>JAUPFZ010000013.1:10671179-13253679 GCA_036937285.1 Euphydryas editha | reverse complement strand
CCTATATAAAAACTTGTAAATAGGTAGTATATAGTTTTTTACTTACGTAACTGCTAGACATACCTTTGACAGTTTTTTTCCGTAACTAATTATATATTTTCTATTGATTTTAAGAGAAAATCAAAAAATCAAATTTAAGTTTTATTTAAAAATAATTATTAAATGTAAACTTACAAAAAAATTGTTTTTAATTTGTTTAAAATCTATAACAATTTAAGGTTAAACATACAGACTTTTTCTATTAATCTTGAAAAGATTAGTCAATAGCGAGTGTACGGAATGAACCAACTTCCGTGGACGAGTTGGCCTTACTTGGTCGCCATAAATCTTCTCTCATTAATGTATCCCTGCAAAATAAAACAAATAGTTACCTATTATAATGGTACATGTTTCTATTTTATTACGACTCGTAAAAATCGATAAAAATCTTTTAATATTATATTGATATTAAAATTGATCGGTAATAATCTATAGTGTACTACAGAATACCACGTTAAAATTTCAAAACTGTAAACTTTTTTTAGTTTGTTTTACAAAAATAAGCCACAAGAATGTGTTTGTGTACGTGTGCCTGTAAATTAAAAGCCCTATTGAGAAATAGCTTTTATAATAAGGTAAGTTTGTTGTAATGAGAAATAATTATTACTGAAAAAAAAAAATACATGTCTTTGGCGTCTTAAATACCGTTTAAAAACTCTTAAAAATTTATCTTTATTCTAAAGTATAATTATTTATTTGGGCCGTGTTCCGATATACACTGCGAGTACTGTGAAGTGTGACGTCAATTCAGTATACTGCGAAGCCGTTCCTTTTTAGTTTGCAATACTGTGCTACACTGGTTACTATTTAAAACGGAACGCAGTCTAGTACTACTATCATACTCATTTTTCGAAATGAGGATGATAGATAAAATTTTAATTAATAACAATAACAATCATTCTCGCTGTTATATGTTTTGATCACGTGATCACAGTACTGAGAGCACCTTACCTAAGCGCCAGTGCTCACAGTACAAAAATGGCGACGATTTATGACGCATGGAATTATTATGTACTATGTACAACCGGAAGGTTCACTCAGATTATAAGCGCGAGCTGAAAGAGAGGTTTCAAAACTTCACCCGTCCTTGTCAACACTTAGAACAACAAAGGAGATGCCATTAAATTACAACAGCTGACATGACAACCATATTTACCGGTATACGGCGCTATTGTGAGAAATATTTTTGTTCTTAATAAGTAAAACTGTACGCGAAAGTAATTTGTTTTAGTACATCTGCGGTACTCACATAAGTTTATCATATTATGCAAATAAGTACGTTTTAATTTTCATTTCTTAGACAATCTAATTCTACTAAAGGAATCAAATATTTTCATGGCAATCGTGCGAAAGAGACACAACGAAGCTTAAATTGTTCTCTGTCGAGACCGTTTTTTACTCTGTATTTTGATATTCTAAAAACAACGATATCATATTACATAATAGAGTTCAATTTTATTTGACAGGATTTTACTAGTAAGCCTTCCAGTTGTACCTAGTACATAATAATTCCATGTTCTGACGTTATATATTTCTCTATGGTACTGGCAGTCCATAAAGGAACGAATTTTTCACCAGTGAGAGCACCGAGCAGTGCTCGCAGTGTATATCGGAACACGGTCTCAGTCTCACAATTGAAATGTTGTACGTGTATTCACCTGTGCCTTGCGAATAGTTCCAATGTTTCCTTCTTACGTTCCGAGAGAGACGGTCGCGTGCCACCGTACTCGAGCGGAAGGTCTTCTTTGTTGATGTACTTGTGCAATGTGTCGGACTTTGGGGGATGGAAGTGTATCTGGTGGTATAGAAATCACCGTAAAAAATTTGGATGTCTGTAAAGTCGGCTTATGGACGACAATTTGACGTGATAACATCATAAGAAAACATTGATGAAAAAGTGCATAATTTTATGAATTGAATTGAATTATTATCACTGAGTTATCATTATTTTGTATAATACACAGAAGGAGTTAATAGTTTTTTTTTTTTGATAATTTAACATTTATTTGCACTCGTTAATTCAAATTTTTTTTCTCTTCTATTCGGATGCATCTGCCGATGGAGTGGAAGAGAAATAGATGCGTCACAAGCCGAAAGCTTAGGCCGATTGTGCCTCTTTATCACTTGTTCTGCGCTTTCACTCGTGGAACGTGACAATGAGTCATGATTTTTCGTGCGTGCAGCCAGCGCAGCGTTCATCGATTTACAAGACGTTATCACGTCAAAAAAGTTTAATGATTTAATGAGATGGCTTAGATAACCAGAGACGGCGTAGAGGTTATAGAATGCGTGCATAATAACGGAAAGGTCACAGGATAAAATCTGGTTTAATATCTGTGAATTTATTGTAAAAATTTACAAATCCATCTCTTGCTTGGTAAAGGAAACAGCGGGTAAAATTTTAAAACACATATTACATGATATAAGAAACATCAAAAGGCAAACCGAAATCGGTAGATAGAGCAGAGAGTTTACAATTGCACGCGGAGAAACCTCTGAGCGCAATTCCTTAGTGTTCGGTCCTTAATATCTCACTACAGAGGTCTCGTTAACGTCGAACAAAATTTTGTTTAATGTCTTTCAAAAATTATACATATTATGTGTTTACTTTAAAAACTACTATTAATCAAAAGACTGCTCTATATATCTTTTGTTTATTGTGTACATTTAGATCTTAATCTTCTGATCTGTGCTCAAACGGCGTCTTTTTAGTCTATGGAACAGACGGAACAGCACCCTGTTTCCGGCTCGTGGCTACTGTAATTGCATATCGAGTGTCTCTTCATATATATATTTGAAATAACAAAATATAGGACAAAGATAAACCATACGAGGAGAGTACAAACCATTTCGATGATCTCCTTCTTGACGAACGGTTTAATAACACTGTATATCTTGTCTATGAACGGTGGAGCGTTCACTACGTGTATCTGCTTTAATCTGATTGGCATTCCTTCCTGTGTTCAAAATAAAACATTTATGTTATAAATAAAATTTATAAAAATATAATTAATATTAGTTAAAACACTGTTATCTATAAAAAGAAACATGAGGTATATCTAGCGACATAACGACGACCGTCGATAATAACGACCGTTTTGTTGTAGTGGCCCCACCACTACAACGCCGACGGTCGCGGATTCGATTCCCACTCGGGACAGATATTTGTATTTGTACAAATATTTGTTTCCGGTCTGGGTGTATGTCCTCGTGGGTCTTCCCACCGAGCCTCGGAGAGCACGTAAAACCGTCGGTCCCGGTTGTTATCATAAACACCTGATAACGATCGCTACTTATGGTAGGGAAATTATCCGCCAACCCGCAGTGGAGCAGCGTGGTGGATTAAGCTCTTAGAGAACAATAGTCATAACAAATAAAGAAAGATGTACAAAGGCGGTCTTATCGCTAGTAGAGCGATCTCTTCCAGACAACCTTTGGGAATAGGACATAGTATAGTGAAAGCGGATAGTAAAGTGTAGAGAGTTGACGTTATAATGATAAACCTGTATACAGTAGAAAAAATATCGTAAATTATATTAAAATAAAGGAGATTATGGCGTATTTAGTGACAAATAGTGTGTTTTCAGATGTTTTTTAAGGCAAAGAAGAGATTGAACTTTTCTTATAGGAAGGGGAAGAGAGTTCCAGAGTCGAACAGCTTTAGCAGAGAAAGAGTTAGGATAAAATGAAGTAGAATGAGAAGGAGTTTTAAGAATCAAATTAGAATTTTACCTAAGGGAACGATCATGAGAATTACAGAGAAACTCGAAGCGTTCTTTGAGGTAGAGACAGGGCCAGATTTAGAGGAGGGCAAGCGGGGCAACTGCCCCGGGCCCCCACATAAAAGGCGCCCCCAAATCCACATAAGAGGAGCTTCCACAAAAGAGCCGACCGAGTTGGAGCGGTCCAGAGTTGGGACGACCTTTTTTTAGGAATAGGAATAAGTGATGACCTTTGTGAGGATATTTTTTATTGGTGACGACCTTTTTTTTAAGGAATATGTCAACCCAGCAACGATAATATATTGGCGTGTGTATTTTTTTTCTCCTCCTTTTTTTCTGCAAGATATAAAAAAAATTCAATTTCAGATCAAGGGGCCTCCACTCCTCTGTTGCAAGTATTTTATTGCTTGAGTTGGTTGCAAAAATTGAAGACATGATCATATTTGCGAAGACCAAATGTGAACCGAATACAAAGATTCATTAAGGTCAAGAAAGCAAGTATCCGCAAAGTCAAGAATTGGTAAAATGAGTGACTGTGCTAAAGCAATTATAGTGGGCAAAGGAAGAAAATATTGGAGTCGTCGACTCCAATATTTTCCAAGATAAGTGATCCGATAGCAGTGAATAATTTACGGCTCAACTCACTCAACTGAAGTGTCCATGAGAGATAACTATCACTCCGAGATTATTTACTTTGTCGCAGCAAAACAAATTTAGAAGAAAAAAAAAACTTAGATAAGTAATTAAATGAGAATATGTTGACTATTTTATTTATTTACGTATTAAAGCTAAGTAGGAAATGGGTATGTTTCTCACGGTAATGTTATCAAAATAGCATTAATTGATGACCTTAGTATAAATTCTTTTAACATGAAAAATACATAATTGTCTTAATATTTCTATCTATAAATACTATAAAATAAAAAAGAGTTTATTATTATTAATAATAGTTGTACTTACATCCTGATACTTCGAGAGTTTTCTCTGTATGGATAAATTAATTTTCGTAAGATATTTCAAGGTGATATCCTTCACGTCCAGTACGACGATATCCTCGTCGGATATTTCGTCTACGTCGAGGAAGTGAGCGTCTGTGCTCAGAAAGAAGAGTTTCACGTCGAGTATGTATTCGTATTTCTCTAGACCTGGATCGTTTATTTGCCAAAACCACAGCCATCTGTTACTGGACGCACTGCGGTAGAGATCAATGTTACTGTAATATTAAAAAAGACTTCGGTTAATATTTTTATCTCCTCCCATGATTTAAATCGTCTGTAAAAGATTCTGAAACAGTTAGCTTATTGCAAATATTAAAACACCCAATGTCCTAATAACCATAATATCATCCAAACGGATGATATAATGTTGTAAATTTCCGTTCAGTTGTAAATGTGAATTTTTAGGAAATATCACTCCTTTGTTTTTATTTTTTTGTTTTTTCGATCCCTTCTGCGCAAAGGGTTTACTCAAAAGATAGCGCCACATTCTTACAACTCGATGCATGGTATCTGTATGAATTTAAAAAAAAAGAGCATCTGTATGAATTTCAAAAAAAGAATATTGTCATTCACGTGCGTTTCACTAACAAACCGCCGCGCGCCGTAAAAAAAAAAAAGAACGTAGGCTCCCGTCGGGATCACGGTAGCATGCGCCAGCGATCCCGTGGCGTACTTGTACGACGATGAGGGCACCGCTGTGTTTTAGTGGGTATTCTGACTTCGCAGTCAGCGAGTTCCACATACCCGTTGCCTTTGGGTGGCGGGATGCGTAAACGCATTTCACAGCGTCAAAAAAAAGGTTATTCGAATCCCCGCCATTTATTATTTATTTATTACTACTACAATAAATAATTCTTTCATTAATATTCCCACTAATAAAGTAAACGCTCATATGGAGTCCTTCTATATAATAAAATTATGTTAGGAGTTAAATACTGTGCTGTACTGTATCAGCCTGTAAAAAAAACCACAGCTGAGCGAAGGCCTCTTCTCCATATATAAGAAAGGTTGGAGCTTAATCCACTACGCTGCTCTACTGCGGGTTGGCGGATAATTTCCCTACCATGAGTAACGATCATTATCAGGTGTCTATGATAACAACCAGGACCGACGGCTTTACGTGCTCTCCGAGGTACGGTGGGGAGACGCACAAGGATATACACCCAGACCAGAAACAAATATTTGTAAAAATACAATTATGTGTCCCGAGCGGGAATCGAACCCGCAACCGTCGGCGCGCGGCGTTTATGCAACTACTCGCACCACTATACCAGAACTATTTATTTATGCGCATTAAGGCGTAGATGTTCTGGTTCCAATTCATCAGCTATCAGGAAGAAACAATAATTCTGCTTGCTTGTTTGCAACGAATCAAATAAACAATTAGTTCAAATTTTGCTATGAGATTTGCATTAAAATAATAGTAAATATCCTTTGCATATTATCGTTTAACACAAGCTTTCACATATTTATGCCTGCCCGCTGCCAATGTTTAAAAATAATTATACATAACATAATGTAGCTTAAATGCGTCCCAACTATGTTTTCCATATAGGAATACTTGTTATGGCGATTAGGTCTAGCACAATCACTGTTTCAGTCGAATCAAATATTTCCGAGGGGTTATCGAGCTACAAGATCCCCTTGGCTAATCGGGGCCCCCCAATTCCATTTAGACAAATACTTATCATATCCACTTAGATAGATGTCCTTCGTTTTCGTTCGTGTTACTACTGTTCAATAAAATTGCCTTTAAACAATTGTATTTTTAATACGGGGTTCAAAAAGAACTATCTTAACCACTGATGGTTCGAAAACTTGGCATAAAAATCTCATAATATCTTAAGGAAACTTACATTATGCTTAAAATTTTCTGCATATGCGGTGAATTTGGATCTCTATTGTTAAGCAATTCGGGGCTAGATCCTCTTATAGAGAAGAATACTTCCATTGCTTTCTTCGCTTTTTCGACGTCATAGAAGCAGCTGTGTGCAAAACGAAGCAAGAAAATATCACCTGAAACAAGGTTTATCTGAGATTAGATCGTGTACGAGGAATTTATATCATAACATTATATGCACCTTGAAATAACTAACATAAGTTTGACATTTGTTTCCAACGTGTAAAGTGAAAAAATCGTTCCGAGCATTTCGTTGACTACTGGTATTTTGTCTCTTTCTTACGAGTTGCCTTGAATCCATGGTAGAAAGACATGCAATCCCTCTCTTAGGAAAATTTTTGAGTGCACGTGCGCATTTCAGTTTGTATATAAATTCCTTTATCGTGTACGAATATAATGACTCAATCAGTCTAATGTCTTTAGCATCACAGTTTTATCAAATTATTTTCGCCTTTATGTTCTTATTTAAAGAAAAGAAAGATAAAAGAAATTTTGTGTCTATTTGTTAAATCGTTTTTTTATAAATCATTATTCTCTTTTAATTTAATGTAAAAGTCCAGTGATTATAAAATATGTAGTTACAGGCAAGAATTTATAACGGCGAGAAAATTTATATTTTTAATTCGCGTACAATAGTCACTATTTATATTATCAAACAAATTGAAACATTTTGAGATTGTGAGTTCGGCAAATAAACTTCTAAAGACAGCTGTTTTAAAAACAGTAACATTTATAGATTTTTATATTATTTTTTATATACGTACATTTCCTTTAAAATAATAATATATATATATTTAGTTACAAGATCAAACACATTTACTAGATGAGAATGTTATTCAAATAATGCAAGGAAAAATTTATTTTATTCGTAGTTGGTGAACGGAAGTTCATTAGCGAATAAATGCTTCAAGGTCAAATAAACGTAAACGATGGGTATTTATACCTATATCTAAATAAAAATTATGTATTTATTAATTTACATTCACAACGGAGTAACATATATATAATTATTATAAAGAGATCAAATTTGTTTGCTTCTTTGTTTGTTCATCACCAATAAACTTGAACTGATTTTAATCATTTTCTTACCTTAGAAGCCTACATCATTCAGAAACAACTTCGGCTATAGAACATTAAGCTTCGACATGGCTACGACTAATATACTGCCGGAAGAGTAGTCTTAAAGAATAAGTTTTAAAATTCATTAGTAATTTTAAATAAACTTATAATTAATGCTTAACTATAGACCTGCCCCGATTTAGAAATTAATAATACTTAATTACACTCAGCAACTTATTTCAATTTACGAAACGTCTCTATCTCTAGTGATTTAGCTGAGTTTTTTCAACGATTTCTTTGGTTTAATTTAACTTTATTATATTATAAAAATACTGTCAAAAGAACTGTCTTCTGAATTTTCATACAAAAGTACCCGTAACCACGATCTAGCTATTAGCTAGATCGTGCCCGTGACTCCCTTCTGACGTTTTCGATTGATTTTATAAAAATCAACCAAAGCAATGGAAGTGTAGGTAGGTAAAATATATGTCAAATATGTTACAAATAAATGTAAACACTTATTTATTACACAATTTAACGTTCACAAGTTAATATTTATCTATTACACCGTAAATGAACCGTTCTTGATTAGGCTATTTTTAGAAAATTTTTGTTATGCTTAAGTTCTGTTGTATTTTATAGACCTAACGGTATTTATATAATTTATACGTAATTATTAAACATTATTATTTTAACTACTTTGTTAATTACATTTTTGTTACAGTTGGTATCACAGATTAGACATATTTCTATGGTTGGTATTATTATTTAATTGCTTACATTGGGATTGTACAAAATATTATTTAATTTAATTTTAGAGACGATTTCACGATTGTTTAAAATAAGTTTATGTTTACTTTGTGAAAAGTGACGCATTTGTATCCAAATCCCATACCTACTTACATTTAATGGTAATTGTATACAGATGTAAAAATGTACTGAAATCTGTTTTTAAGCTTATCGTGTGATAAAACTATCTCCAATGTTGTGTGACGTTTCTAGTATCAAGTACCTAAGAGCGTGATGCTTTTAGATACTTTATATAAAAAGGTAAATAAAAAAATATGTTTTAAGTTTAATCAAATCATAGTCACAATGTAACAAAAATAAAATAAATTCAACAAAGTTTGAAAAATATGATATCGTGATTGTCATTTCTAATGAACTTAAAAATAGAGTTTATTATGTATCATCACTTATATAATTAATCAGGTGAAGACTTTTTTTGTATATTTATTGATGTTTTTATTGAATTTACTCGTTAAAAAGAACGACCATGTAATCTCGATCGCACCAATTAATCTCCTTTGAGTCTTCTCAATTCTATGTGAAAACATCTGTGCTATTTTGGCACTACTGAAAGTCATTAATTCAAATGAACGAATAGATGACCGACTATCGCGGGATCCCTTAATGCCCCATGTTTTTGTCACCATAACATTATAAAAAACATAAGTTTTCCAAGTGTAATTTTATATATAGAATTCTTAGTCAAAGAAAGAAGAGGTCAGATTACTTAAATAAATGAAACATCAATAAATATGCAAAAAATGTCTAGCGTGACGGCCACGCATGACCTACCTGTATTATATAGACGGATAAAGAGCTCTTCAATCTTATTTTGTTACTGTATATTTGATGTAAGAACAGTTTTTTGTTTCATTTCGTCTATTGCAATTAATATCTCATATTAATTGTCATTCAATATTTTGGTAGAATTTTTAGTATAAAAATATAAAGTTTAAGCATGTTCTAGAAACACTCCTAAAAAGGACAACTTTTTACAATCAATTTTTATACGTATTATTTTTTATTTCACAATGTTTATATATGTAATAAAAATATCTAAAATAACATAGAATATATTTTCAACTGATTTGTATCAGTTTTTTATACTTTAGGAAAGCAAACAAGCAGAAGTTCCAGACTCCAAATAATGAAAAACGTTCATTGTTATCCATAGAGATCTGCAATATGAGGTAGCCAGGTAGGTATTGCGAATGTATTGCTTACTTTTGAGAATCCTTTACATTCAAATCTTGAATTTTCTAATATTTTAGTGTTCGGGTAATACCGCAGAAGGAAGATCAATCGAAAGTCTCCTTGTGTGAAGTTGTATGTGATAAAAAAGTCTAACTGACTGATTCATCATCGATAAATCTAAACTGTTGAAGTTAGAAGCAAGTGTTCAATTTGTAAAGTAGTCAATTATACCTCTAAAGGAGTAAAGCACGAATAAAATTTCGTATTTAAAGTTCTTCATTTTTTAAGTAAAAAAATATCAAAGATTCATTTACTTTTTAGCAGAATAATAAATTATAAATAAATATGTGTGTTAGTTTTTCTGGAAGTTGGACCATTAGGGAGGTAAATACCGAAGGAAAGTGTTTATGAAAGTTCCGTCTTTTTCGAAGCTGGAAGAATGAATCATCAAATTCCATTCATTTCTTTTCACATTGAACTCACGACATAGAGTATTTAGTTATTGTGTGTTTCATATTTTTGCTTTTAAGCCCCAAATTTTTCGTATTAAAAGTGTCTAAAAAAAGTGTAAATGTCTTTCGGCATTTTGAATTCGGTCTTTAAAATATGTAGTGTTAGGCATTTTACAATCACGACTCGCTAGATCTCTAATTGCCTAAATAGTTTCTTTTTTTAATACTTATTTATAAAACGATTTTTTGACAATAATAAATAAATGTAAATTTACGATAGAAAAAACCAATACATACACGGAAATACCTAATACCTACATTAACATAATAGAAGATATTATATATAATAAGAGCAAAATTCAGCGAAAATCATAAATTTAAACCTTTTGCCTTTATAATAAGGTAGTCTAATAAAACGCTTAGTAAACGTCTATTAGACTTTAACGAGTCATTGTAGTTCATAATAGCTATAAAGTGGCAGTGACAGAGTCCAAATCAAAGTTGCATTTGAGCTCTGAAATTTGTTTGCTAAATAAAAATTCGTAATGAGAACGTGGACAAACACAAACAGGATATTTTGTGTATTATTAGCATTGATCTCGGGCTTTTTTTTTATAGATCAATGATTATTAAGTAAAAAAATATAGAAAAAAAATGTTTTTTTTTTCATTTCTTACATTTAATGTTCATAATATTTTCCCTTTTTTCTTTACTTTACTTCTCTGACCATAATTATAAGTAATGTAAAATGTCAGTCAGTCGTAGTCAGTCATATTCGAAGGAGTCCTCTATGGACATCTGCTATGTATGCATCACTACATTACACGAATCGATTAATTCGTTCAACATTTAGCGTGTTGTATCTCGATTTGTAATCTATAACAAATCTGAATGTATTTAAAGGTTATACATAATTAATTTACTCTATTATTATTAAAATAACGTTGATTGCAAAAAAATACCCTCATCTTTAGTGCTACTGATGAATTCTTATACGGGGTATCACGGACATTTATAATTTGTACATGTTGTAAATAAACAGTATGTATTGTACATGTTGTAATAAATAGTTATGAGTATTTTTATCGATACACACAAGAAAGTATTAAATAAATAGTAAAAGAAATACATGATTTTATATATGCATATGTATTCGCTATGAGTGCGACTGCAGCGCCAGACAAAATATGAACTACAGGAGGCTGTCATAAAATGTTTTTATACGTATGGCAATAGCAAGGAAAATAAAAATAAATAAATATTATAAATAATAGTAAAAAGAAAAAGTTATAAAAAATATGTGAGATTTTTGTATTGTGATTGCCGTTTTGTTTTTTAATTAAACGAATCAACAACAAGTAAGTATAATGATAAAAAATAATAAAGAATGCAGTAAACATTCAGGTTAAGTTATTTGATATTTATATCAAAGTCAAAAAGTGATACTAAGATAAAAATTAAACTGAAGAAAAAATAATTAAATAGTTATATCAATGGAATATATTAATATTTATTTAATTAATGTATTTTTTTTTTAGTAACTTTTTTTTTTAGTTTATTATAAATTAGATTTTTTTCATCACAGAATCATAACAAAATTATTAACTTTTACTAAACTTAAAAATTTTGAAAAAGTTTTCAATTCTATAATACTAATGTTAGCTGACGTTAATTTTTTTATTTTTTTTTTTGTTTTATTAAATTAGAACTAAAAAAATTTTTTTTTATTTACTTTGAATTTATCAAGTTTTTTACAAATTATTTTTTTTTTAAATTTTTTCGTAATGATTTTTTCGATAAAAATAATTATTAAAATTTTTGATGTCGGCTAAATTAATTTTCATTTAAATTTTCCGAATTATTGTTATTGATAAAGTTAAGGTTATGGTAGTACTTACTTCAGCCTTTTAACTGCAGCTATCCACTGATTCCGTTGATTTCTTTTCCATTGAGCAGTTGGAAATTTATAAAACTTGCACTCACTTTTTCTGCTGGTATTCTTACAATTTACAACACAACTACTTTGGTGTCTCATTTTTCTTTAATTTATTTAAATTAAAAGAAAATAAATACTCTCACGTGTACTTGCTTACAATTTTAGGAATAATAGCCCCCCGTAGTACCGAAAGTGACCACTGCGAACGCTTCAGTCGATTTAATTTCCCCTACCATGGCTTCACTCACAGCGAATACAAACGTAGACAGGTGAGGCACACATTTTCTACGTCTATTATAAATATTTTTTTGTGTTCACATACTAACTTACCAAAGCTGACGTTTCAGTGACATCAGTATCAAAATATGCGTCCTTGAATATTTATTGTTACCTATATATGTAAAAGAATAAGTCAATGTCCTTTTTATGTTAAATACATGATATGAAGAGCGGTAATTAATTTATGAAATGAAATCTTTTTTCATTTATTTATGCAAGGAAAATAAGCCTAAAAATAAGCTTAATCGGCAAAAAACGTCCGTGATGAGTAAGATTTTTTTCGTTTAAAAACTCCTTAAACAGAATTCTACAAAAGAAATATTCGAAACTAAAAATAAATATTTACTTCATTTCAATAGGTACCTATTTATTCTTAATTGCATTTTGTAATTATTTAAAAACTAATCAATATTTTTTTAATTTACCAATTAATTACCTACTTTGATTAATTTATTGGTTTTATTTCTGAACTGGTATATTCTTAAAATGAGTTGGCGCCGTGGAGACTTCAAAACGCAGCTACTTATACGCAGCAATAATACATGATTATAATACTGCTAAATTAAAAATACCTGTTGTATTACTAACAGATTTGCAGTTGAGTGTACCATGTAAATTTATAGTTTAGTACGCAATGTATTCCCATATTTTTATTCTAAGTTTACGCATCATGTTACATACACTCACTATTTATTCTTAATTGTAATTATTTAATAAAACTGTAATTATAAAACTAAAAAAGCTGACTGCGTTTCTGTTTAATTTGGAAATGAAATTAATTTGGCGCCATAAATCCGCCATTTTTTATTTTTTATTTTGATATACCCAGTGTCACTCTCACAGTAAATACGAATCTAATTATACATCGAGTCCATCGAGCCGTTTAAGCCACAGAGCGTGCATACATGCATAGTCTCGAAAAATATAACCCTCCTTCTGGAGCAGTCGGATAAAAACCAGTAAAATTATTTACTGGTTTTTATCTAATTCTAATTCATTCTAATTAATTTACCAACTATAAGTACAGATTAAAAAAAAATTAATACATAAAAGCAACACGTGTTTTTGTTTGGTGTATGTATATGATTAACACGTGTTTTAGTTTATGGGTTGTATGTGTATAATTTAGTTACGGTTATTTTTAAAAAATCGAATACATATTAGTTACCATAAAGATATAGTTTCTATGGTAGAACATAATTATTATATTATTCATGTAAATAGCTGTTTCTTTGTATGTATATTATTATTATATATTTTTATGAATCATTGTGAATAAAATAAAAGTGTTAAGTAGAGGAGAATCAGTCCAAAAGCAGACCCTGACAACAGCCAAGATTAATAATGCCAGGCAGAAGAAGGAAAATAAAATAAATGACCGACGTATTCAACTGAGCGTCATGAATGACAACAAAATAACTTGGAAAAATTATTTAAGCTGATAATTTTTCCAAGTTATGCCGCCTTCATGATGCCTTTGTGATGCGAATGTAATAGTAGAAAACGAGGCTTGAATTCCTTTTTTTTTCGGCGTCAATTTAAAATCTTAAAATGCATTCTTATTTTCTATAATACTAGCGACCCGCTCCGGTTTCTCACGTGTAGTCTATAACGTTGTTAGTGATAGCGAGTCCTATCAACGGAGTGAAACCGCACTTAAATTTATTTTCGCACCCGTTACTTTTTATTTTGCCATAACTCCTAAGATATTTATTAAAATTGTATGGTGTAAATGTGGGTACAATATGGGTTTCCATATTGTGCACAGTTACCGGATTGTACGTGACTATTTTTTTTTTTTTTTGAAGTTAGAATGGGTATAATAAGCTATTCTTAAAAAAATAGATAAATACCATCGCGGACCTATAAAAGAGGAATATTTCCCCCATTGTATTGTTATATCTTAAGGGCAGTGTTAGCCCAATATTAGGTGACCTCGAAGAAGTTTCCTAACGGGTAGGCCTCAAAATGAAAATGGATGGATAATAGGAATAATAATAGGAAAATAACATCGAAGTCCATTTGGTACCCGCCCTGATATCAATTGGGAATTCCACTCTCGAAGTTACTGACGAGTAAATTTATTTAGGACAAAAGGTTCAACTTTGCATTCCACGTTCATTCGTCGAATCCAATTAGGGCAGGCAGCGTTCGGAAAGTTAAAAAATCGTCTTTACATTCGTCATACTTCAAGTCAAAAATCTTCGACCGATGTGTGTTATTAGTGATGACATACGGATCTGAGGTGTGATCTCTAACTATGGCTCTTTTAAACAAGCTCTAAGTCCCACAGCACGCAATGAAGAGGGCTAAGCTTGGTATTCCTATGCGAGATAGAATCAAAAATAATGAGATGCCAGACGAACGAAGATTGCCGACATAGCCCAACGGATCTGCAAGCTGGAGTGACAGTGGTCAGGGCACATAGCTCGTAGAACTGACGACCGATGGAGCAGAAAGGTTCTCGAGTGGAGACCACGTACCGGCAAGCGCAGCGTCGGACGGCCGTCCACGAGATAGACAGACGACTTGATGAGATTCGCGGGAAGCCGTTGGATGGAGGCTGCCTCGAATCGGTCGCTCTGGAGGTCGATGGGGGAGGCCTGCGTTCAGCAGTGGACATACAATGGCTGATATGATGATGATCGTTATCGTTTTCAACCAGTTTAAACAAAACCTTAATAAATTATATACCTAAACCTTCCTTATGAATCACTCTATCTATCGGTGAAAACTGCATGAAAATCCGTTCAGTAGTTTTTGACAGACAGGCAGACAGGCGTAGTAGAGGTCTTTGTTTTATAATATGTAGTGATAATTTAAATGCATATTATAATAACGCAAAATACATATATGTAAAATTAAATAATACTTACATAATTAATAGGTATTTCCACTTACCAAGTTTTAGCCATTGATATATTTATCAATAATTAGCAACAACTATCGATTTTTAGCACTGTTGATAAAATGAAGATAAGATACTAATTTTTTTTTACACTTCATCATCATCGGAACAGTAATAAAAGCCCATTTTTTTCGAAATGTAAGCGACTATAGAATAAAGCATTTTTAAAACTTTAGATGACTAAAATGCCTTGCCGATCAACTTATTAATAGTCTATACGGGTGTCCCACGGCTATGCCACATGGAGGCGAAGTACCTTAAATATTGTTGATGGAACATTTTACTGAAAGTAGACTTCATTTTAATTTTAAAAAAAATTTAAACTGCATTCATAAAATTTTTAAATAATTGCCTGGTTGAATCGGGACTCGAACGGGATACGAGAAAAAAATTATCCTGAGGCTTTATCATACCGATCGAAATTCGGCTTCATCATAAGAATTATTTTTCAACATAATAAATTTAACATAGTAACAGAAATAAAAGGAAGACCATGAATTTTAACCATTGATGTAAAATTTTGTTCAGAAAAATGAAAAACTGAGATTGCCGTAATGACATCCAACTGCTCCTCTCGGCTTCCCTTCGATTTCTGTTTGGTTTGTTTGGCACAGACTCCAAAAATAACGGATTATAAATTATGAATGTTTTTTATTATTACTATTATTAGTAGTAGTAGTAGTATTATTGTATATTATTATATTATTAGTTATACCTATTATAAAATTTCATAAAATTTTATTTTTTGTTTCTGTTGTTTTTTTTCTTCTTATTAATTCTTTTTGTTGATTTTTCTTAAAAGTGCTAAATTAATTCCGAAAAAAATTATATGGGACCACCTCAGAAGTATGAAAAAAATATGAAAATCTATTCATTGGGTAACTTCCATAAAATAAAGAAACAAATTTAAACTATAGCGTGACGCTGAATCGTACCTATTTAAAAAATAAAATAAAAATATTAATACCTCTGTTTATCTTATCTCCGAAATAACTTTGAATTTAAAAAAATAAAGAATTATAAAGATTACAGGAAAACTTTTAAGAAGTCTAAAGTATTAAAATAATATGGTAGGTAAATATTTCAAAGCTGTGTACCTATTATATTTGCAGTTATAACGTATCGAAGAATATGGTATTCAATTTCAGTCTTTTTTTTAAAATAAATTTTGATAGTACTACTCCTTCTACCTACTCGTATTATGTTAATTATTTTAAATTAATGTATTAATGACCCAAGGTACCAATGTTACAACGTTGAGCTCAGATATAGGTAAATAAAAAAAAAAAATTAAAAAAAATAGAAATGACAAATGTAACGCGTATGTTTTAACAGATTATTTTCTTTTTTTAATATGCCGATAATACAAGGGATCTTCTGATAATAAATATCATTTACATCTTTTGTCATCACCTACATCTTTTCTCTGATAGTTAGGTATTTGTTACAAAACAAGATATACAACATACCTTACTATGAGTAGTTCGTCTTATTGAAAACAGAAATATTTATAAAATAACATATGAGATTGGTGGTAAAAGATTTAGCCAGAGAGTTATTTATGACTGTAATTGTCTGTAAATATCCCACTCTGAGCAAAGACGTCTTCTCGTGTAAGAAAGAAAGATAAAATTAAATCCATCACGATGTTTCACTACGAGTTGACGGATATACCTACATGTCTCGGAATTTCTCACGATACATGCATTTTCTTAGGTTTTTTGTCGTCAAATTTTCACCGTTGGGTACCATTCAGAAACTTAATACCAGCAGTCCAGATTAGAACCCGCAACAATATTTTACTATATTGACTTAATCTAATGCCGTGCAGTGATGAATAGTGCCGATCTCTTTCTTACTAATGTGTCGTAAAAGGCGACAAAGGCCATAGAGGTGCAAACAACTGTACACCAACCAGGATGGCGATGGTCAGCAGCGTCATCATATCCTTCCACAACACACTGCGCTCACCAACCCGCCTGTCAAGCGTGGCGAATATTGGCAAACCCCTCAAAGTTGAAGGGGGAGGCCTATGTTCAGCAGAAGACATCCAACGGCTGATGTGGTGGTGGTGATGGTCTTAATCTATGTACCATATCGGCTTAAAATAGAATAGGTACTATACTGAACAACCTGAACAAGTTGAAATGTTAGTCGAAGGATTCGATAAATTCAACTCGAGGCAAGAATAATTTGACTCTCAAGTTTTAGCAGTAAAAAGACACCATACGATAATATGAACTGAATGAAAAATAATACCTTGTGACAAATTGAAGTTATTTTAACTTTAGGGAAATGTCTGGTTAATTAAGCTGGATAGTTGAATCTTTTAGAAAAAAATCCCTAGCTACGGTTATTACAATAAATACTTAATCTATACTGATAAAAAAGGCAGAAAATTTGTTAGTTTCACTTATATTAGAAACCTATCAGTATAATTCGATTTACGAAAAATATTCACGAGCTAGAAGTCTTATTCAATGAGGAAGATTATAGGCTATGCCTAAGTCCAAGAAACGTTGATTGTAGTAAGAAAAAAAATGTTGGAAAAGCGATCACGTCGTGAGAAGCACAGCATCGGCAGATCTCCCTCCCCAACATGATGTCGCTCTAGTCATATTTTTTCATTGTGTTAGAAAAATAGAATATTTATTTTTTACTTGTTTCTGAGAGGTTTGGTATTCTACTATTTCAATCGTGTTAGTATTAAATATTAATTAGGATTAATGGCTTTCACTAGAGCCAAGATAGCACCGATGACTTATATAGCTTCAATCGTGTTAAGGTGTGACTCCACCAGAGCGGAGATGTGCTGAGATGTGTTTTAAACAACCAATAGAACATTGTTCAGTGGTATCCACTGAAGCGGGAGGAAGACGTGGTGTGTGAATAACGAAATTCTATTGGTTGTTTAAACACATCTCCGCACATCTCCGCTCTGGTGGAGTCCGGGCCTTACACACATTTTTATTGAAACATAATGACGAGTCGACAACTTTATTATTTTGACAGTTCTACGTTCAATAAACTGAAGTTGATATATTTATTTGAGACTGTCAATGTCTTATGATTACGACATTTATTTATTATGATGATAGGGTTTATAGACAGCATAAATGCCATTCATTGGCCGGATGGTAAGATATCATCGGTGGGATGGAACAGTAACCAACGCAAAACAGATACTCGCGTGTCTAACTGGTCCAATTTAATATTCTTATGACATTTTTAATAAGTTAATTTTATTTATATTGAAAATATGTACTTACTTAAGTCTTTCGGAAGATGAGGTTGTCGGTTAACCCATTCTCTTAATTGCTCCACATACTTCTTTGAGTCTTCTGGTTTTTTCTCCATATTTGGTTGTCTGTAATATGAAATAGAGTAGGTATGTGATATAAAGTTTTTTTGTTTCACCGTATTGAAGAAAACAATTAGACACAAAACTTGTCCTGAAAAATTTCTTTTTCGTTTCCATGTTTACACACTTTCTTGGCCGTGGCTAAGACGTCCTCATAATACTGTAAAGCGTATAAGCCAGTTGCCGTGACCAATGCGCCAACGCGTCGTCATCGATAATATCATCGTCATACATAAATCGATGTAATCAATTAATAACTAATAAAGCATATTTTAAATTAATACTAGCCTACTGTTCTCTTATATTTACGCGAATTTTACTCATTTGATTAAAAGTCTATACCGTCTATTGTATATATATATATATATATATATATATATATATATATATATATATATATATATATTATTCGGACACGCACCACCTCAGTCCCCCGAGATCATGGACGCTGTAAAGGATCCGAAACGTCGGGAAATAATTTAAAATATTGTTAAACTGTAAAGTTTTGAATAAACGCGATAAAATCCGGTATTCGCTGTGAGTGAAGCCATGGTAGGGGAAATTAAATCGACTGAAGCGTTCGCAGTGGTCACTTTCGGTACTACGGGGGGCTATTATTCCTAAAATTGTAAGCAAGTACACGTGAGAGTATTTATTATGTTTTAATTTAAATAAATTAAAGAAAAATGAGACACCAAAGTTGTTGTGTTGTAAATTGTAAGAATACCAGCAGAAAAAGTGAGTGCAAGTTTTATAAATTTACGACTGCTCAATGGAAAAGAAATCAACGGAATCAGTGGATAGCTGCAGTTAAAAGGCTGAAGTAAGTACTACCATAACCTTAACATTATCAATAACAATAATTCGGAAAATTTAAATGAAAATTAAGTTAGCCGACATCCAAAAATTTTAATAATTATTTTTATCGAAAAAATCATTACGAAAAAATTAAAAAAAAATTAATTTGTAAAAAAACTTGATAAATTCAAAGTGAAATTAAAAAAAAAAATAGTTCTAATTTAATAAAACAAAAAAAAAAAAAAAAAAAATTAACGTCAGCTAACTTTAGTATTATAGAATTGAAAATTTTTCAAAATTTTTAAGTTTAGTAAAAGTTAATAATTTTGTTATGATTCTGTGATGAATAAAATCTAATTTATAATAAACTAAAAAAAAAGTTACTAAAAAAAAATTACATTAATTAAATAAATATTAATATATTCCATTGATATAACTATTTAATTATTTTTTCTTCAGTTTAATTTTTTTCTTAGTATCACTTTTTGACTTTGATATAAATATCAAATAACTTAACCTGAATGTTAACTGCATTCTTTATTATTTTTTATCATTATACTTACTTGTTGTTGATTCGTTTAATTAAAAAACAAAACGGCAATCACTACAAAAATCTCACATATTTTTTATAACTTTTTCTTTTTACTATTATTTATAATATTTATTTATTTTTATTTTCCTTGCTTATTGCCATACGTATAAAAACATTTTATGACAGCCTCCTGTAGTTCATATTTTGTCTGGCGCTGCAGTCGCACTCATAGCGAATACGCAGCAATATTTTTACTACAGGCACATGTAGTACATATACAATAAGTTATTAATACAAGCGATACCTATGTCAAAAAGAAATTACAGTATCAGTTCAATAAACTTAAACCTCTATAAAAAATCCGTAGTGTTATTTATTCGCGATGTTGTTCGTTGTTTAAAGTGAAATGTCCTGAGCCTTGTTTCGTACGAGACCTCGGGGAGATCGCGACTAACATAAGAGTAGATCTTGACCTCCATTGATAATTACGACGTTAGCAGCAGAATCTTTTTATCGAATATTATAGTACGTGTTTGATTATTAAAATACGAAAAATGTATAAATAAATGTATTATTTTTTATAGTTTTATTTCACATTTAAAATATCAAAAGCAGTTCTAATTGTAAAAACATTGCTAGAAGAAAAATATATAATTTAGTAAATATAAAGTCGCCTACGGTATTTACAAACAAACAATTTTTTTAACTTTATATAACAAACTGTATACAAGACGCAAGCGGACACATAAAATGTTCACTTGGAAATTTTAGCAATAAATATGTTGCCTCTTATTCATTTTATATTTATTAGACAAACGTTCTAGTGTAGTTGTGTGACTAGTCGCCTAAATGCAGGTAGTCGCGGGTTCGATTTCCGCTAGGTGTGGATATTTGTATTCATACAAATATTTGTTTCTGGTCTATGTCTATGTCACTCGTTTCGTTCGTGAGTCTCACCACCGTGTCTCGGAGAGCACGTAAAGCTGTTGGTCCCAGTTATTATCATAGACACCTGAAAGCAATTTTTACTCATGGTAGGGGATTTATGCGCAAACCCTAAACATTGAGATTAAAGACATCCATAAGATAAACATTCGTATCTGATAACGTACTATATTGTATGTTCACTTGCGGTTAGGAGCGTTGACATCATGCGTATTATAATATTATTTTGTATGTAACCTAATAACCTTACTATCATTCTACTATTATAAATGCGAAAGTATGTTTGGATGGATCTTCTGGAAAAATGTGGAATGGATTTCCACGTTGCGGGCAATAATAATATAATAGTCTTTGTCATAATTGTCTTTTGTCTGTTTGTTAGAATGCACTAATTCAAATTATTCTTAATTGCGGAAAAATAAGTGTATAAACACACTTCCTGCTTGTATTTGTAAATGGCTATATTAACAAAAAAACATTATGCACTATACATTTTATTCACTGTTTTAAATTTCAGAGATAAGCCGCGTTTTACTTTATTACTTATCTATTGTTTTTTTACTACTTCTGCATATAAAAATTCTTTAATTGTAATAATATTTTTTACATTAATATATATACCTACCTACTGAGTTTTCGAATTATAACTCATTATGATTAAAAGTATAATAATCAAAAAAATACACTGAAATCACTGAATGTGAATCACAACCAACTTTGTTGTCTCTAAGTTGTTATCTCATAAATGTGATTAAATAATCCGGTTTTGATAAAACAGGTTTACAGTTCGGTACATTCATTCCCTTAAATAAAAATAACGTCTGTACGCTGTCTATTGAAAAATATGAGTAATGCTTACAAAGTAAATATTAACCAAAAAGAACTTATGACTTGTGTATGGAACACATCCTTGAAGGAGGTATTGTATATTTAAAATAGATTACTTACTTATAATAATGTCTTAATATATTTTGCAGATAAAAACATATACTTACAAAAAAAAAAAAAAAACTATGCGTGATTTTATCTATAAACGAAATGAAATATTTTTAACAATTCATGTTGATAATTTACTACCAAAGAACGATATAAAAAACCATAATATAGACGTCACTTAAAGGTACAATTATTTAAATAATTGTACCTTTAAGTAATTCACTATCTATAGACCAGAATATACGATTATTTAAGAAATATTAAAAACAACTTACTGAAATTATCGCATTGATTAATCCAGGAACTTTAACATCACACACCAATATCGCAGCGCGGTTCTACAGTCACTGAGTGTCTGAGTCAGTCTGTGTGATGAATGGGCCTTGATTCGTCAAAACGAACATAGATTCGTCGCAAGAGTCTCTTTCTGTATCGATTTTTCCGCCTATGGAATGAATAAACCGAGATCCAAACCACGATCTAGCTAGTAATAGCTAGATCGTGATCCATTTTTAAAACCAAAAATATTTTTTAGAAAGTTCTCTAAAAGTACTGGATTATCAAAATTTCTCAAAAACTAGTAATTTTCATTTTTACATTTATAATTTTTTTCCGAATTCCTTAAGAGAATATCCTTATAATATTTTTTTTGATTCAAAAATTGTACATAAAGTTTACATAGTACATTTTTGTTTTTTTTTAAACATGTAGGCATAATATCCGTGCGAAGCCGAGACGAATCGCTAGTTATTTTATAATTCCTAACTTTGAAAGAAGTTTAAAGCTATAAATTGATCAAAACTTCACTACTAATTTATATATATATATATATAGTATAAATAATTAGTATAAATATTCACATATTTTTGCTATTTTAACAATTTTCTTGTTTCTTTTGTCCTTTAATAAGTGTTTGAATATTAAGAATAATTCAGTTTAATTAAAAATTAATACTTAAACAAAAATAATAAAATAGGCGATGTAAATCAAATACGATAATTTTATTAGCTTATTTTATTTAGAATTAAGTATTTAAATACTATTACGAATTGTTTTTAAAAATTATGACTGGTTTTTATTCTTCTAATAATTAAGCAAGTTATCAGATTATTTAAAAACGAAACTAATGCTGCTTAAAATACTTATCTTGAACACGAAAGAAGAGTACAAAAGCCAAAAAAAAAAAAAACAAGAATATATTATCTTTCTTCACACAGCTTTTCTACTATTTGTCTATTTTATCCTAGTAAAATAAAATACATACGTGTTATTGAATATGTAACAATTATTCTTCTCTCTTTAATAAGGTTCTTTTTATTTGGATAAATATTCTATGACTAAAATTACCATGTATGATATTCTAATCACATCACACTGTATTTAAAATTTGGCGCCATTTTATTTAATTAGCAAGACACGTAAACGTAACAAATAAATAAGCGTAAAATAATAAAACGTAATTGAAATATAGTTTTAAAAACTTTTCTATATATACGAGTTTAACTCGTATTTAATTCAACTATTTACAATACAAAATACATTTTATTTTCTTGCACTTACATAATAGCAGCATAGAGTAATATTTTTATACATTATTTTATACCTACCATAATATATTATTAGGATACATAAATTTTATTATATGTACCCACTCAAACCCATGTTATCAAGGCTAGTTTTATTTTTTATTTGACAATTTTGTTGATGATTAATAAAATATAAATATGTGCATGGGTAAAAATTGGTTGCAAACATTTTTCACTCTACTGATTTTGTTTATTTTGAATGAGACGTTACCATAAGGAATAAGGACAGCAAGGAAAAATACTATGGCATTATAATAAGTACATCTATTATGTAATAATAATGATAATAGATTTTAAATTAACATATTAGATATGTATGACTAATTGTTCTAATAAAAAATAAATAAATAAAACTTTTAAAGATAAATATAGATTACAAAGTAAGCAGGTAAAAAACATTTATTTTTTAAGCAGCAACACCATCTGCTACAAGTTTGCGCATGCGCCGAATGGCGATATTTCAGTGATTATTCTTTGAAATAATATTTTTTAACCATGAAATTTTGTCGTTAGATGGTATATATTTGGGTAAAGTTTTAGATAATAAAATTTCTTGAATTAAACTTAAAAAAAAACAGGATTTATAAATTACAGTTATAAAAGTGACTAAAGTGTACCATTGGTGGCCATTACAAAACCTAAACTTTTTTATCAGGACAAATGTCCATTTGAATTTTGATGTTTCGGCGACGTCGCGAAGCTAATCGTAAATTACGTACTGTGATTTTATTTACTTACTAATTTAATTGTATCAAGTGATGTGAACATCGACAAAAGAAATACATCCAATAAATCTGTTGCAATACTTCTAGTGCCGACAGATAATTTTATTTGGGTTGACTTCCCACATAGAAGAGGAGCTGTTAATTGTTAGGTTTTTCCGATCGTTTTTTCTCTTTTAACATCACCAAACTTTAATTAAGGCGTTATACAACACGCCCTTAAGTTAAATTTATTCGTTGGCCTGGTAAAGATTTTACCACCTACATTGCTTGTTACTCTTCAGTGAACATAACAGTGGCACGGCGACCCATAATCGTTTGCGTTATTTTTCTGATGTATTGTATCGAAATTATCAGTAGTCATTATCAGTTCTAAAAAGAAAAGTTACTTAAAGATTACCCGTTACTAAACAGTCGGTTCGCGAGTCGTCGAAACATCTGTATTGTGTTTTCAGTGTGACAAAAATGATTTTGAGATAAATTCTGTATAGTGTAGTGTTCGCTGTGTTAAAAGAATATAAAAATAGCAATATTAAAAGTGCTGGGTGTGGATTGGTGGTGTGTGCAGTGGAATGGCGAGATTGCAGTGCAGTGGTTGGAGGCTGTGACATGGACTTCGGCGTGGTGCGGCCCCGATTGACGGTGGGCTCTGGGAGTGAACTGAGGTGTTGGGCTTAGTGCCTGCACATCATAACCTATATTATGAATAAGCGTGAGGGTAACAAGGACAAGGAACGTCAGAGCGACGACAAAAGAACTTCCACGTAAGGATCATGCTTTTACTATTATCAGTAGGGCTTAGGCTTTGTATGATTCATGTTAATTCCTTATATTTCCTACAAGTAGCTGTGTTTTAATAACTATCATCTACATTCATTACCACCTGCATTATCAATGCAATTTTACTGAAAATTCCTATATAATACAATAATCATGTGATATATATTTAAAGCAGCAAGATTGTGGAACTTAGCTCTTATTACAAAGTATTCATAACTATTGACGTATTTCATTTGTAGTAAGCATCACATACATTAGAAATGACAAATATGTAATTTTAAATATATTACATTTGTAATACTGTTTTACTAAATATTTATTCAGTTCTGTAAATTTACAATCTCAATAATATTTTTAATATTAAAGTGTAACAATCCTATGACTTCATATCATAATTTTATTCTTATAGAAATATACATATTAGTAAAACTTATTAGTTTATTAGTTTTTGGATGCAACACAATGACAAGCTTACCAACTTCTAGGAATTGTTACTCATACTAAATGTATATCATTAATCATAACCTCACAATATATATATCGCCACATTAATTCAATTTTAAATAACAAATAATTAAAGAAATACTTTCATTATATAATATCAACAATGTTATTAATCCCAATGTTTTGAAAGATAGCAATTTTAACATTTCATTTAGTTCATCATCTGATGTATTGGTGAATCGAGTAAAGCTACTAAAAATCTTTAGATTTTTGTTTTTGTTTTTAAACCATAACAAAAGAGTAAAATTTTATAGTTTGTTAATATTTAACTAAATAACTTTAACATCGACCATTAAAGAATATTTAAATATTGTGCATTATTAATTAAAATAATATATAATCATTTTTTAACCATAACATTCTGTGTCATATAAAAGCTATCTAAGTTGTATTGAATCTTCGAGTATTGTTTATTGCACAGCAAAAAATGTTACAAATGAAGAGTAAAATGTTTATAAGACAAATGTACCTACAAGGGGAGGCCTTATACTAAAGCAGCAATCAAATTTTGTTTGAAAATAAATCTTATTTATTAGCTCTCTAAATATATTTTGTTAGCTCATAAAAATTATATAAAACTCTAATTGTCTAATTGTGTGTGAGTAGAACTAAAAAAATATACATCATCTGAAAGGGTAATCTTATCACATTTCAGCTATTATCTTTTTAACTTTGTATAGACAATAATACATGGAAATCCTTTCTTATCAATTTCAAGCAACAGATCTTTGTAATTCAAATACAAGGGTATAGTGAGAAAACACCAGTCAATATATGTAATTAAAATTAAATGGTGCTAATGTTATTAATAGGTATATAGTGAATCACAAAATGTAAACATCGTTGTATCTCATACAATACTCTTGATAACATTTCTTAATAAAAACATAACTTGGGTATCAATTCTTATTCAATATATTATTGTTGTCCATTACATTCAAGTTTGTTTTTAGTGTAAAAAAAAAAAAAAAAACTAACAATAGTAATTGCTGTTTTATAGTAAAGTGATTCATTATTTAAATTTGTATTATTATAAGTGAAATCTTGGGAGCCATGTATCTTGACATAAACTTGACACGTGACTGTAGCAGAAGTGATGTGCTTAATTTTGTAAATATGTGTTGTAAACAGCATTCTAAGAAGAAATTCAATCGCATAAAAACTGGTAATGCATAGAAAATTGTAAGTATTACTACTTAACCTTAAAATATGTAGAATGTTTTAAAACTTAAAAATTCTACTCTTTACTGTTATTTAATAATTTAGGAACTCTGCACTTTCTAAAATTTCTTTATGTCAGCTTAAAAATAGGTTCTATTAAATGTATTATGTATGTGTTTATTGTTAGAAAAACTTAAATAAGTGTTGGTGCATTAATTTGTTATAGTTAAAAAAAAAACATAGTAACATATAAAATTTCCTAGAGTTATTAATAAGCCTTGAAATTAAAAAATATGAAAACAATAAACCTATGAGTAAAACCAAATGTTATGCTTAAAACGATTGTTACATTTATTTAATTCTGTCAAAACTCAATATAAATGTAACTTTTACCAAAATGAGACTAATAAATTCCTATTGTAGAAAATTTGTATATCATAGTCATATGATAAATTAAAAACTATCAAAACGAAATCTTGAATATGTAAATTTTATATTAAAAATTTAACTGAAATGTTTTTAAGTCTGTTAATGGAAGTGCATCAAGTAACTTTCACTTTTAGTACTCAATGCCAATAACGGTTGGTATGATTCATTGCAGTCAATGTACTTAACTTGATTATGGTGTATTTGTAACATTATATCTTAAAGGAATGGTTTATTTGTTTCCTATCTAATTAATATTCATATATTAAATAAATTTCTATAATTATTTATAGAAATTTATTTCATATATTATGTTAATTATGATATATTAATAAAAATATTTTTGAGAATGTTTTTACTTTTTAAATTATTGAGAATTAAATGTTTTATTTTTATACACATTCACAAGGTTACTAATATTTTAAGATAGCACTTGTTCTAAACAGCTTAACTATACTTCGCACAAAAATTAAGGGAGCAGAAAAAAAATTCAAATTTTTGGGGGATTTTCAACAGGCTGTAACTTATACAAAAATGGTTGTACAGCAAAATAAAAAAAAGTAAATTGTAGCTCTATGTGTCTAGTTTTTGGATCTGAGTTTGAAAATTTTTTTTTGATAATATTTTTCGAGTAATCATAAGAAAACCACCGAAAAAAAAAATTCGATTTTTTTTTGTTTTTTTTTTTTTTTTAATCTACGGTGGAAATTTTTTTTCGACTTAACCTCCATATGGACTGGATAGCTTGTTTATTCAGCTTTAATTTGGTTTTTTAAAAATCTCGATACGAGCATTTCTCGCTGAGATATCGGTGTTTGAATGAAAAAAGATCATTTTGTCTTTGATTACCAATATCTCAGCAACCAATGATCGCACAGAAATTTTGAGGTTTGTTTCAAAAACTTGAATAAATTCTCTACAAGGATTGGCAATTGAATTTCGAAAAAAAATTTTTTTTCAATCATTACATGAATTTGAAAAAGCAACCAAAAAAGGGCTTTTTGTGGTTTTTTGGAAAATCAAGCGCCCAATTAAAAATATTGCGGAAATCACTAATGTTAAGTGTGCCTTTTACTGTTCAATATACCCACAAAAACCCTACGAAGTTTCAATTTAATCCAGCCAACCGTTTTTTTTTTTTCCACTTGATCGAATTTTTTAAAAAAATTAAAGGAGCAAGAATTTCGCTCTGAAAATGCCATAATTTTTATCTAATATATATACAGGCTGTAACTTATCTATATAAGTTACAGCCTGTTGAAAATCCCCCAAAAATTTGAATTTTTTTTCTGCTCCTTTAATTTTTGTGCGAAGTATATATTGACTGCTTTTATAATAGTGTTTGTAATATTTTACACTAACACCTACTTGTTGTGTTTATTTACATGAAACTACATAAGACTTGTATGGATGAGTGTACAAATTAAACTATGAGAATTATCATAAATTGTATATTAATTGATTTGTATATATTAATTGTAAATGTAGACTATACTCAGTAAGTTTTTTCTTATACTTAGCTTAAATTTCATTACAATTCTTGCTGTCTTAAATATTCCACTGGATAATAGAAACTAGTTTCACTTTCCATATTTTTATTGTACACCAGTATAAAAATATAAATATTATATAAATACTTACTATGTTACTTTATAACATTTAAATGGAATTAAAAACTTGACTGTTTAATTACTATAGTCGGATCACTTAGCAGGAAGAATTTTGTACGTTGACCTTTTACTACCTGTCTCTGTCACTCCCGCTTCTGTACAATGTACGTACGAGCAAGATGCAATATATATACGAACAGAGACAGGTAGTAAAAGGTCAACGTACAAAATTCTTCCTGCTCCGTGATCCAACTATAACATACTAAGATCATAAATTTTTAAAGACTACTTAGCATATTACATAAACCACTAAATAGGAAGTTATATTGGATAAAGAATTTATGTATGAACTCTTATAAAATATAATACTCTTATTGTGGACTGTTGTTAGATAACTTAATATTTAACAATTTGTACGTAATTAAAACATATATAACAAACAAATGTATATATTTTTTTGAAATTTAATAAGATATGACTTAATTTGAATTATATAAAATAAAGAAATAACTTGGTAAAAATAATATGACCGATCTGTAAGCTAACCTTGAACTCATTGGTATCTCTGAACTCGCTACCATGTGTCATTCATTAGATGCAATATAGTCTATGAAAAGCCTAAGCTCCTTTAAATGTAATGAAACTAATTAAGTGTACATTTATAAGTATTTCTACAAATCAATTGTGTTTTGTTATTTTCTTTTTTAAATGTTATCCACTTATAAAATTTGTATTAGAAGTTTTTTGTGTTTGGTTTATCAGAAATATTATTAAAAAATAATATTTTGTTCAGTAGAAAGTTACTCAAAGCACAAATATTTATTTCTTTTGTCTATTACTAAGACAATAGAAGCAATTTTAATAAACAATCACATCCTATACTTGAAAAGCATGTTTTATTTATTGCTTTTTTACCATACATATAATCTTTTGTATTTGTTGAAAACTCTTCATTTGTTTACTATTGAGTGGTATGAAATTCATTGTCAAGTTTATAATTAGAGGGCGTTAGCATCAAATTGTATTAATTATTTTGAATCTTATAGCTAAGAACATAGAGGGGAAATACAATCATATGCAGCACAAATATTTGGCGATCATTCTAATGTTCTATGTTGTTTTAATTCAATATGTATAATGATCAAGTGAATTTATTGTTCAGAATTTAAATTTCTCGATGGTGGGCTGTGGAAGACTAATGGCCTATGGGTATGGAAATTTTGTGTTTTTATTTTCTTTTCAAAAGTAAAGGAAAATCATATTTTGCTCCGACCAACCTTATTGACAATGTTTTTCCTCTATAATTATACTAAGGCCAGTGCATTGGAACCAAGGTTCAAACAAATCGACCTGTAACTGGGTTCCTATATCGGTTGGTTGTACCTAACAGGTTAAAAATCGCTGTTACGCACAAAATTGTAATAAGTTTTGCATTAATTAATCATCTGTGAAAATAGCACTCCCAACACTCTTGAACCGTTTGCGAAGGAAGCTAGTGTATTTTATAAGGGTGTTCGCACACTGTTGCAGCGCGACTGGTGCGGTGGGTGGGCGTGGCGTGGGCGGAAGCAGCGCGATGCACACGTCGCGACATTCCGTCACCTCGTCTTCGGGGGTCCTTATGGTCGGCCCCAACTTCCGCGTCGGCAAAAAGATCGGCTGCGGTAACTTCGGTGAACTCAGACTCGGTAAGATTATGAAAGCTACTAATGTATGTCGATCGATGTTAGCGGGTTAGAATAATACTTAACTTCAATATTATGCATAATAGAACAAGTTATAGTACTAAACTGCTAATTAACACGTAATACACACAAAGAAAGATATCTTTGTTGCTATTGTGATCCAAATCATGCAATTTTAAATCGATTAATATCGATATATGTGTTGTACTAACTACTAATTGAGATCAAGCTTCGAACTCGTCAGTTTCATAAATATTTAATTAAATAAAAGTCTTTAAATATATCTAGGAATGTTATCAAACATATATACGATAAATGTTAAAAACTAAAAACCAAGATTAGTATCGATGACTATTCAGTATAAATAAGGATATAATGAACAAAGCGCAGGTGTTTTCAATGAAATCGTACGAAATGCAAGGCTATTATATTATAAACCGTGAACGGAGTTAGTCGTTGGAGCGTATTCGTTTCAGATTTAAAATTTCTTGACATCTCGCGAGAATTATGAGGCTCGTTAAGACAGTTGTGTTACATTATTCGTTCAGTAATAACCTTAGCCGACTTCGACGTAGAATCGATTTTGCAATTCGTTTTTGCATCCTTACCCTAGTGATTGAGGTTGTCTTAAACAAAGTCAAAACTTAAACAAAAGTAAATTTAAAATACGAATTCTATAGTATGTCCAAATATGTAATTAAAATTCGATTATTTAATAGAAAATTCGATATTCTATATGTCTATCCAAATATGTTATTATCTTTTTAATCACTTGACTAAAATCAGATTAAGAGTTCAGAAGAATGTGTGGGTAAAAGTAGGGATGCTTTATAATAATGAAAAACTTGTGAGTCATCCCATGTTTGTCATTCAGTAGATTTCTTTGAAACGTTGTTTAGGCAGCATGGTATTTTTAATCGAGGTCAGAAAATAATTAGACAATGAAACAGCACTAATATTAAAGGAATTTTATGGCGTATAATATTGAAATAATTTTGAATATAATTTTTACGTAATTTAGTTAAATTTTATTTGTAAATAATTATTTATATCATATTTAATACCAATATAATTTCTAATCATATGAACTTTCATATTTTATAATTAAATAATATAAATATTATATAATAATGACATTACCTTTGCTTTTAATTGATATTTTATCGATTTTTATGTGATATCAAGCTAAATATATTATTTAGTCTAAGATGAAGATAAAATAACGATTACATACATATCTACTTAATTTAACTTTATTTCAATGTTTATTCATTAACGTAAATAGAAACGTAAGCGAATCGTAAACTTAACATTATAAAACGTTAAAGAACGAATTTTGAAAGTTATACTACTTATTAAAAAAAAATGTTTATAGTTTTTAAAGATTATAGATCTAAATTTATAACTTGATACGCACCATGTGTATATACTTGAATTTAAACATACGTAAGTCTTAATACCTACGCAGTAAGGCTTCATATCGCTTATATCACCTGAAACTTCTACGGCTGCAGACGGATGGGAATTGGATTGAACTCGCGTCATTGGAAAATGTCATTAAGGCGGAACACATGTGAATCGATAGCTCGATATATGATTTACTTTCTCGATTATAATTGCTGCGATGTTTTCGACACGTATTTGGGTCGACGCTAAGTTTAAAATATCAACGACTCGAAGGAGACAAGGACCTTCTTACTGAGTAGTTAGTTAAAATTAAAGAAGATATTTTGCATATAAATATTTGTTTTGAATTGAATCGTTGCTATGGGACAAAATATGAAACAAGCTATGTAAGATCCACTCACTATATAATAACCACCTTGTACCTTCACCCCTCTTTTACGAACTGATTTTATAGACGACCCCTATAAAGTTTTGTATTCGTATAAATGTAGGAGGATATAGTATTCGTTTTGTACCGGTCGATAGTTACAGGATATTTAAGTGCAACGTTTAAAGCAAAGCGCACGTGGGTGTAGCCACTGCAATAAGCTACCGTATCACGTAGCTATGATAAGACCTTTGTATATAATATCTACACAATATAAACAACTAGCTATGCCCCGCTGCTTTACCCGTGTAAATACTGACCTAATGAGATGTTCCGATAAAAATAACCTAAACTAATTACACATTTTCTATATACAAGTGTTACCATTCATCCATATTTATATGTATAGATTTCTTTAAATGTTTTTTAGAACGAACTTCTTATATTAACATCAAGCTACATTCCAAAACAACAATAAAATCGTTGCGCGTCTATAACAAAGTAGTGGAACTGTAGAAAACTTTTTGCCGACTAAAAAGTAGGTCTTAGGAGCGACGTACCCCTAGCCCTAGTTTTTCTACATTCAGAGGGTATTCACTAACGTGCTCGATTCAGCGCAGTCGAAATTAATCGAGTTATTTTTCGCTTAATTTTTTTTCTCTAAATTTTTTTATAGGTATTTTATTTTTTTTATAACGTCTTCATATTTTATTTGACATTTTTCTTGTTAATAAACTTTCGTTTTCAAATTAGTTTAGGTATAACATGGGTACACTTTTTTAAATATTTCTATTAAAAAAAAGATACATATCTGTTTAGTACAAACTTCCTATACTCACTATTTTTTTGGGAGTCTATATCCAAATGGTTAGCAGCACCACCACCACGGAATTCTATTACTAGGACTACTATCCATCTGTTTGTATGTTACAGGGCTGCACCTTTAGAAAAGTAAACAGACATTTGCCAATTTTACTGAAAACGTGTTAAAAAAATAGCTATGAAGACAATAAAAAATAAATGGAGTCCCCCGTACAAGAAACTTACGTATTTTTCCGCCGATTATAACTTTTTTATATATGTTAATTTTTTGAGTGTACGGTTGTACGGTACCTTACGTACATAAATATTGTTACAGTGAATAAAATAATAAAGATTTATTGAGAACAGGCAAAATTTTTATCCTATATATCTACTCTTACTTGGTGCATTATCCATCAAGTTAATTTGGTTTCCAGATTTATATATTTTTTTCTTAGATCCAGACTCCAGTCCAGATTCTAAATTTATAAAATGTACACGTTTTAGATTATTAAATAAATAACGAAAAATAGATTAAAATGCGAAACAACTCCATTCGTTTGTGCTATTTTATTCCAGACTTTGTTGTAGACAGCGTCGCTTGTAAAGAAAAAAAGTCCTGATCATAATATTATGAATGAAACTGTGACCTCAATTCGCGAGGACAAGGGTCAGATCTTTTTATATCGATCAAGGCTCCGGTTGACATAATTTTTTCATCACAACCTTAGTTTATCAGACGTTAGTATCACGTGATTTTAATTATATTTTTTCATATACAAACGCATTTTTGTTTACATAGGAAACACTAACTGTATCAGAGTATAATAAATAGTTTTGTTGATGGAATTTATTCGTCATTTACCAAAATAAGACCTGCCATGACAAAATAATAAGCGATGTTAATAATGTAGACTATTTATAGGTAATGTAGACTTTTTTTATAGGTACATAAATTGCGTAACGTCTTTTGAACAGTTTCGTACCTAATATTAGAACTACTTATTGGTCAAAAGAGGCTCTGTAAGACGTCCGTATTTTTTATCTACTTGCGCGCTAAAATAAGTTTATTGATACAGTTAAGAAATTGAATATGAAATCAAAACAAAACAGCCCTGTAATCATTAGTGTTGAAGAACAAAGTGATGGTGCACAATGTATAGTGTTGACATACGCTGAGACATGTATAGGTGTACTTCATGACGTATATTTGGGTTGTCTGTAAAAAATCGCTATCAGTGATAAGATCGGCTTTACATTTTGTATATTTGTAACATTTTTATTTTTGTACAATTTTGTGCAGTATAGAATAAATAAATCATAAGCGTATCAGCGCCGCATTTGTCTACGTCGCTTCGATGGTACACAATTTTAGGTCTAGCTTTATAAAGTTTGTTCACGTTTGGGAATCTATCATATACGCTTTGTACAGCGCGATTTGATTCCAAACTGATAATAAATCGATTATAATGATAATCATACATTAAAATATTTAGAAAAAAAAAATCTATTTTAATATTGTGCGATAACGACTTAAATAGACATTAAACTTTATATTTGGAATCCTCATTCAGAACTTCGCTAGTTATTTCAGAGTTTGTATTCGAAAAATTACAAGCATAAAAATAAACAGAATATTCTCGTCACTAATGTTGTTAGACGATGTCTCAATAAAGAAATGTTTTTACAGATCAAAGCTACGTTTTTCCAGTTATTTTTTTTTTTTAAATATTATTTTACTTAATCTTATTTTCTCACCTTCAAAAAGTAAAGTAAAAATATTATAAAATGATACTGTAGTCATATATTTCAAACATTACGTCTGTTCTATATAAGCTCACTGTATAATAATAAATATGATAAAATTTATTGCTACGTATACGCTTGGTGACGTATTTTATGTACGAATTCGTCACGAAAACATAATGAACAAAACTAATTCCGTACCATATCCTTAAAGTCATTGTCACATCGTTTTCTTTTAACTGCTTTTTTTTCTTTGTTTGTCTTCTTTAGTACCTACTATATTTTAGTTTAGTTATTTTATTTTGATTCCTTATTATTTTTGGGATATATTAATTGAACTAACGAAATAGTTGTCATGTAGAACTGAATTTAATAGTGTTTTATGAGATAACAACACAGTAATTTTACTTCAAGCTTTTTTTCTTTTACCTACTTTACGTTCTATCAATATAAGAATAATACTATATAAATACGAATAATGAATATAAATTAGGTTTTGTCGTATAAAATGTACTAGTTTTCTAATGTATAATATTCGTTTCTCATAAGAAGAAAATACGGATCCTATATCTGCCGTATTCGAGGATATAGTATAAGTTTCAGAAATCCTTCCTAAACTTGAAGCTTTCCATTAAAAATATTTAAAAAAGTTATTTAGTTAGTAGTATAATGTTTTAATTCATATGTACGTGTTTCATTTACTGGGTCGTCTCTGCCCTGAGCAGCTTTAGTCATAAATGAAACTAAGGGACATTACTTTCTCGTAAACACAAAAAAAAAAAGCTTTCGAATGTGAATTTACAATTTTAAATTATTTCTAAGCTATATTAGACTTAACTATGTCAACTGTACTTAAGCCAAATTCGATGCGGAATTTTTGTAAACAAACCAATAGTCATCGTGTATAGGGTTGTCAAAATTTTATTAATGAAAAATTGTAATTTATCACCTATGTCCTAGTTATACATTAAAAATTTTACTTTAACATTGTTTCCTAGAACTTAACCGCCAAATACGCAATACGCAAGAAAATTGGCTTATAACAAAAATTTACAAATTTTTAATTACTAACATACATCTAAAAACCCTAAATTTTATCACTGACGGGAAAATTTCGCAGATAAGCAACATTTATTTATTTTTTTCTTTTTTGTGTTCAGTCTTTATATTGTTGAAGGTGAATTGTAATAGATTCTTATGCACAACTTAAATATTATAATTATTATGTTTATTCAATGTAAGTAAAGTAACATAAATAATAAAAGAGAATGTCAATGTCTGAACATAGATTTTTAATCATAATAAATCCATTTTAAAACAAATGTTTTATTTTGAATGCTATTCAAGGATAGTGTAGCTATTTTTAATATAGGTATATACATATTTATGAAAATATTTAGAAATCATTTAGTAGGAAATTAATTATGCGCACGTTAACAAGTAAATTTTACCTCTATAACAGACAATTATAAATATTGTATAAATAAATATATCTAACTACCTGACTTATTTATTTCAAGTTTTATGTAGCTTGTACTACTGTGTATAAATATTAAACAATATAATTATTATAGTTATTTTCCAATAGGTTATTAACATCTGACTATGGTTGGTTGCTAAGCAACGGTTTGTTGGTAAACATTCCATATCGAATTTGGCTTAACGATAGGTACATACCTCGAAATTTTGTCAAAATTGATTGAAATACATTTAAAATCATTATATATTCTTTTAACATTTGAAAAATAAAAGTTTTTGTAATAACAAACTTTTTTATCAAGGACGTAGAAACAGTCGATTATTCGGTGTTTATTAAGCGAAAGAATAAAATTGATAACATTGTCAGTAGTAAAATCTCTCATTGACGACAGTGTCGCATTGTCCCATTTTATTTCCGAGCTGATAAGATACGAGACCATTGAGATCTGATAGTGACGATCTTCACAATGGTATCGCTGATGAATCACCGGGACTGTGACGTCACGGAGCACTTTCATACAATCAGCAAATTGAATTTTGTTTTACTGCCTTCTAATTATATCTGATATGCCTCTACAAATTTTTGCGATACAATTGTAATTCTTATTTCAACGTATTTCCTTCCTTTTATAGTCTAAGAAATGCAGACAGTCTAGCTGCTGACAGCCTTTGTATTTTGAAAACTGATAGTTCCAGTCAGTCTTATCCATTTCAGGTTAAAGGTGTATCAAAAAATACATAATATAATAACTTACATGACTCATCGTTAATTTCTTATTTATGGATGATGAAAAAACTAATAAGCTATTAACCTAGTAAGATTGTTTAACTGTCAATGATATTTTATTTCTTAATCTTTCCAGATGTTTTAAATAGAATTCTTAAAGACGCGCTGTCATAGTGTCTGAAAATTCAAATTATAACCAAAGTACCTAAGACTTATAAACTTTACAGTTATTATAAATTATTCGTGTTCAATATGATGAATATTTCATAAATTATCTATAGATAAAATAGCCTTATAAAAATTCTAAATAATTTACCCCATGGAGTCTCGAATATCGAAGATGAACGCAGGTTTCCTAAAGGAACAATTAATTTCGATTGCAGTGAAAATTAACGATTTAATATATTTTCAGGCCATAGTATTAAATGTTTCGTTAATTAGAAAATACCAAGTACCTATTAAAAAGAAATTCAGAGCGTTGTATAAAGTTCCCGATTGAATCGATAAAAAGAAAAGTAGGGAATGTTTTCGTTTATCGCTTCACGGTAAACCTTTTATTAAGAAAATAATATTAAATTATATTTGTTATCATAACATCGTCGTCTTGTATTGTTTCTGGATAAGAATAAATTAATTTGTTATTCGTTTTCAATAAAATTATAAAGAAAAGCTTTAAGATATTCAAATATTTATAGCTTTCATATTCAGCAAAAGTATTTTATGAAGCAACTACAGATATACCTTGATAAACTAATTTCATTACCCTATTTGGCCTAGCCGGCTTAATCATATGATTGTATGGCTTATAAAAATAAGAAATAAAAAAAAATAAAAAAAAACCATATTTGGCTACGTCGTATTCGAGTTATAAAGTAGTCAATTTCAGTCAATGTCAATAGCGAGCCATCTGCTCCATGAAGCATCTTAAATCTTATGCTGGTATTACAATTTTATGATGTAAACACAAAAATATTCATAGACTTCGAATAAATTGTAATAAAGATTCTAAGAATTCTCGCGGAAATCTCTTTGAGTCACGCTCAAACGTAAATCTTAAAGATTTGTTGTTATTTGTAAACAGTGCTCAAGCTAATGTTTTATTTTCAGGGAAAAATCTCTACAACAATGAACACGTAGCGATTAAGATGGAGCCTATGAAATCCAAGGCTCCACAATTACATCTAGAGTACCGATTTTACAAACTATTAGGGACTCACGGTAAGTGTTTATTTATAATATTTTTAGATATAACTCATTCAAAGTTCATTAACATGGATTATGACATACAGTACAATATTTATTACAATGATGCAGTTAAAATTGTCTTTAATTTTCACTCAGACAAAACAATGTATGAAAACATTACATAAATTTTCTTTTAATGCATTTCACAATGCATAGCGGGATTCTCCTATATAAGAACTAAACTGAACTGAATCAGCCTGTAAACAACCCACTGCTGGGCAAAGGCCTCTTCTCCATATAAACCACTGCGGGTTGGCGAATAATTTCCCAACCACTAGTAACGGTCGATATCAGATGTCTATAATAACAACCGGGATCGACGGTTTTACGTGCTCTCCTAGACACGGTGGGGCAACCCTAATGTATGACACATGTTTAATTATTATTTTAGTTTTATCTAAATCTCTTAATAAAATAATCACTAGTAAATTTGATATCGATGAAAAGTTGCGATTGAAATGTTCATACACACACACGCGGCCGCTGGACATTGTTTATAAGACATAACAGTTTGTATACACTTCCATTAGGATTTCATAAGAGAGTAATGTTTTTGCCACTAGTCAGGAGAATGCTTAGAGTACACCTGTTTAGTTTGAAATAGAACGTTAAGATTTCCAAACACGCTATAAACAATTCAGTGATTTAAACTTAATGCATATTTCATCCTTTATTATAAAATCGACAAAACGTACTTTTATTTCTTGTAAACATAATTATGGTAAATAAATAATGCTTACTGTGTTGTAAAATATTTTATAGCTGATATGAAAATTAGTTTATCGCCATAATATGTTAAAATACATTTTCAATAAAATCAAGTAGATACGAATAATATGAATCATATATTGTTATTCATTAAAAATTGTTGCTTAGAGGGCATACCAAAAGTATACTACTTGGGTACTTGTGGCGGCCGCTACAACGCCATGGTCATGGAGTTGCTAGGTCCCTCATTAGAGGACCTCTTCGTTCACTGTGGCAGAAGGTTCAGGCTCAAGACGGTCCTTATGATCGCTATGCAGCTAGTAAGTCGTATACGGTCAATAAATACGCGTTTTTTGGACACAACACCGCAACCGATATCGAATTGTATCGCAACATGGTCATGACGCTGTTAGGGCCCCACATAACCTTCTATACGAGCATTGCTCTCGTCATATCGGCTTCAGTGTTGTGTCAATGCTAGGTTCGAGCGAGAGCAATGCTACGCTGTATCTAAAACGTAAGTACTAAATATATACCTATCTCCTTCCCGCCTCTCCTCCCGTCCTTTCGGTCCCTGTAGCCCCATCAACAGCAGAAGGTATACCCGAAGTGTACTACTTCGGGCCTTGCGGTAAATACAATGCGTTGGTCATGGAACTGCTCGGGCCGTCGTTAGAGGATTTATTCGATCTCTGCGGCCGTCGCTTCTCTTTAAAGACTGTCTTGATGATCGCCATGCAGCTGGTAAGGGTACTTTAATAATATATTATCATAAAATAACATATTCTGACTGACTGACTAACTGACTAACGTCGCCCAATCCTTACTAATGAAGCGAAACACAATTTGGCCAGTAGGCGCCTTTTACCATGTATTATTTGTGTATATGGAAGGATCATTCATGGAACAAAAATTTTTCCTCTTCGTTGCTGAAATACCTGATGCTATATTTCCTCAATGTTTGGTTGGGATGAATGGTTGTATATATTAATATGATAGATAGTCCGCGTTTGATTAGAAATAATAAAAAAAAGACTATTCAGCGTTTTTGGGAATTGATACCTTAAGGAGTAAAGTGATTTTCGAAGTTAGAAAAATAAAACTTTGTTTTTGAGATTTTGATAAGAAAAATATAATTTCGCTTATTACACTTGGAAACAAGTTAAATGAAATAAGACAATTTCTACAGCTTAGGTTATTTCAAATGGTGTGATCTACTTCCGCGCGACCAAAGTCGCGGGGAACAGCTTATGTTTAACATTCCATTCACGCAAAAATGGAAAGTAATGATCCACTAATCTTCCCTTATAGACAAGTAGGTTACGAAGGTTATTAGATACTAGACGACTTATGCGGATTCAACCACGTCGAATTTTTTACTCTATAGCTCTATTCCGTACCCTGTTTATCCGTAACCTAGATAAACAAGCTTTCAAAATCAAACATAATATTTTAAATCGATCCAATAGTATTTCGAGATAAGCACGTTGAAACATATTATTATATTTTAGCTATATTTTATTCTTTGGTACCGATTATCTTCTTATTACGAAATTAAAAGATCTCTTCATTTTTCATGTTGCCTTATCTATATAATCTCGTGTCGAATCCTAAGAGTTATTGAACGTTTGCTAATGATGTTATTCTAACACAGAAATAGAATACTTCCTGATGCCCACTTTACTAGCAACAAAATAGATTTATTGCGTAATTTTTGAAGTTTCGTTATTGTTAACAAATTACAGTTAAATGGACGTACTGAAAATTTTACTGCATATCGATTATCTTAATGAAACAGTTTGTCTATAGTTCGAATAGTGTTCATTACTAGTATGTTTTCACTCGTCTTATCAGTCGATGATCGTATCGTTACAGTGATCACTTAGTCACGGCTCTCCTAATACGAGCTCAGTTTATTGTGCAGCTAATAAGGCTAACGTTTCCCTATTTATATGACCTAGATCTGGCTGCCTAAACTGATTTTGACAAACGATTTGACGATTTAACGCTACTACGCACGCTACATAATGTAACATGAAATATTTTAGCTGGTATAATATTATAGTGTGAATAATTAAAAGCTTCTCTATATTATTTATATTTAATTTTGAATGAATTATTTACACAATGGTATATAGAATAAAAATAGTTTATTTGTCTATGTAAATATATTTATTACGCTACTGAATTGAAATCTAATCCTCGATAATTTATTTTAATCTTTGCAACTGTAGACGATTAATAGATGTCCATCTGTTCCAGTTACATCGCATCGAATATGTCCACACGAGACATTTAATATATCGGGACGTGAAACCCGAGAATTTTTTAATAGGTAGAGCTACGAGTAAAAGGGAAAAAATCATACACATCATTGGTGAGTCGATTTTTCTTATATTTGTTTAACTTTATTTATATTTGATTAGTAAATAAAAATTTTGTGCTAAGAAATATTTAAGTCTTTAAACTGCCACAATAACAGCTCAAAACATCGTAGTCGTGATCCACACATAAATATACATTTATATTTAAGTTAAAATGTAACTTCACGTGCAAGTATGTCAAGACAAAAAGTGCCCTATTATTAAAACGTTCTACTTTGATGAAATGCTGTGTATAATCGTATATCGTATATAATTCAGTTCGGTGTCCATTTCTAAATTAAATTACCGAATGGACTTACTGCAGTCAAATTTTTTTAAACGTAAATGCAATTTCAAGATGCGGAGGTAAACAATTGACGTCATGTTACTCGAATTGTTACTTCTATTTTTAAAGCAAACTATCTGATACGACAGACAGTGTCCTAACGAAATTACCAGTGTTATTATATCCGATGCTTAATTCAAATCTTTTAATTTTAGCATCAAAAACTTAAAATACAGTTTAACTGTAACCTAATTTCCTAATTATTTGGGCAATAGTTAAATATAATAATTGTTTAATTCATTAGATAGTTATAAAAGGAAAACGTACTAATATTAAAATAGTCTAAACATACTTTTAGGAACATATTTAAACTGCCAAGTCGTTAGCTGTTCTACTGATGTGTTTACCGACTTCATTTGAAAATTTTATTTATATAAACATATATACATGTATTAAAGTTTAATTCGTGCCGCAGTTCTACTCGGCACCTTGAATCCACAAGGCCCAGTTTTCGCGAATCGATAGACACTTGACCTTCGTAATCCCATTATACACTGCAGACAATGTGGATAGGAAACCGTTACCGCGTCAGCTGTCTTTCGGCTCGTTTTATTTTTGTCAGATCATTATCTGAATATTATCGACATATTACCACTACAATAATGATAATATGGAATGTTAAGTAAATAATTAGTAGCGGTATTTTTTTTTAAATAATGAAAAGTTTCTAAAACTTACACTTGAATCATCATTTTTGTGTCGAAAGATAAAAATCTAATCTAAATAACTTAATAGATTGACTATTCTTTGGGTAGATAACAATTGATATATGAAATGTAAATTGCTGAAATTTTACTACATCTTCGTAGTATGCGCGTAAAATGTGTAGGCAAGAAGTCGAAATGAAACTTTATAGCACTAATATTTCATAAAATTATTCGTAACAATACGTTTATGATAACATGATAGCGGACCGGTACAATGAGTGTCGTTAGGTAACGCGGTACAATGAGTACGGTGAAGTAACACAATCTTCGAGACAACGAGGTCTGCGGTTGAAATGCGGTACCGACAGCTTTTTGCAGAACTTTGCCACTGATATCTTATATTAATTACTTTTATAATTATAACCGCTCTTAATCCTAAAACGCTAAATTAATTACAATTAATAATACTAAAAGATGAATTTGTTAAATTCATAAGTCGAATGGTTTTCAAACGATTAATTTTTTTTTCAAGATTTTTGAATATCATCTTTTGTTCATAACAATTCTTAATTTATGTCGAAAGGTATTAAGACTGCATAAATTGTTTAAAACGAAAGAAAAAAAAGTGTATTTTAAAATAAGTCAATCATTTTGTTCTTTAAATGTCTCAATTGTTAGCAATTAGTTGACACAATGATTATTAATTAATAGAACTGGTTATTTTTAGTTCACGTGTCTCATATAAAACGACGTTGGATATAATAATGGTAGGTTAGGATCTTATCAACAACTGTCATTGTTAAATACTAATCATATTATAAAAATATACCTATATTTAAATAAAATAATATTATATATTTTATGACAAAACCATAAGCTTTAAATAATCATTTAATTCAAAATCATAACTACAACTTAACATTACAAATAAAGTAACAATTCTTATAAAAATAGTAATTAAGTATAATTAATAATAGTTTAATAATAAGAAATAATTACTACTTGTATATTTTTGAAAAAGAATAATAACATTCTCTTCATCAGATCTGATTTAAAATGTATAATGTAATGAAATTCCAATAGAATTATGTATGAAATAATAAATTAATCATGTTTCAGATTTCGGTTTGGCCAAAGAATATATAGACTTAGAGACAAACAAACATATCCCATACCGGGAGCACAAGTCACTAACTGGGACTGCGAGATACATGTCAATAAATACACATTTAGGGAAAGGTGCGTATACATTTACATAAGCTATAATAATCTATTGCTTAATTAATTAACATTGATTAGATCCAAAGACGAACGGCCTTATTTATAAACGTATTATAAGTCCGATATAGTTAAAATATGTTTTGCTTCGATCTATCGAATATAAAAAGATTACAGAACGAATAAGACAAAACATATAAATATATCGGGCCTATAGTGCGTTTGTGAATAAGGCCATAAATCTATAACTGAATAAAATTTAATGAAATTTTTATAATATTGTTCTGTAAAACTGTTTAAATATATGTATTTTGTAATATAATATTTTTTTCCAGAACAATCTAGACGCGACGACCTAGAAGCTCTGGGGCATATGTTTATGTATTTTTTACGTGGTTCCTTACCCTGGCAGGGTTTAAAAGCTGATACACTCAAAGAAAGATACCAAAAAATCGGCGATACCAAACGAGCGACTCCAATTGAGGTATTTTATTATTTATTCTTAATTAGTGCTGGACTAATTTCTCGCATAAATGTTGTAGGATATTTCTATATCTATATATTAATACGTGAAGCAAAACTTTTTACCCCCTTTTTACGAAAATTACGCGGACGGAGAAGTATGAAAGGCACAGTGAAAGTTTATATGGAGAAGAAGTGCAGAATGCTAATATTTTTTATAATAATGCTCAAAAAATACATTAAATTTATTTAAAAAAAAACACCACATACGCTACGGCATACACACATATGTACAATGACATATATACACAAATGTTTATTGTCAGTCTGTTGTCAACCCAGTCTTAAATACAGGTCATGCAACGTATTTTTTATCGAATTTTCTTTATCACAGATCAGGTCCAATGACTGCTGCATATGCTCACCATATTATGCGCAATCATATTTTTATATTGTTGACAATGCTGTCAATTATAGATTAGGTTGAATTTCGACCACTGGACGACTAGTTCCTATTATTTTTCGTTATCTTAAGTGGTGATTCTTTTATCTTGTTTTTAAGTTAAAAAAATAGTAAGCTCCTTATCTGTTTATCCTTATAATACACGATAAAGCACAAAATGTTTGTAATGTGCAGTTCTTTTTTTTTTGTATCAACATGTATAAAATAATTTAAAACTAAATTATTAAACAAAAAAAAAATGCAAATATATTATTTAACAAATCGTCATGTAAATTGATTTAAATTCTCAGTTAAAATGCTTGGAAACTATTGTTATACCTAAAACTATTTTGCTTTGAGTATCATAAACTTTCATGTAATGACAGAACCAGTGTAACCAACTCACTCATTTTGTTGTCTTTTATCTTATTGTTAGTTTAGTTTTCAATATTTTTGGTTGGCGTGTCATTGTTTTATCAATGTCATGTCAATATATGAAATTATTGTAAACTTCTTTTAAATAGCCATTTTTTTTAAATACTAAGATACGCTTGCGTTTGACCACTATTTCACCTGATGTTAAGTGAAAATGCGATCTAGGAAGGAGCACGCTTACCTAGAAGTAGGTTGTAGTTATTCGGAAACGCAGACGCTGGTAGCGAGTTCCATTCTTTAGCCGTACGCATTGAGAATGTACTAGTATCTATCTAGAATCGCTTAGTGCGTATAGTGGGAATGTCAACCATATAAGGGTGGCGTAACGCATTGCGTCTGGTTGTACGAAGATGGAAGGGGCGGGGGGATCAGTTCGTTGAGTTCCTGCGCACACTCTCCGAAGTGTAACTGATAAAAAACCGTCAGGCCGGCCACCCTACGTCGATGACCCAAGCTTTGATCGTTCATATTTCATTAGTAGTGACAACTTATCAGGTCGAATTCTCTTGCAATTACATCAGAATGGTTTATCAATGGTTGATCATTGACATTATAATGGTTTGTTTTGACAGGTGTTGTAGTCTATTAATTCAATGGCAAAATAATGACGCTGTAATAATTTCATATCGACGCTACATTGCGACAATTATATTAATTGTACTAGCTTTTAGTCCGCGACTTCGTCCGCGTAGAAGTCGAAAATGGTTCAAATAGGATTTTAAATTGGTTTTTACGTAATATTTTTGGTATAACTATAAATTATCATATTAAAATGTTCGAATACTTATAAAATATAACAATATTTATTACAGAGTAGGGATTTAAAGGTTAAATAAACATTAAATTAAAATAAAATTTGGTATATTTTATGACCACAAAGTTAGGCCTTTGATCTGGTGAAAGTTACACGAGCGTTTTATCTTTTTACAACAAAATCGAAATACTACTCCTTCCGCAGTATTTCTTTATAAACAATATTTTTGTTTTTCCTTCGGGTGCTAGAATCACCAGGGTACTCGGAACATACCATATACCACTGGATGTGGGAGAAGCAGCTGTCTCTCAAGTATACTCCGCTACCTAAAGAGTATGACCTTAAACTTTGTTTATGGCAAATACATACTCATACATTAATATTATCCAGTTCCGGGAAATCACTATTTTAAGCAACAGGTCTGAGAACTGCCCAGCAGTAACATCTCCCCTCAGATGGACTCTCACATTTGTAAGGCTTCAGTTTTGTCACTGAAGGCTACAAATGCTTCTGTACTGTAGGTACTGTACAGTATCAGCCTGTAAACAACCCACTGCTGAGCCAAGGGCTCTTCTCCATAGAAGAAAGGTTAGAGCTTAATCCACCACGCTGCTCCACTGTGGGTTGGCGGATAATATCCCTACCATGAGTAACGATCATTACTAGGCATCCATGATAACAATGGGGACCGACGGCTTTACGTGCTTTCCGAGGCACGGTGGGGAAACCCACAAGGACATAAACCCAGACCGGAAACATTTCCCCGAGCGGGAAGCGAACCCGCGACCACTGGCATTGAGGCGACGCGTTGAGGCGACTACTCGCACCACTACACCAGAAAGGTCGTCAAGTTTTGCTATAAACAGAGTATAAATTAGGTATCTCTCGGCAGGTGCTGTGCGAGGGTCACCCTGAGGAGCTGGCCACGTACCTGCGCTACGTGCGCCGGCTCGACTTCTTCGAGACGCCGGACTACGACCAGCTGCGGCGCATGTTCCGCGACCTGTTCGAGCGGCGCGGCTACGTCGACGACGGCGAGTTCGACTGGACCGGCAAGACCATGGTAAGATGACCGTGCGCCGACCATCCCCCGTTCATGTGCGCTCGGTGCGGGAATGTGCCACAACACACACCGCACATACTACACACATCGCATACACTACACACATCACATATACTACACACATCGCACACACAACACACATCGCACGTACCGCACACACCGCACCGCCTGCTTGCGCGCTAGTTGCGGAACTGTGCCACACACACCGCACATACTACACACATCGCATACACTACACACATCGCACATACCTACTACACACATCGCACATACCGCACACACCGCACCGCCTGCTTGCGCGCTAGTTGCGGAACTGTGCCACACACACCGCACATACTACACACATCGCATACACTACACACATCACATATACTACACACATCGCACACACAACACACATCGCACATACCGCACACACCGCACCGCCTGCTTGCGCGCTAGTTGCGGAACTGTGCCACACACACCGCACATACTACACACATCGCATACACTACACACATCACATATACTACACACATCGCACACACAACACACATCGCACATACCGCACACACCGCACCGCCTGCTTGCGCGCTAGTTGCGGAACTGTGCCACACACACCGCACATACTACACACATCGCATACACTACACACATCGCACATACCTACTACACACATCGCACATACCGCACACACCGCACCGCCTGCTTGCGCGCTAGTTGCGGAACTGTGCCACACACACCGCACATACTACACACATCGCATACACTACACACATCACATATACTACACACATCGCACACACAACACACATCGCACATACCGCACACACCGCACCGCCTGCTTGCGCGCTAGTTGCGGAACTGTGCCACACACACCGCACATACTACACACATCGCATACACTACACACATCACATATACTACACACATCGCACACACAACACACATCGCACATACCGCACACACCGCACCGCCTGCTTGCGCGCTAGTTGCGGAACTGTGCCACACACACCGCACATACTACACACATCGCATACACTACACACATCACATATACTACACACATCGCACACACAACACACATCGCACATACCGCACACACCGCACCGCCTGCTTGCGCGCTAGTTGCGGAACTGTGCCACACACACCGCACATACTACACACATCGCATACACTACACACATCGCACATACCTACTACACACATCGCACATACAACACACATCGCACATACCACACATACCGCACCACTTGCCTGTGCGCTCGGTGCGGACACGTGCTACACATACCGCACCGTCCACCTAGACTCCACTTCACTCCGTACTTTCGATACTTCTCCGTGACGAGCGTAACGAAACAAAACGTGTGACGTTATAGGAATGCCATGGTCTATGAATATTGGGTGCTTCTTTATGAAAATGGTGACAAACAAATGGGTAACTTCACACCATACCTCCCACCTATAGTTACTTCATGAACATTAGCCTATGACAACTGTAATGAATAAAAAACGCGTAATGCCACGTTTTACATTATTCTCGTTAATATTATAATTGTCATAGTTGAATAAAAGTAGAATTTGATATAATGTTTGCTTTAATTTGTAAATGTAGTAGGAATTAATATTTATCTGCTAAATACTTTTTCCTGATATAAGTCCTGAGTTGATATTAGAATATCTATATTATTATGACCAAGGGGATAATTGTTGAGTGCTCTCGCTCGCAGTGCTAAGCTAATAAATAAAACATTCTTCTTTGCCGTAATTTTTTAGTCAAATCATCTAAATCAAAATTTATACCTGCTTGCCAAAATAGGGTTATTTTTTTTTTGTATGTATATATGTGCATTGTGCAGATACGTACACAATGTATTTGCGTAACCATATTGATCTTTCTACATTCTGTAGTCTGACCAATTTCAACAAATGAGATGTCATTAGATTTTGGTCACGATATAGTGAGAAACCGGGAGAAAGTTAGTTTTTTTTTTTAATTATTATTATTTATTTATTAATATACATTTAACTTGCTTACAACTTATGGTATACCCTGTACAAGTTAGCTTGATCTTTTTGAAAAATGTGAATTTTCTATAGACGCTTAATAATGCTTGTACAATGTTACATCGGTCGTACGTTATATCCGACCGACTGATGTCAGTTTGTACAAGTATCTATTATTTTCAGTGTTCCTATTTAAATTTTACTTTGAAGCGATAAAAAGTCTTACAATTTTCGGATAACGCTTGAATCTTTAGGGACTTTTGTGTTATATGTAATGTTTTTTAATATTTTTATAATTTTTAAAATCAAATTAAGAAAATAACATGTTCGTCATTGCAAAGTTATGTCGATCAGAAAAATTTACATCTATCAAAAAGATCAAGCTAACTTGTACAGGCTATAGCGAGAGTTTCAACAATAACCACGCAGATACCGATTCCTTAAATATAATTACAGTATGCTGAGTAACATCAGAAGCTCATAATCACAGTGAATTATGAATTGAATAGACATGGACATTACGTCATGCAAATAATTTATTTTTTTATTAAAATTTGTCGCAAAGAGGTATTTATAATGTGATAACTACATCCTTATTTAAATACTAGATATAAATAATCACATATTTATTGATATAGTTTATTAAGCTTCCTAACTTCTAAACCACACTTGTCATAAATTTATAAAGACTTCAGATTACGAACAAATTGTTATTTCAGATTCCAAAAGTTACAATTTTTTTTTCATTTTGTAACATATTTAATTTATTTTTATTTTCTTTATGATCAATTTGTAAATTTAATGTAAATTCAAAGTCATTAAAATTCTTTCCGTTATGAAGTATGCAACAACTGTGAAAATATGCTTTTATAAATTTTATGACTGTATAATAGTGATTATATTAATCGCTAATTTTGTTCGTCATATTTGCAAGTGTTATATATGCCCTACATTAAAAAATAAATAAATTTATAAAGCTTCTTTTATATATATACAATGTATAACTTTTTCTTTTCATTTATTAATATTCACTTTCAAGTACCCGTAAAAACGTCCTTGCATGTAATTAGCTTCTAACATTGTCCTATATTCACTGAGTAAAATCTTTGTTTGCTTAAACTCTGGCCTTCGTTATGACGAGTGCTTTGTTATGCAATAATGTCTTAATTGTTTAATTTCTTTGTATAAAAACTGTTTTGATAAAAAAAATTTATAAGTTTGTTCATTATAAATATTACGATTTCAAAATATATTATAAAAAAGAGGTAATTTGCTAAACAAAAGTACTCAATTATCACATTAAATTATTTTTATTGTCTGATGATTATTAGTTGTTAATTGCTAGAAATTATTATTTATTATATTTGTTTAATAAAGCTAATATGTGAATGTGTGTTTTTGTGTAGTTTAGTGTTTTTTTTTTTAGTTTTGAATATATATTTATATAAGTGCTTCGTTTCGTTTTGAAAAAAAAAATGAAAAACAATAAAATTAATGTATTCTATATTTAATTGAATAATTACCCAACTCTACGAAATTGTTTATTGTCTGTCCTAATGTTTTTAATATTTGATGTAATTATCATAAAACTATAAAAAGGTATTTATATCATATATATCACGTCACATTTACGAAATTCAATACAAAACAAAAATTACATACAATTAGTGAGAATAATTTGCGAATGTTTTTCAAAGTTGTATAGGGTCTTAAGTATATATAATATATTATATAATATACATATTAATATATGTATATTATAAAACACTAAAATGTATCGTCTTGTTGGTTTTCGTCTCTGGGTTTTTACTTGATCTCTATGTATCATCCACCAATAGTTCACCATTATATTGACGTCCCAACGGGCTTGATACCCTCTTCTATCTCTTCTAGATATTGATGGAAGCGTTGGTAGTAGTCGCCTGGATTATTAGGGAAACATGTTCCTTACTGTATTCGTCTAGATTTTGGGGAAACAAATTTGTGTTTGATGTATTTTATTTTCGCCAAAACGCTTTTGAAGTTTGTGTAAGTTGCATTTGGAAAACCTGAAAATGCGTAAAATGAGCTTCAGGTATTGATATTGCCGATATGCAAGAGGACAGCTCCCAATCTTCTTTTTGAAAATTAAAAAGTCATCATTTTTAGGATTGTGTTCGATGTTACATTTTGTATCAAGCCGACAATATAACAGCTTAATACTAAATTAACCTCTTACTTGAAATACTTTGACTCTTTTTAACTTTTCTTCCATACCATTAAAAATAGTCTTAACATCTAATAAATTATTTCTTTTTAGACGAAAACAGAGAAGTTCTGTAGCGTTATTAAGTAATCCAAATCATAAATTTTTTTCTGTTTTAAAATTAGGATGAGTTTAAAAATTTAATAATGTAAAAAATTTCACAACTGCTTCAAAGATTGCATTCTTTTGAATTTTGTGATTAAGGCAGTACGGATTGGGAATCGGTATAATTCGAGTCCATGTGGTAATAATGGCGTTGTTAGCAACAAAACTTCGGAGTATACGATTTTGGTTAAAACAATAAAGGACTTTATGTAATGTGTGTAAAAAAAATGTGACGCGATATATTAAGAAAAGCTTGTTTGCAATATATAGATGAACATGACGCGTTTGACGTGAAATTGTTTAAAAACTTAAAAAAAAATCATAACAATCGTGTGTTAATTTTTTATTTTATATAATACCACTCATAACTTCTCTTTAAATTTTTTAAGTACATACGAATGCCTATAATTTTTATTCAAATAATTCTTTTATGATAATCTATATTTCTTAGGATAATATAATAAATAGACTTAGTTTTGTAAACCCAAAGGCAGACTTAAACTTTGCAGTTATTATATTAGTATTGATTACGATAAATACTGTGCTGATATATCGCTTCTTTACCACTTCCCTACCGCATGGTGTTGCTTATGTGCCTATTGTTTGAATCATGTTTTATGCTTATCATTGAGATAGCTGATATGCTGAAAAAAGCCTGCCAAAAATAATTTGGACCGAGCCATTTTAATTTAACAAAATTTATAAGATGAAAATGACCTACTAAAAATATTGAGCCTAATAAATAACTGCCCTAGTTTACCGTTACCTCTAGGTGACTAAAAAAAGAAAAAAGAATAATTATAATTCGAAATGAAAGGTATGTTGTGCATGTTTTATGAAAAATGCATTATTGTTACCGCTTATCTGCTGCATGGTGTAACTTATCCGTCCGTTGTATGCCGCATGCTTACCGCAGCCTGCAAACATGCACGTTATGCGAATATTACGTAACGCGCCGCCTTCGAATATCGTTAGAAATAAATCGGACAAGGTCAGTCCACTGCATCACCGTTTTACGCTTCTGACGTAGATTCTTAACTCGATTACTTACCAACATTCAATTAGTTAAATCTTATAATGTACATGTAGTATTTTATACTAAAATATATATGTAGATTAATACATTATTTAGATTTTCGATACTTGTATTTGAATTCAAAATATACTTCATTCATGTAGGTCTTTTCTAACATTCTTCGATAGTATCATTTATTAGCAATTTATGTCATCAACATGTATTGTAATTTTAATACCATTTCTTCTATTTAGTCTTAAGTAAGTACATTATAAATTCTGATATTTTATCAGTTTGGGACACAGCAATAACAAATGTAATAATAAGTTACGATTAAAATTACTGAAATTATATGAAACAGCTAATCTAGATTTTTATATATATTCTTATTTAAAATAACGAAGGTTTTTAAGAACATTTTCATTGTAAATTTATTTCTGTGCCCCCATTCGTAACTCATAGCTAATTCATTTAATAGTAGCTAGAACAATAAATAAATATAAAAATATTTATATGTAAATTTCCCGTTTATTTCAGTCTACACCAGTGGGTTCGATTCAGACTGGACACGAAGTAGTAGTCTCGCCTAACCGAGATAGACATCAGCCCTTCCACAAGGTGAGCCCATTAAAAATCATACATTACTCAGAAGTATATAAAATTGGAATAAAAATATTAAATTTTTTAAACTATCAATTTGTGTATAAATAAATTAGTGATGTGTACTTACTGCCACTAATCGTAAGCACGCCTAGATCGAAATCACTTCCAAAACTACGTATTATAATTAACTTTACAAGCAGTAGTTAATAAGTAGACTTCTATGTTATATAGATATTTAAAATATATGCCAGTTTTTTCACTTAAATAAAACGTTTCTTAAATGATATTAAATTGATCAAATATAAATTGTTTAGTCGGATAGACTTCAGTTAAGATTTTATGGCAATAAGTTTATATTTATTAATGTATAATATACTTATATTGATAAAAATGTCCTTATTAAAATCGGAAAATCGGGAATAGTAAAGATTATAATATAAAAATATAATATATATTGATTCATAGCTGTTTTTAATGTCTGCTGTGATTTTTGTGGATTTTTATGGGCTATAGGCCAAAATTTTGTCTCTTGTGCAGAAAATCACATTCTTCAATCATAGTCAATAAAAGTATACAGTTAAAGGAGATAAATATAACCTGGGAAATTTTAGAGACGTTTTATTTTGTTATTTATTAACTAATTCTATGCCAGTTGGAGGTTTCTCAATTTGACAGCATTATCTGAACATAATATGAGAAGGTCGATTCCGTATAATTTTTGTGAAAATAATTATATATTAAGTTTGAAAGTTTGAAGTGAAGAGTCTGGCAAACTTATTTGGTTTTTTGTCGGTGCAGGATGTTTTGTGTGATTATATGATTGGTTTGGTTGAGGACGATGAGGCGGCGCTTATATCCGGAGAGGTTTGGTTCAAGTACCCTGTTTTGTTTTCTACCTTAGAGTTCACTACCCCTTCCATACTTCAAATCTCTCCATACTGCTCCCTATTTATATATATATTTGTACACACCATTTTTGTAATAACATTGATTCTGGTTTGATTATTTTGGTAATAAATTATTCAGAAGTTGGTTAAATCCTTAAATGAATTAAGGAGATACGATGACTATTATTGTTGTTTTTTTTTTTTTTGTTCATTTTTTTTTGTATGCATCACATTTACCAACGCTACGTTATAACCCAATATGTGTGATTTACAATTAAAATTAAACAATTTTTGTTTTGTTAGTAATACTTAATAGTTGTCCTATTAAAGTTTTTATTTAATTTCATTAAAGTAGTGCTACACATTCTTTTATTTAGTTAATATATTATTCATGTTAAAAAATGTGTAATTTATGTATAAACAAACATATAATGTAATTCATTAGTTCTGCTTGTAATACTAAGCCAATTTTCAGATTAAGCCATATAAACTTGGCCGGTATTTTTTATTTAATAGCTAATTAAGATTAACTGCACGCTCATATGAAACGTGAGTCACGGGGCCCTACGGTGGATTCTAATAGGCTTACCTGTGTTGTATATTGAAACTGATTTTATAATTGTATGCAAAAAATGATAAACGGATTCATTAGACTTTTATTTTTACTATCATAGTCTACATATACGACGAAAATAAAAAATAAAAGAATATAAAATTGATATAAATTAAAGTTATGCTTTTTCGACTGTCACTCGATCGCTTGATTATAGACTTATTATTTACTTATTACATATATTACTAATAATATTTAAAAAGTTTAGTATATTAAAAAAATAGTCTATTGTTTCTTCAAAATGAACAATTACGGATAAGCTTGTTTATTTATGTAAAATTGTCATTAGGCCCTGCTTTACATGGACATAAAATAAAAATATAATTTAATTTAATTTATGGTGGTTATTAATTCAATTGAAAATATATTATTACATTTTAAAATTAAAACAATAGTTTATACTATACTATATAAACATTCTAAAATGCTGTTGATGAACTCTTCCAGGGCGCCGTAAAAGACTCCGGTACCGGCGGTACCGCAAACACCGGTGGTAACTGGCCCCACAGCGGGAAGGCCACGCCTCTCACTGCGGGTCACCTTACGCCGGCTGACAGGCATGGCTCTGTGCAGGTACAACTATCGCCAAAACTACAATACTCAAATTACTATCACATATTCCTAACGTAGTGCGTTGCTGAATTCCGAAAATCCTGTTCGTAGGACCAATTTTTATAATTTCGTTGAATTGTTTTATGTTCCTCGTGTTTGTTTGTGGGTATTTTTATTTATACGGATTTTATATTTTGAAAAAAAAAAGTCCTATTTTGTCGCCATATTTTGTAATAAAGTATAATAATTTAATGTGCTGAATCTATTTAAAGTTCTAATATAATCGACTAGCTAATGTATAACTGATATAAAACGATTACACGACGCAAATAAGACTCGATTTGGGTAGCAAAAAGGAAAGATATGAGGTCTGTCAACAAACTGAAAGTGATCCCAACACATAGTACATAAACATATATATTAGCAAAAATACCTACCTATTTTTTAATTATAGTTTGCGTTAATTCGAACTTTACCTTAGATTTGCTACGAGCATGGCAATTTTTTAATTACCTTTTTTCAAAATAGTTTATGATTATTCTGCATGAATGTATCGTATTACGATTTTACTTTCCGTATTTATCCTATATTATTTGTCAATGAAATGTGGATGTATATTGGTGTATTTATTTTTTAGCTGTTGAAGAATAAGCATTTTCGGTATGTGAAATTTCCCGGATCGGTGTCAACGGTCAGTTGTGAACATTTTGCGGCAGTCGTTGTGTGAATGTCTGCATGTCGCTTTGGGCTAAAATAATTATACTGACTTTGACGGTCGACTTTTAAACACAGCTTATTTGTTTACATCCTACATTAATTAACAATTACAATACTCAGACTTAATTAAATTTTAGGGCTGCACTTGAAAATTAAATCTTATAATAAAAAAGATAGATTATATATTATTATATACAAAAAAAGATAAGTTTTTCGTCGAGTCATTTTTACAATTCTTAGACGCAAAACTTTGTCATGATTATTTCCATCACTATGTATTTAACGTTTTATGCTGTATTAGGGTGTTTACACATGCTTATTTTGTACTACAAGTGGAAAAATCTTTGGTTGCAATTTATATCCATCTTGCTTGTTTCTTCCGTGAGACAGCTTTGCTGTGTTTCAGAATGAAGAGCAAGACAGGCAGTGTAATTACTGGCACCGAGACTTAACATCATTATGTCTCAGGATAGGCAACACATAAATGAGTTGGCTGGGCTAGTTCCAGGTAAACTAGTTTATGTTCATGGGCGACGTCGACCACTTACCATCAAGTGGCACGTCTGCCAGTTTGCCTATCCAAGTAAATAAAAAAAAACAAAAAAAAAAACAATATTATACGCATGTAACGTGCTTTAGTCTCATTACAAATATAGTTAATTCATGGTAATAAAACCTTAGTTTTAATTCTATGATTTTCGATTTATATCAAAATTTATATTAATAATAAACCAGAAGAATAACGTATCTCTTCCTTTTATTTTAATATTTCCATTTTTTTGTTTTTGTCTTTAATTTCTTATTAAATTTTAAAATTAAAGAATGACGCCAATAAACACCGTCAAAGTCAGAAACGCAATAAATTACCGCTCTACGATATAGTGACGAATTGGTTAGCTTTTAGTTGTACCATATCAATAAAAAGAAACGCTTGATAATTAAAAAAAAAAAATGTAGTAGAAGTAAGCCAATAATAATTCTCGAAATCGTATTGAAAATGCTTTTCAAATAACTAAAATTTTGTATTTGTTAAATATCCTATAAATGTAGCTTAGGTGTGATCCTAAACAGTCTGAATTTTTCGGTTCTATTTTACGCTTAAAAAAGCTTTTTAACAACCCTTGTCAGCAATTTTTTTTTTTTTTGTTTTGATAGCACTTGGTTGCACGGAATAAATAAATTGTTAAGTATGCGTATAATGTTGACGCCCGTTTTGATGTGACAAACGTTCTGTTTTAGTGGTGCGAGTAGTCACCTCAAAGCGCGCGGCGGCTGTCGCGGATTCGAATCCCGCTCGGGACAGCTATTTGTATTTGTACAAATATTTGTTTCCAGTCTGGATATATGTCCTTATGGGTCTCCCCACCGTGCCTCGGAGAGCACGTAAAGCCGTCGGTCCCGGTTTTTATCATAGACACTTGATAACGATCCTTACTCATGGTAGGGAAATTATCCGTCAACCCGCAGTGGAGCAGCGTGGTGAATTCAGCCCCAACCCTTCTTCTATATGGAGAAGAGGCCGTCGCTCAGCTGTGGGTTGTTTACAGGCTGATACAGTACAGTACAGTTATCCTCAACACTATTTATAATATCGAATATAAAAATGAAAAGTTCCGAATACCATATAGTAATTATTTTTTATGTGCTAATAAAGTTATCGCTTCATTACGCAGATTATAGGGCCAGGCTTTGGGTAGTTTCGCTACTGAATTTGTGGCATTTTTGTAGGGAAATATATATTTAAAAATCAAGTAATATGAAATACATAATAGTTATAATTCTTTTTCAATACTCTGACTTGTTGACTGGCCCGTTGGCCCCGTTCATATGAATGAGAGACTCTTTCTCTGTCTCTCATTCTTATTATCTGCGTTCAAACGGCGTCTTTCGGGTCTGTGGACATTAAGGGGAAAGGCGGTCTCTGGTTCCGGCTCGCGTCTCGACATCGACGCTTATCGAGTGTCTCCTTATAAATATTAAAATTTAATAGTAAATAGTACAGGCAGTGACCCTACTTTATGCTCCAGGGTTGTGGGGTTCGATACCCGTCCCGAGTCTGAGTATAAAATATATTTATTTATATATGTTATTTATATGTATCTATATTACAAAAAGTATTAAGTTGCTCTACATTAGTGTGTGTATGTTAAACTTATTTAATTTATTAAAAAAAAATTTTATACGTAATCAATAGATGTCATCATTTTATCATTAAAATGATTAAAAAAAATGCAATGATGTTTATAAAGTTCAATTACATTTAATTTTAAGAATGTCTTAATATTGTGTTTCTACATACACATTCCCATAGTATCAAAGTTTATGCGTATTTAAAAGCGAGGGCGCTAGGCTGAGTGGCTCGGTTCATCGAAATAAAATTTGCAAAATCACGCCTTTTTTTAGTATGTCAAAAACATAAAATGCAATATTATTTCATATATTGTATATTATACACGTTTAGATTTGAAACTAAGAAGCCTTTGAGCTTTTAAAATATTGAAAAAATGCATAATATGGTCACTGTAATTCGATATTTATATTTATAAATAGAACACCACAAATTTAAATAGAATTATATTTGAATCCTGCTACTAGATCGACTATATGTGAAGTCGTCACAATTATAAAACCAGAAGAGCATTAATCTCTTCCACTGACCTCTATCGGCCGTGATCTCATCGGTCAGTCGGTCGTGCGCTATACGATACTACGATACGCCCGGTACGCGCAGGTGGTGAGCTCGACGAACGGCGAGCTGGGCGCGGACGACCCGACGGCCGGCCACAGCAACACGCCCATCACGCAGCACCACGAGGTGGACGTGGTCGACGACACCAAGTCAGTGTTTCAACTGTATGACACCTTTCTTTTATTTCTTATTTTAAGTTTACCGCGCGCTCATCCGCACTCACCAACACTCACCCGCATACACCTGCACTTACCCGCACACACCTGCACTGACCCGCACTCATCCGCACTCACCTGCCTTCACCCGCACACATCCGCACACACCCGCACTGACCCGCACTCACCCGCACTCACTCGCACACACCCGCACTGACCCGCACTCATCCGCACTCACCCGCACACACCCTCACTCACACGCACAAACCCATACTCACTTGCACACACCCGCACACACACACACACATCTGCACTTTTCCGCACACACGCACACACCCGCACTTACCCGTACACACGGACACAACCTGCTCACTACCCGCACACACCCGCATACACTCACTCACCCGCACTCACCTACACCCGCACACACCCGCTGCTCACTACAATACATACGTTATTTCTGTTTTATTTTATTATGTTAAGTTAGCGAGATATGCATAACACCCTGCACACGCAGTGTCGTGTACGTCGTTTAATTTTTTATAGATGTCATCCGTAAAATACGTCTGCAAATATCTACTATCAAATTAATTTTTATCATGAGCATTTGTAATTTTTTACGAATCAGAGGGTAAAGAAACGTTTTATTTGGTGATTGTTTTTTTAATACTAGCCAGATGAAATTCAATAATCGATTTTATCGAGGTCTTAATAATATATATTTCGGTTTTATATAACTAACTTCCTGTTCTTGTCTAATTACACTTCAAAATGAAAAAAATTTTGAACATGTCATACAGAAGCACTTACCTTAATCAGACAACATTACTTACGAAGAATTCGTTTGTCCACAGATCATAAGTATATTGTGACTTCATACATTGTGATCGTTGACACATGAATGCTACATACATCAATTCCACCAGACCACATACAATCCTTTATTACATGTGCATTTATGAATTCATTATTTTTATTTTTTATTTCTTAGAGTGTTTTATTTTATAATCGAGTTAATGTGAGAAATCCGAAACTATGGAAGATACAGAAAGTTTCTTAAAATGACGTATCTTTGACCTAAAAATTAAATAAGATAGAATTGTTTTCACAAAAAAATAAAAAGGATTTTTTTGTATGAGACGAATTTCCTTATGTGCTTTCGTTTTTACACATACTATTTAAAAAAACGTAATGTTCATCTTATTCATATTTATTTTTAAGAAACTTTTTAAAATGTATGTGTCTGCATATTCTTTTAAACGTCTTTTTTTTTTTTGTTCTATTTTTGCTATTCTAGAGAAATTCTAGATTTTTGTATTATTATTATTTTTAATTCAATAATAAACTAGTTGCTCATATGGACACGCTCATAAATTTATGTTTTGTTCGCTGCAGATATTTATTTTCGTATAATCATATATAATTTTGTATGAAATTAACCACAGGCAGACTAAAAAAAAATCGTCATACAGGCAATCCGTCTATTCCAGATGTTGCTGTTTCTTCAAACGTAAAAAGAAGAAGTGTGCGACGCGCGCGTACAAGTGACGCGTGTGCGCGTGACCGCCCCGCCCGCCCCGCACCGCCCCGCACCGCCCCGCACCGCAGGGTTGCCGACCGACGAGCACGAGGGGTGTAGACGGGCGAGCTGCACCCGTCTCTCTCTAGCGCACGTGTGAGGGAGAGAGACGGTGCCACGTCTCGGCTGCAACCTTGCGCTCTACTGAGCCGCGTTATGGTGGCGGTTCGCGCCTCGGCACGCGACCGCGACTGGAGGGACAGAGACAAGAGACCGCGACAAGTTATATCATTGGTCGTCTCGGTTCTGTTGTCTCTGTCTCTCCTGTCGCGATCGCATGTTACGGTCGCGTGTCGCAGGCGCGAACCGCCACCATTACCTGTCTTTCTCTTACATTTGCGTAACATATAAATACATACTCGCTCTATACGTTAGAAAGAGACAGATAATCTCCCAATCAAATTAAACGTTCAGCTAAGCAATTCAATTTACACAAGCTCGATCTGTGTGATAGTAAGAAACAAAACTAGTGAGCCAGGTTGTTTGTCTCTTTCTAATATATCTGCTGCGTCGATTGTAACCGTACGTAAACAATATGGCTCGCCCGCTCTATAATACCTCTACGAGTACATTAGCTCATGTTAAAACATTCGCCTCTTACCATATTCCATTCATATTTTAAACTATTTGTATCTTTCGTACTTTAAATCGGAAGATGTAAATATATTATTTTGATTTAAATTCTGTTATATAAAAATGTGAGATTAAAATTAAGTGCCCAATGATTATTTTATAATGTATCAATCTTAATGAGGTTTGATGTTAATTTTGGTTTTTGCAACGTAAATTAATTCGTATTCGTAAGTTGGCAACCCTGTCTATAAAGCATTCGTTCGACCCTTGAATATACATGCATTTATTTGTCTGTATAAATAAGTCCTAATTGGAAATTAATTTAAAAAAAAAAACCATCATATCTGTTTTGCCTTTGACGGTTGGGATTGTTTGTGAGAGGTTAAGGATTAATTTATTTAAAAAATTGCGTTAATTTGAAGATAAGAATACAGTAAGCGTTAAAATTGGGTGCGTGTTTGTTATTTGGTCGTTTAAAATTTTGTAATAATCTTATCAATAACAATCTCAACCGTAATAATTTTATTATTGTTAATGTAACCACATTCATTGAACCAAAATTGTTTAATTCAACAAAATATTATATAATAGCCTAAAACATATCTACAATTTAAATAGATCCGTTGATTCACGCATAGCTATCATGAAGTCTAGCAATACCAAACAAATGTATTTATTATTTTTTCATATTTTATGACATTATGTTATGAAAACGCGTTTTGTGTTATCCCTTTATTACTAACTTAATTATTGTACGGTAATGTTACTCGATAATTCAATGTATATTTATAATCGGAGCACTTGAAATATATGACAAAATGTAAAAATTATTACTATATATATATATATATATATTTTAAATAGTATTTGATTTCGATTCAATTCAGTTGGTCAGGCAGCTCCCGTTTATATATTTAATGTAAGAATCTGTCTGATAAACTTATTAAAAAATTATATTATCTACGGTCTAAATGTTCATCTCTAGCGCTGTTCCAGAGACGGAGATGAGATATTTTTTATTAATAAGGTGGTCAGAGTTAATTAAATAACCTTTATGACGTCCAAACATAAATGTACAATAACCACATACAAAGCAACTATACATAAATAATAATTAATAATTAAAAAAACTATTTTTTATTACACAAAATTTTTCTCAGTTTTACAATTGGAATTTAGCGCTTAGGATATATAGAACATAATTATTTGGCGAAATATAATAACTCGGAAATTAAAGCAAAACGACATACTTAATATTTTTTTTTTGTTTTTTACGTAAAAGACGTTTTTTATGTAATTCAAAATCATAGTTTAAATATTGTAATGTTTCTTGTATATTTAGTACCGAGTCAACTGCTATAGTCGATACATTTACTATAAAAAACTCACACAATAGTAATCGTCAACGGATCACTGAACGATGCTATCATTTATGAAAACCAAAGACAAAACTAGGACAAAAGAGAAATGATAAAATGCCTAAATTATATAAATAAATATCTTAGTTTTGTTTTTGACGTATATACCCTACTTTTCCCTATATTTATTTTATGGAAATATTCCATTTCTTTTGCAGAAAATTCCGAAATTTCAGACAATATTTGACTTTTTCAGAATTTCTCAGCATTTTTCATAGTTTTTTTTTATTAATGATAAGACTTTCAGAGTCTTTTCAGAGAAATCTCTAAAATTTCAGAGTCTTTTCAAAGAAATTCTGAAAAAGTCAAATATTGTCTGAAATTTCAGAATTTTCTGCAAAAAAGGGAATATTTCCATAAGTGTGGGTATACAGTGGTGATATGACCAATATTTTAATTTCCAACGGGAAATAGAGAAACGATTGCTCCACTCTGTACATAACGTGTCCGAGGTGCGGTTGGGTTTTAATGTTTGTGTTCCCGTCCGTAGATATTTACGTTCATCTTCGACATACGTTTGTATTTATTTGTCTCTCGAGATAATAAAGATTTTCTTTACCTCACTTCTCATTCATCGGTTATCCATTCCAGCGGAGTAGTTGTTGGAAACTGTCCCTATTGCAATATGACAAATAATGACCGAAACGGTGTGGCCAACATTTAAATTACTCCTCACTTGAAAGTTTGACAGCTAATAGATAAATATTAATAATAAATAATAATATAGCTAATAATTTTTAGCCCGGCTACGCTAGACAACGATTAATAAGTTATGAGATTATAATTTATTTTATCGTTAATTTTATAGTGATAGTGACAGTTTTTAACGAGCAACCCCCAGATCATTTTCGAACAAATTGAACAGTACATATTAACATTTTCGTGAACGGCCGTAGTTTTAAACAGTAGGCGTATCGCTTCCCATTTACTAGTGATACAGTAAAGTTTTAAGTCCACTGTGAGTTCATTACTATAGTTTCTGTCGAGTGTAATTATACTATTTTGTTACGTAAGTAATAAACTACCATAACATAGATGTCGTGACTATATTAAGTTGTGTGTTGTTGAGATTGTGGGCGGGCGGCGTGTTGATGACCCGTTGCTGATCTGTTGGTGACCTATTGATGACCCGTTGGTGACCTGTTGGTGACCTCGGTCGCGGTTGTGACGTCATATTAATTTTGTGTGGAGACAAAAGTATTGAAAAGTATAATTTTGGGACATTAGATTACCTTGAATAATTTGTTGTTCGACAGCAAGGTACCGAAAGTTGCGATCAACACCATGAGGAGAAGGTTTTCAACACATCGCCCGCGAGTTGCATATTCTAGATATAATTTTATTTAGTCATTGTCTATCACTAAGTTCAGTTTGTGCGAGAAACAATTATTAATACATTATTTTATCGGCTCCGTTCCTATAGTGATGCCGCGTAATTTCCTATTTTTATTTATGCCTATATGTTGATAGTTTTAGTGAGTGATAATATAAAAAATATCATGCAATAATGAGAGAACGGTCTTATTTCGATAACATGTTTTGTGACGAACGACAGTGTATGATATATGGTTCGTCAGCTGACGTAAATTTTATATATAACGTGCAATAACTTATGTATTAATTCATTACAATAGTTTAAAAATATAATTTGTTTCAATCGGATTCCCGAGTGAAGTTGCGTGTCCCTACAAGACTGATTGAAACGTCATCTCATGTTTGAACGTGCTTGGCTCATGTCAATTTGTATTGTAACGTTTTATTTGATTATAAATATAGTGAAGAATGAATTTCAAATGTCGCGGTCGGTCGGGACGGGGGCATTCCAAGATTTCAAACTTTAACGAAATTCAGTCGTTCCTCGATAACGGCCGCGACTACATTTCACACTGTCTTAAATAAAAAAAAGAACATTTTAGAATTTAGTATTGAATTGTGAATAGACTGAGTAAATAATATCACCGGTCGCGCCTCACTGCACCGCTTGAGTCCGGCCATGACTTGCTCTATTAGCGATATTCAAAGTCACGCATTCGATAATAAGAACGCCGCTAGCAGCAAGCATTATCATGGTCACCCGGGAAAAAATGTTCAGGCCTGATCATGTATGAAAAATGATCGGGCATCAACAGGCCTGATCAGATATGAACAGGCGTGATCTTGTCTAATTTCAGGCCTGCTCATACATGAACAGGCATGATCATGACTGACATCAGGCATGAGTAGGCATGAACATGTATGTACCATCAGACCTAAATGTATTTTACTCGTTAGATATGATCATGCATGAACAGACATAATATCTAATTTCAGGCCTGTTCATACATGAACATGGTCATTTTTCATGCATGATCAGGCCTGATCATTTTGTCCCAGGCACGGAGTTTCGCGGTCGCTACTTTGATAGTGTATAAATTGTACAGCTTAGAAAAAGAAAAAAAAACGTTTGTATATTTTTGCTTTGGATACAGAATGGCAAAGATTGGAATTGTGAATTGAGTAGAATAAGGTCTGCAGATGTGATTGAGTAGCGTGAGATACTAGTCGGGTGTCTCGGAAGGGCCTGTGTGATCCGGTGTGTCCGTGCGTTGACATACACGGCGAAATAAGTATTACCGATCGCATTGGTGTTTTTGTAAAGTATTCTTTTTAATGGTCACGGATATGTAGTCATCACAAAATTGTACCCCCCTTAACTCTTATTCGTTTAAAAATTAAATTTTTTTCAATAAATAAATAAATAAAACATCTTGTTGTGTCGTTTTCATATTTTTAGAGAAAGTATAGTGAATGCAATTATCTTTGATGTATAAAACTGAAATTTTAAAAAATATGCGAATGGGTTTTTTTTTAAATATAATATTGTAAACAAAATTATTCCCCTCGTTGAATAGATCGTAAATACTTATTGTACACGTTGCAGTATAACCGAATGTAATAAGCGTAAGTCTTAAAATTATTAATAGTTTTACCTAATTGTTACTTTCTATTTGCTAGATAGAATAATCAAATTAGAGTTGATATTGAAATTCAAAGTCAAATTGTGTGATCTCTAAACGCAAGGGATTATTCTGCGTGTGTCGGAATGAGTATTGTAAGCGATGCGAGACCAGGGCTGGATTTAGAGTTCTGGAGGCCTCGGGGCAACAAAGTAGTGGAGGCCCCTTAGCCCCTAAATTATTTTTATGTTAAGGTAAAACGAGAAAAAAAATGAAAGGAAAAGTTGTTCACTAGTCTGAATTTGATTTTTTTTTCCGAAGTCTCCGGTTGCTCTCCTTTAAATCCGGCCATGTGCGAGACGTTTGAGGATTGTTAGAGGCTGCGAGTCTAAGCGACCGAACTACCCGACCCGTCCGGACATATCCCGGTGTACGGTCGGATACCAGACGATCGCATTTCGAATTAGTTTCATCTTATCACAGTCACCATTATAAGCACCGTTTTATTAATTTCATTATTTAAATAAAATTCTGATGTGAATGGAATATACATGGGTATTTATTGTAAAGATTGCACCGATGTGGAGGTGTGTGATTCGCCGGCAGACGGCGTTCGCCGCGTATTATACTGTGTATGTAGTTAATTTAAATTATAATTAAAAAAAAATCGCTTACTAAGTAAGTCATGTTCTGTCGGCCGGCTTGAGGACGCACGAGGAATGTTTTGAGCTATAGTTATGTATTATAATACATGATGCTTTTGAAACTGAATTGAATTCTTATTGTTAAGTATATAAATAAATATTCATTATCATAGAAAACAGTTCTGTTTATTTTTTTTTTCTATAAAATGTACATTTGCATAAGCAATTTGACTTATATTCAGTTAAGGTCACAACCTGTTTTCAAAAATACGAAAATATTTGTTAACTCATAATTAAATAAAGCTTATTATAAGATACTCGTTTTATTCATTATAGAATAACAACCGACACGACAAAATTGGATTACACAACATATTTTAAATTTGCATCTTCATATATTTTGTGCAATTAATTATTCTTTTACAGTAACGCAGTCTAAGCCAATTAAATATGCATTATTAGGGTTAAGTTAAAAACTACTCGTCAGATCTCGCTCAAATTTAAATGGGACAACACGACAAGCATCAGCTTTCGAATATAAAAGGAATAATCAAAATCGTACATTTAGTAATAGTAATAGTTATTATATAACACATTAAAATAAAATACAGACGAATTGAGAACCTCCTTTTTTGAAGTTCGTTAAAAAAACGGTCACATACAATGCAGTAAATGAAAAGATATTTACAGGCAGTCTCAATAATCTATCTATACTTACAATTAGTTTGTTACCTACAAGAGCTTAAACATAACATTGAATCTATCTTTTACTTCAGTCTCAATAAAAATATTTTCACAACGCTAATTAAGGTTATAGTTATATACAGGTTGAATGGTGAATCACTATCAACATTTAAGGAGAATACTCGGTACATGATTCTTTTAATTCGAATTATGTAAAAAAAATAGGTACTTGATTTTTGACCAGATTTTCATAAATTTCAATTCAAATAAATGAATTCAATTCAAAAAATAATTCTCCAGTCATGCCGGCAGCACGTGCACAGGTGTTGTACTGTGCTGCTTATTCACATCTAAAAATTGCCAAAGTTCACATCATTTACCTAGTCAACAAATTTGTTGCTTAAACGAGAAAAATATCTTAGTATTTTTGCCTATCCTAAGCCAGGATTAAAGTATTAAGGTGAACTGGATCATGCTTGTTTATCCTGCTACCCTGTTAACACGTGTCGGCGTTTGGACGTAGGTAAACTACCTGTTTTGTGTCGAAAGTGCAGCTAGCTACTAGGGTGTCCAGACGACGTGTAAATAATTAGATAATTGTTGAGTAACTTTACTTAAAAATTTATTAATATTTACCTTTTTTTTACATAATTCGAATGAGAATCATGTACTGAGTATTCTCCTTAAATATTGATAGTGACTCACCATTCAACCTGTAGATATAGAGATGCTATTGTCTTTTGTTAAAGCGTTTTTCGCACTAATTTTACTGACTTTCGTTAAAAACGTTTGTTAACTTTAGACAAAGAGACTAGACAACATAGGCCATTTCCAACAAAAATAATTAAATAAGTGTGTATGGGAAGAAACTCAGAGAATGTGACGTATCATCCTGAGACATATCCCAAATAGCCAACAACAGTTGAATTTATAGCTACAAGATGTTTTTTGAACTTCCTCCTGAGTAACTGATTGCAAGGTAAAAGAAGAATACTGCGATAATATAGTTCTGGATATATCCGAAATAGTTTCTGCTTTTTTCGAGTTCATCCAGAAAAATAGAATAGAAGTTTTAAATCGTTCAGATCCACTGAATTGTCACCAGAAGTTGGAGATTTTCCAAAAATAAAAGATTTGAGGTATTTCCAGAATTGCTTACAGTCAGAAGTGTCAATAGTTCTGTGCCTATACGACACTGCCTCACGACACAATTTATTACAGTAAGTCAGGTGATTTTTTTTAAACGAGATTGCTTTGTGATGTTTAGTCATATACTGATTATTTGTTGATTCCTAATTCATTTTGCTTCAATTTTATATGAGTTAATGTCTTGGCCCGAGCAGAAGGTTTAAGGTTTTATTTAGATATGAAAAGACCAATATTCTGTCACATTTTATTTCATATAACAATTCCATTCCAAATTCAACGATCACATGATCCGACAATTCTGTAAATAATTTTATTAAAAGGAATAAAAACTTATCCTGCATTTATTATAAATGTACTAAATTAAAAACTAAGACTTAAAATCAGTATTTACTCATAATTGCACCAAGTAGTAAACACAAAAATGCTTAAAACATCTTATTCTAGGCGAATCTTTAAAATATAATTCATCAATATATTATTTTTGATTTTTAAAATAGATATATAATTAACATATTATTATGTTCGATTTACTTAGCAACTAATACTTAATCTAGTTAATCACGATCTCGTAACATAATCCTTAAAAATTCACGCGAGCGCTCGAATCTAAACGATTATGATAAACGGGCTCACATACCAGCTTATATTATATCAAGACATAATTTCATCGAATATAGAAAATAAAAATAAAAATAATGTGTATATAATTATAAAATAAAATATATATATCCGACAAGAAATATAACGAGAGATGCGAGAATAGAGGGAAAATTGTTTTAATAAGAATTAATTTAATGTGCCGTTAACGACAAAACTTTTGACGCCAGTGATGTTGGCCCGGGAGTCGAAGTCCGACACCTCCTCCACGAGGATGTCCTCGGTGCGCACGGGCACGGGAGGGGGGGGCGGCAGGTACTCCAGCAGCTCGCCCAGCTTGCGGCCCGTCGACAGCAGAGTGTTGGTAAGGAAATCGTTATCAAACTTAATTTCGTTGTCTTCTATTTTGGATGTAGATTTGTAGGAATTTTCGTAGTTCTCCTCCTTGACTATTGGCGGTAGGTAGTCTTTCCCGTCGTCGTAGTCGAAGTCCATTTTCATGCGTTTCTTATTAGGTGGCCAGTCCTCATCTATAAAATAATAATTTAAAAAATCATGTTACGAAAACCCATATAATTTAAACTAATTATTAAAGCAGGATAGTTTATTTGTTTGTTTCGGAATTTTTATTGAAAATTTCGGAATCTACTAGTTCGATAGAAAAAATAAATTAATTTCAATCAGGCTTTTTAAGCCTGTTTATCTATGTTTATAGGCCATAATATATCACACCACGACTTAAGAGAGAAATAGACCATATATGTACGAGCATCTCCGACAAGTATTCTAATAAATTAATAAAATAGGAGCAGCTCATGAACATATTATATTATATTCTTTATTGCACTTTAAAAAGTTTTGACAATTCGAGGTTACAAATTTTACAATGGAATTGGGCAAGGGCGAACTTATATCTAAAAGAGATCTCTACCAGTATATACATGGTGGTAAGAGATGATGTTAACGCAGGGCACAGTAGTGCAAAAGAAGAGAAAAACAACCAATATATATATAATATATTCAACATAATATATATAATAAAATATAAATATACACATATAGGATTAATAGAAATTAAACATGAATGAATATAATAATTCTTTATTTATTACTTTCGACCGTTCCGGTGTAGTGTGCGAATAGTTGCCTCAATGCGGCGCGCCGGCGGTCGCGGGTTCGATTCCCACTCGGGACAGATATTTTTATTTGTACAAATATTTTATCTGGTCCCGGTGTATGTCCTTGTCAGTCTCCCCACCGTGCCTCGGAGAGCACGTAAAGCCGCCGGTCCCGGGTGTTATCATAGACACCTGATAATTATCGTTACCCATGGTAGAGAAATAATCCGCCAACCCGCAGTGGAGCAGTGTGGTGGATTAAGTTCCAACCCTTCTTTTATATTGTTAAGTCTTCTGCCTTTTGTAAATATAGAAATAAGAAATATAGTTAGAAAAAGAGTAGATTTAAGGAAAAAATTGTTAAACAGTAAAAACTTATTCAGGTTTTCCCCCCTCATTGTCCCCGTATTGCTAGTTGTAGGTATACTAAACAGAATGCAAAACAGAATTAGGCCAGAGTGAATGAGGAAGGATATAAGAAAGATTTGGTATAAAGCATGCGTGTAGAATGATAGCGAGAACTGTATGAAAGTGCTGAATAAAACTCCTGTAAGCACAGTCTCACACAAATAAATGTGAGGAACTAGATTTAAAAAAAAAAAATTAAAAAAAAATCCCTTCTATATGGAGAAGAGGCCTTCGCTCAGCAGTGGGTTGTTTACAGGTTAATACAGTACAGTACATTACAGTACCTATAGGGAGGTCGACGTAGCCGCCGGGGAGCTTGGTCTCCAAGCTCTTGGCTACTTGGTAATCGTGGTCGGAGTTCGCGCGGTTGAATGTAATCAGCTCATCCATGTTGAATTCACCATCATCTATCACCGTTTCGTCTAGAGCCATTTCTGTAACGAAAAATTTACTACATAAATAATAATAATAATCATCATCATATCAGCCGTTGGATGTCTACTGAACGTAGGCCTCCCTCATCGACCCTCAGAGATCAACCCTCGATTCAAAGTAGCCTCCATCCAATGGCTTCCGGCGACTTTCCTCAAGTCGTCCGTCCACTTCATAAATATGTAACAATTATTATAATAACTATGAATTGATGAATATATTCGTTCGAAATTCAACGTTTATGAAACCGTAAACGTATTACATTTGTAGGAAACAGAAACGGTAATAAAGGTCTCTGATCACATATTAGTAATCGCTACAACGAAAAACATAAATTACTTTTTTATTTCTTAACTAAAAACACTTTTTTCTTGTAAAATTACAAGAAATCATAAATAATCTTTTTGTAAACATAATGTTTTGAGGTTTCTCGGTGAATCATCAATCGCTTTAATAACACAGACCAACACAGACTGTTCCATAATATTTATTTTATTACGTAATGTTTTTCTTGTTAATCATATTAGGTTATTTCCGTATCACACGATATTTCCTTATAGTATTTTTTAATGATGAACAAATATAAGCCTAATAACTAATTACTAGTGGTCGCCCAGTGGTCGAAATTAGACCTAATCTATAATTGACAGCATTGTCAACATCATAAAAATATGATTGCGCATAACATGGTGAGCATATGCAGCAGTCATTGGACCTGATCTGTGATAATAAATTTCGATATAAAATTAACAGGCAAAAAAATATCAAAATTGCAAGACCTGTATTTAAGACCGTGTTGACAACAGACTTTAACAATAAACAAAATTTGTGTATATGCGGCATTGTACATATGCACCTATGTGTGCCGTAGTGTGTGTAGTGTTTTTTTTAATGAATTTAATGTATTTTTGAGCATTATTATAAAAAAAATGTGCCAAATTTCATACTTCTCATCCACGTAATTTTCGTAAATAGGGGTAAAAAGTTTTTGTTTCATGTAATAATATGTAGATAAACAACTTTCGACTGGCCGGTTGGCGCAGTTGACACTGCTCACTGCTCCTGGGTTGTGGGTTCGATTTCCGCCCCGAGTCTGGGTGTAATATATATTTATTAATATTTATATATTTATTATTTATTTAAAAAAATATGTGTATTAGTCAGCAGTTACCTAAAACACAGGCATTAAGTTGCCTACATTAGGAATAAACGACCGTGTGTGTATGTTAAGCATGAGACATTCAAAGACGGTTGCAATACACTTAATATAACCCTGTTATATAACATTGAAACTGCCAATAAGTTAAATAAAATAAATAATGTTGATTCAGTCGTCGTCGTCACGCTTAGCTCGTTTGTTAAACTTTCATTTACGTAATTCGAACTGCACTATTTATTTTAATCGTTATATAAAGCTATTGTTACTGAATTATTTTATGTAATAACTAGCGGCCCGCCCCGGCTTCGCACGGGTCTTTAACTAAAATTTTAAAAATTATACATTTATATTTTTTATCACCTACACCTGCGTCGATACTGGAAAATATTTTATAATAGACGGATTGAGTGACAGATTTATTATATATATATATATATATATATAGTACGGATGAAACATTTGAACTGTTTTTTTATTAATTATTTTCTCATTGATGAATACCATATTTTAATAAGTATTATTCCCGACGAAGACAAATCCAAAAACACAAAAATCATAAAAATCGTTCCACTCGTTCTCGAGTTATAAACGGTGTAACTAACACGACTTATATATATATATATATATAGATTACAACTTAAATAGCTATAACCATCCAACTTTGTTCAATCAACAAACAAATAACGACCAAATATTTTAAATTTTAACAACGAACAAACAATCAAGACCGTAGTACCCTAAAGTATTTAATTATATACAAAAAAGAAAAACAGATTTTTAAATACGGGCGAGTGTCATTCTTTTGGCCGAAGTTTTGGTCAGCGCGATTCAGAAAATTATCTGCGCCATCTATCGTATAATTGTAGAATATCGTTTTTATATTTAGTGACATTTAACATAATTAATATTTAACATAATAGTATATTAATTGAAAATGATGTTTATCTAAAATATTAAAACGATTTCTATTCCTATCCGACATATTTAGTAAACTTTTAAGTTTAACAAAATAATAACTCAAATATAAGTTTTGTGAGTTTTAAAGATTCCTTAGACCAGATGGCGTTGGTGGCGTGGGTACCTATTTCTATTTTCTTAAATATTTATTTTTAAATTTAATTACAATGAAACAAAAACTAAATTATACTGTGAGTTATTTCTAATTTTTATGTATTAAAGTTATTAACATTGGTTTTGTACTTTTTACGTGATACGTGATCAGAGAAAAACACGATAAGAGATGGCGCTGATACGAAAAAATACGCGCTATTGAAATTTATTCTTGATGATATATAGTGTATTAATAAAACGGAGGTTTTAACAGATTTATTATTTGTATAGAAGAAGATATCTTTAAATTATATTATTTTATATTATCTGATTTATATTATTTTGAACCAAAGCGTTAAAGAAGCTTGTGAGATAGCAATCGTAATGTTTTCATCATAATTAAGTAAATACAACATTTACGTGTTTATTTTTCCTTTGAGCAATATATAGAATATGCTTTGGTTTTATTTAACTGTACTGTGAATAAAGCGAATCGAATTTTCACGATGACTTCTAGTCATATTTAACTTTATTTTTATTCCTGATATACTTATACATAGATGTAGTAATAATACGAACATTGTAAACTAAAATAAATTAATATTTTATGAAATATATTTTTAATAAAATAACGTTAACTCATCCATATCTTAAAACATAATTGATGTCAACGTCTATGCACTGGTGATCAAAATTTTTGACCGATGTCATAAAAAATAAAAGCTGATATATTATGTACTTGATATGACTAATATTTCCCAATGTCTATTATTAACATAATTTATCGTCGTTAGCTATTTTAGCGACAGTGTCATATATATATACTAATATTATAAATGCGAATGTAAGTTTATTTGTTACGGTTTCACGCGAAGACTACTTAACCGATCATCATGAAACTTTGTACACATATTCTTGGAGGTATTAAAAGTAACACAGGATACTTTTTTTTGGTCGCGATAACCGAAATCCACGCGGGCGAAGCCGCGGGCAGAAGCTAGTAAATATTATAAATATGTAATAGTACACATTGAGTTAGATATATCTTAGGATATAACTGTTCTTGTAATTTTTTTATATTAGAATATAAGAAAAACGAAACTAAAAACAATTGATTCGTAGCTTGATATACTATTTCTTTTTATGGAAAATTAATTGTATTTGTCCTGGATACATTTTTTTTAATACTTAGATAAATATTATTATAGGAAAACAATAAGGATTTCGTACAATCACAAGGAACATTTACTAGGCTATTTATACCGAAAAGGCTCTCATAGGTATTAGGTGGAAATAATGTTTATATGTACAATTATAAAGACAATGAATGCGTAAATAGTTCGAACTTACCAATTATCCGCCTTTACATATACCTATGAGAAATTCCTATCACTGATATACTTGATTGTATTGAAATGCTCTTATTATTGGAAATAATTAATAAACCCTTATAATAGAGAACCCATCTTTAATGGGTTCGTTACACTGACACATGGTTATCACTAACATTAAAAAATCACTTTGCTGGGTTAATAGACGTTGACTCGTAGCTCAGACTGTGCTGGTCAACTTGAAAAGTGCAGATTTGCTCAGGACATCATCCTTCACTGCCGAGCACGAAACTCTACACTACTGTATCAGCCTGTAAACAACCTACTGCTGAGCGACGGCCTCTTCTCTATATAGAAGAGGTTGGAGCTTAATCCACCACGCTGCTCCACTGCGGGTACGCGGATAATTTCCCAACCATGAGTTTCGATAGTTTATGATAACAAACGGGACCGACGGCTTTACGTGCTCTCCGAGACTCGGCGGCGAGACCCACAAGGACACTCAGACTGGAAACAAATATTTGTACAAATACAAATATCCGTGCGGAGCGGGAATCGAACCCGCGACTGCCGGCGTGCTATTTGAGGCGACTACTAGCACCACTACACCAGCACGGTCGTCAGCGATTTCTCGCGATCACACAAGCTACGTAATAGTCCTCCGGATACTCTACGAGGTGTACTCACTGCTGGTGGCGGAGAGCAGCGCGCGCGTGATGGCGAGGGGCGCGGGCGCGGGCGGCGCCAGGCGGCGCTCGCGCACGGACGGCAGCGCCACGAGCGCCACGGACAGCAGCAGCACCAGCAGGCACGTGGCCGGCTGCGCCTTGCCGCTGCCGCTCGACGCGCCCGTCAGCACGCTCTGCAACACCGTACACTGTATTAGCTACGTAGCCATTAGCGGAACAATTATCAGAATAGGGTACTTAGTAGTAGTAGTAGGATAGGGTAAAAAATTAAATTTATGTAGAAATATACTTAAATATGTATTCCAATTTTGTGTCATAAAAGCACATTATTGCTTTATTAAATTGAAATTAAAAGTCGTAATTTTTAATCTTTTTATCACGTGACCTAAAACACGAGCCACCATGGTGGGACGTCATAAAGACAATGTTCCGTGTTTCCGTGTCCAACACTGCGAGCACTGCTCAGTGCTCTCACTGGTGAAAAATTTGTTGCTTTATAAAGTGCCAGTACACTGCCGCAGTATCATAGAAAAATATATGACGTCATAAATAGCCGCTATTTTCGTACCATGAGCACTAGCGCTTTCAAGTTAAAGTGCTCTCAGTACTTTGATCACGTGATCAAAAAATATAACAGGACGAATAATTGTTATTATTATTAATTAATATTGTTATTCAAAAATGTCCACAATATTCAAATAATATTTGTTCTTGTTGAACAGAAAACGTATACATGATAAATATTTTTATTTGAAAACAATATCAAAAAATTTGGAACGGCTTCGCAGTATACTGAATTGACGTCACAGTGCTCCCAGTTTATATCGAAACGGCCTTTAACAATATTACGTCACCAAAATGGCTGACAGCGTTTACACGGGAATAAAAAAGGTTTAAATTTTTATTTAATTTTATAGCAAGAAATGTGTTTATTTTGCTAAAATATATTTTTTGTAACTTTTTATTAGGAAAATCAACATTTTGAAGTACTTTTTCAAACATATTAGAATACCATATCTATACTTTTATATATATACATTTTACGAGACATCTCGGTACGCGAATTTAAAGTACACGACATATTAACTTCTTTTTATTTTTAGCTAGCGACCCGCCAGGCTTCGCACAGGTAGCGCGTTATGCCGAGCCTACATGTTTTTTATCCTAGTTAGGTATATAGCAACAGTGAGGGACATCAGCCAAGTCCCGTCATCGGTGAAATTATTTTCGCGAGCGTTACTTTTTATTCTGCGATAACTCCTAGGATATTTATTAAAAATTATATGGTGTAACGGATTTAAGTTGATAAAGATTAATAATAATGTATCCGTCTCAATAGCTTTCCAATTAATGCGTTATGTACTCGTATATCTGACATTTTTTTTTACAAGTTAGATTCGTTTAGGAATTTTCAAAAAAAAATAATAATAATAATAGATGTATACTATCGGGGACTTTTCAGTATAACTATAAAAGAGGAATAACTTCAAATTAATTTTTTTTATTCTATCTCAAAGGGATTTTAGACCTTAACCTTCCTCATGAATCATTCATTCTATTATGTGACATCGCATTGTATAATGCACAATGAAAAAGTATTTTGTTCTTATATTATGCATGTGAAGCTTTTAGTAATATTGGTTCCATTTAAATTTATTATAAAACATTATAATGCTACACGTAACTCGACACGACGAAACAACGAACTGAATAAAACGCCTATCTACGAACGTCGTTGGCAGACGCCAAAATCGTTTGAAGTGTGCACGAAAAACCATTTGGCTTAAAGGCCAGTGTTGATCGCTAACTTATATCGTATTTTAAAATAGGTAGGCCAAGTAGATCTATCTATACATGTTGGTCCATAGTGCAGGCCCAATTTGTTTGACCCAAAGTTTAGAAGCGGCTTTACATGACGAGAGAAACTTTCGGTTTGAATAGTATTAGAAATATAGAATGACATAATAAAAAATAAAAAAATTATGTCGACGTACTAGACTTTATAACAAAATTCAATATTAACCAGTTTTTTTTACGATATTATAATTGATTCGTGTTGTCGCCTTGGTCGAATTGTTTCACTTTATATAACTCTTTGTAATAATATTTTAGAACTGATAGAGAAAGCGCTAGAGTCATCTCTGAAAATCACGAACAATGTTACAATAGGAAAAATTCAAACAGTAAATTTTCGTAAAACAAAGTTGTTTTAAAGTAGAACTTGCTAAAATTAAATTGAAATACATAGCTTTAAAATAGGCAAGGAATAAAACATATTGCATCATTTTAGCACCTGTTAAGTTGTACAACAAAATACTTTTTTTTTTTAATTTTTTTTTTCTCATTAGATTGAAAGGGAATTATTATTAACGTGGAATAATAATTTCTTTTACACAAGGCATTAATATTATGTGTATTTTAAATTTTATAATTGTATATATTGACTAAAAACAAACATAAGACTATTAAACAGTCAAAATATAAAACTTTTTAATTTTATTTGTAAATAAAATAGACACCTTTCCTTTTTTTTTATAAAACGTAATTTGAATTGAAATACACAAATATAATGTTGTTTTCAGACATCTATATTTATCAAAAATTTCTTAATTATTTATAAAAATATTATTTACAAAGCCTTGTTTTTTTTCTGTCAACATCTTGATAACAAGGATCAAGCTTCTAAATATAATAGATAAGTTGATTTAACAAAAAGATAAACATGTTTAATAAGATACAATAAAACAATATGTGTATACTTGAATCATCTCAATCGGTTAGGGATTAGTGTATTTCAAGTTAATTTCAAGATTTCACTCATACATACTAGAAAGTTAAATAAAAATTAAAAAAAAAGTAAATATATTGTTACCTGTAATTTCTTCAACTGCTGCGTTAGGGACTGGTTCTGCGACTGAAGTATTTTTATTCGCCTGATAAGCGTCTGGTTTTCTGCGGTGCACTGTTTGACCCTATCAGAATAATTAATATTATATTAGGATTTTTCGTTTCAATTGTTTAAATATTGTATTGTTTTAGCTTGTATAAATATTTTAACTTCATTGAACTGATCTAATTTTCGTTTATCTAATCTTATTTAGATCAGATAAGAGAAAATTACAATTATACTAACACATCTTTTTTTTTTTTGAAAATTCAAAACGGGAATCTATTAGTTGTTTATATTTCTTATATATAAAATAAATTTCATATAAATATTATTGATTTTTTCTTGATAATGTCTTCAGATTCTTTATTCAATATACATAACATTATAATTATATTGTACATATTATTTTATCTTTTCTCGACTTTATCTTTAAGTATGTATTATATTCATATATTGTATGTGTCTTGTTTTATAATATAATACATTTCTGTTTAGTATTATATATAATAACATTTATTACATGTATATTTTATTATAAAGTAGTATTTTATTTATTAATTAAGTAGTATAAAAAATTATAGCTTTGCATTGTTTTATTTTCGCACTCTTCCCAATGCTTTTTTCTATAAAAAAAAAATGTTGTAACTGTAAGCGATAAATCCTTTGCATACATTTACCTTTGCAAATGTCCAAATTGTAAATATATATTTTGTCTTATGTGTGCAATAAAGATTTAATAATAAATAATTAAATAAATTACTAGTATTTTAGGAAAATCTTAATTTGTTCCTATTAAAACGATCTTTCCAGTGAATCATCGTTTGCCAACGTGTTCTGTATCGACGTGTTTATTATTTGTTGGTCTCTGTGACTCAGGTGCAGATGACGCAATATACTTTCAAATTTGACAATAAAAATTATATTTTAAATAAAAATATACGTATCGAAAAGAAATTACAATTAATTTAGTTGTAATCGTAAAAGATTTCTCAAATTATTACTGATTTTTAAAGAAACTATTTATAGATGCTGGAATAATAAAACCGATATCTATACATAATGTAAAAAGCTTATAAACAAAAATTAACAATGTATTATTAATTAAAAACTAAATAAGAAAAAATATCCACGCGAATTAATAGTGGACATTTTATAATCTATTTTTTTAAACCTTTTTTTCGAAAACCTATATTATATTATATTATATACATATAAATATATATTATATTATATACATATAAACCTAAATTATAATATATATACATTATTTATTACTATATGCATTAATTTTATAGTCAATAAATAATTTGTTATTTATTATTGAAACTTTTATACTGTGATACACATATATCGATATATCGGTTACTTAATATCAATTCTAAATACTTATCTCATAGTAACAGATAAGAAAAATGTATTTAATACCTTTGACACATTTCCATAATCTAATCACTTGGTGATATTAATTCTAAAGGAATAAATCAATTAAAAATTTAATTTTATAGGCTGTCAAATTAATTGTAATCTAGATCTGCCATAGAAAATAAATTGTGTAGAATGCAGAACTGATTTACCACATTTTTACATTCCACTGCGATAAATCGAGCTATAGCCAATTGATTATACAACCCCATTTCCCTATCTTTACCATCATTCGCTTCATTTGTCGTTTTAAGCCAACAAAGCATTTGTTGCTCATCTGGTGCTACAAATGTTTAAAGCGTTAATCACTTAACATCGGATTATCTGTCTGCGAGTATCATACCATCATACACACACAAACACACGACAGTCTTTATAGCTAGGGAGCTGGTGGCAATTTTGGTATATTATTTCATCGTCGTTGATACCAAGATGTAATGTAGTCTGTACCTAGGTTAACTAGAAAAAATAAGTGGCGAGTTCTTTTATTTTATTTTAAAATTTCGATATTATTTATTTAAAAAAAAATCAGAGCTACCTGAACTCGCCACTTACCTATATTTTCTAGCCAACCTAGGTCTAGACTTACATTTTGACGGCCGGCTGGTCGAGTGGTCAGGCAACTGGACACTTTACGCAGCGGTCGCGGGTTCAAATCCCGCCAGGTGCAGATAATCTGTATGACGAATATAGATGTCTGCACCGGGTCATGGATGTGTATTTATGTATATATGTATTTATATCTTAAATTTATTTCCGTTCCTAGTACCTGTAACACAAGTTCTTACGAACTTACCACGGGGCTAGGTTAACGTGGTGTGATTGTTGGTTAATATAATAATATATATATAATTTTTGTATCAACGACGATGAAATCATATACCAAAATTGCCACCAACTCCCTAGCTATTATTAAGTAAAACAATTGTGTTTTCAATTGTTAGTATTTCTAAATAATTCAATTACCTATCCTCCAATCCGTCGACGTACTCCTTCTTGCGTTTACGAGAATCTTGAGCGGAGATTTTGTTACGTATCTTGCGCCTGATCCTCTTTAGTTCCCTCTCCTCGTGTTTTGTAAGTGGATAACTAGTTGGGAGGGTTATTCCCTCCTTTGCTAGCAACCGTCTCTCTTCGGCTGTTAGAATGAGACGGGGATAGCCGTTTCTACCGTCATTTAATTGGGTCTCCTTATGATCATCCTCGTCATCAGTGCGATCACTACTTGAGTCATCTGTTAAAATGTAAATTAAATTACTATTTTCCTAAATGTTTGTCTGTCTCTGATGTGAATATTATATGTTACCAATATTTAATATAATTTTGTGTCCTTTTAACACTACAAATCATAATAAATTTTTATAGTATTTTATTTTAATTAAAGTAATTTTTAAGAATTTAATTAATGCGTAAATAGAATAGTCATGTTTTCGACGGCGTATTTTTTAATGAATATTTGAATTGCCTTTTTAGTTTTAAAGGAAAAAATGCTACGTTTAACATCAAATAAATACGTTAAAGGCAGTCATTCAAGATGGAAAAAATGGGAACGAATTGGGAGTATCACGGCGTTTTACGGCAAGTCCCTCGATTGTATTGTATGACATTGTTATTTTGTTCTCCATGTATTATGAGTTAGAAATCTTTTGTTCTATTTATTATTACAGCAAACACGATTAAAACAATAAAAAAAGTATTCAAGCGACTTTCCGGTTACCTTACGCAAAATGATTGTGTCTTTTAGGTAAACTTGGGTGTTACGTAACGTTTAGGGGGGAGGGATACAGAAAAACGTTACGGCGCATTACATAGGAGGGAGGGAGGGTCAAAAATCTTCAAAAATTGCGTTACGTAATACTTGAACGCCCCCTAAAACGTATAGCTAGTAAAAAGCAATGTAGATAAAATTAACAATTTCGTTTATAGATAATTAATTAAAACCACGGAAATACAGATAGGTACCCGAAACATCCTCCATGTTTGTCCAAGTTTGGTCGTTTATGTATACATTAATTACCTCGACTTACGTTACTACCCCGATATACGCGAATCCAGAATCAGCCGGATTTTTTTATACCGTTTATTTCTTATTAAATATTTTTACTGTTTTAGACTTATTACACATGTTTATTTCAAAGTATTTTTTTTTTATTAAGCGGTATAATATACTAAAGGATTTCGGCAAGTATGAAAGACATCAAGTTTTTACTTATTTTATGGTTATTAACTTATTACCATTGGCTCGACTCACGTGAATTAGATCGATTTAATTTTATTTCTGAACACCCAAGAAAAGATCTCATCCTTCTGGTATGCCGTTGAGTGTTAATTACTATTTATTAGTAATCATAATTTATGTTTTATCTAATATGTGTATCGTTGTGTTGAATTTACTCGTCGAACTAAATCTACGAAGGTTGATATATCGACTAATATTAATAATAATAAGTTAACCAAATTGTTCCTTGAACTTGAATTGTGAGAATAGATATCGTGATTTGTACATAACATAAGTAATCTCAAATTAATTTAGTGACGCACTGTATTCGTAACGTTGTTACTTATCCATTGTTTTGATTAAATTATCTTATGGAATACGACCTTCGTTGAATGTTAACGTTTATTTGTAAAAGGCGATTTATAGTTTAAAAGTAACGGTAAATATAATTTTTTGATTACGACTTTTAAATGTGATTACAAGTATTGCATGTAAAACAAAACTTCAGATACTTATTAAGTTAATATATTAACATGCTTGTAGATCTTACTACGCTAATTTTGTTTTTGTGTATCGATTCCTAAAAAAATATTCAAAGGATAATTTTAAAAAAATATGGCCTCTAAGTTTACGAGTTCAAAGATACTATAAAAATATTTTTACTCAGGTCAATGACCATATTTACCGACAGATTACAAATTAGCCGCGCGCCTAAACATGAACAATTGACATCAATCGACTTACGTTAGCTGCGTTTGTTCAATATAATTATTATGGTCGTTGTTAATAAAATAGTTACAAATAGACGAATATTTCATATGTAGTACATCAATAAACTATATAGTATATCAACTTAGACGAATTCGAGTTCTATTACTAAAGGAATACGAATCATTTTAGTACTCACCACATTGGTTGCCGTTTTGATCGTAATCGCAGTCGCTGCGAGACTCGACTTTGAAATCTTGCAGTTTAGTCTGCGAGAGAAGATTTGCCGCCGCTATTTTGATATTTGACGCGTTCTTGAGATCGGCAGCGTTGATGATTTTGATCGATTTTAGATCTTTCATGTCTTTTATTGTGACTGGCAATAGTATGGATCTAGGGTTGCCAGCCATCGGCGCGACGCGTATCATCCTGCGTTGTGGCGCAACGCTTTCAACGGGCTTCGAATATACTTTAGTTTGTGGATTGATAACTTGGATGTTGGTCACTTTGAGGGGTTTCTGCGGTTGAGCCTTAACGACTAACTGGGGTTTTTGGACTGAAGAGGTTGGTAACCTTATGGTTGGCTTTTGGACCTTCGGTTGGACGATTTGCGGTGTGTGGGAGAGACGGCGTTTTCTACCAACTTTACCTAAGAAAAATAAAATTATAATACTTACACTTATATTAAATTATCAACAAAAAATTTCTATTTCACTAAGTAAACATAATAGTGGATAGATAATGTGAACAGCACAGCGTATTATATTTCGATGATTCACCACCAATAAAGCAAATACAACATCCTGAGATAGAATTAATTTCTAAATCGTTTACCAAATATTATTATCATCATTTTCCAAATAATATTCAAGGTACCTAAAACATTTTTACTGCTGGTATTAATTTACCTAAGGGTCTACTCTAAATATGTTAATGATAATTACGTTTATTCTCTCATCAAAGTTAGGGCATTACGCAATACTGATGTAATAAATGAAATTCTAATACAAGGACATTTTCAAAAACATCTGTTCAAACTTGTACGGTAGGTATGTACATACTTCATCAGTTCCATCACAATGGAATTTCATCAAGTTAAACGTCTGTACTTTTCATTTAAATCATTGGACACTTTTAATATAAGTATTGTATATTAATGTAATGTAAAATGCTTAATAAAAACATCTAAAACATATGATTTAGGTTAGAGAAAGTTAGAAGAAACTATGCCAGAAGAATTAAAGAAAAAAAAATTAAACCTTAATATACTTAATTAAAACGTAATTTTTTTTAAGTGTATTTTAAAATGTGAACTTTACATTTTGTTGTTTGAATGAACTAAAATTATTGTGGACAGAAACCAAATGACAGTAAAATAAAATTATTCACTTTAATCACAATAATTTCTATATCAATATTTTTCTACGATCTTAGTCATAAAAATTCTTAAGCAATGTATGAATATAGGGAATAAAAATTGATAAATTTGTTACACAGTTGCTATCGTCTGCGCTTTCCGCAATTGTCTTTAGTACATTACTGTTTCCATTTTACAGTACTAACATTGTGTTGAAACGCATATTATATGCGTTTACTTTAAAATGTTTCACATCGCAACGTTTTCAAAATATTATAAATAAAAATAAAAATAAAATGAATTAAAAGATAATTTTGATTTTTAACAATGTATTGTATAAGACTTTCAGATTTGTTCGTCATGCATAGTTAAATTTGGTCAATTTCCATTTTTGTTTAAATATGGATGAAACCATTATATTTCCGTCACCTAAGTGGTTGGCCATGCGTTGACCGGCAGAGAAAAATAGTTACGGCCTCTTTCTTGCCGAGGTGTCGTAAAAGGCGACTAAGGCCATAGTGGTGCGAACAACTGTACACCTAATCAAGATGGTGATGGGCAGCAGCGTCACCATATCCTGCTACAGCACACTGCGCTCGCCAACCCGCCTGCGAAGCGTGGCGAGTATTGGCAAATCCCCATAGATAATGGGGGAGGCCTACGTTCAGCAGTGGACATCCAACGGCTGATGTGGTAGTGGATTATCCCATTCTACCTTCAAGAATGTAAATACACTTGCATCAGCAGGCTGAATCAACAATGTATTATTTTTAATTTTCGCGAAGAAAATTTTTTTTTACAAATTCTGAAACTCTATATTAATTTGCAAGGTATCGTAATTATTTCTAACATAGTAAAATAAACGACGGACATATAATTCGAATATTAGGTAATACTGCTGTTAAAAAAAAGTTATCGTTCCAAAAATACTATCGTATTAACGTATATACCATAATATTATCGGCAACACTATCGTATTTATGACTAATAGTGACCTAGTGGACAATACTTTTATGCAATTCACTGCGTTAAAGAAGGTCGGGAATTTTATCGTCACCCGTGACAAATATTTGTACGAGTTTGTCGCATTTCGGTGTTTGTGTTCCGGTATCCACGACAATATATTCTTGGTGGAGAACTCTAAGCGTGAAACATTTTATCGTAATCTGTATATAAACATTATATAAGCGAAAGTTTGGTAGGGTGAATAAGCGGACATTTGTTATACATTAACGCTTAAATTATAAAATAATTTGCGATGATAGTTGATATGTAGACAATTGAGGACCCGAATACGTATTGACCCGTCCGTGAATTTACACGGGCAAAACCGGTTACAACTAGTGAGATATGAATCATAACTTACCAGGACTTTGGAATGTACTGTTGTTTAGGAAACCGGGCATAACGTTCTGTTCGAAGTCGAGCATGTCGAACGTTTCCTGTACTTCCGTGGAACTGTTCGAGGTGTCATTCGTGTCTTGAATGATTACGTCCTGCGTGTTGCAAGGACTCATCGGTTCCAAGACGGGCGCCGAGAGGTCCTCATCGCAAGAGTTGTGGATGAGGTAAGGTGATAACTGTTGCTCGAAGTCACTAGAACAATTTTTATTAGAGTGAGTAAACGTAATGTACTCTATTAAACAACTTAAATAGTTTCATATTTTATGTCTACCAAAATCGGAACAAAAAAAATTTTTTTTAAGTCGATTGAAGAATTTCATTTGTAAGTAACAAAAAATCTATTTTAAATACAAAACCGAGTTTTAAAAAAAATGTCGAAAGAAATAAAAACCCGTTTTAATTAATGTTAGTATCATTCAGTGCTTAAGACTGAATCGAGCACACGGTAGTAAAAAAAAATCTTTTAAACTATTGTAATTTTCGCTCCACCTAAGCGTAATCTTCGCTAAAACTTAAAACAAAAGCGAATAAATTTAAATAGGAATGCAAAATTATTTGACTTGTTCACTTTTAAATGTTTGTTCTTGAAATAGTACAGGATATTTAAGAATACGGTCTAGAAGTGTTATTCATAAATTGTGGAGCCAATATGACCCACAATCGGCCTTCCTTAAATAGCTATTTTAGGTTTCTATTTTGAATTTTACATTATAAGGCCGAAACTCCACCAGAGCGGAGATGTGCGGAGATGTGTTTTAACAACCAATAGAATTTCGTTCAGTGGTATCCACTAAAGCGGAGGGGAGACGAGGTGTGTGAATAACGAAATTATATTGGTTATTAAAACACATCTCCGCTCTGGTGGAGTCTCGGCCTAAGATATACTTGTATGAATATACATTTACCTTTAGTGAATATTATAATTTATTCATTTACCTTTAGAAAAAACGCATTTTACCTTTTCATTCGCTTTTTTAAGGGCCACCCCTTTGCCATGCTTACTTAACTCTTAACTCACCAAACACACACTAACTTTTAAACATTGAAAATGAACTTATATTTCAATTTAATCATAATCTCTGTTCGCGAGTTGTCGATTACCGAAACAACTTATTTATGACATATTTATTTTATACTAGTGGTCGTCCAGTGGTCGAAATTCGACCTAATCTATAACTGACAGCATTGTCAACATCATAAAAATATGATTGCGCATAAAATGGTGAGCATATGCAGCAGTCATTGGACCTGATCTGTGATTCGTTGCAAGAACTGTATTTAAGCCGTGTTGACAACAGACTTTGACAATAAATAAAATTTGTGTATATATGTAGGTACATTGTACACATGTTGTGTGCCGTAGTGTGTTTAGTGTTTTTTTTTTAAATTATATTAATGTATTTTTTGAGCATTATTATAAAAAATATTAGCATTCTGCACTTCTTCTTCATATAAACTTTAACTGTGCCAAATTTCATACTACTCCGTCCGCGCAATTTTCGTAAAAAAGGTACAAAGTTTTTGCTTCACGTATTAATATAAATATCGACTGTCCCTACGTACAGTATCGAAACTGAAAATTTGCGATTTTTTTTATTGCACTTGAAACTCCTTTTTATATATGTTTTCATACAAAAAAAGAGAATAAACTAAAAAAATACATATTAGACCACATTTTTCATGAGTATAATATCGATACTTAACAAATAAATGACAATTTTGTACACAAAATTAACTTAAAAGTACTCTCCTGTAAAGTACCTTTTTTCAGTTTCGATAGTATACGTAGGGACAGTCGATATATAGATAGATAGTTAAGAAAATGGAATCGCAACATTTACATATTTGCATGGACTTCTTTTTGAGATATGTGGAAAAAAAATAGTTTTAACAGGGATGTTATGGATATCTCATTTCGGACCTATATAACGGATACAGATATATGAATAATATTATACCGGTTTCAGTTACGCATACGGATATTTCGGATTATCAGTTAGTTTCGGATAGTTTCGGTTACGGATATAAGTTTTAAAGACTTGTAAAATTAAAATTAAAACAGTTAATGATTTTTACTTTACTTTTCGGTTATCATTTGGTACTAAATCAGTCATGTAAGTAAATATTATAGGTATTTATTGTTTATGTACAGTTAACCGTTTCATAATTTACATAAAATCTTTTATTTAAGATGTCTAAATGCAAAATTGTAATGTAATCCCACAAAGACTAACTAGTGACCATTAAGTAATAGAAATAATTAAGAAACATTACGGCTCGATTCATAACGTCTCTAGTTAGTTATAAGTTCTTAAAAAAATTAGGTAAATAGTTTTAAAAAAAATAAAACATAGAATCATAATATATAAGTCGTACAATTGGATCAATAATGGATAATATTATCAAGAATGATAGTATCAGTGTATAATAACATGTATTATTTACATGTGGTGCATTTTAGCCGATAATATACTTTAGCGTAATTTCAAACATTCAGATGAGTAAATTTTTTTCAAATAAATCAATAATCGACTTATACGATAAGGATTTGATTATGGATATAGCGCCCACTTTATTCTTAAAACCGCATTTTAAATAAGTTTTAAAACTGCATAAGTAGTAATTCGTGATAGCGCGAGTCAGAATAGTGAAGTCGATTATTAGGTAATGTATTCACACTCGTAGTTATAATTCCATAGTGCTATCAAAATCCAACAATTCAAAATAATGAATTACTTCGAGCTCAAATCATAAGAAAAAGTACCCTTCGTATATGACTTACATAAAAATAAACAAAAGGTCGTATTCGGTTATACTTTGCATGAAACCTTCAAAAATACGATAATTTTTTTTGAACGTCCTTAAGACATTTCGTAATGGCATACTTTCTCTATTCTCTTGCTAGGAAATGTTGTTAAAAATCTAGATTGAAATACTTTTTAAATAAGAATATAATAGCTGTGCACTGTGTAATGTCGAAAAAAAAATTATTTAATTACATATTTTCTTGGGTTATATAAACTTTAACCAGTTCAACGAAAAATCACATTTATATATATAAAAAAATACGGTATCCGTTCCTAGTAACACATTAAAAGCGCGATAAGCGATATCACGTAATACATATTACGAGCGAGACAGATATATACCTATAAAGATTGTGCTGCATCGAGTAACTTTTATCAGAGAAGAGTAAACGAGTCCACCCGTAATGAAAAAAAAAAAGCATTTCATCAAGGCTAGTCACAGAACCCCACTGACCGTGGAAACAGGTACATACAGCCATAAACGCAATATTTCCTCGCCTTTTATCTTTTGTTGTTAATAACTGGTTTAATATTAAACTGATCGAAATTAAAAAGCAACTTTCGAGAATCTAGCACTTTTTTAAATTACCGATAAAACAAATTTATTGTTCCATTTTAAATTGCAATTAATAAGAAATTTATCCCAAATTTAGGTTATTATAAGCTTATGATCGAAAACGTGGCTTTGATGTAAATTTTCAAAGGTTATAAAGGAAGTCACCAAACGTGTCTCAAAACACGTTTTTTCTTAAACTTATCTATTTATATACAACCTTTACGATAGCTTACATAACAAATATAATTTGAGCGCAGAGCTGTACCCGAACCAGATAGATATAACCGAGATATTAAATCGCTAGAAAGCTGTCTCTACTTTTACTTTTTTATTCATGTATAGTTTTAATTACAGATATAATAAAGAAACTGTATTCATTTACTTTAATGTTAAATTCTGTTTTTATATCTCTCTATTTTTTACGTACTTTTTTGATACAACCGTTTTTTATGTAAATATTTTAATATATAATTGTTATATACATATCCTGGTATAAAATCAGTGCACCGGTCAATGTTTGACCCAAAAAAGTATCAGGAATTCGCTCGGCCCCGCGGGCGCAGCATTAAGAAAGGTTTTATTTTTTTAGTAATTTTAAATGCAAAAAAAAAAACAAAAAAAATATGCCACTGTAAGTAAAACGATATTCATTGCAAGTTCTGCCTGATGCAGGTTATAATTTAAAATATATCTTCCTACTCATATTATAAAGACGAAAGTCGATAAATGATGAATGAATGAATGGATATTAATTATTACTCTTTCATGCAAAAAAAAAATTAAAAACCGATAGCAATGAAACTTGGTACGTAGATAACTGGAGATTCAGAATAAAAAATTGTCTACTTTTTATTCCGACGGAGATCGGATGTGACACAGGTTATACGGGGGCTTATCACACTATAAATAAAACACTAAAAATATTTTTTTCTATTTTGAATTTTAAATAATTTTACTCAATTTCATGTTTTGATCACCTACAATCGTTCTTTCTTATCGCCCTAAGGTTGGTTGGTAAAATTATGTATTGTGTATTAAAGTAAAAGAAATAATATGACAAGAAAGAACCAGTTTTATTTGAATAATGACACTTAAAATATTTTGGGCCTAACCTAGTCGAGTAACCTAATATAAGAATTCATTTTAATCTTGTAAAGAGTACAGAAATCTTTCAAACCTTCAAGACCCGTACTTTTACAGACGAAACCACGAGTAGATGACCACAGAATGACCACGAAAGGTTGAGCCTAGCTTAATGTCTAATATTCCATAAAGTCATTGTCATTCAAAAGCCACTTAAATAGGTATCATTAATTTAAAAAAAAATATAGTTCGCTTATAATAAACGATAGACGGTTTTTACGAAGTTGTGTTCTAGTTTTATTGTATTTTTAGTATTATTTTTCAAAATAAATAGATGATAACATTAATTTCATCATAATCGACATGTATTACAAGCACAAGTATTAATATTTTTATAAAATCTAGATTAAGAAAAAGATCGCATTTCACTACGAACGGTACGCTACATAACCCAATATTTAAGTGAGTGCGTTATTACAAATTCATCACTAGTCAAACAGATCCCAAGTAAACTTGAAGACTTACTTTGTAATACTTTAAGCATGTTATTATGTAGTCTACAATCTGACATTACAATTTGACTCCGTTTTATATATCTAAAGTTGCAACATACTGGATGTTTGTGGTAGTGACTTTGATATGTCACTAGAGCTTCAGGATATTGCGTAATTTAATTATGACAGAGATGTGAATGCAAGCATTTGAAATACAATGATATTCAATGCAAAGCTTCTGTTCCACTCTAGATACACTCCTTTCTGGGTTATGGTATTCGCATGTATAATAAAATCCCACAAACCTATAATAGCCTATTTATTAAAACCTAGGGCCTATTTGAATAAAGTTGTTTTTGATTTTGATTTACACTGAACAATTGTTTTATTACGTTCACTGGTAAAATGGTAAATACGTCCAAATACGTCGAATCTCGAATTAGTGAAAGGTTTAAGGAAGCACTTAAAACTTGAACGGCGAATGATCGCGTGAAATATGTACACGTTCAACATTGAAGATCGCTTACTAATTGTATCGCAATATGTTTAAATACTAGGCGTGCCTAGCGGTTTTACCCGCGATAGATGTGCGTGCAAAACGACTTCATGACAATTTACGACTAGAATTGTTTATATAGTAATAATACTACTTCTAGACTGTATATCAAAATGAAATCTACATCAGATTTTAAGTTAGACCTCCAGTCACAACGGTACAAACAGTGTCAAAGTCGTGCAGTAGATTTTATGTGATGCCGCAACAAACATAGAGACATGCCGACAGATAAAAATTCTAAAATTGATTGTTTTGACTTCTATTATTACTCTCGTAAAGACTCCTATAAACAATTATCTCAAAATATCTCTCAAATAAAGCGGTAACAATTCACATTGGAATAATACCGGTACAGAAAGATGTACTAAAATCCTCAATTTTACACGTTAATCCCATGAGCCACGGTGAAGAGCAATCGATTGAAACGACGTACATGTGTAATTTACACAAAGTTGACAAGACCTCGGTTGGACGAGGTGACCTCAAACTGATAAGATAAAATACATTAAACAAATCTATTAATATTTATCATATGAAAGTGAACCCGATAGTACGATTATATTACATTTTCATTCAATTTCAATTATTGAATTTTTTAACCTATATTTTAAAACATCGGTTATCTTGATAACATATTTTGTTAGATGAGATATATCGACACTTGCCTACTTTGGGAAGCGAAAATCTAGACTAATAAGATATAGTAGCTGCAAATAAATCATATCATTATTATTATTTTTAACATACATACACGAGGTCATCTGTTCCTACGGTAGGGATTTAACGCCACAGGCATTTTTAGGTAACAACCGACTGATATTTTTTTTTTGGAATATATACTTATAAATAAATGTGTATTCCTTCTAGACTCCTGGTGGAAATCGAACCTACAAACCTTTGAGCAGAAAGCAGAGTCACTGCCGACTGCGTCAATGGGTTAATCAAAACCACAGACGTTTGAAATAATTCTTCTTAATATTTCTATGGTCAAAACCATTCTGTGGGGTAATAAAGTTGATTGAATTTTTATAAAACGATAGCCAAAAAACATTGAAATTTAACCCCTACTACCATTAATCTATTTCATATCTATAATAATAATATATCATATATTTAAATATATTGCTTCATATCTAATCCAACAAAAAAGTAAATGCTTTTAATTTACCGTTACACAATGTCTAATTAACAACAGTTAGTACGCATATATGTCTACGTTATTATAAAATGTTAAGAGAATAAATTTAATAAATCCATACGATTAGCGACTTTAATGCAAGCTTTGATTTATATAATGCACAATAAATTTTCTAATATATAAATTTTATATTTAATAAGGTAAAATATTATTAATAAAGTATCCAAAGTAGGTGTGGCTTACGCAAGCCAGAGCACACGTTTTTGGCCGTATTTTGATCCCTCTGGGAAAATTATAAATATTGATCCTACAGTTTCGGGGAGTCAGGATTTTTTTAGAAAATTTCTTCCTCTTTTTGAATCTTTTTTTTTAATTTGAAAAATCTTAACTACCTTTTCAGATATTTGCAAAAGACTAAACCCACTTTTTTTAAGTTAATTTTTCCAAGCGAACGTCATAATTTTTTTAAAATCATCTAGATGCCATTCAGAATCGAATGACACCTCAATCATAATTTTCGGAGACTGCTGAAAAAAATGGACCAAAAAGGCACTTGTTGACTAGACTATTGTATTATTCCAGACCTATAATAGCCTATCTCTATGGAAATTTCAAATAAGAAATTTCAGATTCGTTCAGTTATTCTAGCGAGATTAAGTTACAAATAAATCCATTAAAACTCTCGCATTTATTACCTATAGTAAGTTGATTAATTATTATTAAATTATTCTAAAGATATATCTACTATCAAACGGATCACTTAATATACACGTAATCATAACTCTAGGCTGTGGCATTTCTCGTGTTTATAACCACACGGATTAATCAAACTACATCTAACTGTAACGACCCACGTAAGCTACAGAAATGCCACACTCTGTCTACCGACTGAGATTGTTAATTAATAGCATGTTTGCGAGTGCACAAATAATTACTATTAAGTACTCACCAATAAATAAGTTTAAAAAGCGATTGCTTAGTAAGTAAATTGTTAGTTATCTACCAATTTATATAACCCTTTTAATTATATAGGTTACCGACAAATCATATAATAATAAATTACAATACAAATACGCAAATAAACAATTTAAGAAACATTAAGCACAAATATAGCTACAATTACAGGTAACACAGCAGTGATAAAAACAACGGCTTTTTGTAGTGTTAAGAATGTGTTGAATGACTGTAATAATCAAAGAAAAACGAAATGTGTCAATAAATATTGAAAGAATATATAGAATTGAAATACATATAAAGCGCGTAATATACGCACACACATTTCAATCTTTCTACAGCTTACTAGATTATTCAACCGAACTATCGACTATCGAAAAAAAAATCGTTTTACTTGTAAATACTGAGGAAGGCAACATCGTTGTTTTACAGTAGAATATAATGGAACGTGTTCCGGAATAATAACCAGAATTTCGTATAACGAGAACTTAAAGCGTTTTGAATATACGTGTTGAATTTGATTGACTGGGATATTGTGCCTTTACAAGACTATTTTAATAAAACTGGCAAAAGTAGTTAATAAGCATAACTCTATACATATATAAGTGTTGTAAGGTAGACACAAGGCAGTGAGACAGATTTGTCTATTGTTAGGCTACTTGTACATTAAAACATCTAAAAGATAGTGAATAAGTCTTATTGTCCGTGATTGCTGTTGTTTTACGCACATATATGTATATATAGTTTAAATGGACAACGTACGTCGATTTAACAGGAAGTAAAATTGAACAATTTATTCTTACTTGTTAATTTAAACGACTGATTAAATTATCTATATAATTCTGTGTAACAACTTTAAATTATCAATTAGTAATAAAGTAAAAAGATATGAAAATTTAGATTTGTAGAGTAGGCGTTACGGGCTTAAGATCAACCCTGGCAAATCTCAGGTTATTATAATTGGCAGTCCAAGATTGCAAGGGTTGATAGATCAACACTCCCTCCTATTGATAACAACGATATTAGTTTGCCATATCTGCCACTGCTAAGGACCTTGGTCAGCACAATTAAAAATCAGCAAAAAAACCTTCGCTGCGCTTAGCTCTCCACGATGGCTCAAGCCTATTCTACCAATTCCGACCAAAATTATGTTACAAAATTCTATTATTATATACTGTATTTTGACTATGCAGATGCAAGCTGTTTTAATTTAACAGAGGACCAACTTAATAAGCTTAAGCGACTTCGAAACCTCGCTGTACGATTCATATTCTGCCTTCCGCAAATAAGACCATGTTTCTGTCTCATCTCATCTCATCAGCCTATAGCAGTCCACTGCTGGACGTAGGCCTCCCCAAGCTCGCGCCAGACATCCCGGCTTTCCGCAATCCTCATCCAGCCAACACCGGCAATCCTACGAAGATCGTCGGTCCAGCGGGTCGGAGGGCGTCCCACACTGCGTTTGCCAATACGTTTTGCCATGTTTCTGTATTTCGTTCTAAACTCTAGTGGCTTCTAATACGTTTTCGCCGAAACGTGCATATTTTGTCTCTTCTATACTGCGCTTTATTTGATCCAAAGTTACCGTCATATTAGAAGAAAAAATTTGAATTTTTTGGGGACCATTTTTCTTTAAGATCTTCGAGGTGACTAATGATAAAATCACCTGTTCATAAAACTAGATTTTTTAGTCAGTCTTTTACTATTCAGGCGATGCTTTATTACATATTTATACGGAATGATTTATTTTTATATAGAAAAAAGCAAAATCACTTACAATATTTAAAAACTGCGTTAATAGGCAAAATCACATCACAAGTATTTCTTTTTGAACAAAAATTGTCCTTAACATCATTTGATTTCAATAAATATCTTAGAAGATATCATAGTTTTAAAATAAGTCCGCAACGAAATAATGATAACAAAAAATAAAAAGGTGATTTTATTGCATTATTATTTTCATTAGCCAGGCATATGAATCCTTACGAGTTATAAATACTTCATCAACGAGGCAACTTTATGAAGATAAACTTTGTCTTTTATAGCATTTAATTTGGACCCATATTTAGGATATAATGTAAAATCAATTGAAACGATGTGCGTCTGGTGCAAGTTGCCAGAGTTATCATTTGTTGTAATTAATATCGTTTGTTATATCAATTAATAGAGTACAGAGGCAAACATTTAAGCACAAAGGAATCGATTTACGTCAAAACTGCTTTTCATGCGGAAAACTAGGTATATGTTGCCGAAACAACATCAGTTTGCGGAGATATTTAAGTACGTTTTTTCCTCAAATTAACGAGGGTGACACCGCGGGGCACAGCTAGTAGCTTATAAAGCGTAGCTAGGAAAACAAAAAATATCAAGTAATATATCCGAAAATCTTCAAGATTAGTATAATTTTTTTAAGAAAAACGCGCAAAGCATTTTTTGCTTTCTTTCCTAAAAAAAAAATTTTTTTTTTTATGCTTATCGAACTTTTTAGTCTAAGAACGGCAGAATTGCCCTCATTACTAGATGTAAGTTTAGAACGTTACTGCGCAGTACACTCAAGTATAATTTGGAATTATACCTACTAGCTCGCTAACGACAGACAGCTCCGATGAATGTACTAGTCTATTTTCTAACAGTGCATATTGGGTTACCTACAATTCAATTTTTACGTTGTTGAAATTTCGGATTCTATTTCTTATTTAAGACTTGATTCACACAATAAAGTAGAAGTTAGATCGAGTCGTAAATAAAATTAAATACTAAAGATACTAACAATAAGATGTATTTTCACATTGTATTTATAACGTTACTAAACATTGAATAGAAAATGGTAAAAATATATACATTTATATTAAACTTGAACTTAAGTAAGAATACGGTGTCAAATACTTTTACAAGATTAAAAATTCTAACCGTGCTTTCGTGTCGCGCATTCCTAATGGAAGGAACTGACTCACAAACCTCGAGTTACGGTACTACACAACTAGTTTTCATAATAACAAAATCTGATGTAATTGTTGCATGTGTGGTGTATTTAACTGTTCTTTTTTTTTTTTTGGTTGATGGCAATAACACATAGATTATACTCAAATTAATTTAATTTTGATGTTTATTGTTAAATTTAATCTTTTATTTTTTGCTTGTGTAGAACACAGTTTAATTTTCTATAAATTATTGATTGTTATGAATTCATACACTTCATTATTTTTTAATTAAATATATATCATTTTATCAACTTAATAATACGATAAAATAATCAACAAGGGAAGTAAATATTACTGAAACAAGACATCACACACATTATAGTAAAGCGGAAGAGCATGTTTGTTTAGATTTGCTAATCTCAGACACTATTCAACCAATTTGAATTTTTTTTTATGTTAAAAAATATTTTGTACATTTCATCTAGTAAAATATAAAATTAAACGTTAAGTAAATAAAATTTATTACTACTTTTATTTTATAAATTAACAGGTCATTCATCTTTAAATTATTTACACATATTATAATGTTAGTAATTATAATAACACTGTTTTATTTCTCTACTAAACCTTTGTCAAACTTGTAACAAAACATTTAGACCCAGTTTCACCACTTCCTATTAAGTTCCAGCTAACCTAACTGACACTTTTTTGACAGGAATTTGTATGGGTTATCTGTCAAAATAAATGCCAGTTAGGTTATCCGGAACTTAATAGCAAGTGGTGAAACTGGCCCTTAACCTCTTGTTATTATACATAGTATTACATATATACAGATATATATATAGCAAACACTTACATAACATTTTCTTGTAATGCATGCTTTGGTTTATCATTGATTTGATTTTAAAATTTTAATTATATTTAATCCATATCATACTAATCTTAATAGAAAAAGTCACGAAATTATTGTTTTTTAATTGTTAAACTAAAATATGTGCAAAAACCATTACTAAAATGGGTATGTATTTTTAATTTGAATGAATATGTTTAATTTGATACTAAACACATAACAAGTGTTTTTATGACTTTTCCTCCCATTTGCCTACTGGAAGATAATTCTTATAGGCAAAACTAGTGCCCTAATATGAATGTTTAGATATTTTTTTCTACCCATAGTTATGTGTACTAAATAAATAAAGCATATTAACACTATTAACTATGTAAATAAATAGATAACTAAATATAATATTTAATAACTTACAATTCTGCCGGGTCGCTAGATAGTCCACTGTCAGAACATGAACTACTAAGTCCTTCTGGTTGAGATGCATTGTCAGCGGTTAGATTTAAGTCAGGCAATGATTCTTCTAAGAAATTTAATGACCCCTGCTCCAAAGATAATATATTTTCCAGGAAGTCATCTGAAGCCTGCCACGAATCAGACTGCAACAATTAACTAAATATAAAAATCTAAATCTAATCTAAATCTAATAAAGATTGAAAGCATTGTATAAATGTTGTGTAAGTAAGAATGAACTCGTTCAGTCTCAACATTTGCAAGTATAAATTTTCAATGCAAAAAATTTAGTAATGAGTAACATGGATCGGATGGATGGAATTTTCATTTCTGGATTTGGGGATTCTGGAATTGTTCATTTGGTTTTAAAAAGGATTTCATAAGCAAATGTAATTCATTACATATATTGTAAAAAATTAATTTAATTAATATAATCACTAGAGTTTCTGACAGACTCTCTATATACATCAATTTATATATTTATATATAATATGATATATTTTTATATCATTATATATAATATTTAATATAGTTAGTTGCTTGATTCAGACAACCGTTCTGGTATAGTGGTGTAGTGGTAGTAGTCGCCTCAACGCAGCGCGCCGGCGGTCGCGGGTTCGATTCCTGCTCAGGACAGATATTTGCACAAGTATTTGTTGCCCGTCTGGGTGTATGTCCTTATGGACTTCCCACCGTACCTTGGAGAGCACGTAAAGATATCAGTCGCGGTTGTTATCATAGACAGGTGTCTGATAACTATCATTATTCATAGTAGAGAAATTATCCGCCAACCGGCAGTGGAGCAGCGTGGTTGATTAAGCTCCAAACCTTCTTCTATATGCAGAGAAGGCCTTCACTCAGCAGTGGGTTGTTTACAGGCTGATACAGTACAGTAGATACATATAGCTGCTTGATGTATTGCTGGTGCAATTTATTATTTTTATCCCTATTTTGCATTGAAAGATTTGTTTGTTTATTGATGTTTCATGTTATTATACAATAATTTATATTTATAAATTTTACAAAAATTAAACTTTTAACTTTAAAAGTTGTTTTGTTTGCTTAGAATATTTGTTTTTGTTAGGAATGCACTACAGTTACATTACTATGTAATAAACTAATTACTGCAAAATATTATCTCATTATTTTATTATTTGATTAGATATAAAATAATATTGAAATTATTTCTTGTAAATAGTTATGTAGGTTATAAAGTACCTTAAGCATTACTATGTGTTTAAAATACAGCAGTAATGATGCAAAATACAACAATGTACTGAAAATGAATTTATTTACATATATTTATTATCTAATTATAGCCTCTTATCAAATAATAAGTGGATGGTGAGTGATAATAAGAGCATTACCTTAATTTTTTATTTACTCAGTATAAAAATATTTTAGCAATTATTGTTAGCTGCAAGTAGTGCTATTATTTCTATAGGCTTTTCAGATTTATCCTAGTTAGAAAATCATCTGGGCATGACATCAAAAGTACATCTGGAGGCTGTTCCGGAAGTGTTTAATAATTGAGACCTGGGCACTTTTACTTTTTCTGTTTGTGGTGGAAAATTAAAATGTGGTTTTTTTATTTTTTATTTTAATAAATTTTACACAAATATCTATTTTTTAAAGGCTTCATCAACTTACGAGACAGCAGATCTAGCCGCAAGCAGCCTTTAAAAATATAAAATATTTTAAATAATAAATTGATATATGCTTTTAAAATCTATTAAATTCAACCTCATAATCATTTTTTAGCTACTCACATTTGTTCACCTACAGTGAAAATTAAAGACTAATTTAATACAAGGCAGCAATTAGTATTCAAACTATTACCTAGTTAGCATAAATTAATTTACATGATTACTGAAAAATTAATTATAAATGAATATTATTTTCTTTACACATACATAAAAAAGACTGTTTTTCTTTTTCACATTATATTAACGATTTGTATTTTTATATTGTAATGTATACATATTAATAAATAATAAGTGATTGTAGAGAAGATTAATTAAAATATATTTACTTGGCTAGTGAGTTTAAATTCACACCAATTTCAGTCATTTTACCTTTTACTTTTGTCATATAATAAGTTACTTTCATTTTCAACTTGTACTCAGATATGAAGAGAAAGGAGATGCAATTGAATATGTAGTTTTAATTGAAAAATTTTATTTATGAGTACTTAATCCATGATAAATTTAATAAGATAATTATAATCTTTACCTTGTCGTTATCATGTTTTTATTATTATCAATATGTGTTATAAATGTTGCCTACTTTATACATGTTCATTTAAAAATAATGTTATCTTTTAAATTATTCTAGTTTGAATTGGCTTCTACTTGTAACATGACATTATAGAACAGCTATATTATAAATTAAGGCCTATCCTGTTTACTTCCAAGTTTCAACATGCTTAAAAAAATTACCTCAAATAAGGACAAAAGGTCTAGCTTTTTATCCATTTTGAAATTATAAAATTACACATTAGAGCATATATTTCACTAATGACAGTGTTGTAACTTCACTATAGTTTTGCACAGAAACTGATCTCACTCACTGTTCACTTTTATTGTGCGAATTTAAAATTTAAGTTATAAAATAAAATGTGTAAGCACAGGTAAATATTCATCTGGCATATGGATAAGACGACCGCATGGTGCCTAGGTGGCAGGCAGAGCTTGTTTACGTCGTTTTATATGCCGATCTCACAATGTAGACGCGCGGATATCGAGCGGTCCAACTCACTGAACTAAATGTCCGCGTTAGAGTAAATCCAAGGCACAATGTTATGCTAATTAGATAAGGAAATGCCGGGTTTGTTAATGTGAAAGATACTAGAGTCCGAACCACGTCCGATCCAAAACGAAATGAACGGCTAGTCAGATAACGGTAAAAGTGGGAGCGTAAGTAAGCCCATGAAAGCTACGAAACGAGGTGCACTGGTCACGATTTCATTGCTTCACCGCGCGTCTACTTAACCGCTTGCTCATACCGTTCACAATAGCGATCAATTTCTCCGTCTAGTGACCTTTGAGTTAACTATAGACGAGTTGATAAGTTATCAATCTACGATCGTGACAATTGGGTGTAAAAGTCCTTGTAAATATATAGATACGAACCAGTAATCTGTCCTGTTGAAAGTTATCCATTTTTTCAACTTTAGGATTCACTTCATCATAGTCCTGATCATTTCTTGACAGATATTCTAAAATATTACTCATATCTTCATTAACAAGAGTCATTCTGATAAGAATTATTCCGCATTATAACCATAGTGTATGAAGAAAAACTTTTCGTATATTCTTTTATTTTTGTTTTGTGTATAACAATATACATCACAACTTTACGCCGTTTTCATAGAAAACATCAGTTTACAAAATAAATAATTTTCTATTAAAACATGACATTTCTATACTAATTCCAACGTGGAAATAATGACGTCATGAAAGTTGGGACACAGGCCACTTTTCGCTTTTCCATTGGTGGATTTCAATTGACATCTATGGTAAAACAGGATAAGAAACTGCTGCCATCTATTGACATGTTAAATTATTATCACGTTTTATTATACTAGTAACTAGACTGCGATTATCTATATTTTGTATATTTATCATATTATTGTATTATTTTTGTACATAGAGCACTGCTAGTGACATCTTGGGTACGTTCGCGGGCCCTCTTCTAATTGATAATTCATCACTTTTATAGGATTTTTTTATCTATCCATTCCACAGACCACATGTGCAGAAACGGAAATGGGACATGCGCAATAGTTTTTTATTTATCAGTTTTTAATAAAAATAATAAGTAGTGAATAAATGTAAGAAGATAATTTTGTTTATTATCTTTTATGAACAATAGCAAATAATTATTTACTAAAATTCGACAGTTAAATTCAGTTTTTGATTAAAGAAGTATCATTTCCGCGCATGGAGTCTGTGGAATGCATAGATAAAAAAATCCTATAAAAGTGATGAATTATCAATTAGAAGAGGGCCCGCGAACGTACCCCTTATAATAAAATATCATATAATTAGTTAAATTTCATATTTTTTTTCTAGAAATATAATTTAAATTAGCAATCAGCTGCATTTTAAATTATAATTTAACACAGAATAGAAGAAAGAATAACATGAAATAAATAACATTAGAATTGAATATGTAATTTAGATATAATTCAATGTACCTTGTATTAAGTTTATTTAATTATCATTTATTATATTATTATTTTCTTATTGCTACACTATATTCAACATTTTTCCCTATAATTACATTTTTAAATATATTTATAAAAAAATACAAATAAAAATATTTAAAAATATAAAAAAGGTATTCCTCCGGTGGCAGGTTGAGTCCCAGGCCATCGGTGGTTAAGGCTCCAGGCTGAGGAACCTCCTCACAATGCGGGCCGTTTCAAGTAACACCGCCTTTTGAATCCGACCCTTGATCCAACAGTCGAGCGAGAGTTTCTTAAGGTGTTGGTCGAAACTCTTCGCTAATAGGCCATTGACCGACACAACAATAGGAACAATTATTGTTGAGTCCACATTCCACATGGCGGTAATCTCGTGGGCAAGGTCTAAATATTTACTTAATTTTTCTTTTTCCGCCTTTACGAGATTATCGTCATGCGGGATTGTAATATCAACAATAATAACTCGGCGCGTTGATCGGTCTACTAGCACTATATCAGGTTTATTGGCTGCAATAAATCTGTCAGTGATAATAGACCGATCCCAGTAGAGCAACGCATGACTATTTTCAAGAAATGGCGTTGGATTGTATCTATAGTACGGTAACTCATTTTCAACGAGGCCATATCGAAGAGCAAGTTGTTGGTGGATAATCCTGGCTACTTGGTTATGTCTGTGCAAATACTCACCGTTAGCAAGACGACCACAACCGGAAACAATATGTCTGATGGATTCGCCAGGCTTACGACATGCTCGGCATATGTCTGGAGTTCCATCTTTCATGATATGTTTCCGGTAATTGTTCGTCTTGATAACTTCATCCATAATTGCACAGACAAAACCTTCAGTCTCCCCAAACAGATTCCCGTGTTGTAGCCAGGACACAGAACTGGATTGGTCTACATCTATGTCTGTCAGAGCTTTGTAGAACCGACCATGTAGTTCTTTGTTCCTCCATATGGCCACGCGGCCATAAACTTTGCCTTTTCTTGAGGACGTTCTCTTTGCCTAAGGACAGCGGAGTAAAGCCCTTATCAACGGCAACAACATCCTTGTGCATATCGTTTTTGATGTTTAAAAAATATTCTCGGAGATTATACACCACACGATTGTGGAGGTCTTTTGCGTTTAAAAAGCCTCGACCACCACATTTTCGTGGGATGTATAATCTCATCAAAGATGAACGAGGGTGATGCATTCGGTATATTGTTAACATTTTACGGACTTTGCGATCAAGGCAATCTAACTCAGTTTGAGTCCATCTCAGAATGCCGAAGGTATAGACGATTAAGGGCATAACCCAACTGTTAAAGGCACGTACCTTGTTACCGCCCGATAAAAAGCTGTTAAGCACTTTCTTCAGCCGGCCAAAGAATCGTTCCCTTATCAGTTGTTTCATGGCTCCGTCATCAATGCCCAATGCCTCTGACATTCCGAGATATTTGTAGGTTTCACCTTCGTTGAGAGATCTAAGAGACAAAGAGTTGGTAAGTTGCAAATTTTCTGATGAGATAATTCTACCTCTTTCTACATGGATGAAAGCGCATTTATCCACACTAAATTCCATTTTTATACAAGTGCTAAAAGTTTCTGTTATTTTTAGCAACTTGTATAACTCTGGTCGTTTCGTCATTCGTCGTCATTTCGTCGTCGTTCGTCATCCATGTAAAAAAGGTGAGATATTGCTTTGCCTCCTTTACGAAGGTGAAAGCCTAACCCTGAATCCTCTAATAAAGTACTTAAAGGATTCATGGCCAGACAAAACCACAATGGACTCAAACTATCGCCTTGAAAAATACCCCGCTTGATCCTTATCGGTTCGGTCGATTCAGGAACATTGATGCCGCCAGGATACTGAAGATACGTGGTCCACTGCTCCATACACGAGCCTAGAAAAGAACACAAAGCTGTATCAATCCTATACAACTTCATGGTCTCCATAAGCCATGAATGTGGCACTGAATCATATGCCTTCTTGTAGTCAATCCAAGCGGCAGCCAAATTTTTCCGGTTTCGACGTACCTGTTGGCAAATAGTCATGTCTATGAGGAGAAGTTCTTTAGTACCACGACTACCTGACTTACATCCATTCTGAGCTGTAGCCAAAATATTATTTGTCGTTATATGTTTCATAATTTTAGTAGCAAGAATGGATGTAAGTAGCTTATAGATGGTTGGTAAGCAAGTAATGGGACGGTAGTTTTTTGGATCAGTGGTACTTCCCGATTTGTATAACAGGAATGTGAAACCAGTTGTCATAAATGTTGGAAGTGAACCCGTAATGAGGGCATCCTGAAATTGGGTTGCCAAAACAGGGTGCGAACTACGAAACCATTTAAGCCAAAAGTTGTGCAATCCATCCCTTCCAGGACATTTCCAATTCGATGAGGAACGGATTGCACGACTTACATCATCTGGACTGATTGTGGTTGGTTCCATTTGTGGAAGTGAGTTGCACCTCCTCCTGACAACACTCATCCAGTCACTATCAATGTGGTCAATGGGATCCGACCAAATATTTCGCCAAAAATTTGTTATCGCGTCTCGGTCCGGTAAATCATCATTGACCACATTAGTAGCGCACTGTTCCCAATTCCTGTATACTTTTCGTTGGTCGCTTTGAAAAATGCTATTTTGATAATATCGATCCCTGCGTTTTTTATACCGCTTTATGCGCTTTGCCCATGCACAGAGTTTTTGTTTCAGAAAATCAATGCGATCTGCGACTGAATTTATGTACTCGCTTGATGTTATATTTGTACCCGCAAAAGCTTGGTGTATAAATCGCATAATTTTCGGGCGTCTATTACCATTCCTGAAACATATTAATTTGGCTATTAGGGTTCTGGTTAAATGTATTCGTTTTTCAATTCTGACTTGCCAAGCTGGAGCTGTGTTAGATGGTAAAGTTGTTTTATTTGACGGAAAATTCACATGAGCTACATTACACACAGCTGCAGCTCCACAATACAGAAGTGAATGCGTATCAGATAAATTTTGAGTGTTGCCTAAATATTCTTTTAAAATTTTATCCATAGCACCTACTAAAGCCAAATTACGTCTGTGTATAGGCAAACGAGGTAGATGTGGCCTAATATTAGGTGGCATGGTTTTATATTTCAAGATAGCATCCTCCAAAGCTCTCCTCATATGCTCATTATCCTGGTCATTTACTGACAAATCAACACTGTTAGAATTTATTACATTCAAATTTGTTACCTGTCTCTGCATATTTTGTGATGATTGCATAGCACAAGTATGACTAACAGTATTAAATTGTGGTAAATTTGTACGTAGCCGCTCAAGTATCGATTCATCCAGAAGGTGACAACGCTGAATGGCTCGTACTTGATCCGATAATCGTTGTGCGGTCACGGTGACAGTTGGTTCAAGCGCCTGAAACAGAGACAGCATCGTTGAACGATACGCAGTGAGGTTAATTCCCCCTCCTGTTGCCTCATAGTACGCTCGCATGACACTCTCATTCATTTTTTGAGTCCATCTCATGCGGCGCACAGCACCACCGGCAGCGGGATTTCTTGTGGGAGCGCGTTGTCCCTGAACCTCCAAGCTAGCTGGTGGCGGGCGTATGACTCGTCGACGTTTTGATTTTCTCACAGGCGAGTCAGCATCGTTAATGTCCGATTCCGCGGTGGACAGCGGAGTTTGGTATTCATCGTCTGACGTTGATGATTTTGTATCGGAACACGACAAAACCCTTGATCTTGGTTGTGCGAGTCGTCCTCTGGCTTTTTTCATTTTATTTTCGCGTTATATGTCATTTTTATGTTGTTTTTGTTGTATATTTATATTTAAATACATTTTAAAATAATAAATACAATGACAAGATATAAAAACGCGTCATTTCAGTTGACAGCTGCCAGGTTTTTTTTTTATATATATATTATTATTATTATTATTATATTGGGGGATACACTAGCAGCACTGAGTGCTGATGCGTTATATATCACAACACTTGTGATAAGTATTTGTCTAGTCGGTTTTTAAATGAGTTAACTTAAGGTAACTAATAACTGTTTGTTACTAGTTTGTTCCAAGCATTCACTACACGGTTTGGCATTATGGCAAGTAGTGTAGTCTAGGATTGCTTGTAGCTAAGGTACGAGACAGTTTTAATGAGTGACCTCTAAGTTTCTCGTTCTTGTTTAGAACAAAAACGTTTCTTATTTTTGAAACATTGTAAAAGCCTGTAAGTATTTTATAGGTTACAATGAGATCCCCTCGTTGTCTTTTAGCCTCCAGTGTGGTCAGTTCAAGGCACTTTAAGCGTTGTTCATATTGTACTTTACTCAAGTCTGTAACCATTTTCGTTGCTCTTCGCTGTGTTGTTTCCAGCAATGTACTTAATGTCCTTCTGAAAGTAGGGACTCGATATTTGGAAACCGTACTCTAGTATTGGCCGTACATAAGTCTTATATAACCTTACAAAAATTTCCTTATCAATGCGTAGAAATGCCTCTCGTATCGAGTTAGCCGTCTTTGTAATGTTTATTATGTGTTTGTCCCATTTCAGATTGTGAGTAATGGATATGTCTAGGTCTTTCTGACTCTCAACGCTTCTCAGTTTTTTAGAGTTGACTACGTATTCCGTTTTGGGGTTGTTACTTCCAATATGTAAGACAGTGCATTTATCTATGTTGAGTATTAGTAGCCAATCTTTAGTCCATTCTACGATACGGTTCAAATCTTCTTGTATGACATTTTTTGCTATTAGTGGATCGTCCATTATTTTGGTATTGTCGGCGAAAAGTGACAAGTTAGACTTTATGACTTGTTTAAGATCTTTAAGGTATATTCCAATAAGGATCGGGCATAAAACCGAGCCCTGTGGCACTCCACTTAATACGTTGTGCGTATCAGATAAACTGTCACCCACCCTTACTCTAAATTTACGACCGAATCGAAAATTCTCAATCCAGTGCAGTAGATCACCGCGAATTCGAAATGTTCCAATTTGTAGATGAGTCTCTTTAACTCTTCTTTCTTCTCTCTTTTTTCTCTTTTGATGTTTTTTGCTGGCGAATATAGCTATAAAATGACTACCACTTCTTTTTCGAACTGGATCCTGGTAGTCCTGGTCAAACTGATAATTTTGTTGTTTACTCGTCGATACTTTTTATATGCCATCTCAGGTCGTTCTATTATATAATTCCTCCACAGAATTGATTTTCTCTGTGTCAATTTTAGTATATCTGGTCCAATCCACGGTTTATTACTGTTGTATGTTTTATTTTTGTATTTACTTGTAATCATATTAATAGTATCGGTACCTCCTGAATACTCGCGCACCCAGTGGCAAAAAAGAGAACTATTATCTAGGTTTGTTATTGTGTACATAAATAACGGGAAAATCCCTATACTGTTCGCACTCCTGGTATGCATACTCCATCCATCCATATTCCATACTTCGTGGTTTCGGATTTTACTATTACCTACGTCGGCGAAAAGTGACAAGTTAGACTTTATGACTTGTTTAAGATCTTTAAGGTATATTCCAAAAAGGATCCAAAAAGGAATATATATTTTTAACAACAATTTTGGGACAAAAGTTTGGCCTAAACCACGATTCCATAAAATCGCCAATATCGTAGTCCAGGGTCGATTTTACTCTACGAAGGATCTCTCAAGAGTCTCTTACTAGCCTAAACAACAGGAATATCTTCTATTACGTCATAAAGAATGATAAGACTTTGTAAGTAAAGAAAATGACACTTAAGTTATATATCACATTCTACATTAGTTAGGGCTTCCGCTGGCCGATCCTATGTTTTATGACTCAAGTAAAATTGATTTATTGTTGAACGTCAAAGGTCAAAAATTCTGAGTACATCATTTGCTCACAATACAACTTAAGATTGTATTATTTTCGGAAGGATCTTTGATAATTATGCATAGCGTAATAATTATATTAACTTTACATCAAAATATAGGTCTCGACAATATATTTAAAAGAACTAAAGAAACTAGAGATATCAGATAAACGACAACTGAGTGTAGGCTTTACGAAAAAATATGGGATAAAGATATGGGACGAGATATGTTTTTATACTACCTTGATATTTCTAATATATTTAATACGAAAATTACGAAAAGAAGTATTCTTGCTGAAAAACAGCGGTTTTTTAATCTCTTAGGTTTGATATGTCCATCCATACTATTCACAAAATTAATGATGTAACGATTATTATAAGTTTAAGGACATAAATTAGGACGACACAGTTGATAAGGAAATGAAATCAGAATGGCCAAATATAAGCAAGGATTTAAAACTTAAATTTTATTGAGATAGACAAATGTGTATTTACTATTATAAAGTCGATAGATTGCAATAACGAATCCCGAATTATTGAGTTGTATTTGTGGATATAAGAGGGGTAATAAAAAATAAAGTAAAAACATATAATTGCAGCAATTTAAGAGTTATTTAAGATTTAAGATGATCGTTTGACTTTGCTGCAACTATATGTTTTTTTTTAGGGCTGGAGACCAAAGTTGAGTAAATCAATTTTCAAAAAATAAAATACAAAGTATTAATTCTTTTTGTCGACGTTCCATAATCGTATTTTATGAAAATGTTTTTTTTTCCAAAAAAGTACAAAAAAATTAATATCTTAAAAATTGTAAAACTTTTATTAAGGTTATTTTTTAATATGTTGTAGGTCAGCCTTTCGTCTACCTTCCCCTTTTTTTTTGTCGTACTCTTTACCGGACATTCTATATATTCGGAACGATTTTAGAGAAAAAGTATAAGGTTATTTAAAATAATCAAGTATTGATAATTTATTTTTCAATCAGTCGTCTTTAAATATTATCGCCATAATAATATACGCATATTTTCATTATTTTTACTCGTAGTTTATTTGTATTATCAAATTAGTTTTTAGTTTTCTTTGCTATATATTTTTAACAGGAGTATGAGCAATTAGAATAACGCCTTCGGATGTGAGTTACCAAATCAGTGCAAAAAGAAATCGACCGTAAAGGATTGGAAATTCAAAACTAGGTCAATGGACGCAGACTGAATAATTTGAAATGCAACTGTTTGAACTACATCAATCTAAAACACGTTCAGAACAAGGTTTATGCACTGTCGTTTTGAATTTACTAAACGGTAAATATTAATAACTTTTACGAGTATTCTATAGTTTTTGTAACATAAAGACCGATTTACATTATAATGCTGATCATGATTCAATCACAGTTCGTTACCAGTCCAGCATCGTCTGCTGAAATATCTTTTACCAAGAAATAAATATGGTATTTACACTAGCAATTTTCTTCGATCAAATTGTGAACTTATAATATGGTTCCTAAGTGTGAATAATAGTTAAATGTTGGTAATAGTTTTCAAATAAAATTTTAATTACAATACTACTAATTAAGAAGTTGTTACATACTATTTCTTTACTATTCTCTTCTATTTAGTCTTATTTAAAAGTCTTACTTAGTAACATAAGTTTTGTGTTATTACAGTACAAAGTTTAAGTTCATTTGTTTAACGATTGTATATTATATAGTCTCTATCGCTTTACAAAGTACTACATTTTCATTTTCAAGGGGTAGTGTAGTATTAAAATCTATTCTTAGCTTACCCGACACTATTCTGAAGATATCCGGGACATCAACTTTCATGAGATTAGTATGGTTTTGGGACAGCTTAAAAACAACAAGGCACCGGGTGAGGACGGTATTATGTCAGAGATCATATTATGTCCGAATCCCTGTAAGATCTTACCATAATTCTCGGTGACTTTGATGGGGTCTTCCAACAAGTTGGTATTAAAATATATAATGAAAAAGACTAAAATCATGTCGAATGTCCATGTCGTGCCTACCTCGATATCAGTTGGAAATTCTACTCTTGAAGTTGTTGATAAGTACATCTCCCTAATATAAAATGTCCAAATTGGTAGGTCCTACTTTAAGAGTGATGTCAATCGTCGAACCGACACCTTAACCGTCGTCGGTTAAGGTGGACAGCTTTAGAGAAGTTAAAAAACATCTTTTCATCCGTCATGCCTTAGTGCCTTAAGTAGCTTTAGACCAATGTGTGTTACCAGTGATGAAATACGGATCTGAGACGTGGTCTTTAACTATAGGCCTTTTAAATATCCTACAAATCGCACAGCGAGCAATGGAAAGGGCTATGCTTCGAAATTCTCTGCGAGATCGAATCAGAAATGATGAGATCTGCAGACAAATAAAGATTGCAGACATAACCCAATGGATTTGTAAGCTGAAGTGGCAGATGATACGGCACATAGCTCGTAGAATTGACGGCCGATGGAGCAGAATGGATCTCGAGTGGAGTGGTGTTCACCACGTACCGGCAAGCGCAGCGTCAGACGGCCGTCCACGAGAAGGACAGACGACTTGAGAAGAGTCGCCACAAGCCGTTGGATGGTAGCTGTTTGGAACCGGTCGATTTCAGCAGAACTTCAGCAGTCGACATCTAATGGCTGATATGACAATGATGATGACGATGATTACTTGCAAAAGAACATAGAAACGCCTTCTTTGATGTGTGTGTACCAGTTTTTTTTTTTTTAAATACTCTATATCCAAGTTTTAGTTATTCATAATCAAGAAGCATATAAAAAAAAAACGTTTCAGATTTTAATTATTATTTCATGTTTTGGTTTTACAATAGGATGGGCAATATCAAAAATTTGTTATTTTGTTTAAGTAACTACTCGTAAACTAGAAATATTTACATCACTTATTATACCTTTATTTTTTGGCCTTCTTATTATGTTGTCATATCAACGTATCCTTATTACAGAAAGTATACAAAAGATCAAGAAATTTGTCTGCAACATTTGACGAATATTCACAATTTTACATAAACCAATATAAATATAAGAAAAAATTCACAACACTTCACAAAAAATTGATCGATTACAGAACTATTTATACATATAATAAAATGGTAGGAAACTCAAAACTGTATATTGAATATTTTTTTAAAAGAATACTTGGGGTGTGATCTACAATCGATACCGAAGCCAAAAATATAGTTTTTAGAATTTTTGTCTGTTTTGTCTGTTTGTCTGTATGTATATCCGGGATAAATTCAAAAAGCACTGCATGGATTTACTTCCAAATTTGGCACGAATATTATTAAGAAGTCGGGTCAACATATAGGCTACATATTATCACGCTATCACCTACGGGGAACAAGCATTGAACCTTTATTTCTTCAACACATTCTGGAACAACGTGTAATCTAATAGCGTTCACGCAGACGACGTCGCGGGCAGCAGTTAGTTTTTAATAAGTGATATCTATCTATAGTATCTATACAATATCCAGCTCGTGATAACCGTTCTAATGTAGTGGCGCAAGTAGTCGCCTTAACGCTGGCGGTCGCGGGTTCGATTCCCGTTCGGGTCATATATTTGTATTGTACTGTTTGTATTGGCCTGGTTGTATGCCTTTTTGGGATTTCCCATTAAAAAGTAGGTTTATACCTACTTTTTAATGGGAAACAGAACATAAACTTCATTTTAATATTTATTTATTTATTTATACTTTATTGCACATTTAAGAAATACATTAAAAAAGAAACAAAAAAAAAACATATTAAATACAGATCAAAGGCGGTCTTATCACTGATAGTTATTTCTTATAGACAACCCCTGTCGATATTTCACAGTTTTACAGCTTTAACAGTAAAAGATTCGCTGTAGCATTACTTATGGAATAGAGGATATTTTAATTTGTTTTCGACTTGGGAATGAAGGTTTAGCGTACTAGGGACTTCTGAACCAAGAAAAGTAAAGCATTTCTTTAGGTTCGGAGGAGTACTAGGATGGAAAAGGATAGAGTAGAGAAAATATAGGAGATGTAAGTTACAGTGTTCTCTTATTTTGAGTTAGTTAAGCCGTGCTCGATAATCTGAGACACGATCGTACTTTCTAAAACCAAATATGAATATGATAATCATGTTTTGAAGGCGTTCATTTTTATTAAGGAGAGTAATATTTATTGTTATAACCTTCTCGTGGCGGCTCCAGATTTCTTTTGGAGTACAATCATATAAATAAACCACGGCTTGTATTTTCAAGAGGCAAGAATTCGTGTAATGTATTACGCGATGAAACGAGAACTGAATACGCTATCAAGAAGGCTTAGCTCGGTTTTGATTTGTGAATGGATTTAGAGATGAAACTTGTTATATGTAGGTTTACTTACAAGAGATCTCACCACTCATTTGTATCATTATTATACTTAGAATAAAACTGTCTGTTTTCAGTACATTGAAAGTATTTTGATTTTTTTTGTTGTAAATAGAGATTTTTTTTTTTCATTTTTTGACTGTAAAATTCGTATCTTGTACGTATATCATGCCGAAACTACGAAATGGATATGAAATGAAACTTGGCATGAATTAAGTCTTCATTACGAGCTGGATTGACTGAACTAAACTGAATCAGGCTGTAAGCGTCCCACTGCTGGGCAAAGGCCTCTTTTTTATATAGGAGAAAGGTTGGATCTGAATTCACCACTCTGCTCCACTGCGGGTTGGCGGATAATTTTCGTACCAAGAAGAGTAACTCGGTTACTCTTGGAAGATAAATTATCCGCCAACTCGCAGTACAACCGTGTGATTAACTTTTCTCCTAGATATATTAGCGAAGAGACCTCTGTGTGAACAGTGTAGGTAATAATTTGGAGCAATTATACATAATTATACACGCTTAGTGTATTTTTATAATTTGTATATCGAACAAACACCTATTAATTAGACTTTATATGCTATATCTGCTGTAGAAGTATTCTACTATGAGAATTTAATCAGTGTATGTACAGGGATGGAAAATAAAGATTTAGTTCCAGCTATATTTATTAATTATTATTAGTAGCGGAGAGAGCGCCGGTAATGTTATCCATCGGGCTACAAAAAAAAAGTAAAGACCACGACTTGAATTTCATGAAGATCACAAAGTACGGCTTTAAACAAAAATCTGCAGTGATATATTACTCCTTGGTAGTTTTCCGCAGCTGAGAATAAGGCCGTGAGCCTGCTATTGCATTAGCGTCACAATGATAGATCAGTGATTGTTCAATTAAATTATAAATTTATAATGGTTTGTTTTCAAAGTTTAATGCTACGACGTCATATATACCAAACCCCTTCAAAGCTTTCTTTTGCTAAGGAAAGTGTTTCATTTCATTACTAAGAGAATAAAAGGTATGAGGTAGGTACAGTCACCTACCTTAAATTTATGTAATACTGACATATTGGAGGAGGGATATCCTGCTTAATTTCTAAGACCAATGTACTTACATATTTTTCCAACATTAGTGTAGGTATTTCAGAAAAATTTAAATAATTATATTTATAAAAATAGTTTTCAGTCAGACCCGACTGAGGAAAATCATAGTATTTATCAATTACATGATTTCAAATAGTATTTTTTATTTTATTTATTTATTTATACATTTAAATATACATGTATACATACTACATGCTTTATAAAAATAAGTTAGTTTTACTATGCACTAAACTTATACGCAAGTAATATTATTTAAAAAGCTCATAACCTTATATTGAATAAAAATTAAAAGAAATCTAATATTGTGATGGATTATTGCTTACGATTTACTTTTATTAAAACAATTTCAATGATGCCGATGCGAACATTTCAGTATTTATTTAGTACTTCAATATTAAAAATAGCTTACTACAAATAATAAATAACAATTTTGTTTACTTTCATATATTTACGCATTTTAAAATTATACTATAATTAATAGACAATATTATAATTTAATGTCTATGTGTATAATTACTTTATTGCTACTTTAACAAAGTTTCAAGGCTCGAATTTCACCGTCTCCATTTATACATATTTTCTTAAATAAAGTCCGACAGTAGTAGTAGTAGATAGTAGTAGACAAATACAACCTCAATCGCTGATCGCAACAACATTTAATAGAATGTAATTTAATTATTTGATACTGTATATTAAATATAGCTGTAGACTGTAGTTCTTTATCCGTAAACCTACTACGTATACATTATTTTTTGTTCTGCATGACAGTTTTTACTCGACTATGTTGCAATACTAAAAAGAATTTTCTTCCTGCAAAGTAGGGTAGAAATAAAAAAAATCGAATATGATGTGTCATTATAGTGTACCTACTTATTTAAGGTTTTTAAAGTATGAAATGAAATTAGAAAAACTACATAGCAACGAAGTAGTTTAACGTTTCTACGTAGGCCGCTCAATATATTTTGAGATTTGATAATGGCAAATGTACTATGTACGAGTATTTCCAGAATAAAAAAAAAGGTTTTGAGATGCTCGTAATTTAAAAATGGAACGCATTGTATTTTATACAAACTAGTGAACGCATATTATTTTTGTATTATATTTAAAAAAAACAAGTTTATTTAAAAATAAAACTCAAGTAGCCAGGTTGCTGGTTTAAAAAATATATGATGTTCCAGCCATTTAACTACGACGGTTCCCGCGTTTTTTTTTTTTTTTTTGCAACGACGGAGCTTAACCGCGAACATTTGCGCGCTATGATATTTTGTGATTTTAAATTTGATTTAACTCAAAAACTAAGCTTTCAACGATTACTGATTGCATTAGAGAATCTGCTCATCTCGAGCAACAGTTTTTAGATGGTTTAGTGAATTTAAAAGGGGTAAAACAAACCTCGAAGATGACCATAAAAGTGGTCACCCACAAACGGCAGTAACTGAAGAAAATGTGAGGATTACTGAAATGATGGTGCAAGAAGACCCACGAATTACTTACTCGGACATCGAGAAGATTCTTGGTGTTAGTTCGGGAAACGCATCAAACAAAAACTACTATATGAATTTGATTTGGCAGTTTCTGCCCATGATTTGAGTTTATTGTTCAAGCCAGGATACTGGATACTTTTTATCCCGAAATTAAGCCCGGTTCCCTTGGGAAATGGGATGAAAGTTTAAATGTATCATCATCATCATCACATCAGCCGTTAGATGTCCACTGTTGAACGTTGACTCCCCGATCGACCTCCAGAGCGACCGGTTGAAAGTAGCCTTCATCCAACACTTTCGGCGAATTTTCTCAAGTCGTCTGTCCATCTCGCGGATAATTATTTATTAAAATTATTATTATTTTTTTTTTTAATTAAAAGTCTAAAAACGGATTTTATCGCGTTTATTTAAATTTACTGTTTAACAATATTTAATTTAAATTATTTCCCGACGTTTCGGACCCTTTACAGCGTCCATGATCTCGGGGGACTGAGGTGGTGGGTGTCCGAATATATATAATTATTCGGACACCCACCACCTCAGTCCCCCGAGATCATGGACGCTGTAAAGGGTCCGAAACGTCGGGAAATAATTTAAATTAAATATTGTTAAACAGTAAATTTAAATAAACGCGATAAAATCCGTTTTTAGACTTTTAATTAAATGAATAAAATTCGCGTAAATATAAGAGAACAGTTATTATTTTTTTATTAAAATGTATCTATAAGTAGGTACTTAATTGAAATTCTTTTATATTTAGAGAAAGAAGATATTTTAAGGATTATCCAGTAAATATTGTTAAGGTCTTTGATTAGTTACAGAGATCAAATTATAACTATCACGTAGGTCAAAATAAGATGAAATTCGGAATGTACCTTTAAACTTACGACTTATGTTAAACTGGCGTACATACCAACTTCATTTTATATAAGCTTAAACAAAGTGGTGGTAAATCGAACAAAATCGCAGGTATAGCTAGTTGTTAATATTATTTTATTTTACTAGTAAAATGTACCAACAAATGATATTTGTAGTATTTTTTGAAATAAAAACGAAAAAAATAGTCCGATTCCAATACCATAATATTGACATACGATTTATGTTATTTGTTAGTTTTTATGTAAATTACTAGTTTGATATGGAAATTTCATTGCACCAGTTTTTCATATTCGAATGATTTAGTATTTTAGTGCTGTTACGCTTGTGGTTTGTTTATCATCAACATTTCGATGGGAATAAAAAATAGGCTGTGTTTTCCTTTGATAACTGTAGTACTGAATTACAAATGAAAAAAAGACTAAAATATTTTTTACGTCGTAGTTTTAATTATATTGTCGTGTGGATAACTGTACTAACCGACTTATAAAAATATAGTTATGTTACCATTATTATCAGACTTCGAATTTATATTTAGTGTATATTCTTAGATAAGGTGTTTAAGGCTGCGAATATATACATACATTTAGGTCTTATATTAATAAAATTTCTTTACTTTACACCCTGGTCAACCAGCGGGAAATAGAAGTATGTCGTGCCGGGCGATTGATGCAATATTTCTTAAGTATCTTTTAAACATTTTTATATTTACATTTTTTTATAACAAATGAAAATGGACACCACATTGAAATCTACTTAGAAGTTCAGAAGTTATAAGAGAATACACATGATAAACGCGGCTTGTAACTTTGTTTTATGTAAAATTATTTCCAAATGAAACTTCAAAGACATGAGAAGATGTCGGATCAAATTTAAAATTAACTCCGGGTTCAATTAAAGTAAAAGACGCAATTCAGACGACAGAGGCCTTAAAATACTTTGAGCCAATCTCCAAATTCGAAGAGTTAGTTACTTCAAATTATTTTATTTATAAACAAAAACGTTCAATAATACATTACTTTCAGAGCATAATTTTGTAATAGAATAAAACTACATTGTTTAATGGCGTGAGTATGCTTTAGCGTTAATATGGACGTCGCTCTATGTTGGCAGAAGCGTACTGCGGAAATACGAAACTGTGTCAACCTAATATTTCAAAAGTAAATATTAACAGATAACGTAGAGAAACAACGATTAATGCTGAATATATTTAATCACTAACTTAACATCAAGAAAGAAACAATTATGAGCTCTTTTCAACGTTTATTCACCGCTTTAGAATTAGAATATCACAAAAGCCGTAGAATACTTAGGTATTATGATTTTTTTATAACTGGTCGTGGTGTATTATTGGATGACATAAAATTTATTATAATTTAAATATATTACAAATATACAATAACTTTTGAGAGAGCGTTTTTGATAAAATAAAGACTAAATTTTAATCTACAATTAGTCCTTCAGCATTGATGCGTGTTTAAACAAGCTGACAGACAAATAAGTAGCCACTAGCCAGAGATTTGAGAATTTAAATTTGAGCGAGATCTGACGAATAGTTTTTGAGTTATCCCCAATAATGCGTATTTAATTGAGTTCGACATCGTTGATGATGTTCTCGTTTTATTACATGTCTATGTGGATTGAACAAAAAAAAAGCTCTAAACTTTAGAGTCTAAAGGATGGTTTGGAAGAGCCTCCCGTGATCCCTTTCTAGTTTGGTGATGATCACCAAACTAGAAAGGCTAGTTTGGTGATGTTCTGATGAAGATATTCGGAGACAGGCAACGGAACTCTTCAATAAATGAGAGCAAATCTGCCGTGATTGCTGCAATCTCATGTATATGTATTGTTAACACAATCATACAATATAACATCATGCGTGCTAAAGTCGATTATTAATCACGCTTATATCAGATTATAATGATCGAGAATGTTCATTATCTTAACTAAACTCAACTGAATCAGCTTGTAAACGTCCCACTCCTAGGCAAAGACCTCTTCATGATATAGGAGAGCGGTTAGAGCTTATCCATCACACTGCTCCACTACGGGTTGGTGGGTAGTTTTCCTACCATGAATAACGATATCTATCAGGTGTCTATGATATCAAATGGGACCGACGGTTTTACTTGCTCGATAGGGAGACTCACGAGGACCACAACCAGACCAGAAATAAATATTTGTACAATTACAAATATTTGCCCCGAGCGGGAACCGCACCCACCAGAGCCGGCGTTTAGACGACTTCTTGCACCACTACATCGGAAAGGTTATCCTGATTGATTAATTTATCATTATCATGTTGACATAAAAATTCGATAATATTTTTTATTTTTGTTACGAAATGACACTTTTCGTGATTTTCTGAAATTCAACGTCTAAAGAATACCGTGCTTTTGAAGTTTTTTCAAGACGACAATTTTTTTTCAAGAAAATGAATAAATGCCTATTTCACCGTTTACCAAATTTCATCCCTAAGCTAGTATACACTACACGGACCTTCATTTTTACAATTTTCCTACATAGCTTATGACAATAGTTAGACAACAAGATAGTCAACTCTTGTAAAACTACGCGGCTATCACATATTTTTATATTAATACATATCCCGATCTCATAAATCACATGTTTGGTGTTTATGTTATTTAACTTTATTGTATAAAAATCGCAAATATTATACACAAATAGCAAATATAATTTTAAACGACTATACAAAAATGCTTTTTATGCCTAGAAAAAATTGATTTTGGTATTGTAAATATATATATATATATATGGGTGGTTCTCTGAAATTTGGTTAACTTCTGACCTCATTTTGAAAGTGATTTTTTTAGCTAATAATCAGTAAAGTTTTAATTCTATGTTGTGGGTATAACATCTACTTTGCTGCATCTAAAAGGGCCAGTCACTTTACTTCATATTTTAAGAGAAATTTTGATTTTTTTATAATTAATCAGAATTTTCAAAAATTTTTTCCATAATCAGATGAAAAGGCTAACCAATTTTCTTTTCTTGCTTCTCTGTGGTCACGCGGAGTTATGTCTTTTACACATTTCTGTTGTCCTTTTTCTTATATATCAGGCCAGGAACACACGGTTATTTTTATTTTTATTCCAATCGCATTATTGTTTGTTTAGACTTTTTTTGCAATTTCCTCTTTAAACAATATTGTTTTCTTCCTAGGCGCCATATTTTACAACAAATATACTGGTATTATGTTTGAAACCATGCATCACACAGTATGTAGTACACTTTTACGACTAGGGCCTGATGGTCTAGGGACTGACGAAACGAAACAAAATCAAATATAACACATTATTTAGAATAAACATTAAAATCAATAGGTGGTCAAAATAACAAAGCAAATCAAACTCGAATTTACAATAAGTAATGAGATCAATTATTAATTAACTACCTTTGAAACGACTTACCTAGGGCCTGAGAGTTTGACTGGCACAGCAAGTGTTTCCGCAGTGAATTCGGCAACCACACTAATAACAAAATGGTTGCCCCGGCTTGGATTGTTTACAATTAATTTAATATGGATGCAATCGTATTGAGTGAGTTATGAAAAAGGTCTTATGGTTGGATGCCGCGTATTTTTGAGTTTCGTACATGACTAGGGCCTGATGTTTTTTATCGCTTACACTATTTGACTTGAAATAATGTGACTAAACATATTGTTATTATAAATTAAATAGTAATGACAAGGTTAGTAATGTAATAGTAAACGAGATTAAATAGAGTTAAATCAAATTATTCTTATAGAATTATAATTACATTGAAATGATTAGTAATTTTGGGAGATCTTACATGGCTAGGGCCTGATATTTCGAGTAAGAAGTGTCGATTTTTGGAAATAAAGAATATTATGATATATATCAAAATGAGTGACTAAATTAAATGGACTTTATATTACAGCTCAGCAGTTTCAAATATTGGATAAAATTGATATGAATATGTAAAAATTGTTGCTAACACCAAGTTAACCAAATTTTGGAGAACCACCCATATATATATATATATATATATATATATATATATATATATATATATATATATATATATATATATATATATATATATATATATATATATATATATATACTAGCGGCCCGCCCCGGCTCCGCCCGGGGTATTGCAAATGATATATCATTTTCGTGAGGGATACTCACACCACATACTGGCGTCATCTGCTCCACCACCATGCAAAACCATATTGGTTTGTAGTACATGATATGTATCAGAGATGGCGCTGTATGTGAAAAATGATTTTCCCTGTTTTCCTGCTTTTCTGTTGAAATTTTTTCTGAACCTCACGGAGCCCGAGACCTTTCCAACGAATGCAAAACCGTGGAAATCGGTTCGTGCGTTCTGGAATTATAGCGTCAGAAAGGAAAACCCGACTTATTTTTATATTATAGAATTGCGACTATAATTTGAGATTTAAACTATCCTATCTCTCAAGTTGGATCGAACTGCACATGGTGTGCGAATTTTATTATAATCGGTTAAGTGGTTTAGGAGTCCATTGAGGACAAACATTGTGACACGAGATTTATATATATTAGATTAAGAATATATATATTTTAATATACCAATCATAATCATATATCATAATGATGATGATGATGATGATAATATTTAACTGTACGTTAATGTCCTACTGGGATGGGATGGTAACTGTATCTCAGTTCGACAAAATTTAAATACTCAACCTTTTTAGGCTCGCGGTTTTCAAATGTACTTTATTTTTAAAGATAAAAACATACTCGTACGTGGTACATACCACGATATAGTTTATTTGATGACTTGGTGGATGTTTTGGATCAGTTACATGGTCCGTGGTCACGACGAGACTGGTCGTCGAGCATCCTTAAATATAATGTGAATTTAAACAGTGTTAAAATCAAAATAAGAATTATAGCGTTTTATGTAAGCACTGATAAAATTTTGAAGTTTTTAGTGTAAAAATTATTTTATAGCTAAGGAGGCTGCCGTTGAAAAGGAAGGATCCTTCGACCAGACGGTGTTGCGTCTGGTGGGCTACGCGCCACTTAACGCTTATTGTCGAGTTCTTGTATATATACTCAATCGCTTTGAAAACTTCGATAGCGCGATGTTGGATACGTCTGTTTCTTCTAGTTCGTATATGGCGAGATAGATGTCGCTACAAACCTATTTACTATTTCTTAGTCACACGTTGGGTACGCGTTAGTTTGATATAATAATTGACGGAGCTCACGTACTTTCAAGATTTACTTTAATACTTATTTGTATTCCTTCCAGAGAAGCGAAATAAAATAACCAATAAGCGTAGAGAATTGGCGTCTGATTGTAGCTTTGGAGCAAAATCTATAAAATCGAAATATATTTGAAGTCGCAACTATGTATGTAAAGAAAAAAATTAAAATGAATAAACAACAGCCATGCAGACATTATTATACTGTATCAGCCTGTAAACCATCCACTGCTGAGCGAAGGCCTCTTCTCGATATAGAAGAACTAAGAAGGGTTAGAGCTTAATCCACCACGCTGTTCCACTGCGGGTAGGCGGATAAATTCCCTACCATGAGTAATGATCGTTATCAGGTGTCTATGATAACAACTGGGATCGACAGCTTTACATGATCTCCGAGGCACGGTGGGGAGATCCACAAGGACATAGACCCAGACCGGAAACAAATATTTGTATAAATACAAATATCTATCCCGAGCGGGAATCGAACCCACGACCGCCGGCGTGCGGTTCGAGGCAACTACCCGCACCACTACACCATAACGCAGCAGACAGCAGAAATAAACGAAATAAATATTGCAGACATCAAAGACAGACAAAATAAATATTGACATGATAGTAGAGTGTAAAACATTTTTATAGGTAAATAAATAAATAAATATTAACCAACAATCACACCACGTTAACCTAGCCCCGTGGTAAGTTCGTAAGAACTTGTGTTACAGGTACTAGGAACGGAAATAAATTTAAGATATAAATACATATATACATAAATACACATCCATGACCCGGTGCAGACATCTATATTCGTCATACAAATTATCTGCACCTGGCGGGATTCGAACCCGCGACCGCTGCGTAAAGTGTCCAGTTGCCTGACCACTCGACCAGCCGGCCGTCAAAGATAGGTAATTATTAGATATTTTATATTGATTTGATATGTTCATGCATAAAAGAAAAATAATTTAAAGTAGGTAAGCTAATATTAATATAACTGAACAACGTAGAAAGATTTAGTTCATATTATTTTTGTATATTAGTAGAAAAATAGTTATTGAGTTATTAGAGTATCGAAAAATAACAGAAAATTGCCGTGTTTAATTATTATTTGTTTTTAAAAAGTATAATGATATATATATATATATATATATATATATATATATATATATATGTATATAATTATGTTTTTTTTCTATTATTGTTATTCCTATCATCATATGGTAGATGTCGTTTACTTTTAAATACTTTTTAATTAAAAAAAGAAAACTACAAAACACTATAAAATAAATAATGTCAAATTACGAAAAACAAATATCCCGTTTCAGCTATGAGATTAGTTCATATTTAAATGTGTAGCAAATACTAATCATATACCTAAATGCAGGTTCATTTCAATAAATGATTTTGAAATGTCATCAATAAATTCGTTTACGTACTTATAATGTGCTCATTACGCTATTCGGAAATAATACCACTCTGATGTTCTTTTAACACATCACTTATCTGTCACGAGTAGGATAGATCCGAACACACATATTATGGGTCCGACAGAGAAACTTGCAAATTTTTCAACCAATGCTGCACTAAATAATTATGACAAAAGTATTTTACATCTTGAAAATGAATAAAAAATATTGAAATCTGCGACAATATTATAGTATTTAATATTTATATTATTATATATTTATAGTATTTAAAAACTAATTACGTATATACTTAGTATCACAAATTTTAATATTTAATACATAAAGTATTTGTAGATATAGTTATATCTACTTTATTAGACTTAAATTGGCCCGACTCTGTATCTGAGTACCTTAGGTGGGCAGTATTGTTTAGGCTCAATTGCTGATATGTATAACTCGATTCATGTATAATATGACGGAATGGCTACCTGCTTGGAGAATAAAAGCAAACGAAGCAAAGTCTAAGCAGGTTGGCTTTACTACGAGACACGAAACATGTTCAATTTATCAATTAATAGACGTATATGTTTCCGATTTTGCAATTTGCACACCCACAAACGTCCGCTCTTGTATGTCTTAAGGTTGGCTGGTAGAAAATGCTTTTAGCATTAGGCCCGCCTTTTGTACAATTTTTTAATGTACCGCGTAATAAAGTATAAATAAATAAATATACCCCGAGCAAACGAAGCCAGGTATATAGGAGTTTATTTGGACCATCGACTCACCTTTAAAAAGCAAATGGAATATGCTGGAAATCTAAGTTAATGGCTTGTCGACATAAAGTCAAAATTGACAACAGAAAACAGACCGCTTTTGTAGAAATGTAAATTCGTAGCCATTGCTGAATGTTCTATTAAAATAGATTGCAAAAACAAGTATTAAAAAAAAGAAAACAATAAAAAATACAATAGAGTGATTTATCTTCAATAATAACTTTATGTTCCGTTTTACAATAAACCGTGACGTGAACGAAATTTCGAATAAATCCATCTATGGCGAATGAACACTTTCGAAGAACCGTTATTGTTGTTGCTAAAAGGTGATAATGTGAAACACAAACTGGGACAAAATTCGTACAGTGCAGATCACCGTAGATCGTCATACTCGTAGTTATGACTCACTAAGGTGCGATAAACTCTGCAAGGAGCAATTTCTTGTTGTTAGTATAAGTACCTAACTGCGAATACTACACTAATGTAAATATAATAATAAGAGATTTACAATGACATACAAATATGTTACCCGAGTTAGTCGAACCCGCAACCGTCGGCTTTGAGGCGACTACTCGCACCACTACAGCAGAACGGTAGTCATAATATACTTATTTATTTAATTTATTTATATTTAGAAGACAGTCTGCTTCGTCCCCGCATACATCGTAGCTTGATACGATATAGACTACACTACGATTATTTCTACTTTGACACTCGGCAATTCTTGACAATAATTATCTGGAGAGAACGGAACTATAAATGACACGAGATACATTGCTGCATATTCATTACATCCTACTAGGGTATTATAGTCAAAAACTCTACAACTTTTTAAAACAGTAATGTACATCACCTGCCAAAATGTCATTTTTTATAGTAGGTAGGTAGGTGCTATGACCTACACTACACTATGACCAAATTTATTTTCAACATAAAACCATATAAATTACGGATAATTTCATTCAAAGCAAATTCCTTTGATTTTTGAAAGCTAACCCGTCACATACATATGTATGTCATAAAAAGTTGATTAGAATCAATTGGAATATTTAGAATATTAAAGAAGTTTCTATATTTAGGTTGAAATTATTTTATTACCTACTTATTACCTATATTAAATTAATGTTAGGTATTTTATTAGAAAATACAGAAACTCAAATTACAAAAACAAAATATTATTTTATATACATTTAAATATTTTATGTGAGTGAATTCTAGGATTTTATATACTCTATATGAAAACATGAACCTTTGCGATTTAAACCTCCTGAGTATCAAAGTGGAAATAATCGTACTGTAACATTCTTTGAAAAACAGCCTATGTAACAAAAAAATAATAATAATCATACTTCAAGACCCTCTCCGAAGCTGAATCTTACCGGTATCTGGGCATGTCACAATGCATAGGGGTGCAGGAGGTGGATAAGAAAAAGGCGGTTTGCGAGGTCTTTTTTGAACGGCTGACAAAAGTTCTTCGGAGCTACTTGTCGGGCGCCAACAAGGTCCGAGCTTATAACGGCTGGGTCATGCCCACTCTTGTACACATTTGGCGTGCTCAGATGGACTCAGACCGAACTCGACGCCCTGGACAGAAGAGTCCGCACGACTATGACTCACCATCGCATGCATCACCCGAAATCGTCGGTCATGAGACTGTACATCCCACGGAAGTGTGGTGGCCGAGGCCTATTAAGTGCCAAGTCCATGCATAACCGGGAGGTGTGCAGCCTCAGGGCCTACTTTGAAACGAGGAGGGAGAGCGCTATGCATGGTGATGTTGTAGTATGTGACAAAGGTCTCACCCCCTTATCCCTGGCCAAAGAGGAATGGCTAAAACCAGTTGTACTTAGCACTCTGACCGGGACACCGTATGGATGGAGAAGGAGCTGCATGGACGGTTTTATAAGGCGCTCCACGCACCTCACGTGGATGTTAAGGCCACCGTGCAGTGGCTGCGATTCGGGGACCTCTTTGGGGAAATGGAAGGTTTTGTCTGTGCAATTCAGGATCAGGTGGTTAAGACGAATAACTACCGGAAGCACATTCTGAAGGATGGCACTCCCGACTTCTGTCGAGCTTGTCGTCATCCCGGCGAGTCACTCAGACATGTGCTTTCGGGGTGTTCAGCGCTTGCTAACACTGAGTACTTGCACAGACATAACCAAGCGGCCAAGATTCTTCATCAAGAGCTTGCTCTAATGTATTGTCTTCTGGAACAGAGGATGCCGTACTACCAGTACACACCGGCGCCAGTACTCGAACGCGACGGAGTCCGGCTCTACTGGGACCTGCCTATCGCCACGGACAGGACGATACTGGCAAACAAGCCTGATATCGTGGTTTTTAGTGGACATCACCTTCCCGCATGACGAGAACCTTGTGAAAGCCGAAACAGAGAAAAAACTTAAATATCTGGATCTGGCGCACGAGATTGTCGACATGTGGGGTGTTGATTCCACTGAAATCATCCCTATCGTTATATCTGCCAACGGTTTGATCCCGGTTAGCCTCGCTCACCATCTGAGGCAGCTGGGTATCCGTGACGGTTCGCTCGCAGCCAGGATGGAGAAGGCGGTATTGCTGGACTCGGCTTGGATAGTCCGCCGATTTCTCAGCCTACAGCCCTTAACCCCGGCCGTTTGATCTCCCTGCCGGGGCGTAATCCTCCACCCGCTTATATTTATGTATGTATGTTTATGTACATTTATTATATGCCTTATATAAGTATTGTATTATATTACATATATATCTATATATATTATTGAACGGGTTGAGTGAAGTAAGTAAAATAATAATACAAATAATCGGTTCCGATATAGAGTCCCGAGTTACAGAGGTTAGAGATATATAAATTATAATGACAAACATTAGTTCATTATGAATAATATAAATAATACATTATTTTATTAAAGAAATTTTACAATATTATACATATTTACAATTCAAAACTTAAAATAATTATTTACAAACAGTTTTGGTATAAATCATGTCCGCGTGGAATGGTGCCAAGAATACTAGCAGCATTTCCCCGTTGAATCGCAATTCCGATTCTTTGGGCAAAAAATGCAACAGCCCTCCTGTCACCAGTGGAGGCTATGAGACGTGGGGTTAATTCTTTTAGAATTTTTTTTACACTGCTACTCCAAGGTCCAAGTATTTCGACTGCAAATGGCACAAAAACATAACTTAAAAAAAAACTGCTTACAAACTGCTTTATTGTAATAAAGATAAGTAGTTTTGTACGTAATTACCCTCACAATAAATTTCAAAATATCGATTTGGTCGAACTAAAGAATTTTTTATTATACCTATGATGTAAAAATTCATATCGATATTATAACGACATTAGATCAGCTTGCACTACTTTGGGACATTTAATCTGTATCTTATAAATGTATAATAAAAAAAATTAAATCGATTTTGGTCTACACTCAAATTAAATGCACCTCTATGAACAAGACGTATACATATTATATAATTATATTATAATGTTGAGTATGTACAGTTTCGAAAAATGAAACAACTCTGTATACAGGGTTAATTCTAAAACACCAGCAACCTCGCAGGACAAGATAGCTAACATTATGTACAACAACATTTGTTCTACCACTTTTGTTAATTTGTTAGATTTTATTTTCATACAAAAATAAATATTAATTTAATTTTACGCGAATGCAATAAACTCTACGCGCGTCCCAAAGATTAGGTAAATAACGACCACGTACTAATGTGAGGGGAAAGGTAGGAACGGGGCGGCGCTAGCGCCTTTGAACTTGACCTATTTAGCCAGCCGCGGCAGTCGGCGGCGGGCGACTTTGATGCGCGCGCGTCATATGATTTTGTGTGCTACTCGTATTTATCTTATTCGTATCGATCGATGTATTGTACCTGTACTAAAGTTATTTTATAACCATGGTACCGCCGCTATTCTAATGTCGAATACACGGAAATGGTGAGGATACTGGCTAAGTGTGATGACAATGTGTCGGAAGCCTGTCGGCAATATGCAGCTAGATATTCGAACTTACCTACACCGAGCCGTGAGACAATGTCAACTCACCGAATCTGACAAACTAGCACGAGTAAATTTTTGTAACTGGTTCGGTTAACTAAAATAATTTATGCGTTCAATCAAATTAAAACTAATTCGGAAGTGTTAGCACGTGTTAGTGAACAGCTGATTTTTAGGTGTTGTATGTGTGTTGGTTGTGATGGTGACTATTTTGAACGCTATCTGCGCGATACGCACCGACATGCGCGTTACTTTAACCTTAGAGGTAATATTTCGTTTGTAAATATTATTTTATTGTCAATTATTTTTAATTTTTTAATTATTGTAAATACGCTGATTTCACTTTTGAAATACTTATGCCCGCCTGTATTTAACAATAAAAAGTGAATAATACCTAGCTACCAATATTTGATATTAAATTGGTTTAATTAGACTTTAGTAAACGTTAAAGAATAATTACCTACGTTAATAATTTTCACATATTTTTTTATGTTCAGAATTCAGATACATAATCTACATACCTACATTTTTATAGTATTGGCGGGCATACGGACAGTCGAAGCCTTTTGATGACTAGGTACCGGATGTCTACCGCACAACTGGTTGTGCTGTAACCTCTGGAGGTTATGCAGATGTGTTGCCCTCCTATACATACGATTTATTTGTTTTTTATCGTTTAATATAGCCAGTTCTAAGCCTGGTAAAGTATGAAGGGATTGTGGACTCAGTTTACGTATTGCAGGGACATGACAAAACAGAAATTTGATTATTCACTTAAGTCACTGCGATATACATACTATGATACTGCCCACAAACCCACCAAGCAATTTATATTAATTTTATTAACTAGAATTATCGGGCAGAGAAAGTGTTATTACTATTATTATGCAAGCGCGCCCGAGCGTCGCGTCATCCTTTCGATAATGAATGAAACATAGACTCTAAATTTCAGAGCAGTACAATAAAAGCTTAAAAAATCATTTTTAATTAATGTATTGAGTTATGTCAAAAGTCGTAGAACAAATGTTGTTGTACATAATGTTAGCTATCTTGTCCTGCGAGGTTGCTGGTGTTTTAGAATTAACCCTGTATATTGTCGTCAATTTAGATATTTAAACGTAACACGTCATCATACATAATAGTCATAAGTTTATATAATTACGTTAAAATAAATATTTATATTATTTCTTCAAGAAACTTTGTTTGTTTATTAATGCATGTTCAAAACCACTGGATGACTATTAACGGAATTCGTCATAAAGGAATTCGTTTATTTTTAATCCAAAAAATATCACCCAAGGCCAATACCAATAATATTGTAGGTACTACTATTCGTTTATTTCAGCTCATTTATATCTTATTTTTAACTTCATATTAAGCCTTGAACCGTTATTTGAAGCCTTTTTATTTGAGAGAGACGTACTTGACTTCCGGTAGCGTGTCGGTAATTTCTTCTTTTTTATCTGTTGGGTCACGTGACTTCCTTCCAAAATAGCTCCCACCATGTTGAAGTTGCCTGTTACCTGAAAGAATCTCGTGGCTCATTGGCGTCTTGCCTTCGGTAGCGTTCGGACACAAATTGGTAAGTCAGTAAATATTTATATTTTATTTTATTTCTGAATTGAATTCTTAATTCTTTTATTCTAATTTTCTTAAAATTTTTTAATTATTATAATTTATTATTGAATGCCAGTAAGGCAACTTTTTAATGATATCTTATTTTGTTAATTATTTTATAATGAGGGTAATATTTTTTCCTTGTGATATTTTTATTTTATTTTTATAAAATTCAAATTAGAATAAGTTTAGCCAAATAGTTAATGGTTTAGTCTCTTGCCTGTGGAGTAAAGGTGAGTCGATGTATTAATTAGTTTTCCTACCCTCAAGTTTTTGTAAAATTAAATAAGTTTGTTAATAAAGTAAAAAACGCTAATTCAATTATAAAAACAATTTCAGATTTATAGTTATTGTACAATATGGAAGACGAGGTGCGTGATTCATTGGTCTTGTCGGCTGAGTCATCTTTTGAGTCGGAGTTGTCTGTGACAGCACAACCAAGTACATCGAGAACCACTCAATTTAATAACAACAATAAGAGGAAGAAGAGAACCTCTAAATCTGAAAAAGCGGGTGGAAAGAAAAAGCGGTTAATGGAGAAGACTGTTCAGGACTTAGCTGATCAAGTAAGTCAAATTAAGAATTTTATAGCTAGTAGCGTTGCTTTTCAACCTGCTTATCAATCAAGCCCTTACTCGTCTGATCAGCCTTTGCTATCAGGAAATACTTCTGATATTAATGCAGATGTTAGTAGAGAGTTATATGATGATGACGTTAATGTACCGCAAACATGTGACAATTTTGATATTGCATTAAATACGGTTTTAAAAGAGCCTTCCACTCCCAAGACTCCTTCCAATCATGTTGATATTTTAAATAACATACAGTACTTTGATACAGACGATTGGAATAATGTAAGATTTGCAGAAGTACAGAAACAATACTGCTCAGTGCCCGGGTTTATACCATTAGAAACTAATGACGAGATAAAACCATATGATAAATATGTTCACCTAGGATCTATTGAACGTGGTTTTGCTGCTATTACTCATGCTCTTATCATACAAAATGAAGCATTACAACAAGGTTTTAAATCACTTGTGGAATGGTCAAATTCAGTTCAAAATAATATAACTTCAGTTTCATTACAAGAGAAAATAAATGAGATTTTTATTAAGGGTAGTGTACAAAAAATATCAAGTGATGTTTTACAATTAGCCTGTGGTCACAGGGCAAATTTGATACAACAAAGGCGCGATAATATACTGCGTTCAGTTAAAGATACGTTTTTAAAGACTGCATTGAATAAGATTCCCCCCACTCATGATTCTCTTTTTCAAAAAGAAAGTTTTACGGCTGCTATTGAAAGAGCTGGAGGTATTACCAAAGCCTTTTGGCCTTTACGTAGGTCATCATATAAGAAGGCTGCTGCGCAAGCTCAGCCATTACACCAGCAAATTCAGGCTATGCCTAGTTATGCGAGAAATAATTATTTTCAAAACAGATTTAACTATCCAATGAACAATAATGCAAATGATTTTTTGAATCGATTCCCGGCTCAGACTTACATTAATGACAATTTTCAAATGCAAACTCGAGATCCATCTCGTTTTGTCCAAAGGCATCAACAATCGCAAGTTAGATCCTCGCTTTCGAGATCTAATCAACATTTTCAAAGCCAACAATCCTTTCCAAGAGGTACAAGGGCTAAATTCACGAATCAGTCACGGGCACAGGGTAAACATAGATTATGACTCGAAAGCATTCCGTGCTGGTCAGCTAGAAAATTTTGTCCAAAGATGGATAGAGTCAGAAGCTCCTTTGACCGTTGTAAATATAATAAAAAACTTTCGGATACCATTTGTAAAGAAACCACCATTACGAGTTCCAAATTTAGAAAAGAACATTTTCAAAACAACAATTTCGAGACAAATGGACGATCTAATAACACAGCTTTTGCAGATGAAAGTACTAGAGCCGGCTCAACTCAGCCCAAGTTTTGTTTCTCCAATGTTCGCAATACGAAAAAGCGATGGTACATCCCGCCCAATTTTCAATTTAAAGAATTTGAACAATTATGTCCACATATCCAAATTCCGTCTAATCAATGTACAAAGAGTGCCAAGTTTCTTGCAACTAAACGATTACATGATCACGATAGATTTATTAAATGCGTACTTCCATTTGCCAATAAGCAGATCGCACAGACGTTTTCTACGTATAATATACAAAAACCAGCTGATGCAGTTGACATGTTTGCCTTTTGGTCTTGCTTGCGCTCCAAAAATTTTTGCTTGCTTAACAAATTGGATAGCCCAACATTTGAGAGCAAGGGGCTTACGAATTCTCGTATATCTCGACGATTTTCTTTTAGTCCACCAAAATCCTCAAACGCTATTTTCTCAAGCCCAAGAAGTTATTCGGTTCTTAGAAGGACTAGGGTGGAAGATAAACTACACGAAATCCGTCCTAATTCCACAAAAAAGTACTCAATATTTAGGGATTGTTTGGAATCCACACGAAAATCACAAACATCTACCATCACAGAAATGCAAGCAATTATTAAAAAGACTCCACAGATTGCGAAAGCGCCGAAGAGCAACTTTAAACGAAATGCAGAGCTTGATCGGGTCTTTGAATTTTGCCAGTTTCCCTGTTCCCAGAGGTCGTCTCAACCATCGAATCCTTTTAAGGCATTGCAATATGTTACGGTGGCTAAATCCTCGTTACTCTTATCCAATCCATCCAAAGGGAATAGAAGAATTGAATTGGTGGATAGTGAACGTAACAAATCGTTCTCTCATAATTTATCCACCAGCGACGAATTATCTCGTGACCGATGCTTCGGAAATGGGATGGGGAGCCAAGCTAAATCAAATGAGTTTACACGGTCATTGGTCTTTAGAAGAATCAGCTTACCACTCCAACAAAAGAGAGATGTTAGCAATTTGGTGTGTCTTAAAAGATCACGCTCCTGTCCTAAGGAATTCGACTTTTTTGGTTCAGAGCGACAACAAAACTGTCATAGCCTATTTAAAAAACGAGGGTGGAACGAAATCAGATGCTCTAATGGATCTATGTCGCAAAATATTCGGAATTTTAGATTATTCAAAGATACATATAGATTGTCACTACATTCCGGGTCGCTACAACAGCGAAGCAGATCACCTGTCGCGCAGTCTAGTGCACCCCGAGTGGCATCTCCTGCCGGAAATAACCAAGAAGATTTTTTCACTATGGGGAATACCGATAATAGATTTATTTGCTTCAGCCCAGGCCCACGTAGTACAGACATACTGCAGTCTAGACATAAGGGATCCAAAGGCACATCTTTACGACGCGTTCAGTCAGACTTGGGATTATCCTCTGGCGTGGGTGTTTCCGCCACCTTATCTGATACCCAAGGTTCTACAGCACATGAATTCAGCCAAGGGAGTATTTTTGATCGTAGTACCACGGTGGGAGAAGGTGTTTTGGAGACCAGACCTCAGGAACAGGGCAATAAGTCCTCCGTACATAATAGGCAATCTCGACAAAGTCCTTATAGACGTAATGACCAGACTTCCACCACCCAGGTGGCAGGAGATGACTCTAGAAGTTTGGAGATGTGGGGGTGGTCCGATAGCTTAAAAGACTGGTCTGAAGAACAAAAATTATTCTTACAAAAAGCTTGGCGTAGTTCCACTTTGAAAACATATAAAAATGCATGGCAGAAATGGTCGATTTGGGCTAACAAAAATTCAGTATCTGTTGCTAAGCCTACTGGTTCTGACTTAGCGAAGTTTTTGATTGACTTGCATCAAATACAAGGCCTCGCATATAATACTATTTTAGTTTACAAATCTGCAGTTGCTACATTGTGTGATCCGAATTGTCATGGACGCTTAAGCTCGCATTTATTAGTACAACAAGTACTAAAATCAATTAAATTAGACACGAATAATTGCCGGCCCAAGATAACGCCGATTTGGGATGTCGATGATTTAGTAAAATGGTTGAAAGAAAATGTTCCTGATAGTAATAGTTTTTATGAATGTTCGGCTAGAGCGGCTTTGTTACTTTTATTATATTCAGGTCGTCGAGTCCATGATTTAACCTTATTAACAATTGATAAAGAAAATTGTTTTTTATGTAAAGATTATATTCTATTGTGGCCAAAATTTGGTTCAAAAACAGATTCGGTACGTAATTGGCAATCTGGGTGGCGCATTTTAGAAAATAAAGAAAGTAATAATTTAAATGCTGTATATTGGATAAAACGTATGATTGAATTATCACAGAATAGACGTTCTGAAGGTAACCTAACTAACTTATTTATTACAACATGTGGGTTACCACGACCCGCCTCTAGAACGTACATAGCCGGATGGGTTAAAAAGATTTTGATACAAGCAGGTATTAATGCCAGTCCTGGAAGTATACGTTCTGCAGTTAACTCGAAGAATTTTATACAAAATTGTCCTATTGATGAGATTTTATCAAGAGGTAATTGGCGTTCAGAAAATACGTTTATGAAATATTACTGTCGTGAAATCAGATCTAAGCAATCGGGTCAATCTACATCGCAATATTTCGAACCAGTGAATAAGAACTGTGAGTGATCTATAATCATTTGTGAATTTATATAAATTCTCTTAATTGATTAAAAAAGTGAATTGAAGTCAATCAACATATGTAGATGGTTAAATAAATGATTTGATTCATATAAGTGGTTTGTTGTTTTTCTCCTGTTATAACAATTAATTGATAGTAATGATATTTATTTACTTACAGAGGTTTTACTTTGGTACACCTGGAGATAACAAACAGGTCTCAAATAAAAAGGCTTCAAATAACGGTTCAAGGCTTAATAACAGCGTTTTACCTACCAATAAAACGCTTATTAAGCGTTAACCTTATTTGAAGCCTTAAACTCTACCACTTCCAGGTGAATATGTGATTTTTATTTGAGACTTAATGAGCCACGAGATTCTTTCAGGTAACAGGCAACTTCAACATGGTGGGAGCTATTTTGGAAGGAAGTCACGTGACCCAACAGATAAAAAAGAAGAAATTACCGACACGCTACCGGAAGTCAAGTACGTCTCTCTCAAATAAAAAGGCTTCAAATAAGGTTAACGCTTAATAAGCGTTTTATTGGTAGGTAAAACGCTGTTATTTTATCGAAAAAATTTCTTTTCTTTTTAATATATTGTTAAAAAGTACACACAATACACTATTACATTTATTACTTAAATAAGTAATATGTACTTTAAAATTACTTTATATGATTTATTATGATTCTTTTATTTTGTCATCTTCATGTTAAAATATATACAAAAAAAAACTTTCAAGTAAAAATAGCTAACAGGATATTCAAGGTATAAAAATTCCCTACATACTGGCAAACGTTCCGAAGGCTGGCAAGCTCGGCGTCGTCTCACGCTCCAATCGCGGCAATAGCCAGGCGAGAGCAAGTGAAACGAAACAGTCAGCATCACGTGTGCGAACGTGGCGGTTGTGTACTGTATCGTCGTATACCGACATTCACGCGCTACTTGACAGTTGTGCCGTGTTCTATAATGACTGTGGTGTTTAACTGTGAAACATAGTGGATGTTGCCCTCAGTTTGTATGTGCCTATTTCAAATATTAATATTTAGATTTGTAAAACGTATAACTATTAAGTAAAGCGGGATGAGAGAGGTGAACGCTCGTCACAGCGGCGCCGACTCTCACCGGCTACTATTGTCTAAGTGCCACGGAATCTTGGTCCTTCCCATCGGATTCCATCGATGAAACATCCGCCTCACGATATGGACTGCACGCGAAATGCTTACGATGACGATTAGTCACAAAAACAAATTGTTTACACATCCGATCAATGGAAACACAGATAAGATATATGTCTTGTCTTACAATAAATATATCTATTGTTGTGTCTTTTATTGTTTAATACGGCCATAGATAAATACGGCCAAGCGCCAATGCAAATAACTTTATATTTATACAAGACATTGCAGATAAAAGTAACTGTGCACGTACTCATGTGTTTGTATACATATCTATAATAAATTAATAAAAACTTGCAAATATATATTTGTAACATAATATTGTAATTAATTTTAATATTGTTCTTTTTAAATTACACTGATTATTTTCAAGGTTTTTTAAATAAAATAATTAATTATATAACTTAACCTTGTTTGTAGTACGCTACCTGTTGATATATTTTAGTTATTACCTAATTAAAAAAAGTTCACTTTAAAAATTAATGGAATTATCTTATCGGACTACATCTTGAAATAATTTATAGAGACAGAAAACATAATAATATTTTTATTAACATCTCATAGGATTCAGTAAGGGTAAGTTATAAGGTATTATTAATAAAACTGACTTACTAGGGAAAAGATTTATTGAAATTTTAAACGCCGACTGCGCGGTAATAAATCTTGAAAATGGATACATTTGCCAAAAATAAATATGCAGTCGGTAATTATAATTAAATCCCCGGGTCCACGTCGAGGGACGCTTAATATTTAAAACACTTGTTAAGTAAACAATAATTCCATTCTAAGAAATATGTTCTTATTACATTTTCTTGATTTTTTTAAGTTAGGAATGAGGTACGAAAACATTTTTTGTGAGGGACTTTCTGTTAAAAATTAAATAATAAGAGTGGGTGTTTTCTTGTACCCCGCTTAAGATAATTACATTATAAAAATCCTATTTTATATGTTTATCAAAATATTTGTAAAATGTTAAATATTTATGATTAAAATATACAATATTAGGAATTTTATCATTTTTAAATTACTGTATTATAATATTCCAATTAATAGAAATATATACTTAAGTTTCAAATCAAATGTCATATGTCAATATTTCCATTGCCGATTATCTATAAAACAATATTTAATTGAATCCTTTATTGAATCTCCTCAAAAGCGGTAGCGTTTAACATCTTTTATTGCTTTTCGATGAATACTCGAGCTGACGATAATCCTCTTTAAATGATATCAATTTTAACAAATAACAAATAAATTTTGTATTAATTGATTGATAGATTCGAACCTGATACAATCACTATCAATTGAGTGCACGTTAACAACGAGTACAATGAACCCATCCCTGTCGAAGGCAAGATTAATTACAATGAACACAACTAAACTTAATTCTGTTAACGTTTAATCCTTTTGTTCCAATAATAGGTTCATGTGTCTTATAATTGTCCCGAATGAAAAAGATAAAGTATCTATACTTATCAAACGTACTAAACAACACCAAATTTTTCTACATGTTAACACTTTGAGGAGATAACCTTGTACTATGTGCTTAATTATTTTGAATTACATATGCATACGACTTATCGATAAGAAACGATTATCGACAACGTAATACTAACATTGTAAATACACCCATATAATTTAGTTGGTACTAAATTATAAATATTAAAACATATATTATTTATGATCTGCGAAGAAATATTGGAACTGTTCTAGATAACTTATAAAAAAAAGTACTTTTGATTAATGAAAGCCTATTGATACGTAAATAAAGCCGAACCGTAGAATGAGGCTGTACTTCACTCACGGGTCCGTTGTCCTTGTCACGTACTTGACCTAATTTTTGGAAGTCTTCGGCAGTTTAAAAGGGGTCTAAATCGACACGAAACGTTATATGAAGTGCAAAACTATATGTAGTTTAGTTTTTGTACGCCAACGATATAAACAATCTTTTATGATGATTTTAATATTTTATATTCTCTTTTACGTTAAACATAAGATATTTTTTCAACAACACATACCTACAAGTAAACCAGTAAACACCATAAAGTTACCAACATATTATTCTATAGCGTATAAGGATTTAGGACTCAATAAAAAAAAGATAAGTTATTATTATAAAGATATCGTTAGATACAAAACCACAACTTTACGAGTAAAAATAAAGTAATATTAAATAGGTATAGTTTCAGAACGCAAACTAAGGCAACGTCCTCTACGTTTGATTTTAGAAATAAAAACTTAAAAAAGAAACACTTGTAGTTGTGTGTGTGCCATGCTAACAAGTACTAGCTAGTGAGTGTGAGTGAGATGGCGCGGGGAGTAATAGTATCCTTTGCCATCTTGGTGCCTTTGATGTCGCTGATAAAAGTTGCGTATGCGCATTACACGCCAACATGGGCAGTTCATATACCCGGAGGGAAGGAGACAGCGGAAGCAGTGGCTTTGGAGCACGGTTTCATCAATCTTGGAGAGGTAAGCTATTTTTATTAAAATAACCGTAATATAAGAAAATTAGATAATAATATAATTATTAAAACCACTCAATTTAAGTGAAAAGGCTTAAGGTAGAATTATTTGATTGATTATATTTTACTTTGATTATACTTTTGCCTTTTAAGCGAATAAAACATAATAAAAAGTCAACATTGACCGATTTATGGTTTCCGTTTTAATTTTGTATGTAACAAAGCGGATAAGATTATTTTTAGTAGTTAACAATACAGCTCGAAGTAAGGTCACCAATGACCGGAAAGTTATTTAAATAACAAAAAGTCTATAGATATTTAACGACAAGAATATTGTGCAAATCAATTAATTGACCTGAATGTCTCAAATGTAGTCGAACGATCGGCAACTAAGTGTTAATGAAGAATGCCATCAAAAACATAACTTGTAAAAAGAAACCAAGTCTCGCAACTCACTTCTTCTTCCGTAAAAAGTTGTGAGATCCATGTAATACCAAGTCGGCTAATTTATTCAAACCCTACTTAAGGGTTCTTCTGTTTTAAGTTATTACGTTAGTAGCTAACCTAACAACATCGTATAGTGATCATATCAATATTAAAAATCTTTGATGTTTTAAATAAATAGACTGACTTGGTAATCGCATGAAAACAATGTATCTAAGAAGTAACACATAGGAATGTTATAATGTTATTATTGTTATATAGGAATGTTATATTAAATTAGATTGTTTACAATCTAATTTAATATAACATTCCTATGTGTTACTTCTTAGATACATTGTTTTCATGCGATTGCCAAGTCAATCTATTTATTTAAAACATCAAAGATTTTTAATATTGATATGATCACTATACGATGTTGTTGGGTTAGCTACTAACGTAATAACTTAAAACAGAAGAACCCTTAAGTAGGGTTTGAATAAATTAGCCGACTTGGTATTACATGGATCTCACAACTTTTTACGGAAGAAGAAGTGAGTTGCGAGACTTGGTTTCTTTTTACAAGTTATGTTTTTGATGGCATCTCATTTCTTTTTGTAGACAGTCCTACTTATTTTCCTTTCCGGTGTCTTCTACTTCTTTAATATCAACAACGTATTTTCTTAAAGCCTTCGCTAAATCTAATGAGCTTTTCTTATTTTTGTAGATATTCTTCCTCTTTTTCTTTTCCGATACGATACAGATATATAATTTGATTGTTATGTCATACATATTGTGATCTCAAGTTGACAACTTGAAATACTTGACAAGAGAGATGAATGAAGTATGTTTAGCCGGAAACAGTGTTGTCAGATTGCTGTCGATTTTTTACACCTAAACTTCCATAAAAATAAACTTTTAAAAATTATTTAAAAAAGCGAATGTATACTTATGTACGTACGTAAAAAGTTATATTTATAATAAGATGATGCGCCGAGTTAATGGTTGGTGCGCGCCATCTGTAAACAGACCCTGAAAACCCACTAAAACAAAGTACTCGTCAAGACGAATCAAAGGAGCCGAAACTCGATTGGGGTGCGTCGTTTTATTACAGAGTTCCTATGACCACCTTCTAGCTACATCATCAAACCCTGGTTACCATTGAAAGACAAACTACTCGTCTAGAGGATTCAAACGAGCCCGAACTCGATGAGGCTGTGTCGTTTCATTGCGAAGTTCTTATGACTGCGTTCCAACTCCATTATCAGATTAGACCCTGGTAACTATCTAAAAACAAAGTACACGTCAAGACAAATCAAACGAGCCAAAATTCGATGGGGTTGCGACGTTTTATTACAGAGTTCCTATGATCACCTTCCAGCTCCATCATCAAACCCTGGTTACCTTTGAAAGACAAACTACTCGTCAAGACAATTCAATCGAGCCCGAACTCGATGGGGTTGCGTCGTTTCATTACAGAGTTCCTATGAGCACCTTTCAGCTCCATCACCAGACCCTGGTTACCATGAAAGACAAACTACTCGTCAAGATGATCCAAACGAGTCCGAACTCGGTGATGTTTTGTCGTTTCATTGCGAAGTACCTTTGTCTGCCTTCTAGCTCCATCAACAGATCAGACCCCGGTAGCCATCTAAAAATTAAGTACTCATCAAGACGAATCAACGAGCCTAAATTCGTTGTGGTTGCGTCGTTTCATTATAGAGTTCCTATGACCACCTTCCAGCTCCATCATCAGACCCTGGTTAGCATTGGAAGATAAATTACTCGTCAAGACGATTCAAACGAGTCCGAACTCGATGAGGTTGTGTCGTTTTATTGCAAAGTTCCTATTGCCACCTCTCAGCTCCATCATCAGATCAGACCCTGGTAACCGTCTTGAAACAAAATACTTGTCAAGCCGAATTAAACGAGCTGAAACTCGATGGGGTTGCATCGTTTCATTACTGACTTCTTTTGACCACCTTTTAGCTTCATCATCAGACCCTGGTTACCATTGAAAGATAACTACTGGTCAAGAGGATTGAAACGAGCCCGAACTCGATGAGGTTGTTTAATTTCATTGCGAAGTTCCTATGGCCACCTTACAGCTCCATCATCCGATCAAACCCTGGTAACCATCTAAAAACAAAGTACTCGTCAAGGCGAATAAAACGAGCTGAAACTCGATGGGGTTGCGTAGTTTTCATTAGGGTGTTCCTATTACCACATTCCAGCTCCATCACCAGACCCTGGTTACCATTGAAAGACAAACTTACTCGTCTAGAGGACTCAAACGGGCCCAAAATCCTTCCTTTGGCTACCTTCTAGCTCCTCCATCAAATCAGCACCATGTAATCATAATATTGCATTGTCACATGATTTACTATTATTTTGGATCAAATTTAATTTGCAAGATTTGATGACAAATATCGAGACAGGTGAAACAAAATAAAAGCTTGTAAAAAGTGAGTTGACACATCCAGCGCAATGAAGTAAGTTAGCGCAATTGCGCGGCGCCTACTACTTAGCTTTATGTTGTCGGTTTTTTGTCACAGAGTACACGCGCATCGTATAAAAATGTACTCTCATCAAGAAGTTATAGCTTTAAAATACAAAAGTTATTTTGAGTCCTTATTTTCTATATTTATTTTTATTTATTTAATGTTAATATACATTAATTAACAGTTATTGCTGTTATGACTCACTTAATCAATCAGGTGCATTCTAATAATGACATAATTATATGAACTCAAAAATGATGATCACGCTGGCGAAATGGTGCGCGCTGTTGTATATTAAGCGGGAGATCCCGGGTTCAATCCCCGGCAGAGTAAATTTTCTTTCTCTGATCTGCTTTGGTGGGAGTCTTTGGTAGTGGCTAGTTACCACCCTATTGGCAAAGACGTGCCGCCAAGTGATTGAGCGTTTTGCTACAATGCAGTGTAGAAACCGATTAGAGGGATAGGTTTAATATAGCTGCCAACTGAATAAAATAAAATAACTTACGTACGGGAAGCGTGGAAGCCGTGGAGCGGGCAAATCACCTCAGCCAGTCGCGGTTATGATTTATTAGTGTTCTTTAATACTTTGCGTGATTTTGGTACAGCTACTAAGACATGTCCCATTCTTGCTTTTTCATTCCGTTGACCATTTTACAGGTTACCTTTGAAGATAATTATATCTAGGTACCTATCTACACCTATTATTCCACTATGTTATACTTGTACATTGATTCATTCACTGCAAATGTAACTTTGTAATCCTATATATTTATATGGGATTACAAAGTTATTTATGCAGTTGGTGTATCTAGAAAACTGGACCGAAATTGCAAAATATTTGAATTTTTCCTTGGTTTATATACTAAACACTAATGGTATTCTAAATTTGAAGCTTCTATGTCTGCTAGAAGTGCCTTAGAGTTTCGATGACCGGTCAGTCAGTGAGTGACAAAATTCGAAACTTTGACTAATTATAATTCTTAAACTACTGGTTCAAATTGAATGAAATTTGAAATATGCCGCGTTTATACAATGCCTGCTTAGGTATTGAAAATGCAGACTTCTAGTTTTATCCACAACGAAGTTATAGGGGGTCGAAAATGGCCTGAGTTGCTTCGAGAAAAGATAGTACGGCCGTGCCACTTTTTTTTTTTGCTCGACTTGGCGGAGGCACTGCCGTGCCTCCAGATTATATCCGCAAAACTTTATTTGCCTTTATTAGCAAATCAATGCTTGTTTCATAAGATGGTGCTTCATTGACCTAGCTGGCGCTATAATTGGATTTATGGTTGACAACAATTCGATTTCCGAGCTTCTAAGTGAATCACCGAAATAGGATTTTTTAAGTATTCTTGAGTTTTAATCATTATCATCTGTTAATTATTATAAATGCAATATTGAGTTCTAGTTTTGTCTTCTATATACAGGCAAAACTCAATATCTATTTCACAAAATTATTCACGTAGTTATCCCATGTTCCGAGTCATATGTTTGACAAATAGTAAATGTCGTACGGGACGTATCGAATGATTAAACTTTAAAGCAACTCTGCAGTGTATCAAATCACCGCGTCGTCAAGCCTGCAGTAAGATAAAATTAGTGAGTTATTTTGAGTAGACCGCATATGCTGCGAAGTCATGTAACAATAACGGATTTGAGGAAATGTTCCATTTAGCGTCGCCGCCCACTTTGCTACAGTTCATGTGCCCTCAACATCTTCATAAACAATGACTAAATATGCAAATCAAGATACATAATTTGTGTTAAAATTCTGGCATATTGTTGTGATTTCCCGTTGTGTTCTACTATTAATCGTATTTTATTAGAGGTTGATTAAACTTATTCTGCTCTCTTGAACGTATAAAGAAATGTAAATAAAGGGAAGATGGGTTCGTTAAAATTTAAATCTGTAAAACTAATTCGATTTCCATTTTAAGAAGGTCCTCACCGCAAGAAGTGGAAAGACAGAAATAAACAGGAAATTTAAGTGGGCAGACTTATTTATTTAATGTGACAACACGTATTCATCTGTTTATAACGTACTATTTTCGTGTCAAGGGACGTTGGCCCTTTAACTGTGGTGAAAGGCATCGCAAAATTTTGACTAAAATGGTAATTATTCGGAAGTGGGGCTCTACCTTCAATCGGGTTGAAATATTTTTTTAACGTTTTTTACGAATAATAAACATGAGAAAAAGCAATAATAAGGTGACACAAGATTTAATTCGCCCAAAAAAAAAAAATGGGTTGTTAGGTCTTTCTTTTTTTGAGCGTTAATTCTAGTTTTAACAAAGGTATTTAGAAAGAACTAGTTGTAACTAGGGAAAACGCGTTCTACAACAAAAAATAGGCCTAACAACATATCAATAAACATAAAAAAATTTTTTTGGGTGAATGTGATCTTACGTCACCTTATTATTGCTTTATCTCATGTTAATTATTCATAAAAAACGTTAAAAATAATTTTCAAGGAGGAACCCCACTTCCGAATAATTACCACTAAAATGTATTGTATCGACAAAAAAATTATAATTACAAACTATATTTATTGATATTATAATCTTAAAGCGACGTATATGTAGCTACGGGTCATCGGAAAAAACCGATACCATTTAGTTCGACTATGTAAGGAATACGTTTACAATGCATATAAACTGTTTTAGGAATTGAAAATACGTATTACCTATCTACACAGACTAGGTACGCCAGCCACATTTAAACATCGTATATCACTCACTATTGTAGACCCGTTTTATTCGAATTCGAAGCGATCAACAGAACACATTAAATTTTTACTACTATTTATTGGGATAACTGACGTTAATCGTTAGTTCACGGTAGCGAAGAATTAATTGTTATACTGACTATAACACAGGCCCACAAAAAAAGTATTCTGCCACAAAAAAAAAATCGCGAAAAAAATGCATATATTATAACGAAAAAGTTTTTATTTTCGTACTAAATCAAGTATGTTTCTTATGTATTTCGATGCGTTGAATTCTAATCCTAAGTTAGTTTGCTTCGTCAGTCTTCAAAATTTAGAGTACATTTTTAGATCAATGAGTAAATTGCAAAAAAAAAAAAACACTGATATTCTCTAAAAATCGTAAAAATGAATTTATACAAGCAAAAAAATGCTCTTTTTCTTTTTTAGCCATTTTTAGTTTTTTTTTTTCAATTTACTTAAAATATTGGAGGTATATTGACCAAACTGACTTCAAATTCAGATTCAGCGCATCGAAATACATAAACCTAGGTAGCTCTGGTCAAAAATACAGAACACTTTTTTTGGGCCTGTGTAATTATTACAAAAAAATTACATTATTACAAAAACAATTAAGCATTGCCGTCGGTCTCATTTTTAGTGTCAAAAGAACTATAAACTATGGCAACTATGCGATATATTCATAGCATATGTAAAACTTTTATTTATCAACATTCTTAAATTCGACTGCAACAAACGTCTTGTAGTTATTGTTTTATTATATTAATAAATAAACAATTAATTGAATGCAGTTCAAAATGCAGAAAGAATCATAAAATACGCCGCAGTGTCATAATTTGTATATTTTAAATAATTTATTTATGTATTGTATATTGTAGACAACAAATATATTATGTGTGAAGTAGTTATGTAATATTGTATAATCAATAATCACTACATATTTATAAAACAAAGTCCTCCGCTGCGTACGTTTGTCTGTCTGTCTGTTCGCGACAAACTCAAAAACTACTGTAATTATTTTACACATTTACATTAGACAGAGTTATTAATGACAATGGTTTTAGTGAATAATTTGTTAAGGTTTTGTGTAAATTGGTTGAAATACGTTGATTATTGTTGAAAATGTCATAATAAGTCAAGCTGCTTAGGAATGTTTCATCGAAAACGCTGCCTAATTCCTTTGATATGTAACAAAACAATGGATGGTAGAATTATTCCTCTTTTATAGTTGGCATATATTTATCTACCTTTTAGGATAGCTTACTATACCCGTTCTCAATTCTAAAAAAATGGTCACATAGAATGCGGTATTTTGAAACCTATTTAGATCGATGTAGTTATCAATTTAAATACGTTAGTTCGACTCACTTGATGCGACCACCCTGCACCGCACCCGACTCTGTCGCTAAGAACATTTTATACTACCCATGCGAAGCCGAGGCGGGTCGCTAGTATATAATATGATGAATTATTATAGTAATGTATTTTATGAAATAAAAAACAAATTATCCCGTTGTTTATCTATTTCTCGTTATTAGTATATTATCATATGACAAATACTTTAAAAAACAACAATATATCTTTAAAAGCACTCGTAAAGCTCCATTTAGTCTGAAAGCCTAGTACTATACTGAGACAGAATAGATGCTTTGATGCTTGAATACAAAAGGACGCTGCCATTTACCCATCGACATGTTTTTGATATGAAATGTTTCATAATACATCACCATCGACTAAAAGTCATTAACCAAGAACTGAATTAAATTATACGACAAGTTGCATTTATGATGATGATGATGATGATGATGATGAATGTTTTAAATGTGTCCATATAGAATTATTGATAATAAAAATAAAAAAACTGAATTTTGTGAAATTAGAGGGACCGTCATATGGATATTTGTTACTCTTACAAAATAAATGTACCGAATCATTTGCGATGGAATGATTGATATGCACCTACATATTTACTCTCTAAACATGAATTAGTGAAAATTTCATTAATTACTTTAGTGAAGCTATTTTCACTACAAACCAGTGAATTTCAATAACAAGTTTAGTGAATACTCACTAATACACATACTCATATTCCATGATCAAATCAGTGGACTCTGATATTTACATATTCATACATTGAATAGTCACTAATTCTGCGTGGTACGATTCTTACATTAATAAAATGCAAATAGTCACTTGAAATTAGTGAAATTCAACTAATTCGTTTTTAGAGGGTAAGAATCGGATTAATACATTGCCTTTTTGCGTCGAAATTACGCGGGTAAACTTATATAACTTATTTTCGAAGACCTGTTACTCGTATAGGGTACCTATTGTTTAAATGTTAATACGTGTGATGTGATGAAATTTGAAGTAGATATGATTTTGTAACTAGGGATTTGTGTCCAGGATAATGGTCGTGGTAAATGTATGAGTTTGTTCAGCATGGGTGGTCAAGCGGAGTGGGTTTAAACCATTATCTTATTCACTATGTCTCACTTGAGAACATTGCTTGTATTTTCGATTGCGATCCCTTTTGGGAGTGTGAACGCACTCGATGTTACATTTTGTAATTATACATTAAAACATGATTCCATATTTTGCATCCATTATGCTAATTTTCGTTCGAATTATTTTTGTACATTCGATATTTATTACTTTTAAATAATGCTTTAAATGAAAATATAAGTTCATTTATATAAGTTTTATTATAAACTGAATTTAAATTTCGATTTACATGTTAATTAAAAAAAATGGTTTATGCCGTGAACGCACATATTGCGAATTTTGTCACATAACATGTATTAAACAATGTAGCGTACAAACACGCTTATCACTAGGAACATCGAACACTGTTTGTCGAACATGACGTTTTCGGCGATTTAATTTGTTGTTGTATGGACGGTATCTGGAAAATTTTATAAATGATATGTTACAATATGGTTCGCGCAGAGAGCCATGAGAGGTGAGCGCCTGAGCGGTCGGTGGTGCGGAAGTTAATATAGCTTGTATCTGTGGATTATTAATATGTAAGTTTTTATACTTTCATGGTAACTAATACTATGATTTAAAGCGGATGTAAAAACGGATTTAAAACGGGATATTGACTATGCGGGTACACTCAATGTCAAAAACGAACAACGAATTCACTGATAATAGAAAATAGATATCCCATATATAATTATATTGGTACGAGTGGTCATGTTAGAACTTTTTCGTGATTCTTGTCCTATGTTATCATTCAAAAGTGCATAGGTAGGTGCATAGTAATATATTTATAAACAATTCATTATAATAACACTAATATAATTATATATCATTATCGTATAAAGACAGTTTGTTAAATTTAATGGCTGAATAAATCTAAGTAGTAAGTAATGGTAAACATAAGAAAATTTTCGATGAATTTTATTAACATAAATTAACATTGAAATATCATTATAACTTGGTGTTAGATTGAGCGTATGAAACGACGCAGGCTGTATAAGTGCAGAATCGACAGAGCATGGTAGCTATATAAATACTAACTTTAAGAATAGTAATTTATATAACCAATTTTTATCGTAATTGGTATATCTTTAAAAAAGATAATAGAATTTTTCAAATAGCTGCAGTTATTAACATATATACAAACTCTCTCTTAATTATTCCGCTCTCATATATTGCGTAACGTTGCCGCAAATTTGTATGTATACCCAGTCTTAGCGGTTATAACAAAAGTGGTTTTACTGGCAAAGTCACCTTATCACCACGCTTATTTTTATCAACCGTTATCTTTAAAGTGTGTCAATTGTTTCACACTGAATAAAAAACGTTGTCGTTTCTGTAATTACTCGTTGTGGTATCTATTACGAGATAATTCGCAGATAAATTGTATTTTATTTCTAGTGTTTTACTTCAGTGTTTATATAATAATGCTGTAGGATTTTTGCTGTTTGTTTTGCCAACTCGATATGAAAAATTATTTTTGCATTGAATAGTCTGCTTATTGCGAAAAGTATATAGGCTATGAAAAATCACGTAAACATGGAGCTAGAAATCATAAAAGTCAACATTTCTAGTGACGACGACGGGTCGGCGCAGTGGTCACAGCAACAGGTGATAGCGGATTCGATCCCAACTCGTGACAAATGTTTGTATAGGCCATACAGATGTCTGGGCGTTTGTGTTGTATATATTTATGGACTTCCGACACATGATTTTATTCTACTGGGAACCGTTGAGTGTAAGGCGGTTTTAATACCAATCTCCATGTCATAAGAAATTGCTAAATTATACAATATTTCATTGTAATATTTTAATAAAATAGGTAACAAATATGTAAATCTAATTATAAGCAGAATAAAATACAAACTAATTTTATATATTTTAATGTAGGTATATATAAGAGAACTAAAATGATTTATATTCTATATTATGAAGCTGGAGATAGTTCTATTATGCAAATTCTCAAATAAAACTGTCACAACCCGTTTTATGAATACCTCTGACGTAAGTAAAAAATCTATCTTCTATACAAATAATAAATCTGTTAAAACCTCCGTTTTATTAATACACTATATATCATCAAGAAGAAATTTCAATAGCGCGAATTTTTTTGTATCAGCGCCATCTCTTATCGTGTTTTTCTCTGATCACGTATCACGTACAAAGTACAAAACCAATGTTAATAACTTTAATACACAAAAATTAGAAATAACTCACAGTATAATTTAGTTTTTGTTTCATTGTAATTAAATTTAAAAATAAATATTTAAGAAAATAGAAATAGGTACCTACGCCGCCAACGCCATCTGGTCTAAGGAATCTTTAAAACTCACAAAACTTATATTTGAGTTATTATTTTGTTAAACTTAAAAGTTTACTAAATATGTCGGATAGGAATAGAAATCGTTCTAATATTTTAGATAGACATCATTTTCAATTAATATACTATTATGTTAAATATTAATTATGTTAAATGTCACTAAATATAAAAACGATATTCTACAATTATACGATAGATGGCACAGATAATTTTCTGAATCGCGCTGACCAAAACTTCGGCCAAAAAAATGACACTCTCCCGTATTTAAAAATCTGTTTTTCTTTTTTGTATAAAATTAAATACTTTAGGGTACTACGGTCTTGATTGTTTGTTCGTTGTTAAAATTTAAAATATTTGGTCGTTATTTGTTTGTTGATTGTACAAAGTTGGATGGTTATAGCTATTTAAGTTGTAATCTATATATATATATAAAGTCGTATTAAGTCGTGTTAGTTACACCGTTTATAACTCGAGAACGAGTCGAACGATTTTTGTGATTTTTGTGTTTTTGGATTTGTCTTCGTCGGGAATAATACTTATTAAAATATGGTATTCATCAATGAGAAAATAATTAATAAAAAAAAAACAATTCAAATGTTTCATCCGTACTATCTATATACATATATATGTATGTATGTATGTATATAGATATAATAAATCTGTCACTCAATCCGTCTATTATAAAATATTTTCCAGTATCGACGCAGGTGTAGGTGATAAAAAATATAAATGTATAATTTTTTAAAATGTTAGTTAAAGACCCGTGCGAAGCCGGGGCGGGCCGCTAGTATTTAATAAATATATAATACGTTTTGACAGGTTTTGAATAAAAGGACAAATAATTATTTTTAATGAGTGTATAGTTATATTATTATTTATTTTATTATTTATACTTTTGCACACCAATATAATATAGAGACAACACATGGAAACCAAATCAATTAAATTGTATTTTTTGCATCCCGCGGTCTACAATCGGCTAACACAGCGATCACTTCCAGGCAATTTTTGGGCAGAGGACTAACGTGGAAAGTGTGAGAAGGGGTGAAAAACTATACCCATATATAAACAAATATTACTTAAAAATATTTTTACATTTATAAATACCAGTACATACAATATGTACATACACAAATTCCTGTACATAATAAACAATTCGATAAATTTAACAAATGACACAAACTTAATAAAAGATTTCAAGATGATAAATACATATTTTCTTTAAGTAGTTTTTCATGAAATTATCTGTCCATAGATAGATAACATAATAAAGAAAATGCTTCAATTCTATTCTACTTATAAAAGATAAGTTGTAAAAGTATTATCTTAGAATAAACATAAAATATTATATTTCAGAAATGATATTTTTTTTATTTATTAATTATTAATAATTATCATTTATAAACATCTAATTAGTTAATTTTTATTAGCAATTTTAAATTATAATAACTGTTAAAGCCGGCGACACAAATCATATTATGACTAGTTATTTGATAAACTTGCGATCCAATACGTATTTATCTCTGGTACGGAAAAAAAATATTTCATAATTATCTCGACGTATACGAGTATAGTCCGTTTAACGTAAATTGACACATTAATTAACACATTTAATTTAAATCATTGTGTTGAGTTTATATAAAATCTACTAAAGAACCTGAAAATGTCTGCAACCCCTTTTGTGAAAAGAAGGTTGTAAATGAGAAAGAAAGGGTTGGAGGTAAACCGCCACTCTGCTTAACTGTAGTATTTATTTCGAAACGTGCAGGATATCAGCCATTGAATGTCCACTGCTGAACGTAGGCCTCTGCCATCGCAACCTCCAGAGCAACCGGTTCAAAGCAGCCTCCATCTAACGGCTTTTGGCGACTCTCCTCAAGTCGTCTGTCCATCTCGCGGACCCGATCAATTCATATTGATCGATAAGTTAGTCTCTGTTTACAAGTTAATTTAATGTTGAATGTCAAGTGATTTCTTGTCCGTTCACCAGCTCTTATGATTTGACAAATCCACATAACTACGTGCTGAAGAAAAGAACATTTAGCCAAATTAACAGTTTGTACCACTTTTGTAGCAACAGGTGCAGTTGTATTGGGCTAAACCAGAATCCTCATCAGTCATTAGTCATTCATGATGAGTCCATTAAATTTGTAAACTCTTAATTTATAAAGGGTCCGCAGCCCGCATTCCTTCACAATATACAAAAGGCTCGTTTCATTTCTTAACTGCACGGTACGGCTTACCGCTGCTATTTTAATTCAAGCTGTTTTTCTATTAATTCATTTCTTTGTCTGTATAATTAGCAGATACGTCTCGTTAAAATAATATGATTAAATGTAATGAGTAAAGACAACTCTTATTTTGAGGCAGATACTAAATTTCATATTATATTTCATACATTGCTAAATTATATATTTGTATGAATGTAATAAATATTACTCAAAATCGGCATTGGTTCCATCGCTAAGACGCAATAGATTTAGTTTATTACGAATATCAACACGGCGGTCGCTGGAATATTCCAGATTATTTGGCAGAGCATTCTCGTTGGTACACAGTGTGCACTTCTAGCCTTGTTTTTGCACTATTTCAGACGTTTCTTAACTTCCAATTTTGCTGATATTGATATGAAGTAATAAAAGAGATAATTAGTTTTTGGTTAGATGTTTGGTGACAATACAATACACCATACTTATTTTATTTCTACTTTGCTTGTACAGAAAAGTACTCTGTTTATTGAATTTTATAGAACTTGTAGTATGGGCTAGGCCTGTCTAAAAATCTTTTATAACGCAGCTTGCATAAAAACTGCTCGATAATAAAGGTTGTTTAATATTTCAGGATATGTTCACAATAAATATGCTGCATATTAATATAGTTACATACGAATCAGATAAAAGATTTATGGGTGATTCCATTCTAACTGTGATTTTTTATGTCCTTTACTGTTTGTTCTCACTGGTCATTAATTAATGATCTATAAATGAAATATTTGGATTAATTATATGTTCATGAACATATTTCATCACTTTTTTTGTAAAGTATGACTTGCAATTCAGAGGAAACTGAGATTATATCACGTAAATGTCAGTACCGTGGCATGTCCATTTCTAGAATTTTCCTATAAATTGTATTTTTTTTTTGTCGCAATGTATAATTTAAACTAATTACCTGATAAATCTTACTGAGTATAATTAAACTTGCGAAATACCAAAAAATCGGGGAATTCATCGCAATTAGAGAAATTGATAGAGTTAACTGAAACGTCAAAAAAAAAATTGTTATGATTACTATTATTCATTATAAAAATGTTCAATAATTAAATGTTAATTAATATAATTAAATGTTAATTAATATAAAAGTGTTATAAAACAATAAATTAAACGATTTTTCTAAAGAATATTCGTCAAATTTATTATATGTCAGTACCGTGGAATTTATTATATGTCAGTACCGTGGAACGAAAAATTTGAAATTTGATTGTCGCTCTCGAAATTTTCAAGTTGTAGCGAAATCGTCTCAGACTTTCATTTTTACAATAATTTAGAGTAATAACATCCATAAACAGATAAAACAAAATTAATTTTGATATCCAAAAATTATTAATAAAAAAAGTCACAGTTAGAAAAGAATCACCCTTATTCTGAGTGAGATTTATTCTAACAAATCCTAGAGGTTGAAAAGAAGTTCCATGAGATGTTTCTTCAATCATTAACTCATGTTATTTGAACTATTTATTGAGAGATTATAGGATTTCGGATAATGTGTAATAACAACACGAAAAAATAAAGTGGCAAAATCGAAGGACTGTTGTGTGAGTAATAAATCGTGTTAATCAAATATATATACGAGTTGGTAAAAATTTAAGTAAATAAAAATATTATAAAATTCTACGGTTATTATATGTTATTGTATATTATTTTGCTTTAGCGTGTGTCGGTGCCACTGTATCTACTAATTATTGTGAAAAAAGGTCTGAATATAGATTAATTACCTACTATTTTAATGGAGCTATATTTTTTGAAATAAAGAGACAGACGATTTTATTAAAATGAACTTGCAGTTTCATTTATTTATAGATTTGCGTTCATTCTAGTGGTCGCTTCGTACCTTCTCCGTAGGTTGCAGGAAGCCTATTGTTTGCCTGTCGTATATCGTAGTCGTCGCATATGGGCGAGGTCTAACATAAAATGTTTCAAATAGTGTCTTTCATTGCGAATTTATGTTCACGTATAATAATCTAGAAACCAAATGTAAGTTGTTTTAGTGGACTAAAATATTCGGAGAAATCTAAAATGTAAAGTGAACATAGGGCTGTCATCACCTAAATTTCCGGGACGGGACGAATACTTTTAAAACCTCGGACATTTGAGAGAAATTAAGTTTTAATCGGAGGACATTTTCGAAGAAACAATTTAAAATAAACACTGTTGCTTTGACAATTTTCGTTCTTAATGGGTTTTCCCTGGAAAAATAAGTGTTCGGTTTTCATCCGAACACTTCTAAAAGTCTCTTTCGGACGGCTCCTAGAAGTTCTCAAAATTGAGATAAATTGAAGAAAACCCGGCCGTTTGGCAACCCTAGGTGAGCACAAAAGACACCTCGTTGGCAACTTCGCTCAGAATAAGAGACGTTCATCCTAGTTCAAATAACAAGAACAGAATGGCATCGTGCCCTTTTCTTTGTAGATTATCTGTGTATAACAATAAATATTATTTCAATTGTGCTAAATGACACGGAAAATTTTATGGGAAGATAAAATAAGTCTCTGCTTCTGCATATGTCACTCGTTGTAAAATTAAATAATAAATAATAAATTTATTTTTATATATGAAATATTTAAGTGACCTAAAATCAAGTAAAGCTTGTAATTTGCCACCTCCATAACGGTTTAAAAAGACAATTGCTTTTAAAAATTATACACTATGAAATAATAAGATTTTTATTACCAACAATAAGTTCCTTGTATTTATTTTATCTCCTTGTATTTCTACTGATATGACCGGACACATACCCGTCAAAACTGTCGGCGAATTGCCAAATGCGTTGGCGCCGCTATACAGAGAATGACCTGAGCTTGCAGGAAAACTGGGTCGTTGTCTTCAAACGTGTGTTTACCTTGGTAAAGTATACACATTGAAATAATTGTTAGTATATATTTTGTATTTAAACGATAATTTTCATTATTATTTACATCCTTAGTGTGTTCCAAATATTAAACAAATATTGTTTATTAAGGCAGACGTTAGAAAATGCTATTATAGGATCATTTGTTATTCAACAAACAAAAGCAATGACAAATCGAAAGCCTAACTAAGAATAGTTAGAGAGGATTGTAAAATTGAAAAAGCAATTGTGAGAGATTCTCAAACAATGAGCGTCGGTTCGGAATGAGATTCCGTTTTCTTTCGAATCCATTCTGCAGTCGAAAGGGGAGGGCGGGGTTCGCGACTGTCTTTTGTGAGGGGCAATCGTCGTCGGCTTAAACGATCTCCCTTGCCTCAGGGAACGAGGGAGTATAGGGGTTCGAGGAGGCGGCACCTGCTTTGTGTGTCGGCGGCTTTATCTTCCACCAGCCACAAACATTCTGCCGCCTGGCCTTCGCTAAACCGATTGCAATAATTTCGTTTATAAGCCATTGGTGCTTTGTTATAACAAAGTGACTTATCATTTCCGTTGATTGAAAAGTTCTGGAGGAGATGACTTGTGTATAATCATTCAAATAATTATTGGTTGTCAAATGAACTTATTAAATATAAGTAAAGATGTCGATTCTGTAAGATCATGTAGTCATCAGTAGGTCCTTCTTTCATCCTGCTGAGAGAATTACATTTTCACTCGGTTCGTATTAATACTTTGTCAGCCGATATGTAAAGGAAACAAGTCAAATGAACCGCGAAAATTGGGATAAACTAAATATAGATATTGTGCGTTTTATAGTATAGATTCGATAATACGAGTATATTGTATTATAATAGATGTATTAATAAAGTTATTAGCAATCAGATAAATATTTTTTCTTCTTATAATTATTATACAGTGTATTCTAACTGTAGATGAGTGTAAGAAATAAAGTAAAAAATAGTAAAAAAAATCTTATTTCTAGGAAATTTTCACAAATAAAAACCCATCTCTCGTGCTACCGATATATGATAGATTAATACTGATTCCAAAGAGGCACTAGAAAATTATAACGTTATTGAAAGTTTATCTTTCCTTTGATATAGATACATGTTAATCATATAGTTTTTTCTATGATTTGGTTTAAAGTATTTTGTAGACAAAAGGATAAAAGAGTGCTGGCTATAATTATTTTTATCAAATTATTATTTAAAGTGTTATGTATAAAAATGAAGCGAGTGACTCGTATTATATAATTTATATTTCAAGTATTTTATCAAATAGCTTCGAATCGTCAAAACTTTACATCATAAAGTTATGTGTTTTATTTGTCATTTATATATTGTACACTCAAAGTCTGTTCAAAACAGAACACGGTTCGTGTACATTTTAGGGACAATTTAATCGGGATTCATAATTACTTTTATGTTTAATTGTGTAAAAGGATTTATCACGACTGAAGTGCGTATGTTCAAACTGTTTGCTAAATTTTTATCAGGGATAGGTATTGTTCTATTAAATAGTAAAAAAAAAGGACTATCACGCACACTAATTTGTGTGCAAATATTATAAACCAAATTAAATTTATTCTTATTTTTAATGCCATAACGTTTTTATTAAAACTGTCAATTTCTTCTTATATACTTCTGTAAATATGTAATATTTTGGTATAGTAATAGTAATTAATTACAGGGATCCTATGTGATACCCATCGTTACGCCCGCTAAACACGTCCGCTGTCAGGTTTATTTTACTCTTTCTCCTAAGCCCATTGACCCAACAAATTGCCATCTTACAAGTAACTTGACTGATCCATTTATTTGCGTTTCGAAGAACTGCTTATGTTATGCAAACGATATTTGGGTTTGGGGACCCATCGGAGCTGATACTGAATTGTCATTTCAAAAAGGGTCTAAAATGTTTTTCTGTGTGTTTTTGCAGACGGGCGATTATATTGAAAAGGAAAGAATGTAGGCTTTGAACCCATAACTTAATTGAATTCTACATTATTTTTAACCAACGAGAGCATAAAATAGAAAAACATTTTATTTTTGTATGAGTTTTTTGAACAAACGAAGAACTTAAGATTCTTGTACATTTAAACGATAAAGTTTTTAGCCATTTTTTTTTAAAATCTCCGTTCGTTCTTACTTCGTATCCCGATTTTATCTCATGAACTAGATGGAATTAAAACTCCGATAAAGAAAACCATTAATTCTGCAAAACTTTGGAAGTTCCATTGACTATTTCGTATACCGCTTACTTGATATGCGGTTTTACTAAGTTCGAATTGACTTCGTAAAACGTATCATAAACTCGTCTGACTTGTCGAACTATGGTCTTTCAGTAAAGCATGTTTTTGTAGCGAAGAAGTATTTGGACGATAATAGTTCCTTAAATTATACATTCAAATAGTCGAAAGATTACGCTGTTTAAATCTCTGTTTTTTCATTTTCGGAATGCATGAAGCTGAAATTATTTATTAATAATAAAATTAATTACTTTAGTTTATGTTCATTTGAATTTATTAAACAATTAAAATTGATATACTTATAAACTTCGCATAAATAATAATAATAAATAAGGTGTTGATATATCTGAGAATATATCATATACTAATCATGGACTAAAATTTGAGACCGAATAAAAAATTTTCAAAATAAAAACGACAGTCGGTGCATAATCGTTGTTTTTTTTTTAAAAAATAAATTCCAGTTTTTTTTTCATTGAATAATCGTTTAATACGTGTAAAAAGAATTAACTATCCCTAAGCATATATATTAGTCTATTCACGATACGGATGCAAATTATCAAAGAACTTGTCATCAGCCGGAGTACTTAGCAACTGTTTAAGCTATTATACTCGTAAATTCCGAACACAGCAAAACATAGTGACATGGAGTTGACGTAGTAATGAGAAGCTATTAATGTTATTAGAATGTTAGAGACCGATTATTTGGTCGAAAAAAAAAACTTGTACCTGAAGTTGTCCTAATGAAGGTCGACGTTGGGAACGGACATTATTATTATTACTGCAGTAAGGCTAATCACGTTAACTCAATGAAGGGATGCTACAAAACCTTTTTGAAGACTGTCATTAGTGCTAAAGATTAAATAGTTTTTACTCGATTTTTTATTTGACTCATTAATTTCCACTCGAAGACTCGTCTAATTTTATTTTTTGTACCTGGGCTCTGATTTTCTGTTAACAAAAACATTTTTTAAGTATGGGGCAGGTTTATCGTCGGGGTTCGAGGTACATGTGAATATTTAATAAGGTTACGTTCGGCTAATTTGTTTGTGTAGAGCATTATAAATCTTCGTTGAAAGTTTGTTGTAATTTGTTGTATGTTTACCGCGGCTCAAGTTTGAGAGTTAATTCAATAACAACAAAGCTCTTAACTTTATTATCTTCTCATATAAGTTAGCATATGACATTAAACCAAATTAACTTTAAATATATACTTAGTTTAATGAAAATTGCTTACATATTTTTCATCATATTCATATGTTTATCTAGAAAATAATCATTCGTACAATCGTACATCTTAAGAAGTTGATAAATGGTTAACTATTTCATTATTTATAGCACAGTATGATTGCTTTAATTAAACTTAAGAAAATATTATTGTAGTTGAGAGATGTTCGATACGGCGCATCGTCGTTGTTTATTTTTAACGAAAGAGTAATACTAAACAAACGAACGAGATATTGCTGAGGAATTATAGTGCAATTAGAGTTGCTAATCGTTTTAAATGTTGAGTTGCTTTCTGTATTTAAAGACTGGACGACAGACGTTCGCTGAAAGCGATTAAGTATGGCTATAAAGGTTTCAGCATGATTTATCTATTAAGGGTTTGTGTTATTTATTACGAAAATTACGTTGCGAATACTAGAGTGGCTATGGAAAGTCGTTTTTCTATAAAAAATTTGAACTCATGATCAATATCAAAATAACAACCTTATACATTTTACAATTACGTTTTACCACGGAAATCACGCGATGTTTCGTATATATTAAAAAATAATGATAAAAATAATAATAGTTCGACTATTGCATCAAATAAAACATGGTTGTTTTTTCATTTTGTTTCAATATCTTTGTCTTTCTATAATTTGTTAGTAACTTCACGTTGCAAAGGTGTTTCGTAAATGTAGAACTATATATGTAGTGGAACTCTTAACTGGTCAATATTGAAACTTTTAATAGAAATAGTTTTACATAAAAGCGTTTTGAGTATTTGCATATTGGATAGGTCCTGTTATCATACAAAGTAGATTTTAAAACCTATAAGCTATCTTTTTTTAAATGAGTTCAAAAATTTTAGTTGAAAAACGTCATAATGTAAAAAGTTTACTTTCATTAAAAGTTTACTAATTAACGATTTTTATAGTTTCTCTTGGAACGAACGTAAAACTAGGATAGGTCTAACTGTTATAGTAAACAGATATACACGAAGTGCGATAAAGTGGTAAAAAAAATTATATTTACAACAATTCATAATAATAGCAGTCGTCATAGCTTGATTTAAAGGGACCATTCATGCTAATGTTGTCGAAGGAACCGATAGATTTTTATTATAATAAATAGTGAATTTAAATTGTAGGTGCTTGTTGTAAATAGCTTAAAATCAGACAATTTGTTTATAATTCAATTTTTCGTGTATAGGTACCTAAACTTCGATCTGTTTACATGAAATTTTGTGTTAAATGAAATTATAACGTATTCGTAATTGAATTTTCCGTATTTTCCATTATAATCCTGTGTCGCGTCGTTGTCTATGCGACTATGCTAATGTGAATAGTCGTCTTTATGAACGACCTAGATGTTTGATAGCACGTTATAATGTTGTTAAGGTCTTATGTTTTGTTTTAAACCTGTCTGCGTGAATTTATTATTCATTCTTAATAATAATATAACGGAAAAGCCTATAATTGTATTTAGCTCGGCTATATACAACTAACTAGATTTTTAGGACTTCAGTTTTGATCTCGGAAGTAAAAAGAAATTGCACCGTCATTTGATAGCAATTTACTGATATTAATTTTAATTATTCGAAACGTGTATTCGCTAATGCTATATGTACTTTAAATGATTGATGCGCTCTCTCTAAATCAAATCACGAGTATATATATATATATATATATATATATACATGCATATGTATTCTTTGTCCGTAAAAGTACCCGAGAGCAGTTCTAAAAGTACAAAAACTATCGTTTATGTACATGCGATAGAGATAATCGCGTGACCACTATAACTATAAAACCAGCATGAAGCAAGGCATTTAAAAATTGGTCGGGATTAATGCTAACGTTTTAAATGTATTTTCAGAGACGACAGTTGCAATTTGTCGTGCACTCGCTTGCTGAGTGTTATCAAGCTTGTTTGTCAAGTTTTTAGTTGTCTTAGCATTCTAAGATTAACAACATAGAATTAACAGGCTTATCCTTTGTATTTCGAGTGAAATAAAACCGTTTCAAGAAATTTAATATAAGTATTTCATATTAAATTTTACTTCTGTCGAATTATTAAATGAATAAAAGTGTTTGTGTATTTTGTAAAGTGGTTAGTGATTCAATTGGATACGCCTTTTGAAGTACAAATTCAATTCTTTATGCATGAGAGCATTCTTCGTTTCTAATCCCTTAGGGGCTGAATTTGGTAGAATCCTTCTTTTGTGGTTGCTTAGAACTTAATAGGGCGGCGACCGCAACCTAAGTTTTAGTTTCACTTCGAATAAAACTTTAGCTGTCATCGATAAATACAAGAAAAAAAAGTTTTAAAAGAATTCGAAACAAGCGACTTAACAAACGAATATAGTTTTTTTTTTTTGTGTCGAGGACATAAAATTAATTTTTTATTGTGTGTTATACGAACACTCGATATTCGACTAATCTTGTTATAATCATAGTTATATGTGTGCGGATTTTAAATAGTTTATTACGTTTGTCAATAATAAAACTTCAAAGCAGGTTTTGGGGTACACAAAAAATGGATTCAGGGTCTGCCCACATGGCAAGTATGATATAGAACGAGGCTTGGAACAGTGATTAAGATATTATTGTTCGTCCTAAAAAACTTTTAAACAATTATTTTTCATAATCAAAAAGAACATTAGAAATTTTGATTTTTTTTAATGATTTAAACACTTCGTTTTTTACATTGTGTAAAATTAAATACGGATAGCTTAAGACACTCAAAACAACTGTTTTATATTATCGTTGAACAAAATCTAATAATACGCCAGCTAAAATATTATATACTACTCGTAAGACACAAATGAGTAATTTTTGCGGTCAGAACAACACGTAGATAGTATTAAAACGTCGAAGAACCGAGAAAAATGCATTAATTGCAAATTTATATGCCATATCTTTCACGGTACGACCTCGAGCTTAAGTTCCTGCGAATGGGCCCACAGCGACCATTATCGAGGAGCCGAGGAGCCAAATCAAATCCTACTCGAAGCACGTTCCTTATAACTTTAGACCGGTCTAGATAAGGAAAACTTTTGCAAATTGCAACCATTCTGAACTTCTGTTCGAGTTCTTATATGTGAAATACGAAACTAAATTTATATTTCCACAATATCATGCAAGTTTTAGAGAACTCGCTTTTATTTTACTTTGCCGAGACAATTTGAAAACGTATATTATTCTGCCGTGGGCTGTCGGTTTAGTTGTTGCGAGCTAGGAATCTTGGTAGCTGTGTATTTTTACGAGTATATTGCATGAAAATAGAATCTTGGTCTAACCTTTAGATTTTATTGTACGGTGAGTGCTGACGTTATATTTGAATTTTAATAATGTGCTTGTTATCTCTCAACATGATTTACGTCTAAGGTTTATATTTTTGATGTTACTAACTTACTACAATGAATTTATTTTATTTCCTTGAAAGAAGAGACAAAACTATTGTCATTATTCCTTATTATTTAAACATTACAATACAATCAAATGTAGTTACTACATAGACAAAAAAAAATCGAATTTGCGATCAGACTCTTTTGAAACGTTTGAAACGAGAACGAAAATCGTTTGTGTAATCAGTACTGCATTATAAAAAAGAGGTATAAATGCAAGCTCTCATTCAAGATGATTGTGTGAGACGGCTGTGCAAAGTTTTCGACAAACGACACTGCTCTCTTCAGATACGGGTGCATTTTACAGTTTGCAACACCGAGGACGTTTGTTCGGACTTAAACTCGGTAAAGCCGAAATTATTCACGACGACACGAATAGTAAAACGCCAGAATTTATCACCACTTCAACGACCGGATAAAGCGAATTTTGCTTTCGTATCTCCCTTAACTGACAGTAACAAAGAGATTATTTATGACGCACGTCAAGTCTATCGTCCTGTCAATTGAATGTCATTTATATAATCGCGTCACGTACGTAGCGCGTAACGTAGGTGTACTTTTGGGAAATACTCGCGGAAGCTAGGGCTCAACTAAATTTATTACCTAAGAGGATGATCTTAATAACTTTCTTAAACTAATTATAACAATATTTAAAAAAATATAATATAAAAGATTACAAACGAATTGACGTTAATTATATGAATTTAACTAATATGTTAAGTAGGTTGTTTTCGAGCGGCGGTTTGATTTTGATCTTGTTTTTGTTTAACGAATTCGTTGGGTTTATTGTTTCTGTGTTATTTGAACTAAGATAAATCTTATTTTGAAACGACTCTTATCTACGAAAAGGTTATTGACGAGTTAAGGTATCATAGGGACCAAAAACATAGTTACAAAAACGCTTGGACAAATCCTCCGACAGCATTAGAGCAAAACTAAAAAAAAAAGAAGAAAAACAGGCTTTTGTGATGAGTTCATCCAGTCTACGTAATATTTTAGGTTTTTTTGGTCACTGTAGATCTTCTTGGACGTCATTTTCGTTATACAAAGTTTATTTGTCGTAGAGCGTCAAATTAGGGTGTTTTACGAAAAACCGAGTCAATCTACAAAATATTATGCTGTCATTAAAATTACCATCTCATGCGTTGTTTGTACATTCTTTAAAACCCAAATAAATTGTTTGATTGAAATTTAAAAGATATAGTTTTAATTTTGATTTGATTACTCTTATGACTTTTTTTTCTTTTTTTTACGCTTTCCATGTAGTAAATAATAATTATTACATTACATTTAATTTGTTCGAAGAAGTACTTTAAAATAATTTAATCAAAAAATTATACCCGTTAAAATGTTTTTTGCAAGTAAGAAATGTTATTTTGAAGTAGTAGTATGTATTTACGCCCACAGATTTGTGCGCTGCTGTAGCTTTCTGAAATAAGTGAATACCAAATTTAAGTTTTGCCGTTTCGGTAGCGTTGCTTGCAATGCTGTACTATTAAAGACTTGCATTGCAAAGCAAGTCAATTGACATATTTAATGTGACATCATTAATTAACTGTATAAGGTTTGAAATGAAATGAAATCAATGTTTGAAATGAAACTCCTTGGACCCTTTTTACATTAATTTATTGAGACAGCCTTTACAATTTTTGATGTGATTGCTACTAATTTCGTAGCGCGAGTGTCGAACATTCGAGACGGATATCGTTGCATACCCATTGCCTTGTGGAAACGGTTTTACCGACGGAGCTTAGGTATATGTGCGTGAACATGCTCCCACCGTTGAAGGAGCAGCCTTCAACTCGTTGTCATCATCAGGTAATAAGGGACACAGACGGCTGAGGGCTCGACGAATAGTACCGTTGATGATCTTGACGTCAGCGACCCGTGCGATACCGTCCGCACCTGGATGCAATTGAACGACTCGTCCTATCCTCCAGTGGAGTGGTGGGCAGTTATCTTCCTTTACAACTACCATATCACCTACTCGCAGCTGCTCGCCTGTATGACTCTTCCATTTAGTACGTTGCTGGAGCTCACATATATATTCGAGACTCCACCTTTTCCAAAAATGTTGCCTCATTACCTCTAACTGTTCATATCTGTGGAGTCTATTCATGTTAATAACTTCGTTCAGCTGTGGTGAAGGCAATGATCTCAACGGTCTTCCAATTAAGAAATGCCCGGGAGTCAAGGGAATTAGGTCGCTAGGATCACAGGACATAGGACACATTGGCCGAGAATTTAAAATCGCTTCGATTTGTACAAACAAAGTTGACAATTCTTCAAAAGTTAAGTGTCTATTCCCTAAAATCCTTTTAATATGATATTTCGCCGACTTAACTCCTGCTTCAAACAAGCCACCAAAATTCGGAGAGTAAGCCGGCGAAAAATAAAAGTTTATGCCTTCATCACAACTAAATTCCTTTAAATATTCTAAATTTACCTTTAACAAATTAACTAATTCGTTCTTAGCTCCCACAAAATTTGTTCCGTTGTCACAGAATATGCTATGAGGCTTACCTCGACGTGATATAAATCGTTTTAAAACTAAAATAAATGATTCCTTGCTTAAGTCCGCTAAGCATTCTAAATGCATAGCTTTAGTAGTGAAACATACAAAAACACACATATAACATTTAGTAATCTTACAGCCACGTCCTTTGCGATCGGTAATATAAAATGGACCTGCCCCGTCAACTCCCACCGTTTCAAAAGGGAAACTAGGAGTGAGACGTTGACTTGGCAGATCTCCCATCTTGGGAAATATAGTCTGAGCCTTGAACCTTCTGCAAATAATACATGTATTAGGAATACTACGCGCTAATAATCTACCATTTACAACCCAATATTGTTCTCTTACGCTAGATAATAAAAGTTGGGGACCGGCGTGAAACAATTTTATATGCATTTCCTCAAATATGAGTTTTGACAAGTGATGTTTTGCATCGAGTAATATAGGATATTTTTTATCGAAAGAATACGAAGAATTAGTAATGCGGCCACCGACTCTTAGTATCCCGTCCTCTATAAAAGGATTGAGAGATAATATTTTACAGTTATTAGGTAATTTCTTGTTAGATTTAAGCATATTAAATTCATTTTTAAATGTATCTTTTTGAGCTAATCGTACCAACGCAAGCGAGCTCTTATTTAATTCTTCTAAACTTAAATTAGAATTTAGTTTGTTTACATTTCGACAATTATAAATAAATCTTAGAACGTAAGCCATTATTCTTTTTAATCGAATTAATTTAGAATAATTTTTAAAATATATAAATTCATTACTAATTTCCTTTTCTTTACAACTACAGGCTACATTCGCAATTAATTCACAATTTTCGTCTAAATTAATCATGTTTACAGGAAATTTAGGCCAATCGACTTCATTTTTCAAAAGAAAGCTAGGTCCCGACCACCAAAAAATCTGCACACTTTCTGTGAACGAATCTACACCCCTAGAAATAAGATCTGCAGGGTTGTTAGCGGTTGGAACATAGCGCCATTCGCTATTACTACATAAATCTTTAATTTTATTTACTCTATTATTAACAAATGTGTCTACCCTTTTATTTGACGTAGTATTTAACCACCCCAAGACCACCATGGAATCCGTCCAGTGAATGTAGCGTGATATTTTACATCTCATCGCCTTTATTACCTTATCAGCAAGTTCCGCCGACAAAAGAAACCCGCAAAGTTCGAGGCGTGGTATAGTGTGTTTTTTACTCTTAGGACATACTCTTGATTTAGCACATAGTAATCGCACTTGGACGGTTCCATGCCGATCCAGGGATCGCAAGTATACACATGCTCCATACGCTGATTGGCTGGCGTCTGCAAAAACATGTAATTCGACATTTACATAATGTTTACACAAAACATGTCTGGGTACGTATATGTTTTGAGTGTTAATATTTTCTATAAATTTGAACCACTCCCTTCGAATATCCATAGGAACTTCTTCATCCCAATCTAACTTATATGACCATAGCCTTTGCAACAGAATTTTTAATTTAATTACAAAAATGCATAATAAATTCAAGGGATCAAATATTCTTGCTATTGAAGATAGAATTTTTCTTTTAGTAACTAATTTAAATTTTTCCAAATTTATTTCAAATTTTAAATAATCTTCTTTAGGATCCCATGTTAATCCTAATGTACTTGCAATACCAGAACGATCAGTAATTACCTTTTCACCAGCGAACGCGTTACTCAGAATCTGAGACGAATTTGAACGATATTTACGTAAAGAAAATCCACCTGAGATTAATTTATCTGAAACTGATTTACAAATTTGTTCCAAATGCGTCTCCGACTCTGACCCTGTTATCATATCGTCCATATAAAAATCGTGAGCGATTACATTCGCTATTTCTGAGTGAGAGCATTCCTGAGATAACTCAAGAAGACACCTTGTACTGAGATAGGGCGCGGAAGCTGTACCATATGTAACCGTATTTAACTGTAAAAATCTAATATTTTCGTTTTCATTTTCCCGCCACAGAATCATCTGCAGATGGCGCTGACTCTGGTCGACTTCTATTTGGCGATACATCTTTTCTATATCGGCTATAACGACAAAAGTATACTGTCTAAATCGTAACAAAATACTTATCAGATCGTCCTGTACTACAGGGCCTGTCATTTGTATATCATTTAGTGATAAGCCGTTACTAGTTTTCGCAGAAGCGTCAAATACCACTCTGAGTTTCGTAGTATCACTTTTTTCGCGTAAAACAGCATGATGCGGCAAATAATATGCAAATGCAGGCCTCGCCACTTCAGACAAATGACCTAAATTTTGATATTCTTTAATAAATTCAACGTATTGTCGTTTCAAAGAAGGCAATTTACGAAATCTTTTTTCTAAATTAAGAAAACGTGACGCAGCCGTCTGGTAAGATTCTCCTAAGCAACTTGGAGATGTATGAAAAGGCATTTTTACACAAAATCTACCGTTATCCAGTCTATACGTATTTTTCTTAAAGTGATTTTCACAAAAAATATCCTCATCCGATACCTTGCATTTATAATTATCCCCTGGCAATTCCTCAATACGCCAAAAACGTTCTATTTGCTGAGAAATTGATAAATTACATTGTAAATTATTCACACTATTACTCTGCTTTACATTTATCGGGCCGGAAACTAACCAACCAAAACTTGATTGAAGTAATACTGGCATATTTTTACCTAACGAAATCCTTTTACTACTAATTATCTCCCAAAACCAATCCGCGCCTATAATTACGTCAATAGAAGACGGATGGTAAAAGTTAGGATCCGCTAATACAATACTACTAGGTATATTCAATGAAAGTTTGTCTATTTTTACATTAGGAATAGCACTAGTAAGACACGGAACTACCAACGCGCTCACTTCCTTACAAAATTTACTGTTTAATGACTGTATCATGAATCTACATTTATCTACAATATTTATTTTTATACCTCCTATACCCGATACAGTCATCTCATTATTCGAAATACTTTGCAATCCTATTCTCTTAGCAGCTGCGTCCGCGATTAAACTCACTTGACTACCCGAATCTAATAGAACGCGTACTATCAACGATTCATTAGTTTTCATGTTACAAATCCTAATAAGCGCAGTTGACAATAAAACATAATTATAATCATTCATGGGAACGCTCATCGGCAGGGAAACTTGTTCTGAGGCAGAGCGGGCAGCCGCGGCCGGCGAGTGCGCCTCGCCACTGCACGATGACTCATTATGCACGGATGCACCCGCGCGCACGACGTCTCGCTCCGCGTTTAATTGTACGAGCGCGACCTTATCTTTAATATCATTTCGCGATCTATGCAACAATACGTTATGTTTATACTTACAAAGATTGCATGGCTTATATCTACAATGAACCGCACGATGTCCCGGTTTCAAACAATTTATACATAATTTATTTTGCGATACAAATTTATTTTTATTCTCCAAATTCATAGACAAAAACTGTTTACATTCATATAAAAGATGGTTTTGCTTACACAATATACATGACCTATGGGGAACATCGGCATCTACTGTGGTTGTATACATTACGCGTTGAGATTTACTAGGCTTAAAAGTTTCCAAAATATTTGCTCGACTACGTAAAAAATTATAAAACTCTTCGAGCTTAGGAATTGCAGTTAATGAACCCTTATGCTCTTCCCACTTTCTATTCGTATTTATATCCAATTTCGTCGTGGCTAAATGTATAACTATAGTATCCCAATGCTCAACTGGCTGACCTAAAGTTTTTAAGGCACGCAAATTTTTAGAAATATTATCTATTAATGAACGTAAAGCCCTATCAGATTCTTTATTAATACATTCAATACTAAATAATGATCGCACATGATTCGTAATTAACAAATTTTTATTATCATACCGCTCGCGAAGTAGTTCCCAAGCTATCAAATAATTATCGGAAGAAAATTCTAAAGATTGTATAACCAAGGACGCACTACCTGCCAACGATGATCTTAAGTAATGAAACTTATTTATAGTATCTATACAATCACTATTATGTATTAATGACTCGTACGTATCGCGATACTCCAGCCACTGATTATAGTCTCCATTAAAGGTAGGTAGATTAATTGTTGGGAGTCTAATATTGTTAAAATTAGCGTTCGAAATGATATTAGAACATTCTAAACTAGATGACTGCTTAACCAAAAAACGTTCTTTCTTTTCTTTATTTCTATCAAGAATTAGTTGTGCCTTTGACATTAACATAAAAAAATGATTTTCTATATCTTCCCTTTCCTTAAATTGGTCACTCGGATTTTCACTCACACCCTCTATTTCCGTTTGTAACTCATCAAAAGCAACCGAGCAATTATTAAATTTATCTAAACGAATTTTTAATTCTGTTATCTGCTGGTCTGTTAATTTATCAAATGGCACAGCCAATATAGATTCTAAATAATTTTTAAACATCGTTATTCTACCCTTAATCGAACTACGTTTTTTAATTAATATATTTTCTGACATTATGCAATCGGAAAGAAAAAAAAAAAAATATGTGAGAGCCAAATTCGAAATCAGTCAAAATATATAAATTTAGTTACCTGTTTTTATTAAGTATTAGTAATTTCAATTAGTCATCAATATCCTCTTTATTAAATTGTGACTCGGCATTTACAATAAATTATTTAGCTGAAATTACCTGAAATTTAGGGAAGAAACAAGCTTATTGCAAGAAAAGAAATATTTTACAATTAAAATTAACACAAAGAACAATTAAAATATAAAATATATCGTTATAAAATTTCTATTAATATTTTCTTAATCGAGAGGAGGGTAGGTAAGACACTAATTTTTCACTATAATAAAATTAACTATAGTCGAACGATTTTATATTCTAGCAAAAAGTAAAGTAACCCAGGAATTTGAATCTACAAAGGTAATTAGGATTAAGGAACGGGCTCACCGTTATTACGTGTTCTTCTCAAATATCCACAATTTTTCTTCCATATATACATATATACTTCTTAATTATTTGATTATTTCTTGCTGTCTCCTTCTCCATAAATATATAATAATCCTGGTCACGGCACCAATGTTTGAAATGAAACTCCTTGGACCCTTTTTACATTAATTTATTGAGACAGCCTTTACAATTTTTGATGTGATTGCTACTAATTTCGTAGCGCGAGTGTCGAACATTCGAGACGGATATCGTTGCATACCCATTGCCTTGTGGAAACGGTTTTACCGACGGAGCTTAGGTATATGTGCGTGAACACCTACTACTCCTACTACTTCTTCAAATGAAAAGAAAATATGTTTTATCAGTCACTTGAAATAATCGAATTAGTTAATAAAATTAATTGGGTAGTTAAAATTAATTACTAAGGGGGAATAAATTAATTTCGACTGAGTTCTCATGACCCTTGAGTCGGACACGTGCCTGTGATAACTTTGGCTCCTAGAGGTTATTGGGAACTTGCTCTAATTAGAAGTTATAATTCAGTGCAGTTGTTACGGTTTACCCTTAAAGGATAATAATGATTACGGAAGAATAATAAATCGACTTACTCGTTTTTAAATCTTTGTTTAGATGAGATTAAAATTATTCGAATAAAGATCAAAAATGTGGTGTAATTGCGTAGTCTATGAATTATTTGTAACAGTTCAAAGTCTTTTTTCAGTTTATTAAATAATAATGCCTTAGTTTTATTTTTAATAAACTTGTAATGCGTACATAACTTTGTAATACAACTGCAGACAGTGCCACTAGGCACTGTCTGCAGTTGTTTTAGAAATAAATAATTTTTAGATTCGAAGCTTCAGTGGAATTCCTATTTATTGATTACACGAAGATAACCTCAAAATATTTGCTCAGACAAGTTTATTAACTAATACACGTTGACGAGCACGATAAAAAATCCAAAAAATTGAAGCAATTCTCATAATATTTTTTATGTCTTACGGCGTAATACTGTGGTATAACGTAGCAGATTTTGAAGGTATGCACCTTGACTGTATTCCTGAAAAAAAAATTTTTTTTCCGGTATTTATAATATTCGAGATCAAGACTCTTTTCGGAATGTTTTTAAAATACTAAACGTACCATTTTATAGCAGCAAGTAAATTTACATCGAAATTATGTAGACCACTATCATTTTGATTATTTTGACATAGTGAGAGCATTGTGTTAGCACTTAAACTTATCTATAACTTTAGTTTTCGTCTTTGCAAATGTATAGTTTTCTTCATGGTGCAATTTATTAGTTTATACAACAAAATCCTGGAATTATGTTGACAGTTGTAATAAATAAAATTTAACTTTTTTATTAAAAAGGTATTATTATCTAAAATTTGTTATTTGGTACAAGCTTCTATGAATGGTAACGATGTGTAGGTTTACCTAGTAGAACTGGCTTTTATACAAGATGTGTGGGGTCATTATACTATTAAAGTAAATATGTATTAGTTAGGTCGATTATGACTTTGTTTTCTTGTGACGTTTTTGAGTACCTATTCTACTAATTAAATCACATACCACTGACATACATGATCTGTTGAAACGTCTTTCTGATGGAGTCGTATAATACTTATATAGTTCACTCGCTAGGATATAAATATACGCAATAAAATAAACTTTTTTCTATATAAATTGTATATTAATTTTAACCCTATAATTAATAACGTTGAAAATATTACTTTTTGAATATTTAATGTTCCATTATAAACAGAAAATGTATTCATGAGAGATTGAAGCATCTCAGTGTCATTAATACGAGTAAGTCACCACATCTCCGTAATCTTCGGGATATTTGATACTCAATCAAGCATGTTTGTTCAGCTTATATCGTCGAGCTTCGCTACTAGTGTTACTTGTACTTTATAACCCATTTATACGTATTGGCTTCTGTCCACACAATAAATGCCTACAGACCGCTGGGATTTCGGAGTCCCATAATTCTATGGGCTGTCAACAATAGTTAAGCGCGAACGTACGTACAATTCTAGTGTCTTGTCGATGTTCTACGTTGTTCGTGTAATTTCGATATAGTAAATAATACTAGTAATCTACGTGGAGTATGTAGTAAGAAAAGTTTTGATCATTATATAAAAATGAAACACGTGTATAAAAAAATAGAAAGTTTATTTTAGATAAAAATAATATAAAACTTTTTTAAATCAAAAATACAAAAATAGTATATAAAAAGAATGCCTTTATTTACACTATATTATAATGTATCTAATGGCTCTTGTATCAAGAAGTAGTCCTACTTTCCTGCAAGACCGATCGAACGCGCACAGCTGAATAACAACCTCACGCCCGTACGTTAAGGTATTAATACTTTTGCATACAGTTGTCTCGATGAGAAAAGTAGGCTATTAAAACAGTATGTATCGAAGATTTTCTATGGAGTGATTTATCTGTTACGAAGTAGCTAAGTTAAATAATCCGTGATATAGACGTTTCAAGTAGCGTGGTGCTTGTGCGTTAAGTTTTTACATTTCAGTAACTTCGCGCGTCCGCGCGTGCGCGTGTTTGCGAGATTGTGTATGTGCGAATATGTGTGTTGCGAGTATGTGTGTGTGCGAGTATGTGTGTGTCGACTGTCGATGTGAGTGCGCGTGTGCGCGCGTGTGTGTGTGTGCGAGTGTGTGTTGTGTGTTTTGATGCATCAATTGAGTTTTATACAAAAAAAAAGTTGAATATTTCAATTTCTCATTTTCGAATGATGTCGAATATATCGTGTCGAATATGTCGTGTTGGCAGACATCGCCTATGTCTGCCGCGTCACTGTCACATTAATCAAAGTTTTATATTTACAAGTATGTATACGCACACATAAAGCGACGTGCCAAAACGAGTTGAACGATCTACAGACATTTAATATGGAATAAGTTAAAACTTACCATAAAGTACGGAATCGAAAGATGGATCAAAACTATCTGAAACTAACATTATTCTTAGCTAAAAAGTCGGTGACATTTTTCTGAAATTGTCACGATTTGGGTTAAGATTTTATTTATTTTATTTTAATACTTAATTGCATAATACGTAATTTACTGCGCAAAAGGTGAAATTTTACTACTCTTTCCATAAGGATCAATCGGCTCGATCAAATCAATTAAAAAAAAATTAATCAACTAGGCTTCAAAATCACTTTTTAATCGTCATTTCACAAAAATATATCATCGATAACCACTGAAGACGCAAGAAATTTTATAATTAATGAATTAAAATTGTCAGATAAAATACATTATTGATTTAAAATAAATGAACTTAATTAAATTATTAAATAAACAATTAATTACAATATATAATATACTCGTATTGAAATATATATATAAAAAATGACGTAGGTACATTTTATGAATATGGATGAGATACAGCAATAGGTAGTGTAAATAATACGTCACTACTGAACTGGGTATGATTACTCATATCCATAAACGTGTATCTACATACAACTACAGAATATAATTCCACTAAATTTTGCTTGTGGTTCACTTGCGCCAAATTTAGATGGATCGATGTTTATATATGACTGTACTTATGCGTGTGATTATTGTAAGCTTTTAACGAATAGAGATTATTCAAATCACTCGATAAAAATTTTCAGTTTAATAAGATTGCTGTTTAGATATAATCAGTTAAAACGTCTTATTAAATAAAGCGTCGTATAATTTAAGATACGTATTACATCCCAAACTCATTCGACCTCAATCTCGCTTACGCTCTTATAATGTGCGTATTTACCTGTCTTTTAATATTCCCTTTGGTAAATTAAACGGTACACAAGATCTTCTAATTTGCATTTATATTAGAAATGATATCTTTTACTTGTACGCCACGCTCAAAGCAATTGATGTAAATAGAAAAATATCCCAATCCGGAGTTATGAGTGTTGATGTGGTTTTCGTACGAAGCGATTGGTTCTATACATACCTACTTTTATGATAATATACGAGTATAATCGTTATAAAGGATATTGCGTCCAATTGTCATTAATAGTTTTCTTTTATGATTTGGAAATTCAAAACTCAATCTCAAGCAATAAGAATACCAATTTCGTTTTTCCTCAAACTCAATAATTAAAACAGCGATCACAACACACTATTTTATTTGTGTGTTTTATAAGAATAATAGTAAAAAAAATTTCCGAAAATAGAATTCTGTATTAACAACTGAAAAGTATAATTAAGGTTAAAAAGTGCACGCGATGACGTAAACTGCTGCCTCATTATTGGCCCCGACACTTTGCACTAAACAAGTTAAAGCTAGCTGACGGGTGAGGATCGAGGCGCTCCGGGAATTTGCTGAATTAAAAGTGGAAATGTAGGGAAATTGAATTCCGCGAAGCGAACTTGTTTTAGAGTTCTCTTTACACTGATGAAGGATGAGGTTGCTTGGGCTGGCGGTCAATTAATCAGATTTTCGGTAATGTTATTATACCTTGATTTATGGTTGTTCTATTAAAAAGTAATCTATTTATAATGCGTCATTGTTTTTTTTTTGTACTTTTTGTATTATTAACCAATCCAAGGAGCTTGAAATACACACACAGTTTACGTATGAGTTATCTGAAAATTTTAAATAATCTTCCCTATAGTACAAATAATAGTGACTGTGTAAGATCGCCCAAGAGTCACTTAATTCGTTCAGAGCACGGATGTGAAAGATCATAACGGTACGTTGCGGTACTAACGAAGTGCTGTCAAGAACGTCAAAGGAGGCTAACCTAAGCTTGGGAAGGTAACCAAAAAGCCTTTGAAATAATACCGGTTGAGAGGACTGTGTATACCTACGTTTGCCAATGTTCTCGTAGGAATTCAATTTTTTTTTCATTTGTGCTATTTATATTTGCTAACAAAATGTTAAAGCTAAATATAAGATATTTAATTAAAGTTCTTTATTTTAAATTGTTTAAACAGTTTACGTATCCGACCTTAAACAACTTAAAAACCTCGTAGCCTTTGCTGAGGTAAACAATAGAATATTTTTGTTTCGAATTAATGCGGACCCGGTGTAAAAAGGTAAAACCGCTGATCACAACTTTTAAATTAAATTGTAAATAAATGAAGTTAACGAATTGGACGTGATTTATTTTAATATTTTTTTTAACTACCTTTTCGCCATGTCGTTAAAGTTACCATTTTTTTCAAGACTGGTATTAAAATGAACGTACTGTATCCGACAATTAATCAAGTGTTTAATTTAAAATGTGACCACAGAATTCTTTTGAAATAAACGGAAAATGTTTTGTTTTGTTATCGAAGTTATTTGTTAGGTATTTTTGAAAAGTTATTTTCTCGAATTCATCTTGAATGTGTTTAGAAATTCTTTTTTGTATGAAACTTTTTTCTTACTGTTACTTTATTGAACAGTAAAATGTTAATTTTTTTTCCTACCGCCTTCGAAAGTTTGATTTTCGTCCCTGTGAAGCGGGACAAAAGTGACACTTTTTCCCCGCTTTACAGGGACAAAACCGGAACTTTTGGCCTAAGTAGAAAAAAAAGTATTTGCAACATGGGATTTGGGAAGAAAGTACTACATCCTTTCCCGCGTGTGGAATTGGCAAACATGAAGATGAAACGTGTGACACAAAATACTATTTTAGGGATTTTCATCACTATATAACTCAAGTGTTTATCACTGACTAGACAAATGTGCGTGTCCACCAAGTTAGGCCTGCCTTTTGGGTACAAGTAGTTAATAACAATTTAGTATTGTTTAGTCTATAACAAAGACCATGTTAGTTAAGCATAAAAGGTCAATTTAAGCAAATTGAGATAAGTGGCAATAACAATAAAAAGATAATAAAACTGCACGTGATTGTGATATTAGAAGATCGGACAGAAGCTGCGTTGCAGTATGTCAGCTTAACGGTGTATAGTCCACTTCCGTGCCCGGTCGACGTTATAAGTGCCTATATGGAATCTTGCCAACGAAGCAAGGCCTCGGCTATTCGGCTCGCAACTTGAGTCAGGTATGATTAGAGAGTAAACTTTTTTTTCGGTGCCATATTTTAACGACTATGTTCACAATGATTTCGCTGACGTTTTTTTGACGTGTTTTTAATATTTTGATAATGGAATGTACCCATATTACGTGACGCATTTTTTACAATTTTAACAGCCTCCTCCCTCGGTAATCACTCTTGTATTTACTAATCCCTCGCCCTCGAATAAATATAGTTATAAATTATTTTTTTGCAAAAAGAAAGTTAAAAAAGTGTAATCAGTAGAAGTAGTGGTAGTGTAGCGTAGTGTTGTATCTGTGAGTAAACGCTGCGCACCATATTTGAATATAGCTCGAAAAAGCGCGAGATTTCTCTAGAATATTTGACTATTGACTCTCTATTATACTGACTCTAGTATATTTAACTATTGACTCTCTATTATACTGACTCTTGTATATTTGACTATTGACTCTCTATTATACTGACTCTAGAATATTCGACTACGTAATGAAAACTTAAAACTACTCTCCCGCCCCAGTGACCAAGCGTGGCATTTTTGAAGATCTCCTCTCACCTGAACGGATGACGTACGGAGACGAGTGCAAGTTGGATTCCCACACGAAGGGCTCTATACCACTGTACAATATTTAAATCTACATATTTTTTTAAGTCAAGCTGTAAAACACAGAAAACCAAACGCGGTTTTTGTACGGTTGTACATACTTTCTTTATTTTTTTAACTTGATTTTATTTTTATTATTATTTGTTGTTACAGGTAAGCAACCGACTCATTACGTTTTGTAAAATTAAACACAGATGGAAGAACTGTAGCACTCTTAGGCAGTCACGAGGTTCGTATAGTTGACAGCTTTTGGATACGGAACCCTAAAAATTATTAACAAGATTATGAATAGTAAATAAAACGTTTAGACATATTTTTATATTTAATATAATACTATTATGATATAAACGTAGTAATAGTTTATAAACGTCCCACTGATGATGTAAAGCCTGTCTATGAAGGTGAATGTTAATTTGCCACGCTGCTCTCCTCGGGTCGTCGTAACAAAATTATTTCATTTTATTTATATTTTAAAATAAGATATTAATACTTAATAAGGATATCAGGTATCGAAATCGATGATAAAAATAAAACGGAAACTAAAACATAAACAAATCATTTATTTTTTTAACTTTAATAATATGCATATCAAATAAATGTTATAGAGCTATAAACACACGTAGGTAAACAGTCCTACTCAAGTGATTTGATTAGCTTCCTATGGAAACAGCTGTGTCTAGTGTTTGTTCGATTCTAGATTGACTTATATATAGAATAGATAGAATTTCTTTCGAACATTATGAGGAGATATAGGTTGAATCCATCTTTTTTTGTCCTTAAAATGGTTATCGCCGAATATAAGATTAACTTTTCAACTTGCTAACACATGATATCGATTCACATATTCAACTTTGCTATCTTAGATAAGACCTTCATTCAACTAACAACATGTGATTAATTTAATGGGATGTTACAAATTATGTAAGATATAGTCTATCACTATTGTAATATAACTTTTGCATCTTAATTAAATGCCAATTAAGTTTTAATTAAGCTTACAAAAGTATGGCTGTTTCCAGTATTTCTAGTAAAAATATAATAATACCTGAAACGGGTCGTATTTTTTTATCGTTTGAATTTTGTTTTTTAAATGACAGCGTTAGAGAGACAGAAGAATAGGTAAGTTAATATATTTAATTGTTATCCGAAAAATGGTAATAACGTTGTGTAAAATAATGTTTTATAACATTGAAACGATGAACTGAACTGAATTAGGCTTTAAACGTCCCACTGCTAGGCCAAGGCATTCTTCATTTATAGAGAAGGGTTAATTATTTAATTCATTATAATTAATAATTAATATTCATATTCAAAACTCACCAAACAAAAAATTGGCTGTCTATCTTTTTTTTTCTTTTTTTATAATATTTCGACAGTTCACAATCTCGCGAAATAGATTATAATGTAACGGTATTTACAATTTTACGGTGACATATATAACATATTATTCAATTTCCTTTTTAGAGAAAAACAATTAAGTGCTGATAGTCTTTGTTACCATACCTATCAGTTCGTTTTAACTGTCATTAGTCATCGATGCTCAGAGCTAATTTTGATTACTAGTATAGATGTAATTAACAGTTAGTTGCGTTCATAAAAATATTTATATCGTAGTACTTTTTACTCGAAAGTAATAAAATCTTTACGTTTTTCTCAAAAATTGTATTATTATGAGTCAACGCTATAAAAAGTAATAAAAAAAAAAGGTATATATATATTTTTTTTATGAACTTCGTTGTTTATAGTAGTATCATTCATGAAAATAATGCAAAGATGAAAAAGTGCTGTAAAAGGCCAACGATTCGCTCATTTTTCACAGTAAACAAGATTACGAGTAGGTGTCATAATTCCTGATAGACCTTGGAGAGTAATTAATAATTTAAATTTATGTCGCATATTATTATTGGTATTCGTTTCGTTAAAGTACGTGAAAGGAGTTGTTTTTAGTTATTGTCAGAAAATAAATCTTTATTTTTTACGAGTCGTAAGGTTAATGTCGAATAGGTATGCGATACTTTTGGAGTAGGTATATTTACTCTTAACACAGGTGTGAGTTAGATCCCCGTTACTTCGAATCATCGTCGCGTCGTGAAAAAAATTGGTTCCTTTTAAATATATATTATTTTTTGTGACATATGTAGTAAATCTATTTAGTTCTAAATTTGAATATAAGATTTTGATTTTTCTTTTGAATCTTCTTATTAATTATATTTTCTTCATCGCAGCTTCAACGTGTTGTCTCTCTTACCTGATGTTGGCTGTCTGCCAATTTTACTCTTTAAATGCGATATCCGTAATGTGAGTCTTAAAAAACAAAAAAAAATTCAATTAAGTTGCTCTCTTCTTACCTATTGCAGGATCAGCCTTTCTCCGTCATAATTCGATAATAATTTAGAAGATATTTGAGTCATATTTCCTTTAATCAAGTAAATTTTATTAAACCTTTTATATAGACATTTTTAATTTTGTATTTAATTTCTCTCGATGAATAGATAAATACTTTTTCATAGAAAACATCCTGTCCGTTTCAGTGAAGATGGTATCGTTTTACTTTTATAAAAAACAAAATCTTTTAATTTGAATTAACGGCGTTTTTCAATTTTCTTTTGAATAATTTCCACCTTATATTTGATTCTTTCGAACATTATTTAGGGCGTGTCTCGATCTCAATAACATCCTCATCAGATTCTTTGCAGAATAGAATATGGAGATTATTTCGGGACGCTGGTTTATTTCTAGGTCAATGTTTTTTCGATAGCGAGAGGTCCTCGGTGATGGAGCCCTGTTACGAACGTTTGTTTCCGGTCGTAAGATCGATGGTCCGAATGTCGGCAGTTATCATTTTTTCCTTATAAAAAGTTCGCCTTGTGTCTTGTGTTTTTTTTACGATCAAGTAATATTTGGCATAGCCACGTTCGTGTCGTAAAGGTGTCTTTATCTACTTCAGAGCAAAGTGAAAATGCTCTTTTACTGTTGTATCGTAAAGACGTATTTCTTTTAACTATTATTGTTTTGATATACATAATGCATGGAATTGCATTATAATACAATAAATGTACTCGTAACTAGTTCTCGTTGTATTTTAAAGTTTGTAGAAAAAAATGAAAAAAAAAAATTATAAATGTCATACAAATCCATCGCAATGGCCTGTCAGAAAAATTTATCATATCAATATCAGTATACCTACATATATTCGATTTTACCCCATGATCACTGAACAGCATTGACCATTGACATTTGATTGAGTGTTGACCTTCCGTGTGTCCGTCCTCGACCGTAACGAAAAATTTACTATAACTTGCATATCACTCTCTTATAAAGTAAAATTTTCAAATTTTCGTCATTTTTTAAATTTATCGTTTCCTAAATTTTAACATATTCAAGTGAAATTAGATTATATCTAATAAAAAAGGCAAATAATCAGAAATGCTCTCTAGCATCATAATCATTACAATTTTATTTTATTAAATTAGAATGTTTTTTAAATTTTATTTAAAAAAAAACATTAATATAAAAAAAGTTATATTTCTGCTAGCATAACAATTTTCTTTATTGATTATTTATGCCTTTATTCTCATTATTTATGCCATCGACACTCGGTTATCGATTCGAATTTGTTTAGTATAACAATAATGTTTTATAATTATATTTAATAACTAGCTGTACCCGTGACTTCGTCCATGATTGCCAACTCTTAAGTAGATATACTAAGTAGATAACCTGTAAGATTAAGTACATAAACCAGTCTAGGATGAGCCGTATGTTCAAAGATGTCTATGTATATTCCGAGTTTCAAGTTACTCGTATTTGGATCTAATACAGAGGGTTTTGATGTCTGTAATTTCTTAACTGTCAAATCAAAAACATTGAAATATTCACGGGACAATCTTTGAAATAACTTCATTTAAAAAAAAGTTGAACTACTCGTTAATGAGTTGTAACTAAGTAGGTATACATTTTAACTTTCAACCCTTCTCCCAAGAACTCAACTCGTTCCCGCTTTCATTTAAATCCATTTAATAGTTATGGCGTGATGCGCGACCAAGATATAGACAGTCAAAAATAAAAATATCACTTTTTGCCGCCAGTACCTATCGATGATAAATTATTCGCCAAAATTTTTATTTTTATATAAAATTGTATCTGAAAAACTTTTATGAATACTAATTATAGTGTCTGAATCTAATACATCTATTTAAATTTAAGATATAAGATATAAGTTAACAAGTTTTAAACAAAGTTAGTTTAGACTAAAATTTCAAAAAAGGCTTTGTTTGAGTTGTAAACTTGTGTATAATTATGTAAATGTATAATAATAAATCTTTAAACATAATACTTTCCGGTTTTTGAAGAAAATTTCAAATTCAACTGAAACTAGTGGTCGTTGAACTATCACCTATCCGTGGTCGTTGACCTATCCGAGCTATCACCGGTCTATTATCCAAGACTCTTAAAACTATGTTTTGTTAACACAATATAATGTTTGATTATTCGGTTATTAGAATGTATATATTACTTTTTTTATATAAAATCTTAGTTTTAAGTGCTTTAATGATTAACTTAAAAAAAAAGAAAAAAACTTGAAATGTTGTCATATGGCGTCGCTTAATGAATGTGCTAATTAGTACTCGTATTCTGCGACATATACACATCCTTTACGCAGAGAAGTTTTACTGATAGATAGTTTTAATCATTCTTCTCCTGTTAGGGGGTTAGGTGTTCTGGATTTGGCACTGTTCATCATTACATGTTCCCTACATTACAGTGCAGTACAGCACAAATAATAATTAATAAAAATAAATAATCCTTTAGCACTCCGCGCCCAGGAGAATTATCCTCTGTGTTGAGGGTTCGAAAACATTATATACAACACAAACAAACGCACGGCAGCGACAAACGTTCGCATGACCTTTATAAATATTTGTCGCGAGCAGACATGTAATCCGCGTCTGCTAGCGCAACAGCTAGATGCTGTTATAACTATGCCAAACTGTCGTCAATCATATCAAATATACATATTTCTAAAGACCTAAAAAACTAGAATTCCAACAGGCGTCGGAAAACAAATAATGAGTTCTAAGTTTATCCTAACTCACATTTTTTTATGTAAAAAAAAGACAAAATGTCACGAAAATTCTTTCTTAGTGAAATAAAATATGAATCTGAATCTTTTTCACTTGAGTTTTTTGATTGAAATAAGGTTTTGTTGGTATTACTAGTGATCGTTTTACTAATTTTTTTTTTTAATTCTGGACGGGTTTCGAACCGGTAATATACCAGAAAGGTAGGCAACATAATGCCTGCGCTTTAGGTAACAGTTGACAGGTATACTGTGTATTATATAATATAATAGTTACATATTACTATTTTTTTGTATGTATGTATAATGTAGAAACTATGCAGTCGTATCGCTTTGATCTTGGAGGAGTAGTGCTCAACAATTCTGAAAGATTTAACAACACACTCCACGACTCGTAGAATTCATTTATGACAGGCAAGTTCATTTATACCCAGAGAATCGGTATTGCGATTCAACGTGGAAATGTTGCCAGCATTCTTGCCACCATTGATTGCTTGGGCATAATTTATTCCGTAGTTATATATAAATAGTTATTTAAGATTTGTATTATTAATACGTATATTGAGTACTGTAATATTTTTTAAATAAATATTTCTGTTACCACCTTATCTTTTAAATCGTCTATCATTATATATATTATGAATGTGTTATTTATGTAATAGCTCAAACTTCACAATATTCTAGAAAAGGTCAAAATTGTAAACAGTAGGTAACTTGTTTAAGGAATATTTTATATTAATTCCTTCTCAGTGAATTTAAGTTCATTGACACGAAGTCTGTTATGTCAAATAAACTATAAATTAAAAACTGCAATCGAAATCCTCAACGATATTCTTGACATAAATATTTAATAAATGTTAAATTCTAAACTAGTTTTGAAAGCACTTATGAAATCGATCAAACTCCCGACGATATGTAAATTCGCCAATAACGTCACCGACTACGTTCGAATCGTATAAAAGCTGTCGAAACTCGCACAAGTTTAAATTATGGTGTAAAAAGTAGAACAAAACCTAACGATATTCAGAGAGAATGAGCTTATAACTCGGAGAGCACCTTTTCGTGCTGAAAACATCGGATCGGAGCCGATTCACGAATCGGAAAACTACCTTTTTTTTTCTACTATACTACTACTTTCCTGGTTTTAAACACTTTGAATTATGATACTTTTTTAATTTTCCTGACATTGATTATTATATTCGACTTATTACTTCGCTCCTATCTTTTATCTTCATTTTGTGTATAATATTTCTTTATTATAATAGTTAAAAAAAAATATCGGAAAGAGGTATGTATGTGACAAAAATACCCGCCTAGCATTTGTTTCAAGTTGTGTTACTAACGCCTCATTACGATTGTTATGCAGATACAATGGTGGTGGTCATGACCTTTTTGTAAGATTCGACTCGGTTTACTTTGTAAACCTTTTAAATAATTATGTTATGTGGTGGATATTGTTAAGGGCTGTAAATGGAATGTGTATTAACCTTTACAGAATTCTTCACCCAAAATGTACCTACGTATTAAAAACCAAACGTAAATTTTATATATGTAACTAATACTCAAAATGTTAATGCGTAATGTCGATTTGAAGGTTCTTTAAAATTAATTAAATGAAAAAGATATATATGTAATTTAGATGCATATCTTCTTTTAAAAAGTTTCTTAATTAACTCAGGCTCAAACAGTACGCGCATAGTAAAAATATATGGGAAAATGGATAAACTTTTATGCGTAAAATACAAAGATGCACTAGCTTATAACTTAAGAAAATTAATAATATTTAGGAATGTAATGAAGGGGATCAAACTTTGAACCTTGTGAACTTCTTATACGAAGCGATTTTGATTAGATCCTAATATAGCGTAGTTTTGAACCGTAAACGATACGTAAATAGATTTTTATGGAGTATTTTATGATCAGCGTAAATTGTTAGAAAATAGTTAAATAATGATTTGCTGAACCACAAATAGGTTTTAATCGCTTTCGTAGTTTTAGAGAAAATAAACATAAATATTGTTTGCTCTACGTAATGTGTTCGTTTTATGTTCGTTTACTAGTTAAAGCTAATTTATTACAGGTGTGTGTCAGTATTTACTAAGGTATAAACATACTTGTAGTTTCGCAGTGACACAATAAATAAATAAATAAATAAATATTAACCAACAATCACACCACGTTAACCTAGCCCCGTGGTAAGTTCGTAAGAACTTGTGTTACAGGTACTAGGAACGGAAATAAATTTAAGATATAAATACATATATACATAAATACACATCCATGACCCGGTGCAGACATCTATATTCGTCATACAAATTATCTGCACCTGGCGGGATTCGAACCCGCGACCGCTGCGTAAAGTGTCCAGTTGCCTGACCACTCGACCAGCCGGCCGTCGAGTTAACAACTATCAGCAAATATGATATTTAATATTAGGAGCAATTTTAAATAAAATTATTTCGATTTGTTAAGTGTTGTACCGACTTACTTTATCTTTGACACTATGGTTTTGAATATATTTTATATGTAATCTATGTGCTGAAAAATGTGAAATTGTAACTTTTTCAAAACTTAAAAGTGTTATATAAATTTTTTTCGCTTTTGGCGTTTCTTTAATTTCTGTGAGGAATTTATAATCTAATAATGTAGTTACATTAATAATTAGTATTAGCTATTTATGTAAAAATCATGTTTTTTTTTTGTAATATGTAGTTTGCATTACTTTTTTTAAAGTGAAACTGTTTTGTTTTGTAAATATTTGCGATATTGCACTACTTATACCTACCATAATGTAGAACGTTGCATCACAGTTTAATGTCAAAGTTGACAGATTAAAATACTCATATCATGTAAACATGACCCATATGCGTTTGGCGCAGTTGAGCTGCTGCCAACGCGCAGGAGACCTAGTTTAATCTAATACTGGATTATACGTGGCTGTCATTTTTGATAATGGCAACACTAACAACAATTTTAATGCATTCTTTTTTTACATTATTAATTATATGACATTTTTTTTTAATATTTAAAAACTACCAAATATTGTGTTATATTATAAGTTTTAATTAAACGAATATATTTATTATACCCATTTGTCATCCTTGAATGGTAGACTCAGCTCCGCAGCATTCGCAGTTAGAAAAGTGCGACAACTGACCGACGTTGCTACTGCGCGTTTAATATATTTTAGTTATTTCCATAGTATTATGTCTTACGGTCTGTTACTGTGGGGTAATGCTACAGATATTGAGACTGTATTTATTTTGCAAAAAAGGACTATTCGTGGCATTTACGATCTAGAGTCTCTACGGGATGTTTTTCCAAAGATAGACATATTAACAATTGCGTCGCAGTATATTTATAACAATATTATATATATTCACCAGAATATTCATTGTTTTGAAATGAATAGTATTAATCGCACTGTAAACACTAGAAGGAATAACAAAATTGTAACTCCAAGCTTCCGACTGCGCAAAGTAAACGCCTCTTTTTTGGGTTATGGTATTCGCATCTATAATAAAATCCCACAAACAATTCTGGAATTGTCTCATAATAAATTTAAAGATTTTATTTAAAAAAAAAATAGATAAAGCGTATTATTCGGTGCAGGATTACTTAGTCGATAAAGATGTGTGGACTTAGTGGCGTTGTATTTCATGCAAGATATTACTAATTTTATACTAAAACACAGTTTATATATTATTTTCAAAAGAGTAACTGCCGAGTTTCTTGCCGATTCTTCTCTGCAGAATCTACATTCCGAATCGGTGGTAGCTTTACTATTACAAAATAATAATCACTTGAAAGTGTTAGTTTGTAAAATGACAATTCGAAGTTGCTCTCTTCCTATTTGAATAAAGTTAATTTTAATTTTGATTTTGAGACATTTTTGTATTAATTAATGGAAACCAAAAGATGACAGTGGTGTAACAAGTATCTTTTAATCTATGTGTCGCATTAATAAAAAATCAATTTTTATGATTTTATAGCACTGACAACCCTGGTTGTGACTTTCAACAAACACCACATGTATAAAGATCTATAAGATTGGTATATATTAAGGACATATCATAAAACGATGTGGATCCTAAAACACTTAGGATAATGGAGCCTCTAACACTTTAATATAATGGAGCCCTTGTGACTACTTTAGTCAGTAATTATTATTTGATTTCCGTAAAAACATAGATAATTGGTTTCTGATGTGGCAAAAGCCACAAAGTAAGGCCTCTAAAGAATACACAGAGCTTCCAATTGATAAGAAGAGCTTGCATAAAGCAATAAGACCAGTTCACCAATCATTAAAGTAATATACGCCCGAAACGTAATCTGCACCTAATTTATACTGAGTTTTAGCAGAAATAGTATGATGAGATCCGCAGACGAACGAAGGTTGCCGACATAGCCCAACGGATCTGCAAGCTGAAGTGGCAGTGGGCAGGGCACATAGCGTAGAACTGGCGGCCGATGGAGCAGAAAGGTTCTCGAGTGGAGACCATGTACCGGCAAGCGCAGAGTCGGACGGCTGTCCACGAGATGGATAGACGACTTGAGGAGAGTCGTCGGAAGCCGTTGAATGGAGGCTGCGTCGAACCGATCGTTCTAGAGGTCGATCAGGGAGGCCTAAGTTCAGCAGTGGACATCCAGTGGCTGATATGATGATGATGATGAATATAATATAGTAATAAGTCAAGCAAGCAAAGTCACATAAATTTCTTGTACGTAACGTACAGTCACGATCATAAATATAATGCCAGGAAGAGATGATTAGAAATAATTCAAGGAATGTGTTCAATAGTATCTGTCAACAGGGTTCCAGTAAAAATATTTGTTTGTTCATAGGCAGCATAATAAAATGGCGACGAAATGGACAAAGATTTGTGATAAACGTGAAAACCTCCCGAAGGAAAATATAAATAACTGATTTTCGGAGTACCTACTAATGTCAAATATATGCACCGTTTTAATTATATGCTCTTGGAATAATTTATACTTTTAAATATACTGAATAAATGATGAATGATCAACAAAAGTGACTGACGTATTTTTCTGTCTCGTTTAATTTATATTATATTATTTTTAGGTAATTAAAAATATTTTTCTCGTTTATAACATTTTATATCAATAACATTAATCTAATATTAATATATGTTTATTATATTATATTATAAAATATGTTTTATCCAATTACAAAAAAAAAAAACATTTTCACAGTCAGATCCGATAATTTCGCAATGTTGCAATTCAAGAACTAGGTTCGCATAAATAGCGAGCACCTACTAATGGATCGACGTGACATTCTAATCGCACTGTGATCCTAATCGCCGCCATTGTGCTCGTCCGGACGGCGGATGCAAACCACACGCTCCAATATCACACCTACACAAAGGCAGCAATCCTTTAGGGACGTGCAACGCTCTAGTTAATTTTAGATACATTAACCTCATTCGAGTTATATATAAGTTTCGAGGTAACTTTATCAAACTTGTTCGTTTTTATTGTAAATCTTCAATTATTAATGTAACACTGCTGATTCAATGTTTCTTCTCCGACTAAGGAGATACATACCAAGATATGCTGAATATATTTAAAAAAAATTTAAACTTCACAATTCCAGCTGACATAAATCATTGACTGTCGGAAACATCTAGGTAACGTAATGATTTTGAACTTAATTTGAGGAAATTACAAAACAAATACTAGGCTCGCATAAATGGAAAGGTAATAAAATTGACGATTTTGATTGTATCGTGATCATAATCGCAGCCATTGTGCAAGTTCACATGTCGGGTGCACCATACGATCTGATATCGCCTCTGACCGGAGCGAACAATTACAATAGGGTTGTTTAAAGTAATAATAAACAGGTATTTATTTTTACAGGAATTTACTCGTTTTATTATTACCTTTATAAAGAAAAACAATAAACAAAAAAAAAATACGTTGACCTAAAATGTTACATAATCAAATATAAAAAAAAAATCAGCTTTGGAGAAGAACGTTAACTGACGTGTCTAATTGTGTATTAAATATTATTACATTATAAAACGTAGTTTAAACGCTTAACTAATACTATAGAAGACACAGACCAGTGTTCACGGAAACTGGCTATTACGCTAGCGGTAGCGGGTTCGATCCTTTTCATGGTTGTCATTGTTATGGGTATTTCTGATTGTGTAGTTTGTGTTTCCGCTGCCTCTGACATAAGATTCTTACCTTACAAGAGGCGGAGTTTTAGGTATTTATATATATTTTTTACTGATAAATAACACTAATATAACTATCTTAAATTAGAATAGCTTAAGCCGAAAAAAATAATTAAATAATAAATATTTTATTAGGTCGTATTAAAATGCTTAGTATTATATGCTTACAATATTTGTACCTAAATAAGTAGTTTGCGCTTCAAGCGACACGGTTCCTTTTTGGTGAAGACATATTTTTGAAACCTGTAATAATATCTAAAATGTAGGTAATTCTCAAGCAAAAGCTACAATTATGATGTTCACTATTAAACTGACTGAACTGAATCAGTCTATGAACATCCCACTGTTGGGCAAAGGCTTTCTACATAGGAGAAGGTTTGTTGTTTACTATATTACAACAATATTATAATAGCTTCGCAATAAATTATAAAAAAATAGGCTTATGAAAATTACCGGATTAGTTCTTGTTTAGAATCTTAAGATTATTTTGTTTTTGTGTTATTGTGTAGAGGATTTAAATAAAGAAATATATTCTAAAAGATAAACAAAACAATACAATATTCTAACGAATGTATGAAAATTTTATAACGCATTACAAACGTGACGACCCTCGGGCTTAATCCTGTTATAATTGGTATACGGAGAGAGAACGAGACTTTCAGCGCCCTAAAGCCTTTTCCCTGTTCTTAGCCTTTACAGACAGAATAATTTCAGACTTCTTTGAATTTTTTTTAATCAGCTATCTTATTAACTCGCATGTGTATAAACAGCGATTTCGACCGTTTGAAGTTTTTAAGAAACTGTTCATAATTTTGTTCTCTTCCAATTCGTTGACATTAAGTACTTACTGCACTGCTCTTATGTTAATTCACGTGATGACATAAATGTTACTGATAGCTTTGTATAAAAACTGATTTAGTAGTTAGTAGTAATTCAAGATAGATTAGATAATAGAAAGAGAAGTATATATGTATATTTAGATAACAACGAAACCTATTTCACTACAAAATTCAAAAACTTGGCTATTCGCAATGAAATTCGGTTGGTAGTTTGATAGCGTAAATATTTTTCTTTTAATATTGTTTTTCTAAAAAAAGATTGAACATTTTTATTCTATCATCATTTTCCGAATAGTGTATCTTCGATGCGTTGTAGAATGTGTTCGAAATTAAAAATATTTTACTTTCGTATTTCAAATAATTTACATATCTATTCACATCGAGAGTTATATTGAGTAAATTGCTTCCATACATACATGGTTGTTAGTGTCTAATGTACGTTTTCAAGCTATTAATTTTATGTTCTATTATTATTACCTACATATTGAACGCTTTGTTAACAATTTAGGCAAATCTAATTTGCGTACTGTATGGTTGAATGGGCGTTTTGCACAAGTACAGTATTAAATTATGCAAAGGCTTTGAATATATGAGAATGTTTTAGAGTTATTTGTAATATGCAGAACAAAAAAGATTTTATAATATAATTATTATTATTATTGCGTACATGTAATTATATTGTAACGGTGCCGTGTCATTACATGGAATAACTGTGAAAGCTTTTGTATTTTGTACATCGATGTATTTTAGTATAATTTTAAAACCGGAATAGAAAAAAACAAAAAAAAAAAAACATCTTTCCGAATGCTTCTTATTTAAAGATGATTGAAATTGACATTTCTAAGTAAGCTGCAACAAATATTTAAACAGCGAAGAAGTTATTTTGCGAAGTTTGCTAATATATAATGTATAAGCTTACCTTACGATTAGTTATCAGATTGTTTACTTTTTCATTAACTTGAAGTTTTTATTAGTTTATTTTGATAAAAGCTTAAATTGTGAGAAAAAAAGCATTTTTTTTATTTATTCTTTCACAAAAATCAATTGAATTATATAATTATGATCAATATCATTTGCCTAATTTTTGATTTCGCCTCAATTAGGTAAATATTACAGACTGGGAAAATATATTGTGGCAGGCTGTTATACCCGAAATGCACCCGCAACGTAACAAAGAGACACATCAAAACATAGTATACATAAACATTTGTATTTTGTACTGGACTGCAACAGCATCTAAATATTCCAATCTATCAAAGGCCTCTTTCCCTATTTAGAAAAGGATTGGAGTTACGAAATGAATTTCCAAACATTTTAGACCTACGTATTTAGATCGGTCATTTGCAAAAGCTTAATATCCACATTCACATGAGCCATTTCATGTCCACACGAGCGCAGTGTGCTGTGGCAAGATATGGTAATGCTGCTGCCCATCACCATCCTGGTTGGTGTACAGTTGTTCGCACCACTATAGCCTTACTCTCCCTTTACAAAACTTCGGCAAGAAAGAGGTCGGGACTATTCTTCTCTGCCAGTCACGGCACGGCAAGGAGGTGTAATATAAAATAAGATAATTATTTACTGCGTTATAATGCTCGTATGTTTTTAAAATAGACGATATTTAAAAATTATTTAAAAATAAGTAAATATGAGATAAGTTAAATAGGTCACGAACGCACCAAGTCCGTTGAGATTAAAATTAATGAAATTAAACAGTAGCAAGAACATTCATATTTTAGTAAAAAAACACATAAATTAATTGTAAGAGCTGAAGGCTAAATAAAAACATATAAACACATATATATCATTATCACCATCATCATCATCATAGCAGCCATTGGATGTCCACTGCTGAACTTAGGCCTCCCCCATCGACTTTCAGAGCGACCCGTTCAAAGCAGCCTCCATCCAACGGTTTCTACCGACTTTCTTCAAGTCGTCTGTATATCTCGCGGACGGCTGTCTGGCGCTGCGTTTGCCGGTACATGTTCTTCACTTGAGAACCTTTCTGCTCCATCGGTCGTCGGTTCTACGAGTTATGTGCCCTACCCATTGCTACTTCAGCTTGCAAATCCGTTGGGATATGTAGGAAACCTTCGTTTGTCTGCGGATCTTATCATTTCTGATTCGATCTCGCAGAGAAACACCGAGCATAGCCCTTTCCATTGCACGCTCTGCGACTTGGAGCTTGTTTAAAAGGCCCATAGTTAGAGGCCACGTCTCAGATCCGTATGTGATCACTGGTAACACACATTGGTCGATGACTTTCGACTTCAGGGACTGAGCTATGACAAATAAAAAGACGTTTTTTAACGCTGCCCATCCTAGCTGGATTCGACGATAGAACTCTCTCTCGAAATTGGACCTACCAAGTTGGACATTTTGTCCTAGGTAGATGTACTACATCGAGGTCACTGAGCATAATGCTGAGGACTTCCAGGGATTCTGCCATAAGCACGATATCGTCGGCAAATCTAAGGTGAGTGATGTACTCGCCGTTTATGTTGATGCCTAATCCTGTCTATTCCAGAAGCTTGAAAGCGTCTTCCAATGCTGCGGTAAACAGTTAAGTTGTCCCAGAGCCATACTAATCTTGTGTAAGCTGATGTCCAGGGTATCTTCGGAATAATGTCGGGTAAGCTCGACTCTTGGATCCTCAGCCGAACTGCAAACAGGTTGGTTAAATAATATTGAGCGGTACATGTGGTAAAAACGTAGATATAAAACGGTACAAATGTAAAACTTGTGTATTTCGGTGACAACTTCGTTTAGTAACAATATTGATATATTAATAAAAAGTAAACCTTTATAAATAAAAAGGCGTCATGATTCTTTGTTCTATTATAATATTATTTTAATAAATATATTTTTTGTTACGCAAGCATATTTACCTCTTATTGAGAAATATTTTATTCTACGAATATGTCAGTGCTGAATTTCATTAATTATTGCAAATGATATTGGACCTGGCAGACAGGTATTGAAACGCATGATAAGCGAAAAACGCTTGATTACTATTACTTTTATTTTACTCAGAAATTAGTATATTAATACCCATAAGGTTATGTAGAAGACAAAAAAACAAAAACAGCTGCATTGGAACCGAACCACAGCCGCATCTATGTTGGATCGGATTGAAGCCGCATGGAAACTGGACCCAGGCTGAGCCGGGTCAAGTCTTAGCAATTGTTCACACCATTACCATCGATTTTGAATTATCAAAGATCTGACTTAATTTGATTGCTATCTAATGTATTCTTTAATTTTCTATATGTATTATTTTATCAAATTAATGCCAAATAGCTATGAAATTAATCATCCGTTAATCTTTACCCGTTTGAATGTACTTACAAGATAATATTTACCACAGAATACTAACGTATTAGCAAATTAACATTTGGTACACGTTCCCTATTTTGACGTAGGGACTAGCTCGGGTCACTTCAATCTGATTACAGGAGCAGGATCTTATGGTGTATAATTATATTTTTTTATATATTATACCTGTAGGTTGTTATATTGTTTGTGTTCTAACTTGTCTTTTATATTTTATTTTCATGTACATAATATTTATTTATTGTCAATTGTTATTGTGGAGCAGTATTGTCTTATTAATGTAAAAAAAAGAAATGAAAAACCGAATAAGTGTGAATTGGAATCCCAAACGAATGGTTCATATTAATTGTTAAAAACGAGCGGAAAACCTTGAAAAAATAACACGTAACTGATAAAAATAAAAGGGGTATCCCATTTTATTTTATTTGTTCTATGTTTTTAATGCTACGTTGTCCGTGTTATTTTAATTTAAAAAATTCAATTTTATATTGAATTATAATTTCATTTGCGGTCGTTCCAAAGCTTTCAATCTCATTTGCCCAGTTATGTGTGTTTATACAAGTATATAGTTATACAAGAATATACTTCCACAACATTATCTATCGAGTTTTAGTCGCAATGCAAACATTGTTTCCTTTTTGAAGTCATGATAATATTGCACGCAAATCCGATTGGAATGTTTATTCATAACAATGTTATATATTATGTAACAGTTATCCCAGTTAATCGTAATACGATAATTTATAATATTATCGACTAAAATTACAACCACACCATAAAGGATCACAAATACAACAAAACAACAAATTATAATTCTCTACGTTGGCTTATTTGATAGAATTTTAAGCCCATTTTCATTTCCATTCAATTTCCGATATAAATCTCGGAACGAAATTATGATCGAATATTAAATAGCTGGATCCGGCTTAAATAGCTTCCCCGTGTAAACTAATACACAACCGGACAAACGATACCCAAGTATTTAGCGGTATTATGCCCCGTGAAATGTAAACTCGTTCGATTTTTCAATTAATATTTTAATCTTCATTTCCACACACCTACGACGCGAGTTACTAATGTTATAACGAACCGACGGCAATCGATAAAACAATGAATGAGTAACGTGTCACGCTTTCGATATTCATCTTATTAAACAAAGTGGACAATAATATTATTTTTATTGCGACTCGATGTTTATTTATGTTGACGTGTTGATGTGTGAGTTTTTGTTTCATTTACGTTATGATCATTTCTAAATTTGGTTGACATTTATTACTGCAACGTGATGCTTCCTGCCATAAATTCTTAGGCGGTGGTCTGTAACAAACGCCGTAGGTCGCGTGCGACGTGACGCTGTTCCTACGCGGGCTACACGAATGCTTACCATGGAAATGCACTATAGTGGTCTATCTCAAACGCCTGACGCGGCGCACGAGCGCCGTGCGCCGCGTCTAAAAATTACCGTAAATGACTAAAAAATAATTAAAAATTTTAACGTATAAAATTACCCTTGACGTCTAAAGAGACGTCACGACGCCGACGGTCACTCGTCACTCGGTCACGTTGTGTTACTATGGTCACTCGGAAAGCCGAGTGACCATCGTAAACAACGCTGGAAGCCGCGTGCAGAGTGAACCGCCGGACGCGACCTACGGGGTTTGTTACACTTTGTTACAGACCACCTGCTTACTGAAAAAACATAATTATTCAAAAAATATAATATACAAAACAAACTAGTAGTTTCTCGAATGCAAATAACAAACGTTTCAACATCATTATTACACTATAATATTATGTATTTGTACATATATATATATATATATATATATATATATATATATATATATATATATGTCTTGCACTGCACAAATGTTACCTAAGGAGATATTTTTTTAAATGATTTTTCTTCTAGTCTAAGTCTGTGCACTAAGTATAAAAATACTTTGGTTATTCTGGCACAAAGAAAATATTTTTCTGATCCATTAAATTTTTTTGAAAGATCAGCTTTCACTACCCGTACGATAATGTTACCTTCATTAAAAAGTAATTTTGAATGAAAACGTTGTTAAATACATTGATGTTGATTACAGTTTATTTTAATTGGTTGATTGTTTTATATAGGTACTTTAATGAAACGAGCAGTCAATTGCACTTAAATGACACACAAAGGTGGTCTACAACTTTGTAATATGACCAATCACAGTAAATTATTGGTAGCAAACAGGCCCTTTGGCGCTGGTTAACAGTGACCCTGCTTTCCGCTCCAGGGTTGTGGGCTAGATTCGCGCCCCGAGTCTGAGTATAATACTCTATATTAAAGATATTATATTCAAAACAAAGTTTCGTACTAATTCCTCTCTTTTTACCTTTTTATCCATTTTATAAAAGTATTAATTAGGTATTAATATTTATTTAGGTATTATTATTTTTAATTATTTATTATTAATTAGGTACATAATTGCTTAAGTATTATTTGCATTTTTCTGAAATTGTATTTAAAATGATATAAAGATTCTTTTTCATTTCAGACTTGAAAAATCGATAAAAATAATAACAAGAAATTAGTTATCATGTGCATTTGTTTTTTGTTTTTTTTTTTTAATAATAATGAGAAGCTAATGGTTATTTATTAGTTAAACTTACTGTATTTACAAAGCAACACGAGGCGCTCTTAATTAGGTATATTCACCTTACTGTATGTACGGAATCACTACAATCCTTACAGCTCAGCTGAAATAAGCTCGGTTGAATCTAGTAAGATGAGTTTTTAATAGTACTACCTGTCGTATCAAATTATTTCATTCTCAGTATCAACAAATCGGTCTACACACATCATATGAATTACAATTTATTTCTGATTATGGACCTACATTACTGTTATGTGATATAATCTTAATACATAATATTACTCATGCGATACAACAGGAAAATGAAATATTGAATCACGCCATTTCATACACCTTATTTTTATATTATTATGGTTTTGTAAGGCTTTTATTATTATATTTATTTTTAGTATATATATAGAGACTTATAACGACGAGAAACGTGAGTTTCATTTTCTATTATTGAAAATTTTGGTAAATGGAATTTTGTGATTTGATAACAATAATCAGTGAAATTAACTGAACTGAATCAAGAACGACTGTAAACGTCCCACTACTGAGCAAATGCCTTTTCACATATCTATATATGTTATTGTATTATGAGGATGGTTAGAGCTTAATACATCACGCTATTGCACTTCGGGTTGGCGGATAATTTCACTGCCAAGAGTGACAATCGTTATCAAATATCTATGATAACAACCGGAACAGACGGCTTTACATGCTTTCCGAGGCACGGTGGAGAGAACAATAATAACCCAGACCAGAAAAAATATTTGTATAAATATAACTATCTGTCCGAGCCGGAATCGTACCTGCGACCGCCTTTGTTGAGAACTAATTGCACCACTACACTAGAATGGCTATCTGTCAATAATCACTTTAATATAATAAGTAGTTTTGGAGTTGTGTGTATTATTAGATACCATTTACATAATTGATGTGTTATGTTTTAAAAAGAAATAACAATTTAGTTTAAAAAAAAACAATTTAGGCCATAGACTTCCTTAAATTTATGAGATTAAATATATAAGATATTAGTTATTTATTTATATAATATACAAGTTTATTTATTTATTTTAGGTCGAGTAATTTTTAGACAAGGAGTAATAATAAATATGAATTTTATCCTATTATCTGAATTGCTTCTGCTTTTAAATGGTTTAATTTCAAATTAAAAAAAGACTTTTGAGATTCCTTTATTAGATAATTATGTTACTCGGTACAGTACGAATTTTTTTCCTCTATATACCCCTGAATTCGTCCTAAATACAAAATTCAATTATTAACGTTACACATACGTGTTTGGGTCACAGATGTTCACATGTATACCAAATTTGAACGGAATTGGCTCAACGGACTCAGAGTTGATTGCCTGTAATTAGGGAATGCACCTTGCATTTTTTATATTTTACATACAACAAACCGACATCTTACGATGTGATAAATCCCGTCTCTAGATATTTTGTTACATTGGGAAATATTTATAAGTACCTGGATGACCGAGCTTTGCTCGGTTAAACTATATTTAGACACAAATTACATACTGATAAAATATGAATAATATTTTCAATCTTACCGATATAATAATAAAACAATAGTCACTGGTTATAAAAAAAATAAAAAGAGATCCTAGTAATATTTTTTCTCACCAAAAAAGGAACTTGAAAAAAAGGAAAAATCTTCCGTTTTCGAGACCGCCCGATTTCCCACCTGAGCTATTATAAATTTAAGATGGTGGCGAAACTTACTTTCTTATTCTAATGATATTCTAGCAGTTTTTAATTGCTCTCGAGATTTTTATTTAAATAACCAGTTTATATTTTTTTTTCTACCTCTGCCGAAAGTTCGATTTTCGTCCCTGTGAAGCGGGACAAAAGTGACATTTTCTGTCCCCGCTTCACAGGGACAAAACCTGAACTTTCGTCCTAGGGAGGAAAAAAAAGTATGTGTAACATGGGACGAAAGTACTACATCCATTCCCGTATGTTTGCTACCCTCGTCTTCGGCTCGGGCAGCAATTTCACATGAGATTTCACATGAGATAAGATCGAAAAATATTATTCATATTTCATCAGTTCTATCGTATTTAAATATAATTCCCAAAAAAAGAACGATTAACAAATAAATAAAAAAAAAATACCGAACAAAACTCGGACATCGATTCGAACCCAGGTATACTGATTTCCCACCTAAGTTATTATAACCTTGTAGATTATGCCGAAATTTACCTTCGTATTCTAATATATTCAAACAGTTTTTAATTGTACTCGTGATTTTTTATTTAAATAACCAGTTCATATTTTTTTATTATTATTTCGGTAAGATCGAAAAATATTATTCATATATCATCAGTTCGTAATTCGTATGTAAATAATATAGTTTCCAAAAAACACGAATTACAAAAAATAAAAAAAATAAAATACCGAGCAAAGCTCGGTCATCCAGTTAGTAAAGGGCTCCCAATAATAGTTTTTCTCACAAAAGAAGGAACATGAAAAAAAAAAAAAAAATAGTTCTGGTGACATCTGGATTCGAACCTAGGGTCTTCTTAAATCGAATCCGCCCGGTTCACATCGGAGCTGTTACACACTTATCAATGATAGCGAAATTTACCTTCGTATTCTAACGATATTTTTTAATATTCATAGTATGCAGCTAGTAATCTTTAATTAATGCTTGTAATTTTAATTTAATCAAATGTTGTTTTTATGAAAATAATTTTTATACGAACTATCTTCCTACACGTTCAATAAAGCGGATACAAACATTATTTTAAAAGCCTCATTTCTATATCAGTCACAAAAAACAAATGAAAACGATTTTGTCTCAATAACGTATCGAGGTCATTGTTTTATTGCTCCGAGGGCTTGCCAAAAGCATTATCTGACGCCGAGAAAAGGGTTATGTTTTTAAATGTTAATTTTGTCGCCGACAGATTACAATTTGGTTCCATTTACGGTATCCCTATCGTCTTATTAGCTCTTGATACTTGATTGTAAATATTTTGTAAATTTGATTTCAACAATTTTGGTGTGGAAAATATTTATTTAATATCCTTTAATTGAAATGGAAATTAAGTTAAAGCTAACATTGAAGTAATAATATAATTTTAGATAACTTTTAGTGGTGAAAAATATCACAGCGCCATGAAAGTAAGTAAGTGAAGTAAAAATTTGTTAATATATATAAGAAAGTTAATATTTATGAAGTTGTAATAAGCACTGCCTCCGATCATGTTGGAGGATTAGAAAAAAAATAAAAAATAAAAATAAAATAACATTAGTAAAAACAAGTTTCTGTGTGAATTTGTAAACATAATTATTGATATATGTATGATATGTGTATAATATCGTTGATACAATATAGATAACAGGTACGATTAATTTAATCTATTAATTGACATCGAGTTGCACAATGGTCACAACCTAAAGATTACGAGTTTGATTCCCATTCAGATTTTATTACCCGTACTTTTCATGTTCTGAGCATTTGTGTGTGTTGTGACTTGTGTACCTATATTTTTAGAACATCAACCAAGGAATTTATATCATAACTGGAACGCTCACTTAATAAAATTGTATATTCAAATATGCACCTCGAAGTAACCAACATAAGGTTGATTTGTTTCCAACATGTCAAGTGAAAAATTCGTTCCGAGCATTTCGTTAACTACTGTTATTTTGTCTCTTTCTTACGAGGTGCCTTGAATCCATGGTAGAAAGAGATGCAATCCCTCTCTTAGGAACGTTTTTTGAGTGCACGTGCGCATTCCAGTTTCTATATAAATTCTTTGACATCAACACAGGATCCCATCGTTTTTTGACAGTTAAATTAAATAGATAGATTATTTAGATAAATTTTATTATCAGTAGCATATCCTTTTGGGTATGGTAATTGTAAACATAGACTCGAACTGTAAAATTGCTTGTATCGTACAGAGCTCGTTAACAATGTTTCATCTCTTTATTTTCTATAAAAAAAGATAACAAAGGAAAACAGAACATGCGAACTTATACAGCAGTTTTGCGGAGCTTTCTGTATTGTTCGCTTATGTCAAAAGAGTTTAGCCATAAATCTGGTTGGAATGAGGATCCTTACATAGCACTCGCAGTTCTTTCGATCGGAGCCAGTTTGATCTTATATTTATTATAAAACAATTGAAAGGCACTAAGTTTAAATTGTGGTATGTCAGGCATTTTACTTCAATTAAATTGAAATTTAACTGTTAATTTTAAGTGTAAAAAAGACGTATTGTGTAGCATAGTCTACTAGAACTAAATTGACAACTGAAATATATTCACATAAATCATTCCTGCTTTATTTTTTGTAATACTAGAATTTAACTGTCTATAACATTGTCTCAAGTATACATATGATATCAACTTTTACGTCTAAACTCATATATAAAGTAGATACGTATAACTCGATTCATATTTTTCGCGTTATTTATAGGCGTATTCATATTGACGTATTGATAGAAAGAGAAACGTCTTTTTCGACGGCAATGTTAGGTAGGTACATTAAGTTTAATTCTTTTAAAAACGCTTTGCGTGAGGCCTTATTTTTTATGTATACGGTTAGGAGTGGGTCTTTAATAAGTAATATCATAAAAGTCCCGTGGAATTTCGGGATAAAAAGTAGGATATATGTTAATCCGGATATTCAACCACTTACATATCAAGTTGTATGACAAATTATTTCAATAATCGTTTTTTATAATATTAATAAAGGATATATACTATATACTAAATTATACGGCTATTACATAATTTGTATCCAATGTCCCACTGTTGGGTGAATTTTGCTTTTCCTTCTTATAAGATGAGTTTAGAAGCTTAATTCACCATGATACTTAATAGTGGTAGAGTGGTGGATGATTGAGGTAACACGAATATATTTTGATGAAGCTTAAAAACACAAATTGTACTTCACTGCATAGTCTCTTCAATGATAATATTGACCTGTAGTAACCGCATCCGCCAGCCCTTAATGTCGTAGTAACCGCATCCGCCAGCCCTTAATGTCACGTGTATTCAGAGCTAAAAAACCCCGAACTCAAATCAGTGAAAAGAGTCAACTCCTAGTATCGCCATCTATCGATAAACGTCATTTAGTTCAGAGGTCCAGGATCCGGGAAGCATAATACTTAGTGGCTTGATTATTTTACCCAATTATTTACATAGGGGCATTTCTTATTGTAGATAAGAATGGGTGGGAGGGTTATATTATCATTTCGAGACTATGCAGTTCGTACAATTGAAATTGGAACTTCACTTGGTAAGTTCGTTTAATTTCTAATTGTACTTCACTGCATAGTCTCTTCAATGATAATATTGACCTGTAGATGTTTAGAGATGGTAAAATAACAAGCATGTAATACAAGTAATCAATTTTAATTTTTTGAGAATTCAATAATAAGCTTCTATACTATAATATTTCATTTAAATATAAGTTATGAGCCTATTTATTTATATTATTATGTAAAATAATGTTTAGTGAATTAAACAGTAGTCTCTATTCTAATACTGCCGTGTACTTAATGCTGGTTTAATATAACAGAAAAATCATTGGCAGCAGTTATCTCTCTATTATAGAATTGAGCAAACACTCTAGATGTACTGCTCCATCCAGCTGTTCGTCTAATAGTCTCTATATTGACCCCCATACGCTTAGCCGCAGAAGTAGCGGCGTGTCGCGTGCTATGCGCCGAAAAAATAGATATATCTATGCCGCTGTTTTCTAAAGTATTTTTAATCCAACGGCTAAGTGTCTGAGAGCTAACATAATTGTGTGGCTTTTTATATGCAATAAACAATTTTTCACATTTTCGAATGTTACTAGTCTTATCTATGTAATTTAACAAGGTAGTGGCCGGACAAACATTAGGATTATTATTAAAAAATGGTAGCACCAGACTGGGTTGAACACTGCCAACCTTTGAAGTTTTTATATGATCGGGTATTTTAATATATATTTTATCAGAAAGAGTTTGAATATATGATAGTTTTATTAACGAAAATGTCTGAACCCTATGAGCAGTGACAATGGCCAAAAGTGTAATTAACTTCTTTGATATATCCTCTAAAGTGAGCAGACTATTTTTCCCTTTATTAGATAAAAAATTTAGTACAATGGACACATCCCAGGTGATATCATACTTGGGATGTGGAGGGCGAAGCCTAAAAATTCCTTTTAAAAAACGTGCTATTCTATCATCATTACTTATTTTTGGACCTAAAATAAGGGCTAATGCCGATTTACAACAATTAATAGAGCTGTAAACGGCACCCTTTTCATACAATTTTGTCAAAAAACATAAAACATGTGGAACTGACGCTTCCAAATAATTAATATTTAAGTTAAGGCAATAATCAAACCAGTATTTTAGATATGTGTTGTACTGCTTCATAGTGTTCTCAGACAAGGACGCCAGCATTATATTCTTTGTTGCTTCTGAGACTCCTCGTCGAGAAAACGCTTCCCTGACAAGCGCGCGGCAACCAGGGTAAGGCGTTGGCAAAATAGAGGCCTGCTGGAATAGGATTTAAACAATTTCGTATTAGGACCAAAATACAATGCTTTGGAAATTATTAGTTTTTTAAATATAGGATACCAAGGCTGTGTGGGCCAGTCTGGTACTACTACAATACCCTCCGATTGTTCAGATATAATTTTTTGTAGTACTTTTGTTATTAAAACAAAAGGGGGGAATGCATAAAAATAATAAGGTGTCCATGACATGGTAAAAGCGTCAATTTTAAATGCATCTGGATCGCTTTTCCATGATACATACAAGTCACATTTTTTGTTGGCATGGCTCGCAAATAAATCTATTTGGGGATCACCGAAATTGAAAACTATTTTATAAAAATATTTATCACTTAATTCACACTCAATGTCAGAATGTAACTTTCTGGATTCAGCATCAGCAATCACATTTTGAGAAGATTTTATGTATGAAGCAAAGACAAACAAATTCTTGCTTTCACAATACTCCCAAATATTTCTTGTGACCGAGTTTAAGTGAGGGTATTGAATACCACCCATTCGGTTAATGTATGAAATAGCTGTAGTGTTGTCAATACGTAGTAATATCTCACAGTTTTGAACATTACTTGTGAAGGTTTTGAGTGCCCGGAAGGCTGCATTTAATTCTAAGTAATTGATGTGCTGAAGTCTATCAAGCTCATTCCACAACCCTGCAGCTGTTTCTTTACCACATGAACATCCCCAACCAGTCAGTGATGAGTCTGGGTCAATTGCGATTGTTCGTTGATCTCGGAGGTGCTCTGGACTGCATTTTCTGTAGTGCAGGTAACTGCGCTCGAGGTTTCTTGTTCTGGTAATATCGCTGTGGCCCGGTGTGGAGTCTCTGGCCTCTGTATTGATTCATCACCGGGCCCTTGTAGTTTAAAGGCTTTCGCTGTGTCTGTTGCTGTGATTTCTTTGATTTATTTAAACTAATTTCTTGACCAGATTTTTTAATGGCTTTTGAAGCTTTCAGCTTCTCTGCAAAACTTCCCCCAAACAACCATTGGTCGATTTCTGTATCTTTTACAGAATCCCGAGTAGTTTGCTCTAACCCTTGTAATATAAAATTTCTTCTCATATTAGACTCCTGGTTTTGGTGGTCACACAGTAGGCGAGCAGCGTCACTTACATAGTTTATAACTGATATATTTTCTTTTCCATTTTTGGATAGCTGCTCGAACGCCATAGCAAGCGCTGTAAGTGCCGAGCCTATTTGGCTTTGCTTGCTAGCAATTGCCTTGTCTCTTTTGACTGCTGCCTCAGAGACAGCTGCTTGGGCTTCTAAATTTAACTTGGGGGCATCTATTGTTTTGCAATTCTCAGGAGGAAGGTACTTTTTCATGATTTCTTTTTTCTTTTCTTTTAGTAAACCATTCTTGATGGCATTCGTCCATCTCAGTGCCAGCTCTTTATGGATGGGAGGCCCATAAGATAGTTCGTCCGGAGCATCGCCCAGTATATTGATGATTTCCTCATCAAGGACGTCCTCTGTATAAATATAAAATAATTGGATGAATAAATTTATTCACCGGTAGACTACTTAATAGTAGTGAGTGATCTAATGTCTACTAAATAGTAGAATTTATATTGTGGATAAAAATGCTTATTTTTGAAAAAATAAAAGGACCCATTAAGTTTAGGTTATATAATTAATTTCCTACTAAGTAGGAAAATACAATACAACTTAACAAGCAATCAATCATTGCCAATTAGTTACATACTTCAATTCTCAATAGTGCCTACTTTTAAAGTAAAACTGTGTTATGTGGGTGAATACCCATGCTTGAAAAGGATGAATATCCAGTAAGTTTTGTTAGTTTTGAACTAACAGTAAAGCCAGATCGCCTAAATAGGTGACAAGCTAATAGAATGATTTAGCGTCATATACTGACATAACCTAAAGATATCGAGGTTAGTGAATAGAATCAGAAATAAAACTCAATCAGTAAATACCTGTGTTTTCTTCGTTAATTTCCACCATTACATTATTTTCCTCATTATGATGAGATGACGGGGAAGTTTCGGCGGCATCATCGTCTAAAAGGATACTCTGTTGCGTGGGCGCCGGCGATGGCGTCCATTGCCTCGAGCGCAATTTTTCCATCTTTTGCTCATATTTCTTGATTTTTCTTTGTACTCTTTCCTCACTTGACTCCCTCTTACGTTTTTTACGTCCCGACATACTATTTTATTTGAAAATATTAATATTTCACCAAATTAATTCGTAAGAACACGCGACGCGGGCTGCACGAAAAACGATAATGACGTTTATCGATAGATGGCGATACTAGGAGTTGACTCTTTTCACTGATTTGAGTTCGGGGTTTTTTAGCTCTGAATACACGTGACATTAAGGGCTGGCGGATGCGGTTACTACAGGTCAATATTATCATTTCGAGACTATGCAGTTCGTACAATTGAAATTGGAACTTCACTTGGTAAGTTCGTTTAATTTCTAAGTATAAATTAAATAAGTACAAGATAAATAAAAGAAATTCCGTCCGAAAATGGACGTCCTGCATATAGATGTCCAATATTCGCCGTTCTGTATCGTCAAAAGTTAGCAAGTCCCAGATACATGTTTAAGGTCATCTGGTCACCCTATGGCGGTGTGCCGATGCTGCACTTCCCGGTCGCAATTTCAGCATTTTGGGTCTTTGACTAACATTGATTTTTTTAGCTATGTGCCCCATCCAATACCACTTCATCTTGTCGACGCGTCGAGATATAGCGGTTGTTCATTAATGAATTACCTCTGATGATCATTTGTGATTCGATCGTGAAGAGATACGCTGAGCAAAATACATAAAGTAGATATGTAGGTACCTACGTACTTAATTATAATCACAGAAATATCACTTATGTAGTATTACAATACCTTCATACCATATATGTACATACATACATTTTTAGGTATTAATATAACTGAAGGCAATTTCATACCGTAATAAACTTAATTTGTTTATTTTCCTACCTCCGCCGAAAGTCCGATTTTCGTCCCTGTGAAGCGGGACAAAAGTGACAATTTTTCCCCGCTTTACAGAGACGAAAATCGAACTTTCGGCCCAGGTAGGAAAAAAATGACAGTTTTTCCCCCGCTTAACAGGGACAAAACCCGAACTTTCGGCATAGGTAGGAAAAAAAAGTATGTGCAACATGGAACGGAAGTACTACATCCTTTCCAGCATATTGCCACCCTCGCCTTCGACTTCGGTGGCAATTTCACATGCGAGGCAGAAAGTAGTACTTTCGTCCCTTGTGACACAAAATTCTATTACCTACATAAATAAATATGAAGGCAAACAGGAAAAGTTAAACAGTTACGAGAAAACAATAAGTCATGGATTTAAGTATAAAAGACGTATTGTTCGCGTAAATAATGAATAACATATATAGCAATAACAACAGGATATTAAAAATAATTTCTGAAAATCTAGGTCATTGAAAAAAACAAAAAATATTTTAGGTATATCCGTGTGTGGGTGATAGATATGTGTGTAGGTACCCATAATTTAAATTTTTAAAAGAATTCAAATATAAAGTAAAACTGCTTAACACAAATAGTTACATCAGAAAAAAAAAAATATGTGTTAACTCACAAAGTTTCTCACTTATAAGCAGTTATTTACTAATACGATGAATTTAAATTTTGTACTTACCTTTGAATGCGCTAATACTTATCACATGAATTCTTCAAGCCAGTCGCGTAACGCCTCTGGCTATATTCTCATTACGATATTATATATTGCTTGTATATTGAGGAAGTTTATCCATACAAATATAAACGCGAACATTTGTAAGGATAGACGGATAAGCGGATGTTTGGTACTTATTATCTTACGCTAAAACTACTAAATAGTTTGCGAACTTGATATGTTGTTTGAACTTGTATTAAGAAGCTAGATCAAAACATTCTACTACGATTATTATCCCCAAATTTTCACAAGATCTGAACTTACGTGGATATAATTTGTGGCATATTTGATAAGAAGGCTATAAATATCAACCAATCTGATATTGAAAAGTAATGCGGTTGAAATCACATGACATGTCCTGTCTATCTGAATCTTATATACGAAAGTAAATAGCACTACAGGATGTTTATGAGATAAACATTGTATTCGCATCATTATATATAATCGTTAATTGATTATTTATACCTACAGGATGCAATATTCTTGATAGATAAAATAAGACGTTTATTGTATTTTATAAAAGATGTCGTTACTCATTAATTTCCTGTGTTTATTTTCTCTGGAATAATAATAATAAACTCTTAATTGTATATCACAAGGAAACGCACACAAGAAATATTACAAAAAAGAACGATTTATTATTAACGAGATAGTATTAAACATGTTTTAATAAAAAACTTCTAAAGCTTTTTTTTGTAACTAAAAAAGCACTTAAGAGAATATTTTGCGATAAAGAAGCTAAGTACTATCCTAGTTTGTTTACATAATTATGATGAGTTCTTTTCTTCCATCATAGTTTCTAGAAACTTCTCCAAAAATTAATTAATATATCTGCTGGAAATTCTTGTCACATTTGGTAAAAATTATCGCGGTCAAAAAAAAAGTGTCGCTTTGATAAAATAACAAATAATAATATCAGAAACATTGTAGTTCCTAAATTATTTTATCTATAATTTAATTTTTGTTATCAATATTTATATGTCGGATGAAACATTGTTTACGCAAATGTTAAGTAGAAAGCTTTAATTACGTATTTTTTAGCACATTCAGCCTCTGGGTGACATATTATGAATGCTAGAGGAAATATATGATGTTTTCAATTAAACTTCCATTTTGACTGCTTCTTAGATTTAAGTAGGTTTACACGATTTGTATTTACAAAGAGTTTAGTTTTTTTAAGTGAGTTAGTTAGTTAGTGTGAGTGTTAAATATTGAGAACTAACTATTTTTGGCAAATTCTGGAGTGTTTTGTATCTTCGGAAAATATTATTTAATATAGGAATTCTTTTCTATATTTTTTTTCTGTATATATTATTATTTTATGAAAATAAACTATTTCATACTTTTCTCTAATATTTTGTAAGTTCATAATGGTGCAGTTAGTTTTCTTCGTGAGCACACTAAACTCTTTTATAATGTTTAGTTCTTGAAAATAGTTTATATTTTAAGATGAAAGTTGGGGCGTTGTAGGTATCCGAGTTCTTTGCCAGTTTAAATGTAATAACTGTGACATACTTTATCGCACCGCAGTCGCTATGTTATTGTGTTTTAATCGTTTGTTTCTCTTTATTATCACAACAAAAAATAAACTTAATTTGTGTTTATAATTTTTAAAAATAAACAATATAAATACGTTAGCCTTTTTTAAGAAAATATTTTCGTAAATATTTTACATTTGGTTTTTACTAATCGATAAAACGTTTTCCAGAAAACGTCACTAAGTCTTTTTTCATAGAATATTTATAAGATTCATTGTAAAATTAAATGGCAATGTAGATCAGTATTTAGATATATATGTTAAGATACTAAGCAAATTTTCCATTTAGTTCGACGGAATCCATTTACCGATGCCAGGGAACGTCAGTGGTGTAATTTATTTGGATCATTTCTGAGTAATTCGTTTACCCTTATCAAAGGACAGGCGTGTACAGAATTATAATGTTCAGATTTCGAAAGGCAATGTCTTTGTATCTATTCGATTGTGATACAGATTTTGTGAAAAATTGATCTATCATTTCGATATGATACTTTCAATGAATTCATTGTTTCAATATTTGTTATTTATTTAATGTTTTTATGAAAATATCGAAAAGACTGAACCTTTGAATAACCTTCGTTAAAGTATGTTTCCTTGTTTAATTAAAATTATATCATAGAATTATTTTTAAAGCTTTTTCACGAAAAGAGTATTTTCTCTCTACCCTTAGAAAGAATTAAGATTGGTTTTAATTCTAGTTACGTCAATTAATATATATCTATTGTTACATATAGCATTTGCTATATATAACAGAGTGACTAAAAACGACTCGGTGACTCGTAAAAAAATTAACAGGAAATTCCAATAAACGATAACCGAGTAGCCTTTATTATCATTTCAAATTCATTATCGCGGAGATAAAATTAAGATTTAAAATAATATATTTGACATTTAAAATTCTACCTGGATCATAAAATCCGCCTTGATAAACATAATATCGAAATGGCAAGGGCAAAAGTACATATTGAAAGTATTTATTACTATATTACAATGTGAAATAAAATAAATGGCTTCATCGTTATCGGGTTCGTTAAATCGTTTCGACTGAGTAATGATGACTGTTGTAGCTTTTGTTTAATTTAAATTTTATTGAAAAATCGTCATAATAAAGATATCTTACAATATTATTCCTACAAAAATCATTGAATTTGATTCTTTGATATATGTAAATCTATATTCTTCTCAAGATATATATTTTGTAACCATGGCCGTGTCATGTTGGAAGGTAGAATGGATAAGTAATTATTAGAGCCATGTTCGAAAATTTGAACACAACAAATATTGGAAAAAATGAAGTCTTAATAAACGAGCATAGAAAGACCTAAGCTGTCGCTTAAGTCTATAAATGTGAAGATGGTATAATGATTGGCAATTTTACAATGTAAAGGGGGGTATGAGTGGGTTAAAGGTGGGTGGCAGGGTTGCCAGTTTTTTTTGCCAAGTCGGGATTTTGGAACATTTTGAGTGAAATAGCGGGATTGTTTCGTCGAAAGCGGGACATAGTAAAAAAAAAGTATATAATCAGAAGTTTTTAACTATTTATCTTTTTATCTTTTTATTTGAATTCAAATTACATTTACGTGTAAGCAAAAATAGCCATAGAAAATGTATTTTAATAAAAATATAACATTTGAAATAAGATTTACCCTATCGTTAAATAGTTGAGTCTTATTCGTCTTCTGAAATAAAATGGGGGGCGGCCAGTCTACACTTGTCTGTGTTACCCGCCCACGCTTCCTCAGCACGCTGCACGCACAGTCGAGTTACCCTCGAAAAGCGGGACTTAGCATGTCTCGCGCGGGACAATTAATTTTGATTTAAAAATCGGGACGTCCCGCCGAAATCGGGACGTCTGGCAACGCTGGTGGGTGGGTTCAATTTGTGTATAAATGCGTAACAGTTTCTATGTTGTTTTTAACTTTGCAATTGATGTAGCAAAAGGAAGTTCTATTACTATTAACACAATAGTGACGCACCGTTTACTCCAATGGGTCCAATAAAAGATAAACTTACTAAGACTTTCTAAAGAGGCTTTGCGAATTCTACTATACTCTAAGTTGTCCGGGACACTATAAACTACTATATCCTGGGACACAGTTCGTAACCCTAAAGGTTGATGCAAGAGATTGTATGAAATCTGGTACCCGCTCCAATAGTGATGTGTGATATATCATTGAAAAGGTATTTTCTTATAGAATATGAATATGTATGGCGCCTGTCTTGATTTATAGTCCGATCTGATTGCCAGCCTAATACAATATCAGAGTTATATGGATTTGCCTTTAACAAAAAATTAAAATAAACTTTAAGAAAATGAAATAAAATACGATTATGATTTCCTTTGTTTATTATTTTTATCAGTTATTGTATACAAAAGAAGCAACAGCCGCAACGAAGCTTAATAAGTGAGATTACAATATGAAATTATTACCAAATGAAATAAAATAATTACAATATGAAATGAAATAAAAACAAAACTAAATGAATGATTACAAAATGAAATAAATGATTACACATCAGCATCATCTAGTAACACATCATTAAGGAATAAGGCAGGGGCTACAAATCCCTCGTGCCTGGCGTATCCTAGGTACCACACGATGGACACGATGTGAGCACAGGTACCTACAGTACGTCGCCCAGTCAGGCATGTACAGTAGTATTGAGAGATAGTATTACTATTATTATTTATTAAAATATAACAATAATATATTCTTGCTCGAATATGTCGGGATTGGATACGACCGCGCATGAGCGAAGAATCTTCATTGATCCCATAGTCAGGCAAATCTTCAAGTGCATTTTGTCTAAAAATCTCTATTGTGTATATTCCATTTTGTAGATGCTCACTGCAGTAAGATCTTGCAAGCTTTATTTGGTATGTCCCTAATGCCAATAAAATAACTTGCTCTTCAGTGTATCTTGGGAATTCTACATCATTAGCTTCTAACCTCACAAAATCAGCTCTTCTTTGATTTAATCTTTTCCTTTCGACATAATCATATAAAATATTAGACGTATGTAACTTCAATCGTATTTCTTCTACAATCATATCGGCGTATTGGCGAACGACTGAAGCTATTCGTCGATCGACACTTGCGCGTGCGCATTCCTCGGTCCCCTCCCCGTCCCACGCTGCTGGTACCCTGCCCGCCTTCCCGGGCAGGTAAGAAAATGATTCATCACTCCTATTGATGTACAAAAGGGTAGTGAGTTATGAAATAAAAATAATAAACCTTATTATATTCTTGCTACAACTGGCATGTTATAGTACTTGTTATTTCTGAACGGACTAAGATTTGGAACTAGTGGTCATAATATTTTTTGTTTAGCTCACAAAGAGCTATCCAATGACGTATTACACTAAGCTATTGGTGGTGGGTACCAAAATTTTGCATCATCATTACGGGCACAATAGACTTAATGTCTTACGTCTTGTGACTGGAAGCGCATTAGCAATATTAGAGCGGAGTCTCCAACATAATGACATTGTCGACATCTTTAAGCACAGGTGTCTTTCTGTTCTCATCATATTAGTGTTGTATTAAAAAGGAACAAATCCCTCTGCTCAAAACATAGTAATACTTAACTAACATCTGTTGCATCTATTTTTGTTTTGTCGATAAAACAAGGTATAAGGTTTATGGTTATCTAAAATTACTTTGTCATTGAATACTATAAAATAAAAAATAGTATGATTCTGTTGATTATCTATTATTATTTTATTCTTCTACTCTTTACACGATACCATTCTGGTGTAGTGGTGCGTGTAGTCACCTTAATGCTAGCAGTCGCGGGTTCGTTTCCCGCTCGGGGCAGATAACTGTTTTTGTACAAATATTTGTTTCTGATCTCGGTGTATAACCTTGTGGGTCTTCCCACCGTGCCTCGGACAGCACGTAAAGCCGTCGATCCCGGTTGTTATCATCGATACTTGATAATTATCCGCCAACCGCAGTGGAGCAGCGTGGTGGATTAAGCCGCAACTCTTCTTCTATATGAAGAAGAGGCTTTTGCTTAGATGGGTTATTTACATGCTGATTCAGTTCAGTTCAGTATTTTTTATAGTTTGCTTTGTCTATAACTTAGCAGACAAAACCTTTACATTTGCCATAGGGATCCCCATATAAATAACGGGGATATATAAATAAATTTACAAATTTTATCTACATGTGCCCAATGGCCCAGCCATTCAGAACTTTGTGATATCTTTGTGACATGACGTCTTTCAGCATCTTGATTTCTATACAAAGCGTATATCTTATACTAATGTTATAAGGCGCAAGAGTTATTTTGTTTGAATGCGCTGATATTTGTGCCAATTCTTATGTCCTGGTTAAAGAAATCTTATCAATCTGATCATTATCCATAAACGCGGTAATACCATAAACGCGGGTGAAGCCGTGCGTTTCTTTCAGTTCTAAATAGTAAATAATAAAACAGAAGCTGTTTGATCTTAATGATATCAGATTTTACCGGTCCGATTTTCTTACAGGATCAGAGATATAGATTTACTGAAATCTAAATTATAGATATAGATTTACTGAAATCTAAACAGGGGTTGAACAGACAGAAACGTCTCGATTGTGTACCATTTACGAATACAATTTACAAATACACATATATTATTGAAATTCATTAAATATCATCAATATTTAAAATTAATTTCAAGAAAAATGAGAGCGCTCGTCTTTCAAAGCAGCCGCGTCGCGTACTTATATAGGTATTCCAACTTCTCTTCAACGTTCGTAATATTACTTGGTAGAGTTATTACGAGGACATTTCAACTAATAATAAAGTTATATCAAGAGAGATCTCATCGTTATATTACCTATAAAACTTTTCTTTACGGAATATAAAATATATATTATTTGTTATTTTAAGTGTCAAGTTATTTTTACAAATGTCACTTATAAGTGCGAATATACAAATAAAATGATAAAAAATTATGGGAGTGTGACAGCAGCGACTGTAGATATGGTTCGAGTTCAAGGCTCGCTTTAATATAATATAACTACGCTCTAATTATCCTAGCGAATTCCGACCAACTGTTTTAATACAAATTGCTCTGCCGCGTGTGCGACTTTACACTACGTGACAAAAGTTCGAGAGAGTTTTAACTGTTAAACGTACGGAATAGCAGAAGTATTGCAATTACAAATTACACGTACAGACAATTAGTATACAAGTATAATATTTAATTAATTTCTGTATGTGTCCCTTTTATACGAACTCGAAATTAGAAAGCATAACTTTAATTCAGCTAATGAACAATTAGAACTTCGCAAAACGTTAAGGTATTTAGTTTCCTTTGTTTTTATCTTTTAATAGTCTTATTGCAGTTTCGTCCGCGAAGGCTTTTTGGTTTTTAAAGCCAATATCTACAGTACATACAATTTTCCAACGTGCAGTGAGAAGTTTTTTAGATAACGAAGACATGTTTTTGTAGTGTCTATAAATATATTTTTTATTCATAACTTAGATGTTTTGAGGATAAAGTATTTATATTTTTCTATTTCTATTTGGTAATGGTTATTACTAATTAGTCATATTTAACACTTATGTCAGTTCTTTAAAAATATTTATTTTTACAATAAAAAAATAATAAAAATCTATACAAATAATAAATCTGTTAAAACCTCCGTTTTATTAATACACTATATATCATCAAGAATAAATTTCAATAGCGCGTATTTTTTTTGTATCAGCGCCATCTCTTATCGTGTTTTTCTCTGATCACGTATCACGTAAAAAGAACAAAACCAATGTTAATAACTTTAATACATAAAAATTGGAAATAACTCACAGTATAATTTAGTTTTTGTTTCATTGTAATTAAATTTAAAAATAAATATTTAAGAAAATAGAAATAGGTACCTACGCCGCCAACGCCATCTGGTCTAAGGAATCTTTAAAACTCACAAAACTTATATTTGAGTTATTATTTTGTTAAACTTAAAAGTTTACTAAATATGTCGGATAGGAATAGAAATCGTTTTAATATTTTAGATAAACATCATTTTCAATTAATATACTATTATGTTAAATATTAATTATGTTAAATGTCACTAAATATAAAAACGATATTCTACAATTATACGATAGATGGCGCAGATAATTTTCTGAATCGCGCTGACCAAAACTTCGGCCAAAAGAATGACACTCACCCGTATTTAAAAATCTGTTTTTCTTTTTTGTATATAATTAAATACTTTAGGGTACTACGGTCTTGATTGTTTGTTCGTTGTTAAAATTTAAAATATTTGGTCGTTATTTGTTTGTTGATTGTACAAATATATATATATATTATATATATATATATATATATATATATATATATATATATATATATATATAAGGTAAAGTCGCCAAATTCCGTCCCCAAGCCTAATTTCGTCCCCATTGGTATATCTTTTTCTAAATAATACCATCTAGTTTTAATATGTCAAATCTAAAGTTGGTTATGTCAGTCAGCCATTATGAAAGTTTGACTCTGAAACGTTGCTTCTGGCGCAAGATATTTAAAAAAAGAAAAAACTGTACAAGGTGAGTTTTTAATTAAAATACTATGAGTACTGTTTAAATATGGATTTATTTGAGTTATTGTAATGAAATGTTTGATAAAATTTGGTGCTATTTCTTAGATTTAAATTGATTGAAATTTTATTAAGGCTATGACATGTACTTTTGGTTTAATGGATGATATCCACAAACTTGACAAATTCTTAATATCGTCCCCTCACATGAGCCTAATATCGCCCCCGGGACGGTATTTAGGTCACTGCATTATTTGTTGTTAGGCGTACTTTTTTGACTGTTTTATGTTTAATTTTTTTAGTTTTAGATGCCGAGGAGAAAGCTATGGGATTCTGAAGCAATGATAAAAGCCGTTGAAGCTGTCCAAACTAAATTCATATTTCCCTTTAAAACTTTTTATGCCCAACAAGTAGAAAATTGGTTAACAAATCACCCAGGGCGGATTGTTACTTACTAACAACTTGGATAAATATTTGGGAATGCATAAGATGCAAAAACATGTAAAATTGATACAGCTGTAAATGGCTTCCGAAAAACAGAAATATTCCCACTCGATGAAAACATTTTCATAGACTCGTCAAATGCTCCTCTTTCAACCAGTTCAAGCAGCACAACATCTATTGTAAATGATTCCTCCGTTACTTTGAAACCCACAAGGTCTAGACCAAGAACACAAACGGCATTATCTATCTATATTAATATTATAAGGCTGAAGAGTTTGTTTGTTTGTTTGAACGCGGTAATCTCAACAACTTCTGGTTCGAATTGAAAAATTCTTTTTTGTGTTTGATAGCCCATTTACCGAGGAAGGCTATAGGCTATATAACATCACGCTATGATCAATAGGGGCTAAGTAATAATAAGAAATGTTACAGAAACGAAAAAAAAAATCTTTTTTGAGAGCTTCCGTTGCGTCCTTTATTATTTCTCTTCTCGAGACATTTTTTAACTATAGTTCCACTTTTAAAGTAAATATAACATCACTGTTTTACTGAGAATTTTCAAAAATTAAATAAAACTCAATAATACGTTGAACGACCCAGGAATCAAATCTGAGATCCCTTGCTCGGCAGTAACGCTTGAGACCACTCGATGCTAACGCTCCAACCAGGCGGGCACCTACTCTTAGAGTAATTGTTTAAAAATATTTAAGTACGTTTTTCCCCTCAAATTAACGCGGGTGAAACCGCAGGGCACAGCTAGTTTAAAATATTTATTTATTCGCCAATATTTAAGTTTACGTACTGATTATTGTGATCTCAATATCGTCCCCGGGACGAAATTAGGAGCCTAAAAAAATATTCTCAGAATTTCTAGTTTTTTGTTAAAGCCATTTTTGTAGAAAAAGTAACGCAGTTAAGAAGTTTTTGACTGTTCAAAATAATAAATAAATGTTTCAACTTAACTCTGATGTTTTATTTATTACTTCACTTGGTATATTATTTTAAAAATTTGGTTTTTACAAAAAGGGGACGTTATTTGGCGACTTTACCTTATATATATATATATATATATATATATATATATATATATATATATATATATATATATATAAAGTCGTGTTAGTTACACCGTTTATAACTCGAGAACGAGTGGAACGATTTTTATGATTTTTGTGTTTTTGGATTTGTCTTCGTCGGGAATAATACTTATTAAAATATGGTATTCATCAATGAGAAAATAATTAATAAAAAAAACAGTTCAAATGTTTCATCCGTACTATCTATATACATATATGTATGTATGTATGTATGTATATATATATATATATATATATATATAATAAATCTGTCACTCAATCCGTCTATTATAAAATATTTTCCAGTATCGACGCAGGTGTAGGTGATAAAAAATATAAATGTATATTTTTTAAAATTTTAGTTAAAGACCCGTGCGAAGCCGGGGCGGGCCGCTAGTTATACATATAACACGTACTTCATAAAGTATGTTATTTTATTATTTAAGCGACAGTTCACTTGAAATGTGTATTTTAACACATAAAAACAATCCCCATAACATTTCTATGTGATTATTTGTTTTAACTGTAGAATTAGACTGAATTATTATTCTTAAGCTTGTTCTTTTCAAAAATAAATAAAATAATTATATATTTTATGTATACTTTTATGAATTTTCTCTCTCTCTCTCTCTCCCTAAGAACTCTTTTTCATTTGATTTTTGATTTAAATAGCATTATATCGTTTTATCATTTACTTTGCATTTATAAAGCAACTTAACTTACTAACGTAACGTACTTTTTTTAAAAAAAAGTAAATGAATATGAATGTAACAGTAATTTATACGATTATGTTAACCGAAATGTTTTTTGTTGCAGGTAAACACCCTTCACTTTTAAAGGACGTCGAAGCAACTGACATTATTGATGCTCTTTTTCACGGTGATCTATAATCTACAAAACAATGATTGTGAAGGTGATCAGCAATTGAAATGTCACTTGTACTCGATACCAGTTCCGCATGTCCTTGTCTGCTGTACTCATTTAAATGGTACTTACTCTATATCAAATAACAAGTATTTAAAATCTCGTTTTTCGCATACCTTGAAGCTGTAAGAGCAGAACCAATAAAATTGCAATTTTAACGTATAATATTTTTTACTTATTTCTTTCTGCTATATAAATCTGTGTATTTAAAATTATTCTACTAAAATTTACTGTGCACGGCCTTATTTTTTAAGGTGCGTATTTGCATAATTATTTTGTTTCTAAGTCGTAATTCGTATAAACGTTATAAACTTTTAATGGATACATGATTGGATGGATGAATGGTTGTTTGTTCTTTCAAGTAAAACTAACTGAATCGATTGCAAAAAAATTTGGTTTATAATTAGTTCTTGATTTAGAGTAATATACAGTCTATATTTTATGCCTAAATTCCCATGGAATCGGAAATTATGTGGCTTAAACCACGAGGCACAGCTGAGAGACACGATACAATAAATTGAATTGTCACACCTTTGGAACCCTTTGATTTACTATCGTACGTTCAGAACCTTCCTTGTTTGAGAACACTATGCCGGTTTTTAACTAAACTGCAAAATAGTATAATGACGGTTATGCCTTTTATGTTGTGATCTAAAATTCAGTGATGAATTATAAAAGTAATACGTAATACAGATAAATGTACAAATGTGTTTTAAAGTAGACAAATAATAATCATTATATTAAATGCTACTTACAAAAAAAACATAAATTAAAAAAATCAAAAAACCCGACTGCGTAAAATACCTACTCTTATTATAAACTAAAAAGAATAAAACAAGTCTGGTTGATCTGAACTGAAGGAAAAATGCGTAGAAAGTAATTTGACCTAAACTATAACAAATAGTATGTTTAAATACGGGATATAGCTACTTTGACAGTCGGGACCCATTAAATAACCTAGACTTATTCATATCCAATATTATGGGTCTTTTGATTTTTTTAATTTATGTTTTTATTTAAGGTTCAAACAACGTTTCGCTCACTTAAACAGAGTTAAGCCCATGAAAATTTCATGGCAATGCTATTCCTGACGCGATAAATTATTCGTATTGCTAGAAAACGATAATTCGGGCGCCCGGCCGATAAAAGCCACTCTTGATGAATATTTTTGTTAAATAAAACAGCAGTATAAACATAATGTGATATGTATTCTTGAACTGGTATTTTTACTAGCTTTCATTTGATACCCATATTGCTACAGTAAGAAAAAAATTAAACTCCCCCCCCCCCTATTCCGCCATTTACCAGCGCCATTTTGAAAATTTATATAGCCTATGTCACTACTACAATTTAGACAAAACCAACGACACCTCATATGTCAAAAACCGTCTATCCGTTTGGGCTGTAGGGCGTGCCAAAGAAATGGACATACATACATACATACATACACTCGAAAAACATAACCCTCCTTCTGTCGCAGTCGGATAAAAATAAGCGATGTCAAAAAATGGTTTCTTAGTAAAATATTACAATATATTTAATAATCGTACGACCATTTATTATCTTAGATGTATAAACTATCTATTTATGATTTTGTCTACTAGAGATAAAATTAAACATAAGTTACTTACAAGTAGTGTAAAAATTTAAAATACTATCTCTATTATAGATAGGTATAGTATTGGAAACGGTTGTTAACTATAGACTGCAATTATCGCAAGCGATTTCCTGCCGTTGAGGAGTTCCAGTCTGCAACTCGAATGTATTTTGTCGAAATTCTACCGTAAAAACCGGTAAAATAAAAAAGTATCATTTAAAGATTCATACTTAAAATAATCTCTTATCGCGTTAAAGAAGTCTTGTGTTAAAATTTTTAGTGTTAAATATTAAACACTTTGTAATAGTGTTAATTCAACACAATACGATTGTGTCATTTGATCTCATTTTTATCAACACAAAAAGTGTTATTTTACATAAAAGTAACATTTTTAAGGTTGTCCTATAGAATATTTTAACATAAAATTATGTAAATTTTAACGTAAAAGTATGTTATTATTTTAACATAAAACGTTTATGTAATTTTTGTAATTTTTTGTGTAATTTTTTTACACATAATTTGTGTTAAAATAAAGATTTTTTTTAACTGTGTTTACTTAAATTAATAATGTGCTTCTACTTACGAGTCGGTTAGCAAATACGTTTAACAATATCTAGTACTTATTTGTATATCAAAAATAGCACATAATCACGTGTCTATCACGACAAATAACCATATGATCTATTTAAATAAATAATTGTTAGTGAGAATGATTTGACTGTTATTCTGGAAGCTAGTTGCAATAATTTTAATAATACGCTTAAAAGCTGCATTGAATAGTAAAACTAATAAAAATTTTAGTGTATGATATTAATTTTGTAAATGAATCAAAAACACAGGAACAAGATGATCAACTTACATCCACTAAGTTTAAGTTTTTGTTATAGATTTTTATACATTAATTATGCCTGTAAATGTCCAACTGTCAGACTTAGACCTCTATTCCTATTAAAGTAGTTAATCCGCTACGCTGCTTTACTGTGGAGTAGTGAGTGTATATATTTTGAAATTTCTTCCGAAATATATAGTTTTCATAACGATGCTTACATTTAACGCAGACAACAAGTAAAATTTTGAATAAACTAAACGCCTTAAAACTTAGTATTTCTTAAGATAAATCTAGATGCTAATAGTAAGATTCAAATGTTTTTTGGGCCATTTGAGCGCTTATATTTATTAGGCAGAAACTATTTGCTCGTCTACCTTTTACTACAAAACTTTATTGTATTTCCTGACCTCTCAACTATTCTTCAATTATAAATTGTAGCACGAGTAAATATTTAACTTTAAGAGAGCAGCTCCTTCATTTACTCAGATGTTGTACTTTGCTCGAGTTTAAAATTAAATCTTTTGTAATCAAGTCAATCGTTATTCTGCATTATTTTAAGAACTATAAATCATACCTTGTTGGAAATTATCTGGACACACGTGTTTTGTGTAATCAAGATTTTATAGATACCTACAGTAAAAACGAATCATATTGAATTCGTCGAATATAAATATATTATAATAAAAAATATATATATCTTCATCGGAACGCAAGTATTGTTTTTTATTGACTGTACTTGAACATCATAGTGACAAAAATACGTGCTGCCTGGACGGTGACTACCGTGTCACTGTCACATAAATCAGAATTGTATATTTACAATTACACGCACACATACAATGGTACGAAGATGAGTTGAAAAATTTGTACCGTCTTATTTACCTAAGCTCGAAATCAACAGGTGTTAAGTCAGAGTTTCAGAAATTCGAAACAATTGTAATTTAACTTCATAATTAAATTACTATTATTATACCTAAATTTTTGTTTATGTTGTAAATGTTAACTATTTTCCTCTTTAGGAAATTATTACTTTATGGTTTATTATTGTTATTAATGAATAATTTTGTTAGTGTATTATTAATGAATATTACAGATAAATATTATCAGTTACATCTGTCAGCTGTATAACGATGTTGCTATGTAAATATTTATAATATCGCTTCGACATCTCGCTTTTTATTTATTTACTAACGGCCTGCCCCGGCTTCGCATGGGTTTTTAACTAAAATTTTAAAAATTATAAATTTATATTTTTTATCACCTACACCTGCGTCGATACTGAAAAATATTTTATAATAGACGGGTTGTCTTGTCAAATCAACTTCGAAGCAAAAGCTTTTTAACCCCGTTAGGGGATGAATTTTGATAAAATACGAAACACGTCTTCAATCAATTCTGTTAAAGAATATTTTATGCAAAATTTGAAGTAGATTGGACTAAGGAACTACGTTGTCCCATACAAACTTTGCCCCCCTTTTTTGCCCCCTTAGGGGTAGAATTTCTTAAAATCCGTTCTTAGCTGACCTCTCCTCGACAAAAGGAATATTCCTACCAAATTTCAAGTCTGTAGGTTTTATAGTTCCAGAGATATCGTGATGAGTGACCTTTCGCTTTCATATATTAAGATTAAGATTATAAAACGGACTCGTTAACAGATTTATTATATTATGTATAGATAGTACGGATGAAATATTTGAACTGATTTTTTTAATTATTTTTTCATTGATGAATATCATATTTTAATAAGTATTATTCCCGACGAAGACAAATTAAAAAACACAAAAGTCATAAAAATCGGTCCACTCGTTCTCGAGCTATAAACGGTGTAACTAACACGACTTTCTTTATATATATAGATTACAACTTAAAAAGCTGTAACCATCCAACTATGTACAATCAACATACACATAACGACCAAATATTTTAACAACAAACAAACAATCAAGACCGTAGGTAAGGTAATAAAGGTAAAGGTAAAGGTAAAGGTATAGTATACCCTAAGGTATTAAATGCAAAAAAGAAAAACATGTTTTTAAATACGGGCGAGGGTCATTCTTTTGGCCGAAATTTTGGACAGCGCGATTCAAAAAATTATATTACGTATTCTACGCCATCTATCGTGTAATGGTAGAATATCGTTTTTATATTTAGTGACATTTAACATAATTTAACATAAAAGTATATTAATTGAAAATGATGTTTATCTAAAATATTAAAAAGATTTCTATTCCTATGCGACATATTTAGTAAACTTTTAAGTTTAACAAAATAATAAATCAAAAATAAGTTTTGTGAGTTTTTAAGATTCGTTAGACCAGATGGCGTTGCATGTAGGTACCTATTTCTATTTTCTTAAATATTTATTTTTAAATTTAATTACAATGAAACAAAAACTAAATGATACTGTGAGTTATGTATAATTTTTATGTATTAAAGTTATTTACATTGGTTTTGTACTTTTTACGTGATACGCGTACAAAAAAAGCTTATAAGAGATGGCGCTGATTGAAATTAAATCGCTCTAGTAAAATTTATTCTTGATGACATAGTGTATTAATAAAACGGAGGTTTTAACAGATTTATTATAGGTATAGATTATTTTTTAGTATTTATAGGTCGGGGAACGTCTTTTTGTATTTTGTACGTATAAAATTTGAAGAAAAATCTCTTTGGTTGTACTGTTTATATCTGGCTGGTTTTAATATCAACACATATAGGACATTAAAGAAAAGAAATTTTAAAAGGAAAAACACATTACGGTCATTTTCAATTTTTTCTGCCCGTCAAAATGAGTCAATGTAACGAAGATATTCGATACATTCTGAACTTTTATTCCAAAAAAGCCAAAAATGCGAGCAAGCTGCGTAAAAATTTGAGACGTTTATGGACCTTATGCAGTGTCAGTCACAGTAACACAAAGTTTTTCGTAAACACAAAAAAAAAATTTAAGCACAAATACTATTTTTCTGTTAAATCTTTGTATTGACAAAATTTGCAAACTTCTGCTATTTGTAAAAAGGAATGTCATTTATAAAGGTCTTAAATAGATCTTCGAAAAAAAAAAAAAAACGAATTTTATTAACATTTAAAACATGAGATGAAATAAGAAGGTTTTAGTTAATTTTACACGATTCAAAACAAGTATATTTAAAAAAAATTACGATAGTTGACTTAACTAGTCATAACATTAAACATCGTACAGCGTCCCATAAAAAAGTTGTCTAAATGCTTATCTTAAAAAATCTTATAATAATATTACTGTTGCATGTGAATATAGTTAAAGGTGAATATACGCTTCTTGGACTCAAACAATAATAAATTTGTTGCTTTTATGAATACATAGTGAAGATTTTTTGGCTTAGTCCGTATTTTTGTGATAATTGTTTTATTAAAGGTCTTTAACAAGTTACAGTATCAATTCGTCATGTCTTGTTGCTAATTTTTAAAATAATTTTCGACATATTTATTTTCATTGAATTGGTATACTTTGTTTTCACGTGTTAAGTATTAAAAAAATAAACAACATACTTATATTTTATCGAAATTAATTATTTTTCTTACAATGAAGTAAAAAAAAGTGTCTCCCTTACCTAACGACATTAAAAGAGTGAATTTGGAACAAAAATTGTATTCTAGTCTCTTTGATCTTAACATACGCGAATTTATGGACAAGCTAACAGTCTTAGGCCCGATTTACATTATCTTAGTGTTTAGGAGAGTATTTTAGTACAACTTGAAAGGCAAGTTCTTTAGTGCCTTGGTGCGCTGCGAGTAAACATTTACATTTCTTCCAGTAGAGTATCATATCGATTTTTTTATCTGACAAAAAATAATAAATTTAATGTAATTTTCGTATACAAAAGATACTGTTAATAGAAAAAAAATGTTACTATTATAACTTCAACCCCCCCCCCCCCCCCCCCCAGTGTTTACATGTTTCAACTACTTGCTTTAGTACGGTTCTACTTGACTTTCAAGTTGAATCAAAATAGAATCGCTTTTTATTTTTGTTACAAGTAATACCCCTCCCGCACCCGCGCATACCACGGCGTGCCGCTCTTCCCTCGTTGTGTGTAAACACGTAATTAAGCAAAATCTTTAGGAGAGTGTACAAGTGCCGTGAAACGCATGAAACGCGTGCGTGTTTTTGATTAATAAAGATGGCTAAATGGTCGGAATATACAACTATTAAATTTGTGTCTGAATATGTTGTTCTCGAATGTTTATGGAACATTAAAAACAGAAGAACTTCCTCCAAGAATGGATCTGCGACTAATCCATTGACGCTCCCATATACGTTTCGGTTTATTTATTTCGAATAAAATTTCGTCTTCTATTTGTTCTACAACTACAGTTAGTATTTTGCGTAGAATAGCGCGTATTTGGCAACTTCGTTGCGCGTTAATTGTGGCGTTGAAATGAACTCTACTGGAAGAAATGTAAACGTTCACTCGCAGCGCACCAAAGCACTATAGAACTTGCCTTTCAAATTGTACTAAAATACTCTCCTAAACACTAAGATAATGTAAATCGGGCCTTAGGTTCTATTCACATTGGTGTGGAGTCACGAATTGTCACAGAGCGTCAGTTTCTCGCGGAAATGTACTTTTAGATCCATAATTTTGTTTGATATTTTTTGTTTAATGTTTTTGCTGCAACATTTTATAAATGTGTGTATATATATATATATATATATATATATATATATATATATATATATAGTATATATATAGGAGACTTTCTATAGATATAGTCACTCATCACGATATCTCTGGAACTATAAGACCTAGAGACTTGAAATTTGGTAGGAATATTCCTTTTGCCGAGTAGAGGTCAGCTAAGAACGGATTTTATGAAATTCTACCTCTAAGGGGATGAAAAAGAGAGGCAAAGTTTGTATGGGACAGCGTGATCCTTGGTCCAATCTACTTCAAATTTTGCATAAATATTATTTAACTGAATTGATTGAAGACGTGTTTCGTATTTTATCGAAATTCATCCCCTAACGGGGTTAAAAGGGGGTAGAAAGTCATTTTGATATAAATGCTTATATAATGATATAATTAGTGCTTTTTTAAAATTACATTTTATTTTGACACATGTTTGACAACTCAATCCGTCGAGTATAAAATATTTTCCAGTATTGACGCAGGTGTAGGTGATATCTTTTTTTGGATGATCCTGGTGGAACAGCCCAGAGTTTATATTAAACGTAACAAAATTGAGTGGTAAATATACCATGTGATCGCTTTATTGTAAAATAGTGTTTTATATAATATTTTTTACTTCAATGTTGGTGTTGTATGAAGTCAAGGGTTTTAAATTAAATGACTCATCAGCAAGGCATCTGTAGTTCACAATGATACAGATATAAAAGACACCGAAGTGAACTTGGAAACATTTTTGAATTATAGGTACGGCATTTACACCCTAATTAGTACAGATTGACACCAGGGACTAATGTTGGAACAAGATCAGAAAAGATTATAAATCATGTGCCTATTTAACTTTATCTTACACTAAAACTAAGAAGGAGGAGATAAAAACTGTCTTGGACTATTATTAAATATAAATATACTAGCTGCTGCCCGCGACGTCGTCTGCGTGAACGCTGTACAGCACCAAAAATACTTACGATTATACCTTTTAAAATAACATTCATTTACCCGTTTCTTCTTTACATTTCATATCTACAGAAAGTACAGTAACAGAGGGAGACTGTCTTTTGTAAAATTGACTTTCAAAAAGTGCTTATTTTTAGCCTGCTTTTTTTTTTTTTTTTTTTTTTTATATATAAATGTATGTCCACGGGCTCATTTTGCCCATGCCTTTTTTATTCCAGATTTAGGTATACTTAGTACAATGGTAGCTGCTTACATTATTAAGGACTTAATTAAAAACTTAATGTCTCTAATGTGACAACGTGAGTCCACCGACCAAAATATGAAGGTATTCTTAAATCTAATGACATGCATTTTTTTTTCTTTTTTTTTTTTTTTTTTTTTTTTTTTAACTTTACTTTGCTAATTGTACAATATGCTATTACTAACGCTTAACTTATTTTCCTAATACTGATTTTATAGCTATTTCTTATAAATATATTTCTAACAACTATGTCCTCGCACCGATGTTTTTACTCAACATATCGAGCACACTCTCAATGACGGCGGTATCTCTGTGATGAATCGCCATCTTGAGACTGTGCTCGAGGATTTCCTTTTCCGTGGTCTCCGCCGCCCTTCGACAAAGCGACCAATTGCGTCATCACAGTCGTCGGTGTAATAGACACAGGTGTTAGTGTGTCTAGTCACCGCGACTACGGCGTGCGAAACGCTGTCGTGGATTCGGAGCCTCCTCGTCTTAGTCTGGAGGACGATGACGTCCTCGTAGGTCTGGCCCTGTGCCTCATGGATGGTTAAGACGCGCGATCCCTCGCCGGACCCATATCCCTGGTCAGTCAACAATCTCTTTTCATCTTGCGTAAAGACCAGGTATAGGGTCCGATCCCTTCCTACGGGGATATGCGCGCCTGTGAGGCTCTCCACTCGCAACGATCGGATCTTGGCGCTGGAGCTGTATATGGTTCCGTAGACCTCGCTGATGGCAAATGCGACATCCTTGGGGTTGCGATGCGTGCATGACAACTCGCACGAGATGGTTGTTAGCAGGGTAGGTCTACAGTACCGCATTTCAAACAGGTTATCCCTGTCGATATACGGCAGTTGGTTTGTATCTCCGACGAGGATCACCTTCTCTGCACCGGATAGTCGGGCGGCCATTACTATGGCTCCGAAGTGGTTCATAAGGGCTTCGTCCACCGTTAGGCGGGTAATTGTCGAGCCCTCACGGAAACCATTTACCAAAACGGAGGCCATAGTACGCACCTTTTGCTTGGCTTTGTTGCCATAGTGGTGTATTTTTAGCCTGCTTTGAATAAATGACTTTATGGTGATTCTGCTGAATTAAGTCATAAGTTGTGACTGAAACGGATGGAGAAAATAATAAATAAGGAATACAGAATAGGGTAAAGATACATATTTATAGGACTTCTCGATGAACAACATTAGTATTTTGGCTCTCCGCAGCCAAAATGTTAAGAGAGTCAGGACTGGTGACGCGGGAGCAAGCGACGTACAGCTGCCCGTGTGAAGCAGCTCGTCCTGAGGTCGACACCAGCTACACTCAGTGTCTGCCCCTGCGACTTATTGATGGTCATCGCGAAGCAAACACTCACGGGGAACTGTACGCGCTTGAACTGGAACGGAAAGTTATGAGGTATGAGGGGAATGCGTGGTATAAATACAGCTTCGCCGACGCCACAACCCGTAAGAATTTCCGCCTCAATGGTGTGTCTGTGGAGCGAGATGACTTTAAGGCGGGTCCCGTTACACATCTTTGGAGGAAATAGGTTCCGGAGAAGCATAAGCATTTCTTATTTTTATGATGTATATGGCATGCTTAATTTTCCTCTTTCTTCGTTATTTAGCTCAAATTGCTTACAGCAATAGCGTGCCGTTTCCGAGTTTAAATTTTGTTATACATCTATGCAGCTCTTTTTAAATTCTGTTTGTTATTACATACAGAAAAACTCGATGAATTTTATAAGACATAGATGAAGCAGCCTAAAACTTATATAAACACATTTTTTTAAATTGTCTTGCTCATCTCTGAAACGAATCAACGATACAATTTTTATTAAAATGCACAACTCCATCTATGACTTTTATAAACAACTATTAACCTCGCCAACATGATCAAATTTAAATTATTTACATCCAAAAAGGGTTTACACATGTAATTCGACTTGATGTTTTTAAAATCTCATAGATGGCGCTGCTCTTAAATTGTCTTGATACTACTTATATTCATTTCTTATATTATATTCATTATGTTTATCAGCCTAAGTTACTTATATTTCGTGATTTTTATAGTGTGAATATAGCTTATAGCATGGTTATTAACATAATAACAACATTCAAATATGCGTCGTTAGATTACACGCTGTTACAGAATGCGTTGAAGAAATAAAGGTTCACTGCTCGTTCCCCGTAGGTGATAGCGTGATAATATATAGCCTATGTTATGACCCGACTTCTTAATAATATTCGTGCCAAATTTGAAGTAAATCCATGCAGTACTTTTTGAGTTTATCCCGGACATACATACAGACAAACAGACAAACAGACAAACAGACAAACAGACAAAAATTCTAAAAACTATATTTTTGGCTTCGGTATCGATTGTAGATCACACCCCAAGTATTCTTTTTTAAAAATATTCAATGTACAGTTTTGACTTTTCTGCCATTTTATTATATGTATAGATGTTTGACATACACACACGATATTTTTTTATAAATAATACATATAGAAATAAATACATATTACACCCAGACTCGAGGCAGGAATCGAAGCCACGATCTTGGAGCAAAAAGCAGGGTCACTACCAACTTTTTTTTTTTTGTTTATTTGTTCAAAACACATACAGCGCACATATTATATTTTTACAAAAACCCAGCCACGAAAACCTCATAGGGTTTATCTGGGCAAGGTGAGTCGTACAAGTAATATTTTACAGATAAGAAATACGCAAACACAACACACAAGAATAATTAGGTTTTTACATTAATTAATAATTTTAGAGTTGATGAAGTAATGTTTTAGCTTTGTTTTATATTTTTCCTTTTTAATATACATCTGCACTAGCTCCTCAGGCAATTCATTTACAAATTTCGGAATTAAATATTCTATTTTACGCGTTCCGTATACATTATTTACTTTAGGGACGTGATATTTATTTTGTAAGTAATAATAGTAACTGTGACGAGTCAATCAAAATTTAAAAAATAAATACTTGTGGGTTTATTCAAATCTAAGAAACAAAATCGTATTGACTTGTGGTGTAATTATACCAACGATACAACGAACGAAGCGTTGATGACCGTTCTGGTGTAGTGGTGTGAGTAGTCGCCTCAACGCGTCGCCTCAATGCCGGTGGTCGCGGGTTCGATTCCCGCTCGGGGCAGATATTTGTATTTGTGCCAATAATTGTTTCAGGTCTGGGTGTATGTTCTTGTGGGTTTCCCCACCGTGCCCCGGAGAGCACATAAAGCCGTCGGTCCCGTTTGTTATCATGGATACTTTATAATAATCTTTACTTATGATAGGAATATTATTCGCCAAACCGTAGTGGAGCAGCGTGGTGGCAGTACAACCCTTCTTCTTTATGGAAAAAAGCCTTCGCTCAGCAGTGGGTTGTTTACATGCTGATACAATACAGTACAGTAAAAAAGCATTTGTGGCCTGCAGTGACGAAACTGAGTCTTACCATAAATATTAGAGTCCATCTAAGGGCAGATGTTACTGCCGGACAGTTCTCAGAACTGTTGCTTAAAATAGGAAATGGTGACTTCCGGGACCTGGATAATAATATAATGTATGAGTGTATATGTGTATGTATTTACCATAAACAAAGCTTAAGGTCAAACCCTTAATGTAGCGGGACTATACTTGAGCGAAAGCTGCTTCTCTCACAGCCAGTTGTATATGGCATGTTACAGAGTAGACTGGTGATTTTAGCACCCCGAAGCAAATCTTATTTTAATGTTTTTTTTTTAAACTTTAAATCCCTACTCTATAATATAGATTGTTACATTTTATAAGTATTCAAACATTTTAACATAATAATATATATGTTACAACAAAATTAATAACGTAAAAAAACCTTTTAAAAATCCTATTAGAACCATTTTCATCTTCTACGCGGACGAAGTCGCGGGCTAAAAGCTAGTGTATATATATTCCATTTGTCATTATTGTCACTATCACTTCGGTGCTTTAGGTGTATGACGGATACCTCTGCACTCGAATGAACGCATGTCAACGCGCGACAATTAAATTTGTTTAACATAATTTTCAACGATACTAAATCATGATAATTGAGCTCTGTTAATTTAGTGGCGTATCACTACGACTCCGTGCCAATGTGAATATAATCTGAAACGATATTCAAATAATTTTGCATTAGTTGTTGGTGCATGTCGTAAGCGTGTCTCTGCTAGTACTGTACTGTATGATGTATGTGCTTGTAAACAACCCACTGCTGAGCGAAGGCCTCTTCTACATATAGAAGAAAGGTTGGAGCTTAATCCACCACGCTACTCCACTGCGGATTGGTGGATAATTTCCTACCATGAGTAACGATCGTTATCAGGTGTCCATGATAACAACCGGGACCGAAGGCTTTACGTGCTCTCCGAGGCATGGTTGCGAGACTCATAAGGATATACACCTAGACCGGAAAAAAATATTTGTACAAATACAAATAACTCCCGAGCGGGAATCGAACCCGCGACCGTCGGCGCGCGGTTTGAGGCGACAACTCGCACCACTACATCGCAGTAATTCCCCTGATAAGTGTACGCCCTAACAATTCATATTGTATGTTCATGTATGTTGTAAAACCTTATATTATTTTTTGTACGTCATATATGATTTCGTCACTTTTCTAGCTATTTCCCCCGGCAGTTTTGATGTCGGAGGAAAACAGATCAGCCAGATGAGTTAATTTCATTATTCTAAAACAAACTCCGACATTATGACTCATGTGAAATAAAATGACATTTTTAAAGATCTTTTTGAAATACATAGAAGAGGCGGTTTGCTAAATAATATAATTGGTTTAGAATAGGACTAGGATACTAGATCTTAAGTATTAAATTTTCGCAAATAGTTTCTATTGTGTCGTATTGTAATTTATTCAATTGTGTCGAAAATGTAAATGAAATAAGATATTTAAATAGGTGATAAAATAAGACACATAATGTATTCATTTTTAACTCTTTTCCGTTCTTAGGGCGGGTTGTTCGTACACTTCTGATAAAGTTGTAACCGACTAAACTATAACGACCGTTCTGGTGTAGTAGTGCGAGTAGTCGCCTCAACGCCAGCGGTCGCGGGTTCGATTATCGCTCGGAGTAGATATGTGTATTTGTATAAATATTTATTTCCAGTGTGGATGTATGTCCTTGTGGGTCTCCCCGCCCCACAATAAATAAAAATGGTTAGAAAATATTAGTTAATTTTGTTAAATAAAACATTCTAATTGGACTATGGATAAAAAAAATATTATTATAAATAAAACGTTTCCGCTCACAGGGCTCTTAGGCGATCATTCAAACAGTAATTTTTAATAACATTAATACAATAACTATCAAAATCTCATCTGTCATTTCGCAATCTAACTTTAACTTGACTTATATTATTGTCTGATATTACATCGATTATGGTTACGATTGAAATAATAATTATTATAAAGGCTTTCACTAGTACCAAGATGACAGCACAGATTACTTCGCCAACGTCACGTAGAATGGAGAAGACACGAAGGAGATCGATCGGTGCATTTAAGGTTACAACCTTAATAGAATTTTGAAGACCATAGAAATAGTTGGTATTTTTTGGTTAATCCTTAACCTAGAAAAACACAAAAATTTAAAAGACAATATTGTTAATAATCTATTTACAGTTACATTATGTTAGAATAATCGCAAAATATATTTACAATTTAATTTTGTTCCGTTTAATATATTTAAATAATATTACAGGACTTGTCTAAATGAGCTGTCGCCAAGGCTCGTAGGTCTTAACTGCAATTACAAAAAAGTTCTAGAGAAGCAAGTTGTAACGGTAAAATTAAAAATTAACTAGCCATCACTTGAGCATTAGGATTCTGCAATTTAGATTGGCAAATTTAATTATAACTATTTTCTTACTTTAAATCACCGGCTTGCCACTTTTTACCCCCTCTACTGTCTTATTTGACTATCTATTCCACCGTTATACCACATCAACAAACGTAAAAATTTTAATTAAAATAAATTAAAATTAAGTGGTAATCGTGGGATCAAGGCTGATTACAGAGTCATTTTGTCGATAGGTCTACAAATCAGATCAGATCTTCTAATGATTTATGTCACTATATAGTTATAGTAACTTTTGCTTCCTCGACACGATTAGGTTGGTAAAGTTGTGTAATAAGACAGTCGAATTATGAATCGTATCTCTTAGCATTGTATGGCAAGCCGCTGCTTTAACCTAACTATAACCACGCGTCGAGCAACCCACCTTTAATCATACGAGTACATTCACGAATAGGGTCATTGACATCAAAACATTTTAAAACTGTTTTTAAACTTTGAGTCTTTTGAATATAAGGCCTTAATTGTTTAAATAACCTTATTAATTATATCACTATGCAAAATAAATTACTCATAGTACCTAATTACTTCATTATGCAAACATTTGGACTTATATATGAGACCAAATGTTGAACATTGACGTTTAATTTATTCTTTTTGATAATATAAACCGTATCATGTTAGACAAATAATAAACTGAAGGTTAAATGAAATGTCTTATTATATTGAGAAGTATTCATTTAATTATTAGGTAATGTACGCCACATTCATTATTATACAAGTGATAAAGTTTATCCTTGTATGGTTTTTATGAACTATGAGTAAACTGAACTGACTAAGCATGTTAACATCTCACAGCTGGGCAAAGTCTTCTTCTTCATATATAAGAAGGGTTGGAGTTTAATCCCTCTTCGGGTTGGCGGATAATTTCTCCACCATGAGTAACAATTGCATGGTATAACAGTTTACATGTTCTCTGGAGCACGGTGGGGAGATTACTCGCACCACTCATACCAGAATGGTTGTCTAGATTTTTGTTTTATACTGAAAAACAAAAAATGCAATAAGTTAATGTAGGGGACCTTAAAATTTTCTTTTTCCCGAAATTTTGATTTTTATGGTTAATCTATTTATGAATTTTTAATAAAATAATATTTTTCACTATTTACTAATATTTTTTTTTTAATTTAAGTCGCTTTTATTATCTAGGGTCATTAGCGACTACCTACAAGGTATTAACAGTATTTTACAGCAATTAAATTAAAGTATAATAGTTAGTTAATATTAAGAATTTTACAGTATTTTTCTAATCGGTTATTTACTATTTATATTCAAGTATATATTAAAATGTTTATAATAAATAATGTCATGCTAAGTTTACTTTATAATTTATCTTCACATAACATAAGTTCGCACTATCCTACTTTTAAATAGTTCCAGCTGAAATAAAACAAAAGTAGTAAAGAAAATAATCATTTGGCAACGTTTCTGGAACTCGGTCAATTCTGGAAATTTTTACGTAAGAGTTCGATTCGATACGTCAGACTTTATGTGATAAAGTGATAAAAACATCGGAGGCTTAAATGTAACAAAATTATAAAATTTTAACGCTGCTATATTATTAAATAACGCATATACCTATTTGTTTTATATTCCCTCAAAATTTAAGGAATATTTTGTCAATAAACAAAATAATATTGCATTCATAATCTTTTTGTTAGATACGCCGACATAAGCAACCATAAATTACGTCGACTATATAAATACGTCAATCGTCGAGGCGTCGTCGTGTGTTTTATGAAAGTCATTATCTGAAGTTCAAGGCCAATGCATTATTTTTCTTCTCCAGATCATAATAAGCTTAGCCCTATTTTCGAAACATCAAAATACATATTTAAATTTAGCAATTCCTGGTTTTAAATGTTTTATCTTGAAAGCTCCTTGTATTGCTTCTACATAAATATTATTGATTACAAACTAAAATAAAAATAAAAACATAAAACTTAATACGATCTTGCAGTGTTCTTCGGAACGTTGGTAGTTATTTTGTGATACGGAAATAGGCACTGGTGGTCTTCAAGAATCTAGACACGTGTAAAGCTTGTTATGTAAAATATATTCGACTCGAGTGCCCGAGAAATAACACCTCTGTTATTTCTTTTCTGCAGTTTCAGACTTTCGCGACCTTGTGAAGGTAACACGTAATAAGGTTCTGATTTCATGTTATTTATGATGTTATAAAATTCTAGAAGTTACTGCGGCTCTACTCGTTTTGTGATTTGATATTAGTTAAATTGTTTTAGTTGTAGCGTGCTGCGTGTTTTTTAGCCTCCTCTTAAAACAGATAACTTGTTACTTAACTAAATAAATTGATTATATTAGTAAATTTTTATAATGTTATAATTATATATCTTGTTATTTACTTACATCTTCCTTTTAAAAGTACATTATCAATAGATTTTTTTGAATATTTGGAAGTTAAGTAACTTGATAAAAAACGGTAAATACAGATAGATCGTAAAAGCCGATTAGTTCAATGAATCCTTGAAAGTTGGAACACTTGCTTTCAAGGACGAACGAGGGATAACAAAGTTAGTTAGGTTATTATTGACGAACAAAACAGTTTTATATGTACACATGTGTATATTACACTACTCAGGAACCTATAAGTTGTAAAGTAGGTACGTTTATAGAAACAAAATTTCCACGTGTTTACTACACACTTTCGTTTATTGTACAAAATTCCATTGAAAATACAACAGATACGTATCTGGTTTTTGGTGTCGTTGAATTTATTGTCTTTAATTTCTTAATCAATAGAATGAGTTTAAATTAAAATCACGTAAAATTTGACCTTTTTTAACTATAGAGTTGTACCTACTTCTGAAATGGTGTAGCTGTACATAGATTATTAACAAAGTTTTGATATGTTTATCGTACTTTAAACGATTTTGTTTTAAGTTAAGAGTCGATCATGAAATACCTACTATATCTACAGTCTCCAAAATTCTATTGACGTTATAATCTCTACGACACCGAGTAATCTCTTTCCTGTCTTCTCCATTCTACAAATTAAATTATCCGTGTTATTATGGCACTATGGTAAACCTTCATTAGAAACGAATAAATATGCTTTGGAAAATTTTCTAATGTTTTTATTTTATGCTACTATAATATCATCAAGAGTCTTGGTGTTATCGCCGACTCTTTTTATGGTCATTTAACGTTGCGGAAATTAACTGTAGGATCTTTGCAACTTCTCATTCGCTCAAAAAATGTAAAAAAAACTTTCTTATAATTAAAACCAAGATTTTTTTCTAATAGCCTGCTACTTCCAATCTTGGACAGCACAGTTGCTCATTACTCAGGTCAAAGTCAAAGTCAAAGTCAAAATATTTTATTCAGCATAAAATTATTACAATTATTCACTGAACGTCATGAGTTTACCACCAGTTCGGAAAGAAGAAGCCTCTGACCTGAGAAGAACTGGCGAAAGAAACTCAGCGGGACTAATATTTTTTTTTTTAACGTAATGTTTTTTTTTTCTAATGTAAATTGAAATTTACAATAATTCTCTGTAAGTTGAATTAGCCTGGTGGCGATCACATCATTCCCAAGGCGTACTATCTTCTAGAAAATCGTTTATCGAATAGTATCCTTTAGTACACAAACGTTCTTTTACAATTTTTTTAAATTTAGCAATAGAAGCTTTTTGAACGTTTTCTGGGAGCATGTTGTATAAGCGTATACATTGTCCATAAAAAGAATTACTGACTCGGCGTAAGCGAGTTACAGGCATTACAAGTTTATGTTTGTTCCTAGTATTAATGCTATGCATGTCGCAATTCCTGGGAAATTCGTGTATATTTTTATGAACATACATAACATTTTCGTACACATATTGAGAAGCAACAGTCAATATTTTTATTTCTTTAAATTTATCTCTTAATGATACTCTAGGGCCTAAACTATAAATTGCACGAATAGCTCTTTTCTGCAGGACAAAAATTGTATTAACCGTAGCTGCATTTCCCCATAATAAGATTCCATAGGACATAATACTATGAAAATAACTAAAATATACTACGCGAGCTGTATCTACGTCAGTAATAAGTCTGATTTTTTTACCGCGAACGCTGCAGAGCTGAGCCTATTCGCTAATCCCTCAACATGGAGATCCCACTGCAATTTCGAATCTATAGTTAAACCTAGGAATTTAGTGGACTTTACCGGTTTTAACATTTCCCCTCCTAATTCTACACCATTATCAACAAGTTTAACATTAGGTGTCGTGAATTTTATTAATTTTGTTTTTTTGTTATTTAATAGTAAATTATTCGAATCAAACCAATAGACAACCTTTGAGAGAGCATCGTTTACATCGTCATACATAGGTAAATTACGTTTTACCTTAAAAATAAGTGAAGTGTCATCAGCGAACAATACTATCTCATGTTTGTCCTGTACAAAAAATGGGAGATCATTTATGTAAATAAGGAAGAGAAATGGCCCAAGAATAGAGCCTTGTGGAACCCCCATATCTAGAGGAGCACCAGGAGATCTCTTACCATTTACATCAACCCTCTGTATTCTATTACTCAAATAGGAATTCAGGAGGTTGAGTGCCTTATTTCTAATCCCATAATGATGCAGTTTCCTGATCAACGTCTCGTGATGCACACAATCAAAGGCCTTAGATAAGTCACAGAATATCCCAAGAGCATACTGCGACCTTTCCCATGCCTCAAAAACATTTTTAATTAGCTTAACACTAGCATCTGCTGTGGAGCGACCTTTTGTAAAACCAAACTGTTTCTTATGTAGTAGATTGTGTGCATTAAAATACGATAACATTTGCCCGAGTATAATTTTTTCAAAAATTTTACTAAATGTTGGCAGTACTGAAATAGGTCTAAAATTATTAGGGTGTAGGGTACTGCCTGATTTAAAAATAGGAATTACTTTACTGTGTTTCATTAGATCAGGAAACACACCATGTTCTATACAGCCATTAAATATAGTAGCTAGATGAGGTGCAACGACATCAATTATGGAACTAACAACTTTTACAGATAAACCCCATAGATCAGCTGTTTTCTTGACGTCCAAGCTTCTGAAGGCTACTATTATATCTTTGGGGTTTACGGGTTTAAATATAAATATTACATTACATTCTTTAACGTTTTTCTTTAGCAAAGATTCGGCAATACATGGAGATGAATTAAGTGATTGCGTTGTTGAAAGTGGAATGTCAGTGAAAAATTTTTCAAACTCAGATGCAACTTCTCGGTCTGAGGTAACAAAATTATTATTAATATTTAACTTAAAATCGAAGCTGCGATCTGCGACTCTTCCACTTTCACAAGCAATTATGTTCCATGTCATTTTGATTTTATTATGTGCATTTCTTATTTTGTCTTTAATATACAAGGATTTAGCCATGGAACATACTCTTCTAAACATTTTTGAGTAGGCACTTACAAAAGAAGCAAACGATACACTATGATTATAGGCTTTTGCACTGTACAATTCATAAAGCCTTTGTCTGCTCTTATATATGCCAGGTGTTGCCCATTCACCAAATGTCAAGAGACCCCCTGAATTGACTGTTTTAGAAGTAAATATTGTAGAAAATTCAGTTTTTACTAATTTAAATAAAGAGTTATATAAGTAATTGGGATCATTGATGTATGATAAATAAGGAAGTTTTGCCACAATACCACATCTAAACTTCTCCATACGTGTAGTACTTATAGGTACAAAAGTCTTTTTTAAAGTATTTTTGTTGGTATTTAAAGAGTAAGAAAAGGAAGCTAACTGGCCACAATGGTCTGAGCTTAACTTATTAATAATAGCTTTATAATAAGGTTTACAATTTGTAAATATGTTGTCAATACATGTAGCACTGGTAGCAGTGATTCTAGTGGGTTCAGTAAATAAGTTATGTAGGTTATATGATAGAAGCATAGATTTAAATCTGAGACTTATATTAGAATTATGTAATAAATCAATATTAAAATCCCCACATACAGCAATAACCTTATTGGAATTATTTAATTTTAACAAAACTTCTTCCAATACTTTCTCAAAGTACTCATATAACCCACTAGGAGGTCTGTATACGCATACAACAATGAAGTGTTCAAGCTCTACGCAGGCTAGTTCAATAGTTTGCTCAACAGAGAGGCTCACAATGTCTTTACGTTCTTTATATTTAAAAAGTTTACTTATAATTATTAAAGAGCCACCGCGTATAGCTTTTTCTCTGTTGAACATACTAGCTACCTGGTGACCGCTGAAGTTAAATATGGACTGGGAAATAGAAAGCCAGTGTTCTGTTAAACATAAAATACTAATATTTTCACCATTCATAAATAACTCCAGTTCTAGATCTTTACCTAGCATGCCCTGTATATTTTGGTGCACCAGGTTTACAGTATTTGAATTTTTACAACTTTGGGCATTCTTTAGCAAATTATTATAACATTTATTTGATTTAATGTCATGGGTTATTAATATGCTAGAGGTATCCTCTGTTGTCTTAATTATTAATTTAAATTATCATTTGGAACGGATTCCACGTCACAAATTGTCATATTATAATTTTGCTCAATAGGAGCAGATGTCAATGAAACCAGATTATTGGCTATGTCAGTTTGTATATGGTAAGATAGCACAGATGCTATCTGTCGTTTAAAAAAATATGGTAGGCTCAGCCTACTATATGTCAACATATAATTATAATTTTTCCATAAATTATTTATGTCAATAACATCAATTTTGTTACTTTTTATTTTATTTACATTTAAGTATTTACAAGTAGTTAATGTATGCATTAGATTATTAATATCATATCTTAACCTATTTTCCTGGGGCAACTTAGCTAAATAAGGTAGTGTAAACAATAGAATTTTATTAATATTTAGTTGAGACAATTTATTAAAAATATTTTCCATTAAATGTTTGTTTACATTACCCCTTCTCCCAATTAATAAAATAATAGTTGTGTTGGGACAGTGAGCCTCACTCAGAATGCTATTTCATATTTGATTATAAGTGGCTCCGGGCATGCAATGATTGATTACTCTCTGTCCCACACAAAAATCATTTAATAATACACCCATATCTTTTCCTAACTCATCACTGTAAATTTTTAAATATTTTTTTTTGTCAGGAATAGATATAGACTGTGCAGGTACATTATAATATTTAGGGTCGGTGTGAGTCCCCGCAGGCCGAGTAAGGGATTCACTAGTTAAGTTAGTATCTATCTGCCCTGTTGGACCTGAAGCTAAAAGGTGACATTCACAATTTTGATATTTAACAAGAGAGTCAAAACGCTCTAGGTTATTGCTGCTAAGTTTCACCAGGTCATCCATGGCAGATATATGTTCAGCGATTTCTTTCTGAGCAGTACTGTATTTAGATGTTAATATTTCCAGGCTATATTTTAGATTTTCAATCTCGGACTGCAGTGAGCTAACATCGGCCTCATAGTCATTTTTTAATACATTCATTTCTTGACAGTATGATATCATTTTTGTTTTAATTGCTATTTTCTCTCTACAGATATTATTATACTTTTTATATATATTTTTTGTTTTTAAACATTTTTTGATGAGTTTATTAATTTTGATATATTTTTTTTAATTTATTTTTACTAGGCATAGGGATGGTAGTGTTCGAGTCATCGGTGGTCAAATCTATTACACTAATATTATTTTTCATGTTTGGGACAGAGGACACTAAGTTTGGTGCATTCTCAACCAATTCATTGTATAGACATTGGGTTTGAGAGGCTGTTAGACTATGGTTAATATTTTTAAGATGATTTATTTGTTTATTAGCCTCATGCAGCTGATGTTTCAATTCACAGTTGAATTTGAGGGTATCTTCATACTCATCTCTGCACTGGTCAAACCCATTGACTATTTTAAGAAGATTTTCATTTTCAGACATTACATTAGTATAATCAGTATACATTTGTGACATTTCATTTTTTAATTCTTTATTTTTTTTTTTTGAAAATCTTCTCCAACTCTTTCTCATTGTCGTCCCTTTCCTTTAGCAATTGCTCACACTGTACCCTGTATGTCTTTAGCTCCTGGAGCGTCAGCTGGAGTTGTTCCTCCGCCTGGCGCGCCTTGGATCCACGAGTCATCATTATTATTTTTTTTTTTAGAGAATTTAGTTAAATTAATCTATTTCTAACGTATGTACAGGTGGTGTGGACAATGTATTATAACTTCTATATTTATCTACTCAACAATTTTTGAAAAAATCAAGAAAAGAAATTACAATAACAAAGATTCAAATTAAATCTCGAGTTCGTTACCTGTACGATGACAGCTGACGAACACAACTTATCTTTTCGATATTCCTGTTATATATATTTATCACATGCACTTAGATTAAATTACTAATTATTTAAACCAAGCTATTTATTTTAAATACACAATATTTATTAAAAATTAAATAAAATAATTGGGAGAAGTTATTTTGACGTGTACACTACAGTGTTGCCCCCTATCAGGTTTTCTAGAAATACTAATAATTACTTTAGATCGTCTCCAAACATGTATAATTATATGTATATTATTATGTTTTTTTCTGTCTTAAGAAATTTGACAATGTCTTCCAATTTCGTTCGAAACTACAACAGACCCTGGTAAACCGTCGTTATGGAACCTCCACATTCCTTCTCTTCTCTACTCTGTTCTGCAGTTCTTAGTGCACTTTATGCTGAAAAACGCTTTTCTTTATTTGGAAACTTTACTTCACCCGATACTCCGCTCTTAAAATTTAAATAAATTGAGTATGCCTATTTGTCCTTGACAATCTCTATTTCATTTACGGCAGGCAGTAACTTTAACGGAATGCACTTCCTTTTGAAATTAGCCAATTCCCAAATATCGTCATTTTTAAAATGTCTGTACTAAATACCATTATTTCACTTTGACCTAAATAATTTTTTATGCGTCTAGTAAATATATTTGTTTATATATGTAAGCAGAGTATTACTTAAATTATATGCTGTGTATTGTAGGTCTGGAAGAGATTTACAAGCTTTTATATGTGTATAATTATAAACTTTGCTTGTATATCTCCTGTCTTGTAACCTAGCACCCAGATATGTATTATGTTATTATTATTATTTGGTTATTGAAACACTGTCACGCCCCACTTCTGGGCAAAGGTCGCTTCCGTTATGTAGATTAGAGTGCTTAATCCATCAAGCTATTCCACTTGATTGGCGAAAGTATGTTTTCATATAATTGTTCAAATTTTACTTTTTATTTCTTAAAACTAACCCACAAGGGTATATAAGGGCGTATTTTTCATGTTTTGAAATTAAGGAACATTTAAACGTCCCACCGAAACATTTAGTATAGTAAATACATTTTGTGACATAGGTATAAAAATAACCACTAAATCGAGGCAGTGTAGAGGAGTAAGCTTGAAATCTTTCCCTTATCAAAAAAAAGAAACCTCCATCCGGTGAATAGGACATTTCTTGTTTTTTCTTTATTTCCGACTTACCTATCAGTTTATAAATCCAACCCAAACTTGACAGGTACATTTCATATAATAGTATTACAATCTCATGTTAGGGTTTGCTTATTGAGAGAGATACATAAGATTTTCTATACATTAGCGTGCATAGGATTTTTTTAGAAGGTCTGTTTTCCTAAAAGTTTGTGGATTTTATAGTAAGTATTTAACACTCTTGGTTTTACTAGAGTGTGAAAAAAAGTTATACGGTAGACATTCTCCCACTCTACTTCACGCATATGGTATACAATCATATGTAACATCTAAATGATATTATGTATATATTAATACGTGAAACAAAAACTTTGTAGGTACCCCTTTTTACGAAAATAACGCGGACAAGGAGTATGAAATTTGGCACAGTTATGTTTATATGGAGAAGAAGTGCAGAATGCTAATATTTTTTATAATTTCTCAAAAAATAGATTAAATGAATTTAAAAAAAAAAACACTACACACACTACGACACACACATAATTATATACACTGTACATATATACACAAATTTTGATTATTGTCAAAGTCTGTTGTTAACACGGTCTTAAACACAAGTCTTACAACAAATTTTTTATCCATTTTTTATGACTGCTGCATATTATGCTCACTATGTTATGCGCAATCATATTTTTATGATGTTGGCAATGCTGTCACTTATAGATTAGGTCGAATTTCGACAAATGGGAGACCACTAGTTAATATAAATACAGCTTAATAGAAACCCATCAAAATTTGCATTAATTTCCAAACAATCTGGGTTTACATTTTTATTGCCTGGGAATAATTTTAATTCAAACGTATAAAGAAAATTTTAAGTTTTATGAATTGTTTATAGCATAAATTCATTTGAATCTACGAAAAATATTCCAAAAGCCATAAAAATGCAATTTGTATAGATCGGTCGGATATAAATGCACATTTTTAAGGGTCGCTTTCGGCTATATTCGCCAGAGTTTTATTTAGGTTACCCCTACTAATGTAGGAAACTTTTATTACCCTTTTTTATTCTATGGTAAATTGAAGTAAAATGTAAAATGTAAAAAAAAAATTGTAACGCATCAATTACACTGAAAGTTACGTCCTGTATTATAACATCAAATATATATTATAGGCATTGGATTTTTGTTAGATGACATTGAGATTACTCTTATTTATATTTCTATTCCAAGTTATTATTTAAAGCGAAAATTAAACATCAAAGCGATATTTTATATAATTTATTTTAATTAATAAATAGTCACACCAAATGAAAAAAATAAACAAATCAGTAAACGGTCAAAGTTAAATATTTTACCCACATTTTCATCGAAAACGTTTGTATAAAGAATATTCTTGATCTCTATTTCATCAACAATATAAGATAGCGCCTTTGAAAACAATTCTAGCGCTATTGTTTTACGTAAAAGCATTTTCATTCTACGTTTATACCGACGGCGTTTAAATATTCACATAGCACACTAATAGATTGAAACGCCTTTCTGAAGCGGTATTTAGATGTATATAGAGCAAGTGTGTGTCTTTATTGAATATTGGCGTAATTTCGACAACCGTTTTGGTGTAGTGGTGCGAGTAGTCGCCTTAACACCGGCGGTCGCGTGTTCGATTTCCGCTTGGTGCAGATATTTGTATTTGTACGAGTATTTGTTTCTTGTCTGCGTTTATACCCTTGTGGGTCCACCCACCGTGCCTCGAAGAGCACGTAAAGTTGTGTCCCGGTTGTTAACATGTACACCGGATAGCGATCGTTACTCATGGTAAAGAATTTGTCCTAAAGCCCGCAGTGGAGCAGCGTGGTGGTAATCTATTCGCTTAATAGCTCCAACCCCTCTTTATGGTGACGAGGACTTGGCCCAGTAGTGGAATGGCTTACATGCTGATTCAGCTCAGTTCAGTTCAATTCATAATTTTAAAAGAAACAAAAATTTAATATTTAGACTAGACTATCCTTTCGGTTTTACCAATGTTAACATTATGGCTACCCTTCCGATGAGATCTTTTGTGGGACGCAACCTGCATCGATACATTGGCTCCGTCTCATGTCAGGGAAACGGCTTTATGAGTGGGAGCCGCTTCGGAGAAGGCTGAAATGACTAAACGACACAAATATTCGTCACTAATCCAAAGTTATGTTTTTGTGCCGTTTGCAGTCACGCAAACACTTGGACCTTGGAGTAGCAGTGCAAAAAAAATCCTAAAAGAATTAACCCCACGTCTCATAGCCTCCACTGGTGACAGGAGGGCTGGTGCATTTTTTGCCCAAAGAATCGGAATTGCGATTCAACGGGGAAATGCTGCTAGTATTCTTGGCACCATTCTACGCGGACATGATTTATACCAAAACTGTTTGTAAATAATTATTTTAAGTTTTGAATTGTAAATATGTATAATATTGTAAAATTTATTTATAATATACTTTCTAATGATAAAATAATTATTAAAGTTGTTTCAAATAACCCTCCATTTATGTAAATTTTATTGTATGCATATTATTCTTTTAAAGTGATAGCTAAAACTGTGTACACAGCGCTATTAAAACAATTTGCCGTTTATCGGACACGTGGACAAATATTTGACAATTATCGACAAATAATATAATGACAATATAATTCATAAATTTATGAATTGAGTTGTTTTTTTTTAAATTCAATTACGATCTTTTTTTTAAACGTAAGTCCGGAACGTGAATTGATAAATATTTAAAATCTAAACTTTTTAATTAATGCATCCTGTGTTGACTTCAATACGTAATGCATTAAGATTTTATATTTAAGTTAATATTGTTTTGTCATATAATGCGTTGTACTAAATTAGTGCATGTCAATCAATATATAAATAAATAAAAAAATATAGTGTAAGTAATAAAAGTATAGTACTAATTTTGATGTCACAAAAAATTATACTAAAATTTATGTTTACCATTGTTATTGTGTTGTTTTACATCCAAAGATAAACAAAATTAATCTTTTAATTATAATCTGGAATGACATACTTGTACAATTCAAATACTTGTAAATTTGTAATCCATCGAGAAAACAAAAAAGTTATTAGAACGACTTTACTAAAATTAGAAAATTGAGTTTAATTTAGTCAGAGTTACATCAGACTAGACCTCTTTCAACTTTGATTTAAAACAAAGTTTAATTTCAAGTAAAATTATAGTTTGAGAGTTAAAAGACGTTGCTTATTATAAAATTAATATAACACTAATTAGACCAATTTGTTGCCTAATATGCTTTAATTAATTGTTGTTTAATTTTAATTACTATTTATTTTAAATTTTATTCATACAGGCTTCATTTAACTGGCTTTCATATAACTACTATTTATGACTATAAATCATTCAGTATAATGAATATAGGTGTCATTTACGATATAAATTGTATAATGCAGCCCCAAGTTTTATTACTTCGTTAAAAACTTTTTATCTTTGTAAGATATTCGCCAGTCTTAATGTACGTATCACTTGAACTTTTTAGTCGCAAAAAAAAAAACGCTTTGATGCTACAACCGCACATTTTTTACCAGTTACTGACGGTGTCGTAAAAGAGGTGAAATATCCGGGCACGCAATTTTTCCAACTTTTTCCTCTTAAGTAAGGTAAATCTAATATGTCACTGTCGCTGAGCCCTACGGGTGTTATTTACGTCGTTTATCCCAATTAGTAGAATAAAGTAGTCCGACACCTGATATTTTTAATTGTCACGATTAGGACAATGGTATATTTTTCAAAATAAATAAAATACGCAATCATTAAGTCAAACAAGAGTGAACTAATTTTATATTGCCATTTTATAAATATAACATTTTATAGGTATACAATTAATATGAATATAAGCATCACACAAGTGATTGATAACATTAGAATCGTTAATGTGATGTTATCATTCCGTTTTATTGAAAACTTCTCTACTTGTTCGAAGATCAATATCTCGACATTGATTAATTGATCCCTAAAGTTATTCTTCCTCTCATTCATTGTATGCTAACATCTGGTGCTTGAGAGTAATTGTTTGTGATACATTATTGTTAAGTTATTTAAAAGTTAATAGATAAAATTACAATGCAACATAATTAAGTTTTCTTACAATTTTTGTTTCATAAATTTTTTATTAGTTTTTATCTTAAATTTATTTGTATTACAGTTATAATATAAATATTAGTTTAGATTTAATTAACGATAATAATTGTTTAATTAATACTTAGGTACTAATATAATTTTAATATAATCTTCTAAATACGTTATATTGTTTTAATTAAAACGTATTCGTCGTTCATATGATATGAAACAGATTCATTATCATTAATTTACGAAAACATTTAGTACAAGTTTATTCCAATGTATATTAACATCTGGTTTTCATTCGGTTTTACACAAGCAATTCCCCAGAATGCGTCATTTTAATATACAATTATACAATTTATTTCGGCTAGATTAACCGCTGTGTCATTCAATATTTTGTACTGTTGCCCTGTAATTGTTATAAATGCCTTTAGGAGGAGCAAACAAATGGATTTAATTAACGACAATTACAGGCGCGTCGGTCAGGTAGGGAGACCAGGACGTAGCTAATAGCTGGATATTGGATAATGCGTGTGCCATTGACTATCATTAATTATTCGACTGCTGAACTAATTAGCGGTTGCGTGTTTTATATGATGTGGTCGCTAAAATATCCGCTAGCTAAATTTATTTCCACACACTAGCGGTTTTTTATATATAGGATTGTTTTAAAACAAATTACTTGGCACGTAATATTATTTTATTATTTAAACTATTATATTATTTAAACTGTTCTATAATAAATTTTTCCAATTTATTTAGTTGTGTATGTGTCGTAACTTCGAGAGTAGATTTCCTTCGTCTAAATATGTATTAACTTTGGAGAGATTAATAACAATTCCGTGTCACTAGATTTTACTGTCCTCAGAACTTAATACGTAGTGAATGGGAAGTAAGTTGTAAGTTACTCAACAAGTTTCATACGTTCCCGAGGGATCGCTCGTTTGTAACTCCAATATAGGCCCCTAGTGTTACGCTCGGCGTGACTTCCTATAACTTCTTTTTAGGTTCTACAAACAAAAGGAAAAACCGTTAATCTTCTTGCGTTATTTATATGTTTATATTTTATTATCTCTGTTATTATTAATAATCTACCAACTATATATATGTACGTATTAAGAAAATATAAAATAATGATGTATATACGGTATTATTTGCTGCCTCTATATATTTATATAGTTTATTTGTTTTAATGGCTCGGAATCTACCGATTTGTTTTTTTTTTTTAAATTAATCTACTTCTTGGAGAAGGTTTAAGGGCTATTAAATATCTATTTGCAGTTTAAAGTGCGAGTGAAAACCGCGCGATATATCTAGTACTATATAATGGAAAGTATATTTCATTTATTTTTATACCTTTCAGTTTATTTGTAATGATTTGTAAAGCTGAAATCGTTCATGAAACGCGATAATTGAAGTGTCTTTATATCAATTTTCTTTATAGTCCAATCGGCTAAGTTGGCAAGTTAGTTGTTAAGGATCGCTCCCAATTTCACTCTTCGTTTGGTATTACGAATGAGCCTCTCATTAGTCGTTTGTGCCTTTTCTTTTATCAAGAGGGAAATGTTTCTCTTAGAAATCTAATAAATTGTTACTTGGACGAAAGGAATATGAGCGTATGTCCAATTGTATTAGATGACGATAAACATGTGACTCATCTAGATCAGATAATAATGATAAGCTTAACGTACTATCCGTGCGCAGATAGTCAGTAGGGTTGAAAAAAAAGGTCACATAAAGGTAGATTATTGTTGTATATATTTTACATCAAATTAATAAAAAATAGTCTCGGTCGAATTATGAATTCAATATAAAGTGTAATTATAAATAGTAAATAAAAAACGCTGTTGTTATTACGTAGATTATATATTTTTATGTATTTATATTTAATGAATGAATGAAACGAAGCCGTCAAATAATATTTTAATGGTTCCAAACAACGAAAACAAATAACTAACAAAAAAAAAGAACAAGTAAAACCTAACAAAACAACAATGAATTAATTCGGAGCGAAAGCAAAAAATTACACGTACGTATCGGCTGCGTTGCTAGCGGTACATATCAGACGAGCGAGGGACGCGGTCATCTCCAGTGGGAGGGGTAGTCATCGGCAAACCTTCTGCGCACAAGTAATATTATTTTTTAACATTTGCAAACGTTTTTTTTTTAGGTACTTCGTGAGCTGCTGCTGCAGAAACAGTCTGTAAACGTCTCACTTCTAAGCAAAGACCTCTTCTTCATATTGGAGCAAGGTTACTTCGTATAGTTACGCAGTATAATTTCCCATATATGATATGTATGTAGACCCAATAATGTGAAATAATATCACTTTTAGGAGTTAAATTATTCCAGTTAAAAAAAAAATTAAACGCATTTTCCTTATACAAAAATACTTATTTTTTTAAATATTTTATTTAAACTAAATCTTATTTCCGTATGTGTAGTAATTATTGAATAATTGACAATGAATAAAATTACTAATATTCGCCAAGAAGTTTTGTGTTTCAACATCGGAGCAACGTTTAAACATATGTTATCTGAGCTGAATGGGAAAACACGCTTCTTGTAGGCATTTATAAGGGATATAAATAGTGCCTTTGTCACATGGTTTTGTTTGGTAAAGACGCCTCGCCTATTTTCCCAAGAGCTCTCAAACCTAAGAGTCGTTAGCGAGCGCGTCACTACACCAGCTTTAAATTTTTAAAAGTCACTTATATTAGTTGTGTTTTCTTTATTTTAATATAATATATTAATTTTATAAAAAAAAAAAATTACACAATTTTAGTCTTAAAATCACATAAAAGTTAGATATGCGCTAATAAGTGCATAGTTTAATTTTGAAAACGTTACTGTTTAAAGATGGTCCTTGTTTTAATCTCATTGTCAGTAGGTACCTGGATGACCGAGCTTTACTTATATATTTTTTTATATCCTTAGATATGAATTAGATGCGTTGATAAAGGACTTCCAATAACAGTTTTTCTCACAAAAGAAGGACCTTGAAAAAAAAGGATAAAAAAAATTAGACTGGAGACACCTGGACTCGAACCGGGGTCTTCTGGTCCCGGACCGCCCATTTTCCACCTGAGCTAATATAACATTGTTGATGGTGGTGACATTTATCTTTGTATGCTAATGATATTGTAGCAGTTTTTCATTGCCTGAAAACACGGATAACACGACATTTTCTAAAAATGAATCCTTGCTAGATCGATTTCTCGCCCCCGAAACCCCAGCATACTAAATTTCATGAAAATCGTTGAACCCGTTTCTATATAGGTTCATACAAGGATTATTATATAAATAAAAAGGATTGCTCGTTTAAATGTATTAGATATTGTCCTCAAAATTTAAATGCTTGATATCTTTAATGCTTGGTAATGCTTGGTACCTATTACAACCTTTATGTTTTATTTTATTAAAATAAGTAGGTACAGAATATATTTAATACGGAAGTGCACTCAGCATATAGGACGGTTTATTATATATTATTTAAAGTAAATTTGTCTCACAAGACTTCGTAATATTACTTTTACAATTAGTGTAGATTATAACTGTACGGTTCTAGAGATGTATAAAGTTTCTATTCAAGGAAACGGATTTCAGTATAGAATATCTTGAACAACTGTTATAATACGAAGGGTATTTCGTTATACATATAGAATGCAGTCATGTTCTCGCCAATAGCTTTCCCATCTCCGTTCGTAGGTACTTAGTTAATGTGTTTCAAGGGTTTCGCTTAGACCCTTATAACAGCTTCGTAGATAATATTCCTTGGGATGCGTATTGTACTCAAGTCTTGCTACATCATGGTATTAAAGCGGCTGTAGTTATAGACACGGTATATCTAGCCTTATACCTTTCTAAAGTATATTTCATGCAGTCGTCCTAAGGACACGTCTCGACGTCTAAAAAATATGTAAGAATAATTCAGTTTTAAAGAAATTTAATTCTACATAATTATTATGTATTTTTTGTTTAAGTTTTTTCTAATTTAAGTATAATACAGAAAACATAATTATCTTATAAGTTAAACTTCAGTTTAACTTCAATTAGGGTAATAAATTTAACATTCCACGAATCATTTTGAACTAATAAGAACTGAGGAGATTTATTTGTACTGTATTTTTTTGTAATAAAATAATTTAACATTTTAAACATAGGTCCTAAATTTTCTAGAACTATCCTGTTCTACTTCGTGGTTAACAAAAACATATGTAACAACCCTGTGGCATCGACATTTCTCGAAACTACATATATATTTTACGCTGTATTTGTACTATGTAATAAATTTTTATCGTTTAACCCCTAGTGATTTATTTTTAATAACTAGCAGCCGGCTAGCCCGCCCCGGCTGCACCCGGAGTATATGTACCTTAACCTTCCTCAAGAATTATTGTGTATATTGGACAAAACCGCACGAAAATCCGTGCAGCAGTTTTTATTTTATTTTATCGCGAACAGAGAGACAGACCGACGCGGTGAAGGACTTTGTTTTATAATGAATAGTGATTTTAACGACACGATAACAAGAATATGTTAGGTACTCTTGTCTGTAACCCACAATTTACTCGCGTTAAGCATGTACTATTCAATTCAGTCGACATTCTGTATCAACCTGTAAACCACCCACTGCTGAGCGAAGGCCTCTACTCCATATTGAAAAAGGGTTGGAACTATTGGAACTTAATCCACCACGCTTCTCCACTTCGGGTTGGCGGACATCTTCCTACAATGGGTAACTATCGCTATCAGGTGTCTGTGATAACAACCGGGACCGACGGCTTTACGTGCTCTCCAAGGTGTCACGGTATAATATTTATATTATATCGACGAACAATAAAGAGATATTTAAGTAAAAGAGAGAAATAAATAAAAAAATATTAAATGAACAAAACTACAACATTTATTTTCATAGTCATATATGTAGGTAGGTAAGTTACAAAAATGTTAGAAATTTATCAATAAACAATGTTTTAAGGTAATTTTTAAAAGATCACGAGCTACGTGGTTCAATAACTATTCCTGGTTCAGGTCTAGAGGTTAACCGGACGGGCACTTAACTATTGGCACGTGGAGCATGGATGACCCCAAGCCGGTCTCCGCCTTGGTGTAGGTGTCGGGCAGGATGTGCGCGCCGGGACACGTGGACGGCGTACCCCGTCCGACGCTCGACGTCTCTCGCCGTAGAACGGTTGTAGGGATGGGCTTCCATGCCCCCCTGCTTCCTTCTCATAGCGAGATCAAGAAAAAGCCTGTTGTTGGGGTCCCAGGTTCACCCGCAGAAGTCGCCACGTGGGAAGAGTCAGTGTCGACCGCTCCGTACGCCTACCCGGACCCTGGAAGGACACACCATCCGGTTAGCCTTCCCGTAGTCAACCCCCAGTTGTTTCTGGGTTGACATGGAAATGGCCCACAAGACAAGGACACAACCTAATCATTGGTTTATAGAGAAACACAATTTTTTAAATAAACATACTAGATAAAAATGAATTTTACATCTACACGACCTACTGAGTGGCATATACAAGCTTCTACATAATAATTACAATGACTCACCCAACAATTCGCACCCTGCACCGAAGAGACGAGGAAAAGGAAAGATTCTACCGAGCCCGTCCTTTTATAAGGGCCCGAGCGGCTCCTCCTCCGATCCCCACTACACAATTCAGTGATAACAATGCTACCCACACTGAACAACCAACACGCCTATACATTTAATTAAAAGTCTAAAAACGGATTTTATCGCGTTTATTTAAAGTTACTGTTATTCGGACACCCACCACCTCAGTCCCCCGAGATCATGGACGCTGTAAAGGGTCCGAAACGTCGGGAAATAATTTAAATTAAATTGTTAAACAGTAACTTTAAATAAACGCGATAAAATCCGTTTTTAGACTTTTAATTAAATGAATAAAATTCGCGTAAATATAAGAGAACAGTACGCCTATACATTCACGTGAGCAATTTCACCCTACGCAAAGGTTGCTTAATTATATTTGTTACAAAGACACGGTGGGGAGACCCACAAGGACATACAACCAGACTGGAAACAAATATTTGTACAAATACAAATATCTGTCCCGAGCGGGAATCGAACCTGCGACCGCCGGCGCGCGATTTGAGGCGACTACTCGTACCACTAGACAAGAACGGTCGTCTCATTTAAATACTATCTTAATAAACAGACTTTCTCAGACAAAGTTTAGAATTGCTAAAGTTTGACCGCAAAATTTTGATTATATATTAAATTGTTAAAATGAAAATAATCACCCAATATGGAGTTTAATTTATTATCTTTTATTATTTAGCAGGGTATTTTAACGGTCCTTCATTAAGTGTCTAAAATTAAGAAAAAATATCCGAGTCGATGAAAAAGGAAAAATTAAATTCTGTAGTACGTACCATTTTTTACTGGGATCGATTACTTTTTTACCTCAAACCAATTAGTTGATAAAAAATAAATTCCATTATAAAACAAGTAAAATAGAAAAAATAAATAAAATAAAAACCTTTATCAAAGTGTGTTAAATAGTTTTAGCCGTATAAGAAAATTATGTAACAATAATTTTTTGCATCGTATAAACCATGAAAAATCATTAAAACTTGATTGAAAAGAAACAATGAGTACGTACCTACGTAAAGACCAAAATTAATTGATAATAATAAAAAAAATTGGCTGTCTGTAAAGTCGGTTTACGGACGAAAACATTGAAAAAAAATTGCATACTTTTATGAATTGAATTTAATTATTATCACTGAGTTATTATTTTGTATAATACAAAGAATGAGTTAATTAAATTAATTACAATTTTTTTGGATAAATTAACATTTATTTGTACTCGTTAATTCAAATATTTTATTACTTCAATTATACACATTAATTACAAGTAACAATGTGCTATTAACAATTTATTTACAACTTATATACATGTGTGATATTTAAGATCCTCCAATGTGCGTTATTGTTTTTCATTCACAAGCCGAACATTTAGACGATCGTGCCTCTCTATCGCTTGTTCCGCGCTCTCGCTCGCGACACGTGACACTTCTTCGTGCGTGCAACCGGCATTCATTGATTTACAAGACGTTATCCCGTAAAAAGAAAAAGACTATGTGCTTTCAAATTAGAAATTGTATTTCAGTTTAGAAAACACCATCAAAGAGAATTTGATACACTTTCTATTTAGTATTAAATATTACAAGCTTAAGCGAAGAATACGTAATAGGTAATAATTTTGTACAGTGTGATCAAGTAAAGGCGCATGCTGCATGTGTTCCATATGTTTATTTTTAATCTATATAAGTATCATAAAAATTCTAATTTTGAGACTGTTTTATAATTTTCCTGTGTCAGGACTACTGAAAGAGATTCCATCATGGGATAAGTAGTGCCTTTGTACCAGCATTGTTTATAAGTGCTATTTCCTATTGTTATCCTAATGTACATAAATTGTTAAATAAAAATAATAAAATAAATAATTTTGAGGAGTTTGCTTAAATACACTTCCTAACCTAACCTTCAAAATCTAGGTACCCATCCCGTATTAATTAGTTTTTGTATTTATACATTAGTTATTTATATACTTATATTTATACATATTTTACAATGCCTGATTATCGATAAAGCTACAAGACATCACTCTTCGAGTACTACAGAATTAGCAACGCAAATGTAACCACTCAATATAATATACATCAGTCGCTAAGTTAACTCTGTATTAGTTCGCTCTTCGTGTCATACGAGTACGTTCAACCCTTGCTTCGGAACCCCCACGTAAATCGTCAAAGTTCAATTACAACTGCACGAGTATATCGAAGACGTTTCATCGGAAATCTGCAGCCGAGTTATTTCCTTTAAGAAAATAGCGGAAATCAAGGTGGCAGAGGGAATGAGTGAGAATATTTCTATTCGGGAATCGGTGTGGAAATCGAAGTAATTTTACTCCGCTATGAAGCTAGTCGGCTGTATGTGTACATATAATAGTATATACCTACCTATTCTTACGTTATTTTTCGAAGTCTTTAATTACGGCTTTTGAAATGTTTTTATTTTTGAAATGAGTTTCTATATCTCTTGTATTTTTAATATTAAATAAATGTCATGATTAAATATTTGAATTGAGTACGTACATAATAAATAATTAGGTACGATAATTATGAAAGTCGTGATATTCGCAGTTCGTCAGACTTATTAATACGAAATAATTAAATTGCAAACGGCGGGTGCTTTATGCGGGTAGCATATAAAACGTTTTTGCAAGAATACACAATATAAAAAAAGAAAAATCGGTAAGTAGGTACGGTGCATTGAAATTTATTTACGTAAATAATGTGTATAAACGCATTTCGCAAATCAATATTTATACAGATAATTTTTATTTTTTATTTAGAAATGATGACGGAATATCAAAACTAAGCGAATATTATTTTCATTTTTCACGAGCGGTGATCCATCACCTGAAGAGTCGTTACTGACTAAAAGCATCGATGGGAGCAGAAAAAGCTAAAGAAGGTATAAAGAGGTAGGGTAGGGTGTGTTGGCTTTTGGCTGTTTCGCTCTCATTAGCAATACCTTCACGCTGATTATTATCGGTAAGAATTTAGCATTACTTTGGTCTGTCCAGACGCATAAAAAGTTACAAATAAGCTACGTTCTCTACTAAAAAACTAATCTTTATAATTTATATTATCTCAGTGTTTTAAAAATAGGGCACACATCCAACCAATCGGAGTGGCTTACAATCTTTGTTATTACGCAATCTTACGTATATATATATATAAGATAAATAATAATCATGTAATAAATACATACACTACATAGTCTACATACATATAATTTAGATAGTGGCTTGTTTTTGTGACGTTGAGTTTTTCTAACAAACGGTAATCCGAAATTTAATTATGATGAATGGTATTGAGAAAAAACCTAGACAAAAAAATATGACCGTTGCTATTTAATTTTTTACCAATTAAGTAGTTTCGTGATTAAAACCTACTTATGGATAATACCTACATAAATTAACTCAGTTTCTTGTATGCCTTTGTCATAAGCCGCGATATATTCGCAGAATTGTCATCAATGTAAACACCTCCTTTGACCCAACTTTACCGTACTCCACTTTCATTTGCTTTGAGTGTTTTTTTAATAAGCTCTAAAGTAGGCTGAGTAGCTAGTTATTTTTTTTAATTATGTAATGTTCCTAATTTAAAAGTTACGCTTCCTTATTTTATTTTTATAAGCCGTAAAAACTTCAAAGAAGAATTATACTTAATTTTTTTTTGTTTTCGCCCGGTAATATTTTACTAGTATTTTTTCTTGAATATTATAACGTTCTTTAATTTTGTCATTACTTATTTGTTTACAATAAATCAGGCAAATCAAACACACGTATGATTTATTAATAAATGTATAGGTAAAAATATAATAAATATATTGGGTGTACGCTGTAATTATGGGTACATACATTTGTACATGACCACATATGTCTCGATTTATATGTCTTTACCTTATACCATGTAGTAACAATTGGTGTTAATTACTAAAGTATTCATTTGTATACAAGCAGTGTATAATTACTGAGATATGCTGTAGTGATAACATCGAAAATTGTGTCGCTGGGTAGGTTTATTTAAAAGCCATTGCTATAATTTTTTTATAATTATTGAATGTTGCAAAATGAATATTCAGAAGGATACTAAATAGTGTAATGGAATAATATTGCAAAGATCCATATTATCACGTGGTCGCGAGAGGAAATCACGCGTCAGACATCAAGCTTACGACTTTGAATACAATCGCTTTATTTTCAATTTTCGTTGTTATATGTTTATAATTTTAGTTTTGATTTCATTCGTGTTGATGTTTACGGTTAATACTTTCCTCATATAAATCTTAAAGGAAATATTTTCACCCTAAAACTCCTCATGATAAACAGACTTTCTAACGCAAAAATAATTTTTATATAGAACTTGTAGATTATACTATTCAAAAAACATTATTTTATAATACTAGAATGATTATTAAAATCCCTGAAAAGAGAAAGCTATATTTTGTAGTGTTATTATTATAATTAATATTTGGAATTATATGTGTTTCTTTCACTGTCTCACTGTCTCTGGCTGTCACATCTGTGTGTTATCTATAATAATAACAGTTTATATCATATTAAATAATTATCAATTTGCGTAGAGGTCAATACAATTGATCTCTGAATGTACGGTCGCAGGTCGATTGTCCATCGTAACATACATAATATGTACCTAAATATAAACATATTTAGGTACATATATACTACATAGTATAAATATGTATATAATTATGTTATGAATATAAACGATAATTGCAATAAATTATGTTATAATTTTCTTAAATTATTTTTATTAAAAGAAAATAAAAAATATAATTCAATTTGTGTTTTTTTGTTTGTTGTCATTTATAAAAAAAAACCCGAAGATAACATGTTTTTTTTTACATCGTTATCAATGCATATTTTTAATTTACTACATAATATTCACCAAAAATACTATCTGGCTATTTATAATGTTTAGCGTATAAAGGCTTTACATTAAATAATCCTAACAAGGCTTTTCCGTATCGAGGTGTCTGGCAAGACAACCGTCTCACCACAGACCACGAAAAATACCGTATAGTCTGCTCCATATTTGTCGGAAAAGAAGAGCTTACTAGCTTTAATTAGCGTAAAAGTCAGTTCTAGTAACTACTATGCATACAATGAATTATAGTCAATTTTAATTTTACAAAAAAAAAAAAGGTTTGAGTAATTATGATTATTTTAATATAAACGTAAACAAAACCTGATAGTATCAATTAATAATATTCATTATAAAACAGTGCATTTTTTCACATAATTCATTCATTCATCATTCAACCACATAAATTCATGCCATAATACAAGGAATCGTATTTGAAAATAATCTTTCCAGTAAAGTAAGTAAACGATGAAATTATCAGAAATGTTACACCCATCCGAGAACATCGATTACATTCGAGAACTCTAATAATTCCGCGATTTTCTCTTTCAGCGAAACGATTGAGAGAAATATGTTATAAATGTACGAAGAAATGCAATTTTTATGTGGGAGGGGGATTTTTCATTACTCGTCGAAACACCCTCGTTCACCCCGCACCATTTCATTCTTTATAGCCTTAATATTGTTGCGTATCACCGCGGCTACACAAGTGTTTGTATGGAACCCGCGTACCGACTAACATTCGGGATTCAGAAACGATTTAAACAATATTGGATGTCGTGATATTTTAGGCAATGTCTGGCAAAGGGCACATTTTATTACACGATCCGTTATTAATGGTGGAAAAGTGGATAGATTAATTCCACATCAAAATGTAAATTATTAGGATTATTCGTGTTCGCCGTACAAAAGGCGGTAAGTTAATTTATCAAGTTTTACAATATAGCCACTGTTCGAAAGGCAATTATAACTTCTGTTAGTTATACCGTTTTATTTTTCGTGAGACAATTTGTTCCGCGATACTCGAGAGATATATATTTAAAATTGACACGAAATAAATCTCACGGCGCTCGGTTTATTTAAATTTTATTATAATTAGAAAGTAACTTGAGAACGTGAATGTCTTTACTATGTGATAAATATGCAGGAAATACTAATATAATATATTAATAGAGACATTAATTTGATATGAATTAATTTAATACGTTGAGCGTATTAATAAACTAATATTTATAATACAATTTTAAAAACTTTACTTATTGTATTCATTTAGCAGTTCGAACGAAACCGGAATACTTAATAATTTCCTGTTAAGATAAAAATCAATATTTAATTGAATGCTGATCCGTACTTTTGAGGCCTTTAAAGATGTCTCAAGATTATACGGAAAGGGCTTTTAGGTGAAACGGAACCGGAGGGTAACGAGGCGGATTAGACTTTACCAATTACGGATTCCAATGACGAAGCAAAAAAAATAAAAAATCATACGCCCGGACGAAACTCTGATACCGAATGATTCTTTTTTCCATTGATGAATGCTTATTTTTTAAATTGAATTCATAGCATATTAGCTGTGGCCTTCAGTGTTACCCGTGGAAGTCCTGATCCGTACGAATTCAGGGACAAAAAGGCGGCGTATGTGATAATCCGGATCTTCAATTATAATGTTTTACAAATTTCGTCTCTGAAAAAGTATCATTATAGAGTATTAAATACAGGTGAATGGTAAGTTACTATCAATATTTAAGGAGATATTATTAAAAAAAATTAAAAAAATAGGTAAATATTAATAAACTTTTATACCTTGTCCAACCGTTTATTATCTTTTTGACAGTTCCACATTAGTTACATCCTCACACGTTACTGATTCGATTTGAAATAATAATCGATTTTATTTAAGAAGAACTTTCGATCGATTTTACTGAAATATTTTTTGTTTAAATATTCATTATTCGTTACTTAGTTTTTTTTAACGCGTGCATAGATAGCAGCCGTCAAAAAATAAATAAACGAATGAACAGATTCATTGTTCTTTACTCTTGATTTGAACTTAATTTCCAAGATTTCGACTTAATTCCTTACAAGTAATCATAGAGAGTCATAGATACTATTTTTATTTCCTTTTTTAAAATTAATTTTACAGAAACAATACTTATATGAAGTCAAAATATTTTTATCATATGATCGATTTATCGATCGATATATTTCATGGACTGTTTTATAGTCTGTGGTTGCTTGTTATGCACAGGAAACTTCACTACCCGTCTATAAAGTACGACATTCTGTAGTACATTATTCCAAGAAAAAAAAACTTAATTTATAGACGTTATCTGTCAAAAAGATAATAAACGGTTGGACAAGGTATAAGTAAAGTTACTCAACAATTATCTTTTTTTTTTTTTTTTTTTTTTATATGTTAGTTGAATAGGCAAACTGGCAGACGTGCCACCTGATGGTAAGTGGTCGACGTCGCCCATGAACATAAACTAGTTTACCTGGAACTAGCCCAGCCAACTCATTTATGTGTTGCCTATCCTGAGACATATGATGTTAAGTCTCGGTGCCAGTAATTACACTGCCTGTCTTGCCCTTCTTTCCGAAACACAGCAAAGCTGTTTCACGGAAGAAATAAGCAAGATGGTGGTACCCATGCAGCCGGGAGCGCGGCACAGCGCATCCCTCCCACCGGTAATCTCCGGTATCTAATTATTTACGCGTCGTCTATACACCGTAGCAGCTAGCTGCACTTTCGACACAAAACAGGTAGTTTACCTACGTCCAAACTCCGCCACGTGTTAACAGGGTAGCAGGATAAACAAGCATGATCCAGTCCCCCTTAATACTTTAATCCTGGCTTAGGATAGGCAAAAATACTAACATATTTTACTCGTTTAAGCAACAAATTTGTTGACTAGATAAATTATGTGAACTTTGGCAATTTTTAGATGTGAATAAGCGGCACAGTACAACACCTTTGCACGTGCCGCCGGCATACTGGAGAAGTTTCAACGCTTCATTTATTTGAATTGAAATTTATGAAAATTTGGTCAAAAATCAAGTACCATAATTCGAATGAGAAATCTGTACCGAGTATTCTCCTTAAATATTGATAGTGACTCACCAATCATTCTGTATAAGACTGAATCAGTCATGAAAATTCTTTACTTTCTTATGATGAATGTGTGCGTGTCTGTGTACAAAATGTTAACTATTGTGTTGAAAAATTTATTACTACCTTTTTGTACCTTAATGTGTAAGTAATCCACTAATAAATTACTTTTATCCTTTCCGTGATCCAATAAAAATCGATGGTATTTCTTTTGATCTGGTATCGACGGTTCCACTATCAAAAGATTGAGGCCGGGAGAGTTAACTTTTCCAATAATACTACCAGGAATTTTCAATTATTTACTTTGTCTTCAAACCAAAGGAATAAATTTCCTAAGCTTCTTACCTTCTTTAAAGGATTACAGAAAATGGGACGTCATGTAGATGGTGTTGTTTGTGTTTTTCTAATTTGGAATTGTGTATTAAAATCCACTTTATGGGATGGGATTTACTAGATCACCCATGCGGTTTTACATGCGTTTAAGTTTATTTCTGCCTTTATGGGTCGTATAATGATTTTTTATAGCTTAAAAATTTCTGTGACAAACAGCTTTTAGAATAAAAAAGGTTTATAAAACAAAATTTGTAAATCTGCGTCTATTTATCTACTACATAATATATCGTTGGAACAAATAAAACAAAATATTCTTTTAATTTTTTTAAAGAGACTACATTAACTTTATTATATTAGTATTTGTTAGTATCGATTAGCGACTATCACTGAAATATCTTGCGAAATAGTTAGAATTTTTACTATTTCGAGTGTCTTTCACTTTACAATCTAATCCACTTTCAAACGTTTTCTTTAGAATCGTTCACTCTATTCTTTATGATATACTTTCTTCAATTTCATCACGACATCTTCAAGCACCTTTAAAGACGTCGTTGAGCGTTGATTTGCGGATGAGTGCTTTTGTAGTGGACTTCCTCAATTTATTTTCAGCATTTATATATTATGAAAATAGTTTTTACCGCAAATGATATATTTATTACAATATGCAAATGAGATAGAATTAGAATTAAATACATAGAATCGCCAATTATACATATGTCGTTTGGTAATGCGTTAAAACAATTAATGCAGCCATTTCTTCAGAAAAACTTAAATATTATGGAGGTATAAATACGATTAAATAAATTGTTAATATGATTTTGCTCAGTCACTAATTTTATTATTTTATCTTTTCTCAATAACTTTAGAACTCGAGAGAAATAAGTATCAAAATTCATTCAGTTCTTTATTTGTGTCAATATAATATTCTTTAACATTTCAATTTGATTAACTAAACGAAAATATTTTATATGACATGATATCCTCGTGTAGTTGTTGTGTGATCGCTTTGATTCCTTTTATATTGTAGAAAAATAAACCGTATCGAGTAGTTTTCTTAACAAATGTTTTAGGTCGGTCATAACAAAAGCATTCAATCATTTAAAATTGTTTGAAGCGCTCTGAAAAACCTATCGTGATGTACCTATTATTATTATTATCGGATATCGGCTTGTATTGTTAGAATTTTCAGATAATTAATATAAATGTAATTTGAATTATATTGAAGACTTAAAGGATAAAAAGTTTTCGGCTTATTTTGATTCTAACGGTATTATGATTAGTATAGTATTAATAAAATGTGGAAATAGTAAGTTGTGTGTTGTCCAATGTTTTCAGTTTGTGTATCTGTATTTATCTATGTCATAAATGAAAATGAAACTGATATTGTATTTACCATCTTAGAGTAAATATGAAATTAAAATTATAAAATTATTTACAGTACAAACCGTAGCCGCATGGAATGGCGGTAAGAATGCTTGCAGCATTTCCTGTCCAATAGCAATGCCGATCCTCGGGGCGGAAGTCACCATTTAATATTATAACAAACGCGATCACTCAAAAAACGTAAAGTCAGCAGAGCAATATCATTAAAAATATTTCTCCAAAGTGTCGAGTCCGACATAGGTCTAGGACTGTCGACCCGGGCGTCCTGGATAGCATCCGTAAATGGATTCCCCTGCGATAAAAAAAAAAAAAAGGTTTTAGGCTGTAAAAATCACGTTGTTAAATATAGAGGCGAAGCAGTAACCGTGCGAGTCTAGTTTAAGTAAGCAATTAGCAGTGACGAATATAAAAGTTATTAAAAAAGTAATTTCTCTTTCCGTTACAACAATTGAAATGCTAAATAATTAACCGTGTTTTGTTATTAAAACTAAAATTTATTTCTGCGTTTTGTAACAAGCAGTGATACACACTGAATATTTTAATTAAATCTAAAATAGTTTTGTAATAACATTGACAACCATTGTTTAGCAATTCGAATTATTACCGTGATTTTAATTATTGTTATACAACATTATTTAGTACTGTACTGTACCTATTAGCCTGTTAACAATGCGCTGTTAAGCGAAGCCTCTTCTCAATTATAGGAGAAGGGTTTGAGCTTAATCCACCACGCTGCTCCACTGCGGGCTGGCGGATAATTTTCCTACCATGAGTAACGATCGTTATGTGATATGGTGTCGATGATAACAACCGGGATCGACAGCTTTACGTGCTCTCCGAGGCACGTTGGGGAGACCCACAACGAAATACACCCAGACCGGGATACAAATATTTGTGCCGAGCGGGAATCGAACCTGCGACCGCCGCACTGTGGAATATTTGGGTCCTTTGCGGATCAAAAATCTATAACTTCGTAAATATTATAGATAGAACTGTCAAATTTTGTTTTGAAATAAAGTAATATACATATATAGATTCACATCAATTAAGTTTCGTTATTCTGAGTTCACGCGTTATTTTTTTTTTAATAAATAAAAGTCACAATCTGTTAAAATGGTATATATTTCTTTAAATGTGTTTTTATTTTGATAAATTTCGTATAATATTTCTTAAAAGCAGTTATACAATAAAGATGACTAATATTGAATAATTATTATGAATGGTGCAGTATGCATATATTACGTTAAAAATAAAAAATATATCAATATCTTTTTCAATATTTAGTTAAAATTTTATATAATGCAATTTGTGATTGCAGCTTATGCTTACATTATTTACATCTAAGGAGCTTCAGGATCTGAAATAAGTTCATTAACATTGAGCAGATTTAAAGTTTCTTCGTCTAGCTCCTTAACAATTTTTGCATATGGTTTTCTTATGCTCGTTATATAAGGATCAGATGTGTAAAGTAATGTATGAAACACATCTTCGTTTGTAGCTGTTCGAGAGCATTTTCGGGCATGATGCAGGCGAAACTTTTTATAATCCTTATTACGGGACTCCTGAGCATCTTCTGAAAGCTGTCCAATTGGTAGCACTGCGAAATGGTTTATAACACTCTCTCCGTGAATTAAAATTTTGTGAACAGATGATGGCATGTAATACCAATTATATTTGTTCACAAATAATCTCGCAGTTTCCAAAGCATAGATACCAAATTTTTTGCTATCTATCATTACACCCGAAGACAAAGCTTGCAGAATTATGTATAATCGTTTAATTAAATCAATGTCAACTCCTGTAATTTCAGCAGTACAGGCCGCATTGTAAAAAAACCTTCTTGCTGTATTTCCATCATTACTATTCCCTGTCCCTTGTCGTGGTTTATCTATGTTTAATCCTAACTCCTTGCGAAATCGCTTTTGTACTTGGACCTTCTTTTCTTGCTTGAGCCTTTGATTTTCTTCGCTTGTAGCAGACCACGTTTGAAATGAAAGGTTATATGATATATGCAATATCATTTCCATACAACGAATCCAGGCATGTAATGTTGATAGTCCGTATTGATAAGCATTTTCGTTTTCAGGCCTCTCTGATACTTTAGTCAAATCATTCATTTGTCTGGGAGTAGCTCCGCATATGGTACATGTGGAACTAGAAGGCGTATCTGTTAAAATTTGTGCCACTTTTCCATCTATCATTGTTAAGAAAAGTTCATGCTTAACTTGAACTCCTACGCCTTCTTTATTGATTATTGAAGGAACTAAACTAAGTATTTGCGTTTTTATTTCATCAACAACAGATTTAATTTTTTCTGGAGTTTCTTTACAAAATTCTATTGAAATAGGCCTACAAAATCTAACAGATGAAGGCACTGGATTTTGATGGGCACAAAAGACGTAATAAACAAATTTGCATCGGAAATAAGTTCAGATTCCTCTGGTAGTTTTTGACGGTACTGGCTTTGCCCAGATGATCCATCACAACCCCATTTACTATATAAAAGTAAATGTTGCAGTCCATTCTTGTAAACTGAATCTATTGATAAAATTCTAGCTGCAGTATGATCTAATAGATCTTGGACTCTCAAAATTTTTGCATATGTATTCGCGATTTCGATGGTCGAAGAAGGTGGATAGCATGTATTTTTCATATCTTGTATTTTGTAGTACGGTGGAAAGATAAAACAGTTTCTTTCATCTGTAACATTCTTGAGATAGATATATTGTGCTTTAGTCAGATCTAAGTCGATGAAAACACTTATCGCTTCTTCATCTGTTAGCTTTTTTATTATATTTTCATTACGGAACTGTTTCATCAAAACAGTTTTTTTTCGGCATCAGACAACCTTAATTCTTCGACTAGTTTTGCCTCCAAATCCTCTCCTATCGAACGTAATCCTTGCAAATATGCATCCAGAATATGATCTATGCCATATTCATTTAGCAAAATAGTATTTTTCTTTCTTTTGCTTGATTCTGAAGAGTCTTCATATAACACACACGGCCTTCCTCGTTTTCCAGTAGAAGAAGACGGTGTAGGGTCGGTTGGCACGTTTTCTGATGTCGGTATGGTCACGGAATATTCGGAATCCAACCAATTGGCATTATTTATTAAAAAAACATCCTTGTTGCGCCCTGCTTCTTTCCAGCGTTTATTAAAGGAAGATATGATATTTCTTTGAATATTACCGATAATAAAACATAGGTTGTCTTCAGAAACTTGTTTGTCTTTTAAAAATGTTGCTAGTGCCGTGGTTGTTTTTCCACCTTCTATGTATGACACTATTAGTTCACGTTTAGAACAATTAAAAATAGACATTTTAAATAACAAAATTGTCGTTAGGTACCTACTTGACGAAGCAACAACTGAATTTGTATTGGAGAAATATATTTTGACAGCGCATTTTATACTGTTTTAAAACGTGGGATTTTTTGTAATATCTATTTTCCCACAGATAATGACAAGAATAATAAAATGTTATATAAGTAAAGTTATAAAAGTAAAAACAATTAGTTGATAAGTATACCACAACGTACTGATCAAAATATAAAAAGGAAACCGCAATTGATATCGATTTCCGTTCCCAACTCGTATTACATTTTTTTCATATATATCTTCGTTATTCGCAAAAACTCGCAGCTAATTTTTTGATATGTTTTTTAAGAGTATCTAAACTATAAATAAACCTTAATTTCAAAGCATCGGGAAACGTCGGTAAGTGTTAAAAGCTTCGACGAAATTCAGATAATTCTGTTTTTCCTCCATGTGTTGTTTCATCATAAATACATATATAATCCATCAAAAATATATATATATATATATAAATATTTTTTACGAATCTTCTAAAAATGAGCTTTTCAAAAATGTATAATACTCAACACTTTACTCTTTAAGATTTTTTACTATACCTTTTTGAAAACTGTAAACAAAGAAGTTGAATTTTCTCATTAGTAAAAACGGTTAACATTACTTCATGTAAAACAATTTATTTGCGCCAAAAACATAATTAATTCTTACATAATATTAAAGTCTGACTATGGAACTATTAAATAAAAATAATAAAGTAGCTTATTTCTGTCATTGGTAAAACTGATTTATGATCCGCAAAGGACCCAAATATTCCACAGTGCGCCGGCGCGCGGTTTGAGGCTTTCGCACCACTACACCAGAAGGGTCGTCGATATTATTTAGTACTAAAGTAAATTTTGTTTTAAGTGTAATAAAATTTTTACAGAATAACACAAAAATGTTAAAAATTGGACGGATTTCCAATAGTTGGCATGTTTTCTCTTTGAAATTGAAAAAATAACTTATTTTAAAATATTGTACTCTGATTTGTGGTGTAGTGTAGTGTGTATGTGGCGTATTTATGAAAAATCTTATGTGAGCCTGATTTGCACTTGGCTGGTTTTAAAATTAAAAGCGTATTAAAATAGCCATTTTGGTTGTACATTCGTTTATTCAGTTTAAATTAATAATGAAATTATGAGAATATTTAAAAACGTTTGTCATATTCCTCTAGCACATAATTAGATTGATGTACCAAAAATAGATAAGTAATACGCATTATAATAAATACAAAATACCTAACTATATCCATTATGATAGTTCTGTCAGCAGATTCTATCAGACGAAAAAGTAGAGAACATTCTAAGTTGAAAAGTATTATTTATGTACTATATTTAACAAATAGTCCGATTATTATTCCCTTTTTTTATTACATTCATTTATATAATTCACTGAAATTATTTTCATCTAAGTTTGAAAAAACCTTTAAAAAAAGTAAATGTATATTTTTGTAGATTATTATTTCTAGATTTATACTAATTTTTGTTTTAGTAAGTTCAGTAATGTAAGGAACAATGGGATATTTAATGATTTAATTTCATTTAAATTTCTATACTAAATATTACTTTTTTTATATTACAATGAACAAATTTTTTTATAAATTTTTTAATAATAAATATTAGAACTTTGAAAGTATAACGGTGAACAATCACTATTGATTTTTTTCATACCATTGTTACTACTTCATCTATAGACGACAATGTATTGTTTTCCTATATTTATCAAGCAAAAAAGTTTTCCATTTTTCTAGTTTTATTTTAAGAATATATATTTAAAATTGCATAAAGCGAACTTGAAAATGTAATACAAAAGTTAATCTGTGTGTTGGTCAAATTTTAGAACTGACTTTTATCTATATGTATATCTTTTATCTAATATCTCTAAACCATTGAGCTGAAATTTTCCACAAACCTATGATTTTTTATAACAGTGCATGTCATTTATTAATTATCTATGTGACATATCCAATATGGCGGAATTAGAAAGATGGCGAGTCAAATATTATATTGTGTACTCTTATACAGATTTATATAAATTTTTGACGTGACTCTAGTAACGTCTAGTAAATTGATGAAGGGGTGCCCGTTCGAAGAAGATGACGTCATCATTGTCACAATTAGTGAGCGAGAGCGCAGAACAAGCGATAGAGAAGCACGATTAGCCTAAGCGTTCTGTCTTACACTCCATCGGACCGCGTTCGAGTAAAAGAGACAGTGGCGCCACGCAATCTACACGCGAACTGTTTTGTAGGGATGTTCATCGGAAAAAAATATCGATAATTTTACTATCGATAATTATCGAATCGTTTTATCGATAGTTATCGATAATTATGAAATGAATAGTTATCGATAATTATCGGAGGAAAAGTTATCGATAGTTGGCGACAGTTATCGATAATTATCGGATAAAAATTGTCGATAGTTGACGAAAGTTATCGATAATTATCGGTCGATAGTTATCGATAATTATCGAATTAAAAAATATCGATAATTATCGGATCAAAATTATCGAAAAACACTTATCGATAATTATCGAATGGAAAATTATCGAGTAGTTACGAATTAACGATTATTATCGCACACACCTACTGTTTTGTGATTTGTCAATTGTTTGGTAGACGTAGGGATGTTCATCGATAAAAAATATCGATAATTTTACTATCGATGATTATCGAATTGTTTTATCGATAGTTATCGATAATTATCGGATAAAAATTATCGATAGTTGACGAAAGTTATCGATAATTATCGGTCGATAGTTATCGATATTTATCGAATGAAAAATTATCGATAATTATCGGATCAAAATTATCGAATAACACTTATCGATAAGTATCGAATGGAAAATTATCGAGTATTTACGAATTATCGATAATTACCGCACACCCCTACTGTTTTGTGATTTGTCAATTTTTTGGTAGAAGTAGGGATGTTCATCGATAAAAAATATCGATAATTTTACTATCGATGTTTATCGAATCGTTTTATCGATAGTTATCGATAATTATCGTATGAACAGTTATCGATAATTATCGAAGGAATAGTTATCGATAGTTGGCGACAGTTATCGATAATTATCGGATAAAAATTATTGATAGTTGACGAAAGTTATCGATAATTATCGGTCGATAGTTATCGATATTTATCGAATGAAAAATTATCGATAATTATCGGATCAAAATTATCGAATAACACATCGATAATTATCGATAATTATCGAATGGAAAATTATCGAGTATTTACGAATTATCGATAATTATCGCACACCCCTACTGTTTTGTGATTTGTCAATTGTTTGTTGTTGTTGTCATTTGTACTTGGTAGAGAGTACCACTTGAAACACTCCCCTTGATTTCCTACTTTTCCTATCATCTTCCTATCCTTAACAAAATAACTCAGGTTGGAAAATCTTGAATATCACACTATCATATATATATAAAAAAGTACTACACTATCATATTATATATGTAAAGTAATACACACTATCATATTATATATGTGATAATATTTCAATTCGATTCATAAAAGTATACAATTCTACATCTATGTTTTCTTATGACGTTATCACGTAAAAATTATCGTCTGTAAACCGACTTTACAGACAACCATTTTTTATGAATTACGAGTATAAGGCATTATGAAACAAAAAAATCTTGAGATTGGAAACACAACAAAAAATAAAAAAATTACAAAAACGGTCCAGATCACGATAAATATAGGCTAGCAACTGCCATTTTTTTACCACTTTTTTTTGTCGACAGTGCTGGCCACTAAACCAAACTTAATAAAACCTTATTTTATTTGATAAAACAGTAGATCCTAGAATCAATATTTTATAAAAGGATAATTTGGTAATTTAAGTAAAAATGATGAGGCATAGAATTTTGTAATTTATTTTGGAGAAATTTATTTATTATTTATTTTGTTATTTCACAATACATTATTATAATGCACAAAAGGCCGACCTAATTCTGCCTTATAGAGGTCTTGTGCTACCATAAAATACGCTTAGGTGTCGTAGACCAGGATGCAGACCATGCCTATATTATGATACTGCTGTTTATAGATATTGGCAATTGGTACTAAGTAAAGGTAGCATTCGGATCTAGGCGGTCGCGACTCGGCGGCCGCGACAGACTGCCGCGACCTACTGTCGTGGCTGTGCGGCGCTGCCACGTCCTTTCGGATAGCAGCGGCCGCAGCCTGAGCCGCGACTGCCATGTGCAGTAGTCAAGAAGAAGTCAGTGTGAACAGTTGTACGTTCGGTCGTGTTTTGTGTATCAGAGCGATGTCTGGTAGCTTAAATAAAATGAAAAGAGAACTCCTGAAGCGACTTATAGAGGACGAAGAAGAGGATGATGAAATAATTTTGTTCTTTTACTTTCATCAAAAAGGAATAAAGTAGATTCATTATATACATCCAGAGTGTATCCGTAAAGTGGCGGGTTTTTAGCAATTAATTCAACTAAAAACTCGTCATTTTCAACAGTAAATGACTCCATTTCGACTACTGTAATAAGCGAGCGGCGCGACCATACTGCCTCCGGAGCGGCTCGGCGGCGCGGCCGCAGTCGTGCGCAGGACACGCCCCTCGGCCGCGCTGCACAGTCGCGCGCATCGGAAAGCGTTACATACAAATTCATACAAAGCGGTTCGGCACTGCCAGGGTCGCGACCGCCGAGTCGCGGCTGCCAGGTCGCGGCTGCCGGAATCCGAATGCTACCTTAAGAGATCGCAAATATCTTGCAAATGGTGTAACCTAAAGTACGAGGATTCTTGTTTTTTTTTTTTTTTTTTTTTTTTTTTTTATAGTTGTAATGGAATATGCGTTTGTCTTCCATCTCACCTGATGGAAAGTGTAGATGAAGACGAAGGTGATACACGCCCATCCAAAAGAAACCTGTTCACTCTACTCTTAAAGGCTACAGAGTTAAACCTATCAGGAAAAATAGACCTAGGCAGGTCGTTCCAAATCTTGGCGACTCTCACCAAAAACTCTCACCTCTAGTGGCTTTTTTTATTGAAACATTATCATCTGACTTGCTTTTAGAGTAATCTTTTTGATTTTAAGATCTCATCGTTAAGAGATCACTACAGGATATACCACTGTGTTTTATAGATTTTTACTTCTCCTTATTTATCACATAAAAAAACAAGTCTTCGAGATGAATAAGTTAATGGCATGTCAGGCACACATTAAATTTACATTCACATTTTTTTTCCTTAACTGCAGCTAATTTGGGACTTGGGTAGCATTTAAAAATTCCTCGTCGCTATTTACGGTTGTGGTTGTGATTTCTTTTGTACACGACCAGATGCGTGCCGTTACAACGTAAACACGTGACTCTTCGTACGATTATCTTAACGCGACAGATAAATAAACACTCATTCCGACTTCGATGTTATTTAAATACTTAATTTGTTTAGATTGATAATACAGCGAGATTTTTGAATTGTTTTTATAAATAATATTTTATTTTATTCAATGCTATGATTGTTTCATTTGTTTATTTATTTAGTCTCTGTCACTCACAAACTAAAAACTCATTTACTATATAAATATGCAAAGACAGCATCGCATAGGCAACTTTTATTAAAAAGTAATTGTTACTATTATCAAGTTAATTGATTTTTAAATAAAATATACGTATAATATGACGTCGTTTCTAAAATAATTAATAATTATGTCGTTCTTAAATAATTGACAATTATATAATAAAACTAATTAAACATTTTTACACAATAGTATTTCAATAATGATATATCTAAATCTTTGGGTATTTTGTATATATATATCCATTTTATTGCCAACGAAGGTTCAAATCTCTTGATGCGGTTTTATGATGCTTTGTAATCCCTTTTATTGTATGTGGGCTTATGAGTGGAATTTTAAAAGCCATATTTAGGCCATAATTTTTTTTTTTTTAATTTATTTTATGCTAAATATGATGTCCTTTAGTGTTTTTGTATAGTTTTTAAATGTATATATAAATATAAAAATTAAGCAAATAAAAAATAAAATTTGAAATATTTGTCCGTCTTAAAAAAAAAAAAAACTACTCCACGAAATTGGAAAATATATTGCATTATCGACAGAAATTTATTTATTAACGTAATAATATAAATATCTTATTTCAAACTCCATGCGTATTAAGTCTCAGACATAAGCTAGTAGATAACAGTACAGGTCTTTTGTGATATCTTAATAAAACCTATTCATTTATGACGTAACATGTATCAAGTTATTCGATATAATAAATTATTGTATCATTATATCTATTCCATTTTTCTTTTCTTTTATATAATTACGATAACGTATATATAATGAATAATTATAATAGAAGAGTCATAATTAAGTCCAATCTATATTTTGTATTTTTTTTATCACCTGATTAATACCTATTAATGTGGTAATTCTAACGATCGATACAGTAGCGATAAATACAGCATTTTAGAAAGCCGAGAAACATTTAAAGAGGCTTAAGCGGTTAGCGACGATTAATTATTCAGTTCTCAGTCCAGCTCGAGTGTGACCCAGTTTAAACGTCCTGTGAACGTGATCCTTGTGTCGCGACCCTCTCAACCCAACGCATTAATGTCATACATGCACCTAACCACTACTAATAAAGGCATTATTATTAAGGCATAGTTGGAGAATAGCTTTACTTTGCCTAGATATTCAAAGAATTTAATGATTCCAATATCCAATAAAATATTTCTGTTAGTCTCGTTTTTATAGTTTAAAGTCGGAAATCCTGAAAGATTTCTCTATGATGAATTTGATAATTTTTAACGTATCATTTTTTTATAATGGATACTGCTATTGAATAATTAATTTAAGTTTTTAATCCTAATTATATAAAACTGCAACAGCCGTAAATGGTCAGCAGTGGGAACTGTTGACCAAAGGCCTCTTCCTCGATCATACAACTGGGACCCACGTGCAGACTGCACGTAGAAGAGTAGAAACTTGTGAAAGTAAAAAGCATTATATTGCTTTGAAATTCGCGAAGTGGCTACATCGATCCATGTTACTTTAACACTTCGCCTAATTACATAATAATTTAGTAAAGATGATACATGCGTGGCGCTCAGAGGAGTACAAATTGTTTGGGTATCCACAGAGCTCTCGTGTTTCCGGAAATCTTCTAAACGTGAGCGATATTATTTTGTAAAATACAATATCACCGTATCTTGTAGAAGCAAGTGACGTCGACATAGATGAGCTTTTCATACTTGATAGTATATTTATAATTTGGCTGTGCAACCTAAAACGGAAAGTGCTTTTAAAGCGGTTAAAAGTCAAACATTCCAGGTGATTGTTCTACTAGTTTGCTGGTAGTTTTAGGGATAAATATTGAAATAAAATTGGTAAATTAGCAGAAACTATTTCATTATTATAAGTAAATTAAAAATATGTTCACATTTAATGGAAGTTTTAGTAAAAGCCAATACAAATAGAATAAAAAACTTATTTATATATCTTCAGTATTTGTTTTATTAAATTTCAGTTAAAATGATGAAACATATATCTATTCTACAGTACACTCACAATCAGAGAACATATATTTGTACTACAGCGTGTCTAATGAAGATCATAAAAATGCAGCATACCCTATAAACTTTAATATTAATTAAAACTAATACTATTTAAAAATCTATATGTTTTTTAAATAGATTGGTGAGTAAACCGCGATGATTTGGCAGTTCCGAACGCTATAGCACATCTTACACTCTTAAACTATTTATTTGTTTCAACTTGAATAAATTTGAATTTTTAAGTTCACTGAAATGTGTACCTACAAATGTAATGAAATCAATAAAATCTTTTTTTTTCACTGCGGAATGGCGGATTTACATATCTCGGTATTTCTCCTGAAAAATGTGTATTCTTTCATGATGTTTCACTTAACAGTGCTCGACGAAATGATTTTGAAAGATACTCGTAGTAAAGTTTTTTGGAAACTTAGTCACATCTATGTTTCTACGGATTCGAACCCATTACCACCAATTCAGATGACTAATTCACTGGGCCATCATCTCTTATATAATAAGCGTAATTATATTATTAAAAAATAATAATAGCATGGTATTAGTAAAACAGAATTAATTCGCTTAATGTTGTCTATAATGAAGCTGGCACAGGATTTCGTGGTATGTTGTTTCAAAATTATAAATTGCCGCAAGCGAAATAACTAAGTGGATAATATGCAGAGCTTCTGTACAATGAAAACAAACATTTATGAGAAACTAACAGAATGGATATAATGTGTCTATTAAGTTGTTTTAGTGTAATTATTCTACTAAATAAATTAAGTAGACGCTATCATCATTTTTCTCACGAAGATTATTTACAATGTCGAAATGTAATTATTTTAACTCTTAAATATAATATTACGTTTTTTATAAATGTAAAATATACAAATAATATGTATTTTGTTTGTAGTTATTTTGTGAATAACCTTTAGCTTAACTATATGTAGGTCCATTTTGGAATTCCCTGTGGGAGCTCGTGGCGGAGGTTCTTGCCGAGACCTACTCATACGTGTCGGGTAGGAGCGCTCTTGGTGAGAACCTCACGTTGGACGGGATCCTACGGGTGCGTCGGGTACGGCAGGAAGCGCTAATGCGGAGGTGAGGGGAGGACCTGGCAGAGCAGCCGTATGTCACACGCGTAACGGCTGCCCTACGCCCGGTCCTTGAGCGGTGAATGCGGCGAAAACGCAAGCTCCTCACCTTCCGTCTGACGCAGGTTCTCACCGAGCACGGTTCTTTGGTGGCTACCTGTGTCGGACGGCCCAGAGGGAACCGACGACTGAATATCATGATTGTGGCGCGGCGGTGGACTCTGCCCAGCACACCCTCGAGGTGTCCCCGAGATGGGCGGCGCTGCGTCAAGGTTTGACTTCAGTCTTCGGAGGGGACTTGTCGCTCCCGAACGTCATCACTGCGATGCTCGGCGACGACGAGTCCTGGAAGGCGATGGTCTCATTCTGCGAGACAGTAATGTCCCAGAAGGAGGCCGACGAGTGGGTGAGAGAGGAGGCTGTCGACGTGGCCTCCATCCGCGGGCGACGAATGGGGGTGCGTAGGAGGCGCTACTTAATGCGCCTCCAGTAACGCCCCTTTGCTCGTGTCGGGCCGGGATGGGAACCCGGTCCTGCTAGACACGGCGTCGTCGGGACTGTTCAGAGGTGAGACGGACAGTCCCCATGGAGGAGAAGTCCGGCCTTTTCGCCGAAGTCAGCCTGTCGCTGGAGAGATTCTGTTGCCTGCAGATCCGGGACCCTCCAATTAAAGTGGCTGAAGGCTCCCGCGGGGATTTAGTACGGTATTGCACTCCTTAAGTGCCGAGTCAGAAATAGGTCTAGGACTGCCTACCCGGGCGTCCTGGATATCATCCGTAAATGGATTCCCCTGCGTCACAAAAAAGGTCAATTTTGGAAAAGTTTATAGTATAATTTTTTGTTTCCAATTTAGTTAGTCAATTTATTTGTCATTTACAAATGTGAGATTTAGAATAATTTTTAAATAATTTTTAAAATATAATATTAACTATATTGCTAGCAGAACAAACCGCAAGCTAAACAACGATAATTTTAAGCACTAAGTTATTTCTTTAATAGTATTTTAAATTTATATAATATAATATATAAGTTTATTTATTGAGGCAATATTGTTCGTAAAATATAAAAAATATCCTCCCCGCTCTCGTTACTATCGCTATATGCTCTGTTGCGTGATTACCCATATGGATATTTCTTTTTTCATTTGCTTTTTCAATATAGCTCCTATTTTCATCAAAATTTTTACGCTCGCAATCATGAAAACCTAGCAATTTTAACTTTTTATTCGTTTCAACCTCTTTCCACCAATTTCGGCTACGTGGCGTGGGCTCGAAATTTACCTACCTGAGCGTATTCTGTTATAATTTAAAAATCTTTTTGAAGGAACTGTTCATTGTATTTAAATAATTATTTAATGAACACATATGTATTTCACGTGTAAATTATTCCACGTAATCGTCTAGAAAGTTCAAAGTGGTAATTTCGAAATAAACGTTCACAAATCACAACTATTTTGCAGTTTCGTATTAAACTATAAATTGCATCGTATGGAAACAAATTACAGTACTTGCAAAACCGAGCTCGGATATACATCTATCCAAGTTTCCCCATCCAACTCCCGCGTCCATTCTAACTTATTCAGTTTCTAAGTTGATCCCTTATTTGGTTAAGTTCACATCGTCGCCGGTTTGGGCTAAAACTGAGTACAAACTGTCTGGAGCTCGTGATGTAGCTTCATTAGCTACTGTTATACATATATACGCTAATATAATAAGGAGGAAACATTTGTTCGTTTGTTTGTTGTCGGTAAAGTAACGGGTCGTGTAACTGTACATTTTTATGTTAAATATTTTAGTTCACACCTCTGAATTAGATTTGCTTTACATAGATATAAACTAATTTTATTATTTTCTTTCATTCTTTTTTTTATGGTAATCGATTAAACTTTATTTGATTATGATTGATATGATTGATTTATGAATGATTTAAGATGATATCATTTAAAATAATTAATGGTTGATATAATACCCAGTTGACAAGAAAAAAATCTTACAGCCAGCACTAGTTCGTTGAAAACATCAGTCACAAATTCCATTAAAACAGCGTCGCAGTCTCTGCATCTAAATTATTTTACCGCCAGCAAGAAGACTTCAACAAGTGCATCAACGTCATAGTTTTTTTTTTTTATATTTAACCACGTCTACATTCTGTCATTTTTATTATCACTGAGAAAGCATCTTTAAAATTTATTTTTGATTTAAAAAAAATTGTAGTTTTCAACAAATAAACTAATACAACCGTGTATAGGATTTTGTATACATTACGTGCTACTCATCTATTACTATGTAGTACTAGTATTTATAATTATAAATATAAATAACTATTTTAGATATGACGTATATTTTTATACCGACTACAGGTCAGGAAGTACTTTAATAATGATATAATACCAGTATGACAACATAATACGAGTAAGTATATCTGTAGTAGGACGGTATTTCTCTTGCATTATATTTTAAAGGTACGGAAACTGAGATTTGGGTTTATAAATATAATAAATATAAATAAATATCAATATGTTTAACATACACACACGGTCATCTGTTCCTAAGGTAGGCAACTTAATGCCTGTGTTTTAGGTAACAGTTGACTGTTTATACATATATTCTTTTTTTATAAATATACATATAAATAAATACACATTACACCCAGACTCGGGGGAATCGAACCCACAACCCTGGAGCAGAAAACAGGGCCATTGCCAACTGTGCCACGGGCCAGTCAGTGTCCAGTCATAATCAGTGTTATAATTACACTTGAGCTTCATTCAATATTAGAAAAGAAGGTACTTGTATTCGATAGATCCAAGCGATCATGTTTAGCGGCTTAGCGTTGATTTCAGTACTTTATACTTTAGTTTTACAGGATTATACTACGATCTTTAGCTTTACATATTTTGCTTAAAGGATTAACTCATTTATATTTATAAATATATAAAGATACAAGTCGTTATTTACTGTACCTGCCTGTAAACCACCCATTGCTGAGCGAAGGCCTCTTCTCGATATAGAAGAAGGGCTCCACTGCGGGTTGGCGGTAGGGGTGTTCATCAGAAAAAATTATCGATAATTTCATTATCGATAATTATCGTATTGAGTTATCGATAGTTATCGATAATTATCGAATGAACAGTTATCGATAATTATCGGATAAAAAATTATCGGTAGTGGCGAAAGTTATCGATAATTATCGGATAAAAATTATCGATAGTTCACGAAAGTTATCGATAATTATCGGCACAATTTTTGGACGACGAAAAAAAAAAAAAAAAAAAAAAAAAAAAAAAAAAAAAAAAAAAAAAAAAAGTCATCCGGCGTCCCGTACTGATATAATCCTCCGTTCCCTATCAGAATACCTACAAAAAAAAGACGTCGTCCGCCGTCGCGTATTCATATAATCCTCCGGTCCCTATCAGAATACCTAAAAAAAAAAAAAACCTCGTCCGCCGTCCCCAATTCATATAATCCTTAATCCTCCGTTCCCTATCCGAATATGTAAAAAAAAAAAAAAAACAAAGGTCATCCGCCGTCCGGTATCGAAATAATCTATCGATAGTTATCGGATCACACAAAAATATCAATAATTATCAGATCGGAAAAAATTATCGATAATTTTCGGATCGAAAAAAATTATCGATAATTATCGGATCGCAACAAATTATCGATAATTATCGAATGAAAACTTATCGATAGTTATCGATAATTATCGAATGAAAAATTATCGATAATTATCGAATCAAAATTATCGAATAACACTTATCGATAATTATCGATAATTATCGAATGAAAAATTATCGAGTAGTTACGAATTATCGATAATTATCGCACACCCCTAGTTGGCGGATAATATCCTTACCATGAGTAACAATCATTACCAGGTGTCCGTGATAACAACCGGGACCGACGGCTTTAAGTGCTCTCCGAGGCACGGTGGGGAAACCCGCAAGGGCATACACCAAGACCGGAAATTTGCACAAATACAAATATCTGCCCCGAGCGGGAATCGAACCCGCGACCGCCGGCGTTGAGGCGACTACTCGCACCAATACGGTTGTCATACACCAGAACGGTCGTCAACTCAAAATCATTATTTATAATATATTAATTTTTAAATTGTATTTTTTGCAGGTAAGACGGCATCAAAATGAAGTTTGAAAGGTAACAGATCATCATTGACAGACTAAAGGTTCACCTTTTTCGTATTTTCTGACATAGTTTTAACTTTGTCAGAAAATACAAAAAATCTACAAACTTAATATAAATATCGTATATGCAAAGATTATAAAGAGAAAGATAAGAAATATACAACAAATCATTATTTGTAAAGTTTTGTATTACCTACATAATTTTATGGAATCCTAAACGAAAATAATTATTTCTTTAATTTGTAATAGATGAATTTTCAGAAACCGCGAACAACTTTACCCATATATAATTAACGTACTAAACGATACTTTATTATAAATATTTTAGAAACGCTCACTGTAGTAGTAGTAAACACACGCAAAGATTTGGTCCGCCGGACCATATCCGCCATACCGAATCCGTTCTCGCTACAGACGAAAGTATCGAACAAGGGATGTTCATCGTGTAGAGGGTTGTCACATTTTTATTAATTAAAAATTGTAATTCATCACCAATTTCCTGGTAATACATTCAAAATTTTACTTTAACACTGTTTCCTAGAACTTAACCGCAAAATACGTAATACGAAAGAAAATTAGTTTATTGCAAAAATTTACAAATTTTTAATTACTAATATACATCTAACGACCCCAAATTTTAGTACAGAAGGGAAAATTTCGCAGATAAGTAACATTTGCATTTTTTTGAACATTCGTTATATTGTTTAAGGTAAATTGTAATCGATTTTTATGCACGACTTTAAATATTATAATTATTATATTTATTCAACGTAAGTAAAGTAAAATAAATAATAAAAGAGAATGAGTATCTGAACATAGATTTTTAATAATAAAAAAATGCAAATGTTACTTATTAGGAAATTGATGATAAATAACAATTTTTAATTATTAAAAGTGTGACAGCCCTATACACGATGAACATCCCTTGTCCAATCCTTTGGTCTGTAGTGAGAACGGATTCGTAACCTACGGCGGATATGATCCAGCGGATCAAATCTTTGCGTGTGTTACTACCATAACGATGTGCCTATAAAATATTCAAAGGGCGTAATTTACAAGCTTCCGTGTCCCTTATACTCGGATCACACTGTCAACTCGCTCCATGAATGTCAAACGTATTCCGTAATGTCACAGATTTTGTATTTTTTTATTGCATAATTCTACATCGGATTGTCACGAAAATACATAAACATTTTTATCGATATCGGATTGAAATTGATAACTTCCATTAACATCGAAAGCATTACTAATATTTGTTGTCTTACATTTCTTCATTGATGAATTCATAACAAAAAGGTAAATGCGTACAATTCAGTTGATGTCAGTTACATGTTTATTAATGTGTAGAATAAATAAAGGTTGTAGATTTTTATTAATATAAATACTATGTATTGAAATTTAGGTATTATAATAATTACAATAAATATAAACACTCATTTTAAACAAAGCGATCGTTAATAGGTTCGTTGACAATATAATAAATGTTCCCTGTATTCATCGCTCGAAGTGCGCGGAGTTATTACAATTACGATGATGACCCGTCGTTTAACTAGAGATAATGTTATCAGTTATTAATTACTTGGAAACGCTGCCAGCACTCGGCGATATCGCTAGGGCTGCTGCGTTTAATATTTTACGCTACTTATTATTGTGTAACACATTGACGCAGCGTGCAATTCGTTTTGATTTTATTGGTTAAAATCTGACACCGAAGTATTTTGGTACAGTGCTGTAAAAAATTATTAACAGTAACGGCTGTAAGTTAAATTCGCGCTCTAGGACTCTTACAATTAGCGGTGAAATTACTCGTATATCGAAAAAGAAGTCAATTCAGGTAAAATCGTGCAAGTCGTACATGATAATATGTATTTATGTAAATTTGAAAATTGTACACTACAAAAAGCAGGTATATCTTTTACAAAATTCTTTTGAATAATATACAGCCCTATATTTAAACAGCGGCTCGCTGTTATTGTTCTCGTATCAAGAATAAATGCGACGTTATTGGAATCAATATTTTTGGTTCGAGTAATGCATTAATATGCAATATTACAATATTTGCATATATGAAATAATGATATCTTATACTAGTGGATAAATTATTCTAATTATATATATATATATTTTTTTATTACAAAATCACATATTTTTACCTTTAAACGAATCTCAAGTGAGGTGAGTTTGTTTAAGAACATGTGGAATATGTACTTATGCTTATAACTAATGTGGAACATCCTTAGAGAATATATGTTTTAGTAATATTCCAACTGTTGGGAAAAGTCATCCTCTGCATATAGGAGAAGAGTTAGGACTTAATCCACCACTCTGCTCCATTTTTTTTGGATTTGGGTTGGCAGATAATTTTATAAATAGCAATGCCATCAGATGTCTGTAATGACAATCAGGATCAACGGCTTTACGTGCTCTCCGAGGCAGAGTGAGAAGATCCACAAGGTTATACACCTAAACCAGAAATAAATACAAATGTCGGACCAAAGCGGGAATCGAACTTGCGATTACCGGCGTTAAGGCGACTACACGCACTACTACATTAGCCTAAATAAGTGCCAAGCTTAAGCTATTAAGCGAACTGTATTGCGTCTTCATACTCCATTTTATCAAAATTAGTTCAGGGATATATATGATAAGTATAATAATTGTGCTTAATAATATACGTTTACTTTATATTTAAACATAAAGTGAATACTTGCTCATCCGCTTGATGAGTAAATAAAGCGGATGAGCAAGTATTCATACCTTTTTAGTGTTTTTCTTGACAGAGTTGAATATTTTATTCCCAATCGCTAAATAAAATATTATTATTTTCAGTAATTTTACGTGATAAATAACGTTTAAACAATAATTTAACTTTTGACACTACATTATATGTTATCAGTTTTTAATATGACATAATTTGTAAAAATATAAAAACAAACAATTTTTTTTTAAAATATGCGATAACGTGAATAATTATAATATTTTTGTGCAGAATAGAATGTAAATTATTTTACCTAATTCTAGAAATATAGTAGCTTCGTATGCTTACAATTTCAGTATTTTTTTACATATATTTAATTTAATTTATTTTTAAAGATAAGTAAAACTAAAATATTAATATATAGCAAACGTTTTAGTAACAGGTTTAATACCTATTACACTTATGAAGTGATCTGTAACATCATTAATACGCAGTAATTATGTTCGAGAAAATATTATCCGTTAGCCAACATAGAGCGTTTCTAGACTATCCGACACGATATATTATACACGATATATCTTATGCTAGGTAAGCGGACTATATAGAACATGCTTTAGATTCTAAAAATTTTTAATTTATTATAATATAATAATTAAACTAGTAATATTAATAAACGTATAAATCCATCACATTCAACAGCCCCTAGTAGAATGAAATCTTCTGTCCGGTACAGAAAACAAACAAACACAAACCGTGACTGGTAGAGAGGAATAGTCGCGATCTCTTTCTGGCTGGCGCGGTGCGATGGTGAGTTGAGTATGGACGGCTGAAGTGGTGGTGAATTTTCCATTCTACCCTCAAAGGCTGAAATATTTATATTTATACTAGAAGGCTGACTCAATCAATCAATTCAATCATTATTATCATTATTATGAGCGGTTATTGAACTCGTAATAGTTAGCGCAACAGCCATTAGCGGTTAACACTGCCCCAAAATGTCAGTTAAGTAAGTACTGTACTGTACCATCCTTTTTTTTTGTTTTGGCGGGAAAAAATGTACCTGAACGCACACCCCGTCGTCCGGGGAGACAACGGGGTAGTGTGGGGCCCTCACCCACTAAAATAACCCGCCGTGCGCCCTCACCCGCCCTTACAAGGCGGACCACGGGTACTGCGTACGTTGCTCCGTGGCCCGCAGGCGGCAGCCCCATCGGACAGTCTCTCCCGTGAGACGCCCCGCGCACTCGGGCTTCGCACCTTCGCGGTAGGCTGTTTCGGCGGACGGTGGGCAATCCCCGACCCTACCGTCCGCAGCCTCGGCTAGGGGGGTATCAGGCGCATGTGAGCGCGTCTGCAGCGCCCCGCGCGCCGGCGGCGAATTGGGTTCGAAAGGAGTGAGTAATCCCGGGCCCTCTCCGCCGCCTCCTTCTGCGAGATGACGTCCTCGCAGAAGGTGGCGACCGCGGTCCAGGCCCTGTCACCGCCGACCATCGCAAGCACAACGGCTGGCAGCGACAGGTCCTCTCCAATGACTGCAGCGAGATCCCGGCGCTGCTCAGCCCAGGCCGGGCATGACTCGAGCGTGTGTTGTTGTGTGTATTGTACCATACTGTATCAGCCTGTAAACAACCCACTGCTAAGCAAAGGCCTCTTCTCCATATAAAAGAAGGGTTGGAGCTTAATCCACCACGTTGCTCCACTAAGGGTTAATTTTCCTAGCATAAGTAACGATCATTTTCAGGTTTCTATGATAACAAACGGGACCGACGGTAATACGTGTTCTTCGAAGCACGGTGGGGAGACCCAAAAGGACATACACTTGAGTGAACCGCCTGTCTGGACTGGTCTGGACCGGAAACAAATATTTGTACAAACTAAAATATCTGTCCCAAATTTGAATCGAACCCGTGACCGCCGGCGCGCAGTGCTGAGGCGACTACTCATACCACTACACCAGAACGGTCGTAAAAAAAAATTTAAATACATTTAACCCATAACTCATACATAACAAACAGATAAACATATAGTACACTCACAAAAACTATCATCTGACAGCCCACAGGGTTCTTGTATGTTCACAGATATCTATAAATAGTTTTCAGATCTATTAACTGATATACGATTGGACAATGTGAAAGGCAGACATTCCACGCAATTTATTTGACATTATCGAATCATCGTTAGCAACGATAACGTATCGTGTCATGTGAAAACGTTCTTAAACTAGTACGTTATTAAATGCTTAATTTTATGATTTACCACTAACGTTTTACTTGAAGCATAATGAATATAATACAATTTATACACAAGTTCCCTGTTTAGTCCTGTGTCTAATTACGTCGAGATATTATCTGTTGTATGCGGCACAGCGGTCGATATGAAGTTGGAAGCCAGCCAGCCCGAAGACCAGCGGAGCCAAATGAAAGCCAGTCTGACATTCGTGTCAAGGTTCCAACGGTTGTTTAAATCGTCAATCAATTAATTATATTCCTTCATGTAAACTAACACTTTTTAAACGAAATATAGGACAGAATTATTTGATTATTGTTATCTTAAAACAAATTAAAAGAAAAAGAAAATCTTTTATGTATATTTAATGATATTTTTTCTAACATGTCAACTTACTAAAACCTTAATAATTTTTTTTCCATTAAATCAGAAGTAGTAAATAAACAATAATATATTATGTCCAATCATTGATCGACTTACAAGAATAAATAATAAATAAATATGTTTTAATATAGATAATCCTAAAACATAGATGATAAAAAGTACTTAGGATAATTTAATATATTCTTTGTAATATTTTTCAAATCCTATTTCATTCCAAACTTTTTGTCGCTAAATAAATTCGTCGTCGACAGCACCTATTGGCAACTTGTCGTATGGCGATTGCCGCAGAACGACCGTTAAGAGACAAATTCGAATAAATGTCACCTGTACTTATTGCACGGGAAATTTACTTTTGTCGATGAGAATAAAACACTTATCACTTCTCTAAGGTACCCAAGAGAAGCTTACGGTTTAACTATTTAATTTATTTTGCTCTTTTTTTTTGAGTTATTCATGGCACTTGCAGAGCAGTAAACAATAATTGTAACTGTCATCTAGTATATTACACTGCAATAAAGTTCTTTTAAAATTATCGCCTTTTCTTATAACTTTTTATATTAAAAAACACTATTAACTTTTAATATCAATTATGTAGTTACTTGTAAATAATAATGACGTTTTTGAACTCTGTCTAAGTTAGCATATAATATAAACCATGTAGTCGGTTCGTCAATGAGCTGGAAGCCGTCCAGTACCAAACTCGCTGTATCTATTATAAGGTAAAAAGTATTAATTTCGTCTAACGGCGTAATTTTAATATCAGTACTTATTGTTTGAAACTTCGTGTCATTTTCTTGAAAATGTTTTCAATAATAGATACAGCGAGTTTGGTACTGGACGGCTTCCAGCTCATTGACGAACCGACTACATGGTTTATATTATATTCTAACTTAGACAGAGTTCAAAAACGTCATTATTATTTACAAGTATGTACATACATAACTGGAGTGATAATAAATAATCTTTTCGTCGAAATAATTACTTATTATTACCGAATTATCTTGCTTCAGGTAAATATCTAAATCCTACCTAATAAAATTATCATGACATTTTGTAAAGACTTTCTTGTACAACGTAAAAAAAGGATTTTATAAAATCTATTTCGTAAAAGAAAAAATGGAGTCTTTTTAGCGAGTTTTATATAAGCGTATTCCATCCGGTACACGGCTGTATTCTATATATACATTTTTATACAATTGTTATAGTTTGGTAAAAATGTATTTGTAAGATATCGTGTGTTTTATAAAAATATATCGCTAATCCAAACGATAGCCAGTAACGCGGGAACTCGCTTCATTTTATCGCAGGCGCGCGTGTGCACGGAATGACCATAGGTAATGTTGCCAAAATTTAACAGGAAAAATTTGGGACAAAGCTCAATTGATAAATCGAAGAATAAAAGCGTAGTTGTGCAGACAGTTTTTCGTTAAATATATTTAAAAAATATATAGTCTAAACTATTATTATTTATTAATTTTATAAAAATTAATGAATACTAAATTTCCGTTGTTGATTCTCTCGCTCTGTCTCACTATTGCTCATATGCAAGGTTATGTAGTTTATGTTACTTCTAGATAATGTAGTTTTTAATACGGAAATATACATACTTTCATATTTTCATTTCACTCATTTCGTATTTTAACTACATACAACTAAACTAACAGCGAAATTTACAAAAAAAGTAATATGTTTTTAGGATTCCGTAGCCAAATGGCTAAAAACGGAACCCTTATGGATTCGTCATATCTGTCTGTCTGTCCGTCCGTATGTCACAGCAACTTTATTCCTAAAACTATAAGACCGATACTATTGAAACTTGGTAAGTAGATGTATTCTGTGAACCGCATTAAGATTTTCACACAAAAATAAAAAAAATAAAAAATTTTGGGGTTACCCCATACTTAGAACTGAAACTCAAAATTATTTTTTTCATCAAATTCATACGTGTCTATGGATATATCTTCAAAAGTGATATTGAGGTTTCTAATATAATTTTTTTCTAAACTGAATAGTTTCCGCGAGAGACACTTCCAAAGTGGTAAAATTTGTGTAACTTCTAAAATAAGAGAATGATAAAACTAAAAAAAAATATATGATGTACATTACCATACAAGCTTCCACCGAAAATTGGTTTGAACGAGATCTAGTAAGTAGTTTTTTTTTTTATACAAAAAAATACACTATTATTAAAACGTCGATCAAAGTTACAACGAACTACAAGAACTTTTACATGATGTTACTTGCTGCTACGGAACCCTTCATGGGCGAGTCCGACTCGCACTTGTTTAATTTTTTTGTTTAATTTTCTGTTTCACAATAAATATAATATGATTCTCTTTTACAAAAACGATGTTTTATGTAGAACATTTATTAAATACAAATAAATGAAAGTGTACAAAGTGTATAATATAATACACTCATATACCTACATGTTATTACAGAATATATAAGCATAAGTTAGTATTTCTGTACGATGACAAATAAAGCTACGAGTAAGAACGACAGACGTTTCAAAGGTGTAAATAGTCTTTGATCATTTTATTAGAGATTCTAATGACAGAGTTCGCTAAGGATGAGTGCAAAGAACTTCATAGAGATGCTTTGATGGAAGGTATTGGATATATATTTTTGTTGCTTTACATGAATAAATTCTTTCAACGATACTGTAATATGGTGCTTAATATATATTTTTTACAGTAGTCGCTTATGGCTGCTGTTTCGATACTAAGAGTTGCGAAGTGCTGGTGACTGTATAACTTCTAATTCTTCTCGATTGAGAAATTCTTTTACTATTGGAAACCTACATTAGGGTTTTCAATCGACAAAAAATTTTACAATCAGTTCAGTATTTTCAGTCTACCGATCAAAAAAAAAGTTTCCTTTTAAAAATATTAATAAAATATATAAAAATATAATTTCGGATAACATTTGACGTAAATCTATTCATCCCAAAAATTGTTGTTTTTTGACTTAAATAAAAAAGTAAAATATCGGGACAGTCCTATGAAGTCCCGATCATTTGGCGACCTCATAACGAAAGCTTCCGAGTCATTAGCTAAACGTGTTGGTCACTTGTTATACGACCACCATTATCTGTCATGTACCAGCGGACTAATGCGGGAGTTCATTATGGACGAGATTTTTTCTTCCGCACATGAAAAATTGTTCAATAACACGCTTCATTTGTAATAAAATATATATGTACCCATTTTTCATTTACAAATACTGATGAAAATTAAATTAATTCAAATTATTTTTAAATAAGTACAATTTGGATATAGTTTTATTCACGTTTAGTTTTGGATAGTTCTCAGATTGGTTTTTTTAAAGTCTATTGGTAAAAAAATATATATTTTATAAATCGGACTAACTCATTAAACAAAATTCTGATTTAAGTTACACGTTAGTCTATACCTACCAATTATAATTAAAGATCAAATTATCAATGTTAACTTTTATTTTAGATCATTTCGGCCGACTTTCCGTAACCCTTACAATCGAATTATGTATTATAACTTTCATATCAAATTAAAGCCCAAAAGTTATGTACCAAACTCTAAGTGAAATACGCTTTTGAATGTGATATAGAACGATTTAATATTCAATTTAAGTTTTAATATTCATAATGTTAAGAGTAATATTAAACATAATACCTTTAAAGTAATTATAATTTATATTGAAATGTTAAAGCTTCATTTGACGTTTGTAGGAAAAATACTAATTAGTAAATTCATAACTTTTACCTCGTTGTGTGTTTTAATTAATAATTAAAAATGTATTTTTATATTTTCGAACAATTAATGTTAAAGTACTCAAAATTAATGTTCCGGCTTTAATTGACACAACTTCATAGTAGATATAGTCTATATACTCAAGCAATATTAAACAAAAACACGTGAAATAAAAAAGCGAGCTTATTTTAAAAGATAATTAATTTAAATTTCCTATAAAAGTAGGTCACTAGCAATCGATCTAGACTCGAAGTTAATAGAGGGATCACGGGGTATTAGTAAATAAACACAGATCCACAATCAATGAATATTTATAGCAAGTGTCGAAGGAATCGATAACCATTAGCAGGCGAGACGATATCCAAAGGCTTTGCAAGCTTAGTTGCTGTTAAAACACCACTAATGTGTTAAATAATTTTGAGTAAGTTTTTCGTGCTACGTGATCGGGTTGGTAGAAATATTATATATTTATTTAGACTTAATTAGTATGACAAAATTAAAGCTAAAATTTTTGTGTCAAATTACACAAGGACATTCCGTATTTTTTTTTTTTTTTTGTATAATTTACCAATTTCGATTTCATTTTATCGTTGTTTGTTTATGATTACCATGGTTACAAGAAAATATGCAAAAATTAAACATTTCTCTGTAAACAGAATTATTTCAGATTCAAAACAGATTTGAACTTTCATTCTTATTTATTTATTTATTTACTCTTTATTGTACACCACAATATACAGATACAAAATAATAATAATTTAGACAATTTAAGATTACAAATTGTGTAGTACAAGAGGCGGTCTTATGGCTAGTTAGCCATTTCTTCCAGACAAACCGAAATAGGATTGAGTATTATTTATTTGACAGATCGGGTAGGTGATGCAGTTATATTATAATAAACTTACATACAAATATCTACACATTAATACTTACAAGCAATACATATATATTAGATTAATATAATATAATAAACTAATAAATATAACAACAGTATCTCATAGCATTTACAGTCATTTACGCACTTAAAATAAAAAAAAATAAAAATTAAAATTAAAATAAAATAAAATAATTAATTTAATTGGAATCGTCCCTAGTATTAAGCTCAGGCCTTTTAACTAATTTTTTGAATGTTGGAAGTGATTAGGCTTCTTTAATATACAATGGCTTCTTTAAAATACATTCTTATATATTTTTTTAATCATTTATATAATAAATTTTTTGATTTACCAAAATTATTTAGTGTTCGTTAAAGCATCATAGGCTGCTAAATATTCTTCACAAAATTAATTTAAAAAAAATACAAAGTTTTTTCTCGTATACTTACATAAACCTGCAATATGTTTCAAAATTTCTGATTACTTATTTTTGATGGACTGGTTATGGAAAACATTATTTTATTCATAGTTCACCACCTTTGTTCTAAATTCCTATCTCTAAAACTGGTTCACGTAATCTTCAAAGAATTCGCCCGTAGCAAAATATAAATTTAAAACGATTTACTTGTCAAAAAGTTTTACCATTTGCGGTCGTTTGCGCAAAGCCAAGTTAAAAAATTAATCTTTACGTAAAATTGCGATATTTCAAATTCAAATTCTTCTTTGGAAGAAAGTTCGGTAACAGACAATTGCGCTTCCGTCGTCTAAAACAGAATTTGTTTTGAAGTGGATAAAGTAAACAGGTTTCGGGAAAGGACTTTTTTTTTCGTATAATGGTCGTGACGAGATGTGATTATGGTGTTTTGTAAGATTACATTTTTCAAACCAATTCTTGACGATATTATAGGATGAAAATCTTAAGAGATTTTTTTAGCTAAACAAATTATAAAAGTTTGTATGAAGTGGTTTCAAATTTTTCGATCATAAGACATTTGTTGTAATTAGTTTTGAGAACTGTGTTGTCTTTGTTCAAATAAAACTAATGTTAAATGAACTCATGAAGCAGTCTTGTGTGATCAAGGCGCCTGTATTTGTTAATTTTCTTTAACAGTAAATAAATAGCAATTTTTCTTTGGACAAATCTAATTATCGAATACATTTGGAATCGGAATTGTGTTCATATTGAAAACGATACTTTACGATACTTTTACAGTAAAAAAAAGTATATAATTATTGAAAACGATAATTATATACTTTTTTTTACTGTTTGACAAAAGGACATTAAAGGCTAAAGGCTAAGACTTTGGTTTTACGGGAGATGTGTACGTTTGGCAAGTATACATGACATTATATTTATTCATGTCATCATATCATTAAACACGCTTACATGAAATAAAAAAAAAAGATTATTAATTCATTCGAGTCTTATATCGAGTACCCCACTTCTGGACGTTGATTGATTGGAGTACCCAAACATTCTCAACTGGCTGTTCTAGTTGCTATTACAGTGGTCATGACAGGTGATGAGTCGACGTAATTTATGTTCCAAATAAACAGCGCAGAAAATTAAACAATGTTATTATTCATAGAGTTTGCTTCAATCGATCTTGATATTATAAATTTGAACTAATCTATTTTATTATATAAACCAGTGATGGTTTGTTTTATACCTGTTTCAATGTGATACACATGATGGGTATTTGGTTTTTCTAGCATTGATTTCCTGTTAGCTATCAAACAAGTTGACATTTATCGCTCCCATGAGAGCTGTCTTGTAACCGATTACAAAGATAATCGAGAAGTCTATGGAGGAATACAAGACTCTTGGTACTACCTTATTGCAAATATTTTAATCCGTAGTTGGAACCTGGACTAATTAGCGAAATTTAATATAAAATTAATAGTAAATTTAAGGATTAGATAACAGTAACCATCATTACTGACTTGAACGAAACTAATACACTATAAATTTCTCACTGTTGGGCAAAAGCCTCTTATCCATATATGAGAATGGTTGAAACTTAATCCTGTTCCAATGAGATCGCACCAACAACAAATATAGGGTTTATTACATAAACCTACTTTTACTAAGAATTTTCAAACCTAGTTTGAATCGATAATTTCGCGTAGGTATAACGGTTACACAAATTATTTGTAAAGACTAAATGTAGCAAAAGAAAAAGTTAATAGTTCGTCGCTTCTATAAAAATATTTCAAATGTTACCATGGTGGCTGTCAAGGAGAGCAGACAGCCGTCTTCAATGTTATAATTTTTTATAAATTTTTTGATTATAATTTTTTTTATAAAATAATTGCTATATATAAATTTAGTAATTATTGAAATGAAAAAAAAAAAAGAAACTAACAGGTTAGTGTTAGTTAAATTTATTTGTCAATTTGTTTTTAAGACATCCATATATAAGGTGGGTGACCCAAATAAGGCCTACCTTATTTTTTTTTATTATCTAACTAGCGGGTTTATAATAACAATGCACTGGTAATTTTAAATACTTTTATTTATTTATTAAACTTTGTAATAAATGAAACAAAATTGCTTTAGAAACAAAAATCACACTTTTGTGAACACAAATAACTAAAATGTCACTTTGGCCTTATTGGGAACCCTGTGTCTTAATAAAGCCTTAATAAAAACAAGTAAACATTCAACTTCTTAATGAATACAAAACGTTGTCAATACTTATATTAAAACTAATGAGATCACATTAATTACTTTTGGTCATTTTGGATCAGATTTAACGAGTGATTTATCATGTAAAAGTACTATATTAATCAGCCTTTTTCATCATTTTTTTTAAACAATCTCCTGAACAGTAAAATATTTTATCAGCGGGTGTGAGTCCAACACACACCTCATGATACCAAACACCACAAGTAAGACATTGTCGCATATCATCAACTCGATCTTCTTTACAAGCTGGACAGTACCAAGAAGGTTTATCATCGTGACGTTTTGGTTTAGATTCCGTGGGCTTATCTGCTGTCAAAGAAGCAGTCTTTACTGAGGTTCGCTTTCGCGTTGCAGCAACTGCAGGTTGTGCAGATGTAGAGCCAGTAACTGACGCCGATTTTGGTGTCTTTGTATTAATCTTTATCATGGATGAAGTACCAGAAATATCTTCTACTCTTGACGATGGTACAGTAATCTGTGATGTGGAATTCGTAGCACTGTCACCAAACAAGTCTTTTGTTACCTCTTGAGCCCTGTAATTCAACGACTTCTTGCGTGGAGCAGTCGTTACAACTTTAAACTTAGGAGTTGGTAAAAATTCATGAATCTCACATGTGGTTGATTGATTGTCTATTTTCTGTGGAGTTGCAGTATTCGGGTTGTTTTTTGAGAGCAATGACAGTGGCAAATTCTCAGTATCTGTGCCTGACCCATCTGAATCTTCTACATTTGCAGTTGAAATCTCTTGCTCCGCCGATTCATCAGATAAGACAGCAATATTCTCACTGTTTGTAGGATTTGGAAGTTCTGATAGCACAGAGGGTGCAAACGCCTCTTCAGGAATAGCATCTGGGTTATATGGATATAACCCTGTAGCGCGAAACCCGTTCGAGATATTGGTAATAGTCATACATTTCGGCCATACTTGTGAAAGAATAACGTTGAAGCTTGTCTTGTTAAGGGTTCGTTCGGGATGCTGACTGACGTATTTAATCAATTCTTGGTCCCAATGGTGCTCAAAAGAACGATAAACAGATTTATCCATGGGCTGTAACTCGTGCGTGGTATTTGACGGAAGACAATATAAAGTAATGCCACATTTCTCAGCTTCCTCGACAATAGTAAAGTCCAGGTGGCATTTTGCACCATCAAATATGAGGAGACATGGCCCTGATGTTCTGTATTTATGCAAATGATTTATAAACTCTATAAAAGTTTCTGTTGTCATACTTCCTTTTGGCGTCATCTTCACCAGAGAGCCTGGAGGTAAATTGTCTTGGAATTCTGGCTTTAGTCTTTTGCCTTTGAACAGTATCATTGGCGGAATAGCTGAACCTATAGCATTTCCGCAGCCTACCACAGTCACACTTTCAGCATGCTCATTCGCTATTTGATGAACTCTTTTTCTCCCTTTGGCTGTCAGAACTTCCTGCTGATGGTGCAAAGATATGCGACAATTTTTTTCATCGATATTGTAAATGCTTTCAGGTTTATGTTCAATTCCAAGTCTATCCAGCACATTTTTGTATTTAGAAAAGTGATCGCTAACAACATCTTTATTTAATTTTTGAGCACGAGCTGGATTCATCAACTGTGCTTTACGACGTGCTAATTCAGGGTGTCGTTTGAGAAATAATCTCAACCATTTCTTCCCCGCGGCGTTTTTGGCATCATTGAAAGAGTTTGGAATTTTTTTAATTTTACAGAATGAAAAAGCCTGTACGCGTAACATCTTTGACGTTAACGGCATTCCAACATCAGCCAAACGTATGATTCTTCTGACAAGTCCAGCTTCTTGTTCTGTAGTCAATATAGTCGACCGACCTAGCTTTCGTATAGTCGAGCCACTCGCTAGATGGTTGCGTAGGGTTCTTCTTGGAATGTTGTATCTGGCTGCAGCAGCATATGTAGATAACATACCTCTTTCTACCATTTTAACAGCGTTTTCCATCTGTTGCGAAGTCCATTGAGCCCTTTTTTTTCTTGTGATAGAAGCTGGTGATTGTTTTTCCATTATGTTACTGAAAACGAGGATTTACTATTTTACTGTGATACTTTTCTAACTGACATGAAACATTGTCCTAATAAGGCCTATATCTGTGCCGTTATAAGGCCTATACATTTTTTTGGTAGGCTTTATTAGGGCATGACACATGGGTAAACAAAACAACAATTAAATGGATTACACCGATATTACAGCTTTTTCACTTATTTTAGAAGATGGCTACACGTATAATTATCCTATAGACAAAGCACAGCACACCGTGTACAAATAAAAATAAAAATACTTACTGTTTACGCTGCCAGAATTTTATAAAAACAAGCGTGCGTTCCGCGTCGTTGTTGTTTTCGACTGCAGGTTCCAACACGCTCGCGGTACGTGCCACTTGCTGTGCTTGTGAGTGTTAGTTAATGTACACGCACACATTTACAAACATTGGCGGCTATTTGAAATTGTGAAGCGGGAAATTTTAAAAACAGGCCTTATTAGGACGTAGGCTTTATTTGGGTCACCCACCTTATATAAACGGGATTGTCTTCAGGTTTAATTATTCTATTTTGTTTTGTCTAATAGGTAATTTTGTACCATACTATAATCGAAAAACAATTGAATTTTTTTAAACATTAAAACCTCTCCGTGTCTTAAGTCTAATAATGATAAGAATCTAAGATAGGATAAAATAATTTATTAAATAAAAATAATTTAAATTTTCATTATCCTCTACGGTATGTCCCAGAGAGAATCAGGCGCCAGTAACAATTTGTTTTAACTGTCGAAAGTGTCCCATAAAACGCCCCTCTCGGTTATCCGTTTGTGTATTTCTAGAAATTCTTGACTGAAGAACTGGATAAATGCAAAAACGGGTTTTGTTTCCAGATCAATTAAAAGGTTAAATATTTGATATTTGTTCATTAAATTGTGATTTTTCTACGTAAAATATTCTAGATTTAACGTAAATTGATAACTAGGCAATGGTCGAAATATTTAAAGTGATTTCATTTAAATCTTTTTAAATTTAGACGCAATCATAATCATAACAAACAAGCGAGATGATTAATATAAAGTTTTCGAATCCAATACAAAATCTACACCCCAAAATGTGTGTACATGTTACCCAAAAGTTAGATTGAATGGAGTAATTTGAATAGAATATTCTGTTTACTGTCCCTAATTTTGTACAAAAGCTAAGGGGTAGCTCTAAGCGGATATCTAAACAATGACAAATACCTATTCTAATATAGTTTTTCTTTGAAGAATTTACTTGCATCACGAATAGGCCATAAGAACAATGAATTGATCGTGAGTTACGTTGACTAATGAGAAATTATTAATTGTTATACAAATAGGATCGGAATTTTCATAGAATATTTACCTGATAACTTTCGCATATGTTGAAACATTGATCAATTTACTTAATTAATTACATGTATATACAATTTAATTTCATAATGTAATTTATTTAATATTGTTTGGTGAAATTACTTTCTACGTATAATAAAGCTGAAGAGTTTGTATGTTTCATTGAGTGCTTTAATTTGAGAATTGGATTCGAAAATTGCTTTTTGTGTTTGATACATTGCTTATTGAGAAAATATATATGATGTAAAACGTCACGCTATAACTCATAGCAATAGAATAGTAACCATAAATGACAAAGTAGAGGAAACTTTAGTCCCCCATAAAGTTAATCTTTAGTCGGAATGTATTTATTGAGAAGAACTTAGTAGGTAATTTGTGTAAGAAAGACAATAAATATTTAATATCACTTTTATATTTGTTTGAGAATATATTCGCATATATATCCCGCATGGACAACATGATTGAAGTTATACCATTTTATGGTAAAATAATCTTTTTGATGTATATATTTTATCTCTTAATGATTTTTTAATGTAAGACAGAACTAGAAAGTGGCGCAGATTGAATTGTTTGCGCGACTTTATTATATATGCGAGATGTCATGCATATGCATATGTATGTTAAGTCTATAAATCTAAAGACTTGTACACATTGAATGTGTACGCGATACGCGTACATTAGAACAATCTGTTTATACATGCGTGATGCGGTTATGGGTACATGTTACTCACAGTCAGTGTCAAAAACATGTAGGGTATAGAACGCAAAAGTATATAAGTTTAAGTAAATAGTAAAAATTTGTGTATGCGTTTAATACGGTGTATACTGGAACGCGTAATCCGTAGACCGCTTTACTTTATCTAAAACAGAATTTCAAATCAACTAGGTATTCGTATAATCTCGATAAAGCTGTATAAAGAAAGCGCTTTGAAACTTAGTATAATACACAAATCCTGCTCAACATTCACTCTTAAAATTTGTGATTTTCATAGATTAACTTTAATTCTGTGATTTACAATTTTCTCCTAAAGAAGAGCACGATTCGTTTCAGATGAATCGCTTTAGCCTAATGAATTATAAATTCAAATCCAAAATATTATTAATGAATTTATTTTAGAACAAAAACAGATTTGTACAGCGTTTTGCTTATGACGATTTTCAGCTACGTTTTATTTATATTTAAGTATTTCCAATGAATAAGTTATATTTTTAGTCTGCAGTTAATTCAGGAATATACATAATCAGGCTATATATTTACGTCTCAAAATTTAATAATCTATAACAATGTGCTTTCATATCTGTCGTAAAAAACTGTGACCGAAACTACTTTTTATTTTTCTTTTCTTTTCTTGTCCTTTATTTATTGATATTAAAACCAGCCAGATACAAACAGTATAATCAAAAAAAAATTTCTTTAATTTTATACGTACAAAATACAAATGACCTTTACCCCGACCTATATATATATATATATATATATATATATATATATATATATATATATATATTTTTTTTTTTTTTTTTTTCAATAAGTTTTCGTTGATATTAACGCTACTTAATTATTATAATTACTAGTGTGATTTGTATAGGTTTTGTTATTTCTAAAAAATGTAAGATATAATACTAGAAAAATATATTCAAATCGATTCAATAATTTTAGAGTTTATCAATTACAAACAAACAAATACATATTTCGTACTGCTCTGTCGGTAAAAGAAAGATGAGTCCATAAAACATTGCCAGAATATAATAAAGGAATATATTTGTCGCGTTCATAAACGCACATGAACTTAAAATATTGCGTATCGTAAGGCTATAAATTAAACGACTCCGAAGGTCGTAAACGAGTAACTTAGGAAAAGTGCCAAATTGCGCCAACGTAAGTCGTTACATTGAAATATAACCCTAATAATGAAACTTAATTATCACGGCGTCTTAATAACGAGTTGGCGCAGTGATCACAGCAGTTGACTTTATGAACTGGCTGTTGCGGGTTGATACAGATCTTTGTAGTGGCCAGAGCGTTTGTGTTGTGTGTTTGCAAACCCCCGACACAGTATCTCTACTGGGGGCCGTGGAGTATGAGACCGTTATTTATTTATACACATTCCTTAATTTTTTCTGTCGAATTTTGTTGTAATAGACACAACTTAAACAAAAACAACCTTTTAATCTGTTAAGTTCAAAAATTGTTTTATATTCCTGACCAAGTGCAAAAAATCCGACGAAGTTTTCGTGTTGAATTCCGCTGCAGAGGTTTTCATTCTACTCTTCCAGATATATTATTTCTTCACACTACAGTTCCAATCCTTGTTATAAGTCATATAACAGATGAAAGAATAGACATACGAACAGCGGAATTTTATTATTAGGTTTCTGTTGACGTCTTTTGGGTACGAAACCTTAAATCACGTATACACCTTAAATCTTTGAAAAATCTGATTTACTTTTATAGATAGCGAGATAATTTCTAGATTACGGAACCCTAAATAGGGACTGTTTTAATTGCTGTATAAAATATGTTCCTACAAAAATCTCCTGATTTTTTTTTTACAAAATAATTTTAATTTTGTAGTCAACTTGAGGTCAAAGTTTCGTTTTTTCATAGTAATGATAATGTATTAAAGTTGAGAAAGTACTGCACATAAGACGTATGCGTTTAATTCTAACGTTTTAAAAAGTATGAAGTGCACTCAAGTTTGTATGAAGAAGGTAATTGACGATATTTTCGGTCATTAGATTTTATGACGGCTACTATATCTTATAAAATGCCAATTTGAAATAGAAAATAGTATTTACGTAGTTACTGTAAAAAAATGAATTTAATTTTTAATTGTTTTAAAAATGAATTTAGTAATTAAAAGGTTTGTTTCTGAGTACCGCGTTTATATCAAGCGTTGCTTCACGGCGTATGTTTCGCGTAATATCTGCGTAAGATATGAAAATACGCTTATAATTTAGGATTTATTTGACGAAAAATTAGTGCAGTTTTCACAGCAACTGGCTGCTGCGCTAGCGGTTTATTTGTATACGCTATACATATGTTTGTAGTGATCTGAGCGTTTGTGTTTGTGTTTTTTATTCCGGTTGTGTGTGATTCCGGACCCCTGACAGAGGATTCTCATTTCACCGGAGGCCTTCGAATGTGACGCATACCTTTATTAATTTATTTTATTTATGTTACTATATAAACAAGAATATAATCTGCGCAAACGGAAAAAAACTGTTGGGCTAGAAATTTGATATGAAAATGCATAGAAGAGCTATTATATAGTCAAGGTACGAGGGAATCGACTTTCACACGAACGAATCTCGGGTAACCACTATCACGGTATAAAATATTTAATTGGGATGTAGATAGAATAGTTTTTTATGACGCATTATAAGTAGTTTGCACGTATTCTATTAAATTCTCAGTAGCTATTACGTAAAGTTTACTTTAACTGAGGCTGAAATTTCCCTCATTATACAGGCTTTTCCATCATGAAAGCGTTAAAAATTCTATTAAGCAACGTATCTCATACACAGTCACTTAAGTTGCTCGGATGCCGCTTGAATTAATATTTCTCAAGAGTTGACTGCAAATACTGGGAGGTAATATAGATGAGGTTAAATATTATAATGACCTAATAATGACGTACATTGTTATATTTTATTTATAATATTTAAATAAGAAAAATACAAACATCGTCGTTTCAGAGTTACAGTTAGTTATTTTTCATTGTACTAATAGTCATTTTTAACTAGTCAGTAGTCTTTTAAACTACAAAAATGTGTATATTGCGCAGTCATCAATGCAGCTTTTCCAAGATGAATCACATCAACTTTCATGTTGTTAAAGCATCTTTGCATGAAAGTTAAGAATTAACACGTGATAATATGTTGACTATTATGTGATTTGATATGGGTTATCTATATATATTATGTATTGTACACTACCGACGAGGGTTCGATTCCCGCTCGAGGCATATATTTGTATTTGTGCAAATATTTATTTCTGGTATGGGTGTATGTCCATGTGGGTTTTCACCGTGCCTCGAAGAGCACGTTTTATCCCTAGATTTCGGTTGTTATCGTAGACACCTGAAACGATCGCTACTCATGGGAAATAAATTATTCAACCCGCTAACCCGCAGTGAACTAGCGTGGTGGATTGAGTTCCTGTCATTCTCAAATATGGAGAAGAAGCCCTTGCTCAGCTGTGGAATGTTTACAGGCTGATTGAGGAAAGTCGCCGGAGGCCGGTGGTTGTGGCCTTTGGTTGGCTGCTTTGAACCGTTTGCTCTGGAGGTCGATGGGGGAGGCCTACGATGGTGATTATGATGATGATAGGATTCTTAGGAATCATTCATTTTTAGGAATTGATTTATTGTGTAATAAAAATTAATAATTTATTTATACTTTCAAGTATTTTCGTTGAGATAATCTGGTAAACTTTTTAGTTAATTTAAAAAAGACCCTAGCCTTGATTTCTATTTAAGGCCAGTATATTCGAGCGTTGTAGGTATTCAGCGCTACCTCCCTCCCCGCGCGACTAGTTACGCGAAGTCTCCGATCAAATGAACTCTCGATGACCCCGCGCGCGGCGACGGCGCACGGAAATAATTAAATATATAATTTTACAGTAACTTACTAGGTTTTTTTTTTACTTTAGGTTATTTCATAATTCAGTTTTGTTTTCGATCCTGAAGGCACAGTATAAAATGCAACATAAACATTTAATACCTAAGAGAAGTAGATAAAAACCATTATTTAATTTTTTATGGGTTTATAGCTAAAAAAAAAAAAAATTACTATTAATATTTTAATTTATATTAATTATCAGTAATTTTTTTTTTTTTTGTTAATTAATACACTTTACAACATTTAATACCTAAGAGAAGTAGATTTAAACTTTATTTCTTCTCTTAGGTATTAAATGTTTATGTTCCACCTATTACTGCCACCAGGGCCCTGCGCTGGGGCTCCCAAGCGGCGCATTCCTCCAGGGTGTGACGCGCCGAGTCGATTGGCGCGCTACACTCGTGACAAAATCAGGGGTGGCTTCTCGCCTAGCGATTTGGTGCAGGTACTTACCGAAGCAACCGTGCCCGGTAAGCACCGGCGACAGCCGAAACGTAAGGACCCTATGCCGCCTGTTGACCCAGCGACGAAGGTGAGGACGTCGCTCTGTCCATTGCCTGTCTCAATTCGTTGTCGGCACCTCGCAGGTTAGTCCCATTGTCGGACCAGATTTGAGCAGGTTGTCCTCGTCGAGCTTTCATTCTTCTTAAATTCATTATCACTGAGTCTGTGTTCAGTGACGTCGCTATCTCTAGGTGGATCGTTCTTACAGTGAGGCACGTGAATACTGCCACGTAACGTTTCTGTTGGCTGCGTCCCACGGTGACTGTTAATGGTCTGAAGTAGTCCACCCCTGTGTATGTGAAGGGTCGCTGATGGTGAGCTAGGCGACACGCAGGTAGGTCTCCTGTTCTCGGGTGTGGCGGGATCGCTGCCCTAATCCGGCAGTTTAGACACTGTGGAAAGAGCGTTCTTGTGACGGGCCGCAGGCGTAGTATCCAGTAGTGCTGTCGACATTCGTTCACAGTCGCCTCGACTCCCGTGTGATGCCTCATTCTATGCATCGCTATGATCCACAACTTCACTGTGTGATGATTTCTATCTAGTATCATCGGGTTTTTAGATGGCGTTGATAGTTGCTCCGCGGCGTTAATACGACTACGGACTCGGAGGGCTCTCTCTGCACACTCGATGCTCAGCTGCTTGAGGCGACCGTTTCGGGTAAACGACTTCCCGTCTTTAATGCTTTCTACTTCATTTGGGAAAGATTCTTCTTGGACTGTTCTCATGAATAGGTCTTCAGCTTTCCTGATAAGTTCCGCGGAGACCGGACGAACCTCCAAAGTTTCTTCGAGCTCTACTCTTATTTTCTGGCGTGTTTTCAGCTTCTTGTTCGTCCTTTTCCAGTCTGGGTCTTTTAACGCGCTTTTCTTAGTCCTTTTATAGTTGACTCGTTGTGTATTGGCTCGACAGAGTTCTATAAACTGTAGCACTCGAGCCGTCGTGTAGCTGGAGTACCGTGTGCAGTCTGGTAACCCTTCTTTGAGTCGCGGCTGTTTACGATCGGTGACGTGATGAGTCCTTTCTTCGCCTGTAGGTTCGGTTGACGACGACAAGGCGGACGTTTCCGTGGGCCAGGTGGACTCCGGATGATAAGGAAATTCAGGACCTGTGTACTATCTGTGACCACTGCTGAATCCCGCTGGTACGTCCCGCGCCGCGTCGTCGGCTACGTTTAGCCTGGTTGGGACCCATCGCCATTCGCTGACCGTCGAAGAATCTTCAATTGCCGCTAGCTGCTAGCTAGCCGCTGTTAGGTGAAAATACTAATATAACTTATTGAAATTTTGGATATGCTAATATATCGGTCTAAGATATCGATGACAATCATTATATTCTAGCTAAAAATAGATTGAGTGTTCATTAAACTTACGAGTACTTATCTGATCGCTTTTCTAAGCTTACGTAGTTCACGTCTAGATATTTTCTTTTTATTTCTAGTTTTATTCCCCATTTTATATCTACACTACACTGCTATACAGTAAAAACACTTCCAACGTTGTTAGAGTACTAACTAAACTAATCTAATAAAATAATCAATAATAATCTATACTAATAGATAAAACTGAAGAGTTTGTTTGTTTGAACGCGCTAATCTCATGAACCACTGGTTCAAATTTAAAAATTCTTTTTGCGTTGGATAGTCCATTTACTGAGGAAGAATTTAAGCTATATAACATCACGCTACGACTAATACGGGCTGAGTAATAATAAGAAATGTTACAAAAACGGGAAAAAATAATCTTTTTTGAGAGCTTCCGTTGCGTCCTTTATTATTTCTCTTCTCAAGACATTTTTTAATTATAGTTCCACTTTTAAAGTAAATATAACATCACTCTTTTACTGTAAATTTTCGAAAAAAAAACTCAGTAATATGTTGAACGACCCAAGAATCAAACCTGAGACCCCTTGCTCGGCAGTAACGCTTGGTACCACTGGACCAACGAGGCGAAAATATTTAAGTACGTTTTTCCCTCAAATTAACGCGGGTGAAACCGCGGGGCACAGCTAGTACTAAATAAAATTATCCAATCTATTTCTCAAACCACACTATCCATTCTCTGAGGATAGAGAGGTTCACTGGCACTCGAATTCCTAAGAGACAAGACCGGACCCTATACATCGGTTTTCACACAAGAGGAAAAGAAGACGTTGATAGACAAGGGATACGGCACCGGACAGGGATCGAGCGTCATGACTATCCACGAGGCACAGGGACAGACACGCGAGGCAGTCATCATCGTCCAGACAAAGACTAGGAGACTGCGGATTCATGACAGTGTTCCGCATGCTGTGGTCGCGGTGACCAGGCACACAAAGACCTGTGTCTACTACACCGACGACGGTGGTGATGCAATCGGTCGTTTTGTCGGCCTCGGTGGCGGCCACAACAAAGGAAATACTCGAGCACACCCTCAAGATGGCTATACATAAAAGAGACACCGCCGTCATTGAGGATGTGCTCGAACAGCTTCCCTCGGGGGATGGCTGCGGCAGAGTCTCCAATAAATAATACAAAAATAAAGAGCCCAAATGTAAATGTAGACAAGCCGTAAAAATGTGGTGGCTGGTATGTATGTACTAACAAGCAATGAAATATTAGATTATATTAGATCAAGGAATAAACGCATGTACATAGAAAATAAGAAACATGATGTAAATAGATGTAAGAAAAAAAAAGACAAAATAAAATTATATATATATATATATATATATATATATATATATATATATATATATATATATATATATATGTATATATATAATATATATGTGTGTGTGTATATGTATATGTATATATATGTATGTGTGTATATTTGTATATGTAAATTATATTTGTAAATAAAGATTATGTTTATATGTATTAAAAAATGATTATATGTATGTAAATATGATTATATGTATTTTAAAAAAAAATTATAATAATAATAAATAAATAATGGTCAGTATATAGTATAGTATATTTTTTTTTCTTATTTTGGTATTCTTGAATATAAAGTCTATAACATACTTTTGATATATTGTTAAGTGTATTGCGCTATGTTCGTATATATGTATAATGTTTAAGTATTTTTGTGTAGATATTTGTATTTAAGTTTATAATAATATAACTGCACCATCTACTCGTTTTCTGTTATTAAATTACTCCAACATATCTCGGGTTGTCTGGAAGAAATGGCTAACTAGCCATCAGACCGCCCTTTGACCGCCTTTACTTCACATTTTGTAATTATCAATCTATCTTGTTTGTATATTTGTGGTGTACAAAAAAGTATAAATAAATAAAAATAAAAATAAATTTATTTGTTTGCAGTAAATTTTTGAACTACTTGACTTAAAAAAAAATCTTTACAAATAAAATTGTCTCCGCTACTTCATTGCCCCAGAGCCATCCAATCTGGCCCTAGATATAATATACTATCATAAATATCGAATGTAAATAATTTTTTGAAATATTTAATATGTCATAGTATGAATAATGGAAAATAAATAATAATATTCTAGCGCTTAATAAATTTGTAAAGTAATTTTGGCGAAGTTTTTAACAAAAAAATTTAGTTAATTTCTTAGCTAATTTATACTTTAATTGATTGTGTAGTAGCGATAAGCTGACAGCGTATCTTACAATTCTTTTACAACCGAAACCCAGTTTCGTTGAACAAATCAATTGTTGGCGAATCAGTGATTCGGAAACAAATTGTGATTTAATCATTGATTTAATCGTTGATTCGTAAATTTTTACGTTGATCGGGTTTTCAGAACACGGCCGTTAATCTTTGACTAATCAAAAGTTCAAAACAAAAAGAACTACAACAATTGTGTTTATTGTTTAAAAATAATATTTTACAATTAATAGGTTAAATGTTAATCAATTGTTGTCTATGTCGTCTGATTAAGAAATTAAACAAATTTTTAAATCAATTTTCAATATTCATTATGCTTATATGCCAAATTTCGGAAATCGATCAGAGGTTTGGCGGCTAAGTAATATCCTGGTTCCATCGAACAGATGATGAAAGCGAAGCGTTGCCATAGGAACATCTAAACTTCACATATTTTCACTTATTAGTAAAAGCTTTTATTTAAAAACATTTAAAAAAAGAAAAAAATGAGTACGTATATGTTGGTCTAAGGTTGGGTACGAAAAAGATAACGACATGTTACATACAAAAAAAAAGTCGCAAAGTTATCTACCATTGAGCGTAGACGCGAACATATTTATCGCTAAGTATACTTTCGCAACATCTGAATATGAAAGGGCAATTGCAGGCTTTCTGTCTTCCCGCCCTTCTATTCAGAACCGGCTTGAACGAGCTAGTTTTACGCGATTTCAATGCGTGCACGTTAAGCACAGTCGCACTTACACGTTTTCTGCACCTGAGCGCTATTTCCATAAAAGACCAATATAAAACCTTTTGCACCTCCCTCCTCCCTCAAAACCCTCACGGTAGCAGTTTTAAAATAGTGTTAAAATGAAAATCTTTAAGGATTTTATTCGTCGTTCGTGAGAATTGTGCCGATTCGATCATATTATTAGAAGTATTTTATATTAAATAAACGCGTTTGAGTTTGAAATATTCTTTTATTTTTAGAACAACTCGGATTATTTTATTAGAATTTCTTTCTTTTAAAAATTCTCTTTTTTATGACTATTGCAGGTAGGAGTACATTTTATACGAGGCATTATTATATAGGTATATGGTTTTCTAATATTGGCTTCATGTAGAACATGACTTCATTTATAATTATTAAATGATGTATTAACAAATTATAATAGATTAACTCGTTAAGTTTCTTGGTGTTTCTATTGAGCAGAATTTATATCCGGTTGTGACATCTTATAAAATACATTACTCTACTACTCTTCGATTACGATTCAAAAGAGCTTTTAACGCCTCCGTAAATAAAGTCTTTGAATTTGATTTTCCTACTGGTATTAAATGGCATTCGAAAAAATATAAGAACGTCTCGAATAGCGATAATGTGAGTATACACACAGATACTTAAGAATTTTCTCGGGCTTTTTCATGTAGTGTAATATTCCTTGTATGCTGGACGATGTGCTTGAAGTTATTGCCGTGAGCATTTATCTGTAACATTTCGTTCTATTAATTAAAAAAGTAAATAAGACGGTGAGAAAGGAAGACTTACATGTCTCCCGTCTTGACCGATATCGTGATATAATTTTAAACCAAGTTGTAACAATACATCGTGCTTATTGGTTCATGATAGGGCTATAGACTAGAGCAGTTCAATGTTTTGATACAGATAAATTTTCTAGTCTGTATTCACTTAAGCTGAAGGGTACCATAATCATATTGGCAATAAAGTAATTGTAATGTCTGTTAAACTTACTTAAATACTTACGTAAAGCCTTTTGAAACTTTAAAGCAAATTTTAGTCGTCTTTAAATCTTAGCTTCGGCTTAGTCTTCTTGAAAAGGTTAATGGCCACTGCCCGTCATGATTGACCTTGACCAAAGTTTATTTCACTAAGTATTTGCGGTGGTACGAGCCCTAAGCAAATTAATGGATCCAACCGCACGGGCATGGCCGCTTATTAGTACCTGTTAAGAAAGGCCAGCTTAAGCCGACCCATTTAATAATCCATGGTCTTTGTATATAATTTAATTTATATGCATTTTGTTAACGAAAGGAAATTAATTCCAATTTTATACCTTTATCTCAAAAAGGATTAATTTGTTATCGAATTCGAAAATTATGTTTGCAAAACAATTTTGGCTCCAATTTGGTATTTTCTTGTTATAGAGCAAAGAGTGGAGATGAGTCGGAGTCAGTAGATAGCCTAGTACTCTACGCTTAGTAAGAAAAGGATACCGCTGTAAATATTACGGTCATTAAAAAGAATTAGTTGTAAATTAAGAACGAGGTAATGACTATTGCGTCGCTTAGGTGGTGGTACATATGTTATAGATGTAGATTTATGAGAAATTCGGGCTTTAGAATTGAGGGGAAAATTCCACGAAAAAGGCGAAGAGTTTTTTAGCTTAATGCATAATTTTTTTATTATTTTTTATTATGAACCGCATTTGAATTTTGTTAACGGATTTGTTTCGCATCAAAGGACACAAATTGCTTATTTATTCGGTCTTCTTTATTCTCAACTTGTTTATACATAATATATTATTTACAATTTCATGAATAAAAGAGGTTTTCGTACGAGATACAAATGTATTTCAGTGGATGTATACAACAACAAATACAATAACAATTTTTTATTTATAGTTTATTATAAGTTTAATTAAAAAAGGATTTCTTGCATTGGTTTGAAATTAAGGTGACAAAAAGTTTTTTTTTTTTTTTTTTGAAAAATCGGTTAGGAATTATAGTTTGAGGAAGGTTATATTATATCATTCACTCGTAAACGACACAAAGAGAGCGCATTAGTAACGATATAAATGAGAAAGCGTGTAAAACGTAATTTATTTAATAACATTAATCGTGTACTGTACTGTAATGTATCTAAAAGAAGTTGCTATTTTTTTTCCTGATTTAATAACTACCAAATAACGTAGTTTTGTGTCGGAAGTAACCTGTGTCATTTTCATAATAAAATCATACCTTCAACTCAAAATCCAAAATCAGTATCAACAATTTGTCAAATTTTAAAAAATACAAATGCGCATTTAACTATACAATGTAAATTAATTGCAGCTTAATGAGTACTCTACACGTTATAAATGAGCTACAAAAATTTCACGTTAAATTTATGCGATCCTTGGAACTACGAGTACTACATATAGTAGGTGTTATCTCGGTTCACATTATTTTATTCTTATCTCAAAAGTATGTATCATATTTACTAAAAACCGCGCATGCTAGCTGAATATTTTTGGACGCTTTTAATTTCCCTTACTTAAATAATATTGTGTTTTTGCCTTAGTATATCTATGTATTTAAAATTTTAGTCAAGTGTCAACTCTCGTGTCACGCCAAAATCTATAAACGTGACAAAATTGGGTTGTGTAATCTTATATAATGCTGGCAGACATAAAATTATTATTATTATTATTATATTACAATTAGCGTAACGGTAATGCGTTCTAATAAAAAAAATGTCATACAAAATCAGGATCCCTAGAATTATTTTTGTGATAGAAACAGTAATTTATTTTTAACAATTACAGTCACTTTATGATTTTTTTTGTTCTTGATTTTTTGTGTGTCACTGCTTTTATCGAAGGAATCAGCTTAGTGCTATTTCTTAAAGTTCCTAAATAAACAAATTTCGCTTTAATAAATCTGAAAATAGTATATTTGCCACGTAATATTTACGGCAGATTGCAGCGTTGGTTTTTAAATTAAGGTATAATTTGAAATTCTACATTGTTTTTATATAAACTGTACATTAACTCACGACTAGTGAAAATAAACGTCACTAACTACTAATTTTGATAATAAATACCGACGTACGTACGACGTACCGTTTAACTTTTACAAACAAAAATACAATATATGATATTTCAAATACCTTCGCCTGGTAATATTTCTTTATTACATATTAAATAATAATACTTCTACTCTTTGAATACATTCAGATGCACAGTTGCGTGTACTCCAGCATTCATTAGAGCAACAAATATGAACTTCGCCGGACTTGTATTTTTATCCAATTATAAATACAAAAAGAGACAAAGTGGACCTTCTGTTAGTGTTCAACTTTTATGTAAATTAACGTCCTAGTATGCTTGTTTGTAATGGAAGATAATATGTATTTTATGTTGTAAAACTAGAAAGTATTACTTTATAAAGATATTTGTTTACTGTTGAAATAGCTTCTGCAAGCTTTTGTCGGCAGATTTGTTTGCAACAATTTCAGTTTCTTGGAAATACTATACAAAAATTAAGGTCGCTCTGGAGGTCGATGGGGGAGGCCTACGTTCAGCAGTGGACATCCAATGGCTGATATGATGATGATGATGATAACATTTTTAGGTATTGATTTATATTTTATATTCTTTTTTGCACTTTAAAACATTTTGAAATTTCAAGATTACATTGGAAGTTGGCTAGGGCAAACTTATCTCTAAAAGAGATCTCTACCAGTGTACCCATGGTAGTGAGAGATGCTGTTAACGCGGGGCACAGTAGTGCAAAAAAAAAAAAAGAGAAAAAAAGAGCCAAGATTTAATTTGTAATCAAAATTAATAATTTATTTTTACGTTCAAGTAAGTTACGTTGAGCAAATCTGTTAAACTATGTTTTTAACTAACTTCAAAAAAAGGAGGAGGTTCTCAATTCGTCTGTATTTTTTTACGTGTGTTACCTCATAACGTTTTACTGGGTGTACGGACTTTGATGATTCTTTTTATATTTGAAAGCTTTTGCTTATCATGTGGTCCTATTTAAATTTGAGCAAGATCTGACGAGTAGTTTTTAAGTTATCCCTAATAATGCGTATTTAATTGACTTCGACTTCGTTGATGATGTTCTCATTTTTTACTTGTCAATGTGAAATGAGCAAAAAAAAAAAATTGTACCTACAGTATGGTTTGGAACAGTATCCCATGGTGCCTTTCTTGTTTGGTGATGTTCTGATGAAGATCTTCGGAGACATGCAACGGAACTCTTCAATAGATGACAGCGAATTTGCCGTTGTTGCTGCAATCACTGTTGAAATCGCTTGTTGTTTTGTCAAAATCTTAATTATGTTCGTATCACGTCAAAAGGAAAACATAAAATAGATTAATGAGGCCCTCGAGATCTAAATTTAATAACCTTAATTTTAAACCCATATAAATAGATAGTCAATAAACATCGTCTATAATAAATATTTTTTCATAAGATCATTTTAGTGATATTGGTTCATAGTTTAGTGGCTTAGTTAAAATTACGTATTGACAAATATCAAAAGAGTGAATTTTAATTTATCATTTATTTTCATCATAAATTCTAAATGTGTCTAATATTACGAGTTTTTAAAAACCTATTTGAATAAAGAATTTTATGATTTTTTCTATTGAGAGACTTTACTAGACCTTTTTTTTTTAATAAAAGGGATAGTATTATTTTGTCATTAGTGGTTAAAGCAAGTGGCTGTTTTTATGTGTTGTGGGTAAATGTTATGTGTATTTCCGGCAGTTCAGTCACATTTATTTATTTATATATTATTAACATTTTTTAGTAGCAATCATTTGAAATAATATTAATGGGTGTAACATTTCAAGCTACTTCCTTAATACAAATACACATTTCATTCAGTTCGAGACTTTGTTAGGGACTTTACTGAAACTAAATTGTACTGTGTTTGACGCTTTAAATCTACCTTACTCGCAAACTTTCGTAATTAACTGCGTTCTACTGGTACATATAATATTTCCAACTTTATTCCTATTAGGATATCGCGTGTTGTGTTTATTATTAGTAAGCTACAATAAAGTTTACACTATTTAAAATGCAAATGATTATTATAATAATATATAGTAATTTGCTTTTTCTCTCCGATTTCGTTTTTGTTGTGGCTGCGATATTTTATCTAAAAATATTAAATGCATTATAAAATTTTATATTCTTCAAAAATCAATTATTTTAAATAGATTTAAAGGTACTCCAAGTTTACCAAGAGAATCCTATAATAGGGAAATGTAATGAAGAACACTTACAATGTTTACAGAATATGGTTATAACTGTTTTAAGGGTAAATAATAAAAAACAATCAAAGAACGTGTACCATACAAGAAATATTGTATTTTTAAATAATACCGATGGTACATTTCGTATACGCGAATTTCACTCACATTCGGACGAAAAAAAATCCAGATCCTATTAAAGATTTCTCTTCAGGACGTAAATTTTAACAAGCCATTTCATTTAAATTTTAAATTCAGTCGGAATATCAAGAATAAATTCCAAGTCACCCTTCAGCCCGATGCATGTAGATTTATCTCATTCGAGTCTGAAAGCATCCATTATCATACGCTAACATCCATCGGCCATACGATAACACCTCGACAATTCACACTGAACCAAATCCATAGTGATTAAGAATCATTTTGTAAAATATATTATACATAATTATGAGGGCTTATATCTGGTTGGCATCTGTAACAGGGAGGTGACATGATTGACAAAAGTAATTTATTTGAACGTAGTTTACACGACGAAAAGTTATAATTTATGAATGAACTAGCAAACCCGGCGAACTCCGTTTCGCCACCAGATGTCTTCGTTTTTATTAAGCCATATTGGTTTGTAGTACATGCTATGTATCAGAGATGGCGCTGTATGTGAAAAATGATTTTCCCTGTTTTCCTGCTTTTCTGTTGAAATTTTTCCTTTCCTACGAATGCAAAACCGTGGAAATCGGTTTGTGCGTTCTGGAATTATAGCGTCAGGAAGGAAAACCCGACTTATTTTTATATTATAGATTAAACAAAGTTATGAATATTGAGTTGGATATTATTGGGTGCTTTGCGATACATACCTAATATTGGAGGTTTATTATTTCAAACCGTCGTGACTTAAAAATTGTGTCGCTTTCCTATATAATAGGGGAGACCGGGGATAGTTGCCTATAGGGGTAGGTAGACTAATCCAAAAAAACTCGTCACGGGTACAAGTTTTGCGTCTTCCTCTCACAGTCATGTATTACGCTCCGTACCCCGCTCATTTGTCCAAAACACCAAATGGCGGATACACTTCGTTTTGGAGCAGTGACATGTTTTTTGTTTTCTTACAATGAAAGTAAAATTTCTACATTGCATATTTTTTTATCTGATGCCTACACATTTTGTGTAAATCATTTTTTTATTAATCAGAGTAATTAATGAGTCCATATTAAACATATCTCATGTCTTATTTTTCATGTCCATGACAGTGTCAAGGTTAACCATGCCTAAAAAACAAAAAATAGCTTCCGGGGTTGGTAGACCTATTTCTTTCGGGGCTGGTTGAATAAGGTAGTTAACCAACTATATGGATAAGAAACAAAACCAAACACGAAGAGAAAGTTTTAAGAAAAGAAAAAAGAGATAACCTTGCGCTACAGAAGACCAAAATTGGAAAAGAAAAAGGATGGCAAGGGAAAAGGAAATTAAAAGAAGGAAATGTAATATTTATTGAATACAAACATTGTATTTCTGCTATTGAAGACTGATTATTTCATTTCTAATTTTCTGTAAATAAAAACGAACATGAACTTTTGAAAAAACAAGTATTAAGTTACTGAGTTTATAAAAAAAAAAAAAACATATATGCTTAAATTTAGAAATTTAAACGAACGACCCAATTTTTTTTTTTTTAATGACAAAGAGGCAATAACGGTCGTTGATTTATTTAATAGCATTAGAAAAGTTAAATAAAAAATGTTATTAAATGATTAAAATTGTTTCAAAGATAAAAGTTGATAATTTTGTTAATAACTCTTTTAGAAATATGTGTATCTAATTAAATTTTGTTTTAAGATGTTTATCTTAAGCTGTTTAGCTCAGTTATATTCAGATAAAGGTTTAATTTTTTCCCTCTTCGCATGATTTAAGATTTATTGGTACATAAGTCTACATACCCCGGACCAGGGGTAGATTGACTAAGATTTTGTGTGCTGTAAAATGTATTATATCTTCACCATTATATTAAACTAAGACCTGGATATTATATTTTGTATTAGTTTAATAGTTTTTCTATCGACTAATGTGGTTTTATTTTGTACTTATATTAAAACACAAAAAATATGTATGATTTAGTTAAAAAGTAGTCAACTATCCCCGGTCTCCCCTACTTTCGTAATAATACATATTTTTTATAATAATATATAACAATAACAGAGCTGAATGAAAAAAAAATTGAAGTTGTTAAATTTTTTGTAATTATTTGTCTGAGTAAGAGGCGAATGTGATGTCCTGCTAACACTATATATAAAAGTATATATAATAAAAAGTAAAACTTGTAAAATCGACGTGAATTTAACGAAATAAACTGCATTTAACAGACTCTTTAAGTTAAAAAAGGTGAAACTATAAAATTTGTTTAAAAATTCTGATAGTAATAGATAAAAAAAAAATATGATAATAATACCGTGCTATAAATTGCGTCGAATTTAATGAAATGCAAAGTAGAGAATTTATTAATTTATTGTTATTGTAAATATTTTTATTTAGAAATAAATTAAAAAAGAACATCGACATGATGTAATTTCTTTTACAAGTACGATTATTTTAAATATTTTACCTTTGTTCGCGGATACCGTAGAATGGATTTTAATAAAACCTAGCATCCTGATGAATCCGGGTCAGCATACAGGATACTTTTTGTTCCAGAAATGAAATGATTCTCAGGGGATAGTACAAGTATTTGCATAATAAACACCCGTATAACGAGGTCGAGACGCAGATTGAGGAAAATGTATCGATTTTATTTATAGGGTTGAGTATACATTTCGTTACCCGTGTATTTCTCGATCACGGAATTACGGGATAAGAAGATGATGTGTTCAGTGGATTCTAAATATCTACAAACAAAGTTTAATCACAATCACAATCATTAGTATCAGTTTTAGTTTGGAAGAGCAACCATGAACCGCCCATGCATTTTCCCAAACCTTGCTTATAATATTTATATTGCTATGTTTCTAATAAATAAGCTATCTAACATAACAAGGATAGGAATTGAACTAAACTGATCTGAATCAGTCTATAAACGCCCCACCGCTGGGCAAAGGCCTCTTTTCTAAATAGGAGAAGAGCTTAATCCACCACGTTCTACTGCGGGCTGGCGGATAATTTCCTTACCATGAGTAGCGATCGTTATCAGGTGTCTGTGATAACAACCGGACCGACGGTTTAACGTGCTCTCCGAGAAGGGGAGACTCACAAGGACATTTACGTGGACCAGAAACAAATATTTGCCCAAATACAAAATCTGCTCCGAGCGGGAGTCGAACCCACGACCGTCAGCGTTAATGTGACTACATGCAACACTACGAAACTAGAATGGTTGTCAAGGATGGGAATAATTTGATATTTTTTGAAGCTTACACTCATATTTTGAATAATTATAAATTTTACTTTTATATGGAAGAGATTAAATAAAAAAATTATAAAATAAAATAAAACAATTATTTTATTGAATTTTAACTTTAGAAATCAATTTAAGTTTCTATTGTGTACATAATATAGTATGACAATAAGTAATTTTCACGCTTTACACGACGTTTCGCATTTTTCTAACAGTGAAAATTAGTGAGAATCTGATCTTAATTTGCTGTCCACGCCGAGCTGAGGCGCTAAATGTGTAAAAAGGCGTAACACATACGCGTGTAAAATGGAAATGTTATACATATCTACGTTAAATGAAATCTAATTAACACGATAACTACAACTGTACTATGTAGAACTGTAAAAAAATAAGAACAGGTATAATGACATCGAGGCAAGAGGCTTCGAGTAAGCAGGGTTCTGTATTGTACTGAACTGTATCAGCCTGTAAACAACCAACTGCTGAGCGAAGACCTCTTGTCCATATAGAAGAAGGGTTGGAGCTTAATTATTATTATTTTTTATTTGTTAAAATTTTATATTTTTATTTTTTAAATTACTTATTTGAATTTTTACTTAAATTTTTTATTTTTATTTTTTATTGTATTTGTGCTCTCTTTGTGTTAGTTGTGTGTCTGTAAGCAGTGTGTGTGTCTCAAATAAATGTCTTTCTTTCTTTCTTTCTTAATCCACCACGCTGATCCGCTGCGGGTTGGCGTATAATATCCCTAACATGAGTAACGATCATTACCAGGTGTCCATAATAACAAGCGCGGCCGACGGCTTTATGTACTCTCCGAGGCACGGTGGGGAGACCCACAAGGATGTGTATGTCCTGGGTGTACCTAGACCGGAAATAAATATTTGTACAAAAACAAATATCTGCGGGAGCGGGAATCGAACCCACGACCGTTGAGAGCGTTGAGGCGACTACTCGCACCACTACACCAGAACAGTTGTCGGAAGCAGGGTTCAGAAATAGCAAATATAAATTAATTATACCGTATATATTAGACCAAAAGTAACAAGAAAATGTAATATATAATATTTAACTACACTTCATATTATTGCCTTCAATGATAACAGGTCTGGTATATTTTTTATTTAAAGTGAGTTGGGATTCAATGGAAAAATTTTGCCAGTATTTCTACCACCAGTACATGCGGACGTGATGATTATGATGATTATTACAAATTGTTATAATTTCTAATAATTATTTATTAAAGAGTAGCAAACCCGGCGAACTCCGTTTCGCCACCAGATGGCTTCGTTTTTTGTAACATTTCGTTTGGGGATTAAAAGATGAACGAACATCGGCATCTACTTAAAATGAAACGTACTTATTTTCGTGAGGGATACTCACACCACGTACTGGCGCCATCTGCTCCACCACCATGCAAAACCATATTGGTTTGTAGTACATGCTATGTATCAGAGATGGCGCTGTATGTGAAAATTGATTTTCCCTGTTTTCCTGCTTTTCTATTGAAATTTTTCCTAAATTTTGTTTGCTATAAACCTCACGGAGCGCGAGACCTTTCCAACGAATGCAAAACCGTGGAAATCGGTTCGTGCGTTCTGGAATTATAGCGTCAGGAAGGAAAACCCGACTTATTTTTATATAATATATATATATATATATATATATATATATATATTATATTATATTATAGATTATGAAAGCAGTTTAAATGAAAATTGTTATGGAAAAAGTACCGTGTCACAAATTAAATCAAGATTATTTATTTTGATGGTTACAATATTACCTATGGACCGAAATACTTATTTTTATAATTATTTTAAATAGTTTTTTTTTCGGAAAATGATAAAAATTGATTATCCTTAAGCTTTTTTCAAATCAATAGTTTTTTTTAAAGAAAATACAGAATATATTTAAAGAAATATTAATTATTTATAAAATATATATTAAATATTTTGCATCTTATATAAAAAAATAAATGTAAAAAATTACTTATGTAATTAAAAAATCTATATACATTTTCATTTAAAGGTTCTTTTCGGAACAATAATAATATCTTTATTAATAATGGACAAAAATTTACTTAAACTTTAGTGCTTTACCAGTTATGGCGTACTTAATACGATATTTTATATAGTACATTATATATTTTAAACGTATGATATAATTAAAGAAATTTGATTAATATTATCATACTGCAACTAAAATTAATTTCCTCATTATTATATAATTAATGTATGAGTTAAACGGTCTTTTTAGAACCGATTTTGTAGTTACACTCCGTTTTGTGTTTTCTTCTATAAAATAAAAACTTTTATCTTCGTCATATAAATCCTCAACCTCTTCGTACATATAAAATGTTCCGCTTTTGCATAAAATATACTTATGTTATTGCGGTAGGAACGTTCGTGTAGTGAAAAAGAAATATTTGTATGTTTTTTCATATAATTTCCATTTCTAGGACGCGTTATTGTTCTCTCGAAAATAGGTGAACCGAGTATTGACATTTCTGCAGAATTTGACGTTTTTGTTTAAAATATAAAAGTTAAGATATTTCAAAAATATCCATTCATTTATTCAAGTCAACATCCGTAATTGATTTTCATAAAACGGAAATTGCTTTACATCAATCAATTTTAAAGTGAGCTTGACATATAATTCAATTCTGAATCATGAATTTTTTATTCAAGAAAATATTTAATAGTTTACTTATATATTAAGGGTACCTATTAATAAACCTTTGCATATTTTAACCTTGATAAGATTTTTATTTACATTTTTTTTAAAACAGATTGTTTAGCTGACCCAGTGAGATTTACTTATTAAATTTGAGAAATTATTTTTGTGTTAGATAGATTTATTGAGAAAATTTATACATATTATAAACGCAAAATTTTGTGAGGTCCATTAAATTGATTGATAGAAATGGATGGGTGGACGGATTGGAGGTTTGTTATATTGTTGTATTATGCTAAAACTGGTTAATCTTGGTTTAAGGTCGTAAAACCGCAGAGTACAGTATTAATTAAACTTGAAACGCGTTTTTGTTGTTTTTTAATATAAAAAAATTTAGGTTTTTTTTTTGTCAAATCATAACACTATTATTTTTTCGTCCTCTGTGTGGGGTTGTTGTACTATTTACTATTTAATTTGAATATTTATAAGGAGACACACGATAAGCGTGGATGTGAGACGCGAGCCGGAACCAGAGAGGGCGCTTAGCCCTCTATGTCCACAGACCCAAAAAACGCCGTTTGAACGTAGATAATAAGATTAAGAGACTATCTAAATGGAGTAAATCATAAACAATAGATATATAGAGCACCTTCCCCTCAAAATATATAACATATAACATATCAAAATAATATATCAAAATATTTTGTACTAACATATATAAAATTTATAAGAAAAAATTTTTTTTTGGTTTGACAGTTCGCCCACTACGAGTGACATAATATTGATTATCTGTGCCGAGCCTATTACTATTGTCATTCTTTATATCAATATTTCCCTCCAAAATTTCATTCTCAAATGGTACATATTTATCTCTATAAAACTTATCAACATTACTGTATGACTTTCTTAAATGATAGCTATTTCGTCTAAATGGCCTCGTATTAGAGCCTCTACTAATGAGATATGACCTTGGCTCCTTACATTTTTTAACAACTACACCCTTCCTCCAGACCTTGTCCTTCTCAGTACAATAAACAATTTTATCACCAGGCTTATATCGAACCTCATTCTTTTTAGCACTCTTATCATGGTAGGCCTTAGTTACTGACTGCTTTAAAGATAATAATTTATGAATGTTTGTTACAATCCTAGGCTCAAGATAGGACATACATGATGGTACATTGGACCTAACATTCCTACTATTCAAGATTTGAGAGGGAGATACTGACAGACCTGATAAAGGACTATTATTATAACACATAAGATAATCTCTATAATCCCTGCCATCTTCAAGGGCTTTTTTTATAATATTTTTACTTATGTTTACTGCTTTCTCTGCTAAACCATTGCTGCGAGGATAATAAGGGCTACTAGTTATTAAATTTATATCTTTACATTTATAATATTCCAAGCAATCGAAAGACTTAAATGGATTATTGTCAGCAATTATTTCTACAGGATATCCAAACCTAGTAAATACTTCTTGCATACTATCAATTACAGATTTAGAATTTTTATTATTTAAAGGTCTAATTTCAAGCCAATGAGATAAATAGTCTATAATTATTAAATATGATTTACCTGCATACTCCATAATATCCATACCAACCTTGTAGTATCTATATTTAGGTATTTTATGAGGAAGCATGGGTTCGTGTACATTAGCAGATCTAAACTTTTCACAGGTGCGACACTTTGAAACAAAATTTTGAATATCATCAGATAACCCGGGCCAATAAAACAACTGCCTTGCCTTTGAAACACTTTTATTAATTCCAATGTGACCGTCATGTACAAGACCAATTACATAAGACTTAAGTTTCTGTGGAACAACAATTCTATTACAATAAAATAAAAATCCATCCTGAACATACAATTGTTCTTTTAATTTAGCATAATGTTTATATATATCTTTATTTAATTTAGAAGGCCAACCATGATAAAAGTAACTACATAATTTTGATAATACAGGATCATTATATGTTTCATTTCTGAAAATAGCTTTTCTCTCATCAGACATAGGTATATGCTTTGACACTGTATGTACTACTTGTAACATCTCATGATCATGTTCTGTATAATTTAAACAATTTCTAGATAACATATCTGCAAAATGAACTAATTTACCAGGAACATAATAAACATTTAAGTTATATATTAATAATTTTAACCTTAATCTTTTCAAACGAGGAGAACCAATTTTACTTATTTGTTTACACATTATTGAAACTATGGGTTTATGATCAGTTTGAATATCAATATGAGAGCCATATATATAGTTATGAAATTTTTTTGTACCAAAATGTATTGCTAGTAATTCTTTTTCTGTTTGTCCATAATTTAGTTCAAAATCATTCATAGTCCTAGACACACAAGCTATTAATTTCAAATTGCCTAAATCATCCCATTGAAACATACAACAACCCAAGCCATTACTCGAAGCATCACACTGTAATATTATTTTCTTATTTGGATCAAAAGGACACAATGCTGGAGCACAGCTCACCTTTTCTTTCAACTTTTCAAAGGCCCTTTCATGCACAGGTAACCACATAAACTCAACATTTTTCTTTAAAAGTTTACAAAGAGGTGACATTAATTCAGCCATTTCAGGTACATATCTCCTAACATAATTGAAGGAACCAATGATACTCATTAATTGATCTCTATTAGTGGGTGATTTTAATTTTATTAAAGATTCTACTCTAGATTTATCAACAGACATGCCATGCTCATTGAAAATTTGACCAACATATTTTACTTCTTTTTGTTTATACTGAAATTTATTTTTATTAAACACAATACCTATCTCTTTAGCTTTATTAATTACTTCAATTAGTGCCCTATCATGATCCTCAGCAGAATTACCCATAACAAGTATGTCATCAGCCCATACTACAACATTATTAAATTTACTAAAATATGATTCTAATACATCTTGAAAGAGCTCAGGCGCATTCATGAGACCATAAGGTAATACTAGATATCTATAAACACCAAATGGAGTCGCAAAACAACACTTCCAAGATGACTCTTCGTCTAACGTTAAGTGATGAAAACCCTCTGATAAATCTAAAACTGAAAAAAACTTTTTACCTTTTAATTTAATAGCAAGTTGATCTAAAGTAGGCAATATTTTAGGTTTTTTTATAATATATTTATTAAGATCTGAAGGATCCAAACATAATCTAACATTTTTATTTGATTTTTCAACAATAACTATTCTGTTTATACAAGAATTTTCACTAATTTTGTCCACTTTAACTATTGAATTTCTATTTTCTAACCTATCTAGCTCACACTTTAACGGGTCTAGAAGACAATTAGGTATCCTAGAGGGTGGATGACATATTTGCTGGTCAAATGGCTTAGTAACAATTGTATATTTACCCGGTAGTTTCCCTACCCCTTGAAAAACACTTTGATGTTTCAATATAAATTTATCTTTTTCTATGTCAACACTAGACTCAATACTATTCACTCTTTTAATTAAGTTTAATGAAATACAGCCTGGAAGACCTAACAAGGTAGTTTTACACTTCACAATTACAAAATTTTCAAAACTTTTAGTATTTTTAAATTTACACATTAAGTTAACCATACCCAAGGGTTCAACAACATTACCATTAAAAGATTCTAACTTTATATTTGTTTTTAACAATTTAACATTTAACTTACTATTAATCTTTTGAAATATTTCTAACGGCATAATACTCACATCGGCACCGGTATCAAGCTTACACTTAACAGGCAGAGTCTCTATTATAATGTTTTCATACCAATCACTTTTATTCACACTAGACACCACTTTAGCCGTATGACAATAAAGTTCTTCATCACACTTCTCGACCCGGTTTACCTTGCAGCTCACTGCAAAGTGGTTCTTAATACCACATTTGTTGCATCTCTGACCATAGGCTGGACACTTTCTGGGGCCATGGATAGTCTGACAACGCCTACACTTGAACTCCTCCTTGTTATTGGCATATCTGCTGCTTTTGTTGCTCCACCTGGTCTTGTTGTTATTGCTGCTTCGGTTGGTCATGCAGCCCTGGTTGGTCTTGCTGTTATTGCTGCCTCGGTTGTTCATGCAGCCCTGGTTGGTCTTGCTGCTCTGGCTCCGGCTGTAGTCAATATCTAGTGTGGGATTCATCTCCTTCACTTGAAGCTTGCTCTGTTCAGACGTTCTACAAAAATTTGAGGCTTTCTCCAACGTCAAGCCGTCAATACGAAGAAGACTTTCCTGTATACTTTTATCGGCGATCCCCTGTACAATTTTATCTCTTAAAAGCTGATCTTCAATTGACTCTCCTTTGCAAATACTATAGTTACAATTCAATAATAACTGCTTGCAATCTGTGAAAAAATTATCGAAGGCCTCGCCTTGTTTCTGTTTCCTTTCATTAAATTTATATCTTTCGAAAACTTCATTAACACGTGGACTCACATATTTTTCAATCGCCGCCATTACCGATTCGTAATTACTCGCTTTGTCTTCAGTTAAAGGCAAAGTTAACAAAACTCGAGCCGAATCAATGCCGATCATATTTCGTAGTAGCGCTAATTTGATTCTGTCACTGCTAACGTCTTGTTTTGTTGAAATTAAATAATCTTCAAACGATGCGCGCCATAATCGCCATTCTGACGCGGCGTTGGATGCTCGCAAGTCAAAGCTAGGCGGCAATTTCACCATTAATTTATCCATTTTGATACTTTTGAACAACTCTAATCTTCTTTAATACTTAATATTTTACTTTTAAACTCAAATACGGCTGCGCCATGTACTATTTACTATTTAATTTGAATATTTATAAGGAGACACACGATAAGCGTGGATGTGAGACGCGAGCCGGAACCAGAGAGGGCGCTTAGCCCTCTATGTCCACAGACCCAAAAAACGCCGTTTGAACGTAGATAATAAGATTAAGAGACTATCTAAATGGAGTAAATCATAAACAATAGATATATAGAGCAGTTGTTATTAGAAATAAATACAACCATGTAACACAACTCGCATAATAAGTAATTATAATTCTAGCTTTAAAAATGTCAGATTTTCATCTACAAATACTCAGTTCTGACTCGGATTCAAACCTGTGAATCTCAATGTCGATCAACGTGTTCCATCCAATGAGCCATCAAACACATTTTCCTCTATTAATAAAGTCAAAGAAACCCAACAACGAAGTACGTAATGAAAATCTGGCGCGCATTTCGACCGTTATGCGCTAACTTTGTTATCGCGTTGTCAAGTACCAACTATTATGCATACAAGTCGTCATTTCGACGGTTCACTGATCTTAACATAGCCTCGAATCCTGTGAGATAGTATCGTAAAACTTTGTTTGAATTCGGCTTTTGGTTATGTAATGAGTATGTCGGTGGCGAAGAATTGGGTTTCCGAAAATCGTTGTGATAATTAACATATATAATATGTTTTCGTAATTGTTCTACAATGATGATGGGGTTTTGCAATGGTATGGAAACTAACTGTTGCACTAGCAATTGCGTGTTCCTTTTCCGCACATGACAGTTTTTTTATAGACGTGTTTCCGGACCCACGATATAAGAATTCATCCTACTGGGTGCCGTTCTGTGGGTGGCGTTTATTTATGTACGCATTCATTCATCCATTTAAATAAAGGGGTTTTAATAGTGCCAAAATAGCACGGGTAATTTTGCCAATGTCACGTAGAATGCAAAAGACACGTAACCTACTCTATTTATATTAACAACCCATAATTAGATTTATATTTTTGTAGGTGGATTGGATGATGATGATTGATTTTGGATGAAAAATCACTACATATTTATAAAATAAAATCCTCCGCCGCGTTTGTCTGTCTGTTCGCGATAAACTCAAAAACTACTGCACGGATTTTCATTAGGTTTTCACCAATAGATAAAGTGATTCATGAGGAAGGTTTAGGTATATATACATACCCCGGGCGCAGCTGGGGCGGGCCGCTAGTATAATATATAATTAATGTTAACCATTTAATTAAAGAGACATGACTAGTTATAACAATCTATGAAGATAATTTTATATATATCTATCATTTACGACTGAAAATATTGTGTATTGCTTTTATGCACACATCACTAATATATAAACAGCTCAGTCACTTCACGTCATCTATGTATATAAATTGTATTTTAAGTTTTTAACCCTTTTGTTGCTACGGTTAAAATGCGATTAATTGCTTAATATATTTGATTTATTTTCATTAAACTTTTAACTTAATAAAAACAGTTAAATTTTAAATAAAACTAGATTAACGTGGCTTATGTCCAGTGTTCCAGAGCTAGTAAAACATTAATCTTTCGCTGGTATATAGATTGATATGTCAGCACCACACGGCACGCCTAACGGCAATGTTAACGACACTCCAGCATGGCGGCCGATATTTGACTAACCTGTGTACGGCTCAGCCTATCAATATGCACGGATATTGCAATCATATTCGCTTCTCCGATGCGTCGCTATTCCTTGCAGTGAACCGTTTATTAAGTACTAACTAACTATGATCAACAGTTTTTCGAAAACAAAAATAAACAAACTGTGATAAGGGAATTATTCTGTCATCAAATGTACATTCAATTACCTTTTAAAGTATCTACATATGTTCCAATAATAAATAAATGAATTTTAGAATGCTTATTATAAAATAATTTAAAATCACTGGCAAATTATGACAAATGACAAAGAATTATTTGTTAAGATAGATAAGTTTAACAAATTAATGTTTTTGTACCATCTCAAAAAATCTTTAAAATTATAACAAAGTTATATTTAGCAATGTAGAAAGTGATATTAAAATGGTTTATGCATTAATGTAGACTGGCCTGTGGCGCAGTTGGCAGTGGCCCTGTTTTCTGCTCCAGGGTTGTGGGTTCGATTCCCGCCCCGAGTCTGGGTGTATTATGTATTTATTGATATATGTATTATTTATATGTATATTTATTTAAAAAAAAAAAGTATATCAGTCAACTGTTACCTAAAACACAGGCATTAAGTTGCCTACCTTAGGAACAGACGACCGTGTGTGTATGTTATATATATATATATATATATATATATATATATATATATATATATATATATATAATGTAAAATTAATAAAAATATATAAGTATATTTCTGTTAAAATAATTATATATTATCTTTAACTTAAATATAAAAATACGAACTAGTAAATACATACATATTATAATAATAATAATAAAAAAACCATATAACAAATAAATTAATCGTTGTAGCGATCCTTGATGATTTAAATTGCATTTCAGGTGAGTTTTCAGTTCAAAACTAATGAAAAGATAATAGTAGAACTCCTTTCCACCTCGGTTCAATTATTTGATGCGGACCGCTATTGAATATTGAAAACACATTAACGTCCATTGAAAAATGTAGCAGCTCTTTTAATTAAAACTGCAAGGGAATCAGCAACTATAATAAGCCTAAACGCAATGCGAGCATTTGCTATCCATTGTTAATATCTCTTGAGCTCTGTTACAATTGCTTTTTCAATACTTTTTAATTAGAGTACAGATTTGTTTTTTTTTTGTATTCAGATTGAAGTTATATAGAAATTAATTTACGTATTTGTACTGTTATTTACGTACGTAAAACATTTGTTTCGTATTTTCCGGGAAAAATATCATAACGTTATACAGGTATCCACATTGCCTATCTCTGGATTCCTATCCATCAACTCGTAGTAGTTCTCGTGTTACAGAAAAAAAATGTGAAAACTTTGTTTTTATATTATAAAAACTATACTAACGTGGTAGGTACATTATTTTATTATTAAAAATAAACAAACTTCTGTGATTATAGTCTGTGCTTTATCACTTCAATACCAATTTCAAACATTATTTTCATCTTTATTAACGATAGAATTAATGTATGTCATTAAATTTACAAATTTCTTTAAAAACTAGTTTTTACACAGACAATCTACTTTTAAAATAAAAATTATGAAACGATGGCGGTAGGCGGCACTAGTAATATTAAACCATCCAAAAACCTTTAAATTAAGACGAGTAAATGATTTTTTAATCATGTGTTCTTATTTGGCACCATTAAAAGCCATATGAACGAATTAATGTTTTTTAAAGGTAAAATTTATTAAATTATCTTTTTTTTTTTGACGTAGTGAAGAGTACTTAATTAAAATTTTACGATATAATTGGAATAATTATGTACTCTGATTCATATGTATATCAATTTTCTATTATATTGATATGTTATAAATATATCAATAAGGATAAACATAAAGGAATATAATTATCTGGTACAGGAATTGGAATTAATTTAATTTTCAATAGGCATGTCTTTTAAATTAATTACGTTTTTAAATACGATACATGCTATAAACTAGTAATAATCTCTATAATTTTATTAAGGTACGAGTATGAAAGCTAAATTAATTTAAAAGAGAGAGCTGTCTAAAAGCATTGAAACTCATTCTGTGTTTAAAAGATGCACCCGAAATAAAGTGTATCAAAGCGCCGCCACGCTGTCTGCGAAACGACCAGATGGGAGGAACTAGAGGGAGATGGGGGAGGGATAGCAGAGGCATTGCCGTAAAAGCTTCGCCTTTTACAATAGCCCACGTTTTCACTACATTGCGTTTGCTCGGATCTTATTTCCAATGAATTTCAGTTACCATAGAAATGATTTCAGCATCGGTCCTCGAAGTCTGCAACGATAAGTTATCTCTTAGTAAATGTCGTCGAAATGAAACGCTATCTTTGACTTCCCGTTCTATTAAATGTTGATTTCGATCGAAGTAAATGCGGCACTGCATTTGCGATTGTATAAAAATGTCAGTAGCGATGAATCAATGGAAATGGTTTTAAAATAACTATTATTTTGTGATATAAAATTTTCTATAATTTCTTAGAGAGAGAAGATTTTCTTCTAGATTAAACTATTATTTATCTCTACAAATTGTGATAGTTATAAACTAATCCTATATACAATTTTGTAATATAGAAAAGAAAACTATATTATTTAAACAAAGACGCTTGAAGTTAAGTAATGCTTAAATACTGAGTTTCTATTGTTTCACGTAAAAAGAGACTTCGTTAAGAAAATAAAATTTCATTGTTAAAACTCTTTGACCAAGCAATGGCAAACTAAAAAATAATAAAAAATGTAATTTTGTAGTAAAAAATAGGCTGTTACGAAAATACCTAGGAGTCCCGGACGTAGACAGCGAGCGCTACATATTTCAGATTGGTATTGTTTACATGGCTCCCCCGTTTCCGTGACTACAAACCGTGTTACAATATGGAGGTCAGTGATGACCATTTTAACGATATGACCACAATTTTACTATGCGCTTGTTTATTTATTGATTTTTTACAAAAACTAAACAATTTTCTTCCATATTTTTTTGTTTTTACACACACACTCTCTACCTTCTTATCGAATACGTAATTGTACTAGTATGTATCAAACTTCTAGTAAATTATTACTACAATAAGTAATATTTATATTTTTTTTTATTTTACTCGAAAAAATATATTTCGTTAAATATTCAGGTGTTCGTTTTAAAAGTTACGATCAATTCCATGGCGGAGGTCATCCCGTGGTCGTCAAGGCAACGCTCTACGTTCCCCTGTACTATGAGGCGTGAAATGTTGAGTTATTGTAATTTTCAAGCGATTTTAACCCTTATTATTATGAGGATTTATTGGTATATGTGAATTTTATATCTAGAACGGTTGGCACAAATGATCAGGGATAATTGTAATATATATGGCAAAGTGAAATGTGATTAATGTAGCCTGTGATATTTTACTGCAAGAGATAACTAACATACTATGTGAAGTTTAAATATTGAGGCAAGATCAAACTCCAATTTTAGGTAACAACAAAATAACTGCTATTGTAATAATGTGGATGGAGTGGAATGGATACGTAATCATAAATTCGACGTGCAAAATTGTGAAAAAAAAACTATGGCTAAATGAACTTTCATATTCACAAAAAAAATTAAAGAGAGAAATTGTCTAATATATTTAATTGACTAATAAAACTATCGTTATAAATATATATTGTATATTTGAGCATTTTTGAAAAATATTACTTGTCTGAAAAACAAAAATGCCTAAAAGAGAATTTAACTTTTCTCTTTTAGATATAATAGGATTTTATGTAATTATTAAAATTAAAATAGAATGCCTTTTGTGACGGAGATATTTCATTTATAGTACTTAGGTTAAAAATCATTCATTTTCGTCAGAATTACTGTGTCAACTTTTAATTACTTATTCTTCTTTTCTTCCAATGGGACTTTTAATTAAAAATGGAGACATTAAATAATATTAATTACTTGTAAATTGTTGTATATTTTTTTACATTATTTTGACTTTTTACTTTTAAATGGGTACTGATTACGACCGAATGATTGCTAATTTAAAATATTTATAATAAAATGATGATTGCTACTCAATTATTGTTATTAGAGATTTATGATAACTTCGCTACCTACATACATTACGAATAAAGTACACAATCGATATTCAGATCGAGAGGAATATAGTTAAAGTTACTATGAATATTCGTTCCATATAGGAAAGCTGATTACCAAATATAATGCGTATCTTAATATACAAAATGGCAACATTAAACGCACGTGTACTGTTTCAAAATTAATTTCAAAATCAAAAGAAAAGGTACAAGTTAACCAATAATTAACTACTTTGTGTTTAATTTTGTTATAATTTATTCATAATATTAATTATAAATACAACCAAAATTTCCATCAACAATATATTTAAAAAGTATTATAGAAATTTATGTGTAACGGATGAAATTCGAATATAATCTGTTGTACGTAAAAAGATTATTTTAATTATAGAAAGGCGTCCGTAGATTGAAACAGTATGACGAGGCCGACGTTTTTCACCGTCTAAAAAATAAAAACATTCAGTTTACAAAAGAAGGACGACGCCCAAGTATTATACCTAATCCTAAAAGCGAAACTCGGTACTTTTTAACGGTGAAAGAGTTTGCTTAAGTCCTTATAATCTTTTTTTTCTGTCGCATTATCGACCTACAGCCTTTTAGACTTAGGGCTTGTTTCACTGGTTGCTGATAAAGCTATCTGACGTATAACGGTATCGAACAGAAAAACTTTATGATATTTTTTCTTTTTCACCATCGAACTGCACTTTATCTGGTAGATAATTTACCTAATTTGAAATCTGTGAATACAAAACTTGTAGTAACTAATAATAACTAACAAACTAATAGTTAAAGAAAAACAGGCCCTAAGGATCTATTTTACCCCCCGCTAATAAAACGTGTCAGTAACTTATGTGCGAGATAAACTATCAGCAACCGATAAAACAGGCTCTCAGGCTTTGAAAATGCTACAAAGTCACTTTTGTCATGTGTGTCAGTCAATGTTCATCATATTTATTTTTATTTTACTTTAAATATGTAAATAAAGGTGAAGTAAAAACGTAATGTATACTTCAAAATAAAATAATATGTGGCTTGAAGTATATTATTAAGGAAACAAAACGAAATATTTATATCGTATATACAGATTATGATATGATTAGTTTTCTTTTGAATGTTAGAATAATAAACAAAATCACAGATATTCGAAACTCGAGTCATAAGCCAGGCTTGTATGAATGTTCCGTGTGTCGCCAAGTGGCGTTGAAAGGGAAGTCTTACGATTAGGGCCAGGTCACACCTTGCCCGCCGGCGTACCACCGCTGGTGCGAGCTATCCTCTTAACATCTTTTCATGTTTCTTTCAAAACATTACGAGCCTAATGGCCCCCCTACCTGACTCCTAGATACGTGTTTGAGAACCGCAAAATGTTACTCTTTTTTTATGAATTTTAAAAATACCGCTTTTGCTGTTCTCTTTCACTCGTGTTCTATTTTTCTTTGTAACGATGTTTCGTCTTAGAATAAGGCCAATTTTCAGATTACGACTATTTCAAAAAGATATGTTTTATGTACAAAGAAAATTAAATTTCCTCGTTAATAAAAAAAAAAGTAATTTTCGTCTTTTGTGATTTTTCGTCTTTTTCGTGTTCGTCTGTTGGACAACAACTTTTTCGTGTTCGTCTGTTGTTGTCCCCTGTGAAGTCGTCATTAACCAAATTTTGAGTTCAATTACAAAGCCTGTTATTATATATAGACTTCACGTGATTTAGGTGTCCGCTACTTCTTTAGGTTTTTTTTTACATCATATCTCTTCGCTCTCATCGATTAAATAAATAAAAACAGAAATAAACAGATTTACGCTTTATACGACTTACTTGGGATTTCTAGGGTAAATTTTATTACTTCCTAAATGGTTTCAATGTGCGAAAAAAATAACAAGCAATTTCGTGTCCCATCATAAAATAAACTTAATACATAAAATTTGATACTTTACCAAATAAATTACACCAATTTAAGCGAAAAATTATGAAAGCTGATACTCTTTCACGACCACGTCCATATATTTTTTTTTGCGGCGCGTTTTTTGGTCAATTTAATTTATTCTCATTGCAACTATATGTATAATGTGTCCTTTCTTTTCATGAACTTGGTGTAATTTGTGCATGTTTTAAAAACATAAATAAAGGATTCCATTTGTAAACACAGGGATGCAAGACTTTTGAGTTAAAAACAGGTCACGGAGTCCCCTCGGGTTATAAAGAAAAGGGTAGGCTATATTTATACGTATCTGTTTTTTTTTTTTTTTTGAAATATTTTGCTTTCACTACATCAATCTTAGTGGTATTAAGGAGACTTATCTTCATAAAATCATCTCAAAAAAATCATCTAAAAATGTTCAATAAAAGTTGATGAAAACTTACAATATATAAATACTTCTTATTTCTTAATATGATCTACCTTTACGTACATAATTATGCTAAGTATAATTTTGTTGATTTTGCACACGTGCACGTTTTTGTAATGTAAATGATAACTACATGATTATTGTAGTATTATACTCGTACTTGCATATATTTTTTGTAGACTGCAAGTTTTATGAAATTTATTGTATATTCTCGACGAAAACGAAAAGTTAGAGAAATATTTAAACATTTTAATATAAATTAAAGAATCTTGATGCAACAGAGTTAAAAATACTTCAAACATTTTTTTTTAAAGTACATAAGTACTATCTATTAACAATTATTACATTTAGTACCTATCTGTTAACAATTATTAACACACATATTTTTATTATTGAATCGTAAGAAGCCACTCTACTAATACAACTTGATTTGATGTCAGATAGTTATAGCTTTAAACATAGAATACTATTTATCTCGGAAAATACGAGTTCCTTAGATCTCAAAACTATATCCATATCTAAAGATAATAGATCAAAGTCGCTCGTCTTAATCCTGCTTCTACAAAGCAATTCGACTCTGTTAACATATCTCAAACTTTGTACATAAACCTCGGTATTCCTTAGGTGATAGAGGTGAGTTGTAACAGTTTGTAAAAATATTTAATTCACTTACACTTTGTTTTTGTTATTTGATATCTATTTTTGATAAACATTTTTAATCACCTTAGAAAAATTGAGTGATAACGACTTACTATGAAATAGATATTTGTATTTTTGCAAATATTTTTTTTGGTCTAGTTATATATCCTTGGTCTCTCCACCGTGCCTCGGAGTATACGTAAAGCTGTCGACTATGTTGTTATCACAGACACCTGATAACGATTGTTACTCATGGCAGAGAAATTATCATCCAACCCACAGTTAAACAGCGTAGCGGATTAAGCTCGAACCCTTCTTGTATATGAAAAAGAGGCCTTTGCTAGGCAGAAGGACATTCACAGGCTGATTTAGTTCAGTCCAGAAGATTAATGGTATAATACGGACTAGATTGTTGTGGGGAATTATTGTAGTGTTATATAGTATTGATGTATTCATTTATTATATCATTAATCCTTGAAGGAATTTAATCTAAAAATTAAATGATATATTGTCTACTTTGTTACGATTTTTCGTTACAATGAAAATGTAATAAAGGGTATAAACTACACAGCTTCAACCAACTTTTACTGCAGTAGTACATTTTTAACCAAGCTATTTTGTTAGAAAGACGAAACGAGTTCTAACTTAATGTTTTCACGGTAATATTTACAAATAAACCATATAAAAAGAGGTTAATTACTATCAAGGATAAGTCGAAGTTGGATTTGTGTCAGATTCTAGGATTTTTTTTGTGGATAGGAAATAAGACAAACATATATCCTATTAATTGATTGATTGATTCAGCCTACCCATGTAAGTGCATTTAAACCTTGTTTCGACTGTTGAAAGTAAGCTTCCTCTATCGTCTCTGGGGGTGTTCGCCAATACTTGTTACGCTGGGCAGGCAGGTTAGCGAAACAATGTGTTTTGGCAGGATATGGTGACGCTGCTGCCCATCGCCAATATCCTAATTTTTTAAATTTATTTCCATGTATTTCTCAATTTTTCTCTTTATTTAAAATAAAAATTACAGTATTGTAATAATTAAATTTCGTAATGAATTTTCACCGACCCGCAATAGAATAGTTTGATGAATTAACTTTCGAACCATTTGTAAAAGACTTTTGTTCGAAGGAACTTTTATCGGATGCTACTTTTCTATGTTATTACTATTATAGATAGTAATGGTTTTCATTTTATTACTCTAACTTGCTTCGTACTAGATTTAATTCATTTATTTCTAACTTATAAAATAACGACTTCCGTAACAAAGCTTCGTTATTCGATTCAACCTTCTACAGGAATTAATTTTTAGAACGCTCGCCGAAGTCAGATAAGAATATTTTGCCGATAATTTAATTCTTTTAGATTTCTCGTTGTTATAGCAGAACATAGCTGCAGGTAATTGATTACAGCTCGCATACGACTCTAACTGTTGGTTAGCTACTGTAACTGTGTAGCTCGTGTCCTTAGACAGTAATCACGCGTAAGAATCTGTCCCAAAACTTAACCTTTCCTATTTCTCTTTTGTCCCTTTATTCGGTAGCGTATCTTAGCTCTACTCATGTTGCAAATGTTTATCAGTGGAGAAGATGAAAGAATTTCATGTGATTCATCTATTTCATCTATTTGTTTATTGTTTATTGTTTATTGTTTGTTTTGTTATAAATGTTCACTTATATATTGTGTGTTAGCATTATTTACAAGCGAATAAAATAGTTTAGAAAATATATCCTCCATTTTATAACATTTCTCGTTCATTCGTTACTACTTTTTATAGGGTCGAAAAAGGTAAAAGAGGATTCAAGATAGCGAAATATCTCAAATAGTCCGTGAATTTATGTATCTCAAGAGAGAAGGGAGCCAGAGAGACGCTCATCCAAACAGGAGGGTATGCAGTTCGGAAGTGTCCGAAGTGAATAATTAATGAAAGGGCAGGTATAATTGGATAAGGGCCTTACTGATGTGTTCAATTTTACAGTTATGCGTACCTACACTAAATGAATTTTTCTTATAATTTTTTTAAGTACTAGTTTCTCTTTTATTGTTTTAAATATTGGAAATGGATCGTTTTTTAAATAGTTTTAACGTATCAATCAAAGTCAAGAATTTATTAAAAAATATATATTTTTGCTGATTTGATTTATACACTAGTCAGGGTTTTTTATTTTTTATCTATAAATTTATTTTTTCACAATTATTTTATTTACGGGTATATATTTCGAGAAGAAGTGTTTATGCCAAAAAAAAAGAAAAAGAAAGAAATCCATGTATGGTACAAAAGTTTAATCAGTACCTAACAACACTCGTAGGTATTAACGTCAGCCCATTAACTTATAATAACACATGTCACCAAAATATTTTTTTATTAAATATCTGACCGTCTGTTAGTGAAAATTAAATTAAACCTCTTTGTTGTGATGAATTCTAAAATTAGATTTAATAAGCAAGCCGCCGCTGATAATGACATCCTTTTGGATTGTTGTTTCTGCCCGCCTCGGTTATTAAGCCTCAAACTCGAGATTACTCCAAAATAAATGTGAACATGTTGAATTAAATTGAATATAATACGAATTAAAAATTATTGATTAAAAAGAGGTTTTCCAACTAATAAATTGCCGCAGATTAAAAATACTTAACGTTAGGTATGTTAACTATAAACAAATTATAAATACACATGTGTCTTCTTCATTCTAAGTGATATTTACGAAATCATTTGTACTATTTTGGCGCTATTAAAAACCATTAATTAAAATTAATTAATAAATAAATTAATGTTAAAACCTTTTGATATTTGAAATCAATCAATATTTCCGAGGACAACCGAAGAACGATTATTTCCATACTGTTATGTAACAGCCTTAAAACGTCCGACTGGGAATAGCCGTCTCCTCCCATGAAAGTTTATTGATAAATAAGTAATTAATTAATTATATCACGTGTTAAAATTACGTTTCATTTTATTTTATTAATTACAGAGCGTGAAAAACTGGCACAATTGGCTCCTTTTAAAAAGTACATTTATATATTAGTTAGACAAAATGTTTTATGAATAGATTTGCGAAAATTGAAATTTAATATCTATAAAATATATTCAATGCTGAATGAACTAAGGGTAAATTGAATGATAAGTTTAATAACAAAACATCTACATACAAATTCTTTTACTGTTTTATATTTATTAATAATATATTAATAATGTGATTTTTTTTCATTATATAGAAATTGAATAATTTACAAATTATTATATTAAAATAAACTGTATTTTACCATGTTTTCACTCATGAGAATGTTTTTTTGACAATATCTGTAGGCTCGTAAGATATCTACCTTATTCTTCTAGAAAGAAACAATAAAATCAGTTCACCACTGAGAAAAGTCTCACGTTGCTTCAAAAATTTCATACCAATTGATGCACTGCACATCGTATGGTGAATTATATTTCCACGGCTGACTGCACTCATCATTCCAATAGTCGTGGAATAGCTTGCATTTCATTTGTATTCATTTGTAGTCAGACATCGCAATTTAAATGCCATTTTGATTCAACGGTATTTTTTATTATAAATATATTAATTTTGATTAATAACAAAAATTGTATAATTTTTCTGAAATTGAAAACAATTGTTTTTAGTTTTAAAATAACGAATACAAACATTAATGTTTGTATGTTGATTTACGGTATCAAAAATATATAGGTTCTACAGGGGTGACATGATCACTTCGTGACCAAACTCCTTTAATCAAATAAAGATTTAAATATATATATATATATATATATATATATATATATATATATATATATATATATATATATATATATATATATATAGGTACGTTAAAATATTGATATAAGTGGAAATTAAAATATAAACAAATCAGTCAATAAATATTTCACATCGAACAATAGATTGATAATAGCTAGATTAGCTTTGTAGGTTGCCATAGCTGGCGCACAAAAAAATTACTATTTGATAACTCTATCGAGAGCTGTTAAACATTATTAAGTTTTTTGATAAGATTTTAAAGTCAATATTTAAAAGATCGCCCGTACTCGTATATATATATATATATATATATATATAATATATTATATATATATATATATATATATATCTTAGACGACTCTATGTATTTATACTAAATATAATTTTTATTATAAATTCTTGAAAAATAATATAACATTGAAAAGCGAGATTTTAAAATCAATATCAGATTATTAAAACCGTTTTTGTGCTTTCGAGTATATCGATCACCAATATATGAACAAACAATTTTCTATTTATAATATTATAATAAATTTCGTGTTTGTTTGTTTCACACAGCTCCGTGCATACATATACAGTGAGAGATATTAAAATGTGGAAAATTATATTTTGAATATTATTAAGTGTAATTTAAAATATAGTAATCAACGTCGAATATTTGATTTCGTTAATTAGTTAAATATATTTTATAAACGAATTTAACAGTGTATAATATTAATTATATATATTATAAGACTACTAAAGTTTTTGTAAAAAAAAAAAATTATTTATGTTTAAGTGGTACTATCTGTTCAACGTGGTTTCAATGAAAACCCGGTAACAAAGACCGCAATTACTAATGTTACAATTACTAATGTTGTAAAAATAATCCTCATTGTCTATTAATTACGACCATAAAGTTAGAATGTGACAAATTTAAAATTGTTTTGCTAAGAGAAAATCGGAGCTGGATAGCTAAAAAAATATCACTCGGAATTTATTTAAGCGTTAAATCACATTTGTTTTGCGAGAGGGTAACCGCGTTCGAATTAAAGCGGTCACAATGCGGTAGTTTCGGAAGCGGCCACCGGCGAAGTTTAATATCGCGCTAGACTTAAAATTCAGTACTAAATTAACTTCATTTACACTACATTCAGCGATTTCGTTCGACTAAACTTAATTCATTAAACACGAGGCAAATTGCAAGTTTGTTCTAAAATTAAACGTTTTCAGTAAATTAAAAATGACGAAATTCTCAAATTAAATATTATTTTTAACTTTTATAGTATTAAAAATGTTTATTTCACAAATGTAATGTTTAAAGTAACAATGAATTAAATATTATTTGGTATTTTAGAATTATATACAGAAAAAGTTTATTGAAAAACCCAAAACGTAAATAAAATTAACAGTATTCATGATTGGAATAATTCAAAATAGAAACTGATAACCTACAAATGCCGTGTTGCTCGATTTAGGCTTCCACAAGGAGCTTTGATAAGTTTGCTAGGGCTTTATTTGCCGTGCGTCATTATTAGTGAATTTGATCCATTTTCCTTTGATGCGATTGGCATCTGGTTATGTTTATTATATGCGCTTTGTGATGTAATTAAAAAAAAAAAACCACTTTAAAATCAATTAATCATGTGTATGAAAATATACAAAATTATTACCTTTTGTTTTATTATGTTTTAATTTTTCAGAAGTCGGTATTTAAGAATCCTTTTATTTATTAAGTACTTTTTTAAGTGTAAAAGGATTGAGGTAATTCAAGTAATATTTTATTTTTGTATTGTTTCACATCTTTAGTACTAAAAAAATTGGAATATATTGGCAGTATAATATACATTTAAACGAAAAAAATTAATCTGCTCAGAAGACCTCGATAAACTTTTAGAAAATTGATTTAAAGATATGTCCTAGAGAAACAAGCATCTCATTTTCTACGTCGGTAAAAAGTACTGTGTATGGATTGAAAAATTTTGTAAGGCAAACACAGATAAATGGTATTATCAATGTGTCATAGTTATTAAAACATTTGGGGAAAAAACTTCTAAATGTCTATTAGGATGTTTTGAACTGAGAATAGAATAAGAAGTAATTCCAATTTTAGGTCTATTTTTATTGTATAAGTAAACGTAAATTGTAATACGTACGTAACGTAACGTAAGTGCTATCTCTAGGCGGTAATGAGATTAAAGATTTGTGAATATTTTAAGTATTTTTTTTTAATAATTTTTACAATTAAATTTACGTACTAAATAAGGAAAAAAAATACGGAATACTGCGGTTTAAAATCTGCGCAAAGGTTTCTAGAATTTGCAAAATGTTCGCTCAAAACAAAAGACATTAACAAGAAACCTACGATTCTGAGAAATTCCAAGACATGTTTATTCAGCAAGCAACATAAAAGAATCTTTGAATGCTTCTCCCTGTTATGTGTAGGATCTTTTAACCAGAAGTGGGATGACGTCAGGACGATTTATTTAAAGTAATAAAATACCGATGATCGTTCTAGCGTAGCGATGGTGAGTTTAATTCGACGCTTAAAAGTTCAATATTTTCATTATTATAAAAACTTGTTTTTGGTACAGGTTTTTGTGTCTCCCCAAGCCCCTGCTGCCGGCTCTAGTTACTATCATAAACACCTGATAACGATCGTTATTTTTGTTCGAGAATGATCCACTAAATCTTGCTTCAAGCCCTTATTTATGGGAAAAGAGATTTTCTCCGAATATCACATTTTCAGTTCTATAAGAATAAAAATAGGTCACTTATTCGTTTTTTATTACGAATAATAGGAAAATAAACCACAGTATTAAAATATATAGAGTTATATTAGGAAATAAATATATAGGATATAATAGGTATATAGGAAACTATATAGTGATAATAGAAAATCGTATAAATCATAAAGCGTTATGAATTTATGTTTGAATGTTTAAATTGTTGTACAAGAATTATCTATTTTTACTTCAATATAATAACAAAGATTGCATTTACAAATGTACGTCTATGTAAGTCCCTTGTCACCATTAATACAATTATAAAGTAAATGTTTCATATTGAAATGAAAATTTTATGTCAAAGTATTCTTAATTAAAAGTGTCATTGGAAAATTTATTGCTCACTTGGGTCGCTCTTTATTTCACTTACACAATTTATTAACATTCCTTTTCAACGTGACGCGGTTGAAATAAAATTTTCGTTGAAATTCAGTCCGCACTGACACGACTTTACCTTACTCGTATTTCATTTATGCTTCGTTATTATATATATATATATATTGTAAGTAAAACGTCTGTACGGTCATAGTATTTCTAGATATAGTCAAAAAATATTCGTAGACCAATTATTATATAGGTACTTATTAATACCGTCAAAAATTAATATCTTACAATTTCTTAGTTATCACCCGCATTAACGTTTATGATTCAAAGTTACAAGGACCGTGGTCATGGCTTATTATCGGCCTATATAATAATAATTAACTACCTATATCGTTGGTACGTACATGTTCGCGGGCGACGAATGGGGGTGCGTAGGAGGCGCTACTTAATGCGCCTCCAGTAATGCCCTTGTGCCCCTGTCGGGCCGGGATGGGAACCCGGTCCTGCTAGATAGGGCGTCGTCGGGACTGTTCAGAGGTGAGCCGGACAATCCCCATGGAGGAGAAGTCTGGCATTTTCGCGGAGGCCAGCCTGTCGCTGAAGGGATCCTGTTGCCTGCAGATCCGGGACCCTCCAATTAAAGCGGTTGAAGGCTCCCGCAGGGGTTTAGTACGGTATTGCACTCCCAAAGTGCCGAGTCCGACATAGGTCTAGGACTGCCGACCCGGGCATTATGGATATCATCCGTAAATGGATTCCCCTGCGACAAAAAAGTACGTACATGTTATTTAAATTAAATTATAATGTATAATATGTCTTAAAATCAATAAGTCTTAAATCATTGGCATTTATGGTTAATGATAGGGACTTGCGAATTGTATTGTGATATTTTATAGCCTTAAAACTTTCATGGTAAATAAGTTTGCTTGCAAAAAAAAATAATAGCGTGTTTGAACAAACAAATAAACTTTAACAGTTTATATATTAATAAATATTCATGTTACAATATAAATTCATGGTATTGTACAGAGGTTCCCAAGCTTATTTTGCCTAACGCCCACTTTGAAAATTAGATATTTTGTAGCGCCTTCCATTTTTTTTCCACCTTAAAAACCTCAATAACATACCTAATATAAGTCTTGCCTGGAGTTTAATTAAACCTATATTCTAAACGAAACTTAACAGAGAGAGCAATAATAATGCAACTTTACAATATTAAGATTAAAAGTAATAATTATATAATATATTTTTAGTTTATATCTATAAAATATAATAGGATATAAATATGAACTAATAACTGGATGTCGTGTAGTAGGAGAATTTTAATTTCAGTGAATTTTAAAATATGAAGTAGCTGAAGTTACAAATCACCCCCTCTTAAATCACATCAGCGCCCCCCAATTTTTTCTGGGAACTTTACTACCCCCTCTAGTCCTCCAGCGCCCACAAGGGGGTGTTATCGCCCAGTTTGGGGAAGACTGGACTAGTAGATAGCGTATTCAAAGAAGCAAATATAATTTTGCAATTTATATATTAATATTTTATAAACATTTGTATTGTCATTGCATGGTATCGTGAAACATGGTGGTTGCGTGTATGGTTCAAGTTCTGTATCGACCACAATAGGATTGTTAATTATTATCAGATGACACGACACGGTCGGCGAATCCCCCGTAACTGTTTATAAGCGCTGATTCACCGCTTGCTCCGTGTTACGAACGGGCGTAATACATTTGGCAGTATATATTTACGGATATAAGCCTTGAGTATGTTATTAACTTGCTCAAAGACAGCTAAGAGACCTAATTAGTCAATGTTTTGTTATCATAATTGAGACTGGCCGATCTCTGCGGTTTCATTCACTTTCATTTAAGTTTCATTAAAACTGATTTAGTACTTTTAAAATTTTCCCGTTCATAAAAACCGAAATAAAAAAAAATATTCCCGCCGCGGTAGCATGAGTGGGCAAGAAAAATTATTATTTATTTCATTTAAACAAAAAATCGACGAACGATTTTTTTGTAACTTAATAATTTACGCAAAACATTGTTTAATTATTATAAGTAACTGCAATAGTACGTTTTTGAAGCCAATATGATTTTCATATTACAATTATTAGCGTAAAGAGTGTTCTAACCTTTGTAACCGGGTTTTATTCTAAACTGGCCGTTATCCACAGCCTGCACACGTACAAATTTAATAGATTCATAAATATTACGATTTTACCAGCGCCGTTGAAAATTTTCAAAACCATGTTCTGTTATTGGTACGTTACTGGTGTTCGTATTTGTTTATTGTTTCTGTATAATAAATAACATTATGGTATAGAGTTTCATTGTTTATTTTTGTTTGAACAAATGTGTTTAAGGATCTACGGGACATTTTTTTTTGTTGTTGTTAAGGTGAAGCTGGAGCTGTTACTATAATTGTAATATATAATATGTATATTATAATTCATATTATGATTTTATGAAATTCCCCGCCCAATAATTACAATAATTTGACATTTTCAAATACAAAAAAAAATCTTGTCTATATGCACCTTTAAGTGTTATTTATTCGATTTATTTTTAACATTTTTTCCCGTATTGTTTTAGATATTCGACAATCATTTCCACTTCCATCACAACTCGTTGGCGAAGCGTTCGCTGACGGCTGCGCACACGCACCACAGCAGATTGGAAGCGGACCAGCGTGTACAATGGGCGAAACAACAGAAGGTTCTGTCAAGGAAGAAAAGGGATTTCCAACCCTTACCAGATAGCACAAGCACAGGCAAGTGACCTTTTGACATTACCTTATACCTATTATTTGTGAATAAACTTGACTATATTGTTTTTGAGAATTCATTTCGTATTTATTGTTTATTTAGTGATCGATAAGTTGATGCTAAATTTATTTTATGTTAGTCATTAATTATATTCTTAAATCTACAATATTGTGTATAATTGTGGCTTAAAGTTAAATTATAATTTTGTTACAATGATCTAAAATATAGATTTAAAATATGATCATATCTGTTTAACAAACACATAACATTGTGAATTGTCAATATATATTAATATTGTGATGTACCTAAATGAATGTCCTGTATGCCTTGTGGGGCACCGCCCCCGTGCCTCGGAAAGCACGTAAAACCGTCGGTCCCGGTTGTTATCATAGGCACCTGATAATGATCGTTAGCCATGGTATGGAAATTATCCGCCTACCCGCATTGGAGCAGCGTGGTGGATTAAGCTCCAACCCTTCTTCTATATGGAGAAGAAGCCTAAGCTCAGCACTGGGTGGTTTACAGGTTGATAGAGTATAGTACCTAAATGTAACATTGAATGTAATAAATACACTATATATAGTATATTAATAATGTAGTAATAAAATATTATTTATGATTATTCTGTATTGTTTCGCAGTTCGAGTGTAATATACACGTTCCTATCAACTAAATTAAAGCTCTAAAATTCTTGAAATAATTGAATAAGCTTGCACGAGACTCGTCTATAAATGAATTTCCTTGACCTTTTCACCTGCTCTATAGCAGCGTTTCTACTTTTTTCAATGTCATTTTTTTTTAATTTAACATGGTTCTTAGTGTTCATTTTCAATAACTTTAGGTACTCATTAAGTTAAAAAAATATTATTAAAACATTCAAAGCGAAGAAAACTTTAGAAACAAATTAAAATTTAATTAGAACTATTATTCGTTATATAAGTATGAACAATGAAAATGAAAATTAAGAGAAAGTATTTTTTAATGAACTTCTGTCATTAGCCGATACAACGCACTTTTATTTACTAACCTATTTACGTAGTATAATGTAGCGCAGGCACGCAAATTAACAATATAGAGCTTAACTTCATTAGAGTATAATTTGTTATAGCTGAAACAAAAGCATCGGGGCCGCCTTCCGTGAAAAGAGAAGCCGGTTCGAAACGTGAGCTGCACTCGAGAGTGAAAGGGAGACCGCGCTCTGCCGATTCTAAATTCCAATTAAACGACCCCAAGTGGCCTCATATGTGGTACCTGGTATGTAACCTTGTATTCTATTACTATTCAAATTTTCACGTGTTTCCATTTATTAAAAATACCTTTTTTACGAAATGAATGCGGTTGCTTTTTTGTTTATTGTTTTTTTTGTCTGTTTTTAGTTTACTAATTAACTTAAGTTACTAATAAGTTGAATGTACGTTTGTTTGGACGTTGGTAGAGTATGTAGAGTTAATTATTACTTATTACTTAGTAAACAAAAATGTCAACTGGATTAGAATGTTTATGTAAGTGAAATAATTGTCAAAAACAAATCAACTTATGATACTAGATAAACCGCGTGGTTTTCTACGCTTTTATTTATAACTTCATTGCTTCTAATCCTTGGTAGTGTGATATTTTATTTTATAACTTTCTTTTATAAACAGGCTTTCTAAGATAAAAGGAATTTTCGGAATCTGACACATACTGTACGTTTTAAGATAACCGTGATCAAACAAATTGTTTAGCTTCATAGTAATGTTATTGTATATATACCTAATTATATTATCAAATAAAAATACTAGAAAACTAACACGTAAAAAGTTATTATGTAACAGCTATAGTCAAGTTTTTGCTACTTTAAAATTAAACTGAAAAATGGAATTTTGAGACTCATGCCAACTTCTAATTAACGATTTCAAGCAGTACAGTGTGTTTGTGTGATTATTAAAATCTAAACGCAAGAATTTTTTCTCACTCTATGCCAATTTATTCATACTGCTTGAACTTTTTGGCCAGAATATCAAAATTTCGATAGCTGGTAAAGCTTAGTATTTTGCCACACCTGCGCACGTGCGCTGTTTCGTAAAAATAATTACAATTTATTTCTTAAAATTCTATATTGATACCACTATTGACAAAAACTACTTAAAAACATTTTAAAGTATAATTGCTAAAAGACATTCTCAAAATTTTATATTTTTATCGTCATTTATGTTAACATCCTAATAAATAAATCAAACAATTACTTCTCTGAACAGTACAATAGAAAATCATACAAAATTCTCCCATCTTCATGACATTATGAAATTATCTATACTCTTTTGGCACCATAGGATCCAAATGAATAAATCAATAATAATCTTATAATGGAGTATGTTCATATTAATTTACTTTAATGTGTCAATGAACATTGAAAAGGGCTTAAAAATATAAACTTCGTATTTTCTATTTCTTATATACTCATAAATCATAATGTGTTGTGTAAGATAATAGACTTTTACATCATCCCATATCGTTGGATCATTACATCTTAATTTTCCCTTTACCAGACGCCTTGTCTCGACTAATAGCAAATTTTCTGCGTTATTACCTCTTGATGGGCGTACTCTGCGCTCTTTGGCGTATCTGAGTATCGTTACAAGGCTCAAAATGTCTGTTTAATAAGTTGTTAATTAGATTTCACCGTCAAATATGAGTGATGATTTCTTAATATATCTTTATATATGTATATATGTGTGGCTTAAATGTACAAGCTTGTGTTAAAACTATTTTTAGTAAAGGCATATTTTTAAGAGTAATAAACACGAGTTTCAGTGTTTTTGCGTGCAATAACGTTAAAATAAATAGATTATCAAAATAATAAACTAAATTAATCTTTAATATTTTATTTAACTTTCACTTTCTAGGTATTTTGTTTAAAGAAACGTTATCGGTGAGTTCAATTACATAAGTTCTTTAAAATAGTCTGACATTTAAAAAACGCAGGTGTAGGTGATAAAGGGGACTTGTCGCTCCCGAGCGTCATCACCGCGATGCTCGGCGACGACGAGTCCTGGAAGGCGATGGTCTCCTTCTGCGAGACGGTAATGTCCCAGAAGGAGGCCGACGAGCGGATTAGAGAGGAGGCCGCCGACGTGGCCTCCATCCGTGGGCGACGAATGGGGGTGCGTAGGAGGCGCTACTTAATGCGCCTCCAGTAACGCCCTTATGCCCGTGTCGGGCCGGGATGGGAACCCGGTCCTGCTAGACACGGCGTCGTCGGGACTGTTCAGAGGTTAGCCGGACAGTCCCCATGGAGTAGAAGTCTGGCCTTTTCGCCGAGGCCAGCCTGTCGCTGGAGGGATCCTGTTGCCTGCAGATCCGGGACCCTCCAATTAAAGCGGCAGAAGGCTCCCGCAGGGGTTTAGTACGGTATTGCACTCCCAAAGTGCCGAGTCCGACATAGGTCTAGGACTGCCGACCCGGGCGTCCTGGATATCATCCGTAAATGGATTCCCCTGCGATAAAAAAAAAGGTGTAGGTGATAAAAAATATAAATTTATAATTTTTGAAATTTTAGTAAAATACCGTGCGAAGCCGTGGCGGGCCGCTAGTCTTCAATATGTTTGAGGATTATAAAAACGATTTTATAAAGGTATCTTGATAGCAAGAAGTTTATATAATATCTATTTTAATTTATTATAAAAAAATATATGTATGAACACATGTACTTAGTTTGACAACACCACAATGTCCCACTCTGTATTTTTGAACAACAAGACATCCGGTATATTTTAAGATTAGCCTATTCCTAGATACTGTCTTGTTTAATGTATTATAATTATCATGAAAGTATTAAGAATAAAAAAAAAAGGAACAGTAATAATACGAGTATAATCAAGTTTGTACCAATGATATTCAATGTTACTAGTATGAAATTATAGTCGTATTGACTTTACGAGGTTAAACTTGTTGAACATTTTCTCTAAATATGAATCAGTGGAATTTCACTAATTTTAAGTGACTATTTACTTTTTATCAAAGTGAAAATTTTACTACGCAGCATTAGTGTCTATTCAATGCATGAACATGTGAATTATCAGAGTCTAGTGATTTGATCATTGATTATTCGTATGTGTAATAGTGAGTATTCACTAACTTGTTATTAAAATTCACTGATATGAAGGGAATACAGCTTCACTAACGTAATTAATGAAAATTCCACTGATTCATGTTTCGAGAGTAAATCTATCGATATCCATAAATAATAATAAATGACGAAGATTCGTGAGCTTACTAACGCTAGCTTTAATGCAGGACGTACGACTAAATGTAATAATACTCGTAAGTATTAAATTATGTATTAACAATTTGTGAACTAAGTATGTAACTGTTTTTTCCCGATTCTTCTCTGTAGAACATTCCAAATCCGTTCGAAACTTTAAATTAACTGTAATACATATCTTACAATGACGATTTAAAGTGGTTTTAAAGCCTACTTGGATAAAATAAATTTCTGCGTTTAATTTTGTATAATATTGATAGAATCTTAAACAAATATTGCACCGCTAAACCGAACCGACGTTATAATTATTAAATTTCATACGATATGAAATCTTATGTTCGCATATAAAAGTAATTGATCATTATATTTTTTGTCCGCTGAATTATTGAAAACGAAATCCAAACTATTTCATTGCTCGTAAAAGCTTTGTTATGATTTCAAAAGTGTGTGTCTACTTATGTAAAAATTAATTTAAATGAAATATATGAAATAAATATAAAATTTTAATTACGCGAGTCAATCTAAAGCGAATCCTAAAGTAATAAGTAGATTTATAATAGCGCTTTTTAATTTTTATACTTATTAGTAAGCTTCTACAGACCTTAAAATATAAATTTTGCTGAAAAAAGTTAGATATACCACTTACCAATTATTTTCTTTAAAAATTGGTATTTATAATATACATATTACATATGTACCTGTATGGATTCATTTACTCAATTAAAATGAGATGCCTTCGGTAAATAATAAAAAGATATTCTTTTAATCGTCTTTAGCCTTACGATCCCTACCTAATTATAGTGAAATGTTGATACTATTATAAATGTCATTTAAAAAAAAATAACTACAATAGATATAGTTTCAAAAAATGTCTTCACTTTTAATAAATAGTAGTTAATTAATTAATATATTTAATATTAACTGTACCTGCCATTTTTTTTTTACGATTATCGTCCCTTTCATTAACCTATATTCTATAAGATAAAGTATGAAAGCTGGTTTAAAATTACCTGAACGTTCAAAGAATTCTGTACATCCCGAGTTTCAAGTTATTTAGATCCGATACCTATACCTTTTATGCTTTAGAATATCTGTAATTTCTGGTTGGAGTTGGTTATTACTGTAGTTTTTGGTGAAATAATATTTTAAGGAAGTCAATATTCTTATTGAAGATGTTTAAAAGATTAAATTCATTCTGAAATTCTGAATGGTTTCTTTAAATTGAAGTATTTCGATATCCAGTAGAATTATCATTCTCTCGGAATATCTTCCGTGATTGCTTTTTCTCTTGTCAAAATTATTACTATTTTGAAACACATTTTGGTAATATCGGACCTAAACTATTATAATAAATTGTAACAAATATGCGATATGTTATATGATTTCTAAGATTCTTTAGTTTATATATTTCTTTCAAATTTTCAATCTAGATATATAAATTATTTCAAAAGATATTGATATATTATGTAAATATTATATCTAACAATATCACAGTCTGTACCACATACCACAGTCACAACTAACACACTGTGCCTATACTTACATGATGATGTGAATCAGCCTAAACGTTTCACTACTTAGCAAAGGCCTCTTTTCTATATAGAAATAGGGTTGGTGCCTAATCCATCACGCTGCCCAACTGCGGGTTGTCGATTTACTACGAACATACCCGATATTGTAAAATGTTATTTGTTTGAGTTTCGTGTAAACTCAAACGACTTTGATGAAGTTTTATGTGTTTTATCGATCATGGTTATGATTACTTGTAAGTAGTATTTAACTATGACTGATATATGGCTTTAAATATTCCTATGTTCATATGTTGATAGAAAAGTCAAGGCGGTGGGTGAAACACGTTGAGAGTTGAAATCCAGAAGAGTATTGTTACAATATCAGTTTATTAGTTCCTCTTAAAAAAATATCATATAAAAATATTTCTGACACAACATCCTTTTAAATTCATGATAATTTTTATTTCCTTTTACAGAATCGAGGTGGTGGCTTAGACATGAACGTGATACCAGCGTGGCGGGAAGGGGTGACGGGACGTGGCGTGGTAGTCACCATACTTGACGACGGCTTAGAGACTGACCATCCGGACTTAGTTGCTAACTATGTAAGTTCTTACAAGAATAATGATAAAGTATTTATTGACAGTCAACGAAATGTCAGTTGGACTCATTGTAATTTGGATTTCCTTATATTTACACAGTTCTGAGAAGACAATCTGCAAAAGAACATTATATGTACGAGTTTACAATATAATATATCCGTTAACCGTAATGAATTTGTACTATAACTTTAGAATCCTCTTCAAAGAAATCTTTTTTCAGTAGTATTATAACATACTTTAGTTTATTCGTATTTTATTATATTATATTTCTGAGTTAATTTTATTAAATTATTTACTTACAGAAACTGTTAGGTACAGTTTAATGAGTCAATTTGTCGTCCTACTTTATGTAATTTTAATGAATAATTAATGAAATATACAGTAATTATATTTAAATTGAATAAGTTCTAATAAAATGATCTCATTTCGCTTTTAGATCTCGACTTGTATGAATAATATTAAATTGTTATTAAGCTCGTAATACATGTTAATAAGTGTTAATCCGTACCGAGGATAAAACGCATAAATTATAAAAGTTGTATTACTAGGAACCATTTAATATTTATAAAGCCAAAGAGATTATTTATTTGTTCGCGTTAATCTCAGAATCCACATAGAATATCAAACTACACCTCATAAAGGCTAAGTTATAATCATTGAAGCGGGTGAACTCGTGTAGGAGCACTAGTAACTAAATTGTAATCTAAATTTTTTGTGATTTCATGTTTTATTATATTTCATATTTTAAATTATTTTCATATATAGAATTGCAGTAATATTATTACATATTGAATGAATTAATCTATTCTGAATAGTTCAGCCGAATAGCATTGCATGTTTCTCATGCTCCACGGTCGTGAATAGATTCCCCACGCGCTTCAGCCGCTGGCATGCTTTCAAGCTATTATGTCGATAACTAATTGGTGCCTCACTTACGTTATTAGCAATAGCAATAACGTTTTCTGATTGACTGCTAAGAGGATCGGTCAATTGCTAATGGATCCCAGGATTAATATTCTTAAAAAAAAAATGCTTTTTAAGTCATACCTTTGTTTTACTTTAATTCATTAATGTTTATCAAAATCATATACATATATATTATAACCTATTTATATGTATAAATATATAGTTTATAAAGTGTTTATCTGATGTATGCAACAGTTGAACGTTTACAACATTGACAAAAGTTATTGCTTTCTATAACAATACATCTATACTAATATTATAAAGCTGAAGAGTTTGTTTGTTTGTTTGAATGCGCTAATCTCAGAACTACTGGTTCGAATTGAAGAATTATTTTTGCGATGGATAGCCCATTTACCGAGGAAGGCTATAGGCTATATAACATCACGATACGACCAATAGTTGCTGAGCAATAATAAGAAATATTACAAAAACGGGAAAAAATAATCTTTTTTGAGAGCTTCCGTTGCGTCCTTTATTATTTCTCTTCTCGAGACATTTTTTAACTATAGTTCCACTTTTAAAGTAAATATAACATCATTCTTTTACTAAGAATTTTCGAAAAGTAAAAAAAATAAAACCCAATAATACGTTGAACGACTCAGGAATCAAACCTGAGACCCCTTGCTCGGAAGTAACGTTTGCGACCACTCGACCAACGAGCCGGGTACCTTTGTACCGTACGTACGTTTTTCACTCAAATTAACGCGGGTGAAACCGCGGGACAGTTAGTTATCTAATATAAATCTTTATAATTTTTTTGTTGTTGTTGACGTCTCATGGAATTTATTTAATCTTTGTAAAGTAATTTTTAATGGTCTATTTCCTTCTTTTTAACTTATTTAATATAATATCTACGTTATTTTTAGGTAAAGAGCCTTCTAAGAAATAAATTGAAATGAAACAGTCTGTAAACGTTCCACTGCAAGGCCTTCTTTCCATATAGGAAAATATTTCATCAAAACAAATTGAGCACAACTGCTTTCTCGCTTATAATATTAGTATGTATTTTGAAGTTTATGTATTTAAATAGAAACCGTAAGAGTTAAGTGCATAAAGATTCCAAATAATTAATCTTAGTTTCTCCGCCGGAAGACTGCTGAGTACTGAGTACACTCGTGGCGCGAAGTCAAAGGCGTTTGTTTATATAAATCGTTCTTCGAGCAAGTACTAGTGTTAAATAAATAGGTTGGCGTTCTCACAAGTGACATTCATGAACAAAGTAGCTGCAGTTTGAAATTGCAGTTTTCGTACTGTTAGTGCAGTTCACATTTACGCTCGGGGAAATTGAATGTCGGTATTTGTGTCGAAACGTACGTACTTTCGATGTATTTAGACAGGGTTCCAAACTTCAAACCGAGTCACTGAAATAAATATGAATAAAGAATCTCGACTGATTATTATATTATATGTATATATTTTTTATTTATTAAAACTTTATTATTGCATACAAAAAAAAAAGTTCAGCTGAATAGCATTACATGTTTCTTTATTTATTATAAAAAAGAAAATTTTTCAAAAGAAAAAATGAATTCTATGATTATAATATGAACAAGTTTGCTTAATTAAAAAAATCAAAAAACCCGACTGCGTAAAACACTCTTATTATAAACTAAAAAGAATAAAACAATTTACTAGCTTTCATTTGATACCCATATTGCTACAGTAAGAAAAAAAAAATTCAACTCCCCCCCCCCCCTCATTCCGCCATTTGCGGGCGCCATTTTGAAAATTTATATAGCCTATGTCACTACTACAATTTAGACAAATCCAACGACACCTCATATGTCAAAAACCGTCCAGCCGTTTGGGCTGTAGGGCGTGCCAAAGAAATGGACATACATACATACATACATACATACATACACACATACATACATACATACATACATACAGTCGAAAAACATAACCCTCCTTCTGTCGCAGTCGGGTAAAAAGCTTAAAAGTAGGTATTGGTTATTCGTTAAAATCAAAACAGTTAATTAATATAATTGTTAAATTGTAAAACATACACAATTTAGCTGAAAACTTTATTCAATGTTTTTTTTTAATTCCATTATTTGTCGCCATTTAAAAAAACGAACCGTTGAACGTGTAAACGTGTGACCTTAGGGTATGTACCCAAATATAAAAAATTGGTCACGTAGTATGGGTAAGTTTCCTTATGAGAAACAGATAGCGCGTGAAGTTAGAGTTGGCTTAATGAAGTAAAAAAGAAAATCGTTCGATATAAAGCAAATTGTCGAACAAATTTTAGCTCAAGTGAAAATCATTAATCCCAGTGAATGAATCGACTATGGGATCGGTTGTATGGAAACCAGCTGTTGATTTTTTTAGGGATCTTAGTTTCTAGTGCTAGCATTCGCAATACGTTATTGTATATTTTCTTCAACAGTTCCAGTGAACAGGTAATAAAGAGTTGAGAGTTTTGTTGTTTTAGCTCGCGTTGCACGTGATTATAGCAAAAGCTATGAGGCGTGTGTTTCAGCAAGATTCACGTACAAAGGCGGTCGAGTTTGAAATTACACGATTCATCTCGCGTAAAGCTTTAATCTCAATGTTGGTTTGGAAAAACGGGTAATTAGGTCAGTGCTATTACCGCTTTATGTGCTGTGATTCGAATCGGTGCATAAGCGTTTAATCTCTGGTATAACCAGTTGAAAATTATTCATTGATATATGAATCATTTGTGATGAAATATGTTTTCGGTTTTATTTGAATGAGTATACGTTGTTTCCCTTTTAAAACTGTAACGGGTGACAGAGCTTCGCTTTTTACGGTACTTGGTTTTTTATGTGTCGTATCTTATTTATGTGTGTATTTCGACATTTTCAAAGTGATACTTGTTTAATAAATGAAATAAATGAATAAAAATAGCTTCCTTTTCTTTATTTTCATTTGTAAAGACGCTGTTGTAGATCTTTAGTAATAAAAATAAAGTGTCATGATATAAATTCTTGATACATCTTAATATTTATCATTGAATATATGTACATACATAATTATTTATATTAGAATTTTTTAATATTACACGTAAGAATTAGTTTTAATGTAATTTTTCAAAACTCAAAAACATTTTAAAATAACTTTAATATATCCGATATATTATAACATTAATATATACTAATATTATAAAGCTGAAGAGTTTGTTTATTTGGACGCGCTAATCTCAGGAACTACTGGTTCGAAATGAAAATTATTTTTGCGTTGGATAGCCCATTTACCGAAGAAGGCTATAGGCTATATAACATCACGCTACGATCAATAGGGGCTGAGCAGTAATAAGAAATATTACAAAAACGGGATAAAATATCTTTTTTGAGAGCTTCCGTTGCGTCCTTTATTATTTCTCTTCTCGAGACATTTTTAACTATAGTTCCACTTTTAAAGTAAATATAACATCACTCTTTTATTAAAAATTTTGAAAAAAGAAAAAACGCAATAACACGTTGAACGATTCAGAAATCAAACCTGAGACCCCTTGCTCCACAGTAACGCTTGCGACCACTCGACCAACGAGGCGGATACCTTAAGTAATTGCTAATACTCTTAAGTAATTGCTAAAAATATTTAAGTACGTTTTTCCCTCAAATTATGGAATATTTTGTTATTTAATATAAATATTGGCTATTGTGAAAATTCGAGTAAAAGTATATTTTTTTTTTTATAAATATTTAATTTATATTTAAGTGGAAGTTGATAGATTAATATCATTTAAGTAATGAATTTTTAAAATTTATTATTTTGATATATATTTTTATTACGTTAAAAGGATTAATAGATACTTACTGTGGTGTAGACACTACACCTATCTAATAACTTACCGGAGATGTTACATATATCACGCACCTTTTCCTCCGGTATTTCGATAGTATGTATCGACATCGCAAACTTTCATCAGTCCAAAAAATACTCTACGCGAAGTTTCTTAAGTGTTTTTAGAGGCAGTGTCTAATGTACACGTATCGTTACTTACCCAACTTACTTACGTAATCTGAAGTGAATTAACTTCAAGTATGTATTTGCTATACTTTTCAAAAAAACTTGTACCTCGTGTACAAGTATCTATCTACATATAAAATGCTTTGTCCTAAATGACTGACTTTTACTGACTGACGGATCAACGCATAGCCTAAAATGCTGATCGTAGACCTGAAACTTGGAGAGTGTGTTCTTTGTATGACGTACGGAACGGATTTTCCGAAATCTATCCATAGGGGGTGAAAAGGGGGGGCATAGTTTGTATGAAACAACGTGATTCCTTGGTCCAATCTACTTCAAATTTTGAATAAATATTCTTTAACAGAATTTATTGAAGACGTATTTTATCGTAATTCATACCCTACGGGGTTAAAATGGAGTAGAAAGGTGTAGTATTTCGATTTAGTCGTAAAAAGATAATACCCCGTTAAATTTCTCCAGATCAAAAATCGGGCTTCGTGTTCATAAAATATTATATAACAAAATTTCATTTTATTTTAATGTTTATTTAAACTTTAAATCCCTACTCTATAATAAATATTGTTATATTTTATAAGTATTCAAACATTTTAACAAAATTATTCAAATTTAACATTTTGACAAAATTAATAACGTAAAAAACCAATTTAAAATCCTATTAAAACCATTTTCGACTTCTACGCGAAGGAAGTCGCGGGCTAAAAGCTAGTATTGCAAAAGATTGCAACTGAAGATATGCAAAAATTACAACTTAAAATTTTAATATGAGTAAAAGTGACTTGAATTTTACGTTTTTACAAACATTTGTAAATGGTAATTTGAATAATTAAATTAATAGAATCGTAAATAATTATGTACCTAGTATTTAAAAGGGCATAATGAATTACTCTATGGATTTTAGTTTAATTTGCATTTCTTTTATTAATCACTAAACATGCTTTGTCACTTTTGTTTTTTAATTCGTATTAACGTTAATTTATTTACCATTTAAATAAATTAAAATTTAATAAATGTTAATGTAATGTTCTAATATCCTAAGTCTTTGTTTAAATATTCTATAATATTTCTATATAACTGGACTCATATATTAGTAAAGAAGAATTTTAAAAGTAAAAATAAAACCGCAAAGAAATATTTACTCATCATAATATTAAGTAAACTTACTTGAATAAAATTTTAAATATTTTTGTAGCAAAGTATATAAACAAGATGTAACTGGTTTAACGGAAAAGCTTCCTGAGTTAGGTGAATTAAGTCTGATATATTTACTTAGTTTTTTAACTGTCGCATTAGCCGGCGTTACTTCGAATCGCGTATAAAATATGTCACTTGAAAACCAAGCGCTACTACTTGGTTAAGTAGCTCTTGGTTTTCTTTTTAAACATTATAGGTATTATAAAATATTTACAAAAAATGTCGTGTGTACGGAGTACACATGTGAGAAGTGAAACATCTTTGGAAAACTCAATTTAAAATTTATTAATATTAATAGTTAAACATTCTATTATTTATTTACGCGTTGCTAGGATACGCGTTGCTAGGATACGCGACATCATATTATCCTCCTACACATTTTTGTATTTTTGTCTCTTACCTGTCGTTTTTTCGTCGCATCCCGTTTCAAATCACAACGTTTCTAAAGAAGTTTCACTTCAAGAAATTATTGTGTATGTGTATTTGTATGTATTTATACAAAAAAAAAGATTGTTTCAATCAAATTTTGTTGTTTGATTTTGACTGTCGTTATATTTTCTGAAGGAATTGTATATCGGATGCTATTTTATCGCAGACATTGTGTAGTTTTATTACGAACTATAGAGAATGTATGTGTAAAATTTGTGGTTCTGTAACTTTATTCTGACATTTTGTAAATATTTCATGGCTGATCAATCCTATGATTATTTTTCTCTGAATCAATTTTCTATCATTTTTATATCTGATCAATTTTCCTATGCATTATTTCTTCATGTGTTAAAACGATATTGATCATATGTCGACTGTCGTTATACATGTTTAATTTGTGTATATTTTAAATTGTCTACAATCTATATAGATACATGGACCCTGTGACAGATAGACGGACCACTGATTCGTCATATCTGTTGACACCATATATTTGGATACGGATCCTTAAAATTCATTCGCTGCCTTCCAAAAAAAATCGTGAGACTGGGAAAACCTACCCTCTTGATAGAAATGTTGATATATTTCCGCAGGGAAATATAATGAAAAAATAAACTCCGATATCGTCTTTAACAGAACAGTAAAGTCAACGAATAATTTGAATTAATTATTTTTTTTCTGTCTCAAACAGGATCCAATGGCGTCATACGATGTTAACTCGCAAGATTCAGATCCACAGCCGAGGTATGACATGATAGACTCCAATCGTCACGGCACTCGGTGCGCGGGGGAGGTAGCAGCCACTGCTAATAATTCGCTCTGTGCTGTTGGAGTCGCTTTTGAGGCTAGCGTTGGAGGTAAGGATGATGTTATATATTCTGAAAGAAGTAGCTAAGGACGAGGAAGAAAGAGGATGTTGGCTCTTATTATTGTATTTATAATGATATGTAAATTCAAACTTTTCTACAAGAGTGCAAAACAACTACTAATACTAATAATAATTTTAATACATGATTCACATATTACTATACTGGGGACAGACTGCTCGAATGGCGATGGTTGAATATCAACATGGTTCACATTACATAAAGTTATATTTAATGTAATTAATTACAACTCGTTTTTCATTTGAATTTCATGAGCCGTCTATAAATATAATTCGAAAACTCTCTTAAATAGAGAACTAATAAAATAAAATATAACTGCAATGAAATACAGCTTAATAACGAACAAAACAGTATGGTCTAACGCTTTCGAACAAAGTAATGCACCATCGAATACAAATTATGTTGTATGTAAATAAATGATGTCCGATATTCAAATCCAATATACGGATACAATGTACACATCGTATCCGTATATTGTATTTACTGTATAGTATTTCGATAATTATTTTATCACCCCTATTAGCTTCTATGTAAGAAACACCGTCTACACACAAACACACGGTTGCGCGGTTGCACACAAACGATTGTAACGGAACGGCACTGTGTAATGCATCACTTACATCACTTTGTGCCTACTAGTGGTCGCCCAGTGGTCGAAATTCGACCTAATCTATAATTGACAGCATTATCAACATCATCAAAATGTGATTGCGCATAACATGGTGAGCATATGCAGTAGTCATTGGACCTGATCTTTGATATAAATTTCGAAAAAAAAAATCCTTGCAAGACCTGTATTTAAGACCGTATTGACAACAGATTGACAATAAACAAAATTTGTGTATATATGTCATTGTACATATGTGTGTGTGCCGTAGTGTTTGTAGTGTTTTTCTAAAATAAATTTAATGTATTTTTTTTTCAGCATAATTGTAAAAAATATTAGCATTATGCACTCCTTCTCCGTATAAACTTTAACTTAACCAAATTTCATACTTCTCCGTCCGCGTAGTTTTCATAAAAATGGGGTAAAAAAGATTTTGCTTCACCTATAAATATATAGGTAATAATATTATTTTAATCTTCATGATAATGATCGTTATTCGTTACCGATCCAATAATTAAAATTTATGACATAATTCTAAAAATAACATAATTTCATTCTGGACTAATAAAAAAAAAACAAGAACAAAGTCGAGTATCCATTAAATATTGAGCCTCAATCCATCGTTTCCTATCCTCAGTGGAAAGGCAACATTTTGGCTTGGCAATTTGCAAGGTGTACACATTTCTCTCATGTTTTTGGCTGGAGAATTGTTGTTACTGTTAATAACTCGCTCTGTCCCGTATATTCCCGTCGAGTGCGCGGCTTAACTAAACTCTCCGATTGGCTGGACGCAATATAATTTTCACAACAAACCAAAGATCAAATAAGTTCCGCTTATATGAAATGATGTTTGTTGTACTTTCACTGTTAAATTATTCGAGACAAAAAGAACATTTGTTTCTTTTTTTGTATAATCGACATTGAAACTTTATATTATACTTTTTAACAAAAGTACATTATTTTACATTTTAGTTTGAAATTAAATATATTTTTATAAGATTCAATGTGTGCTTGCGCTCGCGCGTGTTTGTGTTTCTGTGTGTGTTGTGTGTGTTTATGTGTGTACGTGTGTATGTGTGTGTACGTTTAACACAATAATTTTTTGATTGTAACAGTAACCACTCTTTTACATTACTTTTATATTTATTTTTAAGTAATACTAGCAAACCCGGAGAACTCCTTTTCGCCACCAAATGGCTTCGTTTTTTGTAAAACCATATTGGTTTGTAGTACATGTTATGTATCAGAGATGGCGCTGTATGTGAAAAATGATTTTTCCCTGTTTTCCTGCTTTTTTGTTGAAAATTTTCCTGAATTTTGTTTGCTATAAACTACACGGAGCCCGAGACATTTCCAACGAATGCAAAACCGTGGAAATCGGTTCGTGCGTTCTGGAATTATAGCGTCAGGAAGGAAAACCCGACTTATTTTTATATTATAGATTATTATTAAGTCAATAAATATTTACGATTTTATAAATTTTATTTATCTTAGTTTTATGTTGTTCCGTTTCGGAATTAAATCTACTCTTACTACTCTGTTCTTATCATAATTAAATTAACTTTCATAATATTTATGCGGTGTAAACTGGTATCACTGACCGGTAGTCATGAAATTTAGCATGCCCGTAGGCTAGGAACTCAAAAGGACATATGCTATATTTCAGTAAATAGAATGATTTTCATACTCTGTATTCTCAGGAATTCATTATAGTTTGCTTGGTTTCGTAAGGCGCATCTACGCTATGTAATTATTATGTGTTTAACAATCTTTGGAAACTGTTTTGGTGATGATTTTCGAAATATGTGCTATTTTATAAAAAATATTATATACTGTTTGTTTCCATTAATTAAATAAATAAATAAATTTCGTCGTTCTTTAAGGATTGCGAAAAAATTCTACAGACGCAACCGTACTTCGATCGAATTTTCTGACTGCAAACTCAAAGATCTAAATTTAAACGAAAATAAGAGAATAAAGGCTAGTTAATTAAGAAATAAGTTAAGAAGTCGCACAAGTATTAAAAATAGTTATCCGATAGATAATTAAATCTGAGACAATTGTAAAAGTAGGTTCGTTCCGACTCGACGTGATTGTCAGAAATAACGACTATGTTAAGTGTTATCGATACTAATTAATCTTAATTGGTCTGCTTCATTTAACTTTCTAGGAAATTCACTTCAACATTGTAACAAGCATTGTAGCAGTTTCACTCTACTGAGAGTTTAAGTATCAATTACTGCATCTTATCAATTGACCGTCTTTAACTATTAAATAGCTAAATGACCTGCGCGGTTACACCCGTGGTAATGAATATGATTTAGTTTAAATTAGATTAATTTTAGCTTCATATTATCTTCTTTTAGTCTTTCTCTAGCAAAAAAAAAATCTTCTATACAGATATGATTTTTTAAACCAATTTTATTGCGTACAAACATTTTCATCATTTTCATTGTATTAAGTACTATAAAAACAAATTTCCAAAGTTCTATATTTAGTAATATTACGATATTATACTTCTTTTACAAAACTGGTATGAGATGATAATTATTATCTAACGTTTGTCACATTTTCAATGACATTTTAAAGTTTAATGAATAAATTCAACGTCCGGTTGAATATTTACAGACACCACTGCCTCTGATGTTAACAGATCAGAAGTTGTTCAGTCGCGGACACCGTATAGAAGTGTTCTGAACTATTATATTATAACCTCGTCAAGTTAATGAAACGTTTGTTATAATGCGTTAGATTTCTGAATATGTGCTTGTTTTTAGTGTTTTAATAATTTTCTACAAGGCTTTTTTGTCTATAATTTTCTATAATACATAATCTATTAGGCAATCAAGAATTGTAATTTAACTTTATTCCAATCTATCCAAATTGTTTTGTTAATTATTTTGTAGCTATTGTTGTTAATCTTTCTGTAAATAATTTTGTAAAATATTTAATTCTCGATGTACTATGTTTTTATCTTATTTTCGTCATATCTGATGTCATCATACATATAAGAAAATAGATACACATTTTATCATTTACTTATACCATCACAGTTATTGGCCAACGCAGTAGTAATTATAAATACGTATTTGTGTTCTATACAAGTTTATGAGTTTTTAAAATTAATGATAGCAAACAAAAATGTATTAAACTAATCATATAATAAGTAAGTTAATTAAAAAACTAAAATCCCGACCGCGTTTTTGTATATTTCGGAAATGAAAGTAATTTGGCGCCAGAAATCCGCCGAAAATTTTTATTTTTATTTTAATATACCCAGTGTCACTCTCACAGTAAATACGAATCTAATGACACCTCTCAAGCTAAAATCCATCGAGCCGTTCAGACCGCAGAGCGTGCTAAACAATTATACATACTCTCGAAAAACATAACCCTCCTTCTGGTGCAGTCGGGTAAAAAGGAAAACTGTCATTTTAAATTAAAAAAAAATAAAAGCCATAAAATGCTATAGATAATATAAAAAATAAAAACATAATACGTAATATAATTATGATATTCTTACGGTAAAATCTGTCCAACGATTTCTCCACGATACAATACGCTACGTATGTACGTGTTACAAAAAAAAAAAAAAAAAATTGTAAACATACTACTATTACCTGAACAATATATCGAGAATATAAGAAACAAGATAATAAGATTGTACCGCGAAAGGCGCAGTGTATTATATTTATCCCAAACACGAACTTCATGTCGAACATGGAATACAAAATAAAATGAGGTGGAAATCTAAGCAAATATTTCATAAACTTTTTTATATGTATATATTTTTACCCGACTGCGACAGAAGGAGGGTTATGTTTTTCGAGTGTATGTATGTATGTATGTATGTATATATGTATGTATGTATGTATGTATGTATGTATGTATGTATGTATGTATGTCCATTTCTTTGGCACGCCCTACAGCCCAAACGGCTGGACGGTTTTTGACGTATGAGGTGTCGCTGGATTTGTCTAAATTGTAGTAGTGACATAGGCTATATAAATTTTCAAAATGGCGCCCGCAAATAGGGGAATGAGGGGGGAGAGTTGAATTTTTTTTTTCTTACTGTAGCAATATGGGTATTAAATGAAAGCTAGTAAATTGTTTTATTCTTTTTAGTTTATAATAGGAGTATTTTACGCAGTCGGGTTTTTTGATTTTTTTAATTAAGCATACTTGTTTTATTATTATAGAAATGTTCGTGGAGATTTTTATTGGATAGATTTTTACGATGAATTTTCTTTTTATTGCGATGTCCTACTTTAATTAATTTTTTTTTTCGTTAAAGCTAATACACGAGAATATGATTTGTTATAAATCGAATCGAAAAGTTTTAGATAGATTTTACTTATAAAGTAAAATGATGTTTTAAATAATTTCTTATTAACGGATACAATTATATAAATAATATTTTTAATTATAGTGAAAAAAAATTACAATACCGCGTTAAATGAGTGTGACCCATAACAATATGTATTTCTTTAAAACTTATTTAACAAAATTTTACAATTATTTTACTTAATATAAACAAATTTCCTTAATTAGACTTTTTTTCCTAAAAAATTTCCTTAAAATATTTTTTCCTAAATAATTAAACGGAGATTCGCCTAAAAAGACGTTTTTAGGTCAAAATGGAGACAACGCTCATTGCCAACTTGCTTGCACATGTGAATAAGTAATTAGTACTGGAATTGCTTCTCTCCCGTCAAATTATGAAATGAGAAATGAGATGTCTAGTTTTCTCTTTATTCAATTATGGCACTAATTTTTAAATTGAATCATTATAAATTTTAATTTATCCTTTTAGAAACTATATGCTGTTAATTTATATTTCACTTAATTTTTTTTATAATTTCTTTCTTTCAGTTCATTTCAATAGATTTTTTTAAATTTTTCTAAACAAACAACATTATAATTAACTTTTTTTTTATCTTTTTAGTCAATAAAGATACATCAACTGTAACCTATATAATATCATCTGTGTTCTTTTGGCACAATTGAAATCCATTAAAACAAATGAATGAGTGAATATAAAAATTAAATAAAAATCTCTACCCTTAAAATATATATATATATATATATATATATATATATATATATATATATATATATATATATATATATATATATATAAACACCTTATCAATCTTAATGTTTGACAATTGAAATGATCTTTGTAGGTAAGTTGTTGTTTATCATCTAGTAGCAATTTAACTTTGCAGTCTTCGCTTCATTGTCGATATTGTTTAGCGTAAATAAGTTTTTATTTGAATAGTTATTTATTTGCTCAGGATGAAATAGTTTTAGAAATTATTATGTTATATATCATGTATCCATATCGATGATTATAATACGTATATAATAAGGAATCTAATATTTTTGTGTATCTTTTTTCGCTAATAGTGACTGCTTCCAGGAAAAGTAATCATTATTATTTACTTATTACATTATTTTTTATGTTTGAAGTGAATGATACATTAATATTATAGCAATAAGCTAATATATAGTATATAGAAATAATAATTGAGCTACTTTTAATAACTTTGAACTTTTCGAATACGTAGTAGGTACGACTTCAGCAATATGAAAAAAAAAAAACGATGATACAGTACATTTTTTACATATAAATCTAAATTTTACAAGGTTTTATATTTACCTCGTTGAAGCTTTTAACCCGGAAAATGGTTTTAGTCGGAATATGAAAAAAGATTTAATTTACTATATGCAGGTATGTATGTTATATTGAGAGCATTTGATTTATTTTATTTTTAAGTAACTACCGTTGTTAAGTACTGTTGCTTTAGATCTCGCACACTGCGTTTTGTTGTAAATAAGCTTTTGTTTTGTTTTATCCGTGACGCGAATCTCGTCTCTAGTTCTTATAATTATGTATTAATTAATTATTAAAATATATGTTTATAAAGTGCCAACTATACTAAACTTTAATAATATTCTTAAATAATAAAGATGAAAAATTTTGCTTGTTTAAACCGATTAGTATTTAACGGTAATACGCTGTGTAATCAAAGTAAAATAATTGTAAAATTTGTAAATTGAACCTATTTGATCAGAACGTCAATCAAGCGAGTGAGGACCGTCTACTATTTTATATTTTTAGAATCAGTTATTTTTGAACTCTAAGCTGAAGTGGAATAGGCCTTCCTAACTTCCTAAAAAAGAGAAAGATTAGAGATTCACCACGTTGATCTACTGCGAAATTATTTCCCTAACGATGAGTAACGACATAATGATTTTTGACTAAAAGTGCAGTCAACGGCTTTATTTTCTAAATTATTAAAGACAATGTAGGTGGATATAGAAAAACAAACATGCAAAAACAAGATTGAAAATTATTTCTTTTTTTGTAAAAAATATGAATATCCTCTCTCAACTCCGAGCGAATCTAACCTGTGACCACTGACATTGATTGAACTTTTGCCACCACTACACAATAAAAGTGTTTTTAAATTACCGTTTAATAACTTAAAAGTTATCTTATGTTGGACATGTAGTGATGTGATATTATATAAGGGACATGTACATGATATGACGTAGCTTATTGTTAGAGTATCCAATATCAATGCGGGTAGTGAGTTAATAGCAGGAATTTTATACTTAGCGTCCCTTTAAATATTAAAAGATAAGCAATTGTTTCAAAACGTTAAGATTCATCGTGTCATATACAATTCTCTTTACAGATCTTTAGTCATATTAATATCAATTGTTTTATTTTTTGCAGTAAGAAGTTAAAGCATTAAATTGTTATTTATATACTGAGAATCGTATCGGAAATCACGTTCCATTTGAGCGTTCGGCTAAGACGCCAAAATAGCTATATTTCCGACTGCCGACAGTGACGAAATTTATCTGCCGGCTTCATTACAATTTCCATGGCTAGAGAATTGTTGATAAATTCGGGTGACGTTCAATTTTACTGGAATTTTTTTAAATGAAAGTTAAGCATTGAAATTAATGCCTATGATTAGAAAAATGATTTTTAAACATCAATATTCGATAATTTATTTATTTTATTTACAAAAATTCGGTAACAACTGTTTAATTTAACATGGTTTACCAAATTCGATTTCGTCACTCATCATTTAAGTTTATGTATTAAAAATGTATAATAATTACACCAGTTTGAAATAAAAACTGAATATGCTTCGACGCTTGGTCATGTTACCGAAGGTTATTTAATTATATATTATCTATCAGATGAATAAGTGTATATTAATTTCTTCGTTACCTACGATTTATACTGCAAGTGAGAATGCACGTCTGCATTTGAGCCTTCAGTCATTGTTCCGAGCATTTGCAGAAAACCAGGGCTGCCCCTTGTTGATAAAAGTGCCAATACGTAGTTTTTAACCCACTGTAAAAGATTTGTTTATTATTTTTTTATTTATTTACTTAAATAAACAGCTCTATTCATATACTTTTTTGCATTTTTTCCGATTAAAATTAAAATTGGATACTATTATTTGTTTATAATCGAAAACTATATAAAACTATTAAAAATTCTTTTTTATTTTTTATTTACATCATGACAAAAATCGAATAGTAGTAGCTATTTTGTCTTGATTTCAAGAAACTCATAAATGTAGTAACAAATCCAAATAAGTCAAAACTTGAATGTGTTTGTTAGTTTTTATTATTGCGTAGGTGTGCGCATGCTGGACGGCGACGTCACGGATGCGGTGGAAGCGCGGTCTTTAAGTCTCAACCCTCAGCACGTCGATATCTACAGTGCATCATGGGGTCCAGATGATGACGGGAAGACTGTGGACGGCCCTGGGGAGTTGGCTACTAGAGCGTTTATTGAGGGAGTAACTAAGGTAACTTTTTGTTTATTGACATGTTCATAACGTAAAATATTACAATATATGTAACAATAAAAATAGCAAAAATATCTTTATTTCTGAAATATTCTATATGCAATTTAAAAATTGGTACAAGATAGTAGTAAATAATAATAATAATAAAAAAGAAGAGAAAAGATAAGTTAGATGGAATTATATGGATTTCTTTCATTTTAAGTTTGAGTGGAGTTATGTTATATAGTAAGAGTGTCTTTACATAAATTATTTTTCTACACGCATTTTATTTTAAAAATTAGTATTAATTATTAATTTATCATTCATATTCATATGTTAATCATAGCAATATTATTAATTTACGTTTCGACACAGGGTCGACATCAGTCGAGATCGCAGGCTAATATCATGATGCTGATAACATCGATATATTTATTATTTATTTATTATGGTACATTAACATATTATATATTTATAGATATGTGGTTTAAGAATATGTATCTAATATATGTAATATTTAAAGGCGTACAAATTGATAAATTTAGTGTCTGTTGTAGTGGTCTCGCACAGTAACGTACTAATAATAATATAAAACAAGTATGCTTAATTAAAAAAATCAAAAAACCCGACTGCGTAAAATACTCTTATTATAAACTAAAAAGAATAAAACAATTTACTAGCTTTCATTTGATACCCATATTGCTATAGTAAGAAAAAAATTCAACACCCTCCCCTCATTACGCCATTTGCGGGCGCCATATTGAAAATTTATATAGCCTATGTCACTACTACAATTTAGACAAATCCAACGACACCTCATATGTCAAAAACCATCCAGCCGTTTGGGTTGTAGGGCGTGCCAAAGAAATGGACATACATACATACATACATACACTCGAAAAACACACCTAACCCTCCTTCTGTCGCAGTCGGGTAATAACATTATACATGAGACTAGATATATACTAATGGATGGACCATATAAATTGACACCAAACGGTTGCTGGTTCAAATATGGGCTGGCACAGCTAAGTTTTTCATGTGTTAACTTTGGTGAGGGTTAACGCTTCAATCCTTCTCCTTTGTTGAAAAAGAGGCATATGCACAGCGCAGGCTTACAGGCTACAATAGTACCATAAATAAGAATATAAAATGATTCGAATATAGGAGTGCCATACCATTACCATAACACCGCTATTATTTTGTACTAACTCACATGATGATAATAGTTGGTCAACTGCTCACACTTACGAGTATCTTTTCTTTCAAGATCTTTCTTTAAATAGGTATCAAAACTAACCGTTGTAATATGAATTCAAAAGGCATTAGGTAAGCATAGTTTATTTTTCATTAAGTTTTCAACAGGACCAATATGGTATACAATATAGTAAATGTCTCTTACTAATATATTATACGCATTGCGGATAAGGATTGAGTTCAAAATTTTGTGTTCAATATAGTTAATAAAAAAATAAATAAAAAAAAATAAAAAATTAGCTTAAACATATTTTTCCGTGTAGTTTTACGGTTACTAGTAATTACTTTATAAGCACTGAAATAAATTAAAGTATAGCGCATAATTCTGGCACGTGACCGTGAAAAAAAATAGAATTAATAAACTATTCTGGCATTCCAGAGGATATTGTTTATATAGGTGCACTATAAAAGAAAATTCCTAACTAAGTGAACTAAAGTGAACAGCTTGGTGGAGTAATTTTTGTAATGATGCAATTATTTTCTCTCCGCCATCCATGTCAAGTGTTCCTGCTATAAAATTTACATAATATCTTCCGTTCTCCCTAGCAGCATTTCTTCTGTGTTCTAAAAGAAAAGTGAAGCAGTCGTCTCGCCTAATTTTTTCATTAGTTTCAATTTCCTTATCCCACAGATGTTACATGTTTCGCGTGATATACTCTAACAATCCAATATTGTTTAACCGACGTGATAAGGTATCCATTATAGCGGGGTGTTATCGAAAAAAACATTAATACGCAATCATGTTACGCTGAGCTTAAAGTGCGAGAAATCCGGACAGATTTTTCGGTTTCCAAATGAGATCCTCACTTGACAACAAATATAAAACGAATGAATATAAACGAAATGGTCCTTTGAGAGGAATAATTATATAACATTTTATGAGGTATTTAGTAGATAATGTACCTAGACGTTTGATATTGGCCGTAGTAAATAATTAATTTTCTGCTCATTTTAAACTTCAATTCAAAATTAATTCTAAGAATTCAGACAGCGAACTACAAAGAGGCTCTATGTTCATATTTAAATAATTTATTAATACAAACATTGGTTATGAAACCTTTATTTAATTATATAGGCCGCTATTTAATTAAAATATTTCATCATACCTGCTCTACCTTCTACGTAATAATTAGAATTTTCAGTAAAGTAGTTAAAATTAAACGATATTATTTATGCTGTTGCGTCTGATGATAAGTATATTCTAAATACCTACTTATAACTTAACTGTTTTTTCAGTAAATATGAGTTAAATAAGTATTTCTGTCTTCTGATAGTAGTGCAAATCTTCCTGTTGTCCATATTATTTTAAGTATATTCTTGAAAGAAAAAAATACACATATAAGATATTTTATTCATATTATATTATTGAATGTTAGCTTTGATCGTACATATATGAAAGAACTTCAAACATTCGTAAATTATAAGCTGGCTTTTCATGTTCCACTTACATAAGATTTGTAACAAAGTACGTTTCCTTGTATTATATTAACCATATTAAATATAAAAATGATATATATTTACTTTTATAAATGCTATTGATACTTATAGAGGTATATTACTGAAATTGTTTTTATTATCAGTTTTATAAGTTTGAAAAGCTAGATAGTACAATTAAAGGAATTACAAATATATCTTTTATATAAATTTAACTGTAGGATCGATTCTGTTCGCTATATGCTCGTCTCAAATCAAAAAGTTCAGAAGCTAGAACTATTTAATTATTCTGAATAACTTTTAATTATAGATTTCCATATAAAGCAGTCTTCTATCTATAACATTTTTTTAAATAAAAAATCTATACTATTTGCTACCTCAAATTTAATAATTAAAATATATAATAAAATTATATATTTACTTATACAAAATTGATAAAAATAATTAAAAAAGGCTTAGGAGGCAGATTGGTTACCAGAATCAAACTTAATTATAAAAAAAATTTAACCTTATATTTTTAAATTTGAAATTGTATACACGCTTTTGTGTAATTAATATAAAAGTATCATTTTTCTTCATAGGTATTCTATATAAATTCCGATGTGTGCTCTATATATCTATTATTTATGAATTACTCCATATAGTCTCTCATGATTATTATCTGCGCTCAAACGGCGTCTTTCGGGTCTGTGGACATAGAGGGAAAAGCGCCCTCTCTGGTTCCGGCTCGCGTCTTGACATCCACGCTTATCGAGAGTCTCCTTATAAATATTTAAATTAAATAGTAAATAGTACAAAATGAAAACCTAAAATTTTAATAAATATATTAAAATAAATGTCAGATATGAAAATTTTTAGAATACACGTTCACTTATACAGAATTAAATCTAAAACTGAATCAGGAAACGATTCTATATTCGCTGTTATACAAATATATGCTTTATATAATAACCAGTCCGTTTTATTCAATAGCATAATTTATTACAGGGTCGCAACGGAAAAGGATCGATTTTCGTATGGGCATCAGGAAACGGTGGCCGAGAGCACGACAATTGTAACTGCGATGGGTACACTAATTCTATCTGGACGCTCTCTATATCTTCCGCGACGGAGAGAGGGGAGGTACCGTGGTACTCGGAAATGTGTAGTTCAACCCTCGCCGCTACTTACAGTTCGGGAGCTATTAATGAAAAACAGGTTATTAAATATTGATTATGTTCTAAGTATTGCTCTGAATGTTAAAAAATAATATTTAAATACGAATGTAGTAATTTTAAGTTCTATATTTATCATTATACTTCGTAATTGGCTGTAAAAGAAAACAAAATTTGGAAACTTACGTGTTTTGAAAATAATAAATTGAGACACGTAATAACCAAACTGTAGTCGCAGTGTGGGACAGCGTGGCGGATTAAGGTCCAACCATTCTTCATGGACGAGGTCTTTGTCCAGCTGTGGAAGTGTCACAGACTGTAATGTTTTACAAAACAAAAAAGTATCTAAGTGTAATCACAATTATTTTTTTCCATTTAAAATACCTGCGGAGATTTATTTTCTTCGATCATATTCATTTACACATATATTAAATATTATGTTATTTATTAATAGGTTGTAACCACTGACCTCCATCACTCGTGTACAACGGGTCACACAGGTACATCCGCGTCTGCACCTCTTGCGGCCGGTATATGCGCACTCGCCTTACAAGCGAACAGAGACCTAACCTGGAGAGATATGCAGCACATCGGTAAGTTTTGTGTCATACTATTCTTATCTTTACAAATATCATGAAGTTGTAGAGTTTGTTTGACTAAAAGCGCCAATGTTGGGACCTGTTAGTACGATTTCAAATTTATTTAGCGTTAAAGCCAGATAATAAGGTCGTGAATTTATTCGCTACGAAGTATAGAAGCGGAGGAATATTAAAAATAAGCGTGCGTGAAATTGCGCGGGTTGTCGAGTCCGTTATACGTAGTTAAGCATTTAGTAACTTCAGTATTTATCCGCCTCGGAGGATCAATAACAATTATAATATATTTTGCTATAAACAACATATTTAGAAAAGTAAATATTTAATTTATTAATTCCTGATGCTCAAATTTTTAACCAGCCATTCTATATAATTTACTGAAATCAATTTTGATATTGCGCACAGTAAATATAATAATGTTCATTCTCATATTATATTCATTTATATTACATACAAAAAATAGTGATCAATCTTGAAAAAAAATCTGGAATGATATTACTTAATAAGAGATAAATTTTATTTTCTTGTTACATACTAATAATTTTAATTATCTATTGTTTCTATTTAATTTAATAAGGACCTATTTAATATTGCGTTCATAATCACACGCATATTTCGCAAATAATTTAAACAATTTTGAATATTTAAAGCATTCGAACTATTACATTATAATATGAGACACATTATTCGTAAATCTAAAACAGCAAAACTTTCGTAGTTTTGGTTTAGTAAATTGACACTAAATAAGGCGTCGTTGTGTGTTACTTTCTTTTAGTCTGTAGAAAAAATATCAACCATCCATAGTTTATATCTGTAATATTATAAAATCCGTTATATTATTGCTTTGAAAATTAAACTTTTGTTTTGTAAATTAAATTAATCTAAGTCTCGAATATTTTCCAGCGTTCAAACTATTGCATAAAATATGAGACCCATTATTCATCTAATCTAAAGCAACAAAACGTCCGGGGTTTTGTTTTAATAAATAAACACTTACGAAGTTCTCGTGGTGTATTTATTCGTGCTAAATTTACCATATTATCTAAAAGTAATTTAGATACAGGATTTCAGAGGATTACTGATAATACCGAAACCGTGATGTATGGCACCAGTAATGTTAATGTATTGACCCGTGGTAAACAAGAGTAACTGTGTACTAATTAATGGGCTTGAAATAAAAAATATATAACCTTTATAGTAATATATCTTACATTTTATTTATTTTTTCCATACTCAAAATCTGGAGAACATGCACATTACATGGTATTAGGTTTAGAGGCTAGAAATTTTATTAAAGCCTCATTATGTTACAGTGTAAGTACTAACAAAATATTAAAAAATATATATATATTGCAAATGGCACATTGTATAATAATACATTGAAAATGAACTAAATTTACTACCTTTTTTATTTTATGTATTTGCTTATATATTTCTGGTAAACCACATGGGGAGTAATTTAGTGCGATTTCATGTATTGTATAGATGAATAATTTGAGAAGAAATTATAACAGTAATTTGGAATTACTATCGGCGAAACATATCAAACTTTTTAGATTCAGAGTCAAAAAATTCTATCACTGAAAATATTATATAATATTCCTTCTGCAGTTGTCCGAACCGCAAGACCAGAACGTTTAAGTATTGGAGGAGAATGGAGGGTTAACGGTGTGGGGAGAAACGTATCACACTCGTTTGGTTATGGGTTGTTGGATGCTGCTGGGATGGTCCGCCTCGCGAGGACTTGGAAGTCAGTTCCAGCTCAACGACGATGCGAATTGGCAGCTCCAAGGCCTCAAAGAGCAGTTCCTCCTAGATCTTCGATTACTCTACAGGTAATGTTTCAAAATTTTCTTTTCTCAAGAATGTAATTCAAGACTTTAGTTCAACTAGCTGTTCGAATCAAATCCTTTGTTTGGTCATTTTTAATGTAAATAGTTATAATATATCTGTTTGAAATTGTTTTATATTTAACTTTATAGTATACCAAATATAGTATGGGATAAATTAAGTTTAGATGTTCCTCGAATTTACAACATTTGAAATGATCTGTGCGTTTGCAATGAAATTATTCAACTATGAATTTGACCAATTCATCGCCTTTATGCGTCTATGTTTAATACTGCTATTATGTACATATATGTATGTGTCCTAGTATTTGTAATGAATTAACGGCCTTACTATGAAAATTTTAACGTTTATATATAACATTTTCTATATGTCAATGACCAATTTTATTAGAAAATTTTCTGGAGTGCTTTTGACAATAGATGTAAAAGGTTTTTTTCTTTCAATAAAAATATAAGTATTGTAACGACATTTTGTGGCGAAAGTTGATTAGAAAAGATTGATGAGATTTGTCATACAAAGATTGTATAAATGTAAATCCAATAAAGGTTGAAACTAGTGATTTTGTAATACCCGGCACAGTTGTCTGAATATTCAAGCTTAAAATTTTCAGCGAGAATATTTGGCAAATAAGAATTGAGGTTAAATTAATGTGCGTCGTCTCCGATTCCATTATATTACTTTCAACAGTTGATTAATTATGGCACTATTTGGACTTTACATCAAAAGTAAGCAATTATTGTTTCTGTAATTAGGTTGAAAAAAAATGTATTTAGATAATGTTTTATTTTCACTCTATTTCGCTTTAATAAAATAGATTACATACGCTAACAGCGGAACATTTTCAGGCGTTGAGGTTAAGTTTAATTACAGTTATTTTTCGCAAAAATAAAAATGATAGTTATTGTTCATAAGCAAAATTCTCGACACCCGTGTAAAAATTCAAAAGCCGAATTCGGCCGCCAAAATGCTCATTTCCTCTTTCGGTATCAATCAATAAAATATTTCGATTCGTTTATGTTTTGTAATGACAGAAATCGTAAATTTAAAGGATAATATTTATGATAGCAAAGGAGTTCTCATTAGCCTGCAGGATTGTCGAACGTAGGAGATTTGTGTCACTAGTACGTAATTAAAGCCGCGGTAATTTTGCCGATTTTGGAATCGAATGAAATTGGAACTGTAATCTGCAAAACATTAATGTATATTGTCTATAAAGTTATGTAGTATAATCTGATTTTAATAGTTTATTTCTAAAGCAAAATAGCACAAAATTCGAATGTTCTACTTTCAAAGTTTACAGATTTGGTCATATGCCAAGATCGTATTATTATATTATTATGTTAGATAATAATATGTGCATTAAAAAAAAATCGATATTATGGCAAACAAGTCTTCGTTTGTTTTCTATAATAACTTTTCCTGCTAAAAATTATGCCTGAAAAATGAATTTTTATTAGGTCTTAAGAGAAAATTAATTTTGATAATGGCAACATCTATTACGAAGCGCTGAAGTATAGAGATTATTGATAATTATATGTTCTGAAACATAAATCATACTAAGTTAGCGGTCAGTGCTAATGAAATCTGTATTTAACTTTGTACTGGGTAATTATAAAAAAATTAGATGCATCAGCAATAACCTTAGTTTTGGATTATGTTTCTGAAAATTAATTTAAGAAGGAATAATATAATAGCTTTTGTTGTATTGCATCACTAGTACTAATACTGTATACACATTAAAAAAAATAGGTACTTAATTTTTGACCTCATAAATTTCAATTCAAATAAATGAAGCGTTGACACTTTTCCAGTCATGCCGGCACCACGTGCGCAGGTGTTGTACTGTGCAGCTTGTTCACATCTAAAACTTGCCAAGGCTCACATCATTTACCTAGTGAACAAATTGCTTAAACGAGTAAAATATCTTAGTATTTTTTTATTTATGTATATATGTATATATTTTTATATAAATTTCTTAAAATTTATTTCCGTTCCTAGTACCTGTAACACGAGTTCTTACGAACTTAGAACGGGGCTAGGTTAACGTGGTGTGATTGTTGGTTAATATTTATTTATTATTTATTTATTTTTGCCTATCCTAAGTACGTACGGACGTAGGTAGTTTACCTGTTTTGTGTCGAAAGTAAAGCTAGCTGCTAGGGTGTCCAGACGACGCGTAATTAATTAGATAATTGTTGAGTAACTTTACTTAAAAGTTTATTAATATTTACCTTTTTTTTACATAATTCGAATGAGAATCATGTACTGAGTATTCTCCTTAAATATTGATAGTAATTGACAAGTCATCCTGTATGTATTTACTTTTTTTAACGACATTAAGTTTTACTATTTAGGTATAATTATTTATGTTATTATAAATTATAAACATTTAAAAAACCAAATGCACCGTTTGCTAACTTATTACCAATGTATCCTATATAGACAAGGGTTGTCTGTAAGAAATCAGTATCAATGATAAGACTGCCTTTGCACTCTATTTTGTATTTTTATGTATTACGTAGTGTGCAATAAAGTATATTAATAAAACAAAAAAATAAAAAATAAGTATAGAAAGTTGTATTCCTTAGTTGGACGTAGGCGCGTGCCCCGGCGTGAACTACTTGGAGCACGTGCAGGCGCGCGTGTCGCTGTCGGCGGCGCGGCGCGGCGACTTGCGTATCGCGCTCACTTCACCCGCTGGCACCCGCGTCACCTTACTGGCGCCCAGGTAACACCTCCCATTATCAGGGTTGGCGGAAAAGCAGCTCTTCTCCTATATGGAGTAGGAGCCTTTAGGAGCCTTTGTCCAGGATTAGGACGCTTACAGGCTGATTTAGTTCAGTTCACTAATATAAAAAAAAAATTACAATATTATACATATTTATAATTCAAAACTTAAAATAATTATTTACAAACAGTTTTGGTATAAATCCTGTCCGCGTGGAATGGTGCCAAGAATACTAGCAGGATTTCCCCGTTGAATCGCAATTCCGATTCTTTGGGCAAAAAATGCACCAGCCCTCCTGTCACCAGTGGAGGCTATGAGATAATGAGACGTGGGGTTAATTCTTTTAGAATTTTTTTTGCACTGCTACTCCAAGGTCCAAGTATTTCGACTATATAAAATAGAGTAATAATTATGTATTATTCATTTAAATAGTGTTTCGCCTTGATTTACTTAACTTTATCTAGATAATACAAGTTATTTTTAGACTTAAAAATCTAGCGTTCATTGAAAGTCTCCACTACTATGGCAAGGATAAACTCGTAGCGTATTTTTTATCGTTGATAAATTTATGTATGTTGCAAGTTTACATGACGTATACTGACTGATACAGAATTTACTGTTAGAATTCGATGGGATTTTCTCATGATCTTTCAAAGTTTTGGTCTCCTTAAAGTAGCGGTCGAGTTTTAATCAATAATATTTGACAAATAATTAATGAATTTTCGGGAGCGACATTATTTACTATTTGATGAACGTGAATATCGGTGACCTATTTAAAGTTATATGGGTATACGACTGATTGCTGGGTTCCTAAATTATTCATCTCTTCGGTCGGTACACGATCTTTACATATTTATAAGATCTGTCCTTAAAAATGAATTTATATTTTTTTTTAAATGAAATTTGGACACACGTAACTTAGCCAAGTACTAAATACTAATACTTACTGACTTAACGTACAAGATAAACACGGAAAACCGTTAGTAAAAACTTTGAAAACCCTTTTTCATTTTAAAACAGTATCAAGTTTCTTCTAAGCAAACAAAGTGTTTAAAATTTACACATATGCTTTCCTTTTAAACTTTATCACATTTTAAAGAAAAAAAGTTGCTTATTATTCTTTTATAATATTATTCACACGCACGTGACGTGAAATTGTTTTATACAATACTTACATAAGAATTAGAAAAACAATGTCTAATTTAAATACATTTTTCGGTAAATTGAAAAAATAAATTAAGTACGATCAATTAATGTATTTACAAATAACGAACATTAATAACCATAAATATTTCAGCAGTGCCTAACACATGGCTTCCCCGATAAGGCATAATAACAACAAAACACAACCCACTGTAAAAGTGGCTCTATAAGCCTTTACGGATATTATTGTTAGACTACCCTCATATAAAACACATTTATGATTTCATACAGCTAAAACTTTACGACAGTGCGTAATGCTGAAGCGTGATATCGTATGCGATACATCTTACTCTATACCATTCGACTAACTTACAGCGCAATTGCTGAACTTCGAGGCAGTCAGTGGCGCACTTTATCACTCTGAAACAGCATACGTAGCAATAAAACCTCATTTCACTCGGTCTCTGCACAATGTTCTTTGCTACGTTCAATTACACGATTTGAGTTCATAATGCTTTTGGTATAGAGGTTACAATCACGTAACGATGATATAAAAAGTATATAAGTATAGATCGTCTACGGATGTACATAGACATTTATTTTACTTTGTGCAGCTGTAATTGTGATATTCTTGCGGTGTGGGCGCGATTGTGGGACAGCATAATCTATTTATATATTAATTGTATTAGTGATTTTTTATAGTAGAAAAAAAATAATGCGTTTTACATTGCAAAGGTGTTGTATTGTAGGTGAAAAATGTCTCGGAGCTCTATGTAAACGAAGTTATTGTGGTTTTATTTCTTTTATTTGATTGTTTTTGTCATTGTTAGATTCTATTTTTTGTGATTTTTGAACATGTGTAATATAATTATGTATAATGTGTAAAGATTTTTTTTTTTATTTATTTATTTTTTTTTATGACAAATAGACAGGCATTTGACCGCTATCTCACCTGATGTTAAGTGACGATGCGGTCGAAGGTGGAGCATGCCTGTCTAATAGCAGTCTATTCACTCTGGCCTTGAAGACACCCAGGTTGTATCGTTCGGGAAACACAGACGCGGGCAACGAGTTCCATTCCTTAGCCGTGCGCATCAAGAAAGTAGTGCTAAAGCGTTTTGTGCGCGTAGGTGGCATATCAATGACATAAGGATGGAACGATCGACCGAGCCTAGTGTCCCGATGGCGGAAGGTTGTGGGGGGAATTAGATCGTGCAATTCCTTCGCACACTCACCAAAATATATTCTGTAGAACACCGACAGACGAGCTACCCTACGCCGATGATCGAGACTCTGCAACTTGGTGTCTGTCAGAGTAGGGTCACCTATGAGTCTTTTAGCTCGTTTTTCCACCGAGTCCAAAGTTGCCAGTTGGTATTTGGCGGATCCATCCCAAAGGTGGCAGCAATACTCCATACAAGATCGAACTTGTGCTTGATATAGTTGAAGCAGCTGTTCTGGAGTGAAGTATCGCCTGACCTTAGAGAGAATACCTAGTTTTTTTGCTGCAGTTTTTGCTTTGGACTCGATGTGCTGTCCAAAGTTCAAATTGGACGATAGCTCTACACCGAGGAGCTGAAGGGAGTCGGTAATTTCTACAGAAACATTTCGGAAAGTCGGAGCCAGGTGCAAAGGGCTCCGTTTAGAGGAGAACACACACGCCTGTGTTTTTGTAGCGTTGAACGTGACCAGATTGGCATCGCCCCATTCGGAGACTGCCTGGAGGGCGACGTTCAAGCGGCTGACCATATCCTCTCGACAAGACTGGATAACATCCTTACTAGCCCTGGCACTCGAAAAGTATCTGTCCGTCACTGTGCTGTCGTCAGCATACCCAAAGGTACCGGGGACGAGCAGATCATTAATATGCAGCAGGAAGAGGGTAGCGGACAAGACTGATCCCTGAGGAACACCGGCATTGATAGCCTTTTGGTCCGACGAGTACCCGTCAAGGACAACTCGTATTGAACGTTCGTTCAGGAAGTCAGAAATCCAAGTGCAAAGGCCAGGTGGAATACCATATGAAGGAAGCTTGCTTATAAGGCTCGCGTGCCAAACTCTGTCAAAGGCCTTCGAGATATCGAGGGACACGGCAAGTGCTTCACCGTGTTTATCAATGGCCTCACTCCAAATATGTGTGGCATACACTAGAAGGTCCCCAGTCGAACGGTTCTGGCGGAAACCGTATTGCCGGTCGCTGAGGAGATCGTTACCTTCCAAGTGGGCCAGGAGTTTATTGTTCAGTGCACGTTCCATAGTCTTACAGAGTATGGACGTGACCGAGATGGGACGGTAATTGACAGGGTCTGCACGACTACCTTTTTTGGGCACAGGCTGCACGTTGGCAAGCTTCCAAGACTTCGGCACTTTGCCAGTCTTAAGTGACAGGCGGTACAGGCGTGTAAGAGGTGGAGACAACTCAGGGGCACATGTACGCAGGACTATCGCTGGTATACCATCAGGTCCGCTGGCCTTGTTCACGTCTAGAGTTTGCAGGATTTTAAGGATCTCTTTTTGACGTATGCGTACTTCAGCCATAAAGCAGTCAGCACGAGTTGAGATTGGTGGAGCTTTTCCTGCAACATCCAGACGCGAGTTCTCAGCAAAAATAGATGCAAACAAATCCGCTTTCTCTTTTGCAGAATGGGCCAGTGATCCATCAGTCCTCAGCAATGGTGGAAGTGACGGCCGACAAAAGTTAGATTCAGCGGCTTTAGCCAGGGACCAAAACGCTTTGCTTCCAGAAGGATAAGAAGCTAGTTTGGTCCCAATGTGGCTGATATGGTTGAATCTAGCCCTGCGTAACGTCCTTTTACATGACTTGGCAGCTTGGTTAAAAGCTTTCTTCAAATTCCGAGAATTCGGAGACTTGCGCGCTCGAGCTTCAGCCCATGCAGTGTATGCCGTCCGTTTTTTGGCTTCTGCACGATAGCAGTCCGCATCAAACCATGGGCGAGCTTTTCCATTCGACGCTACGTCAGAGTATGGTATAAAATATTCCATACCCTGGTGTATAACCGCGGTAATGGCTTCAGCGCAGCTCGACGGATCATCAGAAGAAAAGCATACCTCTCGCCAAGGATAGGACGAGAAAAAGTGACGCATCTCATCCCAATCTGCTGCCTTGTATCGCCACACCCGTCTTAAGCCACATGGGGCTTCTTCGGGTGGGGAACAAACGGATATAGATTTTACCAGACAGTGGTCAGAAGTACCCAGTGGTGCAGAAACTGTTATTGAGTAACTGTCTGGATCGGTTGTTAGGAATAGGTCTAAGCAGTTGGCAGTATGAGAGTCTACGTCCGGTACCCTGGTAGCACAGTTTACAAGCTGGGTGAGGTCTAGCGTCAAGGCTAGTTTACGCACTTCTCTCCCAGCATGGTCGGTCACCTGGTATGGGTACAGCCACTCCCGGTGGTGGGCATTGAAGTCCCCCAGAATGACTAAATGTGCCGAAGGGTAACGCTCTCGAGCCTCATCCGCCGTTAGGGTAAGATGGTCACATAATTGAGTTGTTTCCACGTCTCCACTGTGCGAACGGTAGACACAGGCATACAGGATTTTCTCCTGTCCTGTGTCCACCAGAACCCATAGGATGGAGTAACTGGATGTCTCAAGGTGCTTAAGACGTTTGATGCAAATATCATCACGGACGTACATACAGACTCCGGCACGAGGTATGAACCTGTGCTCCAGAGAATACCCGGGGTAGCTGAGGTACGCCGTGTCAGCCGGACATTTGATCTGCGTCTCAGTGAGGAACAGCAGCTGCGGTTTTTCTGTTTCTAGGTGGTGGTGGACAGATTCGAGATTAGAGTGCAGACCTCGGATGTTAGAGAGGTGCACTTTTAATGGGAGGACGTGCAGCCGCTGTATATACCTTCTTTTTTTCTGTGCTTTCATGGGGAGTGAATAGGTGCTGGGGAACGCGAACTGGGCGAGGCGGCATCCTATCTACCAGGTGTCAAACTCAACACCGCCGCACGGAGGGAGGCTGACGCGGAGACCGCGGGGACGCCCGAGCCCCCCCAGAATGGCTACCTGGTCCTCCCTTCCGGTCGCCATCCGGCAAGGTAGATCATTCTGGGATTTTTCGTCAGGTGGCGGGGCAGCCTTTCACAGGTGGCTACCCTGCTACTTGGGCCCCCAACTTCCTACGGTCGGCCAGCGGCGGCACCGTGCCTCGGATCCCGCTACCCTCCGAAGCCAGGCACCCGATGCGGCAGTGATAAGCAGACAGAATCGGTCACATAGAGTGCCACAACTACCCAGACACATCCCCCAAATGGCTGCTCTGGGACCCGCCCCGGAACACGGCAGTTGCCGTTTGGCGGCGCGACTCTACCCAGAGGGTGGTAATCAAGCCACGGCCGAAGCCTACCACCGCAAGAATTTTGTCGGCTCTTACGACAGGCCTTCTTGTCGGGCCGTAGGAAATCGTATTCTACTGCCCGTCCCTACACGGGGGAAAAAGATAAAGATAGAGTAAGAAATACAAAAAATTCGAAAGGCAACCAAGCTAAAGGATACTCTACTCTCTCTACTTTCTCTCAAAGTTTAAAATGGAGGTGGGCTGGGCACGTGACGAGATATTATGATAATCGATGAACAAACAATCAACATCACGAAATGGAACGGACCGTTTGGCGTTAGAAAGAGAGGTCGTCCGTGCGCCCGGTGGCAAGACGAGATTGTGGGCTACGTAGGAAGGGACTGGATGACCACCGCCAAAAATAGAAAAAAATGCAATTCTTTGGAGGAGGCTTTTACTCTGAGGAAGTCCACAAATTAAAAATTCATGATTATAAAATTATTGTTATTTCAGCGATCTTATTATAAAATTTTTCAATGTTTTTACTTACTAATAAATTGGCAACCTATAATGTAAATTATTTTTTTCAATTTTAATTGATATTATTGTTATATGTTATTAATAATTTAAATATGCAAGACAAATTACTGTCGCAGTTGTTCTCGTTAGACTGGTTATATTAACAAGATGCAAAGTACCCAGGAAATGGAAGTGATATCCCAAACACTGGATTCTAGTTAGCAGTTAGCCCCACGTACGAATGGCAGAATTAAAACTTTATAACATTGTAAATCATTTTTGTATAGTATTATATTGTATTATAATTAATATATAATTTCAACTAAATAGTTTATTCTGTAAGCGCTATATCATAATGAAATAAATAAATAATAAATAAATTGTATGATAAATAAATTAACATACAACATCATGGATTACACAAATGAATACTGTTTTTTCTTTTTTGTTATAAAAAAGAGTTTTAATTTTAAAACTAATTTTAGTAATTCTTAAGTGAATTTACTTATTCCTTATATAACTTATTTAAAAACCCACGCGGCTTCACCTGTATTGACCTTTTTTAGTTAGTACTCCATCAGTCGCTTCCATACTAAAAATGTATCTTAAAATCAAACCAATAGATCTTTAGGTTAGTTCATTTCAAAAAATGAACTCTTTTCCTTTATAACCAATAAAAGTATAGATAAAATTTTTGTTTTTTTTTTTCAATAAATAAAATTATACAAAATTATACTACATACCTACACAGTTCATAATTTCCTCTAAACTTAGTTTATAATTTAAGTGTCAACGTCAAGCAGTTAAAAGTGCATTGAATAACAAACGACTCTATTTCAAAGTTATATGGCTTATTAGAGGAGTACTTTAACGTAGCATTAAATGTCCGTTCCTTAGAGTGTAATGTAATTAGTCGGTTAATTTTTTGACAGGCCGCATGACTCTTCGAGAGCGGGATTCAACTCCTGGCCGTTCATGTCGGTGCACATGTGGGGAGAATCTCCCCTTGGTGTCTGGCAGCTTGAGGTGTCAAACGAAGGACGATATTTGGGTAAGTGGATTGGTTTGACTTTAAATGTGACGCATATTAACAAAAAATTTTGAAGTAAAATAATAAAAAAGTGGAATTAATATTATATCATATGCTTTTTAATTTTGGGAAAACGGTTGTACTTATATAACCTATATTTCGACTTACAAACGTTATATTATGTAAGTTACATAAATTCAATATCGAGTTTTCAAAGCATATAAACATATAAAAGGTTTTCCTGAAGCGAACAATATTTCACTCTTCGTGATATTTTATTCATCGCGTTATTCAGTACATGTGATAGCATACGACGCCTTTGTCGTTCGATATACTTTCTTATGAAAGTTTACATACTCACACGTAGAGTGGTGCCCGTCATTGAGTGCACTTTACGGGTGGTATCTGATGTAAGTGAATAATGCACATTTTATCTTAAGATCGAAAAAACTGTTGACACTCATTTTTATTACTATATAACTTATTGTTTTGTGTTTATTATGTCTATTCTGGCAGCTTGAGGTGTCGAATAACAAGGACAAATAACATTCACTAAAACACATTCACACAATTTTATTTGTCCTCAAAGTTGATAAAAGTTCAAAAATTCTATAGTATTTTCGATGTTTATTCTAAATAAAAGATAAAGTGACAAAAATATTTTAATGAAAAGCAAAAGTATCATAAATCTGAATAACATTGCTTTTAACAAGAAAACTTTTGCTTTAGTCACGAGAGATTCTCAACTTTACTAATACCAAAGTCTAGAAAGAAGCCCATAAATCGGAACTGACTGAAAACTAAATGTGTACTTACTCCAGTAAAATTTGTTAAAGTTTTCGTTTAATACTTTTTAAAATCTTTGGGACTTTAAAAAAATTTACACTTTCGGTACCTTAGGTCGAGCGACATTACAAGACTGGTCATTGACCTTATACGGAACAAACACGTCTGCAGCAAAAAACGATCCTATACCATTTAGAAGTCCAATAATAAGAAATAGAAGCAACGCAACTCGTCCCGTAGTATTGCAGGCCGGACGAAAAAATAACAGAGGAAAGGCCGTCCATATCGTACCAACACAATACACAGTGGGCTTAGTGAAAAGGAAAAAGAATAAAAATTCAAAGAATCCGAATAGAAATTCGCAGAAAAAACAGGGTCGGCCAGCAACGCGCTCGCCCATAGAGAGCACGACGTCGCGGACTACAACGTCCGTCGCGCCGGATTTGAGCCTTAATTTGCGAGGAGATCTGACTGATCCTTTGTCTGACGTCAGAGGCCGTAAGATGTCCAGTCTGTTCGAGCAGTACCCGAAAATTCAACGCATTTATCCTGCTCCGCTGCAAGCCAACGGTACCTTGCATGTTGTCCGTTGATTCGTTTTGAGCGTGTTTTATTTGGTCGCCGCCTAGTTAAAGCTTGCACGTCAATTACCTTTGTTTCAGACCTGCTCTTTGCATGTCGTGTGTTTGCGTTGTTTATATTTTATTTCGTAGCAGACGGCAATTTAATAGAAATGTTGCGCTGGAATTAAATTTTTCACTTGCGATTTATGACAGTTCAGACAGTGACTTTCTTTTGTATTATTTTTGTTTTTATCTTGTTTTATTTTATGTAGTTATATTTCATATTTTATTTTCTATACTGGGCTTACTATTAAAATAACACAATAATTTTCGAACAAACAATAACAACATAACTGCTTGTAATGAATAGCTTCAGATTTGTCGTGGTCTACTATTTTAATAGTAATACCAATAGTAGGTAGATACCACACACCAACCTAATTCTAAGAAGTATTTAAACTCAAGTAGAGCATTTAGTATTTTTAATTTTAAAATATATCGTAATTATATGCCGCATTGTCATGGAAATATTTTTTCAAGCCTAAGAACAATTTAAGCGATTCTATGTTTTAATTTTCCACAGTTGATTTGAAACCCACTATTCATCCTTTATAATTACGGAATTGAAAAGAAATATCTTTACAATTTCCACATGTAAAGGCTTTTCATTAAAAATCGTCATAACAATTTTACCGCGTTTGACACGAAATAGTATTTTGTGTCACAAGGGACGAAAATACTACTTTTCCGTCCCGCATGTGAAACTTGGCAAACATGCGGGAAAGAATGTAGGCCGAAAGTTTGATTTTTGTCCCTGTAAAGCGGGAAAAAAAGTGTCACTTTCATCCCGCTTCACAGGGACGAAAATCAAACTTTCGGCGGAAGTAGGAAAAAAAAAACTCGAGCACATTAATAGGATAACCGTCAAACGAGTTAGAACGGTTACAAAAGAATCGTTTGTTTGTGTAGCGGGACCGCTGACGCAGTGGGAGTTGATATTCTATGGAACGGAGACGCCGGCTCAGGAGTACGACGCGTCGCCGGAGAGCAACTCAGCGGGGACGAGCTCGACTTCGTGGAACGTCAACGTGCCCGAAATACCTGAAGAGAGACAGAACACGATCGACGACGATCTCGCGCTAGTGTGGCACGACTCGCATGCGGTGAGCAATATTTTTTATTCTTTAAAATTTAACGTGGATAAAGTTCCGATAAGCCCATACCGCTTTTTTTCCTTGAAATTTCGTATACTTATGTATTTTGAGTCACTGATCACAACATTTATTTTATTATAATAGTCAATACATCTTATGTATTTTGATCACCGATCACGGCTCGTTCTTAGTCCGATCTCGTATTGTTTTTACATTTCAAAATCTGTAAATATTTTTTAGTCTTATCGTCATTGGAGTATCAGTAGAGTAGAACTTGAATGCTAGCAATAGTACAAATACTCTCATAGCTTCTTAGTAGAGACTAGACCGAGACCAGACCGAGAACGAGAGGACATCTGAAAGCTGTAGTCTGCATTGGCCCTTATTGCAAGGGCCTAATTCTTAAATACCTTAAATCTTGGGCTTACTTTCTGATAAAACATGAAGGATAGCTCGAGATAGATTATTAGTGACAACTTAAAGTTATATCGAATATCAGTTTAAAAAATAACCTTAAAATTTTGAAAGAAATAAAAGATTTTTTTTATTGTAACAAAATCCAAGGATTATATATTCCTAGTTCCTAAAATTTTAATAACTGTAAAGTAATAGAAAGATAATCAAAATCGATTAGTTATTTCTTATCTTCATATATTTTATTTATAATAAAAATATAAAATAAATTAATGGTAGAAACTACGTTATATAACACTGAAACAATATTTCAATAAAGATAATAGTTGCGTTATTATTGACGATTTATTTTCCACCGCCTGTCAGACACACGATACGTCGAAGCCACCATACAGAAGTTAAGTACTGTGTGATCCTTTGATCGTATGGATAAGGCACCCAACGCTGAGCGGTGTGTTCAATTGACAGCTGTAATGGAAAAGATTATTTAGCGTTCGACCGTGTGATAATATATAGAAATAATGCATCTGAGTTTTATTTTATTACTATTTATCTTGTATGAATCGTATTAGATTCTTTTGTGATTGATTCGTAATTTTCTTTGTCAGATTGATGTGTTAATATTAATCCATTTTGACATAGATATTTCGATTGTGCTGAAAACTGCAGATTTGCGAATGCGGTATGACGTTCAAAACTCTAAAAATTAATTATTGTGGTAACAGAAAATAACGTTGTATGTAAATTTGTAGTTATGTGTATACTTTTAACACTACTATTTGACCTTTTTGTAGTTTAAAATTTTGTCTTAATTATTTATTTTGTGATATGAAAACATATTTTACGTTAAATTAACATTACAGAAGATTCTATATAATCTGACGCAATTGTTGTTTATTTATTATGTTATTATTTATTAGATTACTAAATAAATAAACACTAAAATATTGCAATTACACAAACAGTACAATATAAATTTGGGGGTCTATCTTAATTATAGGGGATAACAACTTGACAAAATTAAGTAACAGCAATAAAACAAGAAGAATTTGGGTTATTTATATAATCTATAATTCTAAAAAGTATTATTTGTGCAATTCTGCTAACAAAAAAAAAAATAATAATAATAATAATAATAAAAAAAGCTTTTACTCGATCGAAAAAGCTTGGATGGTGCTGTAATTTGTACTTTTGTTGCTTTTTTTATAACAATTTTGGACAATCCGGTATTATTAATTAATTTATGCACGAATATCTTGTCTACCAATCTTAGAACGGCAAGAGCATTAATTTTGAAATACAATAAAAAATTTATAAATTAAAATAGAACCTCTTTGTAATTTGTTCCTTTTTTTTTTTGCTAAGCCATGTTTAAAAACGAGATGCCACATAAATCGGTTTTGAAAACCATCTAGTTTCTTGACATAAATTTTATAGTACGGATTGCAAACTACACTCGCATATTCAAGGGCACTACGCACCAAAGCGTTTTACAAAATATTGTTTTAGGGTTACTCAAGTCATAACAGTAATAATCATAAAATTATAAGAAAACATTAATAACATTAATATAGATGAATTAATAACAAATGTAAAAAAAAATCCTTATAGAAGCGTGTGTATATTAAACATATAAAAAATAAATAAAAAAGAAGCGTATAAGTAACAAATACGTGTGTTCCAAATATTTTTTTATAAATTTTGTGATAAGCTTTACAATAATTACAATGTTTGAAATACGCAGGCAAATTCAACTACTGTCAGATTACTAAGGATCTTCTATGATTATTAATAAGTTACCTGTTTACGTCTTGAATTAATTTTTCATTTGCCGTGTCCTAGATTCGAGAAGAAGGTCCAGCAGTGGAACCCGGGTACTCGACGAGCGGGTGCGCAACGCACGCAGCGCAGCCACCGCACCGTTGTTTAGGTTTGTGCTTCTTACTCCTTCTACTCTCGTGTCGTGCTATCTCGCTCACACTCCCGAGCAGACGCCCACGTAGATGTAATACAACACTTAGCGCTATCGTTAATTCGAAACTACCTGACCGGACGTATGATAGGCCGGCGCCAGCACCTTGCTTGCATACAGCAGGAAACTCCACTGAGGCGCTGTTGCCTTAGTACTCGAGGCTCGTGATTTTAGTTGAATTCATACGAATAAGTACAAGGTGTTATTATTATATATATGTAATAAGTTTAACACGAAAGTAGAATCTGAAAAAGCTCGGTAAATTAAGAGGAATCCTTAAATCACTCAAAACTCAAACACATTATTACTGGTGGTTTAATTTCAAACTAATGAGCATACTAACATGTATCTTGTTTGATAACATCTCTAACATTGTTTTAATGTCAAAGTTTCGTAAGTAACTCAGATTCAGCTTTCGTGAGTTATACAAGATTTTTTTTTTAATATATAGATTTAATAATGTCCGATCACAGTTTTATAATGAAATAATTTTATTGATTGTTTGATACTACCATAACGCAAACTATATTTCCATCGTACTTAATTGAGAACTTGTATACATTAGTTGAATCCTAGGTATAGTTTATTTGCAACAGTTTGCCGCATAATAGTCTAATATAATTTTATGTATCTTGTACGTTAATTGAAATATTACATACGTAAAATATTACCTATTTTTATATCGCAGTGATTTAAAACATAAACTAGAGGTAATAAAACTTCGAGAGTGTTCAGTACTATTAAAGCCTAATAATATCCCTTTTTTGATACATTTTTAAATGGCTGCGATGTAAAATTTGTATGATATGGTAATGATAATGTGAATTGTGATGTCCAATAATCTCATAGGTATTTTTTATTATCACCATATTATTCGGCAAAATTAAAGAGCTAGGAGAACAAGTGCAATTACATAAATTAATATTATGTATTCCAAATCGAAGACGTCCATTTTGCTCGGGTAATTGCATTGAGAGTTTGAGAAATGGGGTATACTTCCGAAAAGCAGATACCGAATTTTCTCATGAAATTTGGCACGGACATTCCATTTGACTATCTAAGCATCCCCTTAAAAGGATTTTTGGCGGATCGTAATATTTTTCGAAATATTGAATTTTTTGAGTACGCTGTTTATTACGCTCTATATAAGAAAGCGAAAAGTAGATACCGAATTTTCTCATAAAACTTGGCACAGACATTACATTTGATTATCTAAGAGTCCCCTTAAAAGGGTTTTTGGAGACTCGCAATATTTTTCAAAATATTGAATTTTTTGAGTATGCTGCTTAGCACGCTTATAATATATCTATATATTTATCGTCACGTTACACACACACACACACACTACAGGTGTTATATATATAATAATCCACTTTTTTATTTTCCCGGATACACACTTTATATTTTGTAATAATTCATTGAACGGATTTTTGTTCAATTTTTTAACACGTTTTTTTTTTTTAGCGCGTGCCATAAAAACTCGCATAGATGATCGGCCATTGTTTCACTACGTATTCCGCCACTTTTTTTTTTTTTTTTTTTGAAGGCTTAGAAATTCATTCCGCCGTTATGGTTTTTTTTTAAGGTTAGGTTAGATTTAGATTTTTTTTAAATCATTAGATTAGGTTAGGTTGTTAGGTCTATTTTTTTTATATAGTTAGGGTTTTTTTTAAAGGTTAGGTTAGGTTAAGATTTTTTTTAAATCGTCAGGTTAGGTTAGGTTGTTAGGTCTTTTTTTTTTAATAGTTAGGGTTTTTTTTAAAGGTTAGGTTAGATTAAGATTTTTTTTAAATCGTTAGTTTAGGTTAGGTTGTTAGGTCTTTTTTTTAAATCGCTATGAAATGCATTTACGCATTCTAGGATAGGTTAGGTTAGGTTTTTTTTTCCTTCTTCTTTTGATCGACTCGCTTTCTTATATAGAGTGTGCTAAGCAGCGTACTTAAAAAATTCAATATTTCGAAAAATATTGCGTGCCGCCAAAAATCCCTTTAAGGGGACTCATAAATAGTCAAATAGAATGTCCGTGCCAAATTTCATGACGAAATTCGGTATCCGCTTTTCGGAAGTTTATCCGAGAAATGATTTCGAATTAAAGTGGACAATTAGTATGTTAAATATCTATAGGAGTAAAAAAAATGTAGGTAGAAAATGCTCGCGGTACTTAAAGGTTAACGTTGCAGGCTGTTGTGCTTTGGTTTTTTGGATCACGCTTTCTGATACGACCCTTTTATGAAAAATAATATCTTTGTCAAATCTAGTGCGTTTTTACAGAGTCGAAGCGTTTTAGTGCTGCGTTAAAACTTCGGTACCTACGATTTTAAATAGACTGTCTGGGCAAGCTGTGCTTAACATTTGATGTTCTAACGCAGTACTAAGTACGCATCATGATTGGCGAAAGCATAAACACTTTAATGCATAATTTAGTTAACGATGAATTGACAAAAATAAAAAATGTTCTTAAGGTTTATGTTTTCCTAATACTTCCTACTTTCTTAGTACAGAGGTTAGCACGTAATAAATAAATAAAATATTTCTATAAAACAATTTCATTAGCTTAGGTGTGACACATTTTAACAAAAGATGTCTAAAGCATCCAATATTATAAAGAAAGAAACAGAAAGAAAGAAACAAATTTTAAATATTTTTTTCTTTCTTTCTTTCTTTCTTTTTACGAAAACTTTGTAAATTTGTTATTCATTAAAAAAGAGTCGTAATCGGTGGCGTTAGTTAGTTTTATAATAATCATAATAATAATATTGAAGTAATATCCTTACTTGAAACACTGTCAAACCTCCAATGATGCAATAGAAATAATATTTTACAATTGTTACGTTGTTAATAGCAATAAATATTTATTTGTTGCCATAAACCAAATATGGTCAACATGTCTTAACACGATACCAAATGTTATGCATTTAATTTCTCGTGTTTCATATAATAATAATTTTATTTATTCAAAAGAGTTTAGATAAATTATAATTATTTAGCTTATAAATGAAATTTGTTAAATGGAATGTTCTGGCGATATTTTTCATAGAAAAAAAAAATTGCATAATGTGTACCATGTAGTGGATAGATGTGAAAAATTCGCCATAACCTATATTGAAAACGAACATATCCTCTACAATAAGTTTGGAAAACAATAAATAACGCCTTCTAACCTCTTTAAGTGTATTTATAGCGGTATTATCTCTGTGACAGGTCTCTAAAGCTTTGAAAGCGTGTGTTAAGGATTGAACGATTTAAGTAAAACTTGGAACTTAGTAGGACTTCAGTGTATTGTAGGCCTTATTTAGGATTTTCGTTAGCGTAAATTCTTAGTTATTTGGTATGTTAGGTGTTCATTACTCACAAAAATAATTATTAAGATATTTAAATTTCAAAATTTTGTGAAAAATGAAATATTTATGTTGATGAATTTAATCTCAGATTCATTATTAGGTATTATTCGTTTTTATTATCATATTAAGTCAAATGACCATCATTCAAAATACATAACACAAAATATTTCACAATTACAATTTTTAAGAATATCAAATTGAACCAAATTTATTATGATAATTGTATAAAATAAATACATATGTTATATAAAAAGTAAATATTGCGATGAATAATTACAGAATCAGTGGACATTGTTGTCAATTATATTAGTAAAAATGTATATTTTATGATATCCAATAAAAATAATTTTAACGTTATAATGTGCCTCGAGTCACAGGAAATCGGGAATCATTTTAAAATAAATTTATACTTTGGTCGGGGTCATGAGAAATACGGAAATCAAATACCTTCGCTCCGACATTGCTTCGGATTAAATTACATTCAGCCTTTATTTCACACTGGCAACTCAGTACGAGAATGTTGTAAAATGATTAAGTATATGATGTAAAATAAAAATATATATAAAAACGACTCTAGTTGCATGACAAATTTGAAATATTCACACATTCAAAATAATCAACAAATCATTAATTTCTAGTTTTCAAATTAACCAATAAATGTATGGGTATGCTAAATAATGTTTAAATTATTAAACACGAAAAAATGGAATAAAAACGTCAAAACATGCAATCAAAAATTTTAATATTTTTGCCATATTTATAAATGATTATAAAATAAAACATAATTTTATAAATACGTTTTAATTTTTTAATTAAATAAATAAATAATTTATATATATAAATAGTATTGTTCTGTTAACATAAAATCGGCCTTACTCTATTCATTCACTTTACTATATGAAATCCTACCAAGTTAAAAATTCCTTTGTCGAATTTAATTTCTTTTGAAATCCGAGGTGTAGAATAAACTGAAAGTTGTTTTACTCCTTTCGCGTGCCGTCTATCTTGAATTAGATATACGAGTACATTTTTAACAATCATAATAAAGCTGTCGCATAGATAATGCCTCAAATATAAAACAATACTTAGTCCCTTGTGAATAAAACATAATAATTAGAATAAAATTGAATAGCGTATTGTGGTTGTGATCATTGAAGTGATTGCCAATCCATATAAAATAGATCATGTAACGTTTGTAAATAAGTAGTTATATTCGTATAATGAATTTGGAGACTTGTACAAATTGCTCACATACATGTAAATTTTAAAACGACTGAAATAATCATGATTTCTCATCGACTGTTAGCTAGAAATATTTATGTAAAGTTACTTCCTAAATTAAACGTTAGTCTTATAAATTTAAGATGATGTTTCGATCGTTAAGAGTTATAAACAGCTGTCGTAAAATGTGATTCGTTCGATGATCGAAAATCGATGAAAAGCTCATTTTTTATAACAGTTTTGGTGTATACATGTAAAATTGATTGATCGGCGTTAAGTAGGTAACCGATAACTGTATTTATAAATAAATGTAAATGCTGAATAATTTGTATATATGGAATACAATGTGAAATGAAATGTAATAATAAACAATCTTTTATTACAAAATTTTAATAGATTTTCATTTGATATTGTAACGTCGAGTCTTGTCTCTGATCATTATTGATAATAGTACTCGTATAATAAATCAAACTGACGTTAAATCTAATGTAAACGTAGTATTTTAGGCTTTTTTTGTTTTCTTTTGTTTGTGACTTTTTTTGTTTTGATTGCATGTATCGCTTTGCTTTATATGTGCCAATAACAATACCTCTAATAACACTCGCTCCAAGCTCTAACGTATCTTCTAAAAAGTATTTAACTGTCTTAATATTGTCTAACTTTTTTTTAAATTTTGTTGTACTTTTGAATATATTTCTCCTGATTTCATTTAATTTTGTACATGTCCTATGTGCATGTGTCGAGCACCGAAGTTAACGTCTGTTTGTTTTATGTGATTGTATCGAAATGTTTTGACAAAATTATTTGAGATCAGTGACGAGATTCTACTTACAATTCCCTATACCCTGTTTTCATAATCTTCTCGAACTTCGAGCCTCGCGCGAATGGATCTTCTGCATCATATGATCCGCTGGCAAGAAACGCTGCATGGACGCTGGTACGGTGCTGGGTGGTGTCGGTTGGTCCTCTTTTAGCTCACATATTCACCATGTATTTGTCTCTTTCTCACTAGAATGCGCGAAAGGTATGCACTTGTACGACGGTCGATGCTATCGGCGTTGTCCGGACGGGACTTATGCCAGCGAAATTTTAATGGAACGCAGCTCAAGAAGACGTAACCTCACATACTTGGAGTCTGGTGACACGTCGGTCGTAATGAAGCGACAAGGTGCTGTTCTCAAACCAACTGCTACCGAGGCTCTCGATATGGAACCGACGGCAAATTACTCTAAATCCCCTCTTATTTGCCTCCCTTGCCATTACACATGTGCCACTTGTACAGGACCCCACAACAGCCAGTGCTCTACATGCTTAGACGACGCACAGCTTTTCAACATGACAGACGTTGAGCCGAAATTTTACTGCTATCCTAATACAGTTTTACCACAAATAGACAAAGCTAACTGGCATTCAAAAGTCAATCTGATACTCACTGTAGCATTAATTTTGGTTAGTTGCATCTGTTTCTTCTTCTTGATAGCTTGTTCGCTTAAACGAATGGGCGTTTATTGCTGCGATAATAATTACGATTCTAATGTAAAGATTGCGTATAACAAGTTGGCCGTAGACGATAAACAACAGAGTGCTATAGAGATCGAGGAGGAGATTACTAAGGCTCTAAATAAGTATTCGAGCGAAAGCGAGTCTGAGGATGATATGAATTTATAGCACTTTCTTATTTTCCTTCAAGAGTATTATGCGTTAATGCATTAAATTAGTATTAAGTTCAAAACATATGCAGGGCTTTTATTGTGATTAAAAAAAATGACTGTCACAATTTTTATGCTATACAATGTAATAACACGCATCAAAACTAAAATGTTACTCAAATTCAGAAAAACAAAGAAGGTACAAAGATTTTTTTGTAGATTGTATTATTTAGTCCAAAGACTTCATTAAATTTCACGTTTCGGCTCTAGTTTATTTCTAACTACCTTGTCTCTTAGTAAATTTTATTTTTATAGCCTACACTAATGAATTTAATAATGCTAATTTATTTAAGTACATCACATTCCATGTTTATTAAGCATATAATGTTTTAAATTAAATTGTAATGTGCCTAATAATAATTATTATTAGGAAAACTATGAGTAAGGAACAAATAGGTACTCTCGAGATTATATCGAATTTTGCAAAACGTAAATATTTGATGTAATTGAATCGATATACCTTAGGGTTTCATACAACCGCAATATTTTATATTCAGACAATAACAGTCTTAAAACTGTTATAAATATAGACCAATATCGTTTAATGGAAAGGAAGAACCCTCACATTGTTCCAGGCGATCTATTATGAACGCTAATATTGGAATGATACAGTATATTTTTTGTTCTCTTCGGTAAAACTATGTGCTCATTTATAATTTAGGCTATTTTTTTTTACTTTGATATGTGTCTTCAATATTACTGCTTGCTGTTGGAAATGTTTGTAGGGAGGCAACGCTGAGTTTGAACGAAATAAAAATCGGTGTGTAATATTTGTTGCGTCTTACACTCTTATATTGAAACTTATACTAAATTTATATATATATATATATATATATATATATATATATATATATATATATATATCTATTGTTTCCCCTTTCTCACTTTCAAATATCTTCTTCTTCTTATTTCAATTTTTATTTCATGCTATTCAGTTACTATTCTTTATTTGAAAATATGATTATAGTCCAAGCTAAAAACGTTTTCAACGGCAGCTATCGGTTCGAAAGAGCCAATCTATTTTTATTTTTCGTTCTTTTCTTATATTCTTAATTTTTTAGTATAATATTTGAATAAACTACGTGATGCATAATATTTTACTTAAGTATACTTTTGCTCAAGTTGCCATTTCGTTAGGTAAGTAAAGAGCTTCAATGTAAATATAATTTGAATGTATGTAAATAAACGAGTTCCTATTTTTCATTTGGTGTTTTATTGAATATAAAATATTCTATACATTTTTATTTCATTCATAGAAAATTCAGAGTTCAGCTGGCAGCAATTCTTTATACACGAACACATCTTTTGTAAAAGTAATTTTTTGAATAAAAAAAAAACTATACTGTATCAACCTGTAAACCACCCACTGCTGAGCGAAGGCCTCTTCTCCGTGTAGAAGAAGGGTTGGAGCTTAATCCACCACGCTGCGCCACTGGCGGATAATTTTCTTATAATGGGTAACGATCGTTGTCAGGTGTCTATGATAATAACCGGGACCGTCGGCTTTACGTGCTCTCCGAGGTACGATGGGGACACCCATAAAGACATACACAAATATTTGTACAAATACAAATATCTGTCCTGAGCGGGAATTGAACCCGCGACCGCCGCGGGGCGCGGTGTTGAGGCAATTACTCGCACCACTACACCAAACCGGTCGTCAAAATTTTTTTTTTTATTTAAAAAAAAGGATTGATGCTATTATTAAAAGCAATTATATTTCACGTAAATGCGTTTGTAAATAGTCTAACTCTTCTTATCAAGCGACTGTGCGCGCATGTACCTACTTGTGAATTATATATTTGTGCACACAGTGCAAACACAATTTTATTCACAAGCATGCTCAATACAAACAATTACCATGATCAGGGATCAAATCCATGATCGCTAGCACAGCACGTTGCTACGATTGCTGCGCAAAAACGTGCCGTCGAATACTCATATATATAATATGTACCTACAGCTTTGAAATGAAAGTTGTCTTCCGAACAAAGTACGTTCTTCATCCTTCTTAGTGAAAGTAAAGTCAATAAAAAAAGGATTTTATATTTAAATATGTGTATTACTACTTAGAAAAAAAGGCAATTGTCTTTCTTATCTATTTCTGTATCCATATAAACTTTACGCTCATAGTAAAGCACACCAAGATGGTTTTATCATATTATATACTATATAGGTATAATGATCAAATCTGCAGTGCATAGGTATTTTAGGTTATGCTATAAGAATTAATGAATGCCCAATGCCACGAGATGTAGAAAATAAATATGGTTATTAAAATGTATTTTTTCTTTTACAATAAAAAAAAAAACATATTTAAACTACTTATTGTATATACTTTTATTTACGTTGATTTATTTTGTTAAATTCTTTTAAATTTAATGTAAAGAACATTTAAAAAAAAATGACAAAGTGATTATTTCGAAACAATTTTAAAGAAAGCATAGCATCTTTCTTTTTTTATTTGTAATACAACGTCTTTGGAATGTATTTTAGTGTACGAACTTTAAGGATATGTAAATCTCCCAGAAAAAAACCTTGACTCTCAACAGTTCATGAATATTCATAATATAAATCTGGCGCAAAAAATGTCCTTGTAAAATTATAAAAGAAACCTTCGAGCAATTTTTTTTAAGTCAGCAGTCTTCGCTTTAAAAAAGGTAAAAGGAGTATGCATGTCTGTTATTTTAATGTTAGCCTCCATCTTAAAACGCCGAAGATTTCAAAACGTTAACTTACTAGAATTTATAAAATTACTTCAGTGTAAGTTTACAGTACAAATACGTACGATTTTAAAAGAATTGCTAAACAATTTCAAACCTGCACCATAGAAATTATTACCATACATTGTTGCTTCTTAAAATTTACTAATTTAGAACATATACAGGGGTTACATTTGATACAAGACTAGAATGCGGTCATAGAAACCTGATCGTGTACACTTTTTAATATTATTATATATTTTTACTACAATGTATAATACCTACCCGAATTTTTGGGTGCTGTTCGTCTATATTTGTAGCATGATTGCGTAAATTGAGGATGCGAAGCAAACTGCCTCGCTGACTCGTCGCTAAAGCCATCTGGTAATAATTTTTTAAGGGCTCTATGAATTCTTAAAAAGCAAAAAAAAATACTTTTTATTTGAACTGAAGCTGCCTACTGACGTCCCACTGCTGAGCAAAGGCCCCTTCTCTATATAGGAACAGGTTTGGAGCTTAATCCCCAATGCTGCTCCACTGCGGGTCGGCGGATAATTTTCCTACCAAACCGAGATCAACGGCTTTCAATGCTCTCCGAGGCGCGGTGGGAAGATCCGCAAGAAACCAGAACAGAAAGAAATATTTGTACAAATACAAATATCTGCATCGAGTAGGAATCGCATCCACGACTGCCGGCAAGCCATTAAATTGATAATTCGACCAATAGCAATACACAACAATCATATTGCAAATATTCAATAATATAACACATAAGATAATTTGGTACACCTGAGTAAACACGATATACCGATATTCAAGGAATCATGGCATTCTGTAGGTACGAGTAATAAAATTCCATTGTAGAAATTGCAATTTGGCAAATTGACGTCATTTGTTTCGCGTCATCTATTGACATAAAATTTTTAGTTTCAGATCATTTAACAACACTATTATAAAGATAATATGTATAATTTTAGTATGGATTATGCTTAATTTGTATTTTATTTAATAATTAATTTATTGTTAAAATTTATGTAAAATATCCTTCAATTCAGTTCAAGTTCAGTGTGATTGAAATGCTAATATATTTATCCTTACTAATATTATAAATGGGAAAGTGAGTTTGTTTGTATGTTTGTTCCGCTTTCACGCCGTAACTACTGAACCGATTGCTTTGAAATTTTGCAGACGTAAAGTTAGAAGTCCGGATTAAATAATAGGGTACTTTTTATCCCGAAAAAGTTTAATTTTCCCGAGGGAAAACAAAAATATTGTTAGTTCGGAGATAGATGGCGCTGTGTGTAGTTTAAAACAAAGTTATGTTTTGCATACGAATATACACAATGTAAACTTAGAAGGTAAATGATTTGATAATTAATCCCCGAAAATGAGGAATTTGGTTTATCTTCTAAACTGGTTTTTTACATCTACTAATCCTGTGTACTTAGTAATTTTCTTTGCAAAAACTTCTGTTATTATTTATCTACCCTTTATCCTGGTATAATACTGTTCCAGAGGGTTTACAAAAGTGAAGAAATTTCAAAAAAGTTGATTATTACGTGCAAATATGACAAATATACTGAAATAAGTATAAAGTATTAGCAGTTACGCTATTTAGTTCTTAAGGTATGCTATATATGGCGCTTGGTGGTTTTTAAAACGTGGTATCGTTGTGTTTTCTAAGATGCGTAAGTAGTGGAATGACATCTCGCGCTTTAACCTATAGCTCATACGCTACCTATACTTATTCGGTGCACTTTTCGACTCATTTATTTGCTGTTTAACCTAATTTCACTATAGTTTTTTTTCAGTTAGTTTTATTAATATTTTTTGTTTGTAAATAGAATTGAGGTTTAGGCAGTAGCTGTATAATAGTTAAGTTAGGTTAGGTTAGATATCCGTAAGGTTCCGTCCAGGGTATGGAGGTGGAGGTTCGGGCCCAGATGAGGTACCTGGGCCTGACCCTGGACGGCCGATGGAGCTTTGGTCCGCATTTCACGGAGCTCGCTCCGAGGCTCGAGAGAGCCGCCGCTGCGTTGGGTAGACTCCTGCCCAACGTAGGAGGACCGGACTCCCTTTGCCGGCGCTTGTACGTCGGCATAGTACGGAGTATGGCGCTGTACGGTGCACCCATTTGGTGTGACGCACTCACCGCTCGGAACAAAGCCCTCTTGAGGAGGCCTCAGAGGGTCATAGCGGTGAGGGCGATACGTGGATACCGTACGGTGTCATGGACGGCGGCAACACTTCTCACGAGCGATCCGCCCTGGGAACTCCAGGCGGAGGTGCTTGCGGAAGTGTACCGTTTCCGGTCGAGCCTCAGAGCTAGAGGACAAGTCCCAAGTGCGGACCAGACGGCTCAGATCAGGACTCAGGCTCAGAGGGTCCTGATCCATTGGTGGAAGGAGGACCTGGAGTCCCCAGCGGCGGGCCTAGCGACGGTGGATGCTATACGTCCCCATCTTCGTCGCTGGGTCAGAAGGCAGCACGGGGCGCTGACCTTTCGGCTGACGCAAGTACTTACCGGGCACGGGTGCTTTGGTAAGTACCTGCATCAAATTGCGGGAAGGGAAGCCACCCCTGCCTGCCACGAGTGTGGCGCGCCGATGGACACGGCGCGTCACACTCTCGAGGAGTGTGCCGCTTGGGGGCCCCAGCGCCATGCCCTGATGGCCGTGATAGGCGGAGACCTCTCGTTGTCGAGCGTGGTCCACTGCATGCTCGGCAGCGAGAGGTGCTGGTCGGCCGTGGCCTCCTTTTGCGAGGAGGTCATGGGTTTGAAGGAGGCCGCGGAGCGGGAACGTGAAGCAGACGTTAACGCTGACCCGCTCCGCAGGAGACGACCGGGGGGAAGGAGACGCCGCTATGCGCTCCTACACCCTCCGCACTAGAGTGGGAGGGGCACCTATAATCCTCCCACTCGCCACCAGGGCAATAGAGCGCTCCCGGTGCCCGCGAGCGCTCTATAGGCGAAGGCGGCCCGCATAGGCGGGCCAACCGTCGGGGCGTCACGGTTGCATGCGCGAGCGATCCCGTGGCGCCCCACTACGACGATGAGGGCACCGCTGGGTTTTAGTGCGGTATTCTGGCACGTTCTGCGTGCCAGCGAGTCCCACATACCCGTCGTCTTCGGGCGGCGGGATGCGTAAATGCATTCCCCATCGAAAAAAAAAAAAAAAAAAAGATATCCGTAAGGTTAGTTATAGCACAGTTATAGTTATATAGGTTACTTTATTTCTCTAGGTAGACACCTAACTAAAGTAATTATTGTTTTTTTGATAGGTAATTAGTCGCTTTGTTCATCGTTTAGGTTGATTAAAAAAAATAGTAGCTGTATAATAGTTAGGTTAGTTAAGTGCTTTATTTCTAGGTAGTTAACCAAAATAGTTATTGTTTTTTCGATAGGTAATTAAGTCGCGTTCTTCATCGTTTAGGTCGTTAGAGTTTAGTTTTGGATTATACTTTAGGTTTATAGTTTTTAGTTTACTCAGTTTTCAGTTTACCACGCAGTTTTGGTTTAAAAACTCTAAACTCTATATATACGGGAAAACTAAGAAGCGCGATATAACCGAATTCATAACCGAATTCCACGCGGACGAAGCCGCGGGTAAAAGCTAGTAGTGTATAAAATGCTATTTAATATAATGATCCTATTATTTTAACTAACTTTAAAAAAGGAGGAGATGTAAAGTTTGGCTGTAGGTATTTTCTTGTACATTTACGGCGAGTTGCACGAAACCGTCGCTAACTTTCCGTTAGTTAAGTTGCAATTAATCTTAAAATTAGTTGATCTCATGATTAATTTAAAGCTGTTGGAATTAATCATCCGTTAGATAGGTCTTTAATTAAACTAAATTTTTTTGTTAACTTAATCAGATATAGGTTTCGTGCAACAGATAATCACGATTCTTGTGATTAAATTAGTTTAATAAACACTTAAATTTAAAATTAGTTTCGTGCAACTCGGCGTTAGACAAGTAATAACAGTTTTTTGGGCTTGGATCAAAAGGTATATTCATCATCATCATCGTTATATCAGCCATTAGATGTTTACTGCTGAACGCAGGTATGGGAGACCTGCGTTCAGCGCGACATCCAGAGCGACCGGTTCAAAGCAGTCTCCATCATCGACTTCCGGAGACTTTCCTCAAGTCGTCTGTCTATCTCGTGGACGGCCGTCCGACGATGCGTTCGCCGGTACGTGGTCTCCACTCGAGAAACTTTCTGCTCCATCGGCCGACAGTTCTACGAGCTATGTGCCCTGCCCACTGCCACTTCAGCTTTCAAATCCGTTGGGCTATGTCGGCAATCTTCGTTCGTCTGCGGATGTCATCATTTCTGATTCGATATCGCAGAGAAATACTATACACTGAATACACTGGTAACACACATTGGTCGAAGACTTTCGACTTCAGACACTTGGGTATGACATCCCAACAAGCAAAGTAATCCTATAAAGAAAGATTATAAGTCTGTCACTACTAATAAGGTTCTTATAAAGGCATTGTGTAGACTCTTTAATTTACAACAGCATTTGTCAAGCTTTAACATACTCAAGTGCATTAACTTTTATATGTCGGTCTTGTAATTCGCTACAAGACTGACGCATGAAACATTTATTGGACACTTTTACTTGTAACACTATTTCACAAGCGTAAATTTCCTCAAAAGCAGTTGCTTTTATATTTTAGTCTTATAGTTAACTACAAGATTATCTTGTAGGACACTATTAAGAATAAGTCTCCTATAATTGTTTGCACTGAAATTAAAGTCCTGGATAATAGTTTGATCCTATAGTAGCATTTTGTAAGGGAACAAGATATTTATAACATACTTAACTGAGATCAATATAAGTTTGTGCTGTTATAGTCTTGCTCAGGACTCTTTTAAATCTAATAGCACTTAATAAGACAGCTATAAGATAAAAAAAGCTTATAATCTACTAGATCAAACACTTTATTAGTAAACGTCAGTTATTTTGTTGACATTCAGTTGGTCCCCTTCGTCTTGTGAAAATAATGCTTAACATGAATTTAAGCAATTGGAAACGATTTAAAAGGGTGAAAAACCAATGAATATTTTGTCAAAAAACAGTCGACATTCATATCGAAATACAATATATCGGAATATACATCGAAATACAACCATCTTGTAATTTAATTCCAATAAAAACTCAATTCAGACAATTAGGCAGATTTCAAAGGAACCTTAATTTATTTTAAAATGGAGGTGAGTTATCTAGACTCAAACTGATACAAGTAGGTACTAATTTACCTACAATGGTTCTACAAAGTACTTAATGCAGAGCAATTTTAAATATGGCGAATACTCATATGAATTTATGAAATATTTTTTTTTACAACAATATATTAAGTGCTATTTTGCGGGGCGCATTGTGAAACTTACAAAATTGCGGTATACATTTACAGTAAAAATTACTTCCCCACGAGTTCATACACTATATTAACGATATACATATGTATTACTAGTAATGTTCTACAATAATAATATTAGTAATGGAAAATGTACTTAAGTTTTTATCAAATATTTGATATAATACTCCCGAAACAAACAGCCGAGACAACAACAAAGAAAACTTCTAATAAAACATACTTATATCTAATACCTAAGTAGGTACATTACTAGTGCATTAAAAACAAGATTGGTTTAGTAACATACGTATATCAGTTACTAACAAGAGCGTTTGTACTTGTAATTGTGTAGTCTCAGATCATTATAGAAGCTATTGTGCTTCCTCAAGTATTTTACAGGGCTTAGTAACATTTTGTAAGCTAATTAAAAGATAGTTACAGAAATAAACGCTCTTATAACTGCGCCCAAATCCAGCTTTTTAGCATGCTATAAGTTTCTTATAAATGAAAATAAAATTAGTCTTGAGATCGTTTTAAGTACTGATTTTGCTATTTGGGATATGAAAAGACGTTGGAGAAGGTGTGTGAGAAAGGTGGTTTATGATACTATAGCATTTTCGGAAACTGGCTTGTTCGGGAGGCTGGAAGTCATCAAACTTGCTCGTCAGACGAACAGCTTATAAACCTGGCTCAGAAGCGAAATGGGCCTGTAATTATTTAACAATTGTTATGACCCTTTTTGAAGAAGAGCATCACCATGCTTCTGTTCCAGGCCTCCGGCGTTACGCCCTCGAGCAAGACGGCATTAAAAAGCCTCTAAGGATTTTTTATTTAAGTACCGGTGTTCCATCCGCTTTCAGAAGCTCAGACGTAATACCGTTCTTACCCGGTGCCTTATTGTTTTTAAGCTGTCCCAGAGCCATACTAATCTCGTGCAAGCTGATGTTCGGGCCATCTTCAGAATAATGTCGGGTAAGCTCGGCTCTTGGATCTTCAGGCGAGTCACGAACAGGTTTCAACCTCCTTCAATATCTCAGCTCTGGTCGACACTGTATCTCCTCTCCTCACTCTTCTCCTAACCTCTATTTTCTTCGACAACCGGCTTTGATCAACAGACGAATCCCTTGAGAACACTTTGCAGCCCAGATTTCGCTCTATCGTATCTTTAATACGTTTTGTACTAAAAACACGCATATCATGTCTCAGAGATTTTCAAATCTGTCTGTTGATCCGCCTATATGCTTCAGCGTCATCAGAGGACTGCAGGTTTAATAGGCGTCGCTCTTTCATAAGATTTTGAGTTTGGTCAGAGAGCTTTCGGGGTCCGCAATCGTCAAGGCAATCAAAACGATTTGATAATTCGAGCTGAAAGCTCTCGGGGATTTGGATATGTGCGTTAGATAGTCGGAGTTTAGAATTCATCTGGCGAGACAGTTCCAGTTTAACACTGATATTCAATGTGCTTCTAACCAATAGGTGATCATTCCCGGTTTTCACCATATGGATCACGGAGACGTCGTTGAATATTTGTCGCCTGATGGTCATGATGAAGTCTATTTCATTCCTAGTGGAACCGTTAGGGTTCATCCAGGTCCATTTCCTATGAGAAAGCTTTTGCAAGAAAGAGTTCATCATAAAGATTTCCTCCTTCTCCAGAAAATCGGCCAGCCTCTGACCCTTGGGGTTCTGCTGTCTATATCCAAATTGCCCCAATCTCAGCTCATCGTCTTATCTTTTGACTATCTTCACATTAAAATCCACCATGAAAACATTGAAGTAGGTTTAATTCGTATGTATGGCTCTACTGATGTCCTCACATAGCCTATACTTCTTCATCTGGGTGTGCCGACCTCGGTGCATATACCTGTATGACATTCAGCGAGTATCTCTTAGATACTCTGTGTATAAGGTACGCGACCCTGTTCGACTCACTTGCGATGGTCACAATGTTGCCAATGAGGGACCTGCTGACAATAAACCCAACTGCGGACAATAAATACTAACGGGATCAGGAATTTCCCAGCAAGTTATTTAATATTTTTACAATAATCAAATATAAACATAATTAAACATTAATGTAAATTCATTTTATGGCGGTTAATTTGTCCTTTATTGAGTTGATTACTATCACTGACACAATATCTGGCGAGCTTTGAGCTGTGATAATCGTATTACACTGATTAAATTCGTTTATTATATTCCGTGTACACGAATGATTAATACGAGAGCTATACATCCACATGAGTATATGTTGTATACTTTGCTATTTTGTTTTATCTCGTTTTATAAATATAACATTATTTCAGTACCTATATGAGTTTTGAATTTCTATCCACCGTGATTTACAATAGGTACCAAAGCACTTTGAATTAGCGGGTTGCATACTTGACTGAGAATTTAATTTATTGCAAGATGAATTCATTCAGTCATATATGAATTATATAAATATTATAAAAATGAAACTATGAGATGGATAATTGTTATTTTTTCACTTTAAAACTACTGAACCGTTTGTGATGAAACATGGTATGTAGATAATTAGGACAGTTGTTATTGTTTGAAAGCATAAAATATAACTAGTTATATGTTTACCTTAAATCTCAATATGCGGATAAAAATAGAATTAGTTTCCATCAAGGTGTATTATGTAAAAAATGTAGCAGTGTACTTTTTGAGTATTATATTGAGGATTGCCTGATGCGTATGTATTTTTTATTTTATTATAAACATATATAAAATGTAGTAGTCAATGGATCATTCAATTTGTAATTTACTCGTATACTTGATTAATTTTAAAGAGATTATTAAATTATATTACTATATATATTTTTATACTTGATATTTTGTTTAATTTTACTATAATAATTTAAGTTTTAGTAAAAGTAAGCAAAATCTCGTTTATAAAATTTAATGTTATTTTCGATAACATTATGCGTTATAAAGATGCGTTAGTGCCGTCTATAGTCTATACTTATCGACACCCCTCACCTACACGTTCACAACATTCGATCAATATATTAATATATCGAGTAATACAAGTAAGCACTTTCATAAAACGGCTGGAAGTACTCGTATACCTGCGAGTGCTCTTAGTGGATAGTAATTATATGTTTTTACAGGTAGTAAGAGTTAAAATATTATTTTTTTCAGAACACTTATATTAAATATTGGCATAAGTTATTATCAATTAAGAGTGTAATTGTACAGGACTGGTACTCGACTGATCCTAATTAATAAATCCTTTGACTGGACACTCATGAAGCCTCCTTGAAAAGGTTACCACTACAAAGAATATACTTTTTACTACAAGTTTGGTTGTTGTAAAACGAATCCTACGAGGATATGGAGAAATCGAGTAGCAAAAACGGATGCTAAAGAAATTCTATACACAAGTTAATCAAAGATTAAATTATTTTATTCTGCATTGAATCAACTTATAAACAACCCACTGCTGGGCAAAGGCCTCTTCTCTATGTAGGACAAGGGTTGGTGCTTAATCCACCACGCTGCTCCAGTGTGGGTTGGCAGATAATTTCCCTACCATTTTTTTTTGTATCGCAGGATTCGCAGGGTTAACCCATTTACGGATGATATCCAGGACGCAGGGGTAGGCAGACCTAGACCGTATGTTGGACTCAGTACTTGGGGGTACCGTACTAAACCCTTGCGGGAGCCTTCAGCCGGTTTAATTGGAGGGTCCCGGATCTGCAGGCAACAGGATCCCTCCAGCGACAGACTGGCCTCGACGAAAAGGCAAGACTTCTCCTGCATGGTGACTGTCCGGCTACTACTGCTTTCGATAATTTTCCTACCATGAGTAACGATCGTTATCAGATATCAATGATAACAACCGAGACCGGCTTTACTTGTTCTCCGAGGCACGATGGAGAAATCCAGAAGGACTATTTTAGTTTTTATAAAATAAAACAAAAATAAGTTTGTTTATATTTATGATATAAAAGTTACTTAACTTATATATCCTAAATGTAATTACATAATATACTGTTTATATCATAACTATCCGTAGGATGTTGACATATTATTTTATAAATTAAATAAATAAAGGCTTCAAACTTCACGACCCTAGTAGAATATAAATCTTGTGTCGGGAGTCCGGAAACACACAACACAATCATAAACACCCAAACCTCGATAAACATTTATGGCCAATACCAATACATATTTGTCTGCGACCGCTTGCGCATCACCCAACTGCTGTGATTACTTTTCCTAAATCTAAGTCAATTATTAGTTTTAATTTGAATTAGCGTTAGTACAATTTTATTTTTTGCAAAATAGAAAAAGTTAAGATTCATAAGCAATACTTAGAATGACTTCAATGTTGTGTTGTCATATCCAGTAAAGTATATGTATGGTTATTTTTCGTTATCCCCTATCTCAATTTTACCTCAGAAACTCGAGATTCTTCCTAAAAATGCCAATAATTACGTAGGGGAGAGGAAACGTTACGCTCACCCCCTAATTTGATCGTATCCCTTTGCGTCCTCACATCGCACATGTGTTCTGATATTACCCTTAAATTTAATATAGAATATCAATATAGGCGTTAAAATGTGTTTGATATTCAGAGTCGGTTCATTTCGTTTTTTGCTTTTATAAATACCTATCGTATATTTTATCCTGTGTAAAATGAAAACATATTAAAAACAAAACTTGTTTGGGTCACGTTTTATATATATGTATTTAAATATAAAGATTTGACCTAGAGGTAAAAAAAAAATCTATAGACACGTACAAAGTGCTTTCGAATGAAAACCTACTCATTTTTTAAATCAGTTAAGATAATAAATAGTCAATGAAGGAAAATATTATGGTTTTTATAACAATATCTACTTACCTTGTATCTTTAAAAAAAATTAAAATCTTTAAGACATTAACATATAAGAGATGGGGAAGGCCTAACGTTAAGCAGTGGACATCCAACGGCTGACAGGATGATGATGAAAACATTAAGTCAGTAAAATCGTATTAAATAAAGAAAATTATTGCAAAGTCATGTTTACTTATTTAATACAAAATATTATATTTAAAACTAAAGAAGTTAATCGAACCATATTTTTCTATATCTAAAAATATACGAGTACATACGTGCATATATATAAACATGATTTATTGCTTTTTTTGCTAACTAGTGTTTTTATAGAAAAAAAAATTCGTGTGTACGGAGTACACATGTCAGAAGTGAAACATCTTTGACAAACTCAATTTAAAAATAGTTAAACATTCTATTGCTTAGTTACGCGTTGCTAGGATTCGCGTTTCTAGGATACATCATCGAGAATATCAAATCTATATTAACTATCTCATTCTCCTATACATTTATGTGTTTGATTCCTTATCGTGACGCAATTTTCGTTACATCGAATTTCAAATCACAACAATTCTAAAGATGTATTCACTTTAATAACACTATATCATGTCTCAGAGGTAATTCTTTTAGTTAAATGGGATAACTCATTAAAGCCTGCTTCACTACATACTGAGTTTTAAATGAAACATTCATTTAAAAAAATCTCAATATAGGGTTTTTGTATACCTTTTGACTTCGAATTCTCTTGGGCTTACTTAGTATTCTATTTTGCGAAAATTTTACCAAATCAATATTTTAAGAGACAGTAGTACTTTTTTACGTACATATACTTGCCAACATGTCTGAGCACTTTATTTTGACACAAACTTTAAAACTCTGTGTCACTCACTCTATGTTTTCGCTCTTCTTTACACGTAATCGTTCATCACAAACAGAATAAAAAATTCTTAGTTCCATGTTTCGGTCTTTATATTGAAAAGCGAACGATGCTATTTCTTATAATTGTATAGTATTTAAAATTCAAAGAATCAACAATTATAAGACATCAAAACATTTTTGCAGCAACGTCTTATTACGTTACCTAATTAAAAACAATTTTCCTCATTATTGGACTATAAGTAATAGTCATTTGGGCCATATTTATTTATTTATTTATTAACTATGGTACACAAAACAGAATATAATCTATACTTTTACATAATATAAAATGTTAATAATAAATTTTAGAGCTGGATTATATCCCTAAACACATAGCACACTTCATGATTATGAACATTATTACCAAAGCAGTATGAAGTTATTAAATATTACATAGCATTGTTGGTTTATTTATTATCCTATGCTATTGAATCAGATTTGTTAAGAATAGCTTTGACCTCTCTAGTAAATTTAGACTTATTTTTATTAAAAATATCAATATTTTATTATTATTTTTTAGTGCTACACTCCACCCGTTCAATATATACATATACATAAATATAATATAATACAATATATAAGGAATATAATAAATTTACATAAATTTACTTAGATAAATATAAGCGGGTGGAGGATTACGCCCCGGCAGGGAGATCAAACGGCCGGGGGTTAGGGCTGTAGGCTGAGAAATCGGCGGACAATCCTAGCCGAGTCGAGTAATACCGCCTTTTGCATCCTGGCTGCGAGCGAACCGTCACGGATACCCAGTTGCCTCAGATGGTGAGCGAGGCTAACCGGGATCAAACCGTTGGCAGATATAACGATAGGGATGATTTCAGTGGAATCAACACCCCACATGTCGACAATCTCGTGCGCCAGATCCAGATATTTACGTTTTTTCTCTGTTTCGGCTTTCACGAGGTTCTCGTCATGCGGAATGGTGATGTCCACTAGAAACACCCTCGACTGTGCCCTATCCATCACCACGATATCAGGCTTGTTCGCCAGTATCGTCCTGTCCGTGGCGATAGGCAGGTCCCAGTAGAGCCGGACTCCGTCGCGTTCGAGTACTGGCGCCGGTGTATACTGGTAGTACGGCATCCTCTGTTCCAGGAGACAATACATTAGAGCAAGCTCTTGATGAAGAATCTTGGCCGCTTGGTTATGTCTATGCAAGTACTCAGTGTTGGCAAGCGCTGAACACCCCGTAAGCACATGTCTGAGTGACTCGCCGGGATGACGACAAGCTCGACAGAAGTCGGGAGTGCCATCCTTCAGAATGTGCTTCCGGTAGTTGTTCGTCTTAACCACCTGATCCTGTATTGCACAGACAAAACCTTCGGTTTCCCCAAAGAGGTCCCCGAATCGCAGCCACTGCACGGAGGCCTTGACATCCACGTGAGGTGCGTGGAGCGCCTTGTAAAACCGTCCATGCAGTTCCTTCTCCATCCATACGGTCTCCCGGTCGGAGGTGCTAAGTACAACCGGTCTTCGCCATTCCTCTTTGGCCAGGGATAACGGGGTGAGACCTTTGTCACATACTATAACATCACCATGCATAGCGCTCTCCCTCCTCGTCTCAAAGTAGGCCCTGAGGCTGCACACCTCCCGGTTATGCATGGACTTGGCGCTTAATAGGCCTCGGCCACCACACTTCCGTGGGATGTACAGTCTCATGACCGACGATTTAGGGTGATGCACGCGATGGTGAGTCATAGTCGTGCGGACTCTTCTGTCCAGAGCGTCGAGTTCGGTCTGAGTCCATCTGAGCACGCCAAATGTGTACAAGAGAGTGGGCATGACCCAGCCGTTATAAGCTCGGACCTTGTTGGCGCCCGACAAGTAGCTCCGAAGAACTTTTGTCAGCCGTCCAAAAAAGACCTCGCAAACCGCCTGTTTCATATCCACCTCTTGCACCCCTATGCATTGTGACATGCCCAGATACCGGTATGATTCAGCTTCGGAGAGGGTCTTGAAGTTAGAAAGCTCTAGGCTAATTTCAGCCGATTGCGTCACCTGTCCCCTGTCTACATGCACGACCGCACACTTATCCACTCCAAGCTGCATCCTGATGGAGCCGCTGAACTCAGTAGTGATTTTCAGCAACTCCATAAGGCGTGCAGGATTAGGTGCCAGCAGCTTGAGGTCATCCATGTAGAGAAGGTGGGAGACTTTAGTACCTCCTCTCCGAAACTGAAAGCCTGTCCCCGAACGCTCCAGCAGAGTGCTTAAAGGGTTCAAGGACAAGCAAAACCAAAGTGGGCTCAGACAATCACCCTGGAAAATACCCCTTCGTATCCGGATTCGGTCATCGGCACCCGTCGTCAGTCTCTCGCCCTGGAGACAAAGGATTGTACTCCATTGCCCCATGCATACTTCGAGGAAGTCTCGAACTGCACTGTCGATCTTGTACAGCTCGAGGACCCTCAGAAGCCATGAATGAGGCACCGAGTCAAATGCCTTCTTGTAGTCGATCCAGGCAGCAGAGAAGTTCCGACGGTTGCGTTTGACAAGCTGGCCCGCAACAGAGTCAATGATAAGGAGCTCCTTTGTGCCGCGGCCGCCTCCACGGCATCCGTTCTGAGCTGCAGACAAGATGTTAAATTCGTCAATATGACGAGATATCTTGCAGCTCAGAACGGATGTCAGTGTCTTGTAGATGGAAGTCAGACACGTTATGGGGCGGTAGTTGGTAGGATCCGCGGTGTTGGTGGACTTAGGAGCTAGGTGAGTGATCCCAGTAGTGAAGAGGTTCGGAAGCGTCATCCGCTCTATCGCCTCTTGGTATTGTCGAGCCAAGGTCGCATGGCATACCGAGAACCCTTTCAGCCAATAGTGATGCAGGCCGTCGGCCCCCGGACTCTTCCAGTTCGGTGCCCGCCGGACCGCATCAGCTACGTTCTCCGAAGAGATGGCGATTGGGTTCATCGGTTCGATTCTAGCACATGCTTCCTGAACCGCCGCAATCCAAGGGCCCTCCTCATGCTCTACCTCCCGTGACCATATATTTCGCCAAAAGGCGACGAGGTCAGCCGTATTCGGTTTTTGGAAAGTAGAGCACGGCGTCGGGTTCTCCAACTTCCTGTAGAACCTCTTCTGATCACTCACGAAGAGGCGATTTTGTCGGAAGCGCTCAACTCTCTCAGAGTACCTACGAATACGCTTCCCCCATGCCGCAATTCTCTGCTTCAGGCCGTCGATGCGCTCCGTCAGTTTCTGAGCTATATCAGGCTGGTCAAGCCTGACACCTAGCCCGTTGAAAGCTATTCTGACGGAGCGCACAATCCTTGGCCTAGTGTTGCCCGACCTGAAGCTTTGCAGTCGGCCAATGAGGGCTCTGGCCAGGCTGATACGGCGTTCTATTCTCTTCTTCCAGGCTGGTACGTCACTACTCTTATTAGTAGTGCGTCCAGGCTCCTGGGTTTTGGCGCCAATGAAGCGGTGTACTGCTAGAGCGGCACCGAAGAGAATAGAACCCGTATCATCCAAGCCCAGACTGCCATCCAAATATGGAGGTAGCAGCCTGTTAGCTGCCTCAATGGCACCCCGCGTCGCAGCATTAAGGGGAAGTCGGGAGAGTCGTGGTCTCTGTTCAAGAGGAGTGCTCCGGGTCTCGGAAATCGCCTCCTCCAAAATCCCTCTCATCTGCTCTACTTTTTGGGAAACTGCTTCTTCAGCGATCGCATCTACAGGCACTTCGCTACGAACGCTTTCCTGTTGCGTTACAACTGCGTTATGCTCTGTAGACACGGGTTCGACTTCAGGAGCAGCCTCACGTCGTAATCGTTCGAGCTCGGCGGCGTTAAATACGCCCTTTCGTTGGATGTACCGAGCTCTATCTGCCAGGTTTTGCTCCGTGACAGTAATATTTGGCTCGAGCAGCAGGAACTCGCGGTGCATTACCGCTCGGTAGCCCGTCCGCCCGGTTTCTCCCCCTACAGCCCTAAAATACGCTCGCATGACATTTTCATTCATTGAAAGAGTCCATCTCATGCGGCGCACTCCACCAGCGGCGGGCGCCGAATGCTGAGTCCCTTGAGACTCTGTCGGCGCCAAGCCAACTAGTGGGGATGGTGGATACACCGACCGGCTAGGTGGTGGTGCCGGTCGGCGGGGGTTGCTGGCGGCCCGCATGCTGCCACGTCCAGCGCCAGCTCCAGACGCGCCCTGGCGTCCCCCAGGCAGCGGCCCTATGCGCTTTCCTTTTCTTGTGTCCATCCATGTGTGTTTGGAGTGCTGAATTACTCACCCGCAGAGGCACTCCAAACTCTCCGAGGAGGCTACGTTGGTGTTATGCAGCTTTGATTGCCTTTAGTCGCCTTTTACGACACCCTAGGCGGAGGATGGGTTGGTCCTATTCTGCTCTGCCGGGAACCACACGGCATTTATTATTATTATTATTATTATAGAAGAAAATACTCTTTGTGTTTATTGATGGTAAATTTTTTTGAATAAAATGATTATGAATGATCAGAACGCTTCGATTCGTTGGCTTACTTAAAGAAAAATAAAAGTATGGATAGCGAAATTGTCTACCCAACTAGCTGTGTCATTAATGGTTGCAGATTCGTTTAGGTATAACAAATGTTTTTAAGTACATAATTTGAGTATCTGTGTTTGTGTTGTCTGTTTCCGGATCCCCCCGGATCTTTCTCAGCAGTGCCACTTCAGACTTGTATCGATTGCCGTCTATTATCAATTCAAATTTACCAACCATACATTTTAAACGAAACATAATCAATACAAACTTTGACAGATCATACAACTCCCCAATAGCATTTTGAGACTTACCGATTCCGATATTTGTATTAGTCCTACATAATTATGTTTAACATAATCTGGAAGTGTTGATTGTATTTATTCTGTTTCTAAGCCTTTAAAATGACATAATGATAGTATGATAGTATATTGTACGAAAGAGCAAATTAATGTTATAAAATAGAGCATAAAGACTTCAGAGATAATATGCCAGATCTTGATATTATCCAATTAAATCATTCTAATCAAATGTATTGTGACCAAATTCAGTAAAAGGTTTTGAATGTCAGAGGGTATTCGATCTATGTTCAGAAATAGAATTCATCAAATTGGTTACATTGGATACAATCTTTTCAATATCTCAATGGTCTTTACGACATTTAAAGCCGAGATCTTTTTATACCAAAGAGACAATCTATATACATATAAGCAAATCTATATATAAATTACTGAGTCATTAGTTATTACAATATATAACGTAACAATTTCATTATAAAGTTACAACTATTAGTATTACAAAAAAACAATGTTCATTATTACAATGTTTAATGTTACTTACATTATTATGCGGACAAAGCAGCATGGTTCGAAATAAAAAATAAAAACAAACTTACTTATCATACTTATAGCCTAAGAGCTTTTGAAACTTTATAGTACATAGAAAGGACGTCCTTAATAAAAAAATAGGATAACCATAAACTAAAAAAAAGTGATCTAACAGATAGTAATACAGATAATTATGTATTTTTGGTAACAAAACAATGAAAAAAATTGACTTTCCTCTTCTTCCTTCAATTCTATTTAATGCTGTTTGTTTTGAGTATTGTGAATCGGGAAAGCATCTTAGGTATCGTGATGGATAGTACTTTGACCTGGGCGCTGTCACATTGCTGAACTTAGCAGTAAGATCTTCTGTCTATAGGCATACTAAGAAGGTTCTTCTGTTACCCACAGTAACTAAAATATCTCAGGCTCACCCCCTTTCTTCTGTCTTTACTCGATTATGCTGATTTTAGTAACCTGAACTTATCTCAGCAACTATTTAATAAGCTCGAGCGCCTGCAGAATCTTAATATACGATTTATCATTGGTCTCAGAAGGTAAGATTACATTATATACACCAACCGCAATACCGATCACAATTTAAATATGGTTAACAATTCGACAACGATGCTATTTACACACTTTCTTTCTCTCCCCTATCCTATCCTTTATAATCCTGATACTCCTCAATATTTCCAGGAACGATATCAGTTCTTGGGCTCGAACTCCACACCATATTTAATCCAGTTATAACAATCTACTCAAGATGCCTCTGAGACGAACGAAATGTTACAGTGAATCTTTCAATCTAAAGACAGTGAAATTTTGGAATGCGCTACTTGGTGATATTAGACGATCTCAATTTGTCAAAATATTTAAACGTCGTGTTAAGAGTGTGCATAATGCCGCTACGGTATTATCTAACACAAAATACGCAGTTTATCATTCATATTATATTTAGCGCTGTATGTCAATAATTTATGGTTATTATGTATGTATTGATGTCTGTATGTATGTGTGACGTGTGTATGTATGTGTGTATATGCACATAGTATTTTTAATTATATAATAGTAATAATAGTTAATAGTTAATAATATGTATGTAACATTTAATATATATGTAAGTTAATATGTAGGTTTGTTTGAGTATGACAGTGGTATTTTATGAATCTACTGCTTTTTGTCTAGAAATCCTATACGCATGATTGCCTGTAAGAAAACTATTTTAGTGATAATGCTACCATTGCGCATTTGTTGTAAATCTTTTATAATGTTATACATAATTCAACAATGTGTTTAATAAAATATTAAATAAATAAAAATACTCTTGCCTGACATTAGCCCCAAGATTTGTAAGAACAAATTAATAAAAAATTATGAAAACATGGCATAGTTAAAGTAATTAAAATAATAAATAATTATATCAAATAGGTTATAAAACCTAACGGTGATTGCGAAAGTCTCTAATTTAATTTAATGATTATTAGAACGAGAATAACCGAGTGGATTATCAACTTATATAATAAAATTTTTACTTTACATAATAAAGAAGAAAACAAAAAAATATATGAAATATACTGCAACATAATTTTCATGACAATTTTACATTAAACACAACGGGTGTAGTACACATAAATTCGTACCTTTCTTCAGGCAAAGGGCAGTAAATAAGTGCGTATACCGTTGCACTATAATGTCGCAATAAACAACGTCTATTGTACATTCTATTATTACCACAAACTACATCTATTGCCTAGAACACCAACACGAAACTGAGCTGACATTTTTACTAGAGTGCTTTTAGAATATACAGTCTACGCTTCAGGCCTAATGCCGTGGCGTAACGGTTCTCGCTGTTTAGCATAACAATAAATTCATATGCAATGCTGGTACAGTATAGTTCAATGTAAAGTACAGTAACCAAAATTACAATGAACACGTTAACCATATGAATGATCGTTTTTATTCCGTAAACATAATTGAAAAAAGTGTGGTTATTATTCAATTACACAGCTCAAATATTTTATTTGTTACATGTCATTTACCAGAAAATATTATTTGTGAAATATAAATGGGTCACACGAAAATAAAGTTTGGTTCTCACATGTGATATGCGACAAAGTAAATAAATCGACAATACGACAAAAACTGTCACCAACTTGAAACGCCGTGTGGATATTTATATCCCCATAGACCAAACTATTAAATGACAAGTTGCGTAACGTCGAAAATTTTGCTGGCAGAGTTTTGATAAACAGGTTTTTCGATGTTAAAATATTTTATCGTGAAAAAAAAAACCTATTAATAAACCGAAAAACAATATCTTCGGTTTTCTAATGTTTTATAATCAGATTCGGATAGTGTTCGAAATATACCTACGATGATATTACATTGTATAATTTAAAAATTTTAGATAGTGAAGATACAGAAATTATGACAAATTTTTATTTTTCAGAATAATAAGTTTTTAAATTTATGAACTTAGACCAACAAATCTCTTTTAATGTACCTCTGTAAATATTATTTCTAACTAGAAGTTATAGCATGTTTGAATACGGTATACAAATGTATTGTTTGTACAGAATTAAACATGGTATTTACCCCTTAAGGCATATTTACGTTGAAAGGACAGAATTTCAACGTAATTGAAGCATTGTCCTCGCACTTTATACAACTCTTTATGTTTAAAATTTAGATAGTATTACAGTCGATTAAAGTCAATTAAGAATTATTTTCAATTACTTTGTTTATTTGTAATACAATAAATGAAACTACAAATTTTACGGACTTAAACTAAAATTAGATGACCTTCTAGAGTGATCGTTTAGAGTGTTTTTAAAAATTGTTCTCGAAGCAATTAAAATATACAGATACCAATAGTGTGGTTACGCTAGAAAGTAGCATAAAATATTCCAGTACAGTGATTTATGAATCAAAATAAAGTCAAAATAATTTTTTATCCAAGTAGCCTTCAAAGGTACTTTTGAATAATCATTTTACAGAGTAATTATTTATTACATAATTACCTTATTAATTATATTAAATTTGATTTATATAGTAACACTAGCGGCCCGCCCCGGCTTCACACGGGTATTTAACTAAAATTTTAAAAATTATAATATTTTTTATCACCTACATACGCCATCTATCGTATAATTGTAGAATATCGTTTTTATATTTAGTGACATTTAACATAATAGTACCTATATTAATTGAAAATGATGTTTATCTGAAATATTAAAACGATTTCTATTCCTATCTATTGGTGTATTTTATGACTTATCAAAGGCATTTGATTGCGTGGACCACGGGATTTTATTAAGTAAACTAGAATGTTACGGTGTTAATGGTAAAGCTCTTGATCTCATTGCTTCATATCTATCTAATAGAATTCAACATGTATCAATAAACGGAACAATATCTTCTGGATCTGTGCTAAAAATGGGCGTTCCACAAGGATCGATTCTAGGTCCTTTTCTTTTTTTAATATACATAAATGATCTGCCATTTTGCGTTAAAGATATTTGTGATATAGTGCTGTTTGCAGATGACACATGACTTATATTTAAAGTTGATAGGAAAAAAGTAAATTATGATGACGTGAACAGCTCTTTATCTCGAATTCAGGATTGGTTTAAAACAAACAACCTCGTCTTGAACGCCAAAAAAACTAAGTGCGTTGTATTTTCGTTGCCTAATGTTAAACATCCAAATTATAATTTAAAAATAAATAACGAGAGGCTTATTGTCAATGATACTACAGTATTCTTAAGGATAAATTTGGACTCAAAACTTCAGTGGAATTCCCATTTGTCATCCTTGAATGGTAGACTCAGCTCCGCAGCTTTCGCTGTTAGAAAAGTACGACAACTGACCGACGTTGCTACTGCGCGTTTAATATATTTTAGTTATTTCCATAGTATAATGTCTTACGGTCTGTTACTGTGGGGTAATGCTACAGATATTAAGACTGTATTTATTTTACAAAAAAGAGGTATTCGCGGCATTTACGATCTTGGAGCTCGAGTCTCCCTACGGGATGTTTTTCCAAAGGTAGACATATTAACGGTTGCGTCGCAGTATATTTATAACAATATTGTATATATTCACCAAAATATTCATTGTTTTGAAATAAATAGTATTAATCGCGCTGTAAACACTAGAAGGAATAACAAAATTGTAACTCCAAGCTTCCGACTGCGCAAAGTAAACGTCTCCTTTCTGGGTTATGGTATTCGCATGTATAATAAAATCCCACAAACAATTCTGGAATTGTCTCATAATAAATTTAAAGAATTTATTAAGAAAAAGTTAATAGATAGAGCTTATTATTCGGTCCAGGATTATTTAGCTGATAAAGACGTGTGGACTTAGTGGCGCTGTATTTCATGCAAGATATTACTAATTTTGTACTAAAACACAGTTTATATATTATTTTCAAAAGAGTAACTGCGGAGTTTCTTGCCGATTCTTCTCTGCAGAATCTACATTCCGAATCGGTGGTAGCTTTACTTTTACAAAAAATAAGAATAATCACTACAATAATAATAATTACTAATTTTGTAAAATGACGATTCGAAAGTGCTCGTAGGGCCTATTTGAATAAAGTTATTTTTGATTTTGATTTTGATTTTATCATAATATATATAATATAACTCAAAAATAAGTTTTGTGAGTTTTTAAGATTCCTTAGACCAGATGGCGTTGGCCGCGTAGGTACCTTATTCTATTTTCTTAAATATTTATTTTTAAATTTAATTACAATGAAACAAAAACTAAATTATACTGTGAGTTATGTTTAATTTTTATGTATTAAAGTTATTTACATTGGTTTTGTACTTTTTACGTGATACGTGAACACAGAAAAAAACGATAAGAGATGGCGCTGATACAAAAAAATACGCGCTATTGAAATTTATTCTTGATGATATATAGTGTATTAATAAATCGGAGGTTTTAACAGATTTATTATTTGTGTAGATTATCGTGTAGTAGTGCAAGTACCTTAACGCCGGCGGTCGCGGGTTCGATTCCCGCTCGTGGCGGATATTTGTAATTGTACAAATATTTGTTTCTAGTCTGGGTGTTTGTAGGTCTCTCCACTTTGTCACATTCCCGGTTGTTATCATGAACATCTGATAGCGACTGTTACTCAGGCAGTGAAATTATCCATCAACTTACAGTGGAGCAGTGTGGTAGATTAAGCTGCAATCCTTCTCCTATATGGAAAGGGAGGCCTTTGCTCAGCAGGAGCAACGGGACGTTTACAGGTTGATTCAGTTACTTTCAGTTCATTGAAGCTACCACATCCAATTTGCCATTTAAACAGTTCAGCTAGTAGATAAACAAGCGTGTCGCAATTGATTAGGTAATATAATTTGTTTCACCTCATGTCAATCTGCTGTTTAGGTTATGGTAATCTATATTATAAAAAGAGGGTTTCTAGTGATAAAATAATCAATTAGATCTGATAGAGAGATATGACATTATGATTTAAATATTGAAATATATTAAATATTGAAAATCAATCACCCAACATCAATGATATTATTTTGTTTTTATATTTTTGACGTTTTCTTCGTATTCACGAATACTGGAAGTAATTATCATCTAGTTAAAGTAAGTAATTACTTAAGTTTGCCAACCACGTTCTACAATTAGTGAGTTCACTTCAGAATTGTTATTGAGAGCACTCAACAAGATCGGTCAATTACGAAGTTGACGTGAACTACAAGCAGAAGCTCAATAATTTAGGGCGTGCAGATCTGTGTTCGAATGTAAATTACCAATAACATTGACTTGGATACGCAAGTTTGCAAGTTTCATCTTCCTAAATGATTCGTTAGGTATTCATTAAAACAGAGTAATACTAAGGAAGTCCAAAGGAGTCTAATAACCCTCCGTTTTAATATTTAACGGTGGAATATTCACAATATTCAATCGAAGTAAGATTTGTATATGTACCTACATCATCGTAATTATAAAATTTTAGGCATAAAAAAATTTAACTAAACATTCAACTAGTCTTGCATAATAGTCAATCAAACAATCAATGACTTTTACTAGTAGTTAATTATATTTAAAAGACATATTTTATTTTATTTTTTACGCTTCCTGGATTTGTCTTGTCAAAACAATAAAATAATGATTTTGGCCATACAATAATTTTTTTTATGTTAGTTGGATACGCAAACTGACACACGTGCCACCTGATGGTAAGTGGTCGACGTCGCCCATGAACATAAACTAGTTTACCTGGAACTAGCCCAGACAACTCATTTATGTGTTGCCTATCCTGAGACATATGATGTTAAGTCTCGGTGCCAGTCATTACACTGCCTGTCTTGCCCTTCTTTCCGAAACACAGCAAAGTTGTTTCACGGAAGAAACAAGCAAGATGGTGGTACCCATGCAGCCGGGAGCGCGGCACAGCGCATCCCTCCCATCGGTAAAATATATTTTTACCGATGGGAGGTTTATATAAATATTTCTAAATTAAAAATAAATTAATATTTAAAAAATAAATATATACATAGATATATGATACGAGTATAGTTTAATTTAGCAGTAAAATAGTTATAAGTAAATTTTGCTACCACGGAGACATGAATTTGTACGAACCATGTCTCCTCTCTTTCTTGCTGAGGTGTCGTAAAAGGCGACTAAGGCCCTATGACCTTGATATATATGGCCACCACTATTGATGCGAACAACTGGACATCCAACGGATGATGTGGTGGTAGATTTTTCTATTCCAGAAATTTTACAATATTATACATATTTACAATTCAAAACTTAAAATAATTATTTACAAACAGTTTTGGTATAAATCATGTCCGCGTGGAATGGTGCCAAGAATACTAGCAGCATTTCCCCGTTGAATCGCAATTCCGATTCTTTGGGCAAAAAATGCACCAGCCCTCTTGTCACCAGTGGAGGCTATGAGTCGTGGGGTTAATTCTTTTAGAAAATTTTTAGCACTGCTACTCCAAGGTCCAAGTGTTTCGACTGCAAACGGCACAAAAATATAACTTTGGATAAGTGACGAATATTTGTGCCGTTTAGTCATTTCAGCCTTCTCCGCAGCGGCTCCCATTCTTACAGCCGTTTCCCTGATATGAGACGGAGCCAATGTATCGACGCAGGTTGCGTCCCACAAAAGCGCCCGTCCCCTTTCCCAGGGAATCAGCGTTAAACCATCAGGCCTCTTGCCATCATCGCGACTAATTCCAGTAGGCTCAATAAGAGCAGGAACGTCGATGGTGGCAAGAGCCCTTTTAATGGTTTCATTCAGGGAACCGTGGCGGGAAAACCTACCTGAACTCTTGTTGCAAGAAAGGCCGTGTAGTCCGAAAGAATCAACCTCCTTTCCGCACGGACATCTGTGTTCAAAACACAGACGTGCTCCCAACCGGAGACCTATACAAATTCGAAAACTTTCATTATCTAAAAGTGTCCCAAGGTTTTTTGACGGCATTGCGTGTAACCAGTGACCTGACTCTTTACTTGATAAAGCTAGAAGCCTTGCACGGTTTTTATCACTTGTAAGATTTTGCGTCAAATTTTCACGAGTATTGTGAACTAATGGCGCATCCCAAAGTTTTTGTTTTGTAACTTCCTTGGGGATATCGTCATTAGGACACCTCAACTTCCAGTTTTCTACTGCGTCTGTAGCATCTGTAATTTGGACTGAACTTGATTTTAAAATTTTGGAACATAGACCTTTGATACTATGTACAGAAGCAAGAAAAGCAGGAAGAGCGACACTAGAAATTTTTCTCACGCCGATGCCACCATCTCTAATTGGTAAAGTAGCTTGGGTCCAAGAATTTTCATCAAAAGATAAATTTAGAATTTTTTCTAAAGAGCATTTTAGAGTGGCATCAATTTTATCGGTCAAGCCAGGGAATTTCCAAATTGGGCTCGTGCGAAGTATGTACATTAATTTTGGGACAAAAAGACAATATTTCAAAATAGTATAGGCTATATGAGAATTTAGAGTACCCAATTTGTCAGTATTGTCCAGGAAAATTTTAATTTTACTGTCTAAAATTGACTCTATGCCTTCATCAAAAAGTGGAGCACCTAGAAGGCAAAGTGTATTTTTTTGAAGTATTTTCAAATTAGGTGCAATTTTATAAAATAATTCCGTTGCCAAATTAATTTTTTTAGGAGATAATATATCTGTGAAAAAAATTTCACATTTCGAAAAGTTTAGTTTAAGGCCAATGCTATCGAACTCGTTTTTAATTTTGATTAAATCTTCAATGACATCATCTACTTTGCCTCCTATGGTTCCATCATCTAGGTACCATATGTTAAATTTAGATTTTAAATTTGAAATGCATTTGTGGATACCTAGACTAAAAAGAGCCGGACCTAGTGGGTCCCCTTGCTGAACGCTGACATTAGAGAAAATTGTGTTTTCGCCAAAGAGTAATTTACATGGTGAACTGTAACATTGCCAAACATATGGATAAATTTCAGGAAGATTTAATGAGACTTCGTTAAGCAAGGTTGCTCTATCTAAAGAATTAAAAGCATTCTTTTCATCAACTTTCAGCAGCACTTCCGCCTCATTTCCTTTTAAAAAGGTACGGGCCGAATGAACTGCTGCTTCACAGCCTCCTTTAATTCCAAAACCCACCTGTATTGGTTCAAACTTTGTTTTTAGAGTGGAGATTATGTGCTTACATGCTAATTTAGACGCCAAGCGGCGAAATGTGGTCCCAATAGCAATTGGACGGATGCTACCGTCTTTTTTATTAAATGCACATAATCTTGCACCATAAATATGTGGCAAAAAAGATGAAGTCACCTTACCAGATAACATAAAATTACAAAGTTTAGTTATGTCATTCAAGAGAGCCCTGCCAGCGTCCCCAGCTGAAGCACTCACAAGATCTTTAAGATGTTGTGGTGTGATGCCGTCTATGCCGCTAGCAGAGCCGCTTGTGAACGACATAATTGCGGCATAGGTGTCTTCATCCTTAACCTGTAAAACATTATTTGAACAGGGTGGATCCGGAAGCAACGAGGCCGGATTTGGTAACGGATGCTTTTCGCGTAAGGCTTCCAGCGTTTTGTTATCAAACGGTGCGAGGGTATCGCTAGAGAAAAGAATGCGAGCAGCATTCTTAAGATCTCCATCCATTGCTTTATTTTCAACAATTTTTTTTGAGTCAGAATACAAAGGGCGTACAGAGTTTTTAGGAATAATAATCGGGGTATCTAATAAGCTCTTTTGTTTTAATTTAGCTGATAAAGAATCATTTTTGGTTTTATCAGCATGTAAAAATTTATAAGAAAACAAAAAGAGATTTTGCCAGGCCGAATCAGTGTCCGAAAAACATTTTTGAATAATAGCTGATAAAGATCTAGCTAGAGATATCCTCGCTCCTCTAGGAACTCGTTTAACGAGCGGTATATTTTGGTGACATTTAATAATAAATTTATCGAAGGGAATCGAATTAATATCACTGGTTATGTTTGTAGAAATATCTGATATAATAGGCAATGAATGCACCAAGGGATCGCTGTGGCAACGGGAAATGTGAATTTTTAAGCCTTTGCGGCCTCTAAACAACCTTCCGTTAGTGCATTGGGGACATGTCAAAAGTTCCGGTTGAGATGCGTTGGTTGTTAAAACATTGTATGACATACCTATTATTAAATTATACACTGTACACTTAACTAAACACACATAGAGTCACTATAAAGGCGTTGCTGCGGCGACGACAGCACGGAGACCCGTTGTAGGGGCTGCCGGCTGTTACCTCAGGCCGCTGTCTCTGCTCGGCAACGCCACGCTCAGGAAATCTGAAAAACGAAAAACATTTTAAAAAATATTGAAAATTTTATATATTTCCGAGATTATTGAATTTTTTTATTCAATTAGATGTCAATTTAATAAAGAAATATGGTCAAAATAGAAATATATCAAAATAAAATTTAGAGAGCAAAATTTTGAAGTTGACATCCAACTGACATTCTAAATATTTTCTAAATATTTTTGATAAGTACTTAAAATTTCGTTGAAATAGTTCTAGTCATTTGCGAATTCTTTATCATCGTGACATATTAATTTGTATTAAAAAATGTTAAATACTCGCGGTACGGAATCGGTATATAAAATGTGCAATTAAAAGCTATTATTCGTGTTATTTTACTGTACATCCCTAATTTCTTTATCACTGAGCTTAAATAATGCAAATATTTGCTTCACCTTTTAATGAGGGTCGATGTTATTGTTCCTGAATAATTTAGTACCTTTTATTTAATTATACTTAATATTTCTATACATTAAATCTCAATTTTGTCTCTTACAAAAGTACCACTTAAGCTATTTGACAGTTCCATAATTTGATAATAAGATTATCTAGTATTGGGTTTATAAAAAAAAAAAAATTGTTGCACGAACAAAATAATGCCTTTACAATAGCTTTAAGATATTATTTAAAAAAAAAATGTAAGTACAATTTAGTAGAATTTACTACAACTAACAAAATCATTATTTAAGCTATGATAAAACTGTTTCTATAGACAATGACTGGTCATAAATTACACTTGGAACAGGAAAATAAAGAAAAAGATGATAAAAACATCCTAAATATTAACATTAATTTTCCCGGGGCGAGGCTCGGTCTACAAAAATTATGTAAAACATTTGTTTTCTGTTCGGTGGTCCAAGACTGTTGCGGTCTTGAGAATGGAGTAGTATTAAATCATTTTGTGTAAACTGTCACTTAAAATAAGGTACTGACCTCGATTTTGTGGAAAATTAATTTAAATTGTCTCACCAGCATTAAATTTAATATAAGGTAATTAAAGGAAAACCCTAATTATTAATTAAATGCTTCCTAATCCAAAACGATATGCATTAATTTTATTATAATTAACTAATATTTTAACCACACTTATTTTATTAGAAGGACTATTTTAGCTAAGCTACTCTAAGGTTAATGACTAAATCATAATATTATGTTTCAATTAAAGTTTGTTTCTAACAAATCTGTATGTAGCAGTTTTGACAATTTTCAAAGAATTTGTCAAGAGTCTTTGAAATGTAATATTTGCTATTCTAATGTTAAAATGTAAGCCGCGGGAAGCGTAGATTAATAAACTATATTACCTTTATTCATAATACCTGTTAATTTGCAGGTTATGTAATTGTGTATATATATATATATATATATATATATATATATATATATATATATATATATATATATATATATATATATATATATATATATATATATATCTTATATCTTTAAACGAGCAATTCTTGTATATATATAATCGGAATCTCGGAAACGGCTCCAACGATTTTCATGAAATTAAGTTTACAGGAGGTTTCGGGGGCGATAAATCGATCTAGCTAAGATTTATTTCTAGAAAATGTTGTTTTATCCCTTTTTTCAGGCATTTAAAAAATATCGTTAGAATACGAAGATAAATTTCGCTGTCATTGATAAGTGTGTAACAGGTCCGATGTGAACCGGGCGGATTCGAATTAAGAAGACTCCAGGTTCGAATCCAGATGTCTCCAGAACTATTTTTCTTTTTTTTTTCAAGTTCCTTCTTTTGTGAGAAAAACTATTATTGGGAGCCCTTTACTAACTGGATGACCGAGCTTTGCTCGGTATTTTATTTTTTTTATTTTTTGTAATTCGTGTTTTTTGGAAACTATATTATTTACATACGAATTACGAACTGATGATATATGAATAATATTTTTCGATATTACCGAAATAATAATAAAAAAATATTTTATTTATTTTATTTATGTATTTCAACAAACTTATGCTATTTTTACAGGATATCCTAATGCAACAGCACAGTAACCCAAACCTAATTTATATTATAAACATCTTTTTTTTAAAACTTAAACACAGAACAGTATTAATTATTAATTATATACTCTATAATCTAAATGATAATATAGGTATAGGTAAATAGTACTTTTTTTGAATTCGCTCAAAGAACAACATATAACTGGTTATTTAAATAAAAAATCACGAGTACAATTAAAAGCTTCTAGAATATTATTAGAATACGAAGGTAAATTTCGGCATAGTCTACAAGATTATAATAACTTAGGTGGGTAACCTGTATACCTGGTTCGAATCTCGATGCCTCAAGTCTCATTTTTTTTGCCTTTTTTATTCAAGTTCCCTCTTTTGTAAAAAAAAGAACTATTATTGAGAGCCCTTTACTATCTGGATGTCTAAGTTTTGCTCGGTATTTTTTTTTTATTAATCGTTCTTTTTTTTTGGAAATTATATTTAGATACGATATAACTGATGAAATATGAATAATATTTTCGATCTTATCTATATAATAATACAGTATTTTGTGTCACAAGGGGATGAAAGTACTATTTTTTGTCCGAGCCGAAGGCCAGGGTAGCAAACATACGGGAATGGATGTAGTACTTTCGTCCCATGTTGCACATACTTTTTTACTACCTAGGACGAAAGTTCAGGTTTTGTCCCTGTGAAGCGGGGACAGAAAGTGTCACTTTTTTTCCCGCTTCACAGGGACGAAAATCGAACTTTCGGCGGAGGTAGAAAAGAAAAATATATAAACTGGTTATTTAAATAAAAATCACGAGAGCAATTAAAAATTGCTAGAATATCATTAGAATAAGAAAGTAAATTTCGCCACCATCTATAAATTTATAATAGGTCAAGTGAGAAATCGGGCGGTCTTGAAAACGGAAGATTTATCCTTTTTCTTCAAGTTAGTTTATTGATGAGAAAATATATTATTAGGATCTCTTTTTATTTTTTTTATTTAAATAACCAGTGACTATTGTTATATTATTATATCGGTAAGATTAAAAATATTATTCATATTTTATCACTATGTAATTTGTGTCTAAATAAAGTTTAACCGAGCAAAGCTCGGTCATCCAGGTACTATATATATATATATATATATATTAGCAAACCCGGCGAACTCCGTTTCGCCACCAGATGGCTTCGTTTTTTGTAACATTTCGTTTGGGGATTAAAAGATGAAGAAAAATGAAACGTACTTATTTTCGTGAGGGATACTCACACCACGTACTGGCGCCATCTGCTCCACCACCATGCAAAACCATATTGGTTTGTAGTATATGCTATGTATCAGAGATGGCGCTGTATGTGAAAAATGATTTTCCCTTTTTTTCTGCTTTTCTGTTGAAATTTTTCCTAAATTTTGTTTGCTATAAATCTCACGGAGCCTGAGACCTATCCAACGAATGCAAAACCGTGGAAATCGATTCGTGCGTTCTGGAATTATAGCGTCAGGAAGGAAAACCAGACTAATTTTTATATTATAAATATATATATATATATATATATATATATATATATATATATATATATATATATGTGTGTGTGTGTGTGTGTGTGTACCACTACTACTATACCACGTCTATAACATATCAATTTCAACTTTTATTCGTGTAATATGTAATATACTAAAATAATGTAATATGGACGTAAACATTAAAATTAATAAAAAAATATTTTGATGTTTAGAAGAAACTTATCTAAAACATAGATTAAAATGTCAAAGGACCTTTGATTAAAATAACTTTTCTTTCCATTTGCAAATAATTTTTAATAAATAAATTTTCTAGAGAAAACTTTTTGTTAGAAATGAAAAATGTTTTACTTTGTTTTACGAAGCCAATTTCGAGTCCTACCTAATCATGGCTAAACTTAAGAAAATTGCGAATTATATTTTTTTTTGTCACAGGATTAAAGATTTAATTTGAGATCAAACTCGACCTCCTATATTTTCTTTATTTTTAAATATGATCTTCTTCGTTACGTAAACGATGGAATATGTTACGTATGTACGCCTATGTTTGAAACGAACTAAAATGAATCAGCTTCTCCATATAAGGGGGCATCCATTAATTACACTACCATCCCATCAGGCTTTACCAATATCTTAGCATGAAGCTATCTAATGATCTTTCCGACTCTAACAAGTCCATTATAGCCATTATAGGCCTTCTACATGGATCGTCAAAGCACACTGTCCTGAGCTATTCTAAAATGGCCATAACTTGCAACTATTTTAAGGTCTGTCTATTTGGTGGAAATTCTGTCGATACTGCGCTTATCTCTGGACTCTTCCTGAGTCTCTGCCAATATAACTATATTGTCATCAAAGAGAAATTGTGTCACGTACTAACCATTGACTTTATTGCCAAAACTATTCCTATACAAAAGTTGAATGAATTTGTGACAAGTAAAAGTAGCATGATATAGCACCATATTTGAGTTATCATTTAAAATGCTGGGAATACGAGCAACTAATGTGTGTTACGGGTATTTCTCCAGAATATCCTTGACCAGGTTAATTTACTTCGGGCTGTCACCTTCTAAATCTTTACACCAATAGATTTTAGGTCTTGTTCCACGACGACAATCTACCGAGTTTTGGTCTGCTGCGTCTCCTTTGGTTGACTAACTTACTATCTAGTAGACGCTCAGGTATTTTAACATTCCAAAATAAAAATAAAAAGTGTATCTAAAACCTCCGATATTCTATTGTTATTTTATTTATTCTGACAAGTTTAAAACTAGAACTTTGCTAGTTTCATTTGTTAGCTATACCTTCAACCCTATAGAGTTAATTTGTGAGTTTCAGTGCATGTTGGCATTTCCAGTCTATGTTAATTGCCTAAAGTTTAACAAAGGCGAGTTACGAATGGAGTTTGTTTGCAGATGAACACTCTACACTATTAATTGTTTAACCCTTGTTAATTTAAAAGTGGCACAAGTACATAATATAGACGTCACATGTAGAATAAAATTGTATATCGTGTAGAATTTAAATCGGGGAATCATGTAAATGCTGTAATCTGTGTAATGCTATGTATTCTAAAGACAGTATATGATAATAGGAAAATGTTTAAATTTTTTTTTTTGAATACGAAAAACAAAGTTAAAGTTGTATATAAAAATATCACTCGTTGTTAAGGAATAAATATAACAAGTGATAGAAAAACATTTGGACAGTAAATATTAATATTAATATTAACAGTTATTATTAATACAGTTAATTTTTACAAACAGGTAAACGAATTTTATTCATATCCCTTTAAATTAAAATTAAAGTAGCTGCTTTTGCCATTGCGTTTTAGTTTTTCTAGGAATTTCTTATAAGAAAATTCATAAAAAATAAAATAAAAATAAAAGTAAGAAGATTTTTTTACATTTCATCTACTATTATTGTTCAAAAAAATTACCGAAATGAACTGAACTGAATGAATGATCAATGATGATGTAAAGATCATACTGCTGGACAAAGGCCTCTTCTCCATATAGGAGAGTTGGAGCTTAATCCACCACACTTTTTTACTGAGGGTTGGTGGAAAATTTCCCCTAGCAGGAGTAACGACAGCTATCAGATGTCTATGATAAAAATCGAGACCGACGGCTTTACGTGCTGTCTGAGGCGCGGTGGGGAGGCGCGGAACCTAACCTAACCTAACATAAGAACCCAGACCAGAAACAAATATCTGCCCCGTATTTTTTTTTAATGTTAGTTGGAGAGGCAAACTGGCAACCGTTCCACCTGATGGTAAGTGGTTGACGTCGCGTCGATGAACATAAACTAGTTTACCTGGAACTAGCCCAGGCAACTCATTTATGTGTTGCCTATCCAGAGACATAAGGTGTTAAAGTCTCGGTGCCAGTAATTACACTGCCTGTCTTGCCCTTCTCTCCCAAACACAGCAAAGCTGTTTCACGGGAGAAATAAGCAAGATGGTGGTACCCATGCAGCCGGGAGCGCGGCACAGCGCATCCCACCCACCGGTAAAATTATGTATAATGATAACCCCGTATTAACATGTACACATACAAATATCTACCCCGAGCAGGAATCGAACCCGCGACGGTCAGCGTTGAGGTGACTATTCGCACCACTAAACCAGAAACGAGGAACAATTAATAATTAAGTTATTTCACACAGCAGTTTTAAGAGTAACAAAATAAAGCATAAGATTACTAACAGTCTGTTATGAATACGTTCTTTTTCTCACGACAAATTATGTAACTAAACCGCTGCGATATTTAAGGCGTTAAAACTAATATATGAGAGCGCATGGTTAAGAGAAAATAATAAGAAGTAGTTTACATAAGATATTAATAAAATGATATATAAATCTTGACAGAAAAGACAAATGATAATATTGATACATACATGACAAGTAGATTATAATTTTTGTTCTTGGTTTTCGGATTCATAAGAATATATAATCCACCATGCTGCTCTACTGCGGGTTAACGGATTATTTCCCTATCACGCGTACCAATCACTATCAAGTGTCTGAGATAACAACCTAGATCGACAGATCGAGATACGGGAGAAGCATAAAGACATATATCTGGACCAATAACAAATATTCGTACAAATACAAATATTCGCAAAAAATGTAACAAAATGTTTTTGTTTGAAAGTCTTTCTATTTTGGCTAATTTTAAAATATCTATATATCGGCTTTAATTAACATGGACGATCTCGGGCATAAGCGGAACGATAAATGATAAAATGCCATAGTCTCTCGATAAAATGACGCAAATTAATTCAACTATTAGAGATAATTTAATAGTAATTAAGTAAATAAAGATTATTTATTCAATAATTTCATTATAAACTGATAAGCTTTACATAACATATTATCCCTTATTACTACTAATTATACTGTTTTGGCTTTCAATTAGTCTAATTATTGAATTAGACGGCTTGATAACTAAATGACGCAGATATCATTTTTGTCGAAATTAAGTTAGATTTGAAACTTTTAGGAAACCAGAAATAGCCAATGTTAGAAAAATATTATAATTTTAACCATTTTTATCCCACATTTTATCCCACATCACTACATTGCTACCCACTTGTGCGCAAAATATTTGAACGCACTGATGCAAGTGACACAAATATGCAAAATAAGTTGAAGTAACACAATGAATTAACACGTTGACTGCAGCCGCCACAATACCCGACATTCAGTTGTTTCTGTATCATGCGTTTTGAACCTGTAGCTATACTTTTTGTATCCACGTTATCGGGTCAAAACAACTTGATCGGGTTTTTTTTTAAACAGGCGTCTGTATCTACTTTTCATATCAGTAAATTTTAAAGAGTCGAAAATACTTTATTGTTAAAAAACCTCAATTTCTCTTACTATAAGCGTCTCATAAAGTATATCGAAACGTAATATTATTTTTGATCCAACCAATAACGACTACTAAGGAAAACCAACCGCAATTAATCAGAGAATACGACGAAGATAAATTATAAAGTAGACAAAGACAAATGAAAGCGGATGACACCTTTTCATTAGAAGAATCATCAGATTGGGTCAACTACAATAGTCAACCACAATTGCTGTCACCGGAAGACTTACTAAATGTTTTTGTGATGTGACATTTACGGAAAGAGTAATATTTTATCTTGTATAATAATGTCCATTCTTATATTGTAAATGAAATTTTATGCTTTTTAAAATTCACCTCGGGCTCTGAAGGAAAACTTCATGATGAATCTTGCTGGTCTTGGAAGAAATTATCAAATATGTATAATATTGCTAACCTGCAGTGAAGCAGCGTGGTAAATTAACCTCGAAAAATCTTTGAATAGTAGTGCGAAATTAACTAGATATTATACTACTTATTAGCTGTGCCTCTAACTTGATCCGTGATTGCCAGCCTTTAAGAAAACTTATGTAAGCCAGGTGATAAGCATACAGCAAGATGAGCCGTACGTTCAAAGTATCTGTGCGTTTCGGGTTCTATGTCTGTAATTACTGAACTAAGAAGTCTAAAATCTTATAATATTTACGGGATAATATTTAAAATTGGTATTTTCTATCGAATAAAATTTTAATAATAAAAACTAAGAGAAGTAACTTCAACAACCGCGATGTAATGCGTGTATATTTATATTGTAACATGTGTAATAGATATTGTGTGATTTATTTATTTTTTTCAAAATATCTTCAATGTTCATAATTAGACCTGTTACAGTTTTCTTATAAGGATAGAGGTCTTGCGATTCCATGTTATCTTAAGTTACTTTCTAATTATTATTTTTTTATTACTGCGTTAAATCGATTTTTATTTTTCGTATTATTAGGTTCATTCACAAATGTGAATTTGATTTGTATGAAACTAGGTAGATGAAAAAATTTAGCATAACATTTTATTGGTCACTTGATAAAAATAAAATTCTCTATACGGCTTTCAGCTTATTAAACTTTTGAGTTTCTCATAAGATTGGCGTGTGACATTGTGGTGTGTATGTTTTCCGACACAGCATTTTCACTTTGCGGTTTTAAGCCGTTTAATCTGAATATTTTATTACATAAGTGACAATATTGAGATGATGACGTTTGAGGTTGATTCGTAGAATGATATTAAATAACTTATTACCTAAGGAAGAAAAAAAGGTAGGAATCCCTTGAGAAACAGGTTCCACAACAAATTTAATAATAAAAAAAAAAGAATTCTTTAACTATGTACTTATTAGTAAAGATTGGATTTTTTGTTAACGCACTTTCTTGTTTTAAGAACTGTCATAAAATATACCTTCCAAGGTATCGTTATTGCAAACTTAACTCCCTGAAATAAAATGTCGAGTGGCGAGGCGAAGAAAATGAGAAGATCGTTTATGGAAACATTTATGTTTCGCGATACTTTGTGATTTAATGTTGTCTGAAAAGTTATATACTGATTATAATTATTTATATATATTTTTAAATAATCTATAGACATCATTTGTTTTTCTTATTCAAAATACCTAAATATATTAATATTTATATTGATCGGAATACTATTTAGAAGGAAATTTAATACTCTAAAAAATTGTTTCTTAAAATTTTTCGTTAAATTCATTCCTTTTAACGATGTTGTCGATGCTTAAGTTAATATTCGAGTTATTTTACGTCAATTTATTTGTTATGTTTCGAATTATTATGTTTTGAAATGTCGCACTATTAGGAAAAGATCTCTTTATTATGAAATAGGATATAGTAGATCTCATATTTCGCTACTCGACTCGCCTTTGGTCTGGATCTTTTCCTTCGAGGTGCTAGAATTACAAGGCTACTCTAGAACATGCCACATACAACTGGCTGTAGGAGAAGCAGCTTTTACTCAAGTATACTACCGCTACCTTAAGAGTTTCACCTTAAGCTTTGTTTATGATAAATACATACTCATATACACTAATACATTATATTATTATCCAGTTCCCGGAAATCACCATTTCCTATTCCTATTCCATTCCGGCAACTTCATCTTTACTTCAATGGTAATAGCTTCATTATGACGTAATCCTATTGTAAATTACAATTGATCTCATAAACGCTTTAAAACTCGAATCACAGTCAGTTAGCATATGATAAAATTATATTAGGATAACTAGCAGAATTTTAAGCTATATTTATCGTCTGAACACTAAAATCACCGTATGTTTATTATAAAGATAACGTTCAACTATATTTTACTTGAAATTAATAAACTAGCAAATACCAAAGTTTTTTTGACAAAGAAACTTTTGATATCCGTGATATACCCATATAATATGGTAGAGTGATTTTTTTTTTATATTCTAGAAAAATATCTGTTTATTCAAACGTAGTCTTCGAACAGGTATTTTAAATTTGTATTATTTAACTTTTTATATGATATAAAATATTTAAAATGTAGACATATTATAATCAGCGTGTTGAATACTGTGTAAATATTTACACTATCTCTATATTTAACTGTAGTTAACTAAATCGATTGGTACTAGTCAACCGGTTAGCGGAGCAACATTAATTAGCTTGAATCCAGCTTGCGCTATACTGAACACACAGATATATACATATACATTGCACGCATCATAAAGGCACACATCTTAAATCTATAGATCCCAATAAATGAATTGAAAGCAAACTAATTTAGATAGAAAATAATTAAATTATAAACGACTACTGAGTCGTCTGAGACCACTGGGTCGGGAATAATGTTTTCATTCATATTATAAATTAATGCTACTGAAGTGCTTATTATTTTGGTAATTTCGAAAATATTTTAACGTTACAAAGCCTAAGTTTACTTATTATTAAAAGTAAAGTATTAGTTAAAATTTACTTATTATTAAAGACGGCTATAGGCTATAAAATATCACGCTACAACTCTTAGAAGAAGAGAATCATAAACGTGGATGCAATCACGCGGATCATTTTGTTAATTAATAATGTTTTTTTTATAATGGACATGTATACGCCAGTCGCATTGTAACTCTTACAAAATAATCGCAACACGCACAAAAAAAGACTTAAACAAAAATATTTCAATTACTAAAATCTAATTAAATAAATCAACAAGGGATAACTTATAAAAATCAAAAATCATTCTAGCAGATTCTGATAAGGGACCCAATTTATTATTATTATTATTTCGTAATGTCGATTTAACTATGGAGTACCTACGGTAAAATTCATATGGATTTATGTTTACACCCTCATTGTTACGAGTATACACACATTGTAAAAATTGTAGTAATAAATAGATAAATAATTTAAATGTTAATAGATATATCGTCTTTAATTCTTATAATTAAAGTACGGAATCTATATTACTAATTTACTATTAACTTTCTAAAACTCACAAGTAACATACATATTATAGCTACATAATATAAATTTTGTCACCTTTAAGACGACTATTACCGACAAATTCCTTATTAAAACAGACAAACAATTGAGGCGACCAGAACCAGAGCGGCCCAAACCACAATTTGTGATATATTAGTTGAACACGGCAATGCCCCTTTTCAAACCCCTAAGTTCATAGCCAGAGTGGCTCAAAGGTAATATCAGTAAACAATCATAGATGACGTTAAAAAAATTTGATTCTTAAAACAATTGAAAGGGTTTGAAAAGTGGCAATTGCCGTGTTCAACTAATATATCACAAATTGTGGTTTGGGCCGCTCTGGAACTGGTCGCCTCAATTACAATATACCTAAAGACATATTAATATCTGTTATTAGTTTAAAATACACGTTAATATTCATATAACAACATAATATTCAGTGCTTTCAAACATTTGTACAAATAATTCTATTAAATCAATATTGTAAAGGTATAAGATCAATTTGTAAAGCTTTACAAGTAAATTAATATTTGTTCGATTCAACCAAACTCAATTAAACTTGTGACGTAAGTGCGTTCTCAAAATATCGAAGGAAAACCTCGAGTCGAATTTCTTTGGTTATTACCATAGCTTTTGTAATAAATAAGGAAAGTTTTACTCGGAGTCAATTAGCGTAGAATGTCCCGAGAGGAAGGCGAAAAATTTATAACGAGATATTAACTTGAACTTTCTGTCAATGATTAGGCACTTAAAGCAATTTTGGCTTATTTTTTGAAGTTATACAGTCAGTGAAAAGCACAGCTGAGCAAAGGGCTGTTTACTTTTGTGCTAGAAGGGTTGGAGTTTATTCACCACGTTGTTCTACTTCGAGTTGACAGATATTTTTTCTAGAAGGAATATCGATCATGTGTTTGATAACAACCAATACCAAAACACCTTTACGAACTCTCCAAGGAAAAGTAGGGAGACTAATAAGGTCAGACCAGAAACAAACTTGTACGTATATAAATATCCGCTACTAGCGGAAATTGAGTCCGCGACCGTCCGTTCTAATGAAACATTCATTAGTACTACCCCAGAACTAAACTGAGTCGATTCGCACATAAGAAAAAATAAACAATATTTAATAGCCTTAAATAGAAATTCAATAAAATACATATAGAAAGAATTTTCGAGATGATAAATTGTACTAATACGTTTTTTTTTTCATTGTAATAAAAATGAGACAGAAATTCTATTATTACTAATAAGCAAATAGCTTTTGCTTGTGATTTCGTATGCATGTAGTATAGAATTAGGAATCTAAAAATAACAGCTGCATAACATGGGGAATTTCAGACTTTATCAAGTCATAGATTTCAAGTTAAATAACCATTTCAAAAGGAACAATCACATCCTATTTCTATTAGTTACAGGCATAATTGTAGACAAAACTTTAAAAAAATATATCTGTAAGATCCTTTTTATAATAGCAATCAGAAACAAAATTACATTTTTAGCAAAAAATGACATTACGTTTTATTAAAATTATCAGTGTAGATACTACGTATAAATCTAAAATGATACTTTCAAAGTATTTTTTTTTTCTTTCTTTCAATATTCAATCATAGTATCATATATTCAAATAATTCGGAGTAACTCACAAACTCAGTCTTTGTTATTTTCCTTTTCAAACGACAAATAACAATTTGCGAGGCCGATCACATGTCACCCTTATCCTATGCTCGGATATTTCCAATTTCGTCGTAAAAATACATCCAGTGACGAAGTGTGGATCACGTACACATGTTTTATGTTGCCCTGGTACCTTCGTTGCGATCATTGTCACATTCTCATAAATTACATTGAAAATTATCTATAAATAAAATTGTGGGTATATAATGTAATTTTATTTGATTTATCTTCTAAAGCGGTTCATTGGTTTTTTCTATATGACAACCCGCTCGGTTTTACCCGGCTTGACATTTACCAATAAGCTTCTATGAATCGTAACGTAATCATAAACAATTCAAATATCAGAATCTGTAATGAAAAAGTTTTTACTTGATTCTGAAATCGGTGTGTTCAAAACAAACAATCTCTTCACCTTTATTATATTTTTCTAAATATTATTTGTAAGTCATTGGTTATATATTATATAACGATTGCCGTTAAACGTTGAATAAGCAATGAGAAAACAAATTTTAATTGTGTATTTATAAAGTCTATTCTAGAATAATTCCTTTGTATGCTATACGCGTTGCTGGTTGCTTAGAGAAGATTATGTTTAACGTTTAATGACTTCGCTTCTACGAGTCGCATTGTGTTTGATGTGTGTGTAATGTTCAAGCCTTTATATAAACGGGTTATTTATTTATTTATTAGAATTACCAACAGAAATGACAATAGTTACACACAAAAAAATACATAATAAAATAAGAGTATAATTATTTCTTTTTACAGGTACACATGTATAATTGTATAACATGCGTTAATCGTTTAATATTTAAACGATGATAAGGAAAAAAAATACTGAAATACAATTTGGTTAAATTAATATAGATTGTTAAAAAGAAACAAAAATTATTTGATAATACTATATTTAAACAGTTTTACTATTATATATCGATGAAAATAAAAATGATACATCTATCAATTAATCAATCAGTTCTTATTAAAGAAATCGACTAATTTAAATCTAAAGTTTGGTTAAATCAAAATATTGAGGCCAAAAATTTTCGAGGACAGATCGTTGTAAGTGCGTGCCAGTCTGGCTAGCGGGGAATATTTCCCTGTTCTGGAAAGGATCTGTAGAAGGAAACATTTAATAAAGCCTGCGGTTGCCTAGGTAGTCTTGATGGCACATTAAAATTAAATAATTAAACTATTAGTGGACAATCGATGCTTTTATTGAGAATTTTGAATTGGAATATCATGTCTGAGATAATTCTACGCGATTGTAGTGATGTAATCTTATATCTCAATAATCTAACAACTGTCTTTCGTAATAATTATTAGTTTGATTTCTATTCGAACGGCACGCAAGATGACGCAGCAGTCATTTTTGTAATTTTTCTATTTGAGTAGTATGGATTTTGTAGTGAGGATTCCAAATTTGACTACAATAAGTTAACTTCTAACCAGACTATTATAAAGTTTAATTGTAGTAGATGGTTATCTGAATTCTCTGGAATTCCTCAATACAAAGCCTAGTGATTTCGCAGCTGAGGTGATTATACCTACTATCGATATGATTAGGTATTAAATATTCAATGTAATAAGAATTTTGAAAATGACGTATAAAATATATATGTTTGTAGCATTGTGGTAGACTTTATAAATAAAACACATTGAAACTACAAAAAAATACCTATAAGCTTACGGAAAATAAAAAAAATTGTAAATATCTGAACGAATATTCTGTAATTACAAAACAAGTTTTTATTATTATTTGTAATTAATCTCACTGAACAAAACCGTATTTCGGAAGACACTAAGCTGAACTACAACGAAAATCCAGTTCAAAACCGTAGAAAATTTTGCACAAAAGGTTAGATGAACTGACAATAAGTAGGGAATCGTAAAGTGTTTTTGTAAAAACTGCTAATAGATAAGAGTTTTGTCTGGATTTCGTTTACTACAAATTTAGTCTTTACAATGTACGTTGGAAAGCGTAATAACCATTTTTCTTATTGAACATCTTGTAGCTTCTATATCAAACTATATACAAATCAAATAAGTAATAAGTCAAATATATAAAATTGTGCGTAATATTGATATTCGTAAAATATATTGGACTCTCAAATAACATTGTTTTGTATAATTTATAATCTATACGTACAATATATGTAGGTACTTATAGTATCTTCCGTTTTTTTTCAGCTGGCACCATTCATTTTGAATAAAAAATTAAATTTATCTTCTGGACCCTATAGCTTAGAGTCACTATCCTACAGTCTGTTATAGGACTTTATCTTCGAAACCATGACAAGAGGAGTTAAGCTTACGACAGCCGGAGGATTTAAAAAAAAACCAAAGGCTTTTCTATACTTTAATTAAAATACTAAAATTACAAATAGACCTATTCTAACATATATTAGTGTGCTAAAATCAACTATGGAATGATAAACTACTTATTAAAATATAAAGTAAAATATTAAAAATGCTGATACAAAGTATTAATTCCGGTCACACATTGCAGCAGTGAGTCGTGGCAACACGCAGCGTCTGAGGTTCTCTCGTACGAATTGCATCTAAAAATGTGCTTTAGCTCTTCGAAGGACGGAACCTTCATCATCATCATCATTCACAACTTACGGTTTTACTAATTACTATTTCCTGGGGTTATTTTTTATTTTTACAAACTGTTTTTTTTTTTGTATTTATCATTAACAATATTTTGGCGTGCGGTGACCAGCAGATAAGAATAGTCCCCACCTCTTTCTTACCGAGGTGTCGTAAAAGATGACTAAGACTATATATGGTGGTGGCTGTATATACGAGGGAGCGTTTTTATGTTCGCGGAATGAAGGGTAAGGGGTTGAAATAAAAAAACCAAATTATTTTTCCTTTTCAATATATTCTGCAAGACGGACACATTTTTCAAATCTTTCAATTAATTTATTTATACCCTCATAAAAAATGTTTTGTCTTTGTCCTCAAAATATGCTGAAACTGCCTCCTTGACTTCATCATCGGTGATAAATTTTTTACCCCACAGCTCTTTTTTCATTTTTGGAAAGAGGTAATAATCACTCGGGGCCAGGTCTGGGCTGTAGGGTGGGTGATTCAAAATATCAAAGCCCACTTTAAGCAGGGCAGCCAACGCAACGCGGCTCTTGTGGACGGGCGCATTGTCGTGCAAAAGCAGCACACCTTTCGTCAATTTTCCCCGTCTTTTCTGTTTAATGGCTTCTTTTAGTCACTCTAATATTGAAGCGTAGTATTCTCCGGTTATAGAAACACCTTTATCTTTATAATCGATCAATAATATTCCTTCTGAGTTCCAAAAGACCGTTGCCATGAGTTTCCCAGTTGACTGTGACACCTTAAACTTCTTGGGGAGTACTGTGCCCTTTTCATGCCTCTACATAGAATCTAGAGATAATCTAAGGTACGACTTATAGGAGTGGAGCCAATCTGACAATTATTAAAAAAACATCACAGGTGAAACCATGAAGTAAGTCTAGTACTAAATAAAATAATTCGCGATATATTTGTAGAAAATAAAATAGAAAAACCTAAACCGATGAAATTGTGAATAGATGCATGAAATTATTTTTTCAATCCCACAAAGTTATATAAAAAATTTCTCTTTCATAGAGATCGTGATATAATCTGTATGGCGAACTTAATAAAAATGGTTTCGGAATATTTTGGTATGAAACAAGCAAACCAACACTTTACAATATCACACACCGTTGTGTTTAACATTAAAAAAAAAAAATTGTAATATTTGTATTTGAGAGAATTGAATTTTTAGACATATTTTTATTACTAAAATTATTCAAATCGGGATATTTACCATGTTTTTTGTTTTCATTTGTTGGAGCTCGATATTTCGACATTATCTACGAAGTCCGATATGGATATACTTCTAATGCCGTCAACATCTACCCGCAAACTTCAGTCTCGTGAACAAGACATTCGTAAATAATGTCGAAATATCGAGCTCCAACAAATAAAAACAAAAAACATGGTAAATATCCCGATTTGAATAATTTTAGTTATAAAAATAACCATGTTAATTTAAAATCTTATATTTTTATTAGTTAATTTATCATCAGAATCTAAATAAAATTTTTCCTCATGTTTCCCAATAAAATTAATTATTTGTAAAAGTGTATATAAGTACATTTACACAATACATACAGGATTACTTAGTCGATAAAGATGTGTGGACTTAGTGGCACTGTATTTCAAGCAAGATATTACTAATTTTATACTAAAACAAATTTTATATACTATTTTTAAAAGAGTAATTGCGGAGTTTCTTGCCGATTCTTCTCTGCAGAATCTACATTCCGAATCGGTGGTGGCTTTACTATTACAAAATAATAATCACTTGAAAGTGTTAATTTGTAAAATGACGATTCGAAGGTGCTCTTGGGGCCTATTTGAATAAATTTAATTTTGATTTGATTGATTTGATTTATACGTAGATGCACTCGTTCTCATGTACCAATTAGGTATTTAAAAATAAAATTAAAATAAAATAACAACCCTATAAATTAAAAAAATCAAATAACCCGACTGCGTAAAATATTCTTATTATAAACTAAAAAGAATAAAACAATTTACTAGCTTTCATTTGATACCCATATTGCTACAGTAAGAAAAAAAAATTCAACTCCCCCCTCATTCCGCCATTTGCGGGCGCCATTTCGAAAATTTATATAGCCTATGTCACTACTACAATTTAGACAAATCCAACGACACCTCATATGTCAAAAACCGTCCAGCTGTTTGGGCTGTAGGGCGTGCCAAAGAAATGGACATACATACATACATACATACATACATACATACATACATACATACATACATACATACATACATACATACATACATACACTCGAAAAACATAACCCTCCTTCTGTCGCAGTCGGGTAATAACTTTTTTTTTTGATGGAACATTAAAGAACATTTAGCATAATTATTACCCCTTCATTATTTTTATTTTGCAATCACAATGTATCAGGCTTTTATTTGTAAAAAAATTGGGTATGTGATAAAAACGCAAAGATTTAATACAAGATGTAAAGTTTTAACGTTATAATAAAAATGTTTAATAGTAATAGTAATGTGTACCTACTTACGATATGGGATTATTGTAACGTAGACGACGAATATGGTTTATTATCGTTAAAGGTTGTACCTAATGTAGGTACCTAATTAATTTTATTTTTCTTATCATGTATAAATTATTTTTTTTAAATTTTTTGTTCTTTTTATACACAAGAACACAATAAAAGCTTGTTTTCAAACAGTTTTTTTTTGACGTGATAACGTCTAGTAAATTGATGAAAGCCGGCTGTACCGTTTTCAACGTTTAATATTCAATAATTTTTAACTTTCCGCGCGCTTGTTAATTCAACCAATGCAATGTCAATAACGCCGTCTTAAATGGTCCACCCTTGTGTATATGACCAATGAGAGCGCCCGAATCACCGGCGCGCATGCGCAATCGAGCCACACAAAGAAAGCAGCGCCCGCGGTGGCGAACAAATAGAACATCTATCATCTAACGGAACTCGGTACTATTGCGACCGTTGAAACCGAGAATCAAACCTGACTTTGTGTGAAATTTACTCCCTATCGTTTGTCTGTGGCGTGATTAGTGGACTTTTCCTGTACAAAACGGAGCCGGCCGGCATATATCTTAAAGTCGCAACAAGATCTAGAAGAACACTCCGTCTTCCGTTCCTGCTGAGCATGGTGAGTTGTGCATGAGTATCTATTGTTCATGTATTCAAGGAGTGTACCGTTTATTTACCGGCGAGTGTGTACTTATGCTCGATCCAGATTGTACGCAGATTGACATTGCATTGGATATTATAAAAGAACCGTATTCATTTGCGTACACCGGCTGTACTTCACGAAAAAGCATGACTCATTGTCACGTTCCTCTTCGCAGAAGGAGACCGCCGCCTGCCACGATCTCTCACTGTCGAGCATGGCTCTTACGACGCTCGGCAGTGAGAGATCCCGTCCGAGGACCGCTGAAAGCGCGCGACGCTACGGTTCCCAGGCGGACCCCAATATTACACTAACCTTTTTTTTTAACGATGGGAAATGCATGTACGCATACCGCAGCCCGAAGGTGATGGGTATGTGTTACTCGCTGACTCTCACCGCTAAAGCCAGAATACCCACTAAAACCCATCGGCCTTCTGCGCCGTAGTGGGGCGCCACGGGATCGGAAACGCACACAACCGTGACGCCTCTGCACGAGGCAGAGAAGACAAGGAGCCCCTCCTCCTCTCCGCACCCTCCCGGCGCCACACCCTCACCGACCGCACCTTCCGTGCCAACAAACTCCACCGCGCCTCCGCGCCCCGCCATATGTAGTTGGAGCCACTCACCGGTCTACTCTGCTAATTCAGAGAAGTACCGGGAGCGGCCCAACCACCGAAGTGGAGGGAGAGAATACCCTCGATCACCCTCCATCCTCCCTCCTGCGCTTTCGCGCCCACCGCTGCTGGTTTTGGTCCACGGGGGTCCGAAGATCCCAACCACTCGTGGTAAGCGACGAGTGGTACCCCCTATCCGCCACCCGGGGATGCGCCCAGTAGGAGACCAGCAACTCCCGTGGGCACAACAGTGGTCCTAATACCGACCTCTGTAACTCTTGTATCGTTCCGCTGTTGACGATCACTTGCAGGTAGAGAGGCACACGACGGTGGAACAGTAGCTCCCTTACGGCTGCGCACGCACCATGCATAATGGGCGCATGACCATGCTGACACAACAACAATACATAACCACTACAAAAAGAGGCTAACGAGAAGAATCTGAATCGGAATCTGAAATAAACATGCAAGTTTAACATGGCAATATTTAAACAATATCACAGTGGTTGAACCAAAAGTTAGTACGTTCCTCGAAATATAACATTTAACCAACAAACCTTCCATATTTATGTTGAACTAAAAATATAAATAAACCCAATTTTAATTGAAAGTCCTTTAAATTTACATGAAAAAAAAAAACAATGATTACAAGCTTTATTTAGATTTGCCACTAACTTTTCGAAAACAAAAATTTAGAAAAAAAAAACGGCATTTAGTTGCGTATAATAACAAGTTATAATACCATAAAATACCAAGATTTTTATAATCAATAATATAAATAAATTCACCACCATATCAGCCTTTGGATGTCGACTGTCTTTATAATAATTATTAATTTTAACGAAAAAATAAAAAAATAATAATTTTGTAATATCGTAAAATTTATTTCTGTTATGTTTGTAACACGAAAATAGATAAACATATTATAAAAATAAAAAGTTTTATAAGCATAAATAATTTAGTTTGCACGTTTATTTGGAATAGTATAATTTAGTTTGCACATTTTAATATGAGGTCCCAACAGTACTTAACAGATTTTAACAGTTCATTTTTATGTCATAAAACAAGTTGAGGATGGTTATAATATATAGAAATCAAGATCAACTACGAAACGGGTGAAATCACGTAATCCTTGTACAAAATAATCGTTTTAAGTAAACTTGCAAACAATTGTCATTAGAGCTTAATAGTGTTTTACTCTTAATTAAATACATTTACCTCCGTTCGAAGCAATTCCCAAAGACTGGTGCTAATTAACCTACCTACCTTATCACCCACCTTACCTACTTCTCATCTCATCAGCCTATAGCAGTCCACTGCTGGACGTAGGCCTCCCCAAGCTCGCGCCAGACATCCCGGCTTTCCGCAATCCTCATCCAGCCAACACCGGCAATCCTGCGAAGATCGTCGGTCCAGCGGGTCGGAGGGCGTCCCACACTGCGTTTGCCAATACGTGGTCTCCACTCCAGGACACGTCTGCTCCAACGGCCATCGGTCCTACGACACAGGTGACCAGCCCACTGCCACTTCAGCGTGCTAATCCTCTGGGCTACGTCGGTCACTTTGGTTCTCTCGCGGATAGTCTCATTTCTGATCCTATCTTTGAGAGAAACGCCGAGCATAGCCCGTTCCATGGCACGTTGAGCGACTTTAAATCGGTGGACCAGTCCCTTCGTCAGTGTCCACGTTTCAGCACCGTATGTCAACACAGGTAGGACGCATTGCTCGAAGACTTTCGTCTTCAAGCTTTGCGGAATCTTCGAAGTGAAGACCCGACGAAGCCCGCCAAATGCCGCCCAGCCCAACTGAATCCTCCTCTCGGCTTCCTTCTCGAAGTTGTTTCGGCCCAGTTGGATGGTATGGCCTAGGTAGATATAATCCTGAACAACTTCGAGGAGGACACCATCAACCGATACCGGTCTCGGTATGACATGCTTGTTAAACATAACTTTCGTTTTTTCAAGATTCATACCAAGACCGACTCGTCGGGAAGACTCATTTAGGCTGCTCAACATTTGGCCTAGCTCCTCCAACGTCTCTGCAAAGATGACGATATCGTCAGCGAAACGAAGGTGAGAGATGTAGTCGCCGTTGACGTTGATGCCTCGTCCCCCCCAGTCCAGGGTTTTAAAGACGTCCTCCAGCGCAGTGGTAAACAGTTTCGGTGATATGACATCGCCCTGTCTTACCCCGCGCCGATGGAAAATCGGTCTTGTCTGCTGGTCCTGGATATGAACGGTCATCTTCGCCGCGTCGTACATACACCTCAACACCTCGATATATCGCCAGTCGATATGACATCTCTGCAGAGAGTCCAGAACAGCCCAGGTCTCGATGGAGTCGAAGGCCTTCTCGTAGTCCACAAAAGCCATACACAGCGGCTGATTATACTCTTCGGTCTTTTGTATAATCTGCCGAACAGTATGTATGTGGTCTACGGTGCTGTAGCCTTTTCGAAACCCAGCCTGCTCTGGTGGTTGGAAGTCGTCGAGCCTTGTGGCGAGACGATTCGTAACGACCCTCGAGAAGAGCTTATAGACGTGGCTCAGAAGTGAGATAGGTCTGTAGTTCTTCAAAAGAGACTTATCGCCTCTTTTGTAGAACAGTACCACCACACTCCTGGACCACGCCTCCGGTGTGGTACCTCGTTGGATGACGGCATTAAAGAGTCTAGCTAAGGCCTCCAGGACAGGTCGCCCTGCGGCCTTAAGAAGCTCAGTCGTAACGCCGTCATCCCCCGGGGCCCTCCCGTTTTTAAGCTGCCCGAGCGCCGCACTAATCTCGCCGACTTCGAAATCCGGGACGTCTTCCGAATAATGGCGCAGCAGTGGTGCACGTGGATCTTCGGCGCCCTGGGTCTCAGACTTCTGTACGCTCGACGAGTACAGCTGCCCATAAAATTTCTCAACCTCTTCTCGGATCTGAGGGCGGGAGCAAACGGTTCTGCCATCAGCTGTTTTTAGCTTCGCAAGAAGACTTCTTCCCAATGGTTTTCGGAAAACCTTTGACCCCCTATTCTGCTCAATTAGAGTCGTAATGTCTCTTGTATTTGAGCAGCGGAGGTCTCTGCGTATGAGTTTCCTCACCCGCTTGGAAAGAGCCTTCTGCTCTGGCGAAGCTGCTTGAGCCGCGGGCATCTCGCGCCTCCGCCTCATCAGATCCAAGGTTTCGGGAGAAATTTTGGACTGCTTAACTGGTCTCGTCGGCGTAAAATGTCTCCGACCCAGTGAATACACCGTCTTCACCACGTTGTCGGTCATCTGATCCACGTCGCCAGTGGTTTCCAGCGAATCGAATCGGTTTTGGAGTTCCAGTTGGAACTGCTCGGAACCACATAGTATTTGGGGCAGCGTGGGTCGGATAATAGATTTCATCAAGCGGACTCGCTCTTTGCGTAGACTTATATTCAGAGAGCCCCGCAGGAGCCGGTGGTCGCTACCGGTGTTGAACCTATTAACCACTGAGACATCTCTGAATATATGCCTTTTGTCCGCTATGATGAAATCTATCTCGTTCCTCGTCACAGTATCCGGACTCTGCCATGTCCACCGCCTTTGGGGCTTCTTCTGAAAGAACGAGTTCATCAAGAAGAGCCCCTCCGATTCGAGGAAGTCGACAAGCATCTGCCCCCTGCGATTTCTGCGCCCCAATCCGTGTGGTCCGATTACCGATTCGTCGCGGTCTTGTACTCCCACTTTAGCGTTAAAGTCTCCCATAACAACGTTGTAGAAAGCCGAGGTCGTGCCATGCAGAGCTTTCGATATATCCTCATACAAGGCTTCGACCTCATCGTCAGAGTGTGTCGAGGTCGGCGCATATACCTGTATCACTTTCAGGGAGTACCTGTCAGTGAGTTTAAGTACAAGGTACGCTACCCGGGTCGACACACTGCTGACCTCTACAACGTTGTTATTGAGAGTCTTGTGGACCAGAAAACCGACGCCACCTTGGGAAGGACCATCACCTTCACGGAAGTAGAATAAGTGTCCGGAGTCCAGGATCATCGTGTCCTCACCCTGTCTTCGGACCTCAGACAACCCCAGAATACTCCATTTTATATGGCTTAGTTCTACTTCGAGTTCGGTGAGGTGATGGTCCAGCCGTAGACTGCGACCATTATACGTTGCCAGGTTCGTCACAAAGCAGCCTCCCGTACCCCGGAGATTCTTGGCACCCTCTGCCCCACCGTTACCGCAGCCGCTGCCGTGGCCGGGAATAGTGGGGCCGCCGGGAACTGAGGGCCGTATCCTTCTACGCGCACTCATTGGGGGTGATTGCCCATAGTCACCACGCTGGGCATGCGGGTTGGTGACCGCAGGGCCGGCTCTATCGCACCGAAGACGCTGCTGCCCATCCTCGGCCTGTGTATTTGAAAAGCCAGCATTAGGATGGTTATCCCGCCATCTATCGGCTTCAACAGTTCCAAGATGGTGGTGGAACTGTGGTATCCCTTAGTCGCCTCTTACGACACCCACGGGAAGAGAGGGGGTGGCTAGATTCTTGATTGCCGAAGCCACACAGCAACCTTACCTACTTATTGCCTACCTTAATCTCCTTTATATGTATATATATCCACTGATAACTATTTAGTAGTGTAATGTTTAAATAAACACGTAACCACAGTATATTAATATATACTACGCGCCTCGATCTCGGGATGCGCTCGGCACGCAAACAGTCGCGACTGTGCGGCAGTGACAAACGGACCGTGTATTTTTTTTTAACAATAACCACACGATTTTTCACTGAAAATAATTCCAATTACATATTTAATATGACGAGTAGGATTTATTTGTGAAAACTCTGAAAGGTAAGTAGTCTGAAAGGTATTAAAAAAATTTACTTACTAGAAGGTAGGTACATAATGTGTGTCTTTTTAATGGATAAGTATTTTTAATTAAGCTTTATATTAGAATACGGATTTTTTATTCTTTAAAATTTAATAATAAAGCATTTGGTACGTCTCAGTCGAGGAGCAAATATTTTTCGGGCGCAAATTTATAAGACCGATTTGTTATTCAAACATAAACATGGTTTTATATCATATCATAACAACACGCATTTTTTTTAACACTTCCTATTCAATTCACAAAGTATTTTATTTGTTTATATAAAATGAGTATATTCACAATCACAAAACTAAATGGAAACACAAAGTAGGCAAATGTAATTAAAATGCTGGAGGCGGGCAGCCCTAACGCATATTTACGTAGCGCGCGGCTGTAGCACGCTGTAGCACCACGTAGCACTGTAGGCATTTATTTCAAAAATAAGGCCGAGTTACAATACTGTATATATTAATATACTGTGACGTAACGTTGTAATAAGTCGTAATAAGAGATAAAACTAACAAATGAACTAGAGAGGATAAATATTTTACGGTTCACCTTGCATAATTTTCATTTAATTTATTAAAATAATATATTTAAATATTTGGCTAAGTTTAATTTAGTAGTTAGTATTTATATATTTTAATAAGTGAACGTTATAAACGTTAAATATATATTTAATTTCCCAGAGGAGGTAGAATTAACTACTGATAAAACACGAAACTACCGGCCAACAATTAACCTGAAAAACTGAAATATAATACCTTAAAAGTTCACCATACCTAAAAATTATTAGAACAAGACAAAAGAACAAGAAATTTTACCTAATTCGGAAATATGCAAATTTATAACCTTAGGCCGCAACCTAGGTCCTTGGATAGTATAGTTATTTTCGTATTGAACTCGTTTATTATGCAAATTTTCTCCTCGTTACATTTCATTACAATACCCAGATATTACCCAGAAAATCTTAAGGTGAGAAATAGTATACAGATGTATGTAAATATGTATACATATGAATTTAAACATTTTTATGCCTACCACAACATCAACAAAAACGAAGATATAAATATTATGTACTTATAACTTACAACATAATACAAATTTTGTTTATTGTCAAAGTCAAACGGTCTCAAATACCGGTCTTTCAACGATTTTTTTTTAAATACAGGTCTTGCAACGAATTTTTTATCGAAATTTTTATGACTGTTGCATATGCTCACCATGTTATTCTGTCAATTATGGATTAGGTCGACCACTTGGCGACCACTAGTTAGTTATTAATATGATTAATATATTAGTTATTTTAAAATCTGTTTTATTATATGATACGCATATCTAGAGCAACATCTTATACGATGTATATTTTGAGTTAATTGGTCTATACATGTAACTAAATACACAATATCTCCTGTAGAAGGTACTCGTTTCAATTGCTTTTGCAAACATTGCTCTGTTCTGACATTTCCATTGATACCAGGAATTAACGATGGTCTACAGTTGGAGTGGTTATTCAACCATTGTTTTAAAATACAGAAAAAAAATCGCAACAATTTACTATAAAATTTTTTTGTTCATTTTTTTTTTTTTTCAGGATAAAATCTTGTGACTACCTATATAGTAAAAAAAAAATTGCTAACAGCTCGTACTTGTACAAGTATTTGGCATTTACTTAAATCTATTAAGCTGAAAATCTTATTGCACAATGACTGTGTGACTTGCGAATTATAATTATGTACGTTACGTTCAAGAAACAGGTGGTTTTCCTGGAGTTGATATTAAATCAATTTTAACATTAATGTCAGGTTTTACGCTTATAATATGGACACAAAGCAGTAGGACAAGTATTCTTATTAAAATATCAAAATAATTACTTTAGAAAGGAATGTCTCAACCAAGCTATATATATATATATATATATATATATATATATATATATATATATATATATATATATATATATATATATTTATTTAAAATACGAGTCAAAACTACACGAATTTAATTAATAACTTAATTATGAACCTTTTTAAGATTTTTGATACTTGCCGTAACCAAAGATGCAACATTAATTAATTACAACATTAATTTACAACATTAATTACTACATTTTTTTCTTTTACTTTCACTTAAGAAAAAGAGTATCTAGGTAAAAATTAACATTTATTTTGCCATTGGTATAAAATTAATTTGTTTGTGTTATAATATAAAACTATACACTTATGGCGTATTAAGTTTGATGATATCGTACAGCCTAGCTTTTTACTAGCTGCTACAGTCCTAGTTTTTTACCTAACATGTTTGCTTACAGGTACATTATGTATTTATAATTTACAAAAATGTATTAACTTGAGTGATGTAATGATTATATTAATGGGATTCGTGACCTGTTCTAATGGATCGCTCCGGAACAATAATGTTCTCATAAATTACCCTCGGGACACCGCACCGTGTAGCCGCGCCTTTAGCGTCAAGCGGGAATTTACCCTAACTTGTAGTTTATTTTCTAAAGCCTTTGAATAAAGGCAGTCTTTGACTTACGTCGTTTCGATTTACGTCGTTTCAAGTTACGTCGAACAATGTTTTGACACTATTCTTCAAGCATACACAGTTTCACATGTAAACATATGAAAAAAAATGTCTCGACTTACTTCGTTTCGATTTACGTCGCGTATTTCGAGAACCTAACATGAAAGAGTTTGAGAAAGTTTGTCTAGAATTCTAGATGTTTGTTACTCTTTCACGCAAAGGCTACTGAACGGGTTTAGATGAAACTTTACAGTAAAAAAGCTTATACATCAGAATAACGCATAGGCTAGAATTTATAAAGATTTTGTGTAATTTGGGGAAAATGGAAAGAAACAATGAGTATGCCAGTGAATTATATTTGTATGAAAAATTGTTGAGTGAAATTCCATCAAGGTAAAACTTAGGATTTCTTTTAAAGGTATTAAAAAAATATATATACCATTTGGACGTCCTGGAACATCTCAAAGTGTTACAAAGTACGCCACTGGCTACGAACATAAATAAACTCTGATTATTAAAATGAAAGGCACGTTGTCATTAATTCGATGCGAAATGCGAATACTGACACAGCGTTTTAGCCATCAGAGCCATCAGCGCCATCTATTATTATGATAGTGTCTTATTTCAGACGACTATTCTTTGTAATAAAGTAATTTAAAATCTACAACTCTGAGGTTTTTTTCGACATTTTTGTTTACTGTGTTTTGAATATGAATAGTAATTATAGAAATGCGTGTTTTTATGCCTCTACAAATAAAATTAATAATAATTAGATTTAAATTGTAATTCACAATTTTATTACATGTATAGAAACGACTTGTTAGTAGTTATTGAAAATATTTACGAGTTCTTTCAATAAAGTCTAAACTAAGAAATGAATTTAATATAAATATTTTTATATTCAATGGTTCGCAAAATATATTTTCATTACTTAAATTTGTTGAAATAGAATGGTCTCTACAATAGATTTTTTTATTAATATTTTCAACTAATATTGACGTCTAATTTTATTTACTCGTTAGTTACGGAACCCTAATCCCAGGAATATGCTGACGGACCAAACTGATGGAAGCTTCCCAGGCGACTGCCTCACGAGTTTCCCGTATTATTCTTTCTTTCTAACTTTATTAATTGTAATATTACTTTGAAAAAAAAAAAATAACAACATAATTGTAAAACCAAACTTACATATGTGATATTAAATTTTCTTTTAACTTCTGCGCTTTAAAAATGTATCTATAACACAATACACATCTTTTATTCACTCATCACGGAAAGTTTAAAATTTTAATTGGATCTATCATAAGCTGACTATGTTAACACACATATATATAACAAAATGTGATTTTATAGTACATAATTATATAAAATAATCACTTACGAAACGAATACAACTAACTGGTAAATGCCAAAAATATAAAATGTTTAATCCATTTGAAGTATTTTTAAACATGGCCCAGCCACTTTAAAAATATGTTTTAAGTGTTATTCAGTAGCACACATGCGTATTATTGAAATAAAATAAGTTAAGTATATTGTACTTTAAAAATAATATTAAAACATAAATGTTATGACATAGACTTTACCGAAATAAAAAAAAAGCTGTAGTTCCGAAAAGCCCATACCGCTTTTTTCATTGAAATTTCGTATACTTCATACTCGAATTTTTCAAGTTATGACCTTGAAAATAAAATTTGCGCCAATTTTATCTATCATATTCGTAATCAGCGAGTCAAAATACATAAGTATACGAAATGTCAAGGAAAAATCGGTACGGGCTTTTCGGAACTTTATCCAAAAAAAAGTTCGGACGAATACTCAAAGTTCGACAGTGTACGCTTTTATTTATTTAAAAGTCTAAAAAGACCAGACCCAATAAGTTCATTCTGCATGAATAGGAACGGTTAATAGTAATAATTTAAAAGAGTATAAAAAGCGGGGTATGTAACAATTAATTCATTATTCGGACACCCACCACCTCAGTCCCCCGAGATCATGGACGCTGTAAAGGGTCCGAAATGTTGGGAAATAATTTAAGTTAAACATTGTTAAACTGTAACTTTAAATAAACGCTATAAAATCCGTTTTTAGACTTTTAATTAAATGAGTAAAATTCGCGTAAATATAAGAGAACTGTTCTCTTACGTAGGGTAGGGGTGGCAACAATGAACCACTAAAAATTCAAACAGCCATCAGGCCTATTCTACGTCACCTTGGCTTTATATTTCTATTGCAATACGCCGTCAATATTGTTTAGGATGATATACTGTAGATCTAATTGGCCTGCATATAGTAAATTATATGTGAAAATCTTTTTAAAAAAAACTGGGAAATGATTCATTGTGTACACCTCAGGGTACACAAAGAACCAGGGGGGTGGTACTAAATGAACCATGAAGTACACAGTGAACCATGGTGTCAAAAGTGTAATAAATATGTAGTTTAATATATCTTTTAATTAAAAGTAACACAATGAAAGATTTTTATTTATTTATTTATTTTTATTTAAAAAAAATCATTTAATAATTATTTTATTTGTACTCGTATCTTAACATTTGAAGGGTATGGGGGAAGAACATGACTGTAATGTCACATTTTTATGCTTTTTAAACTGGCAATACCATTGTATAGTACAAATGTACCAAAACACATTTTTCAGTAACATGCAGAGTCACGAATCTTTAAAGAAAAATATTGACACAGTGCAATAACAAGCAATGTCTAAGTCGTACAGGAACAAAAGTAGCATTGTCCATGGCTTGACATTTACAGCTGTTTGACTTTTTGAGTGTATATCGTTCTAATGTTGTTTTTTGAGGTGTCTATGATAACAACCGGGACAGACGGCTTTACGTGCTTTCCGAGACAACCGTTCTGATGTAGTGGTGCGACTAATAATCTTACACCGACGGTCGCGGGTTTGACCCGCTCGGGGCAGCTATTTGTATCTGTACAAATATTTGTTTCCGATCTGGGTATTTGGGGTCCTTGTGGGTGGCCCCATCGTGCCGTCCCGGTTGTTATTATTGACATCTGAGAGCAACATACTTATAGTAGGAAAATTGTCCACCAAGGCGCAAGTGGACCAGCATGGTGGATTAAGTTCTAACCCTTCTCCTAGATGGAGAAGAGGCCTTTGGCCAGAAATGGGACGTTTACAGGCTCTTTCAGTTCAGTACAATATTACAACGTACGCTTGGACGTCATCTGTTCTTATTGGACCTAAAAAAGTATCATAATTACTCTCATACTGTCGTTGGTATCAGTAGTGGTAGTGGTAGTGGGCTCAATTTTCCGCATTTAGACTCGCTTCTGGTCCATTATGCGTGAAAGAGGTCTGACTAATTTAGCCAGCCAAGCTCCTTCCAGAAGCTCAGAAGCCTCCTGGGGCGTTCACAGGCTTCTCGGAGTGTCCTTACTTCTTTAAGGATGTTTGCCCGGTGTGTGGCCACTCCCTCGCACTCCAGGATTACGTGGGCGGCTGTTTCTTCTGCAACTAGACATCCCCGGCAAAGGGGACTCTCCGTTGCATTCATAATGAAGAGTTGGTGGTTGAGTGCCATGTGACCGGTAATCGTACCAACAACTGTTCTGATGTCTATACGGTTCAGACTGAGTAGTCGGCTCGACAGGTTTGGTGATACTTCAGTAAGTACCATTTTAGACTGTCTGCAGCCAGTTTGGTTTGCCCAACGGGCATTGTGAGCTTCACGTGTACGTTGTCTTACCCATGAGCGCAGTTGTCCAAATGGTAGCGGCAGTAAGATAGTTGGGCCAGCCACCTTTGTATTAGACCCCTGTCTCGCTAGCTCATCGGCGGCATCGTTCCCGTGTGATTCGCTATGCCCTTTAATCCATTGGAGGATTACCCTATTAAATGAGGCTAATCTTTCCAATGTTTGGTGGCATTCGTAGATAAGACTAGAGTTAGTCGAAGAACTCCCTAGTGCTTTAAGTACGGCCATGCTGTCCGACAGAATACGGATATTATAATCCTTAATGTCTTTTGACAGGACGGCGGTAGCTGCATGGGTAATTGCAACACACTCACATTGAAATATGGAGCTGTGTTGGCCTAACGTTATTGACAATTTAATGTTAAGGTCTTGTGAGTACACTCCGGCACCAGTGCCAGACCCCATTTTGGAGCCATCCGTATAAATGCGGACTTCCCCTGTGCCGGACTGATCTCTTTCGGTCTCACAAAGTTGTATGTGGTATTTCCTTTCGAAAATGTGTTGTTTGGGAGTCCTATCACACGGAGCAGCAATTAGCGGTTCATAGCACAAAAGGCTGCTCCAAAGTTCATTGTGTGGACCTTCCTGGCTACACCACAGGCCCAAGTGTTTAAGCCTGATAGCTGACATGGCCGCTTCCTGCTGTATAAACAGATCGAGCGGTGCCAGACCAAGCATAACCTCAAGAGCAGCTGTGGGGGCAGTACGCATACATCCAGTGATCGCAGAGCATGCTATTCTCTGGAACCGTTGTAGCTTGTTTTTGACGGTGGTGAGTTCTGTCCTCTGCCACCAGGTTACCGCACCGTAGGTGATTATAGGCCTGACGATGGTTTTGTAAAGCCATGAAGTAATTTTAGGTGATAAGCCCCAGCTTTTGCCGAGCAGCCGTTTGCATTGGCAGAGAATTATGCTGGCTTTGTTGATTTTTGAGTCTAAGTGCCTGTTCCAAAGAAGTTTGTTATCCAGTATAACGCCGAGATATTTGACCTCCTTGGTGAGGGCAAGACTGGTACCAAATAATTTAGGGAGTCTAAGGTTCCCTAAATTCCGTTTGTTAGTGAACATCACAAGCTCTGTCTTTGCAGGGTTCACTGTTAGCTCGTGGTCCGTGCACCACTGTTCGACAACTCTTAATGCTGCCCTCATTCGGTCGCAAACTGCGCTTTCAAAGGGTCCGCTAATGAGTATCGTCAAGTCGTCTGCATAGCCCACTGTGAGAAATTTGCGGTCGTTGAGCAAGGTGATCAGTTCATCGATCACTATGTTCCATAAGAGTGGGGATAAGACCCCTCCCTGCGGACATCCTCTCGCTACGACACCTCTTGTCGTTTCATTCACAGTGATTTGAATGGCCCTGTACTTTAGCATGTTGTCAATCCAACCGGCAACAGTGTTATTGACTCCATGCTTGTACAGGGCCCGGCTTATGCTGGTGAACTTAGTTTTGTCAAAGGCCCCTTCTATATCGATAAAGGCGCCTAAGGTTGATATTTTGTGGTGGAGATTGCCCTCTATATAGGATATAACCTTGTGCAGGGCAGAGTCCGTTGATTTGCCTGTTGAGTAGGCGTGCTGGTTGGGATTCAGAGGTTGTTCAACTAGAGTTGTACTCCTCAGTTCCCTGTCTATTAACCTTTCCAACACTTTCAATAGAAAGGAGGTAAGGCTAATAGGTCTGAATGATTTTGGTTGCGAGTAGTCTCCTTTGCCAGGTTTGGGTAAGAAGACTACTTTGACTTCTCTCCATACTTTGGGAGTGTAGCGATATGCTAAGCAACTCCTGTATATGGAGACAAGGTGGTCTATTAGTTTCTTATCACTCCATCTAAGCAGGCCTGGAAAAATCCCATCCAGTCCCGCAGATTTATATGGTAGGAAACTGTTTATGGCCCATATTACTTTGTCATGGGTGATGATTTCCTTAGCGGTGTTCCAGTCAACCGTTTCCGGCGACGTCCTTAGTTCTTCTTCCCACGTCACTGTTTCTTTGATTTGACATCCTGGGAAGTGTGTTGTTATTAACAGTTCTGAAGTTTCCAGGTCTGTTTTGGTATAGGTTCCGTCAGGTTTCTTCAGGCATCCCAGGGTGTGCATCGGTTCGCTGCACAGTATACTTTTAACTCTGTTAGCCTGGCTGTTCGTTTCAATATTAGTACAGAAGCGCCTCCAGCACTCTCTCTTCCTGAATCTGATGCGCTTCTTGTAGTGATATTGGGCTTGTTTATAGGCATCCCAATGATGTTCTGCACGAGTGTTCCTTGCTCTGTTGAACAACTTCCTCACCTTGCGTCGTAGCTTTTCAAGCTCCGGTCCCCACCAATGTTTTTTATGGAAGTGTCGCGCTTTAGGTGTGGAGAGTGGGCATGTTTGTTCAAAGCTAGTGATTAGGCAATTGGTTACCTGGTTGATGTGGTTGTCAATGGCGGTCGTGTGTTCGTGGTTGTCAGGTAGTTGGACGCTTTTGAGCTTCTGCGCTGTCTGAATCTCGTACCTGCCGCGGTCCATCTTCCGTGGGTTGCGGCGAGGTTCAGGTGGCGTAAGCGTAACCATCAGGTTATATTTGATCCACCGGTGATCCGAGCACGACACGTCGTCAGACACATGCCATTCTGAAATATATTCGGACGCATGCTCGGTCGCCAGGGTTAGATCTATGATTGTTTGGGATCTCGAAGTTACAAAAGTCGGTTCAGACCCCTTATTCATGACATTAAGGTTCGTTGCGAGTAGAAATGAAACAAAGTCCTCACCTCGCTGGTTGTTGTCCTTGCTGCCCCACAGCGCATGGTGCGCGTTGGAGTCTACGGAGATGATGAGCTCCAGCCCCTGGCGCTCGCAGTGCTCCACAAGCGCGGCCAGTTCGGGAGTGGGGATGTCGGCATCGCCCGGCAGATAGGCGGACGCTAACACCACGTCGGACAAGCCTGCAGAGGGTTCTTTCCGGAGTCTAACGGTTGTAAGATCTCTGTTACAGAACTCGGTTATTAAGGTAATGTTCACGTCCCTGTGTGCATAGATACAGGTGCGTGGGTGTTGTATATTGTTATTTAGAAGTAGCTTACCTCCAATGTTGCTTAGACCGCATATCCTTCCCTTTCTGATCCACGGCTCCTGGATCAGGGCTACGGTCTTGGTTTTACCCTCCAGCAATCTGCGTAGGTTAGCTGTTGCAGTCTGGCTGTGTTGGAGGTTGATCTGAGTGATGGACAGGTGCGTTTCAAGAGGAGTTGGCAGCGCCATCATCACTGCTTAACCCAGACTCGTCTATATCCACCAGCTCACTCTCGGAAAGATCACCCAGGTCAGATTGGGGACCTACCTCGGATGAACCGATGTCGACGACAGGCTCCTTACTGGGGCCTGGCTGGCTCTCCTCCATCTTAGTTACTGCGTTGCCTGAGTCAGTAGGGACTTCCTCGGTCGCATCGAGATTTGGCAGTGCGGTGATGCGGTCCTCTTGGAAGCGAGCGTAGATATTTCCAAACTTGTAGTGTATTCTACGCTCGCTTGCCTTGAGTTTTTGTGCATCGTCCTCAGGGATGCCAAGGATAAGATAAATCGCTGTTTTGTCTTCCATTGGCACCGCGCTGTAGAGCGCCCAGTTGGAGACACGGTATTTAGGGTTTTGTCACGTGATGCGCAAGCGGATCCTGTCGAGGTCGTCCTCCGGCTCCACCTGCGGGATCAAGAGCCCCGCTTTTACACGCTTAGGGATCTCGGACTGTTTCCTAACGACCAGTCTGGTACCCGCGCGTGGTGATGTGACTTTCACTACGTTACGTTGAAGCCACTGTAGAGCGAAATCGTCTTCGCACCACATCTTAAGGGTGCCCTCACTGTGGAAGGCTTTGCCCCTAAATGATGGTGCAACGACGGGCGTTGCAGAGGTGCTGGGCGAGAAGATTTCCTCATCCATCACCCTCTGCAACTGCTTCTCAATGGCCTCTGCTTGCTCTTTCGTGAGATCGTGGTAAGGCTCCATCATAATTGCGACGCAGTATTCCTTCATCTTTAACGCGTCCGCATATTTGATGGGGCCAGTGGTGTTGGTAGGCTTCCGACGTTTGCCGTTGCCTTGAGGTGTGAAGGAGTCATCCGGTCGATCCCTTTTTACGGGTTTCGTCTGGGTCGGACGCTCCTCGTGGTTCTTTTCGTTCGTGCGCTTTTTACCGCGCCTAGCCCGCTTGGATTTGGAGGCGCAGGCAGCAGCGGTAGCCCCAACCTCTGACGGTGTACTGACCCCGACAGGTGCAGCAGGCCCGGCTACGCCAGGGGCCTGCGCAACACTGACAGGGGCAGTCCCTTCGGCAGCTTCAAGCGGCCTACTCCCGTCATCGGTCGGGCCCCGCATTTGCCGCGCCACCGCACGAGCCTTAGCCCGCTTCACCTTGCGAACTGGTGCCGGTTGCGCCGCTTTGGTCTTATGTTTCTTGGCCTCCCTTTTTTTCACCGTCACCAAGTTCCAGCAGGGTTCGACCTGCCAGGGCTGGGCGGCTGTCGGCATTGCTGCTTTCAGCGAGGTGAGGTCCAAGATACCTGTCGCACTACTCACTTGAGGTGCGGCAGGTTGCTGGGTTGGCGCATCACCCAGGTTGTGAGCCTGAGGTGCAGCCGTTTGTTGGTTTGGTGCAACTCTCAGGTTTTGGCCCTGAGGTGCAGCCGGTTTAGTGGTCGGCGCGACACTCGGGCTGTGAGCCTGAGGTGCAGCCGGTTTAGTGGTCGGCGCGACACTCGGGTTGTGAGCCTGAGGTGCAGCCTTGGTGTTGTGATTTTTATTTTTTTTGGTATCCATATAAATGTTTTGAAAATTCATCCCGAGAGTGCTTCCACCCTCCTTCGAGCCCTCAAGTGGGGACGCAGCGGCAGTAGGCACACAGCGCCAGAAGTCACCCCGGGATATAGAGCCCCATCCTGCTTGGAAGCAGGCCGATCAGGCAAGACGGTTTACTCCGTCCCACCCGTCGTCTATCCCCGGCAGGACAGAGCTCTCGCCTGACGGCCCTCTGACGGGACGTCGCAGCCGATTGACCGAAGGTGGCTAGCCTCCGGCCTCCCGTGTCAGGAGAAATCCGGACCAAAGTGGAGTGTTGCCTTGGAGCCGCACTACTGCTGACGCTCTTTCGGCTCAGCCACCAGGATTCCTTCATCCCCCCTTACGGGTCCCCGCGCACGGTACAAACACGCAGGTGGTCAATTAAGGCCAACCCTCGCTTTCTTTGCTGCGAGGAAAGGTCCGCAGGAACTTGACCACATCATCCCTGCAGAAGTGTTGTGTGTAGTCCTTGTCGTGAGTGTAACTGTGTATGGATTTGTGTTGGTGTATGTTCAGTATGTACGCTCTTGCACGTGTGTGGGCCTGTGAGAGTAATCTTGTGTAGTGTTAATGTGGTGTGCTTGAGTGAGTCTGTTCGAATGTAAGTGTAAATTTTACGAGAGTACCTGCGCAAGCACTGCCCAAGGTAGCTCGAGCAAGGCACACCCGTTGTCACTCGTTTGGCACCACCCAGGGGGCACGTGTAGGGTGAGTCTAGGAAAAGATGGTAAATCCTACGGACGCGAGTAACTTCACCCCCCTGTCGTTGGTATCTCAGAGTTTTTACTGCTAGAACAGTCGTACAATGAGCGTTCCGATTTCAAAGCAATATTTATGGATATCCAGGCCTTGACAAAGTTTTGTGGACCAAGAGCTAAGCGATACTTCTCACGGATAAAATATAATGATGCATAAACAATAACTATTTCATGGACATTGCATATTTTTTTCCTGTATTTTCTGATTTTGTTCACTTTATTTCTGCTAATGCAATAAATAAAAGTAAGAAGGTTTTTTTTTACTGCACACCAAAAACAAATATATTATATATATACCCTATTGAACGCCGTCGCCCTTGCGATCCTACAGGGTTCTGACTTCTTTACTGATAGTTCTGGGTGTCATTTCCTAAAACCCCTCATCCATTCTCTGCCCGCCATATCCTGAGTCTTCCATGTATGGGGCATTTTAATTTTTTTTATATGTGCCATTTGGTAGGCTATGCGTCTGCAGTCTTTAGTTGTTAACCCGTAAAATTTATCTGCACATTCCAGAATATACTCCTTAATACTATTTTTTTATTCGGTGGTAAAAATTTTGTTGACTTCGTAGTTAGGTTCTAGTCTAATAGATGGATCCTGTTTATATTTAATCACATATCTGCGAAGGGTTGGATATGGAAGATTGCAATTTCTTGCTGCTTTACGGATGCTTACTCCATTAAGGCAAAATTGGATACCTTTATGTAAATCTTCCGAAGTGTGTCTACCTTTTTTCCGCGCAGCTCTGCCTAATGAATTTCGACCCATGCTAAAAAACAAAAAAAAAAACACGTATAATAAGCGCAATATCGGTATTCGTCACCACTCGAGAAAATGGACAGGTGTGATACACATTGAATCATGGTTCACTGTGTACCCAGACAAAGTGATTCACTGTGTGCCACCTCTATTTTTAAATTATTTAGGCAATGTCATCGAAAACCGAATAATGTAGCTCTTACACAATTTGTCGTATAGCAAGCGCAATTAGCCATTCTATAAACACATTTCATTCTCACTATACAAAACATTATAGTTACGGAATAATTAAAAAAAGATACTCACACTTTTTTCTTCGTTTTCTAGTAGAAAATCACAAAATGTTACCATTAACGTCCGTTCGTGATAGTTGCGCGTCGGTGAATGCGGAGAGAGGCGGGGTATGCGAAGCAGGTTCTTACGTGAAATTTGCACAAAACGGCCACGACGCATACTGATGTTACCTTCGGTGGCTCATTGTGTACCCTTGGTTCATTGTTGCCACCCCTACCCTACGTACGTATGTTTTTATTTAAATGTTGTTTTACGTAAGGGATACAATGCTACACGGAATAATACAATTTAAAGCGAATTAATGTAAATAATATTTTTATTTATACGTAAATTATAGTAAAATAATGAGTCATTGGTATTTTCGTACCGCGACGTATAGTGGAAGTTATCTTTTATCTGGAGGCACGGCAGTACCTCCGCCAAGTCGAGCAAAAAAAAAGTGGCACGGCCGTACTATCCTTTTCTCGAAGCAATTCAGGCCATTTTCAACCCCCTAAATCTTCGTTGTGGATAAAACTAGAAGTCTGAATTTTCAATACCCAAGCAGGCATTGTTCTTTCAATAAATATATATATATATATTATGTATATTTATATTTCAAATTTCATTCAATTTGAACCAGTAGTTTAAGAATTATAATTAGTGAAAGTTTCTTAATTTTGTCACTCACTGACTGACCGATCATCAAAACTCTAAGGCACTTCTATCTAGCAGACATAGAATAGACATAAATTGCCCGAAATTGTCATAAAACAAAGAACACTAATAATCATAACCGCGACTGGCTGAGGTAGTTTGCCCGCTCCACGGCTTCCACGCTTCCCGTACGTAAGTTATTTTATTTTAGTCAGTTGGCAGCTATATTAAACCTATCCCTCTAATCGGTTTCTACACTGCATTGTAGCAAAACGCTCAATCGCTTGGCGGCACGTCTTTGCCGATAGGGTGGTAACTAGCAACTACCAAAGACTTCCACCAAAGCAGACCAGAGAAAGAAAATTTACTCTGCCGGTGATTGAATCCGGGACCTCCCGCTTAATATTCAACAGCGCGCACCATTTCGCCAGCGTGGTCATCATTTTTGAGTTCATATAATTATGTTATTATTAGAATGCACCTGATTGATTAAGTTAATTGATTGATTAAGTCGCCTAATTAAGCTATTACGTAATTAGCTAACCTAACAACATCTTATAGTGACCATATCAATATTAAAAATCTTTGATGTTTTAAATAAATAGATTGACTTGGCAATCGCATGAAAACAATGTATCTCAGAAATAATACATACGAATATTATATTAAATTAGATTGTTTAGTGGTGGACTTGGTATTACACGGATCTCACAATTTTTTACGGAAGAAGTGAGTTGCGAGACTTGGTTTCTTTTTACAAGTTATGTTTTTGATGGCATAATTTTGACACTTAGCAATAACATTGACGGTACTATTACAAAGTACGTTTGTTTGAAATTAACTTATGAAGAAAGATGCACTACGCTGGTTATAAATTGATTTACATAGTACAATGAATACCCTTTCAAAGTCCATGTTTCAACTTCAAGAAAGTCTTTTACATAAATGCGATTAACGATTATTGTATTGTTGAAGAATTTACTTTCTTTGATAATCTCGTTAAGTAATATTTCTGAAAAGATCATATATTATAGGCTTTATGGAGACGTCATAAGCCTGAGATATGTCACTCTCGCATACAAATGTTATCCGGCTTTTAGTTCAATCCGAAAAGCCTTTTAAAGTGCTCTCTCTAAAAACAAACGACATCGAAGCGAATTTTTATTTTATATTTGAGTATGTAAAAATAAATAGACATTATTAATTTTATTGTCTTTTATAGCGAAAAAATAATGAAAATATGATACAATATCATTTTTATATTTAATAATAATTAATAAAAAAAAGCTATATACGGCAAAATAGACCTACGAAATAATATTGAAACTTTAATCAAGTTATTAATTATCATCAAAATAACTGTCGGCGATTTGTGGAGACTATCTCATATTCTGATTGTTGGTAATATAATTATTATTTGCATTAGTGAAATTGATACGACTTAATATGCAACATATGGCTGGTGTGGTAATTGATACCTACTTATTTGATCAATAATAATTTTTTTTGCCCACTTAATTAATTAATTATATTATTTCTTACTACCACAGGTTGGCTGGAAGAGATTTCTTCTAGAGATAAGTCCACCTTTGTAAACAACTTTTTGTACTAAATACTGTTATATACTTTTTAAGTGCAATAAAGAATATTAATAATAATTAACACACTAATTGCTAATAAGATTACTTAAAATTGTCAAACTAGTCATACACACATTATCTATAGACATTAGACATATATTTTCTTTCTTAATAGTTTTGAGTGGCACCAGTTAAAACATGTATGTTGTAATTTAAAGTGTTAATTGAATAACTAAGTATCTATTGTTTATTAGTTAAAAAAGGGGATATAAATTAATTAATATCAGTTAGCCAAAAATGAAATATAAAAAAAGCTTGCAAATTAAAGACACATAAGTATGTACGTTTATTTGTCATCCGTTGGCATTCTGTTTCGTTTCGGTATATTGATTAGGAGGTAAATTTCAAAAAAATCTAAATTTATAAAATAGTCTGATAGTATATGTTTGCATAGTCAAATCTTAATTATAGAGAATTAAATAAATGTAATATACTTATATATACTTAAGATAAAAATCCAACAATAATGAAATTTCACAACTTTATAAAACATTTTCCTTAATATCCTAGAATCCCAACATTTCGTTCCACGCGTCTAGCGATGTGAAAGTCGGAAAGTAAATTAGATTTTAGACCACATCCCGCGACGAGATTAAAAGTAGTTCCATTCAACACATCTAATATTTACGAAGCGCTAATGTAAAACAAACTCCGAGTGGAACAATCCGATTAAGTTTCTTATTTTAATAAAAAAGAAAGTACTTACATTAACTTTAAAAAATTTTTTTTTTGACGATTTTTTATATGTAACCGTAAAATTATTTTAGATCTATAGATTTATTAATATACGTTATAATTTTTATAAAGTAATTAATGAATTAACTTTAGAAACATTTTAATAATGTAAGGGAATATAAACAACATTAGTTTATGAGTTATAACATCGTGAAAAGTTATTATACATTATTTTTTTAAATATAATATAGATTTGTATTAAGTTTGTCCTTTCGAGATATGGGTCTCAAGATGTATACACGTATCTTTGATAAATTACTAAACGGCATTTGGCACATGACAAATGAGGAAAAACCGACAGCTGTACCAAGATTTATGAAGGTATTTCGTACAAAAAAAAAACCATATGTTAAGCACGCGAACTTTGTCATCCGTCATTATCCTTTTTAAGCAATTTTGAAAAGCAGGACAGAACTTTGATATTACGTCGGAATCCTTTTGTAAACTAAATGTGGAATGAATATCTGGTTACTGTCTAACATAAGCCGTAAGTGGTATTAAATTTTATATATCACATTATTCTTGATATCAATATTTTGATGTGCTACAAATTATCAACGCCTTAATGACTTGCATTATTTTGATTTACCAATCAAACTATTTGGGTTTTTTAAACCATAATAAATAAGACAATATGAAATCATAATTTTATAATTTATGTCTCTATAATCTTTCTAAAACTTCAGATATTCTCTTCTCTAGTTATGCTGCGATTGCTTAAAAAGTGTTTGTTTAGGTCGCGTCCGGTAAAATGCGTAAGCTGCGGTAATTTCGCCCACCACGCATTTTTTCACTACGTAGTTGTGAAAAGTAAGAAATCACTTTGACAATTTCCTCTAGATTAATATTTATTTATATTGAAAGAAAATTTGTATATGATTATTCTTGCAAGCTTTTGCGCTAAATTTCAAAAACGTTCAGCTAAAATTTAACAGATTTTTTTTTTAATTTACATAGTTTGCTATCTGATAAAAAAATTGAAAATCGTCAAAATAAAATTCATTCTATACATATATATATAATATGTAAAATTTAGAGTCGGCGTGCTGTCTAAAATCATCTTAATGAAAAATTCATACCGCCTAAAATACAGATCAGGATCGTGTATAAGAACTAGGAAGGTCAAGGATTAGAATGTTTTTTTTTTTTAAATATTCATAGGAATGGAAATTTCTTCTTACTTTTCATAAATATATAAAGTAACCTCATTTTTGTGCAAATTTTAAGGTGCGCCCTCACGAGTCGAGACAAATCTGATATTAGTAACGTTAAACAGTGAATTAATGATAAAATTATTTTTAATACCCATAATATTTTATTGGACACTTTTATAACATTTTCTTCGCCATGCATGAAGTCGAAAGTCTTCTACCAATGTGTGTTACCAGCAGGGATGTCAGACGGCCACTCAAAATTCCTGGTACCGAGCAGGCTGAAAAGTTGGTACTGATGACGAAAAACTGGTACGCCTGAGCTGTGTTGCCAACATTGATATAATATATGGATATGTAAAAGCGATGACCTTTTTTTTTTTTTTTGGGATACGTACAACCGATGACCTTTTTTTTAGGTCATGTGAAGTTGACGACCATTTTTTTTTTTTTAGCTATATGTAGAACCGATGACCTTTTTTGGTCTCACGTAAAGTTGACGACCTTTTTTTTTTTTTTAGCTATTTGTAGAACCGATGACCTTTTTTTGGTCTCACGTAAAGTTGACGACCTTTTTTTTTTTAGCTATTTGGAGAACCGATGACCTTTTTTTGGTCTCATGTACAGTTGACGACCGTTTTTTTCTTTTTTAGCTATATGTAGAACCGACGACCGAGTACGTATCTTTGTCGGTCCACTGCCAAATCTTGGTATTTTTTGCGTACCAGGATTAATAATCTTGGTACCTGGTACGCGACCCTAAAACCTGGTATGTGTACCAAGAAACTGGTACGTCTGACATCACTGGTTACCAGTGATAACACACGGATCTCTGACTATGGGCCTTTTAAACGAGCTCCAAATCGCAGAGCGTGGAATGGAAAGGGCTATGCTTGATATTTCTCTGCGAGATCGAATCAGAAATGATGAGATCCGAAGACGAACAAAGGTTGCCGACATAGCCCAACGAATTTGCAAGCTGAAGTGATGAAGTGTTTTGTTAATTATTTAATGTATTTTTTTTTTGTCCATTTCATTTATAATATTCAACTAATGTATTCGACATATTGGTAATTAGTCCCAGGTTAAATTTCATGTCCAAGTTTTGATCATCGATGAAAGGCCGTCGACAATGGAATAGATATCCCTATCACGTGCCAAGAAACTACATACGAGTAGCTAACAATGTGACTCCCGCTGCCATCTTAAGGCACCCTACTAATATTTTCATCCCCTTAAGTTAGGAGAGCACCTAACTATTGTTTTCGCTGGTGCGTATATAGCCTGGAATTTACGATGTACAGCTATAATATTTCCTAATTAATATTTATTTTGTGTGGCAATTTTATTACTACTCTAAAGAGTAAAAGCGTATAATGCCTACACCTACAGCTTTCTGTAGAACAAAAAACTAATTAATGGAAAATAAATAAACGTTACAAAATATTTCATAACAATAACTTTTCCGTTTTATATTTCGAAGTTGAACACTGTTGGTAATACCTTTGTATAATAGCATGTACTCTATACGGTATATGCAATATTTATTTCCTGCGGTGACAGAGTATGAGTTTTATAAACAAAATTGTTTTACCAAAACAAAATCACAGTGGCTTCAAAAAGGGAATGAAAAAAAGCTGTAAAAGGAAAAAAAAGCTAAGCATTTCGCGGTCTGCTAAAATCACGCGTTTGCGCCAAAGGGCCAATCTCTTTGACGTCGCTCAAAAAAACCGCAACAAATATCGGTTGTGTCCGTGGAAAATAATATGATTTACGCTTTGGTATTTTGACACGCTTTAAGCATTGAAATATGCACGTTTTAAACAATGTTTTAATAACTAAAACAACAATTCTGATAAATAAAAGAAAGAAATAATCAATAAATCATGCAATAAATTTAGCGAGATTCATATATATATATATATATATATATATATTATTTTTTTGACGTGATAACGTCTTGTAAATCGATGAATACCGGCTGCACGCATGCAGAAGGGTCACGTGTCGCGAGCGAGAGAGCGGAACTAGCGATAGAGAGGCACGATTGGCCTAAGCGTTCGGCTTGTGAATGAAAAATAATAATACAGATTGGAGGATCTTAAGCATCAGACATGTATATAAGTTGTAAATAAATTATTGTTAATAGCACATTGTTACTTGTAATTAATCTGTATAATTTAAGTAATAAAACATTTGAATTAACGAGTGCAAATAAATGTTAATTTATCGAAAAAAATCGTAATTAATTGAATTAACTCATTCTTTGTATTATACAAAATAATAACAACTCAGTGATAATAATTCAATTAAATTCATAAAAGTACCTATGCAATTTTTTTTAATGTTTTCTTATGACGTTATCACGTAAAATTATCGTCCGTAAACCGACATTACAGACAACAATTTTTTTTTATTTGTGTGAATTGTCTTAAAGATGTAAGATATTTTGTTTTAATATTTGGCCTTATATCCAGTGTTACAGTTCAAAAAGGATAGCTGTCCAATTGAAGAAAATAATGTTAAAAGTTGAATGAAAGAACGTTAGAAAGTTTTAACCAGTTGGCTGTGACATACATATACTCTGCACTGCGTGAAATTTAAAAGCGTCATTTGGAAAATTCGTATAATAAAGTGTTGGAAATGCAGAAATTTGTACAATATAATTTTAATTACATGTCGTTAAATTTTTCGGGGTCCCAATTCCTCTGAATTTTTTTATTAAAATTCAAATTCCGGGTCGTGTAAAAGGGTTCTTTTTTAGAACGAGGATTAGGCCCAGTAAAATTTGTGTGGAATAGAGTAATAACACGTATTCATTTTTATAATTAATATTATGGGAGAGGGATTCAAGTGCTCAAAAATATATACGTAAACTAGGTTTTGCACGGACGCACCGACAATTAAAAAAAAAAGGCAATAGGAAAATTGAACCACACCTAAATTAACAAACTAGCTTATGTTTACGCTTAACTAACTTACCATGAAATAATCATATAAATTTTAATGACTCATTCATTGATTAATTTTAATATGAGTTACATTAATTTTAAATTAGTGGCGGAATTAGTAACACGAAGATGAAGAAAAACGTAGTAGGATTAACGAATGGAAAATTAAAAAGCTATTACAGAAACATGTATTTAGATATTCTACGAGGAATCTTTTTAGAGACACTATGTAAGTGTATTGGTAAATGTGACGACTGGACTTTCAAATTTGAGCTTAAGCCCGACAGAACCTCTATTGAATTTGATCATCTGAACATATTAAAATAAACGTTGCCTTCCAATAATAAAGTTAAAATAGGCCGTTGTTAAACAATCAAATATTGTATTAATATAAATATAAAAAAACATGTTAACATATAGGTACCTACATATTTACCTGAGATGAACAGGGAACACAGGGACCTCATAAAGTAGTAGCATTTGAAGCATCCTCACTTACGAAATGCATATGACACTGGTCTCCGTTCCTTGAATATTGAGAAATTTTACCGAAGGACCGATAAGAGAAGATTTTTAATTATAAATTACAGCTCGTCTGTGTTTGTGATGCTGAATGCTGATATATATACAGGGTGACTGGTTAATTACTATCCATATTTAAGGAGAATACTCGGTACATGATTTTCATTCGAATTATGTGAAACAAAAAGGTACTTAATTTTTGACCAAATTCTCATATATTTCAATTCAAAACAAATGAGGCGGTGTAGGTATATTTTTTATATATATATATATATATATATATATATATATATATATATATATATATATATATATATATATATATATATATATTCGACGGCCCCCACGCCAAGATTTCAAGATTTAATGAATTTTAATATGATTTTTTTTATTTGTGAGTTAAATTTCAATATTATTTTCACCCTGATACGCAACATCAAAAACGTATAAGATCCAATTCATTTAATATGGATACATACTAAGGGAATATGCGTGGGTAGTTCCAAATATAAAGAGTACTTAAATATAAATATTTTATCAAATTCATATCCAGTTTTTAAGTACATGATATATCCATTTAAATTTCATTTGTAATGGAATATTCCAAAGGTTTGAACGATGAGTAACATGTTATTTTTTGCGACAAAATTTATACAGATAAGTAAAAAAAAAACAAAAATCCGACGATTGTTTTTCACAACGTTGTTCAGGAACAATGCTGATTAAGCTGTAACATATGTATATGGAAAAGAGGCCTTTGCCGAGTAGTGAGACGCTTACAGTCGGTTTCAGTTCAGTTTAGAACATATATTTACGTAAAATAAACGTAAAATAATATCTAATATAAACGATATTTAATGACCGACTCATTTAATAAACTTGTAGGATTTTGATAATATCGGGCCTAACTTTGGCGGTAGCCACCAAGGTAATAGTCAGACAGGTATGTCTGACTATTACCTGCGCGGTGATTATTCTAAATTATAATTTTAAGTTTTATAATATATTAGAACAATTCTAGAATATTGTATACGACTTCAGACTTCTATAATCCCTTTCATTAAAGTACGGCGAGTATATATAGCTCTATGTCATAGATCCCCATTATCCGAAAGTACCTATTGTCTCCAATAGGTTGAAAACTGCCTATATAAATAAAACATTTCTTTCTTAAGTTGACAACTGACAACAATCAGTTTATAGTTTAAATTATCTTCTGGTTGCCTTCTACAAGTCGATGATTTTATTTTTAATTTTTAAAAACTGTCCTGCTTATGGTTGACGTAATTTAATATTTATTAAATTTTATAAAATAAATGTGTCTACATTTTTCTCTTGTGTCCTTTCGGTTCAAGCCACCTCAGTCCCGGGTTCTGTGGTTTTTTATCCGTTATGCCAACCTTTTGTTTCGCTACTGCTTTGTGTCATAAGATTAATATATTATATTTTATAAATTATAACTGGAAATGCACCGCATTATATATTAAATCGATATACATTTATTTCTTGTAATACTTTAATTAAATTACTAACAATATTCTATGAGGAATATCAAAATATTGTTTTTATATGATATTTTTAATTACTGTTGATTCTCTTATCACCTTTAACGCTATTTGTGTAATATATGTATATAATATGGTTAGCAGTAAACATCCAATGGCTAATATGATGATGTAATAAATACTTTTTGCATACAATAGGTACGTTAGATTGATTCTAACTTTTGGTAAGCCGAAAACAGTCTTATTTTAAGTTCACTACCAAATTAATCATTTTTTGTAGTTTTTATATGTTGAGTGCACATACACATGCACAGATTAACAAATAACTAAAAATGGGGTTTATTTAAAAAAGTGGCTTTAACATTTGTCGACTAGACTATAAGCCTGCTAATAAGCATGCTATAAGCATGCTTGTAAGTAGCATATGTATCTGTACCTTAACTTTAATGAAATGTATGTCAAGCGTCCGAGATATATAATGATAGATTTATACATAATAGTTATATGGATTAATATGGACACTGAAATAACTAAATTAAAATAAATAATCCCCTTTAAATTACTTAAAAATAATTGGTAATCTAGTATATCAATTTTTAGATAATTTTTTATAATACTAGTAATTTATTTTAGTATGTAACTGAATTATTTTATTACAGTAACTTATTGTAGTGAAAAATGGATTTAATTATAAGCTTCATAATATTTAACTTTATAATATTTTTGGGGGATATATTTTGATTCAGGATTTTATTAGAAAAATATTTTCTTTCATACGGTTGAGGAGAAACCACCGTGAAATTTTTAAATTTACTTTTCGCATATTCTTAAAGAGCCAAGAAAAATAAGACGATTATATAAGAAAAACTTTTTAGTCGAATTATACGTTTCCTTGAGGACTCTGTTGTCATAAATCATTTTATTGTGTACTTAAAATATGGTTCAGACAAGAAGAAGAGAGTCAAGGAAAAAATACTCTATTTTAATATCTGCGAACTCAACAATGTAGTAATTAACATATTTACAATCAATATCAATAACTTCTTTAATATTCTTATTATAGTTTGGCTGAAATAAATTTATTTACTCGTATAACATTTTAAAGCGTAATAAAAATGAACTGGGGAAAAACTTGAAGCTATTATATTATTTGTAGTAAACTGTAGGGTAGAAAAATAAAAAAAAACATCAATATTAAAAAGGCAAAACGACAAAAGTTTTAGGAGAATTAGTTGAAATAATTTTCATAATTCATGATGTAGGTATATCACAAATCTCAGCTATATGTTGTCTAAGCCGATAAGTAGTGTAAATCTCAAGGGTGCAAATAACAATTTCTATCTTATTTATATGAACTGAAATCATTTCTACTTCCAATTTGCATGCACGTCTCACAGCGATCATTCGAATTTGTGGTACGATGCTCTCCGGCACATTTCTTGTGAAATTTCTCTCGACGTCCGGAATAATTTTAAATTTTAATGACATTTATTATTTATTTTTTTCTAATATTCTAGTAATTCCGGTGAAGTGAATTCTAGAGCTTTTATACAAAAGCCGAGATGTACTGAATATTATCAATATTCTAACAAAAAGGTCAAGGATTTCAATTTTGACCAGTATAACATACATTACATTGACATATACTCGACGCTAAAAGAAAACATTAAAAAAAAATCGTGTCTCTGGCAAAATGTTTACTGACAATAGGCGGTCTAAGATCTGATAACCCAGCGGATTAAGTTCTAATCCTTTTCATAATATGAGAGCGGGCCTTTGCCCACTACTGGAATTTTTCAGGCTTTTACGTTAAAATACAGTATCTATACAATACCACAACTTTAAAAGGAGTAGACCAGTGTTTTCCAGCGTGGGCCCCACGCCCCACTGGGGGGCAATTTAATAGTTAAGGGGGGAAATTTAAAAATGGACTCGACACGACTTTAACCCTTTCGCTTTGGGTTATTTAAATGCAATGCTATACCTTTTCCAACCGTTTATTATCTTTTTGACAGCTTTTGTCTATAAATTTCAGTTTTTTTTTTTCATTATTAGTTTTGAATTTTCTTAATGGAACAAAACAATTTTGAAGGTTAAAAATTGTGCATGGGGGCATAAAAAATTTAGAAATGTTAAGGTGGGGCATGGCCTAAAAAAGGTTGGGAAACACTGGAGTAGACAGTGATGGCAAATATAAAAACTGGAGCTATTACTAGTAAAAAGTCCAAAAATCTAACCTTTTATAAAAAAGTAAGAGGTTCTTCTGTTCTTCAAGATAGTCAAATCTGTATTTATCTTTTGTATCAACTGAATCAGCATGTAAACTTCCTACTGCTGGGAAAAGGCCTCCGTATAGGAGAGGAGTCGAAGCCTAATTTTTTTAATGTTTTATTTCTATTAAACTATTATTTAAGTAATAAAAAACTTATCAATACAACACAACAACAACAATACCTTCGAAATTTTCTAATAAATATATATTTTTTTCATATTATTTAAAAAATGAATATAAGAATAAATTCCGAAATGTAGTATGTACTTCTGAACAGAGATAATCAACTTGAATCAACGTTAAATTATGTTTGACGTCTTTAGTAGATGACTGGTGGTGACAATTTACGAGAGCACGAGCGTTAAAAATCCAATCAGGAGGCCTATATCAGTGGACGATCATCAGCCGCTGGCAACGATAACTCTCTAACTCGGTTATCTCATTTCATTATATTTCCTATGAATATTAGGTGTCTGATAATAATAAACGTGAAAAATTCGCATGAGCCTATAGTACTGATTGAGTTTGCGGTGTTACCTGCGCATAAATTCAAGCCCGTTGTTAAAGTTTCGAAGGATTTTGATAACGTAAGCTGATTTTAATAATATAAGGACTGAAACTAACTTCACTATATAAAGTGTGTATAATTTTTTGTTGAATTTTAATTTTTAATGGAGCTAAAGACATTTAAAAAACAATAGCAATGTCGCTATTATTTTTTTAGTACTTTTAATAATTTATTCAATAAAATTCTATAATGTACCTAATACTCGTATTTACAATATATATGTAGAAGGTGGTAAATAAGTATATTTTTAAGGTTCCTTATTGTACTATTTACTATTAAATTTGAATATTTATTAGGTGACACTCGATAAGCGTGGATGTCAGACACGAGCCGGAACCAGAGAGGGCGCTTTTCCCTCTATGTCCACAGACCCGAAAGACGCCATTTGAGCGCAGATAATAAGAATGATGATCTAAATGGAGTAATTCATAAACAATAGATATATAAAGCACTTATCATTAGGAAATGTGAATACAAACAAGTACAGTACCTCAATTATTCTGAGAGCTTAGAGACGATTTTGTTTAATTTTGCAAAATCGTTGGAGATATTTTGATATTATTTTTGTAGGGCTCTCTATTATCGAAACTGGAACCAAAACTTTAATTTGTTTAATTTTTTTTTGTCTGCCTTTCGGCTATCTGTATATTGACCGCGCATCACGTCGAAACTAGTACGAGTAAATGAATTATAATAAAACTTAGCCTGATTTGAATATGAATTCGGTTGGTCTATACTAATATTCCCTTATGGAAATTATCACCTATAGTTCTAATAAATATAATAAAAGACTTAAAAGTCTTTTTTAGAGATTAAAAGACTTTTTTAGAGTTTTATGAGAGGAAAGTCTTTTATTCTTATAACTTCTTCTATTTATTATAACTATATATAGAGTTTTTAGAAGGCGATAATTTCCATAAAGGGTTGAGAAACTGGATATATTTTATACCGAATTCATTATAGTTCCTGTAGTTAGTACCTATGGAGAGCGGATGAGCAGATGAAAAGTGTAATCGCAAACGGAGTCGCAGGCACAGCTTGTAAATTTATAAGAATATATATTTGTACTATTTACTATTTAATTTAAATATTTATAAGGAGACACACGATAAGCGTAGATGTGAGACGCGAGCCGGAACCAGAGAGAGCGCTTAGCCCTCTATGTCCACAGACCCGAAAAACGCCGTTTGAACGTAGATAATAAGATTAAGAGACTATCTAAATGGAGTAATTCATAAACAATAGATATATAGAGCACCTTCCCCTCAAAATATATAACATATAACATTTTAAAATAATATATCAAAATATTATGTACTAACATATAAAATTTATAAGAAAAAATTTTTTTTTTGGTTTGACAGTTCGCCCACTACGAGTGACATAATATTGATTATCTGTGCCGAGCCTATTACTATTATCATTCTTTATATCAATATTTCCCTCCAAAATTTCATTCTCAAATGGTACATATTTATCTCTATAAAACTTATCAACGTTACTGTATGACTTTCTTAAATGATAGCTATTTCGTCTAAATGGCCTCGTATTAGAGCCTCTACTAATGAGATATGACCTTGGCTCCTTACATTTTTTAACAACTACACCCTTCCTCCAGACCTTGTCCTTCTCAGTACAATAAACAATTTTATCACCAGGCTTATATCGAACCTCATTCTTTTTAGCACTCTTATCATGGTAGGCCTTAGTTACTGACTGCTTTAAAGATAATAATTTATGAATGTTTGTTACAATCCTAGGCTCAAGATAGGACATACATGATGGTACATTGGACCTAACATTCCTACTATTCAAGATTTGAGAGGGAGATACTGACAGACCTGATAAAGGACTATTATTATAACACATAAGATAATCTCTATAATCCCTGCCATCTTCAAGAGCTTTTTTTATAATATTTTTACTTATGTTTACTGCTTTCTCTGCTAAACCATTGCTGCGAGGATAGTAAGGGCTACTAGTTATTAAATTTATATCTTTACATTTATAATATTCCAAGCAATCGAAAGACTTAAATGGATTATTGTCAGCAATTATTTCTACAGGATATCCAAACCTAGTAAATACTTCTTGCATACTATCAATTACAGATTTAGAATTTTTATTATTTAAAGGTCTAATTTCAAGCCAATGAGATAAATAGTCTATAATTATTAAATATGATTTACCTGCATACTCCATAATATCCATACCAACCTTGTAGTATCTATATTTAGGTATTTTATGAGGAAGCATGGGTTCGTGTACATTAGCAGATCTAAACTTTTCACAGGTGCGACACTTTGAAATAAAATTTTGAATATCATCAGATAGCCCGGGCCAATAAAACAACTGCCTTGCCTTTGAAACACTTTTATTAATTCCAATGTGACCGTCATGTACAAGACCAATTACATAAGACTTAAGTTTCTGTGGAACAACAATTCTATTACAATAAAATAAAAATCCATCTTGAACATACAATTGTTCTTTTAATTTAGCATAATGTTTATATATATCTTTATTTAATTTAGAAGGCCAACCATGATAAAAGTAACTACATAATTTTGATAATACAGGATCATTATATGTTTCATTTCTAAAAATAGCTTTTCTCTCATCTGACATAGGTATATGCTTTGACACTGTATGTACTACTTGTAACATCTCATGATCATGTTCTGTATAATTTAAACAATTTCTAGATAACATATCAGCAAAATGAACTAATTTACCAGGAACATAATAAACATTTAAGTTATATATTAATAATTTTAACCTTAATCTTTTCAAACGAGGAGAACCAATTTTACTTATTTGTTTACACATTATTGAAACTATGGGTTTATGATCAGTTTGAATATCAATATGAGAGCCATATATATAGTTATGAAATTTTTTTGTACCAAAATGTATTGCTAATAATTCTTTTTCTGTTTGTCCATAATTTAGTTCAAAATCATTCATAGTCCTAGACACACAAGCTATTAATTTCAAATTGCCTAAATCATCCCGTTGAAACATACAACAACCCAAGCCATTACTCGAAGCATCACACTGTAATATTATTTTCTTATTTGGATCAAAAGGACACAATGCTGGAGCACAGCTCACCTTTTCTTTCAACTTTTCAAAGGCCCTTTCATGCACAGGTAACCACATAAATTCAACATTTTTCTTTAAAAGCTTACAAAGAGGTGACATTAATTCAGCCATTTCAGGTACATATCTCCTAACATAATTGAAAGAACCAATGATACTCATTAATTGATCTCTGTTAGTGGGTGATTTTAATTTTATTAAAGATTCTACTCTAGATTTATCAACAGACATGCCATGCTCATTGAAAATTTGACCAACATATTTTACTTCTTTTTGTTTATACTGAAATTTATTTTTATTAAACACAATACCTATCTCTTTAGCTTTATTAATTACTTCAATTAGTGCCCTATCATGATCCTCAGCAGAATTACCCATAACAAGTATGTCATCAGCCCATACTACAACATTATTAAATTTACTAAAATATGATTCTAATACATCTTGAAAGAGCTCAGGCGCATTCATGAGACCATAGGGTAATACTAGATATCTATAAACACCAAATGGAGTCGCAAAACAACACTTCCAAGATGACTCTTCGTCTAACGTTAAGTGATGAAAACCCTCTGATAAATCTAAAACTGAAAAAAACTTTTTACCTTTTAATTTAATAGCAAGTTGATCTAAAGTAGGCAATATTTTAGGTTTTTTTATAATATATTTATTAAGATCTGAAGGATCCAAACATAATCTAACATTTTTATTTGATTTTTCAACAATAACTATTCTGTTTATACAAGAATTTTCACTAATTTTGTCCACTTTAACTATTGAATTTCTATTTTCTAGCCTATCTAGCTCACACTTTAACGGGTCTAGAAGACAATTAGGTATCCTAGAGGGCGGATGACATATTTGCTGGTCAAATGGCTTAGTAACAATTGTATATTTACCCGGTAGTTTCCCTACCCCTTGAAAAACACTTTGATGTTTCAATATAAATTTATCTTTTCCTATGTCAACACTAGACTCGACACTATTCACTCTTTTAATTAAGTTTAATGAAATACAGCCTGGAAGACCTAACAAGGTAGTTTTACACTTTACAATTACAAAATTTTCAAAACTTTTAGTATTTTTAAATTTACACATTAAGTTAACCATACCTAAGGGTTCAACAACATTACCATTAAAAGATTCTAACTTTATATTTGTTTTTAACAATTTAATATTTAACTTACTATTAATCTTTTGAAATATTTCTAACGGCATAATACTCACATCGGCACCGGTATCAAGCTTACACTTAACAGGCAGAGTCTCTATTATAATGTTTTCATACCAATCATTTTTATTCACACTAGACACCACTTTAGCCGTATGACAATAAAGTTCTTCATCACACTTCTCGACCCGGTTCACCTTGCAGCTCACTGCAAAGTGATTCTTAATACCACATTTGTTGCATCTCTGACCATAGGCTGGACACTTTCTGGGGCCATGGATTGTTTGACAACGCCTACACTTGAACTCCTCCTTGTTTTTGGCATATCTGCTGCTTTTGTTGCTCCACCTGGTCTTGTTGTTGTTATTGCTGCTTCGGTTGGTCATGCAGCCCTGGTTGGTCTTGCTGTTGTTGCTGCCTCGGTTGTTCATGCAGCCCTGGTTGGTCTTGCTGCTCTGGTTCCGGCTGTAGTCAATGTCTAGTGTGGGATTCATCTCCTTCACTTGAAGCTTGCTCTGTTCGGACGTTCTACAAAAATTTGAGGCTTTCTCCAACGTCAAGCCGTCAATACGAAGGAGACTTTCCTGTATACTTTTATCGGCGATCCCCTGTACAATTTTATCTCTTAAAAGCTGATCTTCAATTGACTCGCCCTTACAATTTCGATAGTTACAATTTAATAATAACTGCTTACAATCTGTGAAAAAATTATCGAAGGCCTCGCCTTGTTTCTGTTTCCTTTCATTAAATTTATATCTTTCGAAAACTTCATTAACACGTGGACTCACATATTTTTCAATCGCCGCCATTACCGATTCGTAATTACTCGCTTTGTCTTCAGTTAAAGGCAAAGTTAACAAAACTCGAGCCGAATCAATGCCGATCATATTTCGTAGTAGCGCTAATTTGATTCTGTCACTGCTAACGTCTTGTTTTGTTGAAATTAAATAATCTTCAAACGATGCGCGCCATAATCGCCATTCTGACGCGGCGTTGGATGCTCGCAAGTCAAAGCTAGGCGGCAATTTCACCATTAATTTATCCATTTTGATACTTTTGAACAACTCTAATCTTCTTTAATACTTAATATTTTACTTTTAAACTCAAATACGGCTGCGCCATGTGCTATTTACTGTTTAATTTAAATATTTATAAGGAGACACACGATAAGCGTAGATGTGAGACGCGAGCCGGAACCAGAGAGAGCGCTTAGCCCTCTATGTCCACAGACCCGAAAAACGCCGTTTGAACGTAGATAATAAGATTAAGAGACTATCTAAATGGAGTAATTCATAAACAATAGATATATAGAGCAAATAATACAATATATATTACGTTAACCTTTTTTATTAAAAAAAAACGATATTTATGGACATTAATAATCCAGCTCATATAATAAGCCAGATTGGAACCACAGAAGATATTTCCATACACGGCTTCTTAATATAAAGAAAGGCTTTAATATAAAAGTTCAGAGTCATATCTATGCGTAGTATCTTTTGATAACAAGTTACTCATCTTGGCCTGAATATTTGAAGACCTTTCTTATACGTGGGCATTATCAAGGGAAGTAAATAATACGAAAGCAATTTTTTCTGACATGAACGTGTAATAAAGTCTACTTAGTGACAAAAAATATTACATATAGGTACTTCTGAGAATTTTTATCTTACAGCGATATAACTCTTTTCGCAGTATTATTTTTTATTAAACATTATTAAACGATTCCTTTTTTTTTCGAGACAATACAGAGGTAATGGATGGAAGAGTTGCTAGATTGGTTTGGAGTAAGCATTAATCTTAGTAAAAATCCCGTAATTATACAATTCATATATGACATCGGATTTTTCCGTTATTTCAAAAATGTCAACTATTAGCTTACTATTAAATATTAATAAGCTAAATTGAACTATTAGAGTGTAAAATCATTAATTTGTACTTTTTACGAATTAAAACCCTTCTTCTATTTGGAGAAGAGGCCTTCGCTCCGTAATGGGTTGTTTACAGGCTGATACATTAGAGTACAGAACAAGAATTTAAATAAAAATTATTAAAACCTTTATTGAATAAGAGAGATCCCTCCCATATATGTATATTCAAATGATTTTTTTAATACTTCATTATCATTCGAAAAGACAGACTGTATTCGGAATTCAAAAGAAATTTCTTTGTCATATTGCCGAAAAGAAATATTGAAGATAGAGTTAAAAGAGGCACAGCCTTAAAAAAAGATTCTCTTAATAAGATTTTACTATTAACTATTACTATTTAATAACTGTACTATAAAAAAAAATGCAAATCGTTTTAATTTGGCTTAGAAAAGCCTAATTTATTAAAGTATATTTTAAATTTCGATTATCACTTCCTATATCTTGAAGTGAACTAAATGAACTAACCAACTGAGGGTTGGAGCTTAATCCACCATGCTACTCCACTTTTTTATTGCCTTTATATATTGTTATTACACAGGCAATATTACATCAGCAGACAATATATTATCATTAATTACCTATGAACTAAACTTAGGACCTCTAGTTCTGAAAACATGAGTCCACATTGACCACTTTATCTCCACTGCGGGTGAGCGGATAAATTTTCTACCATGAGTAACAATTACTATCCACCTATTGCTATTGATGTCAATGATAACAACCGGGACCGACGGCTTTGCGTGCTCTTTGAGGCATGGTGGGGAAACATGGTCATACACTCACCAGAAACAAATGCGTATACATATACTCATGAATCAAACCCACGACCGTAGGTGTTAAGGTAATTGCTAGCACGACTATAATAGATCGGTTGTCGATGACACACATACACACAGACCGGAAACAAATATTTGTACAAATATAAATAGCTGACCCGAGCGGTCCGCATATCGTATATCGAACCCGCAACCGTCGTTAAGGTATTCAAAATTCTTGTCTAATATCTTTACATGGTGACAATTGTCAACTTGCTGAAAATGTAAGAAGTCCTAATAGTCTTTAAATGCTGCCAGAGAAAAATATTTTTGACTCATGTTCCGTTTCAAAAACCCCGTTTACGTTAGAAATTCTGTTTATCAAGCTGGACTATATAACCAATACATTTTTCGACGCAAAGAAGAGAAATATTAAAAATACGACGAAACCACGCTGATCGTCTAATATATAGTACCATAATATATTTAATCCAAATAATATATAATACATAAGAACAATTCGCTTAGTTGTCAGTCACAAATTTTACATAAAGAGTAAACGTAAAGCACTCGGTATTAAATCACGGCTAGAGAATGAAAACGTCAGTAACAACGTCATAAGATAATTAGAAGTGAAATGCGTTCAGCCCTGGGCGAATGTTCAAATGAATGGGCTAATATGTTTAGTTGAAGTTAACACGGACGAGATTTTTCATACAATACGAGCGCTATTTTACATTTATTGAAAAAACTATGTCTGCCTCGAGGCTTTACACGCATCAGTCTCACCTTTGAGAATTTTAGAATATAATGTAGCCTATATGTAAATTTGGGTCTTGATGCTATCTACAACATCATGGCAAACATTTCAGCAGTTTAGTGACTTCTTCACTGTTGCACAATTATGGCCTGCCACTCATCCATCCACTATCACAAGATTTCACCTTTATAATATTTATAAGGATATAAATGTAATAAATCGGTTTGATTGCAATAATGCTAATAATATCACTTTTTTAGTCACAATTTAAGCAAATTATGCATTTTAAATAATTTCGCACCGACATACAGATTTAAAATTATCATGTTTCTTTCATATTAAGGATTATGAATCTGCGATACTGTACAAGTGTACATTATTACTAACCGTTCAGATTCAGACTGGAAATATAAGCAAAACTTTGCATTAAAACTAAAAATATTGATTGGACTTAAGAATCAACATTAATTTTTTTATTGTAATAGTTATACTTCTTTGCCTATTACCCTTATTTATAAAAACAAAAAAAAAAACATGTTATTCTGTAATAAACTGACATTTTATGTTGTTTTTCACAAAATTTCTTTAAATTAACAATAGAAAACACAGATCTATTAACTTTGAAACGGTGCCGTACAAATGTCTAAATCACGATTATTATATGTATCGCTTAATTACCTAAATTTACTATATATGAACTGCTAAATTCTTTACATTTGAGTAAAGATTTATGTCAGTAGTGTATTTAGGTAATGCATGAAAATATTTTTATCATAAATTTTTATACCAAATTTATTATTAATATTTATTAATAAGTAATAATGTTTTAACCATTTGTGACACGAACACATTCTTAAAGCGCCTGAACTATTAGTATTATATGTAGATAATTTAATTATGCAAAGTTCCATTACAATTAGATCATCTAATTAATTAGTACCTTACACAAGTTTATGCTGTATAATCTTATGTTTCAGATTGTATATGCAATAAAATAATTTATAATATTATATATAATTAACGTTCAATTATATATTTGTGTTGAATATAAGTATAATTAATTATATATTTTTAATTTCAATCGTAACCAAATTTTTTTATGACTGAAGTGGCTATTACGCACCAGAATAATTTCTTCTATAAATATAATTGACTTTATACTCTTCATTATAATACTTCCTGTTAAGGTGAAGCATCGGAGCGTAATCCGCCACTCTGCTCCACTGCGGATTGATAAATGTTTCTCAGCATTCTTGCTACGCAGTGCTAAGTATATTTTAATAAATTATCAATTACATCACATCTACGTAATATCTCATTCATTCATACATTTATTTCTATGATTTAATGGCACGTAATATTTCAATAAAAATATATCATGTATATATCAATATCATGCATCGCATCAGACTTTCAACCTTCATGCATTTTATTTTGTTTGTGTATATAGGCCAGATCTGTATTCATCCAAAAAGCAAACAATTTTTTTATTTATTTATACTATACGTTAATATTTGAGTTTTTTTTCCGTTAAACTTTCTATGTATTGGACAAAGATTAAAAATAATAGACATTTCGCTATGATTCGTATAACGGGATTATTATCTACACAAAAAGTAAAAAGTATAGCTACAATACATACAAATTAAAAAAGGTAAAAATAGAATATCTTAAATTACCTAAACTGTACCTGAACTTAAAAATGTGTCCTAGAAAATAACAAGGACTAAAAAAATGTCAAATTAATTGAATACGACAAAATTTAGAAAACGATAGTCCTTTTTTTTTGACGCTGGGAAATACGTTTAGGTATCCCGCCGCCCGAAGGTGACGGGTATGTGGGACTCGCTGACTGCGAAATGTTTGCACAATGCGAATACCCACTAAAACCCAGCGGTGCCCTCATCGTCGTATAAGGACGCCAGGGGATCGCTGGCGCATGCCACCGTGACGAGGTCGTCTAGTCCAAATAAATATACTTTATATGTTTTCGGGGTAATCTACGAAAGTTGTCTCAGCTGTCTAGCATTATTTCAAAATACAATTATCTCATTAATCTCCTTATAAGGAATCGTTATTCGTTTATTTCATTTTTATTTTTATAAAATTTTACTTGTATAACGCTCAAGAAGTGATTTTCTTCTAACCTAATTCACTAGAGTCTGACAAATCGGCGGGTGCGGAATTGTTCATCCGTCACTTGACCCTTTTAGCTTCCCTGTGGACTGACCGCAACCCTTCTGCGACCCTTATGATGAAACATACGCCTGCTTAAACCTTAAAACGAAATCTTGTGATGGCTTCACTATTTCGACTTATTTACTCTAGGGTACATTACTTATTTAATAATCGTAAGTTAATTTGCTTTTGCAAATTTGTGATATATTCAAGTAATAATGTTTTAATACATAATATACATATATTATATATACACTTAGATCGAAATGCGGTTCCACATAAATTAAACTTTAGCTATTTGTCAGACTGGTTGGCATTTTTATTTGAACTAAACTGAATCTGCCTGTAAACATCCCACTGCTGGGCAATGGCCTCTCCATATAAGAGATGGATGGAAGTTTAATCAACCATGCTACTCCACTGCAGATAGATGGGCATTTTTATTTGCTATTCTCAAACTATCATTCGTAGCATAAATTACTTTTTTGCCTCGAAACTTCCTTAATAAACAGGTTATCCAATATAAAAAATAATAATGTCATATCTTGTCGCACGTATTAAATCAAATTATATAATTATCATATCAAACTCATATGGATGTAATTGAAAATTTATTAATTTATAAACAAGCTATCCAATACAAAACAGAAAAAAAGAGATTTTATATAGAACTAGTAGATTCCGAGATTAGTACATTTAAACATTCCACCGAATAAACTTTTAAGCTTTATAATTATGATATTAGTATTATAAACCTTTTACATACATATTTAAGTAGAAATTCTAGTAGTATAAACCCGTGTTAATCTGTGGTAATATTTAAGTGTTATTGTAGAATAGCAAATGGTTTGTAGGTACTGGAACTGCTTAAGGAATAGCGAATTATTTAAGCAGTCGTGGGCCTTTTATGTCGAACCATTTTATAATTTAATTATAATATGATTTTTGTGGTTCATTGATTACAATAAGATTACTTAAGAAGTTTGAAAATTGCTTACAACGAATGCGTCAATTAAAAAAAAATTAATTTACAAAACTGCAAAAGTTTTTAATCATTATATTTCCTGTTATTAAAATGAAAATGTCTTTTTAATGTTTTAACAATATGCACGTTAATATAAATAAATAACTGTGTAGTGTTTAACTTGTTTGATGTCACGCTGTATAATTTACACACAGATTCCAGCGTAGCTAATGTTTGAGCTAGTTTAGAGTTTACCTGCTCCAAATTTAGGTAAAGACGAAATTAGCTGATTGTTCTGGCTGATAGAGCACGCCACGAGCTTTACGGCACGGCTTTTACGCTGCTAGATTTACTTAATAAATTTCGTTAAAATTTGCATAATTCAGTATTGAAACTGCACTTTTGCATTTGCTCGCATTAATAAAAACTAAACTAAAAACTAAACATTAATAAAACGACGCACCGGTCGCTCTGGAAATCGATGAGGGGAGGCCTACGTTCAGCAGTGGACCTTCAATGGCTGATATGATGATAATGATGATGATGAATAAAACTTAATCATATAACTAACGAAGTAATCTTCACTTTTTAGACGCTTTAGATCTAACTAGTGGTCGTCCAGTGGTTGAAAGTCGAACTAATCTATAACTAACAGCATTATCAACATCAAAAAATATGATTACGCATAACATAGTGAGCATATGCAGCAGTCATTGGACCTAATCTGTGATAATAAATTTCGATAAAAAATTCGTTGCAAGAACTGTATTTAAGACCGTGTTGACCAACAGACTGACAATAAACAAAATTTGTGTATATATGTCATTGTACATGTGTGTGTGTGTGTGTGTGTGTGTGTGTGTGTGTGTGTGTGTGTGTGTGTGTGTGTGTGTGTGTGTGTGTGTGTGTGAGTGCGCCGTAGTGTGTGTATGTGTGTATATTTTGAGTATTATTATAAAAAAATATTAGCATTCTGCACTTCTTCTCCATATAAACTTGAAAAAGGTTTTTTATCAAACCTATAACGATTGACTTAGATATAAGTGTCGTATCGAAGATGCGATAATTATGTCAATTCGTATTAACATGGCTTGCAGCACACGGCTCGTTCACCCGTAAACTGATAAGAGTATCGTTGTGAAATAAAGTTACTATGACACTTCTTTTCGCTAAAAGTAAGTTTTATTTATTACTAGCTCCCGACCGCGGCTTTGCCCGCGTAGTTGTATTGACAAAAAGTAGCCTATGCCCTTCCCCGGGCTCCAGACTATCCGTACTGTTCTCTTATCAGACTATCCGTTTCAAATTCTTACAACAGCTTGGTTACGAAAACTGTCATACAAAACACGTTCCTCCACGTTCGCAGAATGCACAATAATAAATGCTCCTAGTTGACACTTTAGTGAATTCTCTCGCGAAGAGAAAGTCGTAAGCGCCGTGGTATAGGCGTCACTTCCGCGTTTTCGCGTAATAATGTTTAAACTATGTCATATCCAAATTACACAAAATCTATATAGATTATAGCCTATGCGTTATTCTGATGTATAATTTTAATTACTGTACAGTTTTAGCTAAATTCGTTCAATAGTTTCTGTGTTAAAGAGTAACAAACATTCAAACAAATTTTCGCATTTATATACGTTAATAAGCTTACGTTTAACCACAATCTTGTCTGGTTTGTCGTGACAATTCAATTCACTGTTCCCTTCAAGGTGTCCAACTATTTAGTGGCCGCAACCATGGCTAAAACAAGGCAAGATAAACTGTGAAATAAATAATTTGTCCTTTTGATATGTGGTTATTTTATTTATAAAATAATGACGGATATATTTCATCCAATTATTATCAATATTTTATAGACTGACATATTATATATTGTAATTTTCAAAATTGTAGCGTTTCATCTTTATTCTACGAGTAACATGAAAATATATAGTAGAATATGTTAGGTTTTAATGAAATGTAATAATTAAATTTTAATTAAATTTATATAATGTACTATACCTTCACATTAAAATTTTACAAGAACCGCTTTTGCCAGCCGACCACGGATTCTCATAGAAAATAATTATGACGTCGTCATACAATACAGGTGCCATTCAATAAGGCACTGTTACCAGCTTAAGTATAAAATAATATTGGCTTTTTATTAAAGTTTCTTAAATTTTTTTAATACATAATTTGAGGATGGTATTTTTATTTTTTGTTAGAGGTTTGATAAATTAACAATTTATTTTGATATACGATTTATGTCGATCAAATTATAAAAATTCTCGTGCTAAAAATAAAAGTTCTTTTCCTTATAAAATAGGTATACTTAGTAGATTTATTTGCTTAATAAAATTGACGTAATAAAAAATAAAATAAAACCGTTATAAATGAAAAATAAAAACGTATATAGCATATCTTATACTGGTAGATCTTCTGGTTCTACTAAAAGCATAAAATTTAGCTAAGAAACTTTTTGTGTGTGAAAAATGAATTAACTCCAAAGAAAGCAGAAAATTTGTATTTAAAATACTTCAAATACAAGTTCGTCGTTCTTGAAATTGATGTTCAAACATGTTGAACTTCTTTAATTGGAAAAGTTGAAGTGAAAGTCAGTGAAATTACACAAATAGTGTCTCTATTAAAGAATAGCTTCGCTCGCTTAGCACAATATTAATAGGAACTACAACTTTAAAAATATTTAAAAATTCTTGCTTACCTACTATATTGTATATATATACCTTGTATTTACAGAAGGGAAATGCGATCCGGTAAACGGTCATTAATGAAGAGAGGTAGAGATTTTCTCGCACTGATGATAATCAAAGAAACCCTTAAAAAACCATACCTTTACATTAATTTGATCGCTTTACCAATGTTAATGACGGTTTAACCTCTATATTCGTTACCTTTAACCTTTCCTTTACGTTTAACCACATTTTACGGTGTTTCTAAAGGTCAATTACTATTATTCGCATATGAACACAAAGTGATAATTGCATGATTTTGACGATAAATTTTGTTATTATAATATAAGAGAAAGTTCTAAAAAACGCTTAAATATTTTTTTAGGCTTGTTTATTGTATACAAACTGTGCTTGCGACTTTGTTTGCGAATCGGTTCTTAACTCTCCCAAGGGAATAGAACTGAATATCGGGAAAAGAGTTATCTCGTAGTAGGAAATCAAATTATACCTATGTACTGGCGTGATGCGTGGCCAAGACACACACACACACGCAAACAAAAATGAAAAAAAAAACTCAAAATATCTATATATTGTTTCTGGTCTGGGTATTTATCTTTCATGTTCTCCAATCCTGAGAGGGCACGTAAAGCCGTTGATTATTATGAATTATTATTGAATTATTATGACACCCTGCAGCAAGAACCTACAGTGAAGACATGTGACAGATTACACTTCACTATTCTACTTTAAGTAATATTTATAATACATTTAATATAAATTTATTATAATATGTTCCTAAGGTAGGCAACTTAATGCCTGGAGTAGAAGTCTGGCCTTTTCGCTGGCCAGTCTGTCGCTGGAGGAATCCTGTTGCCTATAGATCCGGGAAGCTAAAATTAAAGCGGCTGAAGGCTCCCGCAAGGGCTTACGGCGAGTTGCACGAAACCGTCGCTAACTTTCCGTTAGTTAAGTTGCAATTAATCTTAAAATTCGGCCGGTCAACAAGCAGAGACGTACTTCTCTCCTGGTCGACGCAGCAGCCAGCCACTAGGCAGCACTGCACCACCCTGACTCACTGGGGCATCACCGCAAACAGTTCCGACTCACAGTGAACTATGCGGCATCTAGTTCCGACTCACTGGAACATTCCACTGGCCCGGCAAGCATCACAAGATGTATGGACGACTCAACCTGCTATCGACCTCCGGTCTCGGAGGGGGAGTGATGTAGCGACATCTATCTCGCCATATACGAACTAGAAGAAACAGACGTATCCTATATCGCGCTATCGAAGTTTTCAAAGCAATTGAATATATATACAAGAACCCGACAACAAACGTTAAGTGGCGCTTAGCCCACCAGACGCAACATCCGTCCGGTCGAAGGATCCTTCCTTTTCAATGGCCTCTCTCAACCTCCAAATAGTTGATCTTATGATTAATTTAAAGCTGTTGGAATTAATCATCCGTTAGATAGGTCTTTAATTAAACTACATTTTTTTGTTAACTTAATCAGATGTAGGTTTCGTGCAACAGATAATCACGATTCTTGTGATTAAATTAGTTTAATAAACACTTAAATTTAAAATTTGTTTCGTGCAACTCGGCGTTAGTATGGTATTGCACTCCCAAAGTGCCGAGTCCGACATAGGTCTAGGACTGCCTACACGGGCGTCCTGGATATCATCCGTAAATGGATTCCCCTGGGAAACGAAAAAATTAAAATTAAAAAAAAATGAAAAAAAAAAACACAGTTAACTATTAAACAAATTCATTTATTATATACCCACATTGGTCGATACAGTGGCTCTAGAAACTAGATTACCCTATCACCTGACATCAAATGCAGGGGACTACCCGTGGGAGACTCTATTCCAGAGTAAACTTTCACGCCTGCTCTGTAACAAAGCCCTAGAGGGACAAGAGGAGAAGGCACTTCCGGGCAACCGGAATATTAGTGCGGGAAAGCTATGTATAATAGCTGTGGTAGTTGAAGTACATGGGCAGACGTTTGTCCCTTGCTTGCAACATAAGTATATAGTAGTCGTTAAAAATGATATAGTTTAAGTAAATGATATTGTTACAACATGCTGACTACATATTGTTAACAGTATGAATTCAAAATGTTACTATAGTTGGGAATATTCATAACATATTGTACATATAGCTAGTAAGATATGTATAGATAAAAGTAGTTATAAGGAAAATAATTTTTGTATTATAAAATTATTTTATAAAAATAAGAATAATTTGTAAATAGCTATAAGTCCGAAAATTGTAAAAAACAAAAATTAAAAAAGGCCTCGTTTTATTTTCCTTTCCCCTAAAAATAATAAAATAATAAACGTTAGAATAGTCTGTAGTTTAGTGGTTTAGTGGGAACCCGCCGAATGTATGAAAGAAAGACACGGTATGAAGTATGAAAATATGAGAGGAATAAAAGATAGAACTGGTATGGAAGAGTAATATAGACAACATAGGCACCCTCATGTTGGAGGTTTCAGTTTAAAAGGCAAACACACCCACATTAGGGGCGACAATCACACCCACAACTTAGACACAAATAGACAGCAGGATCACTAAGAACTACACCAACGGGCCAGTTAACTGCGTAGGAGAAAAGACCTTGATATGACATTTACAGGTTGTTTTATTACAAACAGATCAATATTTAACTTTAAACGACTTTTCTATACAATATAAAACATGATTCATTGTAAAGTTAGAGTGAAGAAGTTCAAATAATTACTAAAAAAAACCGACGTAAATTCAATTAAATCTGATCGTTAATCAGGAAGAAGCTTTTAAAATTCTCTTATTTGCAATCTGGTAGTTATTGGTAACATTTTGGTAGAGTCATGTTTGATAATGACATAAGCCGATGCAACGATAAGTCGTTGCGAACAAAATCTAAATAAATGGATTGTATTTACTTGTGATCTGTAATCACTTACTTAAATTAATAGTGATATTATTGGAATCATTCTATTAATCTAGAAATCAATATATATATATACAGATGTGCACGACGAAAATGTAATCATTCTTGTTAATTTCCTTCGAGAATTTCGAGTAATTATTTCTTAGAAATAATGTTTATATCAATACAGATATTATAAAATAATTTTGGCAAAATAATTCTCCTATTCTTGTATTACATATATTTATAATGTTGAATAGTTTGTTGGTTTGTATAATTTGTACACGATAATCACAGAATTTTTCAAAAAATTTTTTTATGCTATTACTAATGCTTATCAAAGAAGGTTGTGCTATAAAAATTGCACTACTATTTATGTGAGCGGAGTACCAACTATTAAAATAGATGAACTCGTGTAGGTAGTCAAGTCTCTATATATTGATATCTTGTAATAACCACTTAACGTACCTTTAATTCCTTTCATACTTTAGGGGAGCAACGCATTAGTGGTTATTCTAGAGCAGTGTTTTCCAAACTTTTTTTAGGCCATGCCCCACCTTAACATTTTTAAATTTTTTATGCCCCCATGCATAATTTTTAACCTTCAAAATTGTTTTGTTCCCTTAAGAAATATAAATGATAACTTTTAGGAAGAAATTACTATGAAATTATTATCAAAACATCGTAAGTAAAATTTCAAAACATATAATGAAAAAAAAAAAAAAACTGAAATTTATAGGCGTAAGCTGTCAAAAAGATAATAAACGGTTGGACAAGGTATAGCATTGCATTTAAATAACCCAAAGCGAAAGGATTAAAGTCGTGTCGAGTCAATTTTTAAATTGCCCCCCTTAACTATCAAATTGTCCCCCTTAACTATCAAATTGCCCCCCAGTGGGGCGTGGGCCCCACATTGGGAAACACTGTTCTAGAGCTATCAGTGATCATGATTAAGGTGATCAGATAAATACTGGGTACATGACCAGCCTGCTCGTTTATTATCTGTTTTTATAAAAAATATATATCTTATTTACGCAAAATAAACAATAGAGCGGCCTAGCTGATCGTCTTTATGTGAGAACAAAATTTTATTATTTATATATTTATTTATTTATTTATTAGTACAATTTTTACAATGTGTACATAATAATGGTGGTAAACATAAAATCAATCCAGTTCACAATACAATAAAAAATTGAACATAAATTAAATCATGAGCCCTGTACAACGTATGTAGAAACTTATATCAAATTTTATATTCTACAGTTACAATGCCCATTTTTAAATACATAGTCATATTATAATCTATACTTAAGCCAAATTCGATGTGTAATTTTTGTAAACAAACTAAAAGTCTTCGTGTATAGGCTTGTCACACTTTTGTTAATGAAAAAAAAAATTTATCACCTTTTTCCTACTTATACATTAAAATGTTGTTGTTCCTAGAACTTAACCGCCAAATACGTAATAAGCAAGAAAATTGGATTGTAACAAAAAATGACAAATTTTTTATTACTTTTTATTTATAATTATAAATAAAAAGTAATTTTAATTTATAAAGGACAATGGCAGATCCCCTAACAAATTTTTGTTGGCATAAATTTCTAGCGTCTACTAATGAAAAATATGTGATAATATAGTACTTAAATTCCTGATCACTTTTGCCTAAAGAAGCACCACCGAAAGAAGTAATGAATTGAAGATATGCCAGGTTGAACATTTAGAGGTTATGTTTCGACAATTTGTAGGTAACTAATCAAAAACTTACTCAAATACATGTTTAATATAGTCCGAAACTATATTTTAAAAAACTAGATAGATTGATAACAAAACATTGTAGTAGGTATATCTAGGCTTTTGACGCACGCACAGAAAAATAAAAAAAAATTATTAGACGCTTGTTTTTAACCCTCAGGCCTAAAATATTTCATATTCGGGGATTTTCTTCGTTACCTGTCCTTAGGTATTTCCTACTTAGGTACATCAGCGTTAGCTGTAGATGATATAAAATTGACGATCGACAAAGACGTTCATCTTCTTAAATCATGAGGGCTGTTTAGGTCAACAGATCTTATAAACCCTGCTCTTGGAATTTCTAGACCTAAAGGTGGTCTGTCTAGATTCAGTCAGTTAGCATCTGTTTAGATTTTTCTGTAATGATAATCACCATAGATAGTTAATTACGAGGACCATCCACTTATCGTGCCCTTTGCAGCATGGGATCATCTTTTTATTAGATAATCAGGTGAGCAGCCCGCAAGGTCTTAACCAAATAAGAAACAGTTTACAATGGCACACAAAATGGTTGTTGCCTGCAAAAAATGAAAGTAAGGCCTCTAGGTTAAAAAGCAGACTCTAGAAACCACTTATCTACAGATACGTGGCATAAAGACAGTGGATCTCATATATAGTCAGTTAGAGTATCTGCTCATTTTTTCTAATAGAAGAAAGGCATGTTTATAAAATAAAACATTATTTTCTTATTACGAATTATTATTGTATTCATGAAATAATTGGGCTTAGTAAATAAACAAATAACGCGTTATTCTTTGTAATAAAACAAGATTTCGGATTGATACAATATAAATCGTGTAACGTGAGGCAATATAATACGTGTAACGTGTAATATTTATTTAAAGGCAAAAAGTTCATGTATGATTGTATGTTAATGAGAGAAGATTTATTACCATGTGGCAACATTCAACGGAACTATCCTTAGGTACATTATATTCCAATGAAATGTCAAATCATTTTTACAATAATCAAATGTTTTTTCATTAAAAATGATATTTTTCCTAGACTTACATAGATCTTAAAAATATATTGAAAAAACGTAAGAAATTATTTTATTTACATTAGTCATTAAGACATTTATAGACGCTTGGGAATTCTATCAACAACTTTTTCGCCATTGTCCTTTTAGCACTGACGTGAATCAATATCAGATAAGCAACAATTGTTTTTTTTTTATCAGTCATACATACATACAGGGTGACTGGTAAATTACTATCAATATTTAAGGAGAATACTCAGTACATGATTCTCATTCAAATTATGTAAAATAAATAGGTACTTAATTTTTGACCAAATTTTCATAAATTTCAATTCAAGTAAATGAAGCGTTGACACCCTACAGTCGTGCCGGCGGCACGTGCACAGGTGTTGTACTGTGCCGCTTGTTCACATCTAAAAATTGCCAAAGTTCACATAATTTACTTAGTCAACAAATTTGTTGCTTAAACGAGTAAAATATCTTAGTATTTTTGCCTATCCTAAGCCAGGATTAAAGTATTAAAGGGGACTGGATCATGCTTGTTTATCCTGCTACCCTATTAACACGTGGCGGCGTTTGGACGTAGGTAAACTACCAGTTTTGTGTCGAAAGTGTAGCTGCTAGGGTGTCCAGACGACGCGTACATAATTGGATAATTGTTGAATAACTTTACTTAAAAGTTTATTAATACTTACCTGTTTTTTTAACATAATTCGAATGATAATCATGTACCGAGTAGTCTCCTTAAATATTGATAGTAATTTACCAGTCATCCTGTACATACATATAAATCACGCCTCTTTCCCGTAGGGGTAGGCAGAGACCACTTCTTTCCACTTGCTACGATCCTTACATACTTGTTTCGCTTCGTCCACTTTCATTATTCCCTTCATACATGCTCTTCGGTTTAGGGTACTCTTGACCTGGCCTTTTTTCAAGACGTCCCTGATTTGGTCTTGAAACGTTCGCCTAGGTCTACCCCTTCCCGCACTTTCATTCACACTCGCCTTATACACTTTTTTCGTCAACCGTTCTTCATTCATTCTCTCGACATGGCCAAACCATCTCAGCATACCTTTCTCAATTTTCGTCACTACATCTTCTTTCAGACCACAACGTTTCCGTATCTCACTATTTCTTATCCTGTCACTCAGTTTAACTCCTATCATACTTCTTAACGCTCTCATCTCAACTGCATTTATTCTGCTTTCATGTTTCTTCTGCCATACCCAACTTTCACTTCCGTACATAAGTGTCGGCACCAGCACCCCCTCATGAACAGCCAAGCGAGCCTTGTTAGACACCTTCCGACTCCTCATAAAGGAGTGCAAAGCTCCATTCACCATGTTTCCTGCATTCACTCTTCTTTCAATATCACTCTCACACTCTCCATCTCTTGTAAACTTTGAACCCAGATACACAAACTCATTCACCTGTTCAATTTGTTCATCTCCAATCACGATATTGCAGTCTGTCATTGCCTCCTTTTTTTCAAACACCATCACTTTCGTCTTCTTTACATTCATTTTCATTCCCTTTCTGATAAAAGCTCCACTCATAGCAGTTACCATCTCCTGCAACTCCTCGGCGGAAGACGCAAGTAATACTTGGTCATCAGCATAAAGAAAACATTTGACGAGTAACTCATTCATTCTCAACCCCCTTTCATTCTCTTTTAAATCTGTCAGCAAATCTTTTATCAGTTATTATTTTGTTAAAGGTAAATTGTAATTGCTCTTTATACACAACTTTAAATATTGTAATTATTATGTTTATTCAACGTGAGTAAATGAAAATAAATAATAAAAGAGAATGAGTCTCTGAACATAGATTTTTAATTATAATAAATCCATTTTAAAACAAATGTTGTTTTATTTTGAATGATATTCAAGGATAGTGTAGCTATTTTTAATATAGGCATATACATATTTATAAAAATATTTAAAAATCATTCAGCGGGAAATTAGGTATACCCACGTTAACAAGTAAATTATACCTTTATAAAAGATAAATATAGATAATATATAAATATATCTAACTCCTTGACTTATTAATTTCAAGTTTTATGTAGCTTATACTACTGTGTATAAATATTAGAAAATATAATTATAATAATTATTTTCCAATAGGTTGTTAACATCTGCCTATGGTTGGTTGCTATGCAACGGTTTGTTGGTAAACATTCCATATTGAATTTGGCTTAAAAATATATTTAATTATAAAATTCAAAGAAAATCTATATATGTAGATAATACAAACATGAATGAAAAGGGGATAAGTTAAGATATTTCCGTTACTGCTAGGCCTGTCAACATTGTTGTTAAGCTTGTTCTGTTTGTATGCCTATACGATTAACTGACACAATGTTAATAAAATGATAGTAAGTAGATAGATAGATAGATAGATAAATGCTTTATTGCAGTCACTAAATTTACAGTGGATATTAGATAAAGAGAGTACAAGATATTTACAATTTAAGTGTGCAAAGGCGGTCTTATTGCTATCAGCAATCTCTACCAGACAACCTTTAATGAAATTAAATTTCTTATCAGACTTGGGTTGTGCAAATTTAGGTCCCTAAACCTAGGTGTTAGCTAAATAATAATAACGATACTAGCACTAGCACTTTGATAATATGATAATAATAATAATAATAAATAACTTTATTGCACACTTAAAAAAAAAAAAAATACAAAATTATACAAAACGCAAAGCTGATTTAGTACAGAGCATGCAACGGGCGGTCTTATCACTAAATAGTGATCTCTTCCAGACTACCCACAAGAAAGAATCTTCTAATGTAACGGGCTTGTGCAATCCTAATGGTACGAATTTATGTAGCATATACAGCCAATATATACACATATACATACATATACACATAAATACATAAATATATACATATACATATATATATACATACAAACACATGCCACTACATACATAACCGAAGTTATGTATGTAACGACTTTAGACATAATTGATACAAAAAATATACATATGCACGGTACATAAAAAAAAGGTAGATACAGGTTACAAACATAAATAGTAGAGGGTAGGTATTCAAATCATAGATAAGTAAAACTTCTTAACACGGTTTTTGAAGACAGATATAGATGGAGATTGACGAATTTCAGCTGGAAGCTCATTCCACAGTCTTACTGCCTTTATAGAGAAAGAGTTATAGTAAGAATTTGAATTACTTGTTGGTATGCTCAACTTGTTATCCTTTTGAGAGCGGAGGTTAAGATGAAAAGAAGGGTTGCCAAGAAAGGAGAAACGTTCTTTAAGGTAGAGTGGAGTAGAAGGACAGAAAAGAGTGGAGTAGAGGAGAGATAGAACATGAAGGTTACGGCGATGCTTTATCGGGAGCCATCCGAGCATTGAGCGGTACTGTGAAACATGATCGTATTTCTTTAATCCAAATATGAATCTAATGCATAGGTTTTGCAGGCGGTCCAGTTTATTGGTCAGCTCTTCCGATAGATCTGGGTAGCATGCATCTGCATAGTCTAAGACAGGAAGCATTATACTGTTGACAACCGATATTTTAGTTTTGATCGGTAGAAAATTTTTCCATCTCTTAAGCGAGTGGAAGGTTGCAAAAGTTTTTCTACTGATCTCAGCAATTTGTGGACGCCAACAAAGAGTGCTGTCAACCATAACACCTAGATTTTTTACAACGCTGGAGTAAGTTAAGACGGAGCCATTGAATATAATGTCAGGAAGATCGTTATAAGTAATTTTAGAGAGCTGTTTGGAGGTTCCTTAAATAGAAAGTTGAGACTTGCTGGCATTGACAGATAGGCCAAAAGATCGACTCCAGTTGGTAATAGTGTTCAGATCAGCATTTAGGGTACCTATCGCTTCTGCAATACTCTCGACAGGTGTCGTTATATAGATTTGTAAGTCATCAGCGTAAAGGTGAAAAGAAAGGGTAAGAAGCTCAGTGACAGTATTGATAAAGATGGAGAACAGAAGCGGAGAGAGTACACTACCCTGGGGAACCCCAGCACTAAGTCGGCAAAACGAGGAATAACGATCTCCGATACGAATACGCTGTTGTCGCCCAGATAAGTACGAATGAAACCAATCTATAACATCGGTGGATATATTTATGTATTCCAAAATAGCTAAAAGTATTTCGTGATCAACTGTATTGAAGGCGTTACTAAAGTCTAATAGTGCTAGTATGGTAACCTGCTTATTATCCATTCCAAAGCGTATGTCGTCAAAAACCTTTGTAAGTGCCGTCACAGTGCTATGACCAGGTCGGAAGCCGGACTGATAAGGGGTCAGGATATTATGCCTAATTATAAACAAGGTAAGTTGGAAATGAATAATACGTTCAAGGATTTTAGACAAGAAAGGAAGAATAGATATAGGTCGATAGTGTGAAGGTAACGAAGGATTGGAGAGCTTAGGAATTGGTAAGACATTAGCAAGTCGCCAAACATTAGGAAAGGTCTTTGAAGTAAGAGAGAAGTTGAAGATATGACATATTGTGGGCATAATCTCATCCAGCACCAATATAACCATTTTGCGACTTATACCGTCACAGCCAATGGCATCGGATGAGATAGCAGATGCGTGTTTTTTAACGTCTTGAGCAGTAATTTGTTCGAACGTAAATGACGGATAATTCGGTTGGGTTCGTGCCTTGAGAAAGGAAATAGTTTGCGCTTTATAGGGATTTGGAACAGAGGAATTAGAGAAGTGACTGTTGAGTGTATTCAGATCGATACTAATGGGAATTTCTGTCTTAGAACGCCCAATTCCAAGAGACTCCAGAAATCTCCACACTTCCTTTGAGCTCTTATTATCCACGGACGAGTGCACATATTGCCTTTGAGCATCCCTACAAATCCTGTTGCATCGATTACGCAAACATTTGTATTTATTTAAGTTGTGATCCGTTGGTCTCGATTTATATCTGGACTTTGCAGCATTGCGTTTGGTCATCAGCTCTCTAATTTCCTCAGTTAGCCAAGGCGCAGGAAGGTGTTTTAATTTAATAGGTCTTATGGGAGCATGTTTGTCGAAGATTTCGATGAGTAGGGAGTTGAATATGCTAAGTTTATCATCTATTGTCGTGGCATTCAGAATTACATCCCAATCAATACAGCTTAAATCGGTCATAAAATTTGAATGATTGAAATTTTTGAAAGAACGGCGCATAATAACTGTGGGTTTGATCTTAGGTGGTCGGATTTTATATGACAAATAAACTAAGTCGTGATAAGAGAAAGACTCAGCTGAGATTTGGCCGTGCACGTTAACAAGTTCTGGAGAAGAAACTATCATTAGGTCGAGAAGTGAAGGAGAGCAATTAGGAAAAAAGTGTGTTGGATTAGTTCGGAGTAAAGAAAGGTTGGAGCTAGTGACTATATGCTTAAGTTGTTTAGCACGCGAGTCGTCTTTAACTAAGCACGTATTGAAATCGCCCATGATAATAGTTTGATCGACGTTAGGGACATAAGTTTCTAGCAAGCTTTCAAATGTTTGGAAGTAGTTAATTTGGAGTGACGGAGAATAGAATACTCCTAAGAGTACTTTTAGTTTGCCAAATAGCACCTCCAAAAAAATATGCTCAGATGACTCCGAGTATATGGAAGGAGATTTGCTTAGAATTGAGAAAGGTATATGGCTTCGTAGATAGATAGCCACGCCACCACCACCCTTGCCAGTTCGGTCGTTACGAATGAGGTGAAATCCAGGGAGTACGAACGAAGTTGAAGGCAAAGATGGTTTCAAGAAAGTTTCGGATACTAATATAGCTTGGACATTGCTAACATCGAAAGAGGCTAAAAGATCGGGGTAATGCGCGGGGATGCTTTGTGCATTTATATGCACGACATTGAAATTTTTATGCAAAGAAGAAAATGTTGTGTTAAGTATACTATTCAGAGGCATCGAAGCACTATGAAAACTTCCATCCGAAGACGAACTCATGGAACAATAACTGTCTTCATCAGAGATACTTGTACCGCTGTTGTTAAGCATTATATATGTTTAAAAAAAAAATATATGTATATAAATTAATAAAATATTTAAAAAAAAGTAGAACTTAGAAAAAAAATGTTAATAATTATTGTTAAAATATATAGATATAAGAATAAGTAAATAAAAATAAATAATAATTATATATAAATAATGTCTAATAGTAGTAATCTCAAATAATATCAATCCTTACACCTGCCAGCGTTAAAAAAAGATAATAATTAACAAATACAATGATTATTTTGAATTTACAAAGTGAATATCATTTGTTTTCTTATCATTATAAAATTACAAAGTAAATTAAAGTGACTGGTATATTTCACAAGCACATTCAAGCAAAGCAATTTACCCATAATCTATGCTATGAACATTTGTACTTATCTTTAAATTATATTTAGGCTGTATGGTATAAGACCTTCGTCTAACAATAAGGGAAAAGTAATTTATAATAAAATTGAAGTATGTCAATCTTTGACATTGTTATTTGTCAAATACGAGTAGACAGGACCGTGGTAGACAGATACTTTAAAGACAAGTTCAACTTCAATTTAAAAATTGTTTACCTACTCCAAAACCACTGTTTACAAGTGTAAAGTTAACCGAAATTAAACAGTGCAAGCGGGCATATTAATATTAACACAAAAAGCAATACCTACACAAAACAAAGTACAATCAAGAATCGACCTTATGGGAACAATTGTTTGTTGTATGAAAACATCATGATAACAGTTATAGTAAGGATAATTAACAATCAATAATAAGTAATAAAATTATTATAATAAGTAGGTAACAAAGTGTCTGAACTAATTAATAAGAATAATTATATATAATTATTGAGAACTAAATAAGGAAGAAAAATAGTATATAAAAGAGAAAAATATAAAGTTGATTACTTCTTATTGATGTTCCTTTTGGGTCTTGTTGCTTGGATAGTATGGACTGTCTTGGTACCTTTAAGATTGGGGACCGGAGGCGTTGCATTTGAGGTACTCGCAGTAGCAGCTGTAGGAGCTGGCTCCTGGGTTTCAGAGCGATTCATTATGGCCTCTAAATCAGATGTGGAAGTAATTCGATGCCGAACTCCATCTGGACCGATTATGAAAATTTGTCCTTCCTTTGTGCTGGACGCACTTAGAGACTCCAAAATGCTGCCTTGCAGTCATGAACAATTTGTGACGACTTATAGTTAAAAACTCTGAGAGTGTGATCCCAGTATTTTTTAAGTTAATCTTTTCATACCAAACTTTGTTTCGCAGTGCAAGCTCATGAAACTTTATGACAATGGGTCTTGGTTTACCGTTTGTTATGTGGCCCATACGGTGGCTTCGACTGACAGCTGTACAACTCAACTCAGGTACCTTGAGATGATTGGACAAGGCTTTGATGGCTGTTGCGGTAACATTCTCATGGTTGAAATTCGATATCGATCACCACGAATTTAAGGGCGAGGAGGGGGTGAGGGGGCAGGGGGGAGGGGGAAATTAACCCCCCAACCCCTCGCAACACAAGGTAATGCACCGTTCTTGAAAAAAAAGAAAAAATAAATTACGTAAAACCAACCTCAAAATTTGATGTTAATCGGCATAATTTCGTTCCTTGACGTCTCCGGCGCTGTGGATGCCCATTGGTCTTGTCTTAAAAAACAAACGTAGAGACTCGCGATTGCAAAATACAACATTTTCAATTATTTTCTTTTAATTTTTAAAACATTAGTTTTACGTCTTTAATGATAATATTTACTTTTCACTTGTCAATATCGTATATATACCACAGAGCATGCTAATATTTACAGAAAATATATACCAGTCGATGTACGATAAACATCAATTGAAAAATATCGATTTCCAAAAATATCGATGTTTTCGGTAGGTAATAAAACGAGGGGTTGAAATTCGATATCGGTCACCACGAATTTAAGGGTGAGGAGGGGTAGAGGGGGGTTGGTTGAAACTAACCTCCAACCCCTCGCAACACAAGGTAATGCACCGTTCTTGAAAAAAAAGAAAAAAATTAATCATGTAAAACTGTTATCGGTCTGACGTTTATCGGTAGAATTTCGTTCTTTCACGGCTCCGGCGCTTCGGAAGGTGCAGCCCCTTCGCCCTTGCGTAACAAAAGGAAGACACCCACGCTCGCCTCCGCAGCTTCGGCTTTTTGGTCGCCTTCGGCGACCAGCCTCAGCCACTCCGGCTCGCCCGGGTGTCTTCTTTTTGTTACGGCGGGCGGGGGCTGCCCTCCCTCCGCGCCTCCGGCCTCTAAAGAACACTCTAGGGGTAGGGCAGACAAGACTACGTGGAGTCGGGGTAAGCTGATTCTGTTCTGTGAGCGAGGTTCCTTTTTCAGTGTCATTATACATTTCATATATTAATAATGAAACTTCATAAAAAAATTCGTATACCTCGTTTTATTTCCTACCGAAAATCGATGTTTTTGGAAATCGATATTTTTCAATTGATGTTTATCGTACATCGAATATGTTATATAATATATATTTTCTGTAAATTTTACCATGCTCTGTGGTATATAGTGTTGCCAACTTAGTGGATTTTCCACTAGATCTGGTGGTTTTGACACCCCTTTTAGCGGGAAATAATTGGATTTAGTGGCTAGTGGATTTTTTAGTGGTTTAGGTTTGTTCCAGTTAGTGGTAAGCTTCGTAGCTTACCACTAAAAAATGGTCCTGTATTTTTCCAGGATTTTTTTTTAATATTAAGAAGACATTACTGCACTCTAACGCATATGTAGAGCGATTATTTAGTATTATGAATGTCGTCAAGACGAAACAGAGAAACCGAATGAAATTTGATGTCCCTTCTGCAATTCTCACAATTCGTGCAGGCTTAGCACGCAAAAGAAAATGCTGCAATAATTACTTAATACCGAATGCCGTAGTACAAAAAATTGGCAGTAAAGAATTTTATTCTATGCAAAGTGCAGATGAAGCTGATTCCTCAGAAGACGACCTTCTTTAGTTAGGTAGTTATGTACTTACCTAATTGTTTCCTTTTTTCTGTACTTACATTAATTGTTTCATTAGTACGTAACTTAAATAATTATTTTATTTCATGATAATAATTACTTTGTTGTTGTTTTATTTTTAATTTATATTTAGGTAGGTAGCCGTTGTCTTTGGGTTTTCTAGTGGAATTCTGGTGGTTTGAGAGGCCGCTAAGTTTTAGTGGTTTCTGGTGGTTTATACGGCCTCATTTGGTGGGTTGCTAAAAATAAAGTTGGCAACACTGGTGGTATATATACGATATTGACAAGTGAAAAGTAAATATCATTAAAGACGTAAAACTAATGTTTTAAAAATTAAAAGAAAATAATTGAAAATGTTGTATTTTGCAATCGTGAGTCTCTACGTTTGTTTTTTAAGACAAGACCAATGGACATCTACAGCACTGGAGACGTCAAGGAACGAAATTATGCCGATTAACATCAAATTTTGAGATCGGTTTTACGTAATTTATTTTTTTCTTTTTTTCAAAAATGGTGCATTACCTTGTATTGCGAGTATTATGGGGGAGTTGGGGGTACCCTCCTCCACCCCCCTAACTAACTCTCTCATCCAAATTCGTGGTGAGCGATATCGAATCCAACCCATTCTCATTTTTGGTCTCAGGAACTCCATGGATAAGGAGAATTTTCCTCCTGCTTCTCATTTCTATTTTGTCAACCTGATTTGTTAGCATCTTAAGCTGCAGCTGTAGATTTTCTAAAGCGGACAGTACAAATCCACGAAATGAGTTAAACTGGGCCGCAATATTTGATGTAGGGCTTGTTGCTGGGCTGGCTGCATTTAGATTTTCTTGGAACTCTGCCATTTTTGTGTGAAAATGGTGAGATAGCTCTTCAATGGTCTGCTTCATAGAATCCATTACTTGTGTTACTTTAAAACAGTGATAGTGGCAGAAAATGGTGTAAACTCAAATAATGTGCAATTATATAGCAAAATTCACTTAAAAGGAAAGCTACTGGCAGGTATTATGGACTTTCAGTACATACCAATCATGTATATTGATGTATATATATTTTAATTTAAAAAAATTAGAGAGCTCAACAAAAGTGTTGTTAAATGTTGTGCAGCTACCCGCCGAAAAAAAAAGATGATATATATATATAATAAAAGATGATGATGATATACATATACATTATAAATACATGCATATGATGTACTGAGTACATAGTATTAAAATAAATACATACACACATATACACATACACATATATAAATACAACAAATATATTTAAATACAAATAATTAATAATTAATCAGTCACTATTATAGAAACAATTATTATTGTTCTTCCACTCTTGCTAAGTAATACTTAAACAAGCGACATTTAAAAATAGCAATTGATTCAGAATGACGAATAGCAAATGGCAGTGAATTCCAAAGGTTGACAGCTAAAACCGTAAAGGAATTGCTAAAGTAGCGGGTATGACAGGTTGGCAACTTAAGACGATTGTCAGAACGAGACCGAAGTTCTAATTGACTAGAAGTGTCTGAACCAAGAAAACAGAAACGCTCTTTTAGATAGGAAGGGGAATAGGGATTGTATAAGATAGAGTATAACAGAACTAGCGTGTGGAGGTTTCGACGATATCTGATAGGAAGCCCGAAAGGAGGAGACATGGTCAAATTTGCGTAAGCCGAATATAAAACGAATGCAGATATTTTGCAATCGCTCCAGCTTGTCTAGCTTTTCTTCAGTTAAATCAGTGAAACAGGTGTCCGCGTAGTCCAAAATAGGCAAGAAAAGAGCGTGCGCCAAAGATATTTTAACTTTAAGAGGGAGAAGGTTTTTCCAACGTTTCAGGCTTCCTATCGAGGCAAACAGCTTGCGGCTTATCTCCGTAATTTGAGGGGACCAAGAAAGAGAATTATCAATTAGGAGACCTAGATTTTTAACACAAGTTGTTACATTTAAGATGGAGGAATTAAGAGTTATTGGAGGTAAAGTTTTAAAATCAACTTTACAAATTTGTCCTGGACTTCCTATGATAGTAACCTGGGATTTCGCGGCATTCAAACATATACCATAAGATTTACACCAGTTGGAGATACAACTAAGATCGACATTAATTTTATTGATAGCTCCAACGATATCGTTCGCTGGAGTGGAAACGTATTATTGTAAATCGTCAGCATAAAGATGATACGAAGAAAGGAGGGGTGGAATAGAGTCTATAAAAATTGAAAAAAGTAGCGGTGAGAGGACGCCAATAAGTATATAAATTAGTATAGAATATATTATATATTATTAGATTCCCGCTCGGGACAGATGTTTATATTTGTACAAATATTTTTCTGGTCCATTTATATGTGTAAAGCATGTAAAGTTGTCAGTCCCGTTTGTTATCACAGACACCTAGTGACGATCGGTACTGGAATAAGGTTATGGAAGTAAAATTATCCACCAACCCGCAGTGTAACAGCGTTGTGGATTAAGCTCCAAACATTCTGCTACTAAAAAATAAAAATATTTATCAGTTTTTTTATTTTTTATTTTCTACCTAATTGTGCTAGAGTTTTGTCACGCTGTTCGAGCGGCACGATCTTATGCGGAACCCAGTGGAACCTATAAGTAAACAACAGCTCTCTCGTTCTTATTTTTACATGAATGCCTTGACTAACCCTCTTCAATCGTAGAATCATAAGGCTAAAAATGATTTTTGTTAAGAGTTGTAGTGAAAAATGTGTAGTGTGCTAAAGTTTTATCGCGAATTGTATATCTGAACTACTGACCCTATCTCATATGTTTATCTTAAACATAATAAGAATAGTAAGAATTATGACGGATTCACATCGCTTAAGCGCGCTCTACACTCCGGCCGAAACGTTTTGGCCAAATGTTTTGCCGAGACATGACGAGATCGAGAGCGGCCCTCTACATTCTCGCACACGCATTGCCCGTTCAGAACTCGTACAGGATGGACGTATTAAAAACGTCTGCCGCTGTAGCTTTGTGTGCTGCAGCCTACTACAATTATATAATAATAATAATAATACTATTTATTGTACACCATGAATAGAACAAAAGTCATAACAAATAATATAGAAAGATGTACAAAGGCGTGTCTTATCGCTAATAGAGCGATCTCTTCCAGACAACCTTATATGTTAGTAAAAAAAAAAAACTTTCTTAGTTTTCAATTATTTTACGTGAATATTTAATATTCCACTAATTAGGTTCGAGCATCGTGCACTTCATTTCTGTCTTTATACTCACGATGCCTAGGATCCCATATAAAAATAAATAAATATAAATATGTTTAACACACACACAAGGTCGTCTGTTCCTAAGGTAGGCAACTTAATGCCTGTTTTTTAGGTAACAGCCGACTGATATACTTTTTTTTTCTTTTTAAATAAATATACATATAAATAAACATATATTACACCCTCGGGGCGGGAATCGAACCCACAACCCTTGGAACAGAAAACAGGGTCACTGCAAACTGCGCCAACGGGTTCCAAAAAGATTAACTCGAGATCGTGAGTCCATTTCGTAAGCATTTTAATAACAAAACCGACGTGCGCGCACTTCGCTTATTGCCGGTGGAATGATCGACACGGGAGTGTGGACGGCTCTGTTTTGCGCAAACACAAAACTCTTTGATCGTACCGACATGAAACCGGGACTACACGAATATAGGCGAGACTCGCCGAATAGGGCCTCTACACTCCCGTATTCGGCTAGTTTCGTATAGTTTTGCCGAGAATGAAGAGCGGGCTTTATAAAATTATTATTATAATATTGTAAGCAAAGAATTGGACATACGCCAAAAAAAAATGAGATGTCCGTTTTCTTAAACGAAATATTCCGAGGTCGTTTGTACAATTTTGTTTCGTTAATTTATTTATATTTACAAATAAATATTACCGTTCTCGCTCAAAGCTCATTGATCATTTTTATTTTATACATTAAATATTTTGCCTTCATTTAATATATGAAACTATAAACTAAAATATGACGGTAAAACCTAACAAACCTTAAAAATTAAGTTAGTACTAGTAATAATATTTTTATGACCTTTTGACATCTTGTAATAACAAAAAAAAAGTAGAAATTTTTAAGCAATAGTGAGAGTTTTCAACAATCAGCGTTGGATTATAAAAGGTTTGTTCTTGCGTTAACTCTTTGTCATGTTGGATACTACACGATAAGGTAGTAAAAAACACAAAGGACAGGTGGGACTTTTAATGACACAACTTTCACAATATGATTGTGAATTTTTCATAATAATAAGCACGAGTATATTTTTTTTTGTTATACGTACATAGTAGAATTAATATTTTGTTTTTGATTAGTCGGTAAACCACCAAAAAGCAATCAGCTTTAGCGTTCGGTGATGCAGATGGCTGTGATATAAACTCGTTCATATATAAAATAAACTGTAACAGGGTAGGATTTATTAACAATATATTTTGACGTTTTTATAAATTCATATATTGAAAGAATACGACGGAGAGTCAAATTAACAACTCACAATACAATAACAAATATATATAGATTTTTCTTTATTTCATAAATATGTATATGCCTTCAACTATAGAAACGATAAATTATGATTTATGTATATATTAAAACTTTAGCTACAAATTCTTTTTAAAATACATTTGATTTATCGATAATATTGGATTATAGATAATCTTGGTTTATAGATAATCTTGTCTGCTTTGATTTATATTTATAAATTATAGGCTAATCGTAAGACCTAAAGTAGTCGAGTAGATTGTAAGTAAACCTCTCACTCAACTCAATGTTTGATCCTAACGGTTGCAACGTTAGAATCAAAAGTCAATCAAATCAAGACTACTCATAAAACTGTCGTCTTACAAAATATTTAATACGTCTTCTTACAACAACAAAAGTGATGTTCCATAGCTTATCAATTTTATGGAAAAAAAATCTTATAGATCCTACCTACATATTTAATATAAAAGCCATTGTCTTTTTTTTTGCTAGCAAAACTGGCAGATGTTGTGAAGTTCAAATTCTGTAGAAAAAAGATCGTTTCAGTTTTCTCAATTTTCCCAATTTTCCGAGAAACTTTTAAAATTCTTTTTATACATGAAAACCTAATACAGACTGTGACGGACATTTAAAATATAAAATCGATCCAGCAGTTCTCACGCGTTTTCTGACAAAGCATTTTTTTTTTATTGACTGAAATGTATAATCTAACTTGATATATTTAAGGAAAAGTAAGTACCTAATTAGTCAAAACTAAACATAAAACATTTTGATTGGTATTGGTACGGAAAGTTATCAAAATAAGAATAAAAAACCAACAAAAAATGATGAGAGATTTAAATTCTCTCATACGTGTATATAGTTTTATTGTAGTGTGCCTAATACAAATTTAATGACATTAAATATAATGTGAAAATAGCTAAAGTGAAGCGAAGAAAAGGGGCACGCAGAACTTCAATCAGTAACCTTCGACAACGAGCCAAAATAATTTAAGTAGAAAATACTCGTATTGTTGTATTGTATATAAAAAAGCAATTTACGTGTGGTAAACAAGAAATGTCATACAAAATATTGGCTATTTTATTGAAAAGGCTATTTGCCCTACTGTTTCGTTAAAATGAGGAAGAATTTTCGTCTGCGCCGTAATTATATCACTTACTAACTGACGCACTGCTCTAAAACTAAAAGTGGAAATAAGCAGGTACTTCATCTTCTTCCTCATATTTATCAATGAATACTTTACGTTGCAATATATTCTGTAACTAGTATTCATTTAAGAAGTTAACTTCTTTATGATTTTATTTTATTTGAGATTTTGTTAAGTTTATCCTTCCTTTATAAAGTTATATAATAATATTTAATTTACCTTTAACGTCATAATTATCGTTGTCAGTCGCTAATGGTAATGTACTGTTTGTTGTACATGGTTATCCTTCATGCATATTTAACCCTTGCGATCTTCCGCTGGTCCACTGAACATATCTAGATTAAATATTAATGCCGTCTGGTGTGAGCATCTGTTTCTGTTTACCTACAATAAGCCTTATAAAATAGTTAAAACGGTGTCTGATCGCCGTCATTAATCTATGTACATCATTTTTAGTAATAAAAGTAATTTAAGTATAATACTGATCTCTTATATTTACGAGAATTTTACTCATTTAATTAAAAGTCTACTACGGATTTTATAGTGTTTATTTAAAAACTTTACAGATAAACGATTTTTTAAAACTGTTTTCCCGGACGGACCCTTTACAGCGTCTATGATCTTCGGGGACTAAGGTGGTGGGTGTCCGAATAATAAATTAATTGTTACATACCCCGCCCTGTATACAATTTTAATTATTACTTTTTACTGTTCGTGTTCACGCAGAATGAACTGGAAGTCGTTTAACTTAAGTATGAAGAAATACGAGTGCTTTAACTGCTTCTGCAGTGTAATGCATTGGCCATCATAAGGTGGTCGACTACGTTACTCAATAACATGTAAGCTCATATAAAATCAATTGAAAATGGTTTACAAATTTTGCAAAAGACTACTTCAAACATTTCATATTACATAAAATAATGTTATGATAAAAAAAAAATTCAAGGACCGAAGAGTTCCTTATAATATAAAAAAAAAACTTTTTATTGCCGCCGATTTCGGTTTATTTTTATATTTTTATTTTTGTTGTTTTGAGGATATTGTATTCAAGCAATAAAAAGCTACGTAAATATTACGAATTAAAAAAGAAAACTGAAAATTAAATCTCTTTTTATCATATGGTGCACTTCCAGCTTAATCGATACGAACACTAAGAATTTATACGGTTAAAAGTAAATTACAATGACTAAAGCCGTCGGTCCCGGTTGTTATCATAGACACCTGATAACGATCGTTATCCATTTAAGGTTAAGGAATGAAGATGGCATCCCCCTTTCCTAACTGTAGCGTCCTACAGATCAACCTCCACCACAGTATCACCGCAACGGCTCAATTACGGAAGTGGTTGGAGGTCCATCCTACAGCCCTTGCCTTGATCCAGGATCCGTGGATCAGGCAGGGCCGCATATGCGGTTTTTCCAATACTGGAGGTAAGCTAATACATTGTACAGGGCCTGAAATACCTCGGACCTGTATTTATATTTCTAATAATCTACTTGTGCAACCTTTAACAGAATTCTGTTCTAGAGATCTATGTGCAATCTCACTACTGGACATGACTACACACCAGCCCAAGATGGTCGTCGCCTCCGCCTATATGCCGGATGGGGATATGCCGCCGCCTCCTGAGGAGCTAACCAGGTTGGTGAGCCACTGCGAAGGAACCAAAATGGAACTCCTAGTGGCTACAGACTGCAACGCACACCATCCGCTATGGGGCATGCAGTCAGAAAATGATAGAGGTAGGCAATTAGTTGAATACCTTTTTACTACTAATTTAAATATACTGAACGTTGGGACAGAACCTACTTTTGTCACCAAAAGGTCCAAAACTATTATTGACATCACACTAGCGACAGATGGAGTGTATAACACTATATCCAACTGGCATGTATCCAAAGAAGCATCTTGCTCGGACCACAGATGGATACTCTTCAACCTAGAGGTAAATACATCCAGCCCAACTCCTCGCAGGAAACCCCGCAAAACGAACCCCGCCTTATATCAGACGCTGATGGAGTCGTGTTTGACGAAGGAATCAGTTCCGGAGAAAATAATGGGAGTGGAAAATATTGAGAAACAGGTAACACGAGTCTATGACGTAATTAAAACCTGCTATCACACTGCATGTCCTCTTACCATTCCCCCCTCGGGCAAGCCAAAGGCGCAACCATGGTGGGGACCTGAACTAGAGAGGCTCAGGACTAAGGTTAGAAGACTTTTAAATCGTGCAATGAACACAGGCACTGACTGCGACTGGGATCGTTACAAAGACTGGAAACAAAAATACAAGAAACGCATCAGATACAGAAGCTCTGGAAGCTGGCGTAAATACACTACTGGCATAGAATGCCAACATCAGGCTAACAGGGTAAGGAAAGTCCTCTCAAACCAGCCCAAACAAATACTGGGTACCTTACGCAGGCCAGACGACACTTTCACCGGCTCACCGGAAGAAGCAGAGCGGCTCCTCCTGGAGACACACTTTCCTGACTGCAAATTTGTGCAGAACATGGAGTGGACGGAGGAAAGTACAAATGCTAATGAAGAAAACTGGGCAATAGCCTATAGGGTTGTCACGACCGACAAAACCAGGTGGGCTATTAATACATTGCACCCTTTCAAGTCGGCAGGGCCAGATGGGGTTTTTCCTGCCCTATTACAATGGGGAGGTGAGACTCTACTTGCACTGCTAACCATCATCTTCAGGGCGTGTCTAGCGCATGGATACGTTCCCAGAGGTTGGAGAGAGGTGAAAGTTATCTTCATACCTAAACCAGGTAAATGCGATTACTCTAATCCTAGATCATACAGACCAATCAGCCTCACCTCCTTTGTACTAAAAACATTGGAGAGGCTGTGCGAGAAAGAACTGAGGGAAAACTACCTCCAAAAATTACCCTTGCACCCAAACCAACATGCGTACAGTCAAGGTAAATGCACCGATTCTGCACTCCAGGCCGTGGTAAGTGCCATTGAAAGTGCAATATCGGATAAAGGCTTCTGTCTGGGTACCTTCTTAGACATCGAGTGTGCTTTCGACAAAACAAAATTCATCAAAATAAAGGAGGCTCTACAATGTCATGGAGTATGTACAACTCTAAGAAATTGGATTGGAAACATGCTTCAGGGTAGAATATTACTGCTCGTTGAGGGTGAATCGCAGAAGGCAATTGTAGCAAAAGGTTGCCCGCAAGGTGGCGTGATCTCGCCGCTTCTGTGGAATATGGTGGTCAATGACCTCATTACTGCCCTCAATGACCATCGCTACTACACGGTAGGTTACGCAGACGATCTCGCGATCCTGATACGCGGAAAGTTTGTCAATACTATATGTGAAGTTACGAACGCAGCATTGAGAATCGTGGAGAAATGGTGCGGAGACAACGGCTTATCAGTGAATCCTGCAAAAACTGAATTGGTAATGTTTACGAACAATAGAATCTTTGCAAACTACAAGCTGCCCAAGCTGTTCAATACTGAGTTCCAGCTGGCTAACGAGGTAAAGTATTTAGGAGTGATACTCGACAGCAAGCTCAACTGGGGCGCGCATCTAGATGCGAAACTAAGTACAGCCACCATATCCTTCTGGCAGTGCCGTAGAATGATAGGTAAGACGTGGGGCCTCTCCCCAAAAATCGTTCTATGGCTCTACACAGCAGTGATACGGCCCATAATATGCTACGGAGCTGTTGTATGGTGGCCTCGCACCAAACTCATAACGGCACGTAACAAACTACAGAGCTTCCAGCGATTAGCATGTTTAGCTATCACAGGAGCCACCATGACGACACCAACTGCAGCGTTAGAAGTTATGCTGAATCTCCCAGCCCTCCACCTATTCATAAGGCAGGAGGCAGCTTCTACAGCGGTAAGGTTAAAGACACTTCATCTTTGGAAAGGAGACTTGTCCCCCCAAGCGGAGGTTCTAAATGAGGTGATGGAAAAAGAACCAATGCTGCTGGCGGTAAGCGACAAACTTCCAAAGCAATTTGTTTTCGACAAAAAATATAAAATACAGCTTCATGAAGATCCAAACGAAGCCCTGAACACAAAGGACGTAAGGATCTTTACTGATGGCTCTAAGACTGGATCAGGTACAGGATACGGTGTATTCTCCGAAGATCTCAACATACAAATAGCCGCCCCTCTGGGTGCTCACAACACCGTCTATCAGGCGGAATGTATGGGTATCATAGCAGCGGCCTCAGCTACTCTTGTTCGAAAGGTAAAGAACTACTCCATCCGAATCCTCTCGGATAGCAGATCAGTACTACAAGCTCTTCAAAGTCACTCTACTATCACCTCAAGACTTATCTACAACTGTCACCAATCCCTGATGGAGGTATGTAATAACAACAATAACGTAACTCTTCAGTGGATCAAAGGTCACAGTGGCTCCCGTGGTAACGATGCCGCTGATGAAATGCCCAGAAGAGGTTCGGAGATGGCTGCGATTGGACCAGAACCAATTGTCCCCCTTCCTACAGCCTGGCCTACATCAGTCATTCGACAACACACGAAAGAGCTACATAACAAATACTGGATGGAGGTGAGTGGATGTAGACAGGCGAAACAAGCTCTCCCACACATAGATCGGAGACTGTCTCGTAAGTTAATGAATCTCACTCGCTCACATTTACGCAAAATTACTCATATTATTACGGGCCACGGCCCATTCAACAAACATCTGTTTAATGTAGGTGTTACTGACAGCCCCCTGTGCAGAGCCTGCCTGGAGGCAGAGGAGACGGCCGCCCACATTGTTCTGGAGTGCACGGGCGTGACCACCTACCGGGCCAGACATCTGGGGTCACCGAGGACTCTCTCCGAAGTCATTGGTGACACCAGAGGTTTGATAAATTTCTTACAGGAGTTAGGGTGGCAAGACTAGCTGCCCACTCCCACACGCAAAATAGGCGCACAGTGACGTCGAGTTGCGGAAACAAGCCCGTGCCTTACAAGATACAAGATACAAGGTTAAGGAACCCGTTATAAGGAAATTATCCTCCAACTCGCAGTGGAGCAGCGTGGTGGATTAAGCTCCAACCCTTCTTCTACATGGAGAAGAGGCCTTTGCTCAGCAGTGGGTGGTTTACAGACTGACACAGTACAGTACAGTACTAAGAATTTTCTAAATCTGGAAAAGATATTTTTATAATTTATTATTCAGATACAACTGGCACCGTAACGAATCGGACGTACATAAAAAAGTTTATTAAATTCTGTCTATTGCTCGCAATGAGGCAATTACGCCAACAAATTGCTTTAGATGAGATTCTCTTATTTATTTCAATATTATAATTTCATGGTTATTTGTTAAATATTATAAATTTAACATAAAATACACTTGTGTAAATATAATCACAGTATTAAGTCTAAACAGATTATTAGATGATAATGTGGATATACGTTATAAAATACATTTTTAAATAATAATAAAAAAAAAATACAAAGATTCTTTTTTAAATACTAACTAAACTTTTTAGTATCTTAGAGTGTTCGAGAGTGCTTTGATCTGACAGTAGGTATTATTATATTGAAATGACGAAAGGGGTTCGTTGTTTAAATTGACCTAAACTCAGAATTCTGTCCGTATTGTGTTTACGTTTTTTAGTAATTATATATATATATATATATATATATATATATATATATATATATATATATATATATATATATATATATAATCTATTAATTGAACATAACTTTCATCTTACATGATATGCATTATTATAACAGTATGAAATAAAAAAAAATGTATAAAGTTGAAAATTTAAGTCATAATTCACAAGAACGTAAATTTTTATTTTATCAAATCTACGAAGCTGATTATTTTATGCATAAAAGTAGGTACAACTCATGCGAGATTAGATACAAAAAAATAAACAAGTGCGAGTCGGACTCACCCATGAAGGGTTCCGTAGCAGCAAGTAACATCATATAAAAGTTCTTGTAGTGCGTTGTAATTTGGATCGATGTTTTAATAATAGTGTATATATACATATATATATATATATATATATATATATATATATATATATATATATATATATATATATATACACACCTGCCTCCCTAGTTCGGCACGGATTGTTTTCATATGGTGGTATGATAATGCGCCCACACAGATGCAAAATGTCTGATGCTCTTTTTGAGGAACTTATTGTGTTAAAATCTTTAATGAATAAAGAAAACTAGTAATTCCATTTGAAAGTCATTATCATCATCATATCAGCCATTGGATGTCCACTGCTGAACGTAAGCCTCCCCCATCGTCCTGCAGAGCGACCGGTTCAAAGCAGCTTCTATCCAATGGTTTCCAGCGACTTTCCTCAAGTTATCTGTCCATCTCGCGGGCGGCCGTCCGACGCTGCGTTTTCCGGTACGTGGTCTCCACTCGAGAACCTTTCTGCTCCGTCGGCCGTCAGTTCTACGAGCTATGTGCCTTGCCCACTGCCACTTCAGCTTGCAAATCCGTTGGGCTATGTCGGCAACCTTCGTTTGACTGTGGATCTCATCATTTCTCTCTCTCTCTCATCTCGCAGAGAAATACCAAACATAGCCCTCTCCATTGCACGCTGAGCGACTTGGAGCTTGTTTAAAAGGCCCATAGTCAGAGACCACGTCTCAGATCCGTATGTCACCACTGGTAACACACATTGGTCGAAGTCTTTCGACTTCAGGAACTCAGGTATGACAGATGAAAAGACGTTTTTTAACTTCCCGAACGCTGCCCATCCTAGCTGGATTCGACGATTGACATAATCTATCGAAGTTGGACCTACCAAGTTAGACATTTTATCCTAGGTAGATGTACTCGTCAAATTGAAATTATTTTATCTGAATAAGGTATTTTGAAAATACCTATTTTGTATTTAGTATTTAAATAAAAAAAGCAAAAGTATTTTGTATTTTTCATTTGAAATAGTAAATTAGAAAAGTATTTGCATTTTGTATTTAAAATACATTTTTAAAAGTATTTTGCACATCTCTGACTGTGACATACGGACGGACAGACAGACAGACATGACGAATCCATAAGGGTTCCGTTTTTTGCCATCTGGCTACGGAACCCTAAAAATTAAACTCAAAAAGTTTTTTGTATTTTTATTTTAGACATTTTTTAAGGTGTCGAAATTTCCTAAAAAAATAACATTCATTTACCCGTTTCTTCTTTACATTTCATAACTACAGAAAGTACAGTAACAGAGGGAGACTGTCTTTTGTGAAATTGATTATCAAAAAGTGCTTATTTTAAGCCTGCTTTGAATAAATGACTTTATGGTGATTCTGCTGAATTAAGTCATAAGTTGTGACTGAAGCAGATGGAGAAAATAATGAATAAGGAATACAGAATAGGGTAAAAATACATACTTATAGGACTTCTCGATAAACAACATTAGTGGTTTGGCTCTCCGCAGCCAAAATGTAAAGAGAGTCAGGACTGGTGACGCGGGAGCAAGCGACGTACAGCTGCCCGTGTGAGAAGCAGCTCGTCCTGAGGTCGATACCAGCTACCCTCAGTGTCTGCCCCTGCGACTTATTGATGGTTATCGCGAAGCAAACACTCACGGGGAACTGTACGTGCTCGAACTGGAACGGGAAGTTATGAGGAATGCGTGGTATAAATACTGCCTCGCCGACCAACCCGCCTCCACAACCCGTAAAAATTTCCGCCTCAATGGTGTGTCTGTGGAGCGAGATGACTTTAAGGCGGGTCCCGTTACACAACTTCGGAGGAAATAGGTTCCGAAGAAGCATAAGCATTTCTTATCTTTATGATATATATGGCATGGTTAATTTTCTATTCTTGTTTTCGAGTTTAAATTTTGTTATACATCTATGCAGTTTTTTTTTGAGTTCTGTTTGTTATTACATACAGACACACTCGATGAATTTTATAAGACAAAGATGAAGCAGCTTAAAACTTATATAAACACATTATTTTAAATTATCTTGCTCATCTCTGAAACGAATTAACGATACAATTTTTAAGAAGAAAATGCACAACTCCATCTATGACTTTTAAAAACAACTATTAACCTCGCCAACATGATCAAATTTTAATTATTTATATCCAAAAAGGGTTTACACGTGTAATTCAACTTGATGTTTTTGAAATCTCATAGATGGCGCTGCTCTAAAATTGTCTTGATACTACTTATATTCATTTCTTATATTACATTCATTATGCTTATCAGCCTAAGTTACTTATATTTCGTAATTTTTATAGTGTGAAGATAGCTTATAGCATGGTTATTAACATTATAACAACATTCAAATATGCGTCGTTAGATTACACGTTGTTGCAGAATGCTTTGAAGAAATAAAGGTTCACTGCTCGTTCCCCGTAGATGATAGCGTGATAATATGTAGCCTATATCATGACCCAACTTATTAATAATATTCGTGCCAAATTTGAAGTAAATCCATGCAGTACTTTTTGAGTTTATCCCGGACATACATACAGACAAACACAAAAATTCTAAAAACTATATTTTTGGCGTCGGTATCGATTGTAGATCACACCCCAAGTATTCTTTTTAAAAAATATTCAATGTACAGTTTTGACTTTCCTACCATTTTATTTGAAGACCGAAGCAAACAATATAGTTTTTAGAATTTTTGTCTGTTTGTCTGTTTGTCTGTTTGTCTGTATGTATGTCCGGGATAAACTCAAAAAGTACTGCATGGATTTACTTCAAATTTGGCACGAATATTATTAAGAAGTCGGATCATGATATAGGCTACATATTATCACGCTATCACCTACGGGGAACGAGCAGTGAACCTTTATTTCTTCAACGCATTCTGTAACAGCGTGTAATCTAACGACGCATATTCGAATGTTGTTATTATGTTAATACTCATGATATAAGCTATCTTCACACTATAAAAATCACGAAATATAAGTAACTTAGGCTGATAAACATAATGAATGTAAGAATGAATGTAATATAAGAAATGAATATAAGTAGTATCAAGATAATTTTAGAGCAGCGCCATCTATGAGATTTCAAAAACATCAAGTCGAATTACATGTGTAAACACTTTTTGGATATAAATAATTTAAATTTGATCATGTTGGCGAGGTTAATAGTTGTTTTTAAAAGTCATAGATGGAGTTGTGCATTTTAATAAAAATTGTATCGTTAATTCGTTTCAGAGATGAGCAAGAAAAAAAATTTGTTTATATAAGTTTTAAGCTGCTTCATCTATGTCTTATAAAATTCATCGGGTTTTTCTGTATGTAATAACAAACAGAACTCAAAAAGAACTGCATAGATGTATAACAAAATTTAAACTCGAAAACGGCACGCTATTGCTGTAAGCAATTTGAGCTAAATAACGAAGAAAGAGGAAAATTAAGCATGCCATATATATCATAAAGATAACAAATGCTTATGCTTCTCCGGAACCTATTTCCTCCAAAGTTGTGTAAGGGGACCCGCCTTAAAGTCATCTCGCTCCAGAGACACACCATTGAGGCGGAAATTCTTACGGGTTGTGGCGTCGGCGAAGCAGTATTTATACCACGCATTCCCCTCATACCTCATAACTTCCCGTTCCAGTTCAAGCGCGTACAGTTCCTCGTGAGTGTTTGCTTCGCGATGACCATCAATAAGTCGCAGGGGCAGACACTGAGGGTAGCTGGTGTCGACCTCAGGACGAGCTGCTTCACACGGGCAGCTGTACGTCGCTTGCTCCCGCGTCACCAGTCCTGACTCTCTTTACATTTTGGCTGCGGAGAGCCAAACTACTAATGTTGTTTATCGAGAAGTCCTATAAATATGTATTTTTACCCTATTCTGTATTCCTTATTTATTATTTTCTCCATCCGTTTCAGTCACAACTTATGACTTAATTCAGCAGAATCACCATAAAGTTATTTATTCAAAGCAGCACTTTTTGAAAGTCAATTTTACAAAAGACAGTCTCCCTCTGTTACTGTACTTTCTGTAGATATGAAATGTAAAGAAGAAACGGGTAAATGAATGTTATTTTAAAAGGTATAATCGTAGGTATTTTTGGTGCTGTATAGCGTTCACGCAGACGACGTCGCGGGCAGCAGCTAGTTTAAAATAAAATATATTAATTACGAAATTTCCTACGATTCGTTCAATTCATTACTTATTACTACGTTTCATTTAATTGCTTTCAGGCACTAGTAATTCATTTATTTGTATTTGTTAATCAATAATATAATACGTTTATTACTTAACTAATAATAATATACTTCGAAAGGAACTTTGTTCTAACCGAGTGTTCCACGACACTTACGCATTTCTTTTTTAGTAGTTTGAAATCCCATAAACATAAAATCAATGAGTATGAAACTTTAGATATTTTTGGAAACACCTTATTTTGATGTACCTTCAATATACTTTATTAATTTACTTGTTTAAATTGGAATTTAATGCGTGCGTATACCTATATAATATTAAAATTTTAAATTCGTCTAATATAAAGTGAAAATTCTGATGAACATTTTGATATTTAGATATATATCTTAGTATGTATCAAAGTAGACACTTTGGTTGAATGTACATGTTTATTTATTCAGTCATATTTTCAGATTACTGAAACGTTTCCACTTTAATTAGAGCGCTCTTTGAAGTCGAACTGTATGACTTTAATTTCAATTTAATTTAAAATCGGTCTTACACGGTTTTAATACTTATAAGAAATTTTGTATAAATTAAATTTAGTAATATAAATCACTCTGAAACATTTGTTTTCTTTAGTTTGCTTTGTAATCATGCATGCATATAAATTAAAAAAAAAAATCTATGGATCGACTCCTAAATACAGTCCTAATGCAAAATGTAACATAATTGTTATAAATATTTAGCGCCTTCAAAGTTCACTCCATGACGACGTTGGACTTACTAAAAGAGAACGTTCTACGTTTACGTAACGGCTTTGCTCCACATGCTCTGTAACGCAGTCTCAGCAAAGGACTGCTGCTGCGGCTATATTTTGGCAGGCAAAAATTACTTTATATGGTATTTTTCACCATGTGTAAGTTAGTCACAGCATTTACTTATGAAAATTTGTGTGTGTGTGTATCCGCCAATTTGTTGTCGATCATCTACATCATCATTAATATCTAGTTATATTAATTAAAATTTGAATATATTTAGGTATGTTATGTTTTAAAATAATATTAAATATTAAAAATATATATATGTGGTACAAAACAGTACAACTTTTCATAATGTGGATTATTTATAGAGTTCCGTAGTACCTGGATGACCGAGCTTTGCTCGGTTAAATTATATTTAGATACATTACATATACTGATGAAACATAAATAATATTATTTTCGATCTTACCGACATAATAGTAAAATAATAGGAACTGGTTATTTAAATAAAAATAAAAAGAGTTCTCAATAATAGTTTTTTTCACAAAAGAAGTAACTTAAAAAAAAGGAAAAAATTTGAACCCGGGTTTTCTGTTTTCGATTCCCCGATTCCCATCCGAGCTATTATAAGCTTGTCGATGACGGCGAAATTTACCTTTGTATTCTAATGATATTTCTTAATTGCGTAAAAAAAGAGATAAAACGACATTTTCTAAAAATACTAAATTGCATACTAAATTTCATGAAAATCGTTGGAGCCGTTTCCGAGATTCAGATTATATATATATATATATATATATATATATATATATATATATATATATATATATATATACAAGAATTTCTCGTTTAAAGATATAAGATATTACATTTTGTTATATATTAAAGGCAGCGTTTTCAATGAAAATCTCATAAATATTAAAATCTCCTAAATTTAATTTTTAAAAGTAATGTGTTAATACTTTTAATTCTTTTATTATAATTAAGAATTTCCAGTTTTGTAGAAATGACAAAAATTGGATGTAAAATATGTAACATTAAAAATAAATATCGTTTCAATAGCGTCATAGTGTGATAAGTTCTAATAATAGTATAGTCGACTCGGCCGCAGACAATCGAGTACCGGACCATTGCCATCAATGGTAGCTGCACTCCTATTGCGCTGCCGGAACGCTAATACAGGAGTGTCTCTAAACGAAATACTAAGAACCAGTTTTACCACTTGCTATTAAGTGCCGGATAACCTAATTGGCACTTATTTCGACAGATAACCAATACCAATTACCCGTTAAAAAAGTGCCAGTTAGGTTAGCCGGAACTTAATAGCAAGTGGTGAAACTGGCCCTAAACAGTTCAATTGAAATTTAATCCATTACTTTATCACAACTACAATATTGTTTTATGCATTAGACACAAAATTACAATTTAATTGTATGTAAGAATGAAAACTATAAACATTTTTATACTTATATAGACGATATTTAAAGAAAAAAACGGCAAATAACACACAATAACATAGTACCTACATGAACAAATATCTACATCATGTAAGAAGTTTTGTTTTTTAGCAAGCTGTGTTTACCTTAATATAGGTTTACAATTTTTTAATGTTATCTATATATGTATTTTAATTGTATTATCTTATTGTAAAACTGCTGGTAAACCGTAAATAAAATAAAATAAAATAAAAAAAACTAAAAATAATGCCATAAGAATTTGTATTATACAACAAGGCAATCAATACACAATCAAAACTTTAACCAGTTTTATTTCATTGTTTGGACATTTTCCTAAGCTCTAAAAAGGGATTTAGGATATTGTTGGGGGTAGGTGGGTCAACCCTCTCTTTCATTCTCACTTCCCGAACGAGGAAAACTACACTTAATGTCAAAGTAACGTTATGATATTTCATTTTCAGGTTCATTATTAAATCAGTCTAACTATCACTACGACCTATAGTGACAGGTACTACTAGAATCACATTATCCATATTTCGGTATTAATGTGTTTATAAACAGTAGATAGTTATTTGAACGTCATAACCATGTTTTCTTCAACATTGAAAAAAATACTATTACAATGAGTAATATACTTTAATAACTAACAATAAAACGCGTAAGCAATGCGTTGTTCTTAATTGTTTTGTATTAACGATATCAAGGGAGACTGCACAAATTGTTGTGCTCGTAACTATTCATAATATAATGAAATAAAGTTATTGAATAAGCCACGTCGCTGAATACAGACTGTGAATGGAAAATATATGCATTTGATTTATGTATTTCATATGTTGTACGAGCACGCGTCTGTATCGTATATTCCAAAATAACGTATCGAAATTGAATGTGTTACGTGACTATTATGAGTAAAACATTGACGATATTTGACGATTATTCTGTAAAATACTAACAGTTTGGTGCTTACATTGAACACTGACTGACACGCCGCATGCGCTCAGACAGCGGTTTTAAAGGATGTATATTTTAAGCCGTACTTGCATATATAAATATGGTAAATCATGTAAACAAAAAAATAATTACTCAGATCAGTTTAGAAACCTTGCAGAAATCAATACTCGTATGTACATAGATGCAAAAAAGTTAACATCTGTGCTATTTTTTTTTTTAAATTTCATCTGGGACCATGTCTGAAGTTGAAATTTTTTGAACTCAGTTTAAAATTGACAATGTTATCGATGGACATAGAAAAATAAAATATATATGGAAATGTCTCCTTTTCTGAAGAATCCACGTTTATATGCCATTTATTTGATAACTTGTTCCCATCTTGTTGGTGTGTTATGATTTTTGATCAAAAAAATGCAATAATTTATTTTGAGAGTCCTCTCTTGATGTTAACCTATCACTACCCAAAGAATTCTGAAGAGACCGAAAAATTTGAAAATCTGGGCGTGCATGATCAGTACTATACGGTGGATAACATACATTAACACTTTCCAACCAAGCTCTCTCAATTTTTGATTTGTGACCAAAATGTATGTGGTCTGGCGTTATTATAATGAAAGATCACTCTTTTTCTATTGATCTGTTCCAGCCGTTTTTTCTCAATTTATTGCTTGAGTCTCATTATTTTTTGGCAGTAGAGATCCGAGTCGATGATTTCGCCCGGCGATAAACCCTTATAATGAGTGATGCCCTTCCAATCCATCGCCTTATTGCGTGTTAATTTGGGTTTCGCTATAGTCTGTGGAGCTTGACTACCCTTTGACCATGATCTTTTTCGCACGTTCTTGTCGTCGGTGATCTACTTCTCATCATCTGTTATCAATCATTTCAAAAAATGATTCAGTTTCAATACGTTTCAATAGAGAATCGCAAATGAGTACACGATTCATTAGGTTTCTTTCAGTTAGCTCGTGTGGCACCCAAATATCGAGCTTTTTTATATAGCTAGACTGTTTAAAATAGGTCAAAACTGTTTTATGGTTAATTTTTACTTTTAATTTTTCTTTTTCTTGATGTCCAATATTTATCGATAAAAGCAGCCAGATACAAACAGTACAACCAAATAGATTTGTATTAAATTTATACACAGAAAATACGAAAAGACTTTTTCCCCGACTTATTATTAAATGGAGCTTTTATATTCTTTTAAATAACCAATTTAATTGATTTTTAAAATTGATTTATGTATTTTATTTTCTGTCGTGTTGTAAATAACATAAGTAATAATTCATTAGTCTGAAATTCAACACGATGAGCCATTAAATATATTTTTTGCAGGGGCGTGCCACGTTATCCTAGAACATCTATACAAGAGTCGTCCTAAGAAGTATTTTTAAGAAAAGATGTATTTCGAAATATACTTTTTTATTCATATAGATAAACACTCTTTTCATCTGCGTTTTATATAAAACAGCTATTGAATGTTTGTAACTAATGTTACATTTTGTTCAATATACTCAATATTTTATTTCTCAGAAAATAGAATGGTTCTCAAGGGATAGTCGAGAAATTGTGCCACTATATCAGACAGTCACTCAAGAAAATTTTCTTTTACAGAAGCTCGACAACTAGCCCTAGAGACAAAATTTTACAAACACAAACATGTCTCAGTCTATACATTATTTTTTTATTATAAAAACACTGAATCAATTGGAATAAAACTTCATACAAATTTTTCTTGCCTTCCATTTTTAAAATTCTATTTATCTTCTATAAATAAAAATCAGATAACCAAATTGAAAAAAAAAGTAAAAGTTAATGTTTTGTACACATATTAAATAGAAAGTAAATTAATTTAATATAAGCAGTAATGTAAGCAAACTGAATTTAACTTGAGAGTTTCATTTGAATTAGCGGTTAAATTTGCGCAATTTATCCAAATTTATTCGTTATGATATTCATTAGTGTAATGCTTATATTTAATTAAAAATTTTAACTGCTAGATAATGATTTACTAAAATACAGATATTTTCATTTAGTTTAATAATTTAATTTTACCTTTTTATAAAATTAACATAACGTTAATGCATGTATTTACAATGCAAAACTTAACGAAATAATTATAATTAAATAATAAAATAAACATTAAAATAACTAGCTTGTCACCTGTAGAGGCTTATTCGGGAACTTATATATTATGTATAATTAAATTGATTTTACGAAAGCTAGATAATCATATCGTTATTTTTGATTTACCATTTGAAAATGAAATGTTGATAAGAAGGCATTTTAAATTAGGTTATCGTTAATTTTACTAAATATAAATACTCAGTTACAGTACACCATAACATTGTATTATGTTTCGATTCCATATTTTTTCTTCCTTTAATAACCAGAGCGTAAATCATTAGGAGGGCGGGGGTCTACTAAATCTCACTTAATCTCACCAAGGGAGAGTATACAAATTAAAGTCTATAGTTTGAATTTATTATTTTTGCGTTTTAAAGGAATTATTCAGTAACTAACAACAGTAAAAAAGAAATAAAACAATATATATTTTTTTGAATTTAATTATGTATATAAAAAATCACAATTTCAAATTAAACAAATGAAAAAATATTTCAACGTAAAAAAATACCAAGACAGACACTTCAGCCTATCGCAGTTCAGCATTGGATATAGGAGTAGGTCTCCCCAAATTCGCATCAAATATGCCGGTTGTTCGCAATTATCATCCAGCCTCCGCCGGTGACCTTGCGTAAATCGTTGGTCCAGCTATCTCGTAGTTCATAAATACTATACACAGCGGCTGACTAAAGTATTCAGTGTTCTGTATAATCTGCCGAACAGTATAAATGTGATATACGGTGCTATAGACATTTCAAAACCATTTTTTTATCGCTGGGTAATGCGTTTACGCATCCTGCCGCTGTAAAGACGACGGGTATGTGGGACTAGCTGACTGCGAAGCCAGAATACCCACTAAAACCCAGCGGTGCCCTCATCCTCGTAGTGGGGCGCCACGTGATCGCTTTCGCATGCAACCGTGACGCCCTGACGGTTGGCTCGCCTATACGGACCGCCTTCGCATGTAGAGCGCTCGCGGGCACCGTGAGCGCTCTATCGCCGCTGCGCCAGGGATTGGCACCCGGAGGCAACAGCGGCAGGTCATGAAAAACATAGCCGTAGTCTCCTTCGTGACCTGGTGGCTTGTGCCTTGGGGGGCAGTCGAGGTCGCTGTGACCGCTCTAACCTTGGTTTTTGTTGGTCGGCAGTCCCGGCTCCCCAACGTGTGCGACGCCGGTTTAACGGCGTCGGCGCAGACAGCGCCTTGCGAAAATTGGGCCCACGACCACAGACGTTAAAGCGACTACTCGCACCACTACACCAGAACGGTTGTTAAAAATATTAACAGTTGTTTTAAATTGTATTTGTGAAAAGCAAAATGTACTGGACATTACGATAATTGAGTATTAGTAGGAGCGCCCTTTCCAATTAGGCATGTTTCCCAATCATTAAATTCATATTGACCGAGTGGATCCCATTGCAAACTACACTGAAACTTGATAAGCCTATAACCTAAAAATGTAAATTCGTTTTATGCAATAGTGAACATTCAGGAAGTAATATATTATAATGTGATTATACCTGCTTTGTACACCGCCTTAGATTATACACACATAACTTTATTATACAAAGTATATACTATATATAATGTACAAAGGCGGTCTTATCGCTAAGTAGCAATTTTTTCTAGACGATCCAGACTACACAAAATATCAGAATATAAAGGTATTTATATTATTTAATTATATGTATTTTATATATTATTTACAGGTATCTGTTTGTTTCTATTATATATATATTTATTTATTTCTGTCATCCTTAAGTTGTCTGGCAAAAATTGCTTTTTTTTAGCAATAAGACCGCCTGGTTGAACAGCTTTAAATGATGTTAGCTTGTATCTTTAATTTTGTTCTCTGTTTTGGTGTGCAATAAAGTATATATTACCTATTATTTCAATTGCGACCACTTCTTCACTTCATCACGTAAAGGCTGTGTCATACCATGCTTCTCTGTAAATATTTGTTTGCTTAAATTTTATATTGTAAACTCTAATTTTAAACTAACGAACCCGACAGACTTTGAACTGACTGGTTGAAAAAAAAATTGACACTGATTTTGTAATCACTACCAATACCCAAAAGGTGACCCTGTGATCACTCATTGGTTCCAATATATATTCCGTGTTTAATACGCGGTAAAAATCTTAGCCAAGCCGTTAAAGATTTAAATGTATGGTATTGTATTCCAACAAAAGCAGAACAAAAAGAGTTAAAGCATCTGTTACCTAATAAAAACATATAACTAAGTTAAAACACACTAAATGAAACACACCGAAGTTAAGGAATTTGACTATAAATAACAAAGTTTGTCGAAGTTGAAACAGACTAGTAACATCAGGGGTCTTCGGTCCCCGACCGCCACCACATTGTAACAGAGCCCAATATAGCGGAACTGTTACGATACAGTCAAAAGTAATGCCTTAAACTAATTAATATAGGAATTCAATTAGAAACTTACATAGATAAATAGATTTTTACTATCAATTGTAAAAAAAATATAATATGTTTTTATCTCATTATAAAAATAGGATTAATTAATAAATAGGATTTCTATTAAGAAAATAAATTTTTAAAATGGTATCAAGAGATCCTAATACTGATGCGCTTATACAAACAAACTCTCCATATAACATTTGTTTAGGTTTCATGAATACAGAATATTTTTAGAAATAAGTACAAAACCGTGCCTACAACACCCACGTATCAATTTTTAGTCCTACACACGTGACAACAATGAAAACTCTGATAAAACAAATTTTACATTAATATAAAAAAAAGTTGATTAAAGTCCAAAAATAACTTCAGCATATTAACAATATTATAAGGATCTTTTTACATTTTGATTTATTAATACTATCAAAAGACCGCTAAATAGAATTAGAGATTCAAAGGTGATACACATTTAAATTTGAAATCAGAGCTAAGTCGAGGACTTGCATTTTCAGTAGAAGTAAAAAATGTGATTAATGTCCTTTACAAACGCCTTTTGACTTCTAATGAGCAGTAAAAAAAAATAAAAATAAAGAAAACTTAAAGAGAGACACGGCACTATTAACACAAAACAATTTTTTATTAAAGCAAAGCTTACTACTTTTAATATCTCCTTTTATCATCTACACCGTGTTTTATACGACAGGGTCTTGAGATGAAATTTTAATTTATAGTAGAAGTTGAAATATAATTATTATTTTAATTTCAAGCGAGCATTTCAAGCAAGCGTATTTCTTTTTATGAAAAAAAAATAGATATTGATCAACAGAAATGAAACTGACTGTAATTATCCCATGGGTTTGTAGCTTATTGTGCTGCTACGCTGCTCCACTCCGGGTTGACGGATAGTTCTTCATCTAACTAATTGTAAGGGAAATAATCTTTATAACGGCTTTACGTGCTCTTTGAGGTGCAGTGGGGAAAGCTTCAAAGATATACCCAGACCAAACGAATTTAATTGTAAAATACAAATATCCACACTGACTGTAATCCGAACCCGTGATAGTTTTTATACTACTCCAAAATGGTCGTTGAATTTTTGATTAATGCCTCATTAATTAATAAAATTCTGGTTTTCAATGAATCGTAATTAAAACCTCATTATAGACAATTCATTGATATTTAACGCTATATGCAATTTATATTGCGTATAATTAATTTTGGTGCAATTATATGTGAAGAATTTTATTAATTACCAATTAATAATAATCAACTCAATATTTTATTTAATTAATATAAAGTACTTTGGATTAACGTCTTTGTGCTTTTATGCATTATTTACTAGGTTATATTAAATATCTTAAAAAATATTAGGTTGATTTTATTTATTTTATATTGAGATATAAACTGGAACATCAGCACTGTATAATACACCATACAGAGACCAAAGAGAGTGACTGTTAGGACTCACCTAAGCTATATGCTACTGGATACAATTGCATGTACCGAAATATATTAGCTTTCCAATAAAGAGGACTGACAATCTTTTTGTGCAATTGATAATTTTTTTTTTCATGTCTGTTTTAAGTTCTCCCCTAAAATACATTTTTGTCGCGGAGACTATTTGAAAAAATATATATATACCTGGAACTTCAACCGGAACCAACTTCACTTATACCAAGAGAACAAACAAAAAACAAAAAAAAAATATAATTAAAAACAATTTCAATTGATAAATAATTTTTCTGTTCAAAAATGTTATAAGGACATATTATATTATGTCACTGACCATGGAAATATCTTTTTATATCAAAAATATATAATGATATATTCATTACATATTCTTATGAATTTATTAAATAATTTACGTCATATACAGTACACTTAATTTAAAAACATTTCATTTTTAATATATTAATAATACATAATAGGTATACATTGACTTTCAATTTTAAATCAAGTTCCGTAAATTAAAGTACTGTGAGAATTAATTGTTAATAACCATGTAAAGAAAATTTATTACTTTTTATTTTTCTTATTTCTAATCTTGTAAACATACTTGTTTTATTATTTACAAATCAACAATTATTTCACATTATTTAACTTCTGACGTTTACAGATGTGAGGCATGTTGAAAGCAGTGAAAATAGACACTTATCTTTGGAACAGTTATGTACAACAATATATATTGCAAATAATTGCTTAATATTACTGGCGACAACAACAAACTCGTGTTTTTATCATAAAGTAAAGTAGGTAAAAGTTTCTGATGCGAAAAAAATAATATCGTATCAGAAAAGTTTTCCATAACAATTATTCCACGCTTGACTTTACCGAGATATTATTACGAATATAAATATAAATCACAATAAAACTATGTCGAAGTGGGAAAGACGCGTATTGATCGCGACTATTTCCTTGAAAGGCTCATAAATTCTTAGCCAGCGTAATAAAAGAGGCATCCGATCAGTCATCGTAAAGTCGATACGATTTATGGTGTCGGTACTTAAGAATTATTTGTTGTATTTACTCAGCCAAGTGCTATTCTGCTATATGGGTCATGAACATTACATCATTAATGAATAAATATATATTTTAGCCTAAGCTAGATTTATATCCTTTTTTCAACAGCAGCCTTGGTATTCAATATACATAAATAAACGTCTCACTCTCAACGGCCCCCAGTATGATGTGAATCCTGTGTCGGGGTCCAGATACACACGCAATACACAAACACAAACGCCCAGACCACGACAAATATTTGTATGGTCTATACAAATATTTGTCATGTGCGGGGATCGAACCCGCGACCGCTAGCGCTTTAGCCGTTGCTGTGACCAACGCGATACATATGTTTATTGTAAGTAGTTTAAAATCTTTCTATAACAAATAGACTATTAAAAGATATCTAATATAATATTTGTCTGAAGAAAAGCATGTTCAAACAAACAAACAAATCAAGGAAACTCTCTATTTAGAGGACAGAACCAACATCAGTACAACAATTCATCTTTCATGGCATAAATTAAAAATATTTTGTTCGGGAATCCATTTATCGGGTATTTTAACGTTTTAAGACTGAAACATATAACTCCGGCAAAATTTAGATTAAATCGGAGTGCCATTATTGCTTACTGATACATAAATGCATTTACGTTTATATATTACTATTATTTGTAAAATATATTCTCCTCGTATATACAAAAAAAAACAACTAATTTAATAAGCAATGTTTATTCAGTAGATTGGGATAAATTTGTACGTAAATAATCATTATGGTGTTGTGCTGTGGCCGCCCAGGTCGGCGGATCTTACCCTCATAAATTATTTTACCTGAGACTGTTATAAACCTAATTTACAAATCCATCCATAACGAAATTAACGATTTGAAATTATCTTTAGAGGAACAGAAAGTATACTTATTAGACAGCAACTTAAAAAATGTATTTAAATGAATATTGCGACTACCTACTTAATAATTAAAAAATAAACATTTCTTTTTTAATAGTAATATAAGGTAAATTTTTATACGCTTTCATCTTTATTATGATTTCTTATCAGTTACAAAACCAATTATTTTTATTTACTATAGTAGGCGACTATATGGAAGTGAAATTTCAGATTAGAATTGTTCGTAATTACCTTTTCTTTTTTTTCGCTGGGGAATACGCTTACGCAAATACGCATCCCGCCGCTATAAAGCGACGGGTATGTGGGACTCGCTGATACGGCAGAACATGCCAGAATACCTCACTAAAACCCAGCGATGCCCTCATCGTCGTAGTGAGGCGCTACGGGGTCGCTTTCACATTCAACCGTGACTATTCGTAATTACCCACTGCTACCTTCCTGTAGAAACACAAATGTGAAAACTATTTTCTTAATGTTGCATGTATTAATATTGACAGTACGTACGACATATAAGATGATTTAACGGTATTGGAAATTAAATTTAATAATAATGTTGTGTGATATTATTGTTATTCAAAGAATTAATGTCGTCACAGCAAAAAACATCAAAATTCAATTATTAATCGTTAAGCTTAATTTATTGTTAATATAATAGGATAGATAAAAATAACTATTTGTCACGTTACCATGTAACTGAACCTGAGCTTGGGTATTATTTGTTGGCTCGTTATATTTTTTTTTTTTTTTACTATACTTCCACAGGCTTTATTTGCCCATGCCTTTTTTATTTACATTTTTATATTGTTATTGTTATGTTTCATGCGTACTTATTTAGACAACGAAACTTAAGCTAAGCTTAGGATCTCTATCTATCGCGAGTCCTTGCACTGACCACAAATTCGCTGATTTAATATATAAAAATAAACTTAACTTACTTAAAAAATAAACTTAACTGAATTTTTTTTTTTTTGTTTTTTTTTTTTTTTCTTATATCTATTTATTTACATTTTTTTTTAAATTCTATTGTGTATATAGGTACTTTGTTTTATATTTTCATACTAGCCTATATGCATTCTTACTACCTTAGCCTATGTACATTCTTTCGTTTACATGCTTTGAGTTATATTTATCTAATTTTTGGCTCGTGGCTCGTTATATTTAAAAAATTTAAAATATCGGGCAGGCTCCGGGATGTTGTTATCGCTACCTATACTGATATCACATTTATACAGAGAGAAAATTTAAGAATTCAAATACAAGCCTTCATTAAGACTGAGTAAAAATTATTTTTCTAAGGTACATTAGTAGATCGAACCGTTATAAAGTAAAATTGCAAAAACATATAAATAAGTAGTTGTTTTAACTTGTTTACTGTTTACTTTAATGTCTATAATAATCGTAGAATACTGTTATACTTACAGTATTTTATACTGTATAAAATACTGTATTTTATCTTAGCGCTTTACAGCTTGTCAATATTCAAGAGTTCCTATATTAAGTACGATTTTTTTTTTGTGTAGCGATACGTCTCTAACATAAACGTAAAATATTTTTTTTCTTATATTTTTATAAACAGTGTAATAATAATTATTATAGAGCATGTTATAAAAGTCTAACGTCTAGTCACCGACGTAGCGTCGGAAAATATCGTAGCGCGTAGCGTAATTAAGTAAGTGCATTTTTTATCATTACGAACTATTTTCATTTATCATCTAACTTTTACCCGTCGTTCCAAATAACAAACACACAAAATAAATAATCAACAATTAATTATTAAATATAATATTTATTATTAATATTTACGAAGGTCGACTTAAAATTGAAAATATTTCACTGACTTTTTTTAAAGATGACAACTATAATAACTCATGTAACCTTTTCTTTGACATTTTTATAATAATCAAGAAATTAAGCTTTTCATTTTACCACGGCCTTTTCGGATTTTCTAGTAGATTGGAAATCATGACACATTTTCGTTACACAACATCGTTTATCATGAAATGTACTCGTACTAAGTAATTGAACTCATTCACTCAAGAATATATCCAACATAAATATTTCTTACTCTACCAAAAAGTTTATTTAGTATGATACTGTGTAACGAACTAACATAGGATATTCCATTCATATATTCTGATTTAGAAATTTCGTCAATTCTTACGTAATATTTATATATAAATATAACGTTCTTACCTATTAAGTACTTACAGTTATTTTCTCATTAAAACTATTAAAATTTTACGTCGAATAAAAAAGATAATAGAAGATAAAGATCCTTGTTAAGTTTTTATGGCGCAGTATGTTTTAGTTTGATGACTTTTTAAAAGTTCCTAAGAGTTAACTCTTTTATTTGCAGAAAAAAAACAAACAATTTAGAAACGGGTCACGGAACACTGTTTGCATAATGATCGCAGATAAGATGGCGACGAGGGAAACAAAAATATTGCGGATTAATGTAAATTAGCTATCTCGTCACCGCTAAATTAGACCTTTTCATATATTTAATTAAACATCAAAGCTATTTGAATTTTGATTACTTTTGCTGTCTATAAGATGTCTGATTTTAAATGTTTCATTTGACTATTTGAATGTTTTAAATCAGATGTTTTAATGATTACATTATATATACCACATCAACCGTTGGATGTCTTCTGGTAAACGTCAATTTTTGTCAATCTCTGAGTATTGGATTATTAAGTATTGGCGAGTATTGGATTTACCAATACTCGCCACGCCTGGCAGGCGGGTTGGCGAGCGCATTGTACTGTGGCAGGATATGGTGACGCTACTATCTATCACCATAGTGGTTGGTGTACAGTTGTTCGCACCACTATGGCCTTAGTCAGTAAAAAAAGATGGGTATATTCTTCTCTGCCGGTCACCGCTCGGCAATATGTATATATATGTATGTCGTAGTCGAGTCATAATCACAACTGATCGGAGCACCGGTGCCATCTACTGGAGTTTGGCGGAGTTATACTTTTCAACACTTCCCGTATAACGCCTATGGCACCGAGCACTGACTGAGATAAGTAGATTGTATTAATTATTGTGTTATTGTTGTAATGATTTAAATATTGTATTAATGGTTTCTTATTTAAAAGAGCAACTGCTGAGTTTCTTGCCGATTCTTCTCGTCAGAATTTGCGTTCCGAATCGGTGGTAGCTTCACAATAATTATAATCAATTAGTATACGAAATAAGTAATATTTTGTGATAAAATATACGATGAGATTATACTATCCTGACTTTATTATTTTATTACGTTTATTCCTTAACAGAAGGTAGTTAAATAATTATTTTAAAGAAAACAGTAAACGTTGCTTTTTATTAATTATAATCAAATAATTAAGATTCCTCATTCGAGTAGTATGAAGTAGATTGTTCTATATCAATTTAAATAATTGTTCATATTATAACAAGGTAAATAGTACTCCGTCTTCCGAGATATATATATATATATAATTGTACATTAATTAAAACTCGAATTTAATTGTACATTAAATAAAAATCAAATTAAATATTTTCATGTTATATTTTTATTTATTCTTATACTTTTTATTTTTAACACATATATAATAGATTTTTATAAATAAATTTTCCTAAGCAATGTTCCTATTTTTAAGGTTGTATCGCAAAACAAGATTGCAATCTTGCATAATATTTTACAAGGATGTGATCCAGGAAACGGAAACCTAGTTTTATTTAGTACGTTTCAGTAAAATTTACGACGAACGAAAATGAAACATCTGTTTCAATTCGCCGTTCTGAAGTATCTTGTGAAGTTACATGCAGAAGTGAGGATTTTATATCTACTGTACTCTTTTGTCACCTTTGGTTTCTTACCATTTCGCTCCGTCGCTGTTATGATAGCTTTTTATATATATACTTTATTGCACACTTAAGAAGTACATGAGACCGAAAACAAAAGAAAACAAAAAAAAACATATTAAACAGAGTGCAAAGGCGGTCTTATCACTGATAGTGATTTCTTACAGACAACCCCTGACTATAAAGGAAACATTGGTGATATGACAGTCACACGGTGCAGTAATTCTTTAAATTAAAATATATTCAATATATGAACATAAAATATCTGTATAGAAAAAAAAACAGTATGTAATTAATATAAGATAAATAATGACAGCTATTACAATACACTAAAAACCGTTCTGTTTACTTAATTATGTAACATTATCTATATAATAAAAATATAAGTTCATTATCTGTTAATCTAGCGATTCACTAACTATACTAAATATCAATATTGTTTTTTATAGAAGAAAACTGAAAGTTTATCGGTTTGTTTAAACATACTAATGTCATGAGTCGTTTGCCAAATTTAAATATGTAATTCTTTTAGTGTGACAGCCTGTTTATTGGGTGGTCATTCAGATTATAAAATGCTATGTAACTACGTAGTGGTAATCTACTTATTACTAAAATAATAAAACTAATTAAGAGTCGGATGGCGTAAATTAAAACCTTATTTTAATTAAAATATTAAACTGCTTCAGCATGGTGTAAATAAGATTTATTACTCCCACTTTCCTTCATTGAGTGTTCAAAGGCGTTAAAAGAAAAAATGAAAATTTCTTAGACGTAAAATATTTTACTTTTCATGAAACAGAGTAGAATGGCGTCCTCGGGACGAATGAACAATTTCATTTTGTTACTCAAACAGTAAAACTTTGATTAAAACCAAATTAAACCAATTTTTACGGATACGTATTCTCAAATAATGTAACCGAAAACCTATTACTGAGACTTCGCTGTCCATTCGTCCATCCATTTATGTGCGTATGGTTGTATCATTGAAACGGTAACACTATTGGACACATGAAATTTTTACCGCTTTAACGACAAATTGGATCACTTAACTTTAAACAGAATTAAGAATTAAATTCGTGGTACAGAAAAAAATCATACATTGTCACACGCTATTAGCACGATCTCAAAAAATTACATGTTAAGTGTAATTTATTGAAATTATTAAATATAATGAAATATAAGAATTCTAATTTACTGTGCCGTTATTTTGTATATTTCTTCTCTTATTTACTGTAAAAAACTTACCAATGAATGTATATAACAAATTTTTGATCTTGAGTTTATTTGTAATTAAATAATAATTTTTGTATTACTTCTTAATTTTCGAAAGTAGAACTTTTTTTTAATAAGATAAAATAGTTTCTCATTTTAAAGCATTCTAAAATATTATTATTTATTTCCTTACTTTGAAAGTTGATCCTATATGTTGTTTAAAGTTAGTTATCTTAGAGTAAACGTTCGTAACACTTTAAATAAAATAAAAATATTTTATTAACATAATGTTTATAAAGCGAAATTTATTTGAGTAAGTTTAAGTAAATTTTGTATATCTAAATTCCATATCTATACATATAACAAAATTGTAACTGGCTGATATCAGTATATGAGATATGTAATGTGTGTGATGAAAAACGAATTATAGAGATTTTTACGAGAGTAATAGACAATAGTATTTATAGCAATTAATTTAGGTTTGTTGTTTTTATCTGTGAATATAGATACCAAATTCACAATCAAAAAATGTTTGTCTCTCTGTATGTCCCTTATGTGTGCATATCACGCAGGAAAATATAGCGGATATTAAATTAAATTAAAATTATTGTTAGTAGGTTTTTAGATTACAGGCCGCTACAACACCGATAATATGTATACATTATAATATATCACATATTACATCTCGAATGACTGAACGACATTCGTCTAATAAACAATAAACAAAAATCCATAAAGTAAGTAGTCAATTATGACGAATACATCGACGAATATCTTAATTCCATAATTCAAGCTTAGATACGAAGTCGTAAGAAAAATCTGGTTTTATTTAATAAAATTATTTCTTTAAAATAAAGCTATCCATCTCTTCATTTATATCGCTTGAAAACAAATAACTTTAACATTATGTAATTAAAACAAGAGCTTTTGTATTGCGATATTGTTTCGAAACAAACTGTACTGATAGAAATTGGAAACAATTGGAAATTCAATAGTGTAAATTAACTAAAACGTTTCATTATATTCCTCTGAATCGTCTTGTTCAAGTGAATTCCAATAAATCCAAATACCTGCTTAATAAGTAACCTTTAAAGATATTTTTAGCGACGATATTTTTAGTTTGTCCAGCAAGGCGCGACCATTGCCTGTCGAAGACTACTACGACAAAAAATATTTTTTGCAGCAGTACTTAATTAACATAGATTACATTTAATACATTACATTTAATATACAGGTGACTGGTTTACTATCAATATTTAAGGAGAATACTCGGTACATGATTCTCATTCGGATCATGTAAAAAACTATTTTTTTTAATAAAGTAAATATTAATAAACTTTTAAGTAAAGTTACTCAACAAGTATCCAATTACTTACGCGTCGTCTGGACACCCTAGCAGCTAGCTGCACTTTCGACACAAAACAGGTAGTTTACCTACGTCCAAACGCCGCCACGTGTTAACAGGATAGCAGGATAAACAAGCATGATCCAGTGCCCCCTTAATACTTTAATCCTGGCTTAGGATAGGCAAAAATACTAAATATTTTACTCGTTTAAGCAAAAAATTTGTTGACTAGGTAAATGATGTGACTTTGGCAATTTTTAGACGTGAACAAGCGACACATTACAACACCTGTGCACGTGCCGCCGGCATGACTGGAAAAGTGTCAACGCTTCATTTATTTGAATTGAAATTTATGAAAATTTGGTCAAAAATTAAGTACCTATTTTTATAACATAATTCGAACGAGAATCGTGTACCGAGTATTCTCCTTAAATATTGATAGTAATTTACCAGTCACCCTGTAGATTAGATTACACACATACACACACATCATAATATCAACATATATTTATTTTGTTAAGAATTTTTTTAATTAAGCAATCAGTTTAAAAACTTGAAAAAAGCATAAGTAAAACAATTGCACGATACCGAAACAGGTAGAAGAAAATTCTAAAATATTTGTTTTGGCTTTAATTTCTCTCATAAAGATCTCTTATTATAAATATCTCTTAGATTGACATTGTATGTAATTCACAATATCTACTTCGAATAAACAATATATTCTTTTTATAAAATCAGAGTGAATAACAATAAAAGATACGACCAGGGAATAACAATAATTTCCCATTAGACGAGTTATAATACTATTTAAACACGAACTTTGTTTGCGAAAGTAATAAATATAAACCAAAATTAAAAACATATAAAATTTAAAAAGTATTGAATACGACGGCTGAAATTACTAGTTTTATTTTAAATAATTATGAATGATTTAAAAACGAATTTAAAATATACCCACTTATTTATTACAAAACATATCGATTAATTCACAATTTCGTGATAGAAAAAAAAAAAAATATATATATATTCTTCCGATTTGCAAAATAGATCAGTTTGTGTAGCATTATGAACATCAACAGGCTCACCGTAAGGCTGTGATCAAACCGGGGCCGATTCTTCTTTAATATTCGTATAATATAATTATGTAGATTATTGCCTTTGTAAACGTCGTAATGCTGGGCAAAGAGCTTTTCTCCATTTAGAAGAAGATTGGGATCTTAATCCACCACGCAGTTCTACTGCGTAACGAATGTTATCAGGTTTCTATGACAACAACCGACATCCTTGTATGCTCTCCGATTCATGATGAGGAAACTTACAAAGATGTATACCAGAATACCCAGACTAGAAAAATATCTTCGTCTTAATATATTCAATTGTAATATGTCAATACCGTTTAAAAGAATATTTACGCTAGAATTCATTAGCGGTTCGACGTTTTAAAGCAACGTTTGAAACGCGTCCGTTTTATCAGTGGCATATTCCTTATTTTATTATGAACGACAAGATAATATGATTACACACATACTCGTATTTCGTATAGAAACTTTCCGTATTTAGCGAAGTTCCTCACGGAGCAAGTTATGATAAGGCGACCAACAGAAGTCTTTTTAAAAAATATTTATTTAATTAATTAATTACAATTATTCACATATAAAATATTTAAAACATAACTTTATTAAATCGAGGCTAGACGAAGACTGATCTGATGTTAAAAGAAATTAATTGTGTTAAAAATGCGGTTTCATATTGTCCTATTGTTTGAGTTCGTCTGGAGTCAGCAGAATGCATTATGATGCATGTATTACGGCACGCTAACTCCTCCCTCCTTAAGATGGAAGCTAGTCTTGCAGCTTCCAGGAGCGTCCTCGCGACTTATGTCCTTCGGTTGTTTTCTGCACTTGTATAACTTCCATATAGCCAGCGTTCCAATTATTATATACAGAAGCAACGTAGGCCAGCTAGGGATTGCCATGATGTCAAGCCAATAGGAGTCATCTATTTCTTGAACATCTTTAATTTTGTTCATAAGTTCATGAATGTTGTCTAATGAGATATCTTCTAGATGAAGTTCGTACTGGACTTCTTCTTGCTGTATATAGTTTTGGTCAGGTAACGGGATTACTTCGTTGACGGTAATGGTACTGCTGTGTGTTCTAAGTGTTCTATTCATTATGTTTATCTGACAGTCTTCTGTGGTAGTTACGAGGCATATGTTATCTATTCTTCTGTATTCTGTCTTACTTCCACATTGCGTCTTCGCTATTTCTGGTTTTGTTAGTAATATTAGCCACATATTCTCACGAATTTTTTTGAAGCTTTCCCTGTTTTAGGTTCATACGTGCAAGGGTACAATTTCCTTTTTGTTGTTTTATAAGGGAGATGGTACAGTCTTCGGTCTTTTCTATTGATCTTGAATCTAGTGAATTACATAGTAGAGTATCGTCAGAGATCTTCTTGCATGGTTCTTCTATGTATGCGTACTCTTCGCTTCCAAGTGCAAGGAATTTGGATTTTGGAATAATTGTAAGGTTCTGTTTATTTGGGATGGAGTAAATATGTATATAATCATAAATATTATATTCAATGGACGGGATTTCTAGAATAAATGTTAAAGAGTGTCCTGTACTATACGCTTTTACGCTTATAGACTTTTCTATTTTATGAATGTTTTCCATATTAATCTCTGCAACTGGATTTAATAAAGAAAATGTCTGCAAATTTCTAATTTCTAGTACTAAATTACGTGGACTTATAATACTAGGGTGCATTATACCTAATTGCGAAAATGACATAGCATCTTCTAGTAACATTAACTTATCTAATAAGAGCTGTAAACTAAAACTTATTTGTACATATATTTCTAAAAAGTTTAACTGATTTGTAACCGCGTTCGCGCTTACGGTCATGTTTTGTAATATAGACGCTAATCTGTTTTGATTTTCATTAATTTTATTTAATTGAATAGAAAATTCATTTATAGTGTTTTCTGCCAATGAAAGAGATTGCTTTTGAGATGTTTGAATTTTAGAAACTGAGTTCCGTATTTTGGTAATTTCATTTTCAAAACGGATTGCGTCTTCATTGTCTAGATTACCTGTAATTAATTTAACAACTGAGCCTAATCCATTTATAATTCCACGTTTTACTCTATTTTTTAGGTGCTATGAACGATAACTTTTTATCGATCAAATCTAATTTGTGTACTATTTGATCTCTATATGTTTTATGCAAATGTTCCGATCCTTTATTGATTTCGGCTAATTTCGCGCTTGCGTATAGAGACATTAGTTTATTGAAAATTAAATTTATGTGAGTAATATTATAAGTACAAGCGAGGTTAAATGAATCAATTTGTTTAAGGATACGGCCTTGTCTAAGTAAAAGGATTCCATTATTATTCTCGATAGGTTTCAATGTTATGTCGGATTTTGATTGGAACCAGAGGGATCCGAAGAAGATGATCCTGGAACTAGATGAGGTCGTCGTAGAAGTTTGAAGTGAACTCTTATAGACTTAGAATTAGGGTGATTACCTATAATTTCTGCTATATTATTAGGGTGTAAATGAATGATCTTATACGGACCTTTAAATATCGGCTTCGTTTTGTTGTTCCTCGCAGTTTTGGCAACCTGTTTGAAAACTGTTTCACCTACCTTGAACGTTATCTCTTCTGCTGTCTGATTACGTTTTGCTATGATCTGTTCCTTGTGCTTAGACATGTGTGCGGCAACACACTCCTGTACGGCTTCAGCGTTTCTTCGATGTTTAAGCACGTAATCCTGATAAAATTGCTTTGTATAATGAAGCTCTAAGGGATTTCTAGAATCAGTATGTCCAAAAAGTAATTCATGTGGGGTGTATTCTGTTACTGAATGAATAGAATTATTGTACGCAATAACTGAGAATTTCATAATTAATTGAATGGGGTCTTCTTTATTAGTCATCCTTTGGATCCTAATAAGTTCTCCTATTGTTGAGTGGAAGCGCTCTATAGGTGAATTTGAATTTGGATTATACGGAGTCGTGAAATGAATATTGATGTCATGTAAAGCACACATCTCTTTTATAACGTCATTGTCAAACTTAGTGTCAGAGTCAGTTGTAATTTTAAAAGGGGTTCCTAACACTGAGAAAACGTCAAATAAGGCTTCAGCTATGTGTACGCTACTAGTTGCACTTAAAGGGACTGCTTGAGCATATTTAGAGAAGTTATCAATTATAGTGAGAAAAGTAGCTCCTTCTGTGGAATATAAATCCATGAATAGATGCTGCATAGGTTTAGTAGGGGTTTCTGTTAGGGCTAATGGGGGTCTTAGGGGGTTTCTTTCGTACTTAGCTTGCAAGCATGTACTACACTGATTGACAAATGCTTGAATAGTGAGTAACATGTTAGGCCAATGGTAATTCCTATGGATTTTCTTATACGTTTCTTGAATACCACGATGAACCGTTTTGCCTTCATGATACTTTTTAATTATTTCTTGTTGTTCGGTCTTATTTTCGACTAAAGTAACGCGTGTAGTACATCTAAATAGCTTAGGGCCTCTATCATTGAATATTGTCGTATAAACTCTAGAGAATGCGCGATAAAGATCTTCATTATAGAAATAGCAATGGAATACTCGATCGGCGATAGTATGTTCTTTTAAAAATTGTATAATTTCTTTTTCAGTGTTATTCACTGGGATGAATACGTCTTTAATAATTTTACGAGAAGTCGTTGATCTATTGTCTACTCTATAAGTTGAACCGGGGGTTGATCTAATATGAAATTGCTTAAGTTGCCTATCTATAGCGTCTTCTAAGATTGGTATACCTTGGTTTTCGTTGTCAGGTTGGGTATGATTAGTAGAAACAAGATTGTCAGGGTCAATGACACTCATACTGTCAGATTCGGATTCTATGCTAGGAGGTTGTACGTCTGCTCTAAGTGTTATGTCATTATCGTCATCATTATTGCTATTATTATCTACAGTGGGGGTTTCTTGTACTGTTTCGGTCTCTACTTCTCGGCGAACATTGTCAAATATTCTATTTATTATTTCGTCATCGTCATTGTCATCAAGATTTACTGCAAGAGAATCGATGCTTTTATGAAAAATTTTTACTCGAGAGAGAGCATCTGCGTTTGTATTTTGTTGTCCTTTTTTATAAATAACCTCGAAGTCATATTCGGCTAGTTTTAATTTCCATCGGGTCAACTTAGAGTTCGGGTCTTTTAACGACATTAACCAAGTAAGGGGCCTATGATCGGTGTATATAATAAATTTTCTACCATAAAGATAGGGTCTGAAGTATTTAACTGCCCATACTATGGCCAATAGCTCTTTTTCTATTGTTGAGTAGCGAGTCTCGGTATCAGAAAGGGTCCTAGATGCATATGCTACTGGTTTATCCGCGCCTACGGGTCCTTGTGATAATACTGCACCAAGGGCTATGTCTGATGCGTCTGTTGTCAGTATAAAAGTCTGGTCAAAATTTGGATATTGTAAAATAGGTGCATTAGTTAAAATCTGTTTGCATTTATTAAAGGATTCTAAAAATTCTGGGGAATGTACCACTTTCTTATGCTTTTTGAGACATAGAGTCATGGGCTTAGTCAGTTTAGCAAAATCTTTAATAAATTTTCTGTAGTAGCCGACTAGTCCTAAAAAGCTTTTAATATCTTTATGAGTTTTAGGTAATGGAAAGTTCAAAACAGCTTTAATTTTGTCTTGGTTTGGTACGAGTCCTTGTTCTGTCAGTTCATGTCCTAGAAATTTTACGTGCTTTTTCAAAAATTCGGATTTATCTAATTGGATTTTTAAATTATGAATCTTAAACCTATCAAAAACTTGTTTAATTTTTTCAATATGTTCTTGTAATGAGGTTGATATTATTATTACATCGTCTAAATAAGTGAAAACATTTTCAATACCTCTAAGAATGTGATCCATTAGCCTTTGAAAAGTGCTAGGTGCATTTTTCAAACCAAATGGCATCCTAAGAAACTCGTAGTGTCCTCTCTCGGTAGAGAAAGCTGTCTTTTCGATATCATCGGGGTGCATTTCTACTTGATGATAACCACTAGCAAGATCTAACGTAGTGAAATATTGTGCACGTCCCAGTCTGTCTAAGATGTCGTTAATGTTAGGTAAGGGGTATTTATCTTCTATAAGTCGGTCATTAAGTCTTCGATAGTCAATTACTAACCTCCACTTTACCTTTCCCGATGCGTCTGCCTTTTTTGGGACAATGTGGACGGGGCAAGACCATGGAGATATACTTTCACGTATAATTCCTTGTTTCAGTAAGTTGTCTACTTGTTTTTGTATTTCATTACGTTGTTGGGGGGCCTGTCGGTAACTTCTAACAAATATTGGGGTTTGGTCAGTCAGTCTTAGTTTATGCTTAACAGCGTGCGTGAAAGAGAGCGGAATATTTTCAGAGTAAAAGATGTCTCTGTACCTATAACAAATCTTAGTAATTTCGCGACGCTCTTCGTCATTCATGTGGTCTGTACGTATTTTTCGTAAATTATCGCATAATTCTTTATCTATCTCCGGGTTTACTGTGCTAGAGTTTAAGTTACATTTAGTTATATTCGCGTTACTACTGTAAGGTTCTAGTGGAATATTCTCTGTGTTACGTATTACTTTGTTAACAGTATTAAAGTTAATAATGGAAGTTTTAAATTTTCCTTTGCTAACCTCCACTATTGCCGCGGGTGATTTTAAACCGTTAGACCAAATGTACTCATCATGAATATATTGACCGTCCGAATAATTAGTTTTTACTGTTATAACTCTTTCACATCTGGGTTCGATTGTTAATTTTTTACTAGGATAGTCAAAATAAATAGGTATCTCGGCAGTAGAAGTGTATAATAGCTTGTTCTTTATATCTATGTTACAGTCTAATGTCTTTAAGAGATCTAGACCTATAAGTCCTTTATATTTCGGGTCAAAATCAAAAATTAAAAATTTATGTATAATATCACTATTGAATACTGGGGGTAGGGGTAAATAAACTACTTGTTCGTGACGCGTAGTAGCATGAGCCGTCTTTACTTCAAAAGGTTCATATTCTACGAAATTTTGAAAAACACTATTTTGAATTACACTAGGTGATATCATAGAGCGTGATGCTCCTGTGTCTATGAGAAACTTACCTTGAAACTCCTGTAGTTCAATGTATGGAAGGTGGTCTTTATCCTGGTTATTGAGCTTTACTAACTCGGGTCGTTTTGGTTTGGATGCGGGGAAAAATCCTGCTGGGTATAGATTTCCTCACTCGGAGACTGATATTCGTGTTGGTTGGGTTCAAAATTATCAAAATGTTCATACTGACCTTGTTCAGCTCCATCATCACAGGATTGTTCATATGAAGAGGGTTCATCTGCATAGAATAGTTCCTCAACTGCGAACTGTGGTTTCGCCGGTTTAGAGATAGATCTCATGCTCACATCGGAAACCTTTTGGGGGTAACTGACCTGCTGTTGGGGTAAGTTATTTCTAAAATTACCTGAAGAAGGTCTGTAGTTACCTGCTGATGGACGATTCTTCCATGGTAACATGGATTGTACCCATTGCTGCCGTTGTTCCGGAGTCAAGTTATTTTTTTGAGGGACAAAATTAGTATTTAATACATTACCTGGGTTATTATGTCTAGGAACCTGGTTAGTAAACTTAAAAGGTGTAGGGTTCGGGAACTGGTTAAAGCTTTTAATTGGTTCTTTAACCTTTGCTTGAGAAGTTGAAGGTGCACTAAAATTGTTATAATTATTTGTTCTACTATATGCAAGCTTAGCTTCCTCCTGTCTAGCTATTACTATGGCTGACTCTAATGTAATGGGCTGCGCTATTCGTACCCCAATTGATACTTGAAAATCTAAATTATTAGTGTACTGTTCTATGACCATACTTTCATAATATGCTTTATTTGAATGCGTGCCTACTGAAAACAATGTATCCAATATGTCGCGAAGGCGCCTACCAAAACTCTCGGCGTCTTCGTTTCTATTGCGTCGCATCCTACTTAACTCCTGCATAACCTGAATTTCATTCCTCGGTTCACGTAGTCTTTGAATAAGAGCAGCTCTAATAGCTTCCCATGAAGGTAGGGAGTCTTCGTACGCTATTGCGTCTATAGCAACACCGCTTAACCTACTCTTAATTAAACATAATATTGCTGGATGTCCTCTAACCGAATTATCTAATAAGTTTAAAATATTTTCTACTTCTCTTATATAATAATTCAGTAATCTAGGATTGCCATCATATCTTGGCATAAATTCAGAAATTAACTTAAAACTAGAAGAATCGCAATTTTCAAAAGACATTTTCTTTAATTAATGAATTTAATTATATAAGCAAAATAACAAAGTTAAGTTTATATTTCTTTCAAAGTATATAACTATAATATTTTATTAAATTCGTTTTTCTTTTCTTTTAAAATAAAATTTTATTTATATATTAATTATTTTATTTACTTGTTATTACTACTTCTTATTTAGCGAAGTAAACGTCTATAGCGATTTCAGCTTACAGACAGAAACACTTTTATATATATTTTATAATACTAAATACGGAAGGAAATAGAGCACAGGAACTTGGAATTGAGAGAGTACTCACCACAGTATCCCCTGCATCTCCTTTCCGGGTCCTCGTAGCCTCAGGAAGACTCCTCCGATGCCGCCGTCGTAGATTCGTTGTAGGGAAAGTCACGGTTTAAACACTCACAATTGTTCAATTGAATAAAGATTTTATTCACTCAATTGCCGCGACAACTACCGACTGCGCCAGTTATGATAAGGCGACCAACAGAAGTCTTTTTAAAAAATATTTATTTAATTAATTAATTACAATTATTCACATATAAAATATTTAAAACATAACTTTATTAAATCGAGGCTAGACGAAGACTGATCTGATGTTAAAAGAAATTAATTGTGTTAAAAATGCGGTTTCATATTGTCCTATTGTTTGAGTTCGTCTGGAGTCAGCAGAATGCATTATGATGCATGTATTACGGCACGCTAACTAGCAACTTGAACCATTTTGTTTCGAATTGAGAACATAGCTGTTTTACGAACATAATAAAAGTTAGACAGCGGTTGCAGCACGCAATGTTATAGCTAGTGCTAGATTTATTTGTTTGATATTAAAATAAAATAATATCGTAAAAAGGATAAAGTAAAGGATTTTGTAATTACTATTTATAAAATTTTGTCTTAAAATAAACGTAACATACGTTGTCATAATTTTTATAGCTCTTACTGAATACGTTTAAAATTTAAATCCAATGATGCCTTAATTTATGTTATGATAGATAGGAACCTAATATGGAAACTAAATATGGACTCAATCGTCTAGATCATTAACTGAATAGCAATGATCACAAAAGGGATACGGCGATGCGATGACGGATACCACGCCTTAGGTAGACAAATTATACTCGTTACATATGAAATATTAACTTCCAGATAGCATATGTTATTTAGTCTGAATATAAATACTCGGGTCATTCTTATTGTGTATTTGCCCAGTTGCGAAATGACTGAACACTTAAGGCCATCTTATCCAATATAATTTTTCACGACACTATTTATATTTTCGAGAGAAACGGGAGCTTGCAATAAAGTGTATTTGTCATTAAAAATAAAAGAGTAAATAATACTAGAATATTTTTGAAAATGTTTAAACGAACAACAACATTTAACATAGTTCAAACAAATGTAAAAAATGTCAATCAAGACTGGTACTTAAGTTTTGCAAGCGTTAAACGGAAACAAGGCGTCTCTAAATACTACAGATCTCATTAATTCTGAAACACTACTGTAAAGAACAGAAAGTCAAGTCAAACATAAGATATTTCTGTAGGCATTGACACTGTTATGGTATAGTGGTACGATTCGCCTTAACACTGGCAGTCACAGGTTCGATTCTCACTCGGGGCAGATATTTGTATTTGTACAAATATTTGTTTGTGATTGAGGTTCTTGTGGATCTTCCCGTGTGTCCCGGTTGTTAACATGGACTCCTGATAGCGATCGTTACTGTTAGGGAAATAATACGCTAAGCCGCAATGGATCAGCGTGATGTATTAATCTCCAATACTTCTCTTATATAGAGAAGACGTCTTTGCCCAGTAGTAGGACGCTTACGGGTGTTTCAATTCAATTCAAATTAATTCTATAGATATTAAATAGACAATTTTCTAGTTTATCATTCCAACTGCACTGTACCTACTTCTTACAACAATAATCACAGGCCCACAAAAAAAAAAGCACTGTACTTTTGACCAGACTTACCTAAGGTTATGTATTTCGATGCGCTAAATCCTAATACTCAGTTTGGCTCATCAGCCCTCTTTTAGTGTAAATTGCAAAAATGGTAATTTAATGGTATCGATTGAAATCGATCCTTATCCTTTAAAATGGTATTTTACAATGTTTTGATTACAGCGTAAAATAAACACTTTCATAGGTAGGTATATATTAAAAATGTGAATTTCCTCCACCTTAAATATTTTTTATATTATATATATTTTTAATTATATGATACTGTATATTTACAGATCCATTAAATAATGGAACAATAAACGGTAGAAATTTGTGGCTTCTCGAATCTTACGAGTTTGTTCCTTAAGTCGTTACTTATACTAATCCGAACATTTTAAGTTACAGGCGGAATTTTCTTGAGCTTAAAACTCATTTGTATCGGATACGGTATTATTATAAACGCAAAATCAAGTAATTTATAAACACCGTAAACACTAAGTGCCACTTTTGCTAATCAGTTGATTTAAAGGAATTTGTTTTTCCATCATTTAGATCAACCTAAATTTTATCTGAATCTAATAATAGGAAATAAGTTACGCGATATTAATATAATTTGAAACGACATTTATTATCCAAACGAGATATAGAAAGTAAAAATTTTCTCAATGAAAAGATATAAGGGGTCTGTATAATGTTTAATATGAAGTTTAAGATGTTTTGTTGTTATAATAAAATGAAAAAACCATATCTGAAACTATAAAACGCCTTAAGTCAAGAAACCAGGAAACAAAAAAAAATCTGTTAACATTAAGTATCAAAATATTTTTTGTATATATTTTAAAATTAAGGTAAAATTATATTAATAACGTTTTTATTATAATATTCAATAGAAACAGTTCAATTGTCTTCATTCTCACTTTTAAATATGATCTTATTTTTATAAAAGAAATACTCGTATTTGTATTTCACTCATTAAATGACATGTATTTTATAAAAGTTTTTCTCTTCTAAAGCATTCGTTTTATTACATAAGTACACAACACAATTTTTGACTACGCTAAAAAGTAACGGTCTTCTTGAAAAACTTAATTTAATAACTTTAAAAGGTTCGAAGTACGGATGTCTCCTACTAGTTTAGAAATAGGTTGACGTGGGTTTGTTTCTAGATCAAACTTGAGAAAGGCAACTGGATAAGTATTTTTCTATCTTTACCTCTAAAGTTGGAATTTTTTGTAAAATACAAATGAGAATGTTACAAAGAATCAATCTTTTCCAATTGAGTAACGTAACCCTCTTTCTTGAGCAAGGGTTAGCTGTTGTCTGATACCTTTTCCCTCGTCAAGACATCAATTATTTACTTGCGAATTGATTAGGTCTTCTTACTTTTAGACAGCAGTGCTTCAGGCTGCGGATCTTTACCTAGAATTTTCGACTAGTCAGCGGTAAGCAAATGAATTATCCTTATATATATATATATATATATATATATATATATATATATATATATATATATATATATATATATCTAGTTTATTTATATTGAATGTTGTTTATTTTACCAAATATTTACCCTTTATGTGCTACGACTGTATTAGTATACAATCGTAGCACAGTCGTAACAGACTTGCAAAATTGCAAAAAAAAAAAACATTTAAATCACACTACTGGTTTGAAGTATGATTGAATATGATCTATATATTACTTTTTGAAGTGAAACTTCTTTATTTGTGTTCGTTGTGATTTGAAACGGAATGCGACGGAAAAAGCGACAGGTAAGAGACACAAATTCAAAAATGTGTAGGAGAGAATGTAATAGTATGATGTCGCGTATCCTAGCAACGCGTAAACAACGCGTAAACTAATAGAATGTTTAACTACTAATATTAAAATAAGTAATAGAATGTTTAACTATTAATATTAATAAATTTTAAATTGAGTTTGCCAAAGATGTTTCACTTCTGACAATGTGTACTCCGTACACACGACATTATTATTTTCATTATTGTTAACCAAGCGATAAAAAAAGAATTTAAGCTTTCATCTATATATAGCTAAGGGTTATCTAAAAGGATTAAAATATGGTTCCGAGTTCTCTTCCCGTATTTTACTAGGATTCGGTCATCCTCACGGTTGAGGTTTCGAAAAAGTTCCCATTCTGATTCCTCAGTCACTCACATCAGTCACGCCCTCGTCCGTATTTATATACAACACGTACTTGAGAACCAAAAACGGGTCCCTATTTCTGCCTCCCTAATAACAAAGCCTGTTCCTTGTCCTGTCAGTCTTTCTTTCACCTTCTATCACTCATTTATTGTCTGAAAACCCATAATGATCTTTTTATCTTTGGCCTTCTGAACTTTCTCATCCCTAACACTTGGATTCTAGACAGTATTGGAACTACAAATCTCTATAACAAAAGAACACTGGCAATTAAGAGCCCGTGGATGTTGTTAAAAAAATAAAAAATAAAAAACTAAAGGAACACAAAAATCCAACATCTAATCCGAAAAGGCAATAAAGGTCATGAAAGAAATAAGTGAATTACAAAACAAATCTAAACTAAATAAGACTGATAAAGAAAAGCTTAAAGAACCTATAAAAGTACCAACAAAGAGATAAGAAGATGATGCTACGATTCCTAAAGAATAAATATCATAAAAAACTACCTATAAAAATCTAGATCCGCCTAAAATATGTAGGGTATATCTATAAATAATACACAAATATTAATATTATAGATCTATAAACGAGTAAGTTATTTTATAACGTAATTTTTTTATTTGTTTTTATATAAAGTGTATATTTTAATATCGTATTCAAATTTTAATATTAAAAATAATGTAACGTTAATTACGTAGCTTCGTTTGGCGGTATACGGTCATGTCGTGTTGCGGTTTCACAACCTATATAACACAGTATAACGTTAATGCAGCTCTTAATAACTGGCAAATTGTCACCGACATTTTATAACATACATTGTTACAATAAAGGTATATAATTCAGGACGTAATCGTAAAACACTTTAGTGAAACGAAATACAAATACAGTATATATAATTATACTTTCTTAAATATTTCTTTATTGGCAACAAAATAAATGTAAAAAATAATAAAAGAAGAGAAGAAAACCAAAAGAAAGTTGAATGTACACAAAAGGGAGGCTTCCAGGTAAAATAAACGAAAACCGAATACGTTGATTTTTAATTCGGTAGAGTTTATTTAATTGGTCTCCTTTTAGATTTAAACAACAGGTTACGGCATAATCAAAGGATGGTTTTAAACTGAACCTTGATAGTAATCGGTAATAAATTACTTACCCTGAGAATGAAACAAACTGCTAGGAACATTTACAAATCACATTACATATCTGAAAAGTCAAAGAAAATTATTACGGTATGAAAGAGCACTATTCCATATATTTGTGTTAGTTAATGCAACATGTTGCAGAAATGAAATATCTAAGCAACAACATACCTTATTTACCTAGCTTTTTAAAATATTAACTTTTAGCTTAAAACTAAATCAGTACAGTTATTAATTTTGCTTAAAGTGGAATGGAATAAAATTTGAGGGCCTGTTTCACTGATTGCTTTAAAAAATATTTATACGATAATTGTATTAATAAAAAATTGTTATTAAATAAAGTCAAAAATATATAAATTAATTAATATTTCTTAATTAAAAAAGACTTGATAAGGCTCTCACGTCAAGGTCGTCATTAGTAGTGGGAGAGTACGGGGTATGAAGCAACGGGCGGGCGCGGCGCACACCCGCCCGCTCAACCACCGATTCTTTGGAGCTCGCGTGCGAATAATACGTCTTAATACTCACGGCTGAAAAATTAAAATAGGTTACGCAGAAAAAAATTAATAAGGTCATTCATCAAGATCAGTAGATTTTACTCCTCATATTTTTTTCACATTTTCACGTATATGAAAATCGATTCTTAAGGTGTAAACTCCTATAAAAAGATAGAGACAACAGTACACCTTCTTTACGTATACCGACACTCCCATTAAACCAATCAGAGTAAGAATTCTGCACTCGTATAATACACTGAAGGTGATATAGTATGTACGAAATTGTAAAAAATCGATTAAAGATGGATATATTTCAAAACAATTTAAAACATCTCGGAATATGTCATAATGCAAAGTAGGTATTACTAAAACCTAGCAACATCGATATTATAAATTCCTGGTTCTCCATAGCTGATGTGATCTAAAAAGAGCAGTACCTGTACAATAGCTCGATTTAAAACCAGACTGCACAGGATTTCAAAGATTGGTGGAGAAAAGGAAAAAACTCTGATAGCAGGTCTAAAGCACTTTAAAAATCGGAAAAAGGAGATAAAACGATAATCACTGAAAGATGTAGATTGTTTTTCCAATAGTAACACCTCTTCCAGTGACGTAGGGATATTTTTTTCGTTTTGTATATATCCAATAGTGTGAAAAATCGTGGAATTGGTCATTAAAAAAATGTGCAAACCATTTTTCAACCCAGGATTCGTTTACAAAATATGAAGATGAGGATTCGTTTACAAAATTTGGGGTTAAACTCCACCTCACTTTTTTACTTCAATTCAAGACAAAAACAACTTTATTCAAATAGGCCCCAAGAGCACCTTCAAATCGTCATTTAACAAATTGACACTTTAAAGTGATTATTATTTTGTAAAAGTAAAGATACCGATAATGTAGATTCTGCAGAGAAGAATCGGCAAGAAACTCCGCAGTTACTCTTTTGAAAATAATAATATAATTGGTCGACCAACTAAAAAAAAAAGGGAAATTCTGGGAAAAGCAAGAAAATTTCTATTGGAAATTACTAGAATGAAGTTATTTATATAAGCTTAAGCCATTTTTAATTAAAAGGACTGACATTTCGTCGAGCACACAACATGTGTGGCAACAACATGTATATTTTATGTTTAATGACTACAAAAATAAAAGATGTTAAAAACATTACCACGAAAAGTAAATTTCACAATATAACAATTTTCTTGTAAGCTTCTTCTAACATAAACCTTTCTTTAAAAACACATTTTGTAACTTAAGTAATAAATTTTAAGTTTTATTATTAAAACAAGCGGCCGATAATGTATATTCTAAACAGTTTGTTCACCATATGGTCTATTAAAAGTCGAAGTTAAAACTTTTTAGCTTATGTGTTTTGAAGTCGGGAGTAACTTTGCTTTAATATGTAAACACCGCGAACAACTTTGAAAAGCTACGAATGTATTTAAATATTCACTTTGTTGTTACTTTTTTGCAAAAGAGTAATAAATTTTTGATAAATTTAAACATTAACTAGGGATTCAAATTATTATTTTAGAATATAATAAATAATTTATATGAACTTTATTTGTTTACTAACAAATTTTACTATATAATTGCTTATAAACTAATGCAGAAGTAATGCTAAATGTCGTCAATAAATTATCTAATATAGTAAAAATAAATTTTGAACCACATTAAATAAAAACCACGTTGAAGATTAAAAAGATATTTACTTTTGTTAGTATTTTAGAGACTGGCACTGCGAGTAGGATTACCGTTGACATCACTTAAACCCATTTTCTTAGACTCAACAATACGGAATATGATATAATGTAGCTTGACGCGTCATATATAATGTCCAAGTAATAAAGCAAGTCCTATCTCTGTCCAGAGGATAGTGCGACACCGGTGGGAGGGATGCGCTGTGCCGCGCTCCCGGCTGCATGGGTACCACCATCTTGCTTATTTCTTCCGTGAAACAGCTTTGCTGTGTTTCGGAAAGAAGGGCAAGACAGGCAGTGTAATTACTGGCACCGAGACTTAACATCATATGTCTCAGGATAGGCAACACATAAATGAGTTGGCTGGGCTAGTTCCAGGTAAACTAGTTTATGTTCATGGGCGACGTCGACCACTTACCATCAGGTGGCACGTCTGCCAGTTTGCCTATTCAACTAACACATAAAAAAAAAAAAAAAAAAAAACACTGAATGTGACGTTTTCATGATTTGATTCAATTTATCCCAAGGTGGCCCAAACTTCACTAAATTTATCCCTCCACCACCGTTCCAAACTTCTGTATACGTGATCTTAATACCGATGTCGAACTTAGAAGGTTCAAAACTTAACTACATTAGAATAATAAAGTAGGTTAAAACTTTTGCAAAAATTCCGTATTAAATAGATTAGGTACGTAATTTTTAAAGTTTCGCTAAGAAGCAAAAGATTTACACCGAGGCACCGGCGCAGAGATTAGTGCCCTATTTAAAGAGATTTGCATTTTTTATGCTTTAATACTTTGCATAAATATATAAGTTTTGATAATTAACTATTTTTTTATGTTTTTATTTTCTAATCTCATACACTTTTTCGTTCCTAGCGATAAACGAGTATGCGACCGCGGGAGTTGAAGCTACTACTGGCATCACTAAACCAGAACGGTTGTTATTTTGTTTGTTAGCATTCTATAAACTGACCTTTTGCTCCAGAGTTACGTGTTTGATTCCGCCCCCAAGCCTTATTATATGTACATTTATCCTCCTTATTTATATGTACATTTATTACATTAAAAATATTTATATCAGTCGGCTGTTACCTAAAATACAGTAATTAAGTTGTCTACTTTAGGAACAGACCGTGTGTGAATTTTCAACATATTTTTATTATATATTATGATTTTTAATTTTTTAAATTGGTATTTAACTGTAGTAAAATCTAGTAGTATTGTGTCTAGTAAGTGATTGGCTGCAGCTACTAAAGCTTGATGTGAAACAGAAGCCAACACTCACCTCGTACTTCCTTAATCTCCTTGTCTGTGTTCTACAAATTTTTACGTTTGCGGTTTGGGGCTTTTCTTATCACCTTCATCATGTGTATCACTTAACACCTGGTGTTTTGACTGACACCTGAGAAATTGGAATTCATTTTTATGTATGTATGTATATGTATTTTATTATTTTAATGCACCTATATAAATATATATATATATATATATATATATATATTTGTAAGCTCAGTTTAAAACATAAAATTATATAACAAATATTTCTTATTCGCGATAATTAAAAGAGTGGATAGCAGAAGTTAATTTAACGTATAGTTTAAGATAATCTCGTAATACTCTTTTAACAAGCGTTTTTCTCGTCGATATAAAAGACGATACTGGGAAGCTAGTCGTGAAAACGGTAATAAAACCTGAAGGACTTTGATCTTTTATCTGCTAGTTCCTGAATTTCTGAGTTGAGTACTTAGTCACTGTTAATCAACTGTAATACTTTTACTATAAAAGTAGATAGCGTATTTTCAAAGACGTTTTATATTGTATTAAATGAACCAAGCTTTTTCTCATATAGTTTTGTTACCTGTTATTGATTAAAAGTTATACTCGTATTTATTCCTTCATTCTTGTACTTACACAATTTGGAGTGTGATTTTTAAATATTTTCTCAATACATAAAAATTATAATAAAAACCTCAAAAACAAAAAACCGCAATAGGATAAAAACCTGTGTAAGAAGTCCAAAGGAACAGACACGCCCTTACTACGACAAATCTTTTTCTGGCCTATACAAACATTAGTCATAAGCGGGAATCGAACCCGAGGCCGCTAGCCCAACAGCCAATTGCTGCGACCACTGGTCCAAGGTATTGTTATAATCTGATTATATTGTTATATCTGACTGACCCGTTGGCGTAGTTTGCAGTGACCCTGTTTTCTGCTCAAAGGGTTGTGGGTTCGATTCCCGCCCCGAGTCTGGGTGTAATACATGTTTATTTATATATGTATTATTTATATGTATATTTATTTAAAAAAAAAAGTTTATCAGTCGGCTGTTACCTAAAACACAGGCATTAAGTTGCCTACCTTAGGAACAGACGACCTTGTGTGTGTGTTCAACATTAAAAAAAAAATTATTATTATATATCAATAAACAGCCTTTCTGATGTTTAAACAGGCGAACAAAGTCTTCAGTTTTATAACAGTAAACACTTATGTAGTAAACACTTATGCCTATAAAAATTTCTGATACATATTACATATTATATAAAAAGTAACTTAAATTCAAAGGTCGCAGCTGATTATCAATCTCCAGATTGTTTGATTTAATACTTACACAATTTATCTCATTTATATTATAACAGTGGGCTTATCGTAAAAAAACCGACGCTATCACATATTTAAATGATGAAAATTTGATTAATTATTGTGACACATTCGAGTTAAATAGACAGTTTATAGTAGTTCACTTTTGGTGTTTTCAAAACAACATAAAGATAGTATTCATTCTACTAATCGTTCTTTCGATTATGCTAATAATACTGCCATCGCTTTTCTATTGTGCGATTACGTTTCTGTTAATATTGTCCGCGAAGAGATCGCTCTTCTACTGATAACACCGCCTTTGTACATCGTTCTTTATGTGTAAAATTTTGTTGTTTGTGCTTGTTTTTTTTTTTAATGGAAGAGGGCGAAACAGCCAGTCGGTTCACCTGATTGTAAGTGAAAGCGACATCCATACACACCCGGTACATCAGAGGATTAGCAGGTGCGTTGCAATGAGAGTATGATCTTTTTTTGAAGGTCCGTAAGTCATATCGGTTCGGAAATACCGTAGGTGGCAGCTGGTTTCATATATTGGTCGTGCGAGGCAGGAAATGCCGTAAAAATTGGGTTATTGTAGATTTCCGGACATCGAGGTGATGTGGGTGAAATTTGGAATTTTGACACGATGTCCGGTGGTGGAATTCCGCTTCAGGTATTAACCCAAACAATTCCGCAAAACGCTCCCCGTGATAGAGGCGATAGAAGATGCAGAGTGATCCAACATCTCTACGCAGCGCCAAAGTATCAAGCCGGTCGGAGAGAACCTTGTCACCGACGATTCGAGCCGCCCGGCATTGAACGTAGTTAAATGGAAGGAGCTGATATTGGGGTGTTCCAGCCTACAGGTGAAAGTAGTATTCTATATGGGGCCGGATTTGTGCCTTGTATAATTGTAGGCAATGGGAAGGCATGAAATACTGCTTCGCACTATTGAGCACACTAAGTTTCTTAGAGCTTTCTTTTTTAAAACCAGACAGTTGTCGTAGTCAAAACGACGTTTGGTTTTTAGAGCGGAGGAGAGGCCTTTACCCAGAAGTGGGTTGGTGGGTAAGATGTTTATATCAACAAAATTTCCGTTTCCACGTATTTCCTACAAATTACATGTTGTATTGCTCTGAAAAGATGGTGATTTCAAAGAGACCTTTGTTTAAACTTTGCCAAGAAAAGAGCATACATTCATACAAACATACATATGGGTATACGTATATGTATATTACTTGACAAGTCCTATAACTTACGTTTTAATATTATACGCGTTGTTAAATTTATCGTAATTATGAGTATAATATACGGTATAATGTTTATAATAGCGTCAGTGAACTAGAATTTTTGGTTCAGTGCCAATCGCTTATATTACTACAGCTCTTATTTAACTTGCTTCGTAAGGTAGTATTTCAAAATTAATTTTATATATTAATAATCTTACAACTGATTTTTTTCAGATGAAACGTTAACATTTGTATGTATAAACCAGCCATACATTCATTCATCTATCTGACATTGTAATAGCCTAATTGTAACTGTTGTGCTAGTAATCGCGGGTTCAAACCTCGCTGATGACAATTTTTTGTATAACCCATGTACATATGTCTATCTGGGTGTTGTGTTACATGTGTTTTCTGACCCCTGACATAAGATTTTCATCTTACTGAGAACCGTATAATGTAAGGCGTTTATTCATTTACCCATACATTCAGTCATCCATGCGTTCACTCATTCTTACAAACTTTCCCATTTATTGTATGTCCGTAAAAATGTTGCTTCTTAAAAAGAACACATTGGTATTTATTACTACTAGTGGTCGCCCAGTGGTCGAAACTCGACCTAATCTATAATTAACAGCATTGTCAACATCATAAAAATATGATTGCGCATAACATGGTGAGCATATGCAGCAGTCATTGAACCTGATCTGTGATAAAAAAATTCATTGCAAGACCTGTATTTAATACCGTGTTCGATAAAAAAAATTCGTTCGAAGACCTGTATTTAAAACCGTGGTGAAAACAGATTTTAACAATAAACAAAATTTGTGTATACTCGTATATATGTACATTGTAAATATGTGTGTGCCGTAGTGTGTAGTGTTTTTTTAAATTGATTTAATGTATTCTTTAACAATTATTATAAACAATATTAGCATTCTGCACTTCTCCATATAAACTTTAACTGTGCCAAATTTTATACTTTTCCGTCCGCGTAATTTTCGTAAAAAGGGGTACAAAGTTTTTGCTTCACGTATTAATATATAAATATTCAAATTTATCTTTAATTCAACTATTATTCTTTAGTCAAAATATCCCGCTGAAACTGAAAGCGACATTATAATTCAGAAGTCTATTGTAATGGGATATTTATTCTTATACGTTGAAACTGCACTTATGCTGCATTTATTTTCCAAGCATCTGGAGACGACTTTTTCAAAATTGCTTATTAAAAAAGTCGAATATTAGAAAATAATGAATTAGAGTTTTCAATAAACTGTATTTTATTTATAAATTTCAATATTTTTATATAAAACACAGCCACACAATGCCAACAGAAGCTAGCGTTACTGTGGATATATCATCTATGGATTTATATAGTTGACATATAATTTTTAAAAAGCATACGATTTGTGATAATCTATAACATCTAATTTCAAAAACAATAAATACATTATTAAAAAGAACTATAAGTAATTCATTAATTTGAATTATTTGCTTTCAATAGCGCCTAAGCGCCTAAGGTAAGCACTGATGATTTCGTCAATTGAAACTGTTACTTAGGTCAAAAACGTTTGTCAAAAGTTTACAAGTATGATTTATTTTAAAAAATCATGTCCTTTGTTATGACCAAGTTATGACTTACGAAAAATATCATCAGCGCTGATGTGATTGTACTCACAGATATGTTAAACATATTGCTATCTCTAAGGCCTATTTAAAGAATATATATATATATATATATATATATTTTATTTATCAGTTATTTCAAGTTAATTTTATTTATATTTAAAGTATGTGAAGTAAAAGTTTAATGAGTTGTAGTCGACAGAAGACATAAAAAACAGCCAAGTACGAGCTAGTTTTGAACCAGAAAAATTCCTTATAATAAGATAAAATGACATAGGTATTTTAGTGATACAAAAAATTATTTTTGGTATCGAGTCTAAAATGCCAAAAACCTAAATTTCAACATTATAGTATTTTTATTTTCTCATTATAAACGTTATCAGGTTAGTACCCAACTAGCAAAATCAGTAGGTACTTAAAACGATCTCAAGACTACTTTTATTTTCACTTATAAGAAACTTATAGCATGCTAAAAAGCTGGATTTGGGCGCAGTTATAGTAGCGTTTATTTCTGTAACTATCTTTTAATTAGCTTACAAAATGTTACTAAGCGCTGTAAAATACTTGAGGAAGCACAATAGCTTCTACAATGATCTGAGACTACACAATTACAAGCACAAACGCTCTTGTTAGTAACTGACATACGTATGTTACTAAACCAATCTTGTTTATAATGCACTATTAATGTACTTAGCTATTAGTTATAAGTATGTTTTATTAGAAGTTTTCTTTGTTGTTGTCTCGGCTGGTGGTTTCGGAAGTTTTTTATTAAATATCTGATAAAAACTTAAGTATATTTTCTATTACTAATATTATTATTGTAGAATATTACTAGTAATATATTGTTAATATAGTGTATTAATGAGTGGGGAAGTAATTTTTACTGTAAATGTATACCGCAATTTTGTAAGTTTCACAATGTCCCCCGCAAAATAGCACTTAATATATTGTTGTTAAAAATATTGAATATATATATTAATAATAAATATTTGAATTGTAAACATGTATAATATTGTAAAATTTATGTAATAAATATATGTATAATTACAAAAAATATTTCATAAATTCATATGAGTATTCGCCATATTTAAAATTGCTCTGCATTAAGTACTTAGTAGAACCATTGTAGGTAAATTAGTACTTGTAGCAGTTTGAGTCTAGATAACTCACCCCCATTTTAAAACAAATTAAGGTTCCTTTGAAATCTGCCTAATTGTCTGAATTTTTTTTTATGTCTATCAAGAACATATTATAATTTATTAAAGAAATTTTACAATATTATACATATTTACAATTCAAAATTATACATATTTACAATTGTCTGAATTGAGTTTTTATTGGAATTAAATTACAAGATGGTTTTATTTCGGTCTATGTTTCGATATATTGTATTTCGATATGAATGTCGACTGTTTTTTGACAAAATATTCATTGGTTTTTCACCCATTCATGTTAAGCATTATTTTCACAAGACGAAGGGGACCAACTGAATTTCAACAAGATGACTGATGTTTACTAATAAAGTGTTTGATTTAGTAGATTATAAGCTTTTTTTATCTTAAAGCTGTCTTATTAAGTGCTATTAGATTAAAAAGAGTCCTGAGCAAGACTAATAGTGATCTCAGTTAAGTATGTTATAAATATCTTGTTCCCTTACAAAATGCTACTATAGGATCAAACTATTATCCTGGACTATTTAATTTCACTCCAAACAATTATAGGAGACTTATTCTTAATAGTGTCCTACAAGATAATCTTGTAGTTAACTATAAGACTAAAATATAAAGGCAACTGCTTTTGAGGAAATCTACGCTTGTGAAATAGTGTTACAAGTAAAAGTGTCTAATAAATGTTTCATGCCTCAGTCTTGTAGCGAATTACAAGACCGACATATAAAAATGATGCACTTGAGTATGTTAAAGCTTGACAAATACTGTTATAAATTAAAGAGTCTACACAATGCCTTTATAAGAACCTTATTAGTAGTGACAGACTTATAATCTTTCTTTATAGGATTACTTTGCTTGTTGGGTACATAGTACCTATTTACCTTTTACGACACTTTTGTGTACGGAACTCTAAAAACCTCGGTGCGTAACGCAGTCTCGGCTCATTTATTTGCCATATTGGATGATGCCATTCGTTAGGAAGTTTCCCTGCATGGCTTTTTATTTACTACTTTTTACTGCAAAAAATTTAAAATTGGAATTTCATCCATGCTTTTGTATTATCCTTTTTTGATACGGTATTTTTAAATTTATAATAATATTTACAATTTTTCGAAGGATTTCCTACAGCGATACTATACGAAAGTTAAAAACCTTTATTTATTAACTGCTCTTAACTAAATCCTCTTATTAGATGATCTTTTATTATACATGGGTTTCATTTCACCGGTTTCTGATAAAGTTTATCTTGCACATAAGTTACTGATAGGCTGTCAGTAACATTATCCCCATGATGACACGAAATCGAGTAAACCAACTTAAATATAATTTAAAAATTGTCTTTTTTGTAATTATATTTAAGTTAGTTTAAAGGGTATTTCCGAACCGATACGACTTAGGGACCTTCAAGCAAAGAGCATATATATAGCGTTACCCACGTTTAATTATATCAGCTAATATATTTCCAAATCAACAAAACCTTTTTTAAACTTCTTATAAATATATATTCAAATTTTCAAACCGATTGATCTTTATAAGGCTTATTATATACCTAATATTCAATTTTATGGATTATCCATTAAATTTAATCCTCCTTTTAAAAAAAAAAAAATTTTTTAAATTTAAATTTTATAAGACTAAGATACCGGCAAACATAATTAAATGTGAATCTCAGTTTAGTTTCCTGCTTAGAAGCAATAAAAGTTTATTAAAGCATTCTTTCCAGAATAAAGTCGAAGATTATGAAGAAACTATATTATTTTCTAAAAGCACATATACCACGAAATATATGTTTGTAGTGGGTATGAAGTTATATCGGTGAAATCCGAGTACAAGAAAGAGCCATCAGTCATAAACGTCAACGGTGAATAGCTATTATCCGTCTGTATCATCGTGAGTCGCTCTAATCTGCTTTTAGTTTTCTGACCAAGGAGATTATAGTTTTGTTATCTAAACTAATGTAATAAAACTGAAGTCTTGGCTCGTATGTGTTAATCTATCAATTCGATTTAAAACAATATTTTTGTTTTTGAAAACCTATTTATTAATAAAGGTTAGAAGTATTAATTATAAATGTTGCTTAATCGAACGGATATAAAAAATAATTGAAAACCGCGGATGATGTCAAGTTTTCTAATACGTGAAAACTCTTGCATATTTCAGATTTATTAAGCTGTATACTCTTAACATCATGATGATATTTTATGCTATTACAAACATTATTAGGATTCGTTACATCAAATTATATATAATAATAATAGTATTAGGGCTTTAATCGTTATTTTTATAAACCCTCGATATAAAAATATGAAGTAAAACATGTATTATTTGTGTAGATAGTGATTAATTTTAATTTGTTTTATTTTTTATTCCTTTGCTCTTTTTCTTATCTTATACTTTTAATAAAAATAACAGGCCCAATTCTGTACTTAAAATATATTAAGATTATTTTTTTGTACCTTGGTCGTGCATCACCCCGATACTCCTGAATTAATTTAAACGAATCTTATCATGGTCATGTTAGTACGTTTCCTTTTGAAGTGGAGTTGAAAAGTTTAAATAATTACTTAGTTGTAACCAAGGAATTTATTTCATAACTGGAACACTCACTTAATAAAATTGTATATTCAAATATGTACCTTGAAATAAGTTACATAAGGTTGACTTTTGTTTCCAATATGTAAAATGAAAAAATCGTTTAGAGCATTTCGTTGACTACTGGTATTTTGTCTCTTTCTTACGAGTTGCCTTGACTTCACGACAGAAAGAGATGCAATCCCTCTCTTAGGAACGTTTTTTGAGTGCACGTGCTCATTCCAGTTTGTATATAAATTCCTTGGTTGTAACTCATTAACGCGTAGTCCGATTTAATTAATTATTTTCTCGGCAAAAAGGAAATATTTTAAAGATTTTTCCGTAAATACTCCAAGATTTGTTAGTTAAGAAGTTACAACAATAATTACTGGACACCTGGAACGGACAGAAATCTTGAACTAACTACTAATTATAAGCTGACGATCATACTTTATCTTATAAGTTTTATAAAAGGGATGGCAATCGCGAACGAAGTCACGGGTACAGCTAGTAGTTTAATATGATAATATGATAATCAGTCTGTAGTTTACGACCCACTGCTGGGCAAAGGCCTTTTTTCCATATAGAAGAAGAGTTGGAGCTTAATCCGCCATATTGCTCCACTGCGGATAATTTTCCCTACAATAAGTAACGATGGCTATCAGATTTGTTTTTTTTTTCTTTTTTAACGAATATTCTCCCGAATATCACTCTGCACGCAAGCGTGTACGGCTGTTTATTTGTTCCTTCGTAGCTCCTAAGCAGATTAAGGCCAGTATATCCCAAATCACCTGTTTTTGATAGAGTTTTAAACATAGTAATATTCATTTTTTTGATCCGTTAAAAATATATGTTATAGTTTAACAAACGTTCTTGATTATTCAACGGTTCAAAACACGATAATTGTAACTTGACTCGATAAAAAAAAAACATAAAGAAAGGATGTTTTTGATTATTTTTCGAGTTGTATTCGAAGAATATCAGACTTTAAGTTACAATATTCACATGTAAAAATAGGTAATAACTTTTAGTAGAACATTTAACGGTTACTTTTTTAAATAAATGTTTCTATTTTTTTTAAATATTTAATATTTAAATTATATAAGAAAACGGCCCGCGCGCCTCGCTTTAGTTGCCTGCGAGGCGTCATCGAAGTAGGACCTGTATCTCTGCTGTCTGGCGGCGTCCCCCCCCCCTCTAAAGATTGGATTTTTTTTTTATAACAAAAATATCCACGGGCTTATATTTGCCCGTGCCTTTTTTTAATTAAATGTATAAGATTGTTAATATAGTTTCATGCGTACTATTTTAGACTTACATTAGCTAGACTTATTGTCAGGATCTCTATGACGCGAGTCCGTATACTGACCATTATTTATTTATTATTATTATAATTTTTTTTAATACATATAATCATATTTACATACATATAATCATTTTTAATAAACATAATCTTTATTTACAAATATAATTTACATATACAAATATACACACATACATATATATACATATACATATATACACACACACACATATACTATGGCGGTATATTATATAATATATATATAATTTTATTTTGTCTTTTTTTTCTTACATCTATTTACATCATGTTTCTTATTTTCTATGTACATGCGTTTATTCCTTGATCTAATATAATCTAATATTTCATTGCTTGTTAGTACATACATACCAGCCACCACATTTTTACGGCTTGTCTACATTTACATTTGGTCTCTTTATTTTTGTATTATTTATTGGAGACTCTGCCGCAGCCATCCCCCGAGGGAAGCTGTTCGAGCACATCCTCAATGACGGCGGTGTCTCTTTTATGTATAGCCATCTTGAGGGTGTGCTCGAGTATTTCCTTTGTTGTGGCCTCCACCGAGGCCGACAAAACGACCGATTGCATCACCACCGTCGTCGGTGTAGTAGACACAGGTCTTTATGTGCCTGGTCACCGCAACCACAGCATGCGGAACACTGTCATGAATCCGCAGCCTCCTAGTCTTTGTCTGGACGATGATGACTGCCTCGCGTGTCTGTCCCTGTGCCTCGTGGATAGTCATGACGCTCGATCCCTGTCCGGTGCCGTATCCCTTGTCTATCAACGTCTTCTTTTCCTCTTGTGTGAAAACCGATGTATAGGGTCCGGTCTTGTCTCTTAGGAATTCGAGCGCCAGTGAACCTCTCTATCCTCAAAGAATGAATAGTGTGGTTTGAGAAATAGATTGGATAATTTTATTTAGTACTAACTGTGCCCCGCGGTTTCACCCGCGTTAATTTGAGGGAAAAACGTACTTAAATATTTTCGCCTCGTTGGTCCAGTGGTACCAAGCGTTACTGCCGAGCAAGGGGTCTCAGGTTTGATTCTTGGGTCGTTCAACATATTACTGAGTTTTTTTTTTCGAAAATTTACAGTAAAAGAGTGATGTTATATTTACTTTAAAAGTGGAACTATAATTAAAAAATGTCTTGAGAAGAGAAATAATAAAGGACGCAACGGAAGCTCTCAAAAAAGATTATTTTTTCCCGTTTTTGTAACATTTCTTATTATTACTCAGCCCCTATTAGTCGTAGCGTGATGTTATATAGCTTAAATTCTTCCTCAGTAAATGGACTATCCAACGCAAAAAGAATTTTTAAATTTGAACCAGTGGTTCATGAGATTAGCGCGTTCAAACAAACAAACTCTTCAGTTTTATCTATTAGTATAGATTATTATTGATTATTTTATTAGATTAGTTTAGTTAGTACTCTAACAACGTTGGAAGTGTTTTTACTGTATAGCAGTGTAGTGTAGATATAAAATGGGGAATAAAACTAGAAATAAAAAGAAAATATCTAGACGTGAACTACGTAAGCTTAGAAAAGCGATCAGATAAGTACTCGTAAGTTTAATGAACACTCAATCTATTTTTAGCTAGAATATAATGATTGTCATCGATATCTTAGACCGATATATTAGTATATCCAAAATTTCAATAAGTTATATTAGTATTTTCACCTAACAGCGGCTAGCTAGCAGCTAGCGGCAATTGAAGATTCTTCGACGGTCAGCGAATGGCGATGGGTCCCAACCAGGCTAAACGTAGCCGACGACGCGGCGCGGGACGTACCAGCGGGATTCAGCAGTGGTCACAGATAGTACACAGGTCCTGAATTTCCTTATCATCCGGAGTCCACCTGGCCCACGGAAACGTCCGCCTTGTCGTCGTCAACCGAACCTACAGGCGAAGAAAAAACTCATCACGTCACCGATCGTAAACAGCCGCGACTCAAAGAAGGGTTACCAGACTGCACACGGTACTCCAGCTGGAGCAGACTCCGCTACACGACGGCTCGAGTGCTACAGTTTATAGAACTCTGTCGAGCCAATACACAACGAGTCAACTATAAAAGGACTAAGAAAAGCGCGTTAAAAGACCCAGACTGGAAAAGGACGAACAAGAAGCTGAAAACACGCCAGAAAATAAGAGTAGAGCTCGAAGAAACTTTGGAGGTTCGTCCGGTCTCCGCGGAACTTATCAGGAAAGCTGAAGACCTATTCATGAGAACAGTCCAAGAAGAATCTTTCCCAAATGAAGTAGAAAGCATTAAAGACGGGAAGTCGTTTACCCGAAACAGTCGCCTCAAGCAGCTGAGCATCGAGTGTGCAGAGAGAGCCCTCCGAGTCCGTAGTCGTATTAACGCCGCGGAGCAACTATCAACGCCATCTAAAAACCCGATGATACTAGATAGAAATCATCACACAGTGAAGTTGTGGATCATAGCGATGCATAGAACGAGGCATCACACGGGAGTCGAGGCGACTGTGAACGAATGTCGACAGCACTACTGGATACTACGCCTGCGGCCCGGCACAAGAACGCTCTTTCCACAGTGTCTACACTGCCGGATTAGGGCAGCGATCCCGCCACACCCGAGAACAGGAGACCTACCTGCGTGTCGCCTAGCTCACCATCAGCGACCCTTCACATACACAGGGGTGGACTACTTCAGACCATTAACAGTCACCGTGGGACGCAGCCAACAGAAACGTTACGTGGCAGTATTCACGTGCCTCACTGTAAGAACGATCCACCTAGAGATAGCGACGTCACTGAGCACAGACTCAGTGATAATGAATTTAAGAAGAATGAAAGCTCGACGAGGACAACCTGCTCAAATCTGGTCCGACAATGGGACTAACCTGCGAGGTGCCGACAACGAATTGAGACAGGCAATGGACAGAGCGACGCCCTCACCTTCGTCGCTGGGTCAACAGGCGGCATAGGGTCCTTACGTTTCGGCTGTCGCCGGTGCTTACCGGGCACGGTTGCTTCGGTAAGTACCTGCACCAAATCGCTAGGCGAGAAGCCACCCCTGATTTTGCCACGAGTGTAGCGCGCCAATCGACTCGGCGCGTCACACCCTGGAGGAATGCGCCGCTTGGGAGCCCCAGCGCAGGGCCCTGGTGGCAGTAATAGGTGGAACATAAACATTTAATACCTAAGAGAAGAAATAAAGTTTAAATCTACTTCTCTTATGTATTAAATGTTGTAAAGTGTATTAATTAACAAAAAAAAAAATTACTGATAATTAATATAAATTAAAATATTAATAGTAAATTTTTTTTTAGCTATAAACCCATAAAAAATTAAATAATGGTTTTTATCTACTTCTCTTAGGTATTAAATGTTTATGTTGCATTTTATACTGTGCCTTCAGGATCGAAAACAAAACTGAATTATGAAATAACCTAAAGTAAAAAAAAAAAAAACCTAGTAAGTTACTGTAAAATTATATATTTAATTATTTCCGTGCGCCGTCGCCGCGCGCGGGGTCATCGAGAGTTCATTTGATCGGAGACTTCGCGTAACTAGTCGCGCGGGGAGGGAGGTAGCGCTAAATACCTACAACGCTCGAATATACTGGCCTTAAGCTAATTAGATTGATTTGCGAAGCGTGAGTATTACGATGAATTCTTAATAAAATAAATTCTTAGAAAAGATCTAAAATTAAACCTATCTTTTCATCAAATTCGAATTTTTGTCCTGGAAAACTAGAAAAGTATAAAATAAGGGATGAAGTTTTGTAGAAAGCATTCAAATTAGGAATAATAAAAATTCATATTTATATGATATACTTTTCCCATGAAATAAAGAACGTTTTAGGAGATAAGAAATATCATCCCTCAAGCATTATTTTAGAAGAAATAATTATGATACAATAAATAATTATTCGATACAGCCGAAATCGCTGATACTGGCCAGTATAATAATAACATTCTGTGTACTTCATACAAGCTGTCAATGTCAATGTCAATGTGGATGTAGGTATATGCCATTAGCCGATGCGGTTATATCTGCGTATGAAATGAATACATTATCATTGTTGGTATTAACGAAGCTATCACAAACACACATATAAGGAGTTGCATGCGTTCAATTTGCGGACTCAAATTGAATTTATAAAGAACATGAAATGTTAAATATAAATTTAATTTTTTATGTTAAATATACATTTAATTAATATGAATAAAACTGTAATGAAAATGTGTTTTAATAATAAAGTAACTGCCGAAAAATATGGTGTAACTTTAATTTTCGTTGTTCAACTTTTTTTGTTTGTCGATTACATAAAATTGATTAAAAGTAAAATATAAAAATATTATAGCTCAAAAATGAAAAAAGTGTAGCTTATTTATTGAAAATAAAAAAGTTAACTCATATTTATGTTTATATTCAATTATTTTTAGTTATAAACTAGTATGTTATACGTCGTTCGTGTACATTTTATTACAACTTTATTAAGTTCTTTTTAGTATTCTAGTCTGGATCCGAATGATATTACAAAATGTAAGCTTGATAGTATTTTGGAATTATATCTGTAATTATTTCTTTGAACTATTCAAAACATCAAATACTCGATTACATGAACCCAATACTACCATTTCACATACACTATTGATTGATTCAGAATGCAGATGTAAATGTATTAAAACCTTTGAAGGTAGAATGGAAAAATCCACCACCACAGAAGAGAGTGCAGTGTGTTTTGCACGCTGCTACCTATTACCATCTGGTTGGTGTACAGTTGTTCGCACCACTATCACATGAGTAAAGAAACGGTTTCTTTACTCATGTGCCACTGTGGCCTTAGTCGTCTTTTACGACACCTCGGCAAGTAAGAGGTCGGGACTGTTCTTCTCTGCCGGTCACCGCACGGTAAAATATAATTGATATGCATATGAATATTGTTTCAGACCGATTATACTCATTATTGTTAAAAATTATTCTTTATTAGTTAGATATGTACATACGTGCTTCATGTTTAAATTGTGATATGTATATAATATGTAATCTGTATCGTAATATTAATACAAGATTTATTTGTCGTATAAGATTTTTATTTTTCTTCATTAAGAATTATATAAATTCGTTTTCTGAGAAAACTATTAACTAATACAATATTTACCTGTAAGAAGTACAAAATACAGATTTAGGGCCTGTTATACTGGTTGCTGATAAAGCTTTCTGACGTATAACGGTATCTAACCGATAGAAGTTTTTGATGTATTTTTCTTTTACACCATTAAACCCTACTTTATTTGTCAGATATTTCAAATTGCAACCGTGAATGCAAATTTTTTTATTTTATTAGTAAGGTGAAATAGGCTTTAAGGGCTGTCAAAAACAACAAAGTTGTTTAGACTTTTCTTAATATTGATAGGGAGCTTATTGTATTTTTTAACACGTTCAAATTCGATCTTCTTTTTTCCGTTGTTACTTTTAGATATTCTTGTTATTAAATAATTAGCATTCCGCCGTTTTTTTTTTTTTGTTTTTTTTTTACGTGATAACGTCTTATAAATCGACGCCGGCTCCACGCACTAAAAAGCCTGACTCATTATCACGTTCCGCGAGTGACACTCCTCTCCATCCACTTCCATTCCATCCACTCCACTTCCACTCCATCGGCACATGCGTCCGAGTAGAAGAGAAAAAATATTTTAATTAACGAGTACAAATAAATGTTAATTTATCGAAAAAATTCTAATTTTCAATTAACTCCTTCTTTGTATTATATAGAAATAATGATAATAAATCAATGTTTTCTTATGACGTTATCACGTAAAATTATCGTCAGTAAACCGACTTTTTTTTGTAATAAAAAGCTTGTGTGAATAAATTTATTTAATATTTTTCGTGTAGGTAGGTTTAAGTGTAGGTACTACATGAAAGTCTGTGTTATATTCACAATTTTTGTATTCTTGTTTATTTTTTGAGTCGGTGTACCATATTTATAGTTGAATAATGCTTTGATTACTTTATTTTGTGCTCTTTGCAGTAACATTAAATTGGTTTACGCAGCAGTACTCCAGAGTCAATATGGTGTTTCACTAAAAGTATTGTAAATAACAAATTGGACTTTTTTATTTCGGAATATTTCAAAGAGAATCAGTTAGTTTAATGAATTGACTTTGACTTTTTAAATATGAGGTTTCCAGGTGAGATAATTAACTAAGACCAATCCGAGATTTTTTTTTTTACGGTATCAACGGTATACCCAAGCGACTAAAATATTTATTTTAATTGTAATAAATATTAAATTTCTTCTTTATAACTACAACATATTTGTAAAGTAATAATTAAACATATTGTAACATATTTGTAAGTAAAATATTGATATAAAAAGGTATTTAGTCCACTCCAGTATGCCGTATATTGGGGCAAGCTAACGTATTTTTCTAGTAAGCAACAACGATGCTCATTTTCGTATTCCACAAGAAACCTTGAAAAGCTAATATTATACGAGTTTATACCAACATTCACGTAACGGCAAATGTCAGATACATCATAAGAGAGTTAATTAGAAATGAAACGCGTGCCTCCGGCGATTTTAAGCTAAATGCGAACAAATCTAATCTAATCTCGCATAATTAAAATTATCAGACTTCACTCGAGTGCTTTGTATGAAATTTTTTCTTTCGTTTGATTACGTATTATCTAGAATCTTGTAAACTCAATTTGCTTTTAAATTTAAATCGTGTATTTAACCTACGATTTTTCTCATTAAATTTGTTTTTGTCTTATGTGTAATCGAATAATTAATTTTAAGCTTACGAATGCTCAAAAACATTTTTTGGGTATTATAACATATTAAAACTCCCAATATTTTTATTAAAACATATATATATCTAACATATAAAATTCTCGTATCACAGTGTTTGTAACAAAACTCCTCCGAAACGGCTCGACAGATTCTTATGAAATTTTGTGTGTATATTTAATAGGTCTGAGGATAGGATATTATCTATTTTCTATACCCCTAAGTGATAAAGGTGGTCCACTCCAAACTTTTTTATTTTTATTTTTTGGACAAAATTTTCTAATTTTATTTTTTTATGATTCGGCATGAAAAAATAGATACAACTCTTAATTTTCACCTTTATACCACCAACCCCTATTTTTTATAGCGATATTAGTAGTTAAATAATCTTCTACTCTCAGCGGTCGATAATTGATCAGTTACGATTAGATCAGTTATTCCCGCCAGACGTCTACCGGTGTCACTTCTTACCCCGTAAACAGCTCAGAGTAGGGATGAGAATGAAGCCGGTCTCCTGTCTTTCTCACACAATAAGCTTGAAGCTTTTTTTTTTTATTCAAACGGGTTCAATTTTCAACTAGATGGGCATTTGCAATGACAATCAATATGTTTCAAGACCAAGCGATGTCTGTTCGTGGCTTAGATTTGAGCACACCGTGTTTTTCACACGGACAAATTATACATGGCATGTTCTCGCGTGGATGAGCCATCCAGTTTGTTTGTGTTGGCTAAAGATGGACTCATTTAATTAAAAGTCTAAATCGGATTTTATCGCGTTTATTTGTTTTAAAACTTTACAGTTTAACGATTTTTAATTAAATCAAATTATTTCCCGACGTTTCGGACCCTTTACAGCGTCCATGATCTCGGGGGACTGAGGTGGTGGGTGTCCGAATAATGAATCAATTGTTACATACCCCGCTTTTTATACAATTATAAATTATTACTTTTAACCGTTCCTATTCATGCAGAATGAGCTTATTGTGTCTGGAAGTCGTGCTATGTTCTTATTTTCCTTGGGTTCAATTAATTTTAGTACTGGCTCCCAAGCTGGTGGTACGTTCCAACCATCCTCTCTATTGAAATTAGGATGTTTTTTGATTTCAATAGCCTCGCGAATCATCCTTGGTAGGAATCGGTGTTCTTTAGCGAGAATTTGTGGCTTATCAAATCTGATATAGTGGTTGGTACCTTATTGAGTATGTTGATACACAGCAGACTTTGTCGACCGTTGGTGTTTCATGTCAGCTATGTGTTCTTTGACGCGTGTCTCTATACTCCGCTTAGTTTGCCCTATATATGAGAGACCACATTCACAGTCTAATTTGTAGACCCCTGCATCTTGTAAAGGTATTTGACACTTGACAGATGGTAATAATTGACTTATTTTCGTTGGCGGCTTGTAGTAAGTTTTTATTGAAGCTCGCTTCAAGATGTAGCCAATCTTGTCAGTGACTCCTTTGACATATGGTAGTACGGCAGGCTGGCGCTCAACTGTGGCTGTCTTCTTTCTCCGGGATCTGTGACGCTGACGCGGTGCTCGGAGGTTGTTGTCTCGCAGTACCTGCTTGACGTGCTGTAGCTCTGCGTCCAGGTGTTTCTCGTCACAGATCCCACGAGCTCTCTGAAACAGAGACAAACCAACGGCAGAGAGTTGTCTAGGATGATGGTGAGAAGCACCGTTTAAATACCTGTTTGTGTGGGTAGATTTTCTATACACAGAATGGCTTAAACTATGATCAGGATTCCTGATTATAAGTACATCTAGGAAAGCTAGTCTGTATGTAGTATTTGTGGTTCCAAACAAGGAAAATAAGAACACAGCACGACTTCCAGACACAATAAGCTCATTCTGCATGAATAGGAACGGTTAAAAGTAATAATTTATAATTGTATAAAAAGCGGGGTATGTAACAATTGATTCATTATTCGGACACCCACCACCTCAGTCCCCCGAGATCATGGACGCTGTAAAGGGTCCGAAACGTCGGGAAATAATTTAATTTAATTAAAAATCGTTAAACTGTAAAGTTTTAAAACAAATAAACGCGATAAAATCCGATTTAGACTTTTAATTAAATGAGTAAAATTCGCGTAAATATAAGAAAACAGTATAAAGATGGACTCACTAAAATATCATATTTCCATTGCACTAAGAGATTTATTTTTTTATTGTCATGATTTATGATAGAGATCTAATTTGAAATTTATTAGTTAAGATAATACAAGTACCTTCAATTAATTCAAAAATGAATGTTTGACGTTTTGTTATTTTTATAGTCCGTCATCGTTCACAGCGCTCCATTCCTCTTTCAGTACGCCCAGTCGCCCACATGCCCACACACAATAAGTTGGTTATTTTTTATTTAACTACTAAAATATTCACTAGAAATAATTAATATGGCAAAACAACGTTTGCTGGGTCAGCTAGTTATATATATAGAAATGGTATAACAAGTTGATTCCGTCAATTTTTATTAGAAATACAATATAAAGTCATATATGTGGAATTTTATATACCCACGCGAACACGCAGCGAGCAGAAGTAAAATATGTAAAAAATTATTGTATTTTTTTTTTTGAGTTACGAAGAAATAAATTACTTCGATTAAGTCTTTTAGCTTGACAATTCTTAGAAATGTTTACATCACTTAATATCGATAGCACAACATAACCTGTAATACTTATAGCTCTGTGATTTTCACCTATAAGTATTAATACGAGTATTACAAAATAAAATATTTTATTAAAATGACCTTATCTCAGAAACTGCCTATCCAATTTGAAAACCTACCTGTCAAAATTGTACTTAACTAAGATATGTTGTTGTATTGTTTTATTTATTTATTAGCATTATAATAAGTTTTCTTTTATTTTGTGTCTTTTTTAAAGCAATAATTTTGATATTTTTCTTAGAGTTCTGATAATTGTCATGTTTTTCACCGACATTGTCTTCGATTGATTTATCATTTATCCCGCAATGCTATCGTAAACATAAATTATTTTGCTTCATTCGGTTTAATATTATGGCGTCTAAATGTCTGAACGAACCTTAAATTACATAAAAAATATAATAAATATATGGACTATCTCAGCAAAAATTGTACGAAAAAACATAACCGTTACTTAATGTTTTTATTGTTTATCATGTGATAGTAAGTAAAGATTTTTTGTGTTTGTAAAAATATTACCGCAATAATTTTATTTATAAAGATTCAATAATGATTAGAATATATTTTGAAATAAAATGCTTACGTTCGTATTTTCCAGTCATATGATACCCGTTACACAAAATTAAATATAATACAAAAAATGCATTTTTTATACTATTTACATGTATTTCAAATATACTATTACACATATTAAGACCCAGTCTCACCACTTGCTATTAAGTTCCGGCTAACGGCTAATTGTATGGGTTATCTGTCAAAATAAGTGCCAGTTAGGTTATCTGGAACATAATAGCAAGTGGTGAAACTGGCCCTTAAAATGAAAAATAAATGTTTGTAGTTAATTGAGCTATAAATAATGTCTAGGAAGCGTAATAATAACTCTAACGATATTTTATCGTTGAATTTTAATTTATATTCTATGGGCAAAAAATGAACTAGCCCTATCACCAGCGGAAGTTATTAGTCGTATAGTCAATTTTGGTGGTGGCAAGAGTTCTTTTAATTTTTTAATTTAGGAAACCGTGGTGTGAAAGCCTGCCTTAACATAGTTTAAAAAAGGCCATCTAGTCCGAAAGACGGAATCTCCTATTTGTATATGATTTTGATTCGATTTACAGTGATACAAAAACTTTCGTTATCATAAAGTTTCCCAAGGCCTTTTGATATAGCATTGCATGTGCCTCGTGACATGACTGACATAACAAATTTTTTTGAGTATTGAAAACCAGTGGGTACCCTTTTGTTGTCGCTAAGAAATGCATTTGCGCATTCCGCCGCAAAAGCGATGAGTTGGAACTCGCTGGTTGCAGAGCATGCCAGAATACCCCACTAAAACCCAGCGGTGCCCTCATCGTCATAGTGGGGGTGCCACGGGATCGCTTTCGCACGCAACCGTGACGCCCCGAGTCAGTGGATACCCTAAAGTTTTTGAGTGAGTGTAGTGTTTGGAGATATCCTCACTGGAACGCTTCCTATTCCCTTTGTGATTTTTATGCATTTTATTTTAATTTATACTAAATTCTTAATCTTGTTCACGTATCTCTCATATTTGTAATGCTTATAATAAGAATATTCGACTATAAATTGCTTCCACATAAAAACCATTATAATAAAATACATTCAAATTATTACCATATCCTTAAAAAGTAAATTACAGATTATCCCATATTTCAATAATCGAATTTTTAATTGGACGCCAAACTTTGGATCGTGGAGATTAATTGAAAAGGTTTACGCATAAACAACATCCTACCCAAACAAATTGGGATATGCTTTGTTTAAAAATTTTTACTTTAAACATTCATTTAATCATATTCTACCTTATAAATTCAATTTTATATCTGCTGAAGCTGTAGTGCGTTTGTTTGTTTGAACTCACTGATCCTAAAATTGTACGAGCCGATTTTAAAAAGTAGTTTATTTTAAAAAGCCAAATTATTGAGAAATGTTATTTCGTATTGAATATTTTACAATAACATTAGACAATAGAAGTTATATTTCCCCAAGTATTATAGGCAATATATTTCGATAAAAGTACGTTATCGATCCCATAAAGTTGCAACTTTTGTCAACCGCTATCTAACAAAAGTCCATATATAAGCCACCTAAAAAAATGTTATTCCTGTAATTTGTTTTTAATTTTTTTTAGGGTTCTTTTTAATAATATATTTAACCAAAATATACTGAAAATCTCATTATTCCTCTTCGACTAGCTGCCATCCGATTAAGGGTTGAGAAACCCATTGTTGCAATGTAGTACAGCTTGGGACGGAACAAATAACTTAAGGTAACGCGAGCTTTTTTTACCATAAATCTGTTATCATTGCGTATACAGTTTACAGAATTATATATGATCGCGGAGACATTGGACGAGTTAGACCGGATGCTGGGTGACCTAAATGATTCCTCCCGTGTAGTCGGTCTCGGTATAAATTTGGATAAGACGAAAGTTGTATGTAAAATGTCCAGTAAACAAGTAATGCCGAGACCGATATCTGTATGCTTCTCCAAGTTATACAGAATTATGTCTACGTAGGCCACACAATCTAACTAGGCCGAAAAAACATCGAGAAGGAGGCCGATAGGAGGATTCAGTTGGTCTGGACGGCATTTAGTAGGCTTCGTCGAGTCTTCGATTCGACGATTCCACGATGCTTAAAGACAAAATCTTGGAGCAGTGCGTCCCACCTGTGTTGACATTCGGCGCCGAGACGTGGACACTGACGACGGGATTAGTACACAAATTTAAAGACAGTCAACGTGCTATAGAACGGACTATGCTTGGAGTATCTCCTAAGGATGAAATCAAAAGTGAGATTATCCGCAAGAGAACCAAAGTAACTGACATAGCCCGTAGAATCAGCAAGTTGAAGTGGCGACCGCGTATCGGCAAACGCAGTGTGGGACGTCCTCCGGCCCTCTGGACCGACGACTTACGCAATATCGCCAGCGGAAGCTGAATGAGAATTGCCGAAAACCGGGATATTTGCCGCGAACTTGGGGAAGCCAGCAGTGGATTTCGATAGTCTGAAGTGAAGCGAAGCGAAAGCGATAAATGAAATATATATATACATATATATATATATGAAAATGCTACTCACTAATTGGATTTTATATATTTATATATTATTTTTACATAATGTCACATGATTTTGCATCTTTTTTAGATATATTAATAAAATAATTAGAAAATAAAAAATAATCTAATTCTAAAAAATAACATAAATAGTCCTTTTTGTATCAAACAAATAATAAATTTTACAGAGCCACTAAACTAAAAAATCTTATAAATAAATCTGATACATTTAGAAAAATAAATTCAAGGAAAATTCAAGTGGAATATCACAGGATGAAACCGTTCGAGTCTAAACTAAAAGGGCGTCCGTCGCCATTATTCTGCGTGACGAAGCAAGCTATCGCCTCTCGACACACGTAGCGTTGAAACGATATTTGAATTGTCTAGAAGTTTTTACGTTTAATAAAATACACGTATTTGTTGAAATATTTTCTATAATAAGTATGATATATATTATTTGTGAAAAAATCTAAATTAATGTTTGCATTGAATGATTTTTTTTTAAATCTAAATATTCCTAGTACATTAATAGTTTAAAGTCTAGTAATAAATAAATCTAACAGTTCATCGGACTCGCAATGAAGAATTCCTTACCACTGCATACTCGGAAGTATGTAAACAAACACGTTACAATAATTTACACTGTGAAAAATTATTATACCCACTCACTAAGCTTAAAATATGCGATGGAGAGACTATGAAGCCTTAGTAATAGTCTCTTCTCGTTAATCTTTTCGTTGCAGAACCCTAAAAAGGTCCATCTTATTGAAATTTTAATAATTAACAAGCATTTTTGTATATTTTTAGTGTGTTTATGAGTGCATTATTTGCAACTTGTGTTAACTACCAACCTAAAAAACTAAGCACATTTTTTTTTACCTAAGAGGTTTATTTTAATTCTTTTACCAAAGTACCACATACTCTAATGGCCGTTAAAAAGTTTGACTGTCCTCTGAATCCATCAACAGACCGTCGTTAGTAAATGTATTATATTGGACACACAAAACTAATCAAGTGACTCAAAGCTTGAAGGGTTTTCAAGTAACCACAGTATAAGTTATGAACAAAAGTTAGTTTAAATAAGTAACCCTTAAAACCAGGATCTGGTAGAATACAATATTAAAAAAATATACATAATAATTGCTGAGAACGAGCACCTATAAACTTTTTTATTAACAGGTATTAAAAAGAAATATAAATTAAATTTATAAGTATTGACGTACAAAAGGGGAAAACTTATAAAATGTTTTACCGAAATGAATCATTGTTCGAATGAACAAAGGTTGTGCCAAAAGTCATTCTACGAGTATATCCAACTCACTATTGTTGAAGCTTTCTATTCAGCAGACGAATAATAGCGTTTTTGCAATAATTATAAACGAAAACGATCAAGTGGGAGTCGGTATTGTGTAATTAAGAATGATTATATTATTAGAAATTAAAGAGAACATAGAATTATTTCATTTAAAAATTCTATATATCATTATCAATAAATACAACATTTTGTACGTCACATAATGTGGTAGAAAACTAAAAATGGGAAAGCAATGGAGTGTATGTTAGTTTTTTGTTATTTAAATCAATATATGGAAAGCAGCTTCATATCTATTTCTATACCAGACAAAAATTAAATATAAAATTAAAATTTAAACTTCAAAACTTAGCAATGAAATAGACTTGATAACTCAATTTGAGATAGATAGGATTTTCCAAAATAGATATTAATTTTATATAATTTATACTTTTACTTGGAATACTACCGTGAAATTCTATAACTTATTCTATAATTATTTTGTAAGAGATATATTCATACGTACCACTGCCAACACTTTGTAGCATACAATAAATAATTAATAAACGCCTTACATCCAGTGGCTTCCAGTTGGATGAGAATTCTTTGTCGGGAATCCGAAGACACTTAAAACACAAGCATGAACGCCCACGACAAAAATCTATATGTCCTATACAAACATTTGTCATGTGTAGGGATCGAACTCACGGCCGCTAGCGGCTGTTAAGCCATTGATGTGACTACTGCGGCAGCACGTCGTCAATTTATTGTCCGTCATTGTATAACTGAACTATAGTGGAAAAACAATCAAAATCTGTTTTTACCAAAGATATTTGTTTTTACTGTATACAGTTAGTTAACAATAATATATACATAAAGCCTGTTTTCAATAAAGCAAAGTTAAAACTACAGTGTAAAAGTATTATTTATTAGTTTTAACAAACAAATATATATATATACGTGCTCTCCGAGGCACGGTGGGGAGACCCACAAGGACATATACCCAGACTGGAAACAAATATTTGTACAAATTAGAATATCTGTCCCGAGCGGGAATCAAACCCGCAACTGCCGGTGCGCGGCTTTGAGGCAACTATTCGCACCACTACACCAGAACGGTCGTCAATTATAGTTTATATCATCAAAATAGCACAAAATTAATGAAACACTACGTACGTCTTTTCCTATTACAGCGTATATACAGTTTGTAATTATGATTATTCGCAATTTGTATTACATATCCAAATAGTTTTCAAAGTTATTATTAAATTATGTACGAGTATATTAAACCAATGTTAGACATTCTTTGGTAAGTTTCATCTGTTCTTAGTTCAAATGTTTATAGAGGTGGGAGGAAATTAACGCCCTATTGAAATTTATTGAAACTTTTTTAATACTTAACCAATTATTTTATAATTAAGATAATTTCTTCCTCATAATCCTACTTTTAAAATCTATATTTCTTTATTAACTGATTTTTTAGGAGATATTTCGTTATTGAATGAGAATTAACCACTGTACCAAATTGTAAGTGTATGTTGGTTAAAGTATTTCTTAGAAAACTATAAGTAGAATTGTCGTCGTCTTCGTCGACAGTCAATAGTCGCCAATTGCTGGACATAGGGGTCCTTCACATTATTCACACTTCACTATATAATATTCGCGGTCCTTCGCCGTCTGAAAACAAGGACTGCCCGCGACTCGCTTAACGTCGCCTGTCCACCTTATGAGATGTCTGTCAATAATGCGCTTGGGGTGCCGAGTCGCCATTCCAGCACATTGTACCAGCGTCTATTCGAGTATTGAGCGTATGCGCCGTACATCGCCACTTCACATAATTGTGTTGGTTATCTTATCTCATTTCTGATAATGTCACGTTGAGCCTTGCTAAGCATAGCTCTTTAGTTATGAAAAATTGTGATCCATTGTGTTGCCCCCTGGCAAACAGTCAAAATCGTTTTATAGAAGCTAGACTCAAATGCACAGGCATGGGCCTGGCAGCCAGAAGCAACTTCGACGCGACCCAGTCTAGCTCTGCAGGCAAGCTACCCGTCTGCCCGCCGTAGTCATTTATTGGGCATATGTTTTGGCAATAATATTTTTATTTTATTAAAAACGTCTGCCACTTTTTTTAACGCTGGGAAATGCATTTACGCATCCCGCCGCGGAGAGGCGGCGGGTATGTGAGACTCGCTGGCAATCAAAACGTGCCAGAACACCCATTAAAACTCAGCGTTGCACTCATCGTCATAATGGGGTGCCACGGGATCACTCGCGCATACAACCGTGACGCCCCGACGCTTGGCCTTTCAAACAGCTGTTCTAATGTAGTGATGTGAAATCGAACCAGCGACACTGGAACAAAATGCTGCAATCATTCAGTTAAAGTGTAAATCATTACTATAAGTTTATAGAATGCTTAACTAATAAAAAAAATAACAACCGTTCTGGTGTAGTGATGCGAGTAGTCACTTTTAAGCCGGTGGTCGCATCTTCGATTCTCACTCAAAGCAGGTATTTGTATTTCTAGAAATATATTATTTCTAGTCTGGGTGTATGTCCTTGTGGGTCTCCCGACAGTGCTCCGGAGAACACGTAAAGCCATCGGTCCCAGTTGTTATCGTAGGCACAAGATAGCAATTGTTACTCGTGGTGCGGAAATTATCCGTCAACTTACATTGAAGCGGCGTGGATTAATCTATAACCGTTCTTTTATATGTAGAAGAGGCCAGTGGTAGAATATTTACAAGCTTATTTAGTTCAGTTTAATTCATACGTTTTCAACTATCTTCAAGTCTTGACGCTAACGGTTTTGTTGAACGTTAGTATTAAAGGCAATAAGATTAAAGTATTAAAGATAGTATTAAAGACATTAATATAATAATAATCATATACCGCGGCATCCTGGACAATTACTTACACATAAGTTTTATAAAACAAACCTAGGGAACCACTCTCTTATTCCTCGATTATGTAAGTTATTAAAGGAATTTCAAAAAAAAGGACGATACGCTAGATATTTTGTACGATAAATTATCGGTTTTCAAAACGAAAATCCACAGGGTCCAAAATCCATTCCTAAACTGTAACAACAGCAATGTATTTAATTTTATTTAATTTTTTTAAATTGGATATTTATAAGTATAAATTATATACTTCACATATTCACTGTTTATGTATTTATTTTATATATGTACGCTAATCATATTTTTATGTATTAATTTAAGATTGTGTATTGATTGTGTTAATGGTAATTTAACTACACTATTTTTATTTGAATCCCACGCCATATTTATAAACGCATAATCCTAAATATTTATCGCAAAGTCGTTTTCAAAAATTATTATAAAAAATATACTATTTTTATTTATACTAAATAATTTGTTATTTCACTATTGTCAATCAAATGCATGCTGTGACTACCTGTAAGTGAAATTATGTGTAACTTGTACTCTAAGGTCCAAAATGTCTAATTTTAAATAACATGTAATTTTGTTGGTAGTTCTATTACAAATAAATAAATAAATAAATAAGCATTTATCCAACCATTCATACTCGCCTTAATTCCTTCTTTCCTCGCGGATTATACGTCTACGTATATACATTTAACTTTTCTTTTTTCCGTCATAATTTTCCCTAATACTTTGTTACTCAACTTGATGCGACGGGCGACGAGTGTCAAGAGAATTAGTGTCATTTTTAATATAAAAATAACATTAAAAAGAAATTTAAAAAAAAACTGTACTAATTTAAAATAGGAAAAAGTGTAATAATGTGCAAAAATTTCTATCAAACACAATTAAGAACCATCTCGATTCCATCCGAAGACAAGTTTCATTATGTATTCTTCATTAAAAACTATCGATCGATCGATCGATTTTATGTAATTTATTATAAATTTATTATAATTACTATAATTTTAATAATAATGTATCTTTAATAATGTATCTTCATCATATAGGTACACAAACAGAACAGGCTGTACAGTAAATTCATGATTAGACGTAGGAGGGTGAACAAGTTGACAGGCCTCGGAATAACAGAAATATTTGAAATTATACACTACTAGCAGCCCGCCCCGGCTTCGCACGGGTATTTAACTAAAATTTCAAAAAAATTAAATTTATATTTTTTATCACCTACACCTGCGTCAATATTGGAAAATATTTCATAATAGACGGATTGAGTTGTCAAACATATTTTAGCCCGCGACTTCGTCCGCGTAGAAATCGAAAATGGTTATAATAGGATTTTTATTTGTTTTTTTTTTACGTTATTAATTTTGTTATAACATATAAATTATTATGTTAAAATATTTATTTATTTATTTATTTAATACTTTATTACACACAATAATGAAGTAACATTGTAAAATATTTACAGAAAATGTGCAATGGCGGCCTTATCACTAAAAGCGATTTCTTACAGGCAACCATGAGTAAAGGATTTCTGGACACAAAGCGGTTGATGCGTAAAGTACTAGTATCATACATACTAAGTTACATACATAAAATAGTAGTTTAATATAAATATATAATACATACACACACATACACATACATACATAGATACATACATACATACATACATACATACATACACATATTATACATACATACATACATAAATACATACATACATACATACATACATACATACATACATACATACACAATATAATAACCGTAAATTATTGACATACAGCGTTGAGTAGGCTATGCATTTTGTGTTAGATAATGCTGTTTAACACGACGTTTAAATATATCAACCGATTCAGATCGTCTAATATCATCCGGTAGCGCATTCCAAAGTTTCACTGTCTTAACAGTGAAAGATTCACTGTAACATTTTGTTCGATTCAGAGGCAACTCGAGTAGATTGTTATTTCGGGACCGAAGGTGATGTGGGAGTAGGGAGTTTGAGCCCAAGAACCTAAATCGTTCCTTGAGATATAGAGGAGTAACAGGATTATAAAGGATATTATAAAGGAGAGAGAGAGAGTGTAAATGACGTCGCTGTCGTATTGTTAGCCACTCAAGTTGTGTTCGGTATTGCGTAATGTGATCATACTTTTTCAAGCCGAAAATGAATCGTATTATAAGATTCTGTAGGCGCTCAAGTTTATTGATCAGTTGCTGAGATAAGTCGAGGTAACAGGAATCAGCATAGTCGAGTATAGGCAGAAGAAGGGTGTGAGCCAGAGATATTTTAGTTTTTGTTGGCAGCAGATTTTTCCACCTTCTTAGTCCACCAATAGCACAAAAGATCTTACGGCTTAGTTCAGCAATGTGGGGCACCCAGGACAAAGTACTATCCATCAAGATACCCAAGTTCTTTACCGATCCACAATACTTCAGGCAAACACCATCAAATAAAATTGAAGGAAGAAGAGGAAAGTCAATTTTGTGAAGTTGTTTTGAGTTACCGAAAATACATACTTGAGACTTACTAGGATTTATAGACAACCCAAACGATTTACTCCAGGTACTGATAACTGTTAGGTCGGAGTTTATATCGTCAATAGCCCGAGCAATATCGTCTACAGTTGCAGTCTTATAAATCTGTAAGTCATCAGCGTAGAGATGATAAGATGATGATAAGTGTTGAGTGAGAGTGTTGATGAAGATGGAGAAAAGCAAAGGAGAAAGCACTCCACCCTGCGGGACGCCAGCACAGATAGGAGAAACTGAAGATTGCTTCCCATCGAGACTAATAGATTGTCTGCGACCACATAAGTAGGAATGAAACCAGTCCGTAGCATTTGAGGAGATATTTATGGACTTGAGAACTGCTAAGAGTATATCGAAATCTACTGTGTTAAAAGCGTTAGAGAAGTCTAACAGAGCAAGGATTGTAATTTGCTGGTTGTCAATTCCGTACCTAATATCATCGCAGACCTTGTTGAGTGCCGTAACTGTACTGTGCCCGGGGCGGAAGCCAGACTGGAAAGGGGATAGGATATTGTTGCTGTGTAAATGTGAATATAGTTGTTTGTGTACAATGCGTTCAAGAACTTTAGATAGAAAAGGAAGTATTGAAATTGGTCGATAGTGTGAAAATGTTGTAGGTTTGGATATTTTCGGAATAGGAATGACTAATGCATGACGCCACACATCAGGAAAAACGTTAGAAGAAAGAGAGAAGTTAAATATGTGACATAGGATAGGAAGAATAGAATGGAGAGATAATAGTATCATACGCCGACTTATGTTATCGCTACCAGTAGCATCAGATTTGATAGCCATCACATGTTTGCGTACCTCCGCAGTCGTAACAGGTGTGAAATGGAAAGTTGTAATAGAAGGATCAGGTTCTAATGATAAGGACTGGATAGTATTCATTTTAGAGCCGCTGGGTATCAAATTAACAGTTGTAAAATGCTTATTAAGCAAATCACAATCTGTGCAGTTAGTTAAAGTTGTTGTGTGGTGTGTGCGCTTGCCTCCGATTCCCATCGTGTTCAGCAGTTTCCAAGTTTTCGCAGGATTATTGTTATCGATTGACATGTGGATATAGTTACGTCGAGCATCTCTAATAGTCTTATTGCATCGGTTCCGTAGTATTTTGTACCTTTGCAGGTTTTCATCTGTAGGACGTTTCTTATATTTAGACTTGGCAGCATTTCGTTTGGTCATGAGTAACTTAATATCTAAAGTCAGCCACGGAGCAGGAAGATGCTTCAATTTAATTCGTCGTAATGGCGCGTAAATATCAAATAATTCGGTTAACATTGAATTAAAGATGTTGATCTTGTCATTAATAGAGGAGGCATTAAATATGCAATCCCAGTCGATGCGACTGAGATCTTGCATGAACCTTTCATTATCAAAGTTATTGAAACATCTTCTCATTACTACCGTAGGTTTTAATTTGGGTGGGCGAATTTTGTAAGATAGGTAAACGAGGTCGTGATACGAAAATGCCTCCGCGGACATTTGGCCAAAAGTAGCTACGCGTTCAGTGGATGACACAATCATAAGATCCAATAGTGATGGTGTACAATTGGGAAATAGGTGGGTTGCATTGGTGGAAAGAATATTAAGATTTGAGCTGTCAACAATAGTTCTTAGTCGACTTGCACGTGAGTCATTCTTTATTAGACACGTATTGAAATCTCCCATTATAATAGTATGATCAAAACTTGGAACATACCCTTCCAAAAGAGCCTCAAAGGTGTCAAAGTAATTTACATGTAGGGTAGGACTATAAAAAACACCGAGTAAAACTTTAAGTGTACCTAACAGGACCTCTACAAAAATATGCTCTGAAGAGTTTGAATAGGGTGAGGGTGATTTGTCTAAAACTGTAAAAGGAATGTGACTACGGAGATAAATAGCAACTCCCCCCCCTCCTTTTCCTGTTCTGTCATTACGTATTAAGTTAAAACCAGGCAAAGCATATGCAGATGAGGGCAAACATGGTTTAAGAAACGTCTCAGACACAACGCTGCTTGAATACAAAAGGGACATAAATGGAAAAAAAGTGAAATCGATTTTATTTAAAAAATGCGATGTTAATAGGTCATATTTTTGTATTTAAAAGAGACTCCCATTGATTTATCATTATAATATATGAAAACAATACTTTCGCCTTTTTAGTATTTTCGAGTTTCGGGGACCAAATATGAGCAAAAATGCCATTTTCTCAGTTGCGACCCGATAATCGAAGCGAACGCATTTTTCTTTTATGATAAACTGCCATATTTCAAAAAATCCTTAACTTGCGTTAGTAATTTTATAAACAAAAGCGCCATATAGTGAAATATGTCCGTTTTGATCTTAAGAAATCACGTAAGTTTATTCCTCTTTCTTTAACAAAAGTGCCATATTTCAAAATTGCCCATTTTGTATTACAGATTTAGAAAAGTATAAAATCACTTTTAAATGAAAAGGGCCTTACTAAGCATAGCGGCCGCTTTGCTTATAATATTTTAGAGGTTGTAATATTATTTGATAAACGTTAGTACCATATTTTGGAATGCGCTTCTTTTGTATTTCTTTAGATGGAAGTAAATTCATTATAATTATAAATTTAATATAAAACTTAAAAGAAAATTAAATATTTTAGTGAATTATTTTTATTTTTTAATGTATATTGTTATTTGATATACGTAATTTATTATAATTAATCACCGTTTTTTGATAATAGAATGAGTAGTAGAGTACAAAGAATATTTGAAATGCTAAAATCCAACAAAAACACGAATAAGGATTAGGAAATTGAACACCACACACCAAGTGAGACAGAAAGATGAGTGCTATAAATTATAACTTTACCGATGACAGTTAATCTCCGATTTGAGGCACAAATTGAAAACCCAACATGGAATGAACCAGCTGCTCTGTTAGATAACTCCTCCAACAGTAATTCCATACCTGATAGTCAACACAATCTGAGTTTATCCCTGTTAGATAATAAAGAATCATGGTTTGAACTACAAAGATCAAAGACCAGACTAAACGTGATTGTTCAGGAAACTGATTATGATAGTGACACTTCTGTGTCTACATGTTTGACAAATTCTAGCTCAGTTTTTTCTTCACACGACAACGTTGCAGATCTAAACTTTATAACTAAAAATGACCTAGAGATGACGGACACAGATTCCGATGAAGATAATTATATAAATTTATTTTTTTCACTAACAGTCAGCTATTACCTTCTGAACCTGATCCTTCAGGTTTTAATAAAAATAATAAAGAGTTTAAAGAACAAAATAACAAATTGATAGCATTAGGTACTGTCTCCTGTTGAAATCCAGTCTGAAAAGATTAATTTTCTCGATTTTTCATCTATCCTTGATTCTCGGTGTGACAGTGTTAACACTCAGGTCAGCGTTAGCATTAGTCACATAATTATCGTACAAATCACATAATTTAGCACTTGGTACGATCGAACATAGAGGTGTCGAAATTGTACGATAATCCAACATGCATAACTAATAAATGTCATTGAAATGGAAATTTTAACTACTAAACTGTAGCTTTTTAGATTAGATGTAGTGGACATGTACAGGTGATGACTTCTTTTTTTTATTTCATCTCCACTTCAGAGGCAGGATATATGTATTATTACTGTCGAAAAGTATCTGTGTAAAAAATTTGTATTTTGTACGATACATTGGAACGAAACTTTACGGCCAAAAATACATAATACTGTCAGCAAATAATGCTAACACTGACTCAGGTGCCCAGTGTAGTTACTTCGAGTGTTGATACGGCATCTCCGTGTGATGAAAATGAAAGCTATGAAAGAAAAGTTCGCAATAGGAAAGCAAATCCTAATTTATAGAAAAGGAACCTTACAAAATTATTAAAGAACAGTGGTAAGGCATACACATCTTTGTCAAAAACTAAGAAAAATATAGAAGAAAAGAAAATAGGGCCAGTTTGTTCTAAAAAATGCGAGATTCAATGCTGTAAAAAAATTACAACTGAAAAAAGATTACATATTTTTATTACGAGGAGTTTTTTTCTAGCTTATAAACCTGTTATTTAAATAGAAATATGCAGACTAGTTGTTATTGATATATTCACATTCAAAATTTAGCTTTGAAAATATAATTTCTATAGTGTTGTTAGCTCAAGAATGGTTGTGATTTGTTACTGTTTCTAATGACATTTATGTTGCACAATTACATTTTTACATTAGAATATTCTATTTAATTTTTGTTTAGTTAGTAGAATTCATATTATATCTATTTCGAGACTGATATTAAGCTATAAGTCTAGTTTGGTATATTTTTTTATGATGGATAGTTCAATTTTGTAATTAATAAATTAACAAAACCTTATTATTGATGTAAAATGTTTGTAGTAATGAGCCAATTAGTTAAATTTTTTATAAAAATAATTGCTTTTAAGCTTTTAATGATTTTTGAATATTTTTTTTTCAATTCTTTATTAAGAGGAAGATTTTAATTCTAGTTTTTTTTAAGCAGATTTTTTTATTTTCACTTAAAGAAGTTATTTCATTTATTTTTATAAACTAGAATTACCATTTTAATTTTTATGTCATAATTTTTCTAGATTACCTAAGTCAGTGGAAAAATATTTTGATTAAAACATCAAGTTTTTTGAATTGTGACTAATTATTCTATTTTTTACCATAAAACGAGGGATTTTTTTTTAAACAAAAGGGACTTATGTGCTAATATATCTTTCAAGGCAACACTTGTACTACAATACTACTTATCATTAAATGCAGCTTTGAAATACGCTTTTAGCGGTATATAACATGCATGTAATTAATGAAAGAATAATAAGTTACAGACAAATATAAATTTTCTAAACTTTAAATGGCTCTCCTGTAAAATAGTGTCTGTTTGATTTGTGTCCCTTTTGTATTCAAGCAGCGACAAGTACTGCATGAATATTTTTTACAACGAGTGAATCTAGCAAGTCAGCGTAATGCGCTGGTACACTCTGCGCATTAATATGGACAACGTTAAAATTCTTTGGGAGTATAGAAAAGGTATTATCTAAAGAAGCACTAAGAGGCATAGAAATGCTATGAAAACTGTCGTCTGACGATGTGGAATTGCACGGATGAAATATATCGTTAACTATACTAGTATCACTATCAACACTGTTATCGATATCCATACTTAAATATTTAAAATAATAATTAAAAACTAATAATAATATAATAAAGAATAATATTAAATTAAAATATATATATATACAAATAAATAGGTATTTTTGCAAAAAATTAATACAATAATATAAATAATGTAAAAAAGTAACAAATTATAATAATGAGCTACATCCGTCTGTCAGCAGTTATTTAGTGACAAACAATTATTAAACTTGGTTAGCGTGTAAAGAAACTGATCTCAGCAATACATTTTACATTATTATCTATATACTCTTTGTTATCTATGATTACACTGTTGTCATCTGTCACTTTGCATCATACCGACAAAAAATACAAAAGTTCTAAAAAGAAAAATAAATACCTACAACAAAGAATCAAATTGAAGAATTAAAAGATATTTAGATAGAAAATCTGTGGGTATTGCTACAAAATGCAAAAACACGAATAAACTAAGATTAAAAAGATAAAAAACAAGATTACAACAATATGAATAAACAGTCACAACAAATTATAAAGAAAACACACACATTACTTTTTATTAATTCTTCTAGTACGGATAGCTTGCTTTGCCTTGGTATCTGCTGCTTTGCACACAGAAGATTCGGTTGCTGCTTCCCCTCGAGTTTCCGGAACAAATATATTGTTAAGTTCGGCACTCGAAACTATGTTATGCCGCTTACCGTCTGGGCCAATTACAATAACACATCCGTCCTTAGTCCAACATTTGGAAATTCCGAAGCGTTGTCTTGCAGCCATAAAAGCCTCGTGTCTAGTTTTTGTCAGAAATTCAGAGAGTGTGATTCCAGTGTTCTTAAGATTTGCTTTAGAATACCAGATTTGGTTTCTCAGTGACTGGTCTCTGAACTTGACTAGTATGGGTCTTGGCTTCACTGACGATGATGTCCCAAGACGTTGACATCTACTTACATCATCCAGAGAGAGATCTGATAGTTTAAGGTGTTCAGACAAAACATTTATTACTCGTGAACTTGTTTTTTCATTTTTGTCTTCAGTGACACCATGTACTAATAAGATTTTCTTTCTACTTCTCATCTCTAGGTTATCGCACTTGTTAGTTAGAACCTGAATCTGCATTTGAAGTCCTTCAAGAGCAGCCATCACAAAGGAACGAAAAGCAGTGAATTGAGCTGCAGTATTGGAGGCTGAACTTGGTGAATTGCTTGAAGAATTTATGCTGTGTTTGAACTCAGCGATTTTAGAATTGAAGTGCTGTGTCAATTCTTCAATTGAGTGCTTTACGGAATCCATTATATTTATTCAGTGTAATGTAGACTCACAGTTTTTAATGTAAGTATTAAGATCACTGTTTTTTGTAAATTCTGTTATATAAAGGAAAACTTTATAGATAGACACTGCTGGCAGGTTAGATGCTTTTAGCTCATAACTTTTTAATATCAAAAAGTATGTATTTACTGGCTTAAATAGATTTTATTTGAAGAGCTCTCACAAACAGCTGTTTATATTTTTGCACCTACCGCCCAAAAAAAAAAAAAAAAAAAATATTTGAATACTTATAAAATATAACAATCTTTATTATAGAGTAGGAATTTAAAATTAATTAAACATTAAAATAAAAATAAAAATTGTTATATTTTATGATCAAAAAGCTCTGCCTTTGATCTGGAGAAAGTTACACAGGGGTATTATCTTTTTACAACGAAATCGAAATACTACACCTTCCGTAGTATTTCTTTATAAACAATATTTTTTGTTTTTCGTTCGGAGTGCTAGAATTACCAGGCTATTCTGGAATATGCCACATACAACTGACTGTGAGAGAAGCAGTTTTCGCTTAAGTATACTCCCGCTACAGTAAGAGTTTGACCTTAAGCCTTGTTTATGGTAAATACATACTCATATACACTCATACATTATATTATTATCCAGTTCCCGGAAATCACCATTTCCTATTTTAAGCAACAGGTCTGAGAACTGTCAGGTAGTAACATCTCCCCTCAGATCTGCCGTCTATAAGCTTAAATGCCGCTAAATGAAAATAACCAGTTTTGAGCTAGAGCCGAAAAAGGCAGCAAAATTTTTAAGCCGATGCTACTCAGTTTCTATGATCATTTAGACATGTTGCTGAATTATTTTATATTGATCTTATCCATAACAATAGCTGCTTTCTAATCTAGTCGTGCTGTTTAGTGATCTTTATGCGATATTAAGATATTTTTTTTTGTATTTAGCCGTCTTTTAAAAAAAAATTCTTATAAACGGTAAAAGATAGAATAACCTAGACAGATCGATAGAGATTTTTTAAAAGTACTATGGCATAAAAAAGTAAAAAATGACCAATGGTCATTTAGCGGCCTTTAAGCTTATAGACGGCAGAGATGGACTCTCCTCATATTTATGGTAAGGCTCAGTCTTGTCACTGAAGGCCAATGCTTCTGAGCTAAAGCCTCTTCTCCATGTAGAAGAAGGATTGGAGCTTAATCCACCACGCTGCTCTACTGCGGGTTGGTGGATAATATCCCTACATTGAGTAACGATCATTACCAGGTATCCACGATAACAACCGAAACCGACGGCTTTACATGCTCTCCAAGGAACGGTGGGGAAATCACAAGGACTTAGACCCAGACCTGAAACAAATATTGGCACAAATATAAATATCTGCCCCGAGCGGTAATCGAACCCACGACCACCGCCATTAAGGCGAGGCGTTGAGGCGACTACTTACACCACTTCACCAGAACGGTCAACAATGCTTCGTTCGTTGTATCGTAGGTATAATTACACCACAAGTCAATACGATTTAGTCTCTTAGATTTGAATAAACCCGCAAGTAATTATTTTTTAAATTTTAATTGACTCGGCACAGTTGGTAGTGACCCTGCTTTCTGCTCCAGGATCGTGGGTTCGATTCCCGCCTCAAGTCTGGGTGTAATATGTATTTATTTCTATATGTATTATTTATATGTATATTTATAAAAAATGTATATCAGTCGGCTGTTACCGAAAACACAGGCATTAAGTTACCTTAGGAACAGACACGATCGTGTGAGTATGTCAAACATATATTTATATTTAATAATAGTCCAAGACAGCTTTTATCTCCTCCTTCTTAATTTTTGTGTAAGAAAAAGGGTACATGATTTATAATGTTTTCTGATCTTGTTCCAACATTAGTCCGTGGTGCCAATCTGTACTAATTGGGGTGTTAATGCCGTTATAGTTCAAAAATGTTTCCATGTTCACTTCGGTGTCTTCTATATCTGTATCATTGTGAACTACTGCCTTGCTGATGAGTCATTTAGTTTAAAACCCTTGACTTAATACAACACCGACATTGAAGTAAAAAATATTATATAAGACACTATTTTACAATAAAGCGATCACACGGTATATTTACAACTAAATTTTGTTACGTTTAATATAAAGTCTTGCCTATTCCACCAGGAGCACCCAAAAAAAGATATCACCTACACCTGCGTCTATACTGGAAAATATATTATAATAGACAGATTGATTTGTCAAACATGTGTAAAAAAAAAGTAATTTAAATCAAAACCTCTAAGGAGTATTTATATCAAAATAACTTTCTACCCCCTTTTAAGCCCGTTAGGGAATGAATTTCGATAAAATACGAAACACGTCTTCAATCCATTCTGTTAGAGAATATTTATGCAAAATTTGAAGTAGATTGAACCAAGGAATCTTGTTGTCCCATACAAACTTAGCCTCCCTTTTTCATCCCCTTAGAGGTAGAATTTCGTAAAATCCGTTCTTAGCTGACCTCTACTTGGCAAAAGGAATATTTCTACCAAATTTCAAATTTTTAGGTCTCATAGTTCCAGAGATATCGTGATGAGTGACTATATCTATAGAAAGTCTCCTATATATATATAGAAGATTAATTAATGTTTGTATTATCTTGATACATCAATTTTTGTGTTATTGTTTATAATATATGACTCTATTTATAAATAGATTTTGTAACTGTAGAATACAAAAATTGATTTATGTTCCGACCTACTTTTTATAAGGCTCATTAATTATGTTCAATTTATTTTTTTATTGTTGACTTGACTATGGTGTATTGTAAAATTCGTATAAATTTATGTTTACACCATCATTCTCATAAACATATTGTAAAAGCTTTACTAATGAATAAATAAATATAAAAAATAAAAATTTAATAACAATCTTTAAGTTTTCACGTTTGTTGATTACAATGGCAAGCAACACAAACCGACGTTATTACGTTTGTCTTCATTTTTCACTTTATTTGGGTAATCAAACAGTATCACAATCAGTATGTATACATAAAATGAAGTAATTAACAGTAAAATCAACACCGTTCACTACAAATTACTAGAGAAAAGACTAACAATGGGACGATCATAGTTGAAAAATTGAACGACAATAATATGGTATAACCTTAACGTAATTATTGTAATACAAGAGCTAGGACGCGTTGTCACAATATCTATTGAATTAAAGTTAATGTTATATGAATAAACCATTCGACGTAATAGAGAACGTTTACCGGCATTTGTGAGACAGCGAGAAGTAGCAAATAGTTGGCAAGGATTGCGGCAATTGGTTTTAGTAGGCACAAATATTAGTGATAATCTTAAAAAAGTATCGTAAATTTTACATATTGACATATAATAAAATTGCTACAGGTCATTGTCATTACTACTGTAATGCCAAGCGTCGCAGGTTCGATTCTTGTTCGCAGCAAATATTTTTATTTAAAAAAAATATTTGTTTCTAGTCTTGGTTTTCGTCCTTGCGAATGGCCGCTATGCTGAAGAGTATCTATCGATCTTTAGTCTCGGACGGGAACTTATCTACCGACCCGCAGTAGACAAGCGTGACAGAGTAAACCCTTTTCCCAGCAGTGATACGCTTACAGACTGTTACAGTTCAGATCATATTAGTTTTTTCAGTTGTGTATATGAGTGAAAATATTGAATGAATTTAAACAAAACTAGGCACAATTTGAGTTGATATTACGAGCTAAAATAATACATATTTTTTATCTCAAAATTCAGAACGGAAACTTGGGAGAGGGGTCAAAAGTCAAAATGTGTACTTAGTTTTATTTTATTAACGTATACCTAGTCCGATATCATATATTTTTTCTGTTCTTAGAAAAAAGATATTTTAAAGATTGTCCCGTAAATATTTCAATCTCTTTGGCTTAACAGTTTAGAAATTATAGACATCGTAATTCTCAGTATAGGAGGAAAATAACTTGAAACCGGAATATTCAAAAACTTTTCAACGTACGGCTCATCTTAAGCTGTCATTCCTACTTTATCTTATAGGCTTCATGAAAGGGACGGTAATCGCAAACGAAAAAGTAGTTACAGCTTGTGTAAAATAATATACATATATACGTAATTAAAATTTATTACGGGTATAAACTTACGGGAAAAAACTAGTCTATAATAATTCAACGACAAGAACAGCTAATACCAGTCAGCTTAGAAGTAATTAATATACTGGATAAACTAACAAAGTTGTTGGCTTAACGGATAAAAGAAATCTTTCATTAGTTTTATGTGAAGTAAGCGTACACAGTTCTTTCACATTTTCTGAAAAATAACTTTAAGAATTAACAGGATAATTTTACTGTTCTCTTATATTTACGAGAATTTTACTCATTTAATTAAAAGTCTAAAACGGATTTTATTGCGTTTATTTAAAATTACACTTTAACAATATTATTCGGATACCCACCACTCCAGTCCCCCGAGATCATGGACGCTGTAAAGGGTTCGAAACGTCGGGAAATAATTTAAAATGTATTATTGTTAAAGTGTAATTTTAAATAAACGCGATAAAATCCTTTTTAGACTTTTAATTAAAAAAGGATCATTTTAATTTTTTAAAAAAAATATGCGTGGTAATAACTTTAATTAAAATAAATTTAAATATAGACATTAGCTTGAGGCTGTAGTAAAATTCCCTCTCACCAGTGCCCATCGTGTCCAATTAGATAACAAAATATGAAGCAACTATTTTTTTATTTTCACGTGTTCAAACTTGATATGTATTATTGCAATTTTCACACTCACCCGATCTCGTTTCGTGTAAGCTCATTTCTATTTAGAATTTTAATTATTTGTCACTATTTTAGAATACGCTTACCACGATGAAATACTTTTTATACTAACACTCAAGTCACATCAAACTTGCAAGAGGAAAACATTTAAATCCCTTTTGGGATCACAAAATCGATAGTAGAACATACTTGGGTTATTACAGCTACTCGCTAGTTAATCTCTTAACTAGATCTTAACTCAGACTCTTAACGACGATGCCTTGTATTGCTGTATTCCCAGAAGAACATGTGCATCGGTGTACAAGGAATATTACAACATAACTCTCTTTTAATTTAATATATTGCAGAATTTATTATTGTTTATCTATTTGTAAAATATTACAAAATTGGAAGGATAAACTAGTATCCTTGAATATAATTCAGTTTTAGCTGTTGTTGTGAGTCATCATCATATCAGCCATTGGATGTCCACTGTTGAACGTAGGCCTCCCATATCGACCTCCAAAGTGACTGGTTCAAAGCAGCCTCCATCCAACGGCTTCCAGCGACTTTCCTCAAGTCGTCTGCCCATCTCGCGAACGGCCGTCCGACGCTGCATTTACCGGTTCGTGGTCTCCACTCAAGAACCTTTCTATTTCCTTGTTGTGAGTAATATGAATTAATTTTCTTTTTTTAGATTTATTGTAAATTTAATATACCAACATGTACCTATAGATCGCTACTTATAAACCGCTGAAGTTTGAAACCCATTGAAATTACAAGTAAACGAAATCTATTAAAGAGTAGAAGCAAGATAAAAAAATGATTTATTTTAAAATAAAAGCAAATGGAACCGCAGATGCTACAAGACTAATGTCCTTAGTATCTAAGTGTCCCCGAGTTAGTACCGAGTTACGACATCGAAGTTCTACTCTGATAAATTGCAACAACGATACTTGATGGCAAGTGATGGATTAGAGACTGTGGACAGCACGAAATTTTATAAAAAATTCCAAACAAAAGTTAAAGTAATGGTAATTTACTACCAAAAGAAAATAATAAATAAGTACATGTACCATTACACATAACAAAAGCTTAATCATTATCAACATTTAAGAACTATATTAAAAATCACTATCTTAAACTGGAAACGATTTGATTAGGTTTTTTTTAATTGTATTAAACGCTTTTAATTCTATTTTATTTAAATTTAATATTTATTAGTTTATAATAGGATAATTTATTATATTTTTATTTACATATGTATCTTGTATAAGTATTAGTATGTAGATATTACTTTATTATATAACTGCAGAACCTACCCGCTTTCATTGTTGAATTCTACTTTAATTTTGGGTTGTCTGGTAGAAATGGCTAATTAACGATAAGACCGCCTGTTGTACTACAAAATTTTAACTTTACTAACTTGTAGCTATGATTTTTTTATGTATTTGTGGTGTGCAATAAAGAATTAAAATAAAACGTTATTACTTATTCATAAAAATAGTTCGTTACGTGTAGTTACCACGTATAGACTGCTAATGAGTTAAAAATTATGGTGACCTAATGAAAGGAATACTTGCGAGGTAGTTGTATTTTCAAATGCTAAAATTTGTCTTTATTTAATTTTTATTATTTATTTTGTTTATTTAAATTTGTTTTTATCTAATAAGAATAACCCCGTATAGTAAAAAAAGGTTGAATACCGGTAAAGCTCACGCACGAAAAGTGCTTATAAGACCATATAATTTTTAATACCATATAATTATTATTTTTTGAATCGCAAAAAGACAAGAATGTACGGAAAACCTTTTAACCTTTTTTAAACTTTAGTTTATTAATTACTTATTAATTGTCACAATGACCATCGTAACGTGTATTCGGTTGCAAATTAGGATATGATGTATCCGGGAAACTCCGTAAAAACAGCTCGTTTGTGTTTAATTTGAAGTCGGTTCGGGTGTTTATAATAGTATATATTTTACGTGTTTATTTATATTACGAGTATTATAGATGGCCTAGTATTACCCGACCCAACTTGAAAAAAACGTATGTATGAACACAAAAAAATTGCGCTTTGGATGCTTTTTAATACGTTTAAAAAATATATTAATGTAGGACTCCGTTTAAAAATATATTTAAAAATAAGTACCTAATATCAGTGAAATCCAATTACGATAAAACCAAAGAATTTTCACTAAAAAAAAGAACTGAACATTTTTGCCAGCATCAAGCTGCACTAATATATTGGAAACGAAGAGTAACTTTGCTCGGAATTTTCCAATAACGGCAGCAGTGAAGACGGTCGGCGTGCGAGAACGCGGTCCTTACGGGCGATATTAAAAATTATTACCGTGTAACGACCTATGAAATTACCCGGTTTATAGTTAAATAAATTATAAAAAAAAATTATTACACAGAGAATTAAAAATATTTTTAGAAATTAGATTATAAAATTTAATATTTATAATCAATTAAGTATTAAGGTATTTACGAACGAACTAAAATTAAAAGCACCTTAAAACTATATGAGTTACTTTGGTACGTTTTTTATGTAATTTTGTGGTAGGCACTCTAGATGAGCTTCACGGTTTTTCACATACATGATTACTACTCTACACTTACGTGAACTTGATATTTTATAGTCAACGTTTTTCAATAAATATACTCTTTAAATCAAATTTAATTTATTTTAAATTTACAATAGTCCAAAATACTAATTATACGATGTCTTGAGATTTTTATAAATAGAATTTCCACACGTCAACAGTTGATTAAGTACTTGACGTTATTGAAAATATTTTATATATTTATATATATATATTGATAGCTAATGTGACTTGATTTTATTAAGAATATTTTAAACAATATTGGTCAAGATCACGTACATGCTATTTATTTAGGGTCGGTATGTGTAGCGGGTTGGGATATCGTGCAGGCATCTGACGGCATCGTAAACTGAAAATAATGACTCACGCTCTTAATAAAGTTTGGCTCACTTTAATCTGAAATGGGACGATATATTCTGTTATTATCTGTCACAATATTAAGATATTGAAAAGTTTGTTTGTTCATGGCAATAATATCGAAATCAACAACAAAACAAATTTGCAAAAAAAAAAAAAAAAAGAAAAGAGCATAAACAAATATTAACAAAGGTAGTTGAGGTACTGTGGTATTTACTAATATATGTTAAATATTTATAAGGAGACACTCGATATGCCTGGATATCGAGATCTGGATATAATGGACGCGAGCCGGAACCAGAGAGAGCGCTTTTCCTTCATGTCTACAGATACGAAAGACGCCGTGTTTTAGCGCAGATAATAAGAGTGAGAATGATCTTAATGGTGGATTGATCTAAAATAAATTCATAAACAATAGATATATAGAGCAGTACAACATCATGCTTGAGGTAATAAATATCAAAATTAATCGAAGGTTAAAACCTACAAAACTCGATCAGTAATTATAATATTATACAATATGCTATAAGTAATATATAAAATCAAAATATTAGACGCAAGTGATACAATGAGGCGTGTCTAGTTACGGATAGGAATGGCTTGCTTCATAAACTTAATTGGATGGAACTTTGAAAATTGAGAGCTTGTTTATTGTCGTTATCGTATTGTATTCGTACGTTTTACTTGCGTTCATTTCATAACTTGATTAATTCTGCAAGCTGGATTGGTTTCCCTTTGTGGATTATTCTTCGCTCCTTTCAGTCGTTATATACCCACTACGACTACAAACAGAAAATCATGTAACAATCATAAGGATTTCACTGAAATTTTGTTTTGGGTTCTCAAAACTAATTTTTAGCTGAGTGATACCTTTTTGAGGCATAACACATAATTGCAGACATTATTAACGTGTTTTTTTTTATTGTTTTGATTTTTTGTGCTTGTTATTTTATTTATTTTTAATTTCCTTACTGTAAGTTATGGTATTATTTCCTGTTACATAGATTTATAGTAACGATTTTTTTAATAGTGATTTTTTTTACTGGTGAATTTCTCTCTTTTTTTTTCTTTTTTTTTATAGGCTTCAAATTTGGTAAGAATTTTTCTATATGTGATGTAGAAATAATCTAAGAGCGCATTTTATGAAAACCTTCTCCTAATAAGGATTGCTAATAATAGCTTCTATAGGCTTCAGGTAAGAATCTTTAAAGCCATAGCTTCTATAAATTAGAACCTTTGCAGGAATATTTCTTTAGTCGATTTTTTTTGGTTCACTTTAGATATTTGTGAAAGCAAAATTATTAAGTCATTACAATTTGACGTATTCTATGACATCTGAAGCTTTTGAATCAAGAGTTAAGACAGGTTTCTTTTTAATAATTAGATTGGCTAAGATAAGCTTTGGCGGAAATCGATCCTATATGCAGGTTGCGTAAGAGTTGTGGGGAGTGTGAAAATGATTTTTAAGGAAAGACATCTCTATCTAACTGAATCAGCTCGTAAGCGTCCCACAGCTTGGCAAAAGCCTCTTCTCCATATAGGAGCTTAATCCACCACGCTGCTCCACTGCGAGTCGGCATATAATTTCCCTACCCATGAGTAGCGATCATTATCAAATCGGCTTTACGTAGACGTTTACGTAGACCAGAAACAAATATTTATACAAATACAAATATCTGTCACGGGTGAAAATCGAACCCGCGACCGCCTGAGGCGACTACTCGCACCACTACACCAGAACGGTCATCAATTACATATATTATGATAAATTTTATTCTGTATAAGAGAAATATTTCAATCGTGATATACATATTTAATAGGTTGTGTCTAATCATAACCGACTAATGTTACACAACTTTCGGAATTACCTAAAAAGTGTTCTTTTTTTATATTTACTATAAAAATGAAGTATATAATAATAGAAAATATAAAAACAGTCAGCTGTTGTTAGCATATAACAAATGAAATAAAATAGCAAAATTTTTGTGCACTTTTTTTCAGAAAAGATGTTATTTTCAAATCAAACTACCTATCTAAATTTACTATAGTATTTTTTTTTTATTATAGTCTACAATTCACAAAACCTTCAGGACCGGATTTAGGGAAGGGCAACCGGAGCAACTGCCCCGGGCCTCCACATAGGAGGAGATTCAGACTAGTAAACACTATATAATATATTTCATCCGATAATTATCGAGTAATATCGATAGGTAGAAGCGACGACCTTTTTCTATATAATATGATATTATGTAGTAGGGAGAGGAGATGACCTTTTTTAGGAATACACATAGCCCGACGGAGTAAACAACAGCGGTCCGGAGTTGTGACGACCTTTTTTTCGTCGTCGTGTGCACTTCCTATTGGGAAACAAAATTTGAGATCAAGGGGCCTCCCCACTCCTTTATTGACCCGGGTCACACCTCTAAATCCGGCCCTGAAACCTACATTAAAAAATTCGAAAGCATAGACTTATATACGGCACTGCTTATTCCTTAATACTTATGTCATATTTAATAGGTTAAGATTACATTTCTAAAACTTGAGATATATCTACAAATATCTATACATTTTTTATAATATTCGTATACAAGCGAATAAAACGTGTTATCTAAAGTTCAAAATAAAGTCACGAATAAATTGCAGGAACTCCAGCTCTCATAGTTCACAGGTCAGGTCATCAAAATTTCATTTTCATAGTTCGGTCGAACGAGTATTTTAAAATTTGAAAATGCCACTGCTACAGCCTTGGAACGATACGATGGTATAAAAATACTTGTCAATTTAGTTTTATAACTTTGAACAATTCTACAACAATGGGACGAGAGCAATAGAAACGTGCGATTATATGTATATAATTACCTTTTAATTACCTTTTTATAAAGTACACGTTGAGAGGATAGAAAGAATTCAAAGAATATTTGTGAATATTTTTTCCCATAGGCTCTAACTAAATAGAAAACTGACATCTTATTCCAAAAGGTTACGAAAATTTAATGTGATATCTCTAGAGTCACGGCGTAAATACCACGAACTAATTTACCTACTTGTTCAAAAACTTACATTACTTAATAAATTCACCGACTCTCCTGTCATTGATCAATTTTAACATTAGACCAAGATCCAGGAACCCATTCCATAAGACATTTATTTTAAATGTGTACATTAATAACACGTCATTTTACAACCCTATTGTTAGAATGTGTCGCCGTTATAATGATATTGTTTCTGAAAATAATGTAAATATTGATATTTTTAATAAAAGTAAGTATAAATTTACTAGATAGGTCATACTATTCTTAGCAAGACTAATTCTATAGCATAGAATAATAAATAAACTACTACAATGTTATATATTATTTAATAACTTCATAAAATACTGCTTTGTTAATAAAATGTTTAAAATCATGAAGTGTGCACATATTTTAGGAATATAATCCAGTCCTAAAATTTATTATTAACGTTCTATATTATGTAAAAATATATTAATTGTATTCTGTTTTCTGTACTATAGTAACAATAATAATGATATGTTTAAACATACACACATAGTGAATAAATAAATAAATTATATTTAACATTTATCTACTTAATAACATTATTTGTTTAGAAACATATTATAACAGAAAGCATCAAATGATGTTCGAAAAGAGCTCGAAAAGAGACCTGTAAATCTTTAACCTGTCTTCCTGTCAAAAATTGTTTTAGATATCATTTTTCTAATAAAGCGGTAAAATCGGTAAGCATACCATGCCTTTTATAACGAAAACTTTTAAGACTCCCAAAGGTCATTTCAGATAGAAGACAAAAATGAGTTCAATACAAAGCAAGTCATAAAATGGTTTACGCAAAACCAATTTTACCCCATTCCGTTAATTCCATATTCTGCAGACAATACTCGAGATTATTTGCGACTACGCATTAAGACTATCTTAGTTCAGCGGCTTAGAGATAAATAACATGGATGCTGAATGTGGATCATTGTTTTAATTTTGATACTTGAAAAAAAAATAAGACTTGCTAAGATTCAATTTCAATGAATAAACATAGTTTTCGACTATTATTAATGTTTTTCATAATCCACCTACATGCTTTTGTGACTCTTACAAAATTAACTAAGATATTAGATACGTTAGTGCTTGGGTACACGCAGTCTTTTTTTTTTCTTGGCTTGTATATAATATGAACATCGCAAAATCGGTATAAAGTTTAATTATTGCAATTTTTTACGAAGTTTTCTTTCCTTTACTCCTCCTTAATTGCTTAAATCAGAACCAATTGTTCTCTTATATTTACGCGAATTTTACTCATTTAATTAAAAGTCTATATCGGATTTAATCGCGTTTATTTATTTAAAAAAAAAAACACGATAAAACCTGATAAAGACTTTTAATTAAATCAAAACCAATTGTTAATTCTAATTCGGCACTACGTCTTAGTAGTCTACTTTAATTGATAGCAATAGGAGTTGTAACACACTTGCGTAATTTTACTAACCACAGCCATTACTGCGACTGGATGGCAATTAGTGCCGGCATTCCTATCCTCATTTCCAATCATGCATATTTATAGCTACCCATACGAACAGCACTAATTGGACCAGCTCTAAATTATATCACAAGATACTATGTACTAGATTACCTGTATATAGGAATCCCCATTGGAAACATTTGGAGCAATAATACAAAGTTCATACAAATAGTCGTAATTAATTTTTCACCTTATGTTAATTTTTATATATTATCTTCTTTAGTATTAAATTACTCGTACGTACAGACCTTGATTTAACAGAACTTCGAAACTTCATCATAAACTATTGTATTTCGATGAAGCACGTTAATATAAACGAGACTAATAATCGCCTCTTTGACCCGTGTCGGAACACCAATACGCAGTGCATTGTGTAAATTATGCCGAGGCGGAATCGGTCTCCTCGATCACGCTGAACTACTCGTGATATCCACCACTCTAATTACATAAGGCGCTGAACAGATGGGTCTATAGTAGCGGCGACTGAAAACTGGCAATAATCTATTTATGACATTTTTCATATAATTTCAAGTTTCGAAGCTTATTTAAAATTGCAGGAAACGTAAACTAGGCAAATTGTTGCTGAAATTACAATTTTCAGCAAAAACTTAAAAAGTTTAAAGACTTCAGATAAAGTGCTATAGGCTTAAAAACTTCAAACTTGTATGATTAGGTATGGAATAAAGTAACATCTTTTTGATATAACATGTATAAACGTCTCACTCTCAACAGGCCCTTGTAGGATGTGAATCTTATGTCCCCCACATAGGAAACACACACACAAGCACAAACACCCAGACCACGACAAACATCTGTATGGCATATATTATATAATACCTACATAACATGCGCGGGGATCACACGTGACTTCAACCACTTGTGTGATCACTGTACTAATGCATCGTCAATAATATATAGGTACAGATTATAAATAAATGCTGGACAAAATCCTCTGTTCATAACAATTTATCTACAAATTATATGAATCCACATACAAAAAATTTCTTTACAAAATTTCGTGTAACCAACCCTTTCGTTAACAACACGTCACATGAGTTTGTGGTGACGTTATTTAAGTTTTTCCTACTATAACTACATTATTTAAATTCTTAAGTTTTTAAAATGTGGCTGTACATTAATTAATCTATATTTCAAACATCATAATATGCAATATAAACGAAACGTTTCAATACAGATTTTTTTTTTTGGAAAAAGTACATAAAAAGAAGACTAAATACTATTTCCTAAAATAAAAACTGAAAATGTTCTAGAAATCCATAAATATAAGTAAATCTTACGATAACAACATTTAGGCATCTAACAACATATGGTTAGATTTGAATATATGTACTCGTAATTTGAGTTGATAGCGAACATATGGCGAACACTGAAAACTAGATAGATTCAACTAATTCATTAAATATAAAATCGATATGTAATGTAGTCATTGTGTTTTTGTTTTTCTGGTACGATGTTACAAAAATATAAGATATAATACAAAAAAATATTTTATTATTAAACTATTTAACTAAGATCGCGTTAGATATTGGTATAATCTGTAACGCTTAAATAAAAAGCCTCAACTGACTGATTCATCCTCGTTAAATCTGACTATTAAAGTTTGTTTAATCTAAATCTTAAAATCTATATACTAAGTTTAATCTATATATTAAATGCTATACTATAACTATTCAGGCTGACGTGTGTCATTTAGCTAGTAGGAATTTTCTAAATGTATACAACTTTACATCTAATAAGGAAGGATTTTCAGCAATTCTTTCATCAATAAAATGCTTGAATAGAAGAACAGAAGGGTAATTAATGTTTATATAGAAGTTCTGTCATTTTTCTTTAATTTAAATAAAAAGACGATACTTTATTTCTAATGTATAATATACGTATGACCTACTTCAGTGCTAAAAAAATCGCAGGTAACACCTAGTATCTTGGTTGTATGTGAAAGCGATCCCATGGCGCCCCGCTACGGCACCGACGGTGTCGATAGGTTTTAGTGGGTATTCTAGCTTGGCAAGCCAGCGAGTCCCACATACCCGTCAGCTGCGGGCGGCGGGATGCGTAAATGCATTTCGCATCGTTAAAAAAAAAGGTAACACCTAGTATCCTGCCTCATGAATCATAGTCAATAATCGTCTAGTACACTGCTATGTATTTCTTGATTCTTTTCCTTTGGGCTATTAATTTCTGTGTGTACTCTTTCCTTAAAACTAGGGACGACAGAGTAGTACTAAGAGGAGCAGACCGTTATTTCCTTGAGTCAACGCGCAATGTCAACACTTCCGCATCTGTCTGAGTCTGATGGCTGCAAACATCGCTTTTTTGAACGGCGAACTGTTAGTATTTCTGGGCACCAGCCAATTTTCTTTTCCCGCCCTCTATTATGTATATATGTTCACTCGAATAGTTCAAAAGAAACCGCATAACAATTTGAAATGTATTTGTAATAGTTGAATTAATTGTCGTCATTCTTGCTGTCTAAGCAAGTTAATTCAGAACGTAGTCTTTATACGTTTTTAATGTAACATTTATACATACATGTAAATTGAATAAAAATATAATAAATTTTATTTTTATTCATAGCTTGCAATAACTTTAATCATTTAGCAATGCGAAACAAAAGAAAAGCGTAGCGAAGAAAATATTAAATTGGTATTCAGGAATATGTAACTGAAATAATTTCAAGAAAACTTTAAAGTGATAATGGACTACGATACGTTATTTAAATACGTTTATTTAAATGAAATGTGAGATCTGTGTGTATGTGTGTGTAGATTTTAATAAAAATTAATGTAACTGATATAGGTATATATATATATATATATATATATATATATATATATATATGTGTGTGTATGTATGTATGTATATGAGTGTGTATGTGTGTGTGTGTGTGTGTGTGTGTGTGTGTGTGTGTGCTTGTGTGTATTTTTCATATAACCACAATTATTTATTTACCAAAAATGTAATATTATAAATGAAACATAATATTATCATAATATAATAAATTATCATGACGCTTGACGTGTAACGTCCATACTGAACTCGTGTATCACGTCCGGCGGAAACAAAATCGCCGAGCGCATTTCCTTACTTCCCAGAACAATATATAAAAGGAGACAATTGTCATTAGTTACAAGACGAATACGACATTTTGACAGTTGTAAGGAAATTAAGAGTTAAACTAGAAAACTAATTTCATTTCAGCCTCATCGTGGTAAAAAAAGGTTAAACAGTTTTATAATAAATCATCAACTGTACCATAATAAGATAATAATCTGAACACAAAATCAGTATAAGTACTGCCAGAGCTGATATTTAGTAGACAACTAGCTATTACACGCTTCTTTGCTTACTAAGAAATTTTTACTTCACTTTTACAGTTACAATTAAGATTTAGTTTTTCAAAGGAAATACTCACTGATACTCTCTCATCTCGACTCGACTAGACTCATTTACTTACTGATAAGTTATTAACAGTTGTAACAAGAAATGATACACTATCGTAAATAATCAATTAAAATAAGTTATAACAAAGTGGGAAGTTCTTCATGAATTACTAGTTCACACAGTTAAAATACGATCGCATGACAAATTAATCTATATATTAATACGTGAAGCAAAAACTTTGTACCCCTTTTTACGAAAATTACGCTATTAATTAATTAATTAAAGGAGAAGTATAAAATTTGACACAGTTAAAGTTTACATGAAAAAGAAAAGCTAATATTTTTTTATAATAATGCTTAAAAAATACATTAAATTAATTTAAAAAAAAAAAAACACTACACACTACCATGCTTTTTCACTTATATACACTTTATACTCTTTTTTATGTCAGTCTGTGGTCAAACTGAGAAGATAAATTAATGTTATTGGTATATAATATTTATAGAGGTTGAGAAGCTGCGTTGAAAAGGAAGGATCCTTCGACCAGACGGTGTTGCGTCTGGTGGGCTACGCGCCACTTAACGCTTATTGTCGAGTTCTTGTATATATATTCAATCGCTTTGAAAACTTCGATAGCGGGATTTAGGATTCGTTAGTTTCTCCTAATTCGTACATGGCGAGATAGATGTCGCTACATCACTCCCCCTCCGAGACCGGAAGTCGATAGCAGGTTGAGTCGTCCATACTACATCTTGTGATGATTGCCGGGCCAGTGGAATGTTCCAGTGAGTCGGAACCAGATGCCGCATAGTTCACGGTGAGTCGGAACTGTCTGCGGTAATGCCCCAGTGAGTCGGGGTGGTGCAGTGCTGCGTAGTGGCTGGCTGCTGCGTCGACAAGGAGAGAAGTGCGTCTCTGCTTGTTGACCGGCCGAAGTGCAGTGTGCTGTGCCAAGGTCGCTGAGATGGCTGTAGGTAATGACCAGGAATGCGCGTTCGCTGCATGCTAGTGGTCAGGATACCCGTAGTAGCCGTGGATGCTGGCTGGCTGTATGACTCGCTGCTCGAAAGCTTGAGGAAGTGATGATGACGTTACGATGACGTAGATTTGCGAAGGCTGCGCTGACGTTCATGCTCGGGGTCACCAGTTATAGAGGTTGAGAAGCTGCGTTGAAAAGGAAGGATCCTTCGACCAGACGGTGTTGCGTCTGGTGGGCTACGCGCCACTTAACGCTTATTGTCGAGTTCTTGTATATATATTCAATCGCTTTGAAAACTTCGATAGCGGGATTTAGGATTCGTTAGTTTCTTCTAATTCGTACATGGCGAGATAGATGTCGCTACATATTATTTGTCTAGTGTTACTGAATGTCAAAAATAATCATAATTATGATTATTTCATACCTATACTTACTTGAGCCAAATTCGATGTGGAATTTTTGTAAACAAACGTTTATGTTAATATAAATACGTTGTGTATAAGGTTGTCACACTTTTATTAATGAAAAATTGTAATTTATCACTAATTTCCTAGTTATACATTCAAATTTTTAATTTTACACTGTTTCCTAAAACTTAACCGCCAAATACGTAATATACAAGAAAATTCGCTTATAACAAAAATTAACAAATTTTTAATTACTAATATACATCTAACAACACTAAATTATAAAACTGAGGAAAATTTCGCAGATAAGCAACATTTGGTTTTTTTTTGATCACTCGTTATATTGTTAAAGGTAAATTGTAATCATATTTTATACAAACTTTAAACATTATAATTATTATGTTTATCCGACGTAAGTAAAGTAAAATAAATAATAAAAGAGAATGAGTGTCTGAACATAGATTTTTAATAATAATAAATCCATTTTAAAACAAGTGTTGTTTTATTTTGAATACTATCCAGGAAGAGTGTAGCTATTTTAATATAGGCATATATACATATTTATGAAAATATTTAGAAATCATTCAGTGGGAAATTAGTTATACCCACGTTAACAAGTATAATTCACCTCTATAACACATAATTATAGATAATATATAAATATATCTAACTCCCTGACTTATTTATTTCAAGTTTTATGTATCTTGTACTACTGTGTATAAATATTAAAAAATATAATCATTATAATTATTTTCCAATAGGTTGTTAACATCTGCCTATGGTTGGTTGCTAAGCAACGATTTGTTGGTAAACATTCTATATCCAATTTGGCTTAGGTATATATAGTTTGTCTAATAGATATTTGTGCTTATATATATTAGCTATATGTAAAACACAGCTTGCTCAATCAAGAAAATTGTGTAGCAGTGATCTAAACTGACTTACAATATTATATAGGTAAAAAAAAATATATTTATTATTACTGGTTCTGCTTCTGGTATACCTATAATAATAATAATATCACTGTGATGGTAACTAAATTTTTTTAAATCTCGGTTTCAGTAATTTTATGGCTTTTAGTAATTTTAAGACAAACTACTCATCAAGACGATCCAAACGAGCCCGAACTCGATGAGTTTGTGTCGTTTCATTGCGAAGTTCTTATAGCCACCTTCCAGCTCTATTATCAGATCAGACCCTGGTAACCATTTCAAAACAAAGTATTCGTTAAGACGAACCAAACGAGCCAAAACTCGATGGGGTTGCGTCGTTTCATTACTGAGTTCCTATGACCACATTCCAACTTTATCACCAGACCCTGGTTACCATTGAAAGATAAATTTACTCGTCTAGAGGACTCAAACGGGCCCAAAATCCTTCCTTTGGCTACCTTCTAGCTCCTCCATCAAATCAGCACCATGTAATCATAATATTGCATTGTCACATGATTTACTATTATTTTGGATCAAATTTAATTTGCAAGATTTGATGACAAATATCGAGACAGGTGAAACAAAATAAAAGCTTGTAAAAAGTGAGTTGACACATCCAGCGCAATGAAGTAAGTTAGCGCAATTGCGCGGCGCCTACTACTTAGCTTTATGTTGTCGGTTTTTTGTCACAGAGTACACGCGCATCGTATAAAAATTTACTCTCATCAAGAAGTTATAGCTTTAAAATACAAAAGTTATTTTGAGTCCTTATTTTCTATATTTATTTTTATGTATTTAATGTTAATATACATTAATTAACAGTTATTGCTGTTATGACTCACTTAATCAATATTAAAAATATTAAGCGGGAGATCCCGGGTTCAATCCCCGGCAGAGTAAATTTTCTTTCTCTGATCTGCTTTGGTGGGAGTCTTTGGTAGTGGCTAGTTACTACCCTATCGGCAAAGACGTGCCGCCAAGCGATTGAGCGTTTTGCTACAATGCAGTGTAGAAACCGATTAGAGGGATAGGTTTAATATTGCCAAGTCAATCTATTTATTTAAAACATCAAAGATTTTTAATATTGATATGATCACTATACGATGTTGTTAGGTTAGCTACTAACGTAATAACTTAAAACAGAAGAACCCTTAAGTAGGGTTTGAATAAATTAGCCGACTTGGTATTACATGGATCTCAAAACTTTTTACGGAAGAAGAAGTGAGTTGCGAGACTTGGTTTCTTTTTACAAGTTATGTTTTTGATGGCATATAAATTCCTTGACCTCAAATCACTTTAGGTGACAGGACTGCTTTTACTTTATGTTAACACAAAGGTAAGGCAATATTACCGCCCTTAAATCAAAATGAATATTTCAAATCATTGTATTATGTACTTTTTCAAATTAAGATTCTATAAAAAAATTAGTCAAAATTTTTTTTCAAAACATTCGTAAATACAATTCATCATTTACTATGGTTAGCTCAGAAGAATCTTTCCGAGGCAGTTACAAGTGGAGTGTATCATTTCCAAATACATTATGTTTTTATCACAGATCAGGTCCAATGACTGCTGCATATGTCGCTCACCGCATATGTCGATTTTTATATACCTATATTTTTATTTAAATGCACAAAATTACACTAAAAAGAAAAAATACCTTGCTTGTGGTAACCAAACGATTTTTATTTTAAGAAAAATGGCGACTAAAGCACATTTTACCATGTTTGTGGCAAGGCACATATGATCTCCCGTTGCCGCGGTTTAATTTATGTAAAAGATCATCTTGTAAATAAATATTACTACAATTTTGCCAATTTTTTTAACGATGTTAGAAGAAAAAAAAAATATATATATATATAGATGCATTTAAGGCTATTCATTAGCTTCAATAGCTTAACTCATTTAATGACAATTTTCAATTTTATTCACTGTTCTATATTTGTACACGAAAATGGTGGTATAAGCATTTCTGACATGTATTCTTAACTGTTACCTTATCCGAAATAAATAATATTGATTCAGGAATTAATATCATTACTGGAACGCTCACTTAATAAAATTGTATATTCAAATATGCACCTTCGTTTCCAACATGTAAAGTAAAAAAATCGTTCCGAGCATTTCGTTGACTACTGGTATTTTGTCTCTTTCTTACGAATTGCCTTGAATCCTTAGTAGAAAGAGAAGCAATCCCTCTCTTAGGAACGTTTTTTGAGTGCATGTGCACATTCCAGTCTGAATGTAAATTCCTTGTTTTGATTTGCTTCGATGACACTGTCATATCAACGATGATGTGTGCGCAAAATGTTTACAAGTTTCTCAAGGAAGTAAGTATATGAGAACGCTAGAATTACTGTCGTATGCGCTGAATGTCAATTTTGCTGTCTGACATATATAGTGGATGAGATGCGAATATAACATGACGTAATTTTACTTGTAGAAGATACGTGACTCTGCGATGGCGCCGTTGTGCGGTCACGTCACGCTTGTTCTGACATATATTGGAATGATACAAGAATGGTCATAGAAAAACACTATTTTTCCTACCCTACTTACTTATAATGGAAGGAATTTTTATTTACGATGATGATTTATATGAAATAGGTTTGGTGTTGACGACACATCACTATGCAACTGCGTTGTTACTCGGTAACGTCTTATGATGCCTGTCCCAACATGTGCAAATATGACAATATAGCGATGCAGTTTGCTGAAATAAAAAGCAAGTTTAGCTAGAGTTTAATTAATTAACTATATCGAAACCAAGACTAAATTTTATTAAACGCGGCAAAGCTCGAAATAATAGTCCCCGAACACCACCATAACACCTAAAACGCCAAAGCAGTGTTGGACTGTAATTGTGGATTCTATCCATAATACTGTGTTGTAAATTTGTACTACTACTACTATTTGTACTACTACTACTAATTTGTACTACTATTTGTACTACTGTATTTGTAACTAGTGAAGTGCACTAGTTACAAAATATCTATTTGTTGTTGTTTATTAATATATGAATATTAACTTTCAGAAATACGTTAATATTATAACGCTCGTACGATGTTACGTAAAACACGCTATTTTGATTTTGATATGGCTTAAGTCAATAAAAATGTCGCTGCTTTTATTATTGCAATTAGTTATATTCGCTCCAACAAATATGTATAAAAGAGTAGTGATGGTAGTTTCATCAACAATAGCTACTAAGCTTTTAAAAAGTATGTATTACATTTTCATTGTTAATTAAACTTACGATTACTGAGGCTCTTTAAGTACATAGTAATTACTGAAATACTCGTAGCTTAAGATGGATTTTAACCAACTAAATAAAAAAATATGAATGAGGATTTTACATATTTATTGAAAATAATGTCATCACGAGTTACACCAATGTCATTTTAAACTTTCTTATATTATTCGTAACATCGTTTGATAAAAAGATAAAAATTAACTACTCAAATGCTTAGAAAGCTGTATCAAATAAATCTGCTAAGATTAATAATATTTTAATATGAATTGAATTATAATCGTGACTCATATTTTCTATATTTTTTCCATTTAATTGAAGGAAATTAAAATTAACAACTGTAATATTTTACAGAAATTATAAAAAAAAAATTATCCTTGGTTTTGGTAACGTCCAAAAACATTACGGTGATAGAAATAAAACATTTAAGGGCATTACTTTTGACAGTTATAAATATAACTATATGTTCGTTTTTTGATCAACGTTACTTTTTATATTACAATGTTTTTAATGTACAAAGAAAAACAATCAGCAAAAAGATCGAAAGCAAAAATATAGATTGCTTCTCCATGGCAAGAAAAGACGAAACTTAGTGATTATGTTATTTCACTATCTTACTAGCTGCTGCCCGCGACGTCGTCTGCGTGAACGCTATACAGCACCAACAATACCTACGATTATACCTTTTAAAATAACATTCATTTACCCGTTTCTTCTTTACATTTCATATCTACAGAAAGTACAGTAACAGAAGGAGACTATATTTTGTTAAATTGACCTTCAAAAAGTGCTTATTCTTAGCCTGCTTTGAATAAATGACTTTATGGTGATTCTGCTGAATTAAGTCATAAGTTGTGACTGAAAGGTAAGGAGAAAATAATAAATAAAGAATACAGAATAGGGTAAAAATACATATTTATAGGATTTCCCGATAAACAACATTAGTAGTTTGGCTCTCCGCAGCCAAAATGTAAAGAGAGTCAGGACTGGTGACGCGGGAGCAAGCGACGTACAGTTGCCCGTGTGAAGCAGCTCGTCCTGAGGTCGACACCAGCTACCCTCAGTGTCTGCCCCTGCGACTTATTGATGGTCATCGCGAAGCAAACACTTACGGGGAACTGTACGCACTTGAACTGGAACGGGAAGTTATGAGGTATGAGGGGAATGAGTGGTATAAATACTGCTTCGCCGACGCCACAACCCGTAAGAATTTCCGCCTCAATGGTGTGTCTGTGGAGCGAGATGACTTTAAGGCGGAAGCATAAGCATTTCTTATTTTTATGATATATATGGCATGCTTAATTTTCCTCTTTCTTCGTTATTTAACTCAAATTGTTTACAGCAATAGCGTGCCGTTTTCGAGTTTAAATTTTGTTATACATCTATGCAGTTCTTTTTGAGTTCTGTTTGTTATTACATACAGAAAAACTCGATGAATTTTATAAGACATAGATGAAGCAGCTTAAAACTTATATAAACACATTTTTTTTAAATTGTCTTGCTCATCTCTGAAACGAATCAGCGATACAATTTTTATTAAAATGCACAACTCCATCTATGACTTTTGTAAACAACTATTAACCTCGCCAACATGATCAAATTTAAATTCTTTATATCCAAAAAGGGTTTACACAATACATGTAATTCGACTTGATATTTTTGAAATCTCATAGATGGCGCTGCTCTCTAGTTATATTCATTTCTTATATTACATTCATTCTTACATTCATTATGTTTATCAGCCTAAGTTACTTATATTTCGTGATTATTATAGTGTGAAGATAGCTTATAGCATGGTTATTAACACAATAACAACATTCAAATATGCGTCGTTAGATTACACGCTGTTACAGAATGCGTTGAAGAAATAAAGGTTCACTGCTCGTTCCCCGTAGGTGATAGCGTGATAATATGTAGCCTATGTTATGACCCCTTAATAATATTCGTGCCAAATTTGAAGTAAATCCATGTAGTACTTTTTGAGTTTATCCCGGACATACATACAGACAAACAGACAAACAGACAAACAGACAAACAGACAAACAGACAAACAGACAAACAGACAAAAATTCTAAAAACTATATTTTTGGCTTCGGTATCGATTGTAGATCACACCCCAAGTATTCTTTTAAAAAAATATTCAATGTACAGTTTTGACTTTTCTACCATTTTATTATATGTATAGATATCTTTAAACGAGCAATTCTTGTATATATATATATATATATAATCTGAATCTCGGAAACGGCTCCAACGATCAGAAAACTCGGGTTCGAATCCAGGTGTCTACAGACCAGTTTTTTTTTTTCCTTTTTTTTTCAAGTTTCTTATTTTGTGAGAAAAATTATTATTGGGAGCTCTTTTTATTTTTATTTAAATAACCAGTTCCTATTATTTTACTATTATGTCGGTAAAATTGAAAATATTATTTATGTTTCATCAGTATGTAATGTATCTAAATATAATTTAACCGAGCAAAGCTCGGTCATCCAGGTACTTATTATTTATAGAGTAATTACTATTTTATAATTATATTATTACTGCACTTCTAGACGGTGTGTTAAGGTGAAATCTACACTTGATTTTGAGTAAGACCTCTAGGATTAACTTTGAAAACCGGATTCAGTTTCGTATTTCCGTGATTCTCTAACAATCATTCAAATAGACAAAAATACTAAATATAATTAATTTATTTTTACTGTTCAAATAAAGACCCCATAATTCGGTTTCCCTCATAGAAATATTATTTCAAATATCTTTGGTTTCCCTAAATATCTCCGATATGACAGCTGTCTTCTATGGGAGAATTCTAAGTAAAAAAAAAAATTATTTTATAAAAAGTTACTAGTCTTAATATTTGAGCTAGTAAAATAAAAATAGAAGGAAACACAATAGAAATTGTCCTTCGGCTATCGATACGAGTATGGTAAAAAAAAAAAAAAAAAAAAAAACCATAAAGATAAATATGTAGATAATATAATTATATTCTCTAATTTCGTTACTATAAAATATACTATATTATATTCTTTATTGCACTTTAAAAAAAAATAATATTTTTACAATTGAAGTTGACAAAGTAAGTTGGCAAGGGCGAACTTATCTCTGAAAGAGATCTCTTCCAGTCTACCCATGATGGTGAGAGATGAAGTTAACGCGGGGCACAGTAGTGCAAAAGACGAGAGAAAAAAAAACCTAAGTACCTATATTGTATAATATATACATATATTGAACATACATACGATAAAAAACACATACATCCATACATAAATATGTACATACATACATACATATACATACATACACACATACATACATACATACATACACACATACATACATACATACATACATACATACATACATATATACCAGCAAACATTTATACATACATATATTACAGAAGCAACTCCCAATGTATAAGGTGTAGAATTCCACATCTCATACATCGGCAGTTACTTTGGAGAGAAGATGATTCCTCAACCTGTCCCTGAAAGTGCTCAATGAAGTGCTTTCTTGAATAACTTTCGGAAGCTTATTCCAAAGATTTGCAGCACGCGTAGTAAATGAATTAAGTAGGAAGTTGGTGTTATGCTTAGGGACTTCAAGCATTGTTGTGATGCAAGACCGCCTAGAGCGTGTTGGGATAGGAAGTAATTTAAAACGGGATCTAAGGTAAGGAGGTGAATTTTGATCATGGAGTATTTTGTAAAGAAAAGAAAGGATGTGCATGTCACGGCGAAGGCGGATTGGAAGCCACTTAAGTTGATTTCGAAAATAGGATATGCGATCATATTTACGTAAGCCAAAGATAAAGCGTATTGCTAGATTTTGTAGTCGTTCTAATTTATTAAGTAGTTCCTGTGTCACATCCAAATAGCACACATCTGCATAGTCAAGGATGGGTAAAAAAAGGGATTGCGCAAGCAAAATTTTGGTTTTGAAAGGGAGAAAATATTGAAGACGCTTAAGAGATAGGGGAGAGTGGGTCACAGTGAATCACGGGGTACACTGGATTATTCGCTATAACCCAGTATGTGTAAAGCTTTACGCAGACAAACAAACGCGTTGCTACTGCTCATTCAAACCCCAGTCATCTGTGCTAATCGACGACACGCTGTCAAAGCGGGACAATGTGCTGCCACATTCGGGTCAGTTAGTACGTACGAAAGTATTTTTTACGTACTTTAAATTTGTGGTATCTCTAAATGATTAAGAAATATAAATAATAGTTTTATATTTTACCCTTGTTATTTATTAAATCCGTTGCAGATAATGTCGTTTTATCTTAGTTTTGGGTATTTATTTTTTGGTTATTTTTTTTTTCTTTCATAACGGCCTATGGGTCACAATCAATCATTTTAGTTTGGGTCACATTGGACTGACGATCCAGTGTGACCCATGAAACTAAAATTGTTTTATACCGTTTTTGTAGGTAAAAATGCCTCGCAATCGAGTAAGAAAAACTAGCATTGGACTTCACACTGAAGAACAGATGAGTAATGGCTTAAAACTTATATCTAGTGGCCAAACAATAAGAGCTGTGGCTTAATTGTTACTGGTATTCCATAACAACTTTATATAGATATTATGTCAAGATTAAAAATAATCCTGATCCTGAAAAACCAATAAGGCTTACACCTAATTATGCAGTTCATAGGATATTTACTAATGCGCAAGAAAAGAATATGGTTCATTATATTGTTAAGTGCAGTCAAATGTTCTATGGACTTACTATCACAGACGTTCGTAGCCTGTTATCGTTTTATAAACTAGCGACGTTGAATAATATAAAAGTACCAGATAAATGGCATGAAACTAAGCTAGGAGGTATCGAATATCTAAATAATATCAGAAAAAGAGATAATAGAATATAATTGCAAACTCCCGTCTTTCAACCGCCACGGTGTTGGTTCATTTTTCGATAATTTGAAAATGTTATAGACGTTACGAGGGACGTTACCAACCACTTGTTACATAGTTAGTGTTTTAGGGAATGAATCTCAAGCAGGAAATAGGAATCTCAGCAATTTTTGAGAACTCAGAGAAAGATTTTATTTTTGTTTTATTTTAATTTTCTGTTAATGATTAATTAAGTAGTAAATATTTTCGTTTTTAATATTTGAATTAGCAACTATGTTCCTATTTGAGTGTCATTTATTATATGGAAACTAAAATTTCAGGACTGTTGCTTATTTTTATAAATGTTGATTAGGCCTATTTTAGGTTTATGCGACCAGTGTAGGTAATATTTAGCTCTGAGATACCAATTTTTTTTTGGTCATTTAACAGTGACTTCTGTTAATTTTTGATGAGACTGTTTTGACTATATGATAAAATACTGTCTAAACGAGTAATAATGTGTAAATATTTTCTTTTATTGCATTTTTTTTTCAAAAGATCCAGTGTGCTCCAGGTGATTCACTGTCACCCCTGAGTTGATCCAAAGTGACCCAGCCCCGGGTCACAGTGGATTATTTCCCATTTTTGTTAAAAGTGATTATTACTTGTAAATTTATGGATTACTTGCCAATAAATGCATTTTTCTTTGAAAATCAGATACTCGTATTATGATTAATTATCAAAGATTAATTATATATGCATGAACTGCGATTTGTCGGCCTTCGAAAAAAAAATGATCCACTGTTACCCAATCTCCCCTACTATAGAACATAATTTATTTTTAGTCTAAAAATAAATATAAATTTATACTTTCTTTAAAAAGAAATTAAGCAACATGAAATAAAATTATGCTTGATTAATTCAATTATAATGTAAACATTCAGTTGGTAGGTATAATGTGTAATTTTTTGTCTGTCTTATTTTCGTATCTACACCAAAACCTTTGTACCCTTACTGGTCAATATTGACCAATTGTCAATATTAATGAATAGTATATTTAATTATTATGATGATTGATTAATATATATATTTATATAAAATATATAATTATTTAAAACAGATATACTATTGATTACGAATAAATTACATTCAAAGTTGTGTTATAGAATGTCCGCGTCGTCAGTTTGCAGGTGATGATTAGATAATAATTTGATCTTATTTTATTATATTTACCTTAGAGTTTGAATTTTGTTTAGAAAAAAAATATGCTGATAATCTCTTTATAAACTGCCCTCAATAAAAATAATCATAATCATTGGACCTACCCTTAAAAATTTATTCATTCATATGAGGAAAAAAAATATAGGGGTCAAAATAATCTCTTACATTCATTCTTACGTCGTCGGTTAATGTGAGAAGACCGCATAAAATAAAAATAAGATTAACTATACTACTAATCTGATAATACTTTACAAATAATTACATAAATATACTATTAATATTAATAGTTTAGACTTAATAAGAAGCAATTCAGCATATTTACTTTTTATTATTATTATTATTCAAAACAAATTTTACTGGGCATAAGCCCTGTAGAAAAAAAAACTATTTTCTTTCAGTTATGTAAAAATTCTGTCAACAATTGATGTAGGGTATTTTAACTTTTGGGTTCGTTACAAGGTCATGACTACGTAAAATAAAGCCTCCACTTGTTCACAAAGAGGGTCAAGCTTGCTTGAAAGTAGACAAAAATTTATGTATACATATATTAATAATTATTACGCCTCGTTGAAAATTTTAAATATGTATAAGGAATCTTCTTGTACTGAATATTTAACTATTTTAAAACGTTTGTGGATTTGGTTATTAACTTAGTATATTAATTATTATAATAATACAACAAATGCGTTCTCTCTTTTTATGAGATATTTTAGTATATATCCGCCTGGACAAAGCTTCGTAATTATATTCGTGTTTCTGGAAGAAACACGAATAACTAGAACATGTTACATAATTTCTGTCAAGAACACGCAGCTATCCTTGAGATGTTTCGTTTCTTCTCCTAGGACGAGATTAATTTTTACTCATTTGGTACATGTAAACTTAGTGATGAAAACTCGTATTTTAAAACACCATCATTTGGTATCGATTCACTAATTTTATACACTGGGCCATCTTGAATTAGGTTAAAAAATAAACGTATAAAAAGTTTCATCTTACTACGAGCTTAAGCTTGCTTAATAATTTTTAACCGCCATCGAGGGGTTTATGAAAAATTTAGTATGTCCTACTCCAGAGCTTTAACATCTCTAGGTCAGATATAAAGGCTTTAGATATAAACAGACAACTTATTAATAAATAAATAGCTCTAGTGTCATCCCTATTAATATAATAATATAATGTATATAACAAAAATCATACCACTGTAAAATGGTGTATTTGAGCTGCGTCTCAATAATAAATAGTTATCTTGTGTGAAATAACAAATCGTATAATTTGAAAGCATTAAGGGTAAATGTAATTTACTATTTTCATTTCTTTTTACCGTCTTCAAAACATACAACATCGCGTGCCGAGTTAGATAAGCAATGGGCAACTGCTTAAATGAGTATCAATGGTGTAAAGAAAATAAATTACAACATTAGCGCCGCCGGTCCTTTGAGAGGCAGTTCATTTTGAACGTGTCGCATTAAAAAAAGGTCCACAAAGTATCTGAACATATTAAGTTTTATACTGTTTATTTAGTTTTGGTAATAGATTGGAGATTTTGTTTACTCATTTATTTATTTTTGTTTTTTTTTTTTTCGCACATAGAAACATACAAGCTTTAAAATACCTTAATTTGTTTACAACAATACGCTGTAACGTTACCTTCACGGTATATATAATACGTGTTTAAATGTGCTTAATATCTAAACGCCTAAACTAATTTAAATATAGTGGTATCATATCAACTGTTAAACTGAAAATAAGCACACGTGTTTTATATATTTATAACTGTATACTAGGGTAACACATCTAGTAACTGGCCATGCACCAGTAACTGGTCACTAAAATATTAAAGTCATTAAGTAAGGCTTCCAGGCAAGCAACTCCATCTAGTTTCAAAATCTTACATCAGATAGTTCATCGGAAATTGATTTTCGCCAAAAGTTGCCACTTTTTGACACTAGATGGACTTTGATCGATACACGGAGTTCAGTTGCCGGGAGCGATGCGTGCGACGAAGTTATGTGTTACTGAAAGCTTAAGGTGAGTGTCCTTTTAATTTCTTGTTTTTGCATGAGAACTGGCTGTTTTTGTTCAAGTGATGTGTTCATTTCGTTTGTTACGTAATGGCTAATACTATGTTTTGTTTGATTTATCAGCTATTACGTTATTTGTGAATATACAAAGGTGGCTAGTTACTAGACGGCAAAATGGAAAATTTCCAAAAACTGACCACCCATGTCAGTTACTAGTAAAATCGTACAATACGTTTTACAGTAATAAAATCGATTTTATGACCTAGCTCTTAAAACATACTTTGACGTGGCAAAAATCCTATTGTTCATTATGTATGTTTCCAATAACTGACATGGGTGGTCTGTAACTGGAATAACTAGTGGTCAGTTATAGGTGATCAAATTCTGTACATTTTTCGCAGGTTTTGGAAAGATGAAAAAGCGACAGTACTCGAAGCAAAGCATCGATAACGCTATAAGGTTTGTGCAGAATAAACAAGGATCTATTCGCCTAGCAGCCAAAACATTTGGGGTACCTAGGAGTAGCATTATATTTAAATTAGCTAACCTGAAAACAAAATTCAAATCCGGCCCGGATACAATTTTAACAACTGAAGAAGAAGAACATCTCGTCTACTATATCATAAGTTTAAGCCACCGTGGATTTCCCAGGAAAAAGGATGACATTTTGGATTCGGTTCAGTTCTTTTTGAAAGAAAATCCACGCCCTAATCCTTTCAAGAATGGTCGTCCAGGAGAAAAGTGGTTTTCATCATTTATGAAGCGTCATCCGAACTTAACTGAAAGAACCGCTGAAGGAGTTACTAAAGCTAGTGCATGTGTCTCGGAATACGATATACGAAAATGGTTTTCTGAAATTGAAAATTTCTTTGAGAAGGAGCATTTGTGCGAAGTTATTAAAGACCCTACGCGTATTTACAATGCAGACGAGACCTGTTTCTACATATGTCCTAATACAGGGAAAGTCATATCAGAAAAGGGGACGAAAAACGTCTACGTTGTTGAGAAAACTTCTTTGCAAGTCACTGGAAATTCATTTGATTGCCCTGTACCCTAACGCTACACGAATTTTGCAACCTGCAGATGTAGCTTCATTTAAACCTATTAAGTCTGGATGTAAAAAGCATTTAAGGCTTTGGTACGCAGAAAATGAAAACGGGGCTGTGTTGAACAAACAAAATTTTGCACCTTTACTACAGAGAGTTGTTGAGTCATCTACAAATCCCAGCATCGCTAAAAACGGATTCCGTACAACGGGACTCTTTCCTTTTAACCCTGACGCTATAAATTATGACAAGTGTTTAGGCAACAAAAAGGATAAAAACTTATCCGCTATTGCAATAACACCACCATTTAATACTATGATACAGTCATCTCTGAACTTTAACGACTTCAAAACAATTGTTGGTGCAGAACGTATCACCGTGTTTGAAAGTTCTCAAGAAAAAGATATACATTTTGAGAATGAAGAGTCACGCGTGATTTTCAATTTATGGAAACAATTTTTGAAACCTGAAGAATGTGACTCGAGAGATCCTGATATTCTCGATTTACCTATCTTGGACAGAGAAGAACCATCTGTCAACACGGAAGAAAGAAATGATTACTATCTTGATGAAGCTACTGGTGAATTACACAAAAAAAGAAATAATATTGAACCCCTACCATCAACATCAAGCTGTGACCCTAATAAAAAAATTACTGTTTTATCCACCGGGTCGTTTTCTGATTATCTGAAAAGAAAGATGTGGCCTGCTTCTCCCAAGCGGAAAGGTATTAGGAAAACTGAACGAATCCCTTACGCACTTACATCTGATACTTACCTAAAAATTATGAAAGAAAAAGAAGATAAAAAGAAAGAGTTGCAGTTAGAGAAGGAAAATAAGAAGAAAATCAGAGAAGAGAAGAAAGCCTTATCTGAAAATAAGAAGAACAAAGGGAAAGGTAAAAGAACTCGATTACAGCAAACGGAACCAGAAACCAAATCAGATAAAAATATCAGGAGTGATACTTGTTTGGACGAAGAGATGACAGATAGCGTACTAAGCCAAGTAAATATTGATAAATACAGACTATGTTCCGGTTGCTCCCGTACTATATACGGCGTGAATGTCTTGGAATGTGTCATGTGTGATAGACAATTTCATGATAATTGCGTACCAAATCATCATAAAATTCACATACCTTTCGATGAAGATGATTATGTCTGCCATATCTGTTACCAGCTCAACAAATCTAGGTCTTCAACAGATGAATTGTTTGAAATGTTTCAAGAAGAAGCCAAAAAATGTGGCTTTTAACTTTTAAGATAAAAAATATTACATATATTATGAAAACGAAAGTTCCTATGTTATTTTATTTTTAAATAAGGAAAAGACTGTTTGTTAAAGCATAGAATGCTCATTTTGTTGTTTTTTTTTTTAATATATTTTTGTGTCAAAAGAATGCCTTTGTTTTCATTTTCAACAGGTAGAAGTATTTAACGGTCCTTTGATGGTTATTTACCGAGATTGGGGTATTAAACTCACTTTTGATTCAGGCGGTCAGTTATTGGATTAAATACGGCCAGTTTTTGGAAAAGAGAGGTCAGTTATTGGTAAAATACTACTTTTTATTTACGGTTGTATTTACTTTATAAAAATACTTCGTGAACCATTCCTTGACAAGAAAATATCAAAGCCTCATTATTCCTTATATACAATCAGAAACTTTTTTTTAAATATATTAAGTATTGTAGAACTTATGGACATATTTCTGGAAAACGGTCGTTAAGTGGCCAGTTACTGGATGTTTTACCCTATACTGTATTTACAATTTATACTTTCGAGGAGGCTTTTACCCTGAGGGGGTCCACAAATTAAGCATGCATGGTTAATTGATTATAGAATAAGTAGTAAAATGATTTAATTTTACTAACCAATAAATTGGCAACCCATAATGTAAATATATTGTAAATTACTTTTATGTGGAATAATAAAGCTATTTTATTTATTTATTATTTATTTATTTACTATACTGTATCGGTTGATACAGTATAGTATACAGTTATAAATATATAATAAATATCTAAACCACCCACTGCTGAGCGAAGGTCTCTTCTCCATATATAGTAGAAGGGTTGGAGCTTAATCCAGTACGCTGCTCCACTGCGGGCTGGTGGAGAATTGCCCTACCATTAGTAACAATCGTTATCAGCTGTCTATGATGACAAGCGAGACCGACGGCTTTACGTGCTCTCCTAGGCACGTTGGGGAGATCCATAAGGACATACAAACAGACCGGAAACAAATATTTGTACAAATATTTAAACAAATACAAATATCTGTTCCGAGCGGGAATCGAACCCGCGACCACCGGCCCGCGGCGTTGAGGCAGCTACTCGCATCACTAGACCAGAACGGTTGTCATATTTATAGCACATTTTTATTATTATTAAACCATTTTGATCTGAAATTAAATAATCTATAAATGTCCACAACTGGGAAATTTTCTTTAAAAGAAAAATAATTAGAATTAAAACTTAATCCAACTCGATAGTTCAGTACGGGTTAGCGGATAAGCCGGGACAAATGACAATACTTGCTCTCGAATGCATGATGGGTAGACCTACAAGGAATAATGGACAGACCAGATACAAATATTTTCTTTTTTATATATTTTATGATGTTCATCGCTTTGGTGTATTATTCGAGTTGCTTACAAAATAAATCATTCTTGAAATTGCTTATATATTTTTTTTATCTGTTCTGAATTTATTATTCCATTTTGTAATTTTATTATGAGAATTATCCATATTTACATTAGTTCAATTATTTCCTTTATTTCATTTTCTTGTCACAATTTTACTAAGCGTACAAATTCAATATACATCGATATCTATTTTATATATATAATATATCTAGAAAGTATTTGTATTAATTTAGAATCTATATATCTTCTTTAATCTAGATAGCAACGAGGAAAAAGGATAAATTCTTACAAATTAATTGCTAAGAGCAAGTGTAATAATTTTTCCTGTACAAAGTCTACAGAGAAAATAACGTGAGAAAACCTATATTTCTTAGAATAAGTTTTCATTCTACGAACATAGTCGTCGATTAAATTCTCGCTCCAATAAATAATAGGAAGACGTTTCTTATAATATTTACTTTTAATATTAGCTCAAATATTACCACTTAAAACTATTTTAAAAATACTCCTTGATACTTAAAAATATACTGAAAATATGATTTATACTTAAAAACAATAATAATATTTAATTTGGTTTTGTAATAGTAAACGTTTCGTATGTTTATTTTCTTGTACTGTTAGGATGGCTCTTCGTGGTTCCATTGTAAAAAAAAAACACTTTTATTACAGCTGTAAATCAATTTAATTAAACTGTTGTTTACTTAAGATTCGACTCGAACTAGAATAAATGCATTTTGCCTTTTTATAAGTTCGGCATAAATGTGGAAGCGACGGGGTTTATCGCTTACTAAACATTGTATGTAAGTTTCCATTTGCTTTCGTTGCATTTTTACAATATAATAATTATTCATAACAGTACGTATCGTTCTACTAAATTAATATTTATAAAAACTATAGTGGACTAATACAATTTATACTTAGCTAATATTATAAATGAAAGAATATTGTTTTAAATCGAAGGGTGCTTCGAATTTTGAATTGATCATCTAGTTTAATATAAAGTTTTATTAAGGATATCTTCTGTATATGTTACAGTGAATGTCCGAAGCGTAAGCATTAAATGAATTGGTGAACTCATTCTCACATAAAGAATAAAAGGACACGCACAGTAACACACACATAAATATTTAGTTTATTGTGTTTTCAATTACAAGGCATTAATATTTTTCCCTTTGAGATTTTTTACCAACAGTAGTTGTATAGAGCTCACAGTAGAATACTACACCAAATGTACGTAGCGATGTGAAAGCCTGACACATACTCGCTATAAGTTCTCGCGACAGACACCTATCATCTTTTATGTAGAGAAATGAGGACGTTTTATATACGCACCTGCTTGCTTTTTTCAATTCTTTAATGAAGATAATTAGGGTGTTATTTTTATTCTATCATATATCCTTTGAGCAATATTTGTGCAAAAATATGATATTATATCTCGTGAGATTTAAAACTCAACCGAGATCTCGTAAAATCATAAATCTAATCTCAGAACATCGCGTTTAACGATACGCGTTTTGAGAGTTTGGGGATTTTTTACGAAAATGTAAAAAAATATTACTAATTTCCGTAACTGATTATGTTCATTTAAAAAATAAATGAAATCTTTACGTAATACACCATAAATCATTTTTATTCATACCATTAATTATAGTCTTAACTTCAATCACAACAAAATCATTATAGTCAGTCTTATGTAAACGCTTATTTTAAGTTAATTCTTAATTTATTAATAAAGTTATTGAAAAACTATTTTTAAACCGTTTTTATTTTAATTATAGAAATAATTATTTTAGAAGTGGAAATAGGAAGCGGATAGGATCTTTAATAGCTGGGAGAAATTACAGAAAATCATCAACAATACCACCATCACCACTATCACCATCATGTTTTGTATGAAATACTTTTGAATAAATTAAGCTAAATTCCTAATAATACAATTAATACAGAATGCTTAGCAATTTAAAAACAAATCAGTTTTCGTTTATATCAACCCCTGGGTCACCGATTTCGACCCCAAGGGGTCGATATCTACCACTATGGGAATCCCTGATATAGCATATCCATGTGTATATATTGTACTATATTCTGTAATTTCAAAAATATTTATAGAGACACTCGATATGTTGTTACTGTAGTCGCGAGCCGGAACCAGAGAGGACGCTTTTCGTCTATGTCATAGATTCTAAAAACGCCGTCTCTATCATCTACCGATCTAAATGGAGACAATAATAAAAAAATGATATATAGAGCACATATTATATTTACTACTAAGGTCAAGGATTGAGATATGTTTATGTGATTTACAATAGAACTCCTTAATTATATTATTTATTTACTTACTAGAATTATTAAACAAAAAATAAAAACTCACTTTGTATAAGTATAATATATAGCTAGATGTATTTTTATAATCACCCGACTATTAATGTTCTTGATTATTTAGATATCATCTTTTTTTGTGTGACGCGTTTAATTGTAAAATAGTAAAACAATTAAATACTTATTTTTATATTATTTTGTTAGAAAAATACAATTACAAGATCTATATGTTATAAACTTTAGTACATAAAAGTAGTAAAAATTATAATACGTTTTAAAAAATGTCATTAAATTTAATTTTCAGGTATACAAATCATTCAACGTAAGAATTTAAGAAATATTACGTGGTATTAAGGTAAGCAAGGTAATATCGGGCATTTAGTAGCTCATAGACGCTGCCTCGACGGCAATATTTCACATTACAAGCGGGTGTCACGACAGAATTAATGAAATCCTGCCCCTCGTCCAGCCCTCTTAATAGTCTCTCCGAACGATTACCTTCACGGAACGTTTCATATAATTTTTCTTTTTTTTTTTTTTTTTTTTTTTGTTAATATAGAATTTAGGTTTATGATTTCGCATTCGTACCTTTTAAATAGGTATGCAGTATATAATAATACTTTTAAATGTGTGACATATTTACCGTAGCAAGTTTTATTTTAATTTATCGAGTGTAATACAAATAGTCCATAAATTTAATTTAAAGTTTCTTTATAGTTATTAGTTAATAAAATCTGTGACTGGAATTTGTTGGAATGAGACACATTTTAAATCTTAAAAGTTATTAAAAATATAATATATCGGAAAAGATTGGTTTTATGATCAGTCAGCTCGTAACCACGATGGTTGCAACTTCGTCGAAACATCGAGCAAAAATTAAAGGTACCTAATGTTACGTGAGAACCATAAATAAATAAAAATGAGTGATTTAAATATGACGTAATTTTAGAATACAAAATAATGTAAATTTTAAAATATACATATGACTGAAAAGATATTTAATTGAAAAAATATCAAAGGTACCTAGCAACTTTTCGAGCTTCACTAATTCTTCGTACAGGTTTGTCTGTGGTGGAAAAATCTCAAAGGATCAGTATGGCAACGTCCTCCTTTATTTACCTTTGTGCCTTAATAAAATCGTGCATAACGCCATTAACGTCAGATTTCACTGGATTATCTAATGTTCACCATATGGCAACGATATTTAAAATATATTTTTGATTTTGCGCTACCTTAATAAGTTTTATAGCCTCAGTTCTGATTGAATCATAACCTTATCAGGGTCACGTTAGCGTAGCGAGATTTTTTTTTTATTTGATAAAAGTGTTTACAGGAATTTTTTCATTAGTGACTAAGATTTGTAAATAATATTTTTGTCTACTATTTCTTGATGAACTAAAAATTGACAAAATAAAGTAAGGAAATCTTATCTGATACTTCAACAGCCGTGAAGATTGTAAATAAGCAAACTATTGAATCTAATACTAACAACCTAATAAATTTAGGAAGATAATTTAAGCGACACTTACCTTTAATAAAAAATTTAATTATAGTAGCCAGAGTTATTTAGTCGTTATCTATAAAATAATTGTTCATTTTTGTATTACATATAACAATGAATATTCTAAATAAAATAAATTTATTATGTTTAATATTGATTGTCGAAATTATCATCAAAATTTAATTGTAATTTTTGTCGGGATTGCACTCACCAATTTTCTCACTGCCCTAATCGCCTTGTGATTTATTTAATTAACCTGTACTGATTGATGCAACTAAGAGTCATTCAGGTAAATAATTAATTGAAGAATCAGTTTAGAAATGCTTTTGGATTCATAATCATTCGGCTGCAAAACGACGGATGTCACGAGCATTTTGCAGTTCGCGTGCGGGAATATTTGAACGATACATACCCAGATAGGTGGATTGGGCGCTTGGGTCCAATTTTATGGCCACCACTATCGCTTGACTGGACTTTTTTTTATTGAGGATGCATTAAAGAAAAAGTTTATAATAAAACAGTGTCGACAATCGAAGAATTGCACACACGTGTGCAATTAGCCGTTCATGAAATTGAAGTATGAGGCTATACACGCCGTATCAAAAGATCATTTATAAGGCGATGCCGAGCCTGCATTGCTGCCAATGGAGGACATCTTGAACATTTAGTTTGATGTAATAAATGCATTTTTATTATAATAACCTTTGTTTTTTTCTTTATCCTAACATTTAAATGACACAAATGTGAATGACACAAAACAAACTTACCGTCCGTGATAAGTTCTTTCGCTCCTACAAAGTAATTTTGCTTGTCAAGCACTAATTGTTATACCTTTTTAGAAACTAAATAAAGTAAGCATTTTTTTATAAATAGGTGCTGGGCAATTCTAGTGCAGTACATTTTTTTCACAATCAGTGCTTAAACCTTGACAAAAAGTAACGAATAAAAATAAAAATAACTTCTAACACTACTTTTCATAAGTTTAGGATAAATGATGCCTGAAATAGTAATTTCATTACATAGTAAAAGTATTCTCGAGTAAAATAAAATAAAACGTGCTCTTAAATACCTTAATTTGTAAAAGTTATGACCAAATTCTAGTAATTTGGTCACGGTAGATTTTTTAGAAAAAATACAAAAATATTCATAATTTTTACAGTGTTGGCAACCCTGACATAAAAAGTACATTTTCTTGAAGCTCAACATCAGGGCTACCCCCAGTTATCGGATTAATATTATATTTACGACACATTCTGTATATTACGCAATTCTTATTAATATTCGACCTGAACTTTGAAGTCATTCAACGAAAGTTTTGTAGCCGATGATATGTATTATATTTAAACTTTGATTTTATCTAAGATCAAAGAAAAAGATTGGAGAATAGATTATAGAGAGGTCAACGTTGTAGATATATTTCTTAATTATTATATTTTAACATAGAAATAAGTGTCTAAACTCAATTAAATTATATCTGAGGTGGTAGCAGTATACATAAAATATAAGTGCAAATTTAAAAAGTTATCTTCTAAAACAATGTATAAAATAAAAGTGTACAGGGGACGCTTTAAACCGTCGAGCTGAAGAACTCGGAAACAAAAGAGTACTTGAATTTAACGAAAACTTATGATAACGAGGATACTGGTTTCTCTATAAATTTTCCACTTTAGATTTATTCAGAAAAAGAAAATTTTATACACTAGAACTTTGCTCGTAAAATTAGTTTTTGTTGTGTATGTCTACAAGTAATAAATGAATATTAATAATTCCCACCCTTTCCAACCGGTGACAGTTCACCGGTGGGAAAGGGCTCTTCTCTAACTGAGGAAGAAGTATGAAAACATGATGTACGAAAACATGAAGTATAAAGGAGTATGAAAACAATAGCTGGGAATTTCTCTCGAAACATGAAGAGTTCCTTCAGGTTTTTCATCAAAATCAAGCATGAGATAAGTTTTAAATTAAGTACTTGAAAACTCAACGGACTGATTTCAGTCACAAACTGTTACACATTTTTTCCACTAAGATATTTCAGCAAAAATTACGGGATTCTCAGTTTCAGTCTCTGTCAAAATATGTACTATTAATAGGGAATAGTTCACTAGCTTTCGAAATTGTTTATAATACGTAAAATTTGGTAAGGTTATTTTACGAGAAATACAAAGCGTACAATTGAAATGTACCCTTTATCGTAGAAAATAACTTTCAATTAAAAAATAAACATAGTATAGTTCGGTCTAACCTATTGTTTCATAGCTTTTGACAGTATTTTTTGAAAATAAATGCTACGCTAATTTACTGTCTTCTCGTTTAATTCGCGTTGAATAAATAACAATCACATGTTGTCCACTATACGTTTTTAAAGCCTGGCCCATTACTTAAAGCCGATTTATGAGAAACAAAATTATTTCACAGTTAAGTAATCGCAATCGAAATTATTTTTTGTATTTAATTTATCAAGCCAAATGTTGAGTGCATATTATCCACATTAACACACCTCATTACACCTTTCGAACCAAATAGTATTCATCAAAAAAGGAAAAAAAATATATCATTTGCTCTTTTATATATTGGTTTTATACTTTTAATTGGTTCTCAATTATAATAATTATAATTTTATTATCGTATGTATTTAAGAGTAACTCATAACATATTTTTAATAAACGTATTCGCAACGTCTTTCCACGCCTAACATTGATAATAAACGCCTTTTAACCTTTAAGTAGACTCATAGTAGCTAAGCTCTAATTCGTATCATTTACTAAATCTGGACGGATCACATCCATAATTAAGTTAAGAGAAACAAGTTCAAAAGAATGTATTTAATCCAGCTTAGCTAATTAACAAGAAATTTTACATCAGATCTTAAAAAGCTACAGTAATAAGTAATTACTAACCATTAGAGAAACTGCGTCGCAAGGAGAATAAAATTACCGTTTACTGAATGTTTGACTTACAATTTATCTAAATTTAAGTACAACTTTAAAACCATCTATACAAATAGTAAATACCAATCCGTACTAAATCTTAATAATATCTATAGTGATAACACTTATTAAAAATAAAATTACAATAAACAAATTATTTCGATATCTATAAGAAAATACGTTATTGATGAGTGAGACATAAATTATAGATTATTAATATATAAATAGATTATATCTTATAGATTTGGTCTAATTATTATTATTGCCGTATGGTAACCGGCAGAGAAGAATAGTTCCGACCTCTTTCTTGCCGAAGTTTCGTAAACGGCGACTAGGGCCATAGGGGTTCGAACAACTGTGCACCAATCAAGACGGTGATGGGCAGCAACGTCACCATATCCTGCCACAACACACTGCGCCAACCCACTTGCCAAGCGTGGCGAATATTGAAAACCCCCCAGAGATCCTGGGCCTACGTTCGGTGGTGTCGGTGGTGATCTAATTACTTCAGCTAAAAAACGGTTCGGCCGTTTATTTTATAAATAAAAGAAGCATCATGCATGAGATGAAAAATATTAATGACGTAATTCTGTTTAATGTTGATTCAACATTTTGGTATCTGTTTTGTACCTAATATAATTTTAAGACTGACCGATACCGATCTAAAAATATTATGTTTCTCATATAAATAATATTTACACTAGGAAAAGCTTTTTAAATATTCAACCCCTTAGATAATCAAATAGAGGATGCAAGTTTTTATAAAAGTTCATTATGTTTGATGGTTCCTGAAATGTTTCCGTTGGGAAATCACATGGGAGATAAGACAATAATAAAAAACAAACACAATTACAAAAAAAAACACAAACAAGTTCATATTCTTAACCATTACGAGAATGTTACCAGTTGTTATACAGAGGGAAAACAATTTTTAAAATTCAGTACGCCGGTCATCAGTGTGGCACACATTTATACGAAAGCTACGGTTGTCCTGTGATACCCTGGGTCTATTTGTACAGATCGAGTTTACAGATTATATGTTTCGACGTTTTTGTTACAGTAGAGCTCTAACAAAGTCCTGTAAATAGTATCGTTATATTTTAATAAGTACTAGACTAATTGATTTCGACGTCAGCATGTTCAAACAAAATTAAAAAAAAGTTTTTACAAATTTTATCATCAGTGCAGATAGTTTTAATTGTTCATTTTGTTTTGGGTACTCTTCTCGCAGAATATCTCTTGACCATACTTACAAACCGCTGTATATTAAGTTAATTTTATTAGGAATCGATTTTTTTTTCTTTTTGTTATTAGAGAATTTTACACAATTATAAAAGATTCAACTAAAAAAATAAAATAAAAAAATAATTTTATTTCTGTAAGACAGTTTCAAAAATTAAAGATTTTTCTCAAAATTTGCTTGAATAACACTAATTTCATTGATTCAATTATTTTAAATTTTAATTATCTTAAATTTAAAACAAACGAAACATAAAACCAATAAATATTACTTAATATTAAGTTGAAAAAAAAATTGTGACAATTATTATTTGTCATTGCGTCCATTCGTTACATATATTATTGGAGTTATCAGGGGAGTGGACACCTGATGTCCACTGACACCTGATGTCACCTATATAGTATATAGTCTTAATTACACACACGATACTCTTATAGATGTAATGTTTAATATTATGTATAAGAAGTAAATAGTATAAAAATATTATATCAAACTTATCGTTAGTAGGTACCTATAGTTTTTGATAAACGTAAAGGCTTTTTTAAGTAATTCAATTATTTTGGGTTATAAATACGCCGTTATTTTAAATTATTACGATTTATATGATATCAAAATAATTATATTCATACATTTGTATACAAAAAACAAATAAAATTCAAATAATGAAGTTTCGTTTTCCTTATCAATTCCATTGGGAGTTTGGTTGGTACAATTTCTTATTCTGCTTACACAATACGAGTATATAATAAGATAAAGGGCAATATTTTATAAAGAATTGTACAATCTTATATTCGTTATAAGATAGATCGACGACGCTTCGGAGCAGTGGTCACAACAAAAGTGGTGGGCAACTGGCGAATGTGCCGGTTGCGGACAAATATTTCTACAGGCCTTACAGATATACAAAAATGTCATGATCTGGGCGATTACGCTTATGTTGTATCATCATTGTATGGGTGTTTTCGGACCCCCTACACAAGTATATCATCCTTTTGGGGGCCGTTGATTGTAAAGAGTTTATTTATTTATTTATTATATGTAAAGAAATTCAAGTTCCGAAAGTTTGTATTAGACGAGATAATTATTAATATTTGATACGAGAAGACGTTCAACATACATTTTATTATTATATACATTTCAAATCGTAGTTACTATACCATGTAAAGTAAAATAACAATAAAATACACAAAACATCGAAACTATACCTATTATTTTTATTGTAATAATTTCTATAATAAGCTAAGGTATAAAGATTCGTAATTAAATAGTAACTAGCTAAAACTTAACGCGGGAAGAAAAAAAAACGGAATCCTGTTTAAGTGATAAGAAGGAATGAATAGAGTTGTCAGGAGCGCGAAGCGAGACTGGAATAAGTAGGTCAATCGATATGCCACAACCCTCCGAAATGGTGATTAAAATAGCAATAAGTATTGACAAATGATGTCGCATCTGTTTCACATTGAGCAAGAATAAGACGCTTATTAACTGTCTTGATATTATAATTTTAAATTAAAATAACAGGGTTATTGTATAAATTTTAAAACTACCCTCTATTTCGATAAGGCTTCCAAAAATGCTTAGCGAATTTATGGAACGACTCATCCGCCCGTGGCTTCACCCGCGTGGATGTCGGTTATCGCGACCAAAAAAGTATCCTATGTTACTTCTAATACCTCCCAGAAATTGTGTGCAAAGTTTCATGATGATCGGTTAAGTTGTTTTCGCGTGAAAGCGTAACAAACTTACATTTCACATTTATATTATAGGTAGGAATGTAACATCAAAAAATATTTAAAAAAATCTTGGAAACACTAATATACTACAGGTACTCAACGGAGACAACCAGAGTTACCAATTATTAATCTCTTACTGCTGAGTAAAGATGTTTTTTTATTTTATTTTATTGTATCTATATATAACAGAAAAGGAGGTTTTTAAATCATATCTGTATATTTTTTCATAATATAACAAAAATATTTTAATAAAAAGTTAAATTTGACAATATTTACTTTTTAAAAATAATTATAAAATTCATATTAATTAATTCTTTAAGTTTATTTTATGTTAATTAACACAATTAAAGTAGGATAATATGTAAGTTTAAAGTATTTAACTATTAGTATAATATAGTCTGCTAATATATTTTAGTAGGTCTAAAAACTGAGAGTAATGTGTTAAATCAAACACGTTTATATTAAAATTTTTACATCATAAGCGTATAATGGAATCGATCAGAATTCACGTTTGAATTCTCGTATGGAGTCTAGACATGTGAATGGTTTGCTGAAAGGACAATTTCCTTTACAGCTAAAAGCGGACTGGTGTCCATGGATCAAGATTGATCTTATACGTGGAACTGGTATTTTCTGCATTTTATTCTCTTCTCATTTTATTCTGCATTGGTATATTTTGCATTACATTCTAATAATAGACGTTATTTACTTGAAATAAATTATTATTTTTATTTATTGTTTTTTATGTTATCTTTGTAATTTAATTTGTTATGGAGAAAAAGTAGTTTTTGCAATAACACCCAAACCTACATAAAAGTTGTTTTCGTAATTTGATAAAATCCGTTAAGCAATAAGTGAAAGAGGTTTTTAAATTCTTAAGGGTTCAATCAAGTTAACATTGTTCAATTGTTACATTAAATTATTTTAGCTATAATTTAAGTTTTTGTCATGAATCTTATTATAGTAAATGTTTGTATAAAAGGGGTTTTAAAATACATAATTTCGTATTATTCAATAAAGAACTTTCACAACATTTTTGTCGAAATCAAAAACAAAAGTTCCCTTATGAAACCTTTTCTTCGTTAATTACAGTGTGGACTACTGCTAAAAAGAACAGAAGAACCTTAAAAAGCGTTTTTCTTTTCTTAAAACATTGGATGAGCTGGCTGAATGCTGGGCGATCTGAATGAGTTCTCTCGACTGGTTGGTCTCGGTAAGAATTTGGACAAGACGAAAGTTATGTTCAATAAACAAGTTATGGCGAGACCGACATTTAAACTTGGGCCGGGAATCGAACTCATAACCCTGAAGCAGAAGAAAGAAAAGCACGGTAATTGCCAATTGCACCAACGGACCAGTCGAAATTGTACAGGATTACGTCTACCTAGGCTATTCAATCTCACTAGGCCGAAAAAACTTTGAGAAGGAATCCAGCGAAGGCTGGACGGTATTTGGTAGTCTTCGACTTGAAGATTCCGCAATGCTTAAAGAGTATTCGAGTAAGACGTCCTACCTGTGTTCACATATGGTGTCAAGACGTGGACACCAACGACGGGACTAGTACACAAATTTAAAGTCAATATAATATATACAATCAATAAAAATAATATATATAATCAACTTGCTATGGAACGGACTATGCTTGGAGTCTCTCTCAAGAATAAAATCAGAAATGAGATTATCAGCGAGAAAAACGAAGTAACTGATATAGCCCGTATAATCAGCAAGTTGAAGTGGCAGTGGGTTGTTCACGTATGTTGCAGGACCGACGGTCGCTGGAGCAGACTTGTCCTGGAGTGGAGACTGCATATCAGCAAACGCAGTGTGGGGCGTCCTCCGGTCCGCTGAATCGACGATCTGTGCCAAGTCTCCAGCGGAGGCTGGACCAGGATTGCGGTCAACCGGGGAATCCAGCGCAAGCTTGGGGAGGCTTTTGTCCAACAGTGAACTGCGATAGGCTGAAGCGAGTGAGCACACTCTTTGCAGAAAAAGAAGCCTTGTGCAGCAGTGGGTCACTAAGAGACTGTTATGTTCTAACTAATAATTCTGTATTATTTTTATTTTACTAGTTTGTAAATATTGGTACAACTTACAAAGTGTAGAAAATAAAAAATGAAAATTTTATATCGAATATACTTTGCATTTGTGGCAAGATGGCATGACTTTCGGCATTTAAGAGTGGACCGCCATTAGGCTCCTCGGCAAAACACCTTTGTGCTCTGATAAAATTTATAACGGCTCAGAATATTGAAGCAATACAACAACAGAGACGTTGGGAATAATAGCTAATGAACCCTTCTCGAGTTATTTCAATAGGCCTGCCTAATGTCGAAGTTCGAATACCGGGTATCAACTTTTTAACTTATTGAGAAAACTTGGAAACTTTAAATAGGGTAATTTGAGTGTTCACAAACATTCCTTAAACTTCAAGGAAGGTGTAATTAGATTAAATATTATGTCGGAAGGGGTTTGCGTGAAAAATGTTATTACATTTAATAAAAAGTATTCAACTAATAAATTGCAGAGAATTTTTTATTTAATTATTAATATAATAAATAAACAGTACTTTATTAATTTAATTGATAAACGTAAATAGTTTCAAATTACATATAATTCAAATAAAATTTAATTCAGACCTAAAAAAAATATACCTAATATTTTTTTTTTTTGGTCTGGATTATCAATTACCATTACAAATTATCAATCCGAACAAATTTGATTTAAATGGAAACTAATAGAAATTTATTTTATAAAAAAATTGCTATAGGTAGGTAATGGTACTACATATTTTACAAAAAAAATCTGAACCTACTTACACAAGAATTTTCTGAAAACTTCTGGTGGCAGACAAATTAAAAGTAGATATTTGTCGACAATTAAGGCGAGGACACTTTAAATTAATTTCATAAAAGAGAAAGGGCCAGTCAAAATTATTATGTCGATATAATCTCATTAACATTTGATGACGCTCGTCTTTAGATAGCTTTAACAATTATTTTTAATTCATTAAAATTAAAATTATTATCTAAAACAAAGACAAACGCTTTTTTTCATTTTGTCTTTTTTAGAAACGATCTAAAGATATCATTAATAAAAAAATAATTTTTGATACACGCCCAAACTCTTTGGATATGCTCAGCTGCTAATAATGAACATGCCTTAGAAGTTAGAAGATAATGTTTGTAGTTAATAAAATCAAGCAATATAAGATCTTAAGAATTGTTATTCGTTTTATATTATCATACTTAAATCGATGGTGCAATAAGGTTATTTCTCTTTTCTTCAGTCTTTAGTAACATTTGAAGTCAAAAATCGCTAATTTTAGTATAATAATTATTTGTTTTTTTACTAATTTATATAAAGCTTCTGAACTTAATCAACCTGTAAACATCCCACTAATGGGCAAAGGCCTACTCTCCGTATTGAAGAAGGATTTGAGCCTAATCCAACGCGTTGCTCCACAGCGGGTTGGCGGATATTTTTCCATATCATGACTATAGATTACTAGCAGATGTCAGTGATAAAAGACGCCTATTTGTGCTCTCCGATGCCCGGTGGGGATACACAAAAGAAATCAGACCAGAAACAAATATTTGTACAAATACAAATATCCGCCCCATGCGGGAATCGAACCTGCGACTGCCGGCGTTGAGGTGACTATTTGCACGACTACACCAGAACACAACACAACACAACAACAGAACACAACACACCAGGTTGTCACACATTTTCACATCAAAAAATGCCAAACTACATTTTTTACATTTAAGTAAAGAGAAATTGGCTTTATAAAAATCACTAAGGAAAATTAAGTCATTTTGTAAGTACGATTGTCAACATAATTTCATATACTCGTAAGTGTGGATTTTTTTTATTCTCTTTTTTAGACATTTATAACATAGTGATGTTAGTGATAAAACTATGATTAAATAAATAAATAAATAAATACATAAATAAATAAATTTATAGTATAGTACCTAGCAGTAATTCAAGATGTGTAGACTAGATGGTAGACAAAGAAATTGTTAAATACTTTTACAGTCATTTCTTCACTAAAATTAAACAAGTATGAATGGACCCTTATAAGGAAATCGCCATGTACACCGATTAACTCATATACCTACCCATGGTGGTAGAATAAAACATTTTTTCAGAGGATAATATTTTTAGCTATTTTTTTCATTTAGTTATTATTTTTGTACAAGACAGTCATCGACAGGAGAGTAATTGATCTAGGGATATACCTGACATGAAATTCTCTGTCTAAAGATGTACAGATAGAATATTTCCTAAGCTCTTTTGTTTTGTTAAATCAATGTTTTGACAGATTGTTTTTTTTTTCAGTTTTACTTTATTTGTGTATTCTTGTTTGTAACAGAACAATTTTTATGATTTGGGTCGCAAGTCTCTATTCAAAAGCTACTACTTTAAATGAGTTCAAATAATGATTAATTTTGCACTAGACCACAGTATAGTAATATATACAGTATTGTAACTCGACCGTATCTTTTAAATAAATGCCTACAGTGCTACGTGGTGCTACAGCGTGCTGCAGCCGCACGCTACGTAAACTGCTAAACAAAAACTGTCACTGCGGCACAGTCGCGACTGTATGCGTCCCGAGCGTATCCCGAGATCGAGGCGCGTAGACATAGCTCGCGCTTCGTCCCTTTGTATGAAATTGGAGTACTGTATATATTACTATACTGTGACTAGACAGTGGAGATATTTGTTGAAAATTAATTAATTCACAATTAACATCACTACATATTATAAAATCCAAAGTCTTCCTCCGCGTCTGTCTGGTTTAAACTTCTGCACGGATTTACATGCGGTTTTCATCAAGAGTGATTCACTATTTCCAACTATTTTTTATGACACAATAGTAAATCTTGATAGTAAGTTCAATAATAAATTTTGATTAGGTACAACCACAATCGTAACGCTAAGCTTAAAGCAGCGATTTTTATGCGATTTATTGCAACGCTCGTAGTAGATAAATAAAAATCCCTCACTTCACTTGCTTAATAATAAACTCAGTTTTATCTAAATGCAATTTTATCCAGTCTAGACTATAGTATATAGACCATTTAATATTTCAAAGGATGTCTCTTAAATTTGTACTAGGTAGATCGTGCAGCGGTTGTGCTCCCTGTGGGATTGTTGCTACGCTCTTTGTAGTTTTCGCATATCTAAAAAGACAACATACCGTTCCCAAAAGATTAAAGACTAAAATATCAAGATGGATCTAGTAAGTAAATACGCAACTAATTTATAATATACTCGACGTCTCTCAGGTTTCACCCGCATTGAGTTTTCAATTTTTTTTTTTTATATATTACCTACAATGCGGGCAAACGAGCAGACGGGCCATCTGATGTTAAATGGCTACCGTCGCCCATGGACATCCGCAACATAAGAGAAGTTGCGGGTGCGTTGCCGGCCTTTAGGGAAAAGGTGTCTGTACACACGACGCTTGAAAACCCCCAAATTATAGCGTTCAGGGAAAACCTCAGGATGAAGGTAATTCCACAGCTTACATGTGCGCCGCAAAAATGCGCACGAAGCTCGCACATTGGTTGCAAACCAGGCATCCAAGTGGTGTGGATGAAATTTAGTCCTTCGGCGAAGGGTGTGGTGATAAAAACGCGACCAGCAGTAATTCGTAGTATCGCTTTTAGTTGTGTCAATTCAACAAACATTATTTCGCCAAATTGGGTTCTAATACTTCTCAAATTGATTGACATATAGCGACACTTTTTACCGGAGATGAATGCAGGGTAATTAACAAATACTTCATGGTACAGACGCTATATATGTTTACCTACCTATATACAAGCCACACGCTATGTCGGCTCGGTTTGATTTGCGGCCCTGTGTTACTGCTATGAGTAAGTGACGAATTTTAAGGCCTGTGCTGTGTTTTTTTCTAATAGTGAATGAAAAAAAAATATATTATAGATTACAAACGAAAAAAATATGATTGGTCACGGACGTCTAGTCCGATGAAAATTTAAAATAATAGAAGTTTACTTTTTCCCTTCTAGTGTTTTATTTACATTTTATTATATTTGACACGCGTGTTACTTAAACAATACATATATAAGTGTTGTGATTTTTATTAATTTAATTGTAATTTACGATAAAAAAGATTGTATTATTTCATTAAAAATTATAATTACTTTTAATTTTAGTTTTAAAAATTGTAATATACTGGCAACTAAATTAATTTCATTTAAACCAATCGGAATCGATTACAGTGGGGGTATGTTAAGTGGGTACAATTTGTTCGTAAGCTAAAAGCAGGGACGGGGAATTGATTCTGGTGGCTGGACTTGAAGCGAGCACTAGTTCTCTCATTATATACTGTATTAAGCATATTATATAATTGTGTAATAAATTTAATTTAATTTAATTAAAGAATCAGTCAGAAAAGGTGTCTAATTTCTTCACATAAGTACTTTTTTCTTCAGAAAAATATTTTTATTCTGATTATTGTGTATAACTTGCTGACTCGATAATCGAGTCAGCAACTTGTCATAGCGTTGTCTAACACGAATTTTATGAAATTCGGACAGGTTTTTATCTGAATGTCAGGTATTTTACAATTTTTTCACATTCCTAAAAAGACATTATACGTCTATAAAACATTGGTTATTTAAATAACTGTTAAAATAAAACGACCGTTTTGGTGTAGTGGTGCGAGTAATCGCCTCAACGCCGCACGCCGGCGGTCGCGGGTTCGATATCCGCTCGGGACAGATATTTGTATATGTACAAATATTTGTTTTGGTCTGGGTATGTGTCCTTGTGAGTCTCCCCACCGTACCTGGAGATGCCTGATAACGGTCGTTATTCATGGTAGAAATATTATCCGCCAACCCGCAGTGGAGCAGTGTAGTGGATTAAGATCCAACCTTTCTTCTATATGGAAAAGACTTCGCTCAGCAGTGGGTGGTTTACAGGCTGATACAGTAATATAAAACATTAACAAAAGACAGGTAATGGTCACAGGCGTCAGTTCCATCAAAACATGACGACCCCAAGCCAGAATGACAGTGGCTTAGTTTAGTCGTCTAGTGTTATAACAATAAAATAAATAACAATTCTTTTTTTTTATATTAACTAATTTTCTCTCATCGGTTCAATAGGATCAGCGACTTGGATGGTATTCATCGAATCTCTAACAATGGAACATAATCAACTCTACTCCTTTATTCCTTCCTTCTATTAAACTAAGATTAACTTTCATGAATAATCACCTATCAGAAGATGACTTACCTGATACTATGGGCCAGTTTCACCTGCTGCTAATAAAATCTCTGTTAGCCAATCAATAAGTTATGTACGAGATAAACTAAACTTTTGGTTTTACAGATTCCGAATAGAAAAACATATCACAAACTTATCTGTTGAATACCGTTATAGTCAGATAACTCTATCTTAAACCGATGTAATTGGCCCTATATCTCATTAAAATAAAATAATTTGAAAGCATTACTATTTAAATGACTACCGTTCTGGTGTAGTGGTGCGAGTAGTCGCCTCAACGCTGGCGGTCGCGGATTCGATTCCCGCTCCGAGTATGTCCTTGTGGGTTTCCCCACCGCGCCTCGGAGAGCACGTAAAGCCGTCGGTCCCGGTTGTTATCATGGACACCTGGTAATGATCGTTACTCATGGTAGAGATATTATCCGCCAACCCGCAGTGGAGCAGCGTGGTGGATTAAGCTCCACCCATTCTCCTATATGAAGAAACCTTCAATCAGCAGTGGGTCGTGTACAGGCTAATACAGTACAGTACTATTAAAAACTTAAGACTATTTAAAAGTGGACTAAAAATATTTATATTTTTTGATAAAAATGGATTAATCGTGGTTAAATAATAACACATTTTGGTTTCGATTAACATTTATTTGTACATAACTAACCTAATAAAGAAGCTAACTACAAAATAATAAGGTTGAAATTTTGATTATAAAGATTAAAGTCTAAAATTTGTTTATAAATTTGGCAAAGACGACCAACGACAACAAGAGATTTTTAATGATTCTAGACAATTTTAATGTAAAAAATATAAACATCGCGGTACAATAATTAAAACAAAAATTGCTCGTTAAAGCATTGCTAGGCCATAAATGTGATAAAATTACATTCAAATTTATAAATACGCATACATTTTTCAAATTTTGCAAATTATTTCAAAGTTTTTATTCTAGAAGTTTTTTAAGCATTGTTGGTGTTTCATTTTCTTATTTGTAACCTGTAATTTGGTACTCGTATTTATTTTAGAAATAATTCTATACAATATAGAAGAAGACATATCTCTAGACAAATAGATAGATAGTAATATTTTATGATATTTTAAAATATTTGTATTATATAATAGGACTTTAAACACAAATTATAACAGCTAAATAATAAACATGATGTAAAAAATTTCAGTGTTGATTTTTTAATCAGGAACGCAGCCACATATGAACTAACGTTACTCAAAATATGTATTAAATAAAAGTGTTCAATAATATAATAGTTTTTTCTTAAAAAAAATCACAAGAATTAACTAAAGTAAACATTATGAAAGTCATTTCGCAAATCCTAATAATCAAAACATCGATACGTAAATAAAAATAATGTCACAATAATAATCTAAGTTTAATAAAATTTTTGGATTCATATTAAGAATTTACATATAGCTTTTTTTTTAAATGAATGTAAGTATTACTTAAATTCATTTAAATTTTGTCTAAAGTTATAACATTACGTTTACGTCATCTATATCATAGGTATTAGGATGGTCGTTAACTTTTTTTTCCGACGCACTAAAAATCATTTTTTTTTTTGATGATGGGATATTTGAATGATTAATAAGGGAGATTTTTTCAACAAAAAGAACACGTGCCGAAATACGATTTCAGTTTATTTTTCTAAATATATTTTTCCTTTTAAAGTAATTGGATTTGAGAAAAAGTTATAAAAGCAATTTGGTAGGAAATTAAACTCTCTACAAAAGAGGTGTCCTTCAATTTTTTCATAAAGTTCATAGTTATGGAGATATTCTCAATAATAAACTGATTGTTTCCATTCAGTCAATATTTTAAGAATGACTGTTGCTATTCGTATGACAATCGTATAAATACAAATTAATTATTAAATAAAGTCAAAAATAAATAAATTAATTAATATTTCATAATTTAAAAAAAAAACCTAATAATATATAAATAAACAAAATACCTAACAACCTATCAATAAAATAAAATGAATTAATATTTTTAATTAATGTAAATTAGAACTTACAAATAAAAAAGTATGATAATCGTATAACACCTCCTTTAAGAATTATAAAAGTTATTTTTCCTGAATTATAAACAATTTCGTAACTCAATTATTATAATTTACAATTATTTATTTAAATATATCTAGTTAATAATGACTAAGGCATTTTAATATTATTAATTTTTTTTATTAAATTAAACTCAAATCGTCTTTCGGCATGTGTTCTTTTTGTTTAAAAAAAATCTCCCTTATTTTTTCATCAAAAAGATTGTTTTTATAGGGCGTCGGAAGGAATTTAATTTTTAACGACCACCCTTATAGGTAGGTAGGCATGAGACAAACTCAACTAAATTGCCTACAAACTGGTGACATTTAGTGGTTATATGATAAATTGCACACCACTTCCTTTTATATAATACACATATATAATATATATATCTAAGAACCTAATATTAATGCCGTGTCATTTAAATTTTTTATATTATATGAAAATATAAAAATAATTCACGGTTTGCATAAATAACGATATCTTTATAAAAACCTTCAGAGGTTAAGCTTAATTATATTCAAAACTAAAATTCTACCTAGAATAGAATGTATTATTTTTCGATACATGTAGGACATTTAGAAATAAAGTAATTACTATATTACTGAATGGTATTTAAGTCTTCTGAATATTAACCTAAATATTACATAATTTTTTGATTAAATAAATTATAATTTCGATAATACAACTAATATAATGTAATATATTTTTTGGAAAAAATCGACTAACATAAGAACCATTTGTTATTTAATAAATAATTAGTGTTATTTATTACTCTTATTTAAACCGTTGCTATTTCGCTTGTTGTTTTTATAAATGCAAGTAGGAAGCGAAATTATAAAGTTACATTATCCATTATTTAAAAAAAAAAAAACTACATCAGTTCAAGAACAATTTATATATTACACTTAAATTACATGTGATCATAATATACACTAAAATCACAAAATAGTAGTTAACTCGTAAAATAACGATAAAATAATAATTACAATTTTAAAGACAATATAAATAATTTTTATATCGTCGCGTCTTTTTAATTTAAAAAAATCAAAGAAAACTTATGGTCAAACAACACGTGTATTGATCTAATAAGTGAGAGATCGATAAATAATTTATAAAATATCATATAAAAAATGTAATCACAACTTACGTACTGTTTACATAAAACTAGCTACACATAGTTACGTTATATAAATTGTAGCATTAATATTTATTAAATGCTTAGTGAAAAGCCAAAACACTTCACAAACTAGCATGCATATAAAATTATCACAAGGAAACTAATGCTTTAAACGGGATACCGGGCAAAAAATACCGACGACCAAGCGAAAAACATCCTAAAACGTGCAGGGATAAGGTGCATTATAAATATTGTAAGCCACGACAATGTATGGAAGCGCTAATATTTCACGAATAGAGATCGGCGGACCTATTACTTAAAATCAAGCAATTTACGATAAACGCGCAGTCATCGTGCGATTTATTGCTCTATGTCAATTAATAATTACTCACTTATTACCGTCACACTCTTTGCATTAAAACTAGGGCAAAAACTATTAAGTAAATAACACCGATGCAAAAATTTTAGTTTATTAATTTCTGACCCGATGCAACAATTTTAATTTGTAATTTGACAGCAATAATTGCACAATCCCTACTATCGCTCGACAATTGCATGTTACGTAATAATCCGGCCGATTATAAGAACAATCTTTCATTCTAATTCACTCGTCAGCGCAATCATTGCATTAGCGTTGCTTAATCTAAGTGCTCGTAAGGTAAGGTAATCACTAAAACAAAGCGAATAAAAAAACAAACTAAACGGATAAGTGCATCACGTCAAATATAGAATAAGAAACGATATCTAAGAATTTTATTTTTTCGATTTTTTTTTTTCGTGTATTCTAAAAAAGTTTTCTATTTTACAGGTTACTAGATGTTTTTTTTTTTTCGAGTCTTCGAACGCTCCCATGCCTGCGATCGAGCGCAGCCATTTGAGTATTCGATTGCTCCGATTTTAACTATTTAAATAACAAGTATCAGCTGACATGAATTACGCACTTTCAGCAAAGAAAAATATGTCAAAACACTACTAACATTTTTTTTTTCGACTTGCGACTAGTGAAATCAACTCTACTTGACCATTAATCGATTAGTAGTTTCCAAAAACCCCTCGATTTAGTTTATCCCCGAATGCACTATGTTTTAGTTCACACCCTATATCTCAAACGTATTTCTTGATATCATATATCCCGTATATGATTCAGAAATGTTGGGATGCTTAACATGTTAACAGATAAATTAGATGTTATTTTTCTGTACAACTACGAAACACCTTAATCAGCCGATTGCTAAAATTTTATTTTCATTTCGTTTAGTCATGCTGGTTATAAAAGGATTAATATTGATTTTCTATAGGAATTACGATAATAGAGACGTGAACAAACTTACATAACTCAATTACATAAACACATTTCAACGTTCCATTACTAATACAGAGTATATATACAATATAGTAACGACGCTATTTGATAAAATCGCCTTGTTTGAGAGGATTCTATCAAATATAAACATGTAATTGGAACAGAGACACACATTAATTACTTGAACTTTTAATTTTTAAGAGAACCACGTACATTCCCACATATTTCACGTGAGAGTAGATTACGATAGTCGTTAACGGGAATGTTTATTATCGTATTTATTATCTGTATATTTTTTTAAAGTTGACAGAAGATATAATCAGATCCCTACTATTTGTAATAGTTTTAGGTCACGTAATTAATCTATATCCCCAAATACATATAAACCAGTCTGTAATATGTTTAATATCACGTCTCTACGGTGTAGGGTAATGGCTAGAGTTGACATACTGTTCCAGTCCGTGGTCTCGAGCTACTCTTCAGCACCAGCATCCTCACTGATTATCTCGCTTGCTCTCTCTTGGGAAATGTTTTGACCTGCAAAAAAATTAGTTGTCTGTAAAGTCGGTTTACGGACGTTAATTTTCAGGGTTCGAAGATATATTATATCAATGGATATATATCATGATATATATTCGATATATATCAAATGATTTTTTAAGATATATATCAATAGAAAATTGGTTAAAAAAAATTATATTAATAAGTAATTTTTGGCATTTGTTACTGTATTTCTACGTCCTAAATGTAGATAGCGTTGGAGTAGAGTTAAAATAAACTCCCTAATACGGCATTTTTTATTATTTTATTTGAAAATTAACAGTTTATTACGAATTACTAATGACTAAAATAAGATAAACTAATGACGAAATTTGATAACTAACGGCGAGTTGCACGAAACCGTCGCTAATTTTCCGTTAGTTAAGTTGCAATTAATCTTAAAATAATTGATCTTATGATTAATTTAAAGCTGTTGGAATTAATCATCTGTTAGATAGGTCTTAAATTAAACTAAATTTTTTTGTTAACTTAATCAGATGTACGTTTCGTGCAACAGATAATCACGATTCTTGTGATTAAATTAGTTTAATAAACACTTAAATTTTAAATTTGTTTCGTGCAACTCGGCGTAAAAGACTTTGTTTTGTTACTTAAGTGTGGGTATGACCATTGACTGATTAGAATTTGGTTTTATGTTTTTGAGATGATTTTGTAATATATAAGATTTTATGTTTTTTTAGTTAATTTTGCCTGATCTTAAAGAAGATTTTATGTTTTGGTTTCATTTGTCTGATTTAAGTACATAAATAAAAACATTTTTTTTTTTTTTTAATAATAATTCATTACGTTTATGCAAATAGTAGGTATACATAAATAATACCATAAAATAATAATATGGCTTTCATACAAAATGGATATATATCAAAATTTTGATATACATATATCGGATATAAATCATAAATATCTGATATTTTGATATAAATAATAAATATCGGATATTTTCGAACCCTGTTAATTTTACGTGATAACATCAGAAACGAACAAAAACATTGTTAAAAAAATTGCATACTTTTATGAATTGAATTGAATTAATATCACTGAATTACCATCATAAGTTTGTATAATACAAAGGAGTTAATTGAAAATTACAATTTTTTCGATAAAATAACATTTATTTGCACTCGCTAATTCAAATATTTTTTACTTAAATTATACAGATTAATTCTCTCTTCTACTCGGACGCATCGGCCGATGGAGTGAAAGAGAGATAGATGCATCACAAGCCGAACGCTTAGGAAGATCATGCCTCTCTATCGCTTTTTCTGCGCTGTCGCTCGCGGAACGTGACAATGAGTCATGCTTTTTCGTGCGTGCAGCCGGCGTTCATCAATTTATATGAGGTTATCACGTCAAAAAAAAAAAAACTTACAGTAGCCACATCGCAACAGTATTCTATTTTAGTGCGTGTGCGTGTGCATGTGCGTACGCGTGAGTGAGAGTACATACGTGTGTGCGTAAGTAAAAAATGAAAAAGCAAATACCCTTTTTCGCTGATGAAAGTATGCACTTCTTGCAGCTTATGAAGAAAAAGGAGACACGTTTGAGTTGGGAGTCGAGGGCATGAGGTCCATCGTTTTACACACCCAGCCCGCTATGTCCGCCTTCTCCGCGTCCGCCTGGCGGATCCACACGTGGTTCTACAAAAAAAAATCAACTTCATAGTAATGTAATAAATTGTAAATGTTAAACTGATATAAAACCTATTATTCTATCGAAGGGATATGGAGACTAATCTCGCAATGTTTTCCTTTATTGGGCACGGAGCCCTGACTAAACTACACGACCTTATAGAAAAGATCCACTTTTTTGAACTGATAACTTTTTAACGGAGGGTGAGCCGGTTGGTTACGTAACGCGTTACGGCGCCAGTCTGTCTAAATTGACTGATAAAGGTAATTTATTTACACGAATTACATAAATGTGTAGGAGGTATGAAAAAATCTTTTTGCAGTTATACTTCTTGGTTGGTTATACTTCTACTTTTGGCGCGTTACAAATAAATGATGAGAGTACATTTTTCCGATGCGCGCGCACACTGTGACGAGACTATGAATGTCTGTCTGTCCTGATGTTTGTCATCAAATGTTGCAAATTCAATTTGATCCACTTCCCGGTTACCGATTGAGCTGAAATATTGCATACATGAGTAAATCGCGTGACAACGCAATATTATGATGACATGGTGCTGATCTGATGATGGAGCTATAGGTGGTGAGAAGGTGGCTATAGGAACTTCGCAATGAAACGACACAGCCTCTACGAGTTTGAGCTCGTTTGAATCGTCTTGACGAGTAGTTAGTCTTTTAATGGTAAATATGGTCTAATGATGGAGCTGGAAGATGGTCATAGAAACTCTGTAATGAAACGACGCAACCCCATCGAGTTTCAGCTCGTTTGATTCGTCTTGACGAGTACTTTATTTTTAGATGGTTACCAGGGTCTGATCTGATGATGGAGCTGGAGGGTGGCAATAGGAACTTGGCAATGAAACGACACAACCTCATCTAGTTCGGGCTCGATTGAATCGTCTTTACGAGTAGTTTGTCTTTCAATGGTAACCCAGGTTTGGTGATGGAGCTGGAAGGTGGTCATAGGAACTCTGTAATGAAACGACGCAACCCCATCGATTTTCGGCTCGTTTGATTCGTCTTGATGAGTACTTTATTTTTAGATAGTTACCAGGGTCTGATTACAGATGGCGCGCGTTACCCATTAACTCGGCGCATCGTTTTATTATAAGTATAACAACTTAGTGCGTACATAAATACACATACACTTTTTTTATCAATAAGACATATCCAATAAAATGTTAATTTGTACATAACATTTTTTAAGAAATCTGTATAACACTTTTCCTTATATTAATTTTCCTTAATTTAATCCTTTATTTCTATGTATCCAGTCACACACGTTTCCTTTCGTCACTTTAAATCAAATGATAAAATTCCTTATGTATAGTAATATTATTATTGTTACCATAAGCGTCTTAAGGTCAGCTCTCTCGTCCGGATTCTTCTTGAGACAGCGATCCACGAAGTCCTTGAAATCGTCGGAGAACAGTCCCGGGGGCAGTTCGGGTGGTGGCTCGTTCACTATGTAGTCGAGGAGCTCGAATATGGCCATCGGACGCGGCGAATTCGGCGCCTACATAAATTACTATACTTAATTATTCTTTTTTTTCAAAATTCCCACATAAAAAACGATAGGTAGTTCTTAGTTATCTGTACCTAAAGGAAGCGAATGTTCCGTCTGTCACAATTTGTATTAATATGACCACCATAATGACAAATAATAAAAACAAAATATAATTAAAAATAAATGGGTAATTTTTAACTTTTCACCAAAAATCTTAATGTGCACCTATGTATGCATCTCTAAAATATTACTCTAAAACCCGGTATATTATTTTACTGCAATTGCACTACTCGGCCAACAAAATATGATACACCAAAGAAATTCAAAATTATCACCAAGATATTACACTTTTTTTTATTCTACTGCGCAGCAAATGTTCTCTTATAACAGTAGTTATATTTTTCTTTCACAAAAAATACTGATTGTGCTCCAATATTTATGTTAGGTTAGGTTAGATTAGGTTTGTGTAATATTATTTTTTATTATTTTATATTATTTAATTATTAAACAGCAACAGCTATTAAATAGGTCCTGATTATAAAATATTTGAATGAACATATTTTGGTGCACAATCAGTATATTTGGCGTAACAAAGGCAAAATTAGTTGAAAAAAACGGGAATAAATTGAGGTACAGTTAAATACTATCCAAAATAAATAAGAAATGGATAAATTTAAATACGATCGAGGTAGCTGGCTGTTTACCTCGATCTTATAAGATATGTAGTTAAAAAAATAATGCATTGTAGTACAGAAACCTTGTCAAGTCTGTCTTGTACCAGGTCATTTTTTTTTTTTTTAGTTAATAAGGTTCAAAGTATTTTAGAGATTTTTCTGCAGTCTTATCCTTAATTAAAAAAAAAAACTGCAAATGCTGAGAAATTCTGAAAAAGTAAAATATTATCTGAAATTTCTGAATTTTTTGTAAAAAAGGAAATATTTCCATAAGGATATTATCATTCAAATCTTGGCGCGAAGCTCGGAGGGTGTGTAATTTTATGCATTTTCAACCTTTGTGACAAAACGCACCAGTCGTCGTCCAAACGAAACGTATTCACTTTGTTGTGTGAGTACAATTAATGAAAAATAAAATTTTATATTTAGACACAAATATTGATCAAGATTTTTTTTTGGAATCATGTAAAATCATGAAAAAAAAAAACGCATAACACAGATTAGCGATTCCTAAATATTATTTTAACTACTAATCATACTAATATATAAACTTCTTAACTACTGAACTGGTTATCATGAAACTTTGTAAACATATTCTTGGAGGTATTAGAAGTAACATAGGATACTTTTTTGGTCGCGATACCGACTACCATGCGGGCAAAGCCGCGGGCAGAAGCTAGTTTATATTATAAATAAACACTAACATATAGATAAAATAGATTAACTCACTTGACCAGGTGAATGGTCTTCGTTCTGGCCACCGAACATGGCAGCCAGGGTCTTCGCGTCCGGTGGCGGTATTGGATACATACCGATTGCCATTTCAACCAACGACAAACCGAGAGACCAAATGTCTGACTGAACGGAGTAATGCGTGCCTTGGAGACGTTCGGGCTGAAAGCATACATATTTAAGTCTTAATTAAATTAAAGCAAATAATATTTAGAAGTTATTCTCAGTGATTATGATTAGCATGATCTCTATTGTTTCTTTCCTCCTGATTTCCTCTTCATATTTTCTTTTTATAAATTACGTCTTTAGTCCTTTATCTTTTTAACAGGTACGCCGTAATAATCGCGTTTTTTATCCATTTGCCGGAAGTCATTAACCATGAATTTCGGAAATTTCCCAAAAAAGGTATTTATTTTATTGAAAATTTTTGTGCAAAATCTAGTCAATAGGTGAATTTTTTTCCTTTCTTTCAAAACCCGTGACTGAATTGTATTTTTCTGCCTTAAGAAGATTTTGCTGTGAATTGACGAACCAGTCATGAAAAACAAATGCCTCAGCTTTGATAAGCAATATAAGTATGCGCAACACAAGAGAGATTATTTATTGCTTATTATGTTTATTAGTTTGGGCATGCTAATAATAAAATTTTTAGGAATGATTTTGAAAATATCTTTTTTCGTTACATAACATGTATTATGTGTATTGGAGACAGGTATAGACATTCATTTACACTATAATTTAAAAGGAAGCAGTAATTAAAATTCAATCAATCTGACAATATAATCATCCCGCATAAAGCCGCGCGGAAAGTCTAGTTTATAAAAAATGATAAAATAAAGTATATAAAAAATGAAAATAAACTGCTTTAGTTAAATATTATATGTTAGCCTGTACGATTTAAAATATAGATATTACTTAAGCATTACCCAAATCTGAAAAAACCGTCAGGTGATAGTTAGGATTGGATCGAGGGACCGCCTGGGATGGTAAAACTTGGACATTTTTCGAAGCAAGATTTTCTTTAAAAGTATCTATTAGGTCCTTACATATGAAATTGGCGTTTTGTATAGTCGGAACATAACGTCGATTTTCTTTATATATAATATATTCAATGAATCAAAGTATGAACCATTGCTATCTATGCACTTTTGCCATGTTATAGGTAGTTCATTGATACCTTTACTAAACGGTTTGGACTGCCCCATCACAATCGAATTTTTTCCCTTGCAAGACGTTATCCAAATTTCGAAAAAAATGGTAATCTGTTGGAGCAAGGTCCGGAAAGTATAGCGGATGTCTTAGAAATTTCAATTGAAGCTCCTTTAATTTGATAGCCGTCTGTTGTGCAGTGTGTGTTCTAGCGTTGTCCTGAAGCAACAGTGGCCTAGAGCGATTGACTAGCCTCAGTTGTTTAGCAGCTAGCTTTTCCATCATGGCTTGCAGTTGCTGACAATAGATATCTGCCGTAATCGTCTGGCCAGATTTAAGAAAGCTGTAGTAAACGACACCGGCACTAGTCCAGCAAACGCTCACAAGTAACTTTTTTTAAATCAATTTTCGCTTGGGGCAGGATTTGTCTGGCTCGCCAGGGTTCAGCCATTGCGATGAGCGCTTCCGACTATCGTACATGATCTACTTTTCATCACATGGAATGATTCGATTTAAAATTCCTTCATTATTGTACCGGTTGAGTAATGTAAAGCAGCAGTCTAAGCGCGTTTGTCGGTTTGCTTCACTCAATTCATGAGGTTTCTTTCAAGCTTTTTTACCTTCCCAATTTACTTCAAGTGAATTAAAAGTTTTATCACTAACAGCGCAGCCTGCAGCTAACTCGGACGTGGTTTGTGATGGATCCGCTTCCACAATAGCCTTTAATTCTTCATTATCATCTTTGATCTCCGACCGTCCACGGGGCTTGTTCTACAAGTCGAAATTTCCAGAACGAAAACGTTGGAACCAAAAACACAGTGTTTTCTTTTGCGTCACTGCAACACATCATTAATCATTCGAGCCGTTTCTGCAGAACTGGTGCCACAGTGGAACTCGTACTCGTAAATAACGCGATATTTCAAGTTTTCCATTTTGTAAACTGAGTGACGCGAAGGTGAAAAACAAAAGAGGAAAAAATAAATTAATTACGGTTTTCGAGAAGGATCTTTACTGATGGCTCTAAGACTGGATCAGGCACAGGGTATGGTGTATTCTCTGAAGATCTCAACATACAAATAGCCGCTCCTCTGGGTGCCCACAACACCGTCTATCAGGCGGAATGTATGGGTATCATAGCAGCGGCCTCAGCTACTCTTGCTCGAAAGGTAAAGGACTACTCCATCCGAATCCTCTCGGACAGCAGATCAGTACTACAATCTCTTCAAAGTCACTCTATCACCTCAAGACTTATCTACAACTGTCACCAATCCCTGATGGAGGTATGTAATAACAACAACAACGTAACTCTTCAGTGGATCAAAGGTCACAGTGGCTCTCGTGGGAACGATGCCGCTGATGAACTGGCCAGAAGAGGTTCGGACAGTGTTTCCCAACCTTTTTTAGGCCATGCCCCACCTTAACATTTCTAAATTTTTTACGCCCCCATGCATAATTTTTAACCTAAAAAATTGTTTTGTTCCCTTAAGAAATATAAATGATAAGTTTAAGGATGAAATCACTATGAAATTGTTATCAAACCATCGTAAGTAAAATTTCAAAACATATAATGAAAAAAAAAAACTGAAATTTATAGATGTAAGCTGTCAAAAATATAATAAACGGTTGGACAAGGTATAGCATTGCATTTAAATAATCCAAAGCGAAAGGGTTAAAGTCGTGTCGAGTCCATTTTTAAATTGCCCCCCTTAACTATCAAATGGCCCCCCAGTGGGGCGTGGGCCCCACGTTGGGAAACACTGGGTTCGGAGATTGTCCAAATTGTGTCCAATTGTGAAACAATTGTCCCCCTTCCCTCAAAATAGCCTACATCAGTCATTCGGTCACACAATAAGGAGCTACATAACATATACTGATCGCAGGTGAGTGGATGCAGGCAAGCGAAGGAGGCTCTACCGCGCAAAGACCGGAGACTATCCCGTAAGCTGATAATACTCACACGCCCAAGATTACGTAGAATAACTCATATTATTACGGGCCATGGCCCATTTAACAAACATCTGTTTAATCTAGGTGTTACCGACAGCCCTCTGTGCAGAGCCTGCCTGGAGGCAGAGGAGACGGCCGCCCACATTGTTTTGGAGTGCACGGGCGGGACCTCCTACCGGGCCAAACATCTGGGGTCACCGAAGATTCTCCCCGAAATCATTGGTGACACCAGAGGTTTGATAAATTTCTTACAGGAGTTAGGGTGGCAAGACTAGCTGCCCACTTACATACGCAAAATAGGCGCACAGTGACGTTGAGTTGCAGAAACAAGCCCGTCATTACTTATCACTTATCACTTTACGGTTTTCGAGACGCAAATGCATGAGTAGGTAAATAGCTGCATAAATTTAAATTTGGAATTCCTAACCAAAGAGGTAATATTTGAGATCAAAGTGGCCAGTACTACAAAACGCCAATTTCATATTTAAGGACCTAATATTAATGTTTTATTTGTATTTTTAAGTGTCCGCAAAAAAAAAACTGAATTACACCTAAATATGCGATATTTTAGAAGGTTTGATCCAATATCACAATCTTGGTAACTTCAGTTCCACTTAAACAGGCTTACACAATATGACTTTAACAACAATTAATTAAGATATTTTTTGTCATTTACATAATTATATTTTAATTTGTCAACCGAATTTTAATATTTTTGTGACAAATTAATAAACTAACATTAAATAACTATCGTTCCATGACTAGGTTCACTACGTCTGCATGTCACCGAAATATCTGGACTCTTAAAATAAGAATAGCGGTAAGTCCCTTTTAAATAAGTTTTAATAGTGACATTGAAAGCATAAAAACTTATATTAATAAACAAATAAATAAACGTCTCACACTCAACGGCGCCCAGTACGATGTGAATCCTGTGTCGGGGGTCCGGAAACACACACAATACACAAGCACAAACGCCCAGACCACGACAAACATCTGTATGGCCTATACAAATATTTGTCATGTGCGGGAATCAAACCCGCGACCGCTAGCGCATCAGCCAGTTGCTGTGACCACTGCGCCAACGCGTCGTCAAAATAACTAATTAAATCAAACATACCGACATATAACTCCTAGTGCCGACAAATGAATTCGCCATAGAGTCGATGAGTTGTCCCGACACACCAAAATCACAAATCTTGATTTCTCCATTACTATTCACGAGAATGTTGGACGGTTTCACATCACGATGCATAATAGCGTGTTTATCGCGCAAATAACTAAGCCCTTTAAGGACTGCGGATGTTATTGTTCCTGCAAATTGTATTCATATTTAATACTTATCTTATTAGTTTGATTAGGATAAAATTATAATAGTATAGTTTTTTTTTTTAATTAACACATAAATTTAACTACACACAAAATTAAATCAATACATCAAGTATTACACAAAAATGGTAACAAATCCATTCACTATTCTTTACATACATTCATTTAATACATTTCATACAGGTTTAAAATTTGTTATCTATAAATTTAGGCGAAGTAGCTGTGTAGCTGTAGTGTGGTGGCACCTAATTATAACCAGTTGAAAATAAAGTGTCTTCCATAACACTTGTTTAAATTTAGATGCAACCAAATTATTTAGTTCCAAAATTACATGTGGGAAAAAATGTGGTCTAGCTTTGATCATAAAGCAGCTCAATCAATGCAATCAAAAGTAAAAATATATAATATATAACCCTAGTAAATAATTTTTTTTTGATCTTCGGTGATACACCATGACCAGCTTCTCCGTGCGAGCCTGAGGCTTGTCACTACATCAGACTAGAAGGCTGTGAAAGCTATAGATAAAGCTACTAAGTAACATAGATGTTCTACATTTTGTTACAGCCAGACAAATGCTGCCCTTTGCATCACCAAATTTATATATCACAATACCAGATAAGAGTAATTTTCAACCTGGAGTAGATTTCACTTACCTTCTTAATAAAAAAAACATTTTCGTACTGAAAACTAGTTTCATCTATAACATATAAACTAGGTATACTGTGTATGTTATAAAAAAAAAAGATGTACTGCAAAAATAAACTGTGCCCAAACTAAAAAGGTACCCAAGTTCAAATTACAATCTACCGCAACTAGTTCAAAGCTAAGACTATGTAGGCCATAACACACAAATCAAAAAATAATTTGTCAAAATAAAATTAGAATACTTAATGACAAAATCTAACTCTTTATTAAAGGATAAAGAAAAAATACCTAAAATTGACTCAGGAATTCTTCCAGCCTTTTTCAATATCAAATCTAATGATCCACCATCCATATACTCCATACAAATTGATATTTCTCCATCACTATAGAAAGCTCCATAAAATCCAACAATATGAGCAAAATTACATTCATGAAGCACTTTTAGTTCTCTAATTATTTGTTTTTTTATAGCTGGTTTCACTTCCAAATGTATGAGTTTTCTTGCCATAATCAGACCTGTAGACTTGTGACGCACTTTCATTACAACTCCACCATTTCCTTGTCCTGTAATAAATGCAATATAAAATTATTATTAAACAAATTATATTCGTAGAGAAAAATAAGGAATCCAAGCAACTATTTTTCTTTAAAAGCTACATTGAGAAGTAAAATAGGTAAAATCCACACTAGCCATGTCTTGCTGTTGTACCTGCATAACTTGCTATCTTTTGAGAATTAATGAATAATTTGAAATAAGTCGCTTATGTGTAACGCCATGTTCCCACTACGCCGAACCGGCAAAAACGCCAAAAACCGGTTCCCGGAACGAGGTGTTCACATTACACCAGATCGGCAAAAACATCTCACAAAACACCAGATCCAGTGTTTTCGCCGGAACCGGATAAATGTAAACAGCTCCATATAAAATGTATGGCCACTAGCCTTTGCGGCAGTTTCACCAATCCGACGACCAGCGTAGTGGGTACGAGGCCTTATTCCAGATCTTCAGCTCAGATTCTCAGCCATTCTGGTGTAATAGAGTATCAAACATCCATCCAAACTTTCGCATTCATTCATTCATTTAGATTGCTGCTTTCAACTTTTGCTTATCAACAGTGCAAAAACTATGGCCAACTATGACTCATCATAGTTGAATAATTAGTAGACTTTACTGTCAACATGGGTTCAAACATTAGAATTATCAGCTTTTACATATTCAAAAATAGGGATTATTCTATTTTTTAATAAATGGCAATAATATTGTGGTCAAAAGTATGTTTTTAAAATTTAAAAATAATGTATGAAATATTTTCATTTTTAATCAATAATAATAAACGCTCAAAACATATTTCTGCTGTGTAAATATATCAATAAACATTGTGTTTGTTTCAAAATAATGTATGAATACCTAGTTCCCCTAGCTTTTCAAAGTCATCATCACTTAATTCACCAATCTTCTCTTTTTGACAAAGGAAAACTTCTATTCTGCGTCGTTGTGTGTCATCCATTTCAATTTGCTCTAACCTCTCAGTTAGTGCTTCTATACTGGTTTTGGACTTGCCCGCTAATCCTTGTCGCCTTTACAAAGAAAATTTTTACAATTTTATTGCATTAATAAATAAGGTAAAATAATAAACAAGAATTTAAAATAGAAAAATATAATATTTTTCTACTAAAATTATGCCATTATTTATTTATTTTTTTCTTTATATTAATAGTATTATATATATTGTATTTATATTATTGTCATACTCTGTTTAACCATGCGTATTTAGTACACCTTAACACTTACAATTGATAAGAAATAACATTCTGTATTGCTTGCAGGATGTTATTTCTTTATTCACTCTAATTCTGATTGTTATTTCTTTATTCACTCCAATTCTGATATGTAAACTTGTTTAATTTTGAAAGATATTTTTAGGTTTGCATATGCATAATCACTATATTTACATTTAAATTAAAAACAAAAATCTTTTTACATGACATTACTACACTTTATATTTATTTATTTTTGAATGAAAACTGTTTTCAGAGTTTAATGAACATATTCAAAACTACAAGTTACCTACAAATAATGTATATATAGAATTAAATGAAGTCACAGTAGTTTACTTACTCCGAAGCTGTTGCGGATTTAAGCTGAGGGGTCATATTAGACGGAGTTATAGCAGGAGCTGTGTCTATAGACCCCGGTGGGAGGGTCAAGTTTAATTTATTCTTCGACATTTTGCTCATTTTGAACTACAGCTTTATCAAGGCATTTAAGCGCTAATTTTTTTTTTCTTACACTACAAAGCTTGGTGCTAAATCATTCACTTTATACAGTAAAAAAAGTAAAATGAAACATTAGAATAAACACTCAGTCCAATATAAATTCGTCAGACTACGATCGGCTGTTCGTTGAAGTTCGCTCGTTGTGCGAAATTATTTGACGTTTTATATATACGTCACTGCCTCTTGTCATTTTATTCGGTCGTTATATTTTTGCTTGTACTAGGGATGCTCGATGAACATCGATGTTCGATGATTATCGATGTTGAGAGCAAAAACATCGATGTTTTAACATCGATGTTGCAATACGAAAAACATCGCAACATCGGTGTTAACAGAATCGATCATCGATGTTAACTTGCGGCCTCACGCACGACCAAATGCAACTTATGAAACAAATTATGTCTTCTATGAACGCATCCACAAATCGCGTATTTAAAAAAAAAACGCGTAAACGCGTATTTATTCCCATACACCGGTCATAACCTTCGTTGGTTCTTCGTCGTCTCGCTCGCACTTGCTCTCTCTCCCACACTTCTATTCTTTCGTTTGTGAAATTTCTCAATCTTTTCGTTGTTGAATGGGATGATCGATGTTTCATAATAACAATTGCGTCGCAATATATTTATAACAATATTACATATATTTACCAGAACATTCATTGTTTTGAAATAAATAGTATTAATCGCAGCAGTGTTTACAACACTAGAAGGAATAACAAAATTGTAACTCAAAGTTTCATCCGAATGCGCATAGTTGAAAGTAAACGTCTCCTTTCTGGGTTATGGTATTCGCATGTATAATAAAATGCCACAAATTTTTTTTGGAATTGTCTCAACATAAATTTAAAGATTTTATAAAAAAAAAGTTTAATAGATAAAGCGTATTATTCGGTGTAGGATTACTTACTCGATAAAGATGTGTGGACTTAGTGGCGCTGTATTTCATGCAAGATATTACTAATTTTGTACTAAAACACAGTTTATACCTATATTATTTTCAAAAGAGTAACTGCGGAGTTTCTTGCCGATTCTTCTGTACAGAATCTACATTCCGAACCGGTGGCGGTGGTAGCTTTACTTTTATAAAATAATAATCACTTTTAAAGTGTTAATTTGTAAAATGATATTCCAAATTGAAAGTGAAATTGTAAAGTAAAATTCGAAGGTGCTCGTGGGGCCTAATTGAATAAAGTTGTTTTTAATTTTGATTTAATAAAATTGTATATTCAAATATGCACTTTGAAATAAATGAAATAAAGTCGACATATGTTCAGTGGCGTAGCTTGACCTAAATGGGCTCTGTATCAAAATTTGTAAAGGGCCCAAATGAAGGGTAAAAATTTTTCAATAACAGAACAAAACCAGTCGCATGGAATTGAAATAATGACATATTGATTATAGGTTATTTCTTACTCCGGACTGCTGGTATTTACTCCGTCGGGTTAATTGTATTCCTAAAAAAAAAAGGTCGTCGCAACTCCGGACCGCTGGTATTTACTCCGTCGGGCTATATGTATTTCTAAAAAAAGGGTCATCGCAACTCCGAACCGCTAGTATTTACTCCGTTGGGCTGTATGTATAGATGGGCAATCCACCCACCCGGGTTTAAACCCAGGTGGGTTTAAACCGGGTGTTTTGGGTGTTTTAGGATAAACACCCGATTTCCACCCAAATTTCGGGTGTAAATGATTTTTATACATAAATGAAATTTAGTTTTTAATTATTATTCTTTTATGAAATTATACATAATTAGGTGAAATAAAATAATGCAAAAAAAAAAATCTTTTTTCTGGTACTAATAAAAAAAATGACCTAGGTACTTAATAATCACTCACTATCGGATTCTCCATTATCATTTTTACAGACGACAAAATATAAGGCTGATTTTAGATAGAACTCTATATTCCGGTTTATTTTCATCATAGCTCTCATTAAGTTGGTCTATAAAAATCTCTATTATGTTTTCGTTTTCATTTTCTTCTGCATCTAACTGAATGTTCTCATTATTAAGTTTATTTTTAGGATTCCAGTTTTAACAAATATATGAAACTAGCTTTCCGCCCGCAGCTTCGCCCGCGTGGAATTCGGTTATATCGCGCGACATGGTAAGCGCACCGCCGACCGCCCGATACCCCCCCCCCCCTTTGTCTTAAACAATTGAACAATCTTACCTGATTTTATGTTTGACAATAAGGAACTACCATACAAACTTTCGTCTCCTATTTCAACCCCTTCTACCCTTATTTTCGCGATAAAAAGTATCCTATGTCCTTACTCAAGTTCAGTTCTATCTTCATACTAAATTTCATCAAAATCGGTTCAGTGGTTTAGGCGTGAAAGCGTAACAGACAGACAGAGTTACTTTCGCATTTATATATAAGTAGGGATTTTTGCTTTTTCCGTTAAAGCCGATTTCCGTTAAAGTCGATTTCTTTTATTATCTTTATCTATAATATAAAAAGAAGTCGGGTTTTCCTTCCTGACGCTATAATTCCAGAACGCATGAACCGATTTCCACGGTTTTGCATTCGTTGGAAAGGTCTTGGGCTCCGTAAGGCTTATAGCAAACAAAATTCAGGAAAAATTTCAAGAGAACAGCAGGAAAACAGGGAAAATCATTTTTCACATACAGCGCCATCTCTGATACATAGCATGTACCACAAACCAATATGGTTTTGCATGGTGGTTTAATCCCCAAACGAAATGTTACAAAAAACGAAGCCATCTGGTGGCGAAACGGAGTTCGCCGGGTTTGCTAGTTATGTATATATCCTTGAATACTGAAGGAACGCACAGTTGCTGCTAATGTACACGGAGCTGACAGGATGCGTACCGCTACTTTGCTTAGCTAAGTCGAACTACAGATTCCTTTCCCCACACAATGGGCTCAATGTTACGCACTGAATTGCATATAAATTTTCTGGCCCAAAAGTTTTCTTTAGCTTTGTAACAAGCCAGTTCAGCCATTACATTTTATCCATAGCCTGAAGTTCTTCATCTTGAGTAAGTTCAACATCCTGAGCTGAATGTGGATCCAGCATAAACGCTGCCAAATGAATTGGTCTAATGGACATTTTGCTCCTTTCAGCGACTGATGTCAGAATTTTCTGTTTGCCTTCTTCGTTCAACATTGAAGTATGAGGCAGTGTAAAACGTATTTTAGCCAGTATATCATTGAACGTAATGTATATTTTGTGGATACCAAACTGATCTCCCTCCAAGTTAAATATGCTTTCAGTAATAGGTTCTAGAATGCTTATACATTCATCGATCTTCTTTCCTGAAAATTAGATTTTTAATATTCCTTGCAATCAGCACATCTTCACTAACAGCCATTCTTTGCAAGGCTATCTTGTTTGTTTTTAAACTTTTTAACGAAATAACGTGACTTTCCCATCTAGTTACACAAGGTAGTTTTAATGTTCATGTTGAATCCTGGTTATGACTCAATTTTTTCAGTAGCGAATTTAGTCTTTAGTAGTAGTTTCGAAGTTAAGCGTAAAATGAATACGATCAACGAGCTAAGCGTAAAATTTGTTGCTAAGAAGAATAGAAGGCAACCAAAGTGATGATAAAAATGTTGCATTAAAGCAAATGATTGAAACAAAACTACGTGAGTATTATAAATAAATTAGATACATACTTATAATTCTTCTGGAACATTATGTAGGTATTATAGCCCAATTTAATTTCATTTTTATTATATAATCGTAGGAGAGAAAAAGAACAGACTTTGCTATCGGAAACGGTCGCCAAACACTTTAGATAGTGAGACACAATGTTTAGATGATTTACCGTCATCAACAAAGCTACATAGACCAAGTTCTCTATCTATTCTTTCTGTCCCCACGGGTATAAAAAGAAGGATATAATTAAAAGATGACGCAGTTAAGAAGTCTAATTGTTCAGAATGTGCATAAAGCATGGAGAGGGAGAAGACAAAAAGTAATAAGCTCTTCAGAAAATTATTGGCGGAGGAATTTAAGTATATTAAGCCATGTGAGCGCACCAAATGCAATAAACAAATCTTAAAGTATTTACAGGAAGCTGGGGTATCATGTAAATAAACTTAAAAAGCGATAAAAGAGAAAGGTAAGGATGCAAATTAAAAAAAATCAAAAACCCAACTGCGTAAAATACTCTTATTATAAACTAAAAAGAATAAAACAATTTATTAGCTCTTATTTGATACCCATATTGCTACAGTAAGAAAAGAAAATACAAGTCCCGTCCCCTCATTCCGCCATTTGCAGGCGCCATTTTGAAATTTTATATAGTCTATGTCACTACTACAATTTAGACAAATCCAACGACACCTCATATGTCAAAAACCGTCTAGCCGTTTGGGCTGTAGGGCGTGCCAAAGAAATGGACATACATACATACATACATACACTCGAAAAACATAACCCTTTTTCTGTCGCAGTCGGGTAAAAATGAAGAATATGACAACTAACAGGCTTACGAAACGCTACACTACAACATAAAATAAGCTATTCAAAAGCTGAAATAATATAAAATGTGATTTTTGAAGTTTAGTTTTTATCTTGTACCATTTTATTTTTCCCTCCCTGATCTAACTAATGTTGCCTACAATGAAATAAAATGAATAATAATCACTTTTAAAACATATTTTATAACATTACTAATTTAATTTCATCAAATCAAATAAACACCCAATTTTCTGGGTGTTTATGGGTGCTTGTGGGTGTTTATCGGGTTTTTATCAAAGCACCGGGTTTAAACCCGGTGGATTGCCCATCTATAGCTGTATGTATTCCTAAAAAAAGGTCGTCGCAACTCCGGACCGCTGGTATTTACTCCATCGGGCTATATGTATTTCAAAAAAAGGGTGGTCGCAACTCCGGACCGCTGGTATTTACTCCGTCGGGCTATATGTATTCCTAAAAATTGATCATCGAAACTCCGGACCGCTGATATTTATTCCGTCGGGCTATATGTATTCCTAAAAACAAGGTCGTCGCAACTCCGGACCGCTGGTATTTACTCCGTCGGGTTATATGTATTTCCAAAAAAAAGGTCATCGCAACTCCGGACCGCTGGTATTTACTCTGTCAGGTTATATGTATTCCTAAAAAAAAAAACAAAACAAGATCACCTCTGAATTTAAATTTCTATCTCGAACTCTACTCTCGGGGCCCCGTATCATTGAAACGGCGGTAGCTACGCCTCTGCATTTATTTCCAACATGTAAAGTGAAAAAATCGTTCCGATAGTGACTGTAGACTACTGGGATTTTCTCTTTCTTACGAGTTGCTTGTATTAATAAAAAATAGTTGTTGATAATTTTTTATCTGTTCATGTATGTAATAATTTTGTGGAATATCTTAATCATACATATTGATTTAATATATAACAATTTCGTTAACTTTTTTTAAATATAATTTTTCTCTATTTCTTGAATCATGGTCATACTAGAAAGACACAATCCCACTCTTCGGAACGTTTTTTGAGTGCACGTGCGCATTCCAGTTTGTATATAAATTCCTTGCTTGTATGTTGTACTGATTGTAATAATGGTTCTATATCAAAATAAAGTGAGAAAAAAAAGAAAAAACTGTTTTCTTTTATATATATATTCGGTTTATATTCAACTAAAATAACTCAAATTAATCCATATCTATATTTACACTCTATGTATGATGATTTTAAAACACATTAGTTACCAATCTTATTGTTATTATTAAGAGATTTATCAAATATGTAATATAAAATTATTTTTAAATTGAAATATGAGATTTTTTTTATCTTCTAGGAACTGTGAGTCAAAAAATTGTTGAAATGACTTTCATATTTTAATATATCCAGATTATTTTAAAACATATATTAGCCGTGTATTTTAAACTACAAATAATATAAAATATGTTGGATATCAAACCTTACAATTACAATTATTAATACTATCATTAAGTCATGTATTTAAATAGAATATTCAAAATTAATTTACTCAAAAACATTAAGCCACAATATTGACAAGTGGAAATTAGCTTGCTATACGTTCAGGTTTTTTTTTGTTGTTAAAAATGTATTAATTCCTGGTTGATTTTTCTTAATTTCTGTAGTTGTTTTTTTTGTGTCAACTTTAGGTTTTTTGCCTTCCTTATCATCTGCTTTGGACTTTTTCTTTTTCTCATTTTTAGGACTTTTTTGTTCACCATCAGGTGTTTTCTTCTTTTTAACTTTTTTCTTATCCGTATCCTCTGTTTCATTTGAAGGTTGCAGAAATGGTGTTGGATCATTCATTATCATAGACAATTTTCCGAAATAGTTCCATAGTGCCTCTGGACAATTCTCGGGCCTACCACCATCTTCCGTCTCCCATAATAAGCCATAAAGTCTAGGTTTTAATTTTTCCATTGGCTTCTTCATTTCAAATTCGAATTCATCTTCCAAATATTTCAGTCTTGCTTTTTGTGTTTCAGGGGAGAGAGACATTACATCATCTTCATCCACTGTGGCTTCCTGTAAAGAAAATAATTTGTTACTTAAGAAATTTAATATTAAACTGATGAATAATCTATAATAATATTATAAAGACGAAAGATGTGTTTGTTCTTTTTAAAACAAAAAAAAAAAAAAAATGTAAATAGAGAACCAATTTTCAATTTAAATTTTTTTAACTTAATGGTAGAAGTATTTGAATACTAAATACATAATTCAGAAATACTTCATATGTATCACACATGACTTCATAGTAGCAGAGTAATGGAATAAATGTCAGCAAAAATGAGGTATTTCTTTTTCTCACTAACGACATCTAGTTTGTACTTAAATTGTATAATAACACATATTATTACAATACTACAAACAATTATCAAACAAGAAGCATATATTCTAAACTAAATAATAGTACTTGTCATTGAAATTGTTTCTTGCACTTTGCATAAATTTTTCACAAAAATGAATTACCTAAAAAGAAAATTACAATACAAACAAGTCAAACTCACTTCATCACTCAAGTACCCATGTGGCACAAACAACTCATTATCAACTTCATATTCATCTGCATCTTGCTCATCATCACTACCTGCAGCACTGCCGTCTATACTTTCACCTTCTTGCTCTTCTTCCCATTCTTCATCACTATCGACTTCATAGTCTAGAAGCTTCTGGAATAAGAACGCACTTAATTAGTCTATTATTAGCTTTGCATCTTATTGTTGTAATTAAGATAGACTACATGCAAGGAATTTATATACAAACTGGAATGCTCCCCGGCACTCAAAAAACGTTCCTTAACCCGGGATTGCATCTCTTTCTACCATAGATACAAGGCAAAACTCGTAAGAAAGAGACAAAACACCAGTTGTCAATGAAATGCTCGGAACAATTTTTCACTTTACATGTTGGTAAGAAATGCCAGCCCTCCACCTATTCATAAGGCAGGAGGCAGCTTCTACAGCAGTAAGGTTAAAGACACTTCATCTTTGGAAAGGAGACTTGTCCCCCCAAGCGGAGGTTCTAAATGAGGTGATGGAAAAAGAACCAATGCTGCTGGCGGTAAGCAACAAACTTCCAAAGCAATTTGTTTTCGACAAAAAACATAAAATACAGCTTCATGAAGATCCAAACGAAGCCCTGAACACAAAGGACGTAAGGATCTTTACTGATAGCTCTAAGACTGGATCAGGTACAGGATACGGTGTATTCTCTGAAGATCTCAACATACAAATAGCAGCCCCTCTGGGTGCTCACAACACCGTCCATCAGGCGGAATGTATGGGTATCATAGCAGCGGCCTCAGCTACTCTTGTTCGAAAGGTAAAGAACTACTCCATCCGAATCCTCTCGGACAGTAGATCAGTACTACAAGCTCTTCAAAGTCACTCTATCACCTCAAGACTTATCTACAACTGTCACCAATCCCTGATGGAGGTATGTAATAACAACAACAACGTAACTCTTCAGTGGATCAAAGGTCACAGTGGCTCCCTTGGTAACGATGCCACTGATGAAATGGCCAGAAGAGGTTCGGAGATGGCTGCGATTGGACCAGAACCAATTGTCCCCCTTCCTACAAAATGGCCTACATCAGTCATTCGACAACACACGAAAGAGCTACATAACAAATACTGGATGGAGGTGAGTGGATGTAGACAGGCGAAACAAGCTCTCCCACATATAGATCGGAGACTGTTTCGTAAGTTAATGGATCTCACTCGCACATCACATTTACGCAAAATTACTCATATTATTACGGGCCACGGCCCATTCAACAAACATCTGTTTAATCTAGGTGTTACAGACAGCCCCCTGTGCAGAGCCTGCCTGGAGGCAGAGGAGACGGCCGCCCACATTGTTCTGGAGTGCACGGGCCTGACCACCTACCGGGCCAGACATCTGGGGTCACCGAGGACTCTCTCCGAAGTCATTGGTGACACCAGAAGTTTGATAAATTTCTTACAGGAGTTAGGGTGGCAAGACTAGCTGCCCACTCCCACACGCAAAATAGGCGCACAGTGACGTCGAGTTGCGGAAACAAGCCTGTGCCTTACAAGATACTTACAAGAAATGTCAACCTTATGACGTTAATTTCAAGGTGCATATTTGAATATACAAGTTTACTAAGTGAGCGTTTTAGTTATGATATAAATTCTTTGACTACATGTTATAATGGTAAGATTTTTTGACCATTGAACAGAAATTAAAATACTTAACATAATAGATTTGTAGCATACACATTAATAAGTATTTTAAACATAAAAAACGTCACTGGTGTCAAATGGTCATGGAAATATAATAAAACTAACTAGAACAAAATTGCTTATAAAAAAAGGCGCAAATTAATGAGTAGTAAGAAAGATATTAAATAATTAATTACATTTTCAAAATGAGTTAATAAATAAAAAATATACTTATTGGAAAAAGTTATTCAAAAAGAAATAACAATAATAATAAACACGGTTTGGTTATAGCAATCTGTACTAACATTATAATGCTGAAGAGTACGATCATTTCCTAGTTAGACATAATAGTATATAAATGACAAAAATGTGTGGGATTTCTAACACTGACTTTCATGGAGGCTATATGACTGATTTTATAACGGTTGAGTAATGATTTGAGGGCATTTAGGAGTAAACGTTGAGGTTCTTGGTAGGTCTTTCAACAGAATTTATGTTCCGAATTGGCGATAATTTCGCATTAACAATATGATGATTCAAAAGTACTTATTGCTAGTTATATCGCTTGCCTACTTGATTTCAACCTCCTTCACCTCGTAGATTCCATAAAAAAAAAAAAAAAAAATTTTTGCATTAGATTTAGTCTATTTATAGTCGACAGTTTTAGGCAAAAAAATTGCATGTTACAAATATTCTAGATTTAACCAATCTAATAAAAACAACACAGGATGTTTACTATTGAATATACCTCATCTGTCTTAAAAGGCCTTCTAGGATTGATAAATTTGCTTTTCTTTCTCCATGTGCCCCAGTACGGTGGTCGTCTATTTTCATGAAAAGCAAGTAGCTTAGGTCGTAGTTTCTCACGCTTTACGATGTCACATGCTATTGTTTCACTACCGTCCACTGGTGGAAGTTCATCCTCTGTAAAGAAAAAATTATAATGTTTCTTTTGCAGTGAACAAACTATTATATTAAATTTATTAAATTACTCCAACTTTTTTATTATTTAAGATTTTTATTCATTTATTTTTGTGTCAATAAATTATAGTCAACAGAGCAATGTAATTTCTTTTAATACTTTATTGCTTTGTTCATGTGAGCAAAAAGTTTCTGTAACGTACAGTACATGGGTCAAAAACATAGTGATATTTAATTTTATAAATTATAAAGATATAGTTTCTAATCTCAAAAAAAAATTCAAACCTTCTTAATAATAATTATTGTTACTCTATATATAAAATCTGAAAAAAAAAATCAGTGCTTACCGACTATCATAACATCTTCATCATCTTTATCACTTAAAGGCCATGTCTTCCCATTACTGAGAGGCTTATGTGCTTTCAAACATTTTATATACAATGAACTTTCTGGAACATTTTGCTCTTGAATGAAGTTTTCTAAAACTTTCCTATTTTCTTCATTTAAAGTCACCCTTGTGGTTGGTGCAAGACGCATATCAGACTTGACTGTAAAACTTGATAAAATATCCTTATTACTAATAGTTCCAAGAGTAATTTGTTCCTTTTCGCCTTTTTGTTTTGGCACAAAGAAACTAACAAAGGCCTCAGCGGCTTTCTTTTTCTTTTGCTCTTGTTCTAATTTTTCTTGTTCCAGTGCTTCTTGTCTTTTCCGTTTTTCTTCTTCTCTAGCCTCTTTTTCTTTCTTCTTCTGTTCTTCTTTTTCTTCTCGCTCTTTGCGCTTCTGTTCTTCTTTTTCTTCTTTCAATTCTAATTATAAGTAAATCAAAAATTATTAGTATAGCTAACCTTAATATAAAAACTTTTTATAAAAAATTATATATTCACTTCTTTAATAACACCAGCACACAAAAAAAAAGTTGTCAGTACTTTTGACGGGACCCATATATCTCTATGTATTTCGACCTGCTGGATCCGAATTTGAGGTCAGTTTGACCCGTACACCGTCAAATTTTCGAGAAAACTTTATTTCAATTACAACCTAAGATTGCTTGATAAATCTTGAATTGCACATTTTAGATTGTTAATTTCTACACTTTCCTGAAAATCTTGGCGATTACAGTGACGAGTAAGGCGGAGGATTCCACCAAGACACCAGTGTAATGAAAACGATATATAAAAAAGTAGAATTAACTAAAAATTTATATTCCACAGATCGGATAACGTGTTGAAGATTTTTTATTTTTATTTAGAAATTGATTTTTACCATAACGGACTTGATTTATTTTGATTTTCAGTGGTTTTTTGCCATTGATTTAGATTTTTAGAGATGTCTGAGCCATATAAATTCAAGATTTATATTCGACGGATCGAAATACATGAGAATCATGATTGATTTAATTTTATAAACTTTTTTTAACACAATATCTGGAATTTTTGCTTTTTTTGCAATTTTTCAGGGTTTTTTGGAATTTACTCAAACTTTTAATGGCTTATGGTCTAAATAAACTTCAGATAAGTATTAAGCGGGTCAAAATACATAAAAATCATGCTTAGTTTAGATCAACATTTTTTTTTAAATCATTTTAAATCGCCTAAATTGCCGATTTTCGTCATTTTTTTCGGTTTTTCAAAGTTTTCTCGAAAATTTGACGGTGTACGGGTCAAATTGACCTCAAATTCGGATTCAGCGGGTCGAAATACATAGAGATATATGGACCCCGTCAAAAGTACTAACAACTTTTTTTTTTTGTGTGCCGGTGTAATTTTAGTTTTATATACAATCTATTAATTTAGTTTTTAATTATAATTCTATAATGTAATAATTATATAACCTATCTTTAGGGGTTGGTAAAAAAAAAACTTACTTTTTTCTAACTCTTTCTGTTTTTCTTTTTCTTCTCTTTCTTTTCTTCTTTGCTCTTCTTTTTCTTCTTTTTCTCGCCTCTTAGCCTCCTCTTTTTCTTCCCTTTCTCTCTTCCTCTGTTCTTCTTTTTCTTGTTTCTGTCTTGCTCTCTCATCCTTTTCTTGTTGTTTCTTTTTCTCGCGTTCTATTCTTTCCTTTTCTCTTTCTTCCTTTTTCTTTGCAGATTCTAATTTTTTTTGAAGCTGTGAAAAAGGTATATTATTAGAGCTAGTTATTACATAGTATTCATTAATATCAATACATTCACTCTGATAGAAGGGTATATACTGTGATAGAAGGGTATATACTGAGGTTTCCAACTTGCTTTGAGGTGAAAATGTACACTTTTTTCTTAATATACCTTTTTAACATTAATAAACTTCCCTAATTACTTATCAGGGAAGTTTTTGGTGTATATTTTAGATATTTATAAATATGAATATATGTATAAAAGTAATGATACAACATTATAATATTATTATAATATAATATCATTACATGTTATTATTATAGAATTACAACAATTATTATGACAATCATTTAATGAAAATATCTATTGATTTCAGTTATGAGTATGAGCAAGCAACTCAAAAGTTGCACTAAGTTTGCATAAGCTACTTTGCCAATGACACAGATTGTTATTTTTTCAACAGTTAGTCTTAAGATATACATTATAAAATAAAAATACGAAAAAAAATTATTTATTAATTCAATAATTAAAAAAAAAAGAAGTCCTAAGTGAGGTATAATGTAAAATATTAATTATTCAATAAAAAAAGTATTTAAATAGGTTCATAATGTCAAGTAAGAAACACAAGAAAAAAAAAACAAAAACTAAGAGAGCATTTCATCAGTCTTTTTAGGTCAATTGGCAATTAGCTTGAAATTAATTTTTTTCTGATTGAAATAATATTGTGGTGTATAAAAAAGTTATCGGTTGTTATATTATAATTAATGAAATAAAAATTAAATAATACTTACTTGTCTCGGAGTTATTTTTGAATTTGTTTCAGTTGAAGATACATCTCCTTGACTGTTTGTGAGAGATACTCTATTTGAGCGTCTAGGAGTAGAGGTATTTGAACTGAATGATTCATCGCAGTTGCTTATTATAGAAGTGTTAGAGTTTTTTTCTTCACTTTTAGTTTTGTTTTTTTGACTTCTTTTAGGAGTAACATCAATAATCTCATTTAATGATGTATTTTTATCAATCTGTGAAGTCTCATCTTCATTTTTATCTTTGCTAGAACAATCTTTTTCATTATTAGAACTTATATCATTTTCCTTCATTAGATCTTCTGAACTATTTGAACCTTTATCTGTAGCTATGTTATCATCTTGAAGTTTTATGTCTACACTGTTTTTTATGATTTCCTTACTTTCAGTTTTCACATATTCATTATTTACAACATCCATTTCGATATTGGTTTCTTGAGAATCATCAACTTCCATTTCTTCAACAGTTTCTGCTTTGTTTTCGCTATTTCCCGAAGACTCACAAGCATTTTCATCATTTTCTGTAGAAATATTGGAATCCAATTTAGATTTTTTAGGTTCACTTTTTTTCTTTTTTGAACTCTTTGTCTTTTGTGCTTTTTTCTTCCAAGCAGTATCTACTAATTTTACATAAGGATTCAGTTTTTTATCTACTTTTTCAACTTGTTGAGCCTCTTTACTATCATCATCACTAATAACGACTAACTCTTGCGCCAAGTCGGTTTCTTGGTCGATTTTACCAACTTTAGTAGCAGGTTCGTGTTGGGGAACGGATAGTTTTCGCTTTCGAGATTGAGGAGTAACAGATTTAGGAGAAACATCACTGATTATCATAAACGGTAAACGAGCTTGTTTTAGAACTTTTTTTGTTGGAGTCACGTCTTCACTGTCTGAAGATTTTTGGGTTTTCATGTTTAACTGTTTAATTTTTAATGTATACAGCTATAAAAATTTGCTGTATTAATTTTAACTTTAAATATTGAAGAAAACAATCACATTGCAAAATTATACACTACTTATAAAACTTTGACAGCAATCAAAATGCGCGGGAGTTTGACTTACGTTCAGGTGACATGCGCTTAGAATTTTTTTGTTCTTTGTTTTTTATAAGTCAATTCTATACTGTATTTTTAATTTACCATTAAAAAAAAACGAAATAAATAATATGATTTGATAAGATTTTGATAAATTTGATGGTATTTTAACTTTATTGTTTTATTTTGTTCTATGAAAAGGGTTTCAGAACGTAATATTCAATTTTGTCGCGATCTGCATTCCTTACTTTTGGCTTAATTTTTCTTTTCAATAATGGGTACGTTTGCGCACCCTCTTCTAATTGATAATTCATCACTTTTATAGGAGCGCATGCGTACTTCATACTTTTTTATTTATGCATTCCGCAGACCACATGCGCGGAAACGGAAATGGGACATGCGCAATAGTTTTTTATCTATCAGTTTTTAATAAAAATAATAAGTAGCGACTAAATGTAAGAAGATAATTTTGTTTATTATCTTTTATGAATAATAGCAAACAATTATTTACTAAAGTTCGACAGTTAAATTCAGTTTTTGATTAAAGAAGTATCATTTCCGCGCATGTGGTCTGTGGAACAGTGGAATGCATAGATAAAAAAGTATGAAGTACGCATGCGCTCCTATAAAAGTGATGAATTATCAATAAGAAGAGGGCCCGCGAACGTATCCAATATTAATGACCACATAACTATGTACACAAGTCTTATTTATTTATATTTATACAATATTATTTTTATAAAAGCCTACCGTATGATTTTGTTATTTTTTAATATTTTAATGACTAGGTAATTGAATTTTTTTTTTTTACATACAACAAAAGTTCTGAATAATTATAGTATGTATTAACAATATTTGATTTAGAATTTAGAATTTTATTACATTTAAATATTTAAATTTTTTATTATTTAAGACATTATAACGGACAATATGTCCTCATCATTAATATAATAATTCAGTTTTTTTTTTTAAATCAGTAGTAATAATAATTGATAGTAGAGATTCTGTCAAAGTACCTATATCACTAGGCACGGTGATGTGTGTGTGTTTTACTCATAGGGTGCATTCGCGTAGTTGCGGACGCTTTCACGCTTTGAGCGCTCACGCTTACAAGCACTAATTTTTATTGTTCTTGTTTAGGGTCTATTGTAATTCTCAGAAACAAAATACACGTGTATGCAGTATAATCGAAACCCAAAGCCCGCTTTCTCATTTCTGTTCAGTCAGTTTGTTACTTATCTGAGCTCAAGACGCACCAAAACATGACGATACATTAATTAAAATTCAACGTGAACTACAAAGTGAGTACACACTATACAGAAGTGTTCCAAACAAATTAAAATTACAGATTTTATTGATGTAGAAAAAGGATACGTAATTGTACATATATGTACGTAATGTATTCTTATTATAAGTTTCATGTGAAATAAATAAAATGTACTTTTATTTTATACATGAGTATATTAATCACATATTCGATAATATGTATTACTAATCTGTATTGTAGGTACTTAATAACAACGTAATCGGACTAATCGGCTGTTAAGACTATCGGTTTTTACGACCAAATATGAGTAGTCCCTTCGATGTCGTTATAACAGATTTTGACTGTATATTGTTCATATAGTTCCGGGAGTCGGGACTTTTTTTTTGAAAATTTCCTCCTCTTTAATTTTCGGAGAATACTGAAAAAATTTGACCAAAATAGCACATGTTGACTAGACTATTTGTTTCATACAGCACAGCAGTGCCACATAATGAAAATGAGCGAGATGATGATGATGATAGTGATAAATATAATAAGAAAGGTTTGTTTTTAATGTCAATAAGCGTACTTCAATGTGGTTCAATGACATCAATGTAGGTATTGTTATTTATCTTTTAAACCAGGTTCGGCTACAGGTTTGGATGGAATCTCACCCCAACATTTGAAAGACTTAACATCACATTCTGTGGGTGATGCAGGCAAGCAACTTGTAAATTCAATCTCTAAATTAATCAACTTTATGTATTCCGGTAATGTCAATCCAGAAATTGTCCCCATTCTTTTCGGCGCGAACCTCATTACACTCACCAAAAAGGACGGAGGGTCTCACCCCAATTGCTGTTCAATCAACACTACGACGTCTGTCCTCCAAAATTGCTGTTCGACATATTTTACCAACATTAAATTTGGAATTTGAACCCGTACAGTTAGGCTTCGGTGTAAAACGAGGATGTGAGGCAGCAGTCCATGCCTTACGCTCTTTCCTAACTTACGGACAGCCTAACGTGTTGCTCAAAATTGATGTCAAAAATGCATTCAATTCGGTAAATTGGGATACCCTGCTGACGGAAATAAAACAACATATACCGGAAATGTATCTAACTATCTATATCAACTATCTTCTTCTCAGTACGCTGAACCAACAACATTGTTATATCGTTCTAATGAACTATCCTCAGAAGTAGGTTGTCAACAGAATGATCCCCTTGGGCCTGCAATTTTTAGTTTTGCCGTCTCTTGGTTGCCAGAGGGTCACTTGTTCGCTCCATTTGTTAATGGGGTGGCGCAGCATATGTCCAGCCCATCTCCATTTTTAGACGTCTATCCGGGTAAGAATGTATGTGAGTTTTGTTCTTGTTCTTATGTCTACGTTCCTGACTCTGTCTTTGATTTTTAGCCCTAGCATGCTTCTTTCCATGGCACGTTGACATTTTGTTAGCCTTTCCCTGTGTGTTACACTTCACGTGTTAAGGACCATGTTTCACAGCCATAAGTAAGAACTGGTAGAATACAGGAATGTTTTCTTTTTTATGTGGTTGCCCAGATCCTTACTTTTCACTATTTCCTTCAGTGACCAGTATTTTCTCCATCCTTGAGCTATTCGCCTGTTTCTCTCCTTTGTCATTTCATCTGAAGGGGATATTATCTGTCTTAAGTAAATATATTCTTTGACATATTCGATCTTGATGCCATCTACCATAACGTCTATTTCTCTTGAGTTTGTCATCAATTTTATTTTACTGCCATTGATTTCCAGACCAACTAGAATGGCTTAACACATTCGCTGCCAGCCACTCGGATCCGAGTGGTGCATTAGCTAGGTACCGTCCACTCATATCAGAGTATCTCACACGTTCATTTTCCTTTTCTATTTTCAAAATCTCAAATCAAAATTCTCATTTCTATGGCACTCAATGTGCACATTGAAATGAGATTTTTTTTTATCCACGGACGCCAATTTTTAACTGGCCTAAGGAAAATGAATATGCGAGATACTCGGATCCGAGTAGACGGCACCTAGCGCCCTACTCGAGTCCGAGTGGCTGGCAGCGAATGTGTTAAATAAATGCAAATTTTATGTAGTAGGTAATGGCTTTAATTCTGAAATACATGATATTAAATCAGGAGTTCTTCAAAGCTCTGATATAGGATGCATTATTTAATATTTTTATAAATGATCTTGTTAAATTCTTGCCAAATTCCATCCCATTTATACATGCAGACGATTTGAAAATTGCGAGGATAATAAAAACTGAATCTGATATCATTTAACTTCAAAACGACTTGAACAGTCTCGTAAACTGGTGCGATTTGAATAAAATGAAACTTAATGTTGAGAAGTGTTTTCATGTCAAGTTCTCTAGAAAACACGTAGTAGCTAAGTCTATTTCCTTAATGGGGCATTGATTGAAGAAGTGAGCAGTAGAGTAAAGCGTAATATTCGATAAAAAGCTTACTTTTGATAATCATATTGAATACATTACATAAAAAAACTTCTAAAATCCTTGGCTTTTAATTAAAAATCTAGATCGGATTTTATCGTGTTTATTGGTTTAAAAACTTTACAGTTTAAAGATTTTAAAATTATTTCCTGATGTTTCGGACCATTTAAAGCGTCCATGGTCTCGGGGGACTGAGGTGTTGCGTGTCCTTGGATTTTTCATAAGAAATGGATAAGAGTTTCGCAATTCGCAAACTAAGAGGTTACTTTATAGCGCCTTTGTTCTTAGCATCCTGGTATATTGCAGTGGCTTGGCGGCTGCACTATGCTTGTCCCTGTGGTTGGAAATACTCCAGAAGCTTTATTTGTGGCCCTTAGCGTACTCAGTCAGTAAACTTTACGTTATCTTTTTGTATAAATTGTTTAATAATGAAAAAGATTGTCCTCAGTTGCCACGAAAATTTAATTTTAGCGTGCCTTGCAGATTACTAAGATCTAAAATAGCTCCTCTTGTTCCTCCAATCATAACCACAGTATTTGATTCGAGTTCTCCCGTTCCAAGATTGAGTAGATTACTGAATAGTTTTGAAAAGTCTATTGATATTGGCCAAGTAAGTATTGATGTATTTTTGAACATTTACGAGCCGCTATACATGTTAACTACGATTATTGCTCCAAATTGTTGTATAAACTAGCCAAATTTCGTTTGTCTGATTTTATAAAATTTATTATGTTTAGTAATAATATGTACCTACGAATAAGTTTTGTTAGCCTTGCATGTGGTGTTTACCTTTAAGGAATTGTGCTCTTATTTATTACCAGTTGATAGTTATAATGTTAAATTAGTGTAATAGTTGTTGGTAAACCAATAAACAAATATAAAATAAAAGAACTCGCTTAACGAAAAAAAAAAAAAAAAAAATTAATTTTTAATGTATTTTTATAATTATCAATACCTACCTATTACAAATTCATATTTTAAGTAGGTACATAGATTGCTAGTTGTCCTTTTGTGTGTCAAACAAAAGAGGTCATATTAAAGAAAAATAACAACATGACATAATTATTTTATCGTACATTATATCATTACATTAAGATGTCAAAGAAAATATTTAAATTTAGGGACGTGTCTTATGGTTTGCAGAAGCTTAGAAATTTTTTGCTGGGAAGGGAACATACTCTCCATGGCCGCTTTCCGCCATTAGTAGCGCCTCGCACGATTCCACCAGCCGAAGTACCGAGAGGACCAGACACGAAGTATTCTGATAAATATTACTATAAGAGAAATGCTTTTCATTCAGTCCAACCGCCGGTTATAGCGCCAATAGCTGAAGGCCCGCCAATTTTAAATGATCCAGTTAAGAAAATTGAACATAAAGTTATTCGTCCTGATGCCGTAAGTGATTTTAATCGACTAACGCAACCTCGAAATATATGTATACTAGCAGACTACACACACTCCTTGTTAGTGTTCGCCTCTTCTTTATTGGCAATGTTTCGTTCCCGTTCGGTGGTCGCGTTTCGCGCGCCATCGCCGCCCGTTTGATAAATAGTAATGTTTAATTATTTTAATTTTACATATTCTTCTAAACTGTGCATCCAAATAATATGCTATAAAAGCCAAAGTTTATTTTTATAAAATTGTCATGATGAAGTAACGTTCACTCGTAAGGATAAACATGCCTGCCTAATAATAATGCTCAAAAAGCATCTTTTATTTCCAATAAATTATTTAACCTAAAATGCCTTAATGTTGCTTTTTTATAAGAGTCAGGAGATAGATATATGGTGTAGCTGACTTTAGATCTGTTTTCTTATATTTACGCGAATTTTACTAATTTAATTAAAAGTCTAGATCGGATTTTATCGCGTTTATTTGCTTAAAAATGTACAGTTTAACGATTTTTTAATTAAATTAAATTATTTCCCGACGTTTCAATCAAAATAAAACGCGTGCGATCAAAATAAAGAATTCAGATGACAAGCGCTAACGCGCGTTGCGAAAGCTCGTCAGTCTGTTTCGGTAGAGCTTAGGAAATGGGCGTGGAAGAGGCTATTATTTTGTGGTACAAACAAATTATATAGAAAAAGAAAACGCACACATTGGGTTCACCCAATTTTGAAAAATGGACCCAGTTTGTTTGCGACATTATATCCGAATCTGAGAGAAAATAATCTAAATTCTTTAATTACACTCATTTTTATGAACAAAATACGACAAAAATATCTATTTATTTACGATAGTTACAAAAAAAAATGCAATCGCGACAGTAACGCGCGCTCAACTGAACTATCAACGGACGTTATATACATATCAAAGCGCGCGTCAACGCGCGATCGCCTGAAGAGACTTTTCTGTGAGTGCCGCGTTAACGCTTACTGACGCGCGTTAACGCGCGCTTATGTGATCGGTTTTATGTAAATGCTAGGATGTCTAGTCGTGCGATTTGAAAAAACACGTCAAAATTTTGCCACCTGAACATGGCCTTAAGCGTCCGGCTCATCTAAGTGTACGTACCTACTTTATTATACATTACATATATAGGCTTAATTAAAGAGATGGCTATCACGAACGAAGTCACAGGCACAGCTAGTTAAGCGCAATCTGCCGTGCTACTCCACCACGTAGTGGTGGACGTTTTTGTGCATATTTTCAAATTCCTTCCGAGACATGCTGGTCACGTCGTGACGTTATAAGTCATCGTCGGACACGAGATGAATAAGTTTAACATTTGAGAACAAACCGGTGGTAGCCTGGACTTAAACTTGCAACTGACAACTTCGATACCCGACTTTTATTGTTTGACCTCCTTGAATGGTAGACTCAGCTCCGCAGCTTTCGCAGTTAGAAAAGTACGACAACTGACCGACGTTGCTACTGCGCGTTTAATATATTTTAGCTATTTCCATAGTATAATGTCTTACGGTCTGTTACTGTGGGGTAATGCTACAGATATTGAGACTGTATTTATTTTACAAAAAAGGGCTATTCGCGCCATTTATGATCTTGGAGCTCGAGTCTCCCTACGGAATGTTTTTCCAAAAGTAGACATATTAACAATTGCGTCGCAATATATTTATAATAATATTATATATATTCACCAGAATATTCATTGTTTTGAAATTAACAGTATTAATTGCAAAATCACACCAGAAGGAATAACAAAATTGTAACTCCAAGTTTCCGACTACGCAAAGGAAACGCCTCCTTTCTGGGTTATGGTATTCGCATGTATAATAAAATCCCACAAACAATTTTGGAATTGTCTCAACATAAATTTAAAGATTTCATTAAAAAAAATAGATAAAGCGTATTATTCGGTGCAGGATTATTTAGCTGATAAAGACGTGTGGACTTAGTGGCGCTGTATTTCATCGAAGATATTACTAATTTTGTACTAAAACACAGTTTATGTATTATTTTCAAAAGAGTAACTGCGGAGTTTCTTGCCGATTCTTCTCTGCAGAATCTACATTCCGAATCGGTGGTAGCTTTACTTTTACAAAAAATAATAATAATCACTACAATATTAATTTTGTAAAATGACGATTCGAAAGTGCTCGTGGGGCACTATTTATTATTATATTTGAATATTTGAATTATATTGAATAATTGAATAAATGAATTGAATAAAGTTGTTTTTGATTTTGATTTTGATTTTGATTTATCTACTCGGCCATCTCGAATCATTACATTATGCAATAACTTAAGTGTTTATTTTAATAAATGATGTTTAGTACGTTTATTAAGTGGATTTTTTTTTCAGATTTGCTTTAACTTCGCTCCAACACCTGGTCCTGCGTGGTGGTGGGATGGTCACTGCTATTACGAAACTGTCCCTGATCCCCCTGATCCAAATAGTGCTCCTCAGGAAATTGATCCGTATTGCCCAAATCCTGATCAAAAATGATTTTATTTTTAATAAAAGTTTTACAATTTGATTTTTTTTTTTTGACAGTACACGTTGACTTTTATTACTCTTCGAATTTGTTGGATAAGCTTTGAACATAACTTAGAATCTGTATCACTCAACTAATAAGTTCAAATACTATTATTAAAAATAGTAATTAGTATTTGAATTTCCTTTTAAATGTACGGCACATGTTTTCTTAACACATGTAATCTTAATTACGAACACTACCTGAGAATGTCTGACTGACTGTCAGACTGAGACTGAGACTGAGACTGACCGAAACAAACTAGTTTTTATTAATTCAGTCGAAAAAGAAAAAATAGCAATTCGAAAGTGAAGTAAAAAATTTAAATTAGATATTTTTAATTCAAAAAAGTTACTGGATAATTAGCAACTTAGCTAGCGACTGGTCGGCGACCAGTCATTGACGAAATGATATCTTACGTTATACGGATATAATTTCAAACTACTATGTTGTAACAAATAGGTCCCGTGGTTAATCCTATGCACTTCAGGATATATTAATTTAGCGTTTGACCTTTTTAATTTACTGCTATAATTGGCTAAATTACTAGCATTAATCTCATTAAATAGATTTTTTAGTCTTGTTGTTTTTTCTTATCTATAATATAAAAAATGCAAGTTTCTATGCTCAGATATTATAGCTTGCACTGCGCGTGGTACCTATTGCTTGCTGTTACAAGTGTTAGAGATTGCTCTCCCTCCATCTTTGCAACTGCGCGTTTTAAGACCAATATAGTGATAGGACTGAGTACTTATCTGGTCTAGCTAGATTTTTTAAAAGTTAGTTTTTATTATAAGCATCAATTTCCTTGAATAATAGAGTTAAGATTTATCTCGAATTTTTTTTTATCGCTGTGAAATGCATTTACGCATCCCACCGCGGATATGTGCTGGCACGGTAGAACGTGCCAGGATACCCATTAAAACTCAGCGGTATCCTCATCGTCGTAGTGGGGCGACACGGGATCGCTCGTGCAAACAACCATGACGCCCCGACGGTTGGCCCGCCTATGCGAGCCGCCTTCCCTTATAGAGCGCTCGCGGGCATTGTGAGCGCTCTATTGTCTTTGTGGCGAGTGAGAGGATTAAAGTTGCCCCCTTCCACTATATTCTGGAGGGTGAAGGTGTGCATAGCGGCGTCTCCTTCCCCCCGGTCGTCTCTTGCGGAGCGGGTTCGCATTAGCATCTGCTTCGCGTTCCTACTCCGCGGCCTTCTTCAAAGCCAAACCTCCACGCAGAAGGTCACGGACGACCAACACCTCTCGCCGGCGAGCATGCAGCGGACAACTTTCGACAACGAGAGGTCTCCACCTAATACGGCCACCAAGGCATGGCGCTAGGGCCCCCAAGCGGTGCACTACTCGAGAGTGTGACACGCCGTATCTATCGGCGTGCCACACTTGTGTCACGCAGGGGTAGCTTTCTTTCCTGCGATCTGATGCAGGTACTTTCAGCAGGTATTTTCTACCAAAGAACTCGTGCCCGGTATGTACCTGTGTCTGCCTGATGGTCAGCACCCCGTGTCGTCTTCTAACCCAGCGACGAAGATGGAGACGTATAGCGTCCACCGTCGCTCAGGGCCGCCGCTGAGGACTTCATGTCCTCCTTCCACCTAGTGATCAACGCTCTCTGAGCTTGAGCTTTGATCCGAGCCGTCTGGTCCATATTTAGGACTTGTCCAGCTCGGAGGCTAGACCGAAAACGGTATACTTCCCCGAGCACAAGATTTAGCTCGACCTAAGATAACTTAGATTATACTAAATTAAACTTTTATATCCCGTCGCAAAGGGTAAACTTAGACTTGGGACAACTAAGTATTGTAATGGTTTCGTATAAAACCTAAGTGTAATGAGCGACATGATCTTCATTTACGAATTGAACGGAGTAATAGTAGGTATAGCCTATAGGCTACATACTGTACAACGTATTATAATCGTGTATTTTTCAAATATCTTTAAAATATAAACTTATTATAATAAGCACAAGCATCTGAAGACACAAAACTTTTAATTTATATCTATCTAGCTCTATTTTAGTGATGACTTCTAAGCTCCATCAATTTTCCATTACAGACATATACACGTGTAGCTGAGCAGGGAGCTTTGGGGGTGGTGGGGGATGTCAAAGGTGGTAGGTTCTTTCTTGCACCATCGAGAAAAATCGACGAGACGTTTTTTTAAAAATACAAATATTGTTTGCTTTATTCAATGAAAACGACGTCTAAAGTTCTAAATGTTTAATTCATGTCCCTTATGTAAACGTCATGTCAAGAACAGTTGTGTAAGATATATATTTAACTCTATATTCACACGCGCTAATAAATAATGTATTAAGCGTTTACCTTGCCATCCATATTGTGTAATGAATTGAATATTGAATGTATATTTGCCTTCGTAACGTTTTAATTTCAGTATGAGAAAATATTTTCAGAGCACTACAGAGAATAGTAAGTATGTAGTTTATATAATTAAGGTAAGGAATGATTTTATAGAGCGTGTGAATATACATAAAATACAAAATTTAAAGTCAAAGCAAATCAAAATAGTTGTTAATAAAATAAATAGGTACAGAAATAAGAAACGAACTGTTTTCTAAAATCAACGAATTTGTTTAAAGTAAACAAAAACCTGACTGCAAAAAAAAAATTATATATAAGGGCTACATAGATTAAAAAACATCAGTCAATGAAGAATATTAAAGAAAATTAAATGAAATAAAAAGCGAATGAAGCTGCGGGGTAATATTAGAGCTTGCATAATTTAAGTGAATTGTGCTAACTTACTATACAGAATGACTGGTGAGTCACTATCAATATTTAAGTAGAATACTCGGTACATGATTCTCATTCGAATTATGTAAAAAAAAAAGAATTATTTCTTTGTACGTAATTTAAAATATGTGCGATGAGTAAATTACTCAATTTAACCTGTTATCATTCAAATGTATCTCACGTTTCAAATAACGCAACATGTAAAAGCATAAGTAAATTTACTAAGATTTACACTATGTATGCATCTATTTACAGTTTAGTTTATTAGCCTCAGGTGAGTCAGGCAGGGCTTTAAATCGTTCATGTTTAGTGATTAGGATTAATCTGTAGTCGCATCTATCGTGCAGTCCGTACAACCGCGACCGTCGGCGCATGATCGAAAACGGCCCAGTCAGTCAGTACCTCGGGAAACACCGTAGCTAACATACGTAGGGCTCCTATCTCGTGCAACGGAAAATCAGTTATGACTGACTCCTTTGAATTCCCGCCAAGCACCTAAACACAGCCCATAACCGAAAATAATTTCGCATAGCTGATCCAATGTTTTGAATAACAACGTTGTTTACGATTCTTGTGACGTTAGTGTTGTCGCTGTCGTGAGTAGAACCACCTGTGAAATATTTTCATAAGAAATACTAAGGATTCAAAATGAGAGAGGATTCAGAAACGTTAGCTTTAAATGAAAGGATATTGGAGTTCAAGAGCGACCCGGAAAAACTTCGACAGGCATCTGAATTCGTTGACGAACTTATACAGCAAGCAAAAAAAGAGGCAGAATTAAAACAGAAAGAGAAAGACAAAAGCAAATTATTCGTAAGTATCAATGTATATTTATCCCGGTAAGGAAAACGATATGTGGAAATGATAGGGCGGTAAGTGTTAAAAGTAGGCATATAGAAATGCTATAGAGTGCAAAATAGCTTCTTCGATAGCAACGCTGTCATCCTAAATAGTATTCAACACTATTCGAAACACTCGTTTTCTGCATGCTTATCACATTTTCAATTTCAAGTTCACTATAATTAATTATCTTTCATATTTTAATAGGTCATTCGCAGGTAAATGAAATCAATACTCTCATGCTCAAATGTGCTTAAAGATTTTTGTTTCAATAAAACTGAATTTATAATTCGTAGTTTACTTTGACAAAGCTTCTTCTATTCTATACATTTATCTGTAAAAAGATATCTAGAGTAATTATATTGTATTGTTGACTGAATTTACACCAATTGCTATGAAAGTTTTCACAGGAAATACGATGTTTTAGCTAAACGAGAATATGTGATATTCACGAGATTAGTGGGCAATCGGCTTATATTTATCTGATAACGGTTTTTGAAATATACCGAGTGTAATCGTTAAGTGTGCATAGTTGATTATGCCGTAAATATAGGCAATAAATAAAACCTTTAAACTTTGAAAGTGAGTCGTCAGATAATTAAAATGACATCAATATTTTAAAAAAATAAAAAGATACGTTTCTTAAATTTCGACATTAATCACTCCACCCTATTATTAGACAAAAATCAACCAAGAAAGGGAATGAAAATGAAACTGTATTATTTTTATTTAATACTAACACGATTCCCCAAGTGCGAGTCGAAAAAGCCGCAAGGGCAGATTTGCTACATAAACCCGGCTATACCCTTAAGTTAGTTATAAAATATATCTTAGGGGCCGTCCATAAATTACGTGAGACAATTTTGGCGATTTTTGACACCCCCTCCCCCCTTGGTGAGATTTTACTTGACCCCCTCCCCCCTACTCTAATCTCGCGTGAGATTTTTGAAAATGCGTATTAGTCAAAAGTATGCAAGATGTGCACACGAAAAAAAGAAAGGTCATCGCGGCCCCCGTACCGATGTTTCCACCTCCAGGCTATACGTATTTCTAAAAAAAAGGTCATCATCGGTACATGAAAACTATTTCACATTTTCAATGAGGGAAAAAAAGTACGTTATGTTTGCCGAGACCACCCTCCCCCCCACGTGAGATTCTGTGAGAAGAAGCAGCCATTTTTTTACGAAATCATATTAATGACTTAAAGCATTTTGGTTTATGTGGTAGTCGTAACTTATTACATTTTTTTTACGAGTATACGACATTGTATAACATTTATCGCTATTAAGAAATAGATGGTTGGAATTGCAATAAGCGAGCAATCGACATATTATATCTTCCTGGAGTTTGTAACAGTCAACAACAGATCTAATAATTCGATACAGTTTAGTGTCATCGGCATACATAAGAAATTGACTATATTTTAGAGCATATCCTATATCATTTATATATATATATATATATATATATATATATATATATATATATATATATATATATATATATATATTTTATACCATTTAAGGAATATTTTATAAAGTTAATAGGGGATTTTTCATCTATCTGTAAAGTTTTTATCATCTTTTATCATAAAGAAACTATATTAAAACCTGTGAAAACTTGTCTAACATTAGTGTGAGTAATGTATGAGAGTAATTTTTAATTAAAATTATAGAAAAATTTTGTTTTATTAAAAAAAAATATTAATGTGTTTTTCTCATTGGGTAACTTACTTTCAAAATTAGCTTAAAGTTTTTCAATATTTCTTATATTTGCGGAATAATCGACTGTACAAATTTAACGATTACACATGTATGGCTGTAGGTATATGGCAGATAGATGTTTGATCGATTCTTCCGATAAATTTGTATGAGAATTACGCCGTGTTCCCACTACGCCGGACCAGCGAAATTGCCGGAAACCAGATCCCGGAACGAGGTGTTCACATTACACCGGATCGGCAAAAACACCTCACAAAACACCGGATCCGGCGGAAACGGATAAATGTGAACAGCTTCATATAAAATGTATGGCCACCAGCCTTTCCGGCAGTTTCACCAATCCGCCGTCCGGCGTAGTGGGAACGAGGCCTTATACTTACATTTTAGTTAATAGCCACATAAGGTTATGTATGTATTGATTGTTACTTTTTTCTCTTTAAGAGAAATATGTTACAAAAATAATGTTTAAAATTTATATTAAATAAGTATTAGCCAAAAAAGTGTACAGGTCAAATTAGTAAGTCTTTAGCCGAACTGGATCTCGAATGTATTCATTCAAGTAAACTCATGGTCAAAAATTAAAAGATTCAGGCAAAAACCGATTATACTTGGTAGTTGTCGTAGGAGAGCGCGAGAGCAGTGAGGAGCAATAGAAAGTTTACTTCTGTTTAAAAAAAAAGCGTAGGTACCATGCGAGACGCAGTGAATGTAGCTGGCTACTAACTACGGCGAATGAGAGCACTTTGTAGATAAAATATTTAAAGCAATATAAACAAATTAGAAAATTGTACACCAGCTTTTATGGATTTTGTTCGCGCCTAGCTTAATGTGTGCATTAATCGTAATTCGACAAATTGAGAAAAAGCGTTCAATTTTTTTGTCGATATTTAAGTACGTATGTCATTGTATGTTCTTCATTAATATAAAGAATAAAAAGAAATAATTAAAGTATTATTAGATAATGAAACAAAGATTAAAGCAACAGTTGGCTTTTTGATGTCAAACCTAAATGAAAGAAATTCTTCTATCATATTTATCATTGTTGTCGTTTTTAAAATTTATACAAATAAAATATAGATACTTATCAATAATTAAAGAGAATACTTTACTTCTCATATGTTTACGAGATAAGAAAACACATTGCCAGGCCGTTTTTCTTCTTGTGTGTATGCTATTACAGATTATTTATTTTTAATGATCGTTTAAATCGACTGAGTGGGAATGTTTTATATACACATAACTTTCAAACCCGATAAACTTCATACCATCTCAATCTCGGGCCATTTTTTACCTTTTGTGACCTAATAATACAAGGCAATTGAATCTCTCTGAAGATATTTCTACTGATACTACTGATCTATTTATATAAATGATAAAATATGTACATTTTTCATTTTTTAAATAGGTACATATATAAAAATAGAGTATGTAAAAGATTATCAGATGGGAAACATCTATTGATTTCACTTTAGCGACCTGCACTAATTGATGAACGATGACAACAATGTTTGTATCGTTTGGCCTAATTAATGACATTTATTAAAACAATAAATAGTACAGTTCATATTAGAAGCAATACCTACTGTAGTCTCTAGGCGTCCAGGTAGGGATGTGGGTCTTCTATTACCCGCAATAATATTGCTATTTTTATACACAATAAACTATTTACGTAGAAAAAAAAATGTCATAAAAACATGCCGTTTATAATACCTCTAAATTGTTAGAAAAAGATTATAAATCTATCAGCCGAATAATCTCAAATTGGTTATGTATATTGTAAATATGATAATAATTTTTGTACCTCCTGAATTATAAATTTACTATACGCCAATATCCTCTAAAGGTAAAAGATATAATATATTTACGAAAAACTATTCTTCGCTACCTTTGATACGCGTAAAAAGTTTTGAGACAGACATGTGCGGAGTTTTCGCAGTTTTATAAGAGCACTAAAGATTCGTCATTAATCGTTATTGTATGCTTATATTAAATTTATCATAAAGTAACTTTTTAATTTTCATAACCTTTATTGTTAGTATAAAAATAAATATAATATTCGTTTACAATTTTTGGATCTTTACTTTTAACAAAGTCGTCTTTATATAAAAAAAAATCTTGCGAGTTTTTTTGCTATAAACAATGTTAAAACTAATTCTTTTTATTATCCCATTAGAAACCTATTACTTGTAAGAATGAAAACACTTTTAAATATTAACTAAATTTTAAGTAGGTACCTAGGGTTACTGTATAAGATTGTGTTCTGTTTAGTCATTAAATTCAAGGTGGTAGTACGTAGTAGAAACAAAAGAAATGACAGAAAACGAGCCTTATCATAAATTTTATTTTAAGCCTCTCTATCAATGATGATGTTGAAATTATTAATCAACAGTTACTTTCACCCGAACTTTGGCAAAGCCAAAATAAAGTTTTATTTTTAAATATATTATAGGCATTGTCCGTTTTACCTCGGTCATTTGTGTATATAATTTTTAAAGTTTTCAAATAAATTGTAATTATTTTGCCAAAGTACATCTAAATTGTAAATAGTCTTGCTTTGAAATGTAGCTACCGTAAATAATATGCAAGTGACTAAAGTGTTTTCTAATATATACTCATTTGCAAAAAAAACGGGCGGTTTCTATTTTCTTCCTGGCTGAAAAAAATAAAATACCAAAAAGGTTTTAATCATTTGAACATGTTACTGGCCAGTTATAAAAGTGCCATAATGTTTATAAGAGTACATTCCAAATTCAAATTTTTGACTGAGCCTGGTTTTTGAAAGAAAATAACTTTTAACTACATTTTGTGGCGCGAATTCCCTATAGTTAATATCGACTCTAATTAAATTTTTGTCAATTTTTATTAAATTATCTGGTGTCCTTGACATTTAAAAGTATTGTTATTGCTGTTTAGCAATCTCGAAAATGGTAGATAAAGTGATAAAAGCGAGCAAAATTATTGCGCTGCTTGAAGAAGGTTGCAGTCAATGCTTCGTGGCTCAGAGGCTAAATGTGAGTCGGTCGACAGTTCAAAGGACCTGGCAGCGCTATCAAGAGACCGGTTCCATCAAGAGAAGGCCTGGTTCTGGCAGAAAGACATGTACCGAACCACGGGATGATCGTTTTCTAGTTAGTCAAGCGTTGAGAAATCGCAAATCTTCTTATGTGGACCTCAAAAACACCCTCGAAGAAGTAAGAAATGTGCAAATTAGTCTATGGACGGTCAGGAGGAGGCTTCTCGCTGCTAATATACACAGTCATCGCCCGGCACGCGGCCCTAAATTACTCCGTGGACATCGAGTTGCCAGGCTTAGCTTCGCTCGAAATTGTGTGTCATGGACTCATGAAGACTGGGATAGGGTATTGTTCTCCGATGAAGCCAGGATATCTCTGCATGGTGAAGACCGACGTCGGCGAGTGCTACGTAGACGAGGAGAACGCTTTGCAGAGGCATGTTTTGAAGAAATCACACCTTATGGAGGGGGCTCTGTTATGTTTTGGGCAGGAATAAATTCTATGGATCGTACGGAGTTAGTCTTCATCGAAAACGGTACACTGACTGGACACCGATACATAACGGAAGTTCTAATTCCTTATGCACAACCAGCTTTAACCGCTCTTGGCGAAAACTCAATTTTTATGGACGACAACGCTCGCGCCCACCGGTCTGGCGGTGTGGATGCGTATATGCTAGAAGTCGGAATTCGTCGTTTGGACTGGCCAGCTAGAAGTCCGAACCTCAATCCCATAGAGCATGTCTGGGACGTTCTGAAGCGACGAGTGAGATCAGTGCAGCCGGCTCCGCAGACCATCAGAGAGCTAAAGAATGTGATTACCGCGGAGTGGGAACGTATTCCCCAAGAAACCATAAAAGATATACTCACTAGCATGCCCAGACGAATGCAAGTTGTGATTTCAGCAAGAGGGGGTCACACTCAATACTAAACTTTTATCTGCTTTTAATGTATTCAAGAAAAACAAAGAAATTAACGCGTTTCATTTTTATTTAGCGAGCAGGTACAATCATAGTGTTTTGAGCTTAAACATTATTTCTTAATAATTTAATTAAAATGTTATGATAAAACTGATGAAAACTATTCCTTCCTAATTAATTTATAAAATTCTGAGGATAACAATACCTAAAATTGTCAAACAAACTAATAGTAACTATAAAATAGTTCTTTGCTTAAGTGCCCGTTTTTCTTGCAAAAGAGTTTATGTCGGGTTACAGTAACAAATACGCAAAAATCGTCAGAAGCTATTGTTATGGATGTCACGGCTACACGGTAAAAATGCGTAATTCGGCGATAATGCTCTTATCCGTTTGGTCGAGTAATCACTCCGTCGACCCCGCTGTCAGTAATCCTCACGATAGATTCAAATTAACCCTAAATCCCAATTGAATGTGAACTCTATCCAATCGAAGAGAATAGATAAAACATTTTGTTGATATTTGGGTGGTAATGTATTTAGTCATACTAATATATATGTAATGTATTATTATTAATAGTAATTATACTCTTAATATTTTGTTCCTTTTTATAGCTACTTAATACAAATAGTTACCTACTCTATTTTTGGTAATTTTGTAGTCATGAGGTAGTTATTTAAATTGATTAATTTGATTTTTAATTTATTTCAAAATTTTATTTATATCAATGCCCGTATTATTCTTATGGATACTAATGTTTATCTAAATGTTCTACTATGTTCTTGTACTTTCAAGTTTCGTGAATGATAATGTTGATAAACAAGATGTAACAATGTTTAGGCTATCACTTAGTATGTACCTATTTTGAATGGAATTTGACTTCGTGATAATTTGATAACAATGACATTTTTTTTAATGTAACCTTCGTAAGTGTTCAGTAAAAAAATATTTTCTTCGTGTTAAATAAATAATTATAATTTGTTTATGCGACATTGAAGTTTAAAAAGTAAATTTATACTTTGAGACGTCACTAATTCATTAATATAAGTATAAAAAATAAAATAAAAATAATTTATTTCTATAATCTTTGTTACAATTTATCACCGAGTCTTCCCAGTAAGTTGTCAGAGACACTTGTATTGGGAATGACTCGCTACTTCCCTTACGGATGACTAAAATTATAGTTACACTTAAAATTTAAACTTTAACAAGTGTTAGTGTCGAGCGTGTGTATGTGTTTGTGTGTGTGTGTGTGTGTGTGTGTGTGTGTGTTGTGTGTATGTGTGTTCCCATAAATGATATTTAAATGAAGCTTAGGTAGGTGAATGTCCTAAAGATAAATAAAATGTATTTAATAAACTTTTCCTGACGGGTTCAGAGTAATTAACTCTAAAGTCAAATGATAAACGTTTTATAGATTTCGATCTACATTAATACTTATAAACTTTTAAGGGGTTTTTTTAACTTAATTCCGAACTATACCATTGCGTGTTCGAAGCGGTCAAAAGCTATTAATCTATAAAGTAGATTTGTTTGTACTTAGATCATAGGTTCATTAGTTAAACGTTAACCTTTCATTTTAGTTAACAGCAGTGATTCTATTTTAAAACATTAGACAATAAAATCCGCCATTTAAAAAAAGTTATTACATTATCTAACCCAGTGGTTCCCAAAGTTGTCTGGACTATAACCTATCTAGAACAAGTTACCAAACTCGAGACCCACCTCTAGGAAATTTAACCGTAACCAATATGAATAAAGGGATTTTTCAAATTAAAAAAAAAAACGGCCGTTGGTTAGTTGGTGTGTCGTTCTAAAGACAGGGTCCACTAAAAATTCGCTCGCAACCCACCAGTTGGTCGCGACCCATACATTGGAAAACCCTGATCTAACCCATTTATAAACATAAAAACAATCAAAATACGTTGTGTCGGGGAATCCGGAAATACACAAAATATAAACACAAGATCTCAGGCCGTGGCAAACATCTATATTAGCTACTATACATAAATATTTGTTATAAGCGAAGAGACAGAAACCGCGAAAGAAGATGAAAGCTTAAGATGAGTAACTTAAGTTCTCTCAAACAAACGCTTCAGACTTAAACAAAGATCAACACAATCATTTGTCACAAGTCCATATCAGACAAATCCTGTGTTGGGGGTCTGGAAACACATACAAAACAAACAAATGCCCAAAACACTTCAAACATCCGTATGGCCAATACCATATTTTATCATGACCGATCAAATGCACGACAGCAAGCGTCTTAAAGTTTAAAGTAGATCTATAATGTAATGATTTTTCAAATCGGTCCAGATTATTGCGAGACGTTCGTTTAAACAAACAAACTACTTCTTTTGTTTTATTACGTAAGTTTAATTACTCATTACTCAAATTTAGTTTTTTCTTTAACAACTCAAGTTTTATCGAAATGTAAATGTTAAGAAATTACATTTTATTAGTGTGTGTTATTAATAGATATTTGGTAACATTTAATTTATTAAAATTTATGATGTCTCAAGCATTTTATCTGTGTTGAGTATGCTTTTGAATTATATAAAAAAAGATTCTATGTTTACCTTATCTGATAGCTCTCTTGAAGTCATCAGACGGCTCTTCAAAAAAAAAAAAAAAAGAAAGAACTTTCGAGCAACCGTCTGGCGCCTAATTCATTCATAGTTATTGTAGAGTACAGAAGTAGTGTATAGAATTTGTAGCACTTATGCGTTTTTGCGTGTCATTTTTTAAACTATGTTATATTATGGCCAAATTACACAAATTTTTTAATAAATTGTAGCCTATGTATTATTCTGATGTATAAGCTATGTTATTGTAAAGTTTCATTTAAACCCGTTCAGTAGTTTTTGCGTGAAAGAGTAACAAACATCCGGACAAACTTTCGCGTTTATAATATTAAAAAGATTTAACGAAAACTAAACTTAATCAGCCTAATCTATATTATTTTATAGTACAACATAAATAAAAAAAAATACAGCTATTGTTTTGTAAATTTTTTTTTGCAACCTATTTTCAATCCGTCACGTCGTTTAGGTAACTTTCAAATAGTGAAAATATTTCATGAAATAATGTAGACATATATACATATGAGTACGTACAAATGTTTAGGAGATTACTCATACAGATCTACAAAGTAACAAAACCCGCTCTTTCTATAAATAGTGTAGATTATGGCTACAATCAACAAAAAACGAGTACATAAAGGCCTTTGATGTTTTTTTCATATTTTTTTATATATATATAATTTTTCGTAATAAAAACTCACGATATCTTTGCGTGGACTTTAGTCGTAACTTTTTTTTTATGAATTTAATTCTCACTAATGTCAGCTTCATTTAAACACCACATTTTTTTTTTGTTGTATGCTCGGAGTAATATTAATAATTCTCAAGAGTTCTGTTTTTTTGATTTATTGTTTTAGTATACATAATTAATTACAAAAATATATGTTTAACAAGTAATTTATTCTGTATAGAGAGCAGTTGAGTAGTTTTATCATGTGATAAAGTATTTGCTTACAAAGTAAAACATTTCCATTTTAAATATACGGGCTACATACATATTTATGCATATTTAATGTTCAATATCTCTCATCATAACATCGTTTATTTCTGTAATTATGAATTGCCGGCTTTTGCGTTTAACGACCATATTCATTTCTGATCATGTAGATGCTGATTTTCATTTGCATTTTTTTTGTTTCAGGAATCTCAAGACCCAGGTGTGGGTGAGTATTGTATGAAAAATTTTATCATAAATAGAAAATCTTTATCTTATCTCCAGAAGGATATTGAAAATTAAAACCTATTTATAAAGCTGAGATCACATTTTCGCTGAGCATTGAATGAATTACTGAATTATTTTTTATCACAAATAAAAAAATATTTTAATGGATTAAGACGTTTTTTGTTGTTCTCAAATCATTTGTAATGATGACATAGTACATATATTGTTTATATAGCTATATTTCATAGGTGATATTTACTTTTTTCATGCTTGCTTATTGATTTTAGTTGTTGTCATATACAAATTTAGTTATTTACAAATTTATTAATTACAAGTTAAGTAATTTTCGTAATTTAAGTGACAAGGGTAAGTTGTGACAGTCTAATAAGTCAACTGGTCGAATTCATTGATATTATGATAGTGTGTCTATGGCAGAATACTCGTAGTATGTAGTAAAATGACAATTCCTGTCAGCTGTCTATGTAAAGTAAATAACACTGTCAATAGTTTCATTCAATCAAATATTACTTTTTCTAATAATAATCAATAAATAAAATAAATAATGTATATCAACAAATGCCGGTTTTAATGACTTTGTTGTTGTACATACTTGAGTTTCAGGTATGAAGATTCATTAGATAATAAATAATAATTCAGTTATAAATAGAAGAAAAATAAATAGTACAATAAATAAAACCATATATTATTATTATTTTTTGATAATTATTATCCATCGTTACGTACGTATGGGAGCAGTTTAATGCTCTATCTGTTTCAGATAAGCTACCAATATTTCATTTTGGTTGCTAAGAAATTGAAGTTTACGTATCAATATAAACACTGCTCTAAACGTATATTTTTTTTTCTTAAAATTGGGATTTACACGTCCGATTTGAAAACTTATATAGCGATATTAAATAAGGAAATTTACGTTCAATGTCACAAGGAAAAAAATTATAATAAAAACTTGATAAATACTTTGTTTATTTTTTGTTACTGAAATGTAATGATTTAGGAATGACATTGAAATTTTTAAAGATGAAATAAGATTAAATAGTTTGGAAAATCCAAAAGTGCCTTCTCACAATCTCATTTTTCACAATGAAATTGTTAAAAACAATTAAACCACATCGAATTAGACCGTGAAATTGAAAAAGGTTCTATTTCTAAGTATATTGAATCGTAAGAAAAAAAAAATAACTCGATTAGTGAAGTCCTTCGGTCGTTATTGTGATCACATACAGGATCCGCACATACAGACACACGGACGCCCAAGACAGAACTTTTTTAAACAGTTTTTTAATAAGTTTAAATAACAAAAATGGCATTAAAAGTATCATTAGTGTTAAAAATAGTGTTTTTTCTTAATATGTGTGTCTAAACATTATTTAAGTACAATATACGATAAATAGAGACATTTTAAGTTCGAAAAATCAGGGTGGCGGATTATGCTCCAACCCTTTTTTTTATATGGAGAAGAGGCCTTTGCCCAGAAGTGGATCCTTTATAGGCTGATTTAGCTCAGTTCAGTATTATTTTATGCTAAAAGATTTGAACTGTTTGTGATAATACTTTTAGTATCTATAAAGACAGTTGAATACCCAGATCAAAGCAAATGCTACAATATAATATTTCGAAATTGCCAAAATATCATATAACTATTGGCATTACGAGTCAAACTCGCAAACGAAAAGTTCTGTAACACTGTAAAACACTTAACGCTATATTTTTTATAGATTGAGCTAAAAATTCCAAAACGTAGGTATTCTACGTTTGTCGGGGCGTCACGGTGGCATGCGCCAGCGATCCCGTGGCGTCCTTGTACGACGACGAGGGCACCGCTGTGTTTTAGTGGGTATTCTGACTTCGCAGTCAGCGAGTCCCACATACCCGTCGCCTCCGGGAGGCGCGATGCGTAAACGCATTTCACAGCGTCAAAAAAAAAAGGTATTCTACGTTTGTTGTATGAAGACCCCTTCAATTTGAATCTAATTTTATTTTTAGTATTCCTAATAATAAAGGCCACGTACATTCTGTGTATACATATTTTAAATGTCCAACTTTAGCCTTTAAAGATTTAACAGCCTGTGACGGGAGACCGTATTGATAGCATAATCTCTATTAATATTTATTATCGCCAAGGAATTTATATACAAACTGGAATGCGCACGTGCACTCAAAAAATATTCCTAAGAGAGGGATTGCATCTCTTTCTACCATGGATTCAAGGCAACTCGTAAGAAAGAGACAAAATACCAGTAGTCAACGAAATGCTCGGAACGATTTTTCACTTTACATGTTGGAAACTAATGTCAACCTCATGCCAGTTATTTCAAGGTACATATTTGAATATACAATTTTATTAAGTGAGCATTCCAGTTATGATATAAATTCCTTGATTATCGCTAATATATAAGTATTATTTTTTATTTTCGTTTTTATATTACGTATACCTATAATATTTTAATTAAAAAACGAGTTCATATCACGATATAGGATGTCAATTATTTGCCGATATTTTAATTTAGTTGCACAGACCGTAGTCACGGCTTATCTAACATAAATTAGTAATGTTTTTTTTTCATTGATTGCTTCAAGTTTTTCTTTTATACAGAATGACTGGTAAATTACTATCAATATTTAAGGAGAATTCTCGGTACATGATTATCATTCGAATTATGTAAAAAAATAGGTAAATATTAATAAACTTTTAAGTAAAGTTACTCAAAAATTATTTAATTATTTACGCGTCGTATGGTCACCCTAGCAGCTAGCTGCACTTTCGACACAAAGAGGTAGTTTACCTTCATCCAAACGTCGCCACGTGTTAAAAGGGTAGCAGGATAAACAAGCATGATTCAGTCCCCCTTAATACTTTAATCCTAGCTTAGGATAGGCAAAAATACTAATTGTAAGATATACTCGTTTAAGCAACAATTTTGTTGACTAGGTAAATGATGTGAACTTTGGCAATTTTTAGGTGTGAACAAGAGGCACAGTACAACTGTGCACAACTGTTCACAACCTGTGAACGCGCCGCCGGCATGACTGGAAAAGTGTCTTCGCTTCATTTATTTGAATTGAAATTTATGAAAATTTGGTCAAAATTTAAGTAACTATTTTGTTTTAACATAATTCGAATGAGAATAATGTACTGAGTATTCTCCTTAAATATTGATAGTAATTTACCAGTCATTCTGTAGGTATATGATAAAATAAAACGTAAGCTAGATACGTATTGGTGGTTTTAATAAAGGCGAAGAATATTGTCCAGGAGACCGCTTTTATTCGTCCTTTATATTCATTAGAACAGAAATATTGTCAAAGAAATATATTTTTATTAAATCTACACTAACTTACTTACTTACTTTTCTTTAAAGATTAATTAATGCTCTTTATCTAACGTTATATTTTTGGCGTTGGTGAGGATATAATTTTTTTGGTAGAAATATTTTCTTTTTTTTATTTGTAAATATTTATGCACCTTATTGCGAAATGTATTGCTGTATCTAGAATAATAAAATTCCTAATATATGTATATAAATAACTTTATATAAAAAAATTAAACAAGTTTGTTTTTGTTTATGGCATGTAGGTTTTTAATGGTTCAATAATTTAAATTTTTCGTTCGTTCAAATTTTCGTCAAAAACATAACCTATGATAGAACTAGTTTCAAAATAAGGTATAGAGCTACAAATCCGTATGAAAAAAAAAATTACCCACGCGATAGAAGCCAGTTCAAAACTAATTTTATAATTTGTCGCGGAACAAATTCTGAAGTAATGTAACTATCATCTACTCCACTCACATTATGGAGAGAGATCATATATATATATATATATTTTTATTTTATTTAATATAGTATGGCTCGTTTTTATCGTCTAGTTAGTTAGGACCCGTTTACGTTGTTTTTGTATTAACCAAGTTCTTTTAGAGTATCAGTGATCACAAGTTCAAATGATTATAAGAAATTAAATAAAACTTCGTAATGAGTATGTGTATAAATAAAATATAAATATAATACAAAGATCAAGACTCGATCTCATTTTCTATTAACATCTAGTTAATATAGTTGCTAATAGAAGCAGCTCCTTCCCTTCCTTATTTTATTAAAATAGGAAAATAAAAAAAATTAAAGTACTTAAAAAATTAAAAGGAGGAGAGGAGGTAAACGGCCCCGCGCCCGCCGCTTACAGTAGTTTCCGTCCTACATTTTATGAACCTTCCTCAGATGAGATCGAACACTTATTGTACTCCTATTCCTGTCTCATATTGACATTTAATGTAGTTGTGAAGTTAAAGTTCTTTTCAACACTCGTCATGGCAATCAAGGTTATTATATTAAATTCGTAACTGTGGATCCATATAGATTTTTAAAAAAAAAACATTTATCATATGTTCTCCAGCCGAATATATTGAATGACTTTTCCTTACGGAACCTTTTTTAATAACCTCTTATAATATTGTGATAAACTCGAATTTAAAACTTAAATACTAAAGGCGTGAATATATTCACATTTTACGTTTAACCGTAATATTATACTTATAACTAAATTATTATGTTCCCTAGACACACATATATGTATATGTTCTTTTGTATTATAACTACAATCATGTGGTCCTATAAATGTGTTGTGTTACTTATTATATATTTGTTTTGTCATAACCTTATGGTTTATTTTGTCAATACCTTTTATACCTTATTACCTAAAATTTATATCTTTAGTTTATTTGAAACATGTAGCAAAGTACATTTTCTTTAATATTTGGTTGATACCTCCTATCCCTTATTATCTAAAACTTATATATCTAGTTTATTTTGAACCATGTAGCAAAGTACATTTTCTTTAATATTTTGTTGATACCTCCTATACCTTATTACCTAAAATTTATATCTTTAGTTTATTTGAAACATGTAGCAAAGTACATTTTCTTTAATATTTTGTTGATACCTCCTATACCTTAATATCTAAAACTTATATTTCTAGGTTTGCGTTTTAATAGTAATTTAAATTCGGATCAGATTAGTTCAGTGCATAGTCAAGTACATTTCTCTAATGTAATTGTGACTCTCGTCAAGGTATAGAACCCAGTGCCTAAGTGGTGAGTGTAATAATACCGATGCCATCAGGAAGGTGTTAACTAATCTCAAACGAAATAACGTCTCTACAAAGGCGAGGCAAATGTAATCAATGCACATCACTCTTAAGCGATCTACGCTTAAACACTATGGGTGAAATCCACAGTGAGGGTCCATCACTACTGCAACGTATCACTTCCACCATCGTAATGGCGTCAGCAACGCTGAGCAAAATTCGGTCGTGGTTCCGGTATAGTTAATCAACGAAAGACATCATCCGAGACATCGTAACGTTGATTAAAAATAGCACAGCAGTACCACATGGCGCATACACTACTCTAGGCTAGACAGAGCGAGGGACACACAGTGTTCCAACCGAAGTTGTATACAATAGCCTCTACCTCGATGTCACAGTATGAGGGACACTCTACGTATCACGAATTATATCGCAACGTAGAGCATCGCGCCTCATTTTTGCGTCACCTATACAAATTCAAGACGACATTGACAAAGGGCTCAATAATCTGCGGTGACCGAAATCAACCACAGCGTCTTGCATTCCAATATCAAATCATCAAGAAAATGCTAGAGTATATTCAGCGCAGTGCTCACACTATTTAGTGGTAATTCACCAAATAACATTACGAGCACTCGATCGAAAATAATAATTGGAATCGAGATTCTTTATTGAGCAATACACATTTCTTACAAATTTATCGTCAACATATTTAATCGTCACTCGGAGGCTATGTGATCGTACCAGATCGTCGTTTTATGTTTTGTTTTTTTGATGACATATATAGATACGTTTCGATAACATTTCAGAGTTTTCCGAACGACCGATGAGTCGACAGAGCGACTTTAACGGACTCGCGGAATCACTTTACATCAAGCCAATACGAGATCCTTCCATATCGTTCGTCGATCGCAGTTGAGGATGCCAACAGTGATGTATGAAACACCCTACGAACGTACACGAAAGACTAATTGAACTTCAGAAATCCGATGGCTAGACGTAACGATTTAGCGCAAGTCCGGCGGTCGGCACAGTTTTACAAATTGCGTATATTGTATTCCATGCTCCCTAATAAATTAACGAGACAGGTCTACAATATACAAAGTATAACAGATCTTCGATCTGTAAGGTGTATCGCCCCTTTAATGTATCGTAAAATACATTTCTTTGTCAAGATGATTCTCAATCATCTCACTGTACGTGTCGCTCCATGACGCACATTTATATTTTTATTTAATAAAACGGCTGCTGCCATTACCGTCTGTTAATTTATTTGCCACTCTTATAATATTTATTTGTTAGATAGTTGCCTGAAACAACTTCCAACTTTATAATTATATTGTCATGCACCATATATTATGATACGAACCAATATCGATATCAATAATTATTTTGACGGCCCCACATACCGTCAATACATATAAATATGTATATTTCAAAGGTAGACGCTCGTAGCATCTCCTATTATATTTAAATATTGCCATGCATCACCATCACTATGATACGACTCAATGTCGATATCAATATTCATTTAGACGGCCCCTCATACCGTCAATACATATAAATATGTATATTTCAAAGGTAGACACTCGTAGCATCTCCTATTATATTTAAATATTACTATGTACCACCATCATGGTGATCAACTATAGTTAGCAGTCTGCGAGTCTCCCCGTCAAACCACACCACCACAGTATCATTTCCACACGTGGTAGAACAGACGTCAGAAGACGCGCCCTAGCGACGGCGCCATCGCTCTGACACGTGTCATCGACATCAAATCCATCCCACGTGTGTGAGCGGTTCGCCCCACGGTATCGCTCAACACGACCTCGCCGCGACCACTCACCCCCTATATATGCGAAACGACGAAATTGACATTCGGCCCCACGTTCGCACACAACTACTAAAAATTTCAATACACGAACATTTCGAAATTTCATTACACGAATATTTCAGTAAAATTTGTCCTTTAAAAAAATCTTTGATTAAAAGGTATTATTCTCACGGAGTATCTTATCACGTTAAATGTTGTTTATTTATGTATGTATTTATTTATTTAAATATACATACATATATATATATATATATATATATATATATATATATATATATATATATATATATATATTTTTTTTTTTTTTTTTTTAATTAGTTATATTGTCACAGTAAGATAGATAAGAAAAGAGTTTAATCCGGTGGAAGCAATTTGGAAATTTCTAGTCTGTTGGCTAAAAGTTTCTTAACCCGAGGTTTGTCGCCACTGCGTAAAAAATACTCTAGCGAAGGAGATAACAAGTCAAAGTAATTTAAAAAACTAAAAAACCCGACTGCATTTCTGTGTAATTTGGAAATGAATTTTTTTTTATATTTTGATATACCCAGTGTCACTCTCACTGTAAATACAAATCTAATGACACCTCTCAAGCTAAAATTCATCGATCCGTTAAGGCTGCAGAGCGACACAAGCAATTATACATACATACTCTCGAAAAACATAGCCCTCCTTCTGGCGCAGTCGAGTAAAAGAGATGCTCTCCCGCACCCACACCCACGGACACGTAAAGTATTTATATGTGAAATATATCCAGTAGCAACTGTTTATGTGATTACTTTTTTATAAACTTTAAATATATGTATGTTTTTATTTTATTTTCTCACTTTGTTACCATGGTTTCTCTGATTCGTCAGCACTATAGACGAAATATTGCAACTATTGAAATCGATATTAATATTTAAATCCATGTATTTAAATAAGGAGTTTTGTTTAATATCGTTTTACCTGAGGCGACCGTTTATATCCGTAATTATATCCGTAATTGCTTAGCAACGAATCCCGAGTTAACGGTAAATTTTTATCTAAGAGTATTTTCATACAATCAATTTTATTTCTAAAATAAGTAAACCAAAATGTAGCTAAAGATTGAATTAATATGAAAATATTTGTCGGCATTCATAAAAATTAACGCGGTGTTGACGTCGACTTTAAATGTTTTTATTACCGTAATTTCCGTGACATTAATTTTGAATAAATCAGGATCTAATTAATTAATCTATATCCATTCTAGGATGATATCCCGTAGAAACCCAGAGCCGCTTTTCTAATTAATACAAGATCCAGAACAATTCAATACTAATTTCTTTATCTCTTTTATACGGGCCCTCCTAGTTCAAGTCCTTTGGCAGACTGGTACGTCAATGGTTAAAAGTAGATAAAAAATATAGAAATTAACACAACAAGTATAAATGAATGTTACTGTCTACGACGATTTGTTTTATCATGAAAATCTACGCTTTAACGGTAGCGCAAACAGATAAGAAGGTCGAAAGATCTTAATAAAACAGAGCTATCTGAATATATTTGTTTAAGTACGGTGACGTAAATATTAAAAAAAGGAAACGTATATAATTATCTATATAAATAACAATCTAATAATGTTCATTGGTAAGTATACATACTTAGAGTTTTTACATTAGGATACGTTTACGAAAATATTCCGAAACTAAACTATCTATCAATAAATCAACATATGCATATATGCACTTCATTCCCGTAGTCCTTTTACCACTACATATTTCAAAAGAAAAATTGCAAAAAATCTCAATAAGCATAATATATTCTTTTTAAAAGAAATGTAAAGAGGGTAGGCTATTAATTAAAACATGAATTACACTACAGAGTTACTTATTGCATCTCGGGCCCGACGTGTGAAGTTCTTATCCCAAAGTGAATTTGCCATGTCCTGTCCATTCCTTGTCAGCAGACACTATCTTATTATGGCTCCTCAGCTTCTCCATGTTATTTTTATTTCCGTGACCGTCAGGAACTTGTTCAGTATGACATGTATAATGTATATGTCGAAGTCGTATCATACGCGACCAGGCATGTAGAAACGAATTTGTGAAGTAATTTAGTCTTAATTAGTATGTTATACAAAAGCAATCTTACGTACGTACTCGTACACCTCAATTAGTTCGTCGCCTACGGCTTGTTTCTTTAGAAGTGCAAATTGAAGTTCTCGTGCGTAGAAATATTGTTTACATTCCTATAATTTATTTTGATATAGTAACATTTTTTTTTGTTATGATAATGGCTAAATATATAAATTCATTAAGCAATAGTAAAATTAAAAATAAAATCTATATGAAAATCTTAAAAAAAATTGTTATGACACGAAAATATTTGTAAATATTGCCAATAATAATACGATCATTTTTGTGTATTATCCATTTTATTCCTCATTTGAAAGTCCTAAATATATATAGTTATGACAAATTCAAATATAAATAGTACCTATACCTATATAAAAAATCAGTGGCACTTAAATAAGTGCGTAACTATACCAAGGAACTACTATTTAAATTATCTCACTAAAATTTAAATAAATGATTTTCTTTTTTCTTTAAATATTATTTATTGCTAATTAAGTTAAAACTACTAATCCTGATGATGATGATGACTGATATTAATTTGTATGATTGTCAAATATTGAGAAAACGATCTGATTTATCAGTTACTTGTTATTATTAGCCGACTTAAAAAAAAGGAGGTGGTTCTCAGTTCGTCTGTATTTCAACCGACTTCTTTTTTACGTGTGTTACCTCATAACTTTTTACTGGGTGTACTAATTTTGATGATTCTTTTTATATTCGAAAATATTCGTTAAATTAATTCGTTGTTAAAATTTTAAAATTATTACTTCAGTTCTAAAACTATCTATAGTCTAATTCATGTAGTCTTATTATGGACATAATGATTATTTCTAAATATGTCAAAAACAGAATAAGAAATGATCAATTTTGAATATTAGATTGCAAATAAATTATGTTTTAATTTATCTATTAAAAGAATAGTTCAAATTTTATTTTATATTTAATAATAGCTGCTGCCCGCGACATCGTCTGCGTGAACGCTATTAGATTACACGAAGAAATAAAGGTTCACTGCTCGTTCCCCGTAGGTGATAGCGTGATAATATGTAGCCTATAAGTTGACCCGACTTCTTAATAATATTCGTGCCAAATTTGAAGTAAATCCATGCAGTACTTTTTGAGTTTATCCCGGACATACATACAGACAAGCAGACAAAAATTCTAAAAACTATATTTTTGGCTTCGGTATCGATTGTAGATCACACCCCAAGTATTCTTTTAAAAAAATATTCAATGTACAGTTTTGACTTTCCTACCATTATATTATATGTATAGATGTAATATAATTTCTGTAAATTATGACTCTGTCAGAAAATGTAGCTTTGATATCTAATATTAAACTTTAATGTCAATTAACATCATCAGAATGGGCTTAAAATACTTATGCCAGTTTGAATTTCAAACAAGATGTGGTCGAAGTTTGATTAGGAAGTAAAATATGACTAGGTAAATTTTTTCAAAGCAAAGTATAAACAAGACAGCTACGAATATATGAGTAAGAAACACGTAATTTTGTGTTTCCTTGTTATAATAAAAGTTTTTTTTTTTAATAATAATTATACTAAATGATATTTTACTAAGTTTAATTACACTTTATATAATTATGTTAAAACTAATAAGTGTAGTTTCAAATTGGCTGACATTTTTTTTCTCACTGAGTAATGTAATCTTCATAAGGCTTAGAAAACTGTTCCAATTTAGTACTATTTTACAACTTTATCATACTCTAGTTTGATCCACTCTTTTATAGTTTCAAATAACTTTTTTCTTCTAGGTGTCCTTTGCGGTTTTTGGTTTTTAGGTGCGCTTTTCCCGAGTATCCATTTTTATAAGCAATTCTAACAATCATTTATGATTTTGAAGAATAAAATGCGACGAAACTGAATTAATGTGTATAAAACGAATTTGTTCATTCAAGTCAAATTATAAAGAAAAAACGGTTCGGAAGGCAAGATTCACTGAACACAGAGTAGTGAACGTTGAAGCTTGTCTTAACTTTTTGAATAGAGTCACAAATAAGAAAATTTGAAACGGATTTGGACTTGATCAAGTGTACCTGTACGATAATCGAAAACTTCCGTCAGACTGGTTGTTTACTAGGGAGACAGGAGGCTAGGGGACCTATAATTTTTTTTTGCATAAATCACACAAACTCAAAATACTACGATGATATTACAAATCATCCTCTAGTTTCTTTTTTTTTTTTGTTAGATTGACATGGATATTAGGTATTATTACCTACTTTCTTTTTTTTTCTTTGGAAAATAAGTTTTTATATTTTAATTCATGGCATTAAATACGTATTTAATGTATTGGAGACTGGAGTATATAATATGTACTAACTTACTAGAACAAACAACCCGAACAAAATCTGTTCATCTAGTCTAGTCAATAAGTTCAAAAACGTGTTAAATAGAAATAAAGCTCCTAAAAATATGTGCCATAGCTCATTGGATTCGGAATGACGTCTAGAAAAATGTTTTTTAAGGGTATATTAGCACATAAAAAATTGCGATTGTTATTATTATTATTAAGATTTAAAAAAAGGTATTTAGTTTTTCGTTAATAACTTTTAAAATAATAATATTTAAGGAATTTTGAAAAAAGATCCTGAAAGAGGAGAAAATTTCCAATAAAAAAGTCCCAACTCCCGGAACTCTATCTATATTATTTATAAATTTTTTTTAACGCTGGAATTAGGGCTTTTTATAATTTTTTGAAGTTTTCGAAAAAAATATAACGGTTAATATTATTTGCTTATAACAAATTGTTAAGTTAATAAACAATTAAATTATTTATAAAAAAAAATTTTTTCTCTGTTATTCCATTGAAAAGGGTAAATGATGATTTTTAAGAATAAAATAATTTCTTAACTAATTTTTTAAACAATTGAAATATAAAAAAAAACGATTATAAAATATAAAAAAAAATATTTAAGAAAAAATTTTTTTAAAAAAATCACCATTTCACCTATGCTATAAGATAGTAAAATTTTTTTTTTAAAAATCCCAAAATAGTCTATTTTTTTATAAAAAATTTCTTAAAAAATGACGTAAAATTTTTTTTCCTATTTTAATTAATACCTATATCAAGTGCGAAAACAGACATAATAATATATTACCAAAAAAAATTTTTATGGTAACATTTTTTAGAAATTTAATTTTTAGTTAGTTTAAAAAAATTATAATTAACAAAATAATTAACTTTAGTAAAAATTTTTTGCATAACTTTATTAAGTACCTAAACAAAAAGAGCTCCACGAAGCGAAATATTTTTAGACCAATTATTTAAACTTTTATACCGTAATTTATAAAAATAGAGATTGGAAAAAAATTAGTTAATTAACAATGGTGTAACTTTTTGAAAAATCGACAAAAAAAATTTTTTTCAACGAGGGTTTTTTCGTTCAAGTGTCTAGATTACACTATAATTTATTCAAATTTTTAAATTGTTATTTAATATTTAAAAAAAATTATTTTAGGTGATATACCGGCTGTTTAGGCGGCGCGCCTATGCCGTAACGCCCTCGCGGAGTCCTAATTCCAGCGTTAAAAAAAAATTATAAATAATATAGATAGAGTTCCGGGAGTTGGGACTTTTTTATTGGAAATTTTCTCCTCTTTCAGGATCTTTTTTCAAAATTCCTTAAATATTATTATTTTAAAAGTTATTAACGAAAAACTAAATACCTTTTTTTTAAATCTTAATAATAATAATAACAATCGCAATTTTTTATGTGCTAATATACCCTTAAAAAACATTTTTCTAGACGTCATTCCGAATCCAATGAGCTATGGCACATATTTTTAGGAGCTTTATTTCTATTTAACACGTTTTTGAACTTATTGACTAGACCAGGGGTCGGCAACCGGTGGCTCGCGAGCCGCTTGTGGCTCTTTTTCATTTTTTTTGTGGCTCTTTGAAAAAAAAAGTGGGGTCTATGCTATGATTGCTAATTAAACACAATATGAAAAGTGCAGAAAAATACGATCAAAATATTTACTTAAAGATTTTTGTTGGCTCTTTACGAGGACTATGTTTTATGGTGCGGCTCTTTTACATAAAATTTGTGGACCTTTAGTGAAATTTGGCTCTTTGCTGAATAAGGTTGCCGACCCCTGGACTAGACTAATCATGTGCGGCAGTGTGGGGCGCGTGGGTTGAGGCGGCTGAGTCATAGAATGCGACATAATTACGCAGACGGAATACATTGTTTATATTCTGCCTATTGAATTGCATTAAGGAAACGTAATGAGACCAACGGCATAAGTCATAACGTGCCTTCCTTTCTGCCTTTCATTAGGTATTAGTTATTCTTATTATATATTATGTTATAAACATTTAAGTTAAATTATTTATTTATATAAGTTGTTTATTTATTTCATTTCCATGCCACCAAGATTCTAACTGTCATTACTTTCCACTCTAAAAAGATTTGTCTGCTGATTGAATAATACTTAGGTACACTTGTTGCACTCACAATGTTACATCTAAGATTTTAGTCTATGACAAATGACGCAAAATCTAATAAATTTTTTTTAAACAATTATCTAGTTAATCACCGATGAAAAGTTATTGTTTTACACTTTGCTGAATTACTATTTTTGAGATATAATCTTTTAAATACAAGACGCGCTTTAAAACGTGCTATCTCAAAGTTCAGCGCAACATAACTCTACACCAGAGTTGTAATCTGAGAAACTAAATATAACATTGTATATAAATTAAATCGTATTAAATATAAAAAAAAAACATAACACTTGACAGTCTTACAAAACAAATTGAGTCACAAGGAACGATTGTGTGAAACACGACGCGCGCCGTCGCAGGAACAAAAATACGCATTATTTGAATTAACTCTACTAAACCGATAGTCAGATCTCTTTCAGATATCAGATCTTAAATGGGACCACATGACAAGCATCAGCTTTCGAATATAAAAAGAATTATTAAAATCGGTGCACCCAGTAAAAAGTTATGAGGTAACAAACACAACAAAAAAAAAAAATATAGACAAATTGAGAACCTCCTCCTTTTTTGAAGTCGGTTAATTAGTCAAAAAAAAAGGTATTTATGTATTTACTAGACTTGTGCCAGTATCGTTATTTATAATTTCTGGGTACAGTAATTACTGTAAAGTACTTAAAGATTACAAAGAACAATAGATATACTTAATTGGTCCGTTGTTGCAGTTGACGGGTTAGATTCCCACTCCGAATCTGGGTGTAATATTTATATTTGTATTATTTATTTGTTTAAAAAAATTTAAATATCAGTTACCTGTTACTTATAACAGAGCCATTCAGTTGCCCACCTTAGGAACTGATGACCGCGTGTATGTGTAAAAACATTTAAAATTATTATAATATTACAAATTACTCGCGTAAATCAACTGAGACTTGTCAATTGCTTTAACACTCGTAATGAGTGTTTATTAAAACTACAGGTGTTAATTTTCGAAACTCTCTTTCACCCATCAAATTCTTTAATTTCCTTACTCTCTTCTACGTATTTTTTTTTAAATGAATAATAAATAGCTAGGTTATATAAATACTTACGTAAAAATGCAATTATCTGAATAAAATATGACCCTAGCTTAAGTTATCTTAAAGGCAGCTCTAGCTTAAGAGTACAGTTCAAATATTAATGGCACATTACGTACATACCTTGTGAATAAATTAAATTTCAGCTTAGTCATAGTAATTACTAGATTATCATCATATTATATTAATAGTTTTTCTTCTGCTAGCAAATTACTGTTAAATGTAGACTTGGAGAGTTTTACATATCTCTTTTTATCATTTACTTATCTTTTATTATAGAAAAATTGGTTTACAATTCAAATTTCTAGTATAAGCTGTATAATTCATACGAATTATCAGTCAGTTAGTCTTCTATATAAGAAATAAAATCACACTTAACTAGATGAACCGGCCATTAGTCAACATGCTCAATTGCTCAAGTCCCTTAATTTTACATATAAATTGTCTAAAAAGTGTATATAGATAGCAACATGAACTAACTCTAGAAGTTTGAATAGTACCCAAACGTCATCATGGGTATTTTCATGCATCAGAAAATGTTCAGTGTAAAAATTCTCGCTCTGTAAAGGGTACTCGTTCCACAGTCGGTCGATCACAAGTCTGGGCGTTTGTCTGGCGTTGAGGGATCGATATTACGCCCCCTATATAATGTACAGACCCCTCAATCAGGGTTATCACTTTGTTGAAAATGTATAATAGAATATTAAAATTATACTACGATAAATTTTTCAGTATTTTATTTTAGATTCAGATTCTGAGTTATTTAATGAAGACTTAAAAATATTGACAATTAGGCGTCGAGTCATGTCTATAGCCCTGGCCTCAATGCTATATTATAATTGTCTGACAAACAAAATTGTCGAACTGTAGGTATAATTTCTTTAAAAGTTGGTCCGTAAATAAAAAGCCATTAAAAGTTTTATAATAACACGTCAGCTTCGTACATACACTCGTTTCAGCGTTACCTAATTTAATATTTCTAGGCGGTTACCTATGGGTCATTCCATGTCAAATCGACAAATTTTTTACCTGACCCCCTTTGATTTCGCTGAAAATTTCCTATCTTTTTCTACCCCCCGAAAGTTATTTTTCAGAATTTTTCCAAATTTTTTTTCCCGACTCAAAAAAAGTTATGAATTTTTGAAAAAAACCGCTCATTTATTTTTAAATTGCCAGAACTTTTTCAAAAATTGACCGTTTGGGAACTTTTTTTTTTCAAAATTTTTGTTTTTAAATGTAGTTTTCGAGAAAAAATATGAAAAAATTCTCAGAATCCCAGATATATGAAATATTTTAGTTTTTTTGAAAAAACCTTAATTTTCTCAAAGTTCGACCGTTTTTATTTTTTTTATTTTTTGCTCTAAAAATACTTCAACTAATTCTGCAATGATCCCCGTTAATCAAAAGATGTGACGACAATCGCTTCTATTTTTTTTTCTTGATTATAAAAAAAAAATTGTTGAATTTTTGCTGATTTTATATAACTTTGTTATGAAATTTTTTTTATTTCCTCGTGAAACCTCAAAAGTTGAAAAATAAAATTTTATTGGAGAATTTTAAGTGATTATCGTCCAAGAAATTGTTATTTTTTTTCAAAAAAGTAAAAAAAAAGGACTTTTCATACTAGGTGATAATAAAATAATAGGTACTTTATTTAGCAATAGTAAGTCTACGTGACACGATGAACACAACGGCAATGTAATTATTCTGAAAACATAACCTCCATATTATTTAAATGAAATGTAGATGATATCTTATTTACCGACAATCGATAGCTCTTAAATTATCACATTGTATCAACTGGAGGTAACTTTAAACCCATTGTATTTTTGAAGTTGTCATATTTCAGTACCAAAAAAAAATGTCCATAAGAGTAAAAAAAATAACGTCAATGAGAGAATTTTTTTTTTTTAAAATAACAATTTCTTGGACGATAATCACTTGAAATTCTCCAATAAAATTTTATTTTTTAACTTTTGAGGTTTCACGAGGAAATAAAAAAAATTTCATAACAAAGTTATATAAAATCAGCAAAAATTCAACAATTTTTTTTTTTTATAATCAAGAAAAAAAAATAGAAGCGATTGTCGTCACATCTTTTGATTAACGGGGATCATTGCAGAATTAGTTGAAGTATTTTTAGAGCAAAAAATAAAAAAAATAAAAACGGTCGAACTTTGAGAAAATTAAGGTTTTTTCAAAAAAACTAAAATATTTCATATATCTGGGATTCTGAGAATTTTTTCATATTTTTTCTCGAAAACTACATTTAAAAACAAAAATTTTGAAAAAAAAAAGTTCCCAAACGGTCAATTTTTGAAAAAGTTCTGGCAATTTAAAAATAAAAGAGCGGTTTTTTTCAAAAATTCATAACTTTTTTTGAGTCGGGAAAAAAAATTTGGAAAAATTCTGAAAAATAACTTTCGGGGGGTAGAAAAAGATAGAAAATTTTCAGCGAAATCAAAAGGGGTCAGGTAAAAAATTTGTCGATTTGACATGGAATGACCCCTATGTAGTTTAGATATATGTATAAGCGGTCCGGCCTTTCATATAATATCTATAAAATTTATATTTAGACCTGTAACTCTCGGTAATATAATTATTGTAATAATATTACGAGAATACGAAACCAAATTTCAACTTTCATCCTTTTTAAAACAAAATACGTTCGTAAGTACCTACTTTGTTCTTAATTGAAAAATATACTGTAATGTACTGTACTATATCAGCCTGTAAACCACCCCCTGCTGAGCGAAGGCCTCTTCTCCGTATAGAAGAAGGGTCGAAACGTAATCCACCACGCTGCTCCATTGCGGGTTGGCGGATAATTTCGCTACCAGGAGTAACGATCGTTATCAGGTGTCTATGATAACAAACGGGACCAACGGCTTTACGTGCTCGCCGAGGCACGGTGGGGAGACCTACAAGGATATACAACAGAACGGTCGTCAGACCATTGAAAAATATTTGTCTTGTACTGTCCCACTGTTGGGCATAGGCCTTTTGCTCTTAAAAATGGGGAGTAATAAGATGAGAATAGATAATGTAGTAGATTGTTTTTTTTTTAATGTTCGTTGGATAGACAAACTGGTAGCCGTTCCACCTGATGTTAAGTGGTTGACGTCGGCCATGAACATAAATTAGTTTACCTGGAAGTAACCCAGGCAACTCATTTATGTGTTGCCTATCCTTTTTTTTACGATGGAAAATGCATTTACGCATCCCGAAGCCCGAAGGAAACGGTTATGTGGGACTCGCTGACTCTCACCGCTAAAGCCAGAATACCCACTAAAATCCATAGGCCGTCTGCGCCGTAGTGGGGCGCCACGGGATCGCAAGCGCACACAACCGTGACGCCCCGACGGTGGGCCCGGCGGCCCCTCCGTATGTGATTGGAGCTACTTGACCGGTCCACTCTGCTAATTCAGAGAAGTACCGGGAGTGGCCCAACCACCAAAGTGGAGGGAGAGAGTACCCTCGATCTCCTTCCATCCTCTCTCCACCGCTCTACCAGTCCACTCTGCGCGAGGCAGAGAAGACCAGGAGGAGCTCATCTCCTTTTCTCCGCGCCCTCCCGGCACCACGCCCGGACCGACCGCACCTCCCGTGCCAACACACTTCACCGCGCCTCCACTCCCCGCCGTATGTAGTTGGAGCCACTCGACCGGTCCACTCTGCTATGTGTTGCCTATCCAGAGACATAAGGTGTTAAAGTCTCGGTGCCAGTAATTACACTGCCTGTCTTGCCCTTCTCTCCGAAACACAGTAAAGCTGTTTCACGAGAGAAACAAGCAAGATGATGGTACACAACATGCAGCTGGGAGCGCGGCACAGCGCATCGCTGCCACCGGTTACGTACACGGTACACGTGAATCGATATTAGACGGTCACGGGACATATGAATGATACAGCTAATATTTATAATTTTAATGGCTTTCAATAGTGTCAAAATAGCACGGATTATTTCGCCTATGTCACGTAAAATGGAGAAGATACGAAGCACTGGTACCGTTAGGTTTTGTTAATGAATAAATCGTTACCAGATTCAATGATCTTAGACTTTTCTTCTAAGATCATTGACCAGATTCGATAAAGTGTCAAAATCCAATTAGCGTTTTTATTTATTTATGAACTTTATTTCTTAAAGTGAGATTGAAAGTACAGTACCCTTTTATATATACCGTAAGTAGGTTAACAGTAAAATATAGTTTTGTGAGTATTTAAGACTTAAAAAATTTTACATATTACTGTAAGGTAAACATAGATTAAAATTTCTAAACTAAAAATGTATTACCTTATAAAATATAAATTCTCTTAATAAATTTTAAATGCTATAAACGTAATAAAAAGCAGAAGAGTTAATATTTCAAAATTGTTTTAAGCAAAAAATAAATACATTGTTTGTTTTCGAAATATAAAAAATCTAATATATCTATTATTATTTACGAGTCTTAGCTTTAAGACTACGTAGTATTAGCTCTAAAAATATGAAGTAGGATATCAACCCTGACATTCGTTTGCAATAAGACGCATAGTAAGGGGGCTCACTAAGCCGACGGTTGTAATGATGAAAATGCAGGTAGACACGAATATTCCGCTCCGCTTTTATCTGAAAAAGAAAATGTTGCCTCCCTTATTATAAGTACATGTCTAGTGTACCTACCGTCCCACGATTGCACGCTTCGGTGAGTTTTTTGATCTTCAAACTCATATCTCTGCTTTGACTGTGCAAATATGTTTTCTAGATACATTATTGTTTTATTTTATGTAGAAATTCTCAATATTTGTTCAATATTGTCTTAAAGAGCACGCTAATAAATATCTGTTAATGTGATACGAAACCCGTGTTTTTAGATACTTGTCAAAATGTATGACGTTATAACCTGATTTTTTTAACCGTGCGCCTGTCAACGTCAAAATATATCAACAAAACTAACTGAAATATTTATGAAAATATGGAGCGGAAAACAGATGAAAGCGTAGACAGCGAGTGAGAGTGCTAACTGTACTGCTAGGCGTCAGCGGAGAGATGAGGAGGTAAGCGGGCGGGTGAATTCAATGCTGCAATCTAACGACTTTGACAGCTCCGAGCGCACAGTTATAAAAATCGGGTAATAATAGTTATTACTAGTTTTACCTACGACTTCGTTCATGATTACACATTTTAAATTTGTACTTAATTTCGGGATAAAAAGTATTCAGTGTTCTAGCTCGTAGTGTGGACTCACATTTTAGAAATTTCCCTTGAAATTCATTCACTAATTACAACGTGATGCGCGGCCAAGATACAGACAGACAAACTAAAAAAAAAAGGTTGTAGTTTCATTATCAATTTTAAAATGCCCTGTATTGTAATGTGAAATGTACAGGACCTGTTAAAATTTTTCTTATAAGTATATTTATTATTTATTATTATTACTAATATTGTAATTTAAAAATATTCCTATCTATATTTGTATATATATATGATTATGCAAAATATTTTTGCTGTAAATCAGGGTCGTCTTTGGAGATTATGGAGACCTAGGCCCGGATCACTTTGGGGCTCCTAATATAAAAATCAAATCGCAATCCCTGAAACCACCAACCCAACGCCCCAAGACCATAAACCATAATAACCCACAACGAGCTACAATTATTATAAAACTTAATTTCTACAATTCTTAACTCTAAACCCGATATACACACCGAGTTACCAATAAGATATTTTGATATTTAACGAAATCTCTGAACCTAATCCCCACTCGCAGATATTTGCTAATGAAAAGTTGTTTATCGTCTTATAGACGTGGGAAAATAAAATTTATCAAACTTGATGGGACCTTTAAAAGCGCGGGGTTCTACACCCGGGCCTCGTGGGCCTCTATAAAAAGACGACCCTGCTGTAAATATACGGTTACGACAAACGGACGCCAGTACGGGCATTGGACGTGTCCCTGCCGTCCGAAACAGTTACTACTACGATTTGCGGGATCAATTGTAATTTACTCAAATTGTAGCGTAGGCGTATAAACAGTAGAGTTCATCAAGTAATAGTTACAGGACATACATACGAGTATATATAGATTTAACTGATCACACAAAAGATTTATATTGCTATGCTATGCACAGATATTTTCTAAATTGAAGACCTAGCATATGTTTTACTCTAAATAGGAATTATTAATATAATTTGCTAAAGTACTGAATATTTTTAAAGATTTCATTTAATATCAATTTAAAGTCTATAAATAATAAGTATTGATTTTTTTTTGCATTGATAAATGTTTAGCGCTCATGTGGTCAAATCATTTTGATTCTGAACGTCAGTTTTTATAACATTTAACATAAATATTAATATAGTTTATTATTGTTGCAGGTAATTTGAAGAAGAGGTTGGGTCGTGCCCGTGGTTTCGTGCTTCGTATGTTTGACGCGCTATGCAATTGTACACAGACCGCCGCTGCCGCAGCTCGCACAACTGCTCGCAACAATCCCTTTACAAAACGTTAAAAACCTCCAAAACATATCTCATACACGCTAAAAAAAATTAAAATGTAGATCGAATGCGACATCAGATAAAATAAACCATTTAAATTTATCTTTTCGTTTGTGTATTCGAACATTAACGATCTGAATTAAAATGAGATGAATGAATGAAATTTTTACGAACAAAACACGAATAACTGTTTGAAAAAAAAAAATTAAGAATGCTTATCACGAGTGAGTGGAAGGAACTGAATGATTTGATTTTAAGGATCGGTAGTTGAGTAAGAAGTTGAGGGTAATGTGTAATAAAATAAAAAAAAAGAGAAGTAAATGATAAGTACCTTATTATTGTTACACACATGACTTGTGCATCAATGTAATGGATATGGATATAAATGTCATGCAATAAGTAAACTTTCCCTTTATTGTATTAAGGTCGTAATTAAGGCACTTAATTATTTACAAACAAAAATATTATTTCGCAAAGAAAAGAGCATACCAAAGTTAGTTAAAAAAAAAAGATCAGTTAATATTATTACGTCCAGATTTTTTATTTACTCAGTAAAGCTTTTATGACTACACACGGTACGTTTTAAACTCTATAATTTTATTTTAATGAGATAACTACGCATGTATGTTAACGGTAGAATTATGAAATGGAAGATACCATAATTATATGCCATAATATTTACAATTCTATGTTTAATCAAACTACTTTCATAGTCATATCTATGATATTATATTTGGAACGTACTTTATATATCTATATATCGTGTCTTCCTTTGGTATCCCTCGTCAGTGTTATGTCATTGATGTTATTGTGATCGGTGTAAAGACGCTTATAGAAATAACTGTTCGAAATATATTGGCAATATGTAGATGTAAACATTTTAGATATAAGAAAACGTAAATATGTTCTAAAAATCAAACTGTGGTCTATTAAACTGTAATTATAACTTCCATAAAGAAATTTTGGAATCTTATTGTTGTATTACGCTTTGTAGAACTTGGTTCTGCATAGCTGTGCTCTATCAAAGAACAGAAAAAATATATCTACCTTAAAATTCTATCTTATAATTAACTAAAATTTCTAAAATATACAGCTCTATATTAAGGCTTACAATAAAAAGCCAATAAAACTTTCCTATGATATACAACAGTTTCGTCTTTTATTAATATTTTTACACAAATACATAGCTTAAAGAATTTATAAGTACATACGACCACATCCATTTAAAATGTATAATTTTACGAATAAAATATACATTATTATAATGAATACTGTATTTGATTTAAAACGTAGATTTAAAGTTTGTAGACATATTTAGTGTAAACTCTAAAATACTAATTCAATTACTAAACCTTCATGTTTAATATATTTTGCCGCTTATGGAAGCACAAAACGAAATTATACTTTGCTACAGAAATATTATTATCATAATTTTTTTTTGTAAATATAATTTAGATTTCAAATATTTATACATTTAAGCTTGTGAAATAGAATGAATAAACATGGACTGTTAATAGTTTTATTATTTAGCAGTTGCATTTTATTAATGTAGTAAAAGTCTTTTTTAGGTAGAATATAGTTTAATTATCGAAAAATGGCACGTTTGCAGTATTTACATAAATGTAATATTAAAATATAGTATTTAAAAGAAAGTACTTTACATTAAAAAAAAAAATCAGCTAAGCAGTTAACTGTCAGACAGTTGCAAAAAAAAAAAAAACATCACTCTTTTATCTATATTCTATCTTATTCCGCTCTTATCATCGACAACGTTCAAGAGAGATCAAGTAATTTTTCGCACACACAGCCTCAATATATAGGTAAATGTGCAGTACGTGCCAGCTTTAGTAAATTTACCCACAAATTTCCTATTTTCTTACCAATAGTTGAAATTAAATAAATTAAGAGTAAATTTGAATTAAGATTGAGCTTTTAAAATTATACGTGTCTTAAATTAAAAAAAATGTATCAATGTAGAGAATAATTTATTTTTCAATGTAAGAGAAATATAAATATAGTAAAATCCGGTACATGACTGTGTAAATGATTTATAGATCTATTCATACATTTTATATTGAGTCGAGATCAGGATGATCTATCAAAGTAATTTTTAACGTACCGTATAATAAGAACGTACAATACCTACGAAAGTTCCTTAAACTTTTGCGTTGTATTTCCAGAGAGATTACAAAATTTGATTTTGTTGTGTACCAACTTCAAAATAAGTTATTCGATTAACATAATTATTATTAAATACAAAGATAATAATTCAAGCTGAATATAAAAGATTAATTCATTGACTTCTTTTTCACTTTGACAAGCAGATCACTTCTAATTGAATAACAATCAGTAATTAAGAAGTATAATAGAAATACCTTAGAACACTTATAAATGTGTGAATCGATCTGTATATGTATATGTAAGTTTTTAATAAATGTTCAATGTGATATCCTGCCTGTACCACTTCCTATGTGATCCGATTCGCGACTTCTTCTTATATTAAAATGATTTTGTGAATAGTGTTGTGTTTTATTTAAAAATCTAGTAATTATTGAAAACCAGACTTCTTTACAAGTGACTATTTAATTGTGTTTTTTTTTTTACAGTAGTCGTAATGGACTAAAGATAAAGAGTTTTTATTATCTCATCCCATACGACAGTAAGTACCTACTTTGATAATTAAAATATTTTTTAATTATAATGTTTTAAAACATTAGGTATTCATTTCCTGTCACGAAGATTCATTTTACACGTTATCTATAGATACATAAAGAATGAAAGAACTTACTGCCTTTAACGACCTATTGTATTAAATAATTACCGGTGATCGTTTTACACATATTTTTAAACAATAAATTGCTTCCTACACTTCGCTATGACATTTTTATTTTGTATGCAAAAGAATGTTTTCAACGTCTTATTTAAACACGATTGTAGTGTGTTCAAATTCAAAATAACATACATTTTATGCAATACTTTTTCTAGAATTTAAGAAATTACAAATAAATATTTTAAATATATTTACCTACCACTGAACTACCTAACTACAGATACGGAATGTTGTTTCTATAAGAAAAACCAGCTTGATACTCGGTAGTAAATCTATGAAAGGAAATTAAAAGTTAAGTTTGTTTTCTTATTCAGACACGAAGTGTAAAAAAATATAAGATTACTATTTTTACTTGGTTTTATTTACCTATATCGTCGTATCGTACGAATATAGCCACTATGGCCGTTCCTATTTTTATTGCATAATTAATATTGGGTACACCTATTACATCACCTTCATTACAAAAATCACAGAAAATAACATTTTATCCACCAGAAAATAAGGGTTTAAAAATAGGCACTATTGTTATACTCTCGAATAATCCGACGAAAACAGCCACAACAGTCGCAGAGTCTTTTTTCGTCAAGGAGCATGGGGCATGCGCGGTTGTGAGGCGGGCGCAGGCGCCACTTATATAATTATTACAAGCATTTTAGTTATAATGAATAGCTCACTGTGGAAAAAATGTTTGAAATAAAATTGTTCTTTTCCTAATATAAACAGGCAAAGTGTAAGGATTCTTTAAATTAAAACGATAAATAACCCTTAATGCTCTTACGACCCGGCATCTGCCGGTAAAAAAAGGCGTAACGTCTATTGTTTTTTTTTTTTTTTTTTTTTTTTTTTTTTTTTTTTTTTTTTTTTTTTTTTTTTTTTATCTTTGGGAAACATACAGCATACAATCACTACATATAAATAAACGATTCTAAACAAATTTTCAAGCCAATAAAGTTTCCACTAAAATACTAAGTGAAATCAAAATTAGTACAATAGTAAATTAAAAATCAAAACAGGAAGTATACCAAAAGTTAGTAATTACCTAATGGTTTCTCAACAGGCGAGTGAATTCCTTGAACCCATTGCTGAACAAGTCAATGTCATTATATCGGTTATTATAGACTTTGCATGTTCTTATAATAAATGAATTGCCACAATACTTTGTTCTGGAGACAGCGGTCGAGAAAGTAGCTTGAGATCGAGTGGAATGGCTCGGGCATTTAAAAGATATTTGACTTAGTAAGTATGGAGAGTCAACCAAATTATTAATTATTTTGTAGAGAAAAAGCTGGTCTCTGAGTTCTCTGCGATGTTCTAGTGAAGCATCACTGTCAAAGGAAGCAGAGCCAAATTTATTTTTTAATCTTTTAAAAAATTTATTTTGTATATTTTCAATTAAGTCAATATATTTTTTATATTGAGGATTCCAAGCCGAAGATGCGTATTCAAGATTGGACCTAACATATGCATTGTATAGCAATTTATATGTATAAGCGTCTTTAAAAACTGCTCCTTGCCTAAATATAAAACCTAGCATCTGATACGATTTAGTTGTTATATTATTTATATGACGGTCAAACATGAGCTTACTATCCAGCTGGACTCCAAGGTCTCTCACCTCTGTCACTCTCTTTAAATTAACGTTCGAGATTGAATAATTATACAAAATTTGATTTTTTTTTCTAGAAAAAGTAATTGCATAGCATTTTTCTAAATTCAAATATAAGCTGTTAAGTCTACAATATTGTTCAAGTCTATTTAGATCATCTTGTAAGTCGGAGCAGTCTTGTTTAGTCTTTATAATTTTAAATATTTTGGTATCATCCGCGTACAGAAGTATATTTGAATTCAGAAAGCATCTATTAATATCATTAATAAATATGTTAAAAAGTAAAGGTCCCAGGTGAGAGCCCTGAGGAACTCCTGAAGTAATTGGGACAAATGATGATGTAAAACCTTTAATTGCAACTGCTTGAGATCGATCGCGTAGATAGGATGTTAGCCAGCGATGCAGATTACCATGTATGCCGATATATTCAAGTTTTTTTATTAGAAGGTTATGTGAAATTTTATCGAAGGCTTTTGAATAATCTGTATATATAACATCAACCTGGTACCCAGAATCCATGGCACCAATTACAACATCCAAAAACTCGCAAAGATTGGATTCAGTCGATCGTTTATTGATAAAACCATGTTGATTATTCATCAATAATGGTCTCAATACAGGATATATCATGTCATATATAATTTTCTCAAAAAGCTTAGGGATAATGGACAATTTTGAGATTCCACGGTAATTTTTAATATTCCTTTTATCAAGACGTTTGTGAATGGGGGTTATTAAAGATTTTTTCCATTGTGTAGGTAAGCAACCGCTATTTAAAGATTTTTTGAATAAAATTGTTAAGGGTGTACTTAACATTTTACTACATTGCCTCAAAAGTTTCCAAGTTTTCACATTTTATTCCGAAGAACAAGGATGTAAAGGACAAATTTGACAGAAATATTGACAAAAAAGTCATTTTTACGATTTTATTTTACAGTTCAGTTCAGTTTCACAATCCCCGAACAGTTTATCAACACTTCAAATGTTAAGAACTCAAAAATGTCTCGTAATGTTTAAATAAAACACAAAAAAACTCCTCCTGTAAAGTTGTTAGTTTACAGTTACGCCTTTATTCGTAGGATACGACGATATGCGAACATTAAATAAGACATACGTTAAAATTTAAAACATTGTATTTATGTACTTGGCATATACTATTTTATTACACACTACGGGTCTCACCATTTGTCCATTTGGTGCCGCCTTATAACTTTTTAATCTTATCTGCTGCATATACTCTTATTCATTTCCATTATCATTTTGGTTTGACAAATTATCAAAAAAAAATTTATGAAAATTAAGATCGTATAGAAGAAAAGAGTGAAATGATCTCTAATGTATAATTATTAAACAATGATTGTAAAAAAAGTTTTTTTAATCTTTGTCTCAATTATCCGAGCCGTGGGCCTCTCAAAGGGATCGTCAACACTCTCTGTATCTACTGTATCAGACGGTAAATCACCCACCGCAGGCCTCTTTTCCATATAGAAGAAGGGTTGGAGCTAAATCCACTATGCTTCTCCACTGCGGGTTGGCGGTTAATTTCCCTACCATGGATAACGATCGTTATCAGGTGTCTCTGATAACTACCGGGATCGACGGCTTTACATGCTCTGAGGCACGGTGGAGAGACCCACAAGGATATACACCCAGACCGGAAACAAATATTTGTAGAAATACAAATATCTGCTCCGAGCGGGAATCGAATCCGCAACAGCCGGCCCGCAGCTTTGAGGCAACTACTCACACCACTACACCAGAACGGTCGTCAAACTCAACAACTCTCTACGATAGACAAATCTCTACGGCTTTCCATCATCTACTTGTAAACGCTAACACTACGTTTCACGGCACGGGATAGTCATTCTAGCTGATTGGGTCTATAACGACTAATTCAGCGAATTGTGTAATAAAATTTTATGACGTTGGAGTTGATGCGTTTTTTACGACATTTTATATTGAGTTTTTTTTTTTTCAAATTTATCTAAGACCTCTCTATAGTGACTAAATATATGTATTTACACATGATGTTACTTTAAACCAATAAGTATTATTCTATCAGCAATGCAAGGAACATTTTATTTAATGTTGATGCCAGTATTAGGCTTTTATAATTGCTTGCTCGTTTAATTTTAAGAAAGTATCAATATAATTAACTAGACCTGGTACCTGACGGCGTCAACCTCGATGTCATTTTTATGGCGAACGATCCACTACTATTCATCATATCTGCATGTTTTATAGCCTATTTTACTTCTAGATAATGTAGATTTCTAGATTTATAGATTAATAATATTGAATTTTAAAGAATAGGAGATAAAATATGTTTATTCACAAACCAATAAGGCTTTCCTATCAATATTATTAGTATCATCTAAATATATATTCAGACGTGCTATATTTTAATATAGGGTTTTAGGGCTTTTTATAAACCATAGTTGTTGTAAAATAATATTAAACCAGGTCACGTTAAGTCGATAAATTGAAAACAGGTCAAGCATAATATCATAAACCGCTCTTAAGATTGCGAGTAATAAGTTTTATGAATTTAAAAGTGCCTACATAAGTCAGATACAAGTAGGTATAGTCATTTATTCTATCTATAAATATAAATGAAACTGAAGCTTTTTTTATAATATTTTTTACCGAATGCATATAAATGTAAAGCAAAAATCAATACGTATTTGAAGTTTTTGTACGTCTCTTCCCGCTAATAAAGGTAACTCTCTATAGCGGCTGTACTATTTCGAGACTTTCACTGGCAAATGTTATAGGAGTACCTTAAACTTAAAATTTAGAAAAGTAAAATAGTAGAAAAGGTTCTATGCGAAATATATAAAATTGCATATATATATATATGCGATATCTATACTAATATTATAAAGCTGAAGAGTTTGTTTGTTTGTTTGTTTAAACGCGCTAATCTCAGGAACTACTGAACCTTATAACATAGATGTAGATAGAAGAGCTGTGTAATGAAGACTACCGTTTATTTTCAAGCTCGTGACTTGCCTCTATGTTTCACTGCGAACAGATTTTTTTTATATTTTCATCTCGAAGGTTCCACCTATTTTATATTATTTAATGTTTATCTATTTACATTTTTAATGAGTAAGAAACCAACTACTTTATGTTTTGTTAGTTTTAAGGATACTTTATCACTCGTATAGTTGAAACTTATACCACAAAAGCATCTCACGTTATTTCATTATATTATTTTATGTTAATCTATGGTAAGGAAGACGTGATTTTACCTCGGAGGACCCAGCGCCGCCTGCAGGCAGCTGTAGGGGAGAGTTGGATAATACCGCGCGTTTGATAATTCCACGCCCTAGCATATTTCAAAAACTAAACGCTAATTGCGCTATCCAGTCCTTAAAGATCACAGCCCGAGTCGTCTACCCCTCCCCGTGCACGACGCTAATTTACTCGGAGCAGCGATTAAGACATATCGTGTCTTACAAGTTTTTACTCTCGTTCCTTATAATTTCGCGGGCATTTTTGACAAGAGGTAAGCTATTCTATATTTGTATTGTAACACATTGATTACTTTTATTTTAATCCTAACATATTATAGAATTAATGACTAGATTGATTTGAATACACAATTAACTTGACTGTATTATTTTGAGGTTATAAAATGAAATAACAGAGTTTGTCAATTCCGCGCCCAGGGCGTGTACGAGTGAAGACCACGTACCGGCAAGCCCAGTGTCAGACGGCCATCCACGAGATGAACAGACGACTTGAAGAGAGTCGCCGGAAGTCGTTGGATGGAGGCTGCTTTGATCCGGAGTCGATGGGGGGAGGCCTACGATCAGCAGTGGACATCCAATGGCCGATATGGTTATGATAATTAATCTAGTCGTAAAATAATAATTATATCTAGGTACAGAAAAGAGTCTATGCTTCTTTTTCGACAAACGAGTTTATTCAACGTTGCATTTTTTTTTAAATTCTAAGTTTACTGATAGAAATTCACGAAATTATTATGAGCACGATATTATCAGACCAGTCTGATAATACCACGCTTTCCCATTTTTTGATTATTTTGCAATATTTAATTTTTGTTTATTTTTTGAAATATTTTGCCGTGATGTATGCGTAGCTAAATAAATTCTGTACTATTTACTGCATTTTTTAATATATACATCGAACCATCTCCGAATTATAGGTCCAAGTTTTTAGAGGCTCGGTAATATCCAACTCGGGGAGAGTCTGCCGGAGTATGGCGACGTGCGGTGCCCCGGTTTGTTCGGATCGCCTCACCGAGAAAAATAAGGCTGCACAATCGCGGTGAGGGTAATTCGGGGGTACCGTACGGTATCGTAGGCTGCAGCTACTGCTCTAGCCGGCGACCCCCCGTGAGAGCTCGTGGCGGAAGTTCTTGCCGAGACCTACTCATTCGTCTCGGGTAGGAGGGCTCTTGGTGAGAACCCTACGTTGGACGGGATCCTACGGGTCCGTCGGATAGGGCAGGTTGTGCCCGAGATGGGCGGTGCTGCGTCAAGGTCTGACGTCGGTCCTCGGAGTGGATTTGTCGCTCCCGAGCATCATCACCGCGATGCTCGGCGACGACGAGTCCTGGAAGGCGATGGTCTCCTTTTGCGAAACAGTAATGTCCCAGAAGGTAGCCGACAAGCGGGTGAGAGAGGAGGCCGCCGATGTGGCCTCCATCCGCGGGCGACGAATGGGGGTCCGTAGGAAGCGCTTTAAATGCGCCTCCAGTAACGCCCCTGTGCCCGTGTCGGGCCGGGATGGGAACCCGGTCCTGCCTTTTCGCCGAGGCCAGCCTGTCACTGGAGGGATCCTGTTGCCTGCAGATCCGTGACCCTCCAATAAAAGCGGCTGAAGGCTTCCCGCAGGGGTTTAGTACGGTATTGCACTCCCAAAGTGTACTCACCGACTTTACTTTCTTTGTAGTAACTTTGTATTCTCTGTATGTACACATAAATGATGAATTAGTTTACATCAGCTACCAAACTATTACTTCGCAAAGAAAAATGGCAGCGTTTTCGTAAAACTTCTAGTATCCTTTTTTCTTCTAAATATATGACTTCTGACAAAACTACAACAATATTCCACAAAGTACTGTCTGTTTCTAGGCTGGTTGATTTGTGGACTAAAAATTTCAGGAAATAGTTGCTACATTAATTTTTTCACTAAAAACTATTCAATTTTAATTATTAAAATTTGTTTAAAAGTTTTTTTTATTGTTAATATGGCACGATCTGACAAACTACAATACTTTAAAATTAGTGTGTATGTATTTTTGCAGAAAATAAGTAGGTATACAAAACCATCTAAATACATGAACGTGCCCTAAGCGCCAACGATTAATGAGAAAATGGCCATTGACGTGATGCATACTCATCTCCATCATCATTACTACTATGTTTTAAATAAAAAAAGACAACAAATTTAAAATGTTACTTTTATTAAAGTGATGAAAATTGATTAAATTTATAAAATTACTGTTTATTCTTATAAAATAATGGTAGCTTATTTCTTATATTTTTTATAATTTGGTGAACGATCTCTATCTCTTTTCTTCTTTTTCCCTTTCCGTTTCTTATCTATGTCTCTTTTCTTTTCTTTCGTTGTCTTGTTCTTCTTACTCTTTTCTCTACGATAGTTTGACTCTGATGAATCACTACTACTATAACGTTTTTTACTAGCTGATTTCTGTCTGCTATCTGATTCGGATGACAACGATTCGTTACTACTGTATTTCTTTTTATTTTTCTTTCTATGCCGACTCCTGTCTTCTTCACTGCTAGAAGAGTCTTTTCTACATCTCTCTCTAATTACACTACTGTTTTTACCATTTGAGTATTTCTCTTCATTTCCTCTTGATCTTTCTCCTTCTTCCTTTATTCTTCTGTCCTCTGTGTTATATGATTCTTTTACTCTTCCATCATTTGACTTTTTACTTGATGAACCATCTCTACTAACATCTTCCGTTTTTGTTGAGTTATTTTGTTTAGAGGATTTTAGTGTTTCTTTCTTTTTATATTCTTCGTATGATTCAGTATCTAGAATAAGATATTAAAATTAATAGCGGATTTTATTGCAAACTATTCTGGTGATGATTCATTTAACAGTTAATTCTTTTTTTAAATACTGTTATATACATATTTCAAGTAAAATTTAATAATTGCAATGATAGTGAGGATTTTGGTTTTTGTTTTGACGACAATAAGCTACTAATCCAAGATATAATAAATTATATGGTAAAAAAAGATTATCTAATAAATCAGCTACCTAATTGACTAATAGACGTAGTAACACCTAGAAATATAAATTAAAAGCTAAAAAAAAATACTATCGACGTGTAACAATTTCGAAATTTACTGAACATCAAAAACTGTGACAGCCTCTCTTTCGAAAATAATATATTCTATAATAATTCATTTCACTTAATATCATTTTAGTAATATTGTATCATTTCATTGTATAGGCATACGAATAGCTGAACAAAAAATTCATGATTAGACAGGGGATGGCGAACAAGTTGACAGGCTTCAGAATAACGGAAATATTTTTAAGTTATCCTCTTTTGATTAATATTTGTATTATCTTCATAGATGATTTTTGTATTATTTTATATCGGTTGGTCCAACCATAATGCACGATGTTAATTGTAAGTCACACGTTAACGTCAAGTTTTATGCCTTTGATTGTACTTAATTTGACATTTCTTTGTATGAGTGTTTGACAAATTCAACCATGGAGAGGTACACAATTGAGCAGCGCGTTAAGATTGTTGAAACCTTTTACGAAAATGGGCGTTCAAATCAAAATGCATTTCGTGAACTTCGTGGTTTTCTTTGTTAGCATAATCGACCAAATGTGTCCACAATCAGGAGAATAGTGCGCAAATTTCAGCAATCCAGGTCTGTAGGGAATGTGAAAACACCTGTGCATGCTCGCTCAGTTTGTTCTGCGGAAAACATTGCTGTTGTTTGCAATAGTGTGGCAAAAGAGCCATCAATCTCGACTCGTCGTCATGCCCAACAATTGAACATTTCACGAACATCCCTAATGCGATTTTTGAATAAAGATTTGAATTTACATGCTTATAAGGTTCAATTGACTCAAGAGTTGAAGCCTACTGTCCATTTCAAGCGTCGTCAATGCGCCGACTGGTTGGTTGAACAGACAGTAGTGAAAGGTGACTTAAAAAAAAACCATGTTCAGCGACGAGGCATACTTTCACCTCAGTGGATTCGTTAACAAGCAGAATTGCCGCATTTGGGCAAATGAGAATCCACGAGTGATTGTTGAAAAGTTGATGCATCCACAAAGAGTGATTGTTTGGTGCGGTTTATGGGCTGGCGGCGTCATCCGTCCGTACTTTTTCGAAAATGAGTTCGGCCAAGCAGTTACCGTGAATGGTGTGCGCTATCGCGAGATGATATCGGACTTCTTGTAGCCAGAAATTGAGAATATGGACCTGGACGATATGTGGTTCCAACAGGATGGTGCTACTTGACACACAGCCAACGAAACAATGGCTCTTTTGCACGAGAAATTAAATGGCCGTGTTTTCTCACAGCGTGGCGATGTTAATTGGCAGTCACGATCATGTGATTTGACACCGTTGGACTTCTTTCTTTTGGGAATATTTAAAAGAAAAAGTGTACTTTAAGAAGCTAAGAACGATTCAAGAGTTTAATGAATAGATATTTTGGTAAATTAACGACATTGAACCTCAATTATGTCTCAGAGTCATTGAAAATTTGTCGATATTTTTCTACCATCGGATAGAGGTATGCCACCGAAACCGTGGCGAGCATTTGGCCAATATAGTGTTTCACACATAATTGTCATAGATCCTTCTATCCAGGGCCGGATTTAGGGGAGCACATCCGCAAAAGAGGGGCTTCCACAATAGAGCCAACCGAGTTGGAGTTTTTTTTTAGGGATATGTTGGCCCGGCAACGATAATATATCGACGTGAGATCGCAACGACTTTTTTTTTGGAATATGTCGACCCGGCAACGATAATATATTGGCGTGAGGTCGTGATGATTTTTTTTTCGTCGTCATTTATCTCTGCAAGAAAATTTTCTATTTTTCAATTCAATTTCAGATCAAGGGGCCTCCACTCCTCCATTACCCCCAGGCCTCTAGAACTCTAAATCCGGCCCTGCTTCTATCATAATAAAAAATATTAAGGTAATTCTCTGAAAACTTTTTATATTATTTACAATTAATATAGTGCGTTTTTGTTAGACCATCCTTGAATTTATGACTGTATATATAAATAGGCATGTAACAGTAGAATAACTTTTTTATTTATGTTCCTACATTCCTGTTATACTTTGTACAGGACTCACTATTTTATTTAATAATTTATATTCAATTTAGTTTAGAATTGTCAACTTGACTGTCGACTTGTATGAATTTATGTTTACAGCATCATTGTTATATTATCATTGAAATAATTGTACTAATGAATAAATAAATAAAGTTATAAATTACCATTGTATGAGACAATAAATATTACCTTTCTAATATGTATGCCTACTAGCATTATTTTTGAAATATCAAAAAAATATAAAAATATAATATTATATAAATATAAAAATAAAAATACTGTAATAAAAAAAAAAAAAGTTAAAACTGAATATCGTGGTTATCAAAATCAGCGATATGTATGTATTATGGTTTATTAGATAAGAAAGAACTTACTTATAACTTTTGATTGTTTATCATATTCGGATTTAGTAACTGGTTGCATCATGAATTCACTCAAGCTGATAGTTTCTTTTTTAACAGTTATGTCAACCATTACACGGCCATTATCTTCGTCCAAACTTACAACCTGAAAATAATATTTTATCTTAATTTTATGATTTAAACACGTTTAAATATTTTATTTTAGCAGAGAGAGCCTGAGACAGCCTAATGTACAGAGTTCCTGAATCTCACCACACGATTTTGAAATGAGCTAAAATTGTTTTTTTTTTTTTACAAAATTACATCATGTCTAGGGAGAAATCGTAAGACAAATATGTCTTGAGCCGGATCTCTGCAGTAGAGACTGCTGATCCTATGGTATTTCACATTTACAGGTTGTTAGATATTATTATTTGTATGGTACATTTATTTAAAACTGCATGTCTTACTTCGTAGTATGAACTCAATTTATGTAGTTTTTGGGAAACTTGGCATAAATTGATTGAAAATTATACCATCAGTAGCTTCGGTTTGATGCACGGCTAAGATACATACTGACTATATGTATTATGTATCTTGGCCGTGAATCTCTATTTTTCATCATCGCTATTTTTTTAATGCTGCTTTATGCTCTATATATCTATTGTTTATGAATTACTCCATTTAGATCTCTAATCTTATTATCTATGTTCAAACGGCGTTTTTCGGGTCTGTGGACATAGAGGGCAAAGCGCTCTCTCTGGTTCCGGCTCGCGTCTTGACATCCACGCTTATCGTGTGTCTCCTTATAAATATTTAAATTAAATAGTAAATAGTACACTTTATACTAATACTACAGTAGAATCACTGAGAGTGATTTTTTAGTCATTTAGAGCGTGACATGGAATGTTTTATAATTTAAACATTAGTAAATACATTAGCATCATACTTATACAGTTAAAATATTTCTTTTTATTATTCTCTACATTTACTTTAAGCAATGATTGGTTGTGTATATAAGTTTTATTAATGATGATAGGTAAAATGAACCTTAGCCTGTCATTAGAGAGATTTGTCAAATAATTACAGAAAAAATACTTTAAAATCATTCAATAAAAAGACTACAATAGAAGTGTGTAGAGTCTACTACAGAAATAGAACAGAGATATTTATGAACTTAATTTTAGTTAACAGAGTGCTTATTTTAATTCCTATAACTTGGTTAAGGCTAAATTAAAAAAAAAAAATCGGAGACAGAAGTTTAAATAGCAGCAATTAAGTAACTTTAAATCATTTTTAGACATACATAATGTGGAAATACTATCAAAAACTAGTAGAAAGAATATTTTTGTATTTATTAAAATTATATATTTTTTATGTCTTATATTCGGGTCTGTGACTATGATTTTTAATCAGTGTTGAATTATTCGAAAAATTGATAAATTGGTAGATTAATATTGATTGCCGAATGCAAATAAGAACTGGGTATTGGAATTATTTATTTTCCTTATAAAATATTGAATGAAAAATGCAAGCAGAGTCGTTTATATATAAAAAGTAAAAAAAAAAAAATGGCTAGGAATTTTATTTTCATATGGAACCTGATCCATAACCCCTTTGAAGGGCGACATAGAAGCAAAACACCCGTATATATACAGGACAGCCTATATACCTTCTAGGTACAGGACAGAATTATTTTTAGCAAGTTGCAAAGTTGCTTAGCCTGTCAATCTTAAGACTATTTGTGCATCCTGTTTTAGAATTAAATTATTTCTACAAAATTTTCTTTGTTTTTTTTTTTTTCTCAAAATTTCAAGTTTTGGATATACAGAAAATAAAAATCTATACATTTCTTATTTCCCTTATTTTCCTCAAACAAAAACAAACTTGGTTCAAATTTGAAATTTTTTTCAGAATATAATTTTAGTACTCCATAATAATTTGATTAAAAGTCTATACCGGATTTTATCGCGTTTATTCAAAACTTTACAGTTAACAATATTTTAAATTATTTCCCGACGTTTCGGACCCTTTACAGCGTCTATGATCTAGATAGACTGTAACTTTAAAGTTTTGAATAAACGCGATAAAATCCGGTATAGACTTTTTTTTAATCAAATGAGTAAAATTCGCGTAAATATAAGAGAACAGTACTCCATAATAATTTATAAATATAATAGAACTTACATACTTCATAGAGTATTTGGAACTCACCTTGCCATAGTAACCACTGTACTTGCCAGATGTAATCCGGACAAATGAGTTTTTAACTATAGATAAATTTTCATCTTTTTCTTCATCTTTTGATGATTTTTTCTTTTGATTTTTTTTAATCATTTTATCAGCACCTAAGCCTAGGCCTTTTGGCCGTAACTGTGGTAGTTTATATTTGGACCTGAAAGATTCAAATTTATAAAAATTGTAAACAGAAACTGTTTCATCATATTATTACATTTATTTATATTTAATAAATAATAATAATCTTTATTGTACACCATGATACAAACGAACACAGTAAAATACAGAAAAGATGTACAAAGGCGATGTTATCGGTAAAAGAACGATTTCTTCCAGACAACCTTTATATATTCTTATTAATGTTAATATGTAATACTTATATGTGTGTCTTATTTATATAGTCTTATTCAATTTATACTTTTATATTATAACTTTGGAGTTGTATTTAAGAAATCTGTCATTAATTTTTATTTTTTTATAGTCATTTTGTTGCATGTTTTTTATTACTGAGATGTAATATGTGTTTAATTTAAAAATGATACTGGTGCAGTTTTGGAATTGTTTCTAACTAAACATTGACTTATTTTGTATTGCAAAAAGTTTAAAATTTATTTTATAGTTCATGCTGCCACAATTTATTTAAAATTGTTAATAAAATTTTCTCAAGTTGTATTGATATGGTATATTGTAATAAATATGAGAAATAATGTAAATAATTTAGTATACATATGTATATACTTACTGATCTTTACTCTGAGTCCAACCCATGCCTCGGAGCATTGCCAATCCAAATTCCTGAACAGGCACTGATTCATAGTCATCAAGAGTTGACTGAAATTAATGAGAATATAGGATTTACTAATGTGTTAAATTTAAATTTTGTGGAGTTTTCTTTATTTGCATAAAATATATTTTATTTGTATAATAAGCATTTTAAAAAGACAGGACCAATCTACTGCATTTTTACTAGAATATTTTAATAGTCTAGAACAGGGATGTCAAAGATATGGCACACAGGCCGTATCCGGCCCCAAGGTCGTTTCAATACGGCCTGTGATCGCTTCATGAGCTCAACATAATTAGTAATTTTTAACAACCGTTTATTACACACTATATAATTAAATAAATATAATGTTATAATAATTCAGTACCTTTTTTTAATTAGAATCTGGCCCGCCTAAGCATTCATAATTTAATATATATGGCCCTCTTGAGTTTGATAACTCTAGTTTAGAATGTACGAGCAAGAACGAACATAGATGTACAAGTAAACAAAAAGCTAACATGTTTACTGGTATAATAAAATATAAAATGTACTATTCTGCACTGTAACAGCGAATAAGTGTTCCAATGTTCTTTGTCTCAATCTTATAATAACAGGAGTACAAAGTAATGTCTATTTTGTTGTTTATTTCTATTTTTTTTCACTACAAATATTATATATATGTAGAGTATGGTATACGGATACAGAGTGTGTCTATGACATGGGTGCTCCGAATATTGGGAATTCAAAATTGTCAACGAAAATCATGGAAAATATAATTTCATATCTCAACAATAATGCTAGAGACTATAAGTTTTACAATTGATGTAATGAAATAGTTTTATATACTCAAGATTAAATATTAAAACAAAGTAAATATAAGTCAGTTTCATAATAAATTCAGTCATTATTTGTCATTTTAGTTTTGTTTTTGTTTTACTTTATACAACATCTATGCGCAGTTTTGTTTATAGGTAAAACTAAGATACAACTCGGTTCCTATTAGCATTATTGTGACATTTAATATTATTCCCAGAACATTATCCAATAAGCAGAGTTTTCAACACAAAAATAATTTTTAAAATCAAAGCAGAAATACCAAGTTTTATAACATTATTACAGAATTTTGATAAAATGTAAACAATAAATTATAAATCAAATGATATCTTTCAAGTTATTTTACCTCATTTTGACCTTCGATTATTGGTTTTGCATTAATTGGCACAACCAATGTAGGCGTTTCTACAACTTTTTCTTTCTTAGCTTCCTCTAATAGTTCTCGAACAGCCATTTGATCCAAAGTCTCATTACTTGGAACATCTTCATTGTCTAATTTTTTATTATTTATCTCTGCTTCATCAAAGTTTTCAACTTTTTCAGCAATTTCTTTTAACCTCTCAGCTGTCATTAATGTGTTCGGTTTCATGGGTATAACTAAAGGTTTTTCTTCTTCTATTTTTTCTCCTCTGAAAAATTATTCAAATGCACCATGTAATATTGATAAAAAAATGATTATAATAAAATTATTCACAAAACTTATTAAAAAACTTATGATATAGACTTTATTTTTTATGTACTTTTATGTAGTGAAACATAACCTGAGATATGAATCTTTTTTTGTTTTGCTGTTATTAAAAAGAGTATTGTGAATATAACATATTTTTTTTAATAATGATAATCATAAATTTATGGAATAAAACTAGCCGATAAAGATTACATATAAAGGTTTTAATTAATAAGAAAAAAGAAAATCTATATTACCCCACAACTTTGATAGATTTCTCTTCAACGCAATCAATGTATTCTTTCTTCTCTGTGACTAGAGGTTTGTTTTCTTTTTTAGTTTTCATAAAACCAAATGAAATTTTCTTGCCTTCCATTTTGATGAATAAAATATCAGGTATACAAAAAATATCAAAACGTTTTATAAGATTTTAACAATACTCATAGTTATACGTTTACGCGTTTGATTATTTTTTACTAAAGAAAAATCAATAATTAATGTCTTTCATTTACTAATAAATACTCATATTCTTGCCTCGTACATTAATGGGATATTTATATTTACAAAGCTAAGCTTCGCAATTACAAATAATCGGAAAACGCACAGATCACATACCTAAGCTTCAGCTTGTCAATGTCGAAAAAGAGTCGTGTTCAGTTTAGGGATGGCGTTCTGAGATCGATTAATCGAAGAGTCGATTTTTCGAACCAAAAAGATCAATTTTTGGATCGATATTTAATACTGAATCGATCCAATGAATCGATATTTTACCCTCGATAATCGACATTCGATTTTTATGCTTTATTAAAAATATTATCAATTACCTTACGAAAAGTTATATAAAAGGATAATAAAAATTTTAGTTAGTTGAACATACACATGTATGTATACAACAGACGAGCTTATTGCTAAAAGCATTTTTTACAGTTAAAAACAGCACCAATTTCTAATTAATTTTTCTAAACACTTATTGGCATGACTATTTTATTTAAGATAAGGATATTATTCGTAATAGATTAAAAATATCGATTTTTGAGAAATCGATCTTTTAGACTTCGATTTTTTTAAGAATCGATTCATGTTGCTATTCGAATCGATTTAAAAATCGATCTTTTTTTAGAAGAATCAGCATCCCTATTCAATTTTACTCGCCTGTCACATGGTGTCGACCACGGTCTAAGACACAGGTCTAGAAACGACAGTAGTGGGGGTAAGTCAGCTTAAAAATGGCTGTCCTTTCCAATTTACGGCTGCAAGAGGCATGACGATAGTTAATAATAATAATAATCTTTATTGAACACAATAATATTTGCTGCATTGCATATTGCCCTGACTCCTGCACTAGTAGTACTGTGTTGCAGAAGCCAGTATCATCACCTCAATTACAAGTTACAACAACTATAGGAATTAATAGGAACAATAGGAATTAATTATTATTTATTTCACAGAACAAACAAAGTTAAATAACAAAACAAAAATGACAACAGAATTGCTAAACAATTAATTAACATCATTACACAATTATATATATAAATATATATTACGTATTAATTTGTATCAGTATCATCATCATCATTATTATATCAGCTGTTGTATGTGCACTGCCGAACATAGGCCTCCTCTATTGATCCCTAGAGCGACTGGTTCGAAGCAGCCTCAGGTACGTAATCTCCGCTCCAGAACCTTTCTTTTTTCCATTGGTCATCAGTTCTATGATGTCCTAGCCATTTCCAATTCAGCTTGCAAATTCTCTGGGCTATGTTGGCAACCTTTGTTTGTCTGCGGATCTCATCATTCCCGATTCGATCTCGCAGAGAAATACCAAGCACAACCCAACTCCATTGCTCATTGTGCGAATTGGAGCTTGTTTAAAAGGCCCATAGTCAGAGACTACGCCTCAGATCCGTATCATCACTAGTAACACATGTTGATCGAAGACTTTCGACTTCAGGCAGTGAGGTATGATGGATTAAAAGAATATTAGATTATTAACTTTCTCAATGTTGCTTATCCTAACTGGATTCGACGACTGACCTCTCTCTCGAAGTTGGATCTCCGCAGAAAATGACCGAGGGGAAGGAGACGCTGTTAAGCGCTCCTTCACTCCCCACGGTAGATTTAGATGGCCACCCATTATCCTCTCACTCACCAGGGCAAGAAAGTGCTCACAGTGTCCGCGAGCGCTCTATCGGCGAAGGCGGCCCTCATAGGCAGGCCAACCGTCGGGGCGTTACTATTGCATATGAAAGTGGTCCCGTAGTGCCTCACTACGACGATGAGGGCACCGCTGGGTTTAAGTGGGTATTCTGGCACATGCTGTGTCATGGAGTCCCACATACCCGTCACCTTGTGCAGCGGGATGTGAACTATTGTGAAACTCCATTGACTTCATGAGTATAATGCTGAGGTCTTCCAGAGATTTTGCCATGACCACGACAAATCTACGGTGAGTGATATACTTTAGCTATATACTTTTATGAATAAACTTTACGCTAGACAGTGCGCTCAAGGCCCTGAAATGGTAGCAGTATTGAACGACGTATTATACGTATTAACATTTATATTTTAATCGATTAACTTCAATAATAACAGACCTCCCATACATACTTAGAAAATATATTCATACGCTACTTAACTTACAGGGAAAAAAATGTTAAAAACGCTAAAACATCCGTTTCTTTTTTTTTTAATTATTAGAGCAAATATTAACTTTTACACTTCTAGCTTCAAAAATGCTAAAAATTCTAAACAAAGTTATATCCATTTTACCATTTTAAGGGTTAAATTTCCAATAACCCTGACATTTCTTCAACTAACTTAATTCTAAAAATAACGGAGGTTCTCACATAAATTTCCTTATTTCGTAATGTAAAGAGTCGAATTTCCAATTTTGTTAATATTGAATATATTTTAAAGCAAATAGTATTAATTTTTTTTCCAAATAATAACTAATGACGGTAACGATTGACTTAAAACCTTTGAGTATCTAATACTGTGATCGGTATCCGGGCCCACATGAAATATCTGGGCCTGGTACTTGACGGAAGGTGAACTCGCACCGAAGCTCGTCGGCATGGCATTCGCCCTCGGTCGGCTAATGTCGAATATGGATGGACAAAGTCTAGCGTGCCGACGACTTTATCCCGTCTGTGGCGTCCACAGAGGGTCGTGGCGGGCAGGGCCATACGCGGCTACCACGTGGTAGTTGTTGAGGCCGTCTGCGCATTGGCCGGAACCCCCCTGTGGGACTTAGAGATGGAAGCGCTCACCGAAGTTTATCGGCGGGGGTCGGCGGCGTGGACGGGGGGCACTAATCCCCCGGCGATTGAATTCACCGCATGGCGGGATGACACCCGCCGCACCACCTTCACACGGTGGAAGGCTCTGCTGGAGACGTCTCGGGTTGGTCTTTGGGCCATAGGGGCGCTTCAGCCGATATTGGAAGAGCGGACGGTGCGGCAGCACGGAGTCCTCATCTTCCGACTCGTGCAAGTGTTGTCGGGGCATGGCTACTTCGGCAAATACTTGCACGTCGTCGCAAGGAGGGAGACTACTCCGGGCTGCCACCATAGTGACTGCTGTGAGGACTCCGCGCAAAATACGCGAGATACGATCGTGTCGTGCCCGGCCTGGGTTGAGCAGCGCCGGGATCTCGCTGCAGTCATTGGAGAGGACCTGTCGCCGCCGGCCGTTGCGCGAGCTTTGGTTGGCGGTAATAGGGCCTGGACCGCGATCGCCATCTTCTGCGAGGACGTCATCTCGCAGAAAGAGGTGGCGGAGAGGGCCCGGAAGGACTCACTCTTTTCGGATCGCGCCGGCGCCGCGGCCTTTACTCTTTGTTTTTTTACCCGAATACATCCCTGTTCATTGTTTTAACCTTGGAATATTATATAGAAATCGGAACGGGCGAATAGGTAAGTACTTAGGTTTATCCACAAAACACAGAAAAAGTAAGTAGGTATGTTTTTATTAATACAGCAGACTTAAAATGAGAGAATACTTAAGTACATAACACGTTGTAGTAGGTACCAACTTATATTCATATTAACTAAATAATATAGGTATAGGTAGTTATGTAGGTACTTACATCGAAATTATCTTCGCAACAATGTCTTGTAGACTGGGAAGAAGGTGGAGTTTTATCATCTCTTTTCACAACGACACACTATTTTTTACGTAGTTTTGGGTCTTTCGGCACGTATAAAAAGAGTTTTTCAGGCTTTTTAAAAGAAGTATTTGTACATTTCGGCACTATACAATATTTATACATAGTTAGAAAGGTGAATTAGACACAAATCGGACACTTAATTTGTTTCAAAGAAACAATTAACCAATGAAAACACCTACGCGCCTTATCGCTGACAACGGGGACCGTCACAGTGACGTCGCAGCCTACCGTGCCGGCCGGTTAGTGAACTCCGCTAGTAATTTGATCATAACTTCGTCAATTTTTGTCGTAGAACAAAAATTTTATCACTGTATCTTAAGGATTTCTTAGCTCTATAAATCTGCATTCTCAACTAAAAACGTTACGGATCCTCATTGATATTATTATATTTTCAAAATAATTTAAAAGTCGTCAACCAAAATAACACTGTTTACCTTAATGATTTGAAGCGGATTTGAATATTATTCTATCGCATGCTGCACTATCAAGTACAAAAGATATACCTAATTGAAAGAATACAAAATAAATTTAATTTTCGTTATTTGTCGTACAACGATAATAATCTTAACAACTTTGACAGAATGAGAAGATCAGTTAAAATTATATTTCTAGTATTTATGGTAGGTACATCGTTGAAACTGTTTGTTTACAATAAATAATTAACTGTCTTTTTTAATTTTTTTTTTCATTATGTGGACGTAATTTATTTTAATGATTTTACAAAATTTAAGTTTACCTCTTATTTTTTGTTTGTGAAATTTCTTAAGGAATTGTTCGCAAAGAATTTACTATTTTTAATCTATACATGTAATTTATATTATAATAAATTTACATGTATATAGATAAATTTTATTTAACATTAAGTTAGGTGAGGTATGTAATTTTTATGCTTCGGATTTTTAAGATTGTGCCTAAAATTAGAAACCAAATTATATACCTACAGCGCGGAACCTCTTAAAATATTATTAAAAATTTATATAAAATCGATGAACATTAATACAAAAATGCAACTATTTACATATTATTTTTGGTACGCTTTGTCGATTTCACTAAGATTTGAAAATTATATTCGTATTTTGCGAATATAGAAGTTTAGAATTGACGAAGATATTGTTAAACTTAGAACTATTATGGTAAAAGATTAGTATATAAAACTGGAAATATTTATGTAATAACTTAGATTCAAAATAACTTGCAAACTGAAAAGCTTTCGTTTTTCATTAGTGTGAAAAATGTCGCACTTGACAACGAAATTAAATATTTCTGCGACAATATGAATTTAATATCGAACTCTGTGAATAGTTTCGAAGCTGTGAATTATTCGTAAGATGAACGAAACGAGTTCTGTTGCATTTTATTCTATAAATAAATCAATTTCGTTGGAAGAATTTTATACTATTTATACATAAATACGTAATATTTATCTATAACTAATAAATAATTTATTATAATATTCAACTACGAAGGTCATTTGGAAAGTTCGTAGCCTAATATACTCGTAGTTAGGAGCCGCGGTTAGAAACATGCTATTTTTATTAAACTACCCTCATTTTGATGCTACATTATTCTTAAGCAATTGAGTAAAATTTCATTTTCTTATTTGCATTCGTTACGGTTTCTCAACAAACAACTCAGGTCCAACAAGTAGTGATAATTTTAAAAAATTGGTAAAATCGAACATGGTGCTGTGATTAAGTATTTGAATAAGAAAGATTTAACCCGAAACAAATTTATCAAGACATCTTACAACTTTAAGGGAATCTGGACCTTCGTATGCTACTGTAAAAAGTGGGTAGCGGAGTTCAAACGTGGGCGAGAAAGTGTCGAAGATGACCCACGTAGCGGTCGGCTATCGACGTCTACCACCGGCGAAAACACTGAAAAAATTTGTGATTTGATTTTATATGACCGGAGATTTACTTTTGGGGATATAGTTGACACCAATAGCACCTCATCTGAACGAAGCCATCACATAATTACCACTGAGCTGCACTTTTCAAAGGTGTCTGTGCGGTGCGTGCCTCGGCTGCTGTCAGTTGTATAAAAACGCGTTCGTCTAATGATTTCTCGAGACTGTTTGGAGCTGTTTGAGGCTGACCCAACTAAATTTGTTGAGATATTTGTGACTACGGATGAAACCTGGGTACATCACCTAAACTAAAACTAAAAATCAATCTAACCAATGGAATAGACCAGGATCTCCAGTTCCGAAAAAGCTAAAGTGGTTTAGTCGACCGATAAAGTTATGGCGTCAGTTTTTTTTTTGGATGCGAAGGTTTGATCATGGTGGATTACTTAGAAAAAGGTCAAACAATAAACTCGGCCTATTATTGTAACCTACTGCGACGTTTACGTAAAATAATTAAAGAAAAACATCCTGAATTGTTACAAAAAAAGTTTCACCAGGATAATGTGCGAGTTCACACGTCAGTCGAGACTATGGCAAAAATCCATCACCGTGGCTTTGAATTATTACCCCATGCCTCGTATTCTTCTGACCTCGCTCCATCTGACTTTTATATATCCCCAAAGTTCAAAGCCACTTAGGAGGTCAAAATTTTTCTACAAATGAGGAAGTTAAAGCTGGTATCGACGCATATTTTGAACATATGGATGAAGATTTTTTTAAAGCTAATATAGAAGCCCTGCCCGGCCGATGGAAGAAGTGTATTCAATTTAGGGGAGAATATGTTGAAATATTAACTAAATTTAAATAAATTCCTATCTTTTCATTTTTCTAGTTAGGCTACGAACTTTTCTTATGCCCCTCGTAGAAGTCTCGTGTAGTTTCACTGTCGTTGAGTTTTATAATTGTCAGAATGGTTGACTTTTTGGTAATGGTTGAATTGTAATAGCCGAACTAGCCGAACCGCGCGATTTCACCTGCGTTGATGTCAATAGTATAATTAGGCTTATATGATGATAGGCATAGCGTGATGTAATAGTCCATAATCTTAAGGCTTTGTAATATAAGTACAATAGTTCGGGTGTAGTTGAGCGACTAGTTGCCTTAACACGAGCGGTCGTGGGTTCGATTCCCGGTAGGAGCAGATATATGTATTTGTACAAATATTTCTTTGTAGTCTGTGTGTAAGCTCGTGGTTCTCCCTACCGTGTCTCGGAAAGCACGTAAAAGGACAATTTTAACACACATCACTACAACTTGTATTCGAACTTAGCATCCCAGTTTAGCTTATGTAATAAATAAACAAAGTTTCCTTAAGTTATTAAACTGTATGGCGCTATTTACTTGAAATCTGTCTTTGGAATAATTGCGAATCTGCTATTCGGAACACGTCTTAAGATGAATTTATATTGACAGCGAATAAATTATTTTTGAGTATCTGAATAAATTACTTTCTTTTTTTAAATTATTATTTTCTTCAAAAATGTCCAAAATCGTTTGAAATTGTTTCAAATCAAAATATTATGCTTTATTGATGTAGACTTTAATAGTATTTTGCAATTTTTTTTAAATATAGTTAATGGTTGATTCGAAACTCAGTTGCTGCTAATAGAAACTGAAAAGAAATTCATCAATTAATATACCTTGTTGTCTTTAAAAATTGTCACTATAGCATTTTGAGAATTATAAATTTAGTTATATGTTTTAATTGTCAATATATCTTAATATCCATGTAAAATCAGCTTCTTTTTCATGTGACATTTTCAGTTTCATGACATGTTACAATGAACAATGAAATAACTATCTTTTATTTACATAATTCAAACCCACACTAAAATATATTAAATGTTTTTTTTTCTGTTATGTTAGCTGGTGATTCACGAGAGTTAGTGATATTATATATATATATATATATATATATATATATATATATATATATATATATATATATATATATATATATATATATATATTTATTATAATATATATATTACTTTACAATATTGTTTAAATGTAAATATTTGTTTTTTGTTTTTTTTTAATATTATATATTTACCAACATTTATAGCTCGGAGAATTGTTATTTTTTTCTTTGTATTTTACTTCATTAATACATTTTTATTTTGAAATGGATTTTATCTTTGCAGTGGTCCTTGTTGAGTCCTCCTTCTACAAAATCTTCTTACAATCTTTGAGAGCTAGCTCATCAATATAGATTTTTTTACCACCTATCCAAAAACCCGTAAATGTTAATCTGATGATGAAACTGCAAAGCCAGTTTCTGGAATTATTATCATTCATATCATTCATTATCGTAATGGTAAATTGTTAACGATGGGGTAAATAATTTTGGTCAAAATAAAGTTGAGTTTTTGTTCAATCAATTTTTTTTTAAACTCAGCCATAGAATTTTCGAAGTTAAAAGCTACGGACTAAATTTTTTCATGGAATATGTATTCCCTCTAATTATTATAATTATATTTATATTATAAAGCTCCCTCAATGAAAACTGATAACAGTTTATCTTTATCGATAAACAAATACCAGGGAGACACGTCTTTTCTAATACTAACCTAGTATACAATATTATAGTGGCCATGGACTGAATTTTTTTGTTAAAAAATATCATTTACACCAGGAAAATCTAAGCAAAATCCAATCATCCATAATACAGGTTAAATGTGTTGATCTAAGGGTTAGCAGCAATAAAGATCAGCTTGTAAAGCAGAAGGCAACTTTTTGTGACCTTCAAGTCATTAAATCATTGTAGCTTCTTGTATGTAAATTTTACAATCAATTTCAACTCTGTTATAATCTATGATTATGCTTTTCCATTAAAGAAAATTCTTTAAATTTACACCTCTTAACTTTAATAAGTTTTCATATAAGTCAGCTTCTTTCTATGTCCTTTATCTATAAAGCTTTATATAGCTCTTTACTGTAATGTCATTATAACCACATACATACTAGGTCTTGTGAAAGATTCTATTAATACCAAATATTAATTTCAAAGTATATATTTAAAAAAAAAAAAATTCTTTGATTTGATCTTTGACATAGCTGAAATCAGTTTTTCTCCCTCGATCATATAATAATAATATTAAAATTTTCTGTTCATAATAGTAATCCCTAGCAAAAAATATATAAATTCTGAAACTGATTCTGGAGTCAATAAAAATCGACAAGGCTCTTATGGATTACTTTGATGTATAGACTGATATTCTACGAAATCCTTAGTTCTCTCTTCATGGACCTGATTGTCGCTGGATACGTATTAAATTTGTCACTTAGGTAGAACACCTGCCCACTTGGTTTAAATTAGATGCTTTCTATTCTTTAATTATCATACTATTATATTGTATTGTATTCTTTTTATTATTAAATAAGAAAATAATTGAAAGCAATAATATAGTATATGCAAAATCGACACGAAATTTGTTTTATATCTATCTGAGCAATAAAATGACCAGTTCTGCTCTAATTTACGTGTCCCAAGTAAAAGCATAGCTACTTGGGATCCCTTCGGCCTCGAACACCTTACACGATTGTCTAATCTACATGTTCCCATTAGACGACTGTACAAAATAGATTTTCAGATTGTGATATTAGTTTAAATTTAAACGTTTGGGTTTGTTTCAGGTTGAGATTTAATAATAGAAGTATAGAGTTCATCATGACCACAAGATAGACAAATATTTAATGACATATCTAAGTTTTGACTTTTTGTTTGAGGGCGTAACACTGGAGGCCTAAAATATAGGTATGATTATGTTCTTTTTCAAGAACGGCAATAACAACTTGTCAAAGAACTACAGGCCCATTACACTTCTGAGCCACGTTTCTAAACTATTCTCTAGGGTCATTACACATTGTCTGACGGGCAAGTTTGATGACTTCCAGCCTTCCAAATATGCCGGTTTCCGAAAAATATATAGATACGCTGAGCCAATCTCCGCCGTGTTCACTTCATCTTATGTAATAATGACAAATTCGGCTAACTCCATTGACACAATTAAAAGCTATTAGGGTCGAAACACATAACGGCGTTGCGGCGCCGCAACGCTAAAATCGGCGGTGGCGTCACCGCCAATTTTAGCGGCGCGGCACCGCCAATTCCGGCGTTGTGACGTCATACTTGTTGACCATGATTTATTGACATTTTGTGTCTATTTTTATATTTTATTTTTTTGTGTCTTTATTAGACATGGGTATCTCAATGAATTTTTATGAACTGCAGATAAGCTCATGAGCCATATGCTTGAACCGGAGCTGTGAAACGGCTCACAGTTCAGCTCAATTGTTGTTATAGGTATTGTTACTTTTAACCACTTTTAACTATTAGATTTACAGCTAATTTATGACTCGGTTCAAAAAATGACATGTATGATGTACCTAAATTATAAATATGTAAATTAATTTTATGCTAATTTCATCCATATGATAAATGCTAAAGTGAGTTTTTTTGTTTGTTACGCTTTTACGCCTTAACTATTAACCTGAATCCCGATCATCATGAAATTCTGCATACCAGTTTTCTGGGGTACAGAAAAGTACATAGAGTACCTACTTTACGTACCGACTACCGTTGGTGCCTGTACCATGCGAGCGGAGCCGCGGACAAAACCTATTTATTTATATTTAATCTATAAAACTAATATAGTAAGATATTAATTTATGTATCACTTTGTTTCAATTTTGTTTAGGCTTTATGAGACAAAAGTTGTTTAAAATTCTACCAGCATACAAACTTGATTCACAAAATTATTTCCGGTACAAAGGATTACTTTTTATGCATTCTACTAAATAACAACTTCACAAACAATAATTAACAAATTTCACGTGAACTATAATATTTAAAATAATTAAATTAATATCCACAATAAAAAATCACGAAGAACTGGTTACCCTACAACAACGCTCTTTTTCGCGGCGCCGCAACGCCGCAACGCAAACTGCCGATTTTAGCGTTGCGTCGCCGCAACGCCGTTATGTGTTTTGGCTCTTAAAACTCACTAATCAAATTCATTAATACAAAATATTATTTATTAATTATGTTCGAGTACACAATGATTTCATATTTTGGTTTATAGCTATAATCTAATTGCTCGAAATGACCTGTATTGTAAAAGAAAAGAAACCTCTATATTTTATTCTTTTTTATCAACTACCGCCTGTTGTCACGGAAATTTGATTTAACGAAAGAACGAATTTAATATGGCCACCTCAAACGAACTTCAGTTTTATATTTTCTTCGTAATACAAAAGTGGAAATAAAGCTTTGTTTTGTACGCTTTTGTCGATTCCTATCACCTAAACGTATAGTACCATTGTGTTATAACCAGGTAAACAATTGATTTATGACAATGCTATATATTATATAATATTACTTTATCTATTAAATATTATAATATTACTTTATCTATTAAATATTATATTATATATTACTTTATATTATTGACGTTATCACTTCATTGTATGATTACTGTACCGTGAATATTGCTCTATATATCTATTGTTTATGAATTACTCCATTTAGATCAAACGGCGTCTTTCTTATTTGTGGACATAGAGGAAAAGCGCTCTCTCTGGTTCCGGCTCGCGACTACGGCCGTGTTCCGATATATACTGGGAGCACTGTAAGGTGTGACGTCATTTCAATATACTGCGAAGCCGTTCCTTTTTAGTTTGCTATACTGGTTACTGTTTATAACGGAACGCAGTCCAGTATACTATCATCCTCATTTTACGACTTTTTTTTAAATTAAAATATTTATCATGTACACGTTTTCTAGTCAACAAAAAAAAATAATAATTGAATATTGTTGACATTTTGAATAACAATGTTAATTAATAATAATAACAATCATTCGCGCTGTTATATTTTTTAATCACGTGATAACAGTACTAAAAAGGCAGCGATTATGACGTCATATATTTCTCTATGGTACTGTGGCAGTGTACTGGCAGTCTATAAATATAAATAAAAAAATTAGAACTTAGCACACTTAATAAAAAAAAAAATTACATAAATAAAGAATAGTTTGGAAAATCCAAAAGTGCACGCCTTATAATCTCATTTTTCACAATAAAATTGATTAGGTATTTGTAAAAGTTTATATAAGTACGTAGATACACTCGTACTCATGTACCAATTATTTAAAAACAATTAAGCCACATTGAATTAGACCGTGAAATTAAATAGGATTCTATTTCTTACTATACTGAAGCGTAGGAAAAAAAAAGTACTCGATTAGTGAAGTCTTTCGGTCGTTATCGTGACCATACACAGGATCCGCACATACAGACACACAGACTCCAATTTTACAAGTGCAAAATACGATAAATAAAGACATTTTAAGTTCGAAAAATCACTCGTCTTGCGTGAAGTGAGCGTAGAACCCACCTCAACGCTTCGCTTATAAGGCGTGCAATATTTAATTATAAATTCAAAAAAGTCATACGACAAGATGATATTTTATGAAGGTACAATACAAAATGTTGCCTTGTGTAGGAAAGGATCTATGTTTTATGTACAAAATGTAGTTATGTATTGGCTACCTTTTCAGATACGTGTAGCCAGTTAATTGCCACAGCTAATAAAAGCGTCTCAGTAATAAGAGAATGTTACTATCATTACCAAAATTGCTTAATTAACACATTGTCGAATGTCAATTTCACTCAGTTCCCGAGGGTAAATCCAAGTTTGGACTGCCGGTCTCCGTCCCTCGCTGTATTTTCAGTGTTAATGCCTTTTTTAGTAGACAACTTTTCCATGATAATTCATAATAAACTAACCTGTAAGTGAAGTCACATATTTATTCAAATAAAAGTTTCGTCTAAATTGATTAGTATACTATCACTTATATGCCGCTTTTCATATACCATTTTAAACTTTTTTGGAGTTTACTCCTTAATTTTATATAAAACAACGCTTACACTTTGTAAATATGTTTTTTTTGGGAAAAAAGAAAAATTCCTTTATATTCATGTTATTTGTAACCAATTTTACTAAATTACTCTAATGATTAATAAATAACTGTCACCGATTTTTTTAATGTAAATTTTTTAATTTTTTTGACTAACGTTCTGGCGCAGTGGTGCGAATAGTCACCTCAACGTCAGCGGTCGCGAGTTCTATTGCCACACGGGGCAGATATTTATATTAATATTTGTTTCCGTTCTGGCTTCTTGTGGGTCTCCCCAATGCCTCGAAGAAGAGCACGTAAAGTCGTCGGCTTCTGTTGTTATCATATTTAGATGTTATCATCTAAGACATCTTTTAGCGATCATTACTCATGGTAGGGAAAAATCCGCCAACCCACATTGCAACTGTGTGGTGGATCAACCTCCAACCCTTCTCCAACACAGAGAAGAGGCATTTGATGTTTATAAGATGATTCAGTTAAATGTTTACATATATCAACTTTATATACTACTTATATACTCATACTCTATGTTTATATATAACACAAAATTTATGATTGTAAGAATAATTGTAATAAAAACTTACATTTTTATTTTCAAATATATACATATGTCATGGCAATCATTCATTTTTGTTTACGTTTCAGTGGAATTTGATTTACTTTAATTATTTATTTCGTGCAAATAGTCTTTACAATTATTACAACTATTACACAGTATAAAGTGGTTAAAATTTTATGATAGGTATAATTTTGTTTTCTTCTATAGGCTGATTGAGTTCAGTTCAAATCAATTTTGTTTTACTGTTATTTGTTGTATAGAATATAAACCTTTTAATTATTATTGGCGCCACTAAGGTTTAAAGAATCCACATAATTGCTGTCTCTGAATAAACAAGCTTATATATATATAATATTATATATTGTATAAACAAGCTTATATATGTATAAATCGTAAGGTTTTCTAGAATTTTTCAGTAAGCTCAATCTTTTTACAAAAATAAGTTCTATAATAATTTCTATTAAGACAAAACAAAGATTTTATGCCGATAAATAGAAGAATATAAATAAAAACTTTAATAAATAAATATCTAAGGTACTTAAATCATTTACAACTCATGTAAGTGACAGTGATGTCTTTTTAAGAATAAATTTCTTTAAATCTAATCTAAGCCTAACTAGTGAAGTCCAAACCTTAACCCCACAAAATGCATTGTTTACGATTCTCACAACGAAAGTTATCGAATATATAATAAAAATATTGAATATACGTATAAGCCATACTATAATACAAATACATGAACAATCTTAAGATCGAGTACCAAAAAGATTCTTCGGAAAAGGAAAAACAAGGATGTGCCAATGCGGTACAATGGAATTATATTTTAATGGACAATTATTTGTTATGGCAACTGTTGTAAGGGTCATAATGCTACTAATTATAGAAGATATGTCTTTTGTTAGGTTTACGTATTATAACGAATATATATATATATATATATATATATAATATGTAGGTAATAAAATTTAAATTAATGGTTGTATTTCGTATCTGAACATAAATACAATATCCACAAAATTAGTAATTTAATTTATAATGTAATCTTCCAATTGTACAATTTAAAATGTCAGTGAATGTTACATGCCTAAAAATATTACTCTAGGATCCACAGGAATGAAGTATGAACCGTAACATCTTATCTGATAAATACCAACCTAAAGCCAGGATAAAACGTGCGTGATAATAGATTAGTAAAGTTATATTTTTATAATTTATATTTATAATTTAAAATAATGTGGTACATTAGTATGTAAGATGATTTCCTGTTTATTAATATTATTAATACGTACTCATCAGGAAGTTAACTAATGGTAATTAAGTAATGTTGTCTGCCAATTTTGAGTAAATCCCCGGAGAAAATCGAAATTGGGCCATTAGCGTTCTGAGCTGCGCTCTGTGTATGTAAATCCATTACTTTACAAAGATTTGAATCTGATGAAAACATGTAGCATAATATGTATTTTACTTGTAATTAAGTCCTTGGTTGAAAACACAACTTTGTATGTATTCTTATCGTCTTAGACGTTGTTTTTTTTTTTCGTTGGACGCTTCATATAATAATTTTATATTCCTATAATGATTTAGGAAAAACAGATATCAATTATAGTCTGGGTATCTTACATTTGTCATCCCAGGCCTATAAATAATATTTAAGTAAATCTGTTATAGAAGAAACATATAAAAAGGATAATTTGGTCTTAAGAATATAATTTTTTTCTAACTATAGATGTATAATCTTTAATTCAATTATATATAGGGCCGGATTTAAGGGAGAGCAAGCGGGGCAACTGCCCCGGGCCTCCACATAAGAGACTTCGTTAAAAAAATTGAAATTCTATTGAATTGATGTTATGTATTTTTTTAAAGAAAAGGAATATGTGATGAACTTTTTTTTAGGAATACATATAGCCCGACAGAGTAAAAAACAGCGGTTCGGACTTGGCATGACCTTTTTTTTAGGAATACATATAGCCCGGACGGAACAAACAACAGCGGTTCGGAGTTCGGATGACCTTTTTTTTATCGTCGTCGGTCTGCTGCAAAGAAATATATTGAAAAAAAAAAAACTTTGAGATCAAGGGGCTTCCACTCCTCTATTGCCCCGGGCCTCCACACCTCTAAATCGGGCCTTGTATATGGGTAAGCTAAATGGAAAATGGGAATGGGAAAATAGTTACCATCACAAATAACGTTGCCCAATTTTTGTAAACAGACAAAATATTTTTATTAGCAATCATTGGAATCTTTTATCAAAATGTTTCGCGATATGTTATGTTATGATGTAAAAAGTTAAGCGATATCACCATTTATTTACAAGAAATATCTTTTTATTTCGTCATTTTTAGCTCGATGTAAAAAAATACAGTTTTAAATAATAAACGGAAACCCCATAAACATTAAGTATGCCTGCTTGTTAAAACAAAATATTCAAATTCTCGAAGCTGTCTTGACGATGCACAGCAAATACTCTGGTTTTTACCAATGCGTGAGAAATACTGTCTGATACAGCACGACTGCGGTGACCATCGACTTTTGAATAAATTCCAAATATTCTGAACTATTTCTGTGTTAAGTCGTCGGTCACTAACCACAGCTACGTATATACGTACTACGTACATTTAGTTTTTTTTCAGCTTTGGTAGTTTTATAATTTTATATAAATGTATTGATGTCGAGAGCAACATAATACTCATCAGAACAAGCTTCACTCGCGACTTCGTAAATAATGAATGAAATCGGACTACATATTAATTAATTACATCTAAGTACAATTTTGAGATTCATCTTCTCTCCCAAGGGAACCGTACCTACTAAATTTCTGGTTATAAAGATCTACGGATTTTACTTTAGTATACATTATAAAGTACCCTCAATATCTTTCTCAGTTATTTTTAGTTACAGGTCTATTAAAAATACAGGTTTGTTTTTAACCGATGCTAATGCTTATTTTCCATTAAATTCAGTCATATTGTTAGCAGAGAACGATTAGTTATTCGATATGGAAAATGTTCATTAAGTATCTATATTATTATAATACATTATACAATATTACTACATAAATCTCAGAACTATCTCCCGACTACAGGTTTCAACACAAGATACGCTTTCTTTTTCTACTGATAATGCAGTGAATTTTTAAACAAGTAGGTACTTTAAATTTCAATATTGCTAAAGTGGATGTAAGCTTTGACATTTATTTCAAGATTCAAGTTTATTTCAAATATTTTTAAAAATACCTAATTCATGACATAAATTAGTATTATTTTTAGGATTCTGTCCGTAGGGTAAAAACAATACTAAAAAATACTCACAAGAGGACACTGGTATATATTTGAATATTAATGTACTGAACTGACTTATTTTAAATTTGATAAATCGGATACAAGCTGTGACGAAACCAGTATAAACTTACATCTTCTGATATATCAGAGAATATATTTTACAATTAATCAATCAACGTCTTTTTTAAACATTAAACAAATTTATATATTTTATCATATTATTTGAATTGTATATGGATCCTCAGTGAACGAGTTCAACACGTACTACATTGTTTTATTATAAACCGATAAAATTACTTTTTTTCAGTTTATCTATGTCTATAGTATATACATAAAAAGTTGCTTTTTGTCTAAGTCTGTTTTCGAGAACAGTTTTCTCTGCGGACTTTCTTTTATATTATAAACTAATTTTCTTGTTTCGAATCGTCCATCAATTTAGTAAATTACTGTTATTAGACATTGAAACAAATTTATACTTTTAAATTGTATTAATCGTGATAAAGTCTCTTACTTTTTCTTCGATAAACTTTTGTTTTTCACAAAATATCTGTGCATACGAAGGTATGTAGACGCGATGTCGATAAAATATTGAGTTACCAATATTGGTTCCATTATTATGAATGTAGTGAGTCCGATCCTTTGACTTTGAAGCTGAAAGCAATTACGGCAAACTTAGTCTGAGTGAAGAGGTCGAGATGGTCTATAGCTAAATAATATTACGTACAGCCTATATTCAATGTAACATCCACATGTGTCATGTCATAGTTTGACTTTCCAAAATTGTCTGTGAAAAATTTAAATTATCTTATATCTTTAAACGAGCAATTCTTGTATATATATATATAATCGGAATCTCGGAAACGGCTCCAACGATTTTCATGAAATTTAGTATACAGGGGGTTTCGAGGGCGATAAATCGATCTAGCTAGGATTTATTTTTAGAAAATGTTGTTTTATCCCTTTTTTTACGCAATTAAAAAATACCATTAGAATACGAAGGTAAATTTCGCTGTCATTGACAAGCTTCTAATAGCTCGGATGGGAATCGGGCGGATTCGAAATCAGAAAACATGGGTTCGAATCCATGTTTCTACAGACCAATCTTTTTTCCTTTTTTTTTCTTTTGAATTAATAGCTCTTTTTATTTTTTATTTTTTATTTAAATAACCAGTTTCTATTATTTTACTATTATGTCGGTAAGATCGAAAATATTATTTATGTTTCATCTGTATGTAATGCATCTAAATATAATTGAACCGAGCAAAGCTCGGTCATCCAGGTACTAAAATTACCTAAACGAGATATAGTTTTTATAATAGTTTTTTTTAATGTTAATATTTGTATATGGATCGCAAGGAAGAAGATATAGACGTCTGCTTAGTTCGACGATTAGATTTATACGAAAATAAAAAATGAAACAACGATTTAACGATTGATGTGAATGATATTATTGTATGAGAGCGACTGAATAACGTTCTATTCAGTCATTCGCATTCACATTATATCACGTTTACGAGTGCTGCCAGACTCAAATTTTTGTTATATTCCAACGGTAACATAAATAATCTTGTCCTAAGTATAAAATTATTTGGTCAGCATACTCCGATAAAGCAGCTTAGTAGCGTAATTTCTTCTGACTTAATTAAGACTTTCTTATCTTGCCATGATTTATTTGTGTATGCTTTATTTTCTTCTTTTTTGAACGATATATCTCCAATTATTTATTAGTATTATTTAATTAGGATAATATAAGTTTTAAAAAAGCTAGCATTAATTAAGCTAGTATTATTTTTGTACCAAAATCTATTTATTTTATATATAATTATTTTTATCATTTTATCAGCTTTGATTGATTTGATTTGATTTGACAAATATAAATTTAAATATTTTCTCTTTGCAACGTTTTTTCTTTAGGATAATTCGATAATTTTGTATTTCATAATATCAATAATTTGTCATTTTAATAAATAAATATGCATTTTTAGTAACGTGATTTTTGTCATCAGAAAAATAATGTTTTTTTTTTTAAATTTAAGCAATAGTCTATGTATAATATAGTTTTGATATAAATATAGCTTTAAAATAATTTTTTGCCGATTTTTTTGAAATCGCGTATATATATCAACATGGAAACTTTTGGACTTACAAATACCGTAACATTCAGATAGTTTGTAATTCCATCTTCGTAGTGTTGCCTATAAAATAAACAATAAAAAGGGAGTGGTTCCAATTAGTTCTTCTTAGGCCAAATGAAATTTTGTATTGGATTTAACTCGAGTCAGATAAATGTAATGAAGACGTTACTTACTTAAAATTATCATCGATTTGAAATTCAGCGGTTGGTTGACGTTGAGTGTTGTGGAGCGAAAAAATCTCATTAAGTTTGAAGCGAATAAACGAGATTATTCCGAGAGCGTCTCGCAGCTAATATTAGACGAGATGTGTTCCAATTACATTGATTTGATACAATTTATTTGAATTTATATCGCCTTTCATTGATTTCTATTCATTATTGTTTTATGAAGTCTTATTAGTGCTTCAGATTATAATTTCATTGTTTGAATGATACTTCAAAACGTTTAAATGTGAAAGGTTTTATATTTTCAAGCTTAAAAACCAATACAATAAGAAAAGTTCTTTTTGAAATTAATGACAAATTAACATTCAATGCTTGTTACATTTTATTTACATTGACATAAGGCAGTCTTCCCCGAAGTGGGCGATAACACCGCCTTGTGGGTGCTGGAGGCCTAGAGGAGGGCGGTAAGTGGTTCCGAAAATAGTGGGGGCAGGGGGCGCTTATGTGATTTAAGGGGGCGATGAGTACTTGGTACAGTACTTATAACTTCAGCTACTTCATATTTTAAAATTCACTGAAATTAAAATCCTCCTACTACACAACATCCTTTTAGTATTTTATATTTATATTGCTCTCTCTGGTAAGTAAAGTCAAGAGATAAAGCTCTGGAAAAATGTGTATTGTTTAACGTAGCCTTTATTTTGGCCTTAACGTGGCCTTTATTCTGTTATTTAAACACAAATGCACGCATCTAAAACTTAAGTTTTTTTAAGATTAGTTGAAATTGTAATCTTTATAACACAAATATATACGGAAAACTGTGGCGTCGGCGTCGTCTTATTTCGATCTGGTTATGACTTCACGGTATGACTTGGCTTCCTACGATATGTCATAGAGTATCCGCGTCAACGTAATCCAGTCATTTTAGGCATTTTAAGCCCCAATCTGCGGAAATTTCCTAGGAAGCTGAATTTTTGTATACACCTATATTACGGTGTTGTAAAAACTGATTTTCGACCTTTATAACTTTTTTAACCGGCACGATATCAATGTTGATTTTTTACATCTTCATTACAACACCGTAATAAAGGTGTATACAAAAATTCAGCTCACTACGAATTTTTCCGCAGGTAAAACCTAAAATGACTGAACTAACAATAATATATAGGCTATCACCAATTCAAGCTTTTTAAAAAAATATTGTATTAGCGAAATAACAATAAGTAACTTAAGACTAGAATTCCAGTATTCAAAATGATTTTAAGATAACTGCTTTGACATTGAAGAAATTTTGAGAAAAAACCATGAGATTCGTTTTACTTGTAAAATATTTTATTTTATTACAATAGAATAAATAGCGACATCATAAGACTTTCAGCCGAGAACTTAAGAACATATTATAGTTGAACGAAATATAAAATCGACTTTAGTACAACAGCTTATAAAAACTTACTTAACAATATAAAATATGAAAATGCTATTCATTGCATATCGTTACTTGTTTTATTATGGTCCAAGCGTTATTTACGATCAAATTAAACCAGCGAACATTAAAGTATACACGAGTATAGTCACTCTATCGAAGTTATAAAGGAATTTTTACGACAGTTCCAGACTCGAGAGTTCGTCGTTTGGGGGCAATGCAAAACAGATTTAAGATAAAGAGCCGTTGAACATGATCGCACTGAGACTAATGGTGTCAGTCTGTGGATTTTCCTAACATCTCAATACATTTTGTTTTTAATAACTTTCCTTTTAGTACATACATGTAATAAAATTTTATGTAGTAATTATAGATTTTTATTGACATCTTTTAAGTGTCTATCAAAAATACCAAATAATATAACGCGTTATTTTAATATCATATTTTTATTGTTTCGTAGTTTCGTGACTGTATTTTTTAATAGGTAGGCTTTAAAGATTTTTATGAATTTTAGTCAAAATCTAGGTTAGTTTATTGAAAGGCTAATACGCTAACTGGTAATAACAAATACATGGCACGAATTCAATTAGTTTCTATTATATATATATATATATATATATATATATATATATATATATATAATAGAAACTAATTGAATAATAATATATATATATATATATATATATAGTAAAACTTCAAGTGATGGGAAATAACACAATAACATAAAGCAATTTAAAATATAATGTCTGTTTGATATTTGACTCATTGCGTCACATCGCGTAGCGTTTTCGCATTTGTCACTCACATACGCGTTAAGTTTAACTTAAACATAAGTTTTACTTGCGTCATTTCGTATACGGTCACATCACTTCGTCTTGCTGACATAAACCACGCCTAAGAGCGTAACTGGTCAAATTTTATTGTCGAAACAAAAATGTCCAAATAAAAATCTTTAACATCTATTCCATTCAATATATTTGATAATATTTAAAAATAAAATATGAACAAAATGAGACAGTACTCTGACATCAGTTGGTTGGCGAGAAATTTGTTATTCGCAATATTCTTGTACACCTGCGTTGTTTACGTAAACAAAGAATTTTCGCTTCCATTTCATGTCCGACGTATGATTGCGTCGTAGTTGGCTCACGTCTCCTTAGTATAGTGAAATTGGATACACGGCTTTATCCAAATCCAGCATATATAAAATAATACTTCTCATAATATTTTCGTAATATCTTATCTCTACCTTTTTGTTTGGTATTGGATCATTTACGCAGAGCTATATAAAATTATGTGATTTGTGTCTAGGTATTTTTATGGATAAGTTTATTCCATCAACAAATTTAAGCTTCTCACACGACTTATATAATATATTTTATTGTGAATGTAACGACGTGATATATCTAAGATAAGAGAAGACGAAGGTATATTCTAAAATTACACTAACATACATGTGTATGTATGGCGCTAGAATCCCGCCATTACTACGTCTAATAAACGGTTATTAAAATCTACTCTTTAAGAATGAATCAGTGGAATTTTCATTAATTACGTTAGTAAAGCTGTATTTAAATATTAGTGAATTTCAATAACAAGTTAGTAAATTCTCACTAATACACGTACAATTATTCAATGATATAATCAGTCGATTCATTCACTCACACAATAGTCACTAATTCTGTGTGGTAATTTCTCTCAATGATAAAAAGTGAATAGTCACTTAAAATTAGGGAAACTCCACAGATTCATGTTTAGAGAGTAAGCAATTTAGTCCGTTTTAAAATAATAATTATTCTTGTTATGAAAATACTTAAGCCACACCGACCTTACTTAACGTAGTCTATTACAATAAATCCATTTTCAAAACTTTTCCGTATAGTATTTCAAGATTTTCTTCTTATTTAGTCACAAAATCTGTATAGTTTTGTGTACCGATATTCTACTATTTACTTATTTATGCGATCTGAATAACTCCTTATTCAATTATGTTAGTTTATTTGTCAACGATGTTAGTCTAGTTTAAGTGATTGAGTTAATAATGTACACATGTCTCTTACATGCCATTGAGTAAACAAGTTTGTCATTCGATTTTCACATGTAGCCGTGTCAATAACCAGGAAATTTTATAATAGTTTACTATCTACACTCTGCTTGCACGTTACGAATATTCAATATAAAATAGGTGATAAATTCTTTGATGCGAATATATTGCTGGCGAGACGGAAATGAGGTCAACGTGAAAGATTTTTACATCAAAACCCGAAGCGAAGTTATATTCAAAGTAATATCATTAAATTAGGGAAAATACTGTTTTCTATAATGGTTTGATATACGTGTAAATTACTAATATGAAAGAAGTATCCTTTTAAAAAGACACCAAATGAGCAAATAGACTAATTAGAAACCATTCATCATTTTTTACATACGAGTACTATCTATAGTTATATTATGAAAAGAACGAGCTAATTTTGTAAATTTTGTATATGGAGGATAAAATAACTTCTACACCCATAAAATTTCGCTATTTTAAAAATATTTCAGCTACAATTAATAGGAGCGTATTTAACAACTCTTGAAATTGAATGAGGATAAGTCTGCAAATATTTTTTAGTCTTTTCATTTATGTCTAATTGGGCAATGTTGGTGTTCATACTACGAGAGAATACACTGAATTCTTTTAATCCCGAAATTTAGAATGGTTCCTCTAGGAGAGGGGATAAAAGCTAAAATGTGTAAGCCACAATCCGATTTCATTCATCCTTTTTTTTTGTCACAAAGGATATATTTTAAAGATATATTTTATAAATATTTCAAGGTTTTTGTTTTTTTTTTAATTCAGAAATTACAGCCATCACAATCCTTAATATTCTGACAAAATTACTTGAAACCTAGAATATATAAAACCTTCGAACGTACGTCTCATTTTAGGCTTGAAGAAATACTTTATCTTAGTCAACAAAAGGGTGGCATGCGAACGAATTCGCAAGTAGTGCTAGTTTTTAATAAATAAGAGTTAATACTTCTTTATTTTTTTTTTTTTGATATAGCAAAGTATTTTTATAAATGTAGAAAAGTGTAACACAGTGTAACAAAGTGTACAACAGAAAAGTGTACAGCGAATAAAGAATGAATTTTCCTAGGTAAAAAATCGTTAACAACGACAAAATTTTATTACTGTAATTTTTACTTGTCTAAACATCCAAATATTTACAAGATAATCAACAACCTTGTAATTATCTCGGCACGTGTATCGGCTTTTAGTTGGCTCTAGGATTTAAGAAATAAGTATTTAAATATTAAGCCCTGATTCAATATTTTTCTTTTTTTAGCAACGATTGCATTTAAATTGCAACTTTTTATATTGCACTTCACTTGCAATTTAAAAAAGTTTTTAAGTTTTTGGGATTTATATTTTTGCCTAAAATTTATTAAATATAATATAATATTTTTTTATTGTTTATTGGCGAAGAAAATCATAGTTAAAAAACTTGCATTTATTGAGAAGAAGTCTGAAATATGTATTTGTTGAAATGGTCCATACCTAAGTTAATGTCTTACTGGTGGTTGAGATGAATATTAAACAAATTTGGTATTTTCAATACGTAAGTACTATTTTATCTGGATTTTAACCAGTAAACTATAAGTTAATATCACGTGTTCTATCCCATGAACCATTTAAATGTCAACGCAGTGGAGCAGCTTGACGGATTTATCTCCCTAAAAAGGAATAAAGTTGTTTCCTTCCTAAAATTGTAAGGAAACCTTTACGATTTTCGTCTCATACGGATAATTAACTTTAAAGCAAATTAATGTTTCCATTTCGAGAGAGTTAACAGTAATTGCGTCGAAAGCCGATTATTTATTTATTTATTTATTTATTTAATCATAGGTTTATCACTAACATCACAGGTAACCCCAATTCGTTAGTGTACCTTATTAAATAAATAATAAATAAATATTAACCAACAATCACACCACGTTAACCTAGCCCCGTGATAAGTTCGTAAGAACTTGTGTTACAGGTACTAGGAACGGAAATAAATTTAATAGATATATATAAATACATATATACATAAATACACATCCATGACCCGGTGCAGACATCTATATTCGTCATACAAATTATCTGCACCTGGCGGGATTCGAACCCGCGACCGCTGCGTAAAGTGCCAGTTGCCTGACCACTCGACCAGCCGGCCGTCGGCTTCATTTAAATTATTTTATATTTATATAAATTCAAATACTTAAATAAATTACAATCAATTTTCAATCTTAATTTAAACATTCAGAAATGTTCAATAATAAAAGATATTAATAATAACAATAATAAGCATAAATTAGATTAATAGAAATAATGGAAAATTTAAATGTAATTAAAACAATTAATGAAATCGCAATAAAGTAATAATATAATAATGTCTTACAAATACAGTCAATAATGTAGTCAATAATGTAAGTATTATAAATTTTACAATTCATGTCATAATAATGTCCAAAAATAAAATAAAAATATAAATTCAATGTCACCAATAAATTCATTAAGTATATATATTATAGATGTTAATAAAGAATTTTTATCGTATTTACTGCTTTTGTTAATGGTCAAAGAAATATTTGTATTTGTCATGAGAGTTTTTGAAGTAACAGAACATAACATTTCTAATTTCTGAAATATAGTAGGTTTTTATTATTTTTACCACAAGAATTATATAATATAATTATAATAACTAAATGTTTATTTAATAATATTTAAGTTTTGAAGAATAATTTATTTCTAAGTACTGTACTTAACTACAATGACGACCGTTCTGGTATAGTGGTGGCAGTAGTTGCCTCAATGCCGCGCGCAGGGGCGGTCGCGGGTTCGATTCCCGCTCGGGACAGATATTTGCATTTGTACGAATATTTGTTTCCGGTCTGGGCGCATGTCCTTGTGGGTCTCCCCATCGTGTCTTGGAGAGCACGTAAAGCCGTCCCGGTTTTTATCATAGACACCTGATCACGATCGTTACCCATTATAAGGAAACTATCCGCCAACCCGCAGTGGAGCAGCGTGGTGAATTAAGTTCCAACCCTTCTTCTACATGGAGAATAGGCCTTTACTCAGCAGTGGGTGGTTTACAGGATGATACAGTACAGTACTTAAGTATATAATAACGTAAATGTTATAATGGTGAAAAAATCCCTCTTCTCTAGAACGTAATCCACTAGACTGGTCAACATGTCTCAAAAACTTTCAGGAAACATGCAGGTTTTCTTACGAATTTTTGTTCATCACCGAGCATTTTTATTCAACTTTAGTACTTAGGTACTTGTAAGTTCATCTGTGCTTGCTTTTCAACCAGCGACCACGTACTTTACGATCAATGTGTCTTGCAAATCTATGTAGTAACTAGGCTAACTCAGTTATATTTCAAGAATAAAGCTTTATGATTTTTAACATTTTGTAACAAAAATGTTACACTCATTTTAAATTTCTTCTAAAAACCTCGTTGTAATATAATGTTCCATTTTACATTTCATAATGACAGTACGAAAATAAACGTAAAATAAACGTTTATTTTCACTTATTATTCGGATTAAAAACGTTACGAAAAAATGTTCATGTTCCGTCGGGACTTATGTAGAATTTAATCTTCCATTTGCGAGATCCAGCGTCCGCGGAAAGATAAAATAGACTAGTGTCGAAATTATTTTATTATAAAACTCTTAAAAGATTATATAAAATTGAATTTCCTTAAACTTTGTGAGCTCATGACTAGAATATAAGTTTTAAGTTTCATTTATTTTTTTCTATTTTATTTAATAGGCCTAACGAAGCGAGTAACACTAAACTAATGTTCACATTTTATGCTTCTTTTTGTGAAAAATCTATTATGTAATCATTTTAGAACTGGTCTTCCTGTGAATGTTGGGGGTATTAATTAGTATTATATTTAAAACATTTGTGGTTTCCGCCACATAATTGTGTTTAATATCGCATCTCGTGAATCCTTCTCACCAGACAAGTCATAACCATAATTAAGGAAAGGAAAGTCCTTATCCATATCTATCTATATATATATATACCATGAAGCGGCCTTATTGAAGTAACGACCATCACCATGCAATCATGCAAATGTTAAATATGTTAAAATGATCGACAAAATAATTATTTTTAATCAATTTTATAAAAGTAGGAGGGCCAAAAAAGCTTACGATTTAAAAAGTTAAGGATTCCATAACACGGTTGTAAGTCCTTTACTATATGTAAATGTTTTAATACAATATTTACATAAATATTATAGTAATTTGGAAAATCCAAAAGTACACACCTCACACACTTGTTATATTACAAATTGGAAGCAATTGACTAGAAGAAAAAGTTACTGAAAAAATAGGTTTTTAAATCGAATGTTAAAAAATATTTCCGTTTTGTCAACATTCAATTTAAATTTTTTAGGTATTCCTTATTCTGGCTGTATAAAATAAACAGAATAAAATATATTTTGACAGTAAGCTACCCACCTCCATCTTCTCGCTACCAAAATTATTAGTAATTGTATGATTAAATAATTCATAATAATGAAAATTATTTTATTCTCTACATTTTCTAAATCTTTGCGAGTAAAAATATAATCTATCCAAAGAGCTCTAATAAGTATCATTGCATATCTATCTGTTTAGCTAGAATAATGTATTTAATACCTATTATTATTATCCATCTGTAAAACTAAAAAACAAGTTTTATAAGAATTTAAGAGACATTGATTTTTTTTTTCGTAATTTTTATACTCGATATAAGTATTTATTAAACCAATTTTTATTTAATTTGTATTAAAAAATAATTGCGTTCTTGGGAGAAAAGCCTGATAGAACTTTTATTTCTAAATTCTGAAATTATAAATTATAGTACCTAATCCTAAAAATATAATAAAACTAAAAAAGTATTTCAAAACTAAAAGCTTATTTAAATTGAAAATTCAGTAGTCTGTTAAAAAAAATTGACAATCTATTAAGATACGACACCAAGCATAAATTAAATGATTCGCTTAAGTTTAAACTATGTTATCTACTATATTAAATATATTGTTTTCGATCATCAAATACATATACCGGACGAATGATATAATGTTGTTATTTGCTGATTGATAGCTATCCTCGATAGCACTTATCTTGAAAGAAATGTCAATACATTTTCAGCTGCCACCCTTTTTAGTTTCATGTACGAAGGAGGATATTGCAAAAATATCCATATTTTTTTTCATCGCTAAATTTCGATTAGGTTTGTGGAAAAGCTTTAGCTTTTATGTTTATCTATAATTTTTTATAACTCTCACTCTGTATAAGATCGACAGTAAAATGCTAGTATGAAAATGTTGTATATTTGTGCATTATTTAGTTGTATATATATTACCGGTGGGAGGGATGCGCTGTGCCGCGCTCCCGTCTACATGGGTACCACCATCTTGCTTGTTTCTTCCGTGAAACAGCTTTCCTGTGTTTCGGAAAGAAGGGCAAGACAGGCAGTGTAATTACTGGCACCGAGACTTAACATCATATGTCTCAGGATAGGCAACACATAAATGAGTTGGCTGTGCTAGTTTCAGGTAAACTAGTTTATTTTCATGGGCGACGTCGACCACTTACCATCAGGTGGCACGTCTGCCAGTTTGCCTATCCAAAAAACATAAAAAAAATATTTCTTTATTTGTTAATAGTAATATAAAATGTATCATAGATTCCGCAACAATTCACTTACAAAATGCATGCCATAAAATAATTTTATTAATACCTTACATTTTCATTCCACAAACAATAATTACATGTTAAAATAAGTAAAACTTAAGGGTAAGTACCCTTTAAAACGTGTACACATTACAAAATCTCCGAAGCATGCATAATTTACTTTCGAAGGAAAATGGAATTGTACGTCACACTTCAGTGTAGCTTGGGATGAGGGTCAACGCTAATAGCATCTGAGGTATAATGGCATGAGTAATTAGATTTTGCGCCTTTATGTTCTCGTTAAATGTTGTATTTGTCAAGCATGTAATATAATAGTAAATTTTACTTTAGCAGTTCTGTGAGTTCAAGTAAAAGACTCGTTATTGTTTTTTTTTATTACGTACATAGCTGCAGTACAAAATAATACTTTAGTTTTTTATTTATTTATTTATGAATACATCAAAATACAAGCAGTGCAGTGCTGCATACATGCAGTGGCCCATAAACAAAATGCAATTTTTTATTATTATTAATTTTATAATGTATATAAACTCAAATAGTACTACAGTACCTAATTAGTAGTAATCGGTTACTAGTAACCAAATTACTAGTTTAGTACTAGTAACCAAATTCGATTATTTTCTAAGGTCCCAATATTATTTTTGCATATATTGAAATGATCCATTCGTGATAGTGTGTCTGACTGCTTTAAAAGCAAAATTACCTATCTTGTTTCTTATTCTTTTATGAAAAATTAGGATTTAATAAAACAACGTGTAAACAACTGTATTCTTATGGTTCTCAATTTGCGACGGAAAAAAAAACCTAATTTTTTTACTAATTTTATGTAGCTTTCAGCAGCTCGCGCTCGTTTATAGGATTATTCAGACTATTCTTCTGCACCATAAATGTGATATTCCTAATACAAAAAATTAAATAAATCATCACTTATATTTTTTCGTCACTTCGCGTATTGCTGTGTATGAAGACCGTAGGTCACTCGATAGATTTGAGACAAGAAAAAACTTTACAAGATATTAAAAATATTTATTTTTACATTTTTTCGAAATACGCTCCTTCATTCTCTATGCAAAGTTCCATTCGCCTAAACCAACTATTAAAACACTTTTGCCAGTCTTGATGCGATATGTCCGAAATTGCGACTTCATAGGCGGTCACGGCCTTTTCGGCACACGAAAACAATTTCTCTTTTATTTTTTCCTGGATTACCGGGAACAAAATACTCGTAAATCACAAGGAGCTAAATCAGGACTGTATGGTGGATGGGGCAAGGCTTCAACACCGGATTTCGTAAGAAACGCCGTTGTTCTGAGGGACGTATGTGACGAAGCGTTGTTGTGATGCAGCGTGATTCCCCGAAGCCCAGTCTTTGGTCTCCTCTCTTGCTGATCTTGGACAAATTTCGGCAGATTTATGATTTTCCAACATTGTTGTCGACACATGCTCGCTGCGAATGCCGAAAACGTCGTAGTTAAATGACTGGAACAACATGGTTTATTTTTAGAATAAATTTGCTTTTTAAAAATATTTAATACAGATGCGTATTTTTTTTTCCAATTTTAAATTACGAGCATCTCAAAACTTATCGAGTTGTCTACGTATAAATTTTTACACATTTCTGACATTTTCATTCTATATGATATTTTATTTAACAAGAAAGTCATAAAGGTATTTAAATTGATATAATGATGACATTTAGTGTAGTGAAATCGTAAAAAAAATACATTATTGCTAAACTAAAAAAAAATATACCATAATACCAACAATAATAAAATAAACCCGAAAATTTGCTTGTATGTTTACAGTTAAACAACAATCAAACTACGAATTATATTAATTGAATTAAAATAATATTATGAGAAGTAATATAAGCTATAAAGCATTACGCTATGACAACAGTAGCGAATATTGACTGAACATGTAGTGTGACTAGTTAGACACATATATATAAATATTATTATTATGAGATTAAATTTGATGTGTTATAGTGCAACCTCGATATAATGAAACTGAAGGGAATTAGAAAATATTTGTTATACCAAGTAATTCGTTATAATGAGGTTTGATATATAAAGGTTAGGTCGGACTAAGATTCGTTTTAACAAGGTAAGAAAGTGCAATTAAGTGAAAATAATTAATTGGATACGTTATATCATGATTTTATTTTAAAAAATTCGTTAAATAGAGGTTTAAATACTTTCGACCAATATTCTGCAATGATTCAAAATTCGTTATAAAGAGGTTTTTGATAAATGCTATTCGTAATCTAGAGGTACTCGTATATTTTGTATTAGCTCAGACGGGCAGTTCTAGGGGATATCAAAAAATTCGTTAATTTGATATTGTATATATCAAGGTTGTACAGTGCATGTAATTCTATAGTAAATGTAGTTTTTTTTTGTTTATCCCCTCATTTCAAATTTACTACATGCTTAAATTGAAACGGTAATATTGTTTGCAAACTAATAAAATGAATGCGCGGAATTTATATAAAGAGCAGTAATGAATTTCATCAAACTCATTTTAAAATAGCTCTATGCTTGTGTCAACAAAGTAAATTTTATCGTTCCTTTTGTGAACAGTCTTTATATAACGTATCTGATTTCTCCATAAAACCATGGTTACAAAAAGCTTTAAAAAAATTAAATAGAATGTTTACACACTTAACCAATTCTGTATATATGCTTGTAACATTATTATTATTTACTAGCGGCCCGCCCCGGCTTCGCACGGGTATTTAACTAAAATTTTAAAAATTATAAATTTATATTTTTTATCACTTACACCTGCGTCGATACTGGAAAATATTTTATAATAGACGGATTGAGTTGTCAAATCAACTTCGAAGCAAAAGCAACCCCCTTTTAACCCCGTCAGGGGATGAATTTTGATAAAATACGAAACACGTCTTCAATCAATTCTGTTAAAGAATATTTTATGCAAAATTTGAAGTAGATTGGACCAAGGAACTACGTTGTCCCATACAAACTTTGCCCCCCTTTTTTGCCCCTTTAGGGGTAGAATTTCGTAAAATCCATTCTTAGCTGACCTCTCCTTGGCAAAAGGAATATTCTTACCAAATTTCAAGTCTCTAGGTCTTATAGTTCCAGAGATATCGTGATGAGTGACCTTTCGCTTTTATATATTAAGATTATAAAACGGACTCGTTAACAGATTTATTATATCTATATGTATAGATAGTACGGATGAAACATTTGAACTGATTTTTTTATTAATTATTTTTTCATTGATGAATATCATATTTTAATAAGTATTATTCCCGACGAAGACAAATTCAAAAACACAAAAATCGTTCCACTCGTTCTCAAGTTATAAACGGTGTAACTAACACGACTTTCTTTATATTACAACTCAAATAGCTATAACCATCCAACTTTGTACAATCAACAAACAAATAACGACCAAATATTTTAACAACAAACAAACAATCAAGACCGTAGTACCCTATGTATTTAAAAGAAAAACGGTTTTTTAAAATACGGGCGAGTGTCATTCTTTTGTCCGAAGTTTTGGTCAGCGCGATTCAGAAAATTATATATTCTGCGCCATCTATCTTATAATGGTAGAATATCGTTTTTATATTTAGACAAACATAATTTAACATAATAGTATATTAATTGAAAATGATGTTTATCTAAAATATTAAAACGATTTCTATTCCTATCCGACATATTTAGTAAACTTTTAAGTTTAACAAAATAATAACTCAAAAATAAGTTTTGTGAGTTTTTAAGATTCGTTAGACCAGATGGCGTCTATGTCGCGTAGGCGTATTTCTATTTTCTTAAATATTTATTTTTAAATTTAATTACAATGAAACAAAAACTAAATTATACTGTGAGTTATGTATAATTTTTGTGTATTAAAGTTATTTACATTGGTTCTGAACTTTTTACGTGATACGTGCACACAAAAAAAAAAAAAAGATAAGAGATGGCGCTGATTGAAATAAAAGCGCGCTATTAAAATTTATTCTTAAGGATATATAGTGTATTAATGAAACAGAGGTTTCAACAGATTTATTATTTGTATAGATATTTATAAAATTTATGTTTTTAGTATATTATTTTTAGCACATTCTTGCAATTTATTACTTAACTTTTTGTTACCTTATGTTTAATTTAGGAGATTGCTTGCTTGTTCTTTGTGTTTTTCTCATATAATATTTGTAATTTTGTATGTAAATTATACAATAGAAAATAAAAATAGAACATCAATACAATTATCAATTAGTAAACCTATTTCAGTATTTTATTCAAAGTATAATTCTTATTCTTCAAATTCAAAGTAAAATTCAAAGTGTAATTCTTATTCAAAGTATAATTATTATTATATATAATACTATTATATTATAATACTAATAATATATATTATTATATATATTATATATAATATTATATATATATATATATAATATATATTATTATATTATATTATTATTATAATTATAATTCTACAAATTTTGAAATTAAGTATTATTATTATATATAAGAAATCACCATCCTTCAATAAGTTAATATGTATATTTAAAGTAAAAATACAGATGAATAAAGAAGGTATTATCTCGTAAGCTATTCAAGCCAATTACATATTACGTTAATAAGAGATTAGTATATGTATATAATTATATTCAGAATTATATTTCATATACCCACGGTTTACATTTGCAGGTTAGTACAACCGTAGAAATGCAGTTATATAAATAACTAGGTAACGGGCATTGAGCGTCCGTTGTGTAGCTTTTACCGAGCATAGATTAAAGTGTTAAAGGAGATATTCGTGTTAATTTTCGTAAACCACTCTTTCAACTAAACAATTTTTTTTAATTTAAGTTACTTTTATATATATTTATTCTCTCTATACCTTAAGAAATGAAATATTTATAAAAATTCATATGAAAATATACAAATTTACCTGTAAAAAACAGAAGGATACAATAATAAAAGAGTAAGATAATAAGTTTTTTTTTTTGCAAGGAACGAAAACCCAGACATTTTTCAAACGTTTGCATCTTCAGTTCATACTAGACAAGTGGGAAAGTAACTGCAAATTGGAAAAAGTGCAATCCGTAAATTGGAATGCAAATCGTGCCGCTTTTCTGTTCTCCTCGATACATCTGACGGCTTAATCCTCGTGTGCTGGTACCATATTAGGGGTGTTCATCAGAAAAAATTATCGATAATTTTATTATCGATAATTATCGTATTGACTTATCGATAGTTATCGATAATTATCGAATGAACAGTTATCGATAATTATCGGATAAAAAATTATCGGTAGTGGCGAAAGTTATCGATAATTATCGGATAAAAATTATCGATAGTATCACACAAAAATATCGATAATTATAAGATCGGAAAATTTTTTCGATAATTTTCGGTTCGAAAAAAATTATCGATAATTATCGGATCGCAACAAAATATCGATAATTATCGAATGAAAACTTATCGATAATTATCGATAATTATCGAATGAACAATTATCGATAATTATCGAATCAAAATTATCGAATAACACTTATCGATAATTATCGATAATTATCGAATGAAAAATTATCGAGTAGTTACGAATTATCGATAATTATCGCACACCCCTATACCATATATATTAAATGGACAGTTGCAACTTTAATTTGGGACACTTACAGTTTTCGATTCAGATATATTTTCAAAAGAAGTAAAAGTAAAATTAATGACTTGTTAAATGTCTCATTGCTTCTTATAGCAAAGAAAATAATACAAAGCTTTAATTGCCACACTATGAACACGCAGATACACGTTTATCTGTATTTTTTATTACATATAAAAGTTTATTCTAGATGTCTTTCATGAACTAGACTGAATTGAATCAGCCTGCAAAAGCCTCTTCTCCATATAGGAGCAGGGTTGGAGATAATTTCACCACGCTGCTCCGTTGTGGGTTGGCACATGATTTTCCCTACCGTAAGCAACGATCGTTATCAGGTTTCTGTGATAATAACCGGAACCGGCTTTACGTTCTCTTCGAGGCACGGTAAGGAGACCCACAAGGACATACATCGAGACCAGAAACAAATATTAGTATAAATATCATATTCAGCACTTAAAACGTTATTGCTAGCTTAAATTTAAATTTAAATTGACTACCGTTTATCTATATAGAGTTACTAGCGGCCCGCCCTGGCTTCACACGGGTATTTAACTAAAATTTCAAAAATTATAAATTTATATTTTTTATCACCTACACCTGCGTCGATACTTCGAGTATCGACGCAGGTGTAGGTGTGTGTGTAATATTTTAAAACAGACGGATTGAGTTGTCAAACATGTCAAAATAAAATGTAATTTAAATCAAAAGCACTAAGGCGTATTTATATCAAAATAATTTTCTTCCCCCTTTTAACCCCGTTAGGGAATGAATTTCGATAAAATACGAAACACGTCTTCAATCAATTCTGTTAAAAAATATTTATGCAAAATTTGAAGTAGATTGGAGCAAGGAACCACTTTGTCCCACACAAACTTTGCCTCCCTTTTTCATCCACTTAGAGGTAGAATTTCGTAAAATCCGTTCTTAGTTGACCGCTACTCGGCAAAAAGAATATTTCTACCAAAATTTCAAGTCACTAGGTCTTATAGTTTCAGAGATATCGTGATGAGTGACTATATCTATAGAAAGTCTCCTATGTATACAGGGTTAATTCTAAAACACCAGCAACCTCGCAGGACAAGATAGCTAACATTATGTACAACAACATTTGTTCTACGACTTTTGACATAACTCAATACATTAATTAAAAATGATTTTTTAAGTTTTTATTGTACTTCTCTGAAATTTAGAGTCTATGTTTCATTCATTATCGAAAGGATGACGCGACGCTCGGGCGCGCTTGCATAATAATAGTAATAAATAACACTTTCTCTGCCCGATAATTCTAGTTAATAAAATTAATATAAATTGCTTGGTGGGTTTTGTGGGCAGTATCATAGTATGTACATATATCGCAGTGACTTAAGTGAATAATCAAATTTCTGTTTTGTCATGTCCCTGCAATACGTAAACTGAGTCCACAATCCCTTCATACTTTACCAGGCTTAGAACTGGCTATATTAAACAATAAAAAAACAAATAAATCGTATGTATAGGAGGGCAACACATCTGCATAGCCTCCAGAGGTTACCGCACAACCAGTTGTGCGGTAGAAATCCGGTACCTAGTCATCAAAAGGCTTCGACTGTCCGTATGCCCGCCAATACTATAAAAATGTAGGTATGTAGATTAGGTATCTGAATTCTGAACATAAAAAATATGTGAAAATTATTAACGTAGGTAATTATTCTTTAACGTTTACTAAAGTCTAATTAAACCAATTTAATATCAAATATTATTAGCTAGGTATTATTCACTTTTTATTGTTAAATACAGGCAGGCATAAGTATTTCAAAAGTGAAATCAGCGTATTTACAATAATTAAAAAAAAATTGACAATAAAATAATATTTTCAAACGAAATATTACCTCTAAGGTTAAAGTAACGCGCATGTCGGTGCGTATCGCGCAGATAGCGTTCAAAATAAGTCACCATCACAACGAACACACAGACAACACCTAAAAATCAGCTGTTCACTAACACGTGCTAACACTTCCGAATTAGTTTTAATTTTATTGAACGCACAAATTATTTTAGTTAACCGAATCAGTTACAAAAATTTACTCGTGCTAGTTTGTCAGATTCGGTGAGTTGACATTGTCTCACGGCTCGGTGTAGGTAAGTTCGAATATCTAGCTGCATATTGCCGACAGGCTTCCGACACATTGTCATCACACCTAGCCAGTATCCTCACCATTTCCGTGTATTCGACATTAGAATAGCGGCGGTACCATGGTTATAAAATAACTTTAGTACAAGTACAATACATCGATCGATACGAATAAAATAAATACGAGTAGCACACAAAATCATATGACGCGCGCGCATCAAGGTCGCCCGCCGCCGACTGCCGCGGCTCACGGCTGGCTAAATAGGTCAAGTTCAAAGGCGCTAGCGCCGCCCCCGTACCTTTCCCCTCACAATAGTACGTGGTAGTTATTTACCTAATCTTTGGGACGCGCGTAGAGTTTATTTCATTCGACGAAAAATTAAATTAATATTTATTTTTGTATGAAAATAAAATCTAACAAATTAACAAAAGTGGTAGAACAAATGTTGTTGTACATAATGTTAGCTATCTTGTCCTGCGAGGTTGCTGGTGTTTTAGAATTAACCCTGTATATAAACGTCATAAATTTAGCAAAATATAAAATAGAATCCGATGCCGATATCCAGTTATCAAATATAAAATGTCCATTACAAAAATAATACATAAATAACGTACCGTTTTAATAATAACAGTATTTTGCGCACCAAAATATTTGACTGCAACAGACACGTAGTGTTATGTAGTCAGCGTTACAAAACTTTAAATTATGCTCTGTATTTTATCCAAAACTCGCAGCAATGTTATTCGTGCAGACATTTCGCATGATTGTTATGACACAGTGATCACAGCGAGTAATAATAAAACTCAGTATTCAATGAAGTTAAAAAAAACTTTTATAACATTCTGAAAAATGTATACACTGGCTAGTAACGTAGCGTAATATATTTTATTTAATTTATAGGATTTTATAATATTTCTAATCAGTCTGTTTTTCTAAATGATCGCAATGTACGACATCGAAACAAAATATTGTGCTAATTTAATATATCATTAGCACTGACTTATTATAGTTATACATAACGTTAAGATAAGGATACTTAAATTATATTATATTCTTTATCTACTTCCATGCTTTAAATCCTCTATAAAAGATTCTGAAATAGTTAGCTTATTGCCAATACTAAACCACCCAATATCCTAATAACCATAATATCATCCAATCGGATGATATAATGTTGTACTGAAGTTCATAATAACACTCCTTTGTTTTTTTTTTTCGATCCCTACTGTCCAAAGGGTTTACTTAACAGACAGCCACATTCTTACTGCTCGATGCATAGTATCTGTGTGAATTAAAAAAAAAAGAACATCTGTATGAATTTCAAAAAAAAAAAAAAAAGAACTTTATCATTAACGCGCGTTATGATATTAGGTTGGACTGGCTGTTTTAATGTTAGCAGTAAGCTAACTGTTTCAGAATAGAGATTTATATTATGGGTGTAGATAAAGTCTTGTATGTTACTGTTGATAATTAGTTATTACATTACTCATGTGATACTATTATCGCACTCGACTTCGCCTTGTGTTATAAACCCACATTCGTGTTTTAATACTCTTTATTATACAACAGTTGCCTAAATAATTATTATTGCACTTTAAAAAAAAATGACAATTCAAGCTGACAACGGAAGTTGGCAAAGGCGAACTTCTCTTCTTGGCAAAGAAGAAAAAAAAAGCAAAAATATATTGTATTTGTATAGTATATACACTCAAAATATACGATAAAATACATAGTTACACCCACACATACATATACATACATACCCAAATACATACATAAATAAATACATACTAGTAAACATATATACATACATATATTACAAATGAAAATAGTACGCCTCATACATCGAGAGTAACTTTGGAGAGAAGGTGATTCCTCAACCTGCCCCAGAAAGTGTTCAATGATGTGCTTTCATAAATATGTGGGGTCACTAGAATATCTAGCTATCATTAAGCCTATGATAATAACCTCACATTTACTTACTACACAAATAATTTTCGGAAATTTATTCCAAAGAGTTGCAGCACGCATAGTTAAATAATTATGTAGGAAGTTGGTGTTATACTTAGCTTTCAGTATGTACTTATATAAATATTAAATGGTAAATTTCCACGATACCTAATTTTAAGGACAATATTACGCACGACTGATGCGTAGCTCATATGCGGAAACTGGAGAAAACCTTTTTCCTAAAAGTAGGTTGGTGTGAACTTGTGCGTGACAAATTCTAAAATCAAACACAGTGAGTGATTTTACCCTATTATGTCATAACGTTATTTTTTTTCTTCATTTTATTTAAAAAATTAAAATAAATAAAAAGCCTAAAAGCCTGAAACGAAAGGTTCCGTAACATAGTAAAAATATAATGTATTATATTTTTATAATATATGTATTGTTATTTTAGGATAGGAACCAATGAGGTAAAGTATGAACGCCAACTGAGACGAGCGGTACGTTCATATATTTCTATACTTTCTAGGTGTCAACTTATTTGGATCAAATACTGAGGATTTAATTAGTCTGTAATTTTTTGAACTAATAAACCAAAGATTTTGAAATATTTCCGAGATAATCTTTAATATATCACCTTTCTAACAAACAAGTACGAATGAAATCAGAGTAGGTACCCTATAATGAATTACAATACAAGTAATTACCTACACATGTTGATTTTCATCCCTTCTCCCAAGGTAACCAAGGTAGGTTATGTTGAATTTCGGCCTAAAAAAGTATCCAATGTCCTAGCTCGTTGTATGAAATGATTATACCAAGTTTCGTTTAAATCATGTAGTAGTTTCGGCGTGAGGCACGGCCAAAATACACAAGACAGGCAGACAAAAATCAAAAAGTTACAGTTTTGTCTTCACTATCGATTACAGAGTGCCTCCCGAATAATTTTTCAAAATATCTTAAATCTATAGAACAGGACCCATTACGGTTTTATTATAAGTATAGATAGCTAGTTATTTTAAAGTATAACATTTTAAAAATATACCCCAACACCGTACCCACAGCTTTTATATTCATCCCAGCAAACATGTATGAATTTATGAGAAAGACAAGCTAACACATAAATCCGTCTGGCTTAACCGAATACGTCAGTCTTAGATACTACGGATGACTTTAAAATTCGAGTGCATTCCGCTCCAATGTGTAGAGGTTTTGTTTTGTAATGTAACTGACACTGTGTTCGGTCAGAATAAGGATTCCTATTTTTCGTTTAATGTATTAAATCTTTTTTGATGTTAAAAACTGTTTTAAAAAATATCACATTTACATCGATTTTATAGAGTGAAAGTTTGTCTCTTTGTACTCTGAAAGTTTAGAAAGCCTATATTGATGTTATGTAACATTTCTCGTTATTACTCATAGATATAAAGCGCACGGCCTTTTTTTGTATATTTAACACACCCACACACGGTCGTCTGTCCCTAAGGTAGGCAACTTAATGCCTCTGTTTTAGGTAACAGCCGACTGATATACATTTTTTTAAATGAAATATAAAATAAACAATACATATATCCAATCGAACCCACAACCATGGAGCAGAAAATAGGATCACTTGCAACTGCGCTAACGAACCAGCCATAGTTTATTAAAAAAACTCGTTTTAAAAAATAAAGTGTTTGCTACCGTATATGCAGATTGTATACGTTCCTCGATCGATATTTACTCGTACTCGTAATTCCGCTTCACGTAAATTAAATTTGATAAACATATTTTTTTATTGGTTGGTATTTATTTATGTACTCACCGATATGGATTTTAATTTTTGAAAAGAAAATTAGTGTTTAGCGTAATGGATGTTCTGTACTGTACCAGCCTGTAAACAATCCACTGCTGAGCGAAGAAATCTTCTCTATATAGAAGAAGGATTGGAACTTCATCCACCACGCTGCTTTACGGCGGGTTGGCGGATAATTTCCCTATCATAAGTAACGATCGTTATCAGGTGTCTATGATAACAACTGGGACCAACGGCTTTACATGCTCTTCGAGGCACTGTGAGGAGACCCACAAGGACATACATCTAGATTGGAAACAAATATTTGTACAAATACAAATATCTGTCCGAAGCGGGAATCAACCCGCGACCGTCGGCGCGCGGCGTTGAGACGTCTACTCGCACCACTACACCAGAACGATTGTCCAAGTCAAAAGTCGTAATGACTAGTTCGATTAAAAATATTAACCGTTATGAATTTTTTATATAATTTTGAAGTTCAGGAAAAAAAAAGTGAACTTCTTTCCGTATTTTTTTCCCAATATAATCAAATAATTAATAAAAATTTAATTTACATCTCAAATGTATCATTTTTATAGAAATTATATTTTATCTAAGTCTTACGAAAAATTAGCGCTTGTCTGACGATGAAGCGATTTCAACTTGAAATGTACGTGGGTATTCGAAAGTAAGATAAAAAGTATAAAATGGTTTGTGTACTATGCAGCGGAAGCACTTACCATAGAGCTGTAACATTTTAAATAAATGCTATATAAATGTGCTGCAAAAATGAATGAGACAACGTCATTATAGTCTGCAGTACGGAATAATATTTTTGCTGTTAATTTGTTCGATTTTTCTTTATATAATTGTTTTCGATGAATCTTGATACTCGACTACGAAATGGCAATAGTTTATCTGTATTTCTATATTCATATTCACATTTTTTTAAAATAGTTATTCTTTTTACATTGGTTTACGCAGAAAACTTTATCGAATAAAAAAAAAATCATACCAATATTATAATTTCACGCGAAAACTACTTAACCGATCATCATTAAACTTTGTACACATATTCTTGGAGGTATTGGAAGAACATAGGATACTTTTTTTGATCACGATAACCGACATCCACGCGGGCGAATCCGGCGTCAGAAGCTAGTATCATATATACACAAATGTTATGTTTATATAAACTGTTCTGAAACAGCCTGTAAATATTTCACAGATGTGAAAAAATCCTCTCCTATAAATAAGGGTTGGAGGTTAATTCAATACACTGCACCACTGCAAGTTGGTGGACAATTTTCTTACCAATAGTAACGATCGTTATTACGCCTTTATAATAAGTTTTTGAGTTTATCGCGAACAGACAGACAGACATACGCGGCGGAGGGCTTTGTTTTATAATATGTAGTGATTAGTGAAATATCCACTCTGAGCTGGAATCGGACCTGGGATCTTTGGTGTACGATCGTAAACGTAACATCTGTAAAGCCGTAAGAATTTATATAACAACACGCAAAATATACTAACAATATACATTTCTATCACTTGTAGATGTTTGTCTGTCGGTTTATTGGAATACGCGTAACTACTGAAGTACTCAAATCATAGAACATATCCTCAGGTAACATTCAGTTTTTATTTCATCAAAATCAATTCACTCTGCCAAAAGTTGTTGTAATTTAAATGACGGTGTTAAAGAATAGTGGGTGAGTTAATAAATTTAAATTTATGTAATAGCATTTAATTAATAAAATAACATAATATTCATGTTCGTGTGTGTGGCTCTTCTTGACAGACCTTGGTGGGCCTGTTGGGGTACGGGCCTCTAGGCTCTTCGCCTAACTACCCGAGTATATCCTCACCGGTAGCCTCCGCTACTGAGTGGTTTACTTTCGACCCAGTGGGCCGGGGTCGTGCTTTTTAAGCGTCGGCCTCAGGGTAATCCATTTAGTGTAGGGTCTGTAGGGTCTGTAGAGTATCTTATCCTTGTGACTGTCCTTTTCTTAAGCAGTTGACTCCCGTGGGTCGTCCTCATCGTCGCCGTCGTAGTTGGACCTGTGCTGCTATGACAGCAGGAGCTCTCGAGGCAGAGGTCTGTCGTTTGGTGGTCTAGCGTGTCTAGCTATTCCGTGGAGGTGTATGCACGCACCATTGTCCGCGTCAGCGAACATAGTGCGTGCTAGTTTGCGAACATACTCCTCCACGGTTGGTGTTTTGGTATATCTGTGAAGCACGTCATTACGGACGTACCTCGGAGCTCCTACTATCAGTCATAGGCATCGATTCTGCTGGATCTGCAGTCTTCTGGCCTGGCTCGCAGAGCAGAGTGCGTACAAGGCCGGGGCCGCATACGTCAGGTACGAGCGAATGTAGGTATCGTAGACCAATATAATATATATAATTATTATATTCATGGTCAAAATGCATACATTCGAAGTAAGAGACTGTCACAATAGATGGCGCTTTCGCGAATCTCATTCCGGTAAAGTGAAAATGAGCAGGCGACGTCGTGAGTACAGCTAGTAAGAAATAAGTCTAATAACAACATGAATAGAAAACCATTACATAGCCGAAAATCGATAATCAAAATAAAAAATAGGCTTTAATTGTCAAAATATACAACGTGAATCCTATTTTATGAGCAGCAACGGAGCATAACAATTTATGCAAACAACGTGTAAATAAAAAAGTATCCTCGAGGGTAAAAAATATAACAATAGAACATCAAAGTACGGAAAAGTGCTTGTATTTTAAAGGATTTTCGTGCCAACAGTCTGACTGGAACGCATAAATCGTGGAATGGAGAGTGTTTCTTTGGGAACGCGGGCTTGGCTACTCTTCATATTCCACCTCATTCATCACACACCTGTAAAATGTACATTGTGTTTTACCTTTGTTGTATCAGAACTGCTTTTTGTTAGATTGTTTATCGTATTTTATGAAAACGGTCCTATCCATTGTATATTTTTTTAGGATTCTTTCTTTTCAAAATCAAATTATTATTTGTTTATAATTTCATTGTATTTTTTTACTCATTTTTTATAGTGTATATTAACATAATGTTTGACGTAAAATTTATTATTTTACGTTAAAATGTTTAATTAAAATATTAAGATAAACTATTTACAGTCGTAATATGAAAACAATTTAAGTAGGCTTTTATAATTTGGACGAAATATTAATAATACAACAACTCTTGATCAAAAATATTATTTTGGTCTTTTAAACCAACAAAACGAGGATTTTCAGACATTTTAATAATGAAAAAGTTTTAAGACGATGCCGTATGCTCGTACTAAAAGTTTGCAATCTTCCGGAAGGCGTTTCGGAATGGAAATTACGATTTACCGAGTACAAACAGCGGAAAGAGTTTGTGGAAATATGTTTTAAATTACAGATTTCTTTTATTGCTGTCTCGAAAAAAGATTTTTGATACAAAGAGTTTAATAAAAGTTATAACAATCATTGTCCCAGTTTACTTTATTGTAATGCTGTTACAATTGGTTATGATAAGTTTTGTGTCATAAATCACGATTCATAAATACTTTTTAGTAACATAAAATTATATTAATTTATTAAATTATATTAAAAATTTAATGTTTATTTTCATTACTAATCAAATAAATTTTGCATATAAATATAAAATTTACTGTCAATTTCCTGTGTTTATAAAATTCAGAATTTTCTTAATATTATGTTTATAAGGAATTAATATACATGCTGTCATAATTTTGTAAAAAAAAATATCCGTCGCTCGGTTTTTTGATCATATATTACTGTTAAATTTTTATGATTATGTTAAAAAATCAGCAAGAAAATTATAAAACACATTGTTGAGTAGGCTTATTCTTTATTTCATCAAAATCAGTTCACTTATTAAAAGGTTTGTAATTTGAATGACGGCGTGAGTTAGTTAAGTTAACTAGGTATGTTAATCAATTCAAATATCTCAAAAATGGTTATATAAAGTTGTGTTTCATAGCATAAATCATATAATTATTTAAAATACAGTAAAAGAAAAAGAAAAATTTAATATATTTTCACAAAGATTGTTAAAGATAATATAAATAAACAATATTTTTCTATTGCTTTATTAGATTGCGTCACGAGACAATTGAAGCTTAATCTATAAGTTCAATAGATGAATTTGAGTTCAGTGATTTTGTATTTGTATTATTATTACATTATAGGATTTTAGAGAGGTAGCGCAAGGATAGATACATTGTTTAAAAGTATTTTTAGTCAGTTATGTTTTTGGTAATTTTTGTATCTTTAAGTGTACTTAATATCAACAGGACAATATAATTATAGTTTCTTATAGTTAGTACTGCTTCAATAAAATTAAAGATTAAAGTCTATTAAAGATTTATTAGTCGCTAACTAAAATCTTTTATAATAATTATTTTAGGATTATTATATTTATCACTTTGAACTGAACTGAAACTGTAACGTCAGGTCTGTAAACGTCCCAATGCTGGGTAAGGTCTCTCCTCCATATACGAGAAGGGTTGGAGCGTAATGCGCTAAGTGCTCCACTTCGCGTTGGCCAATAATTTCTCTACTATGAGTAATGAGCGTTATCAGATGTCTTTGATAAGCACTGGGACCGCCGGCTTTACGTACACTTCTAGGCACGCTGCGGAGACCCATAAGAATATACACCCAGACCGGAAACAAATATTTATACAAATACAAATATCTGCTCCGAGCGAGAAATCGAACGGTTTCAGATGTATGGGTAAAGACAGTCAGGGGCTTAATTCACGCTACAAGCAGATTTGTGTTAGTAAAAATATTTGCTTATAGTCTGGCTTGTCTGGCAGTCCTTGCGAGCCACCCTCATGTCTCGAAGAGTACCTTAAAACGTTGGTAAAAATTTTATGACAAATACCTGTTTACGATTGTTATCCTTGGTTGGAAAATTATGCTCCAACTAGTGCATCTACAGCGGAGCAGCGTAGTGGACTAGGCTCCAACTATTCTTCTTTGTAGGCTAGGTCTAGTTCCTATATAGTAGTAGTTTTTTGTAAGCTCGTCTTTTACTAATCACTAAGACATTTACAGGTATTTTCTGTTCAGCTGTTTATTTCAGTACTACAAGCAGAAAAGGTCTTCATTATGCTCAAATATATCACTGATGTGGCTGTCATTAGTTCCTACAAGGGCGTTCATAGTAAATTAATCTCTTAGCATAATAACTATGTAGCCATTTCTTTTTGTAAAAGACTGAGTAATCTCTTTTCGTCTTTAGTCTTACTTGTTGTCGACATCATCTCTCGTATCTGATTAGTCCCGTCTATAGTTTCTACTTCAAATTTACTAACTCTATTCTCTTTATATTTCGTATCCCGACTATATATAACGGACGTCCACAACATTTATATTACCAACAAAATGTCAAACGACATTATTAGACATATTAGTTTGCAAGATAATAAAGTAGAAATGGAGAGTAAAACGACGTTTTTGACGTTACATTTTTTACATCGAATTCGAAATGCAACTCATATGTTTCTAGGAACAGATTTTGGGTATTCGGACAACAGTCATTTTTTATTTGGACAGCTCCCCTGGGACTGTTTTACCCGTGATTCTTTCGTGTTGAAACTAATATTTATCTTCGTGAATTTTATACTAAAACATTTTTGAATTGACTAACATTTGTTATATTTTTATTATTTCACAACAGAAAAAAAGAGTTATCTTTGTTTTTGTATATATCGCCTCTTTAGAAGAACTTACTATTTAACTGTTTTCCTACAGTAAAATTATCAATATTTTAGAATTTATCAACTCTTAAATGTTCAATATTGCTCTCCTGTAAAGTTGTGGTTTATAAAATATCACGTTATTCTTCTAAAGAGGCGATATATCGTGATACAAATATGACTTTCAACCGTATCCTTTTTAATAAAAGCTTTTTGAGTTCATTCACATCAAGAGATCAAATATTGTCTTTCTTTATAATAATATATAATCTATGCCTGAAAACTATTTATTATTTAACAAACATAGATTGTGTGACTTGAATGAATTAGACTATTTGAGACGTTAACGACTATCATCAAGACCTAACGATGTAGCTTTGTCATTAAAGCCAATAAGAGGATATTACAACCATAATAAACAATTATATGTATATACTAATGACAACCATTCTAGTGTAGTGCGAGTAGTCGCCTCAAGGCCAACGATTGCGGGTTCGATTCCCGCTCGGAGCAGATATTTGTTTTTGTACAAATATTTGTTTCCGGTCTGGGTATATGTCATATACATATATAAATATTGACGTTTCGAGTCATTAGGTTAAACGTCAAAAATACGATCTTAAAGAGCAGTCAAACACGAAAAAAATTTAAATATGTTTGACTGGCCAGTTAGCACAGTCGGTGATCCTTCTGCTTCAGGGTTGCGGGATTGATTCCCACCCCAACTCTTAGCATAATATTTATTTATATAGGTGTTATGTATATATATATTTATATAAAAGAAACATACCTAATACACAGACATTAAGATGTCTACCTTTTTTTTTTGTCGCAAGGGAATCCATTTACGGATGATATCCAGGACGCCCGGGTGGCAGTCCTAGACCTATGTCGGACTCGGAACTTTGGGAGTGCAATACCGTACTAAACCCCTGCGGGAGCCTTCAGCCGCTTTAATTGGAGGGTCCCGGATCTGCAGGCAACAGGATCCCTCCAGCGAAAGATGTCTACCTTAGGAAGTCTGACGTTTGTGTATGTTACAACATATTTATTTTATTATTTATTGATCTTGCTGAGGGGCCGTTGATAAGTTACGTGAGACAATTTTGGCGATTTTTTGACTCCCCTCCTCCCTTGGTGAGATTTCGTGAGATTTTGCTCGACCCCCTTCCTCCTACCCTAATCTCGCGTGAGATTTTTGAAACTGCGTATTAGTAAGAAGTGTGATGTGCACATTTTAAATGCGGGAAAAAAAGATTACGTGATATTTGCCGCGACCACCATCCCCCCCTACGTGAGATTCTGTGAGATTACGCTCGACCCTCTTGCGATGGACGGCCTCTTACGGGTTCAGGATATTGCTTTACGTAATCCACATTAGCGCGGTGAATCGAAACATTTTTAACAATAGAAGAATAGACGTTTCCCAGCTGTGGGATATAACTGATAAGAAATAAAATATCTTCTCTTTTTGTTGCCTAAAATGGAATCCGGTCTATTTTAAGTTATAAATTTGGCTAGATATCGAAAGTGCATCGGAGGAGGCTTATGCGATGACTTTAAACTAGTTCAGCGATAAGCGCTTTTCGCATTTGCTCCAGCCCTCTGAATTATTCAGTGAGATGATCCTTTCTTTGTGAACTTTAAAGTAGCCTATTCTTCAATATTATAGAAAAATATCTATCATTTTCCGTCCGTTTAAAGATTGTATTGTGTTTTTTTTTATCAGTTACATAACTTTTGTATATTACGCGTTATTTTGGTGTATATACTTAGGGTGTAATCAACTCCAACTTTGACATACGAGGTATATACATGTTCATGACGTACAAAAAATGTAACATGAAGATACTTAAAATGATTGAAACGTCTCCTCAAATTTGAAAAAAAAATATGATATTAAAAACGATATTGTTAATTAATGAAACCTTTATAATAATATATATATATATATATATATTAAATATTATATTATTAATACCTTTATATTTTTAATACCTTTATATTTTTAATACCCGCCCTTTGGCTTGCTAGATCCTCGGATCTTACAACTTGTGATTTCTTTACTAAGACATTTACAGGTATTTTCTGTTCAGCTGTTTATTTCAGTACTACAAGCAGAAAAGGTCTTCATTATGCTCAAATATATCACTGATGTGGCTGTCATTAGTTCCTACAAGGGCGTTCATAGTAAATTAATCTCTTAGCATAATAACTATGTAGCCATTTCTTTTTGTAAAAGACTGAGTAATCTCTTTTCGTCTTTAGTCTTACTTGTTGTCGACATCATCTCTCGTATCTGATTAGTCCCGTCTATAGTTTCTACTTCAAATTTACTAACTCTATTCTCTTTATATTTCGTATCCCGACTATATATAACGGACGTCCACAACATTTATATTACCAACAAAATGTCAAACGACATTATTAGACATATTAGTTTGCAAGATAATAAAGTAGAAATGGAGAGTAAAACGACGTTTTTGACGTTACATTTTTTACATCGAATTCGAAATGCAACTCATATGTTTCTAGGAACAGATTTTGGGTATTCGGACAACAGTCATTTTTTATTTGGACAGCTCCCCTGGGACTGTTTTACCCGTGATTCTTTCGTGTTGAAACTAATATTTATCTTCGTGAATTTTATACTAAAACATTTTTGAATTGACTAACATTTGTTATATTTTTATTATTTCACAACAGAAAAAAAGAGTTATCTTTGTTTTTGTATATATCGCCTCTTTAGAAGAACTTACTATTTAACTGTTTTCCTACAGTAAAATTATCAATATTTTAGAATTTATCAACTCTTAAATGTTCAATATTGCTCTCCTGTAAAGTTGTGGTTTATAAAATATCACGTTATTCTTCTAAAGAGGCGATATATCGTGATACAAATATGACTTTCAACCGTATCCTTTTTAATAAAAGCTTTTTGAGTTCATTCACATCAAGAGATCAAATATTGTCTTTCTTTATAATAATATATAATCTATGCCTGAAAACTATTTATTATTTAACAAACATAGATTGTGTGACTTGAATGAATTAGACTATTTGAGACGTTAACGACTATCATCAAGACCTAACGATGTAGCTTTGTCATTAAAGCCAATAAGAGGATATTACAACCATAATAAACAATTATATGTATATACTAATGACAACCATTCTAGTGTAGTGCGAGTAGTCGCCTCAAGGCCAACGATTGCGGGTTCGATTCCCGCTCGGAGCAGATATTTGTTTTTGTACAAATATTTGTTTCCGGTCTGGGTATATGTCATATACATATATAAATATTGACGTTTCGAGTCATTAGGTTAAACGTCAAAAATACGATCTTAAAGAGCAGTCAAACACGAAAAAAATTTAAATATGTTTGACTGGCCAGTTAGCACAGTCGGTGATCCTTCTGCTTCAGGGTTGCGGGATTGATTCCCACCCCAACTCTTAGCATAATATTTATTTATATAGGTGTTATGTATATATATATTTATATAAAAGAAACATACCTAATACACAGACATTAAGATGTCTACCTTTTTTTTTGTCGCAAGGGAATCCATTTACGGATGATATCCAGGACGCCCGGGTGGCAGTCCTAGACCTATGTCGGACTCGGAACTTTGGGAGTGCAATACCGTACTAAACCCCTGCGGGAGCCTTCAGCCGCTTTAATTGGAGGGTCCCGGATCTGCAGGCAACAGGATCCCTCCAGCGAAAGATGTCTACCTTAGGAAGTCTGACGTTTGTGTATGTTACAACATATTTATTTTATTATTTATTGATCTTGCTGAGGGGCCGTTGATAAGTTACGTGAGACAATTTTGGCGATTTTTTGACTCCCCTCCTCCCTTGGTGAGATTTCGTGAGATTTTGCTCGACCCCCTTCCTCCTACCCTAATCTCGCGTGAGATTTTTGAAACTGCGTATTAGTAAGAAGTGTGATGTGCACATTTTAAATGCGGGAAAAAAAGATTACGTGATATTTGCCGCGACCACCATCCCCCCCTACGTGAGATTCTGTGAGATTACGCTCGACCCTCTTGCGATGGACGGCCTCTTACGGGTTCAGGATATTGCTTTACGTAATCCACATTAGCGCGGTGAATCGAAACATTTTTAACAATAGAAGAATAGACGTTTCCCAGCTGTGGGATATAACTGATAAGAAATAAAATATCTTCTCTTTTTGTTGCCTAAAATGGAATCCGGTCTATTTTAAGTTATAAATTTGGCTAGATATCGAAAGTGCATCGGAGGAGGCTTATGCGATGACTTTAAACTAGTTCAGCGATAAGCGCTTTTCGCATTTGCTCCAGCCCTCTGAATTATTCAGTGAGATGATCCTTTCTTTGTGAACTTTAAAGTAGCCTATTCTTCAATATTATAGAAAAATATCTATCATTTTCCGTCCGTTTAAAGATTGTATTGTGTTTTTTTTTATCAGTTACATAACTTTTGTATATTACGCGTTATTTTGGTGTATATACTTAGGGTGTAATCAACTCCAACTTTGACATACGAGGTATATACATGTTCATGACGTACAAAAAATGTAACATGAAGATACTTAAAATGATTGAAACGTCTCCTCAAATTTGAAAAAAAAATATGATATTAAAAACGATATTGTTAATTAATGAAACCTTTATAATAATATATATATATATATATATTAAATATTATATTATTAATACCTTTATATTTTTAATACCTTTATATTTTTAATACCCGCCCTTTGGCTTGCTAGATCCTCGGATCTTACAACTTGTGATTTCTTTCTATGGGGTTTTATCAGGGGTTTTTTATGTTCTAAAATATATTTTTATTTTAATGTTTAGATCGGAACGAAAAAAAAAACTTAATTTACATATTTTGTAATTCCGTTTTTCAAGTTAATAAAATTGATTTATTATTGATAACTTAATGTTGTCAAATAGTCTGTAGTACTAATATAACTGTAGTACTAAATATCAGTAGTATTGATTGAGATGGTAAATCACTAAATATTTCTTCAATATAACCTAATTGATAAATCATTTTAATTTTATGGTCATAATAAAGATATATAAAATAAGAATTACAAAATAATTTTAAATACGGATGTAGCCAACTGTTTAACGTAAATATACCTTAATTTTCACGTACTTATAACACGTGAAAATCAGCGGCGTGCATAGGATTATGACACTGGGTATGCGGCAGTGTTCCCAACCTGAAGTGGACTGACTATCGTACCAGGGGGCGTAAAATTATCGTACATGGATCGAAAATAATCGAAATTATCGTATTTTTTAGGATAATGTCTATTATAGATAAATAAATCATATAAATTGTAATATTGATATGCATGCAAGTACTCTATAGTCTATCGTTTTTAAACCACCGCTGTCAAATCAACAGAACACTGAAATCCAAATGTTTTACACGTAGTAGTACCACTTAATTTGAATAATTCCTTTTGTCAAAGCGAATACAGACGTATAATCATAATAATATAACGAAATGACTGCCAACTTTTCTACACAAAATATACGATACATATGAAGTGTGCACATAATCGAAATATCGAACTTATATTCTCTTAATCGCATTGGTAGATGCTATACTAACCAATAAGAAAGCGTGTACAGCAGGCGCTGGATAAAGTTACAGTATCGGCAGTGGTGAAACTTAGCAGAGCGAATCGTAGGAACCTATAGGAATAGAGAACTTGTATTTCCCGGTATTTTCCCAAGATTTTATTGGACAAAATAAAATCATGCTACTGCGATTTATACTATCAGCGCAAGAGTGAAATAATATAAATTCTCAAATTTTGCATCATGATAGAAATTATCGTACAATCTGCGTACGATAATAATATGCTATCGTACATCGTACGTAGGCACAAAATTATCGTATGTGTACGATAATTATTGTACGGTTCCGAACGCTGGTATGCGGCGGAGTATCCGGCGATCGTCGATCGATCGATCGTCGCGGCAGAAGAAATTCTAATAAGGAAAATAATAATAATAAGCTAAAATATTATAACTACTCACCTAGTCAGCTTCAATTTTCACATATTAGAATTACTAAACATACATATATGGCCAGTATTTTTCTGACATAGCAATTTTTTAGGGAAATGCTTGCTGAGGCCGCTGCTAATAAAATATTAGAGAACTTATGGATAACAAAAGAGTATGGTGTTTTCGTGATTTTATTTTCCTCCTCTTAAAACCTTTAATAATTCTGATTGAATTTCCATTATAAAACTTACGCAAACATTAGTTGAACAATGAATCCCTTGAGATATATTCGCAGTTGCTGATGCAGAAAAACTAGTCTGTTGCATCACTTTATTGGGACTTGTTATGTTACCCATAGATATACAGTAGTGTATCATCACAATTTATAACTTATGCTCGTGGTTAGTTTAGTAATAACATAATATAAGGTAAACATAATTATAAGGTGTATCCCTGCGACAAATCCCGCTTCGACATCCTAAATAATACTGAAAAGTCCTAAAGATTCAGAGTATGACAACGTGGTATGCCGTATAAGAATATCGCAGGTTTATGTTATCTATGTATGATCATCGTCATTGTATTTTCAATTTTATTTCCATACAAGTAAGTTATATTTCCACTCGTAGCGTGAAAAACCCTTGCCATGTCGTCAATGGACGAAGGCCCTTAAAAGAGTACAATGATCTGAAGCCGACCAAGCGCGGTATGGGTGCGATATTACTTCGCATTTTATGTTACTCTGTAGGAATTCGAGAATTTATAGGAAATATATTTCTGTATCCAAGGAGGGTACAATAAATATTTTCATACCTTTGGGTATAAGCGCAGCCGTTGAATTTAGTATTTAGTTAACGTTGAAATAATCTTTTTTAAATTTGAAAAAAACCTTATTCATGCGTATTACTACTATTAGTAGTTGTACTGATCATTAATATAAAACTATTTTAGTGCCTATTAGCTTTTGACTACGACTTTACTCGCGTAGCCTTCCATTTTTTAGGTTCACTTACCCCCATAAACATTAGTGGTTAATTCTCAAAAAATCATTTTTCTTCGTGAAATTATTTGATTTGAAATGTAATTAAATTCCAACATAATATTATTTCACCATATATACTCATAGGTTGAACTAATACGACACCAGAAAACCTCTGTTTAAAATTTCAAAGTTTTATGTCTAAGGGTCGTCTGGCATTGATCAGTGTCTTTATAACGTGTACTTGTTTTTTTATTATACTAATGTAAATTGAATGCTAGTCGATTTATTACAACTTAGTTCAATATTATTTAAAAGTAAATAAGCGTTTCTTGTTCTAAATGGATTGATTTAGATCTGCATGAGAGCAGTATCTAATTATAGTTTGCGAAAATGCGAAAGTTTGGATAGCAAATACATGTGTATTATACATCTGTATATTTTATATCATCATGTGTATGTTGAATACTAATATTATGTTATAGTTTAGTTATGTGCATAATAAAATTAATTAAAAGACATATATAAGTACAAAAATTAGAAATTAAAGTAGTTGAAATTTTAAAATTAATTCGTGCGCGAGAACTGTTTTACGATTTTTAATTTAATATATTATCTGAAGCTCTCATTTTGTCCGGAAATTTTCAGTTTTGTAGTTTGTACATATAATTTCTTTATCTTCTTTATTTCGATGAAAATATAAAATGCTCTTTGCTACAGACATCATTATCAATTGAATTAACATTCTGTTTTACCTGCGTGGTATAAAATGAACTTACACAAAACAGATAAAACAAATGATATATTAATCAAATATTGTAATTGTCAGGTTTTCGTGAATTATTCAATAAATAACTATCAATGATTGGTTAAAAAATTGATTACATTTGATCTGTTTTTATACATTCATATTTAAAATAATGTGAAGAAAGCATATGGTACGTTTGAGACATGGTGATAGAGAATAATTTATTTATTTATTTATTCAAAATCAAAATCAAAAACAACTTTATTCAAATAGGCCCCATGAGCACCTTCGAATCGTCATTTTACAAAATTAATATTGTAGTGATTATTATTATTTTTTGTAAAAGTAAAGCTACCACCGATTCGGAATGTAGATTCTGCAGAGAATAATCGGCAAGAAACTCCGCAGTTACTCTTTTGAAAATAATATATAAACTGTGTTTTATTGTTATCATGATTACATTACTGCAATAATAAACGGCTTGTTTGCAGCCACTGGTGGTTTCGCTTTCGAAGAACTCTCCTTTGCGTTGACGCAGTGGTCAAGTGGCTGATGTGCTAGAGCTCCCGGTTTGATCCCCGAACATGACAAATTATTTTAATAGGATGTACACATGTTTCTCCTGGTCTAGGCGTTTGTGATTATATTATATGTCTTTCCAGATCACTGATACAGGATTTTCATCCTACAGAGTTTCGTTGAGTATTTAACGTTTATTTTGAAGGTTGACTTGATCAAACGCTATACGGCCGAATTGTAGTAAAAATAACTACAACCAATTAATTTGGTCATCTTTACAAACATTACGTACAAGGTCCTTTTTTAATTTTGATCTGTTGTTTGTAGTTATAAACTACAGCTAAATAATAGTAGACGCTTATAAGGTCTAATTAACTATGATCGTCGAATCGACTCATCGATATTACTAATGCCTCGTTCGAGAAACGATGTGACACGAAACCGCAAGAGCTGTCGAGTAGGTAAATAGTACAACTATGCCACACTACATAATATAGTGTTATTTCCATTGACCTCGATCTATCGTCAAGTATTTTCACAAAGTAGTAAAAAAGTTGATCATTCATAACACAGGTGCAATTCTGTACATTAAATGTATATTTGATTTTTTTTGTTGTTAAAGGCATCGTATAATCGATACTGAAGCCCAAAATGTATTTTGTTTTATTTTTGTCTGCCTGTCATTCGATCTGTTTGTCTCTATCTAGGAATCGCATCAGGTCAAAGTACTGAATAGATTTGAACGAAACTGGGCTGTTTTTTTTTTAAATCCCGAAATTCACTACGGCCAAAGTGCTAACAACGTGCACTAAAGCCAAACGTGTAATCGCGATTGAAGTCGCCGGTACAACTAGTTTAGGAACTAGTACTACTTATTTTATCCATTATTTATACTTATAAATTATGGTAAAAGATACCTACTATTAAATTATAGGAACTGCTTGCCATAAATGACCCACTTTGCCTAGTCAAAGGCATCTTCTTCTTATAGAAGAAAGGTTGAAGCTTAATTTTCCATGCTTCTCCACTGCGGGTTGACTTATATTTATCCTACTCTACAAAGAATAAAGATTGTTATTAGGCGCTTATGATAACAACCGGGACCGATCGAATTTCAAAATGTATTTCCACTATGAAAGTTGCAAATATTCGATCCGAACGGGAAATGAATATGTGATAGTCGAGGTTGATGAAACTTTTGTCACTATTACTCTTACAGTTATCGAAAAATATACATACGTTGATAAATATGTATAACACAGATAAGGTAAAATAAAAAGGGGCTGTAGATAGAGCTTAGTATTTATACTAAAGAACATTAGTTTCAATTATTCAACTCGGGGCACCGTGCCAAGGATGATAGCAGCATTCTTCCCTTCTGAATAGTGAACCAATTTTTTTTAGAGAAAAACCAGCAAGTTGTAATCAGGCTAAAAAGTCTTTTAATACAGAATTAACTATATGATTTTATTTATATGTAGTTTTCGGTCCTTTCATAATGTAATTAAACGTCCCGCATGGTTTCACTCACTCTTATAGTTACTTCGCTCTTCGCTTCAATTAGTATAATATATATCTTATATTAGTAATTGTTTTTTATAGTCTATAAACTTATAGCTTCGTTAATGAAAATGTTTTCAAATATATATTTTTTAAACATTAACTATTCCGAGGATTAAATAACAAATCAAAATCTTCAGTTTTTAGTGTTCGGAGCCCTATCCTAACGGAGCCCTATTACTAAGATTCCGGTGTACCTCCGCATGTTTCACATTATTTTTGGAACCGCAGAAGACGAATGCTTGAAATTTTACAGAATATGTATTATAATATATTTTTCGACTAATCTTTTTTTTTTAAATTTCAGTAGGAAGTTCTGTGTCTGCGATTCGGACTTGAGTATAGTCGGTTTTATTAAATTAGTATTGATGCTATAAATCTAAACCATGAAAATAAAAAATAAATAAAAATTATCTATAATAACTTCGTTTGAAAAAGTAAAAGCAAAATCTTTCGAGATGATGATTAAAGATATTTTGGGATGGTCAAAAAGATTTTAATGTTGAAACTTAAAAGCGAAAAAATTTTTCCTCCACAGTTTTTATCTTTTAACAATGTGAAACCATGTGATTCTCAAAAAAACAGCTGAGGTTTCACGTACTTTATATAAAACCTAAAACGTTTTTCCGGGATATATGAGATATCAATTTCCGTAGAATTATGTAATTCTTATGCGTGACAGTCACCAAATCTGCGAAGATTACGGTTCAGAGTACGTAATGCTCAGCGAGTAAATATAACTTGCACTTGCTTGACTTAGCACTTTTATGTAAAATACCATACCATACCATCTGGTTGACATTTGTATTTAATGAATTCTTAATATACGAACAATATTTGGTTTTAGTCTGTCCCTACTATAATGTACTATGAGTCTATGAACAATGTCCCTGGACTATAAGGATCGAGGCTCATGTTGAACTCTTAAAATTTAGAATATAATTTATATTTTTTTTATTTGAATTGTTTGTCAAAAGATAAGAAAAAACGTACTGAAACTGTTGCCAACTAGCTTCGTACTATTAATATATATAATAATAAATTTAAAGCTAAAAACAGTTTGATTTTTTATATGAACGCTCCTTATTATGTGTTTTAAAAACCACATCACGGGTCTATGAGTTTTATCTAGATAGCGACTTTCAATTGTATATAGCTTAGCTTTGTGTCATTTGCGAGTGTAAATACTATTAATATAATAACAACGCAGATTTATGACAAGATAAATTAATAAATAATACAGGTAGTAGTCAGTAGTCAGTATAGTAATATTGTAAATGTGATATTGTATACATACGAGTATAGTTCAAGCGAAATCACGATTAACAATATTATTTAAGTCCAAGGTTTGCTACTTTGAAATTATTTTTCTTAAAATTCAAATAAGAAACAAATTTCTTTCGGATGATTGAACTTTTTAAACTTTATTTCTATTTGAATACATGTTGCTTACTGAAACTTTAAAATTTAGTTCAGAGTAATCTTGAAATTCAGAAAAAGTTTTACAAGTAAAATGTTAAAATTAAGCAAAAGTTGTATATATATTTACACACAAAATATTCAAACATTTTAAAAACATTAATAAAATAAGTATGTCTCTTTCATGAACTTTCAGCTTGCTGTTAAAAAATTGTTTATGTGACATTAAATTACGTTCTTTTCGCGCTCAAGAATTTAATTTGAAATTAATTTTCATAAACATGTTATGAATTAATAAATTATTAATTCTATATCAAAATTAAATAATCACTTTATTAATTGCCTTTTATTTGATGAATATATCATTATATGGTACATAATAATAATTGGTTTCCCCATTATTCTTTTGGATGTATAATGTGTCGCATAGCTATATTTAGTCGTGTTTAATATTTAAAAATTCTGTTTCAAGATTTGATCCATAAATAAGTAAAATAATTAGTAAAATATTTAAAACTTGTAAAAATTATGCCACATTATGTTGTATGCATCCAGAATTTTAAAGATAGAAACGCATCGCTTTTGGCTTGTAAATAGTAATAGCACATGAACACTTATTCCTAAATAAATGTTGCATATTTTAATGGAAGGAAAGATTTTGCTATAAAATTATTCAGTATTCTCTTTCAGCAGTTACATTATACTGCAGATAACTTTATTTGCCAGTTGACTTGAACTTTCATTATAGGTTTTCAACTTTCTTTCAATCAGACACATGTTCAATATAATAAACGTATATCTATATAATAGTAATTATTTTTTTCGTGTAGCACATAAGGCATAACATATGAGAATTAATAATAAGTTTTCTTCTTCTTCTTCATGTCCTATGTCCCCTGGATGGGGCAGAGGGCGTCCATAGCTGCCATCTCGCTCGGTTTTGGGCTATCAGCTTAATCTCGGGCCAGGAAAGCCCAACATTCTTCATTACCGCGGACGGAGCGACGCCACGTTTGCTTGGGGGGCCACGTTTCCTTTTCCCTTGAGTAGTCCACTCTAAGGTCTGTATAAGTTCTATGTTAATAAGTTTATTTTTTATTTTTGGTGTTATTCCTCATTCATGTTTCATTTGTGTCTTCTGTAACTATAGACTAAATTAATGGTATTATCACAATATTAACGTATTCCGTAATTCCGCAAAACGTTTTTTTGTAATGTTGACACATACGTTAAAACAGTAACGGTTTTATTTATATGGAAGGCAATAGCAATACACAATACATTAGAAATAGTATGTATACCATCAGGTTTTATTGGAATAGATGCACTGAGACAGCTTAGTCCTGATTACGCTTGACGGCTGTGGTTTACTATTGTGCTTCTCTACCTCCATTTAATTACACTAACTCTTATTTGCCATATTATTTCATAAAACAATATGTACAGTTTTATTTTATTTTCTCTTTAAAACGGAAAAAAGAAAAATAAACACTGACTGTTGTCTGAAAGGAAGGGATAAAGTTAGTAAGGATTCTGTCAGTCATCTGAATGACAATTTTTAATTTATAATAATGAATAATAATAAAAATGCAATAAACCGGCAATAATCTCGTTTTCAATGAGAAAGGAATACCGCAAGAGCGCTCTCAAACTGTACTCGCATTTCCATCAATTTTCTTCAAGACTGCGCAAAAACCAGAGGGTAGTATTTCGACAATACGACGTATAGTCGTATCTTCGAATATCGATATTCTTTGACTTTCATTGAATTCGGCATCGTTTTATACGAGCAAAGAGTCTAGACATATATCAGACGGATTCCACATACAATACTTACGTTGTATGCTTAGGTTGTGTTCACCTGTTAAACAAAACGTAGTAGGAAAGAACGCAACTTGTTCTACTTTCTTTTGTTTGAGAATGCAGACCATTAGAATCAAGAATCGCCTTTTAAATATCGTGATGAAAAAAATTCTTTTTTTTGTTTCTAGTGTCTGAGTCGGTTTGTCAAATGTATCGAATAAAATTTATATTAATAAGACCAAGTTCTTTTTTTAGCTAGCATGGAAACAGTATTTTGTTTTGTTGACTAAGCTCCAGTAAAGTAGTTTCGATTTTATTAAGGAAAATTAGTTATATTTACTTTGGTAATAGTGATATTGAGTATATTAAAAAATATTTTGTAAAATCCAACAGTGCACACATCATAATGTCATTTTTCACAATAAAATTGATTATTTGTAAAAGTTATATTTAAAGTATATTTTTTTTAGAATAATTTTTTAATAATTTATTTAATACAAGGTGTAATGTGATAAACATGCAAAGATTTAACATATTTTTTTAAAAACTATTTTAATTATTTTTTGGCCATCCATCTATGTAATCCATCTAATCAAAGACAGAATCCACATTCATTACAAACGGAACAAACGAAATTTATTTTTCCAAGATGGGGTCGCATATTCACGTCCACCAAACTACCACCACTCACCACCTATCAAAAACGGTCCATCCATTAAGACGATGAGGTTATGTCGTTTAATTATTGAGTTCCTATGACCATCTTCCAGATCCATTATCAGACTCTGGTTACCATCTAGCACCAAAGTACTCGTCAAGACGAATTAAACGAGCCCATAATCGATGTGGTTACGTCGTTTAATTACTGAGTTCCTATGGCCTTCTTCCAGCTCCATCATCAGACCTTGGTTACCATCTAGCACCAAAGTAGTCGTCCCGACAAATCAAACGAGCCGAAAGTCGTTGGGGTTGCGTCGTTTCTTTACTGACTTCTTATGACCACCTTCCAGCTTTATCACCAGATCAGACCCTGGTAACCATCTAAAAACAAAGGACTCGTCAAGATAAATCAAAGGAGCCGAAACTCGGTGGGGTTGCGTTGTTTCATTACAGAGTTCCTATGACCACCTTCCAGCTCCGTCGTCAGACCCAGGTTACTATTGCAAGACTTTCTGCTCATTGACGATTCAAACGAGCTCAAACTCGATGAGGTTGTGCCGTTTCATTGCAGCAAAGTTCCTATGGCCACCTTCCAGCTCGATAATCAGATCAACACCACGTCATCATAGTATTGCATTGTCACATAATTTACACACGTAATCAAAATTTCAGCTCAATCAGTAACCGGAAAGTGATCAAAGTAAATTTGTAAGATTTGATAACAAACATCGGGACAGGTGAAACTAAAAAAGCTTGTAACAATTAAACAACATCGAATTAAATGGTGAAATTAAATAGAGTTCGGCATCCAATACAGAACTTTTTTAAACAGTTTTTTAATTAGTTTAAATAACAAAAATTGCATTAAAATATCATATATGTCATTATAATATGTTAAAAATAGTGTTTTTTTCGTAACATAAGAAACATAAGAAACAATACCTAAAATATGATTATTTTTACATTTTTTGTCAGCAGTTTGTTGTTTTAGTTGTCACGAGTTTGATCTCCATTCATAAAATGAATATACAGGTATTTGTCGTGATTTGGGCATTTATGTAACTGTGTCTGTGATTCCGAAGTAGAAAAATTTCTTCTACTGAGAACAACATAAAAAATATACCATTCACAGTACCATTTCAATGATTGTAGTTAAGGTTTTTTTGAAAAGTAACATTGTTTACGCTTGACCTAGATATGATGCACATCACCGCAAAAATATAGTTAAATCCTATTGTCGCGATGATATAGCAAGCAAAAAGAAAAAAATACGTGATATAGTCTTAGCATGAAAATCTTTTACTAAATCTATAGAACGATGTATAATTCAATTACAAATTGTGAAGTCAACAGAAACGAGTAATTCCCTAACTTGCCTTTGAAGTGCTCTTATCCAGTCTAGAAACTTGACAAGTTATATTATTAGTTAATTATTGTGAAACTGCACAGTTATAACATTTCATATCCTAGTTGTTGTTGGAGTTCAACATGACATAAATATATTACGGTAATACTACGAATTTGACTCGGTTCGGTCCATCTAATATTGTAGCTAATTCACTAAACAAACATTAAACTTGAGTAACTGTGTTTTGTGTTTGTGTATATCGTATTGTTTGAGGGGCTATTGTATAGATACTTTATATAATTTTGGCGCCCAACACTGTACGAAAATTTGTATAGAGGTGATAAAAAAATTAAAGCTTGAGTGTCCGGGCAATGACCTTTTAGTTTACCAACTGCACAAAACTGCCCAAGGCCTCTTATGTTTTGTTACGTAATTTCTCACCGGTTTTGATGTAATATACGTTAATCAACCTGTAGTTGACAGGTGCACCTCGCGTACTAATGCCCATGCCAAAAAAAATTTGACATGGGCAATATAGCCATGGTGACCATTACTTGACACGGGCACTTGCGGTTATTGTGGTTAGTTTGTGAACTCTTGTCAACTAGTAGTTGACACGGGCAGTCGATCGGTTAAGTATAATTATTTTGTGTTTATCGTCAGTGACTTAGAATGTATGAGTTTTAATCAGTAAATGTCAATTATTTATTATTATAAAAACATGATAGGCCGTGCGGTCACCAGCAGAGAGGAACCAAGTCTCCCATATGAAAAGCAAAAACGAGACCAGGCCCTCAGTTCTGGTGACTCTACTATTCTCGGTTTCGGCAGCGGCCTAGGGGGTTGCTAAGAATCTCCGCGTAAAATTTCGCTGCCACCCAAGATAACACTTGGCCCTGGTTACACACAATATTCGCACCCTGAGGTCTGATGAAAGGATTGTTGAGAAAGGGAAATCAACATGGTTACAATGAGATAACTAAGATACACTGAATAAACTTGAGCGTCTTCAAAATTCCTGTTTTCGGTTCATATTTGGACTTCGCAAGTATGACCATATCTTTGAATTTCGTAACAAGCTCAAGTGGCTTCCTATACGTCTGCGCAGGAATACTCATATACTATCGCTTCTTTATTCTGTTTTATTTAATCCTGTTCTACCATTCTATTTAAAAGAACACTTTAAAAGAACACTTTGAGTTTCTCTGTGACTCACATAATAGAACACTTCGTTCTAGAGAAAATCTAATTCTGAAAATTCGAAGTCACTCTTCTTCTTTTTACAGCAAGTCCTTCTGTATTGAAGCTGCACGCTTATGGAATACCTTACCGTTGTTCATTAGACGTGCACCGTCACTGGCATCCTTTAAAAAAGGGATCAAACAGTACTATTTACATCTTTGAGACTTTAGTCGTCCCCATCGCTAACTATTGAATTTATGTATATATGTATATTTGTTTATATGTACCGTTGTTATATGTATATTTATGTATATGTGTATGTGTGTATGTATGTATATATATGTATGTATATATGTATTATGCTAAGTTATATATGTAATTGTATTTATTATTGTTACGTATTTATATATGTAGTGTACGTATACTATTTATGTAATATGTTGTTTTATATAATAGTGATTTGCATTGATTTGTTGTTTATGTATAGTTTTTTTTTTACTGTGGTTTTTTGTTTACTCTGTACACCTTCACCGCTTTTTTATCACATTAACTCCTTGACATTGGTTGTCTGGAAGAGATCGCTGCTTAGCGATAAGACCGGCTTTTGTCCATAAGTCTTTTATTTTATACTTAAACTATTTGTTACTTGTATGTGTACAATAAAGAGTAAATAAATAAATAAATAAATAAATAATGAGATATACTGGGTTTACCTGAAATCCAAAGAGGGTGGACACGATAATCCTAAAATCCTATGGTAACTTGTTCCACTACTGTGAGGGTGATCAACAGTCCAAAAGAGGTGTCCGGAGTTTTCCGAAAAGGCTATAGTATAATATACCACATATATGTATACGCTGCGGCAGATTATACAAAAGACCGTAGAGTATAATCAGCCTTTCTGCTTGGCGTTTGTGGACTATGAGAAAGCCTTCAATTTGATCGAAACTTGCGCGATTTTTGCAGTCTCTCCAGCGGTGCCATTTTGTAGGTGTTGAAATTATTTTAAAATAACGCTAGTTTGTCAGTTCGAGTATAGGAGCATATCACGAGAGTGATTCCAATGCAGCGAGGTGTGAGACAGGGGGATGCCACATCTCTGAAATTGCTTACTGCAGCGTTGGTAGACGCTTTTAAGTTTCTGGAATGGAAAAGACTCGGCATCAATATAAGCGGCGAGTACATTACTCACCTTCGATTTGCCGATGACATCATGCTTATTATGGCATAATCCCTGGACGACCTCAGCCTTATGCTTAGTGATCTCGATGGAGTTTCCCAACGGGTGGGCCTCAAAATGAATTAGCACAAAGCAAAAATCATGTTGAATGCCTATGTCATGCCCACCCCGATATCGGTTGGAATTTCTACTCTCAAAATTGTTGATGAGTACATCTACCTAGTACAAAAGGTCCACCTTGGTAGACCCAACTTCAAGAGAGAGGTCAATCGTTGAATTCAGCTAGAATTGTCAGCATTCATGAGATTAAAAAACGTGCCTGAAGTCAAAAGTCTTCGACCAATGTGTGTTACCAGTGATGACATACGGATATGAGATGAGGATATGATGAGTATGAGTATGAGACGTGGTCTCTGACTTTGGGCCTTTTAAATAAGCTCCAAGTCTCCATTACTCGCTGCACAGCTTGAATTCCACTGCCCGCGCGCCCGCGCCGCTGTAAAGGCTTGTTTACGTTTGCTATTTTTTTTATACGTTTTTAGCATGCTCTTTCAAAGCATACTAAAAGAGCACGCATTTAGCAAATGTGAATGTGCTATGTTTTTTAGCACGCTAACAAATCTGACTGACGTTCAGATTTCTTATCGTTATCTGTGTTTGAAAAAGTATCTAATAAAAATGGTTTCGCAAGTTAAGTGGACACGGGAACAAATAAATTACTAACATGTAGAATTGTAGATGTTATTTAAATGTAATGTATGCACTCACCGGGAATAAATAAGGTAATAGTCTGAGAGTAATATAACGTTTATTGTTCACATTCACAATTATCTTTACAACATACACATATATAGAAGGAGCACGGAAGTTCAGCACGAAAGTCAGACACATGAAGCGAGAAAAATTAGGAGTATCAGATAGCAAGTAAGCGAAAGCAAAATACAATAAGATACAAGCATGAAATAATATTATGCGATAGCAAGGGTTATAAATTATAAGCGTCCCGCGTCAAAGTGAGGTCGTGACTGGCGGCTGCCGGCCGCCGCGTACGCAATACTCGTTGCATTAGAACTGGTTCTGTAAATAGTGCGGAGCGCGAATTCTATCGATATCCGTCGCATCGATAAGTCGATAGGATATCGATACAAGTTAGATAGTGTATATGTATACTAGCGGCCCGCCCCGGCTTCGCTCGGGTATTTAATTAAAATTTCAAAAAATATAAATTTATATTTTTTATCACCTACACCTGCGTCGATACTGGAAAATATTTCATAATAGACGGATTGAGTTGTCAAACATAATATTTTAGCCCGCGACTTCGTTCGCGTAGAAGTCGAAAATGATTATAATAGGATTTTTATTTGTTTTTTTTTTTACGTTATTAATTTTGTTATAACATATAAATTATTATGTTAAAATATTTGAATAGTTATAAAATATAACAATCTTTTTTATAGAGTCGGAATTTAAAGTTAATTAAACATTAAAATAAAAATAAAAATTGTTATATTTTATGTTCAAGAAGCTCTGCCTTTGATCTGGAGAAAGTTACACGGGGGTATTATATTTTTACTACGAAATCGAAATACTACACCTTCCGTAGTGTTTCTTTATAAACAATATTTTTTGTTTTTTGTTCGAAGTGCTAGAATTACCAGGCTATTCTGGAATATGCCACATACAACTGACTGTGAGAGAAGCAGCTTTCGTTTAAGTATACTCCCGCTACAGTAAGAGTTTGACCTTAAGCTTTGTTTATGGAAAATACATACTCATATACACTCATACATTATATTAATATATGGTTCCCGGAAATCACCATTTCCTATTTTAAGCAACAGGTCTGAGAACTGTCTGGCAGTAACATCTCTCCTTAGATGGACTACCATATTTATGGTAAGGCTCAGTTTCGTCACTGCAGGCCACAAATGCTCCTGTACTGTAGTGTATTGTATCAGCCTGTAAATAATCCACTGCTGGGCGAAGGCCTTTTTTTCATATAGAAGAAGCGTTGGAGCTTAATCCACCACGCTGCTCCACTGCGGGTTAGCGGATAATATCCCTACCATAAGTAACAATTATTATTATAAGGCATCCATGATAACAAACGGGACCGACGGCTTTACGTAGTCTCCGGGGCATGGTGGGGAAACCCACTATACACCCAGATATACACCCAGACCTGAAACAAATATTGGCACAAATACAAATATCTGCCCCGAGTGGGAATCGAACCCACGACCACCGCCATTGAGGCGAGGCGTTGAGGCGACTACTTGTACCTATACCAGAACGGTCTATACCAGAACGGTCATCAATGCTTCGTTCGTTGTTGTTATATAGCTATAATTACACCACAAGTCAATACGATATTGTCTCTTAGATTTGAATAAACCCGCAAGTAATTAATTTTTTAAATTTTAATTGACTCGGCACAGTTGGTGGTGACCCTGCTTTCTGCTCCAGGATCGTGGGTTCGATTCCCGCCTCAAGTCTGGGTGTAATATGTCTTTATTTCTATATGTATATTTATAAAAAATGTATATCAGTCGGCTGTTACCGAAAACACAGGCATTAAGTTGCCTACCTTAGGAACAGATGATCGTGTGTGTATGTCAAACATATATTTATATTTAATAATAGGCCAAGACAGTTTTTATCTCCTCCTTCTTAGTTTTAGTGTAAGATGAAGTTAAATGGGTACATGATTTATAATGTTTTCTGATTTTGTTCCAACATTAGTCCGTGGTGCCAATCTGTACTAATTGGGGTGTTAATGCCGTATAATTCAAAAATGTTTCCAAGTTCACTTCGGTGTCTTCTATATCTGTATCATTGTGAACTACAGATGCCTTGCTGATGAGTCATTTAGTTTAAAACCCTTGACTTAACACAACACCAACATTGAAGTAAAAAATATTATATAAGACACTATTTTACAATAAAGCGATCAAACACTATATTTACAACTCAATTTTGTTACGTTTACTATAAAGTCTTGACTGTTCCATTAGGAGCATCAAAAAAAAGATATCACCTACACGTCAATACTGGAAAATATAATTATTATATTATAATAGACGGATTGATTGTCAAACATGTGTCAAAAAAAATGTAATTTAAATCAAAAGCACTAAGGAGTATTTATATCAAAATAACTTTCTACCCCTTTTAACCCCGTTAGGGAATGAACTTCGACAAAATACGAAACACGTCTTCAATCAATTCTGTTAAAGAATATTTATGCAAAATTTGAAGTAGATTGGACCAAGGAATCACGTTGTCCCATACAAACTTTGCCTCCCTTTTTCATCCCCTTAGAGGTAGAATTTCATAAAATCCGTTCTTAGCTGACCTCTACTCGGCAAAAGGAATATTCCTACCAAAATTCAAGTTTTTAGGTCTCATAGTTTCAGAGATATCGTGATGAGTGACTATATCTATAGAAAGTCTCCTATATATATATAATATAGAATATAGATATAGATTATGTGTATAAGTGTAATATAGTGTGTACTGTATGTATATAATTATTAATGTTTAAATTATGTAAAGTGTGTGTACATTAAAGTTATAATATTATTGTTATAATGTGTAGGTAGGGCACCTACAAACAGAATACGAAAAACATGCGTACTTGTAGGATTCAAACAGTGAAACTTATAAAAACCAAATCCTTAGAGATAATGCATATATGCAGACATTGAAAATAATAAATTTAATTTAATTTTCCACTTGCGATGCGAGTGCTTTCGTCACTTTTTTTGAGACAACTTGTGATGAAAATAGCATAGCAAATGTACATCGGCAACTTTATTTAGCACTCTTTTAGTTTAGAATCCAAAAAAAAAAAGCCACATAGCATGTATAGCAAATTTAATATAAACGATATATCTTCGCAAATCGCGTATACCACTTGCAGTCGGTGGCAGTAGGTTCGAGGTTCCGTTGAGTGTGGGCGCGGTTTGAGCAAAAATTTAATTCTCGTAATATTGTTTCATTGTGTTGTGTTTTGTTGTGTTTTGTGGTCACATGAAAATCCACACGCCAGGTAACAGGGCATCAAACCAGATAGTCTGTAAACGTGTGGGCTGGAATATTTAATAACCAGGTACTGGGACCAGTATTCTTGCCGGAGCGATTAAATGGATCATGTTATCTCGAGTTTATAAATGATCATATTGAAACAATTTTAGACAATATTCCACTGTCAGAGTATCGGATGACGTGGTTCCAGCATGATGGTGCACTGCCACACGTTGTCAGATCAGCTCTTTTAGAGCTTCTAACGGAGTTGTTTGGCGATTTCTGGATCAGCAGACTAGGGCATCATACCTGGCCGCCTCGTTCACCTGATCTAACCCCATTAGATTTTTTTGTGGGGTAACGTAAAGGAAAGGATGTTCGATCGGAAGTGTGATACCGTCATCGAAATGCTTAATCGGATTTGCATTGTTTTTGCCAAGCTGAGAGAAGATTGTGGAGTGGATCCTTCTTTGATGCCCCGACTTCACGAAGAGACACATAGACGAGCCCAGATTTGCATCCATGAATGGAATGGAGCACAATTTGATCCCCACTTCATTCGAACCCGAAGGATGTAAAAAGGTAAGTGGTTCTGTACTTTTCGCTCCACCCGCGCCGCCACCCGCTAGTCGCGCTTCTCGCGGTCAACGAGAGTTCACAGCGTGTGTGCATACGTGGCGGGTTCGCAAAATAAATAAGTCCTAGAATGTTCTTAAAAAAAAAGTTTCTGAGATAAATGGTTATATGCATTATATAGTATATTATTAGGTTTAAATCTTTTCCAGCATTCCAAATACACCCGGTATTATTGTAAAGTTTCATCTAAATCCTTTTAGTAGTTTTTGCGTGAAAGAGTATCAAACATACAGACAAACTTTCGCATTTATAATATTAATAGGATTGTCAAGCTGAACCGTTTTTTCTGTAAAAGTTTTACATTATTTTACTTTATTTTTTAATATTAGAGAGAGCAAACGGACAGTCGGTTCACCTGGTAGTAAGTGAAAGCGACATCTATAGACACCCGCTACATCATCCATCATCCGAAGAATTGTTCGAAATGGTGCCAACGGCCACTTTTTATCATCGCACCGCTCGCCATCGACAGGGAATTCATGCTCACACATTGCAGCCCAAATGGTCCCGTACAGTTCGGTATCAGAGGAATTTCCTCCCACGGACCATTCGGCTGTGGAATGAACTCCCTGCCGAGGTTTTCCCACAGGACTACAGTATGGGGTCCTTCAAGACAGGAGTAAATAGGTTTTTAAAGGGTTGGCAACGCGCATGTGATGCCCCTGGTGTTGCAGGCGTCCATAGGCTACGGTAACCGCTTACCATCAGGCGGGCCGTATGCTTGATTGCCACCGTCGTGGTATAAAAAAAAAAAAACATCAGAGGATTAGTAGGTGCGTTGTCGGCCTTTAGGGAGGGGAGGGATGTTCCACCGGATCTGTGGAGGAAAGGGAAGCGATGGGCCCAAAAATTTTTGAGAATCCATATGTAGTTTATCTACATTATAATTGTAAATAGCATAAACAGCTTCACATTTGTTTAATTCATGCACGTAAATAGAAATATGTCAAAATAAAAAGAGCAATTTGAAAAGCTACAATTTATCAGAGCGCAATATTGAAACGCGAGATTACAGAAATGTGCCGTATTTTAAAGATTACGAGTATGTTGAAACTGTTTGCTGAGTTCAGGTAGCGCGGTACTCGAGCAAAAATATTACGTCTCATAAATTAGAGGCGTAGCAGTAACATTCACGACTCGTTTGCTTTAGATGCCTCTGTCCTAATATTACAGGGCTGTATTTTGTCGCTGTGCGCTATATTATGTTTTCTTATAAAATTACAGATAAATTATTTAACGTATTTGCACTAGTTACCTTGTTTTTTGTGAAAATGGGGTAGTGTGTTTCCACAATATTTTCCAATTTTATTATTGCATATGTCGTTTTAGCTGATTTTGGTCTTCTAGTTCCAGAAATTATTAAGTTATGAGTTTTTAAATTCACTTCAATGATATTAATGTTTTATATATATAGACTGTATAGGTTTAATTTAGGAAATAAAATAATATTATCCAGACTGCAAATTATTTTTATGGTAGTATGTTTTATGACATTTTGTATTTCGCATTATTATTATTGACGGTTTCGTGTAGCAATAAAGGGATTTCTTCATCACTACCAGAACGTTCTTTATTAAGATAGAATACCTATATAGAAATGAATTACAAAGGATACCTATATAAACATTAAAAATATGAAAATAATATTTTCATCGATTTTCATTAATGAGATAGTAAAAATAATAGATATTATCACAATATATTTCAATGAACAATTGGTAGATCTTGGTAGATCCAATTACAAGAGGTCAATCGTCGATTTCAGTTAGGGTGGGCAGCGTTGGGGAAGATAAAAAACGTCTTTTATCCATCATACTTCAGTGCCTGATAAAATCAAATTAAAAAAAAAAAAAACTTTATTAAATTAATTTAAAAAATCAAAAAAACCCGACTGCGTAAAATACTCTTATTATAAACTAAAAAGAATAAAACAATTTACTAGCTTTCATTTGATACCCATATTGCTACAGTAAGAAAGAAAAATTTAACTCCCCCCCCTCATTCCGCCATTTGCGGGCGCCATTTTGAAAATTTTTATAGCCTATGTCACTATTACAATTTAGACAAATTCAACGACACCTCATATGTTAAAAACCGTCCAGCCGTTTGGGCTGTAGGGCGTGCCAAAGAAATGGACATACATACATACATACACTCGAAAAACATAACCCTCCTTCTGTCGCAGTCGGGTAAATAGGCCCCACGTGCATCTTCAAATCGTCATTTTACAAATTAAAACTTTAAAGTGATTATTATTTTTGTAAAAGTAAAGCTACCACCGATTCGGAATGTAGATTCTGCAGAGTCTTCTCTGCAAGAAACTCCGCAGTTACTCTTTTGAAAATAATATATAAACTGTGTTTTAGTAAAAAATTAGTAATATCTTATATGAAATACAGCGCCACTAAGTTGACACATATTCATCAACTAAGTAATCCTGCACCGAATAATACGTTTTGATGTCGAAAGTCTTCGACTAATGTGTGTTACTAGTGATAATGTAAGGGTCTAAGACGTAGTATCTGACTATTTTCCTTTTATACAAGCTCCAAGTCACAGCGACTAATGAAGGAGACTATGATTGGTATTTTTCTTCGAGATAGAATCAGAAATTATGAGATAGCAGACAAACGAAGGTTTCCGACATATCCCAATGGATCTGCAAGCTGAAGTGGCAGTGGGCAAGCACTTAGCTCGTAGAACTGACGGGTGATGGAGCAGAAAGTTTCTCGACTGGAGACTACGTACCGACAAGGGCAGCATCAGACGGCCGTCTGCGAGATGGACAGATGACTTGATGACGATGGTGGAAGCTGCTTCGGACCGGTCGCTCTGGAGGTCGATGGGGGAGGCCTACGTTCACCAGTGGACATCCAACGGCTAATATGATGATGATGATAATAACCGTATTACTTTTGCATGTAACATTTTAATTAATATTACAAATTTCCTATGAATCGTGAAACAAATAACTATTATACAGGGTTAATTCTAAAACACCAGCAACATCGCAGGACAAGATAGCTAACATTATGTACAACAACATTTGTTCTACGACTTTTGACATAACTCAATACATTAATTAAAAATGATTTTTTAAGCTTTTATTGTACTGCTCTGAAATTTAGAGTCTATGTTTCATTCATTATCGAAAGGATGACGCGACGCTCGGGCGCGCTTGCATAATAATAGTAATAACACTTTCTCTGCCCGATAATTCTAGTTAATAAAATTAATATAAATTGCTTGGTGGGTTTGTGGGCAGTATCATAGTATGTATATCGCAGTGACTTAAGTGAATAATCAAATTTCTGTTTTGTCATGTCCCTGCAATACGTAAACTGAGTCCACAATCCCTTCATACTTTACCAGGCTTAGAACTGGCTATATTAAACGATAAAAAACAAATAAATCGTATGTATAGGAGGGCAACACATCTGCATAACCTCCAGAGGTTACAGCACAACCAGTTGTGCGGTACACATCCGGTACCCAGTCATAAAAAGGCTTCGACTGTCCGTATGCCCGCCAATACTATAAAAATGTAGGTATGTAGATTAGGTATCTGAATTCTGAACATAAAAAAATATGTGAAAATTATTAACGTAGGTAATTATTCTTTAACGTTTACTAAAGTCTAATTAAACCAATTTAATATCAAATATTGGTAGCTAGGTATTATTCACTTTTTATTGTTAAATACAGGCGGGCATAAGTATTTCAAAAGTGAAATCAGCGTATTTACAATAATTAAAAAATTAAAAATAATTGACAATAAAGTAATATTTACAGACCCGTCTTTCACACTGGGCACTCTGGGCACTTGCCCAGGGCCCCGTGATCAATAGGGGCCCCACAAGTTCTTGCCAGGTCATTGAACGATAACCGAACCGAACCGAAGTTTTTTTAATTTGTAGAAATCGTATTTAATTCTTTTTAAGCATGATGGTAACTATCTGCAGTGGGGAACACTCCTCCAAATTGAAAATAATAAAATCTATAGAAGCATGTTTATTTACCTTCTTTGTCTATTCTAAGAAAATTGTGTTCTGTCAAAGTCATAGGGGCCCCATCACCCTAATATGCCCAGGGCCTTCAATAGGTTAAAGACGGCCCTGAATATTTACAAACGAAATATTACCTCCAAGGTTAAAGTAACGCGCATGTCGGTGCGTATCGCGCAGATAGCGTTCAAAATAGTCACCATCACAACCAACACACAGACAACACCTAAAAATCAGCTGTTCACTAACACGTGCTAACACTTCCGAATTAGTTTTAATTTGATTGAACGCACAAATTATTTTAGTTAACCGAACCAGTTACAAAAATTTACTCGTGCTAGTTTGTCAGATTCGGTGAGTTGACATTGTCTCACGGCTCGGTGTAGGTAAGTTCGAATATCTAGCTGCATATTGCCGACAGGCTTCCGACACATTGTCATCACACCTAGCCAGTATCCTCACCATTTCCGTGTATTCGACATTAGAATAGCGGCGGTACCATGGTTATAAAATAACTTTAGTACAGGTACAATACATCGATCGATACGAATAAAATAAATACGAGTAGCACACAAAATCATATGACGCGCGCGCATCAAAGTCGCCCGCCGCCGACTGCCGCGGCTGGCTAAATAGGTCAAGTTCAAAGGCGCTAGCGCCGCCCCGTTCCTACCTTTCCCCTCACATTAGTACGTGGTCGTTATTTACCTAATCTTTGGGACGCGCGTAGAGTTTATTGCATTCACGCGAAAAATTAAATTAATATTTATTTTTGTATGAAAATAAAATCTGACAAATTAACAAAAGTGGTAGAACAAATGTTGTTGTACATAATGTTAGCTATCTTGTCCTGCGAGGTTGCTGGTGTTTTAGAATTAACCCTGTATATTCATTTTCAGTTTAATAAACCCTATAGGGGTCACGGAACCCGCAATATAGGTAATAAACGTTCGTCGATTAAAGTGAAATAATTCCGTTATACTCGAAAATGTCATGCCATCAAAAACATAACTTGTAAAAAGAAACCAAGTCTCGCAACTCACTTCTTCTTCCGTAAAAAGTTGTGAGATCCATGTAATACCAAGTTGGCTAATTTATTCAATCCCCACTTAAGGGTTCTTCTGTTTTAAATTATTACGTTAGTAGCTAACCTAACAACATCGTATAGTGATCATATCAATATTAAAATTTTTTGATGTTTTAAATAAATAGACTGACTTGGCAATCGCACTAAACAATCTAATTTAATATAATATTCCTATGTGTTACTTCTTAGATACATTGTTTTCATGCGATTGCCAAGTCAATCTATTTATTTAAAACATCAAAGATTTTTAATATTGATATGATCACTATACGATGTTGTTAGGTTAGCTACTAACGTAATAACTTAAAACAGAAGAACCCTTAAGTAGGGATTGAATAAATTAGCCAACTTGGTATTACATGGATCTCACAACTTTTTACGGAAGAAGAAGTGAGTTGCGAGACTTGGTTTCTTTTTACAAGTTATGTTTTTGATGGCATCTCATTTCTTTTTGTAGACAGTCCTACTTATTTTTTCTTCCGGTGTTTTCTACTTCTTTAATATCAATAGCGTATTTTCTTAAATCCTTCGCTCGGTCTAATGAGCTTTTCTTATTTTTGTAGATATTCTTCCTCTTTTTCTTTTCCGATATGATACATATATATTATTTGATTGTCATGTCATACATATTGTGATCTCAAGTTGACAATTTTAAATACTTGACAAGAGAGATGAATAAAGTATGTTTAGTCGGAAACAGTGTTGTCAGATTGCTGTCGATTTTTTACACCTAAACTTCCATAAAAATAAACTTTAAAAAATATTTAAAAAAGTGGAAATATACTTATGTACGTACGTAAAAAGTTATACTTATAATAAGACGATGCGCAGAGTTAATGGCTACACGCTAAAAAGGCCCCCGGCCCCGACCTCATTTCAAATAAGGCTATAAAGCGCCTCCCCCATCAACTAGTATTACTACTAGTGATGATATTCAACGCCCTACTCGCCGGCTGCTCCTTCCCCGATCAGTGGAAAGAGGCAACAGTCATAGGCATTCGAAAGGTCGGTAAACCCGGCAACCTCCCTACTAGTTATAGACCGATCAGCCTTCTCAACGCTCTCGGTAAAATTTACGAGAGATTCATACTCGCCCGCCTCAGAGCTATCGTAGAGGCCAACTCTATCCTCATAAACGAGCAGTTCGGCTTTCGAGCCGGACACTCTTGTGTTCATCAAGTGCACCGCATAACGGAGCATATACTGGCAGGATTTTCATATTCAAAGACCCGCGGCACAGGAGCCCTATTTTTCGATGTCGCTAAGGCCTTCGATAAGGTCTGGCATAACGGCCTGATTTATAAACTACACAAACTCGGACTGCCAGACAGACTAGTACTCCTGATTCGAGACTATCTGTCAAACCGCACATTCAGATACAGAGTCGAAGGTACTCTATCCTCCCCCCGCACCCTCCGTGCCGGAGTCCCTCAAGGCTCATGCCTCTCTCCGTTATTGTACTCACTGTACACTAACGACATTCCGATACGATTCGCCGAGCGAAAATCAGTCAAAATTGCCCTTTTCGCAGATGACACTGCACTATTCACATCCTCCGACCGTCCGGAATTAATCTCGAGTCGACTACAATCCGTCACAGACGCACTAAGCGACTGGTTTCGGATGTGGCGAATCGAAATAAACCCGGATAAGAGCACTACTCCTATCAAATGGTCCGATCAAGTTACCTATCTAGGGGTCACTCTCGATAAACGACTCACGTTTAAAAAACACATTAAACGTGTCCGTAACAAGGCCGCCTTCGTGCTGAGCCGACTCTATTACATGATCAACGGCAAAAGTAAAATGTCTCTTAGAAATAAGACGACACTATATAAAACCTGTGTTAGACCTATACTAACATACGGTTGCCCAGTTTTCGCCCGGTGCGAGCCCGGGCTCCTTCAGAAGCTCCAGGTCATACAAAATAGATTCTTACGTAGGGCCACGGCTTCCCCGTGGTACATTCGTAATATAGATCTCCATAAGGATTTTAAAATCGATTCGATCGCCAAGCATATCAAATCGATCGCCGCTAAGTATTTCGAGAAAGCGCGCAACCATCCGAACCCCCTTATAGCCCAGTCATGCGTCTACAACACACTACGCGGTAATTTCAAAAACCGCTGTAGACGCCCCCTTCACGTGCTCACCGACCCAGACGACCCGATAACGCTAGCCAACCCCCCCCCGATAGGTACAGTACACAACCGCACCACACACCACACTACTCACCTACACCGTCTCCGCCGACGGAGACGAAGTAATAGGGTTCAACGGCTCGTACGCGCCTAGGCGCGTAGAGCAGTAGTCCGTTCACCTCAGCGCTCCGCATAGCGCCGCCATGCCGGCCAACCGACGCGTATAGTACTTCAGAGCCGCCCATAAGGAGGCTCTACTTTCTAGGCTGGACCTTAAAGTGTCCGCCCCCCCCGCCCGGTGTCGCTGTAAAGGCCAGTAAGGCCAACAGCATAAGTCCTTCCGAAAAAAAAAAAAAAAAAAAAAAAAAAAAGTTAATGGTTGGTGCGCGCCATCTGTAATCAGACCCTGAAAACCAACTAAAACAAAGTACTCGTCAAGACGAATCAATGGAGCCGAAACTCGATGAGGTTGCGTCGTTTCATTACAGAGTTCCTATGACCACCTTCTAGCTACATCATCAAACCCTGGTTACCACTGAAAGACAAACTACTCGTCTAGAGGATTCAAACGAGCCCGAACTCGATGAGGCTGTGTCGTTTCATTGCGAAGTTCTTATGACTGCGTTCCAACTTCATTATCAGATTAGACCCTGGTAACCATTTAAAAATAAAGTACACGTCAAGACAAATCAAACGAGCCAAAATTCGATGGGGTTTCGACGTTTCATTACAGAGTTCCTATGATCACCTTCCAGCTCCATCATCAGACCCTGGTTATCTTTGAAAGACAAACTACTCGTCAAGACAATTCAATCGAGCCCGAACTCAATGGGGTTGCGTCGTTTCATTACAGAGTTCCTATGACCACCTTTCAGCTCCATCACCAGACCCTGGTTACCATGAAAGACAAACTACTCGTCAAGATGATCCAAACGAGCCCGAACTCAAATGATGTTTTGTCGTTTCATTGCGAAGTTCCTTTGCCTGCCTTCTAGCTCCATCAACAGATCAGACCTTGGTAAGCATCTAAAAATTAAGTACTCATCAAGACGAATCAACGAGCCTAAATTCGTTGGGGTGGCGTCGTTTCATTACAGAGTTCCTATGACCACCTTCCAGCTCCATCATCAGACCCTGGTTAGCATTGGAAGATAAATTACTCGTCAAGACGATTCAAACGAGCCCGAACTCGATGAGGTTGTGTCGTTTTATTGCAAAGTTTCTATTGCCACCTCTCAGCTCCATCATCAGATCAGACCCTGGTAACCGTCTTGAAACAAAATACTTGTCAAGCCAAATTAAACGAGCTGAAACTCGATGGGGTTGCATCGTTTCATTACTGACTTCCTTTGACCACCTTTTAGCTACATCATCAGACCCTGGTTACCATTGAAAGATTAACTACTGATCAAGAGAATTCAAACGAGCCCGAACTCGATGAGGTTGTTTAGTTTCATTGCGAAGTTCCTATGGCCACCTTACAGCTCCATCATCCGATCAAACCCTGGTAACCATCTAAAAACAAAGTACTCGTCAAGGCGAATAAAACGAGCTGAAACTCGATGGGGTTGCGTAGTTTTCAATAGGGTGTTCCTATTAGCACATTCCAGCTCCATCACCAGACCCTGGTTACCATTGAAAGACAAACTACTCATCAAGACGATCCAAACGAGCCCGAACTCGATGAGTTTGTGTCGTTTCATTGCGAAGTTCCTATAGCCACCTTCCAGCTCTATTATCAGATCAGACCCTGGTAACCATTTCAAAACAAAGTATTCGTTAAGACGAACCAAACGAGCCAAAACTCGATGGGGTTGCGTCGTTTCATTACTGAGGTCCTATGACCACATTCCAACTTCATCACCAGACCCTGGTTACCATTGAAAGACAAACTTACTCGTCTAGAGGACTCAAACGGGCCCAAAATCCTTCCTTTGGCTACCTTCTAGCTCCTCCATCAAATCAGCACCATGTAATCATAATATTGCATTGTCACATGATTTACTATTATTTTGGATCAAATTTAATTTGCAAGATTTGATGACAAATATCGAGACAGGTGAAACAAAATAAAAGCTTGTAAAAAGTGAGTTGACACATCCAGCGCAATGAAGTAAGTTAGCGCAATTGAGCGGTGCCTACTACTTAGCTTTATGTTGTCGGTTTTTTGTCACAGAGTGCACGCGCATCGTATAAAAATTTACTCTCATCAAGAAGTTATAGCTTTAAAATACAAAAGTTATTTTGAGTCCTTATTTTCTATATTTATTTTTATTTATTTAATGTTAATATACATTAATTAACAGTTATTGCTGTTATGACTCACTTAATCAATCAGGTGCATTCTAATAATGACATAATTATATGAACTCAAAAATGATGACCACGCTGGCGAAATGGTGCGCGCTGTTGTATATTAAGCGGGAGATCCCGGGTTCAATCCCCGGCAGAGTAAATTTTCTTTCTCTGATCTGCTTTGGTGGGAGTCTTTGGTAGTGGCTAGTTACCACCCTATCGGCAAAGACGTGCCGCCAAGCGATTGAGCGTTTTGCTACAATGCAGTGTAGAAACCGATTAGAGGGAAAAGTTTTAATATGGCTGCCAACTGAATAAAATAAAATAACTTACGTACGGGAAGCATGGAAGCCGTGGAGCGGGCAAACTACCTCAGCCAGCCAGGTTATGATTTATTAGTGTTCTTTAATACTTTGCGTGATTTTGGTACAGCTACATAAGACATGTCCCATTCTTGCTTTTTCATTCCGTTAACCATTTTACAGGTTACCTTTGAAGATAATTATATCTAGGTACCTATCTACACCTATTATTCCACTATATTATACTTGTACAGGTACACTGATTCATTCACTGCAAATGAAACTTTGTAATCCTATATATTTATATGGGATTACAAAGTTATTTATGCAGTTGGTGTATCTAGAAAACTGGACCGAAATTGCAAAATATTTGAATTTTTCCTTGGTTTATATACTAGACACTAATGGTATTCTAAATTTGAAGCTTCTATGTCTGCTAGAAGTGCCTTAGGGTTTTGATGATCGGTCAGTCAGTGAGTGACAAAATTCGAAACTTTGACTAATTATAATTCTTAAACTACTGGTTCAAATTGAATGAAATTTGAAATATACCGTGTTTATACAATGCCTGCTTGGGTATTGAAAATTCAGACTTCTAGTTTAATCCACAACGAAGTTATAGGGGGTCGAAAATGGCCTGAGTTGCTTCGAGAAAAGGATAGTACGGCCGTGCCACTTTTTTTTTTGCTCGACTTGGCGGAGGCACTGCCGTGCCTCCAGATAAACTTTTTCGACCCACAATGCCATTTACTAGTATTTTGACAAATTACATTCATAATAAAATTGTAATTTTTTAAGTAAGAAAAGTTAAAATGTATCTCAACTAAAACCATGAATACATTTCCATAAAAATTTAATATATAAATATATAATTAAAATGATTAGCTAGTTCTATAAGTTGATAATTTTATTATATACAAATATGAAGTGGGATAAATAGTCATATCTCTCAATCTACTACAGCTCACATATACCTTTTTTTTTGTATCGCTGAGGAACCCATTTACGGGTGATATCCAGGACGCCCGGGTCGATAGTCCTAGACCGTATGTTGGACTCAGCACTTGGGGGTGAAATACCGTACTAAGCCCCTGCGTGAACCTTCAGCCGCTTTAATTGGAGGGTCCCGGATCTGCAGGCAACAGAACCAGCTCATATGTATATATCTGGTTCACCCAGCGTAATACCAAAGTCTCATAAAATGTTGGGATAAAATAGCTATTTAGAGGTCATTTTGTACCACGTGTAAAAGAGCCAAAACATCCCTTATCCTTGTTTATTTCAGCACAACATTTTCACTTTTCAACTTTATTTATACCTGAAAAACATTCGTCTCTGGTATCATCTTCGCTTTAAAGAAACAAATACTATAGCGGTCATTTGTACATAATTGTTATACAAGTACACGATAATTTGATAAAATTGTAACGTTAGAAACTTGGAAATCTAACTCTAAGGTTTCATGTCATCGTCTAAAACGTCAGAAGTGAATGCGAGTCGCGAAATGCGAGAGACAAATCTAGTTGTAATATTTATATATTTTATTTATTCATTCTTAATTGTACACTACAAATACAATACAAAGCATAAATAAAAGTCAGTTCAGTTAGTTTGTATAGTATAAAAGGCGGTGTTATGGCTAATTAGGCATTTCTTTCAGACAACCTAAATGAAAACGGAGAGTTGAACAACGAAACCGGGTAGGTTGTATAGTTAGAATAAACGTTAATACTGATGCCTACACACTAATACTTATACAATATTCATATATAAATGAATATATAATAAATATCCCGATTAATAAAATAAATAAAAAAATAATAAATATAAATAAAATTAAAGATATTTTAGAAAATCCAAAAGTGCACGCTTCATAATCTCATTTTTCACAATAAAATTGATTATTTGTAAAAGTGTATATTTTAAAGTATTATAAACAATTATTTTTAATATTTTTTAAATTATTTATTAATACAAGTTATAATGTGATAAAAACGCAAAAATTCAATACAAAGTATCATAAATTATTTTTTAATGAATTTTTAATTATTTATTTACTACAAGGTGTAATATGATAAAAACGCAAAGATTTAATACAAGGTGTAAAGTATTATAAATTATTATTAATATTATTTTTTAAATTATTTTAATTATTTTTGGTTATCCATCTAATGCACCTAATCAAAGACAGAATATATATTCATTCCAAACGAAATGGACGAACTTTATTTCCCCAAGATGAGGTCGCATATTCACGTCTACCAAACCACCACCAGTCACCACCCATCAAAAATGGTCCATCCATTAAGACGAATCAAACTTGACGCAGTTGTTTCTCTTAATTACCGAGTTCCTATGGCCACCTTCCAACTCCATTATCAGACCCCGTTTATTATCTATCATCAAAGTACTTGTCAAGATGAATCAAACGAGCCTATACTTAATGGGGTTATGTCGTTTAATTACTGAGTTCCTATGGTCATTTTTCAGCTCCATCAGGCCTTGGTTACAATGTGGCACCAAAGTACTTGTCAAGACGAATCAAACTAGACCATACTCGATGGAGTTATGTCATTTAATTACTGAGTTCCTATGGCCATCTTCCAGCTCCATTATAAGACCCTGGTTACCACCTGGCACCAAAGTACCCGTCAAGATGAATCAAACGAGCTCATACTCGATGTGGTTATATCATTTGATTACTGAGTTCCTATAGCCATCTTCCAGCTCCATTATCAGACCCTGGTTACAATCTAGCACCAAAGCACTCATCAAGACGAATCAAACGAGCCAAAATTCGATGGGATTGCGTAGTTTCAATACAGAGTTTCTATAACCACCTTCCAGCTTCATCATCAGACCCTGGTTACTATTGCAAGATAACAAACTCGTACATTGCGAAGTTCCTATGACCACCTTCCAGCTCCATCATTAGATCAACACCATGTTATAATATTGCACTGTCACGTGATTTACACATGTATGCAAAATTTCAGCTTAATCGGTAACCGAAAAGTGGATCAAATTTAATTTGCAAGATTTGATAACAAACATCGGGACAGGTGAAAGTAAAATAAAAAAGCGTGTAACAATTAAACCACATTGAATTAGACGGTGAAATTAAATAGAGTTCTATTCCTAACTTTATTAAAGCGTAAGAAAAAAAAAAAACTCCATTAGTGAAGTCTTTCGGTAGTTATCGTGACCATACAGGTCCGCACATACAGACACACGGACGTCCAAGACAGAACGTTTGATTAATTAGTTTTAGTTTAATTTGTTTTAAATTAGTGAAAATAACAAAAATAGCATTAAAACATCATGAGCGTTAAAAATACTGTTTTTTTAAATGTGTGAGTAAGAATTATTTTACAGACACGTTTTAAGTTCGAATAATCACTTGTTTTGCGTCAAGTGAGTGTAGTACTCACCTCAACGCTTCGCTTATGAGACGTGCAATACAATCATTTTTAACCGGATAAAAACTTAGTCGAATCGTCTCCAGTTTAAGATGATTACTAAAAGTGATCTTTAATATAGTTTTTTAATGTTTTTTTTAAATGTTAGTTGGATAGAGAAACTGGCAGACGTTCCGCCTGTAAGTGGTTGATGTCGCCCATGAACATAAACCAGTTTACCTGGAACTAGCCCAGGCAACCCCTTTATGTGTTGCGTATCCAGAGACATAAGGTGTTAAAGTCTCGGTGCCAGTAATTATACTGCCTGTCTTGCCCTTCTCACCGAAACACAGCAAAGCTGTTTCACGGGAGAAATAAGCAATGTTGATAGTGATTTTGCTTTTCTTATGTGCTATGGCAAACTATTCCACAATTTTATAGCCTGAACAGTCAAAGAATGAGCAAAAAAAAAACATGGTTTTATGTGGAGGTAGCTTCAGCAGAAGAGTTGGAGATGATCTTAATTCTTCTGAAGTAGCCAAATTTTTTTCCTACAAATAAGAAGTTTTTGAGTTAAATAGCACACAGTATAGCAGAGAAAAGCTGTATGAAGCTGGCATGGTCAAATCAGCAAAAATATATATGACATACACGAGAATTTGTAGCTAATTAGTTGCTAACATGCCGATTTTGTTGGTTGAACCGATCACCGGAAATCAAAAACCATGTCAGCTTGATATCAAGGTAGCATGGAAACTATGTAAATTATAGAAAACGTCTCGACTATTGTATATGAATTTGTTGCTGATTTGTTGCTAACTAGATGCTAAGGTGCCGATTTTGTTGCTCGAACCGATCTCCGAAAATCGAAAACAATGGCAGATTGATATCAAGGTAGCATGGAAACTATGTAAAATATAGAAATCGTCTCGACTATTGTACATGAATTTGTTGTTAATTTGTTGCTAACTAGTTGCTAAAGTGCCGGTTTTGTTACTCGAACCGATCTCTGGAAATCGTCTTGACATACATAAATTACATAAATTACATAATATACATAAATTTGTGTCGAGCTTGATAACAAAGTTGCAGGTATCTACCATTAACCGCCTATATTTATTTATTTGTTATATTTTTTATTTAATACGTGAAAATAATTTTTATAAATAAAGTATCCAAAGTAGGCGTGGCTTACGCAAGCCGGAGTACCCGTTTTAGGAGGTATTTTCATCCCTCTGTGAAAATTATAAATATTATTCCTACAGTTTCGGGAGCTGTAATTTTTTTTAAGAAAATTATCTCCTCGCTTCGAAACTTTTTAAAAATTAAAAAATTTTAAAAATCTTAATAATTTTTTTTTACAATTTTTGCGAGCGGAACTTAATTTTTTTCAAAAATTATCTAGATGCTATTCCGAATCGAATAACACCTCAATCATAATTTTCGGAGACTGCTAAAAAAAGTTGACTAAAATGGCACATTGACTAGACTAGCAGGAATTTTCGTCAAAAGATAAATTTAGAATTTTTTCTGAAGAACATTTTAAAGTGGCATCAATTTTATCGGACAGGCCGGGGAATTTTCAAATTAGGCTCGAGAGAAACCTTTTTATCTATTGTATATGCATGATAAATTAAATACAACGTAGTATTTATAAAAAGGAAGTTTTTATTTTTATTTTTTATAAATCAATTGAATTAAAATTTATTTTGTTTAAAGTAATTTTATTTGTCTTAGCATTTATAATATTTTCTAAATTGTATTTTTGTTAGCTATGTTGTTAATCAATAAATATGCGAACAATAAAACTATTATATCAAAAAAAAAAAAAAAAAAAATCAAATATGATACCTTTATTAAAATTGGTTTTTCATTAAAACCAATGTTTACTCAAAACGTTATTTATACTTATGGCTGTAAGTGGTTTTTTACGGTTCGCCCGTTTACGAGCTATAAACTGAGTATCTAACTTAGGCAGGCACGTGAGAGATTCGTACGAAATGAAATTTATATTTGCTTAAATGGGCCAAGTGTCCTATTTACTTTATTGGCACAACAATAAACAAGTGGGTAATGCGAACAGATAATGTGAAGTATGTAATTTAGATGAAAACAATCTTAAATATACGAGATTCTAAACTAAATTAGGTACGTTCTTATTAATGGAAAAGATAAAGTAAAGGGCGACTTACTTAAAATAAGTCATATTTTGTATCAACACCAATCAACTATAGCATCAGTAATGTACTTAGTATAAGAGCTAGTAATCTAGAAAACGCATTGTCCCGGACAATTTTATATGTGCGGGAATATCCTTCAAGGTAGCGATTATCTTAGTACACTTTTCATTCTTTAATATTCTGGTGGATCTACATGTGAGGGTTTAAGACCTGAATTGTTTCCTTTAACAGAGTGGTGAATATGTTCCTTTTCCTATCATTTCGAATGCTTCGAGCGTTGAAACGGCAGGAGCACCGGAGGGCTATCGAGATATAGTGCTTACGTCTCCTTGAGGGAAAGTACACGTCTAAACATGTTGGTGGAGTAATCCTGCCGGTCTTTGAAGCCTGTATGAGACGTTAGTGACGATTTATCTATGAAATTACACAGGTGTTGATGAGTCATAATTATTAAGGTAAATAGTTATCTATGAAACGACGGCAATTTTCCACCATTATGGGGTGGCAGATCGTACGAGTCGGTCCTATCAGTCGGATAAGATCTCTGCTAAGATCCCTACGAATGTCCGTGTCGGTGATGCTCAACATGGATTACGCGTGGGAGGCTGTAGTCTTCTGTGAGATTTTCATGGTTTAAAAGGGGACAACTAAAACGGGTCAAGGGAGGCGGCTGATCCAACTCAGCACGGACGACGAAGGTGTCGTCTCCAATACTCGGGCTATAATATATAAATCAATCCTTCGGGTCGTAGACGCGTGAGTGGAAACTTGCGTTTTCATTTTCGTACAATCCAGAGGAGGATGGTAACCGGGATCTTGCTGCCGTACGCACCTCGTTGAGATGACAATTTCACCCTCTTGACTTGAGCTCAGCCAGCTACGAGCAGGGCAACTCCCGGAACTGTATATGCGTATGCGCAAGCTATCTCCTACATTATCCAAATCCAAGTTAAAGACTAAACTACAGAGGTTTTTATGGGTAAAATCCCACATAGCCTTGTTTCATTCCCAGGAAGCGAATATCTTTTAAAGAATTTCTCTGCTTCAATAAAAAATATTGGTACAATGGTCAGAGTAAATTGCTATGACTCAAATTTTAATAGTTATATACATAGATTTTTCTCGGTGCTTGGTTAGTAATATTGTGTATATTTCTAGGCTACCAACACAGGATCTTATCTCATTAGCAGGCCGATAAGTTTGATGTTTTTTTATTTTATCTCTTATCTTGATTCTAAAGCATAGAAGTAATTCTGGTTGGTAAATAGAGACGCAAGCCACCATTGTAGTAATTGCTTTGGAAGACATCAAAATGATATTAATAATGAGAAAAGGAACAAGCCTCATAACTGAACACCCTTACAATTATTAACAACTTAAAATTAGATGATTTTAAATTGGTATCTCTAAAGACTATATTAGTTATCAGATTTAGCTAAAATAAATTAACTTAACCGAATTTTAATTTTTTGATCTTCTTATTCAGGCCGAATTTACGGCACAGCTTGTTGAAACTAAATATATACACTTCATTTTTGGACGACGAAACACAATTCGTTCGAATAAATGACCTTAGTTATAATTGCTTAAGGAATTTAGAGTCGGCCTTTAAAATCGAAGATGTTGAAATCAATGAACAAACGGATACAGATTCCTCCCGAAGTCTATAAAGTCTAGCGCAATACAATTATGAAGTATAATATAAAAAAAGTGTTTATTTTTCAACACTAACCAGACTTGTCCTCGAACACTGCTGCTAAAATTATTTTATAGGTCTACTAAGCATGTGCCGATGCAGCATTGGTCTTAGTTTTACAGTCGTCGTATAGAGAACGTGCCTGTGGCATTTGTTTTGAAACTACGTCTAATAAAATGTATTTAAACTGAAATAGCTTATTGGTATCTTGGGAAAATTTTGTCGGGCACTCAACTGCTAAGCGCTTGATTTTTATTATATTAAAATATATGTATATATTAAGTATTATATTTACAAGCTAATTTATGAAACATGTTCACCATAAATTTTATCACTCTTCTCAGAACCCTTCGAAGTTCGCCGTATTCTGAAAGATCACATTTTTCTATTTAAGCTGTTGAATAATTTTGTTGATAGCTCATACCTAATATATTGCTTAAATTTTAATGTCCCTACATTTTATAAACGCAAAAATGCTCTTTCCGATTTGCCCTGTACTAAGACAAAATATGCCCAAAATGATTTTGTTCGTCGTACCTGTAACATGTACAATAAAGAATTTAATAAAGTAGAATATATGTTTTCATGCTCACTCTTAAGTTTTAAAAGTCGTAATTAATCAATTATTGAATGAATGATTATTAATTTTCGTGTAATCATTGCTTTGATTTTTATTCTCAATTTTAATTTTGATGTTAATTTTTAATTATTAATCACTTAATTTATTGGTTCTTAGTGTTGTAACAATTTGTTTTAAATTCTGATCTTAATTTTTGTTATTTCACTTTTTAGTTTTTGCTCCTTGTATGTATTATTTGTTGGCGGAAACTAGATTGGTTTATATTTTATCTTGTTAATATTTATTATTCGTGTGTTATTGTACTGTTTGTTTCCCAAATATAAATCATATAAAAATACATATTTGTTTACAGTTTAAGAGTTTGTTACACATTAACAAACTTTTGCATTTACCATACTACTATGACAGAAGAAGAAATTGTTATAAATATCAGTTTTCTTTCATCTGTTTAGCGCTCGTCCTAATTGTCCCTAAAGTTTTGTTGACAGATATAAGGTTAAGATAAAAGACGCTTCCCTTTTAGTTGGTGAAGTGCAATATATAATAGTGATCTAAATACACACTTCGTTCATTATATATGTTCAGTTTTATAGTGTGGTAAAACAAATATTTTGGTTGGAGTATATGATAAAATGTAGAATACTGTTTTTATTAAGTGTGCCGTTTGTACATTTCTCACCGCTTCGCTTTAGCTTATCGCAATCCACTGCTGGACATAGGTCTCCCTAAGTTAGCGTCAATTATTCCAGTTTTCCGCAATCTTCATCCAGCCTTCGCCAGCGACCTTGCGTCGGTCTAGCGGGCCGAAGAGCACCCCACACTGCGTTTGCAGATACGTGGTCTCAACTCCAGGATCATTTTATGTTATGTTATATATCAGAGTCATCCATTTTGTGTGAACTGATTTAATACGGATTCAATACAAATTTTTAAACTCATATTTTAAAATGATGAATATTATTATTTTTTCTAAAACGAAACAAAACTAAGCATTAACAATATAGAATGTAATTACTTTTCCCGTTTCGGTGTCGTAGTTTCATGTTCAAGTATGTCAGTACCTAGTTATAAAGTTTGTTAACAAGGTTCGAGAAGCGATATAAAAGAAAGCTTCAAAGCGTTGACTTAGAGGAAACTATTATAAAGGTTGCAACGATCTCTTTATATGAAGCAGGTGTTAATTTAAGATTCTCTTTGAGATTCGTTCCTTTGTAAAGTAATTGAATTATACGTACATTTGTAAGAATTTATGAAATGTAGAAGTAATTATATTAAATACAAATTGAAGATAAAATATTTTTAAAAGATATGACACTTTGTATTTGTTTTTATAGTTACGGTTTTGGTTTCATATTAAGCATTTACTATTCAACTAGTATTGAAATTATATGCATTTTATAGGAAGCACGCATCATTTGTATAGGAACAACTTACTTGTTTTTAAGATTCGAATAGTAAAAATATGTCGATTGCTGTTAAATTGTTAATTCACTGAATAATAATAATGATACAAGTACACATGGATTTGGAAGTTAAGAATAGAACTGAATCAAGTGATAAAGATGATACCAAAAATTAGGTCAATAAACATGCACTGTCGCTGATCAATATTATGAGGCACGGGTGCCTCATTCCATCACTTTTTACATTACTATCGTTTCACAGTATCTGACAAACCAACTTGATGTCGGACTCTGGCTTAAGCGCTAAGGTAGATGAACACTCTTGGTTTTTTGCTAAAAACAGCAAGAAAATGCAAACACTCCAAGACCAGCTTTCAAAACACCAATTCCATGGACTTTTGGTTTACAAAATTGGCCAGGGCCTACGTCAGCGTGACTGCGACCACTACTATCAGGTCACGGGTCACGGTCACGTTGTCTCTAAGGACGACATCCATTTAGTTCATGCACTCTCCTCCACTTGGTCGTCGTATAATCAAAAGTGAGTCAGTCGAGCCCGAGACCAGGAAGGACTAGGATCAGAAAAGTGGTTAAACGCGAACAAAGGTTGATGAAAGAAAGCTGGTTCGGGGTGAAGAGGGTAGAAGAGAGTGAGAGAGTAGAAAGAGGGAAGGCAAGGGAAGAAAGGTAAGAATAAGTTTTAAGGAACCACAGAAGAAGCAAGGTGCATGAAAAATTGGAAAAGTAGGGTACCGGCCTTGTGGTCGAGGAGGGGAAAAATCAGAACCCGATTCTGGTCCTTAGACCCCAAAGGACCAGAATCCCTGTCGATGAATACTGACAAGGACGTAATAAAAGCTATGGGGTACCAGAACCGGGACCTTTCACAGCCTTGACCCCAAGAGCGACAAAATAGAATTAAGATACGGCAAGAAGACAAGAAACCCGCACACAGCCTATATCGTGCTAGGCACCACACTCACCCTCTGTAGAAGGTTTACTGACGCGGAGAGTGTTGACATCCAGAGGATAAGAACAGAGGACCAGTCCCCGCTGGTCCAATGTTCGAGGTGAATTTGATATGGGCATAAAAAAAAGTTCTGCAGAGTGCTAGCGGACATGTGCAGCCACTATGGGGGACCCCCATAGTGGCTGCACATGTCCAAAGAAGCAAAGAAGAATTACTATGACTATGAAAAAAATACAAGCGAGAACAAGTATGCAAGTGTCAAGAGCGATTAGAGATTTCAACTCCAATGTTAGATAATCAGTATTAAAAAAAAACAACAGGTTGCACTTCGGGAGTGCCGGCAGAAGTAAAAACTTAAATATTGACGTTGTGCATTTTTGATATTTTGGAATGGTTAGGCAATAATTTTGCACGAATCGCTTTAATTATCAGTATAAAAGTACTATCATTTTTGTGGTAAAATACAATATTCATTTATTGCGCTATCGTACACAAACATGACAATTTCTATTATATTAAAAATTTAACACTTCATAACTATTACAATTCATAAAAATAAACTTGCATCCATAATTTCAATGACTCTTTCACCATCATCATTACCAGAACCATCATCGCTAATCTCTAAAACTGATACGATAGGCTTATGGTAGCTGAAATAAGAAATGAACAATTTTGATTTGAACTTACTTAAATGTTTAATAACGTCCGCATCAATAGTAGTTTTGTATTTCGTTGTGCTAAGATTGCGATGATTTGATATCGTTAAACATAAATTCATTATTTAAAAATACACACACGCACATTCGCGCAAGCGCCCTGCGCCGCCTAAACGAAACAGCAGGCGCAGGCATACATTTTTGCCGCGCGGTAGAAAGAGAGGGGATACTGCGCCGCGCTGGCGGTCTACTCTACCTCCGTCTTACGAGTTTTCGATCAGGTCACTTGTCCTGACGTGAGTTTTTTACCCATCTTAAAAAGTGCACAACGCCGTTAAAGAAGTTTTCACTTCAAAAAATCACTCTCATAACAATACGGGACACTGTTGACAGACTATTTAGTGTTGACAAATGTTGAAGATAACTTGATGGACTAAACTCGAGTGTGTAAAAGTAGAATTATAGAACAGAAATTAATAACGCATGAATATATATGATGATATAAGAAAGTCTAAGTAATGTATTTAAAAAAAAAAAGTATACATATTTTTTTTATTATTCCGTAAGCTTTTGATATTAGTAAACAACTACAGCATCACAGTATCAGATTCTTATGTCTAATTAGAAAATAAAGTTACGTTGTTTAGCATTACAAAACGAAATCATTTTTAAATCACGCAGACAACAAGCCGGGTGACCCCAAAATATTTCTCGAGATTAAATTGTTTCATTTAAATTAAGCGCTTCCATCTTGAAACAATGAAAAGAAAAATTATACGTCGAAACGTAAATTGGAAACCTCAGGAAAAGCGCTGGTTTTAACAAAAGTTCCCAAAATTAAAGATTGTAAGACGAAATGGAACATTTGCGGCGAGTTGTGAAGAAATTGAGGGCATACTATAATTTTTAATGAAATGTGCGCTTGTTCTATTGTACCAATTACAAATGTTTATGTGTGTTATAATTAATTATATGAGCGTTTATATATTAACAATTTTGGGTCAAGATAATAAGATTTTATATAAATATATTTTAAGAAGCAGGTTTTATTATGCTCACCATACATTGAATGAAATTCTATCCACTGAAACTTGAAATATTATTATCAATCATATCAGAAAATTATTGTGTAAAAATATGAAAATTCCAGAAAGGATCGTTTATTTCGGGAAGTACTTTTATAAACTCTAAATTATAAGACGCAAGTCAGTATACGCTTCATCAATAGCAACCAACTGTATACGTTCTAATTTATATACCAATATAACAATATTAGGATTCTTTTAATAACAAAAACGCAACAAAATTAAGACAATTAAAAAGAAAATAACTTATCTTCCTTTTTCAAAGTACATATGTGTTAGTATAATTTCAATAATCTCTTTCTAAATTCTATAAGCAAGCACAAAAATAGCACATCTATATCATTAAAAACATTTAAGACAGTAAGGTGAGAAAGTAATTTGTGGTACAATATAATGGAGTTAAATTAGCATAAACTCAGAGTGACAAGGTACGATGATACCATTGTCATACGAAAGGAGACGTAAACGTCAGTCGGTTCTCTAGTGAATCGGTTTCTTATGAGATGTATGTTTAGGTCGTGGTTGGTACAGATGGAGACCGATTCTAAATACTCGTATTTCATGGTGTATTAACATTTATTGTCACGTAATGTGACATTCATAAGCTATTAAAATATTCGACTTTTACATCTACTAATAAGTTACATTTTTAGCGCAACGTGAGTGTTTAAGAACGTCATAGGTACAAATAGTTTGTAAAAACATACGTTTGTAAGCTCTGTATTATTTTATTTCATTACTATTATATATTTGATTCCATTTTTGACTCAGAATTTAAAAATAAAATATAAAAAAGTATTAAAATTATATAACTCTTATTAATAAGAACATAAAATTATACAGTAAATTTTTTACAAAAAGCATATTTCTATGTACATAATTAATTATATTATCAAGTGTTGATACGCCAAGGTTCGGCGCACGCACACAAAGTCGTAAAACTTATGTCTTATTTGCTTATCTACTTTATAAATGTAAGAATTTGAAATATAGTTATTGCAACTGATGAAAGATTTCCTTTCATCCAAAACTGCAATAAAATACATTTACACGAACACACGTCGCCGAGAATATACTAGTTATTAATTACTTCCATAAAATACATAGAGTTAATTTTTTTCGAAAGGATTTATTATAATTTTTACAAGTAGTTTTAGTGCTATGGCTTATTATTACAATACATGACTTTTAATTTTTTTGTATTAATTTTATTTTTTAAGGATTTATATTGTGTGAATATTTATTTTTTTTATGTTTTGTTGGAGCTGTTGGCAGTTATCCTATATACGAGCATTAAGTTGCTTACATTAGTAACAGACGACCGTGTATGTACTCGTATGTTAAATATATTGCATGCCACAAAGCGAAGCGTAGTGGTGTGTTCTACTCTCACTTCGCACAAAACTTTAAATGTCAGTATTTGTCGTATACTAGCGGCCCGCCCCGGCTTCACACGGGTATTTAACAAAAATCTTAAAAATGATAAATTTATATTTTTTATCATCTACACCTGCGTCGATACTGGAAAATATTTTATAATAGACGGATTAAGTTGTCAAACATGTGTCAAAATAAAAAGTTATTTAAACTAAAAACACTAAGGATAATACGATATCAACTTCGAAGCAAATAACTTTTAACCCCCATTTAACCCCGTTAGGGGATGAATTTTGATAAAATACGAAACACGTCTACAATCAATTCTGTTAAAGAATATTTGTGCAAAATTTGAAGTAGATTGGACCAAGGAATCACGTTGTCCCATACAAACTTTGCCCCTCTTTTCACCCCCTTAGGGGTAGAATTTCATAAAATTCGTTCTTAGCTGATCTCTAATCGGTGAAAGGACTATTCCTACCAAATTTCAAGACTAAATTTTATTTAGAAAACGTTTATATGGGAAAAAGAAAAGGGCTGTTTTAATGTTTTCCCGGCAATTATTCGAATTTTTCTCACATTTTAAACCTTCCCTAGACTTCCACGAACATTTCAAGACCAAGATAAGATAAATCTGTTCAGCCGTTCTCGAGTTTTAGCGAGACTAACGAACAGTAATTGATTTTTATATATATATATATAGATTGCACTTTTATAATAATTTATACACATTCATATTAAGAAAAAACACTCTTTTTAACACTAATGATACTTTTAATGCAATTTTTGTTATTTAAATTAATTAAAAAACTGTTTAAAAAGTTCTGTCTAGGACGTCCGTGATTCTGTATATGCGGATCCTGTATGTTGTGGTCACGATATCTACTGAAAGACTTCACTAATCGAGTTCTTTTTTTTTCTTACGCTTTAATATAGTCAGGAATAGAACCCTATTTATGTGACATTAATTGTTACAAGCTTTTTTATTAGTTTCACCTGTCCCGATGTTTGTTATCAAATCTTGCAAATTAAATTTGATCCACTTCCCGGTTACCGATTGTGTTGAAATTTTGCATACATGTGTAAATAGCGTGACAATGCAACATTATGATGACATGGTGTTGATCTGATGATGGAGCTGGAAGGTGGCCATAGAAACTTCGCAATGAAACGACACAACCTCATCGAGTTTGAGCTCATTTGAATCGTCTTGACGAGTAGGTTGTCTTGCAACAGAAACCAGTGTCTAATGATGGAGCTGTAAGGTGGTCATAGGAACTCTGTAATGAAACAAGTAAACAACGCATCCACATCGAGTTTTCGCTTGTTTGATTCGTCTTGATGAGCACTTTCTTTTTAGATAGTTACCAGGGTCTGATTTGATGATGGAGCTGGAAGGTAGTAAAGAAACGATGCAATCCTATCGAGTCTCGGCTCATTTGATTCATCGTGACGAGTACTTTGGTGCTAGATGGTATCGAAGGTCTGATGATGGAGCTGGAAGATGGCCATAGGAACTCAGTAATTAAACGGCATAGCACCATCGAGTATGGGCTCGTGTGATCCATCTTGACTTGTACTTTGATGCTAGACGGTAACCAGGGTCTGATGGTGGAGCTGGAAGGTGGCCATACGAATTCAGTAATTAAGCGACACAACTGCGTCGAGTTTGATTCGTCTTAATCGGTGGACCGTTTTTGATGGGTGGTGAGTGGTGCTGGCTTGGTGGACGAAAAGTATGCGACCCCATCTTGGGGAAATAAAGTTCGTTCGTTCCGTTTGTTATGAATGTGGATTCTGTCTTTGATTAGATGGATGACCAACATATATAATTAAAAATTATATATGTATATAATTTATTAATATATAATTTATGTCACTTTATATTTTGAATAAAAACTTTGCATTTTTATCACATTACACCTTGTGCCTATTAAATAAAAAATTAAATATTATTTAAAAAAATAATTTATGATACTTTATACCTTGTATTAAATAAATAAATAAAATCTTTGCGTTTTTATCACATACCCAATTTTTTTATAAATAAAAAAGAAAAATAATGCTAAAAATTTAAAAACAAAATTAAAAGAAAAAAAAACTGTTTAATAACAAGCTTTCATTGTGTTCTTGTTAGAAAAAAAAAACTAAAAATTTAAAAATAATAACTTATACCTAATAAGAAAAATATCATTAATTATATTGCAAACTTTAACGATAATAAACCATATGCGTCTAAATTACAATAATCCCGTATCGTAAGTAGGTACATACCTATTGAACATTTTATTAAACCCTTAAACTTTACATCTTGTATTAAATCTTTGCGTTTTTATCACATACCCAATTTTTTTTATAAATAAAAGCGTGTTACATTGTGACTGCAAAAGAAAAATAATGAAAGTGTAATAATGCTAAATTAATGTTCTTTAATGTTCTATTTAAAAAAAAAGAAGTATTTTTTCTTTTAATTTTATTCTTAAATAATTGGCATATGAGAACGGGTGCATATACGTACTTATATACTTTTACATATATGCTTTTTTTTTGTTAAAAATAACATTATGCGGCGTGCACTTTTGGATTTTCCAAACTATTTATAATTTTTTGAGTTATGTTTTAAAATCCATAAAAATATACGATGCTATGCTGTAAGTTTTTTTATAAGTCAATGTCAATTTTTATCCTCTTAAGTCTTAGTTTTATTTTTAAACAGTTTCGATGACTCCGACGACGACTATATTTAAGTACAGTTTGATTTATAAGAAATGTTTACACGACTATTTTTTTCTTATTACTGAAGTTTGTGTTCTGTGTGATAATATCAGTCTGCTATTGAGATTTTAATCTAAGTATTTGACCTTATTTATAAGGTGAATGCGTTGATCTCCCGATAACAAGTAAAAAGAAGGAACGCTTTTATTTCTAGTAAACACAACCGCTTAAGTTTTCGGGGCCGATAAGAATAAGTCATGGCTTGGAAATCACTGGTCTATATAATTCGTCTTTGAACCATTTTATTATATCTGTCTCTAGTTATATGCTACTATCTATATTAAAAAAAAAAAATCGAGGAATTTCATTACTCGCTTACTTATTAAATATCTAGAAGTTTTTTAAGATTGAGTGACTTGTTAAATATCGTTTTATAGTTCGTCTTTCTGTTTTAAGTTTAAAAAAAAATAGGCGATTTTATAACCAGCTCATTTAAGGATGATTATTGTTTTAGTAAACTTTTAACTTATTGTAGGACTGCAACTTGTGAAAGTTAGCTCTTTAATACGTGATTTAATAACCCTTTTTTAACTTGACACGTAATTTACTAAACTATATTCCATCTCTTTGAGAACTTTATCTAATGTAACTACTGTTCTCTTATATTTACGCGAATATTACTTATTTAATTAAAAGTCTAAATCGGATTTTATCGCGTTTATTTGTTTTAAAACTTTACAGTTTAACAATTTTTATTTAAATTAAATTATTTCCCGACGTTTCGGACCCTTTACAGCGTCCATGATCTCGGGGGAATGAGGTGGTGGGTGTCCGAATAAATTTCGACCTTTATTTTTAATCAATTTAACTGAATGTGATATTTAAAAGAATATATTATCAATCACTTCGTATTTATTCGGTAACAACTGTACTGTATTCATAACATGTTTTTATGTCATAACTTAACTTCTCAATTAGGTACTCAATTTCCTCAGGAGATTATCTTAATCTTAAAAATCCACCGTAATTATTATGTTCCTAAAAATCAAACTATATGTCATACTCCATCTATCGTCCAATTTATTCCAGTCTTAAAATTTATAATATTTTATTACAAAAATATTAAAAAAATTGTACCTAGTATTAAGCCTTTTCTTGAATAAATACAATATTTTTAATCAACATACTGTAAGCGATTATCTTTCTTGATTAGACTTATCCTATCTTCTCTCCATGACATGTATTCAGACTTTTGTGAATTTTTATTCGTATGTATGATTATTATCTGGCATTTATTTTATACCAGAACAATCCATACGGCATTAAAGTTAATCTAAACAAACGTCATAATATTGGTGTTGGCTCAGCGTTTCCAGTGCCAGATTAGCCTGATTTATTATCAATTGTTTTCAACGGTGTCATATATGTATGTATGGGTGTATATATGTATGTGTTTTGTCGTATATATGTTAAGTGTATAAACTACAAAATATATTTTGGCTATTTTTTCTGTTCTTGCACTATAACTGTACGCTGCGCTAACATCATCTCTCACTACCATGTGTAGACTGGTAGAGATCTCTTTTAGAGATAAGTTCGCCCTTGCCACCTTCCTTTGTAACCTTGAATTATTAAAATGTTTTAAAGTGCCACAATAAATATTATATATAAAAAACTACACACACTAATTAACTAAATGTGACACCTCAAAAAAGCATGCCACTCAGTATTAGTTGAGAACAATATTAACCTACTGACTGAAACTGAAACCACTGAAAGTGGCAACCTGAACATATCATGAACACTAATTTAAACAATATCACTATCGTCATTTAAGGCGCTACAGCCTGTGGTGTACCTGTTAAAATATTTTGCAGCCCGGTCTATCTCCGCCTTTCTTTCTTCAATTCATCATGCCAATAGTTTTTAGATCCTGTTCCACACTATCTAACCACCTGAGCCTTGGTCTGGCGCGACTTCTACGGCTGTCTTGCTTACTACTAAGTAGACGTTTAGATATTCTTGCATCATCCATTTTTATCAAAGATTTTTATCATGCGCTCTGCCATTTTAAGCGTCCTATCTTAATGTGCTTATTTTAAGCTCATCGTATATTTCAAAGAGCTCGTGATTGTATCATATTGCCATCGCTTATCCTCTGGACTGCACCAAAAATGAGTCTAAGGATCTAATGTTTGAAAATCAGAAGGGTATTCTCGGCTATCTTGCTTACTACACAGCATTCTGAACTATATGCTAGTATCGGTCTTAGTAAGGTTTCTAAAAAAGAAGCTTAATGCTTCTTGACAGTATATTTAAATAAAAATATTTTATCAAACTGAAGTAACATTTTTTGTTAGTCTCCATCCATTATTCTTCAATTTATTTCAAAATATATATCGTTTTTGTCTGTTACCAACGAATCGATATACACGAATTCACTGATCAATGTAGTGGTGTAATTATTTATGGTTACTTTGGACTGTAACTAATGTGGATTTTTGATGGATGTAAATATTTGGTCTTCGACGGCTTATTGTATATATGTAGTCCCTTTTCAGTTCTACTAGTTGGGGTATGTCAATTATGAGGTAGAACGGCTGACAATGATCCATTAAGAAACTTCTGAAATACTGAGCCTACCTCTTTATGATATCATTTCTACTATTGAATACTTGGCCATCACTACTTTTATAGGCAAAGTATTCCTTATTTCCTTTATTGATTTGTTTGTCAAAGCTTCTTGTGTCTTTTTGAGCATGACATTGTACTATTTCCCTAAGCTGCTGCACCTGGTTCATATTCTCTTTCTCTTTATAAAGGTGTTTTCTGTACTCCTTGTACTCTTCTTTTCGTTTGCAAGTGGATTTCTACTGTAGGACTTATATGCTTTATTTTTGAGAAGAAACATAAAAAAAAACATCGTTGAACGATATGCAGTCAACGCTACCACCTGTTTCTCGTGGTTCCTGTTGAGAGAGAGCTCACATGATGTTCTCATTAATTACGTCATTTCATGGATGGTGGTTCGTCTTATAAGAAGAGCATGTCGGAGAGTCATCATTGCAGTGCGCTACACCACTACTAATGGGACTTTTGTTGAGAAAGACCAGTTGCACTTAGCACCTCTGATCGTTAGACCGTATCGATAGAGAAAGAGATATATGGACGGTTTTACAAGGCGCTCCAAGCGCCTCACATGGAAAGCAAGGCCTCCGTGCAGTGGCTGAGATTCTTAGACCTTTTAGGGGAAACTGAAAATTTTTTCTGTGCAATACAGGATCAGAAGGTTAGCGGGGATGTTGGAGGTTTATTTCCATATATTTCTAGGTAAGGCTAGGTAAGCAGGTAAAATACACGAGTCAAACAATTTTTTTATTATACAAAAAGAAAAAAAAAAACTGTCATTCAAACAAATATAATTATTATGAATTTTATTTTGTAGTCATTTTTAAGCGATTTTATTTACTTTCTTAGAAAATCTTTAGCGACCAGAATTTTGCATAGTATTTTCTAGGTCAAAATGCATTATTGTATATTTTTCTGTTATTTGACTGTAAAAATTTTGAGGTGAAGTAATAATATTAGGCTCAAGAAAGAGTTTTCGAGTTATTTCGTAGACAATTTATACGTCATTTCGTAATGGTACAGTGTAGTGGATTAATCTCTAAATGCTTTTCCTTATTAGGAAAATAATTTCCTCGTTTGTGTAATATCTGCCCATCAATGGGCCATTCAGAGACTGCTATCACGTGTACAAATCAGGGTTGATTGATAGTTATTTCTTTAGATAAACAGATTAAATGCTTTATTGCTTTCAATGAATCGGCCTAATTGAGAGAAAAAGATCGTATCGTCACAGTAATCTGGACGCAATCAAATAGGTAATATTATTTGACTTATTAAGATCAAAATGTCTTACTTTCTTACTTATTGTGATTTTTAAGCCTGCTGTTTATAGTATAGTATTTATTTATTGATTGCACACCACAAATATTATACAGAGCATAGTTATATATTTTTCAAGTCAAGATTGTGTAGTAAAAGAGATTTCCATTCTTCCGGACAACCCAAATGGATAAGGAGAATTCAACAAAGAAACGGGTAGGTTGTGCAGTTATATAATAAACTTACATACTAATGTCTACATACTAATACTTTAGATGAAAATATAACAAATATCTCTATTATAAACTGACTAGCTTTTAGCCCGCGACTTCGTCCGCGTAGAAGTCGAAAATGGTTCTAATAGGATTTTAATTGGTTGTTAAAATGTTTGAATACTTATAAAGCATAACAATCTTTATTATAGAGGAGGTTCATATATGAGCAGGCCTGAAATTAGATTAGGAGGCGCTACTTAATGCGCCTCCTGTAACGTTGTTCATGGATGGTGGTTCGTCTTATAAGAAGAGCATGTCGGAGAGTCATCATTGCAGTGCGCTACACCACTACTAATGGGACTTTTGTTGAGAAAGACCAGTTGCACTTAGCACCTCTGATCGTTAGACCGTATCGATAGAGAAAGAGATATATGGACGGTTTTACAAGGCGCTCCAAGCGCCTCACATGGAAAGCAAGGCCTCCGTGCAGTGGCTGAGATTCTTAGACCTTTTAGGGGAAACTGAAAATTTTTTCTGTGCAATACAGGATCAGAAGGTTAGCGGGGATGTTGGAGGTTTATTTCCATATATTTCTAGGTAAGGCTAGGTAAGCAGGTAAAATACACGAGTCAAACAATTTTTTTATTATACAAAAAGAAAAAAAAAAACTGTCATTCAAACAAATATAATTATTATGAATTTTATTTTGTAGTCATTTTTAAGCGATTTTATTTACTTTCTTAGAAAATCTTTAGCGACCAGAATTTTGCATAGTATTTTCTAGGTCAAAATGCATTATTGTATATTTTTCTGTTATTTGACTGTAAAAATTTTGAGGTGAAGTAATAATATTAGGCTCAAGAAAGAGTTTTCGAGTTATTTCGTAGACAATTTATACGTCATTTCGTAATGGTACAGTGTAGTGGATTAATCTCTAAATGCTTTTCCTTATTAGGAAAATAATTTCCTCGTTTGTGTAATATCTGCCCATCAATGGGCCATTCAGAGACTGCTATCACGTGTACAAATCAGGGTTGATTGATAGTTATTTCTTTAGATAAACAGATTAAATGCTTTATTGCTTTCAATGAATCGGCCTAATTGAGAGAAAAAGATCGTATCGTCACAGTAATCTGGACGCAATCAAATAGGTAATATTATTTGACTTATTAAGATCAAAATGTCTTACTTTCTTACTTATTGTGATTTTTAAGCCTGCTGTTTATAGTATAGTATTTATTTATTGATTGCACACCACAAATATTATACAGAGCATAGTTATATATTTTTCAAGTCAAGATTGTGTAGTAAAAGAGATTTCCATTCTTCCGGACAACCCAAATGGATAAGGAGAATTCAACAAAGAAACGGGTAGGTTGTGCAGTTATATAATAAACTTACATACTAATGTCTACATACTAATACTTTAGATGAAAATATAACAAATATCTCTATTATAAACTGACTAGCTTTTAGCCCGCGACTTCGTCCGCGTAGAAGTCGAAAATGGTTCTAATAGGATTTTTAATTGGTTGTTAAAATGTTTGAATACTTATAAAGCATAACAATCTTTATTATAGAGGAGGTTCATATATGAGCAGGCCTGAAATTAGACATGATCATGCCTGTTCATGTCTGATCAGGCCCGGTCATTTTTCATGCATGGTCAGGCCTAATCATTTTTTCCCGGGAAGGCTTAGTTTTGTCACTGAAGGACACAAATGCTTCTGTACTGTACTGTACTGTATCAGCCTGTAAACAACCCACTGCTGAGCGAAGGCCTCTTCTCCATATAGAAAAAGGGTTGGAGCTTAATCTACCACGCTGCTCCATTGCGGGTTGGCGGATAATATCCCTATCATGAGTAAAGATCAATACCAGGTATCCATGAAAACGAACCCACGACCACCGGCATTGAGGCGAGACGTTGAGGCGACTACTCGCACCACACATCAGAACGGTCGTCAACGCTTCACTTCGTCCGCTCGCATTCCTCTGGACACTACTGGTAAAGTCGGCAGGAAATTGCCTAACAATACATTAACTACTCCCATTTGACAATTATTATTCCTAATATACATATTGTAAAGTTCTATTTAGGGCTTCGTAACCCCCTTTATGAGCCATAGTACTCCCATCCCAAACAATTAATTTCATTTTGCGTTTGTTTAGGTATATATTGCAGAAAGGGGTTTCGGTTTGTATCAAACGAAAAGGAAGTTTAAACGCGGAGTGTGCAGTTTTATCTACTTCCAGGCAGCAATTCCAGACAACGTCACCGCTAAGGCGATATCACGATTAATTTTCACTGTGGCCAACAGTAAATTTTAGAAATGTAATATATTATTTAATAGAAAAGTTTTGCCTGATCCACCAGGAGCAGCCAAAAAAAGATATCACCTACACGTACGTCGATACTGGAAAAAAATTATAATAGACGGATTGAGTTGTCCAACATGTGTCAAAATAAAATGTAATTTGAACTTTGTATTGATATCACCTTCGAAAGAAATAACTTTCTATCCCTTTTTAACCCCGTTATGGGATTAATGTCCATAAAATACGAAACACGTCTTTAATCTGTTAAAGAATATTTATGCAAAATTTAAAGTAGATTGAACCAAGGAATCACGTTGTCTCATACAAACTTTGCCCCCCATTTTCACCCCCTTAGGGGTAGATTTTGGAAAATTCGTTCTTAGCGGATGTCTACATCATACAAAGAACACTCTCCAAGTTTCAGGTCTCTACGATCAGCGGTTTAGGCTGTGCATTGATCCGTCAGTCAGTGAGTCAGTCATTCAGGACAAAGCATTTTGTATGTATAGATAAATATTAAATATGAATAAAATAAAAAGATAAAAGCATCTAATAGACAAAAAAAAAAACTTAATCAAATCGTCTCCAGTTTAAATATATAGTCTTTGGAAATAAAGTTATATAACATTTTTATTCAAAGACTAGCGGCCCGCTCCGGCTTGGCACGGGTATTTAACTAAAATATTAAAAACTATAAATTTATATTTTTTATCACCTACATGCGCCATCTATCGTATAATGGTAATAATATCGTTTTTATATTTAGTGACATTTAACATAATAGTACCTATATTAATTGAAAATGATGTTTATCTAAAATATTAAAACGATTTCTATTCCTGTCCGACATAATAATTTAGTAAACTTTTAAGTTTAACAAAATAATAACTCAAAAATAAGTTTTGTGAGTTTTTAAGATTCCTTAGACCAGATGGCGTTGGCGGCGTAGGTACCTATTTCTATTTTCTTAAATATTTATTTTTAAATTTAATTACAATGAAACAAAAACTAAATTATACTGTGAGTTATGTTTAATTTTTATGTATTAAAGTTATTTACATTGGTTTTGTACTTTTTACGTGATACGTGAACACAGAAAAAAACGATAAGAGATGGATACAATGCTGATACAATGTGGATACAACGCTGATACAAAAAAAAACGCGCTATTAAAATTTATTCTTGATGATATATAGTGTATTAATAAAACGGAGGTTTTAACAGATTTATTATTTGTATAGATTAGGATTTGTATAGAATTTTTCTTACAAACTTTCGTGCCTTTGAAATATGTATTATTACCAAAATATTTAGTTTATATAACAAAAGTTACGATATACCTCAAACTTGCCCTCAATATGAGGGCAAGTTTAACATGGAAGTTTACACATATTTTTTTGTTGTTAGAAAGTTTTTAGCGGCGAGTCTGATAAATAAATCGAAAATCGTTAAAATAAGTACTATCCTAGCATACAATTTCCATTCTTAATATAATCTTAATACATACATATATAAATATAATTCTACAAAACAATAATAAAATTCAGGAAGTTATATTCATTAAACAAAACAAAAAAAAGAAACAAAACAAAACTTATTATTAAGCCTATTAAGCCTTAAAATACTAATATAGATAGTTTAAACAGCTAGGAGAAAATGTAATTGAGGTGTGGTGTGATGTTAGTAAGTTCAGTCTGCAATTAATAGCTGTGGTAATTTCCGTAGTTCCAACACGACGTCGGAAAACCGTCGATTCATTTGGAATTTCTGAATTGCTTTTTATTATCTGTGAAATTGCTTGATGCCAGTACAAAAAGTGGCGCTTACTTCGTTATTTATTGGTAAGAAAGTAATTTACTCAGCTAGTGTGAGGTTGGGGACACGATTGACGCTTTTGTGTGTTCATGCGGAAAAAGTTTCTTACAACGACCTTTGAGCTCAGTAAGCACAAGACTATTATATTGTTTAACTTATCCTTAATATTTTACTACCTACTGTTATTTATTGCATTATTACAAGTATTTATTAAGCCATTAAATAAAACCAATCGAGTGCTAAAAGAACCCTATTACTAAGATTACATTGTCAGTCTGTCCGTCCATCGATATGTCCTTCACAGAGCAGTAATTTAGGGAACGTAATCAGTAGATAGTTGATAAGAGGCCTTTGGCCAACAGTGGAATATTTGCAAGAAACCATTTCAGTATAGTTCACTTAAGAGGTTGAAAATTTCTAGTATATAATATATATAAGATACACATTATTCTCCGATATTAGTTTCGTACTATATACGTGTAGTGTAATAATGATTCAATTTAAATATCAAAATTGCGTTAAATATTTAAATGATGTTATGTTTAATTTAAAGTACTTTTAACATATAATAGCGAGAATTTTAACGGCACTTGATTTCTTATTAGACGTGCTTCTGTAAAAAACTTTTAAAAAGTTCAATTATTTCATTTAAAATAAAATACGAAACACGGAATGGCGCAAAATAATATGAGAGCATTACTAAATACGAATTGCGAGAAAAAAGTTTTTGTATAAATTCTCAGCTACTGAAAATAGTTTTGGTACTTTTTATTGCTTTGAATGTAAATTATAAATAGGCAAGTCGTTTTGAAAATAAATTGCGTTGTTTGTTTGTAAGCGTTCGTTTGAGGAATCTGAGACGTCTTAAATGACAACGAAAATGTAACTTTGTACCGTTCGAGGGTCGGAACGTAATTACTAAACGTTATACAACAATTCCGAATAGAGATTTACTCTATATTTACGTCGTTCCGATAATAAAATATACAAAATGTAATACGTAAAGTATTTTATTATATGCGAAAATATTCAAGCATTCCGTTTGGATTACTCCGTTGGAAAATAGAGTATTCTTAAACAAATATTGTATTTGAAGTTATAAAATCTTATTTATTAACCAATATCGCGTTCTTCATGTGGAGATTTCTTATATCTCGTGATATAAGGAGTCTTTGTAAGTAATGCTTTGATCTAAATATATTTGCAACAAAACTATCTCTCATTAATAATATTTTTTTTAATAAAATGTAAATATAAGGGCGTTACGTTTAAGGATTTAGAGTAAGAAATAACATTTGTAAGTAGAGAAGCTAGTAATCCATTGCTTGATTAATTTCTAAGCATTTTCATTTGTCTGTAATTAAAATCGATTGTAAATCACTTGTACGCTTTGTAACTTTCTAACATTAGTAAAAAGCTGCTTTTTATTATATATTTAATAAATTTTTATATAATAGCTACTCGTATATCCGCGACTCTGATTGCGATTGCTATCCCATTCATCAGCTTATAAGATAAAATATGTAAGCCAGTTTAAGATGAGCCGTAGGTTCAAATATTTTTAGATATTTTGAGCTTCAATTGATTTGGTATCTAATACTGAGGGTTATGATGTTTATCATTTCTGAACTGCGAAATCTAAGATCTAGAAAGATATTGACAGGATAATCTCAAAAAAAAAAAAAGAATAAACGAAATCGTATAATGCGTTAATGTATTATTACCGAGTACACCGAGAATAACTGAACGAATTTCGCGATAAAAAGTAACCAGTATTCTATATCTTAATATGAACTAATGATAATATGAATAAATTGTGCCCAGTTTCGTTTAATTTCATTCAGTAGTTTTGATCTGATACGAAGCTTGACACCATGATGCAGATAGACAGAGAGACAATATATTAATATTATATATATGTCTCTATATATTTTTTTGGCTTCAGTATTAAATTTGGAGTATCCTCCAAAAAAAAAATCGTCAATGTTCTGAATCGGACCGTTTTATCATAAGTAGGTGTAGATAATATAAAATTTTATATAAAGACAAATTGTTTATTATCATGTGATAAAAGTGACTTACATCTATTATAGAGGTATAATATAGAATAAGAACCTACTATAAAGTTACTCCTATGTTGAAATTTGTAATGCAAATGCCTTATACAGTTTGAGAGGAATCTCTTTCAATTCAAGGGTATAACATTGCATGATAGTACTTATTGCATATCGATTGAAATTATTCGTTTATTAGATGTTGTACCTAGTTGAAACTAACTTTTTTTTAATCTAAGAATCAGCATTTTATTTCAATTCTTTATTTATTTTAATAATCATAAATTATTGTATTTCATTGTATTATTATAACAATAACTTATATTTATTTTTTTCCCTTAATACTGTTCTAGTACTTTAGTGAAATTCATTCTATGAGAAAAAGTTTTTCTAAAATCATAACTTACATATTTCTTCCAATAATTCAAATTAACCAACATAACATATATTATCAAATATTCGTATATTAATATTTCAAACATTGTTAAAGTTGAAAGATGAAATCTAAAAATATTGACGATTCTGTTCCTAATGAACTTAATAATGTATATTAAATTGGAAACCATTTCGCTCGTTAACCTTCTTTATAAGGTGCCAGCATCATTTAGGTTTTAATGATCGTTAGTCGCTGGTGCAAAAATCACACGTACACTGGAAAATAGAACACTTTTTGCCAGAGGTGTTGGCCGTTGGCTGGGAAAGGCGATGCCTCTGCGGGTATTCTCTTTGCCGTTAGACGGGAAAACGATAATTACATGGTGAATTTAGTAAAATAAAAGTTTATTATTCAATGTATAAAAAGTTTTTACATTTATTTAGTAAAAGAAGCGCAAGATGTTGTTGCTTTGCTGTTGATTTATATTTATAAGTAGGGTTATTTGTAATGATATTATATGAATGGGTATTTATCTATGGGTATCTCTATATATTTTAACAATACAATGTGTAAACAAAAAAAAAAAAAAAGTGTTGTATACGATCTCGTCTTAGGTATAGCTTTAAATATAAGTTTACAATTACATTTAAGTATATATATAGTCTTTAATAAAATAAAATAAAAACAGAATTATATGGATAATGTTCAATTAATAAATAAAAAAAAGCAGTATCAACAGTTCATGCTGAAAGCTGTTGTAACAAAATTATACTTTTGAGCAGATATTTCTAATACGTAGGTATATAGTTAAACATTTTGAAATGTATTGTTTCTAACAAAATACAAATTCTTCGTTGAACAATAAATATAAATTTAGATTCGTGTTCCATTTAAAACTTTAATATCCTCAAAAACTCATAGTTTGAAAAAGAAACTCATAGTTTGAAAATCAAACGCGAACAAATTCACTCGGATTTTTTCCGATCGGATAAAGTTGATTATTATTAGTCAAATCTGTACATATTGAACTAGACATTTGCTAACTAGATTTTAATTTTTTGGATGTAACGGTTTTTTTTAAAGGTCCTAAAATTACATAATTTTTTTTTAATTGACTGTACCTTTTTAACTTGGCACTTATTTTGGTATTAGTTAATATAATGATATCCGTTTGGAATAAAAATTACATATGGGTTAAACAAATATCTTTGGTATTTGTTTTTTGGTATTAGAACGAAATAAACCAGTTAAAAGCTGGTAAAATAGCAATGTTTATCAGATAATGTTAAATTGTATACTATTAAGGTTCATGCAATTATAAATGTATTGCGGCTTACATTTTATAATTTTGGTATTCAATATAGTAATATAATGTATAAGAAATATATTATATTACAAGTGAATTAATTGAACAACAATTACAATTGAATTAAATAAAGGATATGGCCAAACAATCATATTGGAATATAAAACAAGATCGGTCCGGATAAGTTGATATATCATTCCCGTCCATTATTGTTAACGAAGAATAATAGAAGAGAGATTACGGGGAAATAATGATAAGTTAATCTTAATTTATTTACTTTTTTATAGTCACAGAATTGTTTACAATGTATTAAAAATGTATATTATTTATAGTTATTTATTTTTTTCGTCAAAAAAAGTTAAAACTTTTATAGTTTCATTCTTTTATTTGTTTTTAGTTTTATATTTATCATATTATTTTGTTATTTTTGTGGGATACCCTCTAAGCCGGTCAACGAAAATGAAATTGAACTTTAGAAGTCGTGAGTACATCCCCCGGGTTTTAACATAGGCTCAGTGATCTTCCTTTTTGTACTAGTATATTGCTGTGTAGACATTTATGTTTCTTATATTTTTGTAATCGAATATATTACTTTTAGCATTGTAAGAATTACTATTTAGTGTAGACTGGGTACAAATGAAACAATTTTACTTACATCGTCCATTGTTTTACTATTTATAAGCCGAGTAATTAATGATGTGGTACTTGTTTTTAATAAAAGAGCATGTTTCTATCTATTAATTCGTAATGTGATTTAAGTTTCAGAATTGTAATTTTTAATTCTAGATAAATAAATAAAAAAAAATCCCATTAAAATCGTCCCTATATCAGGGGCGGTTGAAACAGTGATTTTGGTTATTTGCAGCTCATGCGATTAATACCAAATATAATATTATAATATAATTTATTAATTTTTCATAAATTCTAAGAATAATTAATGAATTTTTTGCCAATGATAACCAGTCTTCAATATTTTAAATACTATTAAAGGTATTTTTAATCTTGCTTGTAATTTGCGTTGCGAGTAGAAACATGAAACCATTCCTCACCAGTTAGCTCGTAGACGAAAGAGTTTTTTAGCTCATTGTCATCCTTAGTCTGAGGTCATGATACGAGGAGAAGTCCAAAAGTTCGTGGAATGGAAGGGTTTAAATTAAATGAAACAATAAATTTATTTTTCCTTTTCAGTATCACCATTAAGTTGAACACATTTATTAGGTAGATCTATGAATTAATTTTTATAAGCCATCGTAAAAATATTTTGTATCTTTTGCCTCAAAATGAGCTAAAACTACCTCCTTCTATGCCCTTTTCGTAAGGATTCTACTGCTTTGATCTCCTCAAAAGTCTATTTGTCCTCTCAAAGTATTATCCACGCGTACTCTTGACATCTAGAAAACAAGAAAAAAGTAAATGCAATGTTTCAGCCGTACCCAAATAATGTTTAATCGTCCCCATCTCTAATTTTAACTAAAAAGAAGTTATAATAAGTGAGATACATAATGTGCAATAGTGATACATAAAAACTACTCACGATACCATATTCCACGTGCTTCATTTCAAACAAAAACACACACTAATACTGTCACTTAAATAAGAAAAATAATGATAGGAAAACTCCAAGCAAGAATACTTACTTTTGGTTATTAAAATACAATAAATAGGGCCTTCTAAAAACAGCTAAAGCACGTTAAAGGCAAAACAACACTGGGGTCCGTGTTCAGACCTGTCGTTTACTTCGTTTTTTCCTTAGTCTCCTTACCGTTCCCCCAACGGTTTGTGAGATATTAGTGTTGTTTCAACCTTCCTTTGTTTCAATCGTACCCAGTAGAGTTAAGTAGGGTACTTACACACAATAAAATTAAAATAAAAAAATGGTTTGTGCTCGTTAAACATATCTCAGCGGCGCTTCTAGTATTTAACCGTTTTCTAAAGCAATCCAGAAATTCAACGTTGTTTAATGAAACGTGTAATTTAAGCTTATAACAAAGTTTAGAGAGTTAAGATTCAATGCCATTATAGAAGTTGATGCAGTCAACTATCTCTAATTGTAAGTCTTAATTGTTATGGATGATGAATAGAGCAGATCATCGTATGATTTTTTTGCTATTTATGTAAATATGTACATATATATATATATATAGTTTGTTTTATCTTACCAAAACTATTTTATATTGAATTTACATAAATTACAGATAAACCAGTAGTAAAACGGATATACATTTTAAACGTTTTATTTAATAATGCCATAACAAAGCTATTTATTAAATGATCGGAAAGTCAAACTCAGTCATGGTAATAAAATTTGAACGAAATTCCTTATTCATGTTGACGTACAGGCAACAAAGAAACAACACTTTGAAAACGGAGTTCGAGCAATTTCAGTGACAATAGAAAGCAATTTACAAATTCACGTGAATCGGCGGTTTTCTGATGTCGAGTTCAACTACGGAAATTACTAGAGTTATTAATAGGGAGTTATCAACGCGAAAAGAACGTGCGCTTTAAAGGCGCTGTCGTGTATCGCATCGCAGACGGACCGCAGCAGTGCTGTGATTAAAGCGGTATTAACTCTAACCGCTAATTAAATCGTTCATGTCCAGATTAATTACAATGGAAAATATGGCAAATACATTAAATGCTGAAAATTTTAACGTACTTCGCACGATATTCTAAAGAAAATAGCGCTTAACACAAATACACGTTCTGATGAGCTTTTGAATATCAATAAATGCAGCAGGTTCTATTTAGAATATTCCAAGAAACTATTATGTATATAATATTCTATTGTTACGTTAACTTAATAATTGACCGAAGACGCAAAGCGAAGCGCTATTATGAACTGCATAATTATATTCCGTCGCTCGCTTGTTGAGATTAAATTATTTAATTTCAAGAAATGAAGAAATAATAGACTACAGTAATATTATACTTATTTTAAATGTTACATTTATTTATGTTGCAGGATTAAATATAATTACAGTTTTCAATCACTTGTCATCATATTTTATTTTACTAACCATGGTATGAGAATCCTAGATTACACAATTTTTAGGAACATATATACATGTTAACATATATACATGTTAATATATACATGTTAATATAATTTTAAAGTAGGAATGAAAGTCAATTGGAGTTATTTAAACTATAAATAGTTACACATCATTAAAAAATTAATCAATTGGCGATGTGTTAACAATTACCTTGTTTTATTATTGTACTAAAACAAATAACGTTTAAAAGGGAAACAGGTGCATTTAAAGACATTTTCACTTTCATAAACGTTTCGAAAGCCTTGAAAAGGGTCGGATGCTGACTTAATAAGGTCGGGTGGATCACTACAAAAATGTTCTTGCCTGAGATATGGCGAAACGCGTTTTTTACGGTTTTCCCTTACTCAATAAAGGAACCCTTTATATGTATTCCTGCTATTCTATTTGGTACCTCAAAGGAGGCCTGTTATGATTTTCATAACTTTTGAGGGTCAGTTTTAGTGTATACTAAACTTATATGTAATATTACTTAGGAAACAAATTTTTCGTTAGATATTTTGTCTCATACTGCTTATTAAATATGAATTAGCTACATTGGCGTCATTATGTATTCGACAATTTAGACACCAAAGTAGAATATTCTGTATAAAGTCATTTCTTTTAATAGTTTACAATTCATTAATATTCTTCATAATTATTTTAGCGCTATAAAGCAATTTCAAGCGAAACTTAGTTAGAGAACTATTTTAATTCATTTTTGTATAAACTTCAATTAAAATACTTTTTATAGCCGGGAGTTTACACAAGTATTTTATTTTAAATCGGTCTGTAGAAAAAGCGAAAAGTATGACGATGCAGTAGTACCTATAGAATTTTCATGAAATTGTAGTTGTAACTACTGTGTAAAAATAAGTATAATTTGTTACGACTATAGATCTTTAATATATAGGTAGACACATAAATGTTGTATTTATTTGTTAAGACGGACGTCAGCAAAATATTATATAATATAATAATTGAGATTTATGTGGCTTGTGTAACACATTATTTTAGAATTGTAAACGTAATATAAAGTCTCTCTTTCAATATCTCGAAATATTTTATAATTTTTGATTTATTTTCAGTCTATTTCTCTGGTTAACCTTCTTTTTTTTGTGTTTTTCTTCTAAGCCACGCAATAGATTTTAATAGGTATGATTTTCACTAATGGAAAGATCGGTAAATGAGTTAGGCTTACGTATTTTATTTGTAAAGTATTTTTTTCAAAATTTTTGAATTATGACGGTGTTGCTTTTCGTAATACAGTTTTTAGTAAAAAATTATAGATCTTAAAGGAATCTATTAAAAGTTCTGGATAGCTTGTATCTATCTCATAAGGTACCTACTTACAACAACTGTTTCTGTTATAGATGAATAAAAACGCTACGATATTTACAATATAAAATATTTAGGACTATATTCGTCAATTAGTTTTTATATTATTATTAAAATTAAATATGTATATTGGTTAGTATAATTAACAAACGATTTTATGGAATATAAAATTTAAACGAATAATTTGAAATATCACAAATGCCAACACGAGCTTTTCCAATTTCTATATTATAGTTTGAATTCGTCTAAAGCAAAATAACATATCATTGCCTGTCGTCAAAATGAAATTTCCAATTTATTTTTATAATAATTCTCATTTGAAAAATTTCAACTTATATATATATATATATATATATATATATATATATATATATATATATATATATATATATATATATATATATATATATATATATATTGTTTTAGTGCCTTAAATAAACACAGCGTAACAACACAGCGCTTTAACGTTTGAATGCTCATATATTTTGTCCTCTATACACTAGTAACAAAGCTGATCTAACTTCGTGCTGTAAGCATTTTACTGAGGTTTTAAATAATGGCATTTACTGTGTGAAAATTATGAATACTTAAATTAGAAATAAATGGAAAGGACATGGACCAAAATTGCCTAGTAGGAAACTTAACTGTGCAAAAAATGTCTTTTGTAATATACGTTTAAAAAAAAGAGATTATTTTTTTAGTATTATGCATATTTCATTTGAACTTTGGAAATAAATTACAATTTTAAATAGTTATGAATTGATTTATTATTTACGTGACGAGTGACGACCCGATTTTCCATAATTGTATTCGATAAATCGTTGATCAAATTAAATCGATTTATATTAAATATAAATATAAATAAATATAAGTAAATAAATATAAATATGTTTAACATACACACACGGTCGTCTGTTCCTAAGGTAGGCAACTTAATGCCTGCAACCCCGGCACAGGCGACGAAAGTGGACACCGTGTGGTTTTAGTGGGTAGACTGCCAGCTTACGGCAGGAGTCCCACATAACCCGGTCGTTCCCCAGCGGCCGGGTATGTGTAAAGCATTTCCACACGTTAAAAAAAACAGTTGACTGATATACATATTTTTTTAAATCAATATACATATAAATAAAACATATATAAATAAATACATATTACACCCAGACTCGGGGCGGGAATCGAACCCACAACCCTGGAGCAGAAAACAGGGCCATTGCCAACTACGCCACGGGCCAGTCAAATCAACATTAACGTTTAAGCATTTTAAAATAATATAATACGTTGAATTGTTTTTTTCTTTAGTACCATACCAAGCAAAAAAGTTTTACACACAAAAAAGTCCCACAAAGCTTTTAAAAAATTGTGAATATATTATGTAAGAATAAAAATAATAATATAACATTTTTTTGTAATTATGTATGTAGATTCGATTTTTGTAATTATATCGATTTTCTTTGGAGTTTGTCTAATGCGCTGTCATTTGCATGAATGATTGAATTGAATGACGAATGTCATTATTGCCATTGGGAATTTGCTTTATCGCATGTTTTTTAGGTTAAAATGTATGAATATAATTCATATTTGTTTTTATTTATATCAGCTTATGTTGAGGAAAGAAAAAAAAATGCCTACCTGTAAGTAATCTGGCGTAAAGATATGGACTATGTATGTTGAGGAAAGAGCCATAAATAGCACGTTGACAATATTATGAGGGTTTATTTGATTTATAAAGAGTTTAGTATAAAAAGGGTAACATTTTGTTAAAGTGTAAAGATCAAAGTGAAACTGGTAAAGTTACTCGTATATTTAGTACAAATTCAAACATGTAATTTTATGTACGTAGACCCGCTGAGTTTCTTTGGCCAGTTCTTCTCAGAGAGAGCTAGGTTAGGGAACTGGTAGTAATATTGACTAAATGAGTTATTTAACCCTAGAGTAATCGCGTCTTTCCGTAGAACGCGAGTGATCGCGTGGGGAGCATTTTGCCGCCCATACTTAATACGATTTTTTTTAGAAAATATGAGTTATATGATTTTATATTTATGTTTAAAGGATAGAGTAAAGCATAAATTATCAGAATGAGAAACATTTATTAAAGTTTTAAACTTAAAATTTGGATAATAATGCTTTGGGAAATATTAGGTAAAAATTATCGGTTTTTTGCAACCTTTTTATAATTATTTATATAAAAGAAATAAAAATTAAAATTAATAGCTAATTTACGCATTTTCACAATCTACAGCCTGTATTTCAGCAAAACAATCATGACACATGTACATGCAATGTTCGTTGCACAGTAACTTTACACATCTATTGCACCCTTTTTTCGTCCTTCTTTTTTTCTTGGACGGACATACTGCACCTATATCTTCCCTACCTGATGGTATATTTTGATGATCCGATGGCACGAATGGGGCGATTTGGTTTCTCAGTTGTTTGTGCAATTTGTTTACGTTGGATCTTCTAATGATATGTTGTCTTGTCATGGCCAGGGCAATTTCTTTCAGAAATTTTCGTATAACTGATCAGTATTTTCTTTGTATATTATCTGACTATTTAAGCCAGAAATGTTCAGAAAAGATAAAAATAATCTCATTGACCATCTGTCCGCGATAACGTCCACGATCACGTCGTAATGACTCCTCGACAGACGCAGGGGATAGTACAGGTGTTACTCGAGATCTCACATCCTTGTCAGATTCTGCCGCTCATAGCTCCATGTCAGTATTATGAACACTATGTTCACATCCCGGTTACTTTCGGAGACTATTTGCGATGAACTATGTGCATCATCTTCATCATCTCCTCTTCAAACCATGCAAGTTTTTGTTTGTCTTGTTTATACATTTCACGCGGCGATTATCTAAAAAGATATAAAATAAACTGAGCCAAACAAAGCCAAAACACAACGCCCAATAAATAATAAAAACAAACTAAAAATCAAAATTGAATACGATATTTAAATCAAAACAATACTATTCGCAATTAAAACGAATAAGATTTCAACTATAATAAAAAACAAGAACCACAAATTTTACTTACGTGAGTAGTCGCGCAGTGAGCAATTTGCCGTTAAACGCGACACACCTACGACAACCTTTGTTTCCTGCAGTTACTCACGCACTGAATTTACTCTAATTTCTAAAGCAAGGAGGTCAGGAACAGGGGGGCAGCTACTAGGACGCTTGACACTGACAAACGCATCGTGTACAAAATAATACAAATATTGTGCCGCGAGCGGCAAAATGCTCATAGCGCGAGCACTCTAGGGTTAACGTCTTTTATTTGATGTATTTATATAGATTCCCCTTATTATGGGCTCCGTCTATCCCCTACACTACATTAACGCTGACACTAACATACGCAAACGGAGGCGAATCTCTAGCTTAATGTTATTAACATTACATTTTAACAAGAATATTTATTAAACGACTTGATAAACTCCGACAGTAGGTTGATCTACCTTCACCAATCCGCAGTGGGCATAACTTAATATACCCTTTTAAAGAATTACGCCTCTCGCGTTTTACACCACCCTTATTAGAGCTATAAATACGCAAGTAACAAAGCTATTTGCTTACTACCTATTTTAGGCTATTGGCGAGGGAATATACTACACAATAAAGTAATAAATATGATTTTTGCGCTAGCTCCTATTTTATTTCTAGTATACAAATATGTTAGTTATGTAAAATTGCTATTACATTACAGTCAGGCGCTACATCCTATTTTGCGTTATTTCCAGCAAGCTCGAAGTTCCTCGACGCTACCAATTGTTGATTTTGAAAGAATATAGCTATCAGAATTCATATTGACAAAATTATGGCTGCACATTAATTTTTTTTACTAGGCAATGCTCCATAGTAAATTCGTCTATGTCGTTTGTCATGTTTATAACTTTTATCTCCACAGTCAACAGGTGTTACAACCTAATTAGCAAATTATGAATATATATATATATATTTATGTACGATCTGATGGAGTCATGTGATACGAACACCATTGGCTCAGGCGCGTAAAAGTATAGTTTATCACTTGATAAACGATTAATGATAATACGAGTACATAAGTAATAAAAACTATATTTTCTCTTAACTAAAAATAATGGTTTGTAAATGTACAAAAAACCCTCCACCCATGTAATGTTGTAAAAAACTCTCGTTACGTATGCTACTTAAAATACTACTCGTAGCTAATTAAAATATTTCAATGGTTTATCTAAAGTAAATATTAGAATTCAAACATGGATGTTTTGTACGATTGTATTTAGCGTGAAATATATTAAATAGAAAATAACTATATCATTTATCGAGGATAAGGGACGGACGAGTGTAAGACTTCATTTTTGTTTATTATAGCAATAATAGAAAAAAGTGTATAAAAATAATCTATTAATATATAAATTATAAATGTCTTAAGTTATATAAGTTCCGTAGGTACCTAATTACGTGTCGTATGAGTAATTAAGTTCGTTGCAAGTAGGTACGTATTTTAGTGTAAAATGTACTTTGTGATGTAATGAAAACTTTAACAGATGTAATAAATTTACATTACTAAAATGTTCATACCAAACACTTTGCTGCGGTATTTATTTGTTTTTTTTTTTTGCAGCATTTTTTAGTATTGTGTAATGATATACTTTAGAAAATTTTGTTGGTAAAACTGTAAGAAGAAACTTACGTTAATGGATGGACTCGTTGGAGGTGTAGATTGATCGTTCGGCCATACTCTTATTGTATTACTATATAAGTTTACCTTTGTAGATTCGCTGTTACGCGTCCAATTTTTTTTTAATCAAGAGCATACAGCATTTCTTTAACATTTTAAATGAGAAGCCATAAACCACTTATTTAATAATAATACGATTAAATATTAAAATTCGATGAAAACTCTTTTCATTAAAAGTATTAAAGGTCACGTTCAAACACTAATTCGTTTCGGTCGTCAAATATATAATTTTATAAAATTTTACTAATGTGTTCTATATGTTACTGATATTATTAAAACGCTTAAATATTTTAAAATTTATCATCATTTTAATATATGTACAATCTACATAAAACATGTAGGAGTAATATTATTTTGACGACGTTACTCTTTCCAAGAATAATACCTACATCTCGTCTGATACACGACAGTACAATTTAAGAAAATGTCCATTTCTTCTCGCTATAGTGTAATAGTTTGTGCAGATGTTAGTAATACTTTTATAAGTCTATATTTATATGCTGGTAAGTAAAGACTACCTACTTGTAATAACTCATGCAACCCTAAAAATAAAGACTGCCTCAATTTCTTAGTGTTAACAGTTGTTGTAAATTCATACGAGCTGGGGAATCAAATTTAACTTTATAAAGAAACCTATATGTTTTGGAAGAAATTTTAAAACATGTATATACACAAAATAACTCAACCATTGGCTTAGATTGGGAGTGAACTTTCCGCTCCAGGGTTATGGGTTCGAATTCCATCTCGAGTCTGGGTAGTAATATCTACTTATATAATTATGTATCTATACATTTATTAACAAAAAAATAAAATTGATTGTCTGTAATACGGTCGATAATTTTACCTGATAACGTCATAAGAAATCATTGAAAAAAAATTGCATACTTTTATGAATTGAATTGAATTATTATCACTGAGTTATCATTATTTTGTATAATACAAAGAATGAGTTAATTCAATCAATTACAATTTTTTTCGATAAATTAACATTTATTTGCCCTCGTTAATTTAAATATGTTATTACTTAAATTATACAGATTAATTACAAGTAATAATGTGCTATTAACAAATATGTTTATTTACAATTTATGTACATGTGTGATATTTAAGATCCTCCAATCTGCGTTATTGTTTTTCATTTACAAGACGAACGCTTAGGCCGATCGTGCCTCTCTATCGCTTGTTCTGCGATCTTGCTCGCGACACGCGACACTTCTTCGTCCGTGCAGCCGGCACTGATGATTTACAAGACGTTATCACGTCAAAAATATATTGATATTTATATCATTCGGCTGTTATCTAAAGTACAGTCATTATGTTGCGTAGATAGATAGATAGATAAACACTTTATTGCACTCACATCAAAGTATATAGAAAATAATGAAATACACAGAAATAAACAAGAAAATGGTGCAAGGGCGGCCTTATCACTAAAAGTGATCTCTTACAGGCAACATTATGAATGGATTAAAATGAAAATTGGAAAGGTGGAAACGGTGCATAAAGTCTATTTTTCGATTTGTGATTTATATAAATGCGCAAACATATACATACATATAAACATACATACATACATACATACATACACACATACATAAATACATACATACATACAAAAATATAAACATACATACATATATATACTAGTGAAATTTCATATAAATTATATGTAAGCTTAAATATGTACTTTTCTTATTTGTTCAAATAGTAGTGTTTGACACGATTTTTAAAAATGCCAACTGATTCAGATTGCCGTATGTACCTGGGTAAAGCGTACTTTAGGAACAGTCGACCATGTGTGTATGTTAAATGTATTTATTTATTTATCGAAATAAATAATCTAATAACCTAATAATAATTTCGTCTAGACGAAATGATAATGAAATTAACAATTTTATTTGTAGTAACAGTTTTGTTGTATTTCTAGCAATAGAATAATATTTTTTTTTTACAAAAAAACAAATATATTATAGAACTAGCGGCCCGCCCCGGCTTCACACGGGTATTTAACTAAAATTTTAAAAATTATAAATTTATATTTTTTATCACCTACACCTGCGTCGATACTGGAAAATATTTTGTAAGAGACGGATTGAGTTGTCAAATCAACTTCAAAGCAAAAGCAACCCCCTTTTAACCCCATTAGGGGATGAATTTTGATAAAATACGAAACTCGTCTTCAATTAATTCTCTGTTAAAGAATATTTTATGCAAAATTTGAAGTAGATTGGACCAAGGAACTACGTTGTCCCATACAAACTTTGCCCCCCATTTTTGCCCCCAAAGGGATAGAATTTCGTAAAATCCGTTGTTAGCTGATCTCTCCTCGGCAAAAGGAATATTCCTACCAAATTTCAAGTCTCTAGGTCTTATAGTTCCAGAGATATTGTGATGAGTGACCTTTCGCTTTTATAAATAACGGACTCGTTAACTGATTTATTATATCTATATCTATACATATAATAAAATGGTAGAAAAGTCAAAACTGTACATTGAATATTTTTTAAAAAGAATACTTGGGGTGTGATCTACAATCGATACCAAAGCCAAAAATATAGTTTTTAGAATTTTTGTCTGTTTGTCTGTTTGTCTGTTTGTCTGTATGTATGTCCGGGATAAACTCAAAAACTACTGCATCGATTTACTTCAAATTTGGCACGAATATTATTAAGAAGTCGGGTCATAACATAGGCTACATATTATCACGCTATCACCTACGGGGAACGAGCAGTGAACCTTTATTTCTTCAACGCATTCTGTAACAGCGTGTAATCTAACGACGCATATTTGAATGTTGTTATTATGTTAATAACCATGCTATAAGCTATCTTCACACTATAAAAATCACGAAATATAAGTAACTTAGGCTGATAAACATAATAAATGTAAGAATGAATGTAATATAAGAAATGAATATAAGTAGTATCAAGACAAGCAGCGCCATCTATCAGATTTTAAAAACATCAAGTCGAATTACATGTGTAAACCCTTTTTGGATATAAATAATTTAAATTTGATCATGTTGGCGAGGTTAATAGTTGTTTACAAAAGTCATAGATGGAGTTGTGCATTTTAATAAAAATTAAAATGCACAACTCCATGATGAGCAAGACAATTTAAAAAATGTGTTTATATAAGTTTTAAGCTGCTTCATCTATGTCTTATAAAATTCATCGAGTTTTTCTGTATGTAATAACAAACAGAACTCAAAAAGAACTGAATAGATGTATAACAAAATTTAAACTCGAAAACGGCACGCTATTGCTGTAAGCAATTTGAGCTAAATAACGAAGAAAGAGGAAAATGAACCATGCCATATATGTTATAAAGATAAGAAATGCTTATGCTTCTCCGGAACCTATTTCCTCAAAAGTTGTGGAACGGGACCCGCCTTAAAGTCATCTCGCTCCACAGACACACCATTGAGGTGGAAATTCTTACGGGTTGTGGCGTCGGCGAAGCAGTATTTATACCACGCATTCCCCTCATTCCTCATAAATTCCCGTTCCAGTTCAATCGCGTACAGTTCCTCGTGAGTGTTTGCTTCGCGATGACCATCAATAAGTCGCAGGGGCAGACACTGAGGGTAGCTGGTTTCGACCTCAGGACGAGCTGCTTCACACGGGCAGCTGTACGTCGCGTCGCTTGCTCCCGCGTCACCAGTCCTGACTCTCTTTACATTTTGGCTGCGGAGAGCCAAACTACTAATGTTGTTTATCGAGAAGTCCTATAAATATGTATTTTTACCCTATTCTGTATTCCTTATTTGTTATTTTCTCCATCCGTTTCAGTCACAACTTATGACTTAATTCAGCAGAATCACCATAAAGTCATTTATTCAAAGCAGGCTAAAAGTAAGCACTTTTTGAAAGTCAATTTTACAAAAGACAGTCTCCCTCTGTTACTGTACTTTCTGTAGATATGAAATGTAAAGAAGAAACGGGTAAATGAATGTTATTTTAAAAGGTATAATCGTAGGTATTTTTGTTGCTGTATAGCGTTCACGCAGACGACGTCGCGGGCAGCAGCTAGTGTAAAGATAATACAGATGAAACATTTGAATTGATTTTTTTATTAATTATTTTTTCATTGATGAATATCATATTTTAATAAGTATTATTCCCGACGAAGACAAATCCAAAAACACAAAAATCATAAAAATCGTTCCACTCGTTCTCGAGTTATAAACGGTGTAACTAACACGACTTTCTTTATATATATAGATTACAACTTAAATAGCTATAACCATCCAACTTTGTACAATACTACAATCAACAAACAAATAACAACCAAATATTTTAACAACAAACAAACAGTCAAGACCGTAGTACCCTAAGGTATTAAATGCAAAAAAAAAAATGCTTTTTTAAATACGGGCGAGTGTCATTCTTTTGGCCGAAGTTTTGGTCAGCGCGATTCAGAAAATTATATAAAATATTCTGCGCCATCTATCGTATAATGGTAGAATATCGTTTTTATATTTAGTGACATTTAACATAATAGTATTATTAATTGAAAATGATGTTTATCTAAAATATTAAAACGATTTCTATTCTTATCCGACATATTTAGTAAACTTTTAAGTTTAACAAAATAATAACTCAAAAATAAGTTTTGTGAGTTTTTAAGATTCGTTAGACCAGATGGCATTGCATGTAGGTACCTATTTCTATTTTCTTAAATATTTATTTTTAAATTTAATTACAATGAAACAAAAACTAAATGATACTGTGAGTTATGTATAATTTTTATGTATTAAAGTTATTTATATTGGTTTTGTACTTTTTACGTGATACGTGCACAAAAAAAGCTAATAAGATATGGCGCTGATTGAAATTAAATCGCACTATTAAAATTTATTCTTAATGATATATAGTGTACTAATAAAATGATGTTTCAACATATTTATTATTTGTATATTTGTATTTGTATAGATGAGAAAAAAAGTGTACATCTCAAAGGCGCCTTTGTCGCCAAATAATTTTTCCATTAAATCTTAGAAACGGTCGTAAATTATAATTTGTATAATCTGTATGTAATAAATATACATTAAAAATTAGTGCTTATATATTTATATACATAAATGTACGTACATAAACATAAACACTTATGTGTTACTAGCTGCTGTCCGCGACTGACGCGATGCGTTGAAGAAATAAAGGTTCACTGCTCGTTCCCCGTTGGTGATAGCGTGATAATATGTAGCCTATATGTTGACCCCAATTTCTTAATAATATTTGTGCCAAATTTGAAGTAAATCTATGCAGTACTTTTTGAGTTTATCCCCGACATACATACAGACAAACTGAAATACAGATAAACAGACAAAAATTCTAAAAACTATATTTTTGGCTTCGGTATCGATTGTAGATCACAACCCAAGTATTCTTTAAAAAAATATTCAATGTACTGTACATTGAATATTTTTTGACTTTGACTTGACTTTCCTACCATTTTATTATATGTAGAGATACTCGCACTTATTATTATGATAATAACATTTTTAATCGTCTATAGACGATTATGTTATTTACATGTTACATCAGTCCGAGTCATTTTTGATATAAAATATTAGAATTTTAAGCGTAACATTCTGTAAAAAAAATAGTGGTGAGAGTAGTCGCCTTAACGCTGGCGTTCGCGGGTTCGATATCCGGTCGGTCCAAATATTTGTATTTGTATAAATACTTAATTCTGGTATATATATTTTTTTTCTTTTGGGGGACTCCTCACCGTGCCTCAGAGAGCATGTAAAGCCGGTTGTTATCATAGACATGTGATACCAATCGTTACTCATGATAGGGAAATTATCCGCCAACCCGCCTTGGAGCATTTCTGTATGGAGAAGAGGCATTCGCCCTGCTGTGGGACGTTTATAGGCTGATTCAGTACTACGTTTTAAAATTTTTAATTTAATCTTCATTTTTTTGTTCATTGTTTTATTGTTAGAACAAAGAGATAAAAATAACTATGTAAAGTGATACGATTACTAATAGTCATTTAAATCTAAAACTATTAAAATAATATACATTTCGAATTGACTATTGAATTATAATATTATTAAGTTACATGGGTATTGTGGGTAGTGTGTTTGCTTATGCTGTGTGTAGATGGTGCTACAACGGCCAATTCGCCGGATACCGGATGAGTCAAGCAAATAGTATACAGTTTATTTGCGGATTTTGCCGTTAGGCAATATAACCACAATCACAATAAACGAGTATTTTATAAAATAATAATAATCATGAAAATGTTAGGTATTTGATAGCGAATTTTACTTTTGTCCTTGCTTATAAAATAATATAATTTGAATGAAAGATATAATAATTTAAATATTTTAAGATCTGTAAAACAGAAATAAATGAATTGTATTATAAATATAGGTATATAATATACACTTATAACATACTTCATTTTTATATTTGTTTTATTTACGCTTGATTTATATAACTTATACTAAAATATATTTTGTTAAATATTGTAATTAAGACGGCTATTTCTTTTTGTCGAAAATGCAAAAAAAAAAAATACATAGTTTAGAAAAAAGGTGCATATATAAACAGATGGTTAGGAGATAGGAGGCGATGCGGCGCGAGTTCGGTTTCCATGTGATTTACATTCGATCCGGTTCCGGTGCAGCTGCGGCGCTTTTTACACATAGCCTTATTATAATCATTGGGTATGACGTTTCGCGTTAAATATTGTGCTCTAAAGTTTGTACGTACATATTTAACTACCCGAGATATTTCGATTAATGATAATATATCGAAAACTTTGTTTCCTCTTATCTGGAAATTAAAGTTTGTAAATATAAGACACGTTGTTACAACAATGAGTAATTACTCATTCTTATTTTAAAATATTTTAACAGATATCCCAATATAAATATTTTAATTAAAACATTGATGTTTAAATTAAATATTTTACAAAGTATGTCACTATTTGAGCGCGGTGTGGTGTACGACATAGCCTTATTTAATATATTATGTGTATTTAAATAGTTACAATTATAAAATAAATTTTAACCACCGTAGACAGTTCAACAACATCTTTACTACAATAAATATGCTCGATAAATATTTACAATAATAAAATAAATACAAGTAAATAGACACAACGTATCAATTATAATAAACAAAAGGGCGGACCATAATAATATATAATTCAGTCTAGTAGTAGTTAAAATATTCAGTCTAACGATTCAAATAGTTTTTTCTACGACTTTAACGACTTCATTTACTTACAATTAATTACTTAAATTTCAAGTAAATTCATTTAAATAGGATACGTGTACCAGAATATACTACTTATGTAAGAATTTCTCTTAAACCATATATAATTTTAAGCACGAAACTTAGCTTGGATTTAACTCATAGCATCCTTTAAGATTCTTGTCTTTCTTTCACAACGCCTTTTCTATTTCCGCATACATGTTTAAAACAAACAAGGAAACTCCATTATTATTAAGCGTAAAAAGTCCAATTTTGAGACTATGATCAGGGATTTTATGGAATCTACTTCCACTGAGAAGCCCTTTGTCTGCTATAGAAGTTAAAATGAGTTCCAAACATATAACCAGCTTAGAAACTCAACAGAACCGAATTCCCTCACAATTCGTAATATGGATAAAATTCTACGAGAGTTGCAAAATATATGTAAAAGATATTTTGAGAACATGAAACCTTATCATTTTATGACATAATTTTTAGTAGTTTAAGCCATGCTCGTGATTTCGTTTTGTGTGTGACCATATAGTTTGTTCGTTGAAAATTTTATATCATAGAATAAAATTTAATACTTATCCATCAATTTAAACTAAGTTTATTGAAAATATAGTTAATTATAAGTATATTGTATCTATACGTACATATATACAGCTACAACAATCACGTAAATTTATATTTAAATTCTATCAATTATTATATATGTACTTTACAAGTAAATGTTATCATATCAATAAAATTTAAAGTTATGTACTTTAGTAAATCAATCAAAGCCTCAGGTTATATTCTTGAAAAAAAAAAATTATAATAGACTTCGTAACTAAAACGTGCAAACATTATTAGTAGGACTGTCACTGTCCCTCCGTCTATCAGTCTGACATATTATGTCTCTTCAGAATCTTAATAGTTACAGGTCTAAAAATTTCACAGTATAGTCATCATTATGATAGTGTTACAGAATAAAATAAAATAAAGATAAAAATATTATAACCTAGTCCAAACAACCAGGTACTGAGTTATGCGTGGTAGAATTGTCAAATGTACACTGAAATAAACAATCTTTCCCCATTTTTGTTTCCTTAAGATTAGTTTTTTAAATCACTATACGTAGAGGCCATTGTTTATCTAAGAGGTAGATAAACAGTACATACAAAAATGATATCAATGATCTTATCAAAATAAACTTTTAGATATTTATTTCACACAAAATCTTTCACTGTCTTAGACGCGTTGAGTTTAGAAGCCCATTAGATTAGTTGGCATTTATGGTCCGTTGATATGAGATCGAACTTCATATTTTATAACTTTTTTCGATAAATATCTATCTAACACATATATTATTCTGAAAAATAATTTAGCAAATACGACCCGATGATGCCTATATTAAAGCGTCGCTTACATCGCCAAATATACGTTAGATGCATAACCATAAAGACATGTTTCTGTGCCGTTTTACTATTACAACAACTGACAATCTTTAAATATATATATTTAAAAAAAAAACTAATTTAATAATAAAAAAGCTTAATTGTAATGGAGCGTAGTAATCAAAATATGAAGAAATAAGACAATAGCTCTTTAATGAAAGCATTATTATAATATGATAAAATAACGAAAATTTTCACTGACAAAGGAATAATAGTGATTTCAATTACAATAAAATACTTTTGGTAATTCAATTAATTTTTCTTGGAAAATTTAGAAATTGAAATTAATTTGTAAAAGCAATTTGAAATATTTTATAATTAAAATGCGAACAACCATTTAATATTTTTATTATTAATAACTTTTTACTTATTAAGATATTTTACAAATATATATATATACATATACATATATAGACATGTTTCTGTGCCGTATATATATATACCGATACCGATATCTACTGCGCTATGGATACCACAACTTAAGCTTGCTCATTTTCATCAAAATTATTATCTTCCTCAACATCGACTGGTACATGACCCTTTTTTTTTTTCTTTATTATCGCTGGGAAATGAATTTAAGCATCCCGCCGCACAAGGTGACGGGTATGTGGGACTCACTGACACGGCAGAACGTGCCAGAATACCTCACTAAAACCCAGCGGTACCCTCATCGTCTAACTGGGGCGCCACGGGATCGCTTTCGCATTCAACCGTGACGCCCCGACGGTTGGCCTGCCTAATGCGGGCTGCCTTCGCCTATAGAGCGCTAGCGGGCACTGTGAGCACTCTGTTGCCATGGTGGCGAGTAGGAAGATGGGGGGTCGAGTTAACTCGGAGGCCCATCGCTGAACGATCGCGGCCTCCCGAGCCAACTTGATATCCAATTTGCCGAGGGCCCAACGCGGAAGTTTGCTCGGGCCCCTCGGAGTATTCTCTGAAGAGGATGGGGTGGAGACCTCGAACCGGATGTAGTTGTGGTCCGACAGGGTCTCCGCCTACTTCTATCACTACTATCCAATCAGTCACTCTGCGCGCGACTGCGGGGCTGGCGAACGACAGGTCCACCACGCAATCGCACGTAGGTCTGGGCTGTTTCCCTGTTCAAGAGAGACAGACGACTGGTACAAGACCCTCTGGCATCTTCCTTAACCTATCGTGTGTCTATTTGTAAATACGTTTTCAGTTTAAAGACTAACATGTAACGGTCACTATTAAAAACCTCAATTACTTAAAAAGGACCTTTAAATTTTGGATCTTATTAAGTCTGGTTTCAATCTGGGTCAATTAATCTAATTTTAAGCTCATCAGTGGTTACCCGTGTTGTAGGCATACCAGTAATAAATAATTAAAAAAAAATGGGCTTACGATTTGAATAAGTTCCGATTTAAATGTTTCAATGACATCTTTTTTGATAACACTTGTATTGTTAGGCTGTCGCCGGCAGTGCAGTATTCAAATGTATTTACTCACTTAACTCCTAAGACCACCAACACTGCTGGCCCTACCAACTACCGCCCCATAACGTGTCTGACTTTCATCTATAAGACACTGATATCAGTTCTGAGTTGCAAGATCTTTCGTCATATTGACAAATTTAATAACTTGCCAGCGGCTCATTGACAATGTTGAGAGTCAGCTTGACAAACGCAACTGTCGGAACATCTCTGGTACCTGGATTGACTATAAGAAGGCATTCGACACTTAGGTTCCTAGAGCTATACAATATCGAGGGTGAAGTTCGAGACTTCCTCGAGGAATGCACCAGGCAATGGAATACGATCCTCTGTCTCCATAGCGAGTGACTGACGGGTACCGATGCTGAGCTCGCTTTGGTTTTGCTTGTCCTTGAACCCTTAAGCACTCTGCTGGAGCGTTCGGGGACAGGCTTTCAGGTCCGGAGAGGAGGGACTAAAATCTCCCACTAGCTCTACATGGATGACCTCAAGCTACTGGCACCTGATACTGCACGCCTTATGGAGTTGCTGAAAATCACTACTGACTTCAGCGGCTCTATCAGGATACAGCTTGGAGTGAATAAGTGTGCAGTCGTGCATTTGGACAGGGACAGGTGACGCAATCGGCGGAAATTAGCCTAGAGATATCCAACTTCAAGACCCTTTGCGGAATGAATGTTACCGGTATCTGGACATATCACAATGCATAGGGAAGCTGGAGGTGGATATGAAACTGGCGGTTTACGAGGCCTTTTTTGATGGCTGACAAGGGTTCTTCGAACCTACTTGTCGGGTGCCAAGAAGGTCCGAGCTTATAACGGCTGGGTAATACCCACGCTCTTGTATACATTTGACGTGCTCAGATAGACTCAGACCGAACTCGATATCCTGGACAGAAGAGTCCGCACGACTATGACTATATTACAGTAAATAGTATTGTGAAAAGATAAAGTATATATTTTTTTATAATTCAGATCTCAATGACGTTATTTACTCAAGTAATGTAGTAAAGTCTTTTTATAATCCTGTCTATTATTTCATCGTACAGCGGACTCAGTTACAAATGTTCAACGTAGCGTAAAACGTAGTACTATTCAAGATAACTAACTAGCTACCTAAGCTCCGCGTTACTTCACAACGTATTATATTTTCAATGTTTAGGGTTAATAGGAAATGTCCGCAGTCTCTATTAATGTAGTTATTATTATTACTTAATCACGTAATTTTCATTATTAGTTTGATTAATTAAAGATGATTTTAAATATTTTTTTATAAATAAATCTATAAATGATTTAATAAAGTTTGATCTGTAAACTTTACTGAATTTATAAATAAAGACATTAAAAAAAGAAAAAAAAAAAAAAAACAAACAAGGTAAGATTCTTGTAAAACATGAATATTAATTACAAAACTAGAATAAGTATTGATTATTAATTACAAAACTATAATAAGTATAATAATAAGTACCTATTGATTATTTTAGAATTTCTTATATTTTTGTACTCATATAGACGAAAGCAACTTCAAAATTCAAGAAGAACAACACTCGTTTTACTTAATAACTAAGGTTGCAAATAAATAAGTTTAGATGGGTCAGCTCGCTTAACAAATATCATAAAAATTAGCAATTTCTTAGCTACATTTCTTTTTCTTACACATTAAAATAATTTATGTTCTACAAAATCAATTTTCATTAAATCAATTATTCGTTTGCTTAGAAAAAAAAGCCTTTCATATTATTACACCATTGGATTGTAATCAAGTTTGTAATTATCTCGTTACTTCTCCTAAATAAATCAAGTAAATAGGTAATCAGGAGTGACATAGAACGGGCGGTTTCCATTTACATTTTAATTAGTTTACAAGTACATACCTGCTATAATTACGAGTGTTTTGAATATTATGCTTTGCTAATAAATAAATGAATTAAAAATAAAACAGAGTAAGGTTAAATTAAAATTTCTAACAGGATTTATTTCAAATTAGATTTTATTTTATTTTGCACATATTAAGTAGATACAACATTAATATCCAATGAGTATAGTACTCGTTCCTTGTTTAAATATAATATATTATTATTTTCGGTATAATTTGATACCTATAACATAAATTTAAATTTAGGTTTATTCTTGTTTAGATTTATCGAGCTGTTTATATACTCTGTCACTATCGTTGAAATAAATTACTTTACGAACGATCTGAAGGTCACTGAATATGAGTTTTCCATTACTTAAGAAAACATAATGCGTGAGTTGCCATTTTCTTTTACAGCCAGCCTAATAATAATATTTTAGCCTAATAATAACATTAAAGTTTAATAATAAAGAAAATATAACATTTCTAAAAATAGTAAAAATTATGAACCTCGGTACAAATGCAGATAGTGGAATAATATTGTATTTCATTAAAACATAAACCTCTTTTATTCCAATATTTTCACGTTACCTTTATTAAGAAACCGTTTAGTTTTTAAAAGAAATATCTTAAAAGATTTGAAAATGGCAAAACGTAAGAATGCTTCATTATATTTTTTCATAATACATATTATGTCCTTACTTATTCCCTAAGTTACAAAACGATAAAATTGAGGATGTCGTCGGAGTATGGCGAGAGTTATTTTAAAATGAGTTCGTCGAGATTCATTAAGGATCTTTATTAAAATTCCACCGCTGACTATATATCTTCCCCATCTTGTGCTTCAGTTTACTCTCGAAGCGAACATTCGCCGTTTTATAAATCTTTAAGTTTACTTTTATTAATACTTTAAATTGAATCCTTAGATTATTCATTACATAATTATAAGTGACTATAAAAACTGCGAAGTGATATTCACGTTCATTTTTATGGTCACTGCTTCACTTTTTCCACGTGTCGTGAATGATGTGTCAAGAACATAAGAGTCTTTCTAACTCAAGTGGAATAATATTTTTTGAGTGTTATATTCTTTCGAATATTTAGAACCTTTGTGACAAATATCAGAAGTTATATAATTAAAATACATTTCATTTTTCTTGAGCTTAGTACATACACATGAAATAAATACGTATTGTTTGACGCCTTAAGCCCTTGAAAATTTTGATTTAAATGTGATTCAGTCATTTTAGGCATTTTAAGCCCCAATCTGCGGAAAAATTCCTAGTGAGCTGAATTTTTGTATACACCTTTATTACTGCGTTGTAACAAAGATGTGAAAAATCGACATTGATATCGTGCTGACTAAAAAAGTTATAAAGGTCAAAAGGTCACGAAAATCATATATATATATATATATATATATATATATATATATATATATATATATATATATATATATATATGATTATATATATACAGGGTTAATTCTAAAACACCAGCAACCTCGCAGGACAAGATAGCTAATATTATGTACAAAAACATTTGTTCTACGACTTTTGACATAACTCAATACATTAATTAAAAATGATTTTTTAAGCTTTTGTTGTACTGCTCTGAAATTTAGAGTCTATGTTTCATTCATTATCGAAAGGATGACGCGACGCTCGGGCGCGCTTGCATAATAATAGTAATAACACTTTCTCTGCCCGATAATTCTAGTTAATAAAATTAATATAAATTGCTTGGTGGGTTTGTGGGCAGTATCATAGTATGTATATCGCAGTGACTTAAGTGAATAATCAAATTTCTGTTTTGTCATGTCCCTGCAATACGTAAACTGAGTCCACAATCCCTTCATACTTTACCAGGCTTAGAACTGGCTATATTAAACGATAAAAAACAAATAAATCGTATGTATAGGAGGGCAACACATCTGCATAGCCTCCAGAGGTTACAGCACAACCAGTTGTGCGGTAGACATCCGGTACCTAGTCATCAAAAGGCTTCGACTGTCCGTATGCCCGCCAATACTATAAAAATGTAGGTATGTAGATTAGGTATCTGAATTCTGAACATAAAAAAATATGTGAAAATTATTAACGTAGGTAATTATTCTTTAACGTTTACTAAAGTCTAATTAAACCAATTTAATATCAAATATTGGTAGCTAGGTATTATTCACTTTTTATTGTTAAATACAGGCGGGCATAAGTATTTCAAAAGTGAAATCAACGTATTTACAATAATTAAAAAATTAAAAATAATTGACAATAAAATAATATTTACAAACGAAATATTACCTCTAAGGTTAAAGTAACGCGCATGTCGGTGCGTATCGCGCAGATAGCGTTCAAAATAGTCACCATCCCAACGAACACACAGACAACACCTAAAAATCAGCTGTTCACTAACACGTGCTAACACTTCCGAATTAGTTTTAATTTGATTGAACGCACAAATTATTTTAGTTAACCGAACCAGTTACAAAAATTTACTCGTGCTAGTTTGTCAGATTCGGTGAGTTGACATTGTCTCACGGCTCGGTGTAGGTAAGTTCGAATATCTAGCTGCATATTGCCGACAGGCTTCCGACACATTGTCATCACACCTAGCCAGTATCCTCACCATTTCCGTGTATTCGACATTAGAATAGCGGCGGTACCATGGTTATAAAATAACTTTAGTACAGGTACAATACATCGATCGATACGAATAAAATAAATACGAGTAGCACACAAAATCATATGACGCGCGCGCATCAAAGTCGCCCGCCGCCTAGTCTTGGGTAGTTCGCGAACGACCTAGGTGGGAAGAGCGCTCCTTTAGGTGAACTATGCGAACTAGTTCATTGAAAATCTTGCTCTTAGTTCTTTTCAGTTCTTTTTATATTTCTGTTAGAGTCCACTTTACTAGACAGTGGCGCTATGTGACCAACCGAGTTATTTACTTTTACTAAATAAAAAATAAAAAATTTCATATTACATAAATGGATGTGTAAAATTTTCATGTAATACTTTGTATTTTTTAAATAACAATAAACAAAACTTACAATAATCATAACTATATTTTTTTCTTTATTTATTGTTCTTACTAAATTATTTCAAAAAAAGAACTAATGAACTAATAGAGCGAACTAGTTCATCCTTGGATTATGAACTAAATTGAGCGCTCTCTGTAGTGACCGGTTAGGCCCAAGCCTACCGCCGCCGACTGCCGCGGCTGGCTAAATAGGTCAAGTTCAAAGGCGCTAGCGCCGCCCCGTTCCTACCTTTCCCCTCACATTAGTACGTGGTCGTTATTTACCTAATCTTTGGGACGCGCGTAGAGTTTATTGCATTCACGCGTAAAATTAAATTAATATTTATTTTTGTATGAAAATAAAATCTAACAAATTAACAAAAGTGGTAGAACAAATGTTGTTGTACATAATGTTAGCTATCTTGTCCTGCGAGGTTGCTGGTGTTTTAGAATTAACCCTGTATATATATATATATATATATATGCTAGCTACCTATTACTCTATATATACATATATAGAGCCGTGTCCGTTTGCAAGGGTCAAACAGTGTGTGTGTGTGGAGTGACAGCGACATCCATAAACACCCGCTACATCATAGGCTTAGCAGTCATCAAGTCATCGGCGTAAAGGTGGTAGTGACATTTTAAAGAAGATGTAATTGAATTATAAAAGGGAAAATAATAAAGGAGATAATATATCGCCGTGAGGAACACCAGTAACTACATCGTACCACTCCGAGTTACCCTAATCGATACGAATAGGCTGCCTGCGACCTCGAAAATATGAGGAGAACCACTTGATAGCAGGAGCCGAGATACAGTAACGATGCATGCACATGTTTGTATAAATGTATGTAATGTATTTTTTTTTCTTATTTTTTTTTCATCAACTTCTCTCGAGACTCTGTGGCTTAGAATTTGCACCTCGTGTTTATTATCGTCTTGAGTTCGTATAAATAACTGAAATTCGAAGTGCGATGCTCCGCGATGCGATTTCTATTCTGGTTTCTAGTTTCTTCGTACCGTGACATTGAGGTTGAGGCTATTGTATACGACTTCAATATAGATACATTATTGGTTGACGAAAGGATGTCGTGATTGATGTCTTTCGTTAATTAATAATATCGAAACCACCGGTCGGTTGCCGTGTTTTACGAAAGCTATACTTATTACAATAACCAAAATCGTGCGCCACTGCAGTATTGGACAAAGTGTGAATTATGTTAATAATATTGTCACATGGACCGTTTAAATGTAATGTATGTAAGCTAAAAATTGGAATTGCCCCCAACTCTCCCCTTATTGACATTTATTGTCATTACTTTTATTATTTTTATTATAATATATCATTTCTGAATATGTGATAATCGACTGAATACTTATAAATAAATAAATATAAAACTAATAAGGGTACCGTGTATCATAATCGTGATGTCATATGTAATATATAATCATATAACAATTTTATCTTTCCATGTTTATATAATATATTTTTTGATATGGCTGAATTTTAATCTATATTTATAAAAAATATTGGAACATATTTCATAATTGATATCGAAGGAACAAAACAACAACTTTCCCTTTGTCTGTATCTAGGCTGCGCATCACACTAAAACTGCTGAATATATTTAAGTGACACATGGAGAGATTTTGATACTTTCTATAACAATTATTTTTATTTATTTTTACTCTTTATGCGATTCATTAAGATTTCCCTGGGTGAGGGGATAAATTTAAAATTTATTATAACGGGTAAAGCTTATATATCAATAAAAGCATATTAGTTGCATGAGAAATCCTATTTGAGGTAGGCAAAAAAATATCACGCTATAACTCGCAAGAGCGGAGCAGTAATTATAAAACGTGGGTGAACCCGCACAAGTTGTCTAGGTACTTAGACCCAACTTTCAGGATGTACCTAGATATCTCGAGAATACGATGTTTTACATTATTATTCTACATGAGACTTACTACAGTTTCATTTAAGGAGAAGAGAAGGGCGAACATTAGAGATGTAGGCGGAATTAAGGCGTAGCAAGCAACAGAGACGATTAACTAGCTCGTTATAGTTTGTTATTATTTTTGTTTTATCTCGTCGCTTAGTAAGTAAAGTAAGAAAGTAGTTAAGTTATCATAAATATTTTCTTCGTATCAGAAGCTCATACTTCGAAATCATATAATAAATGCAATTTTATTTTCTAACAATATAGGTAATGGAGGTGAGAATGACCATGATGAAATTATACAACATGATTACTTAATCAAAAGTTTTCTATGCGGGCTGAAATTTAGGTCAATTGTTAAAGAATTGGGCAATTGTTGCCGTCAAATTGTAAATCAAAGCGAATCTGCCTTTGAAAAAGGATTCATGAACTGCAAGTTCAGTACAGAATATTATTACTAAATTGTTTTTAGCATTAGCTTCGAAAGAATTATCTGTAATTATTAATATCTTACGCACTACGGCTATGTTGACATAAACAGTCAATCGCGTGATTACAGTGTGATTATCGTATATTTCTTAATTTTATTTTATTGCCCGGTAACTATTAATCATACTAATATTACAAATGTGAAATGTAAGTTTGTTTGTTACGCTTTCACATGAAAACTACTTAACTGATCATCACGAAACTTTGTACACATATTATTGGAGATATTAGAAATAACAGGAAACTTTTTTTTTGGTCGCGATAACCGACATCCACGCAGGCCAAGCCGCGGGTCGAAGCTAGTAATATAATAATAATAATATAATGTACAACAATTGTCGTTGAGATTAAAAACTGAAAATAAGCTGAAAGATACGAATTAAGTCTGTTGTATTATTTTTTTCCACTAATGTGACTTTTTTCCACACTAAGTTTGAAACAATAAAAAAACATTTATTTTTTATTAACGCCGTTTACTCATACGTATATAATATCACATGATAGCAAAGTTCATATCTCGCAGTTAGTCTTGAAAATGTTTTTAGTCTAACATATGCACTAGTCCTAACACTCGTCCTCTAGTGCACTACGTGTCTAGTTTCTAAAGGATTCTTAAAGCATCTTGACTGCACTTTGTACTGAGAATGTCCGATACATATCTTTAAGAACAGTATGGATGCATTGCTATCTTTTTACTAGTTTTTAGAAATGCATCTGTTTTTTTCTCTTCCAAATTCTAATGTGTTTTACAAGCTACCTTATGTTCAAAATGTTCAATATATTTTCAAATTATTATTAATAAATTAGCTTTGATAATACAAAATACTATTATATTCGTTAAAAATTTAAAAATATCTAAGGTTGTCATAAAATATATTTTTTGTCTAAGATATAAAAATAAGACTATGTCATGACATTTATATTAGAATTAAAAATGATATAAAATTAAAAGTGTGGGTATTTTCATTTTATAAGTATTGGGAATATTTTCGTTTAATAAATTAATATTATTATAATTTAATAAATTCAATTTATTCGGTTACTTAATTGATCTAAGAGAAATTATTATTTTTATTTTTTGTTTTTACACAGAAATGAATAAATTTGATTCAATTTAGGAATGTTTATTATAAAATAGGAAATTAATAGTATTTTTGTGACAATTTTATTCAGATATACCCAGTAAATCTTTGTGTAACTTCAATAAATTATTTCTGTAATTTAAAAGCTTCAAAAGTATAATTTCGTTTAACCAAAAAATGTAAAAAAAAAAGAAAAAAATTAAAGAAAAAATGTCATAAGTAGAGGTGTGTGTTAAATAATAATTGTTTGTCAATTGTAATGAATTCAAGAGAATTAGGCTCTCTATTATTTATTTACTTATTATTTTTTTTAATAAATGCAGATATATCTTTTTATTGCAGAAATATTGGCGTCCGTTATTATTTTTTTTTTATATTAGTCTAAGCAACGGCTGAAAAATATATTACCAAAATAACTTTTATGGTTGGTGTTTATAATTTATATATTCTTTCTTTTTCTGACCAGAGCTTAATAGAGAAATTATAATTTTTATCCGACTGCGCCAGAAGGAGGGTTATGTTTTTCGAGAGTATGTATGTATGTATAATTGTTTGGCACGCTCTTTGGTCTGAACGGCTCGATGGATTTTAGCTTGAGAGGTGTCATTAGGTTCGTTTACTGTGAGAATGACACTGGATATATAAAAAAAAAATGGCGGATTTTTCGCGCCAAATTAATTTTATTTCCAAATTACACAGCAATACAGTCGGGTGTTTTTAGTTTTTTAATTAATAAGTTGTAATATAAATAAACCCTCTTTGATAATTGTGTTCATTTTTATTAGCAGTTTTTATATATAGTGTATTCAAAGTGACCAAATTAGTAGAGAGTACCTATTTTTGGTAGATAGAACCAGGCTTCTCTAATTGAAACTGATCACCGTGAATTTGATATTTTTGCTTTAAACTTCACTAATGGCCGGTCCGGCTGAGTAAGTTTTGTGACAATGCTTTTGCGTTTTGAATAATAACTCTATTTTCATTAGTCTTGTTAATATATATATAGTAATAACTTACATAAGTTTTTTTAATGTATCATAAACTTAGGTAAAGAAGTTAATTACAATTAACTTTCTTACATATTATATTTAAAAGAAAAATAAAAATATATAAGTATAGTTCATATTAGCGTTACAATTTAGAGTTAATTTTGTTATGCATTTTTATTTTGATCTGTACTGTTGAATTAAAAGAATTAGAACTAAAATTGCCGCACTTCAAGACAACTCCTTTATCGTTTTTTTTTGTTTGTTGAATCATGTTTAACTCTTCGGATCTGAACCTATGAACGTCTCGGTCGATACACGTAATTCTTCTACAAACATGGTCATCGTAGCCATACAAAATTTTAAGTTTAGTTGTAATATTATCTTATTAAACGTTATTCACTCACAATGATCAGAAAAACACATCCTCACTCTTTTATAATTTAACAAAATAAATCATCACACATTTATGGGATTTAGTGCTCAAATGTAATCGAAAAATCCGAAAACATTTTAAATCTTACGTGAACATGATATAGATTTTCTGACGCGATCTGTCAAATCGTCAACGTGACATAACACGTCAGTGCACAAAAACAATAAATTCACCGATGTGGTACAAAATCACCTGAATTCTAATGTTCTAATTTTGCTCTCGTTGAATTCAGCTATCTGTATTATTATAAGATTGTTAAACCTTTTATTTAAAGTACCTTTAAAATTACGTTTTGTAATAATACAATTTAAAAAAATGATAAAGAATGTCTCGAAACGGAACTCAATTATAGTTCCATCTTCCGCGATATAATAAGCTCTTAAGCAATAGATGATGAATATTATGACAGTATTAATATTATATGAAGATATTAATGTCATATGCAGATATATAGAAGAGGCCTTTGTCCAGCGCTCGTAGGGAACTTGTCGCTGCAGAGTGTCATCATCGCGATGCTCGGCGACGACGAGACCTGGAAGGCGATGGTCTCCTTCTGCATGACAGTAATGTCCCAGAAGGTGGCCGAAGAGCGGGTGAGAGAGGAGGCCGCCGATGCAGCCTCTCTCCGCAGGCGACGAACAGGGGTGCATAGGAGGCGCTACTTAATGCGCCTTCAGTAACGCCCCTATGCCCGTGTCGGGCCGGGATGGGAACCCGATCCTTTTGCTAGAGACGGCGTCGTCGGGACTGTTCAGAGGTAAACCGGACAGTTCACATAGAGGAGAAGTCTGGCCTTTTTGCCAAGGCCAAGCTGTCGCTGGAGGGATCCTTGGTACCGGAGAAGGTTCGAGCGTCATGACCATTCACGAGGCGCGGGGTCGGACGAGCGAGGAGGTCATTGTCATCCAAACGAGGGCTAAGAGGCTGCGAATACACAATAGCGTTTCGCATGCGGTGGTCGCGGTGAGTAGGCACACCAAGACCTGTGTCTACTACGCCGACGACAAGGATGACGCAATCGGCCGATTCGTGGGGAGGGCGGCGGAGGCCACTACAAAAGAAATCCTCGAGCACACCCTCAAGATAGCAATTCATCATAGAGACACAGCAGTCATTGAGGATGTGCTCGCACAGCTGGGGGCTGTGCTGATTAAGATAAACCGATAAAACATATTGGTGGGTGTGAAATTATAGAGTACCAAAATAGGAGAATTATAAATAATGTAATATATATAAATATATATAAATGGAATAATACTCTATAGAATCGAATACCACTAGATATAATAAATGCATGTAGATATAGTATTGAAAAAAAAATGTATATATATTAGGATAAAAGTGGTCAGTTTGGACTCTCGTCTCAGGGACTAGAGATATTAAGTCTAGTTTTAAGTACTTATTTACTTTTGCTGTGTTAAAACGTCTGTGTGTAACAATAAAATATATGAAAAGAAAAGGGTATAGACGTATGTAAGCCTGTAGATGTGATACAATAATATAAAAATGTTAATTTCTAACTGTGATGTCGATAAAGTATTAATTTAAATGATATAATGTTAAGTGCTATTTTAATTTATATTAAGTATCCAATGTAACATTTTTTGAATTAATTGATAAATAATTGAAGCTAATAGTTTCACAAATATTTCTTGATACCTAAAAAGTTTTTTGAGTTAGGAGGTAAACAAATGTTATCACCGTCATATTTATATTTTAAATATCTGTAATTTCCTTGTAAATCGTTTTGATCTTTTACAAGGCTTAGTCACAAAAATTTTGTAGTTCGTACAAACTGCTTACATAATTATTATAAACATAATTATGTATACATATAATATAAGATTTGACTGGCCCGTTAGCGCAGTTGGCAGTAACCCTTCTTTCTACTTCATGGTTGCGGGTTCGATTCTCGCCCCGATTTCGGATATAATATATATTTATTTATATTTGTAGCCTAACCCATATCGGCTGTTACCTAAAACACAGGCAATAAGTTATTTTCTAATTATAAATGTTCAACGAATATATAGACTTTTATACTATTTATCGATTATCCATATTCTTAATTTCTTCTTATAAATTAGTCATAACCGATATATACACGTATAAAAAAATGAGGAAGCAAATTATTTAAAGAATCGTTTTCTTTCAATATTGACTTTCTTTGAGAGTTTCTTTGATGTTTTTTTCTTATAAGTAATATTGTTTAACTTTCACTCCATATTGCGACTTAATAAGAATTATATAAGATTTTAAATTACCAAGGTTATTTTTATTACTAAAATTATTTAAAAAAGGGATGCTGTGATGTGTTCTTTAAATTAATAACCGTACGCTTCGTCAGTCCAACATAAGGATTGACTACTTGGACACTTCTAATGCCATCAACATCTACCTGCAAACTTCAGTCTCGGGAACAAGACATTCGTAGATAATGTCGAAATATCGAGTTCCGCAAAATAATAATAATAAAAAAACATGGTAAATATCCCGTTTTAAATAATTTTAATTAGAATTACATTTTAGATGAAGGTTTTTTTTTATTTTTTTTTATTTTAGTTTATCTATTTTCTTTTTAAAACATAATACGTGTTTTACATTGATTTAAGTCAGAAAACCAATTACAGAACACGAAATATAAGCTATCTATAAGCTATAAACAGGTAACTTTAAGAAAACTGATTTACATCTTCTTGTACCATTATCTGTAAATTATCCCTCTTTCTTGTTTCCTTAAAAAGTTGAAAGCCAATAATTATATCTAAAAATTCGATTAACAATAAATTCTTTTACTAATAAATAATTACTGATTACTATTAATAACATTATAAAAGGAATGAGTTTTTTTTTTTTTTTTTTTTTTTTTTTTTTTTTTTTTTTTTTTTTTTAATCGATACATTTAGTAGTAAGTTGATTTCAATTATTCTTTTTCAATTACAAAGCTATATAATATAACAACAGCATAGGCTATAGAATATTGCATTATGACACATAGTAGGATAATAGTCGCCATAACATTGCCCTCAAAATTGGTAAAGCTGCGTATAAAGTCTAGTTGTAATAATACATACTGAGTTGTATGGACATAATTATAAACGGCTATGTGGACCATTATGACAGAGTAGGTATTTAGGTAGATCATTTACGTATAAAATAAAATCATATATACGTTATTTTTTTTAATTGAAAAAAGTATAGAAAACAATAGAATTAAGCTTTTGTTCGATATTAGGACTCAGTATAAAAGTTCGTGCAAAGATGTATTAAGAATGAGATTGAACTTTCACTTAAAACGTTGTCGGATTGAAGGAACCTGTCACTAAATGGATATTTATACAAGCTTTGCCCTCTACCTGAGCTTGTGTGTACATCGTCTCATCGTCCCTTGCTTTTTTTATTAAATAAGATGTCTAAAAAATTGATAATTTCAAGGATTTTACTTGTTTTAAGATCAGTCATTAAAATTTATTTATATAATGTATTTTAAGATATATATGTATCGTATAGATTTTAAGAGTGCGCGTTACCTGTGGTCATGTATTAACTGAAATTAATTTGAATTTACAGTTACAGTTCAGTAAATACAACAATTTTCACATTTAAACATTTAAATAGAAATTATTAAATGAAAATACTCAGATATTTTATTTTTAATGGAAATATAAAGGTATCCTCTTCCCGTCTAGACGGTTGGTATTATGACACTCTAGTGATATAAGTAAGTTCCAGTTACCGCTCGTTTTGTTGAACAAGTGAATGTCATTATGGTTCAGTAACGTAAGCTCGGTACGAAAATGTAAATGTTCTTTATTGGCATCTTAAATGGCACTTAGTATAATATTATTACTTTTATAAATAACTATTACGATTACAATAGTATTAATTTGAACAAACTCATTTTCCATAGCCATTTCCTCTTTTAACTCACATTTTGTTATATTTCTAAAAGTTATTAATACTTTAATGCATTTTGTTTTTCTAAGGTTCTGGTGTTTTTGTTCTCTTCTCACTTCTATAACCTTTCCTCATATATTTATTTTAAATTAAGTATAAGAAAAAATAATTTAAACAAATAATAAAGAAACTTAGATTTAATAATTTTAAGTAAAAATTTAATTTTAAATATTTACTTAATATTATTAAATCTAATTAAATACAATCTAATAAAAACTAAAATCCATTTTTAGGGTGGCATGAGATTATCCTTTCGCCTGGCTAGCGAGTTCTATCGTGTCAAAGGAGAACCGTATAATAACTTGGTATGTGATCTGGTTCGACCTAACCCAGCTCCTTTTGTCCCAATATATATCCTCCCTTGTGTATTGTAGCTCCATCAGCCTTAGGTTCTACGCCAGCAGTGCATCATTCTGTGTGGTGGAGCGCGTCATGCTGTTGTGGGGTCCAGGGAAACCCAGTAAAACGGTTCAATGCTAGCCGCCTGATGGTTAAGCAATGAGCTCTAACTGACTAGTGCTTCATTTTTTACAATTATAATTTCGTTAATAATATACACATGTACCTATATATGTCACTAATAAGGAGGACATTATACAGAATGAATGGTGAGTTACTATCAATATTTAAGGAGAATATCCGCTACATCATTCTTATTCGAATTATGTAAAAATATGACATAAATATTAATAAACTTCTAAGTAAAGTTACTCAACAGTTATCTTTTTTTATTTTTTTATTTATTATTAAAGAGAAAAAACATTTATTTTATTTAATTTTTCTGCCAAACTGTTGGCCAGTTTGTCGGTAGTATACAAAATCAGTTCTCGTTTCTTTAAAAACATTTATAACAATGGACTACATAACTACAGTCAATTAAACAATAAAAATAATGTAACAATAACAACAACAATAGAGATAGTGATACACCAAGCGACTAGCAAAAAATACTCTATTTTAATGGCGAAACAACTAGTATCTTATTAAGTTATAAGCAAGCATGATCCCATCCCCCTAAATACTTTAATCCTGGCTTAGGATAGGCAAAAATACTAAGATATTTTACTCGTTTAAGTAACGAATTTCTTGACTAGCAAAAGATGTGAACTTTGGAAATTTTTAGATGTGAATAAGCTGCACAGTACCACACCTGTACACGCGCCGCCAAAAAATGGGCTTAAAATTAATGATATTTTTTTCCAAGTATTAAATTATAGTGAAATAATTATTCATTATTAATTATTTATATACGACTCATATCATTACGGGTCTTTTCGTCAAATACTATCGAAAATTAGAATACTCGGTATGGTATAAAAATACTAAGAATTGTTTGGCTTTTGTCTATTTGTTTTGAAATAATAAGTTGTTAATACTCGCCACACTTGGCAGGCGGGTTAGAGAGCGCAGTGAGTTGTGGTAGAATATGTTGACGCTGCTGCCTATCACACTTCTGGTTGGAGTACCATTGTTCGCATCATAGTCATAGCCTTAGTCGCCTTTTAGGACACCTCGTCAAGAAAGAGGTCGGGACTTTTTCTCTGCTGGTCACCGCAGGGCACATTATCCACATTGTGTTCTTAGTAGTATAGATACATGAATACATATAAACAAATTTCATATAGTCGAATAACATAACCCTTATTCGGTAGTCAAAAATAGTTCACTAATGCAATTTATTCCCTAATTACAATATTTTGTACGCATACTCGTAATACTCAATGTATGAAATGATGTTACTAAAGCACAAAATCCAGTAACCCGTCATGTCTACATGAAACCATTCATGATATACTGTAATGTAGTTAGCCAACCAAATATAAGGACAAACGCGTACCCTTTCATCTCAAAATTATTACCAAGAAGATATGAAAGGGAACATAAGTACGATTTTGTGTGTAATAACATACTGCTCACGACTATGCCCCGATAGGTACGGAAATATGGATTACCTTGGAATATTAAATATTATATTCGTTATTCCACTCGAATGGAGTATTATATATATATATATATATATATATATATATATATATATATATATAGCTTAATCCACCAAGCTGCTCCACTGTGGGTTGGCGGATAATTTCCCTACCATGAGTAACGATCGTTATCAAGTTGTTATCATAACGATTGTTATGATAACAACCGGGACTGAAGGTTTTACGTGCTCTCCGAGGTACGGTGGAGAAACCCACAAGGACCCACAAGGACATACAACAAGATCGGAAGCAAATATTAGTTTAAATACATATATCTGTCCCGAGCGGGAATCGGACCCGCGACAGTGGACGCGCGGCGTTGAGGCGATGACTCGCACCGCTACACCAGAACGGTCGTAACGGTCGTATTTTCGTATGTAATATAAAAATTTACACAAGTGGTTGCAGTGTATATTGATTCAAAATATTTTCATGGACATCACTATATATATATATATATATACATTTATAGTTAAGACACAAAAAATAAGTTTTCCTTACCCAAAAACATTTGTAATACCAGATAAGCCACGACTCCATTGTTGACTAAAATAATTAAGGGGTGTGTCAGAGATCTAAGAATGTTGGAAGGGGTATCTTGGTTCAGTTCTTTACCTCACTGTTACCACCACCATCACTATTACGTTAATATAGATATTAATATACGTCGATTTCCTATGAAACTTTTATATGGCCTTGCTCGAACCAATATCGTATACCGAGCTGTAATCAATTCGCGTCTAGTCCAATATAATTTTTTATTTCTATTCTTATAATAACTTTAACAGATCCAATTCCTTACATTGAAGATATTTTGAAAATTATTTTGAAGTGCATTCTATAATTAATACTGAAGCCAAAAATGTTTTATTTTTATTTTTTATATTATCTGTTTGTCTGTCTATTTATTTATCTGTCTATATCTTGGCAGCCCATCATGCTAAAACTACTGAATAAATTAAAATGAAACTAGGCTCTGTCGAGCTAATACCTGGAGGTAGGACACTAGATGCTTTTTATACCAAATTACAGCAGGGTTCTTGCAATTAATTAACACATATTGCGATTTCATTCATTCTTCTTTTATTGGAAATGATATACCTTAAAGATTGTTTAGTGAATATTTCTTGGTCCTTGGTTTGTTAGTTCAGAAATTACAAATATTATAATCGTCAGTATTATAATTATCATATCATAATATCATGTATCAACCTTGTCAACCTTGTCCTGTAATGTCAAATATTCAGCTTTTTTGTCCCTTTTTTATGTCTATTCGAATAAAAATTGATTTTTTTAAGTTTAAAAAGGAACAAAAATTGTATTAAACTTATACAAGACCTTTCTCAGTGGCTTATAAAATATGAAATTGATGAAGTCAGATTAAAGGAACAAGGACGTGAGGGTACCTAAGTATTTTTAAGTGTTTTATTGGATTTGCACAATTTTTTCAGATAAAAGCATTTTGTGCGGTTTTTTTTTTATTATTTTGATTACATAGGTCATAATTTCTACTATAAATAAATACTGATACTGTTTTCTTGGAGAATCCGTAAACGTAATAAATATGTGCAAAAATTGCGAATACAGGGAATATGACAACCAAGTAATCACAATTCTATTTTAGGTCTACCGAAAAACTTCGAAATGAATAGATATTGTACAATATTTTACCGTATTTATTAAAGAGCACGCTACGTTTGATGGAAACTTATAAACAAATATGTGGTTTATATGAAAAATCATTTAGTATATTTTTATGAAAATATTAATCGAGGCTTATAATGTTAACCAGGGATGATCGTAAAATTAAAAAAATGTATAGTGTTTATAAACAGTATAGATTAAATATTATAGCTAAATATAAAACACTTTATTAGAACACTGTGTTATTAATAACTATAAAAGTCATCATGAAAAAATTGTGGAAATGGCTCAGTAGTGAGTCATAACCAAAATTCGCGGAATTTAATCCGGGTTGTACAGATATAAGTGCACTTTTGTATTCAAAATTTATACCATGCTTCATATTGACGGAAGACATCATGAGTAAATTTACATCTTTTGGAAGAAATACTAATCCGCAGTGTTACAGATTGAACTCTCTATCTTTGTCCTAAAAAAGGGACAGAAACTTTGTAATGTGTCACTGAGGAATGTATCCAGTTTTTACTAAATTGTAAGCGACAAACGTCGCGTTCAATCCGGTTCCATTAATAATAAATGACATTCTACAAGCGATAGAGACAAAAGGCATCGCCGGCCATTTAACATGTCGCTTCCGAAGGCGAAGGGCCCAATAATTGGATTCATTGCCGAACAGAAATTATTGCTGCTATCCATTGCCAGCGACGTATTGACGACGACTTGCGAGATATTGGAATACTAATGTCTTTTACTTATTCTATTAACGATTTGCTATTGGGGCGAAATGTTCTATTTATAAAGATTTATGATAATGTAGACTATATATTGCTATCGTTTCTCGATTAATTTGCATTGCTTCTCGGAAATATGTGTATTACTCTGGGGCTTAATAAAAATCCTCATTATTATAATGAATAAAAATTATAAGTTTAACTTGAACCTTCGATTTAAGCCACTTATTTTAATATCACTTAAGATATATATTCTACTAACATTATCAAACAATAGTTCGTTATACCATTAGATTATGAAACGACCAATGAGGTAAAGTCTGACAATATAAGACGTCTGCGACATTACGCACTGTCTAGACAGCATGGCTAGGTGTGACATATAGACGGGTCGCTTGTAGGGTTCATGAGACGTCGTGAAGGAGTGATGTTTTGTTCTCTTATATTTACGCGAATTTTATTCATTTAATTAAAAGTCTAAAAACGGATTTTATCGCGTTTATTTAAATTTACTGTTTAACAATATTTAATTTAAATTATTTCCCGACGTTTCGGACCCTTTACAGCGTCCATGATCTCGGGGGACTGAGGTGGTGGGTGTCCGAAACGTCGGGAAATAATTTAAATTAAATATTGTTAAACAGTAAATTTAAATAAACGCGATAAAATCCGTTTTTAGACTTTTAATTAAATGAGTGATGTTTTGTTAATTAACGACCCAAAAAAGATATTTTTTTCTCTTGTATAATAAATATAAGCGATACTTTAAATTACCTCCAGAAAATTTTAAGGAGATTAAATTTTTTCGTGTATGAAAGTAACATGTAAAATTATGTTTTTTTGAAAGTACTATGAAATCCTTCAGATTCGTTATTTTATTTTTTAAAGTATAAAATATTATATATAAATAAAAAATATAAATATGTTTGATGTCAAAGTTTTTGTGGTGTTCTATAATTGATTTATTAAAAAAAAATAAGTTTATGTATTTTTTTTTAATTGATAAATATGATAGATGTGTTCAAGTATTTTTGGAAATTTCACCGCGTAGGAGATTAAATGGAGAGTAAAAGCTTTGGTAAGTGTTCTGCTATTTTATAGCTCAAATCATATAACTTTATTTTTGGTATAAGTTTATTTTGGTTTTCTATTTTTTTTTTTTTTTTTTTATAAATATGATAGATATTATGTTCCAGTATTTTTGGTAATTTCACTGCGTAGGAGATTAAATGGAGAGTCAAAGCTTTGGTGAGTGTTCTGCTATTTTAAAGCTCAAATTATATAACTTTATTTTTGGTGTTTTGATTCGATATACTTGTAATTTCATATTAAATGAAGTGAAGGTTCAGGTTCTACACTGAAATTTTGTGGAGGTTTCTCTCCTTTTTGAAACTAAAACAACAAATGAACAAAAAAAAAAAAAACAAACAACATTGAATTACATTTTTGAGCTTCTGGTTTAAAGTACATAGTTACTTATTTTTAATTTTTTCCACTGTTAAATGGAATTTAATGCTAAATGGAATATGGGAGTTCTACACTAAAAACTTTTCAATAGATAGAGTTTGTAAATTGACGGCTTAACTACGAGTATAATAAAAAATGATTTCAGATATTTTCGCCAAATAAACGTATTGAAAAAACATCAACACAAAAAGTTGAAACGGGAAAGTCGCAATATTAATAGGCAACAAGTATCGCATGGAGTGGATTCTCTTTGATATACGTGGTTCAAAGAGTCTGCGCTGTCATTAGAAAAATTAAAAGAAATTTATTTTTGATTTGAAAAATTAAATTATTTCATTTTATATATTTTTATCAACCTGTAAACCACCCACTGCTGAGCGAAGACCTCTGCTCCATGTAGAATAAGGGTTGGAGCTTAATCCACAACGCTGCTCCACTGCGGGTTGGCGGATTATTTCCTTATAATGGGTAACGATCGTTATCAGGTATCTATGATAACAACCGGGACCGACGGCTTTACGTGCTCTCCGAGGCACGGCGGGGAGACCCACAAGGACCCAGACCGGAAACAAATATTTGTAGAAATACAAATATCTGTCCCAAGCGGGAATAAAACCCGCGACCGCCCCGGGGCGCGGTGTTGCGGCAACTACTCGCACTACACCAGAACGGTAGTCCTTTTCATTTTAATATATTATTTATTTATTTATTTATTTATACTTTCTGCACACTAATACAAAATATTAATACTAAACCAAAATAGAATACATAATATCTAAGTTGCATCAGTTGCAACAGGCGGCCTTATCTATATATATTATACTTATATAATCCAAATAATAAATTTACATAAACTTATAGATAAATATAAGCAGGTAGAGGATTACGCCCCGGCGCGGAGATGAATGGCTGGGGGTATGTGCTGTAGACATCAGAGTCGAATGCCTTCTTGGAGTCAATCTAGGCAGCTGAGAAGTTCCAATGGTTGCGTTTAACAAGCTGGCCCGTAACAGTGTCACTGAGTAGGAACTCCTTTGTTTCACGGCAGCCTCCACGACATCCGTTCTTAGCTGCAGACAAGACATTAAACTCGTCAATATAACGAGAAATCTTGCAAGTCAATATTTAATGATTGCAACATAATATGTAATAATGGATGTCAGTATCTTATAGATGGAAGTGAGACTCGGTAGTAGCTAGGGTCAGCGGTACAGGAGAGAGTGCCTGATGGGGCTGCCGCCTGCGGGCCACGGAGTAACGTACGCGGTACCCGTGGTCAGCCTTGTAAGGGCGGGTGAGGGCGCAAAGCGGTTTATTTTAGTGGGTGAGGGCCCCACACTACTCCGTGGTCTCCCCGGACGATGGGGTGTTCGTTCGTTAGATACATTTTTCCCGCCAAAAAAAAAAGGTAGGGTCAGCGGTGTTGATGGATTTAGGAGCTATGTGAGTAATCTCAGTAATTTATTTAATGTTTCGGAAACATCCTACGCTCTGTTTCCTCTTCGTATTGTCAAGTCTAGGTCGCACGCCAGACCCAGAACCCTATCAGCTAAGACAAGAGTGATGTAGGCCATCCGCCCCAAGAGTTTACCAGTTTGGAGCTCACTGACCGTATCAGCCACGTTTTTCGAACAGCTGGCAATCGGGTTCATTGGTTCGATCTTAGTACACGCTTCCTGAACCGTCGCAAATCAAGAGCCCTCCTCATACTCTACTTCCGGTGACTATAATATTATACTTCGCCAAAAAACAACTAGGTCACAGGTTTTCGCACAGAGGTCTATTCAAGACGATATTTCCTTTAGCTCCGAGCCCCTGATTAATTTTAAATAAATGCTCTTGAAATCTTATTATGTATCGATCCACTTGTATTATTATTATATTTGTGCTGTACATTTTATTTTTATTTTCGGAAATCCGTTTTCGGAAAGGACTTCTTTATTATAAGTGTAAGGTGTGTAGTAATACCTTTTTTGTAACTTCTTTTTGGGGGCACGCTTCTTTTTCTCGAAACTTGTAAGTCCATAATTTTTTAAACCTTTGCCCCACCCCTTGCCACTGTGTTATAAGAAAAAATCGAAATAAATTATTTTTATTGTTTACAAACATAATATCTTTGGAAATAAAACGTGAACTTATATTTAGGTGAATAACAATATAAAAAAGTAATTTTTATTGTCAATATACTTAGCCTAAGGTAGATACATAAATTTTAAAGCAGTCTCCAAATTTTAACCAAATTTTCATGATAAATCTGTTCGCGCTTACGAACTTTACTGTTTTGGTCCATCCGTTGGTGAAGAATGATGATTTTTAAGTACCATGAATCTACATACTTTAAAGGTAAAAGATATTTAGTGGTGGACCGTTAAACTTGATAACTAATAGCGATGAAACTATTTTCACTAAAAGAGAAGCTCTTTGTGGAATCATTATCAAGTTCATCTGCGAAAATCCTCTCTCGCATTCGCTTGTTGAAACTGCTATGGTATGGACAGTATTGATGAGCGGAGTTAAATTTTTTGGCAAATATTTTGGCGTCTACTAAATAATCGCGAAATACCCGGATAATATTTTGTTCATTCAAATGGAACTTGTTTGTCAATGTACGAATCTCTTTTTCTCCAAACGTAATATTTTTTTCAACTTCATTTGAAAAAAATATATACTGTATTATTTTTATTTAAAGTATATTAAATTCAATAAATTAAAACCTTCGACATTTTATTCTAACTTTTACGACTTTAAGTCATTTCAAATAATTTTAAATTTGCCTTGAACTTTTATAGCATTGTTAAATCGGGTTCGAATCCATAATAGTTTACAGTAGTTAAACTTTTAAACTAGTACTTACTGTCCAATGAATATATTAATAGTTATAAGCTGAAAATTAAGTTTGTATTATGTATTATGAGATCTTTAAAATTCCATGAACATAATCCTATAAATAGTTTTATGAATTCAGTTCGCGTACTGTTAATTCTAAACACTTTGTGGTGTTTTCGATACCCGTATTTAGGTGATCCCACCAGTAGAACCGTTTTAATCCTCTCGGGTATTTCAAAATTAGCATCTGTATAAAGCATATTAAATAATAATTTTATATTATAAAGTTATTACGGTGTAGTAATATTCCACTACAAAATAAAAGAAAAAGTAGATTATTTTAGATTTAATCTTTTATAAAGATACAACTTAACAAAAAGTTTCACATTTTTTCGGTCTTAAAATATGAAATCGTAGAAACGATGACGAAACGAGGTGAAAATTTCTCGTCTCTTCCACAACATTACCAGTTTTCTTCGGAATGTCTCCATCACGCCGTGTAAAACAAAGTGTCATTAAAGTTGAATATCTTGTTTTTTTTTTAAATTATTATTATTATTTCTACGCTGCTATTTATTTCTCACATTTTTTTACTGTTACGGTATTAAATTTGTACAAAAGAAAAAAAAAATAAACTAAATTTTAGGTTAGTAACGTATAATTCTTTGTTTATATTCTTAGACTAGATACTCGTCGCTACCTCAAGCTCTTGCCAGTGCTATTGATATTTTTTTAATTACTTCTCTGTTCCCATAGCTTGTCAGTAATGGTATGATGATTCATAGTTTTAAATATTCTTTAAAATAGGCTTATAAACAATTTTTTAAAATCAAATCTGATAAAACCCCAATACATGAACCATTGTAATTAATAATTATACTACAACAAATTACGACATGGAGCTTCACGTAGTCCTACTGAATATTATTTTATATTAAAAATATTAATTGCTCAATATTTGTTTACAACAGATTTTTTTTTATTATAAAAAATAAATATATAATATAATTCGTTAATTTAATTTATAATATACGATTTAATAACATTTGTGCCCCAGAAATAACTTAAATAAACTAATTTTTATAAAATCATAAGATTATTAAAATTTTTCGTCTCTTCATATTTTTGTAATTTATTATTACTCACAGTGTAATGTGTTGTTGTTGTATTGTAAAATATATTTTAGTATGTATTACTACTTTTTGTATTTATAGATTGTATGGTAGAATTTTTATTATAACGCGTGATCCTTAATAGCAATTCTATGTACACTACCTAAACCACTTTTACTATGACAATAGTCCAGTAATTACGTCGAAAAAAGAAAAAAACGGGTTAGAAATGCATTTTAGCCGAGAAGGCTAAATTTTGGATATAACGCGGGGGAGGGGTCTAGAAAAGCTTAATTTCAAATTGTCGACCAAGATTTTCTATGTGCATTTTCCGCCACCAGGGAAAAGGGGGTAAATTCAATTTTTCATAATAACTCGATTCTCCGTTGAGATACGAAAATTTTTATACAATACTTTATTTGTTGCTTTTTTTACGATCTACAAATAAGGTCCTATACATTTTTCACCTTTCATTCATCGTTATTGAGATATCGATCGAAGAAACCATAAATTTCAACGAAAAACTGAATATCTTTTTTTAAATTTTATTTTGTTAATATCTAACTAAATTAAGTTTTTATTAATAACTCAAAAAGTATTGAAATTTAAGAATTTTTAAAAAAAATTTCCGTAACGAAGAGGATTTTATTTTGGAGAGAGGAGAATAGAGAGGAGAATTTTTAATAAAAAGGTTTCAACTCCCGGAATTTTATCTTCATTATTTATAAGTTTTATTTAACGTTGAAAATAGGTCTCCTCGTGACCATTTTTTTTTTGTATTTGAGCAGCAGAGATCTCTGCGCAGCCTTCTGTTCTGTCGAAGATGATTGAGCAGAAGGCATCTCGCGCCTCCGCCTCATCAGATCCAAGGTTTTGGAAGAAAGTTTTGACTGCTTAATCGATTTCGTTGGATCCAGTGTACACACCGTCTTTACCACGTGGTTGGTCATCTCGTCCACGTTGCTAGTGGTTTCCAGCGAATCGAATCAATTTTGCAGTTCCAGTTGGAATTGCTGAGAGCCACATAGTATTTCGAGCCGCATAGATCGAAAAGTAGATCTCATCAATCGAGTCCGTTCTTTTTTAAGGCAATTCAAAAATTCACAGTACCTTACAGCATATATTATACATTGCATTTCAAATAATTGTCTCTGTTAAATAATGTCAAAATCACAAGCTTAAGAACATTGAAAACGCTCTCCTTTGAAGTTGTTGTATTTGTACTGTTACGTAGGACCCACTGAAATTATATTAAAAATCAAAATAAAGGTAAGTTTAGTATTTACATAAGAATAGTAGAATTTTAATTTCTGCATTTTCGGGTGGCGCTCAATAAGCAGGTACTCATAATAACACTTAAACGCTTAACGCAAAAATAACGCTTAAACGTATTTTTAGTTAAAAATGTACCAATTAAAATTTGACTATGCATTTGAACTATTCGTTAAACTTTATTTTAGCGTAAGAACAGGCTTAGATATCAGTACGAATTTATGTTTTTCTCTCTTATTTTTACAATTGCTTTTAGATTCTGGCATATAAAAATTCTTAGCATTTGTTTTAATGAACATATCGTGTGAGTAAGTAAAATAAAAAATTTCAGTTACATGCTTTTGTTATTGGCCTATTTTATATATGTACATTACGTTTGCCCATATTAATGAAATCTAATATTTCTATAATTGTTACTCAGATTACTCAGAATTTCTTATACCTACTATATTTTTACAAGCTATAAGTTTGTATGTATGTATGTAAACTTGAGTTATTACGAATGTATTAACTACTGTACTTTGGATATATTTACAAACGTACGTGTCTTGGGATTTCTCCCGTGACAGATTTCTTCATTCAAGTGTTGTTTTACCGCCAAGCACTAGATTATACGTATATATTTAAACAAGTTAAGCACTCCACTGCGCTCTCTCGGCTTGATCGTATGCACTTTTTATCTACGAGTACTTGCATAATTTTAAACTTATATCCGCTATAGAAAACTGAAAATTTTTAAGACGTTTATTTATTTGTTCATTATTACAGTTTTTACAACAATGCCCGTGTCTAGAAAAATGATGGTATAAACAGTAATTATTACGAATTTAACCGTACACCATAGTCGACTCCACAATACAAAAATGTATTAAATATTAATTATTAAATAACATAATGAGCCCACAACAACCAAATTTTGTATTCTAGAATCACAATGCCTATTTATATATACAATCATATATTATAAAAAATCACACTAAAATTTAAATATGAAGATAATACAAACATTAACTAAAAGTGGATTAGTGAAAAATATTTCTTTCAACTTGTTCGCCATACCCCGTCTAATAATGAATTTTTGTTGTTTTGTTTGTGTTCCTATACCATGAACTGATACAATATTATTAAAATGATCGTAAGTAAGTACAATAAATTATTATAGAATACATTATATTCGTGAGTTAGGCTGGACAAGGAGAGGATAACGCACTTTTTAATGTTCAGTTATATTTCGGAATTGCTACTAGTCGTTAGTATTTTTTTAACATATTATAATTTATATTTTTAGGTGTACTTACAGACTATAAGCGATATAGGTAGTTGTTTTATTAGATAAGAAACAATATAGTTTCATCCTTTTTTTTATGATAACTAGGTAGTTGTCGGTTGTGGTCCTCGGAGGGGACTTGTCGCTCCCGAGTGTCACCAGTGCAATGCTCGGCGACGATGAGTCCTGGAAGGCGGTGGTCTCCTTCTGCGAGACAGTAATGTCTCAGAATGAGGCTGACGAGCGGATGTGAGAGGAGGCCTCCGACGTGGCCTCCATCCGCGGGCGACGAATGGGGGTGCATAGGAGGCGCTACTTAATGCGCCTCCAGTAACACCCCTGCGCCCCTGTCGGGCCGGGATGGGAACCCGGTCATACTAGGCACGGCGTCGTCGAGACTGTTCAGAGGTGAGCCGGACAGTCCCCATGGAGGAGAAATCTGACTTTTCGCCGAGGCCAGCCTGTCGCTGGAGGGATCCAGTTGCCTGCAGATCCGGGACTCTCCAATTAAAGCGGATGAAGGCTCCTGCAGGGGTTTAGTGCGGTATTGCACTCCCAAAAAGCCTTTGACTCGATCGAGACCTGGGCTATCCTGGATTCTTTGCAGATATGTCATATCGACTAGCAATATATCAAGGTACTGGGGTGTATATATGACGTGGCGACGATGACCGTCCAAATCCAGGACCAAAGAACAAGACCTATACAGCTCCGTCGCGGCGTAAGACAGAGGGATGTAATGTCCCCGAAATTGTTTACCAACGCAGTGGAGGATGTCTTTAAGACTTTAGACTAGAGTGGATGAGGAATAAATGTCAATGGCGAATACAGTATGGACAGTGTTCGCCAACCTGTTGTTTATATTGTCTACAAAAACGCAATCGCCAAGGCAATTGAAACGACTTGATAATTTGAGCCAAAAGCTCTCGAGGTTTTGGATATGTGCGTTAGATAGTAGGAGTGTAGACTTTATCAAGCAAGACCATTCCAGTTTAACACTGATATTCAATGTGCCTCTAACCAATAGGTGATCACTCCCGGTTTACACCCTATTTATCACAGAGACGTCATTGAATATCTGTCGCCTAGTGGTCATGATGAAGTCTATTTCATTCCTAGTGGAACCGTCAGGGCTCATCCAGGTCCATTTCCTATGAAGCGGCTTCTGGAAGAAAGAGTTCATCATAAAGACTCACTCCTTCTCCAAAAAATCGGCCAGCCTCTGATCCCCGTGGGTTTCGCTGTCCATATCCAAAATTGCCCCACTCTCAGCTCTTCGTCTATAGTTGGCTCGCGGAGCAGGAAGAACCTTTTTTTACTTTTTTACGTCTTGCTCGTACGTACATTGTACGTACGAACAAAACGCAAGACGTAATATATATACGGACGCAAGCGGGAATGACAGGGACAGGTAATAAAAGGTCAATGAACAAAATTCTTCCTGCTCCGCGAACCGACTATAGTCTTTTGCCTATCTTGGCGTTAAAATCTACCAGGACAACACTGAAGTAGGTTTTGTTCGTATGTATGGCCCTACTAGTGTCCTCATATATAGCCTCTACTTCTGGGTGTACCAAGGTCAATGCGAAAACCTGTATGACCTTCAGCGAGCATTTCTTAGATAGTCGGAGTATAAGGTACGCAACCCGAAATGACACACTTCCGATGGTCACAACGTTGCCAATGAGGGACCTGCGGACAATAAACCCGACACCTCCTTAGGTCTGATGATCGCCCTCCCGGTAGTAGAACTGGTTACCGGATTCCAGGGTTATCGTGTCCTCCCCTTTTTTCGGACTTCAGATAGATCCAGTATATCCCAATGTAACTGTTGGTTTCCTCGGTCTTTCGGTCCGTGCATAGTTGTTCGCAACACTATGGCCTTAGTCGCCTTCTATGACACCTAGGCAAAAAAGATGTCAGGTTTATTCTTTCGTAATTTATTTTTCCTTTCATTTTTGCTATATTCTCTTCCCTTTTCAATGGGTTTCATCCTACTATTATTTTCTTTTTCACTTTTTACCATTTTCAAAGGCTTGGCACACACTATGATTAAATAATCCAAATATAAGGAGATTTTATGAACAAGGCCTCAAAGATAGATTTATTAATTATTCCCTAATTCCTTGAGACGGAATGTCCCTGTACTATATTCCGTAATAAATATTCATGTAAGAAGCTCCTCGAATTTTCGTTAGGAATAGACAGAAAACTCGATTTTGAAGCTGTAATAAATATAGTCAAAGATAACGAATTCAATATTAATTATGCATTATATAATATTGAAATACGCTAAATTATGATATTTTATTACCATTGTATAATTGTATATATATTATTTACGATCAATATTACAGAGAAAAACAAAATATATTGATAACTAGATTGTGGTTATTTTCCAAACACGTTAACAAAGCAATAAGTTTTTTATTGGTTCTGTGTATTGTACTCAATCTTAGTATATAAATATGCTAGACCTTGTTCTGCTTATAATTTAATATACGTCAATGATACGATGATGAATAACAAATGATACGGATAAAAGAGAGAAACTATAGAATAAATTATTGTGTACAAAGGCGGACTTATCACAATAAGGGATCTCTTCCAGCTATCCTTTGAGTACCGAGGAAAAGATTTCATCATGAAGGGTAATTTATAAAAGTTTTGTAGAAACTAGTCATAGAATATAATATGATGGACGCCCTCAGTGGTTGTGTTAACGAAAAAACAAAATTTTCAGTATTAGAATTTTCAGTTATTTCACATAATTTTATAAGTAATATATGTATGTACTAAGTATCGTTACACACGTTGCTTCACATTTATATTTGAGTATTATGTTGAGTTAAAAGTTATTCATATCTTTTATATTATATTTTTGTAATCCAATTTGTTAATGTTACGACTTGTAAATTTTAGGTTATAAAATATAATATAGATAAAATTAATAAAATCGTTATTGATATTTTTCAACAGAAAATAACTTCAAAATTGTATAAATTAAATTTTAATTTATTATTTTTGTCCACAAACATATTTGAGTAATCTGTACGAATACGTATCCAGCAAATTCTTATACGAGGATTAAGCGCAAAACCCAAGCAAATTAATCCCTTCGGTAGAAATCAAGACGATTCAATGAATATAAATTGTATTATCTTACAAAGGTTTCGAGTAAATAGTATTATATTATTATCTTTTCCCTCGGGATTTTCAGGTCCGCGTGAAAGGCTAGTAGTATTTTGTTTTAACGTATTCTATGCGTAAAAAAACATAGAAAATTAAAGTACAAGGTCCGAACATGAAGACTGAAGGTGAGCAAGAAATAAGTTCTTAATAAAAATATTCCTCGTTTTAAGTACGTTACGACCGTTCGACCGTTCTGGTGTTGTGGTGCGAGTAGTCACTTCAATCCACGCACTAGCGGTCGCGGGTTCGATTCCCGCTCGGGACTGATATTTGTAGTTGTACAAATGTTTGTTTCCGGTCTGGGTGTATGTCCTTGTGGTTCTCCCCACCGTGCCTCGGAGAGCACGTAAAGACGTCGGTCCCAATTGTTATCATATACACCTGATAACGATCGTTACTCATAGTACTATATTATCCGCCAACCTACAGTGGAGCAGCGTGGTGGATTAAGCTCCAACCCTTCGTCTATATGGAGAAGAGGACTTCGCTCTGCAGTGGGTGGCTTACAGGCTAGTAGAATACAGTAAATACAATACATATTTGTTAGAGGTTATTTTTCAAGGAGGTATGTTTTCAAGTAGGTAGGTATTTTATGGCAAATACTATTATATTATTATATAGATAGTTATAATACTAATACAGAAGTTTTCACATTTCGTAATTCAATGTCACAAAAGTCCGAATTACTTGCAAAGAAATTGCAAATCAGAAACGTATATCCACTCCGGAAAGATTTCGATTGTCGGCTTTCGTAAATATTGTTTCCATTATTTAAAAAAAAAGAACTGGTGAAACTATGATTATTAGATAAATAATAGTAAAACAGTATATTTATTTTATTTAAGCACATTTTAGATTTTAATCTGATTACTGTCCGATCCCCTATTGTGTGTAACAAAGTAAAATATAACATTTTATTAGTAATAATAAGAGAATTTTGCGACTAAAATTACAAATAGCAAACAACTCATTTTGATAAATTTTAAATTGAATTTCGAATGGAAATAAACGAACGACTCAAAATATTGAAACCATTTCCCCTCATTGCTACAAACGAATTTACGAAAAATCGTGGTAGTGGAATATTCGGAGATTTTAGAATTCAATATATTTTATTTATGCGATCCCAGCTTTGCATAAGTAGAGAAGAGTGACGTTTAAATTCGACTGATGTACATAATAAATGTGTTTGTATATACTGTTTTAGAAGTAAATAAAACTATGTTTGATGTTCCAAAGATCACGATACAAGAAACAGTAGTTTGATTTGATACCGTTCAGTTACTGAGTTTTAGCGTAATGCTCATAGCTTTTCGTTATTTGAAGTTAATGTAGATTTCTAATGGTGATTAAGTCATTAAAATCCGTTTAGTAATTTCAAATGTTATCGTTTATAAAACAAAAATATGTTTCTTCCTTAAAACATTAGTATACATCTTATATCTTTAAACGAGCAATTCTTGTATATATATAATCGGAATCTCGGAAACGGCTCCAACGATTTTCATGAAATTTAGTATGCAGGGGGTTTCGGGGGCGATAAATCGATCTAGCTAGGATCTATTTTTAGAAAATGTTGTTTTATCCCTTTTTTTACGCAATTAAAAATCTTATATCTTTAAACGAGCAATTCTTGTATATATATAATCGGAATCTCGGAAACGGCTCCAACGATTTTCATGAAATTTAGTATGCAGGGGGTTTCGGGGGCGATAAATCGATCTAGCTAGGATTTATTTTTAGAAAATGTTGTTTTATCCCTTTTTTTACGCAATTAAAAAATACCATTAGAATACGAAGGTAAATTTCGCTGTCATTGACAAGCTTCTAATAGCGCAGATAGAAATCGGGCGGATTCGAAATTAGAAAACCTGGGTTCGAATCCAGGTTTCTACAGATCAATCTTTTTTCTTTTTTTTTAATTAAGAGCTCTTTTTATTTTTTATTTAAATAACCAGTTCCTATTATATTACTATTATGTCGATAAGATCGAAAATATTATTTATGTTTCATCTATATGTAATGTATCTAAATATAATTTAACCGAGCAAAGCTCGGTCATCCAGGTACTATCTATAATATTAATACATTACCGTTTCATTGACGTAGTTGCAGTTTTCAATTTACGCGAATGATTATCCATATCCATATCCATACAAATAATAAATCTGTTAAAACCTCCGTTTTATTAATACCCTATATATCATCAAGAATAAATTTTAATAGCGCGTTTTTTTTTTTGTATCAGCGCCATCTCTTATCGTTTTTGGTCGTGCACGTATCACGTAAAAAGTACAAAACCAATGTAAATAACTTTAATACATAAAAATTACGCATAACTCACAGTATAATTTAGTTTTTGTTACATTGTAATTAAATTTAAAAATAAATATTTAAGAAAATAGAAATAGGTACCTACGCCGCCAACGCCATCTGGTCTAAGGAATCTTAAAAACTCACAAAACTTATTTTTGAGTTATTATTTTGTTAAACTTAAAAGTTTACTAAATATGTCGGATAGGAATAGAAATCGTTTTAATATTTTAGATAAACATCATTTTCAATTAATATAGGTACTATTATGTTAAATGTCACTAAATACAAAAACGATATTCTACTATTATACGATAGATGGCGCATGTAGGTGATAAAAAATATAAATTTATAATTTTTAAAATTTTAGTTAATACCCGTGCGAAGCCAGGGCGGGCCGCTAGTTATTAATATTATTATATTTTGTAAAAAAAATTGGTTATAATAAAATTGTGTTTTTAACCCTTTCAGGACCATAAGATTATAGGAGGTAAAGTAATCATTCCGACTGTTTAGGATGATTCATTAGGCATCTAATAAACATACTATTAAATAAAAATACAAAAATGTTAATGCGTTTTCTGGTTTTTTTTTTGGGACATATTTGTCCCTATGGACGCCAAGGGCTGACTTTTTGCTTATTCTGCTTATCTTTACGTGTTTTACATTTATTCATAATTTAAGATTTTTACAAAAACAAACAACATATTTATTATTATACGTATTTAATTATTAATGAAAGTATAATATTTTAATTAAAAAGTTATATTTTAGTGACTATGGTATTCAGCGAAACAATTTCTGTCATTGGTGTAGCAGAGGTGAACTTTACATAGAGCACAAGTTTCTTGTTCTTTGTTCTTCTGTTGTGTTCTTTGGTTTTGTTGAGGGCACTTTAGAATGATGTATTTAGATGTTCCATGACAAGTCTAATTTTATAGGCTCGGTCAAAATTGAAGCTGGTAGAGTCGTACTTCTTTGTTATTGCAAAAATGTAGAATTCTGCGTATTTCTTCAAAACTACCCCTAGTCATAACATTTCATATGAAAGGTACTGCCATGTCAGGTTCCGTATACCAGTAATCTCTCAAAAAATGGTAAAATATGATAACGCATTACTAAGTTCATACCAAGAAATTTTTTCATTTCATTAGTTTCAACGGAGAAATCTCGTCCATTTTGGTGAGCGTATCGCACTGATTCTGATACTATCAATTGCACTAAAGTGTCAAATTTTGTTGTTGAAAGGAATCTTTCGAGAGAAGTCAACATATTGTTTTCCACGTCTTGACAGATTTACACCTTTCTGAATTCATATTCAACATTTTCAAATACATTCGGAGCTTATGTTCTTTGGGTCCACTTGAAAACTGGTTGACTGTCGCTAAGTGGTTCGTTGACAAGTTCTACCGCAGAAGTTGAAGACTCGGGTGATGTCTTGGATTCTTGAAGTTGAAGTGTCAGTCATTTAGTGATCATCATCCTGTGTCAGTAGCCTTACATCTTCTTTGTCGAGCAATAAATGGTCTTCATCGTCACTATTATTCCCCTTCAAAATCTGTTGGATTTAATTTTACCTCAGTTTGAAAACCGCTCGTACTCTTCGAAACATAATCTGCTAACATAAAAATAAGAAATTAGGCTAATAGTAAAAAATCACAACCGCAATATTGAAACAGATAAATACCCTCAAAGGCCACAGGGACACCGGTGTCCCTTTATGTTTATTGTCACAGATAAAAGAGCACAATATGAATTTAGGTTATATTAGTGTACAAAATAAAACAGTACTTACCAGGCAGTAAATATTTCACAATATAATATGCTGGGAACAACTTTTGCACCTCAAAATAATTTTTTAAAATATAAGAAATCCGCGCGACACAAACTATCAATTTCCAATGACCATAAACAAAGACTGATAGTTTTAATGTTGTGTTGCTATGATAAAAACATGAAAAAGTACGTTCAGAAACTAGATAAAGCTTAAGTAAAACCTACCACTTTCTTAGTTATAGACTTATTTAATTTTTTTTGTTGGGGACACGGGTGTCCCCGTGGTCGTCAAAGGGTTAACTTGAACGAAGATTTTAATATAAAATTGAATTTAATTAATTTTTGGTATTGTAAATATTAAATTTAAGTGCATTTTAGGGTAGCAAAATAAATTATGTATGTATAACGTTACAAGTTATACAAATATATGTAGTTTATAGTAAAATCCGAGGTGTTTCGGATTATTGACAAAACTTTTTCTTACAATCCATTTCGTTTAAACTTTCATATCATTCATTGAGCAGACGTGGTGCCACTACGGATCAATGAATATTTTAAATATTACTTTTATTTTCAGTCTACTCTAACTCCAAATGGTAGTACTATTTTTTTTTATATTCAGCGTCATTGTAAACCTTCAGGAACGAAAGAGATACGAGTGAGGATAAGAAGATATGACAGCTTGAATACTGACTATATTAGTATATTTTTAGGATGTTTATTCAGGGTTTATTTGTGTTTAAGTCTTGAAATTGTACCCCTAACCTTTCTTTTATCTTGCAATTCCCTGAATTCGATGGCGTTAGATAAAAAGAAGTATATTTTTTTGAATTTACAGTCATGTAGGTACATACCAAGTTCATTGCAGTCATCTATCCATACGTCCATCCACGCTCGCAAACTTTGGTATGTATTTGTATTAACTGAGAGAAACGCTATGAGAACTAGCGGATAAACTGTATTGTACAATGTCACGAAATTCGTTGTGAGACATAGCTAAGTCTTATTTAGTAATATCCGGGTGAACAAATTATTAATAGCAAATTGATACAAAATTAAAAATTCTAATTATTAATACCTGAATTCTATATATTAATCTATTTTGACGTACATATTTGAAATATGCCTGCCTATGTATGCCTTATTTTTATAAGGAAATATGAGGTAGGGATATAAACTAGTAATAAAGTTTCATTCATAAAAACTACAATCTCACTAATTTGTTTACAATTGACCCTTAACTGGTATCGTAAATTTGACATACGTAACTGGTATCGTGGGGGCCGTGCGGCCCCCATAGTATGTTTGCTCCTAGCAAGTAAGGTTTAACTATGTACTTGAATAAATGGTCAGAAATAATAAATAATAAGCTTGTTTTATGTAATCAAATAGTTTTTATTAATATAAATTTTCTTACTTCAATACTAGAAGCGATCACAAAATAGTATCAACATTTTGGTAATATTTTTTTCTACATTACAAATATAAATGAAACTAATACTTTAAAAAGTTAAAATCAAAAATAACATTATTTTGCTTAATCTATAATACGTAAACTAAAAAATAAATAACGTTTTATAATCTGTTATCAAAATTACACAAAAACCAACATGAAATAAATCACTTGTAATCTTAAGGCTAAAAGTGTTTTTGTGCTACTATGGACTTTGCAAACGAATTGTGAACAATTATTGCACTTTGTAGCACATTTCCCATCTTTTTTTCTATCACATAATTAACAGCGTCCCCTTTTCAAGGCGTTTTGGCATAGAGTAGCAACATTAGACGTCTAGGGTAATGGTGCCATGTTAGCTGCTAAGAAATTATCAATTTTATCACGCAAATCTCTTGGGTACTTCAAATACTCAGCTTTTCTGTTTATGATGTGTTCTTTGATGAGTTCTATACCAACAGATTTTATGTAGTCCTTGCGTTTCATCTTTTTCTCAGTGTTTGAACCTTTTCACAACACATAACCGTTTACACAATAAATATTTAGATTACCAGCAAATACTACACTTAGAACTGAGGAAGACGCTTCCGTATCAGAATCCACGTCCTGATTATCTTTCAACAAACCAAGAATTACTGAATCTTCACAATTACTTACAACTTCACTATTTCTACAACATTCTTTTTCTGACCTGTTACCAATCACTGATTCGGAATCTGAATTTTCGTCTAAGAGTTCTTCTATTATTTTATCACAGAATGCCGTGACAACTTGAATTAATAACTGTCAAAAATAACGAACATAAAAAAATGCTATGTAAAAAAACTTACGTAACTGGTATTGTGGGGGCCGCGCGGACCCCAACACGTGCATACCTGAGTGAGTCCCAGTAAGTGATACAGCACTGAACGTGCAGCACTCACCGCAAATAGCGACATAAGGAGAATCCTTAAAATGCTCACGATGCTTAGTTAATTAGAAAACCAAGAAAACGTAATGCGTGGGGAATGCACGGCCCCCACGATACCAGTTAAGGGTTAAACAAAAAAAAAAGTTTTGTATATTAATCAGTGATAAAATGGAGCACGCCTGCGGTACACGCTGCGTGTACCGCAGGCGTGCTACACCTATAAGACAAAAATGGCGGAACTTATCTTAGTGTCAGGGCGTGCTTTTTTGTCACTATCATCATATTTATATCCACTGTGACTATAAATCTTCTATCTCACGTTTACGATTATTTAGTATTGATTAAACATACCTAACTGAAATATATAGCAACGTCTTATATCTAACGACATCTAACGTCCTCACGCCTAATCTTAAATATCTAACGTCTTCACTTAGAAGTGAAACGTTGACAAACGTGACGTTTAAGGTTCAAAGTCTAATGTTTTCACATCTAACACCTAATGTCTAACGTTTAACTTCTAATGCCTATTGTGTCCATTCAATTCAAAATTTAGAAAAGACTCGTATAATTTTCAAAAGTTATTGATCTCATTTTACTCTTTGGATAACTCATTATCACTTATATTTAGCTGGGTTTTTCAGAAGACTGTGTAGAAACATGACATTATATTGATTTCCGTCATTAATTTTGCAATGATAAACAAGGGACGTGCGTCGCTTCTAGTTCTCCGGGGAGATTGTGCATACGCAACGGAATTACAGATAGTACGTGCTAAGAATCATCGATGTAGATAACATATTTACGTTGACGTATTTCTATTATACAGTTCATTCCCTATTAAAACACGTTATACTATATGTATATACAAAGTCTTAAAAGTTTGATGATAATATCATTACCATTATGGACAAAGTATTTCAAGCATTAATTAGTGCCTTTATCCTTTTAATCTTATTTGTTAAAGTTATTGACAGTAATATTCTTTGCACAGTTATAATCTCATGCTGTATACGAGTACTTATTACTTTTAATATTAGATGGTTTGTTTTTGAAGTCAAAATGAGCAATGTAATTGATTGAGATAGGAGACTAATAAATTAGACGAAAAGTTCAAAATGAAAGAGTCTGAGAAAAAATGTAGTGAAAATATATTTACAATTCTATACAAGCACTGAAGAACCTACATTAAATATGTAAAGATAATTTAATAATGCAAATAATCACAAAAAAAAAATCAACGAAAATACACACCATTTTTCAATATCCAAATAATAGGATTGTTTGGTAAACATAATTATCTCGAAAGTAAAAGGAAAGATAACTAATGGAAATACCTTATATGACCATCAAGGATCATAATTAATCTTAGTATAAAAGATATCTCAAACATTTCACTTTTTTCTAGAACCCATTTAACCGATATATTGGTTTATCAAGATTTTATCTGGTACACTGATCACATAACACAGCAATATTAGTCTACAAAAATTGTTACTCTTTTATCTAATCAATCTCTGCCAATCATAGTAATAAGAATTAAATATTGCTTCTATTAATACATTATTATATACAAATATTTAACTTTTCTTATTTATGTACAATACTCATAGCCAATGATGACAGGCCCGTTGGCGCAGTTGGTAGCGACCCTGCTTTTTGCCTCATGGTTTTAGATTTCGATATGTATTATGTACCTATGTTCATTCTTATTAAAAAAAAATGGTTGTCTGTAAAGTCGGTTTACGGACGATAATTTTACGTGATAACGTCATAAGAAAACTTTATGAATTGAATTGAATTATTATCACTGAGTTATCATTATTTTGTATAATACAAAGAATGAGTTAATTCAATTAATTACAACTTTCAAATATTTAATAACTTAAATTATACAGATTATTTACATGTAGCAATGTGCTATTAACACTCGTATGTACATGTGTGATATTTAGGATCCTTCAATCTGCGTTATTGTTTTTCATTCACGAGCCGAACGCTTAGGCCGATCGTGCCTGTCTATAGCCTGCTCCGCGCTCTCGCTCGCGACACGTGACAATTCTTCGTGCGTGCAACCGGCATTCATCGATTTACAACACGTTATCACGTCAAAAAAAAAAATTTACATTTATGTCAATCGTCAATTACCTAAAACACAGGCATTAAGTTACGTTAGAAACAAAAACTGTGTGTATATGTAAAAAAAAATCCCGTAGTTAATATGAATTTAATGTACATAAACGATAGCCCGAATGAAGCCCTAAAAAGTATATAGGTAAAACGTCTATCACGTTTTCATACGCATTGAGTTTCTATACTTTTTAGATTAAGTGAAGCTTATGATTAATGCTAAGGTACTCAAAGTCCTATCCTGATATTATATAGCCTAGCCTAACGTAAAAACCTTCAGCTTTTTAATGCAAAATATATATCGAACGAATACTTTACTCTTAGCAAACAACAAACTTTATGGCTATATTTAATCAGTATCTACGGATTTTATTTGATGCTAAATTACGAAAATTCTCTGCATAATATACTCGTTCTCTAGACTCAATATGCTGTTCAGGTTCGATATAAAATGAGGGTTCTTGTTATTCGATCACGACCCTTGTAATTGAAAACAATTCACGCCTTCAGAAGAATCGTATGATCTGTATTTCTTTAATTAAGTCTCAGGTTGCAACTTCTATCGTAAATACCTCAATCACCTGATCAACTTTTACAGTAATTGTTTTCATTACGGAACATTAAATAAGGGAATAAAGTAAAGCGAAAAACATTAATATTATTAAGATCATTACTTATATTTGATTTGGTAAAATATGCTAACATTTAAATTTAATTTGTGACATTTGTGAAATTAATTTATCTGTTTACTTAATTGGGAATTAATTTCGAGTTTTCGGATACGAAATTAAGCTACAAGTATACTATCTTATTATAAAGAAAAAAGATTTGTTTGTGTGAAAATAACACACTTTAAAAGTAATGAACATATTTTAATAACTTTTTTTCTGTAATAAAACAATATCCAGAATAGAAAGCGTTTGAAAACATTAAAATTCATAGAAATAGTATAATATGGATACTATATAACATTCCACGGGAGTTGCTGGTCTCCTACTGGGCACGTCCCCGGGTGGCGGTTAGGGGGGTACACCACTCAGACGCGGTGAACGAGTGGTGTACGAGGGATCTTCGGACCCCCGCGGACCAAAACCAGCAGCGGTGGGCGCGAAAGCGCAGTAGGGAGGATGGAGGAAGATCGAGGGTACTCTCTCCCTCTACTTCGGTGGTTGAGCCGCTCCCGGTACTTCTCTGAATTAGCAGAGTTGACCGGTGAGTGGCTCCAACTACATACAGCGGGGTGCAGAGGCATGGTGGAGTGTGTTGGCACGGGAGGTGCAGTCGGTGGGGGCGTGGCGCTGGGAGGGCGCGGAGGGATGAGGAGGGGCTCTTGGTCTTCTCTGCCTCGCGTAGAGTGGACCGGTAGAGCGGTGGAGCGAGGATGGAGGGAGATCGAATGCACTCTCTCCCTCCACTTCGGTGGTTGGGCCGCTCCCGGTACTTCTCTGAATTAGCAGAGTGGACCGGTCGAGCGGCTCCTATCACATACGAAGGGGCCGCCGGGCCCAGCGTCGGGGCGTCACGGTTGTATGCCTTTGCGATCCCGTGGCGCCCCATTACGGCGCAGACGGCCGATGGGTTTTAGTGGGTATTCTGGCTTTTGGGGAGTCAGCGAGTCCCATATACACGTCGCTTTCGGGCGACGGGATGCGTAAATGCATTTCCCACGGTAAAAAAAAGGATACCATATAACATGAATACCATATTAACATTTTTGAAAGAATAAACTTAATACTGTGAACTCAATAAACACAGTGAATTTGTGTATGTATGTATGAATATATGCGTGTGTATGTATGTATGTATATATGTATGTATGTATTTATATATGTATGTATAAGTATTAATTTCTCGTGTATTTAAAATAATCATTGTTACTAACTTTACTATCTTATTTCTTCTTTCTTGAAAATAATTTTTCTCAATTTCCGATTTTGCACACCTACAAACGTCTGCTCTTGTACGTCATAAGGTTTGCTGGGAGAGAATGCTTTTAGAATTAAGCCCACCTTTTGTTCAGTTCAATAGTGTTGTGCAATAAAGTACTACAAATTAATAAAGATAAGAGGTGGAGAATCGTATAAAAATAGATGTGCCCGTGATTTCACTAGCGGAAGCTTGGCAAGTAGTTTGGCATATAAGTAACCACTAGCGGCCCGCCCCGACTTCGCACGGGTATTTAACTAAAATTTTAAAAATTATAAATTTATATTTTTTATCACCTACATGCGCCATCTATCGTATAATAGTAGAATATCGTTTTTATATTTAGTGACATTTAACATAATAGTACCTTACCTTAGACCAGATGGCGTTGGCGGCGTAGGTACCTATTTCTATTTTTTTAAATATTTATTTTTAAATTTAACTACAATGAAACAAAAACTAAATTATACTGTGAATTATGTTAAATGTTTATGTATTAAAGTTATTTACATTGGTTTTGTACTTTTTACGTGATACGTGCACACAAAAAAATGATAAGAGATGGCGCTGATACAAAAAAAAAAACGCGCTATTAAAAATTTTTCTTGATGATATATAGTGTATTAATAAAACGGAGGTTTTAACAGATTTATTATTTGTATAGATTTAATAATAACTTTTATTTTCCTTAAAGTCTTTATCAAAAACAAGCCTAACAACCAAATTCCATATTTAAAACATTAAAAATGGTAATATTCTTATATAAAATTTCATCATCGTTTTAACCCTCCAAAACCTAATAAGCCTTTATATCAATTTTTATACTTTAAATTTAATTAAATTAAAAATAATTTAATTAACTTTAAATTTAATTCTTAATTTAATTTTTATACTAACTTAAGTTAATTTACGAAGCCATTTTCCTAAAAATATTTTTTAAGAACGGTCTTCTACCCAAAATTTTCTTCTATGCCAAATTTCAAGTTAGACAATGAAAGAGTGAGTGAGCCTTCGCTTTTATGTATACGTATACAAATAACAGCTAAACGCATATTGAAATTATATTACACGAGAACTATTATTTACTACATTCAAACATTACTGCGGTCACATAATCAGTATCATTAAAATTTTACTAGGTTTTTTTTAGTTTTTTAATTAACGTGTGCCTCACACAACTAAAGTAAAAATAAAAAAAACTTTAGTGTTAATAGTTAAAAATTAATAATCTGATTAAAATTTAATGCTACTTTACATTATGAAATATATTCGTTTTATGTGGTAAGTCTTTGCTGTAAGAAATTAACTACAGCTCCTACAATTTTTTTTTATGCAAGAGCTAACGGACAGTCGGTTCGCCTAGTGGTAAGTCAAAGCGACATCCATAGACATCCGCTACATTAGAGGACTATCTTGAAGGTCTCTAAGTCGTATCGGTTCGGAAATACCGGTGGTGGCAGCTGGTTCCATATAGTAGTCGTGCAAGGCAGGAAATGCCGTAAAAACTGCGTTGTTGTAGATTTCCGCACATCGAGGTGATATGGGTGGAATTTGGAATTTTGACACGATGTCCGGTTCAACGCTTCGGGCAATAAATTTTTACACGCTCTGTTTTCGTTATTTTATTATATTTACTTCTCATTAATGGTTCACTATCTTAGGATACTGATATGCACCAATTAGCATATTCCACATAAACGGTGTAATGTAACTTGCTCACTATATGAACATTAAGTACTAAGTACACAATAATTACACGCTGAGCGAACTTATCGTCATTTTCAGCCGCAACTCTGACGAACTTTCAGCGTTCACAAAACGTCGAAATTTCTTGTGTGACACATAAGACGAGAGAATAATAAGCAGTATTTATTTAAGTTACAAGTTTTGTAAATAAATTAATTGTAGAGTAACAGGTAGCGTAACAATAAGGCTAAAAAGTTTCGTTAAGTTATTTACGATTTTTGGTTTTCTCGTTTCACGTATTAGTTCATTATGATTCTTATAAAAAACAAATCTGACGTTGACTCAACATGCTCCGATAACTGATATGATCGTTTTTTTTTTAATTTACATCACTTTTAAGCTATACCAATACCACCTTTTTTACGCTTTTTTTTTACTAGGCTGCGCGACCGAACCGAAAAAAATGTGAGACTAAAACCGTAAGAAAAACATAACGGAAGAGTACATACGGGCGGTGCGGGGAGCGGTACGAGGGGACGTGACCACTGCCTGCGGCACCACATCCGCGACACCGCGTGGCGCAAGGCAAAATTTGATTAATAATTTAAATTACTATTTTTTTTTTGTTTGATTTATTTATTTTTACATTATTTGTTATTTTTTAAAATACTAAATTTTCTAAATATTATATTTCTAAATCTAATATATCTATCTCTAATAATATATTTTATTTTACACCACTTTTCTACCTCTAAAATCATCCCGGCGGAACTTCAAAACCAGCCATCCTAGACTGCCACTGTTGGGGCTCATTCGAAAGGGGAAAACACCAGGAGTTACCCCCACCAATATCCCAACTCCCCTCTTCGATTTCACTCCCCACCTCCCATAAATCGATTCCCTAAGAGAACACCACCCCTCGGACTTGGTCTACCTCACACCCGCGGGCCATTGGATGAACTCGACGGGACTCAGATACCCCGAGTTTGGTGTCAATCAACTCGGGAAAACGTGGAAAACAAATTGTTTCCAACAGAATCCTAATTTGTGCTTTTAGATAAAAAATTGCTATATATATAAAGATCAGCAATATTTTTTTTGCAAATTGAGTTACTTCTATATTATCGCTTCTATATTAATTTGTCCTATGACACCATTATCTTGTTTTTTCTTGTCAATGGATTTATTGATTTTAATATTACAACTGGTATTGTTCTACGAAAGATTCAATTGATTTGTTTAAAAATAAATATAGTGCTTGAAAACTCGGCGATACTAATCCTGAAAAACCAGCACTGCCTTACTCATATTTTTTATTCACTAGACCATTTTGGCCCAAAAACAATCATGTATTTAACTCACGTTGGGGGTAGCTTTGTTATATGTCGAAAATATAAGTATCAAGTAACGGTATTACGATAAGGCTTTGTCTGCACAAGCTATTAGTGGGAAGTAATGGCAAGATAAATCTTTAATTATTTTATGTTTTCTGGAAACTCGAGGTTCTTATTATTGCTCAAATATTATGAAAAGATTTATTGACCACTTTTTTTTCGAATATAATTAATTAATCTTTGCTTGTTACCTTCACTCTTTTAATTTTTCTTTTCCCTTAGTCAAGTAAAATATATTTGACCTCATCCACTCGATCACGAGAATGTTCTATCAAGCCATAAAATTGTCGCCACAGTACTTATTTACTTCAGTATAACGTGCATAATTTATTGCTCCCTACAGAATATTTATGCGAGACTCCAGTTTCATGTATAGTCGTATCAACGGTATAGTAATTGGTTATTTCATATTGAATTGTTTTTTATTAGTTCAAACTAGACCAATGCCGACAGCGTGTGGTTATAATTATCGTTATTCATTCATGACTTTATGCATTATTTAACACTCCGGTGTTAATACAATATTATATTTAACAACAATTTTTATATTCGTTAAATACTTTTCATGTTCATGTGATTATTATTATATGTTATTATTATTATGTTATTGTTCTCATAATAATAAAATAATTATTTGAAATTCTTTTACATGAAAACGTTTTAAAATCAACCAATTGAACCAGCTTATGAATGTCTTAAAGCCAGGCAGGCTTCTTTTTATGTATAGGAGAAGGACTGGAGCTTAATTTATTACGTTGTAAACAAAGTACTGTACATAAACTATATCAGCCTGTAAACAACCCACTGTTGAACGAAGGCGTCTGCTCCATATTGAAGAAGGGTTGCAGCTTAATCCACCACGCTGCTTCACTGCAGGTTGATGGATAATTTCCCTACCATGAGTAACGATCGTTATCAGGTGTCTTTGATAACAGCCGGGACCGACGCGACGGCTTTACGTGCTCTCTGAGACACGGTGGGGACACACACAAGGACATACACCCAGACCGGAAACAAATATTTATACAAATACATGTGGTATATCTGATGAAGTCATCACATCTTTAATCAAATAATAAAGATTAAAAAAAAAACCTCCTTTTGAGCAAAGCAGTAGCGGTTCAAATGTTTCTTTTGATGCTAAATACAGTTATCTTTTAAAACAGAAACCCGGTTCAATTAAACGAAATTAATATCTTTGCATTCTACTTTTCGAAAAAACTTTTAGCTTTAACAATATAGAAATATTGTGTATTTCGTTTATTTTTATTTCGTGGTTAAAAATACTGATTGTAATTACGATCTAATAATTACAAGAAATACTTTTAAGCTGACATTAACTTTGTAACATATTACGTATATTTAAATTCTTTTTATTCTTTGATTTTATGCAAAAAGTGGTTGGAAAAAAGTTAGCTGTCAGTTTGTCAGTTGTAGTATATGTATGTGTAAATAGCAAATTAGTTTTTTGACTTACATGATTATCATAAATTTCATAGTATTTATAATTTCACATCACTTTTTCAAACGGCTATTAATCATAAGGGATACTCTTAGAATAAGAAACGCACTTTTTTATTGACAACATCGAATATTCTGCGGTCAAAGAATATAAAGTTCTTAAGTAACTCCTCACTATATAGTAAGTTTTTTATCCCTGATGTTGCTTATCGAGCGCCTTATTTACTGATGATTAAGTAATAATACTTTCACTATAAGTCTATAGCTTAAATAAAATATGTAGTAGAAAGTACTACAGCAAATGGACTATGTCACCGGAATTTGAAGACATTAGCCATTTAATATGACTTAAAATATCCGTAGGGCCTTTACAGACATTTGACATTAGCAGGGTTCGAACTTGCGATGCCTATTTAGTGCATGTCATGTATTTAATGATTTTATTATTATTTATTTAGTTTGATTTGTCTCGAAATCGTATACGTAATTTAGATTTTAATCAGTTTAAAAAAAAAAAAAATTCTTGGTACATAAAGCTATCCCCAACGCTTAACTTCTTTGTAGCGAGAGGGTATAGGTAGGTTTTGATAAAGTATAATATATACGTCATACACAAAATCGAAGAACTTTGACGGTCTCCTGGGCTGACAACTTTTAAATTTCATACATGATTTGGTCTCAATTCATCCTTTCGATCATTTGCAAACTCAAAGATCCTTACGAAAACATTTAAGTATTTCCAGTCATCGCTATACTATGTAAATGTTACGAATATATAAATAACGATATACGATATATAACGATATAATACGAATATATAAATAAAATTTGAATTATAGTATTTACAAAAGAAAAATTACGCTTTTAGTCTGGATAGAAAGAAATGGAAAGAAACAAACATTTATTATTTAGTATAATATTCATTTTCTTTTTAATTTCCAGTTAACATTAGTTATATATGTGATACACATGTAGTTTACATTGTAAATATTTTATGTCTATCATTCACATCAAAGAATATAAACAATTCTAAGATACATTTGTGAAAAATTGCTATTAATATGTATTATTACGAAACGTACTTAAGAAAAAAAAAGACAACTTTACTTATGATATTAAGTTGCTGTTTAAATTATCTGTCTCTAAGTTCTTTTTTTTTCTTTGACAGATTTTAGAACGGGAAATGATATGTACAGAAAGGTTTTTTTTTTTCGATTCAATATTTTAGGTCCTATAAGAGAATAAGAGAAGATTATAAGAAATTAATGTAGATCTACATGTCTTTGATCGACATTCGTATTTCGCGTAGTTTTATATGGTATCACGAGAAAAAAATACATTCCCAGCATTATAAATAATATCACGTCCTTTGATTGGCATATAATTACCTTTTTTATGTTCTAAGCTTCGAACTTTAAGTTTGAGGCAAACGTATATGAATTCCACGCTTACAAAATGCCTAGTATCAGTAGCATCGTGAACTCGTGGCTCGTGATCACTCATTATATTTGAACAAAATAATGATTTGTGTGAATTCGTTACAAACCAAAAATACGGATCTTAATTTATATCTTTATAAGTTAAAGGTTCATGGAAAAATACTATCATGGAACATTTGAACAAATATACTTGTACTTCATTTATATTTTCAGTGTGCGTGATTTTTAGTAATCCTAAAAATCGATATACCAAATGAACATAAAATATATTACAAAAAACCGCGTACAAGCAAAGATTTTGTACGATTTTAATGACTTTAACTGGGAAAAAGAGAACTAATCCTAATAATCTGGATCTTTATAACTTTTACACGAGTGTATAACGTATTTACGATTACGTATTTAAAAATTAAAACACTGAAAATCTTAAATTAAAATAATATTAAATGGACGTTTATATATTTAATTTTATGTTCGTATAATTTGCGGTGGTTTCATTATTATTAAAATAAAACGTTATTATGAAAATAATAAATATTGCTTTTCTTTCTCTTTTTAAAAAGACTGTCAGGAAGCATTTCCTTGAAATTCAACATTAATCAAAAATACATGTTTGTATGTGGTTATTTATGTATGCGAATATGTATGTATGTATGCATGAATGTACGTATGTATATATGTATCTGTAAGAATGTATATATTCGTATATGAACTTATATTTTACTATCTATAAAGGTTAATATTAAATTTGTACATCTATGCCGACATAAGACCATTTCCTCTGCCCCTAGGTTGCCTGCAAAGAGATCGCTTTTTAGCGATAAGGTCGCCCTTTGTATAATACCTTGTTACATGTACATTTTTTGTTTATGTAATGTGATGGTAATGTTCTCTAAAAACACCCTCGACCGTGTCCTAGCCATCACAACGATATCAGGCTTGTTCGCCAGTGTCCGTGGCGATAGGCAGGTCCCAGTAGAGCCGGACTCTTGAAACTGTCGGCACTAAGCGAACTGGTGGGGATGTTGGATGCACCAATCAGCTTGGTGGCGGCTCCGGTCGGCAGAGGTTGCTGGCGGCCCGCATGCTGTCACGTCCAGCGTCAGCTCCAGACGTGCCCTGGCGTCCCCCAGGCAGCGACCCTATATGCTTTCCTTTCATTGTGTCCATCCATGTATAAATTGAGTGTTTATTGTTAACTCAGAGAGTCTGCCGGGAACCACACGGCGTTTATTATTATTATTATTACTTCTATGCTACTTCTAACGAAAACCTTTTATTCCAAACGCCTTTTTGTAAGACGTTACTATATTGGTATTGAAGTACAAAATGAATTTTTAACGTTCATGTAAATTTATGTTTTATCTAAAAAAAGTAGTCGCAGGCAATTCTAGTCCTAGGGGTTATTTGCAGTTTCATTAATCACAAATAGTAGTTTATCTATTTCGGCTTGAAATAGGTCATGTCATACTATGTTTTATAATATTTCTTAATAACAAATACAAAGTGATTATTTAAAAAGCAGCCATCGGCCAGTCAGTGCATATCGGGCCACTTGCATTATAGGGTCACAAAGTCAACCTTCACAATATTAGAAGGACACGGACCTAGAACTAATTTAGATTAGTACTTGTTTAACCCAAATAACGACTTTTATGTTTTCAGTCAAGTATATATTAAATTATAATTAATTTTATTTAAGTAAAGTCAACGTAACTGTTATATTTCTGCTATGTTATGTATTATTCATGTCAGTATGCAACTTTGACGATTTACTGATGCTTCTGGAAATACAGTACGTAGTAAATGCTACGATTGTGCAATATAGCTGAGTATTTGCATTGACTGCGCCGTTGACGGCTACGCGTTATGTAATGTGATTGAGGAATGTATTGTTTGAAATAAGACTTGTTGCATAGTGTACATGCGAGCGATATGTGTAAAAAATTTACTAACTTAGGTTTTTTCTTTTACTGTCGGAATAATCTTGAAACCACCGATACGATCAAAAGGTTTTGTTTTACTATTAGATAGGCTTTTTACTGGGAAATATCGCTTTCACTTTACTTGTAAACTTTATTCGGAAATGAGTCGGCAGCCACCAGAAATGATGTGGATAAATGTGGTGCCGAGATGTGATAAGAGATCCCACATTGTCGGGAACTTCGATGAAAATTTGGAAATAGTAGCCACAACCACAGTCAAAGCCGCCAAAGATTTAAAAGAACAACAGGACCAGCAGTTGGCTCAATTTTAGGACCACTATTAATTTTAATTGAAATAAACGACATTGCCCTGATCGGCCTTTAAGATGACGTCACATTGTATGCCGACGATACGAGTATTGTTTATTTTGGTCACTCAGTGGAAGTTGTTGTTATACCTCAAGCTCAAAATGAATCGAAAATGTTGGATAAATGGTTTACGTGCAATCTCTTAACGATTAATACAAACAAAATCTGAACTCAAATAAACAAACAAACAATAAAGTAACTAATAAAATAGCCATTTAAAAGTAAGACAAAACAACCTTCGAGATACCTTAGACAAGTAACTTAACCACAAGCCTCATGTGGAAATAAAATTCACTCATAATTAATAATATCATTGACTAGGGCACTTCATGGCATTGCCAAATGTTTCCCTAAACAAGTACGATATTTTTTTGTGACGCAGGGTAATCCATTTACGGATGATATCCAGGACGCCCGGGTAGGCAGTCCCAGACCTATGTCGGACTCGGCACTTTGGGAGTGCAATACCGTAACTAAACCCCTACGGGAGCCTTCAGCCGCTTTAATTGGATGGTCCCGGATCTGTAGGCAACAGAATCCCTCCAGCGACAGGCTGGCCTCGGCGAAAAGGCCAAACTTCTCCTCCATGTGGACTGTCCGGCTCACCACTGAACAGTCCCGACGACGCCGTGTCTAACAGGAACGGGTTCTGATCCCGGCCCTATAGTACGATATTTGATTTATAACTCTTTAGTGTAGTTTGACTAATTAACCGAAATTTGAGGAACTGTGGTTAAAAGTAATTTAAAAATCATACAAACCGCACAAAACAAAGTAATGAAAATTTTATTTAACTACCATTACCGGACACCTACTGAAGAGTTAAATAAGGAAACGGACAAATGTACGTATATAATACATGTATACTTATAAAAAAAAATACTGGATAATCCTTTCCAGTGTCGACGCAGGTGTAAGTGATATAAATATTTTTGTATGCTCTTGGTGGAACAGGCAAGACTTTTCTGTTAAATGTTGGCCAAAGTGAGAAGCAATCGTGATATCGCCATAGCGGTCGCATTGTCCGGAATTGCTGCCACGCTGCTGGAAGGAGATAAAACTGCACACTTCGCGTTTAAACTTCCTTTTAATTTGATACAAACTGACACCCCTTACTGCAATATACACAAATAAACGCAAAACGAATGGAGTGAGAGTACTATGGCTCATAAAGAGGGTTTCGAAGCCCTAAATAGATCTTTACAAATTATTTGGAATAACAATTGCCAAAATGGTAGGAGTAATTGTATTGTTAGCAGGCGATTTCCGGCAGACTTTACCAGTGATGCCCAGAGGAACGCGAGCGGATGAAGTTAAAGCGTATAATGAAGCATTGACGACAGTTCTGGTGTAAGGGTGCGAGTAGTCGTCTCAACGCCTTGCCTCAATACCGGTGGTCGCGGGTTCGATTCCCGCTCGGGGCAGATATTTGTGTTTGTGCAAATATTCGTTTCCGGTCTGGGTGTATGTCCTTGTGGGTTTCTCCACCATGCCTCGGAGAGAACGTAAAGTCGTCGGTCCCGGTTGTTATCATGGATATCTGGTAATCATCATTACTTATGATAAGAATATTATCCGCCAATCCGCAGTGGAGCCGCTGCTCCATGTGTATTGCATTAAGCTCCAAACCATCTTCTATATGGAGAAACGCCTTCGCTCGGCAGTCGGTTGTTTACAGGCTGATACAGTACAGTGCAGAAGCATTTGTGGTCTTCAGTGACAAAACTGAGCCTTACCATAAAATAATATAAGAGTCCATCTGAGAGGAGATGTTACTGATGGACAGTTCTCAGACTTGTTGCTTTAAATAGGAAATGTTAATTTCCCGGAACTGGAAAATAATATAATTTATTATTTACCATAAACAAAGCTTAAGGCCAAACTTTTAAGGTAGCGGGAGTATACTTTAGAGAAAGCTACTTCTCCCACAGCTAGTTGTATGTGGCATGCTTCAGAGTAGCCTGGCGATTCTAGCACCCGAAAGAAAAACAAAAAATATTGTTTATAAAGAAATACTGCGGAAGGTGTAGTATTTCGATTTCGTTGTAAAAAGATAATACCCCATGTAACTTTCTCTAGATCAAAGGCCGAGCTTCGTGTTCATAAAATATAAATATTGTTATATTTTATAAGTATTCAAATATTTTAACAGAAAAATTTATGTGTTATAACAAAATTAATAACGTAAAAACTAATTAGAAATCCTATTAGAACCATTTTCGACTTCTACGCGAAGTCGTGGGCTAAAAGCTAGTTCGTTTACATAATTCAAATAACATTGGAAAACGAAATATTGAATATGAAGGTGTACAATCTTTATATATATATAGTAGACTTTCTATAGATATAGTCACTCATCACGATATCTCTGGAACTATGAGACCTAAAAACTTGAATTTTGGTAGGAATATTCCTTTTGCCAAGTAGAGGTCAGCTAAGAACGGATTTTAAGAAATTCTACCTCTAAAGGGATGAAACAGGGAGGCAAACTTTGTATGGGACAATGTGATTCCTTGGTCCAATCTACTTCAAATTTTGCATAAATATTATTTAACTGAATTGATTGCAGATATGTTTCGTATTTTATCGAAATTCATCCCCTAACCGGGTTAAAAGGGGGTAGAAAGTTATTTTGATATCAATACTCTTTAGTGCTTTTTTTTTAAAATTACATTTTATTTTGACACATGTTTGACAATTCAATACGTCTATTATGTTATAATATTTTCCACTATTGACGCAGGTGTAGGTGATATCTTTTTTTGGGTGCTCCTGGTGGAACAGCCAAGACTTTATATTAAACGTAACAAAACTGAGTTGTAAATATACCGTGTGGTCGCTTTATAGTAAATTAGTGTTTTATATAATATTTTTTACTTCAATGTTGGTGTTGTTTTAAGTCAAGGGTTTTAAACTAAATGACTCATCAGCAAGGCATCTGTACTCACAATGATACAGATATAGAAGACACCGAAGTGAATTTGGAAACATTTTTAAATTATACGGCATTAACACCCCAATTAGTACAGATTGGCACCATGGACTAATGTTGGAACAAGATCAGAAAAAATTATAAATCATGTACCCATTTAACTATCTTATTTTTATTTATATATCTTATATTTTATTATCTTATACTAAAACTAAGAAGGAGGAGATAAAAGCTGTCTTGGACTATTATTAAATATAAATATATGTTTGACATACAGACACGATCGTCTGTTCCTAAGGTAGGCAAATTGATGCCTGTGTTTTAGGTGACAGCCGAGTGATATAATTTTTTTTTACAAATATACATATAATTAGCACATATGGCAATAAATACATATTACATCCAGACTCGAGGCGGGAATCGAACCCACGATCCTGGAATAATAATTACTTGCAGGTTTATTCAAATCCACCAAATCGAAGTGGAGCAGCGTGGTGGATTAAGCTTTAACCCTTCTTCTATATTGAAAAAAGGCTTTTGCTCAGCAGTGAGCTGTTTACAGGCTGATATAATACAGTACAGTACAGAAGCATTTGTAGCCTGCAGTGACGAAACTGAGCCTTACCATAAATATTGGAGTTCATCTAAGGGGAGATGTTACTGCCGGACTATTCTCAGACCTGTTGCTTAAAATAGGAAATGATGATTTTCGGGAACTGGATAATAATATAATGTATGAGTGTATATGAGTATGTATTTACCATAAACAAAGCTTAAAGATAATAAATAAACTCCTAATGTAGCGGGAGTATACTTGAGCGAAAGATGCTTCTCTCTCTCACAGCCAGTTGTATGTGGCATGTTCCAGAGTAGCCTGGTGATTCTAGCACCTCGAAGGAAAAACAAAAAAATATTGTTTATAAAGAAATACTACGGAAGGTGTAGTATTTCGATTTTGTTGTAAAAAGATAATACTCCCATGTAACTTTCTTCAGATCAAAGGCCGAGCTTCGTGTTCATGAAATATAACAATTTCTATTTTTATTTTAATGTTTATTTAAACATTAAATCCCTACTCTATAATACCGTTATATTTTATAAGTATTCAAATATTTTAACATAATAATTTATATCTTATAACAAAATTAATAACGTAAAAAAAAACAAATAAAAATCCTATTATAACCATTTTCGACTTCTACGCGGACGAAGTCGCGGGCTAAAATATTACGTTTGACAACTCTAACAAAAACGGTTTCGGCTAACAAAATATTTTCCAGTATCGACGCAGGTGTAGGTGATAAAAAATATAAATTTATATTTTTTGAAATTTTAGTTAAATACCCGTGCGAAGCCGGGACGGGCCGCTAGTTGTACAATATATTACCAGACCATGTCAAATCGATACATTTATGCCTAACTTTAAAAGACAACTGTAATCATTTGTTATCAGCCAAGTAAACATTTGACTTTGAAAAAAAGTGTTAAAATAATAAAATAACTACAACAATGCGAAACAGTGCCACATCTAGTATCGGTATTCATACTTTCATGTTCAAATGTTTTACAATTATGCTCGCAGTAAACAACTACATTGCGGCGGCCTGGTATTAATCTTTAGGCCTACCAACTGTCACCCTGTTTAATTTTTGTCTTCATTTTCTCAACAAGTTAATTAATGTTATATTCTTTTGATAAATAAAGTATCTTTTGTTATTGTATATACGCCGTACTGATAACTTTATAATTAACTAAACGAATTGTGCGGTTTTATCAATGTTAACGTTTACTGCTTCTGTCCTTTGAATCGTAACGTAAGTTTTGTCCTACAGCCTTCTTTAGATGACAGGCTTTCTTAAGAAATAAAAGACTAACTTACTATCAGATCATTCAAATAGACATAATTTACTGAACTGTCAGGGTTAATTTATTTTATTAATAGGATTGTATATGTAAAAAAAGAAATAATGATAAAATTTGCATGATAGCTTCTGAGACTAGCATGTTCGCATGAGTGAACTCTACAGCCTTATAACATTTCATTATTTAATATAAAAAATATATTCTTTTAAACTACATCAAAGTACCTAGCGAAATTCATATTAGTTACGTTTTCGCGCGCTACAGAATCTTGGCAGCGTTTGCTTTGTACTACAGGTGTCGTTGAACCTCGTCGTGATTCATTTAAAATTAATGCGTTAGCTATTGTATATAATCTATTTTATCTGAACTTTAGTAATAATTAAATTCCAGCTAAAATCCAACTCGGTACAATTTAAATGCAATAGTTTTATAATCCAAATTCAGGTAAAATTGTTATAAAAATAGTTAGAAAATACATATTTAGTTATAAAAACAGACCACGAAAATGCAATATTTGTTTTGAGTACAAATCGATACCACGATCGTTAACACAAAAGCCAGTTAAGCTGTGCATTTCGTTCGTTCAAAATTGAATATACCGGTACCCTTATCAAACAACCGGTATTTTCCTAAATCGCAAGATAAACGTTACCATTGGACGCAGGCTCGGTCCGAAAGAAGAAAGGGTGTAATATGGATCATGGTCCACTTCAAAATGCACATGGTAAATTAGTGTTAATTAATATTATATTCTAAAAAAATATAATATATGAAAAAAGACAACATATTTTTACTACAAATGAATCGTGTATCCTTGTGGGTCTCCCAACCGTGCCTCAGAGATCATGTAAAGCAGTAGGTCCCGGTTGTCGTCATAAACACCTGACAGCGATCATTACTTGTGATAGGGAAAATTATTTGCCAACCCGCAGTGGAGGAGCGTGGCTGATTATGCTCCAACTCTTCTACAATATAAAGAAGAGGCCTTTGTCCAGCAGTGGGACGTTTACAGGCTGATTTCAGTTCAGTTCAGTTCAATAAAGATAGGTCAAACGTGCTTCAAAATCCTTCATCAATTTCATTAGACTAAGAGATTTTTACCTGGGTATACTACGAGGCGAATCCATCTTGATTGTACCAATACCAATAAAATATGCCTACAGTGTGCCACAGTAGCTTTAGCTGAGCAATATCCTAATGAACATCATTGTTATTATAATATTAAGTGAATGTATATCTCTCTCTTACTATTTTGATTCTATTGATTCTATCTGTAATGTGAGTTTTTATATGGTTGATTAAGACAGCGTAGGAAATGGGGGTGATATAGTTAGTATAGCTGAGTTTTGTAAGATGAATGATAGGGTTGAAGCCAAAAAAATATATTTTATGATGTGCAGCAGCACTAGGTCAGCTTTCGAAAACCTTTTAGTAAGCAAGGGTCATATATCACAAAAAAATGAAATAAAAGCGAACGGCGCTTTTTTAAAATTTAGCAGTGAATTTTTTTAACGACATTTTAAAATAAAAAGTTTATGTATGTGTTTTGTTTACCGTTGTGGTTGAGTCCGACATACGGTCTAGGACTACATAGTAGGTCGGCGTAGGCATAGCAGGTTTTTATTTTTATTTTAGCTAGTGCTAACAGTATATTCTATATACAGCAAACCACTTAGATTAAAAGTTGAACTAAATATACTGTAGCTGTCAAGAAGCGAAATTTGCGGTTGCTACCTACAATCTTACAAGTAGTACTGTTTAAGACCACTTTTTTTTTTAATCACAAAATGTACTCGTATTCATTCGTTCATAAACGTCAAAAATATGTTCTCAAGAATTCACTATCTAAATTACGAGTGCAAGTACGAGTTACGTGAGTACTATCTATTAATTAAAGTTTTCTCTTGATAATCGCTATATCTTATGCAATGTTGTTACGAAATTTCCATATTGTTGTTTCCACGCTGAGTCAATACAAGCTGACTGAGATTCATGCTGATGAAGCTAATTTCCAAATTTCTATTGTGATTTCTAATTGATAATTAAACGATCTTAGGCGCTTAATCTCTTCGGGCGTACCTCTCGTATAATTTTATAAGTTCATCAGCACTATACTGCGTTTGTCCTTGAAATTAATAAAAACACGTAAATAAAAACAAAAAATAGAAACATAATTACATTTTTTATATTAAATGGAATTCAATTAACGTATTATATTTATTATTATTGCATATAAAGAAAATGTACACATATATTTTCTTTTACACTAAAATAAATCAATATGACAAAAAATATACATATATACAAGAATACTTAAATACAAAATTCCGTTAATAAACAATCAAGTGAGATCAGGTTATATGAGCGACACTGCCTGAAATCCCATTTTACAGGATGACTGGTTAGTCACTATCAATATTTAAGGAGAATACTCGGTACATGATTCTCATTCGAATTATGTAAAAATATAACATAAATATGAATAAGCTTCTAAGTAAAGTTGCCCAACAGTTATCTAATTATTTACGCGTCGTCTGGATACCCTAGTTTCCACGCGGTAGTTTACTTACGTCCAAACACGACACGTGATCGACGGCTGTACGTGCTCTCCGAGGCACGGTAGGGACCCACAAGGACATACACCCAGACCGGAAAAAAATATTTGTACAAATACAAATATCTGTCCCGAGCGGGAATCGAACCCGCGACCACCAGCGCGTGGCGTTGCAGTTGAGGCAACTACTCTCACCACTACACCAGAACGTCGCGCGTCGTGTTTTAATTTAATGATAATTTATTAATTTAAATAGTTTTTAAATGTAATTTTTAATAGTGTTTTAATATAAAAGTGTAAAAGTTAACTAAAATTTTTTAGGGAAGAATCAATTTTTTTATTTTTCAAATCGCAAGATCATACATAGAAAAAGATCAGATTTGATAGAAGATTTTTTTATACGCTGAAAAATGATAGTTACTTTTGAAAATATTAAAAAAAAACCACAACAAAATACAACAAAAATAAACTTTGTCATTTGTTGAACAGCTGTTGTTTATTAAATAAAAGCAAACAATAATAGCATTAAGCCATCTAGCGACCAGTAGCCAAAACAATTAATTGATTATAGGCATGGTAATTACCGAACTTTCTAGACAAAATAAATAATTTACTTTAAATATTACTTACGAGTGGAAATATATGTTTATTCCATTTGATTTTGATGTGATGAGCAACAAATTTGTTTACTAGTTAAATAATGTAAACTTTGAACAAAAATAAATATTAACTGTTTACCTATCTTGGTATTTCCGGCGTATTTAAAATGGAATCATACTTATTTACAACGATTGTCAATCATTAAACTACCTATTTACCTACATAACTACACTAACACACACACAGTCACTTTTAACAGTTTCGAAAGCAATGGTGATTCTGTATTTGTGTATTGATAAGCCATACCTAATTATTAATGACAGATTACACTCAAACACGACTGATTAGGTATACGCGTATGATCGATCGCTAGGCGCGCAGGAGCCGGGAAGAAACGCGCGTGCGCGCCATGCCAAAGCTTACGCCGTACTGACCTACTAGCGGAATACGTCGAGCGAATTAGTGGGAATTAGGCCGCCCTCACACATCCGAATGTCTCTCTGAATTCATATTATTAATTCAGAAAGCCCGGAATTCCATACAATGTCAGTATTCTCCACATACATTATGATTTTTATTAATATTATGAAAATATTACAGCATATTATTTATTGATTATTATTATTTATTAGTATATTATTTATTATTTTTACATAATATTTATTCCACGTGAATTACATTATTTTAAATTAATAAATTAGTATTTTTAAGAAACTTTTAAAAACGATAGCCAAAAAGTAAGTAAATGAAATTTTTAACCGCAATATTAGACGCCTGCGGCTGGCCTTAGAATTTGCCGCGGGGCGTATGTGCGGGTGCTAGCGGCACAGTACAACACCACGTCGCGCGCGCCGCCACTGGAAATATACCTACGCCGCCTCATTTGTTTTGAATTGAAATATATGAGAATTTGGTCAAAAATTAAGTACCTATTTTTTTCACGTAATTCGAATGAGAATCATGTACCGAGTATTCTCCTTAAATATTGACAGTCATTTACCAGTCATCCTGTAATATGTACCTAGAGTTCGATTCCGATTCGAGTCCGATGATCACGGATTCAATTGGTGTTTGGAACGCATACGAGTATGTGTGTTTATACAAATATTTTTTAGAGAAAGAAAAAACCTAGAAAGAAACACATTTATTTGAGACATTACACAGAATCACAGACAACAACAATTAAATTAAAAATAAAAACGAACTTGTAAAAGAAAAGAAAAAAAAACATAAAAATCGAAAACTAAAATATTAAAAGCAAAAAAAAAATATATAAAAAAATTATCCATAAAAAAACACAATCAAAACATGAAAAAGTAAATAAAGCAATAAGAAAAAAAAAAATTAGTAATTTAAAGATATTACCAACATGCAGTGAAGCAGCGTGGTAGATTAAGCTTCAACTTTTTCTGCATATGGTGAAGAGGCCTTTGTCTAGCAGTGGGACATTTATATAATTTTTGACTTCAATTTTGGAATTTTTTCCACAAAAAGTCCTTAATATACTCCAATGATTGTTTTTTTTATTTTATTGATTCAGCCTGCTGATGTAAGCGTATTTAACGATTTGAGATTAAAATCAGTCGTTGCATTTCCACTACTGAACGTCTCTTTCTCCCATCATCTCTTGTACCAATAATCGCCTAGCTTGGCAGGTGAATTATGATGACGCTGCTGCCCATCACCATCCTGGTTGGTGTACAGTTGTTTGCAACACTATGTATTGCCTTAGTGGACTTTTATGACACCTCGGCAAGAGGTCGGGACTATTCTTCTCTGTCGCTCACTGTATTTCATTCCAATGATAACCATAATTAATTACCTAAAATAATTATGATTTTAAAAATATTACAATCAGGGGGGGCACTGTAAGGTGAATGATCATAAAAGTGAAGGTTGGCTATTACTTGAATACCCTTAATGACTTTCAGTATTTTTTGTGTTATGTTTTTTCTCAACAGACAGTGCGTAAACTCAACAACTAGATGTTATTATCATATATTGCTAGTTACCCACCCTGGTTACGCTAGGGTAGTATATAATATTAATAGCGACAGCGGGAGGTGCGGCGCGGGTTAGCCGCATCAACTGAGTCCTGTCATCGGTGTGAGACCTGCGCTTGAATTTATCTTCACGAGCGTTAGTTTTCATTTTATGATATGTTCTAAGATATTTATTTAAATGATATGACACAAAAGCTTAATATAATGTGCACGAATTGCTTTAGGCAACTAACGTATTTGAATTGATAAGGATTAATACTATATCCGTCAAAATACAGGTGCAAAGGTTAGGCAGCGTTTTCGATGAGAGCTTCCAGGCGGCTTGATTTATTTCGACACTTTTATCAATTACCGTCATATTTCAATCAATTTGTACAATGCGTTTACAAATTATACACTCGAAGTTTTTTTTATTATTACCAAATCCATCAGGTTAAGTCGCATGAAAATACATTAAATGGTTTTTGATTTTATTAGGAACAAACAAATAGATGCGGCGGGAGAGTTTGTTTTAAAAATTTAGTGAAAATATATGACTTTTACTCGTAGACTAAAATTGACTATTATATAACTAAGCACATACGATTCCTAGTCATTTTACTAAAATGTTGTTATAAGATGTCCAACTACGATTGCATAAGATAAAAGTTAGTAATAACTTTAATAGGAATTAGAAATTTATTCATAGCCCTTTTGCACAGAAACCCCGGTGGACGTTTAAACTAAAACTGCAAAGTTTATTTTCTCAGCAAAATGTGTTGTAAGAAGTAAAGAAGCCAAGATATAAATTGCAGTTCCTTGCATTAATCCTACATCTCAGGAGAGAAATTGTAGAGTCGCTCGAAACTCTAGCGGTTGTACTGTAAAGATAGTGTAAATTATGATTACCTAGTAACTAATAATATGATTAATAAATTGATGTAAATTCATTTTATTTAAATAAATTCTAAACAACTATTTTATAATGTCGTATAATGGACAAGTGTATGCGAAGATATCATACGAAGTGTGCTGAATAGGGAGAACTAAACGACTATATACTGATTAGTGACAAGTCAATTATGGCAAGTGCATAATATAAACTATATAAAAAAAGAAATATAAAAATATCCACCATTTTCAAAATATTGAATTTTATAACATTAAGACTCAAAACACGTCAAAATAACTTAACTGTAAAATTATGTAACTTTTATTTGTAGGTTTTTTGTTTTTGTTTTTGTATATTAATCTTGGCAAATCACAGCAGTCTTTGGCAGTCGTAGTCAATTACCAAAGATAAATATGTTCACTTTTTTTCCTATACTACTTAATGGAGTTAAAATGGATATACAAGCATTTTAAAAAATCTGGGTCCTATAATAAATTATACGCGCTCCTGGGCTCCACCAGTAGCCAAGCTAAGCCGGACAATATTCGGTGCAATTGGTAGGTTGAAGTGACGGAAAAATATGTCGCTTATCAAAACCAAAATAGCCATAGCTCAATCTCTTCTCCTTCCACTCCATGACTATGCAGATTCTTAATATTTAGATCTGTCACAGCAGTTACTTGATAAACTCGATCGATTGTAAAATTTAATAATTAGATTTACATATGGTTTAAAGAAGTTCGACCATATGTCACAGCACCGTAAGAAGCTTCAATTGCTTTCTATACAGTATCACAGATATTTGTATTTGTACAAACATTTGTTAGCGGTCTGGGTGTATGTCTTTGTGGGTCTCGACATCGTGCCTCTAAGAGCACATAAAGCCCTCGGTCCCGGTTGCTATCATAGACACCTGATAACGATCGTTACTCATGGTAAGGAAATTATCCGCTATCCCGCAGTGGAGCAGCGTGGTGGATTAAGCTCTAACTCTTCTTTATGGAGAAGAGGCCTTCACTTAGCAGTGGGTTGTTTACAGGCTGCTACAGATATTATATGATAAAGCTCAATATTGTTTGAAATCTTTCAACGTGTATTAAATACACCTATAGCGGTGTTTGAACAGTTGATGAAGTTTGCTCTGAAACTGCCTCATGGCATCTAAAGGCGGTAAGTTCGCACGCTGTTATTGAGCGGTTATGAAGTTCCGATTTCTACTAAAAAAGTTTAAAGATTTTTGTATCTATTTATTTATTTAGATTTATCAAAGGTAAATAACATCGAATACATATTTTAGACATTTTATTAGATGATTAAGAATATAAGATCTAATATAAAGAATTAAATATTGTCAAATTAAACATTTTGATAGCAAAGAGCAAGTAGAAATCATCTATAAGTATAATTAAAATGACGTTACAATATTATATTTAATTTAGGGTATTTGAAATATTGATCAACTTTTGCTTGTCTTATACCATCTATATACCATTTCCTCTACCCTAAGGTTGCCTGGAAGAGATCGCTCATTAGCGATAAGGCCGCCTTTTGTACTTATTCCCTTTTTCTTTTGTACTATTGCTTATTCTTGGTGTACAATAAAGAATTATACTACTACTATACTTGTCTACCCGGTTCAATTATCAGCTATTGAGACTCTTTTTGGGAGATTTAAAACATATAATATACATCAAAGATATTATCTTTGATGTATTACTTACATTATCATTATTTTTGGACCACCTTTTAAGTGATATGTTATATATTCGCCTTTACACACAATTTAAAAGAAATTGGAAATAATATATCGATAAAACTAAACTGACAAACCTACCTTTATTTCTGTCTGTAAGTAAATAATTCACTTAAGTCCTCGTAACAGTAGTACCCGTAAAATTTTGGTAGTGTCGATTATGTCAAGAAAAATTTAGTACCAAATCAATACTTAAAAAAAAGTCTTAGGTTCTGTTGATGGCCTTAAACACTATGGAGTAAAAGTCATCTCAAGTCACAAAATACAATAAATGTGTAACACAATATTTTCGAAGACTTCATGATATTCAAGAAAAAGCGATGTTTTAAGTAATTGTTTAAAGCTTGTAAATCAATAAAAAGTTTTATTGGAAAAGCCTTTATTGCATATTGTGGCAAAGTTAGGTCTTTGTAAGTAAAAAATACACTACGGCATGTTTTTTTACATATATGTTTTCGCAGTCCAATTCTGTATAAAAACAGGTGACAAAAAAGTATGTATTTTTATCTGTAGTTTTAAAAACACTTTTATTTCACAAAATAAAGTTAAATAGACATTTAAAAATGCTATACTATATCACATTGTCACTATTTTTTCTATATATATAATCGGCATCTCGGAAACGGCTCCAACGATTTTCATGAGCTGAGCTTTTATTTTCAAAACAACCATATATCTATTTATATGTTATTGAAATATTTTACTGTCTTCGTATATTAACTAATTAAAAAAGAATCAGACTATGTGTTATTATGTTATATTATGTTGAATTACAACTGCTCGTCTCTACTCAAGGAAACTGTACTGAATTTTGGGATAAAAAGTATCCTGTGTTCTATTTCGTAATAAGAACTCAAATTATGTATCAATTTAAAAATCAATTTTGGCGTGATACGTAGCCAAGATAAAAAATAAAAATTAAACATTTAGCAGCAAGTAACATCATATAAAAGTTCTTGTAGTTCGTTATAACTTTGATCGATGTTTTAATAATGTATATTTTTATAAGTAAAAAATCTACTTACTAGATCTCGTTCAAACCAATTGTCGGTGGAAGTTTGCATGGCAATGTACATCATATATATATTTTTTTAGTTTTATCATTCTCTTATTTTAGAAGTTACAAGGGTAGCAGGACACATTTTACCACTTTGGAAGTGTCTCTCACGCAAACTATTCAGTTTTGGAAAAAAATGATACTGGAAACCTCAATATCGTTTTTGAATATTGATCTATATATTACCTATCCATAGATATCCCACACGTTTGGGTTTGATGAAAAAAAAATTGAGTTTCAGTTCTAAGGGGAACCCCCTAAATGTATTGTTTTTTTTTCTATTTTTGTGTGAAAATCTTAATGCGGTTTACAGAATACATCTACTTACCAAGTTTCAACAGTATCGTTCTTATAGTTTCGGAAAAAAGTGGCTGTGACATACGGACGGACAGACAGACAGACATGACGAATCCATAAGGGTTCCGTTTTTGCCATTTGGCTACGGAACCCTAAAAAGGCATAAACACAAAACTGAAAAATCTCGAATTTGGTTCAAGTACCGATAATGATAAACTGCCTTTCAAAAAGGACTTTAAAAATATCTTCAATGCAAAAATTGGAACTGTTACAGTTTTGTTGTAAGTATAGATTGTATGGTATACTTAAACTTGCGATATAGTTAGTATACGTAATTACTTCAATATGTATGTACACGTGAATAAAATACGAAACAATGTTATACTCGTATTAATTGTTTAAGCAATGACGCTTTTATTATTTTATTTTAAATTGATCAAATACCTTTACATATTTTAAATTAAATCGAGTCCAAAATAAGTTTTAGCGAGCCACGAAATGTTTAACACACTGATTTTACAATTACGTTCAGTAGAACAATATTCGGCGTTGCATTTGATAGTCGATGTCGAATCGCTTTTCAATTCCATGATATGCACTAGTGTTAAGGAAATCTTGGAAATGCGGTCATACGCTTTTATTGTATCGAGTCGTATTTGATCGAGACTTCTGTTATTTATCAGATTTTAGCATTTATTCTAAATTAAGTACCAGTAGTGCAATTCAAGGCGTCAGTAAATTTTTGTACTAGTATTGTCGAAGTTTTGGTCATAATATGGCTAAAGCTTGAAAAATTAAAATCTGGCAAATCAAAAATCGATTGTACACCGTTTTATGATGAGAAAAACTTTAACACAACAGTTGCCTAGTTTAACTCAATAGTAACTTATGATGTGATAAAGCAGTCTTGTTTAAGAAAAAATTAAACTGACGCTAATTTGGATCGGTACAGGTCACTGCGTAACCGATGTTACAAAATGTGTCGTTAAGTGATGCGTCGCTACGTGTATAGCACTATTGAATATTCTGACAAAATTCCGACTTCTGGTAGCATTTTAGTAGATCTGAATTCTTTAAATACTACTTTAAATATTTTTTTATGGACTCGAATAATCAAAAACTATTTCAAATTTTTCTTTTCTTTTGATTTGCAGTTGGTTACTAACGAGGAAGTTTATGTCATATGCTAGCGATAAATTATACTGCTGTTGGTTGATGACAGGATATGTCCCAGGATGATACGCCTCATTCTCTCCTTTATTTTACCTAACCTATTTGTTTAACTATTCTGTCTATTTGCAGCAACAGATAGCTTGTATAGCCGTTCTAAAACTTTAAACGTGTTTTCTCAAAACCATTTTTTCAAAGTCGGTGTTCACTACCATTTAAAAACTACATGACCGATTCATTTCAAATTTGGTACACACATTTTGCATATAAAATACCACCCCCAAGGAGTGAGTTTTAATTTTTTATTTTATTTAGGGGGCTTTTTTATCTACAAAATGGCGGAATTTTTCGAGAAAAATAGCACTTTTCACTTTAAATAGCAGGCAAAAATTTTAAAGTGGAAAAAAAAGAGACCGTTAGGGGAAGGATTTATTAATACTTTGACTATATTCAAATGCTTTTTGATTTCAGATAAGTTTCAGCTGAGATATTATAGTGAACAAGGAAAATCAATATTTTCCAAGGACGCTCTGGGAAAAGCTCTGTCAACGGCTTGTTTGTGAATAATTTTGCATCAAAATTTCATAGAAAACTCTAAAAACTATACTTAATAATGTATAAAGGTTTTTAAAAAATTTACTCAAGACCCTACCTCCCCTAAAATCTGCAAAAAAATTCTTTAACGATATTAATATTTCCTCTCATACATATTTTAGCAAATAACAAAATGTTAGCTAAGTTTTTTTGACGTCTTTCGGTCCTTTATGCGAAGTACAGATTAACGGAGATTTTCATTTTTTATTTTCACGATACGGTATCACGTTGAAGGAAACTTGGTGTAGGGGATAACTTTTCTATATTTATATTTCGACGACCTTTCTGATGTAGTGGTGAGAATAGTCGCCTCAGCAGTGTCAGGTCGCGGTTTCGATTTCCACACGGGGCAGATATTTTTTTTTGTGAAAATGTTTGTTTCTGGTCTGGGTGTATGTTCTTGTGGGTTTCCCCAACGTGACTCGGAGAGCACGTAAGGCCGTCGCTCCCGGTTACTATCTATCAAAGACATCTGATAACGATCGTTAGTCATGGTAGGAAAATTATCTGCCAACTCACAGTGGAGCAGCGTGATGGATTAAGCTCCAACCCTTCTCATACATGGAAAAGAAGCCTTTGGCCAGCAGTGGATTGATTACAGGCTGATTCAGTTCAGTTAATTTCTGTTTCATCTAATCCGACTCAATTGGTGAGCTTAACCTGTATGCTATCCAATCGCAGCATAATTATGATATCGCAGTATCTACGAATTATTATTCATTATATTAATGTAATTCCGATTAGAAATGTAAAATAATTTAAATAGTTTTTTGATTTGTCGTATAAGATTTATACTCGAATTACTTTTTTTTAACTTTACATTTCTAGGTTGATTTTAATGCTTCATGCATTAAAATCAACCTAGAAAAAAAAAGATTATAATGCATTAAATTTAACATTAAATTAGAATACAAGAATTTAATTTTAAAATTCGAGTACATTGCTCTTTATGTTTCATGTATCTTATAGAGATTCTTATCACACCAAATAGTTAGTCTTGCATGATTTCTTAATATTTTACTAAATACCGGTAAGGTGGTGCATATTGCTCCAGGATTTCTTCTTTAATCTACATTTTAATTAACTCGTAGAAAATTGTTATTATATAAAATATAAGGAATTACTGCATTTGATATTATCTTGTCCACAACTGTTTTTTTTTTAACTTCGCCCATTTAAATGCTGTAAGTAATCTAGATTACATTCATATTCTGTTTGGCCTAAAGGTTGACTGGGAGAGAATGCCACTAGGCATGAAGTCCGCCTTTTGTTACAACTGTCTTTGTATTGTTAGACAATAAAGTATATAAATAAATAAATTATCTATTATGGTACTGCATGACAGCCTGCAATTCACAGACCTTTGAAATCTTTGTCTTATTAATATTTTAACGGTGAGCGAACGTTTTTCTTGTGAAAATTCTGTTCCTTGAATTTTTATTACATTTTTTTTTTGTCAACATATATAAAAACTATATCTTAAATATATCTTAAGATTTTAGTAATTTTATTAATTCATTTTCATAATAAAAATTTCAAGAACATTAATCTGATATATAACGTTAAATTATTTAATTTTGAATAACTCATTAATCAGAATTGAATGATTTAATACCAAGATGCATTCGTCAGATTTTATATTTATATTTGTATATTTTATATTAATGAAAATTTACTGAAAGCTTGAAAAAAGACATTTACATTGATTACATGATTTTTTTATTTAATTTTTTAAAGCAGCTAAGAAGCTATACGTTGAAAGATTTCTGTATATTACGAGTATCAAAAGGTATTTATGTATTATTATTAAGTGTTAAGTTTAGGTATATTTATTTATAGTTTCTTTTTTTTTTAAGAAAAGGAATTTTGTTAGTCAACTACAAGAATAATATTTTTATAAAATTTATTAGTCATTGAAACAGCAACATCCAAGAACTTGAATAAAAAAATATCTCGTGATAAGTACTACTATATGTAAAGAATGAAAATAAGTTTTTTTTTTTTTTTTTTTTTTGTACATAAAACCAATTATTAAATGTTTGCAACATTTATTAAATGTTTAATTATAATATTTATTTTTATATTACAATGAAAGCTAAAATAAACATGCCATATCTTTGATACAAACGTTTTTGAAATAAATACATATTGATATGGATAAACGTGATATGCTGTATTATAAATTGTTATATTACATAATTATATTTAATAACTTTTTAGTTGATAAAATCAATAAGAAAACCGAATATAGTTACAAAATTAGCCACAATTGTGCAAAAATATTCCACTTTAGTTCAAAGTATTATTTCAATATTTTTTTTTTTTTTTTTTTTAGGTTATATATCAGTATTATTCTTAAATACCAATATTTATCCATGAAAAAAATACATTATTCATTGTGTAGATGAAACGTTGCAATGTAATTTGAAATTTGATTAAAGAAAAATAGAACGGACCAATACATTTGTAGGCGTAAATTGTATTCGATTACAAGGGTCTGATCAAATACAGGCGCTGGCTTTTATCGATTGCGAAGTATATAAGAAATAGGCGAGTACATTAGTATAGGCTAATGGTTCGTCCCGAATTCACATAATGATTTCAATATATATACTATTGTATATAAGTTTTTTTATTCTTTATTTTGATAACATTAATAGCTTGGTAATAATTAGATAGATAGATAGATAGATAAATACTTTATTGCAGTCACTAATTTATAGTAGATATTACATAATGAGAGTACAATATTCACAATTTAAGTGTGCAAAGGCGGTCTTGTTGCTATAAGCAATCTCTACCAGACAACCTTTAGTGAAAGTAAATTTCTTATCAGACTCGGGTAGTGCAAATTTAGGTCCCTAAACTTAGGTGTTAGCTAAATAATAATAATTATACTAGCACTAGCACTCTAATAATATGATATACATATACATTATAAATACATGCATATGTTGTACTGAGTACATAGTATTAAAATACATACATATACATTCACATATATAGATACATATGCGTACATACATGCATAATTATGTATACACACACATACACATACACATATATAAATACTACAAATATATTTAAATACAAATAATTAATATAATTAATCAGTCACTATTATAGAAACAATTATTATTGTTCTTCCACTCTTGCTAAGTAATACTTAAACTCAAACTTAAAGATTCAGAATGACGAATAGCAAATGGCAGTGAATTCCAAAGGTTGACAGCTTTAATCGTAAAAGAATTGCTAAAGTAGCGGGTATGACAGGTTGGCAATTTAAGACGATTGTCAGAACGAGACCGAAGTTCTAATTGACTAGAAGTGTCTGAACCAAGAAAACAGAAACGCTCTTTTAGATAGGAAGGGGAATAGGGACTGTATAAAATAGAGTATAACAGGACTAGCGTGTGGAGATTTCGACTATATCTGATAGGAAGATACCTCAGACGAGCCAGAAAGGAGGAGACATGATCAAATTTGCGTAAGCCGAATATAAAACGAATGCAGATATTTTGCAATTGCTCCAGCTTGTCTAGTTTTTATTCAGTTAAATCGGTGAAATAGGAGTCCGCGTAGTCCAAAATAGGCAAGAGAAGAGCATGCGCCTTAGATATTTTAACTTTAAGAGGGAGAAGGTTTTTCCAACGTTTCAGGCTTCCTATCGAGGCAAACAGCTTGCGGCTTATCTCTGCAATTTGAGGGGACCAAGAAAGAGAATTATCAATTAGGAGTCCTAGATTTTTAACACAAGTTGTTACGTCCTTTGATTAATTGTTAATTGATTATATTAATATATAATTAATATAATCAATTAGCTATAGAAGCACTTGAATGTAAGCCAACGATGCCCTGGACTTCTGTTCAGAGAGAGAGAGAGAGAGTCTGCATGATTATGACCACCATCGTATGTATCATTCAAAATTGTCAGTTTTGGGACTGTACATCCTACGGAAGTGTGATAATTGAGGCTTATTAAGCACCAAGTCCATGCATAACCGAGAGGTGTACACTTGTACAGCCTCAGGACTTACTTTTAAATGAGGAGGGAAAGCGCTATGCGTGGTTATGTTACAGTATATGGCACAGGTCTTAGCACAATATTATTGGCCAAAGAGGATTGGCCGAGACCTTTTCTATTTTTTTCTTTAACGAAGTTCCTTACGGCAGGCTTGGAGGAGATAGGGATTTTACTGCGCGACCGACCTGAAAAAAAAGTGAGACTAAAACGTAAGAAAAACATATAACAGAAGTGCGCGTGCTACTGTTGGGGCTCCAACGATTCCTCCAACGTGATCGGGGACAGTAACTTTCATACATCGTCTTTCACACTATGGGTGGGTTCCCGTCCTATCCTTTAGTTTTATTTTTATCTATTTAACTAAAACTAAGTATCTAATGAACAAGGGAAATAAATGGGAGGACTAGGTTTTATTTTATTTTCATTTTATAGTGCTATTAATTTGTTTTCTTAATCGCTATTTAAGAATATCTTGTACCTACTTCACTAAAGCTATTACAGGATTGTTTATACATTTAAAACTACAATAATAATAAAATACAGTTTCCTTATGCTAAACTTCATTATAACTAATATAAGGTTTTTTGGTTTTAAATCTATATTTTAAAAATAAGTCGGGTTTTCCTTCCTGACGCTATAATTCCAGAACGCACGAACCGATTTCCACGATTTTGCATTCGTTGGAAAGGTCTTGGGCTCCGTGAGGTTTATAGCAAACAAAATTCAGGGAAAATTTCAAAAGAAAAGCAGGAAAACAGGGAAAATCATTTTTCACACACAGCGCCATCTCTGATACATAGCATGTACTACAAACCAATATGGTTTTGCATGGTGGTGGAGCAGATGGCGCCAGTACGTGGTGTGAGTATCCCTCACGAAAATAAGTACGTTTCATTTTTCTTCATCTTATAATCCCCAAACGAAATGTTACAAAAAACGAAGCCATCTGGTGGCGAAACAGAGTTCGCCGGGTTTGCTAGTCTATTATAATAATAACTACAATTTTCTTATGCTAAATTACATTTGAGTGATATTTTTTTTTATACATTTTTTTTTTTTATACCACGACGGTGGCAATCAAGCATACGGCCCGCCTGATGGTAAGCGGTTACCGTAGCCTATGGACGCCTGCAATACCAGGGGCATCACATGCGCGTTGCCGACCCTTTAAAAACCTATTTACTCCCCTCTTGAAGGACCCCATACTGTAGTCCTGCGGGAAAACCTCGGCAGGGAGTTCATTCCACAACCGAATGGTCCGTGGGAGGAAATTCCTCTGATACCGAACTGTACGGGACCATTGGGACGATCATATTATATTATATATCATTGACTTTCTTCTTTTACTTTTTAATAATTTATTAATAGTAATTAGTTTTAAATAATTATTATTAATACTAACTTAATTATTTAATCTTAATCTTATTCTATTTGTGCTGTTCACTTATATTATACATTATATTATGACAACATAACTTACCTACTTATTCTTATTATTTGTTTTCTGTACAATTAATTACTTCGCAATATTTTAGGAAAAGATCCCTGTCCTGATTATCTTTCATTAACAACTCAATGCTATCCGATTCTAAATTATTAGACAACATTTTAAGTCGTTCTTAATTTTAAGTCAAGTAGTAAGTAAGATAACGTTTGTACTTAGTACCTCTGAAGAGAACAGCGTATAGATGGAAAAAGAGCTGTATGGACGGTTTTATAAAGCGCTCCTCACGTGGATAGTAAGACTTCTATGCAATAACTGCTACTTGGAGACTTCTTTGGGGAAACCGAAGGCTTTTTCTATGGATCCAGTGGTTAAGAAGAAGAACTACCGAAAACACATTCGAAAAGTGAGCACTCCTAAATTCTGAGCTTGTCGCCATTCCAGCGAGTCACTCAAACATGTGCTTTTGGGCTGTTCAGTGCTAGTTGATACTAAGTAACTGGATAACTAAGTAGCCAAAATTCTCTATCACGAGCTTGCTCTTACTATTTGAACGCAATGGAGTCCGGCTCTACTGGGAAACTCGTAACCTCGTAAAAGCTGAAACAGAGAAAAACGTAAATATCTGGTTTTGGCACACAATAATGTCGACACGTGGGGTGTGAAGTCGGCTAAAATTATACAAACGGCTTTAAATCAATCAGTCAGTATCCACGTCTTGGATCCGTCATTGGTAAAACAAACTCATCGAAGACTTTGTCTTAAAAAATTTCAATATCAATAGTAAAAAACGCCATAAGCTTTTCTAAAAGTTGTCTGGCCCAGTTGTATAATTTTACATGTTTCCTTATCGAAGTTGTTTCATCCGAAGTGCCATGATTGTCCAAGGAAGATATTATAATCCTGAACAAGTTCGAGAGGAATTCTGTTAAGAGCTATAGAGAGAGATTGAGGTATATGACGTGTATGTTGAGGATATTTTAAACATTGACCATTATCTTGGTTTTATCCAAGTTCATCTGGAGACCAAGTTGAGTAAAAAAATCAGCCGAGCTGCTCAGCATACATTGTAAATTAACCTAGCAACGTTTCTGTCACAGTGATGATATCGTTTGCAAAATGTTAATGTGAAAAATACTTGCCGTTTATGTTTATGCCCCACCCTTTCAGAGTAGCCTCTTAAATATATCCTCGAAGACATTAGTGTATAATTTTGGGGGAAATTAAGTCTTATATCACTACTTGATGCATGCACAGGTTAAAACTGCTGATGCTGTCTCATATCAAAAGCTTCGTATATACCCTTCAGCACTAAAACGTATCACTAATCGATTTGGCACCGTTGTAAGGATTACAGAACAGACCTGGTTTCAGTAGAATCAAAAGCTTTTTCATAGTTCATAATCACAAAATCATTGAGCCATTAAACTCCTCGATCTTCTATAGAATCTGCCACACTTTTAAATATAAATAAATATAAATATGTTTAACACACACACACACAAGGTCGTCTGTTCCTAAGGTAGGCAACTTAATGCCTGTGTTTTAGGTAACAGCCGACTGATATACATTTTCTAAAATAAATATACATATAAATAATACAATATATATAAATAAACATATATTACACGCAGACTATGAACGGGAATCGAACCCACAACCCTTTGAGCAGAAAACAGGGTCACTGCAAACTGCGCCAACGCATCAGTTTAGATGTTATGTAGATCTATATCTCCTTAGAAACCTGGCCAGTTCTGTGGGCTAAAACTCGTCGACGCTACGTATTAGACAATTTGTAATGATCTTGAAAAGCAGCTTATAGACATGGCTCAAAAGATATATGGGTCAGTAGATCTTCAAAAAAGCTTTGTCTCCTTTTTTTAATAGCTAACACTTTTTCTCCATACCTGAAGCCTTCCTGAAAAGATGAAAGGATTAAATATGATATAATATTTTTATGTAAACTAAAAGATCAGTTGCCAATATGGTTGTATAAAAAATTAAACTTCTACTAAGTTTTTCGTATCTATAGCCTAATCCGGCTATTGACAGTTATCATCATTTACAAATCGTAAATGGAAATTACATCAACTAAATTAGAGCTTTAAAAGGTACGTGAAATACTGGCCACTAATATAATACAGCTATTTCAGCTCCACATTTCGTTCGAGTGAAACGCAATGTAGTATGTTTGATTGCTAATTACGTCTAACTCAGTCGAATTTAGTAAAATTAACTGTAAGTTTTTGAACATTTCTTTATTTTTAGGTAAATTTTATAAATATTTAATGAGGCGAAAGAATGATTGTTTATTTGTTTAATGTGCAAATTTTAAAATCGCATAGATTTCTGATAAAAAATATAACATATTTGTATGTGTATAATTGTCTGTTTAGAGATTTGTAAAAACGAAATCTTATTTTAAGTCTGTATTTGTCTATGTCTATATAATATATATATATATATAGGTATATAATATATATGTATATACTACCGCCTTGCTTCACCCGCGTTGCTGTATTGTACAAAAATTAGCCTATGTCCTTCCCCAGGCTTCACTTTATTTGTATCATTATTGATCTCAGCTGTGACACTTTAGTGAATTCTTGCGAAAGGAATGTAGTAAGTGCATTTATATAGATGTCACGCATTTTCGCGTGATTATTTTTAAACTACGATAATATATATTAATAATATTAATATTGCTAAATTACACAAAATACAGTAAATTTTCATCTAAATCCGTTCAGTAGTTTTACCGTGAAAGAGTAACAAACATCCAAACAAACTTTTGCATTTAGAATATTAATAGAATAGGATTTATATAATGATAATGAAAGAGGGTTCGTTCCCATTCAAAAACTTTATTTCCTTCACATTTTTAATACCTTTACTCGATTATTATAAATATATTTTCATAGTGTTTTGTTAGAGCTTTCAAATATTATACAGAGCAAGGGTCTGTCTTTTATTCAGGACGACAGTATAAAGTTTAATCCGCCGTGTGTTAATAATTGACGGATAAAGAGGTAAATCCAAGGAATTTATATACAAACTGGAATGCTCACATGCACTCCAAAACCGTTCCTAAACCCGGGATCTTTTTTCTTTTTCTCCCATGGATTTAAGGCAACTCTCGTAAGAAAGAGACAAAATACCGGTTGTCAATGAAATGCTCGGAACGATTTTTCACTTTACATGTTATAAGACAATGTCAACCTTATGTCAAATGTTTCAAGGTGCATATTTGAATATACAATTTTATTAAGTAAGCATTCCAGTTATGATAGAAATTCCTTGGGTAAATCTTAGAATTTTTCAAATTTGACACTTAAAAAGTCATTTGTCACAAATTCGATTTAGTTAGTTATACCTATTATTGACAAGAAATATGTAATGAAAAGAAAATACCAATCCTATCCATTTAAATTTTTGGGGAGTGTAATATCAAATAACGACTGTAATATTATAATTTTACCCGGGAATATTCCCGCTAATTAGCAAATGTTCATGATTTACGACCGCCCGGGTAAACTCGTAGCAAATGCGCAATAATTGTGCAATGTGCGTGAAGATTTGCATGTACAACGCCATAGGCGTTTATAATGTAATTTGTAATGTGAACAAATTTGGAACAATAAGTAGGTGTACATTAATATCTTAACTTTAATCTTATTATACTATATTAACTTTATAGAAGTAGACTAAGTAAAAAAAGATTCGAGACAATCAAATTTAGATAAAAAAAAGAACATTAGCACCTTTAAAGCGATAAGTATTTACTTTGTTATTATGTTTCTTGAGTTTCAAACGCTTTTAGAAAATTGAGTGATAAGTGGACGTCCCACTACTTCTTCTAATAAAAAGACGATTACAAGTAGCGTGCACTGCGTTTCGGGTAACTACCCGATCCGATACCGATCATTTTTTAAGTCTATTATTAATCTAAGAAACATCGAAAAAATATCTAATGTAATTTCATTAAGATATATAACCAATCTTATTACTTGTGACTATCCATACGTCCATAGAAATAATTATTATATAATAACTACGAAAGTACCCTGTCTGGAGTCTGTACATATTTTGGACATTGGAAGATAAAGCCTACGTTGGCTTGGGAAAATATAACGTGAAGAAAATATAATTAAGATCGAAGTTTTGTATTAAATGCCATCATTTTTTAAGTTAGGAATGTGTTGATAATAATGCTTTAGGATGTAAAAGAAAAGCCGATGACATTGTTTTCAAATGATTTGATTTCAGAAAAAAGAAATAGATTGTATAAAACTATAAATTTATGTAGACAAAGTCACGGTTAGCTCTAGTTGATATTTATGATTATTCCAAACAATTTGAGGGAAAACTATCGTTCGGAATGCTATCCCTGTGCGCGGTGGCTTTCATTCGACGTTGTCGCGTAATTGCCTGTCGACACTTAAACGAAACGATCGTTGAGTTTAAAGCTATTTTTAGTTCAAAATAAGTATTATTACTGTCATTGGGGCTACATATTTGATAAGAAACGAATAAAATCGACTTTTTTTCGTTTTTTATCAAATATTTGCCTTAACTTAGAATAATTTTAGAGATGTTTGTGTATCATATCAAAGACTGTAATGATTGTCATTCGCAACAGCTACTCGTTTTATAGGAAATCTATTGTGTAATTATTTACAGAAGGAAAAGAAATGTAAATGAATAAAAGTTTATAAGATTAAAGTTTTATTTAAATGAGTTGGATTCGCACACGATTCCGTAGCACCCACAAAACCCTGATACAGACGAATACTAAACTGACAAACGAGGAGTCCTTGTAATCTACGGAACGTGGGCATCCAATGAGTGTCTTATAAACTATATTGTATACATTCTCGTGAATTGTTAAAACAAAAACACAAAATATAATACACAAAAAAATAAAGTTAGAAGCGTGTAATTTAGTAACACGGAGTAATACCCATTGATTGAGATTAAATTTATAATTTCATAGATTTTTTAACTTTAATCAATTTTCTAAAATAAACACCAAATCGAATGACATAATTCGCCTATAAATTTACGTCAAAATCGGTCCATTACTCGTACTATCAGTGAGTAGCGAATACTGGCACTCAGAAATATAACAAAAGCATTTTTTTTGGTACCGTAAACTTTATTTATTTATTATATGTAGCTATATACCCACGACTTCGATCGTGATTGGCATCCTTTGCCTATAAGATAAACTCTGTAAGCAGGCCTAAGATGAGCTGTGTGTTCAAAGGTTTCTATACGTCCCGAGTTTCCAGTTATTTGGAGGAAGCACTGAGAGTTATGATCTGTAATTTCTGAACTTTCAAACCAAAGACCATGTAATAATAATAAAAAATTGTGCGTGTACTAGCGTACACTCGTAAGAAGTGAAACTTATAATAAAAACAGTTTACTTTTTATACGATCGTAATTATACGCACATACGCACATACGCACATACGCACATACGCACATACGCACATACACACACATACATACACTCGAAAAACATAACCCTTCTTCTGTCGCAGTCGAGTAAATACAGTTTTACAAGATGGCGCGTAACGAAAAAATGTGACGCGTAACGTGTAAATTTTTTCCAACCCCGATAAAGAAGTTTCACTTCAATAAATATTTTGATTATCTCTTTTCTAACAAAAAACAATAAGTGAAATTCGACCACGCGTTAATTAATTTTAACAACATATTTTGATTTTCTTCCCTTTTCCCAAGGAAACGTGGTGATTTTCTAAATAAAAAGTTCCAGTATAGATTGTTCTATGAACTCAAATCGTGTCCAGTTTCATTTAAGTTTACTGTGTAGTTTTGGCATGATGCACAGCCAAGATTCAGACGGATAGACAATAATGAAAAAGATTACATTTTGGCTTCAGTGTCGATTACATAGTGTCCTCCAAAAAATAATTACATTGTTTTCAGTGTACAGATTTGGACCTGTTACAGCTTTATTATAAGTATAGATAAAATTAAAGGGGCTTACCGTAGAATCTTATTATTGTAGACTTAAAGTGATGTCGAGTTACTGCGACGCAGAGCGGCAATAAGTTGGTCATACTTAACGAGAATATAGTATTTACTTACAGCTCATAGTACTAAAATGGAAATTATAAGCAACTCTTACATAAAATTAAATAAACGAAGTATGATTTTATTTACTAGCTTAAATAAATTCAAAATATGCAAATTTAAATCCGGCGTTGACTTTATAATTATTTGAAACGACCTTCATATCCACGGCTTCTTCGCTTGGATATTCGTTTGTTTAAGTTCTATAAAAATACACATTTAACTTTAAGAATATATTTACGAAGAAGAAATATTACTCATAAGTATTTCATCTATAAAATAACTATTTCGTCTTTTTTTTCAAATTATTAAATTATATATCACACTAATTTTTCTTTTATTGTTCTTATGATATTAGTACTAGTAGACAGATGCTTTAATATGGATAAAGTATTAGAATGAAAAAAAAAACAAGTTTTTTGTGTAGTACCGGTGTTTTACCGGTGGGAGGGATGCGCTGTGCCGCGCTCCCGGCTGCATGGGTACCACCATCTTGCTTATTTCTTCCGTGAAACAGCTTTGCTGTGTTTCGGAAAGAAGGGCAAGACAGGCAGCGTAATTACTGGCACCGAGACTTAACATCATATGTCTCAGGATAGGCAACACATAAATGAGTTGGCTGGGCTAGTTCCAGGTAAACTAGTTTATGTTCATGGGCGACGTCGACCACTTACCATCAGGTGGCACGTCTGCCAGTTTGCCTATCCAACTATCATAAAAAAAAAAAAAAGTAATTTGTATTCTGAATAAAGTTTACGACTATAACACAACTTTCGGAATAGCTTTACTTCGTTCAAACAAAGGAAAGAAAAATCCAATTTTATAGGTGTCCTTATGAAATCAATCTTTCCACTACTCGCCGACTTTCATTTCAACTTCCAATACTTCTCAAATCAGACTGATAAAAGTCTGTATTCGATATTGAGTTGTTCAACTGGTATAACTATTATAATAAAACTGAAGGATGTCTATTCGATTATATTTGTTAAATCTAAGCTACTAATGCGTTTTGAAAATATCATTTTGCTTATAAAATCTCTGAAAGAAAACCTTTTGCTAATATAAAACTCTTCGAGTTTGATTGTTACGGTGTTACGCGTGACAGCACGTGACACGTGACTGCTTTAATAATATCTTTTTTGGAAGTTAGTTTATTGAAGAAGAATGGCATTACAGTTTGAGTCTTAGGACCGGAGCAAAATATAACGAGCATAGAACCATCATCGTATTAAATAATAACGAAAAAATTATATGATACACATATTATTTTAATTTTAGAATTCAATTAATTTATTAATAATTATTGTAATGAATAGATATGTCTATTATTTGTACCTTTATTAAGTCATATATTATATAATATGTATATTTCGTAGTAGAGATCCCACGAATAGTGCCAAATACTGAATACCGAATATTCGACTACGCTCTTGGCCGAAGCGCCGAATATTTGGCGACCGAATGTTCGGCAACAGATGTGTGCATTTCATGCGTGACATGTTACGGTTTGTCTTATTGCGATGCGTGCGTTACGTTTTTTTTTTAATATATTCGGTATTCCGCCGAATACTGTATGCTATTCGGCCGAATACCGTATAATAAAAAAAAAGTGACCGAATAGGCCGAATATCAAATAGTGGCCGAATATTCGTGGTATCTCTATTCCGTAGTGTTGGATACTGGGTTTTGAAAAATAAAATCGTTGCACTTGTAAAATTATATTAACGTGTAAAACAATTTAAATTACATAAATGTGTGTGTAACGATCGGAGGAGCAGATTCTAAGTGACAAATATTAAAAAGGTATGAGAGAGTTTTTTACGAAAGCCGCTGATTGGTCGAGTTTGTATGCGGACGGCTTTCAGTGTTGCCAACAAGTCTGGACACGTAGTCTTTGTCATAGTTAACAATGTTAAGCTATTTAATACTTTTGGTAAGCGATATTTCGAAGTGTATCACAAAATAACTTCAAAAAAACTTTGATAGTTTGACTTGAAACGCTTTATTAATTTTTATGTATCCAAAGATTCATATTAATTCTTCGAGAGAACGAATTTAGTTAAATATGTTATAATCAATACAGTTTTCTGGAAACCCGATTAATTGCTCGTTTCGTAAATATTGACGTTGAGCAAAGCTCTTCAGAAATCTGTCATTAGTGTCAGAAATAATTAATAGGAAGTATGTCAAGGACATGATAATCTTTTTGTATATTTTTTATTTTATTTTAAGATTAGGTAACTTATTATCTGATCTTGCTTTTATTATTACATTGTAGATGCTGCTGTTATCAAGATGGCGCGACCAGAAGAGTGCCAAACTTTAACATAAACATTTATTGTTTTAGCATCTTGAACGAATTAAAAGAGTTGATGCCTCTTAATTTTTATTACGAAGCTTGAACGAGTATCTTTGTCTAATTTATCTGTACTATTGTGAATTTTCTGCCTATCTTCTTTTAATTCTTGGTTAGTGGTAATCATTTTACATAATATAATGTGTCTGGTCACTTTCTTGTTTTTTAAGTTAAGTAATTACGAATAGATGGCAACATTAACTGAACTGAAATAGTCTGTAAACGTCCCACAGCTGCGTAAAGGCCTTTTCTCCATATCTGAGAAGGGTTGGAGCTTAATCCACCACGCTTCTCCACTGCGGGTTGGCGAATAATTTCTCAACCATGAGTAACGATCGTTATCTGATGTCATTGATAACAACCGGGACCTCCGACTTTACGTGCTTTGCAAGGCTCGGCGGGGAGGACATACACCCAGACCGGAAACAAATATTTATACAAGTACAAATATCTGCTCCGAGCGTCAATCGAACCCGCGACCACTGGCATTCAGGCAACTATTAGCACAATTACACCATAATGGTCCTCTACAACAATAAAATATTCTGATATTTATTTGTTTCTGTATAATAAAGATAAACAAAACTTATAAATATGTCATTAAACGTAAAAGATGTAAGTAAACAACGTAATAAATCTTAAAATTATTTCACACCAGGAATAAATACGATACAAAATATATTTTTGTTTCATCAATATTTTATTTTAACGTTATATATTTTACTTTAATTTTATTTAATTTAAGGTTAATCATTATTATTATTATAAGCTGCACGTTATTTCAAAACAAATTTTCTTATGTTTATTATAAGAACTTACCTTTAACTCTACGTTTGAATTACACACGTGTACCACAAATGTAAACGTATTTAAATAATTCTCGTCCTTGGTCAATTTTGGTTTTACCCTGCTTATAGGAATGCTTTAAGACCTTCGGGGTCACCAATGACTATCGGTGTACACTATGTTATTACTGCTACAGCTTGGTTTGGTCTTAACTAACTGGCCTTAGTAATTACCTTGGTAGTCGATGTAACAAATTAATTCTCGAATTTTTTTATTGGTACTTTACTGAATCAAAACAATTTTTTTATTAATAAAAAACTTATAAAAAAGGGAAACATATTGAGACAAAATAAAAGAATCTCTTCCGCATTGAATGTATCAACATTATTTTGTTCAAAGTAAAAATTAATTAAATCTAATTATATTGTATTTTCTTTATTTGTTTGTTTAATTTTGTTTTCATTTTAACAAAGAATATTATATTATATTACATTACGACTTGTTAAACACAATTAATGATTTAATAAAATTTTCAATTGAATGTATTGTAAATAACTACAAAAAAAAATCATATTTATTTTGTAAAGATAAAAAATATAAGTCTTTAACGTTCTGATATGTATATTGCAATAATTTGATAAATTCTTCGACTCGATTGTTTGAATAACAATTTTTTAAATTATTTTTAAATTTCACCATATTTTACGCTATTTAATTCACTTTAAACTTTTATATAATTTACCCAATATAAACGTTGCGAAAATTGATTTTACAAAAATATTGTGTTCTTGGATAAGTTTCTAATATTAAATTAAAGTATGCAAAAAAAAAAAAAAATTCACAAAGTATCGTTACAACAAGTCTTTTTTGCGAATAGACAGTTTAAATTACATATTAAGACCATTTAGGGTTTTCATTAAAAAAAAAAATTTTAACTTAAATATATGTACTTAAACATTAAAAGTATTTCAGAATAAAGAATTAATTCCAAAGTTACTTTAAGTATTTATTTTATAGTTTGATAATTATTGTATCAGAAATTAAAAAATATGGATAGGCTGAGTCTAAAAATATAATTAATTTTTGACATTTGTAGGGTGACTAAAAAGTATTAATTTAAGAATGTGTTTGAGATGTGTAGCATACTGGATTATAATTCAGAACGACTTACAAAAAAATAATATTAATACTTTTAACATGAAATATATTAATGATAGCAGTTCATATCAAAGCAATAAATTAACAGATTTCATGTTTGAAACTAATAAGTAGAAAATACTGATGCCGAAAATGACGTTAACATTCAAACTAAAATTGTTGAAATAATTCTCCCTTTAATTCGTTAATCTTTATTCTAAAAGAATAATTAAAAAAAAAAAAGAATAATTTACATAAGATCTGAAATATTACAGAAATTTAATTACCTTTTTGTAGGTACATAATATTTTATGAAAATTTAAGTAAGAATATAAAATTTAGGACAAATACCTATACGGGTATCTTAGAAATAATTAAATTGATTGACAATACTGTAGGGGTCTTATTAAACACTTATTTTTGAGTCAGTGCTGTAATGTTGATGACTGGTGTTATATTATTTGATTAATCCGTTCCAGAATAATGGCTTTTGTAATTATAATTATTTAAGTAATAAATTTAAATAACGTCCATTAAGCTATGATTACTGTGATGTTGATTCTTATATACCTGTATAAAAAATCTGGATGAAAAATGAATTAAAGTTATTTTTTTTTCATTAAAAAATAAGCAGTCAAATTATGTTAACTAATTTATTTATATATTAGCCTCAAATACATTTTAAAATAAGCTTAAAATCATCGGTAGCGAAAATTGTCAATTTCACGTTCTTCGAATAACATTAATCAATGACTAATCTAGTTCGTAACTTACTTGCCAGTTTATTTGTTAATTAGCAAAAAGTTGACGAGTATACATATTTGTGTATATATATAATTGTAATTAAAATTTTATTTACCAATAAATTAATGTAAAAAAAAACTTCTTACACCTAGTGCCATGAATGTATGTATTTATTTATACGTTTATTATTTAAAAGTTTTTTTTTTGCCTAAAAATACTATTGAAATATAGCAGCGTAATACTGTTAAAAACAAGATTCTTGTTCTTGTTGTATGTACATATTCCACTACAGGGTTTTTACGTCTATTAAGGTAAAAAATTAAGCCTATTCCACCACACCGCTCCATTACTTAGTATTTGAATAATGTATTAAGATACTTTATTTCTTTTCTTTTTTTTTTCGATTTGAATACATCTCTGGATTGTATTTTACATATTTATTTATTACTAGTGGTCGGCCAATGGTCGAAAGTCGACCTAATGTATAATTGACAGCATTATTATCATAAAAATATGATTGCGAATAACATGGTGACCATATGCAGCAGTCATTGAACCTGATCTGTGATTAAAAAATTCCATTAAAAAAATCGTTGCAAAACCTGTATTTTAGACCGTATTGACAATAGACTTGGACAATAAACAAAATTTGTGTATATATATGTACATTTTACATATTATGTGTGTGTGTGTGTATGTATGTGTGTTTGTCGTATTGTGTGAAGTGTTTTTTTTTTTAAAATTAATTTAATGTATTTTTTGAGTATTATAATAAAAAATATTAGCATTCTGCACTTCTTCTTCAATTAAACTTTAGTTGTGCCAAATTTCATACTTCTCCGTCCACGTCATTTTCGTGAAAACAAGTGTGGGGTACAAGGGGTATTTTAGCATTTTTTATTATTATGTTACTGCAAAACTATTTTTCTTTTGTAATATAGTTGCTAGTTTTGTTAATTTAAAAATTATCCATAGCATAAACTACTAAAGTGATATCTACGTAAATAAAAAAAATCTTACACCTTAAACAATATAGTTTTACACGTATATCTATGTACGAGTGATATTACATCTGCTAAACTTGTCGTCGTTATTAAATGTAAATAAGTGTAGATACAAAATTTTTCTAAAAATAATTAGTTTAAGCTTTGCATTGTAAATATGTATAATACTAGCTTATAACCCGTGACTTCGTACGCGTAGAAGTCGAAAATGGTTCTAATGGGATTTTTAATCGGTTTTTTTACGTTATAAATTTTAGTTTAGTTGGCGGATTATTCCCTAACATGAGTAACAATCATTACGAGGTATCCATGATAACAACCGGGTCCGACGGCTTTACGTGCTCTCCGAGGTACGGTCGCGTAACCCACAAGGACATACAACCAGACCGGAAAGAAATATTTGCACAAATATGAATATCTGCCCCGAGCGGGAATCGAAGCCGTGAACACTGACATTGAGGCGAGGCGTTGAGTCGACTGCTCGCACCACTAGACCACAACGGTCGTCAATTCTTCACGTACGCTTTAACTTCGTCCGCTCGCGTTCCTCTGGGCACTACTAGTAAAGTCTGCCGGAAATCGCCTGCTAATAATACAGTAACTCCTTCTATTTGACAATAATTATTATTCCTAATATCTTGTAAAGATCTATTTAGGGCTTCGAAGCCCCCTTTATGAGCCATAGTACTCACATTCCCAACAATTAATTTCGTTTTTCGTTTGTTTGGGTATATTGCAGAAAGGGGTTCCGATTTGTATCAAATGAAAAGGAATTTTAAGCGCGGAGTGTCCAGTGAGTGAGTGAGTGTCTGCGTCGATACTGGAAAGTACTTTATTTTTAATAGATTTATTTATTATTTATTTTTTATTTATAATAGACGAGTTGTCAAACATGTGTCAAAATAAAATATAATTTAAATCAAAAGCACTAAGGAGTATATGTAGATATCAACTTCGAATAAAGTAACTTTCTACCCCCTTTTAACCCCATTATGTTTGTGTCAATTTTGTTAAAGAATATTTATGCAAAATTTGAAGTATATTGGACAAAGGAATCACATTTTCCCATTAAAAACTTTGCCTCCCTTTTTCACCCCCTTAGGGATAGTATTTCGAATAATCCTTTGTTAGTAGATGCCTACGTCATACAAAGAACACATGCTCCAAGTTTCAGGTCTCTACGATCAGCGGTTTAGGCTGTGCGTTAATCCGTCAGTGAGTGAGTCAGTCATTCAGGACAAAGCATTTTATATGTATAAATAGTAAAATTACGAAATAAAAATTAAAAAAAAAAAATTAGCAGTGCAGTGAAATAAATACTTGGATCTGTATTGATTTTTATATACACAATCAATGTAAACCATATATACCATATATTGAAATAATTCTGAAGATGATAATAGAGGTCTTAAACCAATCATATTTGATATATCAACCTAAAGTTTGATAACTTACAATCCCTTGCTGGGCCATATCTATTTCAAACTTAATTTTACACTTTTTAAATAAAGTAAGACTTAAATATTAAAGACACATTGGTTTTAGACTCTCGGGGAAGATAATAGTAATTATAAGGGTTCTCGGATCTGGAAATCACAGCTGAAATGCTATAAAGCCATTAAGAGAACATTATAATGATAAAGGATTTATCTCATGCTACGGATATTATATTATATTATAAAAACATAGTAAAATATTAAAAAGGGTGTGGATAAATTTTAGTTATAAGTTCTATACTCTTGTTTCTAAATTCTAGAATCGGAGTCAAAAGTCGCATAGGTACATTTAATTTCATTATTTTTTATTTAACAAATTTTATCAAATTACAATTTATTATTGTTTGCTTAAATTTCATTTATAGTAACACACACACGCATATATATATGCGGGAATGATTGCTCAGAGTAAAACAAATATACTGTTAAATAATTTATTTCAAAAACCACAAGGCACAACGTCTTCACTCCTCGTACGGCTCGCTCTCATCTCGCATATTCCCTTTCTTACATTTCGCTCGCTTATACTTGTCATCCTGTTTCTTTCACTCACACTTACGTTCCGTTTCCCCATATATATATATATATATATATATATATATATATATATATATATATATATATATATATATATATATATATATATAGGGGAATTTTTAATTGCACCTCTATTTAAAAATTAAGCAAACAACATTTCTGGACTAATAATCTACCTGCATATCAAATAAATGACTGTATATTAATTTAAATAATTGTATAACTAAACGTGTATTATTAGAAAATGTTTAAAATAAATCAAAGTTAGCGACTTTTTTTATCTAACTTTGCTACGAAAATCTTGCTAAAACCACAGATATAAGCATTCTAAAACAAAATTACTCACCGCATAACAAAAATACTGATTTGCACACTAAATTATCCAATATTACAACCGAATTACTAACATCATTATCTAAATATTGCATAACAATTAATGCATATTTTAGGTTAGGTTAGGTTAGGTTAGGTTAATTTAATAAACATAAACATGACTGATTAACTGGTGTTTTATTTAGTATAACTCATGTTCTTTAAAATTTAATAGGTGATGGATTCCAAAAAAACAGATTAAATATATTGTTGCACTAAAATAATAATTAGATTTACTATAAGTTAACAGTTAGTCATTCAGTAAAATAGTTGAGCTTTAAAGACCAAAGAGTATAGTATATTTGATTTATTTGATGCGCAAATTTAGTGTGCAATTCAGTATTTTTGTTAGCAATTTCGAATACTTTGATAGAAAAACGTAGATTTAAAGTTGTAACATTAAATACATGCCATATATATATATATATATATATATTGAATATGATTCAACGATAATATTTTTCCGAAATCATAAAGTGTAACCGCATAAAGCAATAGTACCTAGTATTTCATCGTCGGATCTTCGGAATACATGAAAAAAATCTACCCAGAGGTTTTTAGATCTGAATAAATTTGTAAAATAAAGATTCTAAGGCTTTCATAGCATAAATAAACTTCGCTTAAGTAATTGTTTAGGAACTCATTGCAAATTGAGCAGAAGATAGCGAAGCTAGCTGGCTGAAAGGGATGGCAATCGCGAACGAAGTCATTAGATAATAACCAATATCTCGTTTTTATTTTAATCTACGTAGAATATTGTTAAAATGAATGTCCAGTAATTAATTTTTTTATTGCCATATTTGTGAATTATACTAACAATATATTTTTTTATTAATTTGTTTACGTATCAAAGAGCTTACGAAATAATAAAGTATAAAAATTAAAAGCATGTTATTTATATGTTTAGTAAAAATATTAATTATTATATTTTAAAAAATGTATTATATAATAAAAAAATGTGCTCTTATTTTATTCATATAAACAAATATGTTAAGAAAGAGCCCGATTATCTCTAGGGATTCCTTTCACTTTTGAAATGAAAATAGTATGGCCAAAATTTTCGAGGGCACTTCGTCCTCGATATTTGTTTCCGTTTTCTTTATTTAATAAAAATTAGATTACACTACGAGCCACTTTGACCAAAATAACCAGATAAAGTTACCGGTAAATTTACATACGAATTTCACGATGTTCGAATATTATTATGTATAGAACAAACTAATTCTTAACATATTTGCAAGTCAATTTCTAAATTTATCCTGTTGAATAGACGAGCTATTATCAAAACTTTGCAGTTAATTTTTATTAAAATTAATTTATTACAAAAGTTATACAAAAAAAAAAAAATTGATTTATATTAATATTGCTGGACTCGGCTAGGATAGTCCGCCGATTTCTCAGCCAACAGCCCTAAACCCCGGCCGTTTGATCTCCCTGCCGGGGCGTATTCCTCCACCCGCTTATATTTGTGTATGTAAGCTTATGTAAATTTATTGTATGCCTTATATAAGTATTGTATTATATTATACATATCTATAAATATTATTAAACGGGTGGAGTGAACAAGCTAGATAATAATAATAACATTAAATTAAATAATAATTTATCAGTGAAGATAAAAATATGATTTCCATCTGTAATCTTGGTGTTAATCTTTTTAGAACCCAAACATCAGTGTTTACTGGTGAAGCAGTTGCCATTCTGGAAGAAATTTTATACTCTCTCTCATAACTTACGACAGACAGTAATCTGTACTAACTCTCTCATGTGCTTGTTAGCTATTAAAGCAAACCCGTTTCGTAGTAAATTAAGAATTTTCATTATTTTAAAGATTAAAGAGGATGTTCTTATGTTATCAAAAAGGATTCCAAGTTATTTTGATATCGATTCCAGGTTACTCTACCATTCCGGGTAACGAGAGCGTAGATTCTTGTGCTAAAATGGCTGTTCATACCGGCTCTATAGAACACTTGTAATTCCTCTGATGACTTGCGCGCTTTGGTGAAAACTCATCTTGACAAGTCTTGGAATTAGTTCTGGATAGAGTCAAAATCGGTTAAGGGTCTACGCTACCATACAACCCGGTATACCAACACATACTTGCTTCTTTCTTCATAGACATTATTAACTATTAATATTTAATTTATAAAATAATATTTTATATATATTTATTAAACAAGCATATCCGCGCGATACCCGTAGTATACAAAGTTTATGACATTAGCTCTTTCACTCGTGATTTTTATACACATTTAAATTCGGAGATGGAACAATCTAGAAAGAGCTCACAGCGCATGATCAGGATTTTGACAGAGACTAGAGAGACTCACTCGTTGTTTGGCAATTTTAACAAAAAATACTATATTGTGAATAACTAATATATATAATTTAAAACCGGTAAAAATCTGGGTATGAGACCACTCTCTGTGTGAATGTGGCCTCGACGAAAGTTAGTATCTCATATCCTGTTCAAGTGTCTCCTTTATCCTCTGTAATCATACAGAGGATAAAGAAGTCATCAGTCCTCCCTGGCAAAATCTCCCGTCCTGTAAATATTGAATGTTTGTTGGTGATTGTGTTAAATTCTTACTGTATTTTTCATGTGAATACAATAAACATAGATAAATTAAGTTATAATATTCTTTTAGTTGTTGTTAATATAATTTTGTAATTGTCTTAGCATAACATAGATGTATATAATAATATTATATTACTAACTTCAATAGCTGTGTTGTTCTAGGTTTTAAAGGTTTTAAACTAAATTACTACTATTTTCTGTGGTCTTTTTTAGGGTTCCTTAACCAAATGACAAAAAACGGAACCCTTATAGATTCGTCATGTCTGTCTGTCCTTCTGTATGTCACAGTTACTATTTCCGAAACTATAAGAACTATACTGTTGAAACTTGGTAAGTAGATGTATTCTGTAAACCGCATTAAGATCTTCACACAAAAAAAAAAACAAAAAAAAATTTGGGGGTCCCCATACATAGAACTGAAACTCATTTTTTTTTTCTTCAAACCCATACGTGTGGGATACCTGTGGATAGGTCTTCAAAAATGATATTGAGGTTTCTAAAATCATTTTTTTCTAAACTGAATAGTTTGCGCGAGAGACACTTTACCTGACGATGACTTTATAGAAACCGATCGTGTAATTTATAATTAAAATAAAATAAAAAGTGAAAATTGTAAAAAAGATTGTAGTGTTATTAGTAAACATAAATTTCCATCAAGAACCATTTTCTATTATTATTATTTAATTTCTCTTTATTGCTATTACAATATTAAATGCACGCTACACTCACATAGCGAATACTGCAAGTAAGTAAGCGTAAAACTCGCGTACTTATTGTATAAAGTTCTTGATTCTATTGTTAGCTTTTTAACACAACAATTTCATGTCAGTGAACACATTAAAACAAAAATGTAGAAATAGTACATAAACGTGATTAATATAAACGTGAAAGTTCATCATATACAAATTATCTACTGTATGATGTTTTCTTCTTCTCTGATTATCAATGCGTTGTACTTTTTATATAAATAAATATTTCTAAACTTGTTACGGCCACCTTACTTATTTGGATTTAAGTGAGATATTATAATTATTGTTCAAGGTGGTATGGCAACGACGCAAGTATTTTTTAAGAAAAACTAACATTTTTGTAAATTTTATGTTAGTAAATATATTATAATATTAATATGATTTTACGTGACATAGCTTCTTGTAATTTTCCTTATTTGTCAAGTTCTATTGCTGAGAATAATAAGTACGAAGATTTGGCCAGATTAGTAGCGGATCTGAAAGGTAGGTCAATAGGTCAGCACCGGTTTGAGGCAGTCGTAGGTCGTTTCGGTGATAAAAATAATTTCCATCGAATCTCTTTCAACGTCAATTTTATTTTATCGTGAATCTTAAAATTACTAATGGTGAGATAGTTCTAGCCTTATTGGTTACTCTGTGTAGCATTTGTTAAATAGCTTCAGTTACCTGTACCTAATTTGTGGACTGGAATCACTACAACAGGTCCAGTAAATAAAAATATTTTCATTTTATTAAACTCAACTCTCAACTAAAATGAGTACGAGTATATAGCCCTTAAATGAAGTTTGAAAAACAGGATCGCCTGCCAGAGCCAGACGGGTCAGTTTCAATTGAGTGGCTATTTACCCAATTTAATTTGTACTTGTTAGTCATCTTGAGCTCAGTGACGAAGGAAAATGTCCCGGTGAATCCAAAATATTTTTTAAGCAACAGATTTAATTTGTCAATGAGAATATATTGCAATCTCCAAAGAATAAAATAGAAATTGAGTAAGCACTTCTTATGAGTAAAACTGAGGCTCCAAAGATTTTCATGAAATTTAGTATGCGGGAGGTTTCGGGGACGATAATAATCGATCTAGCTTTATAGCTTAGCATAGCTTCTAGATTCATTTTTAGAAAATTTCGTGTTTTCAGGCAACAAAAAAATGCTACAATATTATTAGAATACGAAGGTAAATTTCGCCACCATCTATAAAGTTATAATAGCTCAGGTGGGAAATCGGATGGTCACGAAACCAGAAGGCCCCCGGTTCGATTCCAGATGTCTCCAGTCCTATTTTTTTCCCTTTTTTTTTTCTTTTGTGAGAAAAAATATTATAAGGAGCCCGTTATCAACGCATCTACTTCGTAATTAAATTAATTAAAAAAAAAAAAAAACATACCGAAGAAAGCTTGGTCATCCAGATAATGTATAATAAAACATAAATTTTTTAACTTTTGAGCTGAAATGTGCTGTAAATTTCACAGTTCTAGGCAAAAGTTCTTCTTCTATAAATTTTAGCCACAAAGTGTTGTTAGTTTTAGTAACAACCGTTATCTGGATTTTTTTGGTGACAGTCAGGAGTAACGGCTTTACGTGCTCTCTAAGGCATGGCGGGGAAACCCACCAGGACAAACACCCAAAATCAATTAACAGAAACAAATTTACAAATACAAATATTGCTCTGAGTTGGAATCGGATCCGTGACTGTCGGAGTTAATGAAACTTTGATGACGAAAGTTACTATTTCAGAAAATTCGATAACTTTTACCTGATTGAAACTAAACATCATAAGCATAAAAAATATTCTTTCTGATGATCGTTACATGCATTATTTAAACGTCTTTAGAAGTTTTCAAAAGTAAGAGGATTGTATAAGTAAAAGCAGTGGTAGTCACTTAGAAGTGCTTCTTTTCTGCAAAGACTAGCAGTAAAAAAACAATCTTAGCGGTCCTAGAAGGAATCTTGTTGGGTTGGATACAAAGACAAATGCCCACATCTTAATTTATTATTGTTTAGTGTATAAAGTGTGTTATATAACTACGTATTATGTATTTTTCATTATAAATTTCAATATGACAAAAAAGCGTATTTTTGTTCTTCGAAAGTAATGTCTCATTTTTTCCGACTCAAATAACATAGAATGATATCAAAATGATTGTATGTGACATATCAGAAAAAAATCCTTTAAATAAAGGATTGTTACATTTTTCATTTGGAAATTTACGTAAAGATAAGAGGCGGGAATGACCAAAAAGGCACATTCACAAAGGGCGACAGTAATGATGTAAACTTTTAGCAGATTTTAATTAAAGTCTAATTTTTAATGTCGTGTACTCAAACACTTCTTTGTGCAAATTGTAGTATTATTTTTTATCCAAAATATATGTGAGTAATATAAGGGTCAGTCAGTTTAAAATACATAAAAACTATTTTTTACAGAGTAATTAAATAAACTAATTTTAAAGTAAAAATAATTTTATTATTATTAAGAAAATATTTGTTTGTAGGTAAGCTACGAGGAACATCGTTTTTTAAATAGATATGTCTGGTAACAATTTACTGATATATGTAAATTAATATAGAATATGCTTCTAAAATTTGTTTCTATAGCCATACTTTATATTTTACTTTTCAATTATAAAAATAGTTTTATTAAATAATTAACGTAACACAGAAATAAAAATGACTTTTTGTATATATTATATACTGGTTTCTTCCCGCGGCTTCGCCCACGTGTATGTCGGTTAACGCGACGACAAAAACGAATCCTATATTACCTCTAATACCTCCAAGAATTGTAGTGAACAAGAAGAATAAGAAGTTTACAAAGTTTCATGATGGTTGTTTAAGTAGTTTTTGCGTGAAAGCGTAACAAACAAACTTACTTTCGCATTTATAATATTAGTATGATGTATATTTGTTTAGGGTTCCCTCGGTTTGTGAACAAGCAACTTGGTTTTTTAGATAAAAGGGTCAGTAATATCAATATTTGATTAAAATTAGAATTTTTTCATTAAACTCGTATAAAATGGACTCATTAGATGATAAAATTTAGCTGAAAGTATGATGATAAGATTTATAGAAATAGTAAGTTTTGTCGATAACAATTTTTTATGGAATCTAAGTTACATTTTTATCAACATATATTGTACTGAAATTTGTATATACCTACATTAGATTTTGTATATTTAATTCGTGAAAGATTTGTTTTTTCAGGTCACGTACGTATGATTTAACCCTTAAATCTTAATTTTTAATATAAATGGACATGATTCCGAGGTGAGTTTAGATTAAGAGAGTATTTTAATATTATGTATTCTTACGTACGTCTTACTTCACAATAGAAATAAATAATATTTCGGTTTAGCCAATATCTAAAATATTTAAATATATCATTTAAATTAAAAAAAGGATAAAAATAAAAGTCATTGAATAACACGTAAAACATTTTTATTTACAAAATTTATTCACAGTTTCGAGCTAAGTAATACATAGTATTTCATAATAATAGTTTAAATGGAACTTTTACGCACTTCATGTATTATAGATATTTTAAAACGTTATTAATAAGTTTAAATCTACGATATTGCAATAAATTTACAGAGGCGTATTTACAATTATATTTTTAAAATAAAAAAATATTAATAAAACTTATTTTATTATTCGATGAAATGTTGACTGTTATACAATTTTTCTCTTGTTAAAATTATATTTATCATATCTTAGTATATCTTTAACACGGATTGAGTATCTAAATTCTATACAAAACTAGTAGTAAATAGAGACTTCATTAGACTCTGTCAACATCGTAATTAATATCGCTGCGTCATGAACGAGTTATGTAATATTGATGACGATATTAATTACTGCTCTGATTTAATTTCCACACTTATTATGTATGCATGTTTCATATTTACATTGTTAACGTAATATAATTCGACAATGTTGGACAAGGACAGAGTTGACAATTACGTGACTGTCGTATTTACATAAACTACCGTGCGTTGATAAACACTTAAAAGTTACCATAACACGTGAGTTTTTAATTAATATGTAAACAATATCGTATAGACACAGTATGCGGTCTGTAATAGAGTTCCTGCAATTTTTTTTCCGACATATCTGCTTTAACAATTGTTTATATCTCACAAATAACGGAATAGAATACGCGCGGAATGCGTAAAAAAAAACTTTGGGATGTTATTGTAAGCATTGATTGAAATTGATGCTAGAAGCACTATAGAAACTTTAAATTATTGCATTCATCTTATAAACTTACATCTCTTTCATTTACACTAACTGCAAAAATATTGAGTAATAATTTTTTTTTCCTCTAAGTATCGTATAAAGTTTAGCTCGTTGTGAATCATTTCAAAATTTTAGAACTAAACACGGTACAGAATTCACTCTCGTGCATTTGTGCATACATCTCTTTTAAGTTGACTATACAATGCTTTCACCAAGCTGTAACGATGGTATGATACTGGATCGCTTGGATAATACATATTTCATATAAAACGCATACCAAATATGACTGATGTATAACTTTTTTCCCGGTTTATTCATATTCAGCGATAATTTCATGTTTTTTTTTTATGAACGTAGAAGACACGACATGTTAGTTTTGAAACTTGGCTTACAGTCGCTTGAGGGTAAATTTAGTAATAGTTTTAAAGACTGTGCTTTTGTTTGTGTGAGCACATTCATAGTACTCCAAGAGCAAAACAAGAACAATTTGCCAATATAGTTACATAATAAAGTTATATTATATAATATTATATTAATATAGTTACTATTCACTTATAATTATAATCGCTACTATTTGTATAAAAGCATACACGGAATTGTAAGTATTCTAGCAAACAAGTTTAACGTCTTTTGAGATTTTCTGTGTTGTTTTTTTTTTTTTGTTTTTTTTTTTTATATCGTTAAACCGGAAATGACTATTTGATAGTTTATGAATAATGCAATTGAAAATTAACCGAAATATAATATAACGAATTTTAATATATGTATATGATATGATGTACTTCTCAACTTTATTATAACATTCTATAATTAAGAAAAAAAAAAAATTACAAAATAAAATAAAAAATGACCTCTAATGCTTCTAAGCAGAACCTTTGAAACAAACCATTTCATGATAACAGCGAAGCGTATAAAGAGACATGGAAAATAAAGCTTTTTGATCTTTTCTGTTTAATGTTTGACATTCTCTTTAGAAATACAATTGAATTGTTGAACGTTAAAATAAGACTACAATGACAATTACAAATAATTGGAAAGTAAAACGTATATCCCCTATATACACACGACATGGTAATTTTATTTGTTCGTACCTTAATCAGAGATATCTCTGAATATAATGTGAGTATACTGGTAGAGTATATTTATATTAAATAGAATAACGATGAAAATAAATGTGGACTCATAATTTACTTTTGAATTTTTATATAGAAAGCAGCTGTACAGAGAATAACATATTATATCCGCGTGTAGCGCTCCCAGCTAAAAATGTAGAATTTATAATCATATAAACCCATATACGATCATTTTATACGATAATTTCTAATTATGACGTAAACTTACACTGTATATCCGGCCATGTACTTATAAAGGCCTAGTTTGATATTCAATATGTTAATGTAGTTTTATTCAACAAAATACTGTAAATAAGTATACCTGTTTGTAATTTATGATAATATCTTACTGAAACTACATTTTATATTTACTCTAATTTTTTTTTATTATACTAAGCGATCCTCCAAGTATACTTCGACTTTATAGTTACTAACAAAAACAAGAATTTAAAAAAAAAACATTATTAATGGTATTTTTATTTAAATATTTGTATTATTCTTTAAATTTTAAATATAATAAATTATATATATTAAACTAAATATAACTAAATATAAGTTACATTCCGTACTTTAAGTTACGACACCAATCAATTTAAAAATACGTTCTAATTTAATCAGACGGTAAATATTATATTAATTCGTTTTTTATTTTTTTTTTCATATCTAATATAATTATTTATAATGCATCTTATGCCTTTGTAATTTCTAAATCTGTAGGTCATCTAGATATAAATTTAATATACTTATTATGGATGAAATTATTTAATTGAAAATTTAAGGACGAGTGTGAAATTAGGGTTTGTATGATGTCGTCGAGTTTGTGAATCCTTAGTATAAGTATGATTAAGATAAGTGTGTTGGTTGGAGAGTTTTGGAGAGCGTTGCTCTGCATTGCTGCCGGTCGTTCGCCGTTGAGAACGTGAACGACCACAGACGCGGAATCTGGCAAAGAAATTACTTAATTATTTTATTGATTTGTATATTCTTTGAAATAATACATAGTATCACATCACATCACACCACATCACATCATGTCATATTATATCATATTATATTATAGTTCACTTATTCAGAATATTACATTCCGTCATTTTACTGAATATAAACTTAGTTGAAATGACTGTCTCATCCCTTAAGAAGAGTGTTTTCAAAGTAGCTTAACCTCAAAATCTCGATGCAAATTTAAGTGCTAAATTGTAATTTACGAGTATTTTGTCTTGTGGCGAAAGGGACGTTGCGGACGAATTCTAAGTGGGATTAAATACTTATTTTAGTATTTAGATAACGTGATGATTCTTGATAAATAAATATTTAAACGTAAAATTTAATGTTCTTTAATTTTAATGCAAGTATTTTTTTAATTATTAATGTTATATTGTTACATAAGTACTGTAAAAGGGTAAATGAACAGAAAAAAAAATATATTTTCTCTATATAGGTACACTTACTAAATAAAATACATATAAAAACATTTACGTCAGAATGTAGAGAAAAATGAAATGGTAACATATAAATAACAGAAATGCATTTAAAAAAAATTTAAAAAAAAATGTCGCGTGTCGGGAGTACACAGTCATGTCAGAAGTGAAACATCTTTGGCAAACTCAATTTTAAATTTATAGATATTAATAGTTAAACATCCTATTACTTATTTAAATATTAATAGTTAAACATTCAATTACTTATTTACGCGTTGCTAGGATACGCATTGCTAGGATACGCGACATCATACTATCTCATTCTCTCCTACACATTATTGTATTTGTGTCTCTTACCTGTCACTTGATTCTAAAGAAGTATCACTTCGAAAAAAAAAAAACTCAGTCCCACTGTACACTAATATGAAAATAGCAAACAACTATTATAATTCAAATAAAACACACATATTTTTTACGTTACGTTTTTAGATATGTTATAAAATATTTTTATGAATTAGTGTTCTTGATAAAGCTATTCGGATCGTAGGTAAAAAAAATTCGGGGTATCCGGGTGACGCTAGTGCAATCAATAAACAATTCACTCGTGAGAAACACTAAGCAGAATCATAATGTGATTCGGTCTCGTTGTCTACCTGAGATATTCGAAGTACAGTTAGTTTTTGTGAGAGTTCTTGTGTGAGGCACGTGTGGTCAGCACGCAACTGATCAGCATGAGCTGGTTGATCTTCACGTCGATACCGCGTCGTTCTACGTAGTTTACCACTGCACCGTGATTCCAGTAAATATCAGCATGTATTACTTTTACCCCGACTACTCAAGACTAGTTAGTATAATAGTTTCAGGAGCCACTTTGTGACGCTCACGTAGGCATTCGTTGCACTTCTTGGTTAATGATTCTTACGCGTTACAGTTAGTTTATAAAATTAACGCTGCTATATCATAATACATCTGTAAGTTTCAAAACTCTTACCAGAACTACTCGGTGCACAAGTATAATTTCCGGAGTCCCTGGGCGACGCTCGTGCGATTAGCAGGCGACTAGTACGCGTACGTTGTTCAGTCTCCACACTGATGCCGCCGCGTTGAGCGTAGTTCACTACATTGGCACCGCGATACCAGTAGATGAAGCTGGAGACAGAACTGCTTATTATTTATTCACATTTCCTTTTATCGAGCTTAATGGTGACATTATATTATTTTGGTATTTTAACAAACATCGTTAAGAAATGTTATTTTGGCTTTAAATATTTTTGTCTATGTTATGTAATATCTGTGGTAATTATGAAACAATTTTTAATTATTATATGCCTTTCAAGTATATTAAACATGAAATGGTTACATTTAAATTATACCAAGATATGAAAATTATGAGATTTGGAGAACAGAAATCCTCCACGTATGGCAGCAAATCGCCTGGGATTAATGCAATCATAGTAACAAGTATTCATTTCTGCAGGGACTAACGGATCGGCTAAAGTAAATTACATTTTAAAGCTATGTTTTCATAGCTATAGTAGTTCCAATCTCATTCTTAAAAAAATAATAATTGAATTTACAAAGGTAGCATTAATGAAATTGAAAAGTTATTTTGTATAGTTTTTGTTTTGCTTCTATTACGTTACATGTAATAAAAATCTTATACTATTTTTCAAACAAAACAATATTCTTTCAATATATTAAATGTATTTTAAAATTTATTTTTGATAGAACTATCGAATATTTTGTTTAAAATTTAAATACCTGGGTGGATCAGGTGCGTGTCTGGCGATGCATGTTAAGTTAATGTCAGAGCCAGCTCGCACAAATAGCTCGGGGCCAGACAGGATCTCGGCCTTTGAAACTGCAACCACAATACTAAATACCAAACCATATTCAACGATATTGACTACGAGTTATCGCGATTTCTCAGATACCCAAGGTAATATCTACTAAGACTTGGGTTGAAATTTTTATACTCTGAATAAAAATACACTTGAACAAAAATGAACTTGAAGTGTTGTCTGAGATTGATATTTTAAGCCCAGATGATATTTTAAATTCTAGTAGTGGGAGGTTGACAAGCTGATTCAGTTCAGTTCAGATATTTTAAAAATAATGTTTGGTATTACTTTAATAATAAGCGAATTTTCGTACACTAAACGAAGCATTTTAAATTTAAAATGGTTACGTAACTAGCTGAATTGTTAGTGGAAAAAAGTACTTCTATGCGTGCAGCAAAACTTTTCCTCGAAATTGATTAGCGTTACATCAAAATTGACTATATGCCGCTCCATTATCAGGCCAACAGTCACCTATACCTGTGAAACGTGGACGCTAACGCAGAGAGATGAGCGGAGACTGGCAATATTTGAAACAAAAGTGAAAAAAAAAAACGTGCGCATAAAAGGTGAGAATATTGTCAGATTTTGCAACTTTTAAATACTGAGGTGAGCAGGCCACTTAGAAAGAATGCCGAAAACCAGGGCAGCCAAAATAATATCTGCGTGGACACCACAGCAGAAGGGACCGAGAGGAAAACCCAAGAAAAGATGGAAGGACTGCATAAAGGAGGATCTGAGGACGATGGGTAAGTTTACTATCTGGAGGGGGTCGCCAGAGATCGTGACAAGTGGAAGAAAATCGTGGAAGAGGCCAAGACCCACAAAGGATTGTAGCGCCACTGGAAGTAAAGAAATAAGTAACTAGCTAAATACGCTGTGAGGTGACCGGTAGAGAAGAATAATCCCGATCTCTTTCTTGCCGAGGAGTCGTAAAAGACGACTAAGGTCATGGTGGTGCAATCAAATGTACGCCAATCAAGATGGTGATGGCTAAGAGCGTCAACATATCCTGTCGCAGCACACTGCGCTTGCCAATCCACCTGCCAAACGTGGCGAGTATTGGCAAATCCCCATCCCCATAGGTAATGGGGGAAGCTTACGTTCACCAGTGGACATCCAACGGCTGATGTGAATTTTTCGCCATTCTACCTTCAAACATTTAAATACATTTGCATCAGCAGACCGAATCGATCAATCAACTAGCTGATACTGCGAAGTATGCATGGAATATAGTTAACAACAGAAATTCTTTGAAACTGACGTCTTATAACACTACAATTTGTCTTGTTGTACGTATAACTGACGCAGTCATAGAAACTACACCCCAGCAGGCATCTTTTATTTTTATCTTGTATTCAAAAAGAGCTTAAAAGTAATCTGTAAAAAATAATTTTAATCCTAGAATAATCTAATAATAAACAATAATAAAATAATAATAAACAAATCCTAGAAAATTCATCATAAAAAAAAACTTGGTGGTATTTTTTAGAAAAATCTCAATAAATAAATGAATGCAACTTTCGTTTTGATAGTTCTGCTGTTAAAAGTTTTTTTTTCATTTAATTCATACAATCATTCAGATTAATGGTTTTCAGGAAAATCGTAGTAGCACGGGTGATTTTGATGGAGAAGACGTCAAGGAGATTGATTGGTGCGGTAAAATATTTCTTAACAACAAGAAATTAGAAATGACTGACAGATAAGGTACTGTCTAAACCATTAGAATAGAAACGAGTTATTAAGTATTAGTGCTAGACAGTTATTATATTCAGTGAAATCTTATATGTTCGCAGGGCTCCTATTCGAAAAATTAAAAAAGTAACATTTGAGAATTTTAATATTGTTGTTACGGACACTTAATGTTTTTAACTATGTATGTGTATCTATTGGCGTTCAAAATTATATGACTTATAATTTAAAAACATCGTCACTATTTATTGACTGTTTGATTTACAATTTGTATGGTCCCAATCAGTCATTAATGTAAATAAATAAATGAATAATTGGTCTATCAAATTATACAAAAGTGAAACAGAATTTAATACTCCTATATAATAATTGCTTTGATGAATTAAGTGTGATTAATTATTCATTTCACTGACATAATTTTGTGGAACGTATTTAGAGTTACAAAATTATTAAATACTACCGTTTCATAATGGGTAAGGCGTCAAAACTTTCAGGTTAATTATAAATGTTATTCTGTGAATAAATTACTGTGATTTAAGATATGCCTGATACTAGTAGTTACATTACGTACATAAACTTGTATTCCATACAAAAAATTATCATGATGATAATAATTTTGATGGTAAATAATTGACTACAATTCATACACGGCTGGCTTCCCCGCTATTTAAACATCCTTAACTCCAACTACTCTTCATCGGCCTAACTACTCTTCTTCGACGGCCGGCTGGTCGAGTGGTCAGGCAACTGAACACCTTACGCAGCGGTCGCGGGTTCGAATCCCGCCAGGTGCAGATAATTTGTATGACGAATATAGATGTCTGCACCGGGTCATGGATGTGTATTTATGTATATATGTATTTATATCTTAAATTTATTTCCGTTCCTAGTACCCGTAACACAAGTTCTTACGAACTTAGCACGGGGCTAGGTTAACGTGGTATGATTGTTGGTTAATATTTATTTATTTATTTATTTATTTATTATCCCTCTAGTTGTCAACGTATATTTGGATCTTTGGCGCTATAAGTTAAGTACAACAGTAATCATTTAACATCAGGTTATACCTGTTCTAAAAAGTCCTTGAATTACAAATCATCTAATGTATAATATGTAACAGAAAAGTACAGCCTTATTATTAAGAATTAGAAGTACCTGGCTAATTTACCTGAGTTAACATTTATGGCCATTATTCTGCTGTGAGAGTGATTTTTACAACCTATATGGCTTCTTTTTGATAATTTAGGCTACATTATTTAATATTAAAATAAATAATAAAATCAATAAATAATAATAAATAATAAAATCGGTTCAAATTAAGACTTAACCGATTGCAAAAAAATACATCTTTCATCATATTGTTTATTAATTACAGTATATTTATATGTATTAATACGTTGTATTATCTAAGTAGTGATTATTGATTGTTTATAGACCACAATTTCAGCTTTAGTAAACTTACTTTACATCGCTGATGCTTTGTATAGCGTGAGAACAAAATTGACGTGTTCCTTATAAGTACTATATACTACTGCCAAAGAAGTAACATTTTAGTTAATAATAATTGAAAACTATATAATAATAATTTAAAAAAAAACCTATTCGTGTCTTGTAGTTTTCCTCATTTATTGATTATTTTCTCATTTTACCAGATTAATATAATTACGGTTACTGCATTGCTACTATGAGCAAGATAGTGTTTTATGGACACAAAAATTTCATAACCACTATCTTTACAGTAAAGATATTTGTTTCAAGTAGTTCTTGAGTTCTAAACTCATAAGTGATAATTACGCGAAACAAGTGTTTATTGCAAATAGAATAACCGAAAATAATCAGAAAGAAAGAAATATAAACGAAGACTTTTTTTATAATAACAGAATATACAAATAGGAAATCCGAGTCGAAGACGCGTCGAGGGTCCGGAAACACGTTGTGTGTTGCCAAGACAAATACAAGCAACCAGACCATAGTTACACTGGTATGATCAATCCTACGACTTTTAGTCAAACAGTTTGTTGCTGTGACCGACTACATTATTATATACAATATATAACAAAATTATAAATAAATAAAAAATAACTAAATTTGTGATTGTCGTCATGTTTAGTTAGAGTTTTAGACAATATGAACTGAATCAGCCTGTAAATGTCCCACTGGTAGACAAACTCCTCTTCTTCATGTTGGAGAAAGGTTGGAGCTTAATCCACCATGCTGCTTCACTGCGGGTTGGCGGATAATTTCCCTACCAAGAGTAACGATCGTTCTCATGTGTCTATGATAACAACAGCAACTGCCGGCTTTACGTACTCTCCAAGGCACGGTGAGGAGACCCACAAGGAAATACTCCCAGACCGAAAACAAATTTTGCACAAGTACAAATATCTGCCCCGAGTGGTAATCGAACCCGTGACCGCCGGCGTTGAGGCGACTACTCGCACCACTACACCAGAACGGTCGACAACTATGTATGTAATTCAAGATGTTTTTCATAGATTTTTTTATATCTACGCAACTGTTACGGTATGCACGATATTAGCCTATTAAAGTAAATTTATATTAATAATATAATTAGGAATAATTTTGGAAATTGATCGTGCTTGCTAAAGTTAAAATAGAAGTTATTAACCTCAGCTACTATTTTATTTTTATTTTTATTACATACCTACAACTGAAAGCCAAAAGGAGAGACTGATCTTGGGTTCAGTCGATACTTGGCATTCATAAGCGCCGGAGTCTCTCGGCTGAGCGTGCGCAACTCTTAGCGTCCACTCGTCAGAACCGTCTGTGTGAAGTGCGGCGAATCGCGCGTCGCTGCTGTATGTGTGAACACCCACCGTGAGGATGTGGAGGTCACGTTTGCGTATCCATGATACCTGTGGATATATAAAACATTTAATTTCCAGGAAGAATTTTTATTATTATTAGATATTAAAACTGATAATTGATAGGATTGATTTATTAAATATTTTATAAATATTAGTGTTTCCGATATCCCATAACGCAATGACAAATACGAATAAAATACAAAATTACGTAGTAAATGACCAATTTGTTTCTAGATATTTCTTAAACTCAGTATTTATTATTTTAACAATATAATTCGACATTAAATTCGCCAATCAATCACATAATTTTATCAATGCTTTGTGTCTAGAATTTAGACTTAAAATAGATACATATTCTGCCTAACATCACTTACATACTTCACATCACACATATCACACACTACACATCACATCATAAGTATACTTCTCATCTTACTTTATTTATTTATGTATTACTACAAAAACTTGACAGTTGTTATATAAACAAAATACTACTTTCGAAATAAACATAAAAAGAAATTAATTATGATATATTATATTATAAAAATAAATCTTTTTCATTTCAATTTACCATGTTTTAACAAACCAGTTTTAATTAAATTGTAGCATTTTATTGTTTAACCAATTACAACGAACATTCGTTATTTATACGGTTTTATCGCTTATTTACTGTTGGTCTTAAAATTCAGAATCTACTGTATTTATTTTTAGTTTTGTTTCGGTAACTTTAAATGAATAACAAGATAACAAAAGTTGTTTTTGTTTACGAAAAAGAAAAACGAAAGGAAATTTATTATATGATAGTTTAATTATTTATTCTTTTCTAATAAGGAAGAAGTAGTTTTTTCTTTTTTTACTTTTATTGTTTGTTTCTTTGAATAACGAGATTTATAATTCATAATAAGTCAGTTCTGTAAGATTTAAGTTAATTTCAATATCTATGCTTATGATAAAACTGTAAAAGGTATAATTCTGTACAATGATGATAGTTTGAAATGGATTTTTTTTTGGAAGGCACTCAATTAACAATGCAGAAGTGAAAAAATCTTAGCATGAGTGCTAGAAGGGAACTGTATACTGTATTACAGATGCACTGTTTACAAAATCATATAGAATAAGAAACCAGAGGATCTTTTTGAAAAACTACACAGGCTGATATATATATATATATATATAACTTGGGAAAGGACTGACTGAAAAACCAGCGCTTCCTAGGACCTCAGTCCCGAGTAAACAAATAGCTGAAACAGCTCCCATTGCCTGAGAAAATTTATTTTTTGTTTTTCTTAATATTTATTATGTTTTAATTTATTATATGTAAATATTTTTGGCAATAAAATAGTTATAAATAAATAAAAATGTATTTTGAATGACATGAAGTGACACTGAATAGGTAATTTTTATCCCGAGATTCAATATGAGAAAGAAAGAAATGAGAAAGTTGTAAGTGTAAGTCAAAATACAAAACATTAGAAGTCTTAAGTACAAATAAAAACATATTAAAAATTAAACACCACGTGACCAAAGTTTAGCACACATTATTCCGGCTAGTTTGTTTACTTGGCTTTAATTTAAGCAGAATGTAAATTCAATTTCGCCAGTAATATACGTGAGAAATGTAATTTTTCCTGGAAACACGATTACATTTACTTTGAAACTTACAGTGGTTTACAAAAAGTTTTACTGAATGATGGCGTTATACCTATAGTTCGGCAAAAAAGTTTTGTTTTTAATTCATGCGTAATGAATATTTATTTAAGACACAATTTAAATTTAGTCATCAAATATGAAAAAAATTAAATATTAAATAGAATAACTAATTAAATAGAATGCAAGTGTTATTCACATTGTTTCTGTTATTAAACGTACGATTACGCGTTAACGAAAGTTTTTCAACGTTACTTTTCTGTTCGTTTAACTCAAAAACAAGGAACTTCAAACAATAAAATGTCATTGAACTACCTAGGCGCCATATTCGCCATGTCCTCGTTTTAATCCCTTCTCGTACAAGTGACGTAACTTTATACCGTGTTGCTTGGGATCGTGGGATTTCCTCGCTTCCTTTGAGTGGATCTCTACTCTTAAGTGTGCTTAGTGTAAACATTGTAGATTTATCGTGTAAAAAGTATATTTTTGAATAAATGCTTTAAGTTGTTGCGTATTTAATATACCTGTAAATACGCGATTTCTAATTATAAATTTTATAAAGATGACGCGCTGGTTTGAAGTTATATAATCTCTTCAACTTAGTTACATTTGAAATTATTTTAATAATTCTTTCAATATCAGAAAACTGCGTTATCTAAAAGTGGTATAAACTATACAAACTTTTCACTATGACGGACATATCAAATCAATAATCATATACCTACTTATGTACATAAGTGAAACTGTGAGGAACGTCTAGTTTCATATAAATCTTAATTTTATTCGATAATAATAATTGTTAAAGTAAATTAAAATACATCACAAAACTAATTAACGTTTGTCAGGTGTGTTCAATAATTTAAATAAACAAGGAATACTTCAAAACCTTAAGTTTACAATATCGCAGTAGTACTACATGTAATATTCGTAGCATTGATACGAAATGTCGAAAGTATCAAAACCTTACCAACACTTACAACTTAAATACTGAAAACAAACACACACACACACACACACACACACACACACACACACACACACACATCTATAACTAATATCAGCTAACTGTACAGGCTTTAATACAGAACTTTCCAGTCTGACGGCTTTAAATGTAATTTCCAAATAAAAGACTGCCGCCCTCCGACACGGGAAATTTTCCTCCGTGTTGCAGTTTCCTTTCACTGAGTTTGAGAGCAGGCGTCAGAGCGAAACAATGTGGGGGCAGGCCCTCAATTAAATGCAGTGCTAGCCAAGAGCGCCAGACTGCAGTGCCTGAACCGTGAGCGTTACGTAAAGGTATATAATATATTAGATGTATATAATAATCATAGTTCTCTGATTAATATGTATAATTTTAAGATCTGTAGTACCGTTTATAAATAAATGTCTCACTGTTACACCGCGTTGAGCTTAATAATCGTTTATCCCTCCGCTAATGAAACACGTATCGTGGTGCTTTATTTCTACAGCCTTGCTCAATTAACGATCAAATAAATAAACAAACAAACTCTTCAACTTTTTTATGTAATATTAGAATATACTGCGTGAAATATATATATTTAAATTTTATAACAACACTATTTTAATTTTAAATAATATAATAAAAATAAAAATATATATTTCATTATTTTTATATTTTTAATTATATTAAAGACTAGCGGCCCGCCCCGGCTTCGCACGGGTTTTTAACTAAAATTTTACAAATTATACATTTATATTTTTTATCACCTACACCTGCGTCGATACTGGAAAATATTTTATAATAGACGGATTGAGTGACAGATTTATTATATCTATATACATACATACATATATATGTATATAGATAGTACGGATGAAACATTTGAACTGTTTTTTTTATTAATTATTTTCTCATTGATGAATACCATATTTTAATAAGTATTATTCCCGACGAAGACAAATCCAAAAACACAAAAATCATAAAAATCGTTCCACTCGTTCTCGAGTTATAAACGGTGTAACTAACACGACTTTATATATATATAGATTACAACTTAAATAGCTATAACCATCCAACTTTGTACAATCAACAAACAAATAACGACCAAATATTTTAAATTTTAACAACGAACAAACAATCAAGACCGTAGTACCCTAAAGTATTAAATTATATACAAAAAAGAAAAACAAATTTTTAAATACGGGCGAGTGTCATTCTTTTGGCCGAAGTTTTGGTCAGCGCGATTCAGAAAATTATCTGCGCCATCTATCGTATAATTGTAGAATATCGTTTTTATATTTAGTGACATTTAACATAATTAATATTTAAAATAATAGTATATTAATTGAAAATGATATTTATCTAAAATATTAAAACGATTTCTATTCCTATCCGACATATTTAGTAAACTTTTAAGTTTAACAAAATAGTAACTCAAATATAAGTTTTGTGAGTTTTAAAGATTCCTTAGACCAGATGGCATTGGCGGCGTAGGTACCTATTTCTATTTTCTTAAATATTTATTTTTAAATTTAATTACAATGAAACAAAAACTAAATTATACTGTGAATTATTTCTATTTTTTATGTATTAAAGTTATTAACATTGGTTTTGTACTTTTTACGTGATACGTGATCAGAGAAAAACACGATAAGAGATGGCGCTGATACAAAAAAATACGCGCTATTGAAATTTATTCTTGATGATATATAGCGTATTAATAAAACGGAGGTTTTAACAGATTTAGTATTTGTACAGATATATTAGTTTGAGATAACTCTTAAACTAAGAACTAAACTAATAACCCTTAAACTAATAACTCTAAAACTAACATAATTATTATGTAGTTCTTTATAGTATAACTTGAGTTTTAGATTTTTAATATCTACACATAGTTTTTTTCTAGATTATAGAAATGTATACGACGTAAAATAGTTTTATAGTGTACGTGATTTGAATATGATAACTTTGACAAATTTATGCCGTTTAAATAGATTTGCATACACATTCTGTAGGCCGTTATATTTTTGTAACATATGAGTATTTAGGTACTCGTTTATATTTTTAGGTGAAAATTGTTGTTTTGAAATGTGAACAATTTTTTCAAAAAGAATTAAGCATCGCTTGGTTTTCAACAGACAAAAATATGAAAAATGAAAAATAAAGCAAGCTTTTTAAATCTTTATAATCGGTTTTGAGTTGATGTCGAATAATTAATAAATGAAGATCATTAACATAAATGATTTTAACGAAGTAATTGAACGGACATAAAAACGCTTTGTTCAAATATCTATATACATATAATAAAATGGTAGAAAAGTCAAAACTGTACATTGAATATTTTTTTAAAAGAATACTTGGGGTGTGATCTACAATCGATACCGAAGCCAAAAATATAGTTTTAAGAATTTTTGTCTGTTTGTCTGTTTGTCTGTTTGTCTGTATGTATGTCCGGGATAAACTCAAAAAGTACTGCATGGATTTACTTCAAATTTGGTACGAATATTATTAAGAAGTCGGGTCATAACATAGGCTACAAATTATCACGCTATCACCTACGGGGAATGAGCAGTGAACCTTTATTTCTTCAACGCATTCTGTAACAGCGTGTAATCTAGCGACGCATATTTGAATGTTGTTATTATGTTAATAACCATGCTATAAGCTATCTTCACACTAAAAAAATCACGAAATATAAGTAACTTAGGCTGATAAACATAATGAATGTAAGAATAAATGTAATATAAGAAATGAATATAAGTAGTATCAAGACAATTTTAGAGCAGCGCCATCTATGAGATTTTAAAAACATCAAGTCGAATTACATGTGTAAACCCTTTTTGGATATAAATAATTTAAATTTGATCATGTTGGCGAGGTTAATAGTTGTTCATAAAAGTCATAGATGGAGTTGTGCATTTTAATAAAAATTGTATCGTTGATTCGTTTCAGAGATGAGCAAGAGAATTTAAAAAAAATGTGTTTATATAAGTTTTAAGCTGCTTCATCTATGTCTTATAAAATTCATCGAGTTTTTCTGTATGTAATAACAAACAGAACTCAAAAAGAACTGCATAGATGTATAACAAAATTTAAACTCGAAAACGGCACGCTATTGCTGTAAACAATTTGAGTTAAATAACGAAGAAAGAGGAAAATTAAGCATGCCATATATATCATAAAAATAAGAAATGCTTATGCTTCTGCCTTAAAGTCATCTCGCTCCACAGACACACTATTGAGGCGGAAATTCTTACGGGTTGTGGCGTCGGTGAAGCAGTATTTATACGCATTCCGCTCATACCTCATAACTTCCCGTTCCAGTTCAAGCGCGTACAGTTCCCCGTGAGTGTTTGCTTCGCGATGACCATCAATAAGTCGCAGAGGCAGACACTGAGGGTAGCTGGTGTCGACCTCAGGACGAGCTGCTTCACACGGGCAGCTGTACGTCGCTTGCTCCCGCGTCACCAGTCCTGACTCTCTTTACATTTTGGCTGCGGAGAGCCAAACTACTAATGTTGTTTATCGAGAAGTCCTATAAATATGTATTTTTACCATATTCTGTATTCCTTATTTATTATTTTCTCCATCCGTTTCAGACACAACTTATGACTTAATTCAGCAGAATCACCATAAAGTCATTTATTCAAAGCAGGCTTAAAATAAGCACTTTTTGAAAGTCAATTTTACAAAAGACAGTCTCCCTCTGTTACTGTACTTTCTGTAGATATGAAATGTAAAGAAGAAACGGGTAAATGAATGTTATTTTAAAAGGTATAATAGTAGGTACTTTTGGTGCTGTATAGCGTTCACGCAGACGACGTCGCGGGCAGCAGCTAGTAGGTAATAAATTATAATTTTGTGTGCCACCGAATTTTAACTGTAACTTACGTTCGTATAGGATATATTCATTTTTACTTTATTATATTTGTTATGATCAATTTTTTTTTCTTATCGACTCAAATATTTTAGTTAGCGTTCTTGTAAATATTATTAATAAAAAAGCTGTATATTTTAAATAGCTCACACAAAATTTTGATATGTAAAACGTTATAAAAATAAAACTGCTTAAATCAATTATTATAATATATAAAGAGCTTATATTATATATTATTTATTCACTCCACGATTACAGTGGCACCATTATTCAAAGATGGACAAACAATGACCAATAGTTTGAATAAAAATTACTGTTATGAATTAATTATCTTTGAATTTTTAGTTTATCTGTGTCTATATTTCATCTTCTTCTAACGATGTTATATACGTATAATTAAAAACCTTAAAAAATTTCAACTATCAAAATAATAATAAGTGAAGTAATTTCCATTCAGATACTATAACCAAATAAGAATAACAGCTATTTATTATTTTATATTTATTTAATTTACAGTTATTTAAATAAACTAACAAGTGTATTAATTAAATTACTTTTACCATTTGGTAGGTTATTCGTTTCTAATACTTTTCAGTGGTTTTTCAGTTCTATTAAAAAAGCATTCGTCGGATATTTAGTAAATGTTTTTTTTCACCCCTATAAGTACGTATCCAAACAAATACATATATGTAAACCAAGTAATAACGTATAGTCAGCTAGGTAAGTTTTATGTTAGTGCAACTTTTTTGAAATTTTATTATACCTCAAGATTAGTTACGACATTTGTCGTTCTTATGTATATTTTATGGACAATGTGATTATTTTGCAAGTACTTAAATTGAAGTACTTAATATAAAAAGAAATAACGCACGTTAAATTTAGGTACAAGTGTAAACGTCACACGCGGATATTCGTGTTACGAATATAACAGCACGCCTTAAATTAAGAATAATACAATAATACGAGTTGACACGGAAATGAAAATATAAAAGAGAAAGTATTTTAATTTATACTGAAACAGTAATTATCGCTACATGGGTTTATATGGAATGAGATTTTCCAAAGAAAATAGTATTATTTCAATCATATACGACCTTAGGAACAGATAACCATGTGTATATGGTTAACATATTTGTTTGTTAACATGTTTGTTTGTATGGTTAACATGTTTATTTGTTTTTATATTTTCAATTTTTTCTTTACAGTTTTTAATTTTAAAACAAATATTAAAAATATTTAATGTTGCTATAGTTATGTTTATTGATTAAAAAAACATTTATTTTGTAAAAATACGCAATTAATTGTAACATTTCCTTAAATGATTGCTAATTTATATCAGTAAATCACTTCAAGTAAATACTTCGTAATATTTTAATATTTAGCATTCGAAATTTTAAAAAAAAATCGCTACGCAGGGACACGCCGCTATTTAAAACTGATTACAGATAATGTCATTTTCAAGTACCACATCAACTGTCAATATTGAATGCACTAGGTACATTTAATTTAAACTTGAAAATCAATTAACGTGTGGTTTTACCTCAGAGCTCATGCTTAATATACGAGTACTACACGATATATGGTCACAATGAGAGCTTTGTTAAAACTAGGTCTTGTAGTTTGCAACCTAGTATTCATCTATCCTGTAGATAGAAACTAGATGTAGAATTACATTTATTACTTGAAAAACTTTAACTAAGATGCGTTAAGTATTTATATGGTAAATAGTTTGAATCAAATATACAATTTTTTAGGCAGGAAATGTATATGATATATAATGTTTCGATTAGTCCAACTAAACTGTAAACGAATCACGTTATATAAATATAGACAAAAAAAAACTCGCTATCAGAATGGTTAGTCATGGTTGAAGATCCAAAATATTATTATCGAGTCGAGATTGTAGTATTTCTCGCTTGAATAACTTTGATATACTCATATATTATAATGTCTGCATCGTTTTCACATTTAATACTTTGTATAGCTTAGAGAAACGAATCAATTTTTGAAGTGAAAAAAAAACTTTATATCGACGTATAGGTGAAAAAATCAAAAATTGTCACACCACGACGGGGCGCACTAAAAGTTTCCGGAATGGCCAGTTACATAAACATTATTTAAAAAGTAATTACAACATTTGAAAATGGAACTCTTTGGCTGTAGAAAGCAGTTTGATTTATCTGACTGTCAATTGTTTTTACATTGTGGCGCCATTTTAAAAATTGCGTGTCTGCATTAACATGGAATTAACTCGGGAAAATTTTCGTAATATGATTTTCTACGATTTTAATTGTAATGTGACAGTTCAGCAGAGCCTCGCTTGACTTCAATCTGCTTTTGACGATGAAGCACCGTGTCAGATGACTATTTATAGCTCGTTTGCGGAATTCAAGTGCGGTCGTGTCAATCTCAGTGACGAATCTCACGTTGGTCGCCCGTCCACCGCTGTGAACAACAAAAACATCGATGCTGTGTGCCGTATGATCGAAACAGACAGGCATGTGACCTACCATGAGATTCGGGTATCCTTAGACATAGGCATGAGTCAAATATAATCAATCCTACACAAACATTTGGGTGTGCGAAAGCTATGCTCGAAGTGGATCCCACACAATTTGACCGAGGCTCAAAAAACGGATCGAGTCACTTGGTGTAATGCCATACTTACCAGATTCAACGAAGGGGCGTCAAATTTGGTGTGGGACATAGTAAAAGGTGACGAAACATGGATTTATCACTACGATCCCAAAACAAAGCAGCAATCGAGGGCACGGGTCTTTCAAGGTAAGCCGAAACCAACCAAAGCGACGCGCATAGAATTTTTTTTAACAAAACTGGACACGTGGCTACTGTTGCTTTAGAGAATCGTCGTACTGTGAATAGTGAACTGGTATACGACCACTTGTTTGCCGGAAGTTATTGACGAACTACGTAAAAATAGCCGTAAACGCCGTATCATCTTGCACCACGACAATGCTAGTCCTCACACAGCCAGACAGACAAACGAATTTTTGAAGGTGAAAATGTAAAACTTGGCACGACCTGGTGCCTTGTGACTTTTTTGTTTCCAAAAATTAAGAACCAATTACGCGGTCAACGATTTTCATCACCACAAGAGGCTGTCGAAGAGTATGAAAAACACGCCTATGAGGTCACCACGGAGGAGTGGCACAAATGTTTTCAAAATTGGTTTAATCGTATGAAAAAGTGCCTTAGCGCAAAGCGAGAATATTTTGAGAAACATTAAATTCATTTTTAATTTTTAATAGTGTTTTTTTCTTTTAAATTCCGGAAACTTTTAGTGCGCCCCACGTATATGGTAGGTATTGTACTGTATATCGGGACTCCGTACTATATAGGTAATGAAACGACGCAACCATATCGAGTATCGGCTTGTTTGATTCGTCTCGACAACCAACTTTGTTTTTAGATAATTACCGGGGTCTGATTGCAGATGACGCGCACTACGCATTAACTCGGCGCATCGTTTTATTATAAGTATAAATTCTTACGTGCATACATAAGTACACCCACACTTTGTTTTCGTAAACCTGACTTGACCAATGTTAAATATAAACGTTGCACTTCATACGTTTTTTTTTTTAATAATTGATTCTATTGTATAATATTTTTTTTTCTGACTGTAGCTGTTTTATTTAATAATAAATCATAGATTAATTCAATTTTTATTAATAGTTTTTATATTTTGTGAACCCTATTTTTTTCATTTTGAAGTTTCGTCTACAATAACCAGCATTTAAACAAAGAGAAACTTGTTATATACACATTTCCTTTATTTATTATATATATTTATTATTAATAATGTGTAAAATATCTATCAACTTCATTATTTCAACTTCAATAATATTTTTTCTTCAACATGTTTCATTCGAATCATATAAATGTTCGTAAAATTTAGCAAGACTAGAGACGCACCAATTAATTGCTCAAGACATGTAAGAAAACGACATTTTTCTTAATAACCTGGAATAACCTGAGGGTAATAAATGATTGGATACAATGTTGTTATATTTTATCTAAATCAAAAGTAATATGACTTATTATTGCTATTGTACACGGTCGTGTGTAATTTATATGAAGTCTATTGAACCCTTAACAATAATAGATTTATTAGAAATTTTTGGATAAAAATATTTCTGATATTGTGAGCCTAAAAACATTGTACTCCATTATCGTCCCTTTTAAACTATTTGTCTTACTCGTACTTTTTACTTTTTTCTTTGAAACCACTTTTTACGAACTTTACACATTACACTCAAATAATTAGATATAATTACTTGTTTTATAAATTGTAATAAAAAATGTTTGTTCAAGAAGGTTTTATTCTTGACTAGCGACTCACCCCGGCTACGCACGGGTGCAATGCTGATACATAATCATGAAGTGTAAAGATTACGTTTCTTTACTCATGTGGCGCGGCCTACGACGTGCTATTTATAGGTACGCATCACCAGACCCCGGTCGGTACCGCCGCAACTGCTATGTCCCTGCATTTTAAAACTGTAATATCTTTGAAAATATTCATTAAAATTACATGCTATATAGGGCCATATTAATCAATATTATATGCACAATGTACTTAATTGGAAAATGATCAACGCTGTATTACTTAAAATCGCTTCGTAAATAGGCCATTATTTCTCGTAAAAAGTAAAGGATATAAAATGGTTATTGTGGGTTATCCCTAAGAGATAGACATATACCATCGCGGACTTTTATGAAGACCTTTTTAAGCTGTATAATACTGTGGTACATTATTTTGAGCTATCTCGTAGGGTTCAGCCAGCGTTTGCAATGTAAGCGCAAAAAATGTGTTTATTTACAACATCACATTAGAAACCTCTGAAATTATCAGTGTTTCTCTACCATATTATGCATGTTATATACATAATATAAACCTTCCTCTTAAACCACTCTATCTATTAAAAAACCGCATCAAAATCTGTTACGTAATTTTAAAGATCTGAGCAAACATAGGGACAGATTAGTTATATATGGATATCGATGCATAATTTCTTTTTTCAGTCAGTTTCACCTAAACGCATAGTGTGAGATCTGTTAAAATTTTCTACGATATACTTTAAACTTACACCGTCCATTTTCAGTTGGCCATCTAATAGAATTCAAAGGTTTCCTTGTTATAGAAAATATATCTGAAACGAGTATGCATTCGTCAAGCGTTAGATATAAGTGAGAGTAGATCCAGCAAATTTCTAAGAGCAAGCAGAATGTATTATAAAGTCGATGCTCTGAGTTTCTGATTATCTATTTCCATTAAAATTCCAGGATGCAAGATTGTAAAACTAATAATATATGTATTGGAACTCATTTTTAAAAATTAAGTTTTAGTTTTTTTTTCTTTTTTTTTCTCATCAAAAAATTTAATCAGTATCTTATAATTTATGTTATTGAAATAGTTCTTTAATATCTAAATTTAATCGGTGTTCTGTGTACAACATTAACTTTTTCAAGTATAATGAGTTTATTAAAGTAAAAAAATCAGACGATTTTTAAATTCAAATAATAAGAAATAATCTAAATGTCATTACAATCCAAATTCAAAAAAAACAAATATTTCTCGGCTCCCTAACGAGAGGTTCAGAAATAAACATCGTGAAGTAAACTAAAGCGTTGTTCTCAATAAACGTCGATTATCATCTTCTATAAATGGAACAACACATTATTGACTAGGAGAAATGGTCATGCAATATTTTTCTAAAATAAAATAAACAAATCGCCACAGCTTTGGTTGGCTTTATTCCAAAAGTACTATTCTGCAAGCCTCGACCCAATTTTCTATACTTTATTCCAGCTAGGCAAACGCTCACGCGACATTTCCTATAGCACTTACTGAAAATCAAATCCCACACATCGACGGTAACAATCGTTCGAAAGCTCACGTTCTATAAATTGAAGGTGGCTAATAGAATTTTCCCCTTTTCATTACGGCCATTATGTATGGCATGAGATTTTTCGTTTAATTTTATTTGATACAAAGGTCGAGTAAATATAATATCGAGAGAGTAGAGGTTCTCAACCTTGAAATACTTCATTGACAAGAGGAACAACTTTTATAAGAACAATTTTACCTGAAGTTATTTCGGTGAAATCTTTTTTATCCTTGTAACTTAGTGGAGGTATTTCTTTTTCGCGACATTTGACTAAAGATAAGGTATCTCCACAAGAAAGTTAGGTGAAAACTGTGAGTCGAGGAAAACGGATTTGTGAATTTGTTGAAATAATAATTTCCTGGAACAATTTGAGAAGTTTGCTAAATAAAGTTTTGTTATATTCTTGGACATTTGATCGAAAGCTAGAAAATTACTTAAGTTTATTCATTTTGAAAATAAAAATTATAATTTTTTTTATATATGTGTTTATTATGTACATTTTTTTAAATTATAGTCACGGATAATGATAAAAAAATAAAATAAAACAAAGCTAATTTAAATTGCAGTAACAAGCTTACTACAAAAAGACTTCTGTCAAAGTGTAATATAAATAAAAATTACAATATACTCGTAGTATTTATAAATATATGGCAGGATTAACGGCAAAAGTGATATCCTCAAAACAATATTTCATTTTCTCATATGATATTTTATTAAAAATAAAAAAATAAATCCCTTTGGTTCCTTATTGATTATCAATAAAAAACTTACTGGTAGTTTTCATAAGACGGGTCGAAAACAACTCCAAATTTAAATATAAAGAAAACTACTGAAAAAATATTTATTATTGTATAATATATCATTTCAAATTCAATTTGTATACTCTTTGCTCATATAAAAACCAACTCTTATTACCGATTCCGCACAAAGCAGTACTATCTTTTGTAATGGTAATAAATAAAATTTTACTTAATCTGTATTTATGTAATTTATTAACTTTTCTTTACATGAGATTGACCAAATTTAATATGTGTTTTTTATTTCATATGTAATGATTTCAGCATCTAGTTCTGACATTAATTAATATAATTTTGACCGTAAGCAGAAACAGCACAGTTTTTGAAACACATTTTATGAGAGAGATCGGTTGTTCGCATCAGTTGCGAAATTGAATTTGCGAATATCAAAATGATCGTTATCTATACATACGTTTATTATTTTCAATTCACGAATAGTAACATTAGTGAATTGAAATAATTTTTAATTAAAAGTTTCAACAGGAACCTACAAAAAATGCCGCTTGAAGTAATTAACTCTAATAAGATATAGTAATTAACGGTAAGAAGATAATTAGTTATTTATATATTTTTTAACTCGCTTAACATAATATAGTGATTGAATTTGTATTTTGTATTATGAAATATATACTCAGTTGTACAAAGACAATCCACTCCTATTAAAATGAAACTTTTAACAACAATTAGCATTCTTGTGAACAAGTTTTTATACCACCAATGTTTAATGTCGTGTGATAAGCAACAAATAGAGACTTTGCCGCCTTTACCCGATTTTTACGGTTACTGTTTATGAAAGTTATGACTGTGTTTGCGGCCAACTTTTATACCGAATTGTTTGTGTCATTGTTTTTATTTCCTGTGCATTCAACATTTGAAATACATTTTTATGTATCCTAGCTTTAAAATGGTGAACTTAATTTCAACATTTTCCTTATTTAAACAATAGTTTGTGGTATAGGCGAAGATTGTTTATTTCAACTTTGTGTCTATTGCTTTGCCAAAAATATCACACAGATTCCGTTGTAATTTTATTCTTTTATTTATTTACAGTTTCTTCTTATTTTCTCTTTTGTTGTGTGTTTTCACTAGTTGAAAGATTTAATCAACACTTTATTTAATACCTGATCCAACTTAGAAAATTATGGTAATAAGATATGAAATATGCGTATGATGAATATCTAGGAAGACTCATGCTAACATAATTATCGAAGATCTATAAACCTATGTTTTGGGTATTAGAATATAAACACAAATACGTTTTTTTCTGATTTCATATCTTTTGTAAACATTCGAGGCAACTCATCGCCATCCGTTAACGTAACGGAGTTGATGAAGTGAGACGACTAGACCATCTACGAGTATATAAGTCCATATTAAGAATACTAACTGCACGAGACAAGGTGCAGTCACATGTGTGTGCAATGCAGTGCAGGCACGTGTGGTTCTAATGAGATATGACTTTAAGTTTGCACTGAAACCTAACCGCAGCAGCACCTATGCCGGGCAGAATTAAACTAATTAAAATAATAACTGGACCCGCGTCACACATTTTCTTGTATTCTAAGAGATTATTAACAACAGCAAATTTTTATCTTATATCTTTAAACGAGCAATTCTTGTGTATATATATATATATATATATATATATATATATATATATATATATATATATATAATCTGAATCTCGGAAACGGCTCCAACGATTTTCATGAAATTTAGTATGCAGGGGGTTTCGGGGGCGATAAATCGATCTAGCTAGGATTTATTTTTAGAAAATGTCGTTTTATCCCTTTTTTCAGGCAATTAAAAAATATCGTTAGAATACGAAGGTAAATTTCGCTGTCATTGATAAGTTTATAATAGCTCTGATGTGAACCGGGCGGATTCAAAATAAGAAGATCCCAGGTTCGAATCCAGATGTCTCCAGAACTACTTTTTTTTTCTTTTTTTTTTAAGTTTCATCTTTTGTGAGAAAAACTATTATTGGGAGCCCTTTACTAACTGTATGACCGAGCTTTGCTCGGTATTTTATTTTTTGTAATTAATGTTTTTGGAAACTATATTTACATACGAATTACGAACTGATGATATATATATATAAATAATATTTTTCGATCTTAACAAAATAATAATAAAAAAATATGAACTGGTTATTTGAAAAAAAAACACGAGTACAATTAAAAACTGTTAGAATATTATTAGAATACGAAGGTAAATTTCGGCATAATCTACAAGGTTATAATAACTTAGGTGGGAAATCAGTATACCTGGGTTCGAATCCCGATGCCTCAAGTCCCATTTTTTTTGCCTTTTTTTTAAGTTCCCTCTTTTGTAAAAAAAATAACTATTATTGAGAGCCCTGTACTACCTGGATGTCCGACTTTTGTTCGGTATTTTTTTTTATTTATTTATTAATCGTTCTTTTTTTGGGAATTATATATAGATAGAACTGATGAAATATGAATAATATTTTTCGATCTTATCTATATAATAATATAGTATTTTGTGTCACAAGGGGATGAACGTACTATTTTTTTTACCCTCATGTGAAATTGCCGCCCGAGACGAAGGCGAGCGTAGCAAACATACGGGAATGGATGTAGTACTTTCGTCCCATGTTACACATACTTTTTTTTCCTCCCTAGGACGAAACTTCAGGTTTTGTCCCTGTGAAGCGGAGACAGAAAATGTCACTTTTGTCCCGCTTCACAGGGACGAAAATCGAACTTTCGGCAGAGGTAGGAAAAAAATATAAACTGGTTATTTAAATAAAAATCTCAAGAGCAATTAAAAACTGCTGGAATATCATTAGAATAAGAAAGTAAATTTCGCCACCATCTGTAAATTTATAATAGCTCAGGTGGGAAATCGGGCGGTCTCGAAAACGGAAGATTTTTCCTTTTTTTTTCAAGTTCGTTTTTTGGTGAGAAAAAATATTATTAGGATCTCTTTTTACTTTTTTATTTTTTGTCATTCGTGTTTTTTGGAAACTATATTTACATACGAATTACGAACTGATGATATATGAATAATATTTTTCGATCTTATCGAAATAATAATAAAAAGATATGAACTGGTTATTTAAATAAGAAATCACGAGTGCAATTAAAAACTGCTAGAATATTATTAGAAAACGAAGGTAAATTTCGCCATAATTCACAATGTTATAATAACTCAGGAGGGAAATCAGACCTGGGTTCGAATCCCGATGCCTCAAGTCCCATTATTTTTCTTCTTTTTTTCAATTTCCCTCTTTTATAAGAAAAATTATTATTGAGAGCCCTTTACTACCTGGATGACCGAATTTGCTCGGTATTTTTTTTTGTTTTTGTCTGTAAATGTTTTTTTTTTTGGAAATTATATTTGGATACGATGTAACTGATGAAATATGAATAATATTTTTCGATCTCACCTTTATAATAATATAGTATTTTGTGTCACAAGGGGATGAAAGTACTATTTTTTTGACCCTCATATGAAATTGCCGCCCGAGCCGAAGGCGAGGGTAGCAAACATACGGGAATGGATGTAGTACTTTCGTCCCATGTTGCACATACTCTTTTTTTTCCTACCTAGGACGAAAGTTCAGGTTTTGTTCCTGTGAAGCGGGGACAGAAAGTGTCACTTTTGTCCCGCTTCACAGGGACGATAATCGAACTTTCGGCAGAGGTAGGAAAAAAAGTTATAAACTGGTTATTTAAATAAAAATCACGAGAGCAATTAAAAACTGCTAAAATATCATTAGAATAAGAAAGTAAATTTCGCCACCATCTGTAAATTTATAATAGCTCAGGTGGGAAATCGGGCGGTCTCGAAAACGGAAGATTTTTCCTTTTTTTTCAAGTTCCTTTTTTGGTGAGAAAAAATATTACTAGGATCTCTTTTTATTTTTTTATTTATGTAACCAGTGGCTATTGTTTTATTATTATATCGGTAAGATTGAAAATATTATTCATATATTATCACTATGTAATTTGTGTCTAAATATAGTTTAACCGAGCAAAGCTCGGTCATCCAGGTACTAACGATTACGAACGATACGACGACGCGTCGTTCGTAATCATTTAAAAATTAACGATTTTTGTTTCTGAAAAGATATATGTACCTAATTTGATTTTCATTTTGAAATTATAGAAAAATAAAACGTTATCGCGAATCTGTCTCTTGTATTTCCTGATCATTATTTTACGTCAAACGTCAAAATCCCGCCGCCACTTATATATCATAAACGATTTTCGGGGCTCATGCGGATTGACATCTGTACCTATTGATCCGGTGAATATGCCGTTGCGGCTCCGTCTTCCTTACATTATGTAACTCTTACACCCGATACTATGTTATTAGTTAATGAATTAATAAAAAGGGACTGCTATATAGAATTTTTAATAGCTTACAGATCTAGAATTCGTCAACGAAAGTTTGTGGTTGTAATAATTTTTATACACATAATAAAAACGTTACAAGCGAGTAGGTGCTATTTGCAAAAATTGTTAAAACTTGAGACCCACCTACTTCGCTCCTTTTGTACTAATAAGGTAAAGCTTTATTATATAAAGATTTATTTTGTATATTCTTTATATATGAAAGTAAGGGTGACATTTATTCATACTCGTAGTATAAAAAATGAAGTATCTAACATAAGCGATAAAATATATATTTTTATAATAATAATATAGTAAATACTCTTTACACTTAGCGGCTTATGGTAGGATGAAAATTCTCTGATGGGATCCGGAAATATACGTAACATTACTTCTAGTCATGACACTAACGTCCAGTCCAGAATTATCCGTGAAGTTGATGAAAACATTTGTCATAAGCGGAGATTGAGCCCGCAACCTCTAGCGCAACAGTCATCTGCTGCGACCATTGCGCCAACCCGTTGTCATAAATTACAATATTAGGTTTTGTAGTTTTAGTTTTTTTTTTTGCAGAGCCCTTGTCCATTGGAGCGGAGGGGAGATTTTTTGTAATCTTATTGGTTACTATTTCTCCATTTCTCCGCTCCGCCGCCTTGCTCCGCATCAATGGACAGGCACCCTTACGCTCGTCCCACGTTACGTTACGGCACGACTCGGTCACACCTGTCGCGCAACTTCGGGGTATTACTGAACAAAAAATATAATGAAAAATCCTGCCTTGACACCACATACGACATGACAAATTACGTTACTCTACTTCTTTGTTGTGCACGAAGAAGTGAAAAGGTTATATCCGTTAATTATATTACGATTATAATACGTTATTCAAAACCATGGTTTTAAAAAGGTCGGGTGATAAACATAACTGACGTTATATGAGGATTTTCACTGTAAACCGTTTGAGCCTTTGTCCTTGTACAGTTTATGAAGTGTAATCTAATTATATATTTCTGATAAATAATATAAAAAGTAAATGCAGTGAAATTAATTCTCTTAGGAGGAATGGAGATGGAGTTCATCTATATGAGACGAACTACAAAATTAATCTTATTAAAGATGAAAGAAACCGAAAAAAACTATACTTTAAATTTACCATGATCTCAGCACCAACGGTAAGTTAATTGACGCATTGATCAGTGATGTGACACAAATGACGAACGACGATTGTTTTAGACCATGAAAATATATAGATATGTACATTTTTTATAAATTATAATATAGAAAACTATTTGAAATCGGTAAAATATGAGATCAGTTAACTATGTGATGGTAAAGAGAAAGCTCGAAATTGAAAAGGAAATTTTGAACGTCAGATTGATGCTGATTTGGATTTTCTTTTCTTTAGTTGATTTCATATAAATGCCATCAAAAACATAACTTGTAAAAAGAAACCAAGTCTCGCAACTCACTTCTTCTTCCGTAAAAAGTTGTGAGATCCATGTAATACCAAGTCGGCTAATTTATTCAAACCCTACTTAAGGGTTCTTCTGTTTTAAGTTATTACGTTAGTAGCTAACCTAACAACATCGTATAGTGATCATATCAATATTAAAAATCTTTGATGTTTTAAATAAATAGACTGACTTGGCAATCGCACTAAATAATCTAATTTAATATAATATTCCTATGTGTTACTTCTTAGATACATTGTTTTCATACGATTGCCAAGTCAATCTATTTATTTAAAACATCAAAGATTTTTAATATTGATATGATCACTATACGATGTTGTTAGGTTAGCTACTAACGTAATAACTTAAAACAGAAGAACAATAAAGTAGGGTTTGAATAAATTAGCCGACTTGGTATTACATGGATCTCACAACTTTTTACGGAAGAAGAAGTGAGTTGCGAGACTTGGTTTCTTTTTACAAGTTATGTTTTTGATGGCATCTAATTTCTTTTTGTAGACAGTCCTACTTATTTTCCTTTCCGGTGTCTTCTACTTCTTTAATATCAACAACGTATTTTCTTAAAGCCTTCGCTAGGTCTAATAAGCTTTTCTTATTTTTGTAGATATTCTTCCTCTTTTTCTTTTCCGATACGATACAGATATATAATTTGATTGTCATGTCATACATATTGTGATCTCAAGTTGACAACTTGAAATACTTGACAAGAGAGATGAATGAAGTATGTTTAGCCGGAAACAGTGTTGTCAGATTGCTGTCGATTTTTTACACCTAAACTACCATAAAAATAAACTTTTAAAAAATATTTTAAAAAGTGAATGTATACTTATGTACGTACGTAAAAAGTTATACTTATAATAAGACGATGCGCCGAGTTAATGGTTGGTGCGCGCCATCTGTAAACAGACCCTGAAAACCCACTAAAACAAAGTACTCGTCAAGACGAATCAAAGGAGCCGAAACTCGATTGGGGTGCGTCGTTTTATTACAGAGTTCCTATGACCACCTTCTAGCTACATCATCAAATCCTGGTTACCATTGAAAGACAAACTACTCGTCTAGAGGATTCAAACGAGCCCGAACTCGATGAGGCTGTGTCGTTTCAATGCGAAGTTCTTATGACTGCGTTCCAACTCCATTATCAGATTAGAGCCTGGTAACTATCTTAAAACAAAGTACACGTCAAGACAAATCAAACGAGCCAAAATTCGATGGGGTTGCGACGTTTTATTACAGAGTTCCTATGATCACCTTCCAGCTCCATCATCAGACCCTGGTTACCTTTGAAAGACAAACTACTCGTCAAGACAATTCAATCGAGCCCGAACTCGATGGGGTTGCGTCGTTTCATTATAGAGTTCCTATGAGCACCTTTCCGCTCCATCACCAGACCCTGGTTACCATGAAAGACAAACTACTCGTCAAGATGATCCAAACGAGCCCGAACTCGATGATGTTTTGTCGCTTCATTGCGAAGTACCTTTGCCTGCCTTCTAGCTCCATCAACAGATCAGACCCCGGTAGCCATCTAAAAATTAAGTACTCATCAAGACGAATCAACGAGCCTAAATTCGTTGTGGTTGCGTCGTTTCATTATAGAGTTCCTTTGACCACCTTCCAGCTCCATCATCAGACCCTGGTTAGCATTGGAAGATAAATTACTCGTCAAGACGATTCAAACGAGCCCGAACTCGATGAGGTTGTGTCGTTTTATTGCAAAGTTCCTATTGCCACCTCTCAGCTCCATCATCAGATTAGACCCTGGTAACCGTCTTGAAACAAAATACTTATCAAGCCGAATTAAACGAGCTGAAACTTGATGGGGTTGCATCGTTTCATTACTGACTTCCTTTGACCACCTTTTAGCTACATCATCAGACCCTGGTTACCATTGAAAGATAAACTACTGGTCAAGAGGATTGAAACGAGCCCGAACTCGATGAGGTTGTTTAGTTTCATTGCGAAGTTCCTATGGCCACCTTACAGCTCCATCATCCGATCAAACCCTGGTAACCATCTAAAAACAAAGTACTCGTCAAGGCGAATAAAACGAGCTGAAACTCGATGGGGTTGCGTAGTTTTCATTAGGGTGTTCCTATTACCACATTCCAGCTCCATCACCAGACCTTGGTTACCATTGAAAGACAAACTACTCATCAAGACGATCCAAACGAGCCTGAACTCGATGAGTTTGTGTCGTTTCATTGCGAAATTCCTATAGCCACCTTCCAGCTCTATTATCAGATCAGACCCTGGTAACCATTTTAAAACAAAGTATTCGTTAAGACGAACCAAACGAGCCAAAACTCGATGGGGTTGCGTCGTTTCATTACTGAGTTCCTTTGACCACATTCCAACTTCATCACCAGACCCTGGTTACCATTGAAAGACAAACTTACTCGTCTAGAGGACTCAAACGGGCCCAAAATCCTTCCTTTGGCTACCTTCTAGCTCCTCCATCAAATCAGCACCATGTAATCATAATATTGCATTGTCACATGATTTACTATTATTTTGGATCAAATTTAATTTGCAAGATTTGATGAAAAATATCGAGACAGGTGAAACAAAATAAAAGCTTGTAAAAAGTGAGTTGACACATCCAGCGCAATAAAGTAAGTTAGCGCAATTGCGCGGCGCCTACTACTTAGCTTTATGTTGTCGGTTTTTTGTCACATAGTACACGCGCATCGTATAAAAATTTACTCTCATCAAGAAGTTATAGCTTTAAAATACAAAAGTTATTTTGAGTCCTTATTTTCTATATTTATTTTTATTTATTTAATGTTAATATACATTAATTAACAGTTATTGCTGTTATGACTCACTTAATCAATCAGGTGCATTCAAATAATGACATAATTATATGAACTCAAAAATGATGATCACGCTGGCGAAATGGTGCGCGCTGTTGTATATTAAGCGGGAGATCCCGGGTTCAATCCCCGGCAGAGTAAATTTTCTTTCTCTGATCTGCTTTGGTGGGAGTCTTTGGTAGTGGCTAGTTACCACCCTATCGGCAAAGACGTGCCGCCAAGCGATTGAGCGTTTTGCTACAATGCAGTGTAGAAACCGATTAGAGGGATAGGTTTAATATAGCTGCCAACTGAATAAAATAAAATAACTTACGTACAGGAAGCGTGGAAGCCGTGGAGCGGGCAAATCACCTCAGCCAGTCGCGGTTATGATTTATTAGTGTTCTTTAATACTTTGCGTGATTTTGGTACAGCTACATAAGACATTCCCATTCTTGCTTTTTCATTCCGTTGACCATTTTACAGGTTACCTTTGAAGATAATTATATCTAGGTACCTATCTACACCTATTATTCCACTATGTTATACTTGTATGGGTACATTGATTCATTCACTGCAAATGTAACTTTGTAATCCTATATATTTATATGGGATTACAAAGTTATTTATGCAGTTGGTGTATCTAGAAAACTGGACCGCAATTGCAAAATATTTGAATTTTTCCTTGGTTTATATACTAAACACTAATGGTATTCTAAATTTGAAGCTTTTATGTCTGCTAGAAGTGCCTTAGAGTTTTGATGATCGGTCAGTCAGTGAGTGACAAAATTCGAAACTTTGACTAATTATAATTCTTAAGCTACTGGTTCAAATTGAATGAAATTTGAAATATACCGTGTTTATACAATGCCTGCTTGGGTATTGAAAATTCAGACTTCTAGTTTTATCCACAACAAAGTTATAGGGGGTCGAAAATGGCCTGAGTTGCTTCGAGAAAAGATAGTACGGCCGTGCCACTTTTTTTTTTTTGCTCGACTTGGCGGAGGCACTGCCGTGCCTCCAGATTAAAAAGTGAGTAAAGAAAAACTGTACAGAATAAAATATTAATATTAATATATATTACACATTTTTAGGTAATCAAATGTAATTAGGTTAAATCAATCCTTGATAATAATGACAGTCCCATTTATATGAAATTTACAGTTTACCGTTCAAGCATCAACAGCTTCTACAGAAGACGATCTGACGTCACAGTACATGTAAATTTGCTATTAAATTCCTAGTAAATTTGCTACACCATAGGTGGTGAAAATTTACTTTTTTTCATAGTGTTGGAACTGTAATCGTGCAAGTGCGTATGCATTTTGCTTTTACGTTTTGCGTTTTAGAATGAATTCAATTCAATTCTTCAATGCAATTCTTGTAAATATATATAATCTGAATCTCGGAAACGGCTCCAACGATTTTCATGAAATTCAGTATGCAGGGGGTTTCGGGGGCGATAAGTCGATCTAGCTAGGATTTATTGTTAGAAAATGTCATTTTATCCCTTTTTTACGCAATTAAAAAATATTATTTGAATACGAAGGTAAATTTCACTGTCATTGACAAGTTTATAATAGGCCGGATAGGAGTCGGGCGGATTCGAAATCAAAAAACTCGGATTCGAATCCAGGTGTCTAAAGACCAATTTTTTTCCTTTTTTTTTTCAAGTTTCTTCTTTTGTGAGAAAAACTATTATTGAGAACTCTTGAATTTTTTAATTTTTAATTTAAATAACCAGTTCCTATTATTTTACTATTATGTCGATAGGATCGAAAATATTATTTATGTTTCATCAGTATGTAATGTATCTAAATATAATTTAACCGAGCAAAGCTCGGTCATCCAGGTACTGATTCTTTAAATGAAGATTTTCTTACTAAAAATATTTTTATATTGAACAATTTACTATAGAATCCGTTTATTCATATTAATAAATTCTAAAATAAAACATAATGTAGGCGTATAAATCTCGTTAATCGATGTGACAATGTATACACTAAACGGATTACATACTGTTTATTTGTTAAATACTTATTTGCTTGGCGTTAGGTGATGCAGTGTTCTGAATACGTTAACAGTAAGAAAGTTAATACACATACATACATCTTAAGTTCTTACTAATTTATAAATAAATACTTATTTAATAGAAAATATAAATAAAAATCATTCAATTTCATATTCATTTGTGCTCAAGAGAAAACTCTTAAAAGTGTTCCTTTTTTCTCAAATTTATTAATGTCAAAAAATGCCTTCACGCTAGAAATAAACTAACTTAACACAGGTAAACTAAATGTAAAACTTAGTAAAAAACTTAAAGGTATTTATCAGATTCAACTAACCAGGTCATCACGTAGCGATTGTCATTTAATTTCTAAGCCTTTAAAAGCGTGACAGAGTTATTATTATTTAGAACGGAGTAATTTTCTTTTCAATATTTAAAATCTTCAAGGATGTCTTATACTTATATTATTTTTAGTACAAACATAAAAATATTGGGGGGTGGGGGGATTGAATTATAAACATTTAAAAACAACAACCTTTAAAAAATATTTTGCTTCCAATAAGACTTTGGGAGGAAAAGGCATAAAAAAGCGAACTTAGTGCGTACTTACATAATTATGATAAATAAATACATAATTTAAATACAACGTAATTAAGATATAAACTTTTGAACACTAATAACAATACATTACATCCATATTAGAATAAAGACACACATATTATATACATACATGATATATTTTATATACGTTTTATTAATTATTTATATTTGCTTTGTGGCTACTACATTAAAATTATTAAAATCTAACTAAAAATCTTAGAGCCACTTCAATTATTTTGTATATCTGTCGGCTGTTACTTAAAACCCAGGCATAAAGTTGCCTACCTTATAAGCAGACATCCGTGACCGTGTATATATAAAAAAATGAAAAAAATACATATAATTATTTTAAAAAAGTTATAATATAATTTAAAAAGATAACTGAAGGAAACTAAAAACCAACTAAGGTTCTTGTTGTTTAATTACAGTAAAATTAACATTCCAAATCGGAGTAAATTTATGTCGAACTATAGTGATAGGTCTGTAAAATGCTGATTTAAAAAAGCTTGTGAAAAGCTGTTCGTTTAAAGAACACATATGTGAGTTTGAGTTTAAACTTACGCGCTAAATAAAAATATCGACTGAACACAATATCCAATACGTGGATAAAACTTCTTTTTTGAATTTAAGCTTAAAGTAAATTGCTTACACGTGTTCGTTTAAAACTATTTGTTTGAATACCAGATAACTTTACGCGAAGTTACTGCTAATTAACTGAGTTGCTTCTTCCCCTTCAAGATTGGTATTTATGTTTCAGAACAATAATATCATTTTATTTATTTATAGACAGTTCTATTTAAATTGCTTTTTTGCTTTCATTTATTTTTTAGTTATTAGTAATGTAATTTTTAAACCTAGATTTTTATGACATAAATACAGGCCTATTCGTAGCATAAATTTATAAAGATACACCAAAAAAATCCTGTCGTTGTTCAATAGAATAAATTCTCTAATCATCATCATCCAAATGAAATGAAACCAAAGTTACCTAAATAGTTATTTATTTATTTGTAATAGAACTACCAACAAAATTATATGTTATTTAAAATTAGACATTTTGGACCTTAGATTATAAGTTACACATAATTTCACTTACAGGTAGTCAGAGCATGCATTTGATTGACAATAGTGAAATAACAATGGGATATTATTATTGAATTAGTTTATAGGAAGAGTGGCTCCTTGTCTTCTCTGCCTCGTGCAGAGTGGACTAGTAGAGCGGTGGAGGGAGGATGGAGGGAGATCGAAGGTACTCTCTCCCTTCACTTTTGTAGTTGGGCCGCTCCCGGTACTTCTCTGAACTAGCAGAGTAGACCGGTCGAGCGGCTCCAATCACATACGGAGGGGACGCCGGGGCCAGCGTCGGGGCGGCACGGTTGTATGCGTTTGCGATCCCGTGGCGCCCCACTACGGCGCAGACGGCCGATGGGTTTTAGTGGGTATTCTAGCTTTAGCGGTGAGAGCCAGCGAGTCCCACACACCCATCGCCTTCGGGTGACGGGATGCGTCACCATCAAAATGCATTTCCCATCGTTAAAAAAAAGGTAGAAATATCATCATCATATCAGTCATTTGATATTCACTGCTGAACTTAGCCCCCCCCCCCCCCCCCCCCATTGAACTCCAGAGCGACCGATTCAAAGCAGCCTCCATCCAACAGATTCCGGCGACTCTCTTCAAGTCGTCTATTCATCTCGTTGATGGCCGTCCGACGGTGCGCTTGCCGGTACATGGTATCTACTCGAAAACCATTCTGCTTCGTCAGCCGTTAGTTCTACGAGCTATATACCCTACCCATTGCCTCTTCAGATTACAAACCCGTTGGGCTGAGTCGGCAACCTTCGTTCATCTGCGGATCTCATAATTTCTTATTTGATCTTGCAGAGAAATATCAAGCATAGCTATCTCCATTGCACGCTGTATGACTTTGAGCTTGTTTGAAAGGCACATAGTCAGAGACCACGTCTCAAATCCATATGTCATCACTGGTAACACACACTGGTTGAAGCGTTTCGACTTCAGGCACTGAGGTATGACGGATGAAAAGATGTTTTTTAACTTCCCGAACGCTGCCCATCCTAGCTGGATTCGACGATTGACTTCTCTCTCGAAGTTAAACATATCAAGTTGGACATTTTGTCCTAGGTAGATGTACTCGTCAACAACTTCGAGAGTTGAATTTCCAGCCGATATCGGGGTGGGGACGACATGGATATTCGACTTGATTTTTGTCTTGTCCATATTCATTTCAAGGTCCACCCGTCGATAAACTTCATCGAGATCACTGACCATAATGCTGAGGTCTTCCAGAGATTCTGCCATAAGCACGATATCGTCGGCAAAGCGAAATGAGTAATGTACTCGCCGTTTATGTTGATGCCGAGTCCTTTCCATTCCAGAAGCTTGAAAGCGTCTTCCAATGCTGCGGTAAACAATTTCGGAGAAATAACATCTTCCTTTCTCACACCTCACTGCATTGAAATCGCTTTCGTGCTATGCTAGTTGTGTTCACTAACCTGCTATTTATATCGTTCACAGAAACGCAAAATAATTCGAGCTGAAAGCTCTCGGGGTTTCGGATATGTGAGTTAGATGGTCGGAGTGTAGACTTCATCAGGCGAGACCGTTCCGGTTTAACACTGGTATTCAATGTACCCCTAACCAATAGGTGATTAGTCCCAGTTTTCACCCTATGGATCACGGAGATGTCATTGAATATCTGTCATCTGGTGGTCATGATGAAGTCTATTTAATTCCAAGCGGAACCGTCAGGGCTCATCCAGGTCCATTTCCTATAAGGCGGCTTCTGGAAGAAACAGTTCATCATAAGGAGTCCCTCCTTCTCCAGAAAATCGGCCAGCCTCTGACTCCTGGGGTTCCGCTGTTCACATCCAAATCTCCGCACTCTTAGCTCATCGTCTCGTCTTTTGCCTATCTTCGCGTTAAAATCCTCCATGACTGTACTATTTACTATTTAATTTGTATATTTATAAGGAGACACTCGATAAACATGGATGTCGAGACGCTAGCCGGAACCAGAGAGAGCGCTTTGCCCTCTATGTCCACAGACCCGAAAAACGTCGTTTGAGCGTAGATAATAAGATTAAGATATAAATAAATATATCATTATCCATATCTAAATGGAGTAATTCATAAACAATAGATATATAGAGCAGTGACAACATTGAAGTAGGTTTCGTTCGTATGTATATATGGCTCTACTGATGTCCTCATACATAGCTTCTACTTCTTTATCTGGGTGTGCCGAGGTCGGTGCGTATACTTGTATGACCTTCAGCTCTTAGACACTCTCAGTTTAAGGTACGCAACTCTGTTCGACACACTTCTGACGGTCACAATGTTGCCAATAGGGACCTGCGGACAATAAACCCGACACCTCCTTGGGCCTGATGGTCGCCCTCCCGGTAGTAGAACTGGTTACCAGATTCCAGAGTTATTTCTTCTTCCAGCTCAACGATCCTTTCATCAGACTTCAGGGTGCGAATGTTGCGCGTCACCAGGGCCATGTGTCGTCAAGGGTGGCAGCGGAATCTCACCCGGAGATTCTTAGCACCTTCTGCCCTACCGTTACCCGAGCTGCTGCCGTAGCTGGGAATAGTAGGGCCACCGGGGACTGGAGAATACCCTTGGTTTTATTTGATCCGGATAATCGGAATTCTACTGTCCAAGTTTTTACAGTTGTTTTTACACATAGTTGTTTTTTATATTAATATTTATTAAATATTAGAAACAAGAACATCAGTTTTACACAGTTTTTATATGCGCTAATGAATGTTTAACGTGTTTTGTAACCAAATTACTTTATAACAATCTATTTGATAAAATTTTGATAACTGATACTTATACATAATTATGATAGTTTAGGATTTATAGATAGATTATAATTTATTTTTATTTTGTAAAATGAAATAAAATGAAAAGTTAATGTACCGTAAATGTTCGTTCAAAAACGTCTGCTATTAAGACGAAACATAAAATTTAATAAGTAAAGTTCACTTAAAATGGTTCTTATACATTATACTGTAACCACGAATTATGGGCTACAAATTAATTTAATTTATGCTGATAATAAAACTAACAGATAGAAGAAATGTCTACATAAAGGTAGATAAAATAAAAAATTGATTCAAGACTGTCATTGACATATCCTGGCTTTTTTGTAACTCTTTTAGCACCATACATTTTTGATATTTTGTTAACTTTGTTACGTTATTTTAACATTAACAACGATAGGTCGGAAAAAAGTCTTTTCGTATTTTGTATGTATAAAATTGAAGAAAAATCTCTTTGGTTTTACTCTTTCTATCTGGCTGGTATTAATATAAATAAATATAGGATATAAAGAGAAATAAAAATAAAAAGTAAAAAACACTTTCCCCCTATTTTTCAATTGTTTTTTTGTCTGTCAAAATGAGTAAATCTAACGAAGAAATTCAATATATCCTGAAGTTTTATTACAAAAAAGGGAAAAATGCGACTCAGCTGCGAAATTTTTTTTTGTGACGTTTATGGACCTAATGCAGTATTAGTAAGAGTATCACAAATTTGGTTCAAGCGATTTCAGTCTGGAAATTAGTTACATTACATTTCAATATCAAAAATACAACTCGCTCTGGTCGCCCTCATACGGATAAAGTTTATACCATTTTTGAAAAAGTGGAGCAAGATTGGCATAATATGCCGATCTTTCCGATGTAGTTAGGGCACAGCTGAGGAATTTACGATTGACCACAAAATAGGTATAACCCATTTAAAAAAGTCTAACTATGCAATAAAGTTCGATATTTGAGTACTACACGAGCTCACTGGAAGATGCCTAATGAATCGTGTACTTATTTGCAATTGTCTATTAAAACGTAATTAAACTAAACCATATTTGAAAAGATTGATCACTGGCGATAAAAAACGAATCACCTATGACAAGAACGTCTGAAAAAAATCACGGTCAAAGAGTAAGTCAAGCTCCACAGACTGTAGCAAAACCCGAATTAATACGCAATAAGGTCGTGGTGTGTGCATGGTGGGATCGGAAGGTCATCGTTCATTATGAGCATTTACCGCCGGGCAAAAACATCGATTTTGATCTCTACTGCCAACTTAATTTATCAACTGAAACGGACTTTCATCATGATAAAGCCAGACCACACACACCTTTTGCTACAAAACAAAAATTGAGAGACAGTTGCATGCGAAAGCGATCCCGTGGCGCCCCACTACGACGATGAGGGCACCGCTGGGTTTTAGTGCAGTATTCTGGCACGTTCTGCCGTGCCAGTCGTGCCGTTGCCTTCGGGCGGCGGGATGCGTAATTGCATTTGCCAGCGAAAAAAAAAAATTGGTTGGGAACCAAACACTTGGTTGGGAAGTTTTAATGCATTTACCATATAGTCATGATCTTGCAACCTAGATTTTTTACCTGTTTTGGTCTCTTTAGATTTTTTTTTGGATAGTGTTAGGTTAACGTCAAAAGAGGACTGTTAAAACTCCTTGTCGCATTTTATTATACAAAAAGATTTCTACAGGAACGGGATTATGTCACTACCTACAAGACGGTAACAAGCTATCGATCAAAATAGCACAAATGTATTAAAATTAAATGTAATTAAACTTTGAAAAAATACTTAAATTTTGTAGGTATATAAAATACGAAGAAACTTTTTCCCCGACCTTATATTTCCATCAATGATTACCTTGCTATAGTTAGTTAGTTAGTTAGTTTCCTTATTGGCTGCAGCTTAATCAAATAGTTGAAATATTTTCATCATAGTGTGAACTAAGTGTCATTTTACCTAAGTATATTAATTTGTCTCGTTGAATTTTTTATAGATAATATCGATCACACCTTCACTCTATCACATGTGTGCAGACGAATAAAAGAATAACGAAATAAAGTCGGTTACGGACGATCACGTCAAAATGAAGATAAGTAAATGATACTTAATTCACTTATAATCATTATAAGTGCTGCGGTCTTAGTGTCAGAAATCTTAGTAGCAGAAAAATATTCATTAAAAGGTGTTAAGTCAAAGTAGGGAAAAACCACGATAAATGACGAATTTTTCATAAAAAATTAACAAACAAATATTTAAAAAAATATATTTATAGAATTAAACGGATATCCTTTAATAAGTAGATTGTAGACAATGGATAGTGGAATAAATAGAAGAGCATGAAGAAAAAAGTTCAGTGTAATAATAATAATAATAATAATAAAGTTTATTTAACTATAAGAAATACACATTACACAGAAAGAACAGTGATTCCCACACTAGGCAATGCCTGTGTCGTGGGATTCAATAACACAAATGATTACCAGACATAGTGCGGCTTATGAAGACAATAAGAATATAATAAATCAATAAACACATAACTATTAATAAATTGAATTACTGTACAATACATTTAACTTGCATGTGAATTGGTCAAAACACAGCTAAAAGTTTGAGACAGATTATTTGCTTGAATTTAAACTGAATGGTGTCAGTATTTACGATATATCTTAAAACATGCGTATTTATGTGTGTGTGTGTGTGTGTGTGTTGTGTGTACGTGTGTGTATTGTGTGTATGTGTGTGTATTGTGTGTATGTGTGTGTGTTGTGTGTATGTGTGTGTGTGTTGTGTGTATGTGTGTGTGTTGTATGTATGTGTGTGTGTTGTGTGTGTGTGTGTGTGTTGTGTTTGCGTGTATGTGTGTGTGTTGTTCGTGTGTGTTGTGTGTGTGTGTGTGTTGTGTGTATGTGTGTATGTGTGTGTTGTGTGCGTGTGTGTGTGTTTATATACAACTAAAGTGAGCTCGAGCAGAATAGTTAAAAATAATTAGTGAATTAGTAGCCCTACGAGTGGTCAGTCTCTTGGGGTCGGACGGCAAACAAATTACAGTCCACTACAATTACCTATACACGAAGTATTTCCTCTGACCTGTCATAATCCCAAGAATGTAAAATTTAATAATAATCAACGAATTAACTAATTACTTTATGCATATTTATTATATATTTTATTTTTACCCTATTATGGCTTAGAATAATTTTAACAAAATATTATTTATTTATTTATTTTTATTGAATTATACTTTCTGCGTACTAATACAAAAGTTAACAAAATGGAATACATAATAGCTAAGTTGCATTAGTTGTAACAGGCGGCCCTATCGCTGGGGTGCTATATCGGTGACCTCCTCGTGGTTCATCCTGGGCAACTTAGTCAGCAGTAACTTTGGAATCAGTTAGTGCTGGCTGCGGCTAACGACCGACCGGTGGGCGCGAAAGTGCAACGGGGCGCCGAGGACATAGTCTTGCGCTGTGGCCACGCCAGTCATGTCAGTCAACCTTTTTTTTTACGATGGGAAATGCATTTCCTGGCTAAGTTTTTGATGTGAAATACCTATAGGCGCAGGGTAAAGCTGATTGTTGGCGTGGCGACGCATCGCCACATGATGGATTTTAGTACATATTAGTAATCTATAACTTTTGTCTCTCTTACACCTGAGAAAAAGAGTGAGATAATTAAAAATATATAGTTTGTAAAATAAAAATTTTAAAATTCTTTTGGAGCCAACTTTTATAAAGAATGAAGAAAATCTGATGATAGAGCTAGAAGGAGTCTATAAGAACTTCGAAATGAAAAGACACAACCTCATCGAGTTTGGTCTGGTTTGAATCATCTTGACGAGCAGTTTGTCGTTCGATGATAAACAGGGTCTGATGATGGAGCTAGAAGGTGGTCATAGAAACTTTGTAATTAAACGACGCAACTCTATCGAGTTCTCACACGCACTCTTGCGGCAAAATAATTATCTATTACCTAAATTGATGCCAGTTTTTAACATTACGTTCGCACTCCTGTATACCCATTCTTCGTGATCATTTTGTGTTTGTGTTTAAGTTTTATCTTTAAATGACAAATAAAAGAGGTTATATTCGATTCAGATTTTACTTTGATGTACGTGTTTATAGGTAACTGTCGTTGGATTACGTGACCTTTGTTTATTTAATTTTAAGTATGCGAGAACACGTAGGTATAATAGCTTATGCGAATTACCTACTCAGTCATCTCGCCTCGTCCTTTCCCGTTGATCGCGAGTGGTGCCCAGTCAGTTTGGATAGGTATATAGTACCTACGTGTATTTTTTTATTTTATTTTTATAATTCATATTTATTTACCCCAATATTTTCTCTAATTTAGACAGAAAGCCGTGTGCCTACCTCATTAGTTATTACAGTTATTTTATTTTATATGGGTTCTATGAAATATTATTTATTTATCTTATAATAATTACTTCATCTTTTCAAGTAAAAATGTCAAAAAAAAACAAAAACAAAATCCTATTTGGCAGTTTTTTCAAAGAAGTATGAGCGATTCATTTATAACTTTTTGCAAACTTTGTAAAAAGTCATATTCTTTTTTTTTCTTTGCAAAATAGAAGGATTAAGCCGGGACTCATTGGCAAGATTTTATCGGTTAAAGATATTTTATAGGTTCTGACTGTAAATCCTTCTATTTTGCAAGAATTTATGATTTGTTTGTGTGTCTATCGATTATAAAACTATTTCAATAGTATAGTTGTTCAGTATTACTTTTGACACCATTATAAAAGCTTGTTTTTTTTCTTTTTACATTATTTTTTAATGTTTTTTTATTTCATGTATTTTTTAGACTTTTTAAGCAGTCGGGTTTTTTAAAAATTTTTATTTTTATTTTACACTTTTTAGTTAGGATTCATTGGCTTCATTATTAGAATTATAAGATGGAAAATTTCGCAATCACAGTCTGAGACCCAAGACACCGAGACCTGCACCCCTTCCTTTCGTTTGCCTTGGATTTGAAACCGACCTCTGCTTTCGCAGTCTGCAGCCATACCACTAGCACCAGGCTGTCACGAGCGAAACTGGTTGTTTAAAACTTAATTTAAATCGTTACATATTCTACACTATTTATTAAAATGAAAAATGATGAGAGAAACCTAAAAGTCATTTTTGAATACCTAGTCAACTAAACCCCACTTGACATAATTCATAGATTTGACCTTATGGCACCTGGTTGTGGTTGTAGTGAATATTTATTACAATCATATATTTAGTGACATTCGCGAAGTTAAGACGAATTGATTGACATAAGAGTCATTAAAATCGGTCAATGCGTTTGATCTCTACAACGCCACATAGGAACAAACATACATACATAGATACATAGGCTGATAAACACATTACCCTTCTTTGCTTCGAGCAGTCAGGTAATGATAAACACATTACCCTTCTTTGCGTAGCAGTCAGGTAATGATAAGCATATTACTCTTCTTTGGTTCACGAAGTCAGGTAAAAACACACTAGATTTTAGTTGTTACTTACAATTAAAATTTTAAATATGTTTAAGGTTCCAGCATGAAACCACTTTTCGACAGATTCGGCTAAAATTTTTTTCACGGGTTCAGAATAGCTTTATTTATGAATTACTAAAATTTCATAATTTTTGACGGCTTAGATCGCGAAGTATTTAAATTCAAAGTTCGCGATTTTGAGAGTCCATCTGGAGGCACGGCAGTGCCTCCGCCAAGTCGAGCAAAAAAAAAAGTGGCACGGCCGTACTATCTTTTCTCGAAGCAACTCAGGCCATTTTCGACCCCCTATAACTTCGTTGTGGATAAAACTAGAAGTCTGAATTTTTAATACCCAAGCAGGCATTGTATAAACACGGTATATTTCAAATTTCATTCAATTTGAACCAGTAGTTTAAGAATTATAATTAGTCAAAGTTTCGAATTTTGTCACTCACTGACTGACCGATCATCAAAACTCTAAGGCACTTCTAGCAGACATAAAAGCTTCAAATTGAGAATACCATTAGTGTTTAGTATATAAACCAAGGAAAAATTCAAATATTTTGCAATTTTGGTCCAGTGTTCTAGATACACCAACTGCATAAATAACTTTGTAATCCCATATAAATACATAGGATTACAAAGTTACATTTGCAGTGAATGAATCAATGTACCCGTACAAGTATAACATAGTGGAATAATAGGTGTAGATAGGTACCTAGATATAATTATCTTCAAAGGTAACCTGTAAAATGGTCAACGGAATGAAAAAGCAAGAATAGGACATGTCTTATGTAGCTGTACCAAAATCACGCAAAGTATTAAAGAACACTAATAAATCATAACCGCGACTGGCTGGGGTAATTTTCCCGCTCCACGGCTTCCACGCTTCCCGTACGTAAGTTATTTTATTTTATTCAGTTGGCAGCTATATTAAACCTATCCCTCTAATCGGTTTCTACACTGCATTGTAGCAAAACGCTCAATCGCTTGGCGGCACGTCTTTGCCGATAGGGTGGTAACTAGCCACTACCAAAGAATCCCACCAAAGTAGATCAGAGAAAGAAAATTTACTCTGCCGGGGATTGAACCCGGGATCTCCCGCTTAATATACAACAGCGCGCACCATTTCGCCAGCGTGATCATCATTTTTGAGTTCATATAATTATGTCATTATTAGAATGCACCTGATTGATTAAGTGAGTCATAACAGCAATAACTGTTAATTAATGTATATTAACATTAAATAAATAAAAATAAATATAGAAAATAAGGACTCAAAATAACTTTTGTATTTTAAAGCTATAACTTCTTGATGAGAGTAAATTTTTATACGATGCGCGTGTACTCTGTGATAAAAAACCGACAACATAAAGCTAAGTAGTAGGCGCCGCGCAATTGCGCTAACTTACTTCATTGCGCTGGATGTGTCAACTCACTTTTTACAAGCTTTTATTTTGTTTCACCTGTCTCGATATTTGTCATCAAATCTTGCAAATTAAATTTGATCCAAAATAATAGTAAATCATGTGACAATGCAATATTATGATTACATGGTGCTGATTTGATGGAGGAGCTAGAAGGTAGCCAAAGGAAGGATTTTGGGCCCGTTTGAGTCCTCTAGACGAGTAAGTTTGTCTTTCAATGGTAACCAGGGTCTGGTGATGAAGTTGGAATGTGGTCATAGGAACTCAGTAATGAAACGACGCAACCCCATCGAGTTTTGGCTAGTTTGGTTCGTCTTAACGAATACTTTGTTTTGAAATGGTTACCAGGGTCTGATCTGATAATAGAGCTGGAAGGTGGCTATAGGAACTTCGCAATGAAACGACACAAACTCATCGAGTTCGGGTTCGTTTGGATCGTCTTGATGAGTAGTTTGTCTTTCAATGGTAACCAGGGTCTGGTGATGGAGCTGGAATATGGTAATAGGAACACCCTAATGAAAACTACGCAACCCCATCGAGTTTCAGCTCGTTTTATTCGCCTTGACGAGTACTTTGTTTTTAGATGGTTACCAGGGTTTGATCGGATGATGGAGCTGTAAGGTGGCCATAGGAACTTCGCAATGAAACTAAAGAACCTCATCGAGTTCGGGCTCGTTTCAATCCTCTTGACCAGTAGTTTATCTTTCAATGGTAACCAGGGTTTGATGATGTAGCTAAAAGGTGGTCAAAGGAAGTCAGTAATGAAACGATGCAACCCCATCGAGTTTCAACTCGTTTAATTCGGCTTGACAAGTATTTTGTTTTAAGACGGTTACCAGGGTCTGATCTGATGATGGAGCTGAGAGGTGGCAATAGGAACTTTGCAATAAAACGACACAACCTCATCGAGTTCGGGCTCGTTTGAATCGTCTTGACGAGTAATTTATCTTCCAATGCTAACCAGGGTCTGATGATGGAGCTGGAAGGTGGTCATAGGAACTCTATAATGAAACGACGCAACCACAACGAAGTTAGGCTCGTTGATTCGTCTTGATGAGTACTTAATTTTTAGATGGCTACAGGGGTCTGATCTGTTGATGTAGCTAGAAGGCAGGCAAAGGTACTTCGCAATGAAACGACAAAACATCATCGAGTTCGGGCTCGTTTGGATCATCTTGACGAGTAGTTTGTCTTTCATGGTAACCAGGGTCTGGTAATGGAGCTGAAAGGTGCTCATAGGAACTCTGTAATGAAACGACGCAACCCCGTCGAGTTCGGGCTCGATTGAATTGTCTTGACGAGTAGTTTGTTTTTCAAAGGTAACCAGGGTCTGATGATGGAGCTGGAAGGTGATCATAGGAACTCTGTAATAAAACGTCGCAACCCCATCGAATTTTGGCTCGTTTGATTTGTCTTGACGTGTACTTTGTTTTTAGATAGTTACCAGGGTCTAATCTGATAATGGAGTTGGAACGCAGTCATAAGAACTTCGCAATGAAACGACACAGCCTCATCGAGTTCGGGCTCGTTTGAATCCTCTAGACGAGTAGTTTGTCTTTCAATGGTAACCAGGGTTTGATGATGTAGCTAGAAGGTGGTCATAGGAACTCTGTAATAAAACGACGCACCCCAATCGAGTTTCGGCTCCTTTGATTCGTCTTGACGAGTACTTTGTTTTAGTGGGTTTTCAGGGTCTGTTTACAGATGGCGCGCACCAACCATTAACTCGGCGCATCGTCTTATTATAAGTATAACTTTTTACGTACGTACATAAGTATACATTCACTTTTTAAATATTTTTTAAAAATTTAATTTTATGGAAGTTTAGGTGTAAAAAATCGACAACAATCTGACAACACTGTTTCCGGCTAAACATACTTCATTCATCTCTCTTGTCAAGTATTTCAAGTTGTCAACTTGAGATCACAATATGTATGACATGATAATCAAATTATATATCTGTATCGTATCGGAAAAGAAAAAGAGGAAGAATATCTACAAAAATAAGAAAAGCTCATTAGACCTAGCGAAGGCTTTAAGAAAATACGTTGTTGATATTGAAGAAGTAGAAGACACCGGAAAGGAAAATAAGTAAGACTGTCTACAAAAAGAAATGAGATGCCATCAAAAACATAACTTGTAAAAAGAAACCAAGTCTCGCAACTCACTTTTTCTTCCGTAAAAAGTTGTGAGATCCATGTAATACCAAGTCAGCTAATTTATTCAAACCCCAGTTAAGGGTTCTTCTGTTTTAAGTTATTACGTTAGTAGCTAACCTAACAACATCGTATAGTGATCATATCAATATTAAAAATCTTTGATGTTTTAAATAAATAGATTGACTTGGCAATCGCACTAAACAATCTAATTTAATATAATATTCCTATGTATTACTTCTTAGATACATTGTTTTCATGCGATTGCCAAGTCAATCTATTTATTTAAAACATCAAAGATTTTTAATATTGATATGATCACTATACGATGTTGTTAGGTTAGCTACTAACGTAATAACTTAATACAGAGGAACCCTTAAGTAGGGATTGAATAAATTAGCCGACTTGGTATTACATGGATCTCACAACTTTTTACGGAAGAAGAAATGAGTTGCGAGACTTGGTTTCTTTTTACAAGTTATGTTTTTGATGGCATTTATTATTTATTGTCCCATTTATGTATGTGAAATTTCCGATTTTTTTTCCGAGTTTTTAGAATAAGGATAAAAAAAATTAAAAGTAGCACTTCACGGTTTTGTTATCGAGATATAAAAGTTATAAATAATAATTTTAATTTTAAATTTATAGTGATCTGGCAACACTATGCACAACGCTCTCATCTTTTTGATTTAATAAAACTATTATTAGAAAGCGCAATACTATTTGTATATACTAAGACCATATAAACAAAAATATATAAAACACTCAGAACAACGTTGCCAGATTACCATAACTCACGATATAAGGCAGAAGGTATTAAGGTAGTACACTTCAACACGCTGGTTTCGGTTTCGGTTTCGGTTTCGGCCGAAACTGAGAGCAAGGCCGAAAGTTCGGTTTCGATTTCGGTTTCGGCTGAAAAACCTGTTCCGGTCGGACACTAATTATAATACTTCGTGGATTCAATCTCAATAAAAAAGGCTAAAATAATGTAATAAAGTATCCAAATCCCATGTTTTTTGCATGTAATTTGACAAAATCTGGGCATGGCCAAGAGTTTTTATACTTTTATTACCTACCGAAATTCGACATGTAAGTCATATTATTATAAACAGAAACCCTCACATAAAGAAAATATTTCTTTCTTTTCAGATAGTCACCGAAGTTGAAATCGATTAGAAAGATAGGATGAAAAACCGACTTATTAAAAAGTAATGGTTTGCTAACGGCATCATTATCAAAAACCTCGTATTTATAAAATAAAGTCATTACGTAAAAATTGGTAATTTTCAAGCGTAAGCGATATTTAATAGTGATATTATACTGTTAATGTTTAAATCCTTATTAATTTCGCAAATTACAGCGACACGTCGTTAAATAACAATGTACGAAATAATAAATATATAATGTAATCGATATTATCGACAATGTTACATAACGGATGCGGAATCTGCAATATTTAATGAACTAGTAATTACAACCGCAAGTTCGACGAGATCGCAAATGTCACATGTAGGTCAAACCAAAACTCAATTAAGACGAGGATCAGAGATTTAGGTGAAATTATAAATTCGATACCTATGTTTTCGATTCAACATTGGATTTGTATATTTTATTTTGAGATATTTTTTTCTTTTACTTTTAAAAATAGCGAATCATCTCTAATACGACATGATTTACGATTTGTTTCAAACTGTTTTTAACAAATTATTCAAAAAAAAAAAAAAAACGGTATCACACTTTCCAAAGCTATCTTTAAAAAAATCGTCACATTTTCTGTCACTTTGGACCGTCACGGCACAGTATATTATATATATACAGTATTGTAACTCGGCCGTATCTTTGAAATAAATGCCTACAGTGCTATACGTGGTGCTACAGCTGCTACTGCCGCGCGCTACGTAAACATGCTATAGGGCTGCCCGCCTCCAGCATTTTAATTACATTTGTCTACTTTGTGTTTCCATTTAGTTTTGTGATTGTAAATACAAAACAAATAAAATACTTTTTATATAAACAAATAAAATACTTTTTGAATTTAATAGGAAGTTTTCAATAAAAATGCGCGTTGTTTTGATTGTTAGATTTAATTAAAAAACCATGTTTATGTTTGAATAACAAATCGGTCTTATAAATTTGCGCCCGAAAAATATATGCTCCTCGACTTAGAAGTACCAAATGCTTTATTAAAAAATATAAAAAATCCGTATTCTAATATAAAGCTTAATTAAAAATACTTATCCATTAAAAAGACACACATTATGTATCTACCTACTAGTAAGTAAAATTATTTTATAGTCTTACATTTCAGAGTTTCCAGGTAATCTAAAGAAAGTTATCTCTGGATGCATTATTGGCGAATTCATGCAACCAAAAACAGCTTGTGCTGTTATAGTAGGATTTATTTGTATAAATTTTACTCGTCATATTAAATATGTAATTGAATTTATTTCCAGTGAAAAAATCAGCTTCAAAACACACGGTCCGTTTATCACTGCGGCACAGTCGCGACTGTTTGCGTCCCGAGCGCATCCCGAGATCGAGGCGCGTAGACATAGCTCGCGCTTCGTCCGTTTGTATGAAGTTAGAGTACTGTATATATTAATATACTGTGGTCACGGCGCTATGCGTGTTTACTCAAATTGATGAATGACTTATAAAGAAATATTTTAATAATAACAAGTGATATAATAAATGGACTTACTGAAATTCATTTAAATAAATAGTGAAAGTGAGAGATTATTTTTTATTGTTTTAAAAAATCATCACGTGTTTGTGTGTACCTATTTGATTTTTGTATTATTATGTATTATGTTAACATCACTTTTGATTGTGGGTATTGTATATTATTGTGTATAAACACGAATTCGTCACTTCACTCACACACATTTTATAAAACTATATATCATTCGAATCATTCTTACCTACAGTATATTTATTGATAAAGAATATAGGATATAAAAAGTAATTCAGGTTAAGTATTAATTATGATGTCAAAATTTACTGCATGTAAAAACACAAATCACGGCTTGATAATGTATTCGTATATTGATATTCTTCTCCTCGATACTCTAACATGTTATAAAAAATTTAAAGCCTGGACTAAATATTCCAATTCGTTTTAACATGTTTGCATTAACATTGGCGTGAAGTGACGAATTCGTGTGGTAACACTATTTACACTGATTCTCGCTTTGGCTGCTACAGATCCGATATTTTGATGTGTAAACAAGCTGACATTTGGTACAGGTGAGCTGTAAATTTTTTAAACGGTGTTTTATTAGTTATATTTGTTTTTTGTTGATGACATCTTTTTAGTAAGCGAGGTATGCTATTTTGGAAAACTTTAACAGTAATCTCTTACTGATATGAAATAGTCTGTAGATATTTGTTTGTATGTTAATATGCCTATTTGTTTCATTAATTCGAACTTATTCGAAACTTATAAAAAGATCTTTGGCTACTTTTCATATTGACGAAATGCAATATCATATATGTTTGGGGCCAATTATCAGGTTCGATATACGTTTTCTTGTTTACTTGAAAGATTGCACCCTAAATTTCATTGATTCGAGGAAAATCCTGGCGATTGCTACTTTTCAGAGTTACTTTATTTTAATTTTGTACTGAAAGTATTAAATGAAAAAGATTTTTTATAAGCCGTTGTCCATTTTAAAAAAAATATACCTTAAGCCGCTTTTCATTTCCGAGATCTTTTTGCTATCGAATATATTTAAAAATACAGAAAACGAAAATTGGCCGAACTAAAATATAATTTTATCCATCATCGTATCACTTAACGCGTTGGCGTTGGGTGTAAATTTAAGCTCCAACTAATATATTATGTATGTATATACATATGTTTTCGTGCTTTAAAATAAAGTCTAAAGGGCTTATTTGGCATATTAACCCATTACTTCCCAAGCATCGAAATAATTGTCTTTCTTTTGTTGAAATTACAAAATAGAGATCATAATACATTACAAAAAAAGTAATATAAGGTAAAATTAAAAAAAAATATTCATGGTTGCTGTATCAGCCTGTCCTATAAATATGACAATGGGAGTATATGGTCAGAAATAATAAAATCTTACAGTTATTACAAAATCAACTTTATTTTCAAAACTATCATTATAATCCTTTTTAAATAGAATCATATATGTTAACTTCGTATGATAAGGTATGAAACAATCACTGCAAAGAGTTTTTTTTTTATAACCTTGTCCTTAGCAACGCCTTTGTTTGTCCCTTTTCAATATATAGTGACCCAAATTATCAAACCTCACCGGTTGCAAAAGAACTTCCGAAGTCCCTGGAGTAGGTTTACTTGATCTGCATTCCGATTTTTTCATCCAAGAAAAACAAATCCTATGTTTAAAATCTAACAGAGGGAATGTTTCGTCTTTATTTACCTGGTTGTAAACAATCTATGCATTTACTAGAGACATATCCAAAATTCTAATAAAAAGAGGCCAGTACCATTTCATACCTCTGAAACGATGATACTTTGAGTTCAACCAATCATGTTTGTCTACTCCTCCCATATTTTGGTTATAGTTATGAATAAATGTTGGCTGATTTACAACTACTTTGGCCTTTTCTATCTTAAAATATCTATTAGTTTTTATAAAAGGTTCCACAGAATCAAAATTAGTCAAAAGAGATACTACATTATTGTCATGCCATTTCACACATAATATTTCATTATTTTTATCAAACCGGTGATCGGAATAATCTCGCTCTTTCTTTTTCATTTCCTGTTTTGTCATGATAGGACATTTCTTAGTTCGAGCGGGTGAGAGAGTTCACCGCCGACGTGGCCTCCATCCGCGGGCGACGAATGGTGGTGCGTAAGAGGGGCTACTTAATGCGCCTCCAATAACGCCCCTCTGCCCGTGTCGGGCCGGGATAAGAACCCGGTCCTGCTAGATACGGCGTTCTTGGGACTGTTCAGAGGTAGAGCCGAACAGTCCCCATGGAGAAGAAGTCTGGCCTTTTCGCCGAGGCCAGCCTGTCGCTGGAGGGATCCTGTTGCCTGCAGATCCGGGACCCTCCAATTAAAGCGGCTGAATGCTCCCGCAGGGGCTTAGTATGGTATTGCACCCCCAAGTGCTAAGTGCCGAGTCCGAAATAGGTCTAGGACTGCCTACACGGGCGTCCTGGATATCACCCGTAAATGGGTTCCCCTGCAATACGAAAAAAAAGAAAGGACATTTCTTAGTCCTATTGTCTCTTACTGTGCCTTTAGCTATATAATCAATCAATAGTTGTATACTACTGAAAAAGTTATCGAAGTAGATAATAATGTGCGCTAGGATCCGAACACACGCCGAGCAACTTTTTGACCACTCTTGAACCCAAGCTATCGCTATGATAGGTACGAGTATTCTTTCCTGTATATAGTGACAAGTTATAACAATAACCACTGACTCCACATAGAGCCCAAAGTTTGTACCTGTTCGTTGCTGCTCTACACACTATTGAACATGTTTTCGCGTCAAATAGTATACACGTATTCCCAGTGTCATATTTATAGGACGGCTCATTTAAAAGTTATGTAACTTGTTTCTAGAATATGTTTTGTTTTTATATTTATTTATAGCATGTTTGTATAAGGTCTCACAATTGATTTCAGGTATTTTGAAGTTAATAATTTCTTTTCTTAAACATTAAATAAAATAAAAACTATCACTCCTGTTAACCCAACAACATGTACGACTTCCAAAAAAATATATTTAAATAGAAAAATTCTGTATTAATACAAATTTCATAATAAGTAATAGAAAAAATAAATATAAATTTGTAAAAAAAAAATCGAATATAGTGTCCTAAAAATAGGACAGCAGTAAGTAATGGGTTAAGTATTTATACTCCCAATTGCTACTTCAGCGCTATTATGACCAAGTATTACTTGCGTCTTCCGCCGAGGAGTTGCAGGAGATGGTAACTACTATGAGTGGAGCTTTTGTTAGAAAGGGAATGAAGATGAATGTAAAGAAGACAAAAGTGATGGTGTTTGAAAAAGAGGAGGCAATGACAGACTGCAATATCGTGATTGGAGATGAAAAAATTGAACAGGTGAATGAGTTTGTGTATCTGGGTTCAAAGTTTACAAGAGATGGAAAGTGTGAGAGTGATATCGAAAGAAGAGTGAATGCAGGAAATATGGTGAATGGAGCTTTGCACTCCTTTATGAGGAGTCGGAAGGTGTCTAACAAGGCTCGTTTGGCTGTTCATGAGGGGGTGCTGGTGCCGACACGCATGTACGGAAGTGAAAGTTGGGTATGGCAGAAGAAACATGAAAGCAGAATAAATGATGAGATGAGAGCGTTAAAAAGTATGATAGGAGTTAAACTGAGTGACAGGATAAGAAATAGTGAGATAAGGAAACGTTGTGGTCTGAAAGAAGATGTAGTGACTAAAATTGAGAAAGGTATGCTGAGATGGTTTGTCCATGTTGAGAGAATGAATGAAGAACGGTTGACGAAAAAAGTGTATAAGGCGAGTGTGAATGAAAGTGCGGGAAGGGGTCGACCTAGGCGAACGTTTCAAGATCAAATCAGGGACGTCTTGAAAAAAGGCCAGGTCAAGAGTACCCTAAACCGAAGAGCATGTATGAAGGGAATAATGAAAGTGGACGAAGCGAAACAAGTATGTAAGGATCGTAGCAAGTGGAAAGAAGTGGTCTTTGCCTACCCCTACGGGAAAGAGGGGTGATGTGTTTTTACAATTTTCATAAGTGGTTAATCTAATTTGTTTTGTTAACTTTAAGTTATTAAACTTAACTTCTTTATTAAACTTTATTATTTCTTGTATTACATATCAAATTATTTAATTTTATTTCGGTTTTATATTAAATACAATTAATTACTTGTAGCTTATCTATATTATCCGATATATATATATATATATATATATATATATATATATATATATATATATATATATATATATCGGATTAGGGGTCTAGTTAATATTTTTTTAAAAACAACAGAACCGTCGATCTCATTTAGGTTTTCGGTTCTGTTATTACTATCCACATTATGAAAATGAAAGCAAAAGCAAATGGGAATAAAATTAAGAATATTAATAGAACTATTTAACGATTATAATTTACGTAGGTAGTTTTATAATTTATTCTTAAACTACTTTCACCTCGAAGGAAATAGTGAAAATAAAAAATTAGAACTCTGAATTGCTTAAGTCTTTATTCTTACTGATTTAGATTACGAATGAAAGTTAAAAGACTACCGTGAAGTTACCACCGGTTCGGAATGTAGATTCTGCCGAGAAGAACCGGCAAGAAACTCAGCAGTTACTCTTTTAAATAAGAAACTGTTAATACAATGTTAAATCATCACAAAAATTTCACAAAATGGCTCACGTATACCGGATAGTCCAAATGCGTCCGCTCCGAGCGCTGGCTGGCTGAGAAGTTTTTGTGGGAATATCAAATAACAAATTATTCAGCAATTCAAACAGCAAAATCATTACATAAAAATAAATAGGAATAATATTAACATTTTAACACAAATTATTCAGCAATTCAAACAGCTGAATCATTACATAAAATAAATAGGAACTAAACTGGTAGATACTTACTTCAAAATTTTACAAAAAGAATAATGAAATTACCAATGTTCCGTAAATTAATTAAAATAATCATTAAATTAATTTTAATAATCATTTCCGGCCACGTGTTTTTCTTAAAATTGCGGTTTCCCGCCGACATATATATATATATATATATATATATATATATATGGGACGTTCTTTGTCAACCGGAACACCTCTATACCCAAAATTCCTTTTGACCTAAAAATATTAAAAAATATGGAAAATTTAGGATTTTTTATGTACTTTCCATTAGAGCGTGGCCTTTTTTGAAATTTCGTTTACAGACAGAGCAGCACGTCCCCTAACCTTGAAAAAATACCACTTTACGAAATGATCAGGCTGTCGTAAATCACAGGGGCTCAGAAAAATTCCAGGCAACGACTATTTTCATGTATTTTTTGCTGCTGAACACGAATCCGGCGGTATATTTTACCGATACCTCAAGCGTTCGCCCCTAACCTCAAAAAACACCCCCAAAATTGCAGTTTCGCGCATTTGAGAGCTTTGTCCTGTGATGGACGCGAGGAAAATTATTGACAGACAGTATTTTTATTTATGTATTTTTTGCTGCTGAACACGACTCCGGCGGTATTTTTTACCAATATCTCAAGCGTTCGCCCTTAACCTCAAAAAACACCCCCAAAATTGCAGTTTCGCGCATTTGAGAGCTTTGTCCTGTAATGGACGCGAGGAAAATTATTGACAGACAGTATTTTTATGTATTTTTTGCTGCTGAAAACGAATCCGGCGGTATTTTTTACCGATACCTCAAGCGTTCGTCCCTAACCTCAAAAAACACCCGCAAAATTGCAGTTTCGCGCAGTTGAGAGCTTTGTCCTGTGATGGACGTGAGGAAAATTATTGACAGAAACTATTTTTATGTATTTTAAGATGTTGAACACGAAGATTTGCAATATTACAAGCGGACCAAATTTTCTAAAATCAAACCATTTTTTTATAGTTTGGTGTATTTTTGACATATACATTAGCAGTAATATAAAATCATTTAAAAAAATAGAAATAGGCCTGCCCTTCTTGAAAAATAATTTTTTAAAGACTCTCTGCGTTTTACAGGGTTGAGACTGTCTTCATGTTTATACATTCGCGGGTATTTTGATTTAGATGGTATGGGAAAGTATTTATACCACATTGTAATAATTAATAAATTTGTGGTTGAAATTCAAACTAAGAAAAAAAGTATATGAAATCCAGAGAATCTATAAGTTATTATTACAAAATAAAGAAAATTCTTAGTTACTCTTTAAGATTTTAAGTGATTTTCATATATTTTAATTTTCTTTGAAAATTTCAAAGGTTTTTCAATAATTCTTTTTTTTTCTCCGATAACTTTTTACAAATAATAAAATTTTATTAATATTACTAGATAATAAAGTAATACGTATTTTATGGAATATGGATTGTTTCTTTATGAATCAATTACTAATTCTCTTTTACCCTCGAATAAAAAAGAATGTAATTTTTAATGTGTGTGACATACGTATTTTGTAATAACTTGACGTTGTCTTTCTGCATTTAGATATTCTAATGCATCCAAAATATTATCAATAACGGATCACTGCTAAATAATGTAAAAAATGGTAATAAAAAAATATATATATTCTTTAAAATGATTGTTAATGTATATGTCAAAAATATAATATATAAAATATTTTTAAATATTTTTAGGTCAAAAGGAATTTTGGGTATAGAGGTGTTCCGGTTGACAAAGAACGTCCCATATATATATATATATATATATATATATATATATATATATACTAGCTGACCCGGCAAACGTTGTTTTGCCATATAAATAATCTTTAAGTAATAAAAAAATAAGGGTTGGTGATAAAAAAGTAAAAATTTAGGGTTGTATGTATTTTTAATGCCACATTATAAAAAAAATAAAAACAAAAAATTTCGTCCAAAAATTAAAAAAAAAATTTAAGGGTGAACAACCCTTATTACTTAGGGGTATGAGAAATAGATGTTGGCCGATTCTCAGACCTACTCAATATGCTCACAAAATTTCATGAGAATCGGTCGAGCCGATTCGGAGGAGTTCAAGTTCGAACCCCGTGACACGAGAATTTTATATATAAGATATAATAATGATAATTCAGTGATAATAATTCAATTCCATTCATGTTTTCTTATGACATTATCACGTAAAAATTATCGTCCGTAAACCGACTTTATTTGTTTTCGTTTAAAATACCATCGTTTATAACTTTTTTACACAACGAACTTCAATGATCAATACCATTATGAATCACGCTTTTTTATTTATTATAAAATACTAGAAATGACCTTTGTAATAAATTTAAATGGTGCATATACGTTGAACGCTAGCTGGTAAGTTTTTGGGGGGCTTGACAAATTCCGCCAAGCTCAAGTTTTCAGGCGGGTTGACGAGTGCAGTGCGCTATGACAGGGTAAGGTACAGTGCTGCCAATCACCATCCTGGTACAATTCGACAAGAATGGAATCGGGAATATTTTTCTCTGGTGGTCACCACACGGTTTACTTGTGACATATCAATATTTAAGGGTTACTTGTGACTAAACTTCAAACTTTTTTGTTGAAAACACCTTTGGGCTTAAGCCGATGAACTTAAACATCTAGTAGCATGACTGTACGAGTAGTAGAAACTGTCTAGTAGCAGAACTGTTTAAAGTTCAGCTCTTCACAGGTTCATTTTTATACTTAAGCGAAACCTTTGAGCGATGTTCAAAGATAAAAGAAAACTTAAACAAAAAATAAATAAATTGAAACGTCCTAATTTTTAATAAATTATATATATATATATATATATATCTATATATATTAAAAATCGCCTTGTCTATATCTTTTCATCAAATAGAAAATAAAGATAATATTCACGGAGCGCCTTTTATAAAATTCGTAACCCTGATGAAAGGTCTCTGAATTTTTAAGCGAACCTTAAACGAATAAATAATGAAGTAGAAATATTAAAGCATTCATTGAATATCTCCGAGATCTAGATTATATAAGTTTTTCTGAAAGGAATTAAGTAGGTACATCTCTTTTAATATTTATTTGCTTATATATCAAATATTATTTTTTTTAGTTAGATATATTATAAATATTGAGTCCCCTTCTCTTATAAATATTTATTTATAAATATCGTAAGTAATTCTAAATATTCAGAGATCTAAAACTTGATAATATTTGAGATTTTAAAGATTATTTAGAATCTTCTTCTTTACACAGGTATTAGTTCGTTTTTGTAGGTTGGTTTGACAAAAATACAAAAAAATATCGTTTCGCTGAACTAGGAGTATAATAATTTCTACTATTAAATGTTTTTAAGCTTTGACACTTGTGGTTTTCATATATATTTTATTTTTAACGATTATACAGATACTTGCCACGATATAGCTTTTTTATGATTTTGTTGATTTTTCGGACCAGTTAGTTATAAGATCTGGTCGTGACGATACTAGTCTTCTACTCTGTTTTGTTGAAACTGACTCGTATTCGATTACAATTATTGAAAACATCTGTCTATATTTTATCTGCCAATTATATGGCTCAAAAATTATATAATCAATACAGTTTTTACAACGTGTTACCTTTTTCTAGAAAATTCCGTTGAATATTTTTAATGTTCCTATCCAGTATGAGTATTACGTTGCATAAAAAGTTGTATAACAAATTTAGGCCCTCCACGCCAGTTGCAAGTGGTGATTTTAATTTTAGATTAAGAAGTAAAACGTATATTTAACAGTTTGATAGTACATTATTTTAACAGTAAAAATATGGATTTTCCAATGACTTTGCATTAAGAAAATTTTCCGACTAGCTTTGTTAAAAATTTATTTGAAAAGTTTCAATGAATTTATTTCGTCAGGGGCAGAAATACCTAGAAAAAAAATACTACCTAGTTGCGTTGCGTCACTTATGTTTCTAATTATATTTTTCTCTATTCTTTCTATGTTTGATGCATTCATTTATTTCTCATTGTATGTGCAATGTCTTTCGAGGGAAGAATCATTCAATTACTTACCGATCTGTCACCAAGATTTTTCACCCTGCAGTGTAAGTAAGCGGGCTGGCCGACAGCTGCAGTATACTCTCGTTTCGTTGAATTATCGAAGGTGGGCTGCACCATGGTGTCGGTGGCGGCGGTACCGTTGTTCACCGCGAAGATCGCATCAGGATCGGTGGTATCGCTGCCGCCTGCGGACAGGCCTGTCAAAAATATACATTTAATTAACTATCTCACTTTTTTAATGATTTTATTATCGTGAACAGGCAATGTTAGGCAGCAGGCAGGCAGGCAGGCAGGCTATGTATCTTGTTAAATAGACATCATTTTCTAATAAAAATAAAGGTTTCTTCGGGATATCATTTATGTTGTTATAAATTATAAAAATAATAATAACGAGACATTTTTACATTATTCATCATTTCCACATTTCATACTTGAACGGTTATTGTCAAAATTACTTTTAAAAACGATAACAGTCATATGAATGTTTGTATCAATTTTATCAACATAATTGACGTGATCAAAGTAATGGAAATAAGTAAAGGTGAAAATATGTATATATTAACATTTTCGTATCAAAGATAGATCTATATGGAAATAATATTATGTGAGGGGAAATATGAAGCGAAAAATCAGCAAACTCATTTGTGTTGAAATATTTCACGCATGTTGGTCCTCACGAGACTGGCAGGATACATCAGTGTATTTTAATATATTAAAAATGTAATAAATTGCATATGAGTGATCTATGATAGTAAATATCTTAACCAAACAAGCTTTAAAATAAAGGAAATACGTACGATGAATATAGCTGATATTATTATGACGATGATAGGATGTGTTATGTAGTATAATATTCTCTTATTCAAAAAGTATACTGTATAAAACTTCAACAATATTTTTTTATTTATAACTACACAGTTTTTTTGTTTTTATTTTATGATAATTTCGAGTAACACTACATATAAAAGCAATCAAAACTGTAAGTATCGTTTAAAGATTCAAAGCGTAGAACACTCAAAAAGAGTGTCAACATGCTGCAAAAGAAATTTTAAATTGCATTTGTGAAAAATTGCAACTTTTAAAATGGAGTGGAAGAGACAACAATAGATTTTCATCACGCCTACAATATTCGCGACAGAGGGAAAGAGCCTCTATACAGGCCTTCGTTTGAAGACGTGGAGCTCCGTTTTGTCGTAAAATCAAGTTTATGTCATCATCCTGGTTATTTGTTTTGTCACAATATATATAATATATGCGTTGATGATTGACGGGTATGGTATTAAATATATTTAACTTACACTATATTTAACTGTAAACGATGTTAGTTGGGGCTACTAAAACAAAGAGATCAATAGATAGAATTTTATATAATATATAATAAAATTAGTTTAATATGTGGTTTGTCTCTTTATAATAATATCAAAGGAAGATATCTATTAATAATTAGATGTCACCTGCGTTACATTGTACTGAACTGAATTGAATTGATATGTAAATTCTGCTACGACCGTTCTGGTGTAGTGGTGCGAGTAGTCGCCTCAATGCCGCGCGCCGAAGGTTGCGGGTTCGATTCCCGCTCGGGACAGATATTTGTATTTGTACAAATATTTGTTTCCGGTCTGGGTGTTCCTTCTTCTATACGTAGAAGAGGCCTTCATTCAGCAGTTGGTTGTTTACAGGCTGATACAGTACAGTATATTACAGTAATACTGCTAGGGCAGGAAGCGCCAATGCGGAGGTGGGGGGAGGACCTGGCGGAGCAGCCGTATGGCACACGTGTAACGGCTGCCCTGCGCCCGGTCCTTGATTGGTAGATGCGCCGAAAACGCAAGCCCCTCACCTTCCGTCTGATGCAGGTTCTCACCAGGCAAGGTTCCTTTGGTGATTGCCTGTGTCGGACGGCCCACAGGGAGCCAACGACTGAATGTCACGATTGTGGTGCGACGGTGGACTCTGGCCACACACACCCTCGAGGTGTGATCGAGATGGGTGACGCTGCGTCGTGATCTGACGTCAGTCCTCGGAGCGGACTTGTCGCTCCAGAGTGTCATCACCGTGATGCTCTGTGACAACGAGTCCATCCGCAGGCGACGAATGGGGGTGCGTAGGAAGCGCTACTTAATGCGCCTCCAGTAACGCCCCTGTGCCCGTGTCGGACGGTCCTGTTAGACATGGCATCGTCGGGACTGTTCAGAGGTGAGCCGGACAGTGCCCATGGAGGAGAAGTCTGGCCTGTTCACCGAGGCCAGCCTGTCGCCGAAGGGATCCTCTTTCTTGTGCCTATGTCTCTCTGAGCCTGAGCCCTGATCTCAGCCGTCTGGTCCGCACTTGAGACTTGTCCACTAGCTCTGAGGCTCGACCGGAAACGGTACACTTCCGCGAGCACCTACGCCTGGAGTTCCCAGGGCGGATCACTCGCCCACCGGACTTACCCCAACTTACATTTGAAATATATCAATTCCATATCAACTAAAGCAATTTTTTGCGATTGCCCCAGCTTCGACATGATTCTTCCCGTGTTGGAAGAAATTGTACATATAATTATACACATGAATAACTTTTTACTTACGTACAATATCTTTCAATCACTAAAGAAGAAAGCTCTTGCATACCTTTAACAAAAACGTTTTATTTTCGGCTTGTGAAAGTACCGCGAACCAGGCCAATTCCATGGTCATAATAAATGACTCGCTATTCGTCTTCGCCGTTATATACACATCCTGGCCTCTCTCTCTCTGTAATTTGTCCATGGTTAAAATTCTCCATCTTATCTTTGAATCCGATTTAACCTTCTACTATCTCCTACTTATTCTAGGCTACCTGCTCTTACAAAGACACTAGACGTACCAAAATGAAGTACCAAATTGAGAAAACACTTACTTTCACTAGTCAATATACTTATATATGTATGTATATTGACTAGTGAAAGTAAGTGGTAGTATATTCTACGTTTCTTTTTTCCTTCCATCCATTAATTTTTTTTTTTTTTTTTGAACGCTAGGCTACTCACTCGGAGAGGCACTCACTCTCTCCGTGGAGGCTGCGCCGTCGCTGCTGCGTGTTATGCAGCTTAAGTTGCCTTTAGTCGCCTTTTATGACATAGGCAGAGGATAGGTTGGCTCTATACTAGTCTGCTGGGAACCACACTGCGATAGTATATATATTTTTTTTCATTTCATATATATACAATAAAAGATATTTCGATTTACTGAAAATTGTTTGAAGTATAATATTAAAAATAAATAAATAAATTACTATAAAGTATTGTTTTCAAAATTAGACCTAGTTTTGATTATATTATTTTTAATAAATATTCCAAATAAAATACATAATTTATATTTTAATTGTATGATTCATTAAAATGGAATGAAATAATTTAAAAAGGTATTCAATTTAAAATGAGGAGGCGTATAATCTGAGGTATTACGAAATTTCGTGGCAAGAGATACCACTGAACTGTCCTTATTTATTAAATGGATCCTTAAGAATGTCTCGCTTAAATTAAATTCATCATTTTATATCATTGTTAGAATAAATTATAAGCATCATGTTTTTGTTCAAATGGTTTCTAGATTTTGCTTGAAAAATAGCTTCCTATTATGCTTGAAGCGTTTACAGGATTAATTGTTTGTTATTTTGGATCACCTTTTTTAACGTTAACTGTGTGTTTTTTAAGTAAAGTTTCGTTACAATAAAGTCTAGTACAGTAAAGCAATCAATATAATTTTATCTTACAATTAGCATACAAATTCGTATTTGCTTAGAACACGTTTTTAGTAAAAACTTGTTTACAATTTGTTATCATTGTTATTACTAGTTTGCTACTGTCGAAATTTAATTTTTACTGTGAAATAAATTCATTTACTTTTATCAACTAGATTAAATGCGTTTTAACAAAATGAATTAATTAAAATTGTAGTTTGAACTCTTAATTATGTGCTTCATTTATTTATTTAATTCTTCATTGTAACGAAGATATTCCTATAACGTACTTTCGTAGTTTATTTATGTAGTTGTTAATCCTAAATTTTATACATTGAAATACAATATATGAAACGATAAATACGTCAATATTTGAAAGTCAATAAATAATTATCTGTGATATAATTATTGATCTTTAATATCGGCAACGTTCTCAATCCCCGGGGTGTCTCCTGACATAGGCCTCCTCCATTCCCTTCCATATTTTCCTATCTATGGCCTTTCTCTGCCATGTAATCCCTGCCAAGGATTTGATGTCATCTACCCATCTGAGATGTTACCGTCCTCTTTTCCGTTTTCCATCCAAGATTCACTGCTCGTTCCCCGTAGGTGATAGCGTGATAATATGTAGCCTATATGTTGACCCGACTTCTTAATAATCTTCGGAAGTAAATCCATGCAATACTTTTTGAGTTTATACACATACAGACACAAATACAGACAGACAAAAATTCTAAAAACTATATTTTTAGCTTCGGTATCGATTGTATATTACACCCCAAATATTCTTTTAAAAAAATATTTAATGTACAGTTTTGACTTTTCTACCATTTTATTATAATAATTATATAATATGTATTGTTTCATGATGGGCTGTTACCTAATGTTTAAGCAACAAAAATGCTACAAATACAAAATCGTTGTATATTGACGAAAAAGTGTTTTACGTCATTATTATACACAAGTACAAGTATGTTTGCTTGTTCAGTTTGTTTTTGCCTATTTATATACAGTGAGTGCTAAATATACAGTACAATAGAATAAATTATTATTTTTGTTATGACCAGTATTAATAACTTAAATTTATCATAATATGTTTTTTTTTTTCATAATTTACTATTGTACTACATAGCCGTTCTGCTATAGGTGCCTTAAGGCCTACTGCGGTCGCGAGTTCGATTCCAGCTCTGGGCAGATATTTGTAGAGGATTTGTTCCTAGTTTGGCTGCATGTCTTTATGGGTCTTCTAAGACCATATCGGAGAGCACGTAAAACCGTCGATTTCGGTTGTTATCATGGATACCTGATAGCGATCGTTGTTCTAGGTAGGAAGATATACCGAGTGCCAATCGGCTATGCCACATGGAGGCGAAGGACCTTAAGTATTGTAGATGGAATATTTTACTAAAAGAAGACTTCATTTTAATTTAAAAAACAATTTAAACTGCATTCATAGATTTTTAAATAATTGTCTGGTTGAACCGAGACTCGAACCCCCTATACAACAAAAAATATCCTGTAATTTTATCATACTGATCGAAAGGCTTCAACATAAGGATTATTTTTGCTAAATAACATAGTATCAGAAATAAAAGGAAGACCATGAATTTTAATATTTGACGTAAAATTTTGTTCAGAAAAATGAAAAGCTGACATTGCCGTAAGGACATCGCTGCATGCTCGGCAGCGAGAGGTGCTGGTCGGCCGTTGTCTCCTTTTGCGAGGAGGTCATGGCTTTGAAGTAGGCCGCGGAGCGGGAGCGTGAAGCAGACGTTAACGCTGACTCGCTCGGCAGGACCGGGACCGACCGGGGAGGAGGAGACGCCGCTACGCGCTCCTTCACCCTCCGCACTAGAGGAATTTGCTATGTCTTTTAAAATCATATTAATAGCTTTTTCCAACTACAAAAGCTACAAAAAAAAATGGATGTTTCAACTATGATTAATTAGAAACAAATATAACTTTTCTCATCCAAGAAATAGCACCCAAATCCTCGAATATTTTATTGAAAAAAAAAAAAATTGTGATGAATCAACTATGTTTGAACCAGCTACTAAGCTGTACTTATAGTCAATGTTAAAAAAAATATTCTCTTAAAAGTAGATATTAAAAAATGGTTATTCTTAATTCCATATATTTTATTCTTTTCCTTTAAATAAAATACTAAAATTAAGCCTTTATAATTCAGGTGATCAGAGCTAATGCCATGTCAAATTTCATTTTCAATTTCTTGGATGTATACTTTTTGTTGTATTATCGTCAGTCTATTTTTAGTCTGCTTTTTTATAAAAAATAGTGAGATAGTAGAAAAATAGTGAGACCTTATACAAATTGTCTTGTTCCAACAACTCAAAAACTTAAAAAGTTTAAAATCTTTAGATACATTTACTCTTTTATCACCAATAAATCGAACCAGACTTTGATTGCTATAAAATTGTTATTTATACTAGTCTACAAACCAAGTTTGTAAATTAATTAAAAAAAATATCATAATAATTGTGATTTATGTATAAAATCGTATCATCGATACGATGATATATAAATCACAATTATTACCAAATCGATATTGACCATCAAAAATATAAAAAATAAGCATTTACAATAATTAAAGTTAAATGAAATTTTAAAAGCAATCGTCCTAATTTTCGAAAAGCAATTTGCTGTATCAATAGCCCTTATAAGTTCCCGACATTGACCGTTTCCAAATAGGTTTTTGATCAGCCCAAGGGTGAATTCACCAATCCGATGTAGGGACGTCGTTCATCATCTTGACGTCTGCCAATATCACTAACTTTTTTTAGTTAGAAATTACAAAACGATGACGTGAATTCAATTTATTCTGTATAAAAGGAACGATTTCGATGTATTCATGAGAATAAAAGATAATTTAAAAATAACTGTCTCTAAATGAGAATCGAATGAACGTTTTGGATTAAGAACGATCGCCGTTTTTTCTCTTGAATTTGGTCCGGGGAATTATCCCAGATTTATGTTTGTTTATTATTTAAATATTAACCTTCCTTTTAAAAGTATTTGAGGCAATTGTTCGCCTTTTTTTAATTGCAAAGTCCAGTTTTTTTTTTGTCTTAGCTACTTAAATAGTTTCATGATTCTTAGATTTATATAGATTTCCTTGACGGTTGACAATCAGATTTAAATTTGCGAAAACTCAGGAACCTTTGGTATATACCCTCACATATATATAACATTAAGTTCAAAAAGGTTCAACAGTTAATAACAATATTGCATATCATTCATGAAAATACATATAGATTAGAATTATGCAATATAAATTTTATAAGAATAATTATTTTTCTTAGCAAAATCTTCAACTATGAGTACTTTTAAAAACCTTTTTGAAAAATGGTTGAAGAATAGGTTATTTGATTTTTAAATTTTATATCTGTATGGCACTGATTATGCAATAGGTATGATGTACTAGCAGGTATTCCCTTAATTACTAGCACATAATCCACTGAATTAGTAATTAATGTGTTATTAGTGAATTAATTTTACAATTAACGAATAATAATGTAACAAAGAGTAAATTGAAGGCACGATTATACGTATTTCAACAACAATTTAAAACCGCTATTTATTAATTTTATTGCATTAAATGGCTTTCAAATATGCCAAAATAGAACGCATGATTTTTGTCAATCACCATCTGAGGCTGCTGATCCATGATGGTTCGCTCGCATTCAGGATGCAGAAGGAGGTATTGCTCGATTCAGCTAGGATTGTCCACCGATTTCTCAGCCTACAGACCTAACCCCCAGCCGTTTGATCTCCCTACCGGGGCGTAATCGGCCACTCGCTTAAATATTTATCTATGTAAGTTTGTATTATATAACGGGTGGAGTGAAGCAGTTAGATGATAATAATAATCACCGATATTATTTAAAGATGCGTAACAGAAGTAATAATATGGATATCTAAAAATCAAAGACAGAAGCGATAAGGGCAAAGTTAGTTTTATAGAAATTTACTAGTTCAGTACGTGGGTAAACTACGTGTCATTATTTTATAAAATACTCTTGAGAAACTATATTTTATATCACGTAACATATTAAGCAATTAAATTCCTAAGCATTCAAGGTACCGCGGTCGGATAAACCCTGAAATTCCTCTTTAATTAATCCTTTCACAATATTAATATTATTAAAATATCTGTACTATATAATTATTATCATATTAATTATTAGTTACGTAATAAGACAAGTATAATAAAATTTTAGGCTAAGAAATAATGCATATAAAAAGTTCTATCAAAGGATTTTCTTTCTATTTTGATTGTGTCATTATTGTTTATTCATTTTATTTTTTTATTCAAGTTCAAGTTTTTTTTTTATTGTAATAACAATTTGACTACCGCACTAGACTTTTTTTTCCAATGCGATTTTTCAAAAATCTATTAAAATATCTGGACCTGTTTTTACTCATATGAAAAAGAATAGACTAAAAATTTTAATCTATCATAATGTTTTTTTTAGTTTAGTAAAACAAAATACTGTTGTACAAATATAGAACTAAAAACGATTTGTAATTTTTATTTAAGTGTTATATAAGTACTACATATACTAACGAGCTGTATCCCCGATATCTTTCGGATTACCATTAATTTTATTAAGCATATAAGATAAAGTATGCATGCCAGCTTAAAATGAGCCGTTCCATGAAAAGTTTCTGTACATTCATATTTTATTTTAAAAAAATGTTGGGGTCATAATATGCTGACGGTTAGACGTTATTGTCTGTAATTTCCAAACTATAAATATGCACCTCCACACTATAATTATAATATTATATAGTTTTTATTATTAAAAAATATATATATATTAGTCCCGCTGAGTTTCTTTCGTCAGTTCTTCTCAGGTCAGAGGCTTCTTCTTTCCAAACTGGTGGTAAGCTCATGACGTTTAGTAAATAATTTGTAATAATTTTATGCTGTATAAAATATTTTGACTTTTGTATACGGAAGACCTTAAATTATTTACGGTATAATATTTGAATTTTCCGTGTGGTGATCGGCAAAGAATATTATTCCCGTCCTCTTTCTTCCCGAGATGTTGTATATAGATATGATTTAAAAATATAAAATCAGTTTTGGTTTCATTATCGATTAGAGTGTCCTCAAATGAAAAATTTTCAAAGTGCTTTAGCTTCAGAATTGGATATGTTATAGTTTTATTACAACTATAGACATGTACTTATTACTATAATGTATTATTATGTGACATGAAAATATTAACTTGAAATCTAAAAGCGTGATGAATGATCATGTTTCTGTTTTTATGAGAAGAAATTGTATGAACGAGTACAGCAGAAACTTTTATATAAAAAAATACGCAATACGCAAGAAAATTGGCTTATAATAAAAGTTAACATATTTTTAATTACTAATATACATCTAACAACCCTAAATTTTAACACTGGCGGGAAATTTTCGCAGATAAGCAACATTTACTCTTTTTTTGATCAGTCGATATGTTATGTAAAAAATACAACCTAGTTCGTAAGGAATGTGAAATGTTCAGTAAAGAGATTGAAACAATTGGACAGAACTATGAAGCTGAAATTAGTAAATTGAATGTTCAAATTAGCAATTTAAATCATAATCTCAATGAAATGTCCGAAAAATACAACATAGCCACGAAAGAGATTTGTGAACATGAATCGGCTTTGGATGAACTTCTTCAATTATCTAAATATAATAATAATAATAATAATAATAATATACTTTATTGCACAGAAAAACAAAGAACAAAGTTAAAGATACAAGCTAACATCATTTAAGCTGTACAATCAGGCGGTCTTATTGCTAAATAGCAATTTCTGCCAGACAACCTGAGGATGACAGAAATATTGCTTTTGTAGAAGGGCAGGTGGTATAGCAAGACTAATAACATAATAACTAAGCTAATTGATACCTAAATGATATATATAATACACATACACACAATATACACACATACATACATACATACATACACATACATACATATATATACAAATATAACATATATTACACATATAATATTCATTATATAAAACATACAAATACAATACATATAAATATATACATAAAAATAGAAATAAGAATAAGGCAAATTGAACGGTTATTATTTGAGTATGGAATAATTTATTGAGTAAGGTAGTGTTTTTTAAGAAGCTTTTTAAATATATTTATATTTTGGGCACGTCTTATGGTAACGGGCAATGCGTTCCATAACAAGACAGCTTGTATAGCAAAGGAGTCTCTATAGAAGTTTGTGTTATGTAGAGGTATTCGCAGCTTGAGATTTTCAGATGACCTCAAAACTTCACTACGATTACCAAGAAATTCGAACTTCTCCTTTAGGTAAACAGGTGTTGATTTGTGAAATAATACACAGTACAGAAGAGATAAAATGTGAGAATTCCGGCGAAGACGAATGGGTAACCAGTTGAGCTTTTTACGAAATTCTGAAATGTGGTCATATTTACGTAAGCCAAATATGAACCGGATCGCAACATTTTGAAGTCGCTCAAGTTTATTTAACTGATTTTCGGTGAGGTTAAGAAAGCAGGCGTCAGCGTAGTCCAAAATCGAAAGCATAACAGAATGTGCTAACGCAGTTTTGGTGGCAATTGGAAGAAAATTACGCAGCCGCCTCAGTGAACCTGCGGCCAAAAACATTTTCTTACTCACTTCACTGATCTGTTGAGTCCAAGACAGTGTTCGATCAAAGTAGATCCCCAGGTTTTTCACCTTATCTAAATATGGTAGTTTAACCCCATTAAGAGAAACAGCTGGTATGTTTGTGTAGTTAATTTTTGTATTTAATTTGTGACTTCCAATGAGGATAACTTGTGTTTTTGATGGGTTAATAGTAAGACCATATCGTTTACACCAGTCGGAGATAGTAGACAAATCCGAATTGATCGTAGCTATTGTATTAGAAAGATTTTCAATATTTGATGATAAATAAAGTTGAAGGTCGTCTGCATATAAGTGGTAGAGAGAACTTAAATTAGAAGTAATAGAATTTATGAAAACAGAAAAGAGGAGAGGAGACAGCACACCACCTTGAGGAACACCGGCCTTGACGTCGCACCACTCAGAAAAACTTTCGTCAATCTGAATACGTTGTCGACGTCCTTGCAGGTAGCTACGAAACCAGTCAGCGGCTAGAGGAGATATGTTAAGAGAACTGAGCACACTCACTAGAACATCAGAATCAACACTGCTAAAAGCATTGCTGAAGTCTAGAAGAACCAGTAAAGTAAGCTGCTTATTGTCCATGGCAGAGCGAATGTCATCAGTGATTTTAACGAGAGCGGTAGTCGTACTATGACCTGGACGGAAGCCTGACTGGAATGCATTAAGAATATTATTTTTGTTTAAAAACAGGCTGAACTGTTGATAAACAAGGCGTTCTAGGACTTTAGAAAGGAATGGTAGAATTGATATAGGTCGGAAATCGGATAAATCAGATGGTTTACATTTTTTGGGGATGGGAATAATTTTAGCCAATTTCCAGTCATGGGGAAATGTGCCCGACATAATGGATGAATTAAGGATATTTGTAATAATAGGACAGATTAAATCTAGAATGGGAATGATCATCTTACGACTAACACTGTCATAGCCCACTGCATTAGATGCAATGGACAATATGTTCCCTCTAACATCACTCTCGGCAAACTGACAAAAACTAAATGTTGGATAATCAGGAGTTGGAAGATGAGAAAAAAAATCAATCGTAGTTGTTTTAGTAATGCTATCTAGCACATTACAAGAAGAAAAATGTTTGTTAAGGAGATCAAGATTCAGAGTGATCGGAAGACTTTGCGAATTTAAAGATTTACCAACTCCCATGGACTTGAGAAATTTCCACACTTTAGCAGGATCTTCATTCTCAACTGATTTGTGAATGTGGTGTCGCTGTGCATCCCTACACAACCTATTGCAGCGGTTCCGAAGATTTCTATACCTTTCGCGATTCAATTCAGAATTGTCACTTTTTAGTTTAGATTTTGCACGATTTTTCTTTGTTAACAGATCTTTAAGATCATCTGTTAACCAGGGAGCCGGAAAATGTCTGATTTTGACTGGTCTACTTGGTGCATGTATATCATAAAGTTGTGTTAATAAGGAGTTAAATGTAGCAACTTTAAGATCAGTTGTACTTGCGTCTAAAACAATTGACCAATCAATTTCACGCGCATCTTCCAAAAATCGTTCTGTATCCATACCAGCAAAACTGCGCTGCATTATAATTCTGCGTTTATATTTCGGAGGTCTTAATTTATATGATACAAAAATGAGATCATGATAGGAAAAGTCAGAAGTAGAACATTGACCATGATTGTGAACGAATTCAGGGGAGGAAACCAGAATAAGATCTAAAAGAGATGGAATACAATTTGGAAAAGTGTGGGTCGCGTTAAGGGGCAGGATCTTTAAGTTACAAGAATTAGCTACTGATTTTAATAGACTACTACGGTGATCACCCTTAAGCAAGCATGTATTAAAATCGCCCATAATAATATTGTGATTATATAAGGGAATAAGAGATTCAAGTAAAGTTTCAAAAGTAGAAAAGAAATTTACACTAGAGTTTGGACTATAAAACACACCAAGGAGGATTTTTGTATTAGATATTATAATTTCAATAAGGAGATGTTCAGTTGAATCGGCAGGTCGAGGTTGTGTTGAAAGGCTTATTATGGAAAATGGAATATTTGAGCGCAAATAAATCGCAACACCACCCCCAGGCCTATCGGTACGATCATTGCGTATTAAATGAAAGCCTGGTAAAGAATAACATGTAGAAGGGAGACAAGGTTTGAGCCATGTTTCAGAAATGAGAATTGCTTGCACATTAAGGGTATCAAATGACGCCAACATCTCAGGATAGTGGGCCGGAATACTTTGGGCATTAATATGGATTGCATTGAAATTTTTCTGAGCATCAGAGAAACAAGATTTTAGCATTTCATTGAGTGAAGGATATGATGTACTGTGAAAACTATCACCACTGTCAGAGTCATCAGAAGAGCAAGAGATGTAATTGTCACTAAGCAAGCCGTCATAATTTGCCATAATAACAATATGTATGTATATATAATATATAAAATAAGCAATACAAAAAATATATATGTATAAATATAATATATAGCTTAAAACAAAAACTATGAATAATAATAATGTGTTAAAATAAAAAACAATACAAAAAAGAGAAAAAAAAAAAATAAAAAATCTTTCCCTATTAACCAGCAGTCAAAAATGATCACTTAAATCATATGACAAATTACAAAATCAACAAAAAGAAAAACAAACTAAAAGTACAAGCGAAACAGAAAAAAAAAGAATAATAAAAATGAAAAATGAAAACATTAAATTATAAATAAAAGAAAAAAAAATTATTAAGTTATACATACAGTTTGTTCTCTTTAAGAATTCTAGTGAACATAATCCGATCAATTATTATCTGTGATCTTTATGCACATTGCATCATTTTAGTCTGTGTATAATTAAAAACCTTTTGACAGTTGACACATTACAATTACATAATACAACAAACAGTATCATAGGTATATACTCTTTGTAGTACGTGTTTATTTAAATATTAATTGTTACACATATCAAGATAAAGCAAAAAGAGAACATTAAATAAATGTAAAAATGTAAGCATAATAAATCACTAGTTCAATCGAATAGTAGTAAAGGCTTAACAAGTTCACACAAAATGTCAACAAATTACATTTATAGTAATGCAAAAATGTAAGCATAATAAATCTCAATTTCGATAGAATAGAACAGTAATGATTCAACAATAACAGTCCCACACAAGATGTCATCAAATTACACTAGTGGTAATGAAAAAATGTACGCATAATAAATCACTAAGTAGTTCAATAGAATATAACAGTAAAGGCTTAACAATTTTATACAATAAGTCAACAAATTACAGTAATAGAATATATTCACACCAGTAAATAAACCAAACGCATTAAAGTGATTAGTTTTAAATAATATAAGACAAATTTAAATATAATAAATTTAAATATAAAAGGAAATAAAGAAAAAATAAAACATTAAAAAAATTATTACAAAATAAAGGTATGACGATAAACAGCACTCATAAATTACTTCCTATTATTGCGTTTAGTTCTTACTACTGTTGCTTTGGTGTCCTTAGATGTACCAGCATCTGATCCAGAAGCTGTTGTTGAAGCCTGCTGAACACTCAATATCACCCGGAGCTCAGCGACAGTGGTAACACGATGCCTCACCCCATCAGGTCCAATGCAGATGATAGTGCCATCTCTAGTCCAGCATTTTGTGATTCCCAGGTGCTGACGAGCCATTAAGAAGGCTTCGTGACGGCTCTTGGTCAAAAATTCTGAGATGGTTATGTCGGTACCTTTCAGTTTGCTTTTAGCAAACCAGACTTCATCTCTAGAGGATGTTTCACGGAATTTGACCAAGATAGCCCGAGGTTTTTTTGAATCAGGGCGTCCAAACCTTTGACATCGACTGAAAGTGTCAGCTGAGAAGTTAGTTATACCTAGATGTTTCGATAACACTTGTGACACAGTTGATGCAAGATTGTTGCTTTTCTCTTCAGGTACTCCATGGATCAGCAGCATTTTCCTTCTGGTCCTCATCTCCATGTGGTTACTATGCCTCGAAATTGCCTCAATTTGAGCCTGCAGGCTTTCAAGAGCGCCCAAGATGAACGATCGAAATTCAGTAAACTGAGCAGCTATGTCGGAGATGGAGCTTGATATAGGAGTAGATGCATTCTGTAAATCCTTTTGAAACTCAACCATTCTGGTATTAAAATGTTGTGTCATCTCAGTTACTGATTGTTTTATTGAATTCATGTTGTTTGTTCTTGAATAAAATGGTCACTCACTCAACAGTTTATATGAACTCGAAATATGGTAAAGCCTGTTTGTAATTATTATTTAGGACTTTAGCTGGTATGTATAGGGAACTTAATATATCATAATATTAACAAAAAGAATATTTAAATTATTAATTAAAACATAAAATACAGAGCAAGTAAATTTCGCGTCTTTTTATTTCCGACCTACCCACGCTAATCGCTAATCGCTAAAATATAATGAAGAGCGCTTCAATTCTCTTGTAAACCAAGAATGTCAGTGCTCAAATTCAGATCATACAAAGCCTTCATGTGAAATAAGTAAAGAAACTGATTTCAGCTCCGTAGTTAATAAACCTGTACCCAAAGATAGTATATTAATGTACAGCGATGAACTGGGTAAAAATATGGGTACAAGGTTATATAATGTAAGTGACAAACCAGTATGCAATATTTGTATGCCAGGTGCCGCAATAGGTGAAATAATGGATAAGGTACTTAACTGTACGTATGATCCCTCCACTACCTTAATTTTATTATTTGGTAGAAGAGGGAACACTAAACAACGACAGTTATCCTTTTATTTGGACAAATTACGTCAACTTAACTTAAAAAAAATTATAATGTTTACATTTCCTTATATTAAAGGTAACGGAAATGAAAATAAAATAAGAGACAAATTAAATATATTATTACATAACAGTGTAGGAAATAATAATGTTAGACTCAATGATGATACGAACTTAATATTTAAGTTGATTGATATTAATTGTATTTTTAAAAATGACTCCTTTTTGGTGAGACATGATAGATTTATTCTATCTAATTTTTTTTACAAACAGATAGCATGTTTGCTATCATATAATTTACAAATTGACATGACAATTAATTTACCAGCTGCTTCTATTGAGCAGTTAAATATATTGACATCCTGCAGTAGTACTGTACGTACTACTGCTAGTAATAATCATTTAAATTAAATAAGCAGACAACAGAGGCACAAGTCTCTAGCAATGAAGAATATTTGAACAACCAAACTTTAAATAGTCAAATTGTATGTAAAAAACATTGTTTCAACTTGGTGCATCAAAACATACAAGGCCTTTTAAATAAGGAACTTGAATTAGAACTGTTTTTGAATAACTACAACATTGATGTAATTTGTATTACCGAACACTGGCTTAAAGAGTATCAAATTATTTTTAATTTTGAAAAGCACCAAGTTGCCAGTTCGTTCAGTAGAAAGACAGCTATTCATGGTGGCTCCTTAATCATAGTGAATAGGGACCTAAAATTTAAGGTTCGTAAAGATATTGTGAGCCTTTCAATTGAACGAACTATTGAGATAGCCTGTGTTGAGTTAACGCATTGTATCATAGTCAGCATCTATAGACCACCCGGCGCATGCTATGAACAATTCGAGCCAGTATTAGAAGAAGTGATAACTAAGCTGACTGCAGAATGTAACAAAGACATTATAGTGTGTGGAGACTTTAATATTAATTTACTAGATAAAAATATACTTAGTAAAAGATTCTTATCTTTGTTCAAATGTTGTAATCTTACTAATCTCTTTCTTGAGCCTACCCGCATAACTAACTCTACAGCCACATGCATTGATAACATCTTTACAGATGGGACTCCATCCTACTCAACTATTATAAACAAGTTACCCTCTGATCATTGTGGACAATTAGTTGGTTTTAATTATAATAAGAAAAAGCAGGTTGGTAAGAGTAAAGTGGTCGTTCCAGTGAATATCAAACGTATGGAGAGATTTAGAAACACTATTAAAAATCAAATAGATATACCACTGGTTGGTAGTGTAAACGAGAAATATGAAATTTTATTTAGTCACATAAACAAAGTGTTTAAAAATGTATTTACACCAAAACAAATCTCTCCTAAGTATTGTAAGTCTTTCAATGATTGGGCGACTCCGGGAATTCATAGAAGTAGGGAAAAGTTATATGATCTCTTACACGAGAAATCATATAATACAAATATTGCTTTTTGTAACTATGTTAGAAATTACTCAAAAATATTTAAGCTTGTTTGTGCCGCAGCCAAGTCGATTTTCATTAGAAACAAGATTAAATTTAGTAATAATAAAATTAAAATGACTTGGAACATCATAAATGCCGAAACTGGAAGAATTAAAGATCGCAATGGTGTCAGTGAATTGATAATTGACAATTACTCTATTAAATCAGATCAAAAAGTGGCAAAGGCTTTGGAAAATCACTTTGCTAACATTCCACTTTCGACAACTAAAACGCTTATATCTTCGCCTGAAGTCGCTGAATCGTTGCTAAAGCAAAATGTAAATGCTTGCAAAGGTGATTTTACGTTCAGACCCATAGACGCTAATGAGATAATCAAAATATTTAAAACTTTAGATATTAAGAACACTACAGATCTCTGGGGTATCTCTGTTAAAATAATCGGTACAATTGTTGACATCATAGCACCCCACCTAGCAATTATATTTAATGAATGTATTTTAAGTGGTGAGTTTCCTGATCTTATGAAGCATAGTAAAGTTATACCTTTGTTTAAGTCCGGATGTCCTAAAGATCCGACAAATTACAGGCCTATTTCTATTCTACCTGCCTGTAGTAAATTATTTGAAAAAGTAATTCTCTGTCAGCTTTTAAATCATTTTACAAGAAATAAGCTTTTACATAACAAACAATTCGGTTTTACTAGAGGACGCTCTACAACAGATGCTGGTGTAAAGCTTTTTACTTCGATAGTCGATGCTTGGGAGGAGTCACGGGATGCTTTGGGTGTGTTCTGTGATTTGTCTAAGGCATTCGACTGTGTACAACACGAGACTTTAATCAGGAAACTCAGTCACTATGGCATTAAAAATACCGCGCTAAAACTTCTGAGTTCTTACCTTAGTCACAGAACTCAGAGGGTTGAAGTAAATGGTATTACGTCGTCTGGGTCTCATGTTCAGATGGGGGTCCCACAAGGCTCGATTCTAGGCCCGTTCTTATTTTTAATATACATCAACGACCTACCATATTTGGTGGAGAATAATCATGAGATTGTATTGTTTGCTGATGATACTTCATTAATATTTAAATTACATAGACAAAAAACAAACTATGACGACATAAACAATGCTCTCTCTAAAGTAGTACACTGGTTTAGTGTAAATAACTTACTTCTAAATAGTAAAAAAACTAATTTTATTAAATTTTCATCACCTAATGTAAGACAAGTCGATATGCAACCAGAACTCAATGGTGATAAACTGAATTTAGTTAATTCAACGGTTTTTCTTGGAATCACTATTGATTCAAAGTTGCAGTGGGGACCCCATATCTGTCGATTGGCGGATAAACTGAGTTCTGCAGCATACGCGGTTAAAAAGATACGTCTACTAACGGATGTCGATACAGCTAGATTAGTATATTTCAGCTACTTCCATAGTTTAATGTCCTATGGCATTTTGCTATGGGGCAATGCGGCGAATATTAATACTATTTTCATTCTGCAGAAAAGGGCTATCCGTTACATATATAAAATGAAATGTAAAGATTCACTGAGGGAAAAGTTTAAAGAGATCAATATTCTGACCTTTGCATCGCAATATATTTATGAAAATATAATGTATATACGTAAAAATAGGCATTTGTTTGTTAGCCGTAGTGATCATGCCTTGAATAATGTAACACTCAGGAACGGCCACAAACTAGCGCTTCCTAAATGTCGGCTCAGCAAAAAAAGTCGTTCCTTTATTGGAATGTCTATTATAATTTATAATAAAATACCGGTTGCGGTTCAATCTCTGCCTTTACAGAAGTTTAAAAAAACTATTAAGCAAACTTTGTGTCGAAAAGCTTACTATGACATAAATGAATTTCTAAATGATAAAAAGGCATGGGATTGAATATAACTCGGCCAGGCTATCAATATGCAAATTGTCATTAGATATAGTTATACAATTTTGTGAGCAGGTGGCATGTGGTGATTTCGGCATATACGATTGGCTGTCTCGTGTTTGTCCTAATCATTTCATGGTCATACTGTGCATTATTCATTTATTTTGTATGACGCTTAATTATTTAAAAGAGTACCGAGAGTTTTTTTCCGCCGGCTTTTTTTTTCCTCTCGGCCAACACTAGGGACATTAGATTAAGTTATTTATTGTAACATTTAATAAAGCCGATGATATAATAGTAATGTTATGTCTACCGAGACATTAACTTGTAATAATTTGACGTATTAGTTTTAAATGATTCTTTTTTTGACATTCGTTAAGTGTGTAAAATCACCTTATGACGAAATAAATATTTTCATTTCATTTCATTTCATTTCATTAAAGGTAAACAAATATATTATTAAATATATTTGTTTACCTTTAATAATAATATATAGTATATTATTATATACAAACAACTTCAAATATTATGATTATTATGTTTATTTAATGTAAGTAAAGTAAAATAAATAATAAAAAAGAATGAGTGTCTGAACATAGATCTTTAATCATAATAAATCCATTTTAAAACAAATGTTGTTTTATATTGTTGATAGTGTAGCTATTTTTAATACAGGCATATACATATTTATGAAAATATTTAGAAATCATTCAGTAGGAAATTAGTTATACCCACTTTAACAAGTAGGTTTATTTTACCTCTATAACGGACAATTATAGATAATTATAAATACATATATCTAACTCACTGACTTATTTATTTCAAGTTTTATGTAACTTGTACTACTGTGTATAAATATTAAACAATAATATAATTATTATAATTATTTTCCAATAGGTTGTCAACATCTGTCTGTGGTTGGTTGCTAAGCAACGGTTTGTTGGTAAACATTCCATATCGAATTTTGTTTAAGTATAAATGCACCAATTAGAGTGAGTTTTCAAATACATAAGTATACCATTGTTTAATATTACACAGTTAACAAATAATGAAATGTGCGATACCCATGATGTATGTCAACGCCAGGAACATTTCTAAGATACTATTTTATAGATATTTAATACATTAGTCACGTTAAATTTGAGTACTTATTTAAGAGTAAGATAGCTTATCAAATGAACGCTAATAAAATATTTCAGTTTATTAATCTGGCAGGTATTTTTATGCGGGTTAAGAAATCAAGGGAAGAGATAACGAGGTTTTACTGTCTTTTGTTATGTCATCTTTATCAAGATTGTTTTTTGGCTCAGTGATTCCGCATTACATTGTGACTAGGTAAAGTCTACACATTCAAGACGATTTGTCTTGGATGAAAAGTATTCAACATAAGGATGTGAAAAATACTAACAGACACTTACGTGGGTCACTCAATAAGTTTTGAGACACGATTTTTTTAATGATTTTAACAAAATTAATTTAACATTTATTTGAAATACTCTCCTTCATACTCTATGCAAAGTTCCATTCGCCTACACAAACTATAAAAACACTTTTGCCAGTCTTGATTCGATAGGTCCGATATTGCGACTTTGTAGACTTCCACGGCCTCTTCGCGTACGAAAAAAATTTCCCTTTTATTTTTTCCTTGATTATCGCGAACAAAAAGAAATCACAGGTAGCTAAATTCGGACTGTAGGGTGGATAGGGCAAGGTTTTAACACCGGACTTCTCAAAAAACGTTTTTGTTCTGAGGGACGTATGTGACGAAGCATTGTCGTGATGCAGCATGATTATATACATATACAGGGTGACTGGTGAATTACCATCAATATTCAAGGAGAATACCCGGCACATGATCCTCATTCGAATTATGTAAAAAAAATAGGAACTTAATTTTGGACCAAATTTTCATAAATTTCAATTCAAATAAAAGACGCGTTGTCACTTTTCCAGTCATGCCGGCGGCGCGTGCGACGCGGTGTTGTACTATGCTGCCAGTACCCGCACCCCCGCCCCGCGGCTAATCGCTTATTCGATCGACGAATCACGTTACTAGGTCACTAGGTCAGTAGGCTAGCGCCAACGTATGGTTTGGACGTCTGTTTTGTGTTTTCCCGCGCGTGCGCCTAGCGTTCGATATTCCGAGTATACCTAATCTGTCGTGTGTGAGTGTGACCCTTAATTAGGTATGGCTTATCAGTACACAAATGAAGAGTACTTGAATATGGTTCGTGTTAATGTAATGATAGCTTACCGGGTACTATCAATTTGTACCGGGAGATGTTCCCCAATCGCAGAGTACCTACTGTTAGCGTAATATTAAGCACTAATCCAAGACTACGAGTATGATTCCATTTTTAAATACGCCGGGAATACCAAGATAGGTGAACAGTTAATATTATTTTATTTTTGTTCCAAGTTTACATAATTTACCTAGTCAATAAATCTGTTGCTCATCACATCAAAATCAAATGGAATAAACATATCTTTCAACTCGTAAGTAATATTTAAATTAAATTATTTATTTTGTCTAGAAAGTTCGGTGATTAGTATGCCTCTATCGGCAAGTAGCAAAACTACTGGTCCGCAAGGACCGTAGTTCCTTGCTTTTATTTAATAAACAACAGTTGGCTGTTCAACAATTCACAAAGTTTATTTTTGTTGTGTTTTTTTTTTTACTATTTTCAAAAGTAACTTTATAATTTTTCAACATATTAAAAAAATTATTCTATCAAATCTGATCTTTATCTAGCGACACCTAGTGAAAAAACCATTACACTGTCTGCTAATATTATAATCAATCAATTGTTTTGGCTACTGGTCGCTAGATGGCTTATTCTTGCTATTAATTTTTGCTTTTATTTACTACAATATTTTTTTCGAGAATAAATAAGTGGCCTAACACTGTTTGAGTTAAAAAAAATATAATACGTAACGAGCTATTCACGGTCTTACTTATAAAAATCTCGTTAATCCTCTCATAATCTACAAATCAATGATTAACTTTTGTTTACTTATAAACATTGACTAGCTGTTACTTAGTTAAGAAACGAACAAAGAACGATACATAGATGGTTGGCACAGATTATACCAAAAATAATCGATTAGATAGAGAAATTGAATGAACAAAGTTGTTAAAAATTACATTAATTAGCGACATCTATGAACATTATAGAAAACTCTAGTTCGATATTGTAGTGAGTCAATACTAGTGACCTCTATTGACAGTTAGGAACTTTGAGATGTTTTCTTATCCTGACAGGGTCGCCATGAGATGTGCGACGTATGAGAGATAAAATAATACGACCAACGTTGATTCTCAAATGATCATCGTTTCATTTATTATGTAAAAATATAAGGTTTTTATATTCGTACACGAGTTATTAACATACATTTTACTTATTTATTGTCAGAGAAATAGAATGTTCAATGTTTATAAAATAATTAATTCCTATTTAACAGAATCATATTTAGAAATTTAATATAATTTTAAATACAAGTTTATTTTCTTGGTTTACTTGTCATTTACGTCGTACATTACAAACTTGTACTTTTATTTACAGCTAGATGGCTCTGTTTAAGAGATCGTGTCTAAAATTGATTTTATTACTTTAATTCATCTTGAATACTAGTTTTATTTAGTAGAATATTTTTTTCGAGAATAAATAAGTGGCTTAGCACTGTTTTAGTTAAAAAAATATGACAAGTCCTTATTTATGAACGACATCATTGTCCACTTTATCTGTGTGTTCTTATTAAATTAAAGCGATATCTCAATTGAAATTCTTCATCCGTAATTTTTCCTACGCCTTAAGTTTCTGGGTAGGGATATATTAAAAATAAAATCCATTCCTTCCAAATCAGACTCTGAGGAGCTGCTCGTATTCATTATGCTAACACTGATTGTTTTTTACCCGACTGCGACAGAAGGAGGGTTATGTTTTTCGAATGTATGTATGTAATATGTATGTATGTATGTCCATTTCTTTGGCACGCCCTACAGCCCTAACGGCTGGACGGTTTTTGACATATGAGGTGTCGTTGGATTTGTCTAAATTGTAGTAGTGACATAGGCTATATAAATTTTCAAAATGGCGCCCGCAAATGGCGGAATGAAGGGGGGGGGGTTGATTTTTTTCTTACTGTAGCAATATGGGTTTCAAATGAAAGCTAGTAAATTGTTTTATTCTTTTTTGTTTATAATAAGAGTATTTTACGCAGTTGGGTTTTTTGTTTGTGTGTTTTTTGCGTGTGTCTTCCCGGCTCCTGCGCGCCTAGCGATCGATCATACGCGTATACCTAATCTGTCGTGTGTTAGTGTAATCTGTCATTAGTAATTAGGTATGGCTTATCAATACACAAATGCAGAATCACCATTGCTTTCGAAACTGTTAAAAGTGACTGTGTGTGTGTTAGTGTAGTTATGTAGGTAAATAGGTAGTTTAATGATTGAAAATCGTTGTAAATAATTCGTTAATATCATTAAATGAAAACACGACACGCGACGTTCTGGTGTAGTGGTGCGAGTAGTTGCCTCAACTGCAACGCCACGCGCTGGTGGTCGCGGGTTCGATTCCCGCTTGGGACAGATATTTGTACAAATATTTTTTTCCGGTCTGGGTGTATGTCCTTGTGGATCCCTACCGTGCCTCGGAGAGCACGTACAGCCGTCGATCACTGTTGTTATCATAGACAAGATAACGATCGTTACTTATGTTAGGGAATTAACCGCCAACCCTCTTAACACTTGGCGGTGTTTGGACGTAATTAACTACCGCGTGGAAACTAGGGTGTCCAGACGACGCGTAAATAATTAGATAACTGTTGGGCAACTTTACTTAGAAGCTTATCAATATTTATGTTATATTTTTACATAATTCGAATGAGAACCATGCACCGAGCACTCTCCTTAAACACCGATAGTATCTCGCCAGTCACCCTGTATATACAGGGTGTCCCAGAACTCAACGTCAAGCCAAAACAGGGTGACAGGATTGATTGTAAGCATCATGAGAAAAATCAGAAAAAAAATCTATCCCATGCAGTTTGGAAATTATGGGCATTTAAGCAAAACTTAGAAATTTGGTCAAACTGTAACCATTTTTCGGTTATTGTGGTTAATTTTTATTATTTTTGTTCATTTAAACTTTGAAATCGTAACCATAAATAACATTTCTAGAACCACAATCCAAAATAATGACACAATTGCCCCAAGTTTTCTAGAATTAAGACTATTTGTTAAACTATGAATTTAAAATTTTCAAAATTTGTCGACTTTGAAAGGCCCTCCTTTCAAAAAAATTTACTAAAGTGCCTTGGCAAGTACCATTAAAAGTTCGCGCATTTAATCAGGATTGTAAAATGGTACAATACTTGTTAGTTTCATACTAAAAAAAAACTAGTAAAAAAATAAAAACCTCAAGTAACCCGATTTTTGCTAACCCATTATACTCAGTTCAAATGTTTTTTATTCGTACAAGCTCTTGGTAGGTTCTTAATTTAACGGCAAAATGATGAGAGAGATGGATAGTGGACATGTTTGTCATTAGCGAGCGAGACAGAGAGTGACGCCGCTTTTACCAAAGTCAACAAAAGTAAGTAAAATTAATAAAATAATGAAAAATCTCGACTTAGTTTAGTTTAGGTTTATTAGAATAAAAGGAAATAACATTTTTTATTACAATAAATGTTCAAATTGTTTGCCATCAGCCTCAATACACGCTCTACATCTTCTTAAAAAAGATCTATTTATTAGCCGGGCATATCCTCGAGAGTTGATGTCCTCAGCAGCTTGAGAAATTCGTTCACGCAGTTCGGCTACGCTGTCAATGGGCTTTGTATAAACTTTTTCTTTGAGAACGCCCCAATAAAAAAAAATCCAGTGGATTTAAATCTGGGGAACGGGCTGGCCACGAGATAGTGCCTGAACGTCCAATCCACCTTCCCGGATATTCCTGGTTAAGGAAATCTTTGACTTGCACTGCGTAATGCGCTGGGCAGCCATCTTGTTGATACCACATGTGGCGACGATCTGTTAGGGGTACGTCCTCTAACAAAGTTGGTAAATTTTCTCGTAAAAAATGTAGGTAATTCGTGGCATTCAAGTTCTCAGGCAGCTCAAAAGGCCCAACAACTTTGCCGTTTAAAATTCCGGTCCACAGGTTTACCTTAAAGCGATACTGGGATCTGTCTTCTCGCATTAAATATGGATTCGACACATGCCACTCGTGAAAATTGTGTAAGTTTATGTAACCATCTTTTTTAAATGTAGTTTCATCAGACCAGAGAACTTTTTGGATGAATTGGGGATTTTCATTATGCCTCTGTAGCATTGTTCTACAAAATGAAATCCTTTCAGGATAATCTCGAGGAAGAAGACTTTGAACTCGTTGTGCGTGAAACGGATGCATTTCGGCTTTTTGTAAAATACGATGTGCTGTGCTTTTGGGTATTCCCGTTCTTTCTTCAATTCCACGAACTGAAATACTTGGGTCATCTGCTACCTCTTGCAACACTTCCTCCTCGTTAGGAAAGTGAGCTCTACCTCCAGCCCGTATTTGATTCGGGAAATGGCCGTACTCCGTGAGTGAACGGTGCACATTAACAAACACGCGGTGATCGGGATAGCGTTCTAAATTTGGATATCTTTCACGATAAAGTCTAGCGGCGGCACTTGCGTTGCATCTGCATTCTCCATAAATGAGATGCATGTTCGCATATTCATGTGAAGTGTAGCGCGTAGGCATGGTAGATAATAAAGATGCCAACACAAAAATCCAATTCCAAAAGAGAGAAGCCAAAGTTGTCAGAACTAAATCAACACAAGCGAATACGGGGAGGTGCGCAGTAGACGAATGAGCGAAACGTACTAACAGTCAACGGTGTCAGGCGCATCTCCGTCTAGTGAGACGTTACGTCTCGCTCACAGTGGCGTTGCGTCACTATCTGTCTCGCTCGCTCATGGCAAACATGTACACTATCCATCTCTCTCATCATTTTGCTGTTAAATTAAAAACCTACCAAGAGCTTGTGCGAATAAAAAACATTTGAACTGAGTATAATGGGTTAGCAAAAATCGGGTTACTTGAGGTTTTTATTTTTTTACTAGTTTTTTTTTAGTATGAAACTAACAAGTATTGTACCATTTTACAATCCTGATTAAATGCGCGAACTTTTAATGGTACTTGCCAAGGCACTTTAGTAAATTTTTTTGAAAGGAGGGCCTTTCAAAGTCGACAAATTTTGAAAATTTTAAATTCATAGTTTAACAAATAGTCTTAATTCTAGAAAACTTGGGGCAATTGTGTCATTATTTTGGATTGTGGTTCTAGAAATGTTATTTATGGTTACGATTTCAAAGTTTAAATGAACAAAAATAATAAAAATTAACCACAATAACCGAAAAATGGTTACAGTTTGACCAAATTTCTAAGTTTTGCTTAAATGCCCATAATTTCCAAACTGCATGGGATAGATTTTTTTTATGATTTTTCTCATGATGCTTACAATCAATCCTGTCACCCTGTTTTGGCTTGACGTTGAGTTCTGGGACACCCTGTATATATATATATATATATATATATATATATATATATATATATATATATATATATAAGTCGTGTTAGTTACACCGTTTATAACTCGAGAACGAGTGGAACGATTTTTATGATTTTTGTGTTTTTGGATTTGTCTTCGTCGGGAATAATACTTATTAAAATATGGTATTCATCAATGAGAAAATAATTAATAAAAAAAACAGTTCAAATGTTTCATCCGTACTATCTATATACATATATATGTATGTATGTATGTATGTATGTATATAGATATAATAAATCTGTCACTCAATCCGTCTATTATAAAATATTTTCCAGTATCGACGCAGGTGTAGGTGATAAAAAATATAAATGTATAATTTTTAAAATTTTAGTTAAAGACCCGTGAGAAGCCGGGGCGGGCCGCTAGTACACAATAAAAATACTGTTTCATTGATTTTTGCACGGAATATATTCCCGTAAATTTTGAGTTGTATAGTAACAAAAAATACATTCAATTGTTTTTTATAAAATCTAAACTATAAATAGTAACAACGAATTTGTACCTGTGGCAACCCAGAGAAATCAAACGTATGATCAAGGAATTTATATCATAACTGGAATGCTCACTTAATAAAATTGTATCTTCAAAATAATAACAAACAACAAACAACAACATTCAAACAATGACAAGATAAAAAAAAAGAAAAAAAAGGGATGAATTTAATGGACAAACAAAAGACAGGAAAATTCTAAATTTACTAATAAAATTTGACTGTTTTTTTTTTACATCATATAACATATTTACGATATATTTTGTTAGAATACGACTTTTCATAATACGAACATTACGTTGTACATTACATAATTAAATAATATACCATTAGTGTTTTGTATCGCAACCCTATAATATTTTTTGTTCAGATGGCAAAATTACTTCTATATATGATGAAATGCTTGTAAAAGTAACGAGACACTTGGTTTACATTTTATATTTTTTACTATTATTACAATACAAAAAGCTTAGTCAATGATGTAATCACCATTATTAGCATCTAAGACTTCTTGCCAACGATCCGGCAAAGTATGGATGCCGTTCGCCTAGAACTCTGGTGGCTATGCCTCAAAAAATTTCTTCAACTCCGCCTCTTCATCAGAGAAATCATAAAATTGTTTACCCCGCAAATGTTGTTTCAGGGCTCTAAAAAAATGATAGCCTGATGGAGCGTGGTCTGGGGAATAAGGTGGGTGGGATATGGTCTCCCAACCCAAGTTCTCCACTTGTTGGCAAACAGTGGTAACGATATGAGGTTGAGCGTTATCGTGTAGTAAAAATACATTGACTCGTCTTCGTCGTTTTCCCTTCATAGCAGCAGATAGTTTGGTGAGCTGGGATGAATATTTGTCAGCGTTTATACTTCTATTGTGTTATAGTTCATAAATCAGTATGCCTTGTCCATCCCAGAAACAGCAAAACAGAACTGTTAAGCGGTTCTTTTGACTCAGCTTTGTTTTAGTTGGTGGCGTTTCTCCTCGAGGCAGCCGAAAAGCACGACGTGTATCGTTATCGTAATGACTCCATGATTCATCTTCAGTAATCAGATCAGACAAAAACTCTTTACTTCGGGGTCGCAGCAAAAGTGATTGACAGATAGCGACACGGACTGCACGACTGGTGTCTGTAAGGATGTGCGGTACCTATCAAGCCAAAACTTTTCGATACCCAAGCTCATGCAGATAGTATTTCATGGCGTGGTAATTCAACTGCAGTTCGCGGCGTAAATCGTCATCAATCACTGCGAGTGGTCGTCCTGAGCGTGGCTGACTTTCAAGACTCCTGTCTCCTGATTTAAAACGGTCAAACCATCGGGACATCGTCACATGGCTTGTACTTCCAGCGCCCAATGCAGTGTTGATATTGTCGGCTGCAGTCCGCGTATTGTGGCCTAACAAGTACTCGTATAAGTATAGTGTTCGAACTTGTCGCTAGTTCACTTTTCTTCAATCTGACTAAACCGATCGCGAGAGCAGCCTTATATACACCTATATCAGAAGTACTTAGAATGTTTTTCAACATTCTAGAATATAATCGAATGCAATTAACTTGAAAAGAAATTGCATTTTTTTAAAGTGTCTCAATACTTTTGTGCCAACCCAATATATATATATATATATATGGGTGATTCCATAAATGTTGAGCAACTCTATGTCTTCAGAACTTTTCGCTCAACTTAATAAATCAATTGTATTAAAAATAATGTTAATAGAGCTAAATAATATAATATGTAGGCTTGCATAAACGAAAAAGGATTTTATTTTATTTAAAATCCTTATTTACATGATACAAACGTCAGGCCCTAGCCGTGTCCATGCATCAAATTTTAGTATTTGGTGATATAAATTTCGAAAACCATTAAGTTAATAACTTTTAAACGTAAATAAAACTATTAAACACAAAATAATTTATCCATTATCAAAGTTTGATTGAATTTTAAGTTAAATTAATTGAAAAATCCTAAGTCAATATATTGTTCACAGCTTTAAGCATCAGGCCCTAGCCGCTAACGAAATTTAAAATTTCTCGCTAAAAGAGTGACCGACATAATGAATGACAAGTTTTTTCTTCTATTTATACCATTGAGTTAGCAGCAAAAGAAATACAGATGTTGAGACATTTTGTTTTACATTTTTTATGAGGTGAGTCTAGTGAGAGCACGTGTTTTTCCAGTCACTGTGTCAGTCCCTAGGTAAGTAATTTTATACAAAAAAATGATTTTTATTACTTTAACTTCCGATAATTACAATGCTTTTAAGTTCATTTGGATAGAAAATGATGGATATAAGAGCTATTTAGAATTAAGCAGGTGTATTCTTATTTTTTATTCAAATCGTCAGTCCCTAGTACGTCGTCCCTTGCTATGAATATGACTAAGAACTTACGGCGAGACCAGGGACTGATGAACTAGTACTTCTAACTGATAGTTAAAGTCAAACTAAGTTTGTTTGTTATAGCACTGTCCCTATGGTTGAGTATTTATTTTGTTTTTTAGATAATCCACCGTTTAAAAAGAAGCCTAAATTGTCTAATAGAAGAAATAGCTTTAAAGAAGTCAATTGCTGCAAAGGCTCGATTAATGAAGATTAAAAGTGTTCTTGTTTTATTAGCTCAACATAAAGAAAAAGAAAGACGAAAGTATCTGAAAAAGAAAGAAAAAGGACAGGGAAAATGTATTAAAAAAATAAGGTTAAAATAATTAGTGCAAAGAAGAGTCTAATTTGTCGGTACTTAATTTATAAATTATATATTTGCTAGTTACTTTGTTTTACTAGATATTCGTTAATTACTAATTTATAAACTTGAGACTGAGGATGAAGTTGATAATACTTGTATCTTATTTCATAAGTAAACGACTGGTTTTGTATTAAAAACTTAGTTATTATGGTTCACTGTGATTAGCATAGCATTTGTGATAACAAATAAATGAGAAAATTTACGTACATGATTGTTTTCTTACGGTAGTAAGTATTATTACCAGTCCCTAGTTATATTTGTCAATTCCTAGATGCATAAATTGCACAGTAGTTAGCTTTTCGTAAGTTCCTAGGCATACTCGTTAGTCCGTAGACGTCTAAATTTGTAAAACTTTAAATTTCTCGTTAAATACCGTATTAAGTGACTGGCCCTATTAGTTATGGTACAATGATTTAAATATCTACAATAAACAGCAACTGGCGATCTCATTGGGCTTTAATTTTTATTATGACAATTTAAGTTCAAAAATCACCCTATTTTATGGAATGACCCATTTATATATCGGGTTGCGGTTGGTTGCGTCAGCAACTTAACTCAGGGTGTAGAAGATAAAGCACTGGCAAGCAATAATCTTATTTAAAAAAGCGAAACTATTACGTTATATTGGGCTCACGCTCACGAAACGCGGATTCAACGTAGTTAAGGCAATAAGGCCAGTTACCATGGAGACAAAAGAGCAGAGTTATCTCTTATACTTTTTTTTCAAACGACTGTCTATTTGTTTAAGTAAGTGTCACTGCTAAGTTATTTTAGAGTTCGATTGTAAGGAAATGAAAACCATATATATATATATATATATATATATATATATATATATATATATATATATATATATATATATATATATATATATATATATATATATATATATATATATATATGGTTTTTATTTCCTTACAATCGAACTCTATAAATAATTAACATGGTTATTTTTATTACTTAAATTATTAAAAACGGGATATTTACCATATTTTTTTATTATTATCTGGTGGAGCCCGATATTTCGACATTATCTACGAATGTCTTGCCTTGAGCTCCACCAGATAAAAGTAAAAAACATGGTAAATATCCCGTTTTAAATAATTTAAGTAATTTTAATCTTGACTTATTAGGCTTATTGAGGCGTTAGACTTATTAGCGTGTTAAGTTTGTAAGCGAAGCTTCAAACTCGGCTAATTAGAAATAAAAAATAAATTATCAGCACAAAATTTAGTTTTATCATTCCTTTATTCGCTTTCGTGGATGTTAATGGCGTAATAAAACGACCATAATATTTTTTTGTACAAAATGAAATCAGTCGTAAAAGTTTATCGATTGAGTTGAATAATGAGGTCGCAAACGTTATGGTTGTCTTCTTATTCCACTTATAAGTTTATAACTACTAGCAAAACTCGATAATAACTTAATAAGTTCGTCAATGGTCTTTATAATGTGTAGTAGTGAATAATAATGTTTAAAAAAAACAGAATCAAATGTTAAATAAATAACACATTTTAGACACGATTATATAATAACATTTTTTTTTTCGGTAATCTCCATATCTTTATGGTTGATTGGTATAATCAAAATAAAGCGATTAGACCGCATATTGTGCTGTAATCACATTATATTTATTTCGGTTTTTTATGTATTATATAAATTAACAGTGTCGATAAACATACATATTTCTAAAAAAATATGTAATTGGTCCAACTCTGTACATTGTAGAGGACATTCTGTAAGCCGTAATGTAATTTTTAAATTTTGGTCTGTCTTTTTGTATCTTGACCGCGAATCAAGCTAAAACTACTGGTTGAATTTAAATGAAACTAGGCATGATTGAAATAAATACTACAAGCTAGGACAATGGATACTTAATATGCATTCAATTTTATAAATTCAAGGAATTCAAGGATTCAGGAATTATAGAACTTTCAGTATTAGTTCCATGACTCTCGTAATATAAAGAAACCTTCGATCGTATGGCACAAATTAAGCTAACGTACTTGGCTTACTTTATAGGTATAATCAAAGAGATGGCAATCCCGAACGAAGTCGTGGGTACATCTAGTATCAGAAAAAAAAAACAAAAAAAAAACATCTCAAAAAATATAAACTGACTTGAAAACTAAAACTGAATCAATCTGTAACAGTCCCACAGTTGGGCAAATACAGAAGAAGTATAGGTAAGGTAGAAGTATAGGTAAGGTAAGAAGAAGTATATATAATATAGAAGAAGGTCTGAATTTAATCCACCAAGCTAACGAAACTAATTTGTATAAATACAAATATCTGGCCTGAGCTTAAATCGAGACCGATACTGGCATCGTTGAGGTAACTATTCGCACCACTACACCAGAACGGTTATAAAAAAAATATATATATACTTGAAATTATTAGGTACGACAAACTAATTTAAACTTTGGATCAACAGATACGATGTTAATAATGATCCGAGATATCGAAAAACTATTTATATATATGAAACAAGGTTAAATCAAGTTTTGTATTTAATACAGTCCAGATACATAGCAAACTAAAAATAAGAAAGCAGCTCGTCGTGAATTATTTATAAGTTCGTTTTAGATTCTTGATTTAACCTGTTCAAGGAAATGAATAAGGGATAGCCGAACTTCTGTATTCAACAACTTTCATTAAGCGTCGAGGTTATTACAATTACCTATTTTATACACATATATTTTGTCTACTTTTTGCACGCCTCGTAAGCAAAGCGTTAAGGTGAGTCTCACTTCACCCAAAACGAGTGATTTTTCGAATTTAAAATGTTTCTATTTATCGTATATTGCAGTTGTAAAATAATTTTTACACATTCGTATTAAGAAAAAACACTATTTTAACACTCATGATATTTTTAATGCAGTTTTGTTATTAAAACTAATTAAAAAAACTGTTTAAAAAAGTTCTGTCTTGAACGTCCGTCAGTCTGTATGTGCGGATCCTGTATGTGGTCGTGATAACTACTCAAAGACTTCACTAATCGAGTTCCTTTGATTCTTACGCTTCAATATAGTGAGGAATAGAACCCTATTTAATTTAACCGTCTAATTCGATGTGGTTTAATTGTTACAAGCTTTTTTTTAGTTTCACCTGTCCCGATGTTTGTTATCTAACCTTACAAATTAAATTTGATCCACTTTCCGGTAACCGATTGAGCTGAAATTTTGCATACATATGCGTAAATTGCGTGATAATGCAATATAATGATGACATGAATCATAATATTGAATCGTCTTAACGAGTAGGTTTTCTTGCAATAGTAACCAGGGTCTAATGATGGCGTTGGAAGGTGGTCATAGGAACTCTGTCATGAAACGACGCAACCCCATCGAGTTTCGGTTCGTTTGATTCGTCTTGACGAGTTCTTTGTTTTCAGATCGGAGCTCGAAGGTGGTCATAATAGGTCAGTATAGAAACGACGCAACCCCATCAAGTCTCGGCTCGTTTGATTCATATTGACGAGTACTCTGGTGCTAGATGGTACCCAGGGTCTGATAATGGAGCTGGAAGATGGCCATAGGAACTCAGCAATTAAACGACACAACCCCATCGAGTATGTTATACACTGCTCACAAAAGGATTAACAGTCCGAAAAAGATTTTTTTTATTTATTTCATCAACATACAATTATAACATACTTACAGTTACAGTTTAGAATTCTCAATTACCTCCCGAGCAACTTCAAAGAGATATTGAGACATGTGAACTACAATGAAAAGGCCCGTATAAGAGCTATGGCATATAAGAACGAGTGCATCTACGTATTTATATACACTTTTACAAATAATTAATTTTATTGTGAAAAATGAAATTATGAGGCGTGCACTTTTGGATTTTCCAAAATATTTACAATTATTAGTATCATTTCGATGCTTTTCTATGGAAATAGTATTTTTATTTTTTATTTATTTATTAAAAATCTAACCAAATGTAGCATCACAGGATCCACAAGTTCGTTATCGACTAAAGAGATGAAAGGAGACGATGCTAAGAACGGGTAAAGGGAGATATTAAGTTCCATATTTCTAGCTTACTGTATGAAACGAAGCTACGGTAGATGCCATCTAAGCTCATTTGTAGTCGCTACTTTATACGATATTTTTAAAAGCGACTCCCGGTCCAACTCGACGGATGTGTGCTGTAGTTAAGCTACATATTTTACAAAACATCGATTTTTTTATGCCAATGCAATATCATTACGTGACATAATATCGTGGTTTACTTATTACGTCATATTTCTACTCTATAATTTAATATTAACGTTCTATTTAAGCTTGAAATGAATATTGCATTGTGTATAAATATTGACGGTAGGTATATTAAGTTGCTTTTATATATTACATACCTATACATATCGGTATGTGAGTACATAATATAACGGGTATTCCCTATTGTTACCATTTCGAATTACTTCGACCTAAGTTGTAGTTAACCTCGTCATGAACACTGTTCTACATATTACTTATACCTTAAAATTAAATCGATAGTTTTGTACTATAGGTAAAGCAAATTGTCCGAGTTAGATGGACTACTGGTAAACTTCAGGGTTTAACGATTCGTGCCTGTACGTTTAGTTACAAATATTGAAGATGGTACATAGGTATATAGAATATTACATGAAATGATAAAATAGTTTGTGTAACTTTGTCAGTGAGAATTCAATTTAGTTTCAAACTGCTCTCAGTCTGAGCAATCAAATTTGTATATAATATGTGGTACACGAAATACAATTAGATCCTTGGGGTTTCGACTGTTTTCATTTTGATACATTCTAGTTTATCCTATACTTAACGTGCGTTGTTAATAATAAGGGTTTATAATATAAAATTAATTAAAAAATGGCAGTAACACTTTTAGAAGTAAACATTATTATGGCTCAAGGTCAAAAAGAGTCAGAATGGTAAAAAACAAAAGTTTTTTGTGACGCAGGCGAATCCATTTACGGATGATATCCAGGACGCCCGGGTCGGCAGTCCTAGACCTATGTCGGACTCGACACTTTAGGAGTGCAATAACGTACTAAACCCCTGCGGGAGCCTTCAGCCGCTTTAATTGGAGGGTCCCGGATCTGCAGGCAACAGGATCCCTCCAGCGACAGGCTGGCCTCGGCGAAAAGGCCAGATTTATCTACATACCTACTTATCTGACCTAATTGTGTTTTTTTTTGTCATTTCTATGATAATACCATGTCCTTGGCCTTGAAAATAAAAATATAACTAGTAGCCCTTATATTAAAGTTTGAAGACGCCGGATCCTCCTAAAGTTCACCAGTTTCGCCAGTTCTTCTCAGGTCAGAGGCTTCTTCTTTCCGAACTCGTGGTAGACTCATGACGTTCAGTAAATAATTGTTATAATTTTATACTTATATTAATTATATACTTATATTAGACTTTGACTTTGACTTTGAAAGGATTATTAGTTTGTTGAAAAGATGGCACTAAAACAACTATGAAAATAATATCAAAACCTAACCTTAATATCAGTCAAATATTAAATATAGTTAAAGCTTATGCCAAAGTTGATTGCTATAATGCTGTATCTTTATTTTATCTTAAAATAAACGAATATATATATATATTCGTTTATTTTATGATATTGATTCATATTATGGTTTTTACTTAATAAAAGATCTCAGTAAACAATAAAGACTGATTATTTAAATTGACTTAAGTTTGATTCTATATGATAAAATCATAGTGTGATGTCTGATTCCGCATGAGGCAAGTATCTTTCGAAGCATTTTAAACGTAAGGCTACTATCCGCTAGAGTAGGCAACTGTTCCTTTTTGAGAGTTCAAATAAAACAGGATTTACTCAAAACCAATATTAATTACATTTGTAAAAATAGGTTAAAATGAAAGATAAAGGACCTATGTTTCGATATACATGTTGCATTATTTTTAGTATGTACGTACTTTTCTAAAATAACGCTTTTTCGAAAAGTGGGGCAATTATCCGGGTTTTACCACACATGATAAAGATAATAATAATGCTTGGAGACTGTATAATCAGCTTTAGATATGAAGTGCATCAATCTGTACATACATATAGTATATGAAAATTTAGTGAATAAATTAATTCAAATATTATAAGGATTAAAGTATATGTTTTAAATATCCATTTTGTATTGTCTTTTTTTTTTAAACTATTTTCCCGTCTTGAATATCATTTCTTAGAATAGGTTATCTAAACTAGATCTTTTTCAGGGATATGTGCTATTACCACATATTATTTTGTATTGGAAATTTCTATGTACATTTGTTGTACATATTGTTTGTACGATACGTAAGTACATAATTGTATTTTTTTTGCTTTTTTTTTTGTTTTATTCTTGTAATGTAGCTTGTATTACAACACTATAATTATATAAAGCCAACTGAAAAAGAATCAAATTAAATTTTAAGTAGGTGAACCCAAAAAAGAAAAGCATATTTTTTTATAAAAATAGGAGTATGTAAAAAAAATAATCTATGACAATAAATAAAAAGTACAACGTCAAAATTGATATAATATATGTCAGATTAGAAATTAGTGGAAATAAAAAATTAGAACTCTGATTGCTTAAATCTTTATTACCACCGGTTCGGAATGCAGATTCTGCCGAGAAGAACCGGCTAGAAACTCGACAGTTACTCTTTTAAATAAGAAATCGTTAATACAAAGTTGAATCATTATAAAAATAACACAAAATGGCTCACGTATACCTGATAGTCCAAATGCGTCTGCTCCAAGCGCTGGCTGGCTGAGAAGTCCCAGTGCATCGCTAAGTGCACGCTTTTATAGTTCTATCCGTCATAGTGATTTTACAAAATGTGGGTACATCTAATATTTTACAAAGTATGGGGATATCAAATAACAAATTATTCAGCAATTCAAACAGCAAAATCATTACATAAAAATAAATAGGAATAACAATAACATTTTAACACAAATTATTCAGCAATTCAAACAGCTGAATCATTACATAAAAATAAATAGGAACTAAACTGATTAAACTAATTTAAATAACTATTTCCGGCCACGTGTTTTTCTTAAATATGTGGTTTCCCCCCGACATATATTTATATAATCTTTGACCATTCTGGTGTAGTGGTGCGAGTAGTGGCCTCAAGGCCGCGCGCCAGCGGTTGCGGGTTCGATTACCACTCGGGACATATAATTGTATTAGTACAAATATTTGTTTCCGGTCTGGGTGTATGTGTGGTCTCCCCGCCATGCCTCGAAGAGCACGTAAAGCTGTCGGTCCCGGTTGTTAACATAAACAGCTGACAACGATCGTTACTCATAGTAGGGAAATTATCCGCCAACCTGCAGTGAAGCAGCGTGGTGGATCAAGCTCCAACACTTCTTCTACATCAAGAATAGACCTTCGTTCAGCAGTGAATTGTTTACAAGCTGATACAGTACGGAATCGTCATTTTAAGTTTATTTATTTATTTATTTATTTATTTATTTATTTAAGCCATAAACTTACGTCCAACATTACAGGTAAACCCAATGCGTTAGACGTTGATTACAAACATTATCATGTGTACATATAAACATTATTATGTATAATAACCTCACTGTATTTTTGGACCTAAAAAAAAAAAAATATTTAACAATAATTCCAGTCCATTTTAGCAATTATAGTAACAATCATTTAAATAATTCACTATAGTCAAATTAAAAAAAAAATATATATAATAATAATAGTAATAAAATAATCATAACAATTCAATTAAATGTCAAATTAATATAATAATCAAGATTAAAATTAAAATTAAAATTAAATATATAAAATAAACATTCAATAAACAATCACAAATGTCCAATATGTCAGATTAAACAATGTCATAACAAATTAAATAATGTCATACCTATATTATTACTACTATTCATATCAACAATGTCACATATATATTATAATTTAATTTTACAGACTTAACATAATTATCTAGACAATTAACTACGACGAGCACAATTTGTAACAAATTCTAGTGAACTCGTCCAGTGTACAACTAAACGGATCTGTATGGCATGCCGCCGCGTTGAGCACTCGCAGAGCCCGCGTGAGTGGCGCGTCTCGTAGTAGGTTGGTGCGCGCGAGCGGCAGTGCCAGCAGCGGCGGCCGCCGTCGACGCTTGACACTGTCACGCGGCGCGGAGAGCTTTAACTCTTCCAGAATATCAGGACTGCTTAACTCACCGCGCAATACCCTTATCAGGTATTTGGCGAGAGCGACTTCCCGCCGTGTTTCCAGCTTACTGTATCCCACCATGCCTATAACGAACAAGGTGGGATACAGCAAGGGGTAGCCCGGATACACTCCATACATTTTAAGGTAGAGGAACCTGGTGAACTTGTTTTGGATGTTTTCGATCATAAGTTTATACTTGATCTCACTCGGAGACCATACAACCGAGTTACACTCCAAATGACTCCTCACCAAGGCCTCATATAAGGCACGCAAAGCAGCGAAGTTGGTAAAGCTTCCCGCTTGCCTCAGTATGAAGCCGAGGTTTCGGTACGCTTTTTTGCATATCTCGGTTATATGCTCTCGAAAGTTGAGATCAGAGGTAAATCGAACACCCAGATCCCTCACCTCTGTGATGCGCTGCAGAGGCTCATCCCCCACGTGATAGGCGAAGTGCCGAGGAGCACGCGCGCGACTGAAAGAAAGTAAAGAACACTTTCCAGCGTTGAAGTGTAGTCTATTCTTGCGACTCCACTCTACAACTCTGTCAATGTCTCTCTGCAGTCCACAGTGGTCCGCCATGTCACCTACTTCGCGTACTAGCTTCAAGTCATCAGCATATAGGAGGCACGTAGATTCTTGAACCACCTCCGGTAAATCATTAATCATTATGATGAATTGGAGGGGTCCTAAATTACTGCCTTGACTGACGCCTGATCTTGTCCAGTACGGCTCCGAAAGGCACCCGCCACAGTCAACATACTGGCGCCTGTCTCGCAAATAGCTGGCGAAGAAAGCCAACGTATGCGGCGTGCAGCCCATGCCAGCCAGCTTCGCGAGCAGGACATCGTTATCAACCGTGTCGAATGCCTTCCGGAAATCGAAGTAGGCGACATCCATCTGCCGCCCCGCATCCACCGCCGGCACCAGCCGCGCCATCAAATGCAAAAGGTTGCCCGTTGTCCCCCGCCCAGGACGAAATCCGTGCTGCGCGTCAGACAACCGGGCTTTCACCTGCGCATACAATGCATGGTGTATAGCCGACTCGAATACCTTGGCCATCGCACACAGAATAGCCACCGGTCTGTAGTCACTCGGCTGCGGTCCACCCTTTCCCTTCGGTACTGGCACCACTCGGGTGAGTTTCCACCTATCAGGAAAGGTAGCATTAGCCAGGCAGACATTGAACACATGCAGCAGAGGCTCCTCAATTGCGAGACGACAATCCTTGAGGATATAAGGTGGGATTCTGTCCGGTCCAACCGAACGCTTCGGTTGTAGCCGAACGAGCGCGCGCGACACGTCCGCCAGAGTGAGTTGTGCCAGGTGCACACGCGCGTCACCTCCTACCGCCGCGCTCACCGCTGATACATCCAGCCGCGCCGGCTCCGAGCCATACACGGAATAAAAGAACCGGGCTAGTTCATTTGCACAGTCCTGATCCGAAAGAGTACGCCCGTCTCTCACTAATTTACATCGCACTGAAGTACCCCTCTTAGATCTTAAAAAACCCCAAAAAGCTTTAGGGTCCGAAGCGAGATTGTTCTGGACTCGCTCCTAATAGAGGTCATGAGCGCGCGCAATCTCCGCCTTCACCTTTGCCCTATACTGAGAAAACTCCTCATAGTCTCGGCTACTCTTATTAATTTTATATTTTTTATGTAACCGGTATTTTATCTTTATATCTTTAATAATTTCTGACGTATACCATACTGGATAAATGTATCTAGAATTATTCAGTTTGCGATGCTTCAAAGGCACACAGTTATCAAAAACGTCATTAAGTTTGTTATATAATAATTTTAACGCTAAATCAGGATCGTTGGTCATATATACCTCCGTCCAGTCAATTTTTAAAATGGAGTAATATAGTTCGAAGAAGTCCGCTTTATTAAAGTTCCATTGCTTTAATGATTGTTGGCCTGGATCCTGGTAGCTATTCGCGCTCGCGGCGGCGCGGCCGGCGGCAGCGGGGGCGACAGACACGGCGAGCGGCGGGTGGTACGCGTCCACCGGCCGCAGTGCCTCGTCGGCCGCCGCCACCGCCACACGAGCACCGCCGCGTGCGCTCAGCACCAGATCCAGCTGTCGGTCTTTACAGTTCGGAACAGTATTACACTGAACGAGTTCACAGAATGACATAAAATATTCATAGTAACTAAGCACACTGTTATAATTACACGAGTTCAAATTGAAGTCGCCTAAAATAACTACATTATTTTTAAGTCTGACACATATTTTTTCAATCAACCCGAGCATCACTAGGTACTCACTTTCTCCAGCCCGCGGTGGGATATAAACAACACAACAGGCAAACAAGAATCGATCACGTATATAAACCGACGCACATACCAGTTCAAAATTGTAATTGTCTATGTTAATACCATCAGGCACGGGTACTTGCCGTAACTCGAACCGAGGTGTGGCTGTCAGTAGCACGCCGCCCTGCTTGCGACCGTCCGCGCGGTCACAACGCACCACGGAGTAGCCGGCCGGCACGATCTCCGCATTATGAATGGCTTCGTTGCAGCCGGTCTCAGTTATAGCGAACAAGTCGGCGCCCGACGATTCGACTAAAGATAAAAATTGCGAAGTCTTCGTTCGGAGGCCTCTAACATTTTGATATAGAATATTAACAATCCTATTATTTCGCGACTTGTTGTTGGGCGTGTTTTGGGCCTCGAAAAAACATCCATTCACTATATTCGGTGTCTTTCGGCCATACGCTAGGATTGTACAACTTGTCAAAATTGTCTTCCGTTACACAAATCTTAAACGAAGAGTATCCCCTCTCAGTTTTATGTTGAATCTTTTTAACTGTTACGAAGCTCTTTTCACCCAATATTTCTGTCACATACTCGATCATGTCTTTCTCCGTAGTATCTTTAAGAAGCCTCCAGACATGTAAGTACTTCTTACGTTCAACCGCCTTTATTTTAAGACCCGACGTATTTATTCCCTTGTTGACCGGGACTATCTTTCGAGTCTTAGTCAAGGTGTCGCATCCTTTTAATTTTAATTTTATGTCCGACCTCTCCACAGGTATAAGTTCTTCCTCCTCCACGGCCGACTTACTCTTGCTTTTATCAGTGGGTGTCGCTCGGATACGCGAGCGTCTCGGCCTTACATTAACCCACTCGTCTTCAACACTCGGCACGTCGCCATTTGTCTGAGCGAAATTCTTACTTTCGACTCTCTGCGCATTGAACGTCGTTGGCGCATTGTTTACAGTTAGCGTTCGAGTCCAAGCAGATGATGACTCACTCGGCGGGGAAGCCAACGCATTCGAGCTGAATCGAGCGGGCTCGGGCGTCGTAACGACAACATCGTTGCCCCGAACGGGCACGGAAATCGCCGGCTTCGGCCGATGGTTAACATCAGCCATTGGTCGCATAGAATGCCGATGCATACGCATACCCTCATTGCTGTCAACATTTTTATTGATAACTGACTCACTCGAAACTTCACTTACACTAATTAGCTTTTTTATTATGTTATTTTGCTCTTGAATAGTCCCTTCAAGTAATGAAACCTTGTTTCGTAGGTCAATCACAGTTTCAGTGAGGTAGCTAATTGCACTTTCTACGGAATTAACAGCCATTTTTAATATTTTCTAATTGTTTAACACGGAGCTGGCAAACAACCTCCGATCACGGCGGGGTGCGCGGGGAGACCACTAACGTAACGGCTACCACTGATTCAGAACCTAGATTCAAGCAACTCGCGTAATTACCTACTCCTTAAATTTTGTTATTGTTAGTATATAATACCGTATTTGTATAACAATACAACACACAGTGTTTATTATAAATAATTTAAATTATAATAAAACTGATTTTAATATTTGATTAAAATTTATGATCAATATATTTTTTTTTGTTTTCTTTTTTATATTAGCAGTTTATTTTTCACATAATTTGAATAAATTTTTCAATAAAACAAAAAATAGTTAATATAATTCTGTGAGGGAATAGTAAAAGAACGAGGTATTATCTTATATCTTTAAACGAGTAATTCTTGTATATATATAAATATATAATCTGAATCTCGGAAACGGCTCCAACGATTTTCATGAAATTTAGTATGCAGAGGGTTTTCGGGGCGATAAATCGATCTAGCTAGGATTTTTTTTTTCAGAAAATGTCGTTTTATCCGTTTTTTCAGGCAATTAAAAAATGTCATTAGAATACAAAGGTAAATTTCGCTGTCTTCGATAAGTTTGTAATAGCTCGGATGGGAACGGGCGGATTCGAAATCAGAAGACCCGGGTTCGAGTCTAGGTGTCTCCATACCAATTTTTTTCCCTTTTTCTTTTTCAAGTTTATTCTTTTGTGAAAAAAAAAAACTATTATTGAGAGCTCTTTATATTTTTTATATTTTTTATATTTAAATAACCAGTTCCTATTGTTTTATTATTATGTCGGTAAGATCAAAAATATTATTCATAATTCATTAGCATGTAATTCGTTTCTAAATATAATTTAACCGAGCAAAGCTCGGTCATCCAGGTACTTAGCACTTATCTACGCAATACTCAGTATAATTTAAATTCAAATGATAAACCTAAAAAAGGATGTCAACATTAAATTTTGTGATGACACTGACATTCCGAGTCTATATTTTCACTTGTTGGCACAGTTTGTAAAGTTTCATAAAGACAGGGATACTCGACCCAAAAACAAAAACGTGTAACAATGGTAAGTAGTTTTTGTTTTGTGTATCTGTGTTCATACTCGTATTATGTAGTTGTAATTTAATGTTTCACTCACCATTAATGAAATATGTGAATATGTATAATGTGAATATGTATAATGTGTTTTTAATTGCAATACCACGGTTACTCTGTTTAACTTTTTCTCGCTTTGTTGCGCTTTACGAAGTTTGGTATATATGACGAATTTAGAAATTCAATTTCGCTGTACTATAATGTACTGTAATCTGTTTGATAATATATTTATATCACGTGTCAATTTGTTTGTTCGCGCTAATACCAGGATTTACTGGTCCAATTAATTTTAGGGAGCCCGTTTGTCGCGGAATATATATTCAAAATCATCTATGATCCAAAGTTCAGAAGAAATGATAAGCAAATTGGTAATACATATATTTAATTTATTTATTTAAGATATAACATACGAGTATGTTGTTCAAATTATTAACTTTACAGATTTAATATAGTCCTTTTTTAACGCTCTGGTCTTTACAACCTGGGACATCGACGCATTGGCCCAAGCTCGGTACCTTTCCCGCTTATAGCGTGCAGCCATTTTGCAAGTTCAACCAAACTAGGGCTAGGATTTGCCGCCTATAGGCACTGCAGAGCATGGCATGAAAATATCCATGGCTTGCAGCACCACTTCGACAACAGAATCGGCAACGATGTCTGGATCATCCAGTGAGAAGTAAATTTGCTCCCATAGGTAGGATGCAAAGAAGGACCGTATCCTATCTCAATCAGCTGACCTATAATTCCCAACGCAACGGCTGCCTGCAAAGCGACGGCATGATGGGCGTGTAACTAGCACAGAACTCCGGACTAGATGGTGGTTTGACGAACCAAGTGGAGCGTTCACGGAAATCAAATAACTGTCGGATGAGAGGTCAGCAGAAGGTCCAACAGGGAAGGCTTATGATCTTTCGCCTCAGGGATACCTACGCGTTGGTGATACTACCAATTGTATCAGATCATGTACTGAGGCAAAGTAGTAAACAGATCTTTCCGCATGTTTGGTTGTACATGAGCCGAGCTACTCGGTATGATGGTTGTTGAAATCACCAAATATCACGATCTCTGCGGATGGGATCTGTCGTAGTACGGAATCTGTAGCCATTTGGTTATGCTCCATGAGTTGATCGGTTTTGTCGTTACAGTTGTGGGACCTATATAGCCAGCCATAGACGCGAGGATGGTCGTCGCTGTCTTTGCGCAACCAGAAGATAGAAAGGTCCTTACCTTCAAGACTGCCAGAGCGACGAGAGCAGACGTCCTCTTTGACGTATGCGCAAACTCCAGCCAGAAATCTACGGTCATAGTGGTAGGGGACTTCTATCGACTGCTCTGCTTACCCCGAGCAGTTAATGTGTTGAGCATAGGTTTGCCCCTCCCAGAATTCGAAGGGCTGCCCAGACTTCCGGGCTCTGGTGCAGGTCCTGAGCCCGAAAGTCTAGAGAGGGATTCTCTGATGATTTTGCGACCTGAACTCTCCTGGAGTAGTCTTTGCTTAGTCTGTGTCGGTATGGTTGTGGGGGGACAGGACGTAGGGGCCACCGGATCTCTCACAGACCGAACGAAACATACTGTCATTTTTCGTCGGTGTTAAGTGACTCTCACTTAACACCGACGTGAAGTACTTCCCTGGGCTCATTATTGCATTATTATTGGTATATTAGTTATCTTATATCTTTAAACGAGCAATTCTTGTATATATATATATATATATATATATATATATATATATAATCGGAATCTCGGAAACGGCTCCAACGATTTTCATGAAATTTAGTATGCAGGGGGTTTCGGGAGCGATAAATCGATCTAGCTAGGATTTATTTTTAGAAAATGTTGTTTTATCCCTTTTTTTACGCAATTAAAAAATACCATTAGAATACGAAGGTAAATTTCGCTGTCATTGACAAGCTTCTAATAGCTCAGATAGGAATCGGGCGGATTCGAAATTAGAAAACCTGGGTTCGAATCCAGGTTTCTACAGACGAATCTTTTTCCTTTTTTTTTAATTAAGAGCTCTTTTTATTTTTTATTTTTTATTTTTTATTTAAATAACCAGTTCCTATTATTTTACTAATATGTCGGTAAGATCGAAAATATTATTTATGTTTCATCTGTATGTAATGTATCTAAATATAATTTAACCGAGCAAAGCTCGGTCATCCAGGTACTATTATTAAAAGCGCTAAATTGATATTGTTAAAATTTCTATGGGACCACCTCTGAAGTATAACCTAGCAATTAAAAAAGAATCATCTAAATTGATTCATAAATAATTGGCGGAGTAATCGCGTAAGAAACATACAAAAAAAAAAAAAACAAACGAATTGAGAACCTGCTCCTGTTTTTGACGTCGGTTAAAAAACCGAAGTTAAATAGAATAATTATAAAATTACGGAAGCCTAAATAGGCTTCTGTGATTAAGTAAACACGGTTATATAAAACTGAATAAACTGAATGTACGGAACGAATAAAAATGATGAAGTAATTTTTGCATCAATAACATTTTTACAAAATATAATTACAAAATTATAATTCTATGTACTCTTAGAATATTTATTATTAAAGTTTCGACGCAGAAATTAAGTTAATGACTTAATGTACGTTTTAATAAAAAAGACTTAGAATTGTTGTTGAAATTATCGTTCAGCTTAATACACTGTTTACACGTTATGACTTTGTAAGATATATCAATACCTAATGATTATGCAGATCAAACATTGTAAAGCGAAATTAAAACTTTTGTATTTTCAAGTGTTGTTCACTATCTGATACATAAAAATTTCGCTTCAGACTTTTAAAATTAAAATATCTTCCATGTGTTGTAATTACAGACGAATATATTCATAATTATTATGAATATACTCGAAGTTTATTTATGTTATATAAAATAAAATTCATATTTATATTTTATTTAACAACGATTTTTATAGCATACACGTCTCTTATGTAAATTTAAATATTGTATTTCTCAGTTGAATTTTAGTTTAGTTTTGTATATTCATGAAAATTTACGCAAACTTTTTTTTTTATATTTCGGAATAAAAATAAATACTTTATATTTTTCTGTAAGTGTATGTATTATTCTGAGAAATGATTAAATTTGAATTTTTAAACCTAAAATTCATAATTATTTTAATTTTTTCATTATTATTTTATTCTGGTAGAGACATGCTGTGCTGTAAATAAATAACAACAGCCATATTGTAGCTGATTCGAGACTTGTAATATCACATTTATTCGTCAAAGTCCATCGCCTCTCTTATCTATAGGGCTCTTGGGACTATTGGTAAGTGCCTAGGTACCTGCAATCAACGAGACCCCCTTGTGCTAGGTCATCATCCTATAATCGTCTGTGGACACATTATGCCTAGTTAGTGAAAATCAAACGATAATTACTGACTAATTATACTCACAGGGCCTATAGTACTATAGCTCCCAGGATCCCGACTAGATTAAAGATATTCCCGACCACATTCTCTCAAAAAATTTTCATTTTAGTAGTAACTACAACCTAAAGTTATCAAAGAAAGTACATAAAAATGTCTTGAAATACAAGTTGAAGAATAGCTTTCTTTCTAAAGTTACCTAAGCTAAAGCTACCAGAATGGAGCACAGAGTGAACGTTCGTCCTAAGGGTGTCTCCTAGTGAGATCGCACCTCGGCTTAGGACCACGTCGAACAGGGGGCTAGGTCGTTAACCGGAGGGGCGAAGCCGATCGGGTGACGGGCTCTCAAGCCTAGGCGTGAGTTGGCCGTCGAAGCGTGGATAGTCCACCTCCGAGACCGGCGGATACGGCCGCTGCTAAGGAGGCACTTTATGAACGTTCATCCTAAGGGTGTCTCCTGTGAGATCGCACCTAGGCTTAGGATAACGTCGAAACGGGGGGAAGGCGTTCACCGCAGAGCACGGAGTGTGCAGTGGTGACTGCGGATTGGAGTCGACGGGTTATGGTTTCCACGGAGATGCCTGTTGTGTAGATAGCTAAGTCGTCGGCGAAGAGAGCTAGCTTTCTTTCACTGTCTGTCGGTCTGGGGATATCGTTCGTGTATAACAAAAATAGAAGCGGTGAGAGCGCAGAGCCCTGAGGTACTCCGGTTTGGATTCTACGGGGTGAAGACAGTGTGCCTTCCAATAAACGAGTGCAAACAAATGTTAGGTTATTGGAAAAATTATAATTTTCAATTAAGTCCTTCTTTTTATTGTATACAAAATAATGATAATACAGTGATAATAATTTAATTAAATTCATAAAAGTATGAATTTTTTCATCAACGTTTTCTTAAGACGTTATCACGTAAAATTATTGTCCGTAAACCGACTTTACAGACAACCAATATTTTTTTCTCTTGCACTATTGTGTCTCATGTTATCAACATTTTTCATTTATGAATTTCATTAATCATCATGGGTTGAATAAATATTAAAAATAAATTCGTCTTTGATATGTTCCAAAAAAAATGCGTTTCGTATGGTTAGTGAGTAAGCCTGAAGTTAGCATCAGTTTTTCCTTTTCCTATCCTTAGGTATCTCCTACAAATATTTTCCTTCATTTCTCCACCACTAACAGATTTTAACTACTCTGGTGATCTGTAAATACTTATTAGCAATATTATTTATTTGACTTGGCTGATAAGTTTTGATTTTGATATACAGAAGTGTTTTGTTGTTCTTGTGTAATTATGGTATAAATTATTTTAGGTTAATCGATGGATGGATGGAATGGATCGCAAAGAACTATTAAAATACAATGCATTATTTTGTAAATGATATAAAGTATCATAATAACACAGATATGTTTATTTATAATACTAATAAATACATTAAAATGCCACTACAGATTTTGTGTCTAATACTACGATGTAAACAAAATAAACTGTATTTGAACTTTGCGACTTAGTCGTGCGCAAATGTGGGCATCAATTTAGGTATAGAATGAAGGCTGGAGCGGTGCTTCCATTAAATTCAATTTTGGGTTTTACAAGTACTGAACAAATAGAATGTTCCAGCGTCGATTATACAATTATAACAGTATGTTAAACAATTACACGTTGTACCTTGTACGAGTTTCAGTATATTTGTCGAGTCTGATTGAAGTCTTTGCAATATATTTCAAAAATAAAACAACATCGTTAAAACAGTTGTGATGCTAAATTAAATCACAATTGTACTAGCTAGTGATCTAATTTTTAGAAGAAAATACTTTTTAAATAAATTAATACAATTTAGTTTCAATTAAGATAACTGATTGGCAGATATTGAATTGTTATTTTTATATTGTTTTATGATTCGAGTGAAACTAAAAAAAAAGCCAATCAATAGTTATTAAAATGTCAACGTATAACATGTACTCATGTTTTATTCAAAAGCGAAACGAAAACAAATCACTAGCGCTTAGAGTGATTAAGATCGTTAGTAGAAAATACATAATTGTATTTTATTGGGGTCCAATTTATATAAATATAATGAATCTGCATAGCTTATATCTTTCTTTAGAATTCAAAAATTTCGTTTCCGCTTATGGCGAAATATTATAGGCTATAAATGTTAACAATGCAACGTTTAGAGTAATAAACGTAAAAGATTTAAAAAATACCAAAACACAATGAGAGTAAAACCGCATGGTAAATCTAATATTTCCCATAGCCTATATATAATTATGTCAGAATCGAGTCATAACCACAACTAATCGGGGCGCTAACGCCATCTACTGGTGCTGGACAGAGTCTACGTCGTGGCAGTTCGCCAGACTCAGCGGAATTATGGCTTCGTGGGTCACACGATGGACTACTAGGAACTGTCTTGCGCTCCGTTTTGATTGTACACAGTTATGTAAGGTGTTATAGCATGGGGTAATAAAGTACTGAGTACTGTACTGTACTGTATCAGCCTGTAAACAACCCACTGCTGACCGAAGGCTTCTACTCCAGTGTCCTTCTGAATCAGTGGTAGCCGTTACGTTAGTGGTATACGTTAACTTAAAATGACGATTCCGTACTGTATCAGCTTGTAAACAATTCACTGCTGAACGAAGGTCTATTCTTGATGTAGAAGAAGCGTAGGAGCTTAACCCACCACGCTGCTCTACTGCGAGTTTGCGGATAATTTCCCTACCTTGAGTAACGATCGTTATCGGGTGTCTATGATAACCCACGGAAGTTGCTGGACCTCCTACTGGGCGCGTCCCCGGGTGGCGGATAGGGGAACGACACTCGCACTGGTTGCGAGTGGAAGGGGTCTTTGGACCTTGCGGACCAAAACCAGCAGGAGGGGCGCGAGAGCGCAGTGGGGAGCCGGGGCCACATATTTACGCGCTGTAGCCACCCCAGTCATGGTCAACTGTATGTTTACCATGGCTACCCCAGGCACAGCCAGCGATGGTTCTCTAGCTGTCGCTGGCTATGGCGACCTGGATCGCATGGCAGGTGTCAACAGACCCTCCTTGGTTGCCGCAGGTCAGGCATCCAACCGTGGGTGGTGCACCCAAGGGGTGTCGACGCTTGGAGTACTGGGGCTGTGTAATGGAGGGAGATCGAGCTCGCTCTCTTCCTTCATTGAGGGAATTGGGGCGTGACAGCGCGGCGGATGACGTGACACTGATGTGCGGCCGGTGAGGGAGTGGCGCCGAGAGGGCGCGGAGGGGAATGGAGGGAGATTAAGTTCGCTCTCTCCCTCCACAAGGCTGTAGGGTTTGGCTGGTTTACTCGCCCAGGCCCGAAGGGGGGCGCGGAAGCGCACTAACGGCGGCGCGAAGCCGCGTGGGATGGCGCGAAAGCGCGATGGTGTTTTTTTCGGGCTTATATTTGCCCGTGCCTTTTTTAAATTAAATGTATAAGATTGTTTATATACTTTCATGCGTACTATTTTAGACTTAGCTAGACTTAGGATCTCTATGACGCGAGTCCGTATACTGACGATTATTTATTTATTATTATTATAATATTATTATTATTATTTTTAATACATATAAACATAATCTTTATTTACAAATATAATTTACATATACAAATATACACACATACTCACATACATACATACACATATACATACATAAACACATATATATATACACACATACATACACACATACATACACACACATATATATATATATATCATTTTTTTGTCTTACATCTATTTACATATGTTTCTTATTTTCTATGTACATAATATAATCTAATTAATCATTGCTCGTCACTACATACATACCAGGCGATGGTATGTTCGGTACGGTATGGTGCGGACGGTGTGGGTGTGGTACCGAGAAGGTGCGGATTTTTCCCCCCATTCGGTGGCAGGAGCGGGCGGGTTTGCTCATCCGCTCTGTGCAGAGGGCGCGTGGTGCGTGGGCCGCCTGGGTCGAGACTGCCTCCCTGCAGTTCTTGCGGGGCTGCCTATGGTACGATCCGGCGGCGGAGGTTATGTCGCTCAATGCTGGCACTCTTCTGCTTACCGAAGGAGAGCCGGCGGCGAGTGGCTAGGCTTCGGTAGTCGGGCCGCATTTGGTATCTCTCTGCCTCGCGCAGAGGAGACCGGTCAAGTGGCTCCTCGGAGGGGCCGCAAGGCCAGGCGTCGGGGTGTCATGGTTGTATGCGAAAGCGATCCCATGGCGCCCCACTACGGCGCCGACGGTGTCGATGGGTTGTAGTGGGTATTCTAGCTTCGCCAGCCAGCGAGTCCCACATACCCGTCATCTGCGGGTTGCGGGATGCGTAAATGCATTTCTCAATGTTACCAAAAAAAAGGTGTCTATGATAACAAATCACAGTGATTATTGTTAATTTGAAATACAATCTTGATTGCAAATTTAACTTTTCTTTATTTGAACTAACAACGCAACGGAAATTAATAGAAAAAATAATTAAGCTTATACTACGATATATATGTATATATATGTATATATATATATATACATATATATATATATATACATATATATATATATATATATATATATATATATATATATATATATATATATATATATATATATATATATATATATATATATATATATATATATATATATATATATATACTAGCGGCCCGCCCCGGCTTCGCACGGGTATTTTACTAAAACTTCAAAAAATATAAATTTATATTTTTTGTCACCTACACCTGAGTCAATACTGGGAAATATTTCATAATAGACAGATTGAGTTGTCAAACATAATATTTTAGCCCGCGACTTCGTCCGCGTAGAAGACGAAAATGGTTATAGTAGGATTTTTATTTGTTTTTTTTTTTACGTTATTAATTTTGTTATAACATATAAATTATTATGTTAAAATATTTGAATATTTATAAAATATAACAATATTTATTATAGAGTAGGGATTTAAAGTTTAAATAAACATTAAAATTAAAATAAAATAAAAAGTTACACGGGGGTATTATCTTTTTACAATGAAATCGAAATACATACTCCACCTTCCGTAGTATGTCTTTATAAACAATATTTTTTGCTTTTCGTTCGGATTGCTAGAATTACCAGGCTATTCTGGAATATGCCACATAAAACTGACTGTGAGAGAAGCAGCTTTCGCTTAAGTATACTCCCGCTACAGTAAGAGTTTGACCTTAAGCTTTGTTTATGGTAAATAAATACTCATATACACTCATAAATTATATTATTATATGGTTCCCGGAAATCACCATTTCCTATTTTAAGCAACAGGTCTGAGAACTGTCCGGCAGTAACATCTCCCGTTAGATGGACTCTCATATTTATGGTAAGGCTCAGTTTCGTCATCTCCGAGGCACGGTGGGGAAACCCACTATACACCCAGATATACGCCCAGATCTGAAACAAATATTGGCACAAATACAAATATCTTCCCCGAGCGGGAATCGAACCCGCGACCACCGGCATTGAGGCGAGGCGTTGAGGCGACTACTTGCACCACTACACCAGAACGGTCTTCAATGCTTCGTTCGTTGTACGATTTTGTCTCTTAGATTTGAATAAACCCGCAAGTAATTATTTTTTAAATTTTAAATGACTCGGCATAGTTGGTAGTGACCCTGCTTTCTGTTCCAGGATCGTGGGTTCGATTCCCGCCTCAAGTCTGGGTGTAATATGTATTTATATCTATATGTATTATTTATATGTATATTTATAAAAAAAAATGTATATCAGTCGGCTGTTACCGAAAACACAGGCATTAAGTTGCTTACCTTAGGAACAGACGATCGTGTGTGTATGTCAAACATATATTTATATTTAATAATAGTCCAAGACAGCTTTTATCTCATCCTTCTTAGTTTTAGTGTAAGATGAAGTTAAATGGGTACATGATTTATAATGTTTTCTGATCTTGTTCCAACATTAGTCCGTGGTGACAATCTGTACTAATTGGGGTGTTAATGCCGTAAAATTCAAAAATGTTTCCAAGTTCATTTCGGTGTCTTCTATATCTGTACATATAATTGTGAACTACAGATGCCTTGCTGATGAGTCATTTAGTTTAAAACCCTTGACTTAACACAACACCGATATTGAAGTAAAAAATATTATATAAGACACTATTTTACAATAAAGCAATCACACGGTATATTTACAACTCAATTTTGTTACGTTTAACATAAAGTCTTGCCTGTTCCATCAGGAACACCCAAAAAAAGATATCACCTACACCTGCGTCAATACTGGAAAATATAAATAAACGGAGTTGTCAAACATGTGTCAAAATAAAATGTTATTTAAATCAAAAGCACTAAGGAGTATTTATATCAAAATAACTTTCTACCCCCTTTTAATCCCGTTAGGGAATGAATTTCGATAAAATACGAAACACGTCTTCAATCAATTCTATTGAAGAATATTCATGCAAAATTTGAAGTAGATTAGACCAAGGAATCACATTGTCCCATACAAACTTTGCCTCCCTTTTTCATCCGCTTAGAGGTAGAATTTCGTAAAATCCGTTCTTAGCTGACCTCTACTTGGCAAAAGGAACATTCCTACCAAATTCAAGTTTTTAGGTCTCATAGTTCCAGAGATATCGTGATGAGTGACTATATCTATAGAAAGTCTCCTATATATATATATAGATATATATATATACAAATAATAAATCTGTTAAAACCTCCGTTTTATTAATACACTATATATCATCAAGAATAAATTTTAATAGCGCGTTTTTTTTTTTTATATCATATTTTATATCGTTTTTTTCTGTGTTCACGTATCACGTGAAAAGTACAAAACCAATGTAAATAACTTTAATACATAAAAATTGGAAATAACTCACAGTATAATTTAGTTTTTGTTTCATTGTAATTAAATTTAAAAATAAATATTTAAGAAAATAGAAATAGGTACCTACGCCGCCAACGCCATCTGGTCTAAGGAATCTTTAAAACTCACAAAACTTATATTTGAGTTATTATTTTGTTAAACTTAAAAGTTTTCTAAATAATAGAATAGAAATCGTTTTAATATTTTAGATAAACATCATTTTCAATTAATATAGGTACTATTATGTTAAATGTCACTAAATATAAAAACGATATTCTACCATTATACGATAGATGGCGTACGTAGGTGATAAAAAATATAAATTTATAATTTTTAAAATTTTAGTTAAATACCCGTGCGAAACCGGGGCGGGCCGCTAGTATATAATATAACGTGGTAACACAATATTTCTAACGAGGGCGAGTAAGGACACTAAGTCGACAGATATAAATACCTCGTTGAAATGATCGATAGACTCTGCATACCCTTCGAGGATAACGGTTACACATTTCCTATTATTAAACATCGTATTATATACACATAGATACATACTGATATTTTATATTAAAATCTGAATAGCGTGGTACTTTTTATAGAAATGGCTAACAGAATGATATGAATAACTGTTTTCTTACAACTATTTTATTACTCTAAACAGAGAAGGAATTTTTTCGAATTCTTTGTATAAAAACTTTTAATATGTAATTGCTGCCTTTTCAATAACTCATTTTTATATTTAAATATTATATCATCACTATCACTACATATTTTAAAACAAAGTCCTCCACCACGTCTGTCTATCTGTTCACGATAAACTTAAAAAGTTCTGCACGGATTTTTATGCGTTTTTCACGAATAGATAGAGTGATTCATAAGGAAGGCTTAGGTACATTACCATTACATACATACCCCGGGCGCAGCCGGGGCGGGCCGCTATAAAAAATAATTTAAAAAATAATATACGAGAGTCATCTATTGACTATGTTGACTGACAAGTAATTTTATATTCTAACGTTTACAAAATTATGTGCCAGTGTACCTAAATATAACAAACAATTATGATGCATCTAATTAATTATAATTTTTAAGATATTGGGCGCTGAGTACTTCTCAGCGCCCAATATCTTAAAATCTTCTCAGTATCTTCAAGTACTAAGTTCATTCATTCATTCATTTTAGTTTAACGTTTTTAAAAAGTGTGGAAATAGCACAGATGATTACGCTAATATAGTTTATGATGTGGAATAGATGAAAGACCTTCCTGGAAAGAATAGAAGAAAGTCCTTCCTGGAAAGAAGAGACATCAACAGCAGATTTGGGGTTCTGATTAGGTAAACTCTTCGTGTCGGTAATCTATTATTGAAGACGTTAACAATGTTTGGGCAACAAAATAGAATATTCCACGCACGTAACGTATCGTAAGAATAATATGTAAAATTCACATTAACATTGAAAAATGTAAACAAACAATCAAACAAAGAAACAAACTTATTTATGATACTAGTGAAGATTTGAAGTTGAGTAGTAATATTCAAGCAAATATTTTGATAGGGAAAACGTATTTACAGCGAGTGCTGTTTGTTATTCTAGCATAACCAGTTGCTTAAGTTTCGTAGACTTTACGTAAATTTTAAGACAAAAAGAAAAGTTCCAGTAGTCAGTTTTATTGTTAACAAATATTAAAATATCTTATTTTATAGATGTATATTAATAAAAATAAAAATTAAAATATATTTTTAAGTAGTTTATGTATTTAGATAGTTAACGTAATCGAAGCTTTTGCTTATTAGTTAACCAATATATTTTGTTAAAATAACGTAAGCGCATTATTTACGCTTGACATTCTCATCATTCATTTGAGTAAATGTAGGATATTTAATTTAATAAAATCTTTAGAGTGTGAACGTTTGACGTTCGTACTGTTCGCACGTGCGGCGTGTAGACGGTTGAACTAAATAACTCACGCGTTAAAGTATATGTTGTTGTGTGTGCTGTTTGATCTCTGACTACAGGGATCATTCAGCGAAGAAGATGACCCAATCGAATCCAAGTACATCGAGTTACTCCGCCGTTACTCAAAGTGACACTTTTCCCAAGAAAGATCAAGCAATCGTTATGGATACAATTGATAACACACAGTTAAAGGAATACACAGAGGCCTTATCTAAGGTAATAACACCATCATCAATAAGATTTGTTTCCAGAATAGCAAATAACAGGATATGTGTTTATGTTTCGACTAAAGAAATAGCTGACGAACTAATTGAAAAACACAAATTCTTATATATTAATAAGCAAAATATTGCCATTAGACCCCTTATTACACGTAACAAGAGGATTGTTCTTTCCAATGTTTGCCCAGTCATTCCCCATCACGTCATTCAAAAGAAATTAGAAGAAATGAATATAAAAACGCAATCTTCAATTACCTTCTTACGTGCCGGGTTCACTGAACCTGGTTTCAACCATATTATGAGCTTCAGACGTCAGGTTTACATCTCTCCAGAGGACATAGTCAAACTTCCAGAGTCTATACAATTATCCTATGAAGACACTAACTACTGGATATATTTTTCATCTGAATCCATGTTATGTTTCATGTGTAAAAAAGTCGGTCATATTGTTAAGAATTGTCCAGAAAATGCTAACCGACCACCAATAGACGAAACTCGTAGGTCAACTACAGATACCTTAACTACCCCTCAAATGGAATTATTAACATCGTCCCGTTCAAATTTAAAACATCCTCGACCTCCATCATCCGAATCTCATTCATCACATCAAGACACACCAATAATACTACCTGATAGAAATACTATGTTAACCGACGAAGACAATATTATGTCTGAGGATGGATCGAGCTTCAGCGATTCTTCATCAATTCATCTAGCTAAGGATGTCCGGAAGAAAATCAAGACTGCGACCTCCGCCAGCGAATCTGAAGACTGGGACAAGATAAATGAAATTTTAACTTCATCGAATAATTGTTATCCAATGAACCATATTGAATTTAAAAGTTTTTTGGAAAACACCCGTGGTGTTCAAGACATAAGGGTCATTTGTTCTCAGTATTCAAAAGATACTTCATGTATTATTCAAATGTTAAGTGAATTATACCCCCATTTTTCTAATAGAAGCATTAAAAGTCGTATTACACGTCTACAAAAGAAATTAAAATTATTAATTAAAAATGACTAGATTAGATATTTTGCAATGGAATATTAACGGATTTTATAGACGTAAGCAACGTTTAAAAATTTTGTTAACAGAAAGAAATCCTAGTTGTATTTGTTTACAAGAGACTAATTTTAAAAATAATTGTTGCCAAAAACTTTCAGGATATGAAGCCATTTTTAAAAACAGAAACAACTCTCTTCACGCTAGCGGAGGTGTAGTATCCTACATAAAGTCTAATATTTTTGTGTCTAAAGTTTCTCTAAATACAAATTTAGAAGCAGTTGCCGGTATTATAAACTATCCAACCAATATAACCTTATGTAATATATATTTACCTAATAGTACCGTTTTAAATAAAGAAGATCTAATATACCTGATTGAACAATTACCGAAGCCATTTTTATTAGTTGGTGATTTTAATAGTCATAGTTTGACATGGGGATGCACCAAAACTGATTCTCGTGGAAAAATCCTACTTGAAATATTAGATGCATATGCCGACATAACTATCCTGAATGAAAATCAACCTACTTATTTTAATGTCTCTAATGCTTCTACAAGCGCAATTGATTTAGCCTTATCATCATGTATAATAGCCCCATTATTCCAATGGAGCGTCTTAGATAACCCCCACGATAGCGATCATTACCCAATCATAATAACTCACTCGTCTCCTACTCTACAAGATAATCCAAATGTTACAAAATGGATTTTTCAAAAAGCCAATTGGGAATTATTCAAATCCTTAATTGATATAGGTATTAGGGATTTAAGTGATATTTCAACCGATTCTGTTACTACTATTGACCAGAATTTATTGCAATTTAATAATTTAATATTAAACTCTGCAAATTTAGCTATTCCGAAGTCACGTGGAACAAGAGATAACAAAAAAAAACTGCCTTGGCTTACAAATGAATGTATAATAGCAATAAAAAATTACAAAAAGGCTTTCCGAAAATATTTAAAATATAAAACGATTGATCATATGGTGGATTATAAAAGATGTAGGTCGTTGGCTAGAAGACTTTTAAAAGAAACCGAACTCAAGTCCTGGCATGATTATACTTCGACAATAACGCCCCAAACTCCAACCTCAGAAATCTGGAATAAAATAAAAAGATTAAAAAATAATAACGCTAATACAATCCCCCCCTTTTTATTGAACGACGAATTAAATAAAATTACCAATAAAATTGAAAAATGTAATGTATTAGCAAAAAGTTTTGCAAAAAATTCTTCAAACTTAAATTACAGCAACGAATTTACGTCTTATTCTTCTAAAATTCGAGTTGACTTAACTGAAAATGAATCTAACGATGTAGATGACCCAATAAACAGCACACTCACCCTTGATGAGCTTCTTTTAGTTCTCCATAACTGTAAAAATTCTTCACCAGGCCCCGATGATATTCCTAATTGCCTTATAAAAAATCTCCCTGATAGTGGTTTGATATATATACTGAAACTATATAATAAAATCTGGCAGAATAATTTATTCCCCGATTTATGGCGTACTTCTATTATCATCCCTATTCCCAAACCTGGTAAAGATCACACCCTACCTAGCAATTATCGACCAATAGCTTTAACTTGTAATCTTTGCAAAATATTAGAAAAAATAATAGCCAACCGTATACGTTGGAAATTAGAACATGAAGAACTTATATCACCCTATCAAAGTGGCTTCCGTAAGTTTCGGTCAATTAACGATCACTTGATATTATTAGATACAGCTATTTGTGAAGCCTTAGCTTTAAAAGGACACCTATTGGCAGTATCAATGGATATAGAAAAAGCCTACGAAATGGTTTCAAAAAAAGTTGTGTTAAAAGCCTTAAAGTCACTTAATATTACAGGAAATTCATTGAAGTTTGTAAATAATTTTCTATCAAATAGGAAAATCAAAGTTAGAATAAATTATGATTACTCTGATCCAATTGATATTGCCAATGGACTCCCACAGGGTTCTGTTGTCAGTGTTATTTTATTTTTAATAACTATTAATAGTCTCCTCTCTGTTATCAATAACCCGGTTAAAGGATTGCTCTTCGCGGACGATTTGACATTATTCTGTATGGGTAAAAATATTGAAACATCTATTCAATTAATTCAAAAATCTCTAAATGAAATTTATAAATGGTCTAATGAAAATGGATTCAAGTTCTCCAAATCAAAAACAGAGTTCATTATATTCAGTCGGCAAAATAAACCATTTGATAATATTAATTTACTTCTTGATGGTCATCCACTTACCAGAACCTATACTATTAAAATTCTTGGAATGATATTCGATAGTAAGCATAACTGGAAAACCCACATTAAGAACTTGAAAGCCGATTGTTATAAACGTTTAAATATAATTAAAGTCCTGTCTTCTATCACCTGGGGATCTAATAAAGAAAGTCTGCTGAATATTTACCGAGCTTTGATAAGGTCCAAACTTGATAATGGGTCTATAATCTACGACTCAGCTACAAAGAATCACTTATCCAGTCTAGATTCGATACATAACACGGCCCTCAGATTATGCCTTGGTGCTTTTAGAACCAGCCCTGCACACAGCTTACTTGCTGAATCAGGTGAAATTCCGCTGTGGCTTAGACGAGTTAAAATCTGTATAACCTATGCGTTGAACTCTATTTCAAGATCTTCAAATCCTGTAAATGACATGATAGCAGGCGACTACCTAAATGAAGTTTTTCAGTCGAAAATTAGGTTACCTATTCCGTTTCGATTACGTTTGAAAAGATATTTGGAATCCTCAAATATATCTATACCTTTTCTATATCAAAGAAATATTCATCCCCTCCCCCCATGGACAAATATTATCATCGACGTGGATTTATCCCTTGGTGAATTTGTTAAAGATATTACTGATACTTCAATTTACCGTCAACTTTACCTCGAGCTAATTAATCGATATCATAACTATAAATTGCTTTATACTGATGGTTCTGTTACTGAAATTGGAAGTGGTTGTTCCATAATTATTGAACAAGATAATCCTATTGCAATTAGTTTGCCGAAACAATACTCAATATTCCATTGTGAGGCGTATGCTCTCTATCGTGCTGTAAAAATTATATCTACTGACCCCACTAACTCATATTATGCTATTTTTACCGACTCTAAATCTTCCCTTTTAGCAATTCAAAATAAATTTACCGAAAATCCCCTAATTCAGTCAATACACTCTGTTGTTTTTGCTTTAAAAGAACAATCTATTGAAGTAGTATTTGTATGGATTCCTTCTCATCGAGGAATAGATGGTAATGAATTAGCGGATCAGATGGCTAGGGAAGCAAGTTTAACACCTTATACAAATACCGATATTCCAATGATTTTATGTGATGCTAAACGTGATCTAAATAACACCATTAAACGGTTATGGAACCGAGTATGGACTGATGACTTATCCAAATTACATAACTTTAGAAATGATGTGTTCAAAATTGAAAACAAATCTAAATTAAATAGAAAAGACCAATGTGTAATTACACGTTTGAGAATAGGTCACACCAATGCGTCTCACTCTCATCTTTTCGCGAAGAGCACTCCTCGATGTTGTCCTAGATGCAACTCAATTTTTTCTGTAAAACACGTATTATTAGAATGTTCCAACTATGATTCTGAGAGAAAAATGTTCAATCTAACTAGTGATAATTATGTATTGTTGTCTGACCCTAATATGTGCAAAAATGTAATTCGGTTTCTTAGATATTGTAATTTATATAGTATAATTTAAAGTTTTTAATTGTGGTCGCTGATAACCTTAGTAGTTCCAAGCGACCTTAAATAAAAAAAAAAAAAAAAAAAAAAAAAAAAAAAAAAAAAAAAAAAAATCTTTAGATTTACTACGTATTTAACATATGTATAATAAATGACTCATTATAACAGCAAAACAAGATACTCATTCAACACTCACTTTTATGAATTAATATTGAATTAATATTTAAACTAAATACGAATATATGAGGAGTGTCTGTTCAAAAGGTCCTATTCACTCTAGAAAGAAATTGATTTTTTTTTCGAAACTGTAACTTAAATCCTATCCATATTTGATTAAATTGTGGTCGAAAAGCATGTATACCATATTTAAAAAAAAAAAAATAATTTTGAAGTTCCGATTAAAATGGGCATATTTCTGCGTATAAAACATATTTCGATCAAATTAAGGTCTTATTTTTCATACAAATGATGTTTTATTAAACAATTTTGTTCAAAAGGTAATTAAATCTTGCCATACATTATTGCCTACTGAAAATCGAGTTTGTTCGATTCATAAAATCGATTTTTTGGCTGTATATACTGTAAAGAGCCATTGCTTTAAAGACTGTCTATGCTGTGAAAGAAAAAAAAATGACATTAAGAAAAAGTTTACTGCTCTGTGGAAAATTTTAAAGGGCGTCGCTTGCGCATCTGCGTAGTGATTTTTTGTTTTCGAGTATATTATTTGAAATACAAAGAGAAATCGCTCGCGAACAAACTAAAATGGACCCCGATTTTTGAGAATTAAGGGTGTAATTTCTGATTAATTACGTGTAATTCATAAAATATATTAATAATTTTAATTGTATTTTTTATTACTAATATTTATAACCCCTAAATATAATAAAATGATTCCATTGTCATTAGAAATATATTTAAGTCAAAAAGGGCAATTTTCCAAAATTGACCAATCAAAAGGTCTTATTTTCTAGAATATTCTGATCAAAGAGAATTATTTATTTTAATTCCGATCATTAAGTCTTATTAATTTAAATATAAAAAAAAGGAATACAGTAAAAAAGTAAAAATAAAATGTGACATGTATATCAATCAGTCTAATCTGCGTTAAATATAATAATAACAATTATTGTTATATTTCATAAAACAATTTAAATCGTTTTTCTTGTTTCCTGTAAAATTTGTTTATCATTGAAATAGGACATTTTGAACAGACACTCCTCATAATATATACCTATATATATATATATATATATATATATATATATATATATATATATATGGTATATTTATAAAGAATTTTTGTTAAAGTGACCTGCTCATTAATCTGTTAGTAGCAAGCTTTGTAAAAAAAGCCCCAACCACATAAAAGTCATGATGGAGGGTAGTCATAAAATTAGTCCACACAAGTAAAAGCAGGTAAAACTCTTTTGTGTTCACGCTCGCTTTTATACACGTCAATGAATGAAACGCTTCAAAGACTTTTATTATATTTAATAAAGTAAGAAATTGCGTTAACATTATAAACGTTCTATTTCAAAGCAGTTAAAGTGAGAAATTCAAAAACACTTTTATTATTTCGATATAAATCTTTTGAAGATATATTTGTTCTTTTTTCGTAATCCTTATAAATTTGGGTATGTTATTTAATGTTATACTTAAAATTAGAATGTTCAGCACGTAGGCGTACGTTATCTAAATTCACCTTCACCTTCAAAGATAATAATTATACATATATCGCACTACACATCTCCCGTTTACATATATATTTCTTATTATCAGCTGAATATAACTACAGCAAAATTACTTGTATATTTATATTACAATTTAACTCACCGTAATATTTTAAATGTTGCAAATCGACGTAGTGTATTTAAACGACACACGACGAAACATAGTGTATTTAAAATCACGGATATAAAAGATTCATTATTTAGTACTTAGCGCAATTATAATATTTTTCATTACTTTAAAGTTATTATAAGTAAGTGTAAACTACGACTTCAATTTAAATAATTCTTAAGGACCTGAAATTATACCAGTATGGTCATTTCTTTAATTCATATACTAAGTGTTACAGTCCGCTGCTCCATAAGTACTCAGTAGGTCTGTAGTTTATGAAAGTAGGCTACGTTATAATGAAGAATCAACACTGTTATATTTTAACGAGCATAAAAACGCCTGTATGGCGATTCTGTAACTCGCTATGAGCATAACGACTCGGGGACGGTATCGTAACCATAACGAATTTCACAACGTGTAACGACAGTTCTATACCGACGGTGTTATTCTGTACTTACGAATAACGAAACTTCGACGTTACAGAATGGGATAACGAATCGTCGTTACGGACACCGACAAAAAGTGACGTATGTGACAAATCTTTAGTAAATAACTAGAATTTTATCGAAACTCGCCTTAAAATAGTGTATTGTGTATCTGTGTTTTAAATCGAGGCGCGCACAATCAGTCAGTGTCAAATCCATCGTATATTGAACATTGTAAATATAAATATCAATTCAGTGAAGTGCATTTTTGTTTTGTTTGCATCGTTAATATGGCTTCGGTTGGGAAGTTAGTATAATCAACGATGTTTGTAATACATATTATTTGTGATGTTATGTTTTTGTGTGGCTTATAGGTTATGAAAACATGTGAAAATTTAATTCGTTTATGTTTCCGTGACTAATTTTGACTAATTATAAGTATTAATGAGATTGAAGATAATAAAAGAAACAGCGTAAATAATAAACTTAATAGTCAAAATTAATTATTAATGAAAGAAATGAATAATTATATCTAAGCAACTTTGTAGGTTCTTCAGAGCAATACTACAATTTATAGGTTATGTGTTTTTTTTTTTTTTGGAAAATAATGAAATCTATTCTACAATTTTTTCTGAAGTCAATCTGCATTGATAATTCCTAATTACTGGAAAATTTAACTTACTTACTTGTTATTTCAAATGGCGTAATTATTTTTCACTTTCAAAGCACTTTCTTGGAGTCAAGAATAATATGGGAAACGTACACCACTCCTCTAGCTCGTGTGCAAAGTATCGTTATAATGGTCGTTATAGCGTACCGAGGGGTCTCTGAGCCTCGCTATCCGCTCGCACCGTAACGTCATCATATCGACACTTTTCGTTACTAATAACGACAAAACTCGCTATGAATAGTGTACAGAATCGCATTTGTCGTTATAATAGCGACGCGGTCGGTAACATAACGAAACTTGTCGTTATGAGTCCATAACGATAGCATAGCGAGTTACAGAATCGCCACACTGGTGACTAAAAACTCCTTGCACGCACGTGCAATTTATGTCACGAAATACTAATGTCTTACTGTCACGACGAGACTTTTTATAACTTAAGCTTTATATAAAATGTTTTTACCGCTACACCTACGTAGTAAGTGTATTTATTGCAATGTTCCTTACGGTTTCACTTTATTTGTTTCTATATTTGTTTTTATCGTTTAAAATAAAATACACTAAAATCGACCCAAACCTGCATAGCACCATTGCTTACCATAAAATAATGCTAATAATAATGCCGCTAAAACTATTTTTAAACTTTTTTGGTCGCAATTTAATGGGCAAAGTTTGAATATAATTCGAAATAACCCTTGAAATTGAGCCTAATCGATAGATTAATATTAGGAATTATTAATATTGCTTATTGAAATTTGTAACATTATTAGAGGCGGATGACTTTTGTTCTTTGCCTCCAAAATTCAAAAAATACTCCATTTTTCAATATAACTGATAGTTACTGAGTTATTTGACTGGATTTATACCCGCCATTTTCAGAGTTATATGGCACAGTCAATATATTAGAATACACTTTTAATTCTTAGACAAAACAAATGTTGAACATTCACATCTATATTTAATAAAAGAAAAAAAAAATACCATTTTAGCTATTTTCAAAAGGCAAGTTTTATAAAAATGACAACTTTTGATATTATAGCTATAAAATTAATAAAAAAAGAACTTGTTACTTATATTACAATTATTTTACAATATTAGTTCTAAATATTTTAAAACTACCATTATTTCTTATGGTTTTCATAACATTCTATTATATGACTAGCGGCCCGCCCCGGCTTCGCACGGGTCTTTAACTAAAATTTTAAAAATTAGACATTTATATTTTTTATCACCTACACCTGCGTCGATACTGGAAAATATTTTATAATAGACGGATTGAGTGACAGATTTATTATATCTATATACATACATACATACATACATATATATGTATATAGATAGTACGGATGAAACATTTGAACTGTTTTTTTTTATTAATTATTTTCTCATTGATGAATACCATATTTTAATAAGTATTATTCCCGACGAAGACAAATCCAAAAACACAAAAATCATAAAAATCGTTCCACTCGTTCTCGAGTTATAAACGGTGTAACTAACACGACTTTATATATATATATATATATAAAGATTACAACTTTAATAGCTATAACCATCCAACTTTGTACAATCAACAAACAAATAACGACCAAATATTTTAAATTTTAACAACGAACAAACAATCAAGACCGTAGTACCCTAAAGTATTTAATTATATACAAAAAAGAAAAACAGAATTTTAAATACGGGCGAGTGTCATTCTTCTGGCCGAAGTTTTGGTCAGCGCGATTCAGAAAATTATATTTTGTATACTGCGCCATCTATCGTATAATTGTAGAATATCGTTTTTATATTTAGTGATATTTAACATAATTAATATTTAACATAATAGTATATTAATTGAAAATGATGTTTATCTAAAATATTAAAACGATTTCTATTCCTATCCGACATATTTAGTAAACTTTTAAGTTTAACAAAATAATAACTCAAATATAAGTTTTGTGAGTTTTAAAGATTCCTTAGACCAGATGGCGTTGGCGGCGTAGGTACCTATTTCTATTTTCTTAAATATTTATTTTTAAATTTAATTACAATGAAACAAAAACTAAATTATACTGTGAATTATTTCTAATTTTTATGTATTAAAGTTATTAACATTGGTTTTGTACTTTTTACGTGATACGTGATCAGAGAAAAACACGATAAGAGATGGCGCTAATACAAAAAAATACGCGCTATTGAAATTTATTCTTGATGATATATAGTGTATTAATAAAACGGATGTTTTAACAGATTTATTATTTGTATAGATTATGAACTATAATTTGCTATAAATAGTGCATATTGTTACAGCACAACGTTCCACTGACAGTTGGAGTTTAATTCACCACTGACTTTGCGGATATCCACAAATGGATTTGGATCTGAAACGCATAGATGTATCCGAATTCGAAATCTGCTGGTTTCTAGACACTGTTTTTTTTTTTTCAACACGAAGAACGAGTTGGCTTTGAAAAAAAAATTGAATACCTACTTGAAAACTCAACGGTAATTAAAGGTTAATACACATACTCAATCTAACGGATTCATAATTATTATTCTGTGCTATTGTGTAATTACACAATTTTTCATAAAGTGATTATATCCTTTTAATTTAATATTAATGCTTAGATATTAATGCATAACATATAATCTGTACTAAAGTAATATGTATATAATATGTATTTATTATTTTTTTTTAAATCGATTTAGTCTTAAATAACTGACTCTATATTAATAATACATTATTTAATTTAATGACAGGACCATGTTTAAAGTTGGTTTACCATTAAAAAGTAAATAATATTGAAGTAACATAGGCTAATGAAAAAGATGAGTCGAGAGAGAACAGTCAGTTGACATTCATAAAAGTCAACGCGGCCAAAACCGCGAAGGACGCCTAAATTAGTAATGAATAAAGTTCTATGTAATAAACTTTCTTCCTGGAATACGATTAAAAATTTCCGTGACTTCAATCGTAACTAGTTAACCTTTTTTTTTTTACAAACTAGCAGTATATTTGAACAGGTGTTGAAACTAAACGACTTTCTAGTGCGGCGCTTAATAGTGCTTTTAAAGAAATTTATTTGCAATTTAAAATTTGTTTTACGTGACTTTTACTGAAATTTCTGCCCAGAAATTGTGTAAATTAATGATATCGCACGTTATTTCTATTTAAAATAGAACAAAATAATCCAAATTGATTATTATTTTGTCTCTTTTTATTCTCTGATCATTAATATTAGGGCACGAATATTTTAAGAATGTTTTAGGCTATATGTGATGGCGTTGAAATTGCACCGGAACTAGATCGGTTGTCTACGTAGAAAAATAAAAACAGTACCGAAATCGAATCACAACCGTACCTACGTCGGCAGTCAGATCTGATTAAGTCGCCTAAAAATCGGACCAACGCGACGCCGCGCTGTTATATACTTAGTATTTGATGGATTTTAAATTATCGTCTAGATTCGGTTTGATTTGAATGACATCTCTTTTAAATTTTCTAAACTGTTTTTATCTATGAAAATAAAATAAAAATGTATTTTCTCATACATTATAATATGTAATATACTTGAGATGAGAAACAAATATGTTAGTACATTATTACTTACAAAGATTGATCTAATAGTATTCTAGGCAACATGTGCCATTTTAGTCAATTTTTTTCAGCAGTCTCCAAAAAGAGATTGAGGTGTCATTCCATTCGGAATGGCATCTAGATGATTTTTGAAAAAAAAATGAAGTTTCGCTTGTAAAAATTGCAAAACTTATTAACCAATAACTAAACAAATAAAAAGGGGGTTAGTTTTTAGATAAATATCTCAAAAATTAATTACGATTTTTAAAATTTTAAAAAAGGTTCCAAAAGAGGAGGAAATTTTCTTAAAAAAAGTCTCAGCTCCCGAAACTGTACGAACAATATTTATAATTTTCCCAGAAGGATGAAAATACGACCTGAAACATGAACTCTGGCTTGCGTAAGCGTACTTTGGATACTTTATTTATAAAAAATATAAAATTTAAAAAATAAAAAATATAGGGAGTTAATGGATAGGTATAAATGAGCAATAATCCACCTGAATAAAATTTAAATCGTAATTTTTCAAATAGTTATGCAATAGTTAATTTAAAAACATTGCAAGTGTGATAATTGTTATCAATAATTTTCGGAGACTGCTGAAAAAAGTTGACTAAAATGGCATAATATGTTGCCTGGACTATAGTTTTCGTATTGCATTGTGATTATTTATTGTCAAACGTCAAAACCCTGATGCTATATATAACCCGTAACGATTTTCGGGTCACGTGCTGTCAATCCATACGATTGAATCGAAGGCGTCGTGTCTGTACGATTCAGCCACATCAATTCATCATTATGACATTTTCTATACACAGCCTTAAAGGTTGGATATGTTAAATAAGGCCTGATTAGACTGTTATAATTATGTTGTTACATTTGCAGTAAACTCAAAATCAATATTGCAATGTGCATCCTTCGACTTATTTTATTTATTTATTTTTATATTAAGATAGGCTTGCGTTTGATCACTATTTTACCTGAAGTTAAGAGAAAATGCGGTCTAGTATGGAGCACGCTTACCTAGAAATAACCTATTCACTCGCAACTTAAAGATCCCCAGGTTGTTATTATCCGGAAACACAGATGCTGGTAGAGTTCCATTTTTAGCCGTACTCATTAAGAATGTATTAGTGTACTTATTATAGTACTTAAAATAATATCTGAAATTTAAGCCTCAATTTCTGTCTTTATGAATTTAAACTTTAAGGAAGTTCGCAAAGTTATCAATTAGTCTGGTCTTCCAATTTACTGTATTCAATTAAATTAATGCTACCATTACAGTAATAGATTGTACGTGCAAAAAATATAAACATGAATCAAGCAAGCCGCTGGAAGGACCGAACCGTATCGTGACCAACTTTACTATCTTGAACATTTCCTAAACGCATATCAAAAGGCTACATCTTTTTTTCCATGGCATGAAAAAATAAACTCTGTTAAAAAGATGAAATGGTTCAATTTTGAAAGAACACATTGTATACGATTCTTTTGTGTGTATGAGGGCGTTAACTCGGTCACTAATCCCTTTCAACACGAAACCCAAGTTCCATTTGCTCTTATTACTATTATCGTCAATGCGTCCCGTCACTATTTCTTTGAAGATATGCTGACTAATGGCTTTTAAAAATTATCCTCACACTATTATATGACGCTTATATCACATTATGTTCTGCAAAATTTTCACTTTTCCAAATACGTCTTCTATTTGGTATATTACTCGTGCTTAAAATGATATTTTATATCCGTCTTCGCTGAAAGATAAAAGATTTACGATGTATGAAAGAGGTCAAATTTAGCGCCTGATTTCATATGCAGGTTTCAACCTCTCATAATTTTTCTCGACTTTAAGTTTTTTTTTAACCGAAGATGACAAATATTCTCGAGAAGAATCCTTATATTAAATGAAATCCAATACTAAAGCCAGTTACTGGTCTAGAAAAATATAGTGCGGGTTTATTAGGCATTTATGTATATTATCTTATATCTTTAAACGAGCAATTCTTGTATATAAATATATATAATCTGAATCTCGGAAACGGCTCCAACGATTTTCATGAAATTTAGTATACAGAGGGTTTCGGGGGCGATAAATCGATCTAGCTAGGATTTATTTTTAGAAAAAGTCGTTTTATCCCTTTTTTTATGCAATTAAAAAATATCATTAGAATACGAAGATAAATTTCACGGTAATTGACAAGCTTGTAATAGCTCGGATAGAAATTGGGCGGATTCGAAATAAAAAAAACTCGGGTTCGAATCCAGGTGTCTAAAGACCAATTTTTTTCCTTTTTTTTTCAAGTTTCTTCTTTTGTGAGAAAAACTATTATTAAGAGCTCTTTTTATTTTTTATTTAAATAACCAGTTCCTATTATTTTACTATTATGTCGGTAAGATCGAAAATATTATTTATGTTTCATCAGTATGTAATATATCTAAATATAATTTAACCGAGCAAAGCTCGGTCATCCAGGTACTTATTTACTTATTTGTGACGACCGTTCTGGTGTAGTGGTGCGAGTATTTGACTCGACGCCGCGCGCCGGGGCGGTCGCGGTATCGATTCCCGTTCGGGACAGATATTTGTATTTGTACAAATATTTGTTTCCGGTCTGGGTGTATGTCCTTGTGGGTCTGCCCACCGTCCCTCGGAGAGCACGTAAATCCGTATTGTTACCCATTATAAGGAAATTTTCCGCCAACCCGTAGTAGAGTAGCGTGGTGGATTAAGCTCCAACCCTTCTTCTATATGGAGAAGAGGCATTCGCTCAGCAGTGGGTGGTTTACAGGCAGATACAGTACAGTATATTATTAAAAAAAAAAAAAAACAAATAAATAAATAACATGTGCGTCTTGGGACGCCCGATAGAAGTGATAACTAATCTAAGTTGAACTATTTAATATATTTAAATTAATCATCTATATATCACACTAAACACTGAGTTGAGAGAGGAGGAAGCGTCTGTCCAAAATACGGCTAGCGCTGTGGGTTAGAGTGAGAGAGGAGACGCCTGCCTACCGCTGCCGTATGTGTGGGAGAAAGGGAAGCCAGACAGATTGACGCCATAACGCGTTACGTAAGGAAGCGGTTTACCCTCCGTTAAGAAGTTATTTATTATTATCACTTCAAAAAAAAATCATATTTTTTAAACGTCATCAAGTTAATTTCCGTAATTACTTGCTCCGTTAATGTTCCTGCTCATCATAATATTGTATTAGTAATGTAATAATATATCTTATATCTTGACAGCGGTGTCATTATGACGTATCGATAGTAGCCTCATTTGTCAAATAAGGCCCGAGTGTTTAAGCTTACTTACTTGATGTTGGTGCTGGTATATTATATTGTGATATCTTATTTGTTTTAGATCGTGCTACTGGTCATTTGGTACAACGAAAAAGTGCTGTTTTAAGCAATCACGTGTATTTTTCAACCCTGACACTGGCAGAATTGTCAACCTATTGACAGAAGCCATAAATATAAACATTGAATTGAATTGAAGCTTACTTACAGTTATACGTTCGCATTTTTAGTTTCTGACGGTAATAACGATACTTTCTAACACTACAACTATTTTAAACTGACTATGAGGCTCAGTACGAATAATTATGTAGGAGGGCAGATCATATATGCCCACGTGTTCACTTAAAAAAATTAAATCGTTCTTTTTACTGTCAGTTGAAAAAATAACTGGCCTTCCAACGAATTTTGACACAGGTTCTGTTAAGAACAAGTTATTTTATTAATTTTATTAAATTTTAGTTAAGCTATTAGAATACTTACAAGGAGACGGCAAGGGTGTGGGGTCCTCAAATCAAATGGAGGTTCTGCGTGTAGTTAGCACTCGGTGAGTGTATTCATATACTCAAACCCTAGAGCGCACTACTTAGCCATTGCCGAGAAAAAAATTCCTAAAGTTGCTGGCTGCCTGATACGCTGCAATATCGAATTTCGTAAAAGCATTGCTGTAGAGGTTACTAAGATCACTGTACTTCTTTTTAGAGTTGTTTATCCAAAAAGCTGCACGTGTAAATAGGTGTACAATATGCTTTAAATAGTGTAATTTTCACCTTCCTCAACATCTAACCAACGTGTTGAGTTCTCAGGGCAAAAATCAACTAGCTCATATATATTTGAACAGGGTTGGAGATGTAAATCTGGCTCCATAGTCGATTCAATAAGGATACGACATTTCACCCCAGATTAAATCATATGATACCACATCAAAAGCCTTCGAAAGGTCAAGGAAGCATCCATACACTAGTGTCTTCCGGTCTGTAGTATTTACTAATATATGTTAAATATTTATAAGGAGACACTCGATATGCGTGGATGTAGACGCGAGTTGGAACTAGAGAGTCTCTAAATGGAGTCATTCATAAATAATAGACATATAGAGCACAAGGTCTGTATAGTATTTTATAGTATATTTAAGACACAGTAAGTAAAGCACTCTCCGTAAACAGCCGTGGACGAAACCCAAGCTAGTTATCACGAAGCTCGTCACATCTAATAAACTGTATGTTAAGTAAACTGTCAAAGGCTTTCTCTATTACAGTGACAAGAAAAATAGGTCTGTAGTTACTTTTGTCAATTTTGATTCCCGTGAACTTGTGAGACAAAATTTCAGCTAGGAATAAAAGTTACCAAATCACGAATTTTTTTATCTCTTAAAAACCTAAATTTGTCAATAAGTCATAATAAATTAAAATATGGTTTAAGGTTTATTTTTTTTAATTTATAAAATAAAACAGTTGATTTGATCATGTTAACATAATAACCATTAGCTTAAGAATTGTACCTAATAAGTGACGCTTCTTCTAAACTTAATTGGGTGGAACAATGTCAGTGTCAATATACGAGTTTGTGTGTGTGTGTGTGTTATTCATCCTATTATATTCTACTAATACTATTTGTTGATGAAATTTTTGTCGTACAAAATCCGGGCGGTTACTGAAACCAGCGTTGAATTTTGGAAACCATTTTTATATGTGCAGTTTTGACAAATACCGAGTGACATCCCTTTTTGTATACTATACTATACAGACATTTTTTATACATTACAACGGCCATTGATTCAGACTAACGAATACGTATTATATCAAAGAAAAACACAAAAAGTAAAGAAATACAATAATTTCACTTAAAACTATATTTATAACAATATGTTACGATACACAGAAGTACAACAGCAACCAACCTTTGAGTATCGAACGTAAACGCAGCTAAATCACGCCGTACTACAATCACTACAGACATGTTTCTAGTTTGTGTACAAATATTAAAACTTTTTTTTTTTTGCTAACAACAATTTAAAGCTTAAAGTAGATATTTATTTTATTTTCATTAGTTCAGGTAAACTTGTAGCTTAATAAAATAAATAAATATTTATTATTCAATACATAATATATAATTACAATTATTGCAAATCAGTTTGAAAGACAAAACAATTTTTCACTACTATCAATTACAAAGTATGGGCAATTTAATGCCATATAGCATAACGCCTTTTTAATTTTTTTAAATGAAAATCATTTAATTAATTATCTTTACTTTTAATTAAGCTATAAAAATAACGTTAAAAAACTGATTGACGTCGGATTGTTAATTCGTTTTGTAAAAAAAAAATATATATATATTTGGAGAATAGAAAAATATCCCACAAATTCACGCTCACACACTTAATCGTTTTGTTTTTTAATAACACCATTAAATTGATATAAAACATTGTAATATATTATTTTTAGAAGTATAAACAAAATTCTCACAAAATATACTCATCCATTTAGGTTAATTAGATTCGTCCGTTCCGATAGATAAAGAAAAAAAATATCTCATCTTGACCTTTTACATTTACCGTGACATATCACTATAAAGATAAACAACGGTAATGACTTTTCCATACTTGTTCGTAACTTGTTAGTATAACTCATGAGAAAATACTATCCTATGTTGGGTTATTGATGATTTATCAATAGTTCGTGAGTTATCTCTTAGAAGGAAATATGAAAGAAATTAGTGATGGGGAAAAGTAATATGTTTTCGATTATTTTTGTGTCTTTTATTTAATATATTATGAAGGAAACCGCAAAAAAAAAAAAAATTAGGAAGTATTATCTGTATTAAAGTCTTTATATTAATTTGTTGCAATGAGATAATTTCTTTTAGATAGACCGTTTATTAATTAGTAATTAGACAAAGGTCAAAATACGTAGTTACTCGTAAAATAAGCTTAGTAAGTGTATACGTGTCTATTCATGTAACCAAATAGGTTCAAGTATATCAAGCAAGAACAACCCGTGACAGCAAGTTTAGTGTGAAACATTGTATTGTTATTATTTTCCACATTTTATTTTTCAACTATAAAAAGTTCTGAATATTGGGAATAGCTTGTTATATAATATGTAAAATAAGACTTCTTCAATGAATAATTAAAAAGGGAAAAACTGTGTTGGCTTTTATTCTATAATAATGTTTTTCGACCACAGCTGAAAACATTAGATATTTTTATATAATTTTTGTGGGGATTTCAATATAATAATTTATAAAACCCAACGATTTGTTATTGTATTATTATTATTTTTGCGTTGTGATACATGAAATCATAATTATCTTTCATTATCTAACTTCTAAACGTATAAACCCTCTTGTTTAATACAACTAGCAAAACCATATCTTTAACCGAGAAACCGCAGTAAAGGATCTAATCCGGTAAATGGGCTCATAATGAGGAAAGTGACCTTTATCATAGAATTATATATTAGTACTTTATGAGTATTATCTATCTTGGTAAGGAGAACACAAGCTGTCGCACTTGGAAGGCTTTATAGACCTAATACGACCTAATATCCAGTTTAGCTTGGTTAATTTAAATGTTTACTTACAAATTTCTGTAAAAATAATGTATTATGTGAAATCAGAATTAAAAAAAAAATCTTTGTTTGAAAGCTTAATTATAAAGTTTAAATATCCAAATGCTATCGTAGGCCAAAACCTCTTTTTTATTGGTTATTCCTGCACAAAAAAATCGCGATAATATATACAATATAGGATGCCATTAAGATATGATAATATGCCACGTAATCGTCGTCGTCTTATTTTTAAGCTAAAACCATAATATGTAGGTATATCAAAATACATAGACCTTAAAATTCGAGATCACTTGTTTAGATTTTTAATCCATGAATACCGGTTACGATGTCATAAGATACACTGTTTCACTTAGCCATCTCGGTTTATGTTTACATGACATCATCTTTGCTTTTAATATTTCACTTTATTACCAATAATCGCTTCATATAACTAGGTTATTTTATCAACGATACGGAACAAGGGAGCGAAGCTGTGGGCATCACAAATGAACTGGCCCGTGTGAAAAATAAATCTATAATAAACGACTACCCACGTCGTTATTTTTATCTGGACAAAATACTTAAGCAGTGACTTATGTTCGGTATAAGCGGTTTTTCTGAAAATATTCTTCTGATTTTTCGCACAAAGTACTAAGAAGCAATTTTTTTTAAGGATAAGACTTTTTTATAAATATGTATTAAAACGTAACGTAACGTAATTTTCGTAATAAAGTTGACGATATGCCACATAGTAAATTTTAACAATTTAAGCTACCAATAATATAATTAATATATATAATCTCTACTATTTGAAAAAAAATTATTAAATTAGTTAGAATATCTTATTTAACTGTTTCATTAATTATTTATTATTTATACAATTATTGAGTCTCTACATATATCGAATGAAAACAATCTCTTTTTTTTTTTGGAGAGGTTATTACATATAGTTCTAAATATTCTCTTACATACAAATCTATCCTTTTTCGCGTTTCCTTGATAATACGTACTATTTTGTTTGTAAATCACGACTGGATTAAGTTTATATCCTGCTTAGTTTATTCATTATAGAAGACAAACAGAATTTACGGGGGGTTTATAGTGTGTCCATATGCTTCTAGAAAATCAAATATGAGATAGGCTGAAAGGATTTGCAAAAATATAAAACTACTTTTGTTGGTAAACTAAATTGTACTTAAAATTATTCATGCGAAAGTTGTGCTAACAAAAGCATGTTAATCCTTCACTCCAGTACTACTGAATCGATTGTAATGAAATTTAGTGTGTAGATTTCTTCGCTATCGAATCACCGAAAAAACAGACATGCAAATTTTTTTTTAAACGTCTCACACTCAACGGCCCCCAGTAGGATGTGAATCCTGTGTCGGGGGTCCGGATACACACAATAGACAAGCACAAACACCCAGCCCACGAAAAACATCTGTACGGTCTATACAAATATTTGTCATGTGCGGGGATCGAACCCGCGACCGCTAGCGCATCAACCGTTGCTGTGACCACTGCGCCAACGCGTCGTCAATATAGACTGTTGTATTGAGGACGCGTTGATTTTATTTTAAATAACTTTTAAAATTCCCCCTTGCTTGGAAATTGGAACGTGGAACAAATCATGAGGCACGGTACATATGGTAATAATAATTTGTAACGTGTGTATTGTGACTTTGTAAGTCGTACTGATAAGTAGGTATAAATAATATGCTTCTGACAAATTACGTATTCATAATGTCTTATATATACTGACCACATTCGACTGACCAGACTGACTGACTGATTACATTCGACTGACCCGTTGGCGCAGTTTGCAGTGACCCTGTTTTCTGCTCCAAGGGGTGTGAGTCTGGGTGTAATATATATTTATTTATATGTATATTTATTTAAAAAAAATGTATATCAGTCGGCTGTTACCTAAAACACAGGCATTAAGTTGCCTACCTTAGGAACAGACGAACGTGTGTGTGTGTGTTAAATATATAATATAGGTATATATATATATATATATATATATATAATATTAATATATGTTGCTTCAGAATCCGTATATTAATAGTAGAAGCGCTTTCACTCAGCAGGGGATCACTTACAGGCTTTTACCAAAGACTAATATTTTCATAATAAAACATTTTATTTTATTATTTAGTCGAAGAGAAAATATATTTCAGTAATACCTATTTATAACATAACATTTTTAGGTATACTTTTTTCAAGATGTCTACTTTTCGAACGCTAATCCTAAGTGGTTTCACTTTAGAGGTGTGATTTTATTAAAGACGTAAGCTCTTCATGTTAAGAAAGGATAAGAAAGTCTTAATATAGCTCATCGCCTCCTTGGTTACACCTTTTTACGCGTTTAAAATATATGACACAAAAAATACTTGAAGTAGGTATTGGTTTTTTTATTGCTTTTTCGTTGGTTTTAAAAATAATGTTTTAAGTTGAAAATGCTAGTAAAACTGCTCATTTTTTGAGTTTCACTGCAAAACGATGCAAAACCTATCATAAAATCCGTACCGTCAATACATACCTTTATCACTCAATTCATTTGTCACGGATTATTATTATTTTTATTTTGTTTGTTAGTATTTTTAGAAATAAATGGTATTTATGTTGATGATGGAAATAAATGGAATTTTTGGAACAGTAAGTAATAGGCAAATGCTTATGTTCTTTTTTTTAAATCGGTATTTTAATTACAATTAAAAAGAAATGTAACAAAAAAACTAGTTAAACATTGTAGGAAATTTTATACACATTAAATATGTTTTCCGGCGTTCTAGATTGATTTTAAAAATATTATATAGGAATCGATTGCGAGTTACAATCACATTTAGCCATCTTTAATAGTTAAATCATCTTTATTAGTTTATATTTTACTCAGTCCTCTTGCTTTAGGAGACAGATTTTTTTAACAAAGTATAGAATATAGTTACTTCAGATATTACAGAAGCTTGTTTTAGTAAGTTTGCCATAATTATCACAGCAACTAGCTGCTGAGCTAACTGTCGTGGGTTGTTTTTGAAATATTTCTTTTTAGGACATATTATTTTCATTATGTATAATATTATAATCTGTGATGTTTAATAAAATAAGCGATTATTAATATTTTATGACTAAATTATATTAAAAATTAAATGTATATACATACCCAAATGTCCGAACAGGTACAGAAGCACCGGAAGCCACATCACTGCCAATTCTTCACATCATTACCCATTTGATTTGTATGTTCTTGTTAAACACAATAGGTCCAGAGTTTTATTCACTTTGTTATATAAAATTAGAAAACATTATCACTTTTAGATTAAATTGTATTTACTTATGTCCAATATGGTCTAAATTGTTTAGTTATATTCTTCGTTTTTAATCGTCTTGTGAACTTCATTCACATTTCTTTGTTGATCTAGACTTAGGAAAATAACAACTTTAATAAAAATCATATGGATTATTTTAAAATATACCCTAACAATTATTACATCTTAGAAATTTAAATACTTATAATATAATTACGTGTAAGAAAATATTTTTCTACAAAATACTGAAGTAATTTAATAAGACCGTATATAATTACAATACACTTGACACGAAAAGTGTATTCGTTTATTAACTACATCCTAATTTATGATTAAAATTTAAAATTTCTTTAGGTCCTAATATAACTATTTAGGACTAATTATTTATCAACGGTACGATTATACATATATATTTGTCACCGGGTAAAAATGATAGCCTACGTCGGTTTAATAATGTATTAAATTAATTTTAAAATTATAAAAACCAAATAAAGTATTTAACTGTTATGAAAATAAATGTCCAAGAATTATATAATTTCATCATTTTTTTCTTTTAATAATTTCAAACACTAATCACATTGAAGATAGACAAATAGACGTTTCAATTGATAATGTACTTGAAAGATGTGCGTACATGTACTTCTATATAATTATTTTTTATATTTTTGTATACTATGATTTTTAACACTAAAAACATGTCAAGAAAACAATTTTTTGTATTTTATATTTAAAAGAAATTCTCATACTCATATGCAATGGTTAAATCGATTTGAAATTTTGCACAATTATAAATAATTACAAAACAAATAATTCTGCCAATTTCAGCTCCACATAAATGTTATCATTAAACAACGAATAATTGATATTCACTAACGGTATCAATTAAGTGAAAAGACAAATGTTTGCCATTACAACGCATTACAAAGATAAATAGCCTTTTTGTACATCTAAGAGAAGTTCTACAGGTATATAATATATATATCTTGGATTGCTAAAATATAAAAAAAGCTTAATAATTTAATTTTCAGTAATACTAAGAGTACCTGAAGGGAATATTTCCTGAGAAAACTACAATTTTTAAAATATCCTGCTTGCTCATTTTGTCTTTTATAATATATATATATATATATATATATATATATATATATTATTACTATAGATCATATTCGTTAGTTAATCTTACATTTAATATTTGATCATATAAAACATTTATCATTTCATACAACATTCCATGAGGGTTTTGTAACACTAACAGGGATAACCTAACCTAACTGATAGACAAAAGACGAAAATAAACGAAATTATACGTTATGATACATATAATCAAAATACGATGTAAAAAAACGCGAAAATGTGGATTAAATAAATACTATGACTACTTGATATTTTCGAGTTGCATTGACGCGTTCGTTGCTCACTCTGGAAAAAATATTTTTTAATCATAGCAATTATGGTGGAGAGTTCATCATAAAAGAATTTAAAAAAAAAACCTTAGATTTTGTATCTAACAAATCATTTATGGTCTCAAAGTCAAAGATTTTTCCGTAAACAACGACAACTTCACAACTATTTCCTTCATAAGAAAGTGCTCGCTATAAAGTGAAGTGAAAAATAGCCTACTCATTGTTGTCTTCTTCAACTTTTCGTCCAGCCCATTTTAACCATTTTAGCAAGAAAATAATACAATCTGTATACTGGTAACTAATAAACGACACTGTGAATAAGTAAAATGTAGGCGTATTTGCATTACCATAAAAAACTAATAGCGTTTAGCCACAAATCAAACGATTTTCGGAAGCGACAAAATATGGAGTGAATAATGAAGAACAAAACTGATTTCATTACGAGTATATCCATCAACTCAACATTGCATTCTTGGTATATTATTGGTTGTTAGAATAATAATGAAGTGTAATTCTTTAGAAATAAGTGAAGCAAAAACTGACAAATTAATGTATAAGTAAATATATATATTACATAAAGTATAGTAAGATAATGTAGTAGATGTAATGTAAAAGATTAACTTAAGAAATTTAAACTTTTCTTTAAGCATGACATCTTTTAAGAAATGAACGCTTTATTTCAGGTTGAAAATTAAGTTTAAGATATGCTTATAAAATATTCCTACAAAGGAAGATTATCTATCGAAATTTTTTTTGTCTATTTCCTACGTTTTAAAAATTTAGAATTTTTTTCTTAAAGGGCTGGTGCATAACAGATCATAAAATGCTTATAAATGAATAAATAAAATAAATACTCCTCTATTCAAGATCCCATAGTTCCTCATACGAAGCAAACTAGTGTAAATATTTATGCGAGGGTCTATTCGACCGCTGTTCTTCAAGAGACAATTGCTCTTTTCTACGAAATAGGCTATTTGAACGAATTTTATACGCCGTTGAAACTTTTACTACGTTCTAACATAATAAATAAGTTACCTAAAGTGTGTTTAAATAAGAATAAACTTACGTTAAAGGTTATCTTCACGTGTATATAATAGTCATATAATTAATTATTATTATGTAATATATTTAGAATTACTACGAGTACTATTTTTTGACTCTTCGACATTAAATTTCACTACTTACTGCTCCGCTCCTATAAGTTCATTATTTATGGTTACAGCCTATAACATTCGTCCTTCTATATAATATGTCCTACAAGTTTATCATTAAAAAAAACTTTTTAATTTAACGCACTCAAACAAGGTCTACTACAAAATGTTTAGTTTTATTGTATTATTAAGTATATCTGTAATAAATAATAATATACTAAACTGTTTGCTTAAGGAACAAAAATACACGATTTATTCTGTTCTCAAGACTTCGTTTATCCAGGTTCTTAGTTACTTAGATCTTATACCGGTGGTTATGATGTCTCTAATATCTGAACTAACCAATCAAGTACATTGAAATATAGACAAATGGACAATCTTTAAAATATCAACATTCTGACAAAAAAAAACATCAGTCGGACTTCGCATTATATATGTAATTACAACTTCATACGTATTTTGAGTTTTATTCTCTCTACCTAATATATAAGGTAGAATAAAAAGTAAGCTATTATGTATAGTAACCATCTATTGAACAGCCCAAATGGTGAAATTGGGCCCATTAAAAATTGTCCAATTTGGTCACGAAATGGTCATAGATGGTCAGTAATTTTTAGTAATTGGTCAATACCTTGACAATAATTTCAGAGGGTTAAAAATTCCAAGGAAATTGATAAAATTTTGGCGCCAAAAATTAATCCGACAAATTGGTTCTATAATCATTTCAATGCATCTCAAAATTGTCACAATTGGTCAATTGATTTTAATAATTGATTAACGTCTTTGATATCAAAATTTAAAAAAATAAACTGATTTTTTTATTGAGCGGTCCAATATATATATATATATATGTGTGTGTGTGTGTGTGTGTGTGTGTGTGTGTGTGTGCAGGCTCGAATACCATTTCAAAAATCACTGTTTTAGATCCTCGAATGTTGACAAATTGATACAAGTATAAGCACAAGTAATTTGTATCCGTTCGCTACTTTCTAAGAATATTCATTAGGTTTCTAAACGATGTTGGCTTTTTGGGATCGAATAATTACTGGCATGTTGTGAATTACTACATGCAAAAATAAACGGAGCCTAGGAAGTCCTATTCACGCACCAATAATTTGGTGAGTTATCGGCCGAATTATTCGTCTGAATATCTAAGCGTTAGATTAAATAAGACTCAAAGGCTCCGTCTTATTTAAAAGATAAATTTGAATTCATTGGAGATCATTCCTTACTTAGATCTTCAAGGAGACTAATGTTAAAATTGCCTGTTCATAAAACTAAATTTTTTAGTCAGTCTTTCACCATTCAGGCAATTAAGCTATGGAATGGTCTACCATTGTATGTTAAAGAAGCCAAATCACTCCCAACGTTTAAAAAATTAGTTAAGATGCATTACCTTAATGCTGGGCACGATTCAAATTAAATTTATTTATTTGTATATTTTTATAATTTTAATATCATGTTTCTCTTTAATTTTTATGGCGTAATTGACTACAAATGCTATGAGATACTGCTGGTATATTTATTAGTTTATTGTTTTATATGATATTATTATATTATATTATATTATATTATATTATATTATATTATATTATATTATATTATATTATATTATATTATATTATATTATATTATATTATATTATATTATTATTATATTATATTAGTGTGTAATATGTATTGCTTGTAAGTATTAATATGTAGATATGTGTATGTAAGCTTATTGTAATATAACTGCACCACCTATCCGATCTCTCAAATAAATACTCATTTCTATCTCGGGTTGTCTGGAAGAAATGGCTAATTAGCCATAAGACCGCCTCTTGTACTACACAATTTGTAATTATTGTAAGTAATCTGTATTACTATATTACATTTGTATGTTGTGGTGTACAATAAAGCATAAATAAATAAAATAAATAAATACATATACGTTTCTTTGTGCCTTTTAACCTTTAAATCGAGATCAATATGTCCAGTTGCCATGACAAAAATCTTAAATTCATTAATAAATTCGAGTTGAAAGGTGAAAGTAAATAATTGTACAAAAAATTAAAAAAATGTCGTTCGAGTGTTTATTGTTGGATGTCGACCACATAAAAATACCAATTATCAATAATTCTTGTTGTTTAGTGAAAGTAAGGTGAATAAGGGGAAAATTTTTGAAGTTCCTGCAAAAACCGATACGGTAGTAACATCGTGGCGATTTTTAAAGCTGAATAATTTTTCATTATTAACGATATCTTTAATTCCTTGGATGCGGTAAGCAATTGAGCCTAATGCATCGACTTTCTGAAATAGATGTTAGATGAGATGTTAATACCTAAAAGCTCAATGTTATGACTAATCGGAATAAATACACTTTGGGAACTAAAAACAAAGGAGAATAGTTTAACTTAACAAAGTTAGCGTCGCTCAACTCAGACGCTGTAAGAGTATGACTTAGCCTATAAAACTAAAACGAACTGAGAAATAAAATAAAAATAAAAAAACTACAATTTGATTTATTGTTACGTAGTAAACATTTTATTGGAAAGACTTTTAATGTTGTTTTTATTGCTTTTTGCTGGATTTAAATATAAATAATTACCATATATTATATTATATAACTGGTTGATGATTTGAAAAGATAACTTAAAAAATAATTTTGATTATTTACAATTTACGATAACTTTAATTTATTTTTAGAAAAAAATATGATAGTATTATATCATATAATAAAGAAAATTAATTCTCTAAAATTGTACAATAGCTAGAAAGTTAAGAAAGATTTATTATTAATTGGCTACGATTAGTTAACAAACTAAGTAGCAGCTTAGTGTCTAATATTCGGTAAATTTTCTAATTTGTCGCAAATATGGAAGCGTGAATATATATTGCTTACAAAATTAAATGGCACAGTCGGTATACAATTTATACGTAGAGTAAATATATCTTAAATATCAATATTTAAAGTGGAGTTCGGATAGGGTGGTTTAAATACGAAAATCTGTTGAGAAGGGTCGCTAGTGTCAATAACTTTGTAAATCTAACCCTCTGCAGTGTTATATTGTGCTTGGATTTTTTATTTAGTACTGTGTTTTCATTGCATAGAATTCGTAGACAAACGGGTGCTAGTCAAAATCCGGACTATCATAACTAAAAAATAAATTAAAAAATTGCTGAATTCGTTCAATGTTAATCTCCTGCTCGGTTTTAAGTGATTTGTCAACAAAACTGGAATGTCTTAGTACAAGTTCTAAACGAGAACTTTCTAACGAGTGTATCCAATTCATTGTGAAGCAACGTGGCGGATTACGCTCTTATCCCTCTTCTTAATAGAAGACGAGGCCTTTGCTTAGTAATGGTATATTCACAAGCTGATACAGTACAGAACTCTGTTGTATTGTATGAGTAATATCAGTCAACAAAAAAATACTATTCTAATAGATGGTGCTAATGGCGTTTTTCAAATTGCCTTTACTTAGTACCTTCAACCACTTACCCAACTAGATATATAATAAAGTCAAACTTATGTGTGGATGACGTCGATTGAGTATTTAAGTAATTTAGTAATAATACGAAGCAAAAAATATATCTTGTACAACTCTTCGTCTATAAGCAACGAGACACAATCGCTTTCTTTAAAACAAAATTAGGTGAAAATGTAAGAATATGAAGGTAAATAGTTTTTCCAACGATGAGAAACTTCACGTAAATTCTTTGAAATTTATACGCCCTCAGTTGACTATAGAATACGCAAAAGGGACCGAGCCGATATAAATTCGCAGCGATTTAAGAAAAAACTTATTTCGTCGAGACGTTTCACGAAGCGCCTGTAAAGATATGAATAGTGTTATTGACCGTGATTCAAACATGATGAATACTCGCTGCGTCGTAATTCCTTTGATTAACGGTGTCACTTTGAGTCCTCACCTATTTGTTGATTCAACGAAATAAGTAGTCCTTTGCAATCGGCTTTAATACTTCAGATTATACTCGTACTTAAAAACATTTCCAATCTCATAAAAATACTAAATTGAAAAAGTCACTTTAGGCTTATGTCTGTTGAGAGGTTTTCTTGAGAGCTTAGAGAATTTCTTTTAAATGTATGACAAAACAATGTCTGGAGTTACGAATCTTTCTCGAGATCCTAATCTTAATACGTGTAAAACTGTGGAAAGAACTTTTTTAATATATTTTTCCTGTCTTGTTGTATAAAAGTAAACAATGTTTGTCATATTTCACAACAAATATTCATTCTGTAGGCGCATATGACGATTATGATTTATGTTTCAATTTACAAACGTACTTTTACAATTTTTAGTTTTGCTATGAATGATGTATCTTTTAGCGAAATAAAACAATTCATAACAGTAAACAAGTAGTTCGTTTGTAGTTGTATTTTACGCTTTGTAAACTATTTGAATACAAAAGTAATAATAAATTATTACTCTGTAGTCAACGATGAAAATATTTTTACATTGTCTTTGAGTATTTAAAAAGTCGTCTTAAATAAAAACTTCGCGTCAGATATTTTTCCAACTCCGTTCAATTTTTAACGTTTCATTGTATGAATTCTCTTTTCCTTCACATTTGCAATTCAATGCTTTCTCACTTCTATGAATTGATGAATAAAGAAATATCTCCGGGTAATAAATCGAATAAAACTGCATTCGCTTCGAGAGGAAGCTAATCTAAATAAATGTGAAAATCACTGACTCATCACGTTCTCATGAAACTACATCTCGAAACTTAAATTTTACCTGAATTTTAGATCTTATTTCATCGTAATTTTACCTTTTTTGAATTTGAACGATAATACCAAAGACGACTTGTGAAATTGCAGACGATTATCAATGAAAATTTTCCAATAGATCATGAAATTTTTTTGAAACGATATTTTTGTAATGTAAACACAAATGTAAAATAGTAAATTCATGACTAAGAATTTGTTGATAAAATGTTTTTTTTTTTTTTATAGACCGTATACTTCCCTACATTTAATACACAGTACAAATCTTCTTTATGTAACATAGATAAATACATAGTAAGGGCTTAAGAAAAAAATCATATCGAGAGAGGGTTGAATAGGGGACGATAGGTTGTAAAGAATGTGATAGTTTACTTACAGTTTCATATTCGCCATTGTTAGGAATCGCCAATGGAATTATTACTAACTTTTAACTTTTTGTTAAACGTGTAATAATCATAATAGTTTAATAATAAAAAGCTTAAAAAAATTAAAATCCATACTTATAATAAAATTGTAAAAGGTCCAATTCTGTACATTGCAGATCTTCTGCAATTTTTTGGACGACTCTCTATATACGTATATCTCTATATCGATACAAAAAACTATTTTTTGTCTGTCTGTCTGTCTGTATCTTTACCCTGCATCACACCAAAACTCCAAATAATCGAAACCCAGAATTTACAGAAACCTTTGAATGTATGACTCTCTCAAGCTGGCTTACATGCTTTATCTTATGGAGTTTATAAAAGCGATATCAATCGCGAACGAAGTCGGAGGTACAGCTAGTCCGTGATATTGTTTTGATAATATTACAACAAATTTTAAAAATATATTATTTACATCTAAATATTCGTGCAAAAAGATAAATAAAACATTAATATGATTAGAAATCACAGAAACATTGATCGCATCATTTCGATCCCTCACGCTTGGTTACATATGTCTGGATATAGCCAATCATGCGGAACAAGCTCCGTGGATACCGCGTGAGCTATTGGCGTTTACAGAACAACAAGCTTAGTATCGGCTTACTGGATTTTGTGATGATTTCTGAGTTTTGAAAAGTTTTGTATTAAATGGTTTCCTTTTTATTTCCCGTAATGTCGTATACTAAAATGTTATTGTCGATTGTTAAAAATAAATAGGTAACGTCCGTAGTATCAAGTCAGCTAGTTCAAACTATCAACTATATACCCACCTTTTTTCAACCAAGTTGACTATCAACTTCTGACAAGTCTTTTAGCACAAATATAATTTTTTTATCGGATTGGTAGACCTTCATGCGTCCTTACAAACCCTTCACTACATATACTAAGAGTAACAGTATATTTTAATTTAACATTATTGTGAATTAATTATCTCAAAATATTTAAGGTCTATAATGACATAGATCAGCGTGAAGTTATCAGATTTTTACAAAAACTATTATTTTTAAAAGTTAAACATGTAACATACGTCATACACGATTACTCGCGAGAAATCCGGTGAGTTATAAATTATATAATTTTTTGTATATCCTTATTTCAAGTAATTCAAGTAAATAAGGAATTGTTGAGGTCGATATAATTTTACAAAGATGCACAAGCTTCAAATTACTTTACTAAAGGCGTTTTGCAAGCGCCAATAAAAAAGCCTGAATGCCATTGAGCTCGGCTTAGAGGTGATAAATATTCGCGCAGGCTCGCAATTCTTTTGATCAGCCGTGTCGCCTTTACAGCTTATTCGTAACCTGATTGTGCAAACTGGAAAAAGAAGTCTTTGGTGTATTTTTAAGAAGAACCCTAGATTTTCTGTAGATATAAGAAATAAATGAAAGACCTGTTTTCTTTACTCGAATTTGCAAATAAATATTGAAATCTTTAGATCTTACGAACGCAAATCTATGATAAAATTGCAAAATAAAACCACAAGAGTTTGTTCAATCGTTTGTTTCTTCATTTGAATACCCTAATTTCGAGATCTGAAGGATTTTATTTAAAAAATATATATTTGAAGATGTTTACAAGCTATATATATAGCATCATACTACTTACTATAAATACGAGTAGAACAGGAATGGTGATAAAAAAGTCAAGTAATCTGAGAAATTTCTAGATTTAACGACGGTGATACGTTATAGGAAGTTTCATCTATTTTAATCCAAATATTTTAAATAAGAGATATTTGTTTGTTTACAGAAAGAACAGTAATTAAAGTAAGACTATACAATCATGCCGACACTCAATCTGAATGACATTAAAAAAGAATGAAGAAATTTTTTTTCCAGATTGCATTATTTTTTTGTTACTCTAATAAATATATATGTGTACTGAAAATGTAAATAAATATTTATTTTTAGTTTATTCATTTGCAAAGTTAACGTTAGGATCAAACTAATATAAGACTAGCATAAGTACTTCATATACGATATATACAATAAAAATGACATTTAATTTTCCTATTTGCTGTAGAATAAATATAAAAACTATACTGTGTTAAATAAAAGCTTCGCTTCGTAACTTAAATTTTTGCATAGAAATTTCTTTTAGATCTCATTCGACGGATAATAGATTTGGTGAATTTCCTTCGTGTTTCGTACAAAGATAGACGTTTCAAAGGGAACCCACGAAAGCGAAGCCTCTTATCTGATATTTCGTAGTATTATTTTCTTTTATTGTCACGCAAGTTCATTGACCGTTAACGAAATTAATTTAAAAAAAATGTGAAACGTCAACACAATTATCTTTGCTTATGAGATTAAGCGCAAGTATTACGCAATTAGTATTACGTAAGTTGTAGGTAAAATAATTTAAAAATATATATGTTAAAATATATTATTCTAAATTATTAACATTTAATTTAGGATGTTTTTGTTTTAAATGTAAATACTGTCGATTATCTTAGTGAATACTCAAAATTGGAACCGGTAAATTAAACTATGTGTTGCTCTGAAAAAATAAAATTTTGTTTTACATTTTTTCTTTAAATAAATTTTTATACAAACAATAAAATATAAAAACCTAACTGCAAAAACAAAGAAAACACATTTAAAGTTATTTAACCGATTCCTTTATATTAAATTAAAATAAAATATTTCTTTTATAATTGACTACAATCAAGTGACAAAATATTTTCATAAATAATACATGGCACTACTGTTTTAAAAACGGTACATCATAGTTTTTATAAAAACTCAAAGGAATCTTCCTTTACATGTATTTCCTATATCACTTTTCTTTCATAACAAAAGACTCCTTTTCATTACAGTGAGACGTTTACAGGCTCTTAAAGTACTTCCGTTTATCTAATAGGGTTGTAATAAAAAGTCTGGAGTAGTATGGTTCCTTGTATTTAAATTAACCGGTTTTTTTTTATCAAAGCTGTACAACGAATTATTTTTTTTGAATTTGCTGTAAATATTTTACAATGTTAATTCATTTATGTGTGTAATAAAGTATTAAATAAATAAATAAATTATTTTTTATATTTGTCTGTTTTGTCCTTGATTAGTAATTTAGCTGTGACATATGGACACACGAGTGATTCTATAATCACCATATATTTGTAATTGAAATTTAGGTACAACAATATAAGAAAATATAGCTAATAAAGAAAAATATACATATACGTAGAAAATAGCAACAACGTTATTTAAAATAAGGTTTAAACGTTTATCGTGCACAAAATGCTAGCAGTTGGAAAATTTTGTATCTATATATTTTCTTAATATCTCAGTAATAAAAGCCAATGTATTCTTGTGTTGAAATTCCATTACAAAATTAACCAACATCTCTTGACCTATTTGCTCAATTACGAGTCAAGTGCGGAAGTTTCGTTTAGTGAAAAGGAACAGTGTGGAAAAGCCTTAGACTGAAAAATAGGGCGCCATGTTAGTGACGCTTGGCAATACGTGTGACATCGTTTTAACTGCCAAAATTTACTTTTTTTCTTTTAAATTCATAAGTTTAAAACTTGACAACCTCTAAAATATTAATCGATATTTTGTATAAGAAATATCTTAAGAATGTTTACGTAATTAACATTAAGTTAAATTTTATTACGGTGTATTTTAATTTAAAGACAAAAGAATGTCATACATAGTATATTTGAAAAAAACATTTTTTTTTTTTTGGTATATCTAAACTTATTGCTTAAAAGTAGTTGTACGATTTGTAATTATAGCGTCTATCGCAGGGATATAGTAGTATATAATATATAATTTAAGACAGTCTAGTGGCTATAACACGTAATACACACAGACCATCTCACATTAATTACATCCGGTTTTACGCTACTGAGTTTTCAAGTGCTAAATTTGTGTTTTAAAATAAATTATTTTTTGGCAATTATGGAAATATGTAAACACACACCCGGTCGTCTGATCATAAGGTGAACAACTCAATGCTTATACTATATATACACATAATACTATATACACAATCATATAAATATATAAATAACATAATATAATATTTGTGGATTAATTCTAAAAAGCAAAATTTACAATATGAGTGATCAATATACTACAGTACATGATTACAATGATTACAATCAAAGAGCAATTAATTCGTCAAAATTAAAATCAATATTTGTCCTTATTCACGTAGGCTTCAAAAGCATTTGTGAATTGTCTTAATTTAATTATATAATAATAATTTATAGATCAATGACTTTAAATTGTATTTACCCGCGTTAAAACATTTTAATTTAAATATATCGTAAAACTCATTTAAAGTAATTTAAAACAAGGAAAAAACTGTTATTTTTTGTTTATTGTCTATTAATTTAGAAATCAAATTTACTTACGTTTATAACACAGTAATACCTTAAAGGAAGTAAAAAAATCATCTTCTTCGTTTCCCCGGCAATACGCTCCGTTACCTAATGAAAACGAGGCTCTTTATGGAAGCAATAACATAATAATAAAATGAATAAAAGATAATACACCCTTGTCCCTCTAACCAAAAATTTCACCCACAAAGTAACTCTTAAAACCTCAACCCGTAGAAGAAAATGAGTAAGCTATTTAACGATCACTGTGAAAATTGGTAAAAATGTCTGTAGCAAAAAAAAAATCTGGCGCTATATTCAGCTGTCAAATATTGTCCTGAAAAGTGTACATAGTACTTACATTATTTTACTCTTAAAGGTTTTTATAGTAAAATGATCTGTGAGAAATTATCCTTAGTTTGGCTACCCTAAACAGTAAAGACAGTTCCGGTGAAGTGGTTAATAAAGAATCCATTATTATTTTGGCTCTTCCCACCGAGCCTTGGACTAGATAACACCTCAAGTTTTCGATTCTTGTTGCTGTTATAAATGCTTGAAAATGAAAATACCGGCAAACCCACAGTGGTTCAGCGTGGTGGATTAAGCTCCAACTTTGTAATCCATAAAAGAAGAAGCCTTTTCCCAGTAGTAGCACATTTATGGGTTTTTATTTATTTAATTTGTGGCTTTTTGATATTTCATTTATTTAGATCATTATAAATCAATATAATAATAGCCTTTATTTAAACAATCTTACATATTTTTTAACAAATACTTTTTATAGTTAAGTCAATAGTTGACACCGATATTCTAACATTTTCTTGCTTTTTAGCGTAGGCCTTCCCTAGAACTTGCCACAGTGTTCGATTATGTGCTTTTTGTCTACAAACAGGTCCTGCTATAATTTTAAAATCGTCTTCCCACCTTCGACATTGTCTCCCTTTCCTTCTTTTATACTGTCTTGGACACCACTCTGTTATATCTCTCGACCATTTTTCTTTTTTGTTTCTACCTATTATATGACCTGCCCATCTCCATTTTAATTTCTTTATAGTTTCAGTAATATCAGTGAGTTTAATTTTAAAATCGTCTTCCCAATTTCGACATTGTCTCCCTTTCCTTCTTTTATACTGTCTTGGACACCACTCTATTATATCTCTCGACCATTTTTCTTTTTTGTTTCTACCTATTATATGACCTGCCCATCTCCATTTTAATTTCTTTATAGTTTCAGTAATATCAGTCAGTTTAATTTTAAAATCGTCTTCCCAATTTCGACATTGTCTCCCTTTCCTTCTTTTATACTGTCTTGGACACCACTCTATTATATCTCTCGACCATTTTTCTTTTTTGTTTCTACCTATTATATGACCTGCCCATCTCCATTTTAATTTCTTTATAGTTTCAGTAATATCAGTCAGTTTAGTTTGATTTATTGTAGTGTCGAATCTTATTTTGTCTATTGTTTTGATGTTGAGCTTGCTTATTACCATGTTGTGCTAGCAAACTTCTAATTGACGTATATTGTAATTAGACTCCTTGTTTGGTATCCGCGTACGGATAACAGATAAAATACATTAATATATTTTCTTTTTAGCGATCAAATTGTTACGTGAAAATTTTTCATAATTTCTTTGAGAGACCAGTATCGTTTCCATGCTAAGTTTAGTTTGTTGTTTATGTCTTTTTTTGTAAGTTATTTTGCAGATATGATTTGTTCGATGTATGTATACCCACTCTTCCACATATTCTATTTCAATATCGTTAATGGTTATTGGAATATTTTCGCGGTTTATCATTAACTTAGTTTCTGTATTATTTATTGATAGACCCACTTTGTCGTTTTCGTATATTAGCTGTTCTAGTATAATGTGCAAATATTAAGTCGTCAGCAAATCTTAGATAATTTAACTGTAATCTGTTAATGTTTAGACTGTAATTTTTCCAATAGAGACGCTTAAATACTTCTCTTTCTGTTCTTATTTTAGCTTTTATGTCATTGTTTACTTGTCCAAATGTGTATATCATGGTAAAAATGGTCTAGCCATATCATATTTAATTTTAAGTAAAATTCATGTTTTTAAGCGATGCCAGAAACATGTAAAAAACAAAAAAAAAAAACATAACTTAAACATGCAGTGGATACCATATCATGTAGGTTTGTTAGGTAATGTAAAGGCTGACAAGTTAGCCAAGGAAGCTACACAGTTAAATATACAAAATCAAAACTTATTGCCTAGCGCTTCAGAAATTTTGTGTAAATATAGAAAGACCAAAATTCTAACAGCAAATATGCCAACTGGCAAATACGATTTTGTTTAAAACTTTTACGAAATGATTAAATAAATTTCTTACACAAAATAATCTAAAAGCATTTGTAAGAGATTGTCTATATACGTTTACGTTTGCAATTAGAATGATTCAAAATTATGAACATACAAGCACATATAAAGACTTCCAGGCACATATCGCCTCTAAAAGAGATTTAACAAAAAGAAGATTTCACTTACAGTTAAACAAACAAAAATGTATTTCCATCCCGTGTAAAATCAAAAGAGCTCGTACATTTCAAAGTTTTATTTGTAATAACGGCACCTTGTGATGATGGTACGGACGTAGAAAAATTTCAACGTTTCGGAAAAGCGTTTGTGCAATCAGACTGGATTGTGCCGGAAATCTAAGCTGAGCCGCGCTAAGTAACGAAGGTAGGGGGAAACATTTCGCCGTAAAATCCTATTATCGGTTTTAAGTTTTCTCCGACTTCAAATATTTACCTTACTACGCTTTGCACTTGGCCTAATCCTTTGAGTCTAGTGAAATAACTTGCAGTGTGCGAATAGTTTTTTTTAAGTTTTTTTTTTTTTGTGTTTACTGCACACTGTTTCCAATCATTATAAATTTGAAAAAAAAAACTGTTTAGACTACGCATTTTAATAAAAGTATTTTTCGCTGCAACAAAAAATAGTAATCACTTAATGATTGAGAAATCTTATCAATGTCACACAAGAGATAGAACGACGAGATAATAAAATTAATGGTACGGTGCGTCGACTTTACTTGAGTACATTATAACACTTTTACCTTAATTGTTATAAATTATTATTAAGGTAGCTAGATGAAATAAAAAAAATGCAGATATTAATTGGATAGAGATAGCTAGTAACAGAAAAGTACAGTATAAAGTGGAAGAAGGCAACATTTATTCAGAGGATCTTGCAATAATAATAATAATAATTTAAATGTATTACGCATTTTTGAGATCATAGGTTGGAGTAGTAGTCGCAACACCGGTTGTTACGCTAGCAGGCGCGGGTTCGATCCGCGCATGTGATAAATATTTGTATAAGCCATAAAGATGTTTGTCATGGTCTGATTATTTCTTTTAGTATAGTTTTTCTTGGATTCCTAACACAGAATTTGCATCCTGTTGAAGCATAGTTGAGTGTAAAGAGTTTCTTTTTTAATTAAAACACCAGTTTATTTCGATTATATATTATGTATGATATAACAACATATTATAAACCAAAGTCCTCCGCCGCGTCTGTCTGTCTGTCTGTCTGTCTGTTCGCGATAAACTCAAAAACTACTGCACAGATTTTCATGCGGCTTGCACCAATAGATAGACTGATTTATAAGGAAGGTTAAGGTACATACACATGCCCTGGGTGCAGCCGGGGAAGGCCGCTAGTATGTCATATATATGACGACGCATTGGCGCAGTGCTCACAGAAACTGGCTGATGCGCTAGCGATCACGGGTTTGATTCCGGAATATGACTTATATTTTTTATTTATTTATGAAACCAGTCAATTGCTGATGGAGAAATGTTAAGAGAACGGAACAAACTCAATAAGATGTCAAAATCAACCATGTTAAAGCCAGAATGGTGAGTTGTCTGTTGTCCATACCTAAGCGAATATCATCGGTAACTTTTATCAAAGCAGTAGCCGTACTATAACCACTACGAAAGCCGGATTGCAAGGGGTTAAGAAGATTATTCTCATTTAAGAAAAGGTCTAATTGTTGATATATTAATTATATATAATATTTTTATGAGCCATACAGATGTTTGTCGCAATCTGGGCATTTGTGCATGACAATTGTGCGTTTCCAGACCACCGACACAGGATTCACATCCTACTGACGTATATTTATTTATTTATTTATATTATTTATGATATTTAATATGTAGACGACTCGCATCGTTTCATTCGTTACATGTTTACTCATTAGTATATTTTCAGTATTAGCCAACATTAGCAACTATAATAGTCTACGAAAACCATACGAAAATCCGCAATATGGATTGGAAAAATAAATCGGAGGCTACGAAGATAGAATTGACCCAATTTTATAATATTAATCGATTAATATTATTTTAGTGTTATTAAGATTTTATTATAGTTTTATGTGATTCTTTACTCATGTTTATTTTTATCTCTTTGCATATACCTAATACGAGTATATATCGTACAACAACAAACAATATTATACGAATATTGTTTAATAAATTTATAATAACGATGTGTATAAAAGTAGAAAAAATGTAAAATGTTAATTGCATCTCCACCGCAAAATAATGTTTACTTTTTAAAACAAATGGAAAATCCATTATATTATAAAATTATAAGAACACAACCAACACAATTACATATAAGCCATCACGTCACAAATGTTTTGTAAAGTACTCTATGATTAAAATCTTTTGTGATACAAAGTATTGGAGCTTAATTCACCATACTGCTCCACTAACAATGTAAATGTCAAAGTTTTTTTCCGGAACACGCATTTTTAATTACGATGCTTTACAACACTGCCGAAAACAATATGATAACGTGAAGAATTGAAAATTCGGCAGTGTTAGCCCAGATTTGAAACTTTAATCGCCTTGTTCGATTCACATGTTTTAATAACTATCTTGACTCGTTACGCCAGTATTCGCTTAATGAAACTCAATCCATTTGATATAACATCTCTATTTTATAAAACTCTCGCTCTTTGACCTATTCCGTTCATTAAAATATAAAACAAAGACTCTTTTACTCCAGATAGAAGTCCAAAGCCCTACAAGACAGCTGCTAATTACACCGACAGTGCCACGTAATTAAAAGAACTGAAACTTTTCGGTTCATTTTTTAATTATTGTCGAATCTCCTTTCTTCTTTGCTACGTTAATAATATGATTTGAATCACATTTACATCGACTATTACTTTTTATATTTAATTTATTTAAATGAAATTGTTAATTATTTTTACAGGTAAATAATAAACTTCAACAAGATTGTAATTTTATTATATTTATTTTATATTTCAGGTAGACATAACTTTACGTTTAATTGTGAATTTTTTAGTTCGTAATATGTAAAAAAAAATTCTCTAGTTTTAATTTCTAATACAATATGAACAAAAAATATACTACCGTGATTTTGAATTGCTTATTTCTGAGGCTCGTGTGAATAAAAATCTAACAATGATCTGATTCAGGTATTTAGCTTGTCAGGTTTGTTCATATTTTGTAATATAGTGGCTATAGGAAAACAATACATAAAATAGAAAATGTTCCCGTGTCGTTGACAAATAATAAGAATAATAATATACATAAGGTATTTGTAATAAATAAATATGTGTACTTATAATAAGACCGATAGCAAGACGATTTCTGTACATCGAAGATGTCTTTAAAATGTTCTTAGGTCACTCTATAATCAATACTAAAGTCAAAAATGTAATTTATTCCATTTTTGTCTGTCTATCTGTCTGTCTATCACATAAGACCAAAACTATCAAATTCATTTAAATAAAAGAGGGTATGATTTGAGTTTATACTTCGAGCAAGGACTGTATATTTTTTATCCCAAAAATTTGCAAGAGGGGATGTTGTAATGTCTTAAAGCGTCGTACGACTTCATTTATTGTTTCAGTTAGATAGGAGATATTTTATAATTAGTTCAATAAATATAGCTGCACTGTATTGTATCAGCCTGTAAACCACCCACTGCTGAGCGAAGGCCTCTTCTCCATTAAGAAGGTTGGAGCTTAATTCATCACGCTGCTCCAATGCGGGTTGGCGGATAATTTCCCTACCATGAGTAACGATCGTTATCAGATGTCTATTAAAACAACCGGGACGGACGGCTTTACGTACTCTCCGAGGCACGTTGGGGAGACCCACAAGGACATACACCCAGACCGGAAACAAATATTTGTACTAATACAAATATCGTAGCGTTGAGATGATTAGTCGTACCACTACACCAGAACGATCGTCATGATAAATCAATAAATATAACAAGATTTGTTAGTTCAGAAATATAAAGGTATCATTGCTTCATTATTAAGTCTAAATAACACGAATCGCGGAATGTACAAAAACCTTTGGACGTACGGATTATCTTAAGCTGGTGTAGAGTCTTTATCTTGTAGACATAATGAATGCGATGGGAATGGGAGAGAAGTCGCGGGCACAGCTCGTTCAACATAAATCTACTATCCGTATACGTAAGCGAAAGTTTGTGACGATAGAAGTTTAAATTAATTTCTTAATTCTTTGTACACTATCTAAACCGCTTTTAGTATGACAAGTCCTATACCCAAAGGCTGTCTGGAATAAATCACTCTTCTAGCGATAAGACCGCCTTTTTACATCTTTCTTTGTTCGTTACAAATATTGTTCTTTTTTATGGTGTGCAATAAAGCATATTATTAGTATTAACATCATCACACTAAAAGTATTGAATTGCTTACAATAGAACTTGTATGTAGTTAGTTCGATTAATTAATAAGTATGTACTGCTTTTTATGAGATAATTTCTCCATATGCATGATTGCGGGCCACATTAGTAATTTTTTTCAAGTACACATATAGTTAATTGTGTTCAAGTGAAAATTTATGAAAATGAGGTGAGTTAGATTTTTGTAACTATTTCTTATACAAACCAACGCAAAGGGTAAAGTTTTATAATTATGCAGATTATATACTATTGGTACGATGAATAAAAATAATGTATAAGAATCACATTTTTATTTGTACAAATATCGATTCGAAGCAAGGGCGATTCGATAGTAAACTGAATAAATTAACTTTGAAGCTTATTGTTTGAGACTTATTGAAACGTTATAAAAACAGGTTTTGATTAATAGCATGAAACTACACAGTCACCTCGTCGACCCACTCATATGACCTATAAAAAATACGAGTACCTAGCATGAGTGATAAATAATTTAAAGTTAAATCGCAAAAACATATGTACAGTGACTACGCTTACATAGTTTTACAAAGAAATCAAAGTGAAGTTGTTTTTTTTGTATTAAATAAAAGGTATATAAGATTACGTCGCTCAATTACAGCATAATCATAAATAAAATTAGCAATTTTAAAGCTTGCCACCGCACATGTATAGTAAATGTTTCGTTAAACCCTCGTCACAGGAGATTAGCTTGCTAAAACTCAATTTCAACTTCACAAGTACGTTATGCCACTTTTTTCTAGAAAAAAAAAATTATAAATCCACTGTAAATATACAATCTAAATTTATTAATTTTATCAACGTTTATTTTATCTTTAAAATAGGTAAAAAAATTAAAAGATTAACTAGTAGAATACCTATAAAATATAGAATTAATAAAAAAAATTATAATAAAAAAAAAAACAAAGTAACGAAAACACAAGGTTTTCGTTTGCAAATAATTTTAAACTTTATACATAATTTATTGAGTGTGTAGCACACAATGGACCTTTACCAAGTATTTGGTATCTAAGAGGGGATTATGGCAACAATTGTAAATCGACCTTTAGTTAGTTCACCGAAGGTTCTGTTAGCTCTACTAATATGTTTGACATTTAAGTGTTACGATCTAGGTTCTCATGAACCTCAAGTATTATAACCATTTGCACCTAAACTGAACGTGAAAATCCTCTTAGTATAAATATTTAAACGAATGTAATAGTATATCTTATGGGACACTATATATTTATAATGTTTATTTTTGACATAGCTCTTCTTACTTTGCTTTTTTTATGATATTAGCCTGATTATGTTTATTATATTTATGTTTGTAAATAATTATTTTAAGTTTTGAATTGTAAACATGTATAATATTGTAAAATTTCTTTAATAAAAATTATATTTGTATTTTTTATGGCATTTTCATGTTTGATTGTTGATTTGTTTAAAAATTTTGCTTATAATTATCTATTAAATATTGTATAATATAAGTAAATAAAGTTATGTGATAATAATGTATTAAGATAAATATATATGGCCACTACATTTTTGATATTGAAAGAAATAGTAATAAAAGTTAACACAAGTGCAGATATATGTATATAATGATAAATAAAAAGTATGTGTTAAGCATGATTTCATATTATAATTTAATATTTCATGTATTCAGGTTAATATCATAAATTATAAGCAGGGCCGGATTTAGGGGAGGGCCAGCGGGGCAACTGCCCCGGGCCCCCACATAAAAGGGGCCCCTACGTCTACACAACAGGAACCCCCACATCTATAAAAGAGGGGCCCCCACATGTGCAAAAGAGGGGCTTCCACAATAGAGTCAAGCCAATTCAGTTGGAGCGGTCCGGAAATGTTTTTTTTTTCTACATTTTATTTTTAAAAAGAAAATTCAGATCTAGGGTCCTCCACTCATCCATTGCTCCAGGCCCCCACAACTCTAAATCCGGCCCTGAGTATAATTATAATAAGTATAATAAGTTCAAGTATCTAATAGTCGTATTGCATGATTGTATTACTAAATATAATAAATACATTTGCGAATACTTTAACAAAGATTACTGAAACATTTCTAAGGAAATGAGAGGGTAAAACTTTTTCACGTTATTGTTGCGTATTAGCGTTACGTAAAAGTATGTATATTATAAAAGTTCTAAGATTTTTATCGCTAATTAATTGTCACGAGATAACAAAAATGATAAAATAATTACTTTTAATTTTCTCATCTTTAATTATCGTTTATTATAATTTTTCACAAATAAATTAATAAAATAAATAAATAAATAGCTAAAAAACAACTAAATCATTAGCTAATATATGTAAAGCGTTACCTTCTTAACACAAAAGATAATATCGTTTTAGTCTCATTAATATTTAATGTTAAAAATTTCAATATTTGAATGACGATAGAATAATGTCAATTAACGTCTTTGTCAATAGTATAATTTAAAAAAAAAATAGTTCTAGACTTGAATGGAACCTGTTTTATTACATTTTCATGATTTTCCTTGATGTTTTATTTATTGCGATGATTGAATCTCTCTTAAAACCTAAGTATAGCAAGGTGGTGAGTTTTTGAAAATATTATTTTGCTATACCTAGTCAGTTTTCAAAGATTATCCTGAAAATGGATGGGTGAAATCATATAACCTTTCGCGGTCAATAGAGAAGTGTTTCAATTTTATTGAAATAGTTTATTTTTAAAGATTTGAAGTATATATGCTTGTCGCGTCATCCCAAAATTTCTTATGTCATATGTACAATCAAATAGAAATAAAATATCTCGATCGTAAATTGTCACCTTGGACAGTCCAACCTTGGAAAGGACATTTAGATAGATAAATAGATAAACACTTTATTACACTTTATATAAAGGTTGACGCAAAATAAAGAAACATAAAATTAAAAAAATTGTCGTATCACTAAGAGTAATCTCTTATAGACTACCTGGATAGATTAAATGAACATTGGATAAGTGGAAACGGTGTATAATTCCGTTTTTTCACAAGTTTTCGATTAGTGAATTTTTAAATATTAAATACATAAATAACAAACATACATATGTACATAAACTATTAAAATACTGTGTAAAATAGAAGTAAGCTTAAATGTTTCATTATTTATTTATTTATATATATTATTTATTTGTTATTATTTATTTATTATATATTATCAAATTAAACAATGTATACAAAATTACAATTAATATGAGTAGCAAAAGTAAATGTTGTGCTTTTCTTAATTATTCAAATACTAATGTTGGAAAGGATTTTTAAAAATGCCAACTGATTTAGATAGCTTTATATGCCGGGGTAAAGCGTTTAACTGCAAATGACTTACTATAACAATGAGAGTACACAATGAAAGATACTTATTGCATATATATGTATAATTGAACAATTATTAATTTGTAAAATGACGATGTGAAGGTGCTCTTGGGGCCTATTTGAATAAAGTTGTTTTTGATTTCGATTTTGATTAAAGATATCAAAGTTGTCATCTATACTCGTTTGTTGAACTGTTCAGCACTTCTATTAAAAATACCCATTTTTGTCAAGCAAATTGACAAATATCCCTATTTTTAATAAGTGCGTATTACTCGTACTTTGATACAAAGCGCATATTGCACTAGTCTTAAAATAGAGCTATTGTAACAACTAAATAAGAATTTATAGTGCATTATTTGTTAAGATACAAATTTGATTCTCACAAATTTTTGTTTAGTTCGTTTTCGGAACACAGAAAAGAGCGTAAAAGAGGGGTCTGCAAAAACACACAATTCTATTAAATATATATTTTTAACTATTTACCATATTGTAATTATATTGTATTGTAACAGCCCGTAATTGTTTTATCCTATAAATTAGAATGATTAACAGATGTAAAACGTTTCAAATAATGTAATCCGCGGGCGAAACTTGTTTTATGGTATATAAAAGGGAAAACAAAAGTAACAACTCCCGTTATTAAACAGACAACATAAAAAAATATAATAGAACAAAATAAACAATTGTTTGAGTAACATCTTTCATAGTTATATTTGCAATAACAAGAATGCTCTAAAATGCTATTTAGCTCTCAGCTCCGAAAGATAGATAGACAAAGTTACAACAACGAAATAATTACTGCTCTCAAAATACTTACTAAACAAAAACATAAAATTGCCACAATAAAAATTTGAGTTACCGTTTAAAGTCGTTGGTTATTGCAACGCAATCTGATAACCTAACTAGCTTGAATCACGAAAGACAGCCTTGTCCATTTAATATTTAGAATAATTTACCAACCAAAAATGTTAGAAGAAAAAATATCGTAGTAAATGGAACAAGCTATATGCCCGTGAAAACTTTCTAGTATCTAATGGCTAGTTCTAACTTTAACTATAGATGCAACACAGACTTATAAATCATGCTACGGGTCGTGCTAGCGAAATATTAGTTAAGCTAAGCTAGGACTATATAAGCTTCTATCTATCAACACAGTTTCGTCAATGTTCTCTTATATTTACGCGAATTTTACTCATTTGATTAAAAGTCTATACCGGATTTTATCGCGTTTATTTAAAACTTTATATTTTTACAATATTTTAAATTATTATTTCCCGACGTTTCGGACCCTTTACAGCGTCCATGATCTCGGGGGACTGAGGTGGTGGGTGTCCGAATTCGGACAATTTAATTAATACAAAATTAAATTAATAACAAATTAATTTAAAATATTGTAAAAATATAAAGTTTTAAATAAACGCGATAAAATCCGGTATAGACTTTTAATCAAAACAGTTTCGTCAAATCAAATTGCTGATCCTTAAGTTTCAAGTCAAACTTGTATTTCCATAAGATATAATCTATATTCGTTTTATATAGGTGTCTTCCTTAGACTAATCGAGACGGACTTAAGTCGAGCAGTTAGTCTCAACTTGTAACAATCTTAACTAGAATTTAGGAACAGATCTAATCCCTAAATACGAATGGGCACATTTATAATATTGAAATTATTACAGTTGGTGACTTGTCTTATGCGATCTAAATATCTCTACAATTTCTAGACACAATTTCATTATATTTGTAGATAATTTAATGATCATGAAAAATAACTTGCTTCAAAATTATGTCGGTCGTGGAGGACATAATCTTATATACATATCATAAAATAGCAACCAGCCAATATCTGTAAATGAGATAAATTTAGGAAAAACAAATTATTATCATTTTAAGAGTTTCCGTTCTGTCTGTTTGTATTTTTGTTCCCGCATCACGCAAAATCTGCTGTACGGAATTGGATGCGGTTTTCTTAGTTGTATTTCATCATTCATTTGATACATCGTCTAAAAGTTGAGTTATCACTTTATAAAAACAATTCTACAAAAATTGTAAAGAAAGTTAATTTTTTTTATCGATTCTGTTGTATTTATTCTTTATATATATATCAGAAGTCGCTGATAAAAGATAGTGTAATATATGTATATTTAATTAAGTATATATTGAGTATAGAAGACAGCATTTATAGTTTTTTTAAGTATTTAATTTACATGTTTTGCTAGCTCTTGCAGATTAGTTCAACGCTCAAGACAAATATTTGTACTAAGTTATAAAAAAATTCATTGTGATTTCGATATGATCTGATCATGATTGACTGATTAGATATCATTGACAGTGAAACGTTTACTATTATATAATCTTTTGAAACTCTAATACAAAAAAAATGGCTGTTTATTTATTTTAAAATACATAAGCTCACATTTAATATTGCACATGTGTTGCCGCTGCACTAGGTCGTTCATCCATTTAACACAGTATGGTAATTAATTCTAAATTTAAATTACATGTTCAAAACGATCATAGTATTTTTGCTGTATAAAATGAATTATATAATAATAATATTTCTATCTTCATATATTTTAAGTTCATACATGAGTAGGACTGGCCAAAACTATGACAAAAATTAATAGGCTTTTAATTTATCAATAAAAAGAAAAGTTAAATAATTTTTGCAGTGTAATTATTTACTCATAGTAATTTTCCACGTTTAACACTTACTGTTTCATTTCTATAATTTTAGTATGTATTAATATATAACATACTTCAAAGGAACTCATAATTTTTCCGACCGCGTGATCTGGCGTGACCTTTACTTGGTCGATAATGTAATTTAATAAATTAATTATTTTATATTACATATTTTATGTAAATCTACTTCAAACATAATGAAATTGTTATTAATTTAGTGCACAAATAAAAAAGTTGTTTTTTTCCTTTATTATAAATAAAATAAGTTTAAGCTATTGAAATGCAGAATTCGTAGAACTCGTGTGTGTTCTCTGAATATCAAAACGTACTTTCATCAAAAACTCCCCCTAATTTTATTCTTAATTAATAATTTTATATTCCAAATTAATCAATTTAAAATATTCTCAATTAGAAATTAAAAAAAAGACCAAATAACTTTTTTTTTTTTTACAAAACTAGCTTTAATTTTTTTTTTTTTTCACTTTTGAAGAAGAAGACTGTACAAGTACTAATCATTATTATAGTATACTATAACGTGCTCTGATAAATATTATTTTTAATATTTCTAAGATAAAATAACCTAGATAATGTGAAAGACTCGCAAAAAATAAACAAAACTATGCTACAACAATACCGAAGTCTTAATAAGTCACAGCACTTTTCCAAGTCACTAAGTACTTTAAAAGTTCACTGTAACAGTTCTGTACCACAATTTTTTTAAATTAAAACTTTTAAACTAGCACAATTTTTTTTTCGCATTCCAAAACTCAGTTTACAGTTTAAAATGTCAAGTTCTCATTCGAGTGGACTTTCAAACGAGGCATCGCGCAGGCTCGTTCGGTACAAGCACACGCGTCGAGCAGACTGGACGCTGCGGCTTCGGATGGCAAGCGCGCTTGCGCAAACAACCTCTTATAATTTGATATCTCACATCACCGCCTCTGACGTGCCGTGGTGAATTACCCTACATTATTCAATTTTATCGTCTTACCGTCGCGTCATGTCCTAAATGTAAACTAACTTTAGTTCATGAGCTATATACCATGTTACGAGGACGTAAAAATGGAAAACTATTCTTTTTTTATGTAACAAAAAATAAAATTTTTTATATATATATATATATATTCTTTTTTTTTTCTTTTTTAACCATAAAATATAGTTGTATAAAATTTAATTTTCAAATATTTAAAATTAAACGTTGCTAAATCAATATTGGTTGGAAGTCTTAAAACTTTTTCATGTATATAATATATCGATTTTCTAACACCGGTGTAGAATAAGTACGGGAACACGGCATTGTCGTTCAGTAAACCTTGTAAATAAAGAGGGGGAAAGTTGAAATAGATTTTGGCAGGCTGCCCGGATGCTGCTTATCCCGCTCTAGTCCAGCCAATGTTTCCTATCCGCAAAAGCCTTTACTCGGCCTTTACATTGCCTGTTTGTTAGAAAAATACTGACCAGTTTTATTTACTGTCATGTAATTGGAATTTAAACTAACATTTATTTTAAAACCAACCTTCTAAGCCAAGTCACCAATTTGTTCATTTAATGAAAGTATATACGCAACACATAAATATTTTCTTTAATACAATTTATAACAAATAATGTATTGATAAATATTATAATTTGTCAGATTATAAATCAGAAACCACCCCTGTTCCCCAGAAGGCCAGTAAAGCAGCAAATTGGTTTACCGACCGGTTTGAAAAGAAAATTGATTGTTATTAGCGATACAGATAGCTATTTTATTACAATGATGACAATTCAACAAAAGATATTATAACGGAAACAATTTAAAAGATAATAGAATCTCCTTGAGTTTACTCTATAGCCAATCATCGCGGTTTTACTCGAGTTGATATTATTGTTAACTGCTTGGTTTATAAAAGACATCGCATGATGTTAAAGCTTATGTATACTCGTATATGCTAAATATGTAAATAATCTATGATGATATTATGTGTAGAATTGGGTTCGCTACATAATAATTATATTAATATTAATCATATTTCAGTAATTTTTAGTTGTGTAGTTAATATGTATAATATTTTGTACCTTTCATATTATTAGCTGTACCACGCTACCACCACCAACCACGTAACTTTTGATCCTGTGGAAATTTATTGCTAAAATTTGATTTTGGAAACTAAAACGCCTAACTCTCTTGATGTATAACAAGTTTCATCGCAAACGGTACAGTGATTTTAAACGTGAAAGAGTAACAAACGCTCATCCATCATAAAATTTCGCGTTTATAACAATTTAACGGATAACACTTAGTCGTCCCGCTCGATTTCACCCGCGTGAGTCTCAATATGTCAGATGAGTTGGCATTTTTTTTTTTGTTACTGCTTCAGTTGATTTTACAATAAGCATTCTAACGGAAAAGTGATGTTTCTAACTAGACTTTTACACAAACAAACAGAGACTTTAATTCCATCTTATTAGTATAATATTTATCAAAATGAAGTGTCTTTAGTAGAAATAATAAGTCAATGTACTTAGTAACAATTAATAAGATAATTCTATTAAAAAAAAATTTTGTCTACAGTAAGAACCAAACAGTAGTTGAAAATGTATTCTGTATTATATACCGTAATAATAAATTAAAATAGTACAAAAAAAAAACAGACATATTTCTATGTAACTCAATAAATAAAGATTATTAATTATACTACAAAAAAGTTTAAATTTAATATATATATTTTAATTTGTAGATAATTAATTTGACATCACCGAGAATAATGGACAACCCTGCCGAGTAGAAAATTCGACGCTAATGAAAATCGGGCTCTGTACCTTTCACCACGCGCCAGGAAAATTTGCACAATAACAAAGCTATATATATTAACGAATAACTTTTTACTGCGAACTCATAATAATAACCTATGAATTTGCACAAATAAATGACATACATTTTGGAATTATTTATTTTAACAAATGAACTATAAATAGTATTTAAATAATTAAATATTGCATTTGAGTATGTACAAAATTGTGAGTATTATGAGTTTCTCGTCGACATGTCAGAAACTAATAACACGGAAAACTTAGCGCACTTTATTTGTTATGGTTATATTTTAACGTAAGGAGAGATCAATGCTAGAACGAATAAGAACCAAATAACGCATATCAAAACTAATCAAAGGTAAAACAGTGTGAGACGTCAAGCTTAGAAAAAATATGTACCCATATATATGTAATATATATCTACATTTCTTATAATATATATAAATTTTTGTATTTTTAATCCGCGAGGGATTTGCTCGCGTAGAGGGAAAATATATATTAGGACGTTTCTAAGATACATTTTATTATAACTAGTAAAATGTATCTTAGAAATATCTAGTTATAATAATATACTGTTTATAAGTATATGACCCAACCTACATTTTAACAGGAAATATTATTAATATGGATTCTGATATAATTTTGGTAATTCAGTATATTATGTCATATTATATATGTGTCATGATTGGGTTAAAACCACAAATTGGCATAATATAAGGAGGATAAATCAAAATTGAACCCCTATTTTAATAAAATACTGAAATCTATATGCAATGTTATATCTCTTGTATTTACGTTTTTATATGTAATAATATTTAATCATAACTAATATATAAAGTAATAAAAACGTTCATAATAAATCAGTTTCATTTACCTTTCTTTATTCATCATATGTATTGTTGTAGTAGTAACCTTATCTTGTTAGTCCACTTCAACTGTAAGTTCAACTTATAAACTGCGTCAACCGTAACAATCTCTTTCCTCCCGCTTCCTGTCATCTCGTAATAATAACCAATCAATAGTTTATGAAAAAATATATAGTTATTACTATTATAATTTAAACATAATAATGAATGAATTGATTCATTTCAATTAGCCTGTAAGCGTCCTATTGATGGACAAGGGCTTCATCTCCATATAGGGAAGGGTTGGAGCTTAATTCACCACGCTGCTCTACTGCCATTTAGAGGACTATTTCCCGAGGATTATATCTTGAGTAATGGTGACTAGCCCGTTGGCACAGCTGGCAGTGACCCTGCTTTCTGCTCTAGGGTTGTGGATACGATTCTTGCCCGAGTCTGGGTGTAATATATATTTATTTATATATGTATGTAAGACACAGGCATTAAGTTGCCTACCTTAGGTACAGATGACCGTATGTATGTGTTAAATATATTTATTTATTTATTAAAAAACAAATGATTGCTATCAGGTGTCTATGATAACGACCGGGATCGGCGGCTTTACATGCCTCCGAGGAACGGTGTGGAGGTCTGGATGTATGTCTTTCCACCGTGGCTCAGAGAGCGCGTAAAGCTATCGGTCCGGTTTTTTATCACAGACACCTGATAGCGATCGCTCATGCATAGAAGGACCCTACTGGCTAAGTTTCATGTCTCTAGTTTCAGTAGTTTAAAATCGATATCATTCAGTCAGGACACGATATTTTATTAATATAGATGAAAACATTCTAATAAAATAGCATGAAGGAAAAGTAAATAGCTCTTTGAACAACTTTTATTTGAAGTAAGGTCAAAGGGTCTTGCTATATCGGTAAATACAGAAAACATTTTGTTTGCGAAATATACTCGTATATAATACAGAATATTTGAAAAGATCCGATTAATATGAAATAGTTTTAGTAGCGGTTATATTTTCTATTATTAAAGGTCAAAACTATATTTATGTTTGATAACATTGTTATTTATTCTGTAATGAGCTTTTTGCATTGAAAGTTTTCATAAGATGATGTGCTTGCCCTTGACAAACAACAAAATTTACTAGTCATGATAGACAACTACCCCATTTTTTATTGATCTAATATAGTTTATATTCTTCATCTGAATTACTAATCTAAATAATCTATATACTTATTTTAGTTTCATTTTCTGACTTTTTAAAAATATTAAATGTAGGATTCAATTGGAGGTAATTGGCGAAGATATCACAAAACTTAAAAAAGGAATGCAAACGAATTCATAAGCCTTTGCAGTTCTAAAATCAACCAATAATATATAATATACTTGTGTTTTAAAAGTTTATTTCTTTTAACCTTAATCGAAACAATTAAAATAATTTAAAACATCTTATAAATAATTGCAGTAATAAACAAAAATTATAAGGAATTATAATTTGCGTATTTTTATTATTTTCCGATCTTAATTCCGTTACACATAAAATCACATTATTACGAACATATTACTATTCAGCCACTAAAATAGAATTACATTTAATTAGAGTAACTAACAAGTATGTTAGGTACATTGCAAGATTACGAGCGAGGCATTTCACGTATCCCCCGTATTTTAACCGAGGTTCTATTGTAAGCTCTTTATGTTACATGCGTGTTTAAGGCCTGCGGTGCTTGTATAGTTGTCTTCAAAGGCTGGGGACATAGGATATAATTGTATTGCGGCAAGTTAGAGACTTACTCGTATGATAATGTCGTACCTTAATACCAAAATTAATTTCTTCGAGAAGTTCGTTACGTGTTTCATTTTGTTAATACTTTATTACCGACTCTGTTCATTATTTACTTTTCGTAGGTAATAAATCTTCACAATACACCAAAAATGTTCTCCGTGATAAATGTTTCCTAGAATACACTCGTAATACTTAAATATTTGCTCATTTTTCCTTGATATGAAAAAATAATAAATTCATTCAGATTTAGCATATAGAGAAGGATCCTATGTTTAAGTATAATATGGGTTTAAGTACTTGCGTAATAACTGCGTATTAATAATTAAAAAAAAAATGGAAATCTGACAACGGGTTTATTGACGACAACTTATTATACATCTGGATTTTCATTCCCTCTCGCAAAAGAACCTCTTCTAAATTTTGGGACGAAAATCCGTATCCGGTGATCTAGGTCGTGGTATGAACTCAAATTATTCTTAGTTTCATTAAAATTTATTCAGACTATTCTACTACTACATCAGCCATTGGATGTCCACTGCTGAACGTAGACCCCATCATCTCTGGAGGGGTTTTCCAATACTCGTCACGCTTGGCAGGCGGGTTAGCGAGTGTGTTTTGGAAGTATATGGTAATGCTGCTGCCCATCACCATCCTGGTTGGTGTACAGTTGTTCGCACCACTATAGCCTTAATCGCCATTTACGACAACTCGGCAAGAAAGAGTTCGGGACTATTCTTCTCTGCCGGTCACCGCATGGCAAAAATCTGTATTATATAGTGTTCACTTTTTTTTAAATGTCTTCAATATGCAGAATTAGTCTTGTTACAGTTTTATTATAAGTATAGATTGGGAGCCACCGATATTAAGTAATTAACCAATACTCGTTTTATAAAAGCGATGTACGACGATATGTATCATACATTCAGAGGGGAAAAATACGACGATAGCAACGATCTCATTCAGGAAATATAATTTCCGAAACATCGTATTCGAATCCCAAGACCATCAATTAACCTTTGACGTACATTGGCTTCTCCACATTTATGTGGATTTTGTGCCAATATACATTTCTTAAAATATGAACAGCGTTAAATATTATTTTAGAAATATTTGTTATTTTTACTAGCATTAAGAAAAAGTTTTTTTTTTTTTTTAATGTATTTGTATAAGCTTAAAATTTCATCACATTCAAAGATAGTAAATATTATTTCTATGATAATTATCAGATAGCATATGTCGAAGGGTGAAACAGTGGCGCTAAGTGCAGTAGACTAAAGAAATAATTTAATTATTTTGGTATTTTTCTATATTTATTTTTGCAAAGGCAAGACTTTATAATTATGTCAAATGATAATCAACACATTTAATCTACGAATATAAATAAAACTTAAGATAAATAATAATAATACTTTTATAACAAATAAAACTTCATCTAAAAATACTAAAACACACTACTACAGGCGCCACGGACGTTGGTTAAGATATTTCAAAGTTGTTGTAATAGAAAAAGTTAATATATTTATTGATTTTACAATATTATATATATTTACAATGCATAACTTAAACTTATTATTTACAACGATTTTGGTATACATCATGTCCGCGTGGAATGGTGCTATGAATACTGGCAGCATTTCCCCTTTGAATCGCAATTCCGATTCTCTAGGCAAAAAATGCACCAATAGAAAAGATTAATGAACAATGTCAAAAACATACACAATGTAATCGAACTTCAGCTCATTACAATGGTGACAAATGAATCAGTCAATTAAGTTGACAACATTCTTTTTAAATTTGTCTGTCTGTATATTAGTAAGAACAAGTTGTGCCTTGATTGTGATGCTTGTTCACATGTGCGAAGAGTACGCAGTAACTCATGGGCTCAGATATAACTCGCTGAAAAGCGAGTGTATGGTATTTCAGGCGGGGGTAGTCACCTGTAACCTGTGTTGCTCTAGGGGGGTCTTAGTTGAAAAAAGTTGACCGATCATATATCTGGGTCACTGGGTCACTGAGAGCTTTTCAGATACGGTGGATATTGAGAGAGAGCGTAGGGCCTTATCTGTTCGCTGTAATATGTTGATTCACAGATTTTCACGCTATAGTAAGCATGCCACACTGACGCTTTTCATAGCCAGCGCGTCATCTATATTCTCCGAGTCGCGTATCGACTGCTTCTATACGATTATCAGAAAGCGGTTAGCCTCCCTGGGGGCGCGAATGCGCGGCGCATCGAACACCATCCTAAGCGCGTTGGGCGACCGATGGGACTATCCAATGTTTTGTCGCTGCATACCGCTTCATGCTCCTGTTGCTAGTTACCAATATCTTTAGCACAGGAGTTTCATCGGAAGCCACATACTTCATTATTAATTTAAAATTACTATTAACCCTAGAATAAGTTTATTGTTACTAACATATATGGACGAAAAAATCTGAAATAAACGTTTTATTATTAAAATAAGCATAGTAGGTAATGAAATTTCAAAGATGCGTGTCTTTATTTATCTATTTTCGAAATGTTCGGAAGATTTTTTGGCTAATTAAATTAAAATTATTAGATCTTTGAGTCTGCATCCATAGAAAAGTCGCCAGTGGTATGGCAAGCATGTAGCGTTTATCCGCAATCTAAAAAAAATAGTTTTTCCCGGGATGCTAGGTAGCCTATGTCCTTTTTCGGGTCCTAAGCAATGTAAGAAATGTAAAATCCAAATATATTTTTAAAGAAGACACTCTATAGACTGTTACAATATTCGGAGACGGAAAACAGAGAGGGAGCTGCCCTGACTTGCACAGATTCAAAAGACGCCTTTTGAGCGCAGATACAATAATAAGTTTAAGGGACTATGTATAGACAATCATTGACAAAAGACATTTAAAGAAGCTGTTATAAAGTGTTTACATGTATTCTATTAAACAAGCTCAAACCTTACATTGAGCCTTCTTTAAGAGAATGTCAGTATGGTTTCAAGTCAAATCGATTAACTACAGGGCAAATCTTTTACCTCAGAAAGATCTTAGAAAAAATCCTGTAACTTAATGAAAGTACCTATACATCATCTTTTCATAGATTTTAGACTGCGTGTACCATCGTTTCCTGTACCGAACCATGGGTGATGTCGGTATTGGAATAAAATTAATATTTCAAAAAAAATGAATAAATGAATGAGTAGACAATTATTGACAAAATATATAAGGAATATTCCCCTCAAAATATTTAACATATAAAAATATTATGTACTAACACAAATATAATATTATAATATATAAAATTAACTAAACAATTTAGATTTCACATTTCTACCACCACGAGTTACATAGTATTGATTATCTGTGCTGAACTTTAATAAGTTAAATAGTAATCTATTTTTATTATTTATATCAATATTTTATTCTTAATTTCATTCATAAATGACACATATTTATCTCTATAAAATATAAAAACATTACTGTGACTTTCTTAATAGCTATTGCGTCTAAACGGCCTCACATTAGAGTCTACTACTTATAAGATATGACCTTGAATCCTAAGATCTAATTAAGCCAATTAGATAAATAGTCTATAATTATTAAACATGATTTACTACTTACTACTACTACGTACTATATTTTTGTTTCGACCAACTTTAATATTATGTATCTATATATTTAGGTATTTTATGAGGAAGCATAGGTTCGTGTACATTAGTAGATCAAAACTTTTCACAGCGATACTTTGAAATAAAACTTTTAATATCATTAGATAACCCGGGCCAGTAAAACAATTCTCTTGTATTTAAAATAGAATTATTTATTCCGATGTGACCGTCGTGCTCAAGACTAAGTATTAGTCGACTTGTATTGATAATAATTCCTTTTCTGTTTGGCTATAATTTAGTTTAAAATCATTCATAGTTCTATACACACAAGCTACTAATTTTAAATAGCCCGAATCATCCTGTTGAAACATACAGCATCCAAGCTACTACTTGAAGCATCACACTGTAATATTATTATTTTTATTTGGATCAAAAGGACACAATGCTGGTTCACAACTCACTTTTTCTGTTAACTTTTCAGAGCGGTGGCATTATTTCAGCCATTTCAGATACAGCTGTGGATATGAAACAAACAAACTCCCTTTCAGATATATTTAATATAATAGTAAGGATAATATCAATAGAATATAAAACAATAAAAGAGGAACAAAACCTGGTTTTTTACTTTAATGTTTATTCTTTCAATTGGTTTCATAGAATAGATACAAATAACATAAATATAAATTGTTATAGACATGGCTGTCCAACTTCAAGATAATTGAAAAATTTGATATAAAATTTATAGATCATTATTATCTAAGAAAATCTTTGCCTATATTGCAAAACTTACGTACATATAATTGTACCAAGATATAAATTCAATATTTTATTATTTAATGTAGGTACATACTACTTCACCACAAAAGATTAGTAGGTCTGACCTCACAATACTTTAACATAACAATACAATCGTTATATTTAAAATTTCACCTAAAAACACATTTATTAGTGGATTGTCTATTTCAAATGTTACCATTTACAAACCCTCAACGTTATTGTTCGATGTAAATGTCCGCTATTTGTTCAAGGTAGGTATTACGCCGACCCTCTATTTTTCATAGCGATATGAACACCTTTAGAAAGTAGGTATTAGGGTATCCCTCCATAGTATATATTAGGGTGAGCGGAGCTAGCCCAGCATTTCGTTAGTTCATCGTTGTGATTTTGTGAAACTGCATAGTATTTAGTAGTAAAGTTTTCCACGTAATTAAGAAATCTCAATCTCGAACGAATTTTAATCTTTTTACGAATTAGATTTTTTTTTTAATTTTTTTATTATTATTACAACAGACAGACGAAATTAAACATTTTAAAATGCTTAATCAGTCTAGACATGCTTAAGTAATGCATTCAGCAACGAAAAAATATTAACTTTTGTTTACGAATACATATATACTATATTTTTATAAATACTATTTGGAAAATTACATTTTTCAATTTTATTATGATCGATTTTATAAATAAACTTGCTGTCTATATATTTATTGTCTTTTTTATACACTTAATATTTTAATATAAAAATATACTTTCTAACGCAGTTTTTATTATCTGTGATAACAAGTGTCTAAGCTGTATTCCTGCTATTTGTGGCCTCACTCTCTGGTTTCCGCCTCGATGCGGGCAACCGCTACGTTAAACTCTCCGTTAAAATATTAATTGTATAAAAATATACTATCAAAACATTATCAATTTTATAAAATACTAAATAACCGGGCCGACGTTGTACTATCTTAGCTACTAACAAATAAATTAATTCTTACAGGAAAAATTATTAAAAATATTTTCAAAAACTTTGTGTTAATTGTAATGCTTTTTTAATACACAAAATAAAATGTACTGTCCAAGTCGTGATGTAAATAGTTGTTAAGTTTACTTAAATTATCATTCCGTAAAAACCATTTACAAAGTATTAGAAAACAACGATTAATTTACGTGAAAGCGTAACAATGTCACCGTGAGCTGGACAAAGGGCTTTAGCGTTATCTCTGTATCTCTTTGGGAGTATTGAAGCTCAAAAACTCGCATTAGGACCGCAGGTTGTCATAAAAATACCATAGCGGAAGATAAAGGTACGCATGTGTGCTTAGTGAGTTATATAAAAACATGATCAGTAAGAGTTATGTTACTGTACTAGATGGTCCGTGCGGTTTTACGCATATGATATTTATTTCACTTTGACGTTTTCCGTTCGTATGAGTAATAGTGTGATGTATATAAGTTATACTTGTCACTTTTCCTAATAAACAATTTTTGTAACGGAGTATATATATTTCAAATTGGATTTGGTAGCCAGAGATTCACGTGTTCAAACAATAAAAGAATATATATTAATAGCAATTTATATTTCTTTGGATTTGCTATATTCACCTCAGTTCACCTTTTCGTTCAATTTCTTTTCAGACAGTAAGTAGTACAAAAAATAATATTGAATAATTATATTTTACATTAAATTACTCTAGAATGCGCTACAAACAAAGTTTTGTAGCAATCAAATCAATTAAAAGATCTTTGAACAAAATAATTATTTATTTCGAGTTCTAGGTATTAATTTTAATGCTGAAATAAATTAATGGGTAATTGTTAGCTTTCGAGTTGTTGAGTGGTGTTTAATGAAAAAAGATGCTTTAGTGTTGGTCTTAAGATTTATTGTTGATTAGTCGTGATTTGTGAATAGATGTTAAGATTATATCTCGAATTATTATAATATTAATGGATGTTATGATTCGTATCTGGAACCATAAGTAGATGGTATCCGTAACCCTTATATATAGTTTTCGATCCTGAAATTTAAGAGTGTCGAATTCATAACATGTATATATACTTATATTTTTATTTAGAACTTTTTTAAATTGTATTAAAGTTATATAAAACGGAATATTTACCATGTTTGTTGTAAGTATTTTGAGATCTCGATGTTTCTGCAGTTAGTAAACAGTAATATTTAAATATGTGGTTCTATCCTCGTTGCATGTATTTACTTATTGTTTAGATTAAAATTATTGTTTCTCTTAAGTGAATTCCGTTGTAATTCTTCGAGATATAAAACTACTTTAATCATAAGCAAGATGTATAAATTACTTTTTTAGCTGCTATATTTTTAAAATCAAACATAATTTTGACGGCCGGCTGGTCTAGTGGTCAGGCAACTGGACACTTTACGCAGCGGTCGCGGGTTCGGATCCCGCCAGGTGCAGATAATCTGTATGACGAATATAGATGTCTGCACCGGGTCATGGATGTGTATTTATGTATATATGTATTTATATCTTAAATTTATTTCCGTTCCTAGTACCTGTAACACAAGTTCTTACGAACTTATCACGGGGCTAGGTTAACGTGGTGTGATTGTTAGTTAACATATTATATTTATTATAATTATAATTTTATTTGTCGTGTATTTGTTGGTGAAGTAAAACATTGCTAAACTTGGAAACCTTCTTGTGTCAGAATAAGTTTTCCTGTTTACGTATATCCGTTAACCAGCAGTAAAACAGCAACAAACTTTTGCCTTTTATGTGTTAAAAGTTTTAACTCGAACATAACTTGTTTAAGTTATTTTATAATTATACATTATAAAATTAGGATATTATCTTTGTTATATTGATTTGGTTTTTGCATTTATTTTGTTATTCATATTTAGTAATAACTATTTACTACGTTGTTTGTATATAATATACTAGCATCCGCCTGCGGCTTCACTCGCGTGGGTGTATTTATACATTATAGTAGCCTATGTTCGATCAAATTTCATCAGAAACGGCGCAGCAGATTAGCCACGAAACACACATTTTATATAAATACAAACTAAATAACTAACTCCAATCTAATAATCAAATAAAAAAGGCATTTCTAATACGACTGAAATAAAAATAAAAAGTAATAATAAATCGATCTGAAAATCGAATTAGAAAAATAGAACTCAAAATTAACACAATCATCAAAGGAGTCTACCTTTGCGTATCACTCATAAGTAGGAATGTTCGATATATATATATATATATATATATATATATATCGATAATTCGTAAATACTCATTCTATAATTATAGATATAAATTTTAATATCGATGTATTTGATTCGAAATATATCGATATATCTTCATTCGATAATTATCGAGTACTATCGACATACATATTTCATCTGATAATTTTCGAGTAGAATCGATATATTACATTCGATATAATATATCGAGTAGTATAATACCTGTTCATGTTAAGCATATTCCTGCTCCATGGCTGACAGCTGATATTAAAGCTCTGCAGGAACAGAAAAATAAAGCTAAGAAAAGGTACGAGTCCAATGCAAATCTGGCAAACTGAGAGAAGTATAAAAATATTCGAAATCGCTGCAACATGGCATGTAGAGACGTGCAACGACGCCATATTCATATATCTATTATCGGGGAAACAGATCCTGGTAAAGTAAGGAAATTCCTTAAGTCGCCTGGAGTTGGCAAAATCAAACAATGTATTCTTTCAAATTCTGTTGACCTTAATGGTCTCAACAGTTACTTCACAAATTCAAGTACTATTGATGGTACCACAAAGTCTAATATTCTTAGTCATCTTTCAGCCATACGAACTCCTTTTGACTTTTCACCTTTCAATTTCTGTTAGTTATCTTAATCGTAAAATGATTATTCCTATATTAGACTACATTATTCCTACAATAACTCACATCTTTAACCAATCCTGCGCATCCAGTACTTTTCCTTCTTGCTGGAAAAATGCTCATATTATTCCTTTACTAAAGAAACCCAATCCTTCTGATTTCTCTGAATATCGGCCAATTTCTATCCTTCCTTTTTTGTCCAAGGTTTAAAAACGTATTGTGCATCAGCAGCTAACATCATTCCTTTCCTCAAACAATATTTTAAATCAATATCAATTGGCTTCCGTAAAAGTCACAGCATGATAACTGCTCTCGTAAAAATTTCAGATGACATTCGAAATGCAATAGACAGTCAAAGGCTTACGCCATCGGTTTTACTAGATTTTAGTAATGCCTTTAACACCGTGGACTTTGACATATTGCTATCTGTCCTACGTTCCTTTAACATATCTTCATCAGTAATTGATTGGTTTCACAGTTACTTGTATGGGCGTCAGTAGCGGTTGCAAGTCCAAGATACTTACTCAGACAGGGCAAACGAAATTGCTGGCGTACCGCAAGGTGGCGTGTTGTCTCCTCTTATATTTTCGTTACTAATCAATTCAATAAGTAAAAACATTTCTTCTCTCTACCACCTGTATGCAGACGATCTCCAAATATACTCGCATTCTAAGCTGTATAATCTACCCACAAGTATAAATCTCCTTAATGATGACTTGAGCAACATTTATAAATGGAGTAACTCATACGGGTTAAAAATTAACCCCTCAAAGTCTCAAGTCATTATCTTAGGTAGCCCAAATTAGTAAGTTGCATAGATTGGTTTCTTGTGCCACCTGTTATATTCAATGGAACAATACTGAATTATAGGGACAACGTAAAAAATCTTGGAAGTATTTTTGATCGGTATCTTTCTTGGACACCTCAGTTGAGTGAGCTGAGCAGGAAGCTGTTTGCAGCCATCGGTTCACTTCGTCGACTTCAATCCTTTCTTCCTTTGCCTACTAAAATTTCGTTAGCACAATCACTCCTTTTACCTATTCTTGACTGTGCAGATAATGTTTTCTAGATCTTAAAGAGGAGCAACTAAATAAGCTTGAGCGCCTTCAGAATCTCTATACACGGTTCATATTTGGTCTTCGAAAATATGACCATGTCTCCGAATTTCGAAACAAACTCAAGTGGCTCCCATTTCGCTTTCGCAGCAATACTCACGTACTTTCACTACTCTACTGTGTCCTTTATAATCCTAATGCCCCTCAATACCGTAAGAAACGGTATAAGTTTCTTTGCGATTCTCATTAACGTTCCTTCAGATCTGAACACATTTTACTTCTGTGAACTCCTTGTCATACAATATCCTTCCGTGCGGTAGTGTCCGCCTGTGGAACTCTCTCCCGCTTTTAATAAGACAAGCTCCAACTCAAGCTTGTTTTAAGCAATGTTTTAAGAAATATTATAAATCGCTTAATACATCATAATTGTCAAAATTTAGGTATATATTTTATATAGTATGTATATTTTTATGTATATTATATATTATTTTATTTACGTAATATATATATTTGTATTATATTTTCATTTATTGTATTTGTTAAAAACTGTTATCAGTTTCTTTTTAAATTATTTGTACACTTCCTAACCGCTGCTACTATATCGTGTCCTTTGCCCAAAGGTTGTCTGGAAGAAATCGCTCTTTTAGTGATAAGATCGCCTTTGTGCATCTTTTCTGTATTTTACTGTATATTTTTGTATTATGGTGTACAATAAAGATTATTATTATTATTCTATCCCATATATATCGATGCGTTGAAGCGATGACCTTTTTTTTCATGTGCACTTCCTACACATCAAAACTATCGGTATATTCATCCGATATGTCGAAACAAATCGATATATTTTATCCGATATTTATCTATAAGTATCGATATATTTATCCCATATATCGGATCGAAAAAATAATTGATATAGTTTTCATACCATATATTTTATTGATAAAAGTATCGATACTTCTTTTACGTGAACATCCCTACTCATAGTATGCGCTTAATGGCGCTCCATTCTGGCCAACAAACGCCATGGAATAGATAGCATTTACGCGTTTTCACGTGATATTTTTATAACTATGTTATATTATGGCCAAATTACACAAAATCTTTATAAATTATAGCTTATGTGTTATTCTGATGTAGCTATGTTTCTGTAAAGTTTCATTTAAATCTGTTCAGTAGTTTTTGCGTGAAAGAGTAACAAACATCTAGACAAACTTTAGGATTTTATAATATTATAAAATATGATAGTTATTATAAGCAATGCATATATATTTATGATACTAAAACATTGTTAGAGCTAAATCCATTATGTTGGTCCACTGCGGGTTGGCGGATAATTTTTCTACCACGAGTAACGATCGTTATCAGGTGTCTATGATAACAACCAGGACCGACGGCTTTACATGCTCTCCGAGGCACGGTGGGGAAAACCACAAGGACTTACACTCAGACCGGAAACAAATATTTTTACTGATACAAATAGCTGCCCTGAGCGTGAATCGTATCCACGACCGCCGGTGTAGAGGCGATTAATCGCACCACTACACCAAAACGGTCGTTAAAATTCAATTCTTGTTATTAGACATATTATATTACAATTCACACACTCGTATTTACAAAGATTAGGGTATGAATTATTTAAAAAAAAAATCACGACAAAAGAACCAGTTTTAAGAAATCACTTTACAGATATATCGTCCTCCATCCTATTTTAATATCAAAACCCATTTCAATCATTTAACAAAAATAACATAATACGCATAGTTCTCTGTTTATATTTATGTATTGAAGAGAAATAATATTGTGGTTTAGTGTGAAAATTGAATAGTTTTGCCAATTGTGCTAATAATAACAAATTACCGACTTGTCATATATTCACGAGGGATGCAAGTAAGATTAATGAGAGAGTAAGTAAAGTTTGGCACTCTCTGGAGATATATTTAATATAGAATTCTGGCCACGTGGCAATCTAATTTTTATTACATCAGTTTTTTAATACTATATTAAATGTATGTATTAATCTTCTAATGTGCGAAAAGCAGAATTATAATAGCAGAAAAGAAGTATAGTAGGTATTAGATAGAATAGTTTGTTATTTTTTTCACCAAACCAAACTTGTATAAAAAATTTCAACTCTGATAACTGAATGAACTGATAACGCTTTTTTTTATTTTCAAGGAAAGTAGATATTTAAATGCAAAAAAAAATCTTTTTTAATTAAATATTTAAAAAAATCTAATAGTCACTAGTCGTATAAATATTGTTTGACATGAGATGTTGTTGTTGTCGTATAAATTTTACTCCAATCAGAATTGTAACGTCCCAAAGTAAACTAGTACAAAATCGAAAACGTTATATATTTTTACTATTCGTTATATAAGCTAAGATTAAGTATGCATTAAATATATCAAACGTACGTATCAAAGTTAATCACCAATTAGTTCCGTTAAGCATTATCGTAGCTTCACTGAAATGGCAGAAGTAGTCAAATTATATAATTTTCCCTACCATTGCTATTTAGTAGAGGAAAATTATTTTGCAATTTACTTTGATTCTTTAGTAACAAATTTGATATTTCTGTCTTAAGTTTTCCTAAAATTGATAAATTTCTATTTCTTTTATCAATAAATCGGTTTTTTAATGTTAAATTATATCATTTTTTACCAGATATTTTATTGACAACAAGCTAGTTTATGATTTTTTTGTTTGTTTGTTCATTTGTTTTGGACTGACTTATCTTTGAAATAACTAGACTGATTATTTTATGACATATATCTTAAAATATATGTATATATAATAAGAAGCAACTTAGGCTACTTTCATTTTATAATAAATAGAATTCCGTTTAATTACATTTAAATTCATAAATTTATGAAAAAAAAAATCATTTAAGCCTTTCGTTATCAGATTCACCCGATTTTCTTAAGTTTTGATTTTCTTTGCTGAGCCCGGTATCACAAATATGTCACGGGTGTTCATTATCAATTTATGAAAACTGTTGTATCAAGTCGTACTGCACATATCTACTACAGTAAAATAAATGAAAGATGTTATAAGTCTAGCAATAATTACAGTTGTTTTGGGTTTTGGTGGTGGGTTTTTTTTTTCTGAGGTCCTGGTAGCGAAAGTTTATTAATTATCGACGGTATCCTTCTCGAAATTATACAAGACTATGTATATCTAGGCCAGACTACACAATTAAGCTAAAACAACTTCGCGAAGGAAACCGATAGATTGATTCAGTTGGACTGGATGGCATTTAGAAGGCTTAGCCGAGTCTTCACGTCGAAAATTCCACATGCGTCTGAGTGTGTCTGTCATGCGTCTGTTTTGACTTATAGTGCCAAGACGTGGAAACTGACAATGAGCTCAGTACACAAATTCAAAGTCACTCAATGTGCTATCAGTAATGAGATTATCTGTGAGAGTACAAATGTAACCGACATAGCCCGTGGAATCGGCAAGTTTAAGTGGCAATGTGCTGGTCGCAGTCTGTGTATGTGGTAAGCATGTCGCAGGATCGATGACAGCTAGAGCAGGCGTGGATTGCAGATAGCGTTTCAGCAAACGCAGGCATCACAGGACGCCTTACTCTTTGAACAGTAAGGTGTTCTTCAGCTCACTAGACTGACGTTTTATACAAGATCACTAACGGAGAGTGGATACGATTTAATATAATTTAATTGCTAAGGACCGGTATTGTGTTGCATAATTTAATTGGGGATGCAAGTAAGATTAATGAGAGAGTAAGTAAAGTTTGGCACTCTCTGGAGATATATCTAATATAGAATTCTGGCAATCTAATTTTTATTGCATCAGTTTTTTAATACTATATGAAATGTATGTATTAATCTTCTAACTTGCGAAATGCAGAATTATAATAGCTGAAAAGATGCATCGTAGGTATTAGATAGAATAGTTAATTACTTTTTTTCACCAAACCAAACTTGTCTAAAAAATCTCAACTCTGATAACTGAATGAACTGATAACGTTTATTTTATTCATGGAAAGTGTACTATTTACTATTTAATTTGAATATTTATAAGGAGACACTCGATAAGCATGGATGTCGAGACGCGAGCCGGAACCAGAGAGGGCGCTTTTCGTCTATGTTCACAGATACTAAAGACGCCGTGTTTTAGTGCAGATAATAAGAATAAGAGATAGATCTAAATGGGGTAATTCATAAACAATAGATATATAGAGTAGAAAGTAGATATTTACAATAAATGCCAAAAAAAAAAAAAAACTTTTTAAACAAAATATTTAAAAAAATCCAATAGTTACTAGTCGTATAAATATTGTTTTGAGATGAGATGTTGTTGTTGTTGTCGTATAAATTTTACTCCAATCAGAATTGTAACGTCCCAAAGTAAACTAGTACAAAATCGAAAACGTTATATATTTTTACTATTCGTTATATAAGCTAAGACTAAGTATGCATTAAATATATCAAACGTACGTATCAAAGTTAATCACCAATTAGTTCCGTTAAGCATTTTCGTAGCTTCACTGAAATGGCAGAAGTAGTCAAATTATATAATTTTCTCTACCATTGCTATTTAGTAGAGGAAAATTATTTTGCAATTTACTTTGATTCTTTAGTAACAAATTTGATATTTCTGTCTTAAGTTTTCCTAAAACTGATAAATTTCTATTTCTTTTATCAATAAATCGGTTTTGTAATGTTAAATTATATCATTTTTTACCAGATATTTTATTGACAACAAGCTAGTTTTGATGATTGATGATGATTTTTTTTGTTTGTTTGTTCATTTGTTTTGGACCGACTAATCTTTGAAATAACTAGACTGATTATTATATGACATAGTATATCTTAAAATATATGTATATAATATAATAAGAAGCAACTTAGACTACTTTCATTTGACATTAAATAATTAGAATTCCGTTTAGTTACTTTTAAGTTCATAAATTAATGAAAAAAAAAATCATTAAAGCCTTTCGTTATCAGATTCACCCGATTTTCTTAAGTTTCGATTTTCTTTGCTGAGCCCGGTATCACAAATATGTGACGAGTTTTCATTATCAATTTATGAAAACTGTTGTATCAAGTCGTACTGCACATATCTACTACAGTAAAATAAATGAAAGATGTTATAAGTCTAGCAATAATTACAGTTGTTTTGGGTTTTGGTGGCGGTTTTTTTCTTAAGGTCCTGATAGCGAAAGGTTATTAATTATCGACTGTATCCTTCTCGAAAGTATACAAGACTATGTATATCTAGGCCATAATACACAAGCTAAAACAACTTCGCGAAGGAAACCGATAGATTGATTCAGTTGGACTGGATGGCATTTAGAAGGCTTAGCCGAGTCTTCACGTGGAAAATTCCACATGCGTCTGAGTGTGTCTGTCATGCGTCTGTTTTGACTTATAGTGCCAAGACGTGGACACTGACAATGAGCTCAGTACACAAATTTAAAGTCACTCAATGTGCTATCAGTAATGAGATTATCTGTGAGAGTACAGATGTAACCAAAATAGCCCGTAGAATCAGCAAGTTTAAGTGGCAATGTGCTGGTCACGTGTGCCGCAGGATCGATGACCGCTAGAGCAGGCGTGGAATGGAGATAGCGTTTCAGCAAACGCAAGCATCACAGGACGCCCTGCTCTTTGAACAGTAAGGTGTTCTCCAGCTCACTAGACCGACGTTTTACACAAGATCGCTAATGGAGAATGAATACGATTTAATATAATTTAATTGCGGATGACCGGTATTGTGTTGCGTAATTTAATCGGAGATGCCTATGCTCAGAATAGACAGCAATAAGCTGATAATTATGATGATGTCATCATGAGTAACAACTGATAAATTTTTGTTATTTTTCTTTTTATCTAAGGAATATGCTGTATGCAGAATGACTGGTGAATTACTATTGATACTATTAACATTTAAGGAGAATACTCGGTACATGATTCTCATTCGAATTATGTAAAAATATAACATATATATTGCAAACAATATTTTAAACTGTGCATTTCTATGTCACTTTTATTTAAATGACGCATGATGCACGTCACCGATGTATATTATTATTTAGCAACAAATATATGGTAAGAGGATAGTAACTGAACAATAATATTATAGTCAAACATCTATGGTGTTTGATAGAATATGACAGCACTATTATGGAATATCTATGTTAGAAATCATGCATTTTGTTCGAGATTTTTTATTAGAATTTCTCCCGAAATACTCGTACTTCTACATGGATAAAAAAGACCTAGATGCGAATTAGGTAATATAGGTATAAGTCACACTTTTTTTTTCACCGCTGAAGACAAATTAAATTACTGAAATTCAAATGTAATTTTTTTATTATTATTTATAATTTTTTTTATAAAATAACTATAACATTAGCTAAACAGATCCACGAATATACTAAACCTCAGCAAATTACTCGTTTGCTCGAAACTCCCTATAATCTGTTTTACATTTAGGTATAAATATTTTACTAAAATAAAAAATAAATATATTATTTACTTGGTAACTTTCGTCGTTGGTTGGTACTATAGAGTAGTACACTATTCGTCGGTTCTTTAAATTTTTTTTTTCTATTATACGCTTTCTTTCTTTTTTTAAACTTATAGAGAAATTTAATATTAAACTTATTACAATACAGAAAAACAAAATGGTCTTAAGACTAGTAGACTTAATCAAGCTTTATTCTAAACAACATGCAACATTTTTTTGCTCTAACAGTTACTCGGAGACGAGTACTACTTATAAAACGCCCTCCGCTCTCGACTAATAACTTGACTTTTTAAACTTTTGTGACTAATGGTTCTTAGACCCGAAGACTATACTTAAAAGATTAACTTAAAAGCTTTTTGTTTTTCTACAATATTACCATCATAGGCGATCTGCGGGTATACTTTTAAAAGGAATTTACGGAAAATACTTTTTGTTTATAAGACTCAATTAACTGTTATTTTTGTTAAATCTTGCTATTGGATTTTCAATGAATATATATATTTTTTTTAATAATAATATATCAAAATATCTCTTAAAAATTCGAGGCGAATATAAATCTAAGAAATTGTTTATTTTTAAAATGTAAGGAGATTTTTTTAACAAATGGACGAACATGTTAAATATCACGTGATATACATTTGGATCGTTGGACAAACGAATTCGACAATTATGTTATCTAAACCCATTGCTTGGCTTCGATATCACATTTCTTTTGTGATAATTTTAAAGCCATAAAATTAATTACAATAAAACCACGTAGAACCAATAGAACCACGTAAAACCAATAAAGCACAATAGAATCAATAATTTGAATTACCACATCATCGTTATATTTGATAATTACATTGAACTAAAGTGAATCGTGTCTGCCTGTAAACGTTCCAGTGCTGGACAAAGGCCTCTTCTCCAGGTAGAAGAAGGGTTGGAAAACTCCAACCCAATTCACCACGCTGAATAATTGCGGATTGATATTTTTTTTTTAACATGAGTAACAATCGTTATCAGGTGGATGTCATAACAAACGGGACCGAGGTCTTTACGTTAAGGGGAGACCCTAGAGGATATATACCCAGCCAGACACAAATACTGAATATATAAATACAACAATATATAAATCTGCCCTGCGTGGGAATTGACTCCAACCGAAAAGTAAATATAAATAAAAAAATATATAGAAAAATAACTAAACTCGAACGTTAATTATAATTTTACTTCTAGGAAAATACAAGGTTAGACACTAATTACGTTGACTACAACCGGGAGGTTCGAAAAATAATGACTTTTCTTCTAAAACTAATTTAATTAAAAAATAATTACAAGCTAACCTAAAAATAAGACATTGTGACTAAGTTCGATGTAAGAACAGAGTGCTTGATTATTTTTAGTTTCGGTATATAAAAGGCTCGGCCGGTGGACGTTGGTGTCATGGCGCGATCGGGGTCATCGATGATTTGTCGATAATCCGGTGCACGCTGTGTAGATGCTGCAGTTGACGTGACTCTTGTCATGGTACAATTGGGGTCATTGATGATAAGTCAAAATTCGTCGTTGCTTAGTCAACAGTTATAGGTAGTTGCTGGAGGGATCCTGTTGCCTGCAGATCCGGGACCCTCCAACAAATGCGGCTGAAGACTCCCGCAGGAGTTTAGTACGGTATTACACTCCCAAAGTACCGAGTCCGACATAGGTCTAGGACTGCCGACCCGGGCATCCATCCAGGATGCCCGGGTCGGCAGTCCTGTTACGTCCTATCATCCGTAAATGGATTCCCTGTGACAAAAAAAAAGCAGTTATAGGTAAATTTTAAAGATACGTAATTCATTCCTCCTAATTTTTTCCCTACTGAGATCATTCACATAGCTTTTAAGTCCACCATCACCGCTGATCCTACCAACTACCTTTCCGTAATGTTTTTGAATTCCATTTTTGATACTGACATCCGTTCTGAGTTGCAAGATCTTTCGTCAATTTGACGTGTTTAATATTTTGTCTGCAGCTCGAAACGAATATCTTGGAAGCAGTAGTGGCACAAATTTCTTCCTTAAATAATAAGCTATTATTTTCTTATTCGTTATCTCGCTTCGCTTTCTCTATATTCGTTTCTTGAAATAATAATATTTCAAGGAAAAACTAGTCTTAGATAAAAAACTAAATATTTGAATTTTATTAATGCCCCAAGAGCGCAAATATCTTACGAAAAATTTCAAGCATTTGTAACCTAGTTTTCCTCGTGAAATTAAAAAAAAAGTTGAATTATACGAATATATAATTATATAATATATATATATATATATATATATATATATATATATATATATATATATATATATATATATATATATATATATATATATAATTATACTATATGGCTTATTGTTTCGCTCAAATAATACAACAAACAATTCCTTTTCATGTAAGTAAAATTAAAAAGAATGTTATAATATATACGCTCCATTATTGTAACTTTTTTCATATTTGACCAAATTGTTTAAGACAAAGTAAAATATTTTACAAATATATCTCTTCATAAACTTGCAATAAATACATTTATAAAATTCTACTAATTTAATAATAATCGTGTGTATGTTATTGTCACTATCAAACAAAGTTTATACTGCATGTGTATTGAAAAAGATTGCAGATGGTAGTTACCTCTCCTACTTACCTATACCTCTGAAACAAATTTTCTAAATAGCATTTTACAAACGAATAAAGATCAAATATAATATTAATTATTTACAAGCTATCTAACAAAATATTCCTTTAAATCTGATTTGCAACTCTCAAAAATCTATTTAGCTTCATCACTATAGATGTTGTTACTCCCTATAATTAAGATGCATATAACAATAATAAAAAAATATCCTACGACTTGTAGCTTGAAGAGTTTGACCAAAAAAAGTAAAAATATAATATATAGCAATATATTTTTCATTATATACCTTCTATTTATTTACTTATTTAACAATTTATGTACATTAGGATAACAATAGGAAATATCACTTACAAACAATGCCGGTACAAAGGCACTACTTATCCCATGATGGAATCTATTCCAGTAGTCCTGCCACAGGAAGATTATAAAACAGTCGCAAAATTAGCGTTTACAATCACGACATATTGAAAATAAAAATATAAAATATATTATATGCATAATTATGCAATATATAAATACATACATACATAATAATATATATACACGTATATACAAATAGTTTAATACTTATACATACACGCATACATATGTATATACGATACTTAATATAATACACACCATAATATGTTCCAATATGCATAAAGTCACTTAATTAAATTGATTTTAGACTAGGATTGATTCAGGTAGAATATAATTTATTTTTTACTTTTCTATATTAAATTAGAACAAATAAATCTATAATTAGTTCAAACGATCTTGGTAGTAGACAGCTTTTACAATAAAGTTATCAGTTACAAAAAGTTACCAAATTGTCCTAACCGAGAACTCGTTACGAGTTGAACCATTATTTTTACATTAATAATAAATACGTGAAAACATTCCATCTCAAATATTAATCAGTGTTTATTTAGCAATGAATGAGCTATTCAATGGAAGAGTTTCGTGATGAAGCAATGAAGTAATAACATGATTGAGACGCGACCTCGTTTAAGCGTATTTATAACGAAATTCTGAATATGTGTTTTGTGGCATATTTAATGAAAGCTTGCACTTGTGTAAGGAAATTGTATTAAGATAAACAAAACATAAGATACAGTTATATTTTATTCATTTATAGAGAATAATTTTGTTAACTGTATAAATGATAAGAGCAATTAAATAGAAAGCATGTTATCATATTTGAAAATATTTCTTAAGTGTGTAAAAATTTTGTACTAGATGATAAAGTGATAGCAGATGAAACATCTAATTGACCAAGAATTAGGTAGTTTTCAAATAAAGTTTTTATGTATCTACTATAAAATACGAAATTGTAAAAAAATAATAAAGAAGATCTTAGCGCTTTGCTTCTCTTCTTCTTCTCTTCTTCTTTCTCTATAGACCCTGCTTCGTTCTTCAACATCTCAAGCACAGCCCTCGCGACCGAAGTGTCTGGATGTGTACGGAGATCTTGAGATTGTGCTCCAGTGTGGTTTTCTTTGAAGCATACAGCGCTCGGCCGATGAACATACAAATTGCGTCGTCATCGTCATCGGCATAGTAGAAACAGGTGTTTGTGTGCCTAGTGACCGCCACTACAGCATGAGGCACGCTGTCGTGTATTTGATGCCTCTCGGTCTTGCTCTGGACAATAATGACTTTGCCGTTGGTCTATCTTTCCGCCTCATGGATGGCCATGACGTGCGATCCTTCACCGGTTTGGCATCTTTGGTTCTTCTCTTCCTGCGCATAGACCAAGTATACTTAGAAACCCTATAGGGTTTACCGTTTAGTCATCGGTATTTGCACGCCAGTCTACTTATCCTTGCTCAAGGATCTAGACTAAGGCGTTAAGACGAATAGAAGTTTTTTATACCTCACCGATGGCATATGCAACATCCATGTGGCTCGGGTATGTGCAAGACAACTCCCGGGTGATATTTGCTAACGAATCAGGTCTGCAGTAACTCATTTTGAACATTTTTCTCTGTCGACATAAGGAAAATTATTAACGTCTCCGATAAGGATAACTTCGCCTACCCCTGGCAGTCTCACCACCATTACTAGGGCTCGAAAGTGGCTCATTAGGGCTTCTTCCACCGTTTGATATTTGTATTTTGTGCTCGCTTTGAAATTATTTATTACAATGGAGGCCACAGTGCGCACCCTAGACCTGGCTTTTTCAACAAAGTGGCGGGCCAGTTTTTCTTTTAGGTCTTTGGCAGTTTCGGATTTGATGGTGGCTAATATTTCTAAATTTTTATCGAAGTTTCTGGAAAAGTGGGACGTTTTTCATATCCCGGTACCCCATTTATCCACGTCATTTGTGGTAGTTGCCAACCCAAGAAGTCCGCATTGACGTTAAGATCGCCTGAGATGGATTTAGCCATTTCAAGTATCCTGTCATCCGGTATTACTCTCGCTCACTTGGCAGTCATCACAATCGGGTCTTTCGTATATGTTAAGAATTCTTGTTATATGTCTTCTTGCTCCATAGCTTCGACTGTGCCTTTAAATCCTTTCGTGCTACTATAGAAAACCATATATTTTCCCAATATGTTCCCTTTGATAACCTACGATATATAGTTTTATAATATATGGCCACTTCCGCATCAATACGCCCCACCTCCAGCAGTTTTTTACTTCCTCGGTAGGTCTGCAGAATCTAATTGCAGGTAGCCGAGTTGACATCTCGAGTCCCAGTTACTATGGCTACGCTTATAGCATAGTCTAGTGGGTTCGACGCCGATCTCAGCTTAAGTGGAATTACTTGCCGCTTGTCGGCCCTGGTCCGAGTTTTTCCCAAAATTCTAAATTTCATTCGTGATATTTTCTTTTATGATTTTTAAATAAATTACTAACCTGAAAATTAAGTTTAGGTTCTAACCAGTGCGACATCACAGGTCTTGATAGATGTTTAAAAGAAAATAATATGATTATAAGTGATTCGAATTATAATAGAATTATTAATTATACAATATTCGAATTTATCTATTTATTACACTCGTGTCCATGATAGATGCAACCATGTTGAGCTCATCAATTTAACATTACCGCGATACGAGTAACATTCGTAAATTAAAAATAAATTCCCAAAATTTAAAATAGACAATATCAAGATAACATAACATCTTTGCTCTCATTATCGTCAGGGATGAAGAATCGATTGCGATTTATACCAAATAAGCGATTCATCCATTAGTGACAAATGTTTGCTGCAATCAGATACATTGTTTCGTAAGCTCGTAATAAATCAGCCGGTATTGATACGCGATCGGAAACAATGCGTTATTGTATCCAATTGATATGTATGAATTGATCTAATTACAGCTTACGTTTGACGTGATCGAATCTTTAAATTACATTTATAACAATTATATAATATTCTTTATTGCACTTAAAAAGTGTACAGTAATTAGTGTAACATGTTTCTTTACGAAGGTGGACTTATCTCTAAAAGAGATCTCTTCCAGCCAACATGTGGTAGTAAGAGAAATAATATATTTAAGGCAGGCAAAAAAAAGTGCAGTGATATAAACAATAAACAGATACATAAAAATAAATAGCAAATTAAATATAATATATATAGTCTTACAATACACACTACATACTATAAACAGCTATTTACATACAAACATACACATGTTACATACATAAATATTGCGATCCTGAGGATTTCGATACGCCAACTAGTGGCGAGAAGTATAACTTCACAAAGTAGGCTAGACTGTCAATGTTTACATGTGTCTTTAATGCAAATAGTAAGAACTATTTATTTAATTCAATTAATTTAACTACTAGTTTCTAAAAACTATTTTTGTGAATTGATATATAAAGTTTATTTTAAATTATTGTTATGAAGTTGTCATCAAAACCTAATAAAAGCAATATTTATTGCTCCGTTTATGGTTGAAAAAGTCGAGCATGTATGGTTCGCTTTTTTTTTCTACGAAAAGTAAAAAGTTTGTAGACATCACTCGCAGTTATCCTCAATTGTCTTTCTTGAGTCCACACAATATAGAACTCATGAGTTTTTTCAGCATTTTTTAAAGTATCATTTGAGAGGCGACTTAATATTTTCATACAAAATTGTGTCTGTCGATTTTTTACATCTTCATTACAACGCCGTAATAAAGGTGTATACAAAAAACTATCTCACTAGGAACTTTTCCGCAGGTAAAACCTAAAATGACTGGGTTACGAATAAACATGTATTTTTACAAAATATTTATTTTTGTATGAATTTTCTCATAGCAATTTTATTTTATTTTTGTACGACTATAAATTAATGGTTTATGTAATTTTAAAAGACAGTAGCTACTTCTCTGTTTATTATAAACAACGATCAACGTAATTAATTATTAAAATCTAATGAAATTTTATGTCTATTTTGTTATATTAATAGTAAAGGGATGTGTCAATATTCAGTGTAGCCTTAATTACTTTTCCTTTGTATATTATTTAAATATTTAATATTTAATAACATTATTCTCAAGTTGACTATATTTATAGTTAGGTCGAATAAATTGCGATTCTGAACAGCTACTAATTAGATTTAAGTTTATCACGTTATATTGTGTGACAAATTAAAAGCTTTTATCGTAAATAATTGCCGTAATATGCATCAATAAATACGCGTTTTATTGAAGTATTAATAAATTCTGCTTTATTAAGCTCTTTTAAATTAATAAAATAGGTATTAATATGAATAAGTTTGTAATTAAATTATTAATATCTATTCAAAGATAATAAGAGAATGTCTGCATTACATACATTATTTTTATACGAATATTTTTAAATCAAATTTTATTTAACTTGATTTTCTTATAAAATCTTTCTACCTATATAGGGAGCTTTTATGTATTATATCTAATTGAAAATATGTTTAAGCTGATTGATAAATGGTGAAAACACTACGTAAAAAATTGAACTTTCCGTTTTAAAACCGGTTAAATTTAAAAGATTCAACACCCCCTATTATCGCCTTACTGGTGACAGAGTATTATTTTCGCCTATTGAATTGGAATTTTCGTTCGATGCGAAAATGCTGCTGGTATTCTTGTTATTCAAACTAACACGAGAAGTAATTAACTTTTCTTTTGGAACGAATTATTGGGCCATGAGTAACTGTAGATAATATACAGAATGACTGGTAAATTACTATCAATATTTAAGGAGAATACTCATACATGATTCTCATTCGAATCATGTAAAAAAATAGCTAAATATTAATAAACTTTTAGGTAAAAATACTCAACAATTATCCAATTATTTACGCGTCGTCTGGACACCCTAGCAGCTAGCTGCACTTTCGACACAAAACAGGTAGGTTACCTACGTCCAAACGCCGCCACGTGTTAACAGGGTAGCAGGATAAACAAGCATGATCCGAAAAGTGTCAACGCTTCATTTATTTGAATTGAAATTTATGAAAATTTGGTCAAAAATTAAGTACCTATTTTTATTACATAATTCGAATGAGAATCATGTACCGAGTATTCTCCTTAAATATTGATAGTAATTTACCAGTCATTCTGTATAACAGGAAATAAAATATTTAGTGCAAATTCACCTAAGTAACCAAAGTATCATTATCATAATAATGAGTCTTTTTATTTTTAATAGAATTTATGTATTTTTGTGAGATTATTCTGATGTAGGATTACTATTAACGTCAACGGTTGTGGGTTCGATTTAGAGCCGGTTTTTGTATTTATACAAATATTGGTTTCTAATGAGGGTCTGGGTGGTGCTAGGTGTTTGTCTTTGTGCATATCTCTACCGTAAATTATTGAGCACATGAGCCCATAATTATTATGGTTATCAAAAACACCATCTGGTGTTCAGATCATTATTCGTAGCAGAAAAATTATTCGTCAACAAGTAATGGTGCAGCGTCTTGGACTAAGCCCCAACACATAGGAGAAGAGATATTTGCCAGCAATGACATATTTATAGACTGCCGTGCTAATAAAAGGACGAAAAAGCTTATTAAAAAATGTATTGTTGGATTACAAATTTTACTTTTGTGTCTCGTATAAAATGCTTTCATTTGCATTGTATGTAATGTATGTATTTCATGTATTGCAAAGTAGCTGTTTTTATTTTTATTTTTTTTTTTTTTGGATTTCACGCGACATTGGATTCTTGATTAACTTTTTCTGTATTAACCCATTACTTCCCAAGCATCGAAATAATTGTCTTTCTTTTGTTGAAATTACAAAATAGAGATCATAATACATTAAAAAAAGTAATATGAAGTAAAATTTAAAAAAAAATATTTATGGTCGCTGTATCAGCCTGTCCTATAAATATGACAATGGGAGTATATGGTTAGAAATAGTAAAATCTTACAGTTATTACAAAATCAACTTTATTTTCAAAACTATCATTATAATCCTTTTTAAATAAAATAATATATGTTTATTTCGTATGATAAGGTATGAAACGATCACTGCAAAGAGTTTTTTTACAACCTTGTCCTTAGCAACGCCTTTGTTTGTCCCTTTTCAACATAATATAGTGGCGCAAATTATCAAACCTCACTGGTTGCAAAAGAACTTCCGAAGTCCCTGGAGTGGGTTTACTTGATCTGCATTCCGATTTTTTCATCCAAGAAAAACAAATCCGTCGTTTAAAATCTAACAGAGGGATGGTTTCGTCTTTATTCACCTGGTTGTAAACAATCCATGCATTTACTAGAGACATATCCAAAATTCTAATAAAAAGAGGCCAGTACCATTTTTTACCTCTTGAGGATTACTGTTCAAACAATCATGTTTGTCTAATCCTTTCATATTTTGGTTATAGTTATGAATAAATTTTGGCTGATTTACACAGAATCAAAATTAGTCAAAAGACATACTACAATGTAGTATCATGCCATATAATATATTGTCATGCCATTTCACACATAATATTTCATTATTTTTATCAAACCGGTGATCGGAATAATCTCGCTTTTTCTTTTTCATTTCCTGTTTTGTCATGATAGGACATTTCTTAGTTCGAGCGGGTGAGAGAGGTCGCCGTCGACGTCGTCTCCATCCGCGGGCGACGAATGGGGAAACGTAAGATGGGGTACTTAATGCGCCTCCAGTAATGCCCCTCTGCCCGTGTCGGGCCGGGATGAGAAACCGGTCCTGCTAGATACGGCGTCTTTGGGACTGTTCAGAGGTACAGCCGAACAGTTCCCATGGAGGAGAAGTCTGGCCTTTTCACCGAGGCCAGCCTGTCGTTGGAGGGATCCTGTTGCCTGCAGATCCGGGACCCTCCAATTAAAGCGGCTGAAGGCTCCCGCAGGGGCTTAGTACGGTATTGCACCACCAAGTGCTGAGTCAGACATAGGTCTAGGACTGCCTACACGGGCGTCCTGGATATCACCCGTAAATGGTTTCCCCTGCGATACAAAAAAAAAAGAAAGGACATTTCTTAGTCCTATTGTCTCTTACTGTGCCTGTAGCTCTAAAGCCTTGAGATTTCAAATCAATCAACAGTTGCATACAACTGAAAAAGTTTTCGAAGTAGATAATAATGTGCGCTAGGATCCGAACACACGTCGAGCAACGTTTTGACCACTTTTGAACCCAAGCTATCGCTTTGAGAGGTACGAGTATTCTTTCCTGTATAAAGTGAAAATTTTTAACAATAACCATTAACTCCACATAGAGCCCAAAGTTTGTACCTGTTCGTTGCTGCTCTACACAGTATTGAACATGTTTTCGCGCCAAATAGTATACACGTATTCCCAGTGTCATATTTATAGGACGGCTCATTTAAAAGTTATGTAACTTGTTTCTAGAAAATGTTTTGTTTTTATATTTATTTATAGTATGTTTGTATAAGGTCTCACAATTGATTTCAGGTATTTTGAAGTTAATAATTTCTTTTCTTAAATATCATATAAAATAAAAAAGTATCACTCCTCTTAACCCAACAACATTGAGCAATTTAAAAAATATATATTAAAATGAATTAAATATGTATGACTTCCAAAAAAATTTATTTAAATAGAAAAATTCTGTATTAATACATATTTCATTATAAGTAATAGAAAAAATATATATAAATTTGTAAAAAAAAATTCGAATATAGTGTCCTAAAAATAGGACAGCAGTAAGTAATGGGTTAGAAAACCCTATTTATAGCCGAGTCATTACGCCAGATCAAAAAGGTATTGGATAAATAAAATCATTATATTCCAACAATTATAATTTTACTTTAGTTACAAATATATACCTAATACAAGTTGCGCCCGCGACATTTTGACTCTCAACACTTCTCCTAGGTAATCATACTAAATTTTAATTAAAATACTAAAACGGATTTTATCGCGTTTATTGAAAACTTTAGTTTAACGATTTTTTTTTATTTCGGGCCCTTTACAGTGTCCATGGTCTCATGGACTGACGTGAATCGTACTAAATTTCGGAATAAAACATATCCAGTACAAAAGTCATGCCAAGTTTCGTTCAATTTCATTCAAAAGCTTCGGCGCGATGCGTGGCCAAGAAATAGACAGGTAGACAAAAAAAATCAGAATATATTCAAAGTACAGAATTAGATCTATTATAGTTTTAACGACTTTAACCAGGAACAAATTCGTCTGTGTTCTTAAAAAATAGTAATATACGTTCATTAGCTTAACTCTTTATAAAACAGTGTTGATAGATAGGTACAAATAACATTTATTATTGTTAATAGGTACTAGCCATAGAACGTTATTGTTATACCGCGTTCATTAATGTCGTATATATGTTACAATTTCAAGTATCCAACGTTACTCCCTACAAATTAGAAGGCGAGCTGTCGACAACACGCGATGGCTGCATGCCCCACAATTCAATTTGCGTTTAACTCGTCACATATACTCTATTACCTAACCATTGAAATATGAAATTAAAAGATAATTTATAATTAGCGTCAGAATATAGTATTTCATATTCTGACAGCAAAATATAAAATAAAAACGCTTATAATTAATTTTAACTTTTTGTTACTAATGCGTGTATTATGTATATGTTGAATCTTTAGAATTGGTCGGATTTTATGAGATTGGGTTAAGAATTATAGGTTCACATTGCAATAATTTGTTTTGTGTTAGTTACTTCGATAGTAAATTAATTTAAAAAGCATATAACCAATGTATTTCTGAATATAATACAAGGCTAAGGATATAATATGAATATAACGTCACAACTCGTAGCAAGAATATAGTAGGTAACATTTATATTAGGGCACAATATATTCATTGACAGTCATCTTCCAGTAGGTTTATGGGAGGAGAAGTGATATAAAAGCGCGTACTTAAAGCATAACTAAGTACGCACTTTTATGTAACGTACTTACATATGATAAACAAAATAAAAAAATCGTCGGGGAAAAAATTTATTCGTATTTTATATACAAATTCAAGACTTTTTTGTTCCTTGTTGATTTTAAAAATTACTTTTGCTTTAGTTAGTCTGTTAAAAGGAAGATGGAACATAAACGCGGATAAAATGGATCGTCTTAATATATAAAACAACATTTAGATGTAAAGAGCTATTGATATAGTTTACAAGTGCAAGAACTAACAGTATAGGTACCACGCTGCTTATTGCCAATATAGGGAATAATTAATTAACGCCTGTTACAATGACAAGATCTATAGGTAGACGTGCATGTATGCCGTTTAGTAACGTCGATATAGCTCGTCTAACTATTGTCTATTGTCAATTAAAATTTCATAAAAGCGTTTCGATACAAATTATAATTCTGTCTACATTACAAAGTATGAGAGGATAAAATTATGAAATATCCTGTGTTTACTGTTTCACGCCAAAACTAGTGAACTGAACTTTTAGAATTGCACTAATTTCGCAAAGTAATTACTGACAGCACAACAATCTAGAATCACTTTTTATTTAATGACATCTATTTGATGATTTCTATCGTGTTTATCCAGAGTTCGTGATCAGAACATATACATATAATAAAATTTAAAAAATCGACCCCGAAACCTTGAGACCGAGAAATCGACGTATATATAAAAATGTGTAAATATATAACGTACACAAGCTATTTTTTTAAAAATTATACCGACGCCGCAAGAAATTTAGGGAATCCTTTTGAAAATATATAAAATTGGCCTTTTCAAACAAAACAAAGGTTTTTAAAAATCGCTATATATAAAAAAACAATCATGCAAAACTAGTACATAACCTCACCCTTTTTTAAGGTCTGTTTTTATTTCTTATCTTTGTATCTTTACGAACCAGCGTCGAACAACTCGCGGATAATTATATTAATAATAAAATACTCGAAACAAGATAACATGGCGATGAAACGTGAAATCTTCGCGTAAAGATAATGGGTTATTTTATTTGCATTTAATTTTCTTTTTCTCGTTATACGAGTACTTAGTTACTCGGTTTTTTCTTTTCTTCATATTTTTACTTGTATCTAAAATCTACTCAAATTAAATTAAGTATAAGCTTCTTATCAAGATAAATAAAATAATCCCAAAACACCGGGTAGCTGCTGTTACTTGAAAAGTTTTCTGCAATGTCTTTCATCACTTAGTTAAAGTAAAAGTAGCTTGACACTTATAATAAGCATCGGACTAATAGTTCTAATTTTATATTTTTAGTCCTTTTAAAAAATGCAACATATAAGCAAATTATTTTCCAGTATTTTTAAATTTATAACTAAATTGTTGGTTATTAATATTAGAGAGCAAATTGTCGATAAAATCTTATAAAAAATTTAATTTCCCTGAAGCTATTATCATGCATATTTTATATGCTTAAAAACAATTTTTTCCTCGGTTATGAAAAAATATAAATTTTATTGAAAAATCTTTAGATTTAAACTTTTCGACGCGTCAATATTGTATATACCTACTCGTATTTTTTATTAAATTTATTTAAAAATGAAAATTTTTACTCATTTTTTTTATAGACTCTGTGTCGTTTATAATTAGGTTTTTATCTATTCAACAGCTTGGACTTGGAGTGCTCATCCATTTAATATTTTACACACACACACACACACACACACACACACACACACACACACACACACACACACACACAAACACACACACAAACACAAACACACATACACATAACACACGTTTGTTGACGTTCAACAGCACGACATAATTATATAGTCGGTATATGAAAATACATCGTAGATGTGTGTATATTTGTGGTTTATGTGTATTAATATATTGTTAATTATACATAACATTGTTTTAACACATATTTTATATTTTTAGTAGTCATAACTTCTCTAGTAGTACACGTAATTCAACCATATAGATTACTGTATTTTAGTAGTTGAAGTTTTACGTTATCCAGTCTATCGAGTAAGTTTTCTGATTTCCTTGCAATTTTTCATTAACTGTACTGTTCTGTACATCAGCCTGTAAACAACCCACTTCCGAGCGAAGGACTCTTCTCGATATAAAATAAGGGTTGGAGCTTAATCCACCACGCTGCTCCACTGCAGGTTGGCGGATAATATCCCTACCATGAATAACGATCATTACTAGGTTTCCATGATAACTCCAAGGCACGGTGGGGTAACCCACAAGGACATTAACCCAGACCGGAAACAAATATTTGCACAAATACAAATAACTTCCCCGAGTGGGAATCGAACCCGCAACCGCCGGCTTTGAAGTGACATTCTTCATTAAAATACTAATCAATTAGCAAGGTTAATTCAGTATTTTACATCAGTTTTTTTCAGTCATTTACATCATAACAATAATTTACTATAATCATCATTATTAAATATAAAATATTTAATCAAATATTTATGATAAATGCCATAATAGTTATTATATAGAGATACACAGATATATAGATAGATAAATAAACTAGTTGCTTGTCGCGACTTCTTTCGCTACTTCCACAGTAGTAGTAAAAGCTTAGAAATTTTTACCATAGAATCGGATTTTATTTGCAATATCCACGATATTGCAAATAATTTAAAAAATTTCCGTAGTACCCTAAATATCGGTTATCGGTGGGTAGTCTGGAAAAGATCACTATTTAGTGATAAGACCGCCCATTGCACGCTCTGTAGTTAGTTGTTAAGCTTTCCTTTTGTGTAATTTTGTATGTAATTGTGTGCAATAAAGTTATTTATTATTATTATTATCTTTTTTTTAATTTTTTTTTATTTTATTAAAAGTGAAAAGTCTACTTGCTTGTGCTTAGTCTGGCTTTCACTACAAAATAGATAAAATGTTATTTCATGTTATGTGATAACTAAGTTTTAATTTGTTGGTTGTATTTATATGAAAAAGTAAAATGTATATATTTATAGATATATATGATTGTAAATAACTCACCGCCCCCCAATATTCGAGTAATAAAGATAACTGATATGTAGACCAATAGATATTACAATTGTAGTATTTTAATAAAAAAAAATCATATAATTGCGTTCTAAACGTTGATATTTATGACATTAGGATTTAAATACTATCGCTAATTATATTTATTGCTGAAGGGGTGACAAAAAATTTACTAATTATTGTCTTGAACTATTAAATTCCAAAGAAATATTTTAAATTTAAACTGTATAGTGTTTAGTTGTAATGTTGGTAGTGATTGGCATTCCGTTGTTTGGAAGTGTTGCCAGTATTTGTAGTGCTTGCAGCCAAAAGTACATTTACGTGGAAAGTACCGAATTCTCGAGTGGATTGTTCTGAAACTTTCGAACTTCTCCAAAAACATTGGTGCATCAGAACCTATAGAAATAGTACATAAACTTTATTCTACAAACTTTAGAATATCAACTGTATGTTGAGAATGTAGACGAAGTTGCTTACTACGACTGTGATTTTTGAGTGTATATACTATCTCAATATATTTACATGTAACATAATTATGTTATGGATATATACATATATTTTTCAAGTTTTTCTTCAAATAGATAATTAAATAAAGATAAATCCTACTTATGGTTATTAATAAAAATGTATTTTTTATTCTCCCTAAAACTAAAATTATAAAATTTAAATAATAGTTTTTAAATGTTCATTTAATTCTTTATAAGTAGAATCGCAGTTGAGTTTCATGTGGATGGTTAATTTACATAATTAAAGTGTTCTTGTAAAGTCACATTAGGTAGACGATACCTATTTAGATTTATGCCTGAGAACTATTAAGAATATTTTCACTCGAATGCGTGTTACAAATCTACTATTTTTGGGCTTTTAATCTCGCCTTAATAATAGCTTTCGTACTTAGTAAATAATTGGTCTGTAAGTGTCTTTCATCAAGCCTAACCAGTAATCGGTCAACCAGAACTGATAACATCGGCCCAAAAGGTCACGAGGCAGGTGAGTGATTCACGCGATTAGTCAATTTTCTGTCCAACACGAAATAAGGCTTTACATTTTCAAAATAAAATATTACGATGTGTCACGCTGTGAAAGTCGCGATAACATTACGTATTTTTCTTATGGAATTTCGTTGCCCTTGTTATAATTTAAGTACAAAACACTGTGACTAATAGCTGTCGCAAATTTTTCTTTATTTTTCTTCAATTGATGTACTTGAAATGAAAACAGAGGCAATATTATGGATGATAGTCCTTTAGTTCCTAAGACAGAGTAAATATTGATTATGCAAAGCAATTAAGAGTACCTTTGTAGTTTGCGAATCTTACAGTATCTAATACCTGAAATTACATATATATATTATAAACTCGTAAATCGTATAATATACGAGTTTATAAATTGACTTTATTTATAGCAGTATTAAATAGCATATCATGTACTACTACTGAAACTTAGAAGTAATGGTAAAGACAGGTATATGGTGAGGATTTCTATTAATAAGAATTGAATAAGCGATTAAACTTATCAAAATAAATATTACCGTGATACTTTTATTTTAAAAAGATTAAAATAAAACTTTGACTTCAATGTGAGTTGAATGACGTCATTCGTTTTATACACAGATGTAGTTCGGGAGCAATAACGTAAAATCGAGTATTTTCCTTTCATTCACGATCCTTTATAACAACGTCGATAAGGAAAAACCTATTATCGAATTGCGAAAAACGTCCTTTCTGCTATCCGCTTTGTGTCAATGTGTCAAAACTAAGACTGAAAGAAATGATTTTCGAACATAAAAGCCTAAAATCACGTTAGAATAGATTAATATTGGTAGAGACAAAAACAAAAACTTATTTTACCTTGTCCACCAATTATAGGGAAATTATTTACCTTCTCGAATAATAGATTGTGTGTATAAAATATGGTAATATATTTCTCATAAAATAATAAATTCTGTTGCTAATTTCAAATGCTAGGTTGAAATAAACCGTAATAATTATGTTATTCTAAGCAATATAATAACAACTGAAATCATTCTATCACTATTTGGGATTTTTTTTTTCATTAATAAAATATAGTCATAAGTATATAATGTCATTATGCCAAGCTCATTTTTGAAATCATTGAGTTTTCCTATTTTATGCAATGCGATTTATATTAGAATATTTAGATAGAAGATATAATACGTTACTCACGTCCTATTTTATGCTTACACAAAATTCACTATATCAATTATAATTTGTATTGTAAGCCATCTCTTTTTTACATTAGTTTATTTCAGCTCCATCCTCAGAATTAAAATATGAATGGCTGCAGATGTACTCTTTTTATAATTAAATTCGACCTTTTTTACAAGTTAAATTCCTCTAAGACCCAGACTCGGTCTGGACCCGAACCCACAAATCATAGAACAGAAAACAGGGTCACTACCGACTGCGCTACCGGACCAGTCATATAAATGTGCTGCTAATAATATTTTTGTACCTTTAAGATATAAATCCTTAAAAATATAGACAATTTCTATACGCCAATTCAACATGAATACATAATATTCTTGATGCTTGACACTTGATGCTTGTAAGAAATTAAAAGTAAAGGCGCCCCCTTTGATAAATGAAGCGACATACGATCTTGTCCTTCCGAGCTAAGGCTAAAGATTTACGTTTTATGTAGTATCGATAAGATCAAATATCTAATTTGGGGTGCACGAAAAAAATCGCTCATCGTTCCCTTTTTGTCTGACAAATGTTAATAAAATATCAATTATAATATCATTATTCTTTTTTCTTTTTATATATTTGGTAAAGTAAAATATGACTTACACGTAATTAGTGCATAAAACTAAGTTTTTCTTTTTTTATGAAATGTACACCTAAAACAATTTTATTTATAAACTAATCTCATGCATGAGCATACATCATCATAAACATTTGTACTTTTATTATGTATATCCTAGAAGCGCTTACTAACATCATTACGTATCATGAAATAACCATGTTACCACTAGTACCAATATTCTATATATGCTTTTAATAGGCAGTATCATAAAAACAAGGTATCCATAGTCTCTCTAGTCAACACGCCTATGGCATGTATTCTCAACTGGTTAATTCTCAATTTCATATTATTGGCACTTATATAGTATATTAATAATAGGATACAAACATGATTACAATTTATTTATAGTAAAATAAGTTCCGTGGAAACTTCCGCGTAATGCATAGACGATACAGACTGACCAACAGACGGCATATAGAGAAAAATAAAAAATAAATTACAGTATTGGCTTCAGTATCAATTATAGAGAGACCTCCAAAAAAGATTTACTGCTACAGTTATATACACATTCCTGTTATAGTTTTATTATAAGTATGCGTAGAGATTATTGAAACATTTACGAGTATTAACATATTTATTTACAATTAACTATATAAACTTGAACGTAAAATTGGAATTATATCATTAAAAAATTTAAAAAAAAGGGGACGGGCGCTTTTGTGGGACGCAACCTGCGTCGATACATTGGCTCCGTCTCATGTCAGGGAAACGGCTTTAAGAGTGGGAGCCGCTGCGGAGAAGGCTGAAATGACTAAACGGCACAAATATTCGTCACTTATCCAAAGTTATGTTTTTGTGCCGTTTGCAGTCGAAACACTTGGACCTTGGAGTAGCAGTGCACAAAAATTTCTAAAAGAATTAACCCCACGTCTCATAGCCTCCATTAGTGACAAGAGGGCTGGTGCATTTTTTGCCCAAAGTATCGGAATTGCGATTCAACGGGGAAATGCTGCTAGTATTCTTGGCACCATTCCACGCGGACATGATTTATACCAAAACTGTTTGTAAATAATTATTTTAAGTTTTGAATTATCATTAAAACAATTTGTTATCTAAAGAAAATTAAATTAGAAAAAAACTGATACATTTGATATAAAGGATTAGAATTCTTACGGAAATTATAAAAAACTAATTTGTCGTTAAAACAACAAATTGTTGATATTATAAGAACTATTAATTCAACACAAATTACAATAAAATGATACCAATATCATAATCTGTTGTAAAATAATAACCGTAAATAAGGCTTGATACACTAAAAGAATAATTTTATTTACTCTAAAAAGACATCTGGATATAACATAGCAGCTAATTATTTTCTGTACAAAGCCCGGCTTCGGGCTGTGAATTTAATATCTTACGAGAAATAAGAAAGCTTGATCAATATTATTTTAAAAGTTTCTTAAAAGAATCTTAAATTATTTTACAAGTACAATATAGGATAAATAGAGATATTTTAATTTCGAAAAATCACTCGTTTTGCCTGAAATGAGAGTAGTAGATACTCACCTCAACTCTTCGCTTATGAGGCGTGCAAAAGGAATAATAATATGACAAATGAATTATTTGTAATTAGTTAATTTAAATAACTCAATAACATTATTTACAAAAAGTAAGAATTTTTAACAATTAATAAGAAAAAAATGAAGAATATCAAGGTAAGCTTTATCAATATTACAAAAGTTAATTAACCGATTCATATACATATTATTACTTTTGTACATCTTAAATACTTACAACATATTATTTATTTGAATTCAAACAATATATTATATTTATGTACATAATATAATATTTATGAGTATGTCCACAGTTAAAGATATTTTTCCAGTTTTAAATTTAATAATTAAATAACTATGTGCTTTTAATATTTAAGGGATTAACGGCGAGTTGCACGAAACCGTCGCTAATTTTCCGTTAGTTAAGTTGAAATTAATCTTAAAATTAATTGATCTCATGATTAATTTAAAGCTGTTGGAATTAATCATCCGTTAGATAGGTCTTTAATTAAACTAATTTTTTTTTGTTTCCTTAATCAGATGTAGGTTTCGTGCAACAGATAATCACGATTCTTGTGATTAAATTAGTTTAATAAACACTTAAATTTTAAAATTTGTTTCGTGCAACTCGGCGTTAAAGTTATAGCGAGCTGATATGCTTTTTAAGCCTTTAAGTTTGACCTAAATACAAGGAAATTAAATACTTACATAATTATGAAAAACGGGAATACTTAATGTTTCTTTTTATTTTTATTTTTTATATATATATATTAATTTAAATATTCGTTGATAATGGGTATAAAGATTTCAGATTATTTGACTAAAGTGAAAACATACTATCATTGTAGATTGAGTATTGCTTTATTCATCGATTCAATTTATATTTTTTTTTTCTAAATCTAATTTATTTTAGAACTATTGATTTGTTTTCACGTCACTGCGTATAGATAGATAAATATTTTGAACAATTAACTTGTTTCGAAATACTATTTATTATCTATATTTAATTCGCAAAAAAAGGTATTTTCTTTTTGAATACTTTTTTTGAAACGTTAATTGTACTACCTTGAAACTATGACTGTGAGATTTTTTTTTCACTGATTTTATTTAATTATCATTTCGTCTGTGTGTATAGAAAAAAAATTAGTCTAAATATAGCTGATATATGCGGTCGTAACATGTACTGTATCAGCCTGTAACCAACCAACATCTGAGCGAAGGCCTCTTCTCCATATAGAAAAAGGGTTGGAACTTAATCCACCACGCAGCTCCACTGCAGGTTGGCGGATAATATTCAAAATCAAAATCAAAATCAAAAATAACTTTCTTCAAATAGGCCCCACGAGCACCTTCGAATCGTCATTTTACAAATTAAAACTTTAAAGTGATTATTATTTTTGTAAAAGTAAAGCTACCACCGATTTGGAATGTAGATTCTGCAGAGAAGAATCGGCAATCGGCAATCGAATTCCTGACATGAGTAACGATTATTACCAGGTATCCATGATAACATGACGATAACCAGGACAGACGCTTTACGTGCTCTCCGAGGCATTGTTGGGAAACCCACAAGGACATATACCTAGACCGGAAACAAATATTTGCACAAATACAAATTCGATACAAATCCGATCGGGAATCGAAGCCGTGACTGCCGGCGTTGAAGCGACTACTCGCACCACCACACCAGAACGGTCGTCTAGGTATGCGTGACATGATAAGCGTTGTAATATTCCTTAGGCTACGTTCCACCGAATGTTTGTGAACACGAATAAAATTCGCATCGAACTGCAATCACACGCCGGACCACATGGCATTGGTACGCACCGCGGCGTGTTTCACGTGTGCTTTATTATTTTCGTAAGCAATGTAATACTGTTAACACATTCCGCGGTACTTTAGGTACTACTCTAGAAATATTATGGCGAAAACGCATACATAAATTTTATACTTTCTGAATCTTTGTTTCAGTCCGTTTTAATAAATATGGACCGTAGACTACATCTCAATAATCAAAGTGCACAGTATTACTAACGTTTTACTTTTTTTTTCACAGTCATACAAAAAATGATCTTTATTTATAAAACAACTTCAGTGAAGAATCATTGAAACTGGACATCAAATTACGTGTAGATTTATGTATTAATAATGTATTTTTTAAGTGATATCACACAATAGCGTAACTTTCTTAACAAATCAAGACTAAAGAGTAGTTTTCAAATCGAAAAACAAATCTCGAGACTATTATACGAGTATAATACTAAATTTTGTTATTAGTTGCAAAACATAATTATATTCAATTCATTTCAATTTTATTTACAATAATAATAATAAAAAGATATAGATTAAATTTTTTTACTATTTGTTTTAATTTATATTTACAATCCTTAAGGATTTTTGTTTATTTTACGTCAGTGCGTTTTACGATTACGTCATTTATTTTTTCAATTCTGTTCTGCTTGATGGTAAGGTTAGTGACCAATTTTTCTTATAACGCTTATTAGCTCGCAGCACTAGATAAATTGATGTCCTCCACACCGTATCCGGCGACGGCGACTCCTATATATTTAATTGGTCATAGTGATAGGCTCTTATGTGACTCGCAAAGCCGGACTTAGCCTTGAAGATACGGCCGCAAGGTGTACAATATAATTGGCCAGATGAGTTGTATGTGTAGGTATAGGAAGGTTTTGGTCGGGTCCTCCGCACTTGGCGTTTTGCGTCAAGGTCACTTAGATGCTTTTCTTCGAAAGCTTCCATACTGATGTGGACGGTACTACGCCATTCCGGTCTCAGACGGGCAAGGCCCTCCCAACCATCCGTTAGAATGTTGCAGGCCGCAAGATTGCGCTTAAGGACGTCTATGTAGCGCAGGTATTGTCCTCCTTGTTTGCGCTTTCCACATGAAAGCTCAGAGTAGAAGACTGCCTTTGGCAATCTACACTCACTCATGCGCACAACATGCCCACTCCATCTAAGCTGATGTTTAATTATAAGTGCCTTGATTCCGGGCAAACCAACTCGACGAAGCACTTCAGTGTTTGGAACTCGGTCCTGCCACTTGATGCGCAGTATAAACCTTAAACATTTAAGGTGAAAGATGTCCAGCTGCTTAATGTTAGCTCTGTAACAGCACCAAGTCTCCGCAGCGTAAAGTAAGGTAGGCAGGACGATAGCTTGGTATACTAAAATTTTAGTTTGCAATTTGATGTCATGTGAGTTCCAAACACGCGTTTTAAGTTTGCCAAAGGCCGCAGCAGCACTTGCGATCCGGGCTGGTACTTCCGATGCCAGGGTGTTATCATTTCTTAAACGACTGCCCAAGTATTTGAAGTCTGTAACTTCCACGAGGGCATTGCCCTCCAAGCTTATATTTGAAGGATCTCCAATACTACCTCTTGGAGCCTGTTTTAATACTTGGGTTTTACTAGTGCTTATATAATAACTAGTCCAAATGTACGGCAGGATTGGTGTAAAGAGTCTATATAAGCCTGTAGAGACTCTAGTGAATCGGCCATTAGGCAAACATCATCAGCGTACACGATATCCATTACTGGGAGGCTGGTAACTTGCCGTTTAGCTCTAAAACGAGAAAGATCAAATACGCTCCGATCAGATCGGGTATAGATTGTTATTAAGTTGTTGCATGTTTTAACCGCATCTTGCATTACAGAGGAAAAATAAAGAGAAAATAAAGTGGGGGCCAAAACACAGCCCTGCTTCACGCCACTTGTTACCGGGAACTGGTCCGAAAAGTCACTTTCATGTTGAACTCTCGCCATCATGTTATCATGGAATTGGCGGATCAAGTTAAGTAACTTCTCAGGACAGCCGGCTTTCTTTAGCACGATCCACAAGGCTTCACGCGGTACTCTGTCGAAAGCCTTCTCTAAATCGACAAAACACATGTACAGAGGTCGGTACTGCTCCAGGCTCTTTTCTTGGATTTGCTTTACAACAAATATAGCATCTACCGTGCCTCTGCCTGGGCGAAATCCGCATTGTGCTTCCGGGAGTAGTGTTTCCGCATGTTGGGATAGACGGGTGTTGATAATATGAGCTAGAATCTTCCCAGCCGCCGAAAGAAGAGAGACGCCTCTGTACGAACCGCAATCAGCAATATCGCCTTTGCCTTTGTACAGTTTACAGATGGAGGCGTCTCTCCAATCCTGTGGGACAACTTCACAATCCCATATCCTCAAAATTAGGTGGAACAGATTATTATTTATTTGTGGGCCGCCATATTTGTATATTTCGGACGGCAAACTGTCAATCCCAGGTGCTTTGGCGTTTTTTAACCTCTTCACTGCAGCGACATATTCATTGAAAGATGGGCGATCCGCTAGATCTTCAACGGTAGATAGATCCTTTAAAGATTCTATATACATTAAATCTGGCATCTGCGCAGTGGGATTCAAAACGTCATGAAAATGTTCCGCCCATCGAGCTAGTACATCGTTCTGCACAGTCAGCCGCCGGGTCTTATCTTTGTTGTATATCGGTGCCGTCTTTTTATATCTCGGACCGAAAACAGTTTGTAGACTCTCAAAAAATCTACCCGTTTGGTTAGTATCAGCATAATACTGAATTTCAAGAGCTTTATTCGCCCACCATTCATTCTTTAGCGCTCGCACTTTTGCCTTTAAGTCATGATGAGCTCCCCTTCGCTCAGAGGCATCAGTCGACAAAAGAGTACGCCTGTGTTCCTCAACGAGATTTCGGATTTCTGCATCTGAATCATCAAACCAGTCTTGATTTTTACGTTTAGGCCTACCTATAACTCTTGAGGCACAGCTACGGAGGTTTTCGGCATATAAACGCCATCCATCACTGACAGAAACATCCTCCATGGACTTCGTCATCCCGGCGTGGAAAGCTTCATCTAGCTTATCTGTTAGCTCTTGGTTTTTAATAAGTTTTTCCCAATCTATTTTTGCTGGGTGTTTGTGTGGAGCTCGTCGTGGAATTTTTAAATGTAACCGTAGTTTTGATCGAACAAGTCGATGATCAGTCCAACCCTGTGCTCCTCTCATTACTCGAGTAATTCGTACGTCCCCGAGATCTCTCCTACGTACGATAATGTAATCTAAGAGGTGCCAGTGCTTTGATCTCGGGTGCATCCACGTGGTCTTGTATTTCTCTGGCAGTCGAAAACAGGTGTTTGTGATGGTGAGACCTTGTTCGGCACAAAGAGTCAGAAGGTCAAAGCCATTAGCGTTGCAATTCCCAACTCCGTGACGCCCAAGTACTCGATCCCAAGCACTGTAATCCCTACCAACGCGAGCATTGAAATCCCCCAGTAGTAATATCTTATCAGCGGTAGGTATCTTGTTGATGACATGGTTCAATTCGTAGTAGAACTCGGCTTTCTCTTCGTCTGGAGATGGCAGAGTGGGGGCATATACGCTAATTAGATGGAGGTACTTCTTAGTTGGAAGTTGAAGTCTTAGCGTCATAATCCTATCATTAATACCCTTTGGTACTTCTTGGAGTTTTTGTGCCAGTCGGTTTCGCACAGCAAACCCAACTCCACTGGCTGCACTTTCAGAGTCAGATTTCCCGCTCCAGTAGTAAGTATAACCCCCGAGCTGTTCACAGAGCTCCCCGGAGTCACTCAGATGGGTTTCGCTGATTGCGGCAATATCTATATCGTACTTGGCCAGTTCCCTTGCAATTAAAGCCGTCTTTCTCTCAGGACATAAGTTGTCACTGTGTGTGTGTGTCACTGTCTAGAAGTGTTCGAACGTTCCATGTTCCTATGATGAGGTCTTTATAAGAAGTTGGTTTCTTTTTTTGACCGCGTTTGACTGGTGAACAGGTAAGCGCGGTTTCCCACCTGCTTTACAGTAGAGACAGGCTATGTGTAGGCCACCTTTTCTAGGCCTTTCCCCGGATTGGGGAAAGCAGAGCGCTCCCTAAATAGGGCTGCTTTGTCGTCAACTGAGCTGCCGAACTGATCCCCCGTCTCGATCGGGATACAGAGCGACCATCACCAGTAGACCGCCTACGTGCAGATGCCAACTAAGGTTCAGACACACCGATCCTCAACCCACCATCAGCTATCCATCGCCGCAGGGCTTGTGCTCGTAGTCCATTTAACATTGAGGAGTCATCTGTGCGTGAGTTTATTATAGTAAACAAGCAGTTGCGCTGGTGCAAGTCCACTCTCTCGGCTTTACCCTCCCAGAGCCAGTGGATCGGATGACCGATACGACCAGCAGGAGACTGAAGCTGCAGGAAATTGGCCACACATCGCTATAAGGATCCCGACGCGTGCCCTTTTAGGTACATCTCCAAGTACCTCGCCCTATTGCCGTAGAAACCGGATGCGTTTGCTTATCAACAGAGCTCGCCTTCTACACCAAACAGGGCCTTTTTTTAAAAGGTGGATCTCCCTTAGACTTACTGCACTGGTAGATATACCACCACCAATGGGCGATGGGATCGTCACTTCCCTACGCCTAAACTAGATAAATTACAAATGATATGAAGGAAAGTAGAAGAGAGCTAAGAATGACGAAAGGAGAGCATTTTGACTTCTGACATAGGTACTCTTCGTACAAATGGTAACTCCCAGCTTCCAGCGAGTCTCGCGTAAGTTATATATTTTTTATTAATAAGTATTTTGGATTTAGTCTAAAGTAATTTATGAATTGGGGTCCGAAATTACGAGTAGTACTCAGTAGGTATAAAAAAAACCGCCAAGCAAAAGAAAAGCGCATGAATAGAAGATGAAAATTGTAATCGATAACGATCGATACCGAAACAGTAATTGTAATATGATCGATTGCTTTGAGAGTCACAGGCGAGCACACCGAGCAAACACTGAATTTATAAGTATTTGATTTCTTAAAGCATTCATCGTTTGAACATTGTAAGAGATTCTCGGAAGATGTTTTTTAAATATATGTATTTTAGCCAATCCGCAATAAAGCATTGAAATGCATCGTGTAGCAGCAGGCCAAAATCAAGGTCACTATCCTTAATAAAAAAAGAGATCTTTGCTCAGAATCAAGATATTGACAGACATCTAGAGCTTAGAATTCTACTACAGATATAATTTTTAATAAACGTGAGGTAGAATAGCGAATCAAGCTCTAATCATTGTCTTTCAGGGAAAAGAGGCTTTACTTAGTCCATCAGTAGGATATCTATATGTGTATATAGTAAAGATACAATAGAGTAATGGAAGCGCGCCGTAAAGTTTTCAAGGCCTTAAAGTTCTTATAAGATACTGTTATATACAAGTTTCCTAAATAGACAATGTTATCTTAACTATACGGTACAAAGTCTGCGAGTTTAGCGTACAACGAAGTAATGACGCAGAAATGACAGATGCCAAGAATTTTAGATCCAAAGCCTGAATGTGAGTTTGTGCTTTTTTTTTAATATATATGGAGGACTTGTACAAAAACGCTAACTTGAAAGTGACATTAAAAACTTTGTAACTTAGGCTGGGGCCACAATCTTCTAAAATTGAATTAAGAAGCTAAAAATATTTCTACGGAATACTTTTCAGAATACTTCATGGTACTTAAGGGGAAGTAGTTAAAAATATTTTATGGAAATTAATAAAGGAAATATAAATCCATGATGATGTGTATAGAACAAAAGCTAAACTACAAATACTTGATTAAAGATCTTATAAAAAAAAATATTTAAATCCAAGTCTTTCTTGGTGGTCTCAGGGGTTGTATAGTTTATATCTGTTCTTGACTAGAATACTAAGTAGACCCCAGCAAAAAGGGAATTCTAGCAAAAAGATTTTCATGACTAAGCATTTTGACCGATTCGTGTCATTGATCTTACCAATACTGTTTTTGTAACTATAATCGTAAATTTATTTTTATATAAAATAATATAGTGTTAATAAACGCCTCTGCCTCGAATCTTGCGGGCAGCGGAGCGGCGGCGGCGGCGGAGCGGGAGTGGCAAGATCTTTTGTGTAAAATCAAATGGACCAGCCCTCGAAACCAGCGGCCCGGGTAGCGGCACGGGAGCGGGCAACGAGCGTTGCACTACCGCACTCGAGTCAAGCGGCGACCGCTCGCGCGTCTGCATTGTAGTATTGTGCAATTTATTTTGTGACGGTGACGTGTCGAAATGTCGGACGTGGCAAACCAAATTTTTTCATCAAAACATATATCTCGACGACAAAACCGCGAACAGAACACTACGCCGCTATAGTCAAGTGGCTATAATGTCGCGCAATCTGCCGGCTGGTTTCGAGAACGGGTCTGCGTTGCCCACCACGCTCCCTCGCCGCCACCGCCGCTGCCCCGCTGCCCACAAGATTGAAGGCAGAGGCCTCAGTGTTAATAAAAATAATAGGGTGTCCTAAAAGGCAACTAAACGCAACTAAAGCTGCAAAAGACCAACGTCACCTCCTCGGATGGTATGTAATTTTAATAGTATGTAATCGTCATCATATCAACCATTCGATGTCCATTGTTAAACTTGGGCCTCCCCCCATCGACCTCCAGAGCAGCCGGTTCAAAGCGCCCAGCGACTTTCCTCAAGTCGTCTGTCCATCTCGTGGACGGTCGACGCTGCGATTGCCGGTACGTAGTCTCCTCCCAAGAACCTTTCTGCTCCATCGGCCGTCAGTTCTACTTGCTATGTGCCCCGCACACTGGCACTTTAGCTTGCAAATCCGTTGGACTATGTTAGCAACCTTCATTCGTCTGCGGATGTCATCATTTCTGATTCGATCTCGCAGAGAAATACCAAGCATGTACTGTACTGTACTGTATCAGGCTGTAAACAACCCACTGCTGATCGAAGTCTTCTTCAACATATAGAAAAAGCATAAAATATTCGATTTATTTTACTGTGTACACTTTCCTTGTACAAAAACAATACTTCATGTTAAAGTTATACACAGGCATAAAGTTTAGTGTTCGTAAAAGTGTAAGCGTAAATTTGGCTGAGTGGTTAGGAATGGTGTTATTTTATTGATATGTTGGATTTATATTTGAGACGTTATAATAAATTAGAGCTAGTTTTACGCAGACGACTGCAGAGCGCAGATCGAATGCAATTCCGTGGTCACGTTTTATTTTTTCGAAATGTCGAAGATTTTAACAGTTAAGTAAAATTCTGTATTTAGTTAATATACTCTATATTATTTACCGCTATATAGTTGACCTCGTTGATTCCATTTGTAAGCAAACAATTTTTTTAACAAGATCTTATTAAAATAGCCTAGTTCAGAAACAGTAATATAAATAAATAAATTTAGTATGATAATTAATTCATATAATAAATATAAACAACTATTCCTTAGAATTTAATTTTTCGACATTTGCGTAAAATAAGATTAATATTTATGTGCAACTGCTTAGCTACGTCTATTTTTCTGTTAATAGAATTTGCCCGATACTAAATTTCTTCTCCAGATTAAGCGAGTAACTCGTGAGGTTGAATCAATTTATCAGCTATTATTATGTTCAATAGTTTTGTTGCTGATTATTTCTGCTAAATTTACGATTTAATAAAGATTTACATATTCTTAAAAATGAGACTTATCTAAATAGATTCAAACTTTTATCTGGTTATTCGATAAAAAATTAACATTATAATCTTAAAAAAATATGAACATTTGACCTTATAAAATATATATTAAAAGCTGCCATAATTTAAAAGCATGAAAAGTAAAGTAACTGAAATTCAAAAAATTGTAATTATTTTCTTTTTGACTATATGCCTCCAAACACACACACACACACATGCTTTGTTAAAATCAGGATTCAGAAATGCTTTTGACGCCTACTTGAATAAATGAACCAGCCCATAAATGCCCCACTGCTGAAGCGAAGCTGAGGGCGAAGGATTCCTCTCCATATAGGAAAAGGGTTGGAGGATAATCCACCACGTTGCTTCAATACGGGTTGGCAGATATAATTCTTTCCTATCATGAGTAACGATCGCTATTAGTTGTTTACGATAATAACCGGGACCGAGGCACGGTGGGGAGACCCATAAGGACATACACCCAGACCAAAAACAAATATTTGTAAAAATACAAATATCTGCCCCGAGCGGGAATCGAACTCACGACCGCCGGCATTGTCACAACCACTCGAACCACTACACCAGAACGGTCGTCTACTTGAATTGATAATTTTTTATTTAATTTGATATTTGAACATATATTTATTATAAAAAAAAAAAACATATGTATATTATACGGTTTTAAAACATGCTAATGAAGTATAAAAAAAAAAATTGCCACGAAAACTTTAATTTTTTAATATAAACAACTGTCTCGATGTGTGTCTGCGATGTAAGATGGTTTTCAAAGATTAGATCTGTGCACGAACATTTCTAGGATTAAATTATTAGAGAGGTAAAGACACATGTTATACCGATAATCTAAATCAGGTGTACAAGGACAATTTATTAAATGATTTTATACAATAAATTTCGAAGACAAAAATATTTTAGGAATAAGCAACACAGAACAGAAGTAAACCATGTGTATGTATGGTATGAAAATGCAGTACCTAATATTTTGAGCCAAATGTAAATAACCAGAATAACAAAAAATAGAAGAATGTATAGTTTTTACTACGTTTTTCCAGTAAATACCAAATTTTGAATAAATCAGATCTAGAGCAGTTATTTGCAAACATTAATCAACTATAAGATAGTTGATGATTTTCATCTATAAATCTTACGGATAAACAAATTGACTTAAAACATAGCTGAGTAAACTCTCGATTAACACCTTACAAAAAAAAAAAAATTGTTTAATTTTATATGTTAGTTGAATAGGCAAACTGGCAGACGTGCCACCTGATGGTAAGTGGTCGACGTCGCCCATGAACATAAACTATTTTACCTGGAACTAGCCCAGCCAACTCATTTATGTGTTGCCTATCCTGAGACATATGATGTTAAGTCTCGGTGCCAGTAATTACACTGCCTGTCTTGCCCTTCTTTCCGAAACACAGCAAAGCTGTTTCACGGAAGAAATAAGCAAGATGGTGGTACCCATGCAGCCGGGAGCGCGGCACAGCGCATCCCTCCCACCGGTAAAACTGTAAAACTCATTATAGCCCTCGATTTGTTTTTTTTTTCCAAAATACCAAGTACCGTCCACTTATCACTTAAAATAAGTTTATAATTAACCACTTTATGTCTGCTTAACAGTAAAAGAAGGTGATATAACTGTATAAGCGCAATTTATTTATTTAAATAAAGATAAGTGTTTTGCGATATCGAGACAAGCAAACGCATAAAAAGACTAATATTACTTTAGCACCTGTTGAGTATATCGGTAGCGACAGATTGTCGATAAACATAGCACTGCGTTTATATATAAATATAATAATATTTTTAAATAAAAAGGATGTGTAGCGCTAACGATATATGTGAGCTGTTTACTCAGACATTATGTCTCCCACTTTCCCATGCCTATTTTGATGTACTAACAGCTGAAAGGACACTTCATTTCGAATGAAAATAAAAAACTTCAGCCATAGCAAAGCAAAATGGCGAAGTGTTTTCAAAATTATTAAACGTCACAATAATAACTGATGAAAGAAAGACTTTTAGGAATTGTAAATTTAATCTAAATGTAAATTAAATTTCTTTTAAAGCTATATATGCCAAAGTATATATTGCCATAGACATATCGACTAAGCAAACTTGAATGGAAATTATTGATTGAATCGAACCAAACTGCAGTAATAATATTGGATCCAGCAAATAGCAACATCAAAAGCATGCTCTGTTTATCTATTTACTCGTACACGAGCTGACAAAACAGTGGTCTTGCATGGATTGTTGTTGTTGTTGTTTATTACGGCAATTCATTTAATTTATTACCGATAGCTGGAACACAAGATGTCTTTGCTGAAGAATTATTTTACAATACATTTACAGTGACGTATTTGAATTTAATATTTTCTCAAGCAATTATTTTTAAGACAACTGACAATACAAATTTATATTAAAAACGAATAAAATGCATGATACGTAAATATAGATGTTTATTATATTTATTATTCATTAGAAGTTTTGAATAGGTATACAAGTTAGGAAAATGACTTGAAGTAAAAATCAATTGGCAACATGAGCGTCATAAAGCAAAATATCGTATTTAGGAAAACACGTTTTAATTTTGGTAGAATATTTTATTCATTTAACTATTTTCTGGGAAAACATATCGTTGAGAAATTACGTATAAAAATTCTAATTAATTTTAATGGACACGTATGAGAAACACTATAAAATACCAGATGATGTGGGTGTCTCGTCTTCTAGGCCAGACATATTCCTTTTCTCAAGAAGTACTAAACGCATAGTACTTGTAGAACTTATGAAGATTTTCTAAGTACTCGTAGAAATTACACCAAACATATGAACTAACCGTAATGGGGTCGTTATACAAGTTAAGAAAGTAGTACTGACGCATGATACAATGTCGTCATTGAATTCATTTTGATATGATACTATTGACACAGCATGAGTTAATAAATTGACTCAATAGAAAGAGTTGATGAGCACCATCGTTTAACGAAAAACCTCTATATAATTATGTTTTTTCAAGAAATAATGTTTGCAACTCTATTTTATCAATAGGTTGTAAGTATTTAATTACTACTACACTACTCATTTCCGTATTTCTTTTATAGCTTTTTAGTTTCTGTAAAAAGCACGACTTCGGTAAAATGCAATTTGATTTCTTAATGGAGATGAGAAATTTTAATTAATACTAACTGACCCGAGATTTTACCCGCTTTGACACTAATTGTTACTTATTTATTTTTATTATTTATGGCTAATTATCCAATCAAGGAATATCAAATATTATTGGAATTTATTCAATTATCCTAAGTCCTGTCACCGGAAAGATATCATATGCAGTTTAATATAGCGCTATGATTTCAAAGCATATCATTTATAAGCAATGAAATAAATAAAAAAAGATTTCATTCCAATATGAAGTAAGAAAACGAAGTGAACATGTGATATTGAAAAAAAAACTGAACATGGCCTGATAGTGGTATTTTTGAAATTTGATTGTACTTACTATTATGTATACAATTACTAGCTACAATGATTTCTGAGAATTATATTTTTCTTTGGTAGCCTAAAATATCACAACCTACACCAATGTGTTACCCCTCGCGGAATAAATGTTTTCCCTTGTTTATATAAATGGCATGATACTTAATGTCTGCTGTAGATGTACATATATACATATGTAGTAGAAATTTTCACTAACTATATATACAGACATGTTAAAAATATAGACTCATATACATTTAAGGTTTTCTTCCAAAACCAATTGGGCCAAAACCAATTTATTTCTGAAAATAGTTTACGTAGGTAAATAGTGCACGTAAATAAAAGTCTCAGTATGTTAGTAATATTTATTATTTTCTTATTAAAAAAGGTAAAAATCTCAAATAGATTACCATCTATAGGTACATTTATACTGTGAAAAATTATAAACTCAGTGTCTATATTTCATCCAATTACCCTTATTTTTTATAACTTCTATTAATCTTTTAGACATGATATCAATTAACTCCTTAAGTGTATCCGTTGAAATTTCAGCTCACGTCGATTGCAATCTTTGTTTTAGCTAATCAACATAATTTATTGTTGACTTTTCCTGATCATACTATTTCCTTGCTAATATCTCCCAGACGTTCTCCTTTGGATTTAGGTCTAGACTGCTGGTCATTCTAATAACTGTATACTGAAGTTTTGAAACCATTGTTTTGTAGTTGCAGATACATGGATTGGTGCATCTTCCTATTGAAAAATTGTGTTTTAGTCTTCAGTTAGCGTAATAAAAGGGTAGAAGGTAATCATGTAACCTTACTTGATAACGAACAGCAGTCATATGTCCATTAATAACAACAGTACAGAAAATCAAAGCAAGTAAAGTTGCGGTTTACGTCTAATTCAGTATAAATACCAGACCTATATTAAGTGAAATCTACGAGTAAAAGATTATTAACCCCGTGACTGTGATAATATTTTAGATAAATTATTATTGTCCGCAATTTAGTTTTTCAACATTAAACAAATGAAAACATTAACCCGAGTTTCTACATTTTCATGAAATTTTGTTACAAAACTCTTCTGAACATTGTTTGTTTTCTTTATTTTAACGTAATTTTTTTTTTTTTATAGGTACATTTCTGTTCGCATTACTCTTCTGCGACAAAATTCTGTAATAATTTACGGACTGAAAAATAATTTTAATAAATAAAATAAAATCAGAAATTGGCTTCGATTTTTTGGTTATTTTTTTTATTGTTTTTTTATAGATTAATGACTATAGATGACAAAAAATGCTTTGTATTACTTAATGGTGATTACTTGTAACCTGATTGCATAAAAATTAGATTTTTTTATGTGACAATGTCAATAAATAACTTAGGAACCCAGCTAAAAAATAAAAGATGAAAGTTTTGAAAACGAAATGTAATAAGAACTTTCAAAACAAGGAAAGTAAAATAAAATAAAATAAATATAAACACTCATACCTTAAGTTAAACTTCATTTAAGATATCATATTAAGTAGTATTATTAATCATAAATAACGTGGAATTAAAATTTTGACAAATTTTTCACTTATAAACTTTGAGATAAACATTTTAGTGAAAATCTATCAATAATAATAAAATTATCATTATTTTACACCTCTATTTAAACTTATATAACGATGACGTAAAATATTTAATAAATAATCATTAATAAGCTAATATACTTTTAATGATAATAGTTTGAGAATGAACTTGATTATTATTAACACCTGCGGTTTGTTGATGAGTACATTTTTCTTAATAGTAAAGCGTGATGAAAGAAAATAAAATAGAATAAATTATAAAAATATATAATCAGATGAAATTAATCATAAATCTAGTCTTTCGATCTAAAGATATAATATTTATAATTAGTATAAGGCCTATATTCAGCACTAAACATCCAAGGGCTGATACGATGATGATAATGATGATGATGATGATGATGGTATATAAATCTCTTAACGCGAGTAAGGAATTTAGCAAAATAAAAATACCAAATACATGCGTAATATAATGTACATGACGTTTAAATATGATCTCAAATAAAAGCCGTATATGTTGAATGTTGCACTACGACATTGCTAAACCTCTACGAAAGTGCTACGCGGCACGCGGATGATAATTCGTTCAAACGCAAAATTGAGTGTCGTTGTATTTGAAATAAAAATCTTTTCAATTTTGAAACATACATATTTCAAAATAATAAAATATGCTTTTTCTGTATTATATATTTGATTTGAAATAAATGTTATTTTTAACTGTCATTTCCTTTGAATTTAAACAGAATATACTTAGTCTACTTGAGCTCTGCAACTAATCCACTACACGGTGGATTAAGACTGATTTGTACTCAGTTGCCTCAAACCGTGTGCCGGCGGTCGTGGGTTCGATTTCCGCTGTGGACAGATATTTGTATTTGTACAAATATTTGTTTACGGTCTGGGTATACGTCCTTGTGGGTATCCCCACCTTGCCTCGGAGAGCACATAAAGCCGTCGATCCCATTTGTTATCATAGGTGATAACGATCGTTACTTATGGTAGAGAAATTATCCCGCAGTGAAGCAGCATGGTGGATTATGCTACAACCCTTCTTCTATAGGTATGGAGAAGAGGCTTTTGCCCAGCTGTGAGTCATTTACAAACTGATTCGGTTCAGTTTAGTTCAGATAGTCTACTTATTATGGTTTAAAATAAAGAGCTATGTTTCTAACACCGCTTAGATTCACAAGAGTTGAGTAATAGCCACAAATGTCAATTTCAGTAATTTTGCTCATAATGACTTATATATAGGTATTTAGTTTATGGCTTATTTGAATGGTGTATTCCCGATGTCTATATGTATACGAGGCTCGTTATATACACACCAAATAACTTGTGTAACCTGTACAAGAATGAAATCATTAACACGGATCAAACTTGCAAACTTCGTATAAAAAATATTTTATTACCGTATTATTAATGCCGTCACATTTTTATTAAAATATATCTTAAAAACTCACAAAACTTATTTTTGAGTTATTATTTTGTTAAACTTAAAAGTTTACTAAATATGTCGGATAGGAATAGAAATCGTTTTAATATTTTAGATAAACATCATTTTCAATGAATATAGGTACTATTATACTATATTAAATGTCACTACTATGTTAAATGTCACTAAATATAAAAACGATATTCTACCATTATACGATAGATGGCGCATGCAGGTGATAAAAAATATAAATTTATAATTTTTAAAATTTTAGTTAAATACCCGTGCGAAGCCGGGGCGGGCTGCTAGTATAAAAATATAATTATAAATTAATATAATTATAGAGACAGTGTAACAACTACTTATAGGTAAACTCAACATATAACATAAAAAATAATAATGTGAAAAAGTCAGTGATAATAATGATACATTATTGCTCGACTTAATAATAAATCAACATAACAGAATTAATATATATGTAGGTAGTATGAGAAACAAAATTTTGAAACATGGAAAATAGAAAAACAAATATTTATTTTTTTAAACTATCAACAATGGACTTGTAAAATGTTGAAGCGGTATCATGGCCTAGATTGATGCTATCACTACAACTATTAATAAATAATCTTACATTATCTTGCACAGGGAGAATTAGAGGCTAAAACAGTTCTACTATGGGGTATACAAAGTGGGGTAATAGGGTGACGTGGAATTCTATTAGAGACCCGAAAATCAAATAATCGCAACATGGTCACACCCTGGAGGAATGCGCCGCTTGGGAACCCCAGCGCAGGGCCCTGGTGGCAGTGATAGGTGGAGACCTCTCTCTTTCAAGTGTGGTCCGCTGCATGCTTGACAGCGAGAGGTGCTGGTCGGCCGTGACCTCATATTGTGAGGAGGTCATGGCACTGAAGGAGGCCGCGGAGCGAGAGCGGGAAGCAGCCGCACACGCTGACTCGCTCCGCAGATGACGATAGCGTAGCTGGTGATAGCGTGTATGTTGTATGTAGCCTATATGTTGACCCAACTGCTTAATAATATTCGTGCCAATTTGGAAGTAAATCCATGCAGTACTTTTTGAGTTATTTTTTTTATTGTTTTTTTATAGACTAATGACTATAGATGACAAAAAATGCTTTGTATTACTTAATGGTGATTACTTGTAACCTGATTGCATAAAAATTAGATTTTTTTATGTGACAATGTCAATAAATAACTTAGGAACCCAGCTAAAAAATAAAAGATGAAAGTTTTGAAAACGAAATGTAATAAGAACTTTCAAAACAAGGAAAGTAAAATAAAATAAAATAAATATAAACACTCATACCTTAAGTTAAACTTCATTTAAGATATCATATTAAGTAGTATTATTAATCATAAATAACGTGGAATTAAAATTTTGACAAATTTTTCACTTATAAACTTTGAGATAAACATTTTAGTGAAAATCTATCAATAATAATAAAATTATCATTATTTTACACCTCTATTTAAACTTATATAACGATGACGTAAAATATTTAATAAATAATCATTAATAAGCTAATATACTTTTAATGATAATAGTTTGAGAATGAACTTGATTATTATTAACACCTGCGGTTTGTTGATGAGTACATTTTTCTTAATAGTAAAGCGTGATGAAAGAAAATAAAATAGAATAAATTATAAAAATATATAATCAGATGAAATTAATCATAAATCTAGTCTTTCGATCTAAAGATATAATATTTATAATTAGTATAAGGCCTATATTCAGCACTAAACATCCAAGGGCTGATACGATGATGATAATGATGATGATGATGATGATGGTATATAAATCTCTTAACGCGAGTAAGGAATTTAGCAAAATAAAAATACCAAATACATGCGTAATATAATGTACATGACGTTTAAATATGATCTCAAATAAAAGCCGTATATGTTGAATGTTGCACTACGACATTGCTAAACCTCTACGAAAGTGCTACGCGGCACGCGGATGATAATTCGTTCAAACGCAAAATTGAGTGTCGTTGTATTTGAAATAAAAATCTTTTCAATTTTGAAACATACATATTTCAAAATAATAAAATATGCTTTTTCTGTATTATATATTTGATTTGAAATAAATGTTATTTTTAACTGTCATTTCCTTTGAATTTAAACAGAATATACTTAGTCTACTTGAGCTCTGCAACTAATCCACTACACGGTGGATTAAGACTGATTTGTACTCAGTTGCCTCAAACCGTGTGCCGGCGGTCGTGGGTTCGATTTCCGCTGTGGACAGATATTTGTATTTGTACAAATATTTGTTTACGGTCTGGGTATACGTCCTTGTGGGTATCCCCACCTTGCCTCGGAGAGCACATAAAGCCGTCGATCCCATTTGTTATCATAGGTGATAACGATCGTTACTTATGGTAGAGAAATTATCCCGCAGTGAAGCAGCATGGTGGATTATGCTACAACCCTTCTTCTATAGGTATGGAGAAGAGGCTTTTGCCCAGCTGTGAGTCATTTACAAACTGATTCGGTTCAGTTTAGTTCAGATAGTCTACTTATTATGGTTTAAAATAAAGAGCTATGTTTCTAACACCGCTTAGATTCACAAGAGTTGAGTAATAGCCACAAATGTCAATTTCAGTAATTTTGCTCATAATGACTTATATATAGGTATTTAGTTTATGGCTTATTTGAATGGTGTATTCCCGATGTCTATATGTATACGAGGCTCGTTATATACACACCAAATAACTTGTGTAACCTGTACAAGAATAAAATCATTAACACGGATCAAACTTGCAAACTTCGTATAAAAAATATTTTATTACCGTATTATTAATGCCGTCACATTTTTATTAAAATATATCTTAAAAACTCACAAAACTTATTTTTGAGTTATTATTTTGTTAAACTTAAAAGTTTACTAAATATGTCGGATAGGAATAGAAATCGTTTTAATATTTTAGATAAACATCATTTTCAATGAATATAGGTACTATTATACTATATTAAATGTCACTACTATGTTAAATGTCACTAAATATAAAAACGATATTCTACCATTATACGATAGATGGCGCATGCAGGTGATAAAAAATATAAATTTATAATTTTTAAAATTTTAGTTAAATACCCGTGCGAAGCCGGGGCGGGCTGCTAGTATAAAAATATAATTATAAATTAATATAATTATAGAGACAGTGTAACAACTACTTATAGGTAAACTCAACATATAACATAAAAAATAATAATGTGAAAAAGTCAGTGATAATAATGATACATTATTGCTCGACTTAATAATAAATCAACATAACAGAATTAATATATATGTAGGTAGTATGAGAAACAAAATTTTGAAACATGGAAAATAGAAAAACAAATATTTATTTTTTTAAACTATCAACAATGGACTTGTAAAATGTTGAAGCGGTATCATGGCCTAGATTGATGCTATCACTACAACTATTAATAAATAATCTTACATTATCTTGCACAGGGAGAATTAGAGGCTAAAACAGTTCTACTATGAGGTATACAAAGTGGGGTAATAGGGTGACGTGGAATTCTATTAGAGACCCGAAAATCAAATAATCGCAACATGGTCACACCCTGGAGGAATGCGCCGCTTGGGAACCCCAGCGCAGGGCCCTGGTGGCAATGATAGGTGGAGACCTCTCTCTTTCAAGTGTGGTCCGCTGCATGCTTGACAGCGAGAGGTGCTGGTCGGCCGTGACCTCATATTGTGAGGAGGTCATGGCACTGAAGGAGGCCGCGGAGCGAGAGCGGGAAGCAGCCGCACACGCTGACTCGCTCCGCAGATGACGATAGCGTAGCTGGTGATAGCGTGTATGTTGTATGTAGCCTATATGTTGACCCAACTGCTTAATAATATTCGTGCCAATTTGGAAGTAAATCCATGCAGTACTTTTTGAGTTTATCCCGGACATACATACAGACAAACAGACATAAAATCCTAAAAACTATATTTTTGGCTTCGGTATCGATTGTAGATCACAACCCAAGTATTCTTTAAAAAAATATTCAATGTACAGTTTTGACTTTCCTACAATTTTATTATATGTATAGATTATTTACGAAACGAAATAACACCTTTATATAAAAGCGGTAACGAATCCTTGCCCTCTAACTATAGACCTATCTCATTGATTACACCTCTCAGCAAAATAATAGAAAAAGTAGTTAATAAAAGGCTCACAACATACATGGAAAAATACAATCTTTTGTCTAAATTTCAATTTGGATTCAGACGCAACAAATCCACTGAAGATGCTGTTCTTTACCTAACAACTAAAATTGTTAAGTATCTCGACAAAGGGCAGAAATGTATTGGTGTCTTCTTAGATCTTCAGAAGGCATTTGACACAGTCTCTATACCGATACTTATGGCACGTATGGAAGGCTATGGTATTAGAGGAGTTTCGCAAAACTGGTTCCGGGATTATTTGACACATAGAAGACAGAGTGTTAAAATAGAAAAATACTTCAGTAACATTGCACCATGTACCTATGGCGTACCGCAAGGCAGTACACTGGGACCAACGTTATTTATATTATATTTTAATGATCTCTGCAATTTACTACACGATGGAACTGATACTGTTATGTTTGCAGATGATACTGTTTTTCTTTTTGGAGGAAATGATTGGGAGACAGTATTTCAAAATGCTGAAAAGGGTCTAAAAAAAGTAAGTGCCTGGCTAGAAGATAACCTCTTGTCTTTAAATATAAACAAAACCAACTATATGACATTTTGCAAAACTGATGCTACAAAGCCCACAAATGACCACCACTCGACCAGGGAGGAGGAGACGCCAATACGCACTCCTCCACCCTCCGCAATAGAGTGGAAGAAGGCACCACATCCTCCCACCCCCCACCAGGGCAATAGAGCGCTCACAGTGCCCCCGAGTGCTCTATAGGCGAAGGCGGTTCGCATAGGCGGGCCAACCGTCGGGGCGTCACGGTTGCATGCGAAAGCGATCCCGTGGCGCCCCACTACGACAATGAGGGCACCGCTGGGTTTTAGTGCGGTATTCTGGCACGTTCTGCCGTGTCAGCGAGTCCCACATACCCGTCGCCCTCGGGCGCCGGGATGCGTAAATGCATTTCCCAGCGAAAAAAAAGGCTTATAGTTAGAAACGTTCTCGCTGCTCAAAGACTTGTGAATTGGTACCACCTTAGCAGTCTTCCACATTGAAGGAAATACACCTACAATAAGGAAGTCAAAGATTTGTCATAAATGAGCTTGAGTGGGTGGACCAGTTCAGATGCACACGCCACTATAAAAACGGGTGGTATTAAGTCAGGCCCTGCGCCTTTCTTACAATCTAGGTTTTTTAATTTTTTTTAATAGTTCATTTTGACCTATGTTCGATTGATTTCAAATATTTCTATTCGTATTTAGAAGAACTACTATTTTCTTTAGAATAAGCGGATGAAAAGTAATTTGCAAACAATTCACAAATCTGAACACCGTCAGAAACAGTCTCGGAACCATTCGTCATTTCAAGCGGGTAATTACTTGAGCCGTTACGTCTCATTTTGACATAGGTCCAAAAAGAGTTAGGACTTTTTAAAAATAATTGAAATATAATATGAGGATTTAATACAGATTTTAATACACGTGTATAAAATCGTAGGTATAAGGTAGTTAACGGTAAAACTCCAATTAGCTTAAGTTTATGCCATATTTTTCTAATATGAATATAAAATATTTTAAGTCAATAAATAATTTGTGGTTTCGATCGTACTGCAAGTGTTCATGGGCAGCGGCTCACTTTCTAGCTATTTTAATAAAAACGACAAAAATAATATTCTGTTCCGTTTAATAGTATTCTGTTTTTCAAATATATAAAAATATACATAGCGTTTTAGGAGAGTTTTAGTTATCTTTCTAAAAGTTTATGTTATTATATTACAGTCTGTTCAGATTTGTTTTCAGTTAAGGTTCTCAATATTCTAATTTAGACGATGAACTTTAGTATTAGCATCTAAAATGTTCAGCTCAGACATATGGAATCCTAAAATTGTATATATTTGTGAAATTTAATATGAAAGAGATTTTAGAACTTTTGTATGCTTTTCATTTTATATCAAACTAGCAAACCCGGCGAACTCCGTTTCGCCACCAGATGGCTTCGTTTTTTGTAACATTTCTTTTGGGGATTAAAAGATGAAGTAGTACATGCTATGTATCAGAGATGGCGATGTATGTGAAAAATGATTTTCCCCGTTTTCCTGCTTTTCTGTTGAAATTTTTCCTGAATTTTGTTTGCTATAAAGCTCACGGAGCCCGAGACCTTTCCAACGAATGCAAAACCGTGGAAATCGATTCGTGCCTTCTGGAATTATAGCGTCAGGAAGGAAAACCCGACTTATTTTTATATATAAGATTTTGCGGAAATTATAAACATGGTAAATATATGAAAACAATATTGTTTCTTAAAAATAGAAGATTCTTACTTTTTTGTTAAACATGAGGACGGAAAAATCAAAAACATTATCGTCCTGGTAAAATAAAGTCACCTAATGAATAAAATAGTTTGAACTTTATGTCATAGAAATCGGGTAACGTCGGTCGACGTAGTGACACTTCGTCAGAAAAAATAGTGTTTCTTCCGCGTGCTTTCTTTATTATACGTGGCATTTAGAACGAAATTTGTTTCTTTTAGTACAAATAAAGTAAAAAAAAATAATTATAAAAATATTAGAATTATTACGTCTTGTTCATCATCTGAGGTAAACGTAACTAATAGTAATTATATTTTCAAAGTTTTACGAAATTCACCACGATCGTGAAAGCACCAATCAATCAATCTCCTTCAATCAATCCTTCATATATTTTTTACTCCAGGTGACATTAGCGAAATCATATTTCCTCATTTGGCACCATTGAAAGTCATCGAATCAAATGAATGAACGATTAACTCACGACCATAATATCACTTTATTGACACAACTGACGACCATTAGATAATAATCAATAGTAATGATAGGAGTGACTCGAAGGTTTAGAGTTTCCAATTCCAATGCAGTGAGATGTAAGACAGGGAGATGTCATCTCTCCGAAACTGTTTACGGCACCATTGAAAGACGCTTTCAAGGTTCTGGAATGGAATGGATTCGGCATCAACATAAACGGCGAGTAGGTCACTCACCTTCGATTTGCCGACGATATCGTGCTTATGGCGGAATCCCTGGAAGACCTCAGTATTATGCTCAATGACCTCGATGGAGTTTCCCGACAACTGGGCCTTAAAATGAAAATGGGCAAGACAAAAATCATTAAATTAATTAATGATAATTCAAAAGTAAAATATGTTATATTACAGCCAAATTACAGAAAATCTTTTTTAAATTGTAGTCTATGTAATATTCTAATATAGAAGCTGTGTTACTGTAAAGTTTCATCTAAGTCCGTTCAGCAGTTTTTGCATGAAAGAGTAACAAAGATAAAGAAAAAATAAATATACATTCACCTGTAGCTTTTGTTGTTATTGATGGTATGAAAAAATTGACAGGATCTTTTTATTATTAAAACTTACTTACCATTTTTGTCTAACTCTTACAATTTAGATAAAAATGCAAAAAAGCAGAAATTTGAATTCCAAAGCTATATAACAAATTAAAAATTGAAGATAGAAATTCGACTCAAGAGATTTTTTTGTACCAAATGTAATAGTAAAAGGGGCCATTCATTCACATTCTTAAAAAATAATTTTATCACAGTTTGCAGGACAAAAAAGTAATAAAAAACCATGTTTCCCATATTATTAACACGGAAAAACTATAAGTTCGATGGAGAACCTCTTAGAAATGGAATTTTGAGCTCCGCTTTTAACAGGAGCTATGTTGGGACATCTTCTGAGATATTTTGGGCTGAGAGCAAAAAAATGTCGTCTTTTTAGGGTTCCGTAGCTAAATGGCAAAAACGGAACCCTTATGGATTCGTCATGTCTGTCTGTCTGTCCGTCCGTATGTAACAGCCTTTTTTTTCGAAACTATAAGAACTATACTTTTGAAACTTGGTAAGTAGATGTATTCTGTGAACCGCATTAAGATTCTCACACAAAAATAGAAAAAAAAACAATAAATTTTGGGGGTTCCCCATACTTAGAACAGAAACTCAAATATTTTTTTTCAAACCCATACGTGTACTTATCTATGGATAGGTCTTCAAAAATGATATTGAGATTTATAATATCATTTTTTTCTAAGCTGAGTAGTTTGCGCGAGAGACACTTCCAAAGTGGTAAAATGTGTCCCCCTGTAACTTCTAAAATAGGAGAATGATAAAACTAAAAAAAATATATGATGTACATTACCATGCAAACTTTCACCGAAAATTGGTTTGAACGAGATCTAGTTAGTTGTTTTTTTTTATTTATATATTTTTATTAAGAAATACAGTATTATCAAAACATCGATCAAAGTTACAACAAACTACAAGAACTTTTATATGATGTTACTTGCTACGGAACCCTTCATGGGCAAGTCCGACTCGCACTTGTATAATTTTATTTTATTTTATATAAACTCATCACACAGACGACATTACAGCTTATTAAGGATTCCATATAAATAAATGTACTATATAGTACGAAAATGAATGTATTCATTTATCCTGCGTTTACGCTTCAATAATTCTATTGTTTATTACTAAATTTAATTATTAGAATAGCTTAAGATGTTAGGTATTTTTGACATCACAGAGACAGAAATTACCTCACATTGTTTAAAATTATTTGTATTTAATGTTTACAAATTTTACCCATTGTTTCACAAAAAAAAAACTAAGTAAACTTATAACATTCAGTTTTCCTTCATATAATCTCAGTTCCAAGAATTAATTAACATAGATTATTTAAAGAAAATAATTTAATTACAAAATCATGTAAGAGATGAGTCTTATAAAAATAATACATTATTAAAAACAATTAAATAAGTGCATTTATTTTCACCGTATCTTATTTCAGGTTAATAAATAGCCAATAGATATCTGTTAAGAGAGTCGAGAATTTAACTAGTTCAGCGCAACAACAAGTACAATTATCCTAACTTGATCCCGCTTACTCGGATAGTGAAACATATGTTTCATGGCTTATAACAGCAAAATTATTTATGGTTTCAATTTTGAAAATAGTGGATATGATGTATGTTTATTACGTACCTAGACTGACTTAATCTTTTCTTTTTTACCTAAAATTGTAGACCACATGTTCTTTTATTATAAAATGTATAATTGTCTGTTATTAAATGTGGTGTAGAATAAAGCGTAAATAAATAAATAAATCGTAACCAACCAAAAAAAAATCGTTCCATTTAAAACTCATTAAAAAGAAGAATAAGAATTATTATATTAAAGAACCAGCGGATGAAAATTTGGGAAAAAAACTTCTAAGTTTCCTTTGTGCTAAATTTGTGTTCATAAAAGTAAAAAACAAGAAAATTTCATAAGTCAGAAAAAATACGATGTACGTTGATCGATCATCTTGCAGTGAATTAGAATGACGAATTTGTTTTTAAAATTCAATGTCTTTTGCAAACTTTAAGGTTCTAATCCTGGTTCTTATCTATGTACTGTATATTGTACTTTATCAGTCTATAAGCCACCCACTGCTGAGAGAAGGCCTTTTGTCCAATTAGAAGCGTTGGAACTTAATCCACCACGTTGCTCCACTGCAGATTTGGCGGATAATTTCCCTATCATGGATAATGATCGTTATCAGGTATCTGTGATAACAGCCGCGACTGACGGCTTTACGTGCTCTACGATGCACGGTGGGGAGACCCACAAGGACATACACCCAGACCAGAAACAAATATTTGTACAAATATGAATATCTGTCTCAAGCGGGAATCGAACCCGCGACCGCCGGCGCGCAGTGTTGAGGCAACTACTCGCACCACTACACCAGAACGGTCGTCTTATCTATGCGTAAGGTAATAGTTTTAGTCCAGAGTCAGACTTCCATTCGAGGTTGCATAAGTTGTACCGCTCTTACGTGATCCTCTGTAAAAAATAATATACGAGCAGCACCTTTCATAGGCAGACCATAATGAGAAAGTATGTAATATATATTATGATAATACATAGCATGAGAAAAAAAAAACTTTATTTAAAAAGTATAAAATAATATTTATATTGTACGCACAAGAACAAAAACAAAAGTATTATTTTTAAATTAAAAAAGCTTTTTTCGTTTAATAATAATTTTCAATGTAAAAGCATCAAGAGTATTGAATTACTTCTTATTAACGAACAATAATGGAGCATTTTTATAGTATATCTACAGAGTTCATTATCGAACCATCGCCATATTTCTATGAGACTGCTTTAATAACATATATAATAATTAAACAAGATTACCAGCACACGACCATGACAAAAAATCTGCTGCACTGCACAATACTAAATAAAAATTGGTTTTCTCATTTCGAAAGGGATCAGTGAGTTATATATTGTACAGAGGTAGTAAGGAGAGTGTTAGGTCGGTAATAAATATGAAAAATGAAATAAGACAGAATATGAGAAATATTGACATTGACAGATAGAGACAAAATTTAGTTTGAAGTTTGAATAAATTAATTATATACAATTACTATCAAATAATTTGTATTATTTTTCTCGATATATTACAGAGACCTTAGACCTTAGTTCCATTCAAAGGATGTAATAAAAAACCAAATTATCATTTTTTATGCCTAGACACTCGCGGTTTTCAAACATACTTTATTTTTGAAGATAACAAATGGGAACAAACCAGAATATAGTTTTTTGACGATTTGAAAAAAAGGACCAAATGACTTGCAAATGGAAACCCAATAATCTCTAAATAGTCGTAAGCATTACTTTGGCTATTTACTTCTTGCTAGACCCGAAGACAGTATTTATATTCTTTTAAGGTCAGTTGCTTATCACTCCTTTGCAGCAATTGTACAGCCTATGCGAGACACTGACCTTATTTAAAGTTACACGCTCTTACACAGAATGCTTCATATCTTCATAGAGTCAACATCACTTTCATTCAAACATTACTTTCTCTCCAAATTAGTGGAGTAAAAAAGATGTTTAAGATTGTAACCTTGGTTTTGCAGGTAGGTGTGTTACTAGGGGCAGATATCTTCATCTCTATAAAAATTTAAGGAGTCGGTTTTTGCAGTCTCAAGTTGGCGGTGGATGTGATTTAAGTTACAAAAAGTCCCTTTATGGTAAAGAAGTCTTCAAAAATCGCTTAATATTGTCAAAAAATGTGGAACAAAAGAATTTTAAGTCGTATTTTATATCTCATTGTATCTTATATAACTCTTTTTTCAGTATTTGGAAATAATGATAAAAGATATAACATAATTGTAGAAAAGAATACTTAAAATCTAAAAAATAGATATCATAAGATTTTTGGAAGAATCATCTTTCATTTCTAAAATCTCGACTAGGTAGTAGATCAGTTAAACTAGCTCAAAGACAGGGCTGTTCAGCTGTTATGAATAATAGTCCACGTCACCTTCTAGGAGGGAAACCTATAAAAGAAAGCAACTTAAATTGGAATATATTTTCTTCTAAGTTATTGTAAATAGATACTCCGAAAACTAATTATAAAGATACGGGTTACAATTTGATTTGATAGTATAGATACTGGAGTTCAAACAAAGAGATCGAGTATTCATAAATTGGATACAAATATTTGCGTCCTCATTTCAAGTTTACTAGATGAAATTTGATCGCGGTCGCTATTCGGTAACGGTGCATTGGCCTCTTGATAGAATATTTAATTTCAATAAAGCTAAACTTATGTTGAGACATAGAAATAATTTCACCGTGGCTTTTAAAATCCACTGTAAATTATAAGCAAGTAAATAACACCAAATCATAGCAAGTGACGTATTAGGCTGATTGTAAGCGTATGGTGAAGGTGAAACACATATTGAATGACAACGGACCTATAGTTAACTATTGTTTACCTTGTTTACGACTAATTTGCGACAAATTCGGAATACTAATTCTGTTCTGCATCGTTCGGCTACGTTCAGGGTTATTCTAGTTACTTTGATATAAATCACTTGCTATATTCGATTAGTTCACACAAAATCTATTTATAGTAAAATAAAGATAAGGCATGCAGAATCATTAGATAAATTTAAAAGTATTCAGTTTAAAAAAACAGTATTTGAATTCATACATTCAGTTATGATTTGTTGATATTTTTAAGTGCAATATTTTTCTTCCTTCTGTCGTATATTTTATACGTATTATTTACATATATTTACATGTTAATATTTAGAAATGTACACCTCTATGCTACTTTTTTTTTTCATTTCTTTTTCTAATGGTTGACTGTAAGCGATCGCTCTTTTAGCGATAAGGACGCCTTTTGTAGATATTTTTGTTTTTCTTACTTACGAAGGATACAGACGGAGGACCCAAAAAAAAACAAAATTACTTAAAATAATTTATTTAAAATAAAACTATTTCTAATTAACAAATGTGTCTGATGCAACGCGATGTTACAAACAGAATGACGCTAATCATTTTAGTTTCCCACAACACGAGAAACTTGGGGACAAAACTGTAAGACAACCGGCTGACGAATTGCTGACTCCGTGTGAAATGCCGGCCATGCATGCTTAGGTTAGCACTATATGGGAAGCTATGCGATATAACTTCTTACATATTATTTATATTTAATATGTATGCTTTTTTGTGGCCCAATAAAGTATATTTGTGTTAGTATACTAGGTACCTAAGCATACGTTTAGACTAACATATAACTATATAAATTTACATTATATAGGTAATAATACTGATAGCTCTTAATGTAAGTATATGCTTTTTTAAATTAAATTATTATAAAAATACTTCTTGTGTAACTTATTCAATGCATTTGAACAATGTTCTTATAACAAAAGTTAACAATTATTATTTACTTTTTTTTAATTATCTATAATACGGCAATAATAGTACATACGATATTATTACTTACCGAATAAATAGCATAAAAATTAAAACTAATATAATATTAGAGTAACAGCTTAAAAGTTGAAACATTTCGAATTGCATTAGAAACTGTTGTCATAAAGGAAACTCGATAAACGTCATAATACAGCGGTCACAAGATTTGTAGTTTGCAGACGCAGCGTACATTTAAGTACTTTAGGAAATATCCTTCTAAATTTAACATGAGTGCAATTTGTAGACTATATATACACTTTATGGAGTTTTAATACAAAGATTTAAGAATAGGAGAAGCGACACTATATTCGACTGGCTCTTGGCTACAGCACGAACTCTTAAAAAAATATAAGAGCTATTGTGTTATTCTATTCTGTTTGAACTTATTCTAATATTGGCTCGCTTCCCTCACACTACCTCCATACTTTAAGCCGGGTTGTACTCGACTGCCATAAAGTATATAAACTACCCGCATCCGTGCTATCATATAGTGCTCGGGCGGGACGACAGATCATTAGATTATACTTATTTAAGCACAATACATATTTATTATTTTTAAATATACCTATCTGTTAATTACAATTTGTATGTTAATGCATTACAAAAAAAAAAAACAATAAAAATACGAACACTATCAACAAGGGCTTTGTTCAACTTCTACTATCAAAATATGAAACAATCTGACAATTCTGACCGATATTGTCGTTAAAAATGATGATTATAACGATGTTTGTTGGGACAAACGAGAGAACAATGAGTAGAATGTCAAGAACTTTTTTTTTATAAAATAATCAGCCTTCGGCGGCGCCGGTACTAAAATTTTACTTTACCGACATATCTACTACTATTGTACGATAGTAACTGCGATTCAGAAACGTGTCAAATTTTTTTTGTTTTTTTTTTGTTTATGACTATTCATCATCATCATCTACATTTATATGTATTAACAGATACACATTTCTAAAAAAGGATACGAATATACATAACTATTAATTTGAACCCTTACAAAAAAAAATCAAAAATTTGTAAAAAAAAAAGAAACAGACACGTGAAATTTACTATTTTATTATATAATAATAGTTACTAAGAATAGTTTTGTTGGATAATTTGTTATATCAAAGTATTTTTAGGAAATAAAACCCAAATTGTCAACGAATGCTTTCAAAATTTTAATTTTAAAGAAATAATTTAAAACTACCCGGGAAAAAATGATCAGATCTGATCAGATATGAACAGGCATGAGTCTTCAGGTCTGATCAGATATGAAAAATGACCGGGTCTGACCAGACCTGGCCAGGCGTGAACAGATCTGATCAGACATGAAAATGCCTGGTCAGGTTTCGTCAGACCCGGTCTGCGGTCAGCGGGAGGCACTTAAAAGCGTAGTAGGGTCAGATCTGACGCTGCCGGCCGTGATTTCCTCCATGGCCGGAAGTGAAAGGTTCTGGGACGCCGTCCTCGCCTTCTGCGAACACGTAATGTCGCAGAAGGAGGCGGCGGAGCGGGTGAGAGAGGACACCACCGACCTCCCCATCCGCCGCAAAAGGACTGGACGTCGGAGGCTGGCACATGATCGCCGCCTTCCCCCTTAAACACTTGGCAGAGGGCGGTCGACTTGGGGAAGTCGGCTGTCCAACAAATCTGCCCGGGTAGGTGCGTGCGGTGTCCGCCGCGCGCCACCCAGTAAGTGAGAGGCGTGGCTCACACCACTTACTCTACGGATAAGGGCTCGTAGAGGCACGCCGCCGGGGTTTGCAGAAGAATCTGGATTCCTGCGACCTCGGCCCAGGCGACGGATGTGGACACCGTGTGGTTTTAGTGGGTATACTGACAGTTGCCAGGAGTCCCACATAACCCGGACTCTCCCCAGCGGCCGGGTATGCGTAACGCATTTCCACACGTTAAAAAAAAAAAAAAAAAAAAAAAAAAAAAAAAAAAAAAAAAAAAAGGGGACGAAAGTTTGTATGGAAGTTCCTTATTGTCAAATATAAAATCATGGAAGATTGTTCAATTGTTAAGGACAAAGACAAAAAAAGCGTGCACGGGGAAAGGGGAGGGCGTATCGGGTGGTAGGCGGGGCGCGGAGTGGCGGCGGCGGCGGCGCGCTTACCATGTCGCGCGATATAACCAAATTCCACGCGGGCGAAGCCGCGGGCGTAAAACTAGTATAATATATACCAAATCTGACAGAACTAGCTGATACATGAAAGTTTTAATCCTTTTCTAATAGCTTTTCCATTATAAGAGCGAAAATTTGCAATAATCAACTTTGTTTTAATCTTAAAACCAAAGAGAACATTTTTTTAACAAAAGACATTATTACAAGCTTGTTGTTTTGTTGGCTAAATTTCTGTAAGTATAGTTCAGTGCGAGCAATATCAGTATATATTAAATTTATTGCTAAATATCCACAATTTGTAGTGCTGTGTTTCAGACTTCGTGTTAAATCAAATTTAATGAACGCCCTTAATTCCAGTTAATATATATGATCCTGAATATTATAATATCTAGGGATGAAGCCTTAGAGTAACCTACCTACTCGTCTATTTTATTAGGGTTGTGTACTGAACTAATGAAACATAAGCTTGACAACATCAAAAAGGTATATTTATATAACGAAATCCTGCTGCAAAGTTAAATCTAAGCTGGACTGTATCACTCTGTAAATATCCTACTATTGAACAAAGGCCTCTTCTCCATGTTAGAGAAGAGTTAGAGCGTAGTTTATCACACTTTTTTTTGTCGCAGGTGAATCCATTTACGAATGATATCCAGGGCGCCTGGGTGGCAGTCCTAGACCTATGTCGGACTCGGCACTTTGGGAGTGCAATACTGTACTTAACCCCTGCGGGAGCCTTCTGCCGCTTTAATTGGAGGGTCCCGGATCTACAGGCAACAGAATCCCTCCAACGACAGGCTGGCCTCGGCGAAAAGGCCAGACTTCTCCTCCATGGGGACTGTCCGCCTCACCTCTGAACAGTACCAAGTAGTTTATCACACTGCTCCACAGTTGGTTGGCGGATATTTTGTCCTACCATGAGTAGCGATCGCTGTCAGATCCCTATAATAACAACCGGTACCGATATCTTTACGTGCTCTCCGAGGCATGATGGAGAGACCACAAGAACCCAGACCAGAAAAATATATTTGTACAAACACAAATATCTTCCTAGAGAGGGAATTGAAGTCCCGACTGTTGGCTTTGAGGTAGCGTACGACTACACCAGAACGGTTGTCGAGTCGAGTGTAGGGTTGTGTATCTGTGTTTTATTTTTAACTAAATATTACAATAAACATCTTAGTGTTAGTAATCAGAATTTAATGACGAAATATTTTGTTAAGGTTTGCGTTATACTACCACTAAACCATTGACGATTGCGTTTCTGTGAGCGAAATAAACAACAGGTAGCTGAACACTGTCCATACAGTCAGCAGCCGATTTTACAGACTCAGCCGTGAAAGAAGCTCTCTGACCAAACTTGAAATCTCATGGAAGAACGATTGTTATTAAACCTGCAGTCCTCTGGTGACGCTGAAGTACATAGGCGGATCAACAGACGGATAATATGGAAATCTCTAAAACAAGATAAACATGTTTTTAATACAAAACCTATTAAAGATACAACAACGTGGAATCAGAACTCCAAAGTGTTTTCAAGGGGTTCGTCTGTTGGGCAAAACCGGTTGTCGTAGCTGAACAGAAGATGGAGGTACAGCGTCGACCAGAGCCGAGATATTGAGAGAAGTCGAAGAATTCTACAGACAGTTGTATGCCTCAGTCAACCAACCTATTCTCAGCTCAGCTGAAGCTCCACGAACCGAGTCGATGTTATTCCGAAGATAACCCGAATAAGATTTGTATGACGTCGAGTGAGATCGAGGCGAGGCGAGGAGGTGATGAGGTTCGCAGACGAACGAAGGTTGCCGATACAGCCCAAGGGATTTGCAAACTGAAGTGGTAGTGGGCAGAATACATAGCTCGTAGAACTGATGGCCGATAGAGCAGAAAGGATTTCGAGTGGTGACAACGTACCGGCAAGCGCATTGTAGGATGACTGTCCGCGAGATGGAGACGATTTAAGAAGAGTCGCCAGAAGCCGTTAGATGGGGGCTGCTTCGGATGGATCACTGTGGAGGTCGATGGAGAAGGCCTACGTTTAGAAGTGGAAATTCAATGGCTAATATACAAACCATCTCAGCTGTTCCAACTTTATTAGTTCTTCAGATTAGCCTGAAACATTATTCACTACTAAGTATTTATCCGTTGTGTATATATTACATAGTATATAAAGAAATATTAACAAATATATTTAAAGCTCATGTAATTAAGAATTTAATAAAACAATAAATATCAAAAATTCAGAGATAAAGATCCTTTAGTGAAATAAAGCGACAATAGCATTTTTTGTCGACATCAAAATATGTCAATGTTCATGTCATGTTATGAAAAACTTTTAATTAAGCGAATTTACAACATTGCAACTTTCATAACATTATAGTTTTATATTTTTTTATGTCACTGTTGGGTTATTTTGTGCTTTACAAGAGAGCGAATATATAAAAATACGGTTTCAGTGTAAGACTGTCGGAAAAGTTATTATTGAAAAAAATAAAATAATTTTCAGCAACTCGAGGAACAATCGTTAAATTTTATTCTACGATTTATTTGTCATCTTTTTCAGCTTCTCTGCCTTTGGAATATTTTTCATTCCGTTAACTTATTCAAGTGTAAACTGGATAAAGATTTTTTATTTTTATTGTCATAAAAAGCACTTGCTACTTTGAATAAAATATAACATTTATAACGTGAATATTGATTTCTATGTAAGTGAAATATATTTTTTTAATATTTTAATATTTAATAACATATAATCACACAATTATATTCACAAACTTTTGCGGTTTCATTCCCACAAAACTTTTTATCAATTTACGGTTTTAATGTGTATAAAACTTAAAATCCGATCAATAGTTTGTATCGTAGCATACTCTTATAACCAGATTATTTTATAAAATGAACAAATTCAAGATTATAATAATATTCTCAATTTATATTTAGTGGTAAAGTAAAATTAATAAAATATAGGTAAGGTCTACTTGCTTAAGCATACTGCATGTGTTATAAATTCTGAAACTTCTATAATCTTGAAACTTTAAACCAACGTGGAGAGTAAAAACATATCAAATATTTAAAGAATAATTATATTCAATATGTAGGTTTATTTTTTAATTAGACTATGTTTTAAATGTGTGAATGACTTTAATAATAATTGACTATGTTTTAAGTGTCGGAAAATTTTATATTAAATCAAAATTTATCAGTCGAGTTTTAATAGCACGGTGTGTTCTATTTTGTTTTTAATTATACAACAATCAAGCTCAAGATATTAATTAAATTGGCTCAACCAAGTCTCATACGTAACAGTATGTGTTTTGCCAACAAAATAAATAGAGCTTGATATAATACCAAGACTATTTCAAGCGGCCTCGCAGCGTGCCAGATCTGTGCCGAGGATTAAACTGACGAATTCCGATTTCAATGATCCCACCATTAATGGTTTAACTGGAACACAATATACAATTTAAACGCTATCCAATTCCCGCTAATTAAAATCGGCGATTATTTTTAATTGGTGTTTTGTTGCGGAAACAATTAGGTTGTAAATGTTATTGTCCTATCAGCTATCGTTTTTATCTGATTTATTCATTATAATCGAATTATTTGCTGATATAACAAAGAGATAAAAGTGTTGTTTATAACTTAACTTATAATATTACTCACAGAAAGAATCAAAATAATAAAAAATATACCTAAGAGTCTTGTCTTTCCTATAGAACCTTTATTAATTTGCTATTACCTATATTAAAAATAGGGATATTTTAAAATGATTCTTAATAATATTCAAAGTAATACGAAAAAGTATAATATCCAAGAAAAATAGTTAGGCAATAAATAAACGCATGTTTGCGTTGTTATTACTTCCATTTTTTCTCCGTGCCATGTTTTCCACTTAATTAAAAACCACCGTTTTATGATTAGTTGCCTTCTAGCGCAATCAATTATCCAGTACACCGACAAGCTATCGAGTTAGAGTAAACTGTAGTAATTCTGAAACAGTAAAACTTTTACATGATATTCACTTCAACAGCTTTTATAGTTCATTTCTTAAATTCCGAAATATATATATTTCCTTTACGTACGTTACTTTTCCATGTAGCTGCTATGTGTTCCAAAATTGAAAAATTTACATTTAAAATTTTTTATTCTTATATATCATTATAGAAAAATTTAAACACGATTTAACGGAAATTTACTACTTTAATAGTTATTAGCATTATTCCCAATATTCAGCGTACATAACTTGCTCAATCTGTAACTGCTAAGAGCTGACGAATCTCTTTTAATATCGAATTTCGGCAACTGACAACTCCCAACAACGAATTAAAAAAAAAAAATTGCAATAAACGTTACTATAACTTGAAACTGTAAATATTAATTTAGAAAAGTTTCACGGCTACGTCAAATAAAGTTGCTACGTATGCGCATGGTATAATAATTAAATATTTAGTTTTTGTATTAAAAAATTATAATAATATTATAATATTTAATATTTTATAACCATAAGACGTAGTTTTTCAAAACATTTGATATTAAACTTGTTATAGTTTATATTTAAACTGTTTTTACCCGACTGCGACAGAAGAAGGGTTACGTTTTTCGAGTGTATGTGTGTGTGTGTATGTGTGTATGTGTGTATGTATGTATGTATGTATGTCCATTTCTTTACCACGCCCTACAGCCCAAACGGCTGGACGGTTTTTAACATATGAGGTATCGTTGGAATTGTCTAAATTGTAGTAGTGACATAGGCTATATAAATTTTCAAAATGGCGCCCGCAAATGGCGGAATGAGGGGAGGGGGGGAGTTGAATTTTTTTTCTTACTGTAGCAATATGGGTATCAAATGAAAGCTAGTAAATTGTTTTATTCTTTTTAGTTTATAATAAGAGTATTTTACGCAGTCGGGTTTTTTGATTTTTTTAATTAAGCATACTTGTAACCTTTGGGTTCAACCGTTTGTTTCGGTTTGTGTTTACGTTACGCACCTGATATTACTCTGATATTGATATCTGAAAACGGTTTTCAATATCGATATGGAAACTTAATATCGGCTACGTAGCCGTTTGATCTAAAAACCGAAAACGCCCATGTCTAATTATATTATTTTCAAGTCATAGTATATTATATAAAATAGCTAAACAATGTGACTTATTCTAGCCCAATATTTATTTAGTTCTAATTGAGTTGTGAGATAATAAACAAACGAATGTACATAAATATAAATGGATAGATATGACATGCAAATCAATAAGTATTAAATTGTTAAATTTCGTTTTAAAATTCATATCGACGTTAAAGTATCACATCGTAAGAAATTATCTTATATTTGATCATAAATATTTAAAATAATGTCATTATTGGAATTGAGACAGATTGATTGGTTTTATGGCTTTCAGTTGTGCCAGTGAAGCCCGGTTTATTCCGCCAATATTATGAAGGATTTTTTATTTTTTTAATTAAAAAAATAATACCGAGTGTATTGGTAACACTATTTCTATTAGACACTTTTATACAGTCATATTATTCACTTTAATTATTTAATTATTGTTCATTCCTATGCAGTATCCTAATTTATATTGTATAATAATCTGTTCAACTAGAGTGACGACGTATGTTTTTCCTCTTTGATCAATACACCAACTGTCATTCTTATTAAAAATACATCATTAATTAGCACTTTCTTGTAATCAATTTATTTTCCGGGATGTGAATGTCCTACAAACTACTAAATTTTTACTGTACATCACAAAATTCCACTTCATGCTTTAGGAGTATATTGACGAATAACTTTCATAATAAAACTATATTATATTTTATTATATATATACTTTTATTTGTCACAAAAAGCATCTCAAAAATTGTCCAAAATCATGAAAGGAGACGGATCCTAATGAAATAGTTTAATTCCTTTTTTTTTTCAACTTTTAATTTTAACTATTACTATTAATTTTATTAATTTTAATTATTTAGTTAGAATTCGTCCATATAAAAATAATATCCGTATGAGTTGAAGAAAATATGTATTTCTTGTTTATAAAAGTATATCTTAAAAAAATTTATGTTATTATAAACATTTTTCGCACGATTTGTAATTTTATTTTATGTTAATATATTATAATATTTTTTCCATGTTGAATTTTAGGTTCAATTTACGAAGGGCAAGCCAGTCGAGCGTGTTAAAAAATGTTAAGTGACATTCATTAGAATTTCTTGTAGAAAAAAGTCAAACTGTTTATTAATTCTGACAAAGTTAAATAGTTATATATATAATAGGTTTTATATTTATTCCATGAAGTATAGAAAATTTCCTACCTAATTTACGACTCTATACATTTAATAAGAGAACATTCGCACCGTCTGAAACTACCTGCATTGAGACTTATTTTAAACTGTAATAGCTTTATTGTTTCTGCGAATTAAATTACTTCCTGTACTACTTCAATGAAACTGTAACTTGTTAAGTTTTTTGGCGTGATAACGTCTTATAAATCGATTAACGCAGGCTGCACGCACGAAAAAGCATGACTCATTGTCTGGTTCCGCAAGCGAGAGCGCGGAACAAGTGACAGAGAGGCACTATTGGCCTAAGCGTTCGGCTTGTGACGCATATATCTGTCTTCAATTCCATCGGTAGATGCGTCCGAGTAGAAGAGAAAAAATATTTGAATTAACGAGTGCAAATAAATGTTAATTTATCGAAAAAATTGTAATTATCAATTAACTCCTTTTTGTGTTATACAAAATAATGATAATTCAGTGATAATAATTCAATTCAATTCATAAAATAATGCAATTTTTCATCAACGTTTTCTTATGACGTAATTACGTAAAATTATCATCCGTAAACCAACTTTGCAGACAACCATCTTTTTAATTATTATTATTTTTAAAAGTATTTATCCAACCTAAAGCAATAAAGTTAAGTTTTTACTATTATATATATATATATATATATATATATATATATATATATATATATATATATATATATATATATATATATATATAAATTTATGTGTTCTAGTATTATTATACTAAATATAAACAATATAAAAACTGTATTCTTACATGTAAATAACATAATCGTTTATCAAAACATTTTACACGAGTGAAGGCGAGTAAAGAGTCTACTATATAATTAGTAATTAGGCGCCACATAGTAACTGATGCACTAACGCGTCGCGAGTTAATTCCCCGCATATGACAAATGTTTGTATATCCCTTGATTATAAAAACTTTGTACAATTCGCGACGAGCCTAGTTAGAAAGAAAAAGTATTAGACCAGCCACGATAAAACTCTTAGAGCGATAATAATTATCATAATAAACTTTGCTTACATAATGTATGTACAAAAAATATTAAATAACTAGCGGCTCGCCCTGGCTGCGCCCGGGCTATATATATGTACCTTAACCTTCCACATTAATCACTCTATCTATTGGTGAAAACCGCATGAAAAACCGTGCAGTAGTTTTTGAGCTTATCGCGAACAGACAGACAGATGCGGCGGAAGACTTTGTTTTATAATATGTAGTCATCATTGTCAGTCATACTCTTATTATGAACTAAAAAGATTAAAACAATTTACTAGCTTTCCTTTGATACCCATATTGCTACAGTAAGAAAAAAAAATTCAACTCCCCCCCTCATTCCGCCATTTTCGGGCGCCATTTTGAAAATTTATATAGCCTATGTCACTACTTCAATTCAGACAAATCCAACGACACCTCATATGTCAAAAACCGTCCAGCTGTTTCGGCTGTAGAGCGTGCCAAAGAAATGGACATACATACATACATACATACATATATACATACATACATACACTCGAAAAACATAATCCTCCTTCTGTCGCAGTCGGGTAATAAAAAGTAATGAAAGTATAATGTTTCAGAAGACAGTCTGCGTCATGTATGTATATTCAACTATCCAAATTATACCACTGTATTTTTGTTCCGTAATACGAAAACTCTAAGAACGAAAGTTTGTATTTATTATTACTAAAAGGTTATATAGTAATTATTTTAATTTTATTAAATCATATTTTTTATGCACGAGCTCTATAGACAAGTAAAAATAATTTCTTCCATGACTAAAAAAACTAATTTAGCAGCTAGAGCAGTGTTATAATTTGTAACATTATGAAACAATTCATAGTCGCAAGACAACTTATAGTCGTGAAACAACTCATAGTCTTGAAACAACTCATAGTCGTGAAACAACTCACAGTCGTGAAACATCTCATTGTTTTGAAACAGTTCATAGTCGCGAATCAACTCATAGTGGCTAACGTGAAGCATGGACAAGTAGTAATAAATAAATTATCTGTGACAAAAATTTATAAATTACCTAATATTTTATATTTATATTGTATGACTGACAGACCTAGATTATTGATAAAATTATTTAGAAGTGCCAAGATACAATGCAACATATTATAATAAGACCAACACGTCACGTAAGTTGAATTAAATGAAAAAAAAAATGATTTCAAAACATGTATAATAGACAAAAAAGAATGTTTAATTAATAGACAAGAAAGACATCGCTGCTTGAATACAAAAGGGACACAAATGGAAAAAAAGTGAAATCGATTTTATTTAAAAAATGCGATGTTAATAGGTCATATTTTTGTATTTAAAAGAGACTCCCATTGATTTCTCATTACAATATATGAAAACAATACTTTCGCCTTTTTAGTATTTTCGAGTTTCGGGGACGAAATATGAGCAAAACTGCCATTTTCTCAGTTGCGACCCGATAATCGAAGCGAACGCATTTTTCTTTTATGATAAACTGCCATATTTCAAAAAATCCTTAACTTGCGTTAGTAATTTTATAAACAAAAGCGCCATATAGTGAAATATGTCCGTTTTGATCTTAAGAAATCACGTAAGTTTATTCCTCTTTCTTTAACAAAAGTGCCATATTTCAAAATTGCCCATTTTGTATTACAGATTTAGAAAAGTATAAAATCACTTTTAAATGAAAAGGGCCTTACTAAGCATAGCGGCCGCTTTGCTTATAATATTTTAGAGGTTGTAATATTATTTGATAAACGTTAGTGCCATATTTTGGAATGCGCTACTTTTGTATTTCTTTAGATGGAAGTAAATTCATTATAATTATAAATGTAATATAAAACTTAAAAGAAAATTAAATATTTTAGTAAATTATTTTTATTTTTTAATGTATATTGTTATTTGATATACGTAATTTATTATAATTAATCACCGTTTTTTCATAATAGAATGAGTAGTAGAGTACAAAGAATATTTGAAATGCTAAAATCCAACAAAAACACGAATAAGGATTAGGAAATTGAACACCACACACCAAGTGAGACAGAAAGATGAGTGCTATAAATTATAACTTTACCTATGACAGTTAATCTCCGATTTGAGGCACAAATTGAAAACCCAACATGGAATGAACCAGCTGCTCTGTTAGATAACTCCTCCAACAGTAATTCCATACCTGATAGTCAACACAATCTGAGTTTATCCCTGTTAGATAATAAAGAATCATGGTTTGAACTACAAAGATCAAAGACCAGACTAAACGTGATTGTTCAGGAAACTGATTATGATAGTGACACTTCTGTGTCTACATGTTTGACAAATTCTAGCTCAGTTTTTTCTTTACACGACAACGTTGCAGATCTAAACTTTATAACTAAAAATGACCTAGAGATGACGGACACAGATTCCGATGAAGATAATTATATAAATTTAATTTTTTCACTAACAGTCAGCTGTTACCTTCTGATCCTGAACCTTCAGGTTTTAATAAAAATAATAAAGAGTTTAAAGAACAAAATAACAAATTGATAGCATTAGGTACTGTCTCCTGTTGAAATCCAGTCTGAAATGATTAATTTTCTCGATTTTTCATCTATCCTTGATTCTCGGTGTGACAGTGTTAACACTCAGGTCAGCGTTAGCATTAGTCACATAATTATCGTACAAATCACATAATTTAGCACTTGGTACGATCGAACATAGAGGTGTCGAAATTGTACGATAATCCAACATACGTAACTAATAAATGTCATCGAAATGGAAATTTTAACTACTTAACTGTAGCTTTTTAGATTAGATGTAGTGGACATGTACAGGTGATGACTTTTTTTTTATTTCGTCTCCACTTCAGAGGCAGGATATATGAATTATTACTGTCGAAAAGTATCTGTGTAAAAATTTTGTATTTGTACGATACATTGGAACGAAAATTTACGGCCGAAAATACATAATACTGTCAGCAAATAATGCTAACACTGACTCAGGTGCCCAGTGTAGTTACGTCGAGTGTTGATACGGTATCTCCGTGTGATGAAAATGAAAGCTATGAAAGAATAGGTCGCAATAGGAAAGCAAATCCTAATTTATAGAAAAGGAACCTTACAAAATTATTAAAGAACAGTGGTAAGGCATACACATCTTTGTCAAAAACTAAGAAAAATATAGAAGAAAAGAAAATAGGGCCAGTTTGTTCTAAAAAATGCGAGATTCAATGCTGTAAAAAAATTACAACTGAAAAAAGATTACATATTTTTATTACGAGGAGTTTTTTTCTAGCTTATAAACCTGTTATTTAAATAGAAATATGCAGACTAGTTGTTATTGATATATTCACATTCAAAATTTAGCTTTGAAAATATAATTTCTATAGTGTTGTTAGCTCAAGAATGGTTGTGATTTGTTACTGTTTCTAATGACATTTATGTTGTACAATTACATTTTTACATTAGAATATTCTACTTAATTTTTGTTTAGTTAGTAGAATTCATATTATATCTATTTCGAGACTGATATTAAGCTATAAGTCTAGTTTGGTATATTTTTTTGATGCATAGTTCAATTTTGTAATTAATAAATTAACAAAACCTTATTATTGATGTAAAATGTTTGTAGTAATGAGCCAATTAGTTAAATTTTTTATAAAAATAATTGCTTTTAAGCTTTTAATGATTTTTGAATATTTTTTTTTCAATTCTTTATTAAGAGGAAGATTTTAATTCTAGTTTTTTTGAAGCAGATTTTTTTATTTTCACTTAAAGAAGTTATTTCATTTATTTTTATAAACTAGAATTACCATTTTAATTTTTATGTCATAATTTTTCTAGATTACCTAAGTCAGTGGAAAAATATTTTGATTAAAACATCAAGTTTTTTGAATTGTGACTAATTATTCTATTTTTTTACCATAAAACGAGGGATTTTTTTTAAAACAAAACGGACTTATGTGCTAATATATCTTTCAAGGCAACACTTGTACTACAATACTACTTACCATTAAATGCAGCTTTGAAATACGCTTTTAGCGGTATATAACATGCATGTAATTAATGAAAGAATAATAAGTTACAGACAAATATAAATTTTCTAAACTTTAAATGGCTCTCCTGTAAAATAGTGTCTGTTTGATTTGTGTCCCTTTTGTATTCAAGCAGCGACATGTATAATTATATATTATAATTCTTTTGATTAGGATCATTATTTTTTTTTTTTTTTTATATAATAATCGTTTCAAACAGACAAATTATATATCACTGTATCGTTTTTGAAAATAATAAGGTGAAAAGGAATCCGAGAAGGATTCGTGCGACCTCATATTTTCAAATACTGATTTAATTTTGTGTATTTTGATAATGTCGGTTATAACTAACTCATTCAGTTACATTTACTACATAATTATGTTATATTGATATTAGATAAGATAGATAGATATGATAAGATAGATGAGATAGATATAAAGATTATTCTTTAATAATATGTATCGTTACTGATAGTGGACATCAAGATATTTATCACCGGCGGCGCCGCGTTCAATTAGCGAAGTCTGGTAAAACTTCAACGAATTGTCAGCAATTTCTTCAAATTGGAAACTGGCAGTAGTCCAAGCGATTAACAACTTAGTGCAAGCTGTTTAATTTTATGTCAGAATACCCGCATTTTATGTCGTGTCCGCTTCGCTGCTTAACCGCACTTTAAGCTACCATTACACAGAAATTACAAACGAAAACATGCTGCTCATTATCGTCGTGTATCTCCTCGTGTATCCCCTCAGCCACACTATGCTCCTCGCGCTGCTCGTCGCTCTGCCGTGAAAATTGCCCTAGCGGCCACACTATTCCCTACTCGCGGCATTCATCGCGTTGCTCCGTATTTCAGTACTCGCCTTGAAATGGATGACAACATTGCGGCAGCGTGCCTTTTATGCATTTATACTTTATTGAAGTATTTAAAGGTTTTACAAAACAATGTATTGAAACGACGTCGTCCTCGTCAAAAGAGATAGTGAGTGACATCGATTCATCGTAACAGAACGAAGTAAGTGCGCGAATGTGTGGCTAGTCACTCGCGCTCGTATTGCCACTCCTTTGACTCGCGCCACAAAAACCGACAAAAAATGGATCGCCGGGCAGGACGAGCGGCATGACGAGCAGCATAACGAGTAACGCAGCCACAATACTTCTCTGCCCACTTCCCTCGCTATTTCCCTTGTCACTCGTCGAGTGTGTGGCCGCAGTATATTGTGTAGCTCCTGTTACGCTATTTTAGGTATAACTTAGGGCTCAAAACGAATATTTCATAACGTTGAATTAAAATGAATAATACGAATGTGAAGGCAACGACCGAATAAAGGATTGTTGAAACAGCGCCTTCGTCGATGTCCTTCATTATATGAAGTACGAAATTAAAAAATAAAATATAAAATATTTTAGGTTTTGACAATATATTTTACGTCACGAAATTTGGATTTGATGAAATATTGCAGCGTTCAATTATTAGGCTCGAAACACATAACGGCGTTGCGGCGCCGCAACGCTAAAATCGGCGGTGGCGTCACCGCCAATTTTAGCGGCGCGGCACCGCCAATTCCGGCGTTGTGACGTCATACTTGTTGACCATGATTTATTGACATTTTGTGTCTATTTTTATATTTTATTTTTTTGTGTCTTTATTAGACATGGGTATCTCAATGAATTTTTATGAACTGCAGATAAGCTCATGAGCCATATGCTTGAACCGGAGCTGTGAAACGGCTCACAGTTCAGCTCAATTGTTGTTATAGGTATTGTTACTTTTAACCACTTTTAACTATTAGATTTACAGCTAATTTATGACTCGGTTCAAAAAATGACATGTATGATGTACCTAAATTATAAATATGTAATAAAGCAGCGTTTCGAAAAGTTATTATAGTGATATTTTTTCTATCTTACACAATTATAGGGGAATGCTAATTTCATGCATATGATAAACGCTAAAGTGAGTTTCTTTGTTTGTTACGCTTTCACGCTTTAACTATTCACCTGAATTACGATCATCATGAAATTCTGCATACCAGTTGTCTGGGGTACAGAAAAGGACATAGAGTACCTACTTTACGTACCGACTACCGTTGGTGCCTGTACCATGCGAGCGGAGCCGCGGACAAAACCTATTTATTTATATTTAATCTATAAAACTAATATAGTAAGATATTAATTTATGTATCACTTTGTTTCAATTTTGTTTAGGCTTTATGAGACAAAAGTTGTTTAAAATTCTACCAGCATACAAACTTGATTCACAAAATTATTTCCGGTACAAAGGATTACTTTTTATGCATTCTACTAAATAACAACTTCACAAACAATAATTAACAAATTTCACGTGAACTATAATATTTAAAATAATTAAATTAATATCCACAATAAAAAATCACGAAGAACTGGTTACCCTACAACAACGCTCTTTTTCGCGGCGCCGCAACGCTGCAACGCATACCACCGATTTTAGCGTTGCGTCGCCGCAACGCCGTTATGTGTTTTGGCTCTTATACATAATTAACTACGTATTTACGTACACGGTTAACTAATAAATTGTGATGATATAAGGAATATTATGAATTATTATTTTATACATAATTAATATTTGACATTCTATTTTAATTAAAATATTTATTAAAATATCCATCGTACAAAATATAAAATTGCAAAAAGCGAGCTTAAAGCTACTGCAATTTATGCAAGCCAAAAAGATGTGCAAGAAAGAGCGACTGCGGAGTTTGGAAGTGTACAACAACAAAGTATCGTAACTTTGAATAAATATTTCAATAATATTCTGCATTCATAACTACATTAAAATATCAACAATAATATATCTAATAATGCATTTATTCGTTAAGCTTTGTAAACGACATATTTACTAATTTTTAGGTACTATTATTATTATTATCATTTTATATATCCTGACGACCGTTTTGACCGAACATGAGTTCAGTAACAACGGTGCCAACGGTCACAGGCTCGAGTCCCGCTCGAAGTGGAAATGTGTACCTATTTGTACGAAACATTTGCTTCTAGTCTGGGTGTTAGCCCATCCATCTGTCCATCCTCCTCCACTCGTGCCTATCTGTACAAGTAAAAATTATATCTTAGCTGCAAAGGAAAATGATGGGCCATTCACAGACTGTCTAAATTTGGTAAATCAACTCTTAACAAACATTGTGTTAAAGTGAAAATTATTTAATATTGACTTGGAATGATACCTAAAAACTTTAACATGGCTCGAAAACACAAATCCGTTTTGTCTTGACTGATGACGTTGTACGAAACCTGTGTAACGTTTACGTACAAAGGATCCAGATACGGTCGCCTATTATTACAAATGTTAATCGGCTTACTTAAAACCATAGAACTAGGTCTAAATTTTCCTTGATTATTCATTAAAAAAGTTTTTAAATCGTTTAATTACTATATTTATTGTTATAAATACTTGTTTACATAACCTTTCAACTGAATGACTATCTGTGCCATTGAACAAAACCACTCAACGGCACATCAGTTTTTTTTTTTTTTTTTGTGAATTATTAACATTACTTTCAACATCAATGCTGCCTCAAAAGCCGCGCCGGAGTTGAATGTAGTATGTTTCTCCACCAACGCGAAGTTACTTATGCTACTTCTACTTATGACGGTGGCATATTATTACTTTTATGCTAAAAATCCATTTCTTAAGTGCAGACTTTGTTTCAGTCTTATACTAATAACTGTCTATATATAGGTAATAATAAAATAAGACAATAATGATGTAAAGTAAGATATATATTTTTTTACAATCTCTCGATGAAGAGATAAAGAGCGTTGTTCATTAGAGGCGACTAAGAAAACAAAGAATAGCGCAGTTGAAGATCAAGTGAAACAATTTATCTATCTAATAGCGTATCGAACTGGGAAGACTCGGCTTTTACGCAAACACTAAGTCGGGTATTAGACACGCCTTCTCCATTATGTTACATCCAAGAAGTGGCTTTCCTTGTAGATACATTACTTTAGAAAAGTGGGAAAACATAACGAAAATGTTACATAAAAATGAGGATATCGTTGTACAATTTTGTACACACCAAAAAGCAGTCGACGAAACTTTTTAAAATATTAAGGAATCACTAAAGCAAACAATAATAGACTAGTAATATAAAAAAGCAATTAACATAATTCAAGGCTGAATTTACTGGCACCAAATAGAACTGAGATTGCAATTCAAGCAAGCTTCCAACATATAATCAGCTGTTATTTGTTTTTTGTTAAGGAAAAACTATGTAGTCGAAAAGGAATCTAGGCAACTTCAGAGCACCGACATAAACGACCCCCGATGAATATTCATAGAGCAAAAAAAGAGTTGCGGGAACTTTGGAATAATGCGATAGCGCCTCGCAAACTAACCAGCTACGTTTTACTTTCCGTTTGCTATGTCTTTTTACTTACTGCGATGCAACGAAAAATGGTAATATAGTTATTCTTTTTACGATACAACCTAGAGCTGTAATGCCACAACAGTTTTCATAAATGTTGTTAATTACATTGACACTTACAAAATTGTGTTATTGAATACGAGGACAGTAAACATAACCTGTTTGCGTTTAAATTTGATTTTATACTTTTAAAATTTGCTTTTTAGCATTAGTTTTTATATTTGCATTATTAAAAATTTTTGTTATTTGTAGAAAATAATGTTAAAGAAGTGTTATTAGGTGGATTAAAAATAGTTCCGCATTGATTCCCAACATATTGGTACAATTATAGACTCGCCAAGATAGGTTTAACTGAGATTCATAGTAAATATATAAGATTATTATTTTTAATTATTACAAAATGTTCATGATAAACTTATTTTACTTTACAATCTTTGATTCGAACAAGTTTAGTTTTACTGACTGATTAATTTATATCTGCTGAATAGCTATTTGAACTAAATAATTTATAATTTCGGCCTGTGATTTAAGTGATAAGAGGTGGCCGATCTTTTGTTTAGGAGTTCTGTTATTTTAATAGTCAATTAATATTAAAACTTTATTAAGTTATGTAATGTAAAAATATAACCATTACACACGATCCTACGATTCCTACTCGAGGAAACTCACAGAATATAACTAGTTGAAGAAAATAACTAGTTATATAATTTAAATAAAGATACGGACAACAGTTAAGATTGAACAGTAAATTTCTCTTGAAAATAGTAAATTTAACGGTGCAGCTGCAACTCCTCGTAACGACGCTTCATGTGTCTTTTTAAGTAGAGCATTTAAGTTCAGTTCGCGCTCGACCCAAACTGATTGTTCTTGATATAATAGCTGAAGTTACATTTTAGATTAAATCACCTTACTTGAAATTTCGACTTTACTTCAACAGTAAGTCGTTACTTCGTAACAGATAATTTATATTAATTTTTAATACTACACTTTATAGTACACCAAAACAGAAATGTTACATAGAAAAAAAAATATACATATAACAAGGTATTATAAAAAGAGCGGTCTTATCGCTGAAAAATGATCTCTTCCAGGAAACCTAGGGACAGAAGAAATGGTCTTGTGTCAGCATAGGTGTACAAATTTAATATTAACCTTTATAGTTAAATATAAGGTCATATACGCATATATACATACTTATACATAAATAACCATATACTTATATGTAATTTTGATTAATGTTTAATTTCATGGAGAGTACATAAACCGACACGGAGTGAAATTTAGTAATGAAAAACACCACAATGTAAATCGACATTCGTTATTAGTAATATTCTGTCCGCATTTTACAATCTAAATTTTGTTGGAGTGACCGTGACTGAAAAGGGATAGTACCGGAACTTAATTGTGACCCGTTCATCCATGTGAATGACGAAAAAGGATTAGAAGTGACACGACGTTGCTACCACTTAGACATTTACGTGACCACAAGTCACATGAATTAATGCGACAACGGAGGACATATTAAAAATACTCGTACAATGACTCTTTTTGCATCACGTAGTTTCACGTTGTGAATCTAAGTTTATAACTCACTTAGTCCAATTTCTCATTATTTATTAGGAAAAAAAATTTTTTAGACCAAAAATAAGGTGAAAGCCTACGTTATAGTGTCAATCAACGCTTAATAACAACTTAAAATTCAGTAATTACTTAGTTTTAGTGATTTAAAACAACAAATTTTTGTTACTGTGCATTTTCATTATTATGCGGTAGATATTAGGTATAGGTAGTTGACTACAGTTCGTATACAGCTAGCTCGACCAAAGGTATTAAGCTCTCAAAGAATATCCAAAAAAATATAATTTTCAAATAGCTACTTTCTTTTAAAGACATTTATTTAGTTGCAACTAGTCAGAAATATTTTATCTAACTAGAAAATAATAATAAATTGAACTAAACTGAATTAATCTGTATGTATTTTATCAGAATTGATAAAAAATGGTATTAAATCCTCTACGTTGCTTTACTGCCTGCTTATAATAACAATCTATATCGAGGAATTTACGTTCTTTCGAAGATATCATGGTAGCCCATTTTTCATTTTTTCATTTTAGTGTATCAGGTATTTTACAAGAACAAAACACTCGCACCAGAAACAAATGTTTCTTCAAATATAAACAACCACTCCACACCAGAATCGAAGTCGGTGTTAATGGAACTTTTCACACCGATACACCAAAACAATTATCAAAATAATATTAAGGTGAAATTAATTATATCAATTTATTTTCTCAAAATTTAAAAATAATTGGTCATTTACAATAATTAACTTGGGACAAATTAGTCGAGAAAATTAATGTCTGTCATTAGATACAGTTTTAATCTCAATTAAAATCATTTACATGGATAATTATTAAATAAAAAAAAATTTAGAGATCTTAAATCTATGTAATTTTTATTTTTTATAGTTTGAAAAATGTACATTTTGTTATTATTATTGTTATTATTAATTTATATATATGTAGTACCTGCATACATTTTAATATTTTTACTAAAACATGGTAATAAAAAAAATATGTCTCTCTCTCTCTCTCTCTCTCTAATTTTATAAATGTGTAAAAACATTTCAAATATAAGGAACCCTTTTAAATATTAACTATAGTAACGAATATATCAAAAAGTTTGAATATTTAACGTTCCTACCGAGTTTAATAAAGTTCATTTATGAACGAATGTTTAAAAAATGAAGCCGTTAACTCAAGGAAACCTTTTTCAACATATTTCGCTGCAAGTTAAATCGTTCCAGTTATGTGGAATATGGTTTTATATGCCACATGATTTGAAATCTCCCACATTTTGGTTGGATTTTCTATATAAATTTTTTATTGGCAGTTTTGTTTTTTTCATACCACCTCTGGCGCAAAGTATTTATTTAATAAGATTATTTTTCTCTGGGAAAGCAGAAGTGCAAGAAGTATGTGGAACGTAAGTTTATTTATAATTAATATTTAACGATAAAGGGAAGAATTATTGATTAACGAAGCATTATTATTATTGAAAACTCCAGTTTTTCAGTTAAATTGTGCAATAAAATTAGTTTACCGTGTCCTCACCGTGGCATCCATATAAATTTTACTAAAGTGTACTGTAGGTACTGTTGTAGCTTTAACAAGTACATATATATTTATCTCTAACTATGACAATTTTTATACTAAAAATCTTTTTAAAAAAATAAACTTAAAGAGTCCATTCTATACCTAATGTCTAAGAAAAATAACGACAATCATTATGACTTGTAATAATAATAATTTAACTTTATATGTGTTTCTTAATATGGGTTACTCTTGACTATCTTAAAACTAAAAAGAGAGTGACAAAATTTTCTAACAAAGAATATTTATTTATTTATTAAAGTCACCAAGAACACAAAACAAATTAATATATTTGAACAATATCGTAGCGTTACATTTTTATGCACCTAATTTTAAAATTTCCGCAATATTATCAATATATTGAACGTTAGTTATAGTTGATAGTTAGTTTAGTTAGTTATCATCCATACAAGTTCAAATCGCCTCACACCCAGTAGCATAAAACTGTCAGGGGTCACATATCTCAAATGCTCAGATCATGATACCTGTTACCTGTACAAATAGCTGTTACATGTACAGACATTTCTTATGAGGGAATATCGATTACACCCGCGACCGTGATTTCAAAAATCGGTGGCTATGTCCACTGAGCAAAACCGTTATTATACGTAGATATACGATGGATTCTATCAAAGTAAGTAATAAGAAAAGTGAATTAAAGGTTAAATAAATACATCTCTGATTTTTATTTACGTCCGGATGTGTTTTAAGTTATATATTATGTGCCATTTCATCGATATTTATATTAAACATGTACTAATTATTTAAAATACATATTACAAGATACCATAAAACGTTTTTGTTGTTAAATCAGTTAGTATACGTCCCACTGCTAGTCAAAGGGCTACTCTCCATATAAGAGAAAGATTTTAGCTTAATCCACGACGTTGCTCTATTACGGGTTGGCGGATAATTTCCTCACCATAAATAACGATTGCTATCGTATTTCTATGATAACAACCAGACCGACGCCTTTACATGCTCTCTGTGGTACGATGGGGGAAACTTACGAGGACATACACTCATATAGTAACAAATATATTTTGTACGAATACAAATATCTGCACCGACCGCCAGCGTTCCGGGGACTATTAATATAAACAAAAACAATAAAATTATGTATATTAGACATTAATAACTAGTAAAGTTGCTTAGAAGCGGTCACTCTGGAGGTCGATGGGGGAGGCCTACGTTCAGCAGTGGACATCCGATGGCTGATATAATGATGATGATGAACTAGTAAAAGATGACGAATGGTCTTGTTTCTAATAAAATAGAGTCAGCAAATAGGAAGAAGCCTATTTTTTATTTATATTTTTATTTCTAAAACTGTGTAATGCTGAAGCTTATTCCGAATACATAATTTTTATGCCTTGTTTCATCAAGAGTATTGAAGCGGGAAATCACCTTTTTTTTTCGCAGAGTAAATTTGATTTTGACGGAATTACTGACTTCTTTTAAATTACTAAATTTACGTTTCCGACGCTCCTTGCTCAAAAAACTTGTGACACAAATGGGGAGAAAGGAATTCTCGCATTTCAAAAGATCCGAAGAAAATATTATAGAACGAAGTATTAAGCTTTCTAAGAAGCTATTTGTAGGGCTTACCGTGAGTGCAGCTGTTGATATTGCAAGTAAGAATAGAAAATATGTTTAATAAAAATGATTTTTAGATTAATTGATGGTTCTACATTAAGCTAATATAATGAATCTGAAGAGTTACTTTGTTTGTTTGAACTATATAATTTCAAGAGTTGGACCATTTAATTTTTTTTTTAATTGTTTGGTCTCTTTATTGAAGTCATTGGCTTAAAATTTGAACCATTTTTCATCATTCAAAAACACGTTATGTTTTTCAGTTCATATAATTATAGTTCCGGCGCTACATGGTTTTAAATTTTTGCCTGTAAAAATGGATTTCATATTTTTCGATGTATATGAAAGACCGTACTTCGACATCATTTTTGTATATCAGGTAACATACTATTATAGTAATAATAATAATAAATTAATACTTTACTGTACACCATGATACAAACTTATACAGTAAAATATAGAAAAGATTTACAAAGGTGACATTATCGCTTAAAGAGCGATTCCTTCCAGACAACCTTTGGGCAAAGAACACGACACAGTAGCAGCGGTTAGGAAGTGTAAAAATATTTAAAAAAAATGATAATAGTTTTTAACAAATGCAACAAATAAAAATATAATACAAATATATAAACGTAAATAAAACAATATATAAGTAAATTTCAACAATTATGACGTATTAACTTATTATATTACATTTATATATAAGTACTATTATAATATATACTTGTATATAGTTTTTTTTTTTAAATTTTTTTTATAAGATATAATTAAAAACCCTGTTTCAAGTAGTTGAAAATAGCATCCAAATTTTATATTTATTACATAATAACGATTGACATTTATACATTGGTCATTTTCGAGATTATAATCTATATATATATATGAGACTTTCTATAGATATAGTCACTCATCACGATATCTCTGGAACTATGAGACCTAAAAATTTGAAATTTGGTAGGAATATTCCTCTTGCCAAGTAGAGGTCAGCTAAGAACGGATTTTACGATATTCTAACTCTAAGGGGATGAAAAAGGGAGGCAAAGTTTGTATGGGACAACGTGATTCCTTGGTCCAATCTACTTCAAATTTTGCATAAACATTCTTTAACAGAATTGATTGAAGACGTGTTTCGTATTTTATCGAAATTCATCCCCTAACGGGATTAATAGGGGGCAGAAAATTATTTTTATATAAATACTCCTTAGTGCTTTTGATTTAAATTTTTATTTTGACACATGTTTGACAACTCAATCCGTCTATTATCAAATATTTTCCAGTATTGACGAAGGTGTGGGTGATATCTTTTTTTGGGTGCTCCTGGTGGAACAGGCAATACTTTATAATAAACGTAACAAAATTGAGTTGTAAATATACCGTGTGATCGCTTTATTGTAAAATAGTGTTTTATATTATATTTTTTACATCAGTGTTGGTGTTGTTTTAAGTCAAGGGTTTTAAACTAAATGACTCATCAGCAAGGCATCTGTAGTTCACAATGATACAGATATAGAAGACACCGAAGTGAACTTGGAAACATTTTTCAATTATACGGCATTAATACCCCAATTAGTACAGATTGGCAACACGGACTAATGTTGGAACATGTCAGAAAATATTACAAATCATGTACCAATTTAACTTTATCTTACACTAAAATTAAGAAGGAGGAGATAAAAGCTGTCTCGGACTATTATTAAATATAAATATATGTTTGACATACACACACAATCGTCTGTTCCTAAGGTAGGCAACTTAATGCCTGTGTTTTAGGTAACAGCCGACTGATTTACATTTTTTTAATAAATATACATATAGAAATAAATACATATTATACCCAGACTCGAAGCGGGAATCGAACCCATGATCCTGGAGCAGAAATCAGGGTCACTACCGACTGTGCCGAGTCAATCAAAATTTAAAAAATAATTACTTGCGGGTTTATACAAATCTAAGAGACAAAATCGTATTGACTTGTGGTGTAATTATACCAACGATACAACGAACGAAGCATTGATGACCGTTCTGGTGTAGTGGTGCGAGTAGTCGCCTCAACGCCTCGCCTCAATGCCGGTGGTCACGGGTTCGATTCCCACTCGGGGCAGATATGTATTTATATTTGTGCCAATATTTGTTTCAGGTCTGGGTGTATGTCCTTGTGGGTTTTCCCACCGTGCCCCGGAGAGCACGTAAAGCCGTCGGTCCCGTTTGTTATCATGGATACCTTATAATAATCGTTACTTATGGTAGTAATATTATCCGCCAACCCGCAGTGGAGCAGTGTGGTGGATTAAGCTCCAACTCTTCTTCTATGTGGGAAAAAAGGCCTTCGCTCAGCAGTGGGTTGCTTACAGGCTGATACAATACAGTACAGTACAGAAGCATTTGTAGCCTGCACGAAACTGAGCCTTACCATAAATATTAGTGTCCGTCTAAGGAGAGATGTTACTGCCGGACAGTTCTCAGACCTGTTGCTTAAAAAAGGAAGTGGTGATTTCCGGGAACTGAATAATAATATACTGGATAATAATATATTGTATGTGTATATGAGTATGTATTTACCATAAACAAAGCTGAAGGTCAAACTCTTAATGTAGCGGGAGTATACTTGAGGGTAAGCTGCTTCTCCCACAGCCAGTTGTATGTGGCATGTTTCAGAGTAGCCTGGTGATTCTAGCACCCCGAAGGAAAAACAAAAAATATTGTTTATAAAGAAATACTACGGAAGGTGTAATATTTCGATTTCGTTGTAAAAAGATAATACCCCCGTGTAACTTTTTCCAGATCAAAGGCCGAGCTTCGTGTTCCTAAAATATAACACTATTTTTTTTAAATGTTTGTTTAAACTTTAAATCCCTACTCCATAATAAAGATTGTTATATTCTATATACATATTATATATAGGAGACTTTCTATAGATATAGTCACTCATCACGATATCTCTGGAACTACGAGACCTACTAACTAGAGACTTGAAATTTGGTAGGAAAATTTCTTTCGCCGAGTAGAGGTCAGTTAAGAACGGATTTTATGAAATTCTACCTCTAAGGGGGTGAAAAACGGGGGCAAAGTTTGTATGGGACAACATGATTCCTTGGTGCAATCTACTTCAAATTTTGCATAAATATTCTTTAACAGAATCGATTGAAGACGTGTTTCGTATTTTATCGAAATAATCCCCTAACGGGGTTAAAAGGGGATTGAAAGTTGTTTGCTTCGAAGTTGATATCAAAACTCCTTAGTGCTTTTTATTTAAATTACATTTTATTTTGACATGTTTGAAAACTCAATCCGTCTCTTATAAAATGTTTTCGAGTATCAACGCAGATGTAGGGGACAAAAATCATAAATTTATAATTTTTGAAATTTTAGTTAAATACCCGTGCGAAGCCGGGGCGGGCCGCTAGTTGTAAATAAAGTGCTAAGTTTTTCAGATTTTTTTTTGAAACCTTAAACTTTAACGTTATTGATTTACACAAATATTTGCAAGAATATTTAGCTATTTATAAAGCTAGCGTGAACGATTTTATTCTGGTTTCTTTTGATTTAAAAAAAAATTGGTGTTTCAATGTTTAAAAAAAGTTCATCCTTACGCATCGTTGTATGGCTTCTGTCAACTTAATGTAAATAATTGAATTTAAAAAAGGAAATTTTATGACCTAGGTTTTCGTTAAAAAACAATTCATGCACAATTTAGTGAATTTTTAAATTTAACTAAGGTAAAATAATTTTTTTTTTTTACAACATGCTGTTCTAAATATTCACTTGTGCGTGAATCTAACGGGTAACAGTTTGCTGTATAATAAATAAATGCAATGGAAATTAAGCATTACTTTTAAAATTTATACAATAGTTTAATAATGATTTGTAGATTTAATATAAAAAATCGGAATGTTAATTGTTAGATAAATTCGGCCTCGAGACCCAAAAGCTTTCGCAAAAAAAGTAGCGGTAAGAGCTAGTATGTGAAATTAATTCAAAGTCTTATGATCCAGTGGATCGACCAGGTAGATCGAAATTGACAGTCGTGATATCAGTATAGATATCAGTGTAGATTTTTTTATTCTTTGTTTTAAAATTGAATTAGGGTTTTTTTGCGAAAACCTATACGCTTTAGGTTAAAATCTAAAACATGTAGGTATATCCACCAACCAGAATCGGAGCAAAGTGGCGGATTAAGCTCCTTTTTCTTAAAAGAAAAGTTATAAGTATAGTTTGTATAGTGTCGATCGGAATTCTAAAATTTCTTTCTCGAAAATTCTTATAAGCTGAACGATGTTAAGAATAAAAAGAGTTTATTTGATTTTTTTTAACTGTGTTATAATTATAATAGTACCAGTTAGGTATGAATAAAAATAAAAATGTTTATCTTTTTGATTTTACTTACGAATCAATATGCTATTATAGACGCAAGTTCGTCTGTATTAAAAATAGTACATCAATCAAGCGCGCTCAATATCTGAAGTGATTGGATTTCTAGGTTCGTTTGCCCCGCAAGAATTTAATCTACATTGATGATTTATCAATGTTATTGGTATTAATATAATAGATCAATACAATAATTATATATATGACTAAATGATATATGACTAAAATAGTATATTCTCGATACTATTTTAATGAGGTTGGTAGTATTAATGGATTTTTGTTACTCTTTGAAAATACTGAATTGTTTGGGATGAAACTTGTACTTTGTTTATAGTCAAAAACCCTGATTAACTCAAACTATTTATCCCAAAATTCCCCGATCGGGACTTAAATATTTCAGTTCAATTTTTCAAATCACACGAAGCGTTAATTCAATTAATCAATCAATCAAAAATTTCTTTGCTTACAAACTTCATTTTTCAACTGGCACTTTTGAACTGTCATTATATACAATATATTTTTAACTATTTAAAATATACTTAGTGTGAAGCTACCACCGATTCGCAATATAGAATCCGCTGAGAAGAAACTCAACTGTTACTCTTTTAAAAAAAAAAACCGTCAGTACGTAACTCATACATTCTAAATTTTGTAATAGTTCTGCATGAAGGACAACGCCCACTAAGCCCACACATCCTCGTCATTTACGTAATCCTGCACGGTTTTTTTTAAACTTTATATTTATGAATTTACAATTGTGTAATCTTTCTTGGGTTTAAATAAAAACCTACATACACATATGTATATATGCGTACACTTGGCCACATAAAGCCCCATTTACTTTACGAAGTCGGAAACTTGGCGTCACAATTTTATCGTTGCTTCTCGTATTTGTACTACGTTTTTGACTCTTTACGACAAAGTATTCAATATTTTTATGAATATACAAATATAATTATTATAAATATACTCGATGCAATAGTAAGAATAAAAATAGGTTAAATAAATAAACTCCTCACACTCAACGGCTCCCAATAGGATGTGAATCCTGTACTGGGGTCTGAAAATATACGCAATACACAAACAAGCACAAACGCTCAAATAGATATGGGTCAGATCACGTCAATTGGACCCCCCATTTTCCACTTGATCATAAAAATTAAGTTCATATATTTTTTTTATAAGTACGTACCATCATAAATTGATCCCCCAAACGATTTTTAAGAATTTCGATTTTAACAACAATTTTTTTTGCAATGAAAATTTTAGGTACTTTTAATTAAAAAATGGATTGTAAATCAACCGTTAAAGTTAAATTAATGGGGTTTGAAGAATTTATTTTTAAATATTTATATTTTAAGAAAATATTGATGACTAAAAATTATTTGTTTATTATTATATTGTTAATTAACTTTTAAGTTAACAAATGCAAATTTCATTGACTTCTCGGTGGAAAAATGAAGTTTTTTTTTATCATATATATAAAATGAAGTTTTATTTATAGCGCGGTATTCTGACAGCGCCTGGCGCTCGGCGCACTATGATAAATAAATTCATATTGTTTAAACTAATCGCGAGCAGTGAAATTTTTTTCTGAAATCTTAAATTTTAATAAATAAAGCATGTAACCGATAAAAAAATACTTCATTTTTCACCGAGAAGTCAATGAAATTTGCACTTGTTAACTTAAAAGTTAATTAACAATGTAATAATAAACAAATAATTTTTAGTCATTAATATTTTCTTAAAATATAAACATTTTAAAAATAAATTCTTCAAACCCCATTAATTTAACTTTAACGGTTGATTTACAATCCATTTTTTAATTAAAAGTACCTAAAACTTTCATTGTAAAAAAAATGTTGTTAAAATCGAAATTTTTAAAAATCGTTTGGGGGATCAATTTATGATGGTATGTACTTATAAAAAAAAATATATGAAATTAATTTTTATGATCAAGTGGAAAATGGGGGGTCCAGTTGACGTGATCTGACCCATATATTACAAGATATATTAGAAGATATTTGTCATGTTCGGAAATCAAATCCACAACCGCTAGTCCATTAGCCAGTTGCTATGCCACCACCAAACCACTTCACCACCACGCCTTCAATGCCAAACATATTTCTTGTACAAGGACTATCGTTAAATCACAATTGGTCATACAAAAATAAATACAGGGCCCAGTTACACATGGACTAAAGTGTGAACGTACAGAAATCTTAGGTATTATTAAACTTAGCCTTATCTATTATATCAGCTCTTATACCTTAACGGCTACTTTTTGGGTATGAAATTATAAAAAAAAAAAAAGAAAAAACGATAGATATTAAGCAGTTTTGAAACTCAACCTAGTAACTGGTGTAATATCTTATATAAATATTTTCGCTCAAAACTTCTATCTTCTCCATAATCATTTACATAAAAGCACTGCTTTTTTTTAAGTAGCGCATTCTTAACAATTTGTTTTTAAATAACTTCATCTTTATCAACTGATCTGATGTAGTAGTGCGAGTATTCGCCTTAACACCGGGGGTTGCGGGTTCGATTCCCACTCGGGATAGATATTTGTTCTTGTACAAATATTTGTTGCTGGTCTGGATGAATATGAAAATGATGAAAAGCCGCAGGTCTCGGTTGTTATCATAGACACCTAATAGCGATCGTTACTCAGGGTATGAAAATTACTCGGCGGGCCTAGCGACGGTGGACGCTATACGTCCCCATCTTCGTCGCTGGGTCAGAATGCGTCACGGGGTGCTGACCTTTCGGCAGATGCAGGTACTGACCGGGCACGGGTGCTTTGGTAAGTACCTGCATCGAATTGCGGGAAGGGAAGCCACCCCTGCCTACCACGAGTGTGGCCCGCCGATGTACACGGCGCGTCACACTCTTGAGGAGTGTACCGCTTGGGGGCCCCAGCGCCATGCCCTGGTGGCCGTGATAGGCGGAGACCTCTCGTTATCAAGCGTGGTCCGCTGCATGCTCGGTAGCGAGAGGTGCTGGTCGGCCTTTTGCGAGGAGGTCATGGCTTTAATGGAGGCCGCGGAGCAGAAACGTGAAGCAAACGTTAACGATGACCCGCTCCGCAGGAGAGACCGGGGGAAGGAGACGCCGTTACGCGCTCCTATTAGAGTGGACCTCCGCATTAGAGTGGGAGGAGCACCTATAATCCTCCCACTCGCCACCAGGGCAATAGAACGCTCCCGGTGCCCGCGAGCGCTCTATAAGCGGAGGCGGCCCGCATATGCGGGCCCACCGTCGGGGCGTCGCGGTTGCATGCGTGAGCGATTCCGTGGCGCCCCATTACAACAACAAAAAAATCCTTCAACCAACCTTTCCTTTTCCGGAACGTTTAATGGCTGATTCAGTTCAGTTTAACTTCAACTTTGCACAAGGATTTCATTATATAAATATGCCTTTTTCGATGTTGTTCAACTTATGATTATATCTAGTACTAGCGGTCGCCCGCGGCTCCGCCCGCGTGGATGTCGGTTACCGCTGCAAAAAGCCTACCCAGGAAATACACGGTCAGCAAAATGATTCCCAGGTCAATTCACAGACACCGACACTAACATCGACGACGCAGTCATTATCCGCAGGCTGCACAGATTGTCTTTCTGTGGATGTTAAAGTTGTTAATGATGAAAATATTGAAATGTAATTAATACTAAGTTTTCACTTCTGCCAGCAGTACCGGAGTGCAACCCGTTGTTTTAGGATAGATAACTAAAGCGATTATTGTAGAGCTTCTCTATAAACAACATTTGACGTTAAATTATTTTCAGATAACAAAATATGGTGGATAGTCGGAAGCCCCGACCCGTGATAGAGCAACGTAAAGTTGCCCATGCGTAAAACATTCTTTTCGTAAATCAATTCCTACTAATTTGAGTTTTTGGCACTGGGATTTATTTATCGTTAGTGCGAAAGAAATTTTTACTGGAAATTGGAGCCTTTTGAAGGGTAATAGGCAAATCAGTAGGGATCATGGGTATTCTTGGTATATGAGCTATTTCACTAGCTGCAGGGCCGGTGAGATAATCTTCGCTACTATTAAATTATCTTTTATCTCCTTTATAAGAAGTCTCGTGCCATTACACATGTTGGGGTTAAATTTCTGAGAAGCATTATCGGCGTGCCAACTTTTAACGACAGTTCATGAGGTGGTAGCCCAGCGGGGTTCATGAGGTGGTAGCCCAGCGGGGTTCAGAGAATTTAAAAATTCCTGGGGCTAGTGCACTGCGTCCTCGATGTTAGCGACAGTGTCTATGGATTTATAGCACTTAACTTCACTCGATACTTTCTGCATAATTAAATTGTTTATTTCGTTGACTGTTTCATTCCTGGGAGAAACTATTGCTCTACAACACAGCCAACGAAAATCATTTTGATGTAAGTTTTCGATGTCAGGATTTATAGCATCTATCAGACTATCTAAATTATTGACTATTTGGCCTAGAGACTCATCCAAAGTAACCGCATAATTGGTGCCCAAATTCAAAGATGGAAAAATTCCTTCTCTAAGTTTCAGCAGCTGTTGTGGAAAATTGCTATGCGTATTTTGCTATTATTATTGCTATTCTCATGTAGATGAGCTCTCATATTGGTGCGCAAATTCAAATGCCAACCTCGCGTCTGAGCCGCGCAGGTACCTTACTCATAGATCCACAGATATTTTCTATGCATAGATCTAAACTCCCCTCCCGCACGCGCACCTCCGCCTTGGTGACGCCCACTTCGCAACGGGTCGTGCAGCAGAAATCGTAATATTTTAATTTCGCCATAACTTCAAAACCAAACGTCCAATTTTAATCATTCAAGGACCAAATATTATCTACATAAACTGTAATTACTGATGAAATAATTTATTTTGATAAGGATTAATAGCATGAGTAAAATAAACGCGTTTAAATGTAGTCCAAAAACAATTCAAGATTTTTAAATAAAAACTTTAAATAAAGACTTTTTTGTAGATATTTATAAGATCTACAATTAATTAGAGCATTTTATGTATCTATCTTTTATAGTTTAGGCAGCGTACGCAAAATAAGTAACTTTTCTGGTTGATTTTTTACACCTTGTGTCCGAAAAACCCAAATATTTTACGGAACTCTATTTTTTTCCAAAATAAAATATAGCCTATGTTACTCGTGGATAATGTAGCTTTCAAATAGTGAGAGAATTTTTAAAATTGGTCCAGTAGTTTTTGAGCCTATTCATTACAACCAAACAAACAAAGTTTTCCTCTTTATAATATTAGTGTAGATTTGTGTATACGAAGTAAATATGTATATGACGAGTATATATATAATATTTTAGATACTGTACATCCACAGGCTTTATTTGCCCATGCCTTTTTTCACTAACATTTTTACATTATTATACTTATTAGATATTAGCGTACTTATTTAGACAACGAGACTTCAACTAAGCTTAGGATCTCTATACAATCGCGAGTCCTTGCAATGACCACAAATTTACTTATTATATTATATATAATATTAAGAAGCTAATGTGGATCTCTAAGTGGTAATAATGTAATACCTACAACATTAAACTGTGAAAACAGCTGTGGTATACAAGTTAACAAACGGAATTAACAAAATTTTTACTGTATATACAACAACATAATAATAATTGTTTAATTCAATAAATAATAATTTGGAAGATATTGTTTGTCCGATCAACAATTCGTTCACTATGTCTTTTTTTTTTTTTTTTTTTTTGTTTAAACGCGTTTCCCTTTTATGATCCTATAACAATTATTTTTTCATCTTTTTTGCGTTAGAAAGCCTTTTTAAAATAAACGCTTATAGAATTGGGAGCAGTAAACTCGAAAAGGTGAAACCGCGTGGATCATAATGTTACACTTTAAAATACATAAGTACTGAAAAATCTCCTTCACGAAGCCTTAATAATACATTTTTATATAATTTCCAACGTTATTTTTGTGTGTAGGACTTATACTAAATCCTCATGCGTATAAACCGATGAAAGCTTATGTAATAATATTCTTTTCAGATTTTATATAAGCCTGTTTTGCTTTTAACTTTTTCGGCACTTCAGTCTTTGCGGTGGGCTTTTATGTTATGTGCAAGTAAGTCAATTTAACTTTTTTTTTGTTTAGAAATGATTCGTCTTTTTTTATTTTATGTTACTATAATCAGCTAAACTATATCTACCATTATACAAGTCTAGTACTTTAGCTATAAAAGTTTAAAAAATAAAAAATAAGTTATACGTAAAAACTAAACAATTAATGAGCTAAAGTCCAAATTAATTTATATAAAAGTATTTTTAACGAGTATGGCAAATGAAGGATCAAAGAGAATGACAACCATTAAAGTAACGAACCGGATCGGTGAGTGTCTAGTGTTGCATAAGTCACTACGCCGATACTTTTCAAATTTGAAAACTTTATCGTTCATTATTTCTTCTTATAGTAAAACTTTTATATCAATTATAATATATTGTGATGTCACACATTTTTACAAAATTTTATTAATTGTAGGTAAATTATGATATACAAAATTCCAGCTACAGCCAGTCACAAATGCTAATCTTAAACACCCTAATACGGTTGATTGCAACTTACAATTCTACATGATAAAGAATCGTAATTAATCGTTAACAAATCTGATTAAAGCAATCGTCAACCCTATTAATGTGATTTGAAACAATGCATAAAAATTTTAATTACTGTTTATGGAAAAGTAATAATTATCACCAAAAAATGTACCAAGGTGCCAATATATATATATATATATATATATATATATATATATATATATATATATATATATATATATTCGTGTTTAAGACATTTCAGGACAGTTGTTACTTTACCTAAGTTATTCACAATATATTGTGCGCTTAAAAGAATATTATTTTATTTGGATTTTTGATACAGTTAGTCAATTGGATATCTCAATTTATAACTTTGAAAACATGAAAAAACAAGATCAAGACGAGACTTCAGAAGAACGTAAATCGTTTGACGAAGCTTTTCGGAGAAATGTTACCCACCACAATGCTATAATCCAGTAAGAAAACCTATATTTTAATAACTCACAAATTTTAAATATTACTGCCACCACAGCTAATTTTGAATAATATCGTTATAAAATATTATTAAGATTATAGAATAAAAACAAAAGTTACTTGAGTTTGTATTTTTTTTTAATCTCGTTTTCCTCGTTGCTAGGATAACGCTTCATTACTGAAAACTTTACGTTGTTTCGTCGTACAACCCACGTCCATGCTTAATTTAACCAAAAACTTTACCTGCACTGTCCGCAGTCTCCGAAATTTCCATAAACACTTCCCCAAACCGCAATAATTGTTTGGAACACTACGAGTATCAATTAGTTTAAAATTCGCATCATAACAGCTACAAACTTGGCTCATTCAATATTTCAACACTTATGCTTTTAAATTTGATATTGAAATATTCATTTTTATCTTATTAGGTATTTTTTCAATGTAAACTTGCATCGTGAATATTGAATTTAATAATACTTCAATGACTCCTTTAGTTTGTTGAATATCAATGAATAAACAATTTTCAGATTACTTTTCATCATCTAATTGATAAATGTTTTAAATAATCATTTATATATTCACATATAATTTTCAGATTTGTAAAAACAATCGAATCGACATTTAGCGGACAATTTACATTATTTTTCCTGATAAATTCATGCATCATTTGTACGACAGCTGTGGAGTTTATTTCGGTTTGCATTAAAATTAATTGATCGTTGTTTGATAATTGCTATATCCTATTTCATTTAATATTATTATATTATATTTCAGATACAAAATCCTATCGAACATGTCATTGAACTTTTTTGGATTTTTGCCTTTCTTTATATTTTAATCGTCATACTTTTCACTGACTGCTATTTTGGTAGTATCATAACTGAAAAGGTAAGTTTCAATACTTTAAAGTTTTAACTTACAAATATCTCTCTATGCTAGAGATTAACATTAGGCAGTAAAATTACTGCAAATATTTTATTTACCTTATTCCAATCAATGAAAATTATGTTTTTGAATGTATACCATATAAAGAACTATCTTTATATGGTATACATTCAAAAACATAATTTTTTCAGACTAGTATTTATGGCCAGACTAGTTATATACTAATATAACTAGTCTGGCCATAAATACTAGTCTGGCCATAAATACACTTAAAAATAAACAAAATATTATATTGGTATTTGAAATCTATCATTTTTATATGATTGTTCATTGCGTTTTCTCATTTTCGCGCCAGTACACTGTAAAATATTTTGTGATATTAAAATGGAGTACGGTGATAAAAAGAACCATTTTTTTTTATATCGCAGGAGAACCCATTTACGGGTGATATCCAGGACGTTCGGGTAGGCAGTCCTAGACCTCCGGTCGAGCCTCAGAGCTAGAGGACAAGTCCCAAGTGCGGACCAGACGGCTCCGATCAGGGCTCAGGCTCAGAGAGCCCTGATCCAATGGTGGAAGGAGGACCTGGAGTCCCCAGCGGCGGGCCTAGCGACGGTGGATGCTATACGTCCACATCTTCGTCGCTGGGTCAGAAGGCGGCACGGGGTGCTGACCTTCCGACTGACGCAGGTACTTACCGGGCACGGGTACTTTGGTAAGTACTTGCATCAAATTGCAAGAAGGGAAGCCACACCTACCTGTCACGAGTATGGCGCATCGATAGACATAGCGCGTCACACTCTCGAGGAGTACGCCGCCTGGGGGCCCCAGCGCCATGCCCTGGTGGCCATGATAGGCGGAGACCTCTCGTTGTCGAGCGTGATCCGCTGCATGCTCGGCAGCGAGAGGTGCTGGTCGGCCGTGACCTCCTTTTGCGAGGATGTCATGGCTTTGAAGGAGGCTGCGGAGCGGGAGCGTGAAGCAGACGTTAACGCTGACCCGCTCTACAGGAGACGACCGGGGAGAAGGAGACGCAGCTACGCGCTCCTTCACCCTCCGCACTAGAGTGGGAGGGGCACCTATAATCCTCGCGCTCTATAGGCGAAGGTGGCCCGCATAAGTGGGCCATAGTCATAGTTGAATTCGTCTGAATAAGCCGAGCAGGTAGAAAAGTATAATTTTTAGGGTCAGCAGCTCTACGTGCCTGATAAAAACATTTAAAAAAATGTGCTTATGTCGCTTGAGGCCGGCGTCGGTCACGAGCACCCCCAGGCGCCCCTTGCGCTACGCGGAGTCGCAGTGAGGTGCCGCAGGCGGCAGTTGCGTACCTCGCCACCCGCAACGTCCCCGCACCGCCCACACGCGCACTTCCGTTATATATTTTTCTTACGGTTTTAGCCTCACATTTTTTTCTGTTCGGTCGCGCAGCAAAATCCCTATCTCCTCCAAGCCTGCCGTAAGGAACATCGTTCCAATAAAAAATCAAAATATTTTATATATTGATACAGTATTGAACAATTATTATTAAGTGAAGAACTTATTTCTCAATTGTATTCAAAATTACTTACATTACTTTAAAGTTTTTTTTTTAACTTATTAATATATTATAACTATTCTAAATAATAAAATTATTCTTGATTGGAAAATTCGCTTGTATGGATCGAAGATAATATAGTCTTGAACTAAGTAAAAATTATCGATTGAAGTAATTAGGTTTCTCAACCCAAGAAACAACAATTTAAGGCAAGAATTTCTTAAAATAAGAAAATTAGTTTTCTTCAAAATAATTTTCTTGGATCAATATTTTTTTCTTTAATAAAGGTAATTTTTTTATCGGTGTGCAAAAGAAGAAATGTTTTTTCTTTGTGACAATATTTAGGACAAGACTATAAATGATGATTAGGTTATTTTAAAATTTACAAAACTTTTTTTTAATTCGATTAGGTTACTGATAAGGTTTAATTTTTTTTTAAGTGTTACATTTAATGTCATACATAAAGCTGCTAAGATGTCATTGTTTATTAGGTACTAAACCAGTTAGGTACCGTAGTCGGCGTAGGCTAGACCGTTAATTAAAAGGCGATTTAGTTGTTAAAAGTAGTTTAGTGTTCTACAAACTATAGGTATATCTTAATGCCGGTATACCTAATTTTATGTGACCAAGTTGTTTATCTTATTCCTTATTTCTAGTGAAATATCCCGACCAAAATACCTTAAAAACCTTGTTTCAGAACTCATATATATCAACGGTCGTATATTGCTACCCATGGATCAATTTACCAAATAACGCGAAGAAGAATTTTATTATTTTTATTGGTCGAAACCAGAGAACCTTGGTAATAAATGCATCTAAACTCATACCCGTTTCCATAGAGACGTTCACTAAGGTAACTTATATTTTGGAATTGAAGTAAAACTCGACAAAATTTTGCAGCAGTCTACATATTTATTTTCGATAAGTCACAAATATTTTGTCTAATTTACATATGTATATACGTATAAAAAAATCACATGAGTAGTTATAAAAATACACATATATGTTAACACTTTTTTATTTACTCACTTAAAGAATAGTTTTTAATTAGAAATTCATGAACTTAGGATACTAAGGTTTCATCGTCGTTACATAATTTAAGAAAACGCGATTTTATAAATTAAGATTATTAATACATGTTGTTTGAATCATATGAAATTTATGAACTAAATTTCATGATAAAAACGCAAGAATTTCCTTCAAAGATGTCATATATTACACAAGTCTCAGCACCTTAATACAACCAATTAGTAGGAGTTTGGTAGTTAGTAAACGGTAAATTAACCGAAATTAACTTGGATATCAAATTAGCTTCGTCAATATCATGCTAATATATTGTCAGTAAATTACAATCAAATTAATTATTATTTTATTGTATATTAAGTTTTTAATATTCTTTCATTAACTTTCTGGAATATTTATCATAATTAAATATAGCATATTATGAAATATTTAGCATTACTTTTTTATTTCAGATAATGAACTGGACGTATAAAGGTTTCGCTGTATTAAATCATATAAAAAAACACTAAAGTACATGTTTTTCAAATATATTCGATGTAAAAAAAAAGTTAATTACAAATACATACCGTAATTTTAATACCAGTAATAATAAATTATAGTTTTACAATATAAGCAATGGATGTGTAAGCACCTTTTTATTCCTACGTACATATGTCGATAATCTCATAACTAACGCTTAACATTTGTCGCGTAAATTACAACGCCATATAAGTAATAAGCGATTTATCTATCAGTGACAAATGTTTGTCCCAATCAGATGCGACGCTCGCAGTAAATCAACCGATATTGATACATGCACGTACACTGTGCGCTGCAAATTGAATTGAACGAGTTGATCAATTATTGACACTATTCAACATTTTTCCGAGTTCATCTCTTTATAGTATTATACCATTCATATGATGAATATTGAGAAATTCATAATCATATTGATTCGTAAAACCGTTTTTGCTTATTAAGTCAATACTGATTCATAAGTACTCCAATAGATAAAAGAAAATAATTTACTCGAGCATAAAATTACCGTTCAAATCGTCAAATGATTTTTAACGACATAAATTCAACAAACGCTAAACTTTAAGAAATATGGTTAAAGAATATCTGCATGTGTAAATGTGTGTGCCTAAAAACAGATTACGTCATATATTGTGGTACCACAGAGTCGCATTTTCTTTTTGAAATTCGCACTTCAGTTTGAAAATGCAACTCAAAAATTAAATCCTAACATTTGTGTACCGATTTGTACCGTACTCTATTAAAATCTTTAGAGGTTGATTATTGTTATGCAAAAGATACCACGTCCGGCGCTCACGCGCATTGCCTGCTCAAATTGGACACGTCTCCTCTTCTGAAAACATTACTCATGCCACCACCAACTGGTATGAGCTCGTGCGTTATAAGGTGCAAATCGAAACAACGTATTATTCGTATGATATTTTGTTTTCGACGTAATATGATTGTAATTATATATTGTTCATGCACATAATTATAAGCTTGTATACTTAGAGAAAAATATAAATGCATTGCTCTCGTTATACAGTGTTGTTTAATAAATAGTTTTACTATATACTGTCGTTTCTTTTGTTTCTAACTAAGTTGAATTTCGATTCAAACTTGTCAGACTGGTTAATGTTCATGGTTGAAACGTAATGTTTTACAGCTTTTTCTTCTAAATATATGTACTTATCGAGTAGTACCTATAGTATTCTATCCAATATATATCGATACGTTGAAGCGATGACCTTTTTTTTCGTGTACACTTCCGACACATCAAAACTATCGATATATTCATCTGATATATCGAAACATATCGATATATTTCATCCGATAATTATCGATATATTTCATTCGATACTTATCGACATATTTATTAGATATATCGATAAGTATCAATATATTTATCCCATATGTCGGATCGAAAAAAAATTGATTTAGTTTTCAAACCATATATTTTATCGATAAAAATATCGATACTTTTTTTACGTGAACATTCCTACTCATAATATTCGTTTAATGGCGCTCCATTCTGGCCAATACGCGTAATAATTACGCGTCTTAGCGTGATATCTATTTATATCATGGTCTAATTACACAAAATCTTTATAAATTGTAGCCTACATGTTATTCTGATGTATAAGCTATGTTACTGTAAAGTTTCATCTAAATTCGATCAGTAGTTGCGTGAAAGAGGAACAAAGATACAGACAAACTTTCGCATTTATAATATTAATAGGAAGGATTCCTGACTTTTATTACATGATAACAGATATTTTAATGTTTACAATAAATAGGTGTCGGTGTGAAGCGAGTTTAATTTAAAAGAGTCAATAGCTTTGCTTGGAAAACAATGTTTCACTGACGGCATGGAAATTGAATATTGAATGTATTGGAAGTTCGGTAAATTTATGTAAAAACCACATTTAATAAAGATAATAAAAAATATCTTACTAGGTATAAAGATTTACAAGCTTTTTCTTAATTAAAAATATTTTTGTTAGTAATTAGTAGAAAAAGCAACAGTTTTTCCACTGTCTATGTGCTCGTTTAATTTATAGTACCTGGATGACCGAGCTTTGCTCGGTTAAATTACATTTAGATACATTACATACTGATGAAACATAAATAATATTTTCGATCTTACCGACATAATAGGAACTGGTTATTAAAATAAAAAATAAAAAGAGCTCTCAATACTATATTTCTCACAAAAGAAGAAACTTGACAAAAAAAAGGGAAAAAAATGGGTCTGTAGACACCTGGATTCGAACCCGGCTCATTTGATTTCAAATCCGCCCGATGCCCATCCGAGCTACTATAAGCTTATCAATGACAGCGAAATTTACCTTCGTATTCTAATGATATTTTTAATTGTGTAAAAAAAGGGATAAAACGACATTTTCTAAAAACAAATCCTAGCTACATCGAATTATCGCCCCCGAAACCGCCTGCATACTAAATTTCATGAAAATCGTTGGAGCCGTTTCCGAGATTCAGATTATATTAGTTGACTGACCCGTTGGCGCAGTTTGCAGTGACCCTGTTTTCTGCTCCAAGGGTTGTGGGTTCGATTCCCGCACCAAGTCCGGGTGTAATATATGTTTATTTATATATGTATTATTTATATGTATATTTATTTAAAAAAAAAAGTATATCAGTCGGCTGTTCCCTAAAACACAGGCATTAAGTTGCCTACCTTAGGGACATTCGACCGTGTGTATATGTTAAAACATATTTATATATATATATATATATATATATATACCATTACTACAAAGGTCAAGGATCTAGGTATAATTATTGACAAGACACTTTCCTGGTCCGATCAGGTAAATGAAATCTCGCGTAAATTTTACTCAACATTGCATCCCTTACTACACTTAAAGCATTTTTTACCAACTAAGGCCAAGCTCCATTTGGTGAATACCTTACTTTTGCCTATTATTGATTACGGCGATGTGTGTTGTTCGAATCTCAACCAAGTCTCTTTGAACAAACTTGATCGATTGCTCAACACCTGTATTCGTTTTGTTTTTGGTTTGCGGAAGTATGATCATATTTCCCAATACAGATCTGAACTTAAATGGCTACCAATCCGTGAGCGTAGGAACTCGAGAATCCTTTGCTTACTCTTCACTCTTTTATTCCATCCTACTACCCCTCCCTACCTTAAATGTAAGTTCTCCTTCCTTTCCGACTCTCATGAAAGATCTCTCCGCTCTTCAAATAATCTATCTCTTTCTACTCCTATTCATAGGTCTGGGTTTATGTCTGATTCTTTTGCTGTTTCTGCTGTTCGTCTCTGGAACATGTTACCTGAGTCTATCCGTAGAGCTCCTTCACGCGAATCATTTAAGAGACAAGTTAAGGAGTTCTTCTTAACCAAAATCTAATATGTCTCAATAAACGCTGTGTTAGTGTGTTTTGATTATTATTGCCAGCTTATTATGTATTAAATATTATGTATGTTTGTATGTATGTATGTTTATATGTATGTATGTATGTATGTATGTATGTTTATATGTATGTATGTATGTATGTTTATATGTATGTATGCATATGTGTATGTATGTATGTCTGTATCTGTTTATGTATTTATGTATGTATTTTGTATATAATATAACGATTGTCACTAACGTAATCTTATTTTTCCATCTTTTCTTTTTTCTATTAAAGTGAATTTTATTAATTCTCAATTTTGCACACCTACAAACGTCCGCTCTTGTACGTCCTAAGGTTGGCTGGTAGAGAATGCTTTTAGCATTAAGCCCGCCTTTTGTACAATTCTTTGATGTATTGTGCAATAAAGTAATAAATAAATAAATAAATAAATAAATAAATATATATATATATATATATATATATATATATATATATATATATATATATATAAATATGTTTTAACATACACACATATATATATATATATATATATAAGAATTGCTCGTTTAAAGATATAACATTATGACTTTAGTTTTTAAAGTCTGTTTTAAAAGTTTAAAAAGTGTTGTACTTTAAATTTCCAAAAAATACTCTTATTCGTGAAAATAGCATTTAAAATTTGTTAGCGAATAGCATTTCATTGTTAAACGTTACTGCCAGTTGAACGTGTGGCAGCGAATTCGTTTACGAGAATCGAAACGGATTCTAAACTGGATTGTTAAAGTATTGCGAGAATTATTCGAAAGCAAATTTAAATTCATAATATTATGCAAATCTAGAATTTTTTTAAGTTGTTAAGTCTTTACTCGCTTCGTTTGCATAGAAAGCGGGATAATTTAACTGTAAATTAAGTAGTTAACTTATATGAATAATACAAATACTTATAAACTGAATTGAGAAAAATTAACTACTGTATTGTATATTTACAGCCTTAAACCGTGCCACTACTAAGCACTTATCTATTACTGAGAAGGTTTCGAACTTAATCGGCTACGTTTTTCTACTTTCGATTTGCGGGATATACGAGTTTTAAATAAATTAAGCAATTGAAAACACACCGGTGCGTGAGGCTGGTCATACCCACTATTGTCAGTATTATTCACGTGTTCTATACACTAAATAATCTCGGCTCACTGGGCCATTACGGGCACACCTTGGCGTATAATATAAAATAAGGCTTTTTGTAAATATAACTCTTATAGAGCTTTTAAAACAGTCCACAACATATAGACTAAAATTGTTCATATTTAAATAATTCAACTTTCCACAATTTTTATTTTATTTTAATTATTCTCTGAAGTTTCTATTTTCATTTACTGTAAAATTAAAATTATAAGGCACTATTTCAAATTGAATAAATACATTTTTTACTTATTATTTTTTGTTTTTTCCGAATAAATTTGACCATAAATTACGTATTCATTAATTATTTTTAACAAGAAATCAATTATTACTATCGTATATATAGGAAAAGTAATAATAAATAATTATGAAATCCTTATGAACCTTATACTAATTATATGGATAAAACGTTGATTAAAAAACCTAATCGTGTCGTTCCTTATTTTATCATCCAGAATATATTATAAAAACATCGACGATCTGGAAAATTACAACACAAACAATATGAATTAGATTATTTAACTATAATATGAATTAGATTTTTTTAACCTATGAAGCTTTTTAAATTATTTTAGTTAACAGTCAACAGAATAAAAACTTGCTAGTACTTGTACTTGCCAAGGAGATTGCAAAATTAACTTATTTTATAACTCCGAAGTCCGAACGAGTTTGGTATTGAGTGACAAGTTGTTCTGGCGTAAAGTACGCTTGACCTTGTTAAGATTACCGAACTTTTGAGCCATTGTTTTAACTTCAATAGATCTTCTAAACTTGACACTGGACGAAATTTTGACACCTAGATGCTGAATAAGCTCGCTAATTGGGACGTATACAGTCTGGAAATAAGTAGTTAAAATATTTAGCGTTAGTAATTTTTATTTAATATATTTTAATGTGTAATAACTGTGATCAATAACGTGTGGTAGGTATTTATTTGTTTTTAGTGTAAAAGATAATGAAAACAATTGATAATAGTAATGATAAAGGATAATATTAAAATTCAGAACTGAAAACAGGCTTGTAGTTTTAAACACAATTACACATAGATTTTCTACTTTGATAGCTTATAGATAACATTTATACCAGGGTCACAAGTAGATGCGGCCTACTTTGATTTTCGTAAGGCATTTGACCTAGTTGATAACGATATTTTGGTATCGGGGATGACTAAAATTGCCTGTACACCTAAACTGCTCAAACCGTTCGCAAGTTATATGAAAGATAGAAGACAGTATGTGGAGTACAATGGTTACCGTTTTGAGCCTTATTTCGTTAGATCGGGAGTGAGCCAAGGCAGCAATCTAGGGCAGTTAAAATTTATAATAATGATTAATGATCTACCCGAAACCGTAAGCGAAGCCAAGTGTTTGCTTTTCGCAGACGACTTAAAGCTGCTTCTTGCATTTAAGGGAAAAGATGACTGCGAGCGCCTCCAGCAAGATATCAACCACGCGGTTGAGTGGAGTGCAAGAAATAAATTGCAATTTAATGTCGCTAAATGTTCCATTGTAACATTCAGCAGAACCAAGAAACCACTTCATTTCAACTACAACGTGGATGACGTTTTAATAAAAAGGGAGGAATCGATCCGCAATCTTGGTGTTAACTTTGATTCCAAATTAACATTCCGCGATCAGATAGTTAATATATGCAAAAAAGTGTTCAAAAGATTAGGGTTTATTTCGCACAGCTAAGGGATTAACTAACATCAAAGCAATCTTTATACTATATGATGCCTTAATAAAGTCAGCTTGATTGTAATGCGGTAGTATGGTCCTCCACATGAAGTCAAATACAGCCTCATGCTGGAACGTATTTAAAGTAAATTTATCCGAATTCTTTACCACAGGCTTTATGGTGTGTATCCCCTTGTACCCCTTGATGTACCCAACATTGTTTGTATTGGGCATGGTTGGATACAACAAGTTGGAAACTAGGAGAGAGCTGGCTCTGCCAACTTATATTTTAAAATTATTCTGAGGTCTTGTTAATAGCACGGGAGTGTTGCAGTGGATAGGTCTGAGCGTACCCGATAGGTATCTGCAACGGAGACGGCGACCGAACTTGTTTGCAGTACCCCACGACAAAACCGAAATAGTGCGCAACAGCCCCCTTGCTCGATAAATTAGAACGCTGAACTTGATAGCTGACACACTGGACCTTTTTTCTTGTTCGTGGAGTGAATTCGCAAAAGTTACCTTGTATTTAATATCTTATAAGTAAAGAATTTAATGTTTATTTTTATTTTGATGTTACGTTGTTTTTTGTTTTAAGTAGATATTGTTAAGTTCTTCCAAGTTTAGCTAAGTTCTTATTTTTATATTGTATGTTAATTTTTTCAGTTTTTTTTCCTTTTAATATGTCTAATGAATTAGGTTCTGCTGTAATATTAGATGTAAGTAGGAAATAAATAAACTATAAGAGATATGGTCGTCAAAATGTATCCTAGATTGAACGCCTCATAACGTCATATCACGACACCCTGTAACGATTTTACTACAATTTTATGCATTCAACGTGCAAAGTCATTCAATATCATTTTCAATATGCAGTAAAGTAACGACTAAGTGCTCGATTTCTGATATCAGTAAATTATTTTTACCGCATTTCAATAAGTTTTTCTTAATTGTAAAAAAATATAAACGTTTTAACCGCGAACGATGATATTCGAGATTTTTGAAATTTTCCGATTGCCATACGTTACGTTGCATTAATTTCATGGTTAAATAATTAAAATTTTGTATTTAGCACGATCGCGTAATACCTTTTAAGGTAATAACCTAATTGATGTCTCATTTCTCAATTTAATTTGAATAATAGGTGTACATAATAATTTCTGGTGTGCGTCATATCAAATGATAGTTCATCATGGCATTATATACATTTCCAAATATTTCACTGGCATGATATAAGTTACGATTTTTATCTTAATTTGATTTCAAATACTTTGTGATTTATTGATGTAGTAAACAAAATACATATCTCTCAATCCCGAAGTAAGATCAAAGTTTCTAACTCAAACATCAAAATCGCTAAAAACACGTAAAATCGCTTATTAATATATTTTCGTCATAAAATTGTGAATTGTTATCAGAGCTACGTTATAGAGTTGTTAGCAAAGTAACTTTGAATCAGTTTCAATGCGAATGCCATAACCGCTAATGCATTTTGAGCTGCAGAAACCAGAAGTTAGGTCATATTTACTCATTTATGACTTTGTTTATTAAACTCTCTGAAAGTAACTCACTAAATATTATGAGAAAAATACATACTTTTACCGATATAAATTCTTTCATTTATTTGAAAAAAAATAGGTACATATAAGTTTTATGAATTTCAATTTTTATCTTTTAGAAAAAGAATTTTACTGTGAATACATCATTAACTTTTTAAGATTTTTTCCTTTGTATTTCATAATTCATAATAAAGTTAGCAAGTCATTTAAGATTAATGTTCGCTGCAATTTTCTCCGCTGTGCAGTTATTAAGTGAAATAATTTCACGTTAATTATATTCCACTCCAGTTCAGCGTCGTTTAACGCTTGGATTTTGAGTAAGAATAAATTGTTTTTGGTTTATAATAACCAACATTTCATAACCAGACAGTTTTGTAAATCAATATTCTCTTATCGCTGTAATATACCAATACTTTTAATAAAACTGTAACAAATACAATTATGTATATTGAAAATACTCTCGCAATTTTTATTTGAGGACATTCTATAACCGATACTGAAGCCAAAACTGTATTTTTTTTTTTGACTTTCTGTATGTTTGTATGTATAATGGGTACGAATCACGCCGATATTATTAAATGGATTTTAGTTAAACTTGTTACGATTTAAATCCATCCTACAAGCTACGAGCGAATTATCCAGTGTCCTAACATTGGATAATTTTTTATCTCAACAAGTACGGTTCCTCGTCATCGAATATAATTAGTCTAAAAAAAGAATCGTTACTTTAAATAGATAATAAGAAAAAGAAATCATTACTATAAACCACCTAATTAAAAAATATTCTATAGACGTGGAAACACTGATCGTGCAATATGTCGCATAGAAAAATTACACACATAAACGTCAGACAGATATGATCTGGAGGCACGGCAGTGCCTCCGCCAAGTCGAGCAAAAAAAAAAAGTGGCACGGCCGTACTATCTTTTCTCGAAGCAACTCAGGCCATTTTCGACCCCCTATAACTTCGTTGTGGATAAAACTAGAAGTCTGAATTTTTAATACCCAAGCAGGCATTGTATATACACGGTATATTTCAAATTTCATTCAATTTGAACCAGTAGTTTAAGAATTATAATTAGTCAAAGTTTCGAATTTTGTCACTCACTGACTGACCGATCATCAAAACTCTAAGGCACTTTTAGCAGACATAAAAGCTTCAAATTTAGAATACCATTAGTGTTTAGTATATAAACCAAGGAAAAATTCAAATATTTTACAATTTCGGTCCAGTTTTCTAGATACACCAACTGCATAAATAACTTTGTAATCCCATATAAATATATAGGATTACAAAGTTACATTTGCAGTGAATGAATCAATGTACCCGTACAAGTATAACATAGTGGAATAATAGGTGTAGATAGGTACCTAGATATAATTATCTTCAAAGGTAACCTATAAAATGGTCAACGGAATGAAAAAGCAAGAATGGGACATGTCTTATGTAGCTGTACCAAAATCACGCAAAGTATTAAAGAACACTAATAAATCATAACCGCGACTGGCTGAGGTGATTTGCCCGCTCCACGGCTTCCACGCTTCCCGTACGTAAGTTATTTTATTTTATTCAGGCAGCTATATTATACCTATCCCTCTAATCGGTTTCTACACTGCATTGTAGCAAAACGCTCAATCGCTTGGCGGTACGTCTTTGCCGATAGGGTGGTAACTAGCCACTACCAAAGACTCCCACCAAAGCAGATCAGAGAAAGAAAATTCACTCTGCCGGGGATTGAACCCGGGATCTCCCGCTTCTGATCTGATAATAGAGCTGGAAGGTGGCTATAGGAACTTCGCAATGAAACGACACAAACTCATCGAGTTCGGGCTCGTTTGGATCGTCTTGATGAGTAGTTTGTCTTTCAATGGTAACCAGGGTCTGGTGATGGAGCTGGAATGTGGTAATAGGAACACCCTAATGAAAACTACGCAACCCTATCGAGTTTCAGCTCGTTTTATTCGCCTTGACGAGTACTTTGTTTTTAGATGGTTACCAGGGTTTGATCGGATGATGGAGCTGTAAGGTGGCCATAGGAACTTCGCAATGAAACTAAACAACCTCATCGAGTTCGGGCTCGTTTCAATCCTCTTGACCAGTAGTTTATCTTTCAATGGTAACCAGGGTCTGATGATGTAGCTAAAAGGTGGTCAAAGGAAGTCAGTAATGAAACGATGCAACCCCATCGAGTTTCAGCTCGTTTAATTCGGATTGACAAGTATTTTGTTTCAAGACGGTTACCAGGGTCTGATCTGATGATAGAGCTGAGAGGTGGCAATAGGAACTTTGCAATAAAACGACACAACCTCATCGAGTTCGGGCTCGTTTGAACCGTCTTGACGAGTAATTTATCTTCCAATGCTAACCAGGGTCTGATGTTGGAGCTGGAAGGTGGTCATAGGAACTCTATAATGAAACGATGCAACCACAACGAATTTAGGCTCGTTGATTCGTCTTGATGAGTACTTAATTTTTAGATGGCTACCGGAGTCTGATCTGTTGATGGAGCTAGAAGGCAGGCAAAGGTACTTCGCAATGAAACGACAAAACATCATCGAGTTCGGGCTCGTTTGGATCATCTTGACGAGTAGTTTGTCTTTCATGGTAACTAGGGTCTGGTGATGGAGCTGAAAGGTGCTCATAGGAACTCTGTAATGAAACGACGCAACCCCATCGAGTTCGGGCTCGTTTGAATCGTCTTGACGAGTAATTTATCTTCCAATGCTAACCAGGGTCTGATGATGGAGCTGGAAGGTGGTCATAGGAACTCTATAATGAAACGGCGCAACCACAACGAATTTAGGCTCGTTGATTCGTCTTGATGAGTACTTAATTTTTAGATGGCTACCGGGGTCTGATCTGTTGATGGAGCTAGAAGGCAGGCAAAGGTACTTCGCAATGAAACGACAAAACATCATCGAGTTCGGGCTCGTTTGGATCATCTTGACGAGTAGTTTGTCTTTCATGGTAACTAGGGTCTGGTGATGGAGCTGAAAGGTGCTCATAGGAACTCTGTAGTGAAACGACGCAACCCCATCGAGTGCGGGCTCGTTTGAATCCTCTAGACGAGTAGTTTGTCTTTCAATGGTAACCAGGGTTTGATGATGTAGCTAGAAGGTGGTCATAGGAACTCTGTAATAAAACGACGCACCCCAATCGAGTTTCGGCTCCTTTGATTCGTCTTGACGAGTACTTTGTTTTAGTGGAATTTCAGGGTCTGTTTACAGATGGCGCGCACCAACCATTAACTCGGCGTATCGTCTTATTATAAGTATAACTTTTTACGTACGTACATAAGTATACATTCACTTTTTTAAATATTTTTTAAAAGTTTATTTTTATGGAAGTTTAGGTGTAAAAAATCGACAACAATCTGACAACACTGTTTCCGGCTAAACATACTTCATTCATCTCTCTTGTCAAGTATTTCAAGTTGTCAACTTGAGATCACAATATGTATGACATGACAATCAAATTATATATCTGTATCGTATCGGAAAAGAAAAAGAGGAAGAATATCTACAAAAATAAGAAAAGCTCATTAGACCTAGCGAAGGCTTTAAGAAAATACGTTGTTGATATTAAAGAAGTAGAAGACACCGGAAAGGAAAATAAGTAGGACTGTCTACAAAAAGGAATGAGATGCCATTAAAAACATAACTTGTAAAAAGAAACCAAGTCTCGCAACTCACTTCTTCTTCCGTAAAAAGTTGTGAGATCCATGTAATACCAAGTCGGCTAATTTATTCAAACCCTACTTAAGGGTTCTTCTGTTTTAAGTTATTACGTTAGTAGCTAACCTAACAACATCGTATAGTGATCATATCAATATTAAAAATCTTTGATGTTTTAAATAAATAGATTGACTTGGCAATCGCATGAAACAATGTATCTAAGAAGTAACACATAGGATTATTATATTAAATTAGATTGTTTAGTGCGATTGCCAAGTCAGTCTATTTATTTAAAACATCAAAGATTTTTAATATTGATATGATCACTATACGATGTTGTTAGGTTAGCTACTAACGTAATAACTTAAAACAGAAGAACCCTTAAGTAGGGTTTGAATAAATTAGCCGACTTGGTATTACATGGATCTCACAACTTTTTACGGAAGAAGAAGTGAGTTGCGAGACTTGGTTTCTTTTTACAAGTTATGTTTTTAATGGCATCAATATATTATTGAAAAATAGAAATAAGGTCAAAAGTCACTGGAAACGACGTGCTGAGTATCGCAATAGGTGATGATTAAATTCGCAATCGGATTTGTAATAAAACTCCTACACTCCATCGTACTCAAACGTCTGATAATCTCAATTGACTGTCTTCTTATAATCAAAAAGGAGATAGAAACGATTCCATACATTCTTGCGCCAGAATGTAATGAAATGAAATCGGTATCAATTAATGCATTTAGACTTATGGATCCCTCGCTGAAAATTATCGATATTTTGGGTAGGAGAGAGGATTTATTAGACGTTTTGTATTTAAAAGTGAGCTTATGTTACAATGTGTATTAAAAAACCCGATCACTAAGTTCTTAAAGCACTAATGTTTACTATAGTGAATAATGTTTGAAAACTCAATACAAATAATAAATAAATATCGTCCAGAATGAAAAAAAAAATGTTCTTCTATTAATAAAATGTCATCTAGGAAATGTTGGTAAAAAATAAACGGCTAGTATTAATGTCAGTCAGCTGTCAAAGCTGTCACTAAAAATATGACTCATTTTAAATTAGTACGAAATCGATATTATTATCAAATATTAATTGATATTTTCTAAATACTTTGAGTTAATTAACTAGTGCAAACTTTTTTTTTAATATCTGTAATCGATTTTAATTGAATCGATACCCAATTAATTCGACGAAAACGATCTTTCTCGTTTTTCTTCGCTCCCAGATTCAGAATAGTGCTGATTTGTTAAATTTTTAAATAAAAAAAATGTGAGCAATTTTTTAAACCATATCTCCACTTATTACATTTTGACCCAAAAGTCCCCATCACCTTTAGACTATTATCGGTATAATATTCGTTGGAAGACTAATGCCGTAAATTGGTCAATCACTATCACTACAGGTATTCTAGTATTACGGTCAAAAACGAGACATATTTTTTATTTTTTAAGACAGTAGTGCATATAGTATCATATATACCACCATTTCCTCGATTAAACTTATGTATTTTAATAAATAGAATTGCAATATCTTTTGTACATTATTATTATTTATTTATACAAGATATCAGAATGAAAATTCATAACATTCACATTCTTTTCAAACTATTGGAACATCGTGAGCTATTAGAACGGCCTTTCTTAAAGGGTACGTAAAAGGTTTACGTTCACTTGTCGAACCCTTTTCTTATGTACAATTATTTATCTTGTTTTATTCTTAAAGTAAATAACGTATATAGAATCTTCATTGTACTTGTACATCCTGCTGATATGTAACTAATTCGTCGAATAGTTTTCATATCATTTACGTTATATATATATATATATATATATATATATATATATATATATATATATATAATCGCATATTTTGTACTGTACCAGCAGCTTTATATTATAAAAATCTATTGACATTAAAGTATCGTAATATAGTTTTTTATATTATAACTTTTTCTTCGTTTATCCTCCGTAATTTGTCATTATTTTATTATTCGGTCGTAGCTTTTTGGTCGTATTTTTCTTTTATTTTATATTCTCTCGTCTCAGTTTTGTATTTTTGCCTTTGCTATTAGAATACCCAAAAAATCTGAAGAATAAAATTACCAATATGGTCCAAGTTGAAAGTAAATGTTCTTTTAATCGAAACCACAACTTCGTGTGCATAAATGATTTACCACTTGCATTTCTTGGTTTTCCTCGTAATTGTTAAGATTCCAAATTTCGTAGTAAACAGTATAGTAGTTGATGAAAGATTAACGATAAATAAATCTATCATTCATCCATCATCATATTTTCAATTTTACTTTACATATTTTCATTAAATAAAAAATTAACCTTTGCAAGTAGATTTTCCAAATAATATTCAAAACTATTTCCGTTACCTATATATATTTGAAAAAAAATCAAACTCAATATTTTAATATTAGTTTTTAAGACTAATATCTATTTTTTCGTAACTAGCGGCCCGCCCCGCCTGCGCTCGGGGTATGTACATGTACCTAAACATCCTGGTTTATGACTACTCTATCTATTGGTGGAAACCGAATGAAAATCCGTGCAATAGTTTTTGAGTTTATCGTGAACAGACAGACAGACGCGGCGGAGGACTTTGTTTTACAATATGTAATGATTCAAATTTTCAATAAAAATAAAAGTAATTATTATTTTTCCGCTAATTGTAAAAAGGTCTGTATATATATGATTTCTGTAACAAAATATTTTTCCTTGACTGACTTAACATATGATTTAATTACAAAATAAGTAGCCTTTATTTTCAACTTCCAAAAAGATAAATGTAAATCCAACCAACTATTTTTGACCCGATTATTTTTTCCTTTAAATGGATTATTTTCCTGGCGCTAATCCTGTTTAGTTTGATCTTTTTTAATGGAAATCACCAGAGCGGAAGAACTAAAACAAAAATACAGATGATAGCAACTTGCTTACCATTCACTAAATATAAAAAAAAGACATAAAACTTAATTGACACAACACGATAATTTTTTCCAGTAATTATTTTTCTGTAATTTAAAATTCTATATTAAAACATAAAATGGTATGTTATTTATAATTTAAAAAAAAAACTGTCAAAGTATCCGAATGTACAATGTAGTAAAAGTACATAATAGATATGTGTGCTTTAAAATACTAAAATTTAATTTATTTTAAATTAAAAATAAACATTACACATGATACCACAAAAATCTAAAATACAGTATAATGTATCGATAAATAAAACTCAATAAATAATGTTCGTGTGAAATAGGGACAAGAAAGCTTCGAGGATTTCCCCATTGAATCACAATTCGGATTCTCGGGGGCGAAAAATGAACCGGTCCCACTGTCACCGACGGGTACTATAAGATATATAGTGGAATTTATTACACTTTTTTAGCGACGTAACTTCAAGGTTCAACGTTTAAATGCAAATAATATTGTTATACTATGCATAATTTCATTCACTAAACAAATAACTCAAGCAAGTAATCTGAGATACGAAGGCCAGTCTTATTGAAGAAGCAAATATGTAAGTATACATTTTATGAAATTTATCGTCTTCCGGATACTTTATACGCTTAAGTACACATTAATCTTCTATGTTTGGTAATAATATATTATAATATAATATGCAGTATTGTCCTTCAATTTTGGTTACTCGTTTAATGATTTTTTTCAGTGTTATTTTATTATAAAGAGAATACTTTTGTAGAATTATTGAATTAAACAGATTTTTTTTTAATAAATTGTATTTAAAAAAGAAACTACAGGGGAGATTAGTCATAAATGAATATGTATATAGTAAATGTGTGTCATATTTTCATGGATTTGTTAAATATTAAACTGTATCAGCCTGTAATTGTCCCACTGCTCGACCAAGGTCTCTTCTCCATAAGGAGTTGAAGCTTAATCCACCACGCTTTTTCGCTGCAGGTTGGCGGATAATTTCCCTACCATAAATAATGATCACTATCAGGTTTGTATGATAACAACCAATAGCGACTGTTCATCAGACCAAAAAGAAATATTTGTATAAAAACAAATATCTGCCCAGATTGAAACTCACGCCCGTGACCACCGTCGTTAAGGCCACTATTTCACTACTACACCAGAACAATTGTATGTGTCTACACTAGTCACATTTCATATTATGTCCATGAAATATTAGGTGTAAATAATTGTTTGTAATCATTCGAATTTGGAATTCATTTTTTAAATTTCAAGGGGATCACGATTGGTGTTCGAAATTTTGTGGTGGATTTTTTGAGACGAGATTGCTTTTTTTTTGCGGAGGATTCTGTTTCAACGTCGAATTGTCTTCATTGTGTTACAGTAAAGGTTGTAAGGTCAAAATTACTGAGGATGTTAAGTGCCCAGGTGAAACGAATTAAAGCTTGCAACCAGTATATCAAAAACAGAATTTTTAGAAAAGAGAGGCCGCAGTGTTCTATTTGCTGAAAGTTCGACCACATTTCACGCTTATGCAAATTTCGAGAAATTATAGGCCAAAAAGAATTGTATTTACTTGAATGCTATGAAAATTTTCAATTCGAACAAAATTATTTAAAATTATATTTCAGAAGAAATAATAGAGACTCAAGGAATGGATTTTCAACAAACTAATACGTATAATAAAAATGCAAAGTGACAGAAGATTTTACAGAGAATTAGTTGTAGATGCCGATGTTCACCACAGTATGTCTACAGAAGAAAATAAAGCATAATACCTAAATTAATCTTCGGAGTCTTAGTGCACACACGAGCGAATGTTGCCAATGGCAGAGTTAAATTGCAGCCGTTGACACGCGTTGGCGGCATCGGTCGTCGCGTTGACGATGGCCGTCGACATTCCCAATTCGGACATCAGCGGCAGTTCTCTTAGTATAGGAGCCAATTGCAAAATGAAGAAACAGTGTTCTTGTTTTTACTTCGTCAAAAAAAAAAAAAAAAACCTTCATTCGTAAAAAAAAAAAACGTTCATTGTGGGTTCAAGAAATATTAATCAATAGAGATCAAGAAGAGAAAGATACAACTTCTTCACATACCGCCATCCATGCTCTGTTTTTTATTGTTTTATTACTGTATTCTTTCAATTTATAATTCCAAATACAAGCGTTTTTCTTTACTGTCACAATTAGCATTCAACATCTATTTCGTCACTGGAACTCATTTTACAAATTCACGACGCTTGCGCACTCTTGAACTATTTGCCGTCGACTGCAAAATGGCGGACGCGGCACGCTACAACTGCAAGTGTCGCTATAGTCGACGGCTGCCGCCGACGCGTATCGACGGCTGCAGTTACCTTTTCCCTTTGGCAACATGCCGTGTGCCTCGTTTGTGAGCTCTTAGATAGAAAGGAAGATTTAATCAGGGAAAAAGAAAAAGACTTATAAATGAGGAAAAAGTCAATCTCATCAGCTTCAAGCAACAATATCTAAGGATACAGAAGGGCAAAGTAAGAAAAAAGGATGAATCATTCTCAAACATCGAAGAATAGGAGTATCGTAAATACTTTTAAAAAGGTCAAAGACATAGTTCAATCTGATAAAAGGTTAGAAAATAAATTAAATTTAGTATGGAATATGGTAGTTCAGGAATTTTTGGCAAATAATTATAAAGTTTGTACAATTATTAAACCATTTTTTCATTTTTATTTAATAGATAGTGAAAATCAAAGCTCAATTATATACACAATTTATTTTTTTTTGCAGTGGAGAATACTCAGAGCATCAGAAAAAAAACTGTACAATATTTAAGCTCTCATTAATGCAAGAAAAAATTCACATAGCTATTATTTGTAAAAAAATGTTGAACACAGAATATCATGTATTTCAAAAAGATCGAGCTTTTGATAGAGATGAAACTACCTACTAGTTCAGGAATGTCCTTTGTCTGTTACAATTACAAACCTGGCCATAGAAACTTAATGTATCAAGTCATTGAACTGTAACCGAAATAAAAACCTTAAATTAATTTATTGTCCTCATTTATTTAATACTACTTTACTTAATTGGGATTTATATTTAATACTGCATTACTTGATTGGGATTATAATTTTTTTCCCTACAAATTTTGTAACACATCACACTAATCGATCATATAAAACAGATGTAAGAGGTAGACAAAACGAGGCTGAACTAGAAGCGGGCTATATTTCTATTAATAATGGCGACTACACGTGAGTGAAGTTAGTTAATAGTAATATTTCTATTAATAATGGCGACTACACGTGAGTTAAGTTTGTTAATAGTAATATTCAAAGGATATCCCGTAATTCGTATAACATTTGTGTCAAGGTTTGAAATTATTTTCTCTTGGTTTTGAATGGGAAGTTTTAAAAGAAAATTTGGGAAGCGACCATCTCTTTATTAAAATTAAATTCAATTATAGTGATCCATCAATTATCTTGAAAAAACATAAATTTAAATAAGCAAACTTTGATTATACATAAATTATATAAAAATGCGTTTCATCATCATCATCATCAGCAGCCTTTGAATGGCCACTGCTGAACATAGGCCTCCCCCATTTACATTCAGATAAGATCAGTCTTCTTTTAATCCAAATACTAATATTAGATCACCATGCAATGATTTTATGAAACTGATTAATGGCATAAAACTATTCCGTTAATAATCTTTGTAATCTAAGGCAGAACTTTTATTCTAAACCTTACTGGAACTTGAGGTCCCTATAATTGAAAGAAAATTTAAATATAAGTTAATACGAGATTTTACTGATATTTGCAATAATAATAATAATTATTATCAGTAATATAAGAAAATGCTACTGCTAGTATCAGTATAAAATATAATCAATAATCAAAGAAGAACCAATAACTTCTTCGCTACCTCTTGACATGTTTACATTATCGACATGGGTAATTAATATACAAGTATATGATAAACTTAAATTGAATTTAGAAAGTAATACTATTCCAAAGAAATATACAGATGCTAATATGTAGTTTAAAACAGAATGTTATTAGAGAAACCAATGAAAAAATATGCAGGATGATTTGTAGTTCATACAGATGGTTGAAAAAACGCCGGGGCTTTGGTGTTGGTTTTCACGTTGTCTTTGACTGAATTATAAAAATTTACGATAACGACTGTATAAAAATAAAGGGCGACGTTTGTATTATGACATCGGAACTCATTGCGATTTCAAAAGCACTTGATGTTTGATTATATTTTTTCCATGATTTAAAAAAAGTACTTCTACGTATATATATGTACTGACACTAGAAGCGCACTTCAACATATATAGCTCGATGAGTCTCTGGCATCAGAAGTGTGTTTCGATAGCATATGGTATGCTAACTTCGATAAATGTATTAAACAATGATATTGTTGATTTGATTTTGTACGAGTAATGAAGTCTTTCACGCATAGAGTTAATAGGTAATAAGAAGGATGTCATTTTAGCAAAATATGGATGTATAAAATAGTAAAAGAACACGTGTAAGGGCACTTTTCTGAGTTTTTACCTAAATATAAACGTATATGGTGGAAGAAATATATTTAAATAAATTATTTTTAGAAACGTGAGAATTCTCATTTACCTTGGTGGTTGAAAAGAACCACCAAGGTAAATGATGATATCGTACTACACATAGATCAGGATATATACTTAGGAAACAATTCTGTCACCTTATGAGGAAAAAGACTTCCCAAACTGTGATACATGTAAAGAAAAAATACACCACTTCCTGGTTGAATGCTCAAAACTCGGACAAGCTAGGAAAGCATTTATTTCATCTTTAAAGTTAAATAGATAATATTATGTTGGCTTATTTAAAATGTATTAGCAAAACCGAATTGAGAAGAAGCTTATACATTGCTTAGATTACTTTATAATTCAGTAACTATTAGATAAGAACTTAAATTTCGGTAAAATTATGTATAAGTATATAAATATTGTACCAAATTTAATTATAACTTTTTGTAAATTGTTATTTAGTGTAAAATAGGGCTGATATATACATTTCAGTGTAAAATCCTATACAAAAATAAAGATTTTTTTTATTTGCTCATTAAATAATTGGTAAATCTTAGGTTTTAAGAAATATAATTTTTGGATTTCTTAAGAAAATAACGTAAGTCGACCATCGTACTGTATTGATTATTTTATTTGTTTCTTTTTGCTGCATCGCAGCATATAATGTCTGTATATCTGTACCTATACTATTTAGTTATTACAATTTTTTTTTTGTTTTGTATAAAATTCTTAGTCTTAAGTATCTGTAATATTTCTGATGTCCCAGGTAAATATATTCTTTCTTTCTTTACAAGGAAATAACTATATTAATCTTGTTTAATTACGAGTATTTTGCATATTTCTACCTAAAATTGAGTGTGAGACGTTTATTTATTTATTTAAAGTGAAAAAATGTACGATGTGCGATAGTTAATGCCATGAACAACAAAACTAATTGAGAAGAGCCGGCCTTTGATTTATATTGCAGCCCATGTCTTAAAGTAAGGTACTTTGTCTTTTTTATGGACACATTTTCTAGTTTCCTAGTACCAATAAGGAAAGTCAGCTTAAAAGAAAGGTATTAAAAGGTATATTTATTAAAATTAATTATTATGATTTTATATACATTTGAAGTAACGAAGTGTATCGTGTTGAATTTTAGTACTTTTTTGTGTACTATTAGTTAGTTATTAGTTTTAGTGTATTTTTTTTTGAATTCCCGCTCGGGCAGATATTTGTATTTGTGCAAACATTTGTTTCCGGTCTGAGTGTATGTTCTTGTGGATTTCCCCACCGTGTCTCGGAGAGCACGTAAAGACGTCGGTCCCGGTTTATATCATAGATACCTGGTAATGATCGTTACTCATGGTACGAATATTATCCACCCACCCACAGTGGGGCAGCGTGATAAATTAAGCTCCAACCCTTCTTCTATATGGAGAAGAGGCCTTCGCTCAGCAGTGGGTTGTTTACAGGCTGATACAGTGGCCAAATTACACAATTTTTTTTTTTTTTTTTTTTTATTATAATTGTAGCCTATGTGCTATTCTGATGTATGAGCTATATTACTGTAGATTCGTGTAAATCCGTTGAAAAGTAACAAACATCCATCCATCCGTACTCACAAACTTTCACATTTATAATATTAATATGATATGATAAAATTGGCAATCGCGAATGATTTTTGTGTGTCGCAATGACCAAAAAACCGCACGTGGTTAACCGACATATGTTACAAACATCTCTATACCTTACCTTATCTTAGTCTCTAAAACCGTAATATGTGGAATGTGTGTATGTGGAATGGCTAAAAATTATCAACGTTTTCCATTATATCATTGTTGCTCACTATTCGCAGTAGAACCAAATTTTCCAGACGATCAGCTTCCGGTTTACAAAAAGAATATTAAAAGAACCAACAGGTTCTACAGATCTACTGTCCCAGATATAAGACAAACAAGGTAACGCGACGCGATATGACACATAAAATTTCAACTTGTTATTGTAACCTACTATAGCATAATCAGAAAATTATATTACTTTGAAACCAAACAAATAAATGACATATTATGTTAAAATTGCCGCATCATGGTACGTGTGACGAAAATCTTTTTTTTTTTTTTTTAATCAAAAAATTGGAAAATCTTCTTATTAATTTTAGATAACAATATTGCACGTGACCTTGATTATTTTTGCCGCTGCATTCATTGTGAAATGACTTGTTATGTGAACGATTATTTTAAAATTTCAATTCGAGTAAATAAACTATAGAAAATTTCTATGTCTTTAAAAGAAGTATTTTGCACTGCTTAATGTATAAGTTATGTATGAGGCTGGTCATTTTTATAACTTCATATACGTACATGTACGTACTTTCATACATGATTGTTTAGTGATGTCTTTTAGGCGATTAAAGGTGTTTCGGCGAACAAACACAGGCCTTTGTAGAATATGTCGTTGTTCACTCAAAGGTAGCCTAGACAAGCGTGTGTGAGCTTTAACCGGGTGTTAAACTTTAAATAGGCTTTGACATTGTTCTGAATTGTATACACGGGCTAAAGTCCATTATTTAGGTGACGTTGTATGTAATGTACTTACCGTACTGTACTGTATGTGCAGGATTTATAGTACAATTACTATAAAATTTATACTTGATAACTTGAATTTATACGCCAATGTTTATATGATCCTGTCTGCTGATATAAATTTATTTAAACCTTATGTCCATTACTGAACGTAGACCTCCTCCATCGTCTCTGGGGGGTTAGCTCATACTCGCCACTTGGCAGGCGGGTTGGAGAGCGTAATGTTTTGTGACATGATATGGTGATGCTGCTGTCCATCACCATTATGATTAGTGTACAGTTTTTCGGACCACTATGGCCCTATTCGTCTTTTATGACACCTCGTTAAGAAAGAGGTTGGGACTATTCTTTTCTGCCCGTCACCGCCCGGCAAATTTATATGGTATACATATATAGGTACCGTACATATAGATTACATAAATTAATACTTAAATAAAAATATATAAATCTTTTTTTTTTAAGCATAGGAGGCAAACGAGCTGATGTTGACGAATTCAGAAGCAGCTTTCCGTCAAGTATACTCCCGCTACCTTAAGAGTTTGATCTTAAGCTTTGTTTATGGTAAATACACGTGCAAATACACTCATAAATTATATTATTATCCAGTTCCTGGAAATTACCATTTCCTATTTTAAAAAACAGATCTGAGAACTGTCTGGCGGTAAGATCTCCCCTCAGATGGACTTTCATGTTTATGGTAAGGCTCAGTTTTGTCACTAAAGGCCACAAATGCTTCTGTACTGTACTGCACTGTATCAGCCTGTAAACAACCCACTGCTGAGTGAATGCCACTTCTTTATATAGAAGAAGGGTTGGAGCTTAATCCATCACGCTGCTTCACTGTGGGTTGGCGGATAATATCCCTACCATGAGTACTGATCATTACCAGGTATCTATGATAACAAACAACAACACCGGGACCGACGGCTTAACGTGCTCTCCGAGGCATGGTGGGGAAAACCACAAGGACATACACCCAGACCGGAAACAATATTTGCACAAATACAAATGTCTGCCCCGAGCGGGAATCGAACCCGCAACCACCGGCATAGAGGCGAGGCGTTGAGACGACTACTCGCACCACTACACCAGAACGGTCGTCAATGCTTCACTATAAGCTTTAACTTCGTCCGCTCGCGTTCCTCGGGGCACTACTGGTAAAGTCTGCTGGAAATCGCCTGCTAACAATACAATAACTCCTCCCATTTGACAATTATTATTCCTAATATTTTTTAAAAATCTATTTAGGGCTTCGAACCCTCTTTATGAACCATATTACTCTCACTTTATTCGTTTTCCGTTTGTTTGGGTATATGGCAGAAAGAGGTTTCGGTTTGTATCAGATTAAAAGACAGTTTAAACGCGAAGTGTACAGTTTTACCTTCTTCCAGCAGCGTGGCAGTAATTCCGGACAATGTGACCGCTAAGGCGATATCACATTTGCTTCTCACATTGGCCAACACTAAAAATAGAAAAGTCTTACCTGTTCCACCAGGAGCATCCAAAAAAGATATAACCTACACCTGCGTCGATACTGGAAAGTATTTTATAACAGACGGATTATGATGTCAAGCATGTGTCAAAATAAAATATAATTTAAATCAAAAGTAGGTACTAAGGAGTATTGATATCACTTTCGAATTAAATCACCCCCAAAAAAAATTTCAATAAAATATGAAACACGTCTTCAATCAATTGTGTTAAAGAATGTTTATGGAAAATTTGAAGTAGATTCGACTAATTGGAATCACGTTGTCTCATACAAACTTTGCTCTCCTTTTACACCCCCTCAGGGGTAGAATTTTGGAAAATCCGTTCTTAATGGATGCCTACGTCATACAAAGAACACACCCTCCAAGTTTCAACTCTCTACAATTAGCGGTTTAGGCTGTGCGTTAATCCGTCAGTCAGTCAGTCAGTCATTCAGGACAAAGTATTTTATATGTATAGATATATGAACGTACATTATTCATATCTTAAAATAGAGCTAAATAGTTATTTACAGTTTAAACCAACAATAAGTACTATTAATTTAATTTTTAGACTGTTTTTTTTTTTCTATCAATATTTACTTGGAAACAATGAAATCTGATACCTAATAAGCACAAATTTCCCTGTGCAATACTGCCAATTTCTAAAGGCGTAATACTTCACTGTTATATAATTTTGTGTCGGGTTCTCCAGGGATAACAATTTCAGACGTTGGCTCTACCATGCCTCTATTTAGTGGACAGTTATCTGTTATTTTGTATTGTATCATTTAAGAATAAAAACCAAGTTCTTTTAACTTAAAAACAAACATTCCCTACGGGATCGGAAGTTTATAAAAATATTATTTCGATCATTAAAAACTCTTTTGTGGTATTCAGTTAACGACTCTCCGCAAGTAATAAAATATGGGATGAAAACATGTCAATATAACTGTTCTTGTTATGAAGTACCTTTTCTAAGATACTTGTAACTGTTGTATCTAACGTTATAAAGTCTCGTATATGTGTTCTCCAAACCTTTACATGTCATATTAAATGTACAGAATTATACAAAAAAAATAATTAAAAAAAATTAAAAACATATTTTTGCATCACAGAAAACCATACACACAATCGTTTTTATTTCATTGTGTGTAAAAGTTTATAACCAAACTATAAGAAAACTTCTAGGTATATATATCATACGCAGAAGGGGGCTTATTAAGAATCCTGTACGTCCCAAATAAAATAAAAATTTGTTTTAGCACGCAAAGGATTTAGTATTTATTTTCTATGTTATCATTTAAAGGCTATTAGTTTTCACTATATTACAGTAGAAACAGGTAGAAAAAATTACATCAAGCTTACGAAATTTATATTCAAACGTAACAGTATGAAAGACTCAGAAAATGACATAAGCCACATAATGGCTACGTAGAGGGCTGGGGATCTTAAATGTAGGTGAGCTTAATGTTAAGACACCACGTCTGGCACACACGATGTGAATACGTTACTTTAGCCATGATACTGATGTACCCGTTTTTTATTCTTTTCGAAATGTCAATTTTTTTTTTAAAGATATTTACTACTAAGGATATTCAAGACATGTAGCACATGCTTAGTGTATTATTGTATATTATATATTAGGATGTGATGATCCACCTCAAAATATCTGAGAAGATGTCTCAACAAAACTCCTGTTAAAAGCGGAGCACAAAATTCCAAATCTAAGAAGTTCTTCATCGAATTTAAAGTGTTTCCGTTTAAATAACATGGGAAACATGGTTTTTTATAATTTTTTTGTCCTGCAAATTGTGAGAAAATTTTTTTTTTTAAAGCAAATGAATGGACCTTTTTTATGATTACATTTGGTACAAAAAATTCTCTGCGCTCCACGCTCCTCACGTAGATGTTAAAGCCTCCGTGCAGTGGCTGCGATTCGGGGACCTCTTTGGGAAAACTGAAGGTTTTGCCTGGGCATAACAGGATCAGGTGGTTAAGAGAAACAACTATCGAAAGCATATCCTGAAGGATGTTTTTTTTTTACATTATGTATATCTATATATATTATTGAACGGGTGGATTGAACTAGTTAGATAATATTTATTGACATATTATAAGTACAATCGTTCTTTACGAGTAAAATTACACAATAATATATAAACAAATAAAAAGAGGTTAACGTTGACAGCTATATTAGTATATACTGTGCTACAGCTGGCAGTTTTTATGTCCAATAAGAGTTTATTTTATTTGAATTTCACATAATTTGTACAAAGTTATAAAATAATGATGCTTAGTAAAATATTAAAAATTAAATAACAAATTTACCAGTTCTGAGTGTATGTGAGCGAGTCGGGTCTTTGTTTGTTTGTATGTGTATTGTGCGTATATATGTTAGTTTTTATGCGTATGTACAAGTGTATGGATACATTTTTTTTTGTATTTCCTTTTTCTTCAAAAAGAAGAAAGAAATTGTTGACGAGTACATCTACCTAGGACAAAATGTTAGGACAAAACTTGGTAGGTCCACTTTCGAGAGAGAGGTCGATCGCTGAATCCAATTAGGATGGGCAGCATTCGGGAAGTTAATAAACGTCTTTGCAATCCATTATACCTCAGTGCCTGAAGTCGAAAGTCTTCGACCAATGTGTATTACAAGTAATGACATACGGATCTGAGACATGGACTCTGGGCCTTTCATACAAGCTACAAGTTGTATAGCTTACAATGGAGAGGGCTATGCTTGGTATTATTTCTCTGCGAGATCGAATCAGAAATGACGAGATCCGCAGACGAACCAAGGTTGCCGACATAGCCCAACGAATTTGTAAAAAGAAGTGGCAGTGAACAGGGCATTATGTTGGTCTTTAAAATCTACAGTTTTGTGGGCGTAACCGCGACAAAAGCTAATAAAAGTTAATGAAAAATTTACATAAAAATAACTAGGTATTGGCACTTAATTGCACGTAAATATACCACTACTGGGTCAACTACTCTTCTAATATTAAGAGGGAAAACGTTAACATGCGGATTCAGTTCAGTTAAGTTTGATTTAAATATAATTAATATTATAAAATTAAAAAAAAAATAACAACAGTTTGAAAATTTTGATATTTCATAGCGATAGTAGAAAATCCAGCGTAAGGCAGCGTGGCGTATTTAACTCCAAATTTTCTTTTCATAAAAAAGTGACCCACCAAAACATGTACAAGTAGTTAGCACAGAACAGACAACACACAGATACATTACAATTAAGCAATAAATTTAAATAGATACGAAGCGTCTGTAATTTTTTCATTCCGCATTCTAGCTAAATTTCATCTCAGACTAGTGAGAGCGGTAAATAGAGAAAATTTAAAAATTGCTTCGCTTCAATACGTGACTTGAAACCGGTACGAATTCTCTGCAAGCAAACTTTCATCGAGGACCTAGTTTTATCTATCTAATAAGATTACAATTAGCTTGGCTTCACGGCAACAACTAACCATATAATATTAACCTTCACTTTAGCATAGAAGCTTTTGTATTTGTTACTATATTTTATTTGTTTTTGTATGAAAACAATGTATAATATTTAAAACTATGTTCATAATCATGATATTAGTTTTTAAAAAAACCTACTCTATATAACCATTTTGAAGTAGTGGTCATTGACTTTTTGCATATTCCATTCAAATTATATCATATCACATGGCCTTCACAGAGTTCCAAATTAACTGTGTATTTAATATTATCGATACAGGCCAAGAGGTTCGGCAGACAGATGGACATAGTGGTATACGTATTTTGAATATCAGTGTATCCTTAAACTAACTAGGATGAAAAAGAAAAGCTTTATTATACTCGTACAACCGTTAATTATTATATATATATATATATATATATATATATATATATATATATATATATATATATATATATATATATATATATATATATATATATATATAACTAAATGCTATTTAAAATATTAATTAAATTCTAATTAATATGGTTATATATTCATTTAATACTTGGTTACAGCCGTTACGCGTGTGCCATACGGCTGCTCCGCCAGGTCCTCCCCCCACCTCAGCATTAGCGCTTCCTGCCCTATCCGATGCACCCGTAATATCCCGTCCAACGTGGGGTTCTCACAAAGAACCCGAGACGTATGAGTAGGTCTCGGCAAGAACCTCAGCCACGAGCTCCCACGGGCTAGAGCCGGCTAGAGCAGTAGCTGCCGCCCACGATACCGTACGATATACGTGGTTAAATGTTGAAATTGTATTTCATTTTGCTCTCTTGTGGAACAGTTCAAACATTTAATGTTATACGCATACTAATTTTACTAGCAAAATATTTTCTTACTACAAACTTCTATTCACAAAGTAACTTACTACAGTTCGAAAATTTACTCTCTAGTTATACAGCAAAGCTTGGTGCTAGGTTTCACTTAAAGAATTAATGAAGCAGTTTAATTACAAGCATAAGGGTCGTCTTACGCTGGTTTTCTATGGCACGTAACTTTACGGACTATATCATGCACGACTGACGACAACGATAAGTCTACAAATCCATCCCTTTAATCAGTTTCTACACTGCATTGTAGCAAAGCGCTCAATTGGTTAGCGGCACGTCTTTGCTAATAGGGTGGTAACTAGCCACGACCGAAGACTTCCACCAAAGCATACCAGAAAAACAAAAATTATCCTGCCGGGGATCGAACCCATCACCTTCCGCTTATATAATACAAAACGCAACCGCAATATACAACAGCGCTCACCACTGCGCCAGGCTTTTTATAATTTTACGAGTTAATATATAGCCTGTCAATAATTTATTAATTATAAAAAGCTGCTTTGATCATTTCTAAACTATTGTTAAAAATTTAGTTTTAATTAATAAAGGATACTTTAATATATTTTTCTGTACATGCAGATGAACTTCGTCCTTTGAGGTTTTGTTTTTTTTTTTCGTTTATTGTGTTTTGAATGTGAATTATATTATTCGTTATTATTAATTAACTGTAATAAAATAAAACTTTTACACCACGTTATTACCATTTTTAGATCACATTTAAATGTATCAACTCACCTACTCCTCTCTAACGCCGTTATCTATATATATATAGGAGACTTTCTATAGATATAGTCACTGATCACGATATCTCTGGAACTATGAGACCTAAAAACTTGAAATTTGGTAGGAATATTCCTTTTGTCGAGTAGAGGTCAGCTAAGAACGGATTTTAAGAAATTCTACCTCTAAAGGGATGAAACAGGGAGGCAAACTTTGTATGAGACAACGTGTTTCCTTGGTCCAATCTACTTCAAATTTTGCATAAATATTATTTAACAGAATTGACTGAAGACATGTTTCGTATTTTATCGAAATATATCCCCTAACCGGGTTAAAAGGGGGTAGAAAGTTATTTTGATATCAATACTCTTTAGTGCTTTTTTTTAAATTACATTTTATTTTGACACATGTTTGACAACTCAATCCGTCTATTATATTATAATATTTTCCAGTATTGACGCAGGCGTATATCTTTTTTTGGGTGCTCCTGGTGGAACGGCCAAGACTTTATATTCAACGAAACAAAATTGAGTTGTAAATATAACGTGTGGTCGCTTTATAGTAAAATAGTGTTTTATATTTTTTACTTAAATGTTGGTGTTGTTTTAAGTCAAGGGTTTTAAACTAAATGACTCATCAGCAAGGCATCTGTAGTTCACAATGATACAGATATAGAAGACACCGAAGTGAACTTCGAAACATTTTTGAATTATACGGATTAACACCCTAATTAGTACAGATTGGCACCATGGACTAATGTTGGAAAAAACTATAAATCATGTACCCATTTAACTTTATCTTACATTAAAACTAAGAAGGAGGAGATAAAAGCTGTCTTGGACTATTATTAAATATAAATATATGTTTGACATACACACACGATCGTCTGTTCCTAAGGTAGGCAACTTAATGCCTGTGTTTTAGGTGACAGCCGACTGATATACATTTTTTTTTTTATTATAAATATACATATAATTAGTACATATGGAAATAAATACGGATAAACTTCCGAAAAGCGGATACCGAATTTCGTCATGAAATTTGGCACGGACATTCTATTTGACTATCTATGAGTCCCCTTAAAGGGATTTTTGGCGGCACGCAATATTTTTCGAAATATTGAATTTTTTAAGTACGCTGCTTAGCACACTATATAAGAAAGCGAGTCGATCAAAAGAAGAAGGAAAAAAAAACCTAACCTGACCTATCCTAGAGTGCGTAAATGCATTTCACAGCGATTAAAAAAAAAGACCTAACAACCTAACCTAAACTAACGATTTAAAAAAAAATCTTAATCTAACCTAACCTTTAAAAAAACCATAACTATTAAAAAAAAAGACCTAACATCCTAAACTAACCTGACAATTTAAAAAAAATCTTAAGCTAACTTAACCTTTAAAAAAAAACCTAAATATTAAAAAAAAAGACCTAACAACCTAACCTAACCTAACGATTTAAAAAAAATCTTAATCTAACCTAACCTTAAAAAAAAGCCCTAACTGCGGAATAAATTTCTCAGCCTTCAAAAAAAAAAAAGTGGCGGAACACGTAGTGAAACAATGGCCGATCATCTATGCGAGTTTTTATGGCGTCGTCGCGTTAAAAAATTGAACAAAAATACGTTCAATGAATTATTACAAAATATAAAGTGTGTATCCGGGAAAATAAAAAAGTGGATTGATTAATTATATATATGTGTATAAATAACATCTGTAGTGTGTGTGTGTAACGTGGCGATAAATATATAGATATATTATAAGCGTGCTAAGCAGCATACTCAAAAAATTCAATATTTCGAAAAATATTGCGAGTCGCCAAAAACCCTTTTAAGGGGACTCTTAGATAGTCAAATGTAATGTCTGTGCCAAGTTTTATGAGAAAATTCGGTATCTACTTTTCGCTTTCTTATATAGAGCGTATAAGCGTATAACAGCGTACTCAAAAAATTCAATATTTCGAAAAATATTACGATCCGCTAAAAATCCTTTTAAGGGGATGCTTAGATAGTCAAATGGAATGTCCGTGCCAAATTTCATGAGAAAATTCGGTATCTGCTTTTCGGAAGTACACCCATAGATACATATTGCACCCAGACTCGAGGCGGGAATCGAACCCACGATCCTGGAGCATAAAGCAATGTCACTACCAACTGTGCCGAGTCAATCAAAATTGAAAAAAATAATTACTTGCAGGTTTATTCAAATCTAAGAGACAAAATCGTATTGACTTGTGGTGTAATTATACTAACGATACAATGAACGAACCATTGATGACCGTTCTGGTGTAGTGGTGCGAGTAGTCGCTTTAACGCCTCGGCTCAATCCCGTTGGTCGCGGGTTCGATTCCCGCTCGGGGCAGATATTTGTATTTGTGCCAATATTTGTTTCAGGTCTGGGTGTATGGAGACCACGTAAAGCCGTCGGTCCCGTTTGTTATCATGGATACCTTATAATAATCGTTACTTATGGTAGGATATTAGCCGCCAAATCGCAGTGGAGCAGCGTGGTCAATTAAGCTTCAACCCTTCTTCTATATAGAAAAAAAAGCTTTTGCTCAGCAGTGAGCTGTTTACAGGCTGATACAATACAGTACTGTACAGAAGCATTTGTAGCCTGCAGTGACGAAACTGAGCCTTACCATAAATATTAGAGTCCAACTAAGGGGAGATTTTACTGCCGGACTATTCTCTGACCTGTTGCTTAAAATAATAAATGGTAATTTCCGGGAACTAGATAATAATATAATGCATAAGTTTATATGAGTATGTATTTACCATAAACAAAGCTTAAGGTAAAACTTCTAATAGAGCGGGAGTATACTTGAGCGAAAGCTGCTTCTCTCTCTCACAGCCAGTTGTATGTGGCATGTTCCAGAGTAGCCTGGTGATTCTAGCACCTCAAAGGAAAAACAAAAATATTGTTTATAAAGAAATACTACGGAAGGTGTAGTATTTCGATTTCATTGTAAAAAGATAATACTCCCTTGTAACTTTCTTCAGATTAAAGGCCGAGCTTCGTGTTCATAAAATATAACAATTTTTATTTTAATGTTTATTTGAACATTAAATCCCTACTCTATAATACAGTTATTTTTATAAGTATTCAAATATTTTAAAATAATAATTTATATATTATAACAAAATTAATAAAGTAAAAAAAAACAAATAAAAACCCTATTATAACCATTTTCGACTTCTACGCGGACGAAGTCGCGGGCTAAAATATTACGTTTGACAACTCAATACGTCTATTAGGAAATATTTTCCAGTATCGACGCAGGTGTAGGTAATAAAGAATATCAATATAAATTCTTTGAAATTTTAGTTAAATACCCGTGCGAAGCCGGGGCGGGCCGCTAGTTCAATATATAAAATTCAAATTAAACTTTTGACAGAGTGAAGCAACTTTAATGAAATAAAAGTAAATGTTACTTCTGGATATGCTTAAAACGATAGATATTTATATAACTAGTATTTTTAGATTCCCATTAAATAAAACGGACGAAAAATTTATATATATGTATCGAAAAATATAATAAGCCGAAAAAGAAATTCCAACGAAAATCTGATACAAATATGAAACTCAGCACTCAAGCTGAAACAAATAAGCAATGAATCAGACATTCGGGCCTCTACCTGTAAGCCCTAACCTACTTCATTCAGCGGTCGGACTCGGGCCGCGGAAACGAACCGAGCGGAAACGCCTTTTCAGAGAGTATTTTCGTTTGTGAGTTTGTAGGCGCGCCGTAAATTTGCCTCGCGGGGGTGCAAATATAGTTTGGACTTCGTTCTTTCTAAATTCCAGAATTAAAAAAAATATATATTTGTGAACCAAACAGATAACTAGATGTATATTTTAATTATGCGGTTAATGCTAACAAATTGTTAAATTATTAACTAACGAATAGGTGATATGGTGTATAAATTTTTTTGTTAAAATACCTATAGATTTTGACCTTGTTATACTTGGCTCTATCATGTACCAATATATGCTAAATATGTAAAATACATCTTTCAATGATCTATCAAATTATGATATTAAATTTTATATACATATTTAAAATACATGTTACATAAAGTCAAATGAAAATGTTTAATTAAAGAAATTATTAACAAATACTAGACCTTCCTTCAAATTTTCAACCTGATAAAACACAATTCATGAACGTACCAGTACTTCGTAAAAGTAGTATTTTTAGTTCGTCAGCGGTACATTGATAGCCTCAATCCTTTTCCACTAATTAATGGCCAATGTACGAAAGATTTACGTTCTCGATAGTCAGTTGTGATCTTAACTAAGCTGTTCGGTTGAACTCTGCGATCCCCAAACGGTAACTTGTCTTAGAACGTTTGAACTAAGTAAATTTACAACGCTGTAAATAACTTTCGAAAAGTTAAAGTGTTAGTTTAGAGTATAAAGAAGTTTATAGTACAAGGAAGATGATACACTAGATAAGAGAATAAAGATAATTGTATAATATATGTACTATTATGCATATATTTACTTACTTAACAATACACAATTTCGTACATATTACCAACTAGCGGCCCGCCCCGGCTTCGCACGGGTCTTTAACTAAAATTTTAAAAATTATACATTTATATTTTTTATCACCTACACCTGCGTTGATACTGGAAAATATTTTATAATAGACGGATTGAGTGACAGATTTATTATATCTATATACATACATACATACATACATATATATGTATATAGATAGTACGGATGAAACATTTAAACTGTTTTTTTTTATAATTTTCTCATTGATGAATACCATATTTTAATAAGTATTATTCCCGACGAAGACAAATCCAAAAACACAAAAATCATAAAAATCGTTCCACTCGTTCTCGAGTTATAAACGGTGTAACTAACACGACTTTATATATATATATATATATATATATATATATATATATATATATATATATATATATATATATATATATATATATATATATATATATAGATTACAACTTAAATAGCTATAACCATCCAACTTTGTACAATCAACAAACAAATAACGACCAAATATTTTAAATTTTAACAACGAACAAACAATCAAGACAGTAGTACCCTAAAGTATTTAATTATATACAAAAAATAAAAACAGATTTTTAAATACGGGCGAGAGTCATTCTTTTGGCCGAAGTTTTGGTCAGCGCGATTCAGAAAATTATCTGCGCCATCGTATAATTGTAGAATATCGTTTTTATATTTAGTGACATTTAACATAATTAATATTTAACATAATAGTATATTAATTGAAAATGATGTTTATCTAAAATATTAAAACGATTTCTATTCCTATCCGACATATTTAGTAAACTTTTAAGTTTAACAAAATAATAACTCAAATATAAGTTTTGTGAGTTTTAAAGATTCCTTAGACCAGATGGCGTTGGCGGCGTAGGTACCTATTCCTATTTTCTTAAATATTTATTTTTAAATTTAATTACAATGAAACAAAAACTAAATTATACTGTGAGTTATTTCTAATTTTTATGTATTTATTTATTTTAGTTATTAACATTGGTTTTGTACTTTTTACGTGATACGTGATCAGAGAAAAACACGATAAGAGATGGCGCTGATACAAAAAAATACGCGCTATTGAAATTTATTCTTGATGATATATAGTGTATTAATAAAACGGAGGTTTTAACAGATTTATTATTTGTATAGATATTCAACGAAAATTATTAAATTACTAAAGATGTAAATGTAAGTCTAATATATAAAATAAATAAAAAATTACCCATTTTGTAAAAAAAAATGGGAACACACTCGATTGGAAACCCACTTAGTATTAACTACTTAATCAAATATCAACTGGTTCAAGTAGTTGGCAGCAAACCTCGAGATTAATCCACATACTCGATTTTTTTCGATAAAGACTTAGTTAAAAACATCGTAACCCATTTCTTTCAGGAGTGGAGTGTTTACACCAGGAAGCAATCCACCCCTGAAAAAATATATATTACTACTTTACTTTTATATATTAAAAAAATATTATATAAGTAAAGTAGTAGTATAGTATTTGTGAAACTAATTGATGAGTAGAATATGAGATACCATATATACGACATTTGTGTAAATATATGTCCATGATAGTGACAAATATTTAATGTTAATTGTTTGTATGTTCGCTGAAAATAAAATTGAAAATTTAACCCAGATTACCAACCTAACATTCACCGCTGACACGGCCCTGTATCTTCCCTCTATTTGTTTTATTTGGTACCGTGTCGCGCCAAGATAAACAGGCGTGAATCCGATGAGGCCCCACGTTGCGAACTTTTGCTTGCCTTCTAAATTACGATAACATAAATAATAACACACGAGTTGTTTGTTTATTTATTTCATGTCATAAGTTTTTTTTTTTATATAGTTTTGTTTATTTTATGGTCATTCTCGACGTCGTGAGCAGCCATTGGTCGTCGTTCACTGCTGAGTAGCATAGACTTTCTGCATGAATCTTCAGTGCTTGTATTCTTAAGTAACCAAAATGAAGCAAAATTTAAAGCTTAGGTTACAACGACCATCAGTTCTTCGACCTAAGTGTTCCCATTGCCATTTCGGGTTTATGAAGCACCACGTCTAACGCAACCGCATAGACATACGCCAAGCCTTTTCATAACCAATCACTATATTACCGTAAACCTTTTTTGAGACCTTTATTAAGCGACCATAATATCTCGAAACTCTTCTTCTTCTTCTAATTACTTTAGGCTACCGATTTTTTATATTTATCTTTTGCAAAGATATATTTATGGTTAAAAAAATTCTACATATTTATTTGTATTAAAAATATACAAGTGTGTAAAACGGATTTTAAGAAAAAATGAGTTTTTAAATTTTTTTTAATTGTTCCACCTCATCAAAAAATTCAAAAAAATTATTGAGTATAGAAAAGTATAAAAGACGTTTTTGACGAATTTTGGTGAGTGACATATTTCAAAAACGCTTAAAAAAGATTATAATTTTCTTTTCTCCGCTAAAAATCGGCTTTCTATTTGATAATTATGATTATATGATTTTTTCATGCTTTGAAAAAAAAATCATCATTGATTAATTCAGAATTTTACTATAAAAATAAAAATAATTTCGAAAAAACATGTCTTTTTGAAATTGTCGAAAACCGTTTCAGTTAAAGAGCTAAAAATTGAGGTGAATTATTTTCATCCGATACCAAATCGACCGCCTAAGTTTGAGCCAAAAAAGCCATGGGGGCAGAATTCCAATATTTATCCGGCTATGCTATTTACATTTTTTGCACTCGTTAATTCAAATATTTTTTCTCTTCTACTCAGACGCATCTGCCGATGGAGTGGAAGAGAGATAAATACGTCACTCTATCGTTTGTTCCACGCACTCGCTCGCGGAACGTGACAATCAGTCATGCCTTTTCGTGCGTGCAGCCGGCGTTCATCGATTTACAAGACGTTATCACGTCAAAAAAAAAATTTAAACGGAATCGACGTACAATGTCTTGTTACTTTTGTTACATACATATAATATCAATGAGGGAAATACTCGTATTTTAAAATAGCGTTACCAACAAAAAAAAATGATCAAAATATTACCCGTAATATATCCTTTTATTAGTAAATTTGTAGATTAAGAAAAACGTGTTACTGAAGAAATAATAAATGTCCAATAAATATAATATTGTGTTTGACTATACATTTTTAAATTAATTTAATTAAATAAGAATCTGTTTGTAGTTTATATTATAATATATTTTTGTATTCTTTTCCGATGAAAATGTGTCATTTTCAGATTATTAATACAGTTATGTATGTTCTTAACGGGTTTCAGTTTATGTGATAAAAATCAAATACAAAACTGGTTTATTTCAACGTCAAAATATTATGTTTGTTCATTTTACAAGCTAAATATGAAAGAGCAGTTGGATATGGGCACATTGCCAGAAATCTTGTTTAGGAGTTATTTGACATAGACACCAACTGTGCACGAGACTTATGCTAAATTAATTTATTGGACGTGTTGACGGACGATACAGTGCTAAAAGCTAATTAATGTTAATTAATTTATAGTTTTCTGTTGATAGTCATAAATTTTAATTAAATTATACAAAAAGCGATAAATATACATAAGCATCAAATTTCAATATAATTTCAATTATCTTCGATCGATCTATCAGTCAAAAAAGTAAATACAGCTTTGAGTATTTTATATAACACCGGCACACAAAAAAAAAAGTTGTCAGTACTTTTGACGGGACCCATATATCTCTATGTATTTCGACTCGCTGAATCCGAATTTGAGGTCAGTTTGACCCGTACACCGTCAAATTTTCGAGAAAACTTTGAAAAACCGAAAAAAATGACGAAAATCGGCAATTTAGGCGATTTAAAATGATTAAAAAAAATTTTTTTGATCTAAACTAAGCATGATTTTTATGTATTTTATTTAGACTATAAGCCATTAAAAGTTTGAGTAAATTCCAAAAAAACCCTGAAACATTGCAAAAAAGCAAAAATTCCAGATATTGTGTTAAAAAAAATTATAAAATTAAATCAATCATGATTCTCGTGTATCTCGATCCGTCGAATATAAATCTTGAATTTATATGGCTCAGACATCTCTCAAAATCTAAATAAATGGCAAAAAACCACTGAAATCAAAATAAATCAAGTCCGTTATGATAAAAATCAGTTTTTAGTGCTTCTTCACAATGGAAACAATTGGCACTGACTTACAATTTGCAAATCGTATTAGATGAAATAAAGTATTCGGAACATCGATGGGAAGTTTGTGGTGATATAAATTTGGATTCAGCGGGTCGAAATACATAGAGATATATGGGTCCCATCAAAAGTACTGACAACTTTTTTTTTGTGTGCCGGTGTAATTAATCTGAAGTTATTTTTTGTTTGTTCTTTCGTATACTACCTGCATTATTTTACTGTTTTTTTTTATATATAGTTATTTTTTATTACACTATCCTATTATTAAACATCCCTTGAGATTTGACCCGTGTTGTTTCAATACTGTTCAGATATACTGAGCTCCCATTACTTGTAAAGTGATAGCTTATTACCCGACTGCGACAGAAGGAGGGTTATGTTTTTGAAGTGTATGTATGTATGTATGTATGTATGTATGTATGTCCATTTCTTTGGCACGCCCTACAGCCCAAACGGCTGGACGGTTTTTGACATATGAGGTGTCGTTGGATTTGTCTAAATTGTAGCAGTGACATAGGCTATATAAATTTTCAAAATGGCGTCCGCAAATGGCGAAATGAGGGAGGGGGGGAGTTGAATTTTTTTTCTTACTGTAGCAATATGGGTATCAAATGAAAGTTAGTAAATTGTTTTATTCTTTTTAGTTTATAATAAGAGTATTTTACGCAGTCGGGTTTTTTGATTTTTTTAACTAAGCATACTTGTTTATCTATCTAAATAAATGCGTTTCGTAAGCAAGAAAGACACTACAATGACTTGTGTTAACTAAGAATTAGCGTCCTTAAATAAATAAACTTACAAGTTAAGTAGTTGTAAGCTTTATTTTATTAGTACAGACAATGAGAGAACAAGGATATAATGAAGATACGTATATATAATAATATTAATACATATTTTACGTATATGCATAAATCTAAAAAATAGGTTACGTCTTAGTTTATTTTTTACGATGAGACTACGATGGAATATATATTTAATTAATTCGAGCTAATAAGTAATAGTAATTATATTAATATATCAAATGACGAAACTTAACCAATCTAAACTTTGAAAGTTATCATATATTTTATGCTTTATTTAAAAATTCCTCACGATACTTAAAAAATAAATAAACGCATTTATAAAATTATTTTTATTTAACCGTATATTACGTTAGCCTAAACTTTAGACAGTCGTCACGTTCAGCCACAACGAATAATCCGGTAAACGTCACTGCATCCGGAACATAGAGAACAAAGTTTAATTCATACAATTTCATATTATCATATCAGTTGCAAATATACATTTATTTATTTTTTAGTTTTAAGCAATACAATAATAGTTAGACATTTTATTATACTTATATTTTTTTTCACCGTTAGGAAGAATGTTTAAATATTATTTCTTATTACGCATTCGCTTTTGTGTGATAAAAATCTTTGCGTTAATAATTAAATGATAGTGATTGAACATTACAGATTGTTAAGGTCAATTTAACGTGAACATGGCTCAAAACATAATATCATATATCATAATAATATTTGATATAATCATGATAATTATTTTATATATATTCGAATTAAGTAAATGAATATTTAATCTAGTAAGTCAAATATAAAACAGAGAAATAAGACTAAAAATAGCTAGGGAAAGATTAATTTAGTTGTATTTGTAAAGCTAAGTAAATTTTAATTTAGACGAAAGTTCTTTCAATCGTTAAATAAAATTGAAATGGATTTAAACATTTAGTTACTTTTCTTCTTTCCTTATATAAATACACATTTATGTAATATTGCAGTCATATAGTTTGACAAGTATTCGATTCGCTTTCGCCGTAATATGTACATTGTACGTACATCTTATATTATCTCTGTAACATACTCCATAATTAAAATTCACCTCATTACCCAGTTCGGTCCCATTTCAAAATATGTACCTACTTCCAACTCCAACACGCTCTAGTCGGTCTTGCATCACAGCGATGCTCGATATCCCAAAACATAACATATTGGTGTTCATACTTAATTCCTTCACTATACTCGCTGCAACTATATATTTAAAGTAAGCTTTAGAAAGAGATTCAAGAAAACACATCACTGAACAATTTCAAAGACAACTCAAAGAATCATCGTCTCTCCAAAGTTACTGCCAATGTATGAATAATATAATATTCATTTATAGTATAAGTATGAATGCATGTATATATTATTGTATGTATTTATGTGTGTATTTATATAAATGTAATTTATGTATAATACAATACTACTAATGCCTAATTTTCGTCTCTTATACTGAGCTCCGCGCTAACATCATCTCCCATCACCATGGGTAGATTGGTAGAAATTTATTTCGGAGATAGAGAGGGAAATTGCCCATGCCATAAAGTATAAAATGTTTTAAATAATATAATAATATCAGTAATAATATCAGTTTGCGACGCGTTGGCGCAGTGGTCACAGCAACTGGCTGATGCACTAGCGGTCACGGGTTCGATCCCCGCACATGACAAATATTTGTATAGGCCATACAGATGTTTGTCGTGGTTTGGGCGTTTGTGCTTGTGTATTGTGTGTGTTTCCGGACCCCCGACACAGGATTCACATCATACTGGGGGCCGTTGAGTGTGAGAAGCTTATTATTTATTATTATCAGTGATAAATTTTTACTTATATTGGGTTCTACTGATCCGATTTTCAAAAATGATTTTTGTGTTGTTCTGTATGATTATTATTACAAACATGGAATATTAATTACGTATTTGTTTCAAAAAAAAAATAAAAAATAAATAAAAATAAAAATTAAAAAAATATATTCAATTAGGCTGCCTCGAACCGGTCGCTCTTGACGTTTATAGGGGAGGCCTACGTTCAGAAGTGGACAGCCAATGGCTGATGTAAGGATGATGACGATGATGATAATGAGTTTCAAAAACACTTTTGAATAGTCATTTTACAAAGTATAAAGGAAAGGAGGCGAATTGAGAACACTTAACTTCCAAGCTTCAAAAATAATAGAGAAAAACTATACATCAAATCAACTTTTATTTATACATAAACTTTAGTTATCTATCTACTTATTAGTAAAATTACATTTTAATAACATTAAAAATAAAACAAAAAACATCGCCGTTCCTATTTACCCGATACCCTATGGGGTAATTGAGAACCTCCTGCGGGGGAAATGGGATTATTTTGGTGTCCTTCTCTGTTTTTTTTTTAGCGTTTCTCTCACTTCGTCTTTTCTGTTTTTCTTCTAATTGTATTTTTATCGGTTTGCTGAATAAAATCTGAGAATGCTTCTTATTTTGTCACTTATAAGTGGTGCTTGTTTTAGGAATTACAGGCACATTTATGATTTCGGTAGAAAGCACACGAGTAAATAGAGAAGGACTATTAATGGTAGCGCTCAAATCATCTTCATTTTCAGGAACAAAAGTGGCATCCTGTGGTTAGTATTTAAATCTTTCCGATAGAGTTGGTGGACTCAATTTATTTCAGTTGATGGGTTCAATTTTGCTCGGCTGCAATTTAATGACATAAAGTCATAATAGCAGTTTTTGCCTGCCTGCTGGGTTTTTTATTAAAATAATGACACCGTTCCTAATTGCCCCACGTACTATATAAATCAAAATGGTCACCACTCTCAACAGCAGGTTTGGGTAACTTTAATTTACGTAGAATTTAAATACAGATAGTGCATGCATGACAAAAGATAAGGTTAATAAGGTTTCTTTAAACTCAAAAATATAATAATTACATCTATTATAATACACTATAAAAATTATATCAAAAATGCTAAAAAAAACTATTCAACTTACCGTGATATAACGCATGCATCTTGACTCAGAACTGTGTAGTGTAGGTGGATATATTAAGTATGTAGTTGTTCCCAATTACGCACCGTTCTCAATTACCCCACTCCCTCTATACAATAAATTAATTATAATTAATATTAAGCTACCACTGATTCAGAATGTAGATTCTGCTGAGAAAAATCAGCAAAAAAACTCAAAGGTTACTGTTTTAAAAATGAATCCGTCACTACATTACAAAAATATTATAAATTATATAATATTATGTCCTGCATGAAAGCCAGTGCCACTAAGTCCACAATTGTAATCGATAAATTACGAAGCGACAAAAACAATTCTTAAAAATTCTTTCACCATTAAAATGTTACACTATCCTAAAATAACATGGACTACAAAATGTTATGCTACACGCTCATAACAGAAAAATAGTATAAAAATGAGTGACGCCGCGTTAGTTGTCTAGTGTTAAGATAAAAATACAATTCACAGCAATGTGTAGCTCTCTAATACGACACGTCTCTGGTAAAGTGTCCTCTTTAATTAGGCCAGAGCAGATAGCGATCGCGAAACTTCTGAAGAGATGGGTCAAGACGGGATATTCTTTGTTGAGTCCACTGTGTTTTGTCTAAGCAATAACCTTTATACAAAACCAGTGACTCGACCCGGTTTCGTACAAACGTAATTAAAAATTTTGAATTAATGAAAATCAAGCGAACAAACAAAGAAAAGAAAAAAAAACATATTTTGTTGATATAAAAACATGTAATAGAACTATCAAACATTTTTCTTGAGAATTTCATACAGAAATAACAAAATTTATTCAACTTTTTTTTATTCCTTGAGGTACCTATAAAATATATTTAGAGATAATCAGTGTGGAATTAATGGTCACTCAGAACGAGTTCGAATTAAAATAATGATAAGTTGGATAGTAATAAGTTTATCACTATTTAAAATTTTAAATAATATTATGTATTTATTCGAAACATGATATATTTTTGTTTTAGGAATTATATACAATGACACGGCTGTAGTATATAATTGGAAAAAGTTTGTTATATCAATAGTCGTTTAATAGTTTTTAACTCATTCACACCGGGCTAAAAACGATATTATGGAACAATTAAATACAACGATTCATTACTTGGTTCATTGTCTAATGGTTTATGTATTAGGACAATTTGTTGCAAGCGAATAATTAGCGACTAATGCTATTTTCATATTTTATGGTCTCTTTGCTGTGTTAATGTGGATTATTTTGTAATTTTGTTAGCACTTCCACACGTGTTAGACTAATTATCATATAACCGAGGCCTAAGTTGTTTTAAATTCACCTCTAACAGTGTTGTCTGAAACTTATTTATTTTTTAAGTGAAACTCTTATATCGATGTATGGGTGAAAAAATCAAATACATGAAGAAAAAGTTAATATCTAGATGCACAATAAGGCGGTCTTATCGTTTAGTAGCGATTTCTTTCAGACAACCTTACGGGTTTGGAAACAAAGTCAATATATATGTCATAAAGTATATGGTGCTGCATATAACTTAAAAAGTAAAATAATACATAAGCTTATAAAAACGTCGTAAAAATACATAAATATATATGTAATGAAACGACGCAACCCCATCGAGTTTCGGCTCGTTTGATTCGTCTTGATGAGTAGTTAGTCTTTCAATGGTAACCAGGGTCTGATGATGGAGCTGGAAGGTGGCCATAGGAACTTCGCAATAAAACGACACAACCTCATCGAGTTCGGGCTTAATTGAATCGTCTCGACGAGTAGTTTGTCTTTCAATGGTAATCAGGGTCTGATGATGGAGCTGGAAGGCAGTCATAGGAACTCTGTAATGAAACGACGCAATCCCATCAAATTCGGGCTCGATTGAATCGTGTTGACGACTATTTTGTCTTTCAATGGTAACCAGGATCTGATGATGGAGCTAGAAGGTTCGGAGCGAGTTCGGGCTCGATTGCTCGATTGACGAGTACTTTGTTTTAAGGTGGCTACCAGGGTCTGATTACAGATGGTGCGGACAACTCGGCGCATCATTTTATTATAAGTATAACTTCTCACGCGCGTATATAAGTATACACACACTTTTTTTTTTGTTAACCTCACTTTACCAATTAATGTTAAATATATAATAAAAAGTTCCACTTCATACGTGTGTACATTGATACAAATAGATATTTTTATTTTATTTTAATAATAGATATAAACGGTAATGATATATGAATAAATATTATTAACAAATATGTTGTAAATATATAATCATTGTATTTGTCCTAATAAAGAACGGAATGAGAGTGTTAGCGTAAACAAATATTATGCCACAACGTTCTTTATTATTATGATCATAAGCATGCTGTCAGAGTGAGATAGATATATTTATAACCAGTGTTTGACGATGTTTATCAGCGAATATTTTTAGAATAATATATATTGCCTGATTTTTATTTAATTCATTAAAGCTGAAGTAAAGTTCCCATTCAGTTAGTAACAATATTATATTATTATATTGCTGGCACTGTATATATTTGTCTTTAATTTACAGTGCGCAATAAATTTGAACACACAACAAAACCCTGTTGATATTTACTACAATAAATTGATCTGTATTATAAACGTTACAAACACAACAGCCCTCAGTAGGATGAAAAGAGAGTCCGACAACATACACATTTGTCATGTATGAAGATCGAACCTACGACATAAAACAACAGCCAGTTGTTGTGACCACTGCACTAACTGTCATTAAAAGTTAATCTATGAAAATGCTCAACAAAAAAAAAATATGAACAAAACAGAAACGGTCAAAAGAGGACATACTTATCCTAAGTAATCGAAAAATGCGGCAACGGTACAGTAATTTTGGCTGTATCTCTAGCCTCTACGCCTTTATCTATAATATAGACACACACTACACTACACATTTACATATATATATATATATATATATATATATATATATATATATATAGTAACTTTTATATATATAGGTTCTATATATATATATATATATATATATATATAAGTGTACTGTAATAATTGAACAAAAAAAAACTAACAGTTCCGATTATGTGCATTGAAGATATTTGGAAAGAAATTGAGGGCACTTTGTAATTGAAACTGAAGTAAAAAACTATTTTATTTTTAATTTTGTCTGTATTTTTATTTGTCACTATCTTGGTCTGAAACTGCTGAGTAGATTTGAATAAAACTAAGTATGATTTGAGTAATTTGATATGAGTTCGTAGTACGACGTAGGGCAGTAGTTACTTTTTGTTCTCAAATTCATTCTGGTTCCCTTGGAAGAGATAAAAGTTTGGGGGACACGTTTGGGGGAGTGAGGAACAGGGTGTAAGGTTCCTCATCCACCATTGAAAAGGGAGGATCCTCTGACCAGATGGGTGTTAAGTCTGGTGAGCTACTGCGCCAGACGGTTATTGTCGGGTTCATGTATATATGTTCAATCGCTCGGATAACTTTGATAGCGCGATATAGGATACGTCAGTTTTTAGTTCGTATGTGATGAGACAGTTGTCGCTACACGCGTAATCGTGAACGACCTAGAGAACATATATGCCTATATAATAATAAATGTATGGTTATTAAAATTATTATTGAAAATATTTAAAAAAGTTTGTCACAATATAACTAATTAAAAATATATATAAATAAATAAATAAGTAAATACATACATAAATAAACAAGATTAAGTGTAGTAAGATACTCCGGGAGAACAATACCTTTTAATCAAAAATGTTTAAGGAGAAAATTCAGTGAAATGTTCGTGTATTGAAGTCTCGAAAAGTTCGTGTAATAACGGCTCACGGTGCACGGCACGCGGCGCACGGCGCGTGGCGCGCGGCGCATGGAGCGCGGCTCGCGGCTCGCGGTGCACGGTGCGCGGTGCGTGGGGCCGAATGTCAATTTCGTCGTTTCGCATATATAGGGTGAGTGGTCGCGGCGAGGTCGTGTTGAGCGACACCGTGGTGCGCACCGCTCACACACGTGGGATGGATTTGATGTCGATGACACGTGTCAGAGCGATGGCGCCGTCGCTAGGGCGCGTCTTCTGACGTCTGTTCTACCACGTGTGGAAATGATACTGTAGTGATGCGGTTTGACGGGGCGACTCGAAGACTGCTAACTGTGGTTGATCCCCTAATAATATTGATACATGGCAATATTGAAATATAATAGGAGATGCTACGAGCGTCTACCTTTGAAATATACATATTTATATGTATCGACGGTATGTTGGGGCCGTCTAAATAGATATTAATATCGACATTAAGTCGTATCATAATGATGGTGATGCATGGCAATATTGAAATATAATAGGAGATGCTACGAGCGTCTACCTTTGAAATATACATATTTATATGTATCGACGGTATGTTGAGGCCGTCTAAATAAATAAATATTATTATCGACATTAAGTCGTATCATAATGATGGTGATGCATGGCAATATTGAAATATAATAGGAGATGCTACGAGCGTCTACCTTTGAAATATACATATTTATGTGTATTGACGGTAGGTATGCTGGGGCCGTCTAAATAAATATTGATATCGACATAGAGTCGTATCATAATAATGTTGTTGCATGGCAATATTTAAATATAATAGGAGATGCTACGAGCGTCTACCTTTGAAATATACATATTTATATGTATCGACGGTATGTTGGGGCCGTCTAAATAAATATTAATATCGACATTGAGTCGTATAATAATGATGGTGATGCATGGCAATATTAAAATATAACAGAAGATGCTACGAGCGTCTACCTTTGAAATATACATATTTATATGTATTGACGGTATGTGGGGCCGTCTAAATAATTATTGATATCGACATTGGTTCGTATCATAATATATGGTGCATGACAATATAATCATAAAGTTGGAAGTTGTTTCAGACAACTACCTAACAAATAAATATTATAAGAGTGGCAAATAAATACATAATAAGATATTAACAAATAACATTAAATGTTATTACAGACGGTAATGGCAGCAGCCGTCTTATTAAATAAAAATATAAATGTCGACTCGACAAAGAAATGTATTGTACGATACAATTAAAGGGGCGATACACTTCACAGATCGAAGATCTGTTATACTTTGTATATTGTAGACCTGTCTCGCTAATTTATTTGGGAGTTGGAATGCAATATATGCAACTTGTAAAACTGTGCCGACCGCCGGACTTGCGCTAAATCGTTACGTCTAGCCATCGGGTTTCTGAAGTTCGATTAGTCTTTCGTGTACGTTCGTAGGGTGTTTCATACATCACTGTTGGCATCCTCAACTGCGATCGACGAACGATACGGAAGAACCTCGTATTGGCTTGATACGTAAAGTGATTCCGTGAGTCCGTTAAAGTCGCTCTGTCGACTCATCGGTCGTTCGAAAAACTATGAAACGTTATCGAAACGTAACTATTTTCCCCGTGTAGGGACGGGCAGTAGAATACGATTTCCTACGGCCCGGCAAGAAGGCCTGTCGTAAGAGCCGACAAAATTCTTGCGGTGGTAGGCTACGGCCGTGGCTTGATTACCACCCTCTGGGTAGAGTCGCGCCGCCAAACGGCAACTGCCGTGTTCCGGGGCAGGTCCCAGAGCAGCCATTCGGGGGATGTGTCTGGGTAGTTGTGGCACTCTATGTGTCCGATTCTGTCTGCTTTTCACTGCCGCATCGGGTGCCTGGCTTCGGAGGGTAGCGGGATCCGAGGCACGGTGCCGCCGCTGGCCGACCGTAGGAAGTTGGGGGCCCAAGTAGCAGGGTAGCCACCTGTGAAAGGCTGCCCCGCCACCTGACGAAAAATCCCAGAATGATCTACCTTGCCGGATGGCGACCGGAAGGGAGGACCAGGTAGCCATTCTGGGGGGGCTCGGGCGTCCCCGCGGTCTCCGCGTCAGCCTCCCTCCGTGCGGTGGTGTTGAGTTTGACACCTGGTAGGTAGGGTGCCGCCTCGCCCAGTTCGCGTTCCCCAGCACCTATTCACTCCCCATGAAAACACAAAAAAAAAATAAAAGAAGGTATACACAGCGGCTGCACGTCCTCCCATTAAAGGTGCACCTCTCTAACATCCGAGGTCTGCACTCTAATCTCGAATCTGTCCACCACCACCTAGAAACAGAAAAACCGCAGCTGCTGTTCCTCACTGAGACGCAGATCAGATGTCCGGCTGACACGGCGTACCTCAGCTACCCCGGGTATTCTCTGGAGCACAGGTTCATACCTCGTGCCGGAGTCTGTGTGTACGTCCGTGATGATATTTGCATCAAGCGTCTTAAGCACCTTGAGACTTCCAGTTACTCCATCCTATGGGTTCTGGTGGACACAGGACAGGAGAAAATCTTATATGCCTGTGTCTACCGTTCGCACAGTGGAGACGTGGAAACAACTCAGTTATGTGACCATCTTACCCTAACGGCGGATGAGGCTCGAGAGCGTTACCCTTCGGCACAGTTAGTCATTCTGGGGGACTTCAATGCCCACCACCGGGAGTGGCTGTACCCATACCAGGTGACCGACCATGCTGGGCGAGAAGTGCGTAAACTAGCCTTGACGCTAGACCTCACCCAGCTTGTAAACTGTGCTACCAGGGTACCAGACGTAGACTCTCATACCTCCAACTGCTTAGACCTATTTTTAACAACCGATCCAGACAGTCACTCAATAACAGTTTCTGCACCACTGGGTACTTCTGACCACTGTCTGGTAAAATCTATATCCGTTTGTTCCCCACCCGAAGAAGCCCCATGTGGCTTAAGACGGGTGTGGCGATACAAGGCAGCAGATTGGGATGAGATGCGTCACTTTTTCTCGTCCTATCCTTGGCGGGGGGTATGCTTTTCTTCTAATGATCCGTCGAGCTGCGCTGAAGCCATTACCGCGGTTATACACCAGGGTATGGAATATTTTATACCATACTCTGACGTAACGACGAATGGAAAAGCTCGCCCATGGTTTGATGCAGACTGCTATCGAGCAGAAGCCGAAAAACGGACGGCATACACTGCATGGGCTGAAGCTCGAACGCGCAAGTCTCCGAATTCTCGGAATTTGAAGAAAGCATGTAACCAAGCCGCCAAGTCATGTAAAAGGACGTGACGCAGGGCTAGATACAACCATATCAGCCACATTGGGGCCAAACTAGCTTCTTATCCTTCTGGGAGCAAAGCGTTTTGGTCCCTAGCAAAAGCCGCTGAATGTAACTTTTGTCGGCCGTCACTTCCACCATTGCTGAGGACTGATGGATCACTGGCCCATTCTGCAAAAGAGAAAGCGGATTTGTTTGCATCTCTTTTTGCTGAGAACTCGCGTCTGGATGTTGCAGGAAAAGCTCCACCAATCTCAACTCGTGCTAACTGCATTATGACTGAAGTACGCATACGCCAAAAAGAGATCCTAAAAATCCTGCAAACTCTAGACGTGAACAAGGCCAGCGGACCTGATGGTATACCAGCGATAGTCCTGCGTACATGTGCCCCTGAGTTGTCTCCACCTCTTACACGCCTGTATCGCCTGTCACTTAAGACTGGCAAAGTGCCGAAGTCTTGGAAGCTTGCCAACGTGCAGCCTGTGCCCAAAAAAGGTAGTCGTGCAGACCCTGTCAATTACCGTCCCATCTCGGTCACGTCCATACTCTGTAAGACTATGGAACGTGCACTAAACAACAAACTCCTGGCCCACTTGGAAGGTAACGATCTCCTCAGCGACCGGCAATACGGTTTCCGCCAGAACCGTTCGACTGGGGACCTTCTAGTGTATGCCACACATATTTGGAGTGAGGCCATTGATAAACACGGTGAAGCACTTGCCGTGTCCCTCGATATCTCGAAGGCTTTTGACAGAGTTTGGCACGCGAGCCTCATAAGCAAGCTTCCTTCATATGGTATTCCACCTGGCCTTTGCGCTTGGATTTCTGACTTCCTGAACGAACGTTCAATACGAGTTGTCCTTGACGGGTACTCGTCAGACCATAAGGCTATCGACGCCGGTGTTCCTCAGGGATCAGTCTTGTCCGCTACCCTCTTCCTGCTGCATATTAATGATCTACTCGTCCCCGGTACCTTTTGGTATGCTGACGACAGCACAGTGACGGACAGATACTTTTCGAGTGCAAGGGCTAGTAAGGATGTTATCCAGTCTTGTCGAGAAGATATGGTCAGCCGCTTGAACTTCGCCCTCCAGGCAGTCTCCGAATGGGGCGATGCCAATCTGGTCACGTTCAACGCTACAAAAACACAGGCGTGTGTGTTCTCCTCTAAACGGAGTCCTTTACACCTGGCTCCGACTTTCCGAAATGTTTCTGTAGAAATTACCGACTTCCTTCAGCTCCTCGGAGTAGAGCTATCGTCCAATTTGAACTTTGGGCAGCACATCGAGTCCAAAGCAAAAACTGCAGCAAAAAAACTACTTCACTCCAGAACAGCTGCTTCAACTGTATCAAGCACAAGTTCGGTCTTGTATGGAGTATTGCTGCCATCTTTGGGATGGATCCGCCAAATACCAACTGGCAACTTTGGACTCGGTGGAAAAACGAGCTAAGAGACTCATAGGTGACCCTACTCTGACAGACACCAAGTTGCAGAGTCTCGATCATCGGCGTAGGGTTGCTCGTCTGTCGGTGCTCTACAGAATATATTTTGGTGAGTGTGCGAAGGAATTGCACAATCTAATTCCCCCAACAACCTTCCGCCATCGGGACACTAGGCGCGGTCGATCGTTCCATCCTTATGTCATTGATATGCCACCTACGCGCACAAAACGCTTCGGCACTATGTTCTTGATGCGCACGGCTAAGGAATGGAACTCGTTGCCCGCGTCTGTGTTTCCCGAACGATACAACCTGGGTGCCTTCAAGGCCAGAGTGAATAGACTGCTATTAGGCAGGCATGCTCCACCTTCGACCGCATCGTCACTTAACATCAGGTGAGATAGCGGTCAAATGCCTGTCTATTTGTCATAAAAAAAAAAAAAAACTATATATGTCATCAAAAACAAAACATAAAACGACGATCTGGTACGATCGCCTTGCCTCCGAGTGACGATTAATATGTTTGACGGTATGTGGGGCCGTCTAAATAATTATTGATATCGACATTGATTCGTATCAAAATGATGGTGATGCTTATCAATATTAAAATATAATAGAAGATGCTACGAGCGTCTACCTTTGAAATATACATATTTATATGTATTGACGGTATGGTGGGCCGTCTAAATAAATATTGATTTCGACATTGATTCGTATCAAAAATGATGGTGATGCTTGGCAATATTAAAATATAATAGGAGATGCTACGAGCGTCTACCTTAGAAATATACATATTTATATGTATTGACGGTATGTGGGGCCGTCTAAATAATTATTGATATCGACATTGGTTCGTATCATAATATATGGTGCATGACAATATAATCATAAAGTTGGAAGTTGTTTCAGGCAACTACCTAACAAATAAATATTATAAGAGTGGCAAATAAATGCATAATACAATATTAACAAATAACATTAAATGTTATTATAGACGGTAATGGCAGCAGCCGTCTTATTAAATAAAAATATAAATGTGCGTGATGGAGCGACACGTACAGTGAGATGATTGAGAATCATCCCGACAAAGAAATGTATTGTACGATACATTAAAGGGGCGATACACTTCACAGATCGAAGATCTGTTATACTTTGTATATTGTAGACCTGTCTCGCTAATTTATTAGGGAGCATGGAATGCAATATATGCAACTTGTAAAACTGTGCCGACCGCCGGACTTGCGTAAAGTCGTTATGTCTAGTCATCGGGTTTCTGAAGTTCGATTAGTCTTTCGTGTACGTTCGTAGGGTGTTTCATACATCACTGTTGGCATCCTCAACTGCGATCGACGAACGATACGGAAGAACCTCGTATTGGCTTGATACGTAAAGTGATTCCGTGAGTCCGTTAAAGTCGCTCTGTCGACTCATCGGTCGTTGGAAAAACTCTGAAACGTTATCGAAACGTATCTATATATGTCATCAAAAACAAAACATAAAACGACGATCTGGTACGATCACCTTGCCTCCGAGCGACGATTAATATGTTGACGATAAATTTGTAAGAAATGAGCATTGCGCAATAAAGAATCTCGATTCCAATTATTATTTTCGATCGAGTGCTCGTAATGTTATTTGGTGAATTACCACTAAATAGTGTGAGCACTGCGCTGAATATACTCTAGCATTTTCTTGATGATTTGATACTGGAATGCAAGACGCTGTGGTTGATTTCGATCACCGCAGATTATTGAGCCCTTTGTCAATGTCGTCTTGAATTTGTATAGGTGACGCAAAAGTGAGGCGCGATGCCCTACGTTGCGATATAACTCGTGATACGTAGGGTGTCCCTCATACTGTGACATCGAGGTAGAGGCTATTGTATACAACTTCGGTTGGAACACTGTGTGTCCCTCGCTCTGTCTAGCCTAGAGTAGTGTATGCGCTATGTGGTACTGCTGTGCTATTTTTAATCGACGTTACGCTGTCTCGGGTGATGTCTTTCGTTGATTAACTATACCGGAACCACGACCGAATTTTGCTCAGCGTTGCTGACGCCATTACGATGGTGGAAGTGATATGTTGCAGCAGTGTTGGACCCTCACTGTGGATTTCATCCATAGTGTTTAAGCATAGGTCGCTTATGAGTGATGTGCATTGGTTACATTTGCCTCACGAGACGTTATTTCGTTTGAGATTAGTCAACACCTTCCTGATGGTATCGGTATTAGTACACTCACAACTTAAGCACTGAGTTCTATACGTTGACGAGAGTCACAGTTACATTAGAGAAATGTACTTGACTACGCCCTGAACTAATCTGATCCGAATTCAAATTACTATTAAAACGCAAACCTAGAAATATAAGTTTTAGATAATAAGGTATAGGAAGTATCAACAAAATATTAAATAAAATGTACCTTGCTACATGTTTCAAAATAAACTAGATATATAAGTTTTAGATAATAAGGTTTAGGAGGTATCAACAAAATATTAAAGAAAATGTACTTTGATACATGTTTAAAATAAACTAGAGGTATAAATTTTAGATAATTAAGGTATAAAAGGTATCGATAAAACAAACCATAAATATATAATAAGTAACACAACACGTTTATAGGACAACACGGTTGTAGTTATAATACAAAAGAACGTATACATATATGTGTGTCTAGGGAAAATAATCATTAAGTTAAATGTGTAATATTACGGTTAAACGTAAAATGTGAATTATATTCACGCCTTTTGTATTTAAGTTTTAAATTCGAGTTTATCACAATATTATAAGAGATTATTAATAAGGTTATTAAGGATCCGCAGTTACGAATTTAACATAACAACCTTGATTGTCATGACGAGTGTTGAAACGAACTTTGACTTCACAACTATATTAAATGTCAATATAAGGCAGGAGTAGGAGCACAATAAGTGTTCGATCTCATTGAGGAAGGTTCATAAAATGTAGGACGGAAACTACTGTAAGCGGCGGGCGCGGGGCCGTTTACCTCCTCTCCTCCTCTTAATTTTTTTAAGTATTTTAATTTTTTTATTTTCCTATTTTAATAAAGTAAGGATGGAGAGGAGCTACTTCTATTATCAACTATATTAACGAGGTGTTAATAGAAGATGAGATCGGGTCTTGATCTTTTATTTTTTTTTTATCAACTTATACACATACTCATTACGAAGTTTTATTTAATTTCTTATAATCATTTGAAGTTGTGATCACTGATACTCTAAAAGAACTTGGTTAATACAAAAACAACGTAAAACAGGTCCTAACTAACTAGACGATATAACGAGCCATACTAAAAATAATTTTTTTTTTTATATATGATCTCCCTCCATGGTGTGAGTAGAGAAACAGTTACAAGTTTCTCTGAATAAGCTTATATTTCAACGTTGAAATAATTTTACAGGACGGTTGTTTTATACTGAATTGAAATAAAACATGTATTGGAATTTTTGGTTTGTATATCATCAGTTAGGGAATAGGCAAACGGCCAAATTAAGATAACCGTATCGAAATTGCTACTCTTGTAATATACTATCGAATGATTAAATCGTCCCTACACGGGATTACGAATCTGATGATGCAAATCGAATATGAATTTGTCTATTCGCACGTTTGATTATATTATTATATCATGTTATAGAATCTAATGTTTTTTCTAAATGTTTAATAATGTTTTTTAGTGTTTGTTCTACTGGTGTTTTTATATTTTTTGTAGTTTAGGTATAATATTTATTTTTTTTCCTTAATATTGGTGTAATTCAAACTATCAATAAAATTCAGTTGCATAATTACAAAGCGTTAAATAAAAATACATTTTACGGCAAAGACGGACAGACGTTGGACAAAATAAAATAGAACAGTGCAGTTTCTACTAATCTTAAAAGCGTAATGCTTTTACCAAGAATTCCCTCAAAAGCAATTAAGTTCTCCTTTGAATGACAGAAAAAGACGTGCTGACAAAAGCAGTATGGTAATACAAAATAGACAAAATAACCGAAAGTCTTAGCTGCTGAGTATTATGCAAATAGCACCGTAGTAGAGCGGATCCTATGAATATTCAACCGTTTGTCATTACAAAAGTTTCTTTGGCTTTCGAAAGAGTTCGAGAAAATGCAACGGATTATGAATTTATTCTTTCAATATTTTAAGGTAATGTTATTATTATATTCTACATAATATTATTTGATGTAAAACTGACGTATTATTTATTGTAAATTTAATTATATGGCATTGATATTTTGTGTTCGTTTTCCCTTAAATCAATTAAAGTTACTTACAAAACATTATTTCTCTTTTACTCACAATATATTTAATATGTCCAACGAAAATAAATTCATTGTTATTTTAGGTTTTTTTTTTTATTATTTTTATTTTATTTAATGATCATTATCACAATGTTACTTAGGTAACATTTCATTTTTTAGTAATAACTATTAACTACCATGGATTAGTATAAATATTATTTAAATCTAAGGATAAGATAATGGTCCGATGATCTTCCATATAATATAACTAAATGTTTAACTGTTAGTTTGGGTTTAATCCTTCTAAAAGCTATTTTGTTCCTAAATAAGTAAGACTAATTTTAAGTCGTGTCATTAATCGATGCAAAATCAGCTTAATCTGATCATGTTATCTTTGTTGAAATAAATTAAAAAATACGTTAAACGTCTTGAAAACAGTTTCGCCACAGTTTTTCAGTTTGCGAATAAAAATATTTGAGATAAATAATGAAAACTTAGTATTACTGTTATAGATTATTTTTATTATAATTTACATTTAATAAAATGTTAGTGCCTACTTTATTTATTGCTGTTTATAATATTTTATCCTACACTGCCTCCTTTCCACTGCCGTGAGCTCGACTCTTCGACGGCATAACTCGCACCTCAGTTCCTAGGTCCCGGGGCGGTGAGTCTGTAATTTCGAAGCATACATTCATGTATCTTCTGGTTATTTCAGTGGCCATAATAGTCTTCCGATGTAGGCGCAGCAATCTTACAATTGTGGTGTTTTGAAGTCTCAGTCCGAATAAAAGCCCCATAGAAGTCCCGTTGAGCCCATACATCTTTTCATCCAGGCATAGTCGTCAGCAGTGACGAATCGGTCTTTTAATTCCAAGAAGGACCACTTCACGGTATATGCCTGCACGTAATTGAGCATGATCCCATTTTACATGTGTCTTCTAATCAAATGTTTGGAAGTGTACCACTTTCCTACCTGGAAGGAGGCTACAATGATCTTCCTCCGCAAGCTAGGAAAAGTCAACTATACGACTCCAAATTTGTATCTACCCATTAGCCTTCTTCCAGGGTTAGGCAAAATATTTTAAAAAAGGTTGAAATACTATCACGTACCCAAAATGAGTATCCACTTGTTTGGCTGTATGGCCCAGGAGTACACCGATGGCGCCCTCTACACTCAAATAAAGTATATACAAAATAAATTAGACCTAATAAAGTGAAAGAGGAGAAAGTCACGATACTATCTTTGCTGATAGAGGATGCTTTCAACTATGCATAGTGGCCTAAAATTAAAGTTAAACTGGTGGATGAAAAATGCCTCATTAACATCAGGAGACTCTTGTGCAGCTAGTTGTGGATTTAAATATGCCACGAAGTTTGGACTCCATGACTTCAAACGTCAAAATAACTGTGATGTCGTCAAGTTCAAGTGCATAATTTTTATGAGGCACCGACAGCTTTACTTGTTTATGGATATACGAGTACAAACAGTACTTAATTTCAAAAATAATCTCGAGTTATTCAGCTACCCATAATTAAATTATGATAGCTTCAGTCAGTATATTTATATAGTCAATATACTTCTGATTTTCTGGTAGGATGATTCTAAGCCTTTTGATGATTTTGTAATTAATACATAACCCAAATATATTGAAGTTCGATAAATAAAATCCAACACAACGTTTTTATTTTCCACATCTTCGAAAACTGCTGGCTCGATATGCGATATACAACTTGTTGAGTCGTGAATAATGCACCCATTAGCAATCAAAAATATGGAACCTTACACGATTTTGCATATTAAACTGGGCATAGAGCTTAAAATAATTTTCTATCACTCTTCTTCTACTCGTAAGTAGACCATCCTAGCTAAGTCAAATAACATCGCTTACAATGTTAGACAATTTTTTTTTCACTGAGCACGCAACGTCAAAAGACATTTCTTGAAATAGAACCTATCATTTTTGCAATATAGGACTTTATAAAATGTTCAATGGTCTTCTATTTTAGCGTTTTTCATATAACCGTAATACCATAAAATAAAATTGATATTATATATCACTGATAACTCGAAACGTTTTTTGTTACGGTCTGTTAAAGCTTTAATAAAAATGAACGCTTATGAGTGTTCCCGCATTCGACGCGTTTTGTACAATTGCTATTACTTTCACCGTATATTGTAAACATTATCTTAATGGTTATTGAAAACAGCAAAGGTGTATTTTGATTACTTATTTCGTGATAACTGTTTGTTTTCAATTGTATTACGGATTTATGGAAATTAAAAAAGGCTCGATACTTTAATTTCCATAAATATGTACGAAATAAAGGGCATATTGTACTGCACCGTAAGCATTTAGTATCCAACTGTTAAGCAAAGGCCTCTTCCCCTGGGAGTAAATGTTAAGCTACCACGCTGTTTAAGTGCAGATTGATGGATAATTTATATGCTAGATTTTCTTCAGAGATTCACACGAGTGTGCAATGAATTTTGCTATTTTGTATTTTAATCGAGAACCATTCATTTCAACAAGATTCATACTCGTGTGCTATATCCACTACGTTATCTCGATTCATCAACCTGAAACTAATAGAATTTCCTGGTTGCTATGAATATTGATTTCATTTATCGATTCTGTCGATATGAAATTAATTTACCTAAAGAAACTTTTTCTTCGTTATGTTTTATTAGTTTCTTAGTTTCTCAGTCTCTTTTTGCATAAACAAAAAAAAAGTAGGTATCGCTTAAGCTTTTGTGACTTATATCTTATGTTCTTCTTAAGAATATTCGAGCTCAATTCTGGAGCACAGATCTAACAAATACAAAGTTTATTATTACCGAGACGTGGTCGTGAATTTGAATTATCTTAGAGCAATATTTTCAATTCATTGCTCTTCCATTGAGTTGTTGAAAAAAGTATTTTGAATATTTTTACAGATATACTATCAGACTGGAATTGTATATTAATGGACATTAATTTATTTATAATAATTTTAAGGGTGATTTCTTTTCATATATATATATATATATAGGTGACTGGTAAAATACCTTGACATACATATATACTATCAATATTTAAGGAGAATACTCGGAACATGATTCTCATTCGAATTATGTAAAAAAAAATAGGTACTTAATTTTCGATTTTTAGGTCTTATTTAGGATCGCAGACACATGACATGTTCCATGACTAGTTAGAATTTGAACTTCAACTGGTGTTAACATAGTTCTTACTATTAATTTAGTAATATTCGCGGTAGGAAAAATTGCTTTGTACAGAGCCGGCTAATGAGGACTCAGCGTAGGTACGACATAAAAATTTTAAGATACTTAGGTGCCCTCTTTTTTAATAATCACAGAGCTACTTGTTTGGCTACTTAGTCCACTCTTTCATTACCTGGTGTAGAGATATGAAAAACTTTATGTTGCCCTACTCTAGAATTTCAATTTTAATTTCAATTTTAACTGCCCTGATAAATAAATAAATTCTACACCTATTGATTATTTGTTTTCCCACTCTCTTTCCTATAAAGTTGAGACAGCTTCAACTTTTCCATTAGTATTGCTTCCGTTAGCGATTATTTAGAAACCGATTATCTGGTGTTATTAGGGTTTAAAATTCAGATTTTTTGAGAATGCGATGATTACGAAACCAAAGGATGAGTAGGCTTTATACGGTGAGTTTCGATAGAAGAGACACTATTTTATATTACTTATATTTTTTCTGGGCAAAGTGTCTAAAGTGAGTCTAACTTACTTCTAATCATCAGCCTCTTCATTGCTGAAACAGGGATCTTGCCGCTTAGAGAACAATAGGCTCTATCACCTGGGCTACTTTCAACACATGCTAGCTATTTTGTAAGTAATTCCAATTGTATACAGATAAGTGAAGAAATATTTGCAATTTATAATGTGACCTACTAATCTATAATTACTAATTTATGATAATAAACTATATACGTTTTACAAGTAAAGACTCCGTAATTTATGGATTATTAGGTTATTTACACGTACAATATTATAAATAGATATTTTTTACTATGTAATGTTTTTCAAATATTTGTACTGTATCAGCCTGTAAACATCCCACTGCTGAGCGAAAGCCTCTTCTCTATGTAGAAGAAGGGTTGGAGCTAAATCCACGCTGCTCCACTACGGGTTGGAGGATAAATTCCTTGTAATGGATAACGATCGTTATCAGGTGTCTATGATAAAAACCGAGACCAATGGTTTTACGTACTCTCAGAGACACGGTGGGGATACCCACAAAGACATACACCCAGACCAGAAACAAATATTTATACAAATACAAATATCTGTCCCGAGCGGGAATCGAACCCGCGACCGCCGCGGCGCGCGGCGTTGAGCGCGCGTTAACTACTCGCATCATTACACCAGAACGGTCGTCAAAATTTCGTTTCAAATATTTATTCCTTTCAAATATATACCTTAAATTAAAGAGAAAACAGAATTTCAGAATTAGCTGGAATAATCTTTCCGTACAAGTATGGACTACGCTAATTTGTGTTGGGTAAAACTAGATTGGTCGGGCAGATACCAGGAAACCGAATGACTTTCTGTCCCACATTCGATGTATGTCATACGGGACGGTTTTTTATGGTTACATAATTACAAAAAAAAAATGCAAATGTTCAATTTTTGGACTAATAATGAATGTAATAAATATGAATGCTAAAAAAATAAAGTGTAATCAAAAATGATAACTACTAAATTTATATTGACATAAGACTAAAAGGACCAGAAAATAAGTACGCATAAATAAGAAAAGCAATCTTTTGTGACCGAGAAGCTTTCCGTCCATTTTTCATAAAATGTTATCGTACACTTCTAATTGAAATAAGCCTCCATGAATTTTGATTCTCGGCGTTTTATCATAAAATATAATTTCATTATTGATAGATGTTTATTTTTCGTGTGTGACTCCGACTTGCAAATTAACTTTTTTTATTAAATTAATAGCGCAATACAATTCAACAACACAATTCAATATTAATTTTCACTTTCATATTGTCATTTATTTACTGCTATTTCGACTGACCCTACGTACAGTATCGAAACTGAAAATTTGCGATTTTTTTTATTGCACTAAGAAACTCCTTTTTATATATGTTTTCATACAAAAAAGAGAATAAGCTAAAAAAATACATATTAGACCACATTTTTCATGAGTATAATATCGATACTTAACAAATAAATGACAATTTTGTAGCACAGCCTTTACTTGTGTTTTTTAGTAAAAATTGATAAGTGATTGTTTGTTTGTTTATTATAGACCTTCTTCAAATTAACAATATTCTAGTAAATGATTCCAGCATAACTTCTAACGTTTAGCCATTATTATACATGAAAATATAAAATGTACAAAGTGTTTTAAAAACACAATCGTACTCATACAGTCATTTTATACTCATTTATAACACAAAATCCACTCATAATGGAATGTGAGAGAAGATTAACACATTACCTACAGATGTTTTCTTCTTCTAAATCAATACCCATCCTTCTTTCTTCTTCTAAATCTACCATGTATAATTTTGAGCTATTTGAATTTAAAAAAAATAAGATACGTTTCTAGGGATATATAAAAAAGGGATATTTGTGCAAAAAATTTTATAGTAACATTTAATATTATAATTTTATAATTAAAATGATAAGTTTGTTTCATAAAAAGTAGAATAATAATATTTATCTACTACCATACGTTTTGTTGAAATTTTTAAATATCACTTATCTAAGGTAACAATCCGAAGAATGGATTAAAAACTCAAAATTAATCGCTATACTAAAGTCCTTAAGAATCTATTATGAAAATCGCGGCTAACTAAATATTCATTGACTACGTGAAACTTGGAGGTACTGCAAATTTGCGGTCGTTGCGAGCCATTCGTATTATAAGAAAAAGTGTGTTGCTTTAATTAAACCGTTTTATAGGATTGTAAGTAATTAGTGCGGGATTTTTTGTTGAAAAGTGTAGTATAAGGACTTTACCGTTAAGTAACTTTTATACCTCGCACCGCATAAGAATTTTAAGTTTTTCTCGAACAAACTTTTTTATCAGTATAAATTACGACCATGAATCGTATAAAATATTATATTGAACGATTGATGTTCAAAATCGCTCACAAATAACATTGGTAAAAAAAAAATTGCAAGATTTATCGTTTTACTTATTTAACAAACGAATACTTCATTTTCACTTAGATTAGTTTGTAGTTTAAAATAGTTTTAATAGGATTTATTTTAACAAGCAGTATATTCTAACTTAAATTTTAACCAAATACGTCTAAATTAGTTTCAAGTCATAAAAATGCGTTCTATGTTCAGACCCATTGTAATTAATAGTCTCGGATAATTTAGATTTTAATGATTTTACTATTGGTAGTTCATTAAACCATAAGTGAAAATCATACACCATTATTCTAACAACATCATGATCAAAATCGTCCTAAACGAAATTGCTTTTTTGATCTCTCTTTTTTCGGAGAGCTGAACACAATTGCAGTGGAAGATGCTTAAGTACTAACTTCTTTTAATAAATTGTTCAAAGTTATACTTGAAATTCCAGTAGCATTTTCGACTCGCTATTGAACCTCCTTAAAATAATTACTCAGATTTTCATACTCTTTTTTTGGAGTTTACTCCTTAAGAATCGATTTTCATATATAAGGCGCCCGGTATGAGAAAAATATGAGAGGTAAAATGTACTTATGAATGACCTCGTTACTTTTTCGGTGCACGCGCACCTATGGTGCGGTGCGAAAGTAATGTTGCTCTAATTAATATTGAAAAATAATATTTAAAAAATAAATGATAATTGTCAGATAATAATAATTACATAATTTATCAACATTCCTAATGAAATATTTGTGCACATCTGAAATTGACTATTGTGAAAAGTTTAATGTAAAATATTTCGCCGATTAGTTATAATAAATGTATATAAAATTAATAAATATATATTATATATGTATATTATTTTCATTAATTTGTTAATTTACCCTTTCATATGGTATTAATCTTATTTTCAGTTGGATAAACTCTTTTTGCGTATGTTTAGACAATCGTACTTCAGGAGTAAACTCCAGTCGTGCGTCGGAGCTGACACACACAATTTTTTTAACTGTCGGCTTTGGTTACAAAATATTGATAAACATTGTAGATAATTTTCGATGATTATACGCGCCATCGTACATCTTTAAATTACTTAAAGTTGGGAGTTTTAACAACTCTGTATTATATATTTTGCACTAAATGTGACCGGACACCACTGCAATTGAACAACGACTGACAAACGTCACATAGGTAGTACGCGACAAAGAGATAATATGTTCGTCATTCCAAAGTTATGTCGATCAGAAAAACTTACATCTGACAGATGAAAAGATCACTTGTACATATAATAGCAATGGAGCGGCTATTAAAAACAAATTAAAATATTATTTCAAATAAAGACAATTATCGTAAATGAGATTTAATAATCGCAACGTTTGGATATTTATTTATATTATTTATTATTTATAGAATACCAACAACGTATAAACTATGTCGAAAATAAACAATACAATTATTGTATACCAACTATTGTACCAATACTAAGTGTTACCTATAATTATATAGGTGATAACTACATTTAATAACATAACAATGGCTGTAACTTAAAATTAAATTTTATAAAACATAATTATATTAGAGAAATATATTATTAAAAAGTAAATACATGTAAAAATTATAATTTTGTCTGGTTTTATTACTGAGTAGTAACGAAAAATATCATTGAATTTAACAAATTTCGAAATAACATATAATTAATACTTATATTTGGCTTTAAAACGAAAATTATCTAAATCTCAATTGCAGCATTTTTCGATATCATAATTTTATTTATTTTGTTACTCAAGAACATAATTTGTGGTGACATTAAAATTTTATGATAAAATTAAACCAAAATTATGAAATTGCCAATACATTTTGAGACAGGAGAGGGTTTGGGTCAAAACTTAATTAAAATCTGTTTTATGTGTAAATGAAACTGTTAACAACTATATAAACGAAATTTACGAGCTCGTTGTCAGCCGATGTGTAATGAAATGCCAATATTCGGTCTCAAATGTTTTGGTCCAGCTGAATTGTACATAAAATTGAAAATACATAGTACTGAAAATCTAATTTAGTCTAAACTCAACTGATTTTCAGGAAAATAATTATGTAATAATCATTCGATATATATTTACTAGATGTTAGTACTATTATTTACTGGTCGTTTTCTAATGTGATTATAATACAATTTTTGGAAGTATGATTACCATACATCAAGAATATTCCGGATTTACTTTGCTTGAGAAAATGCATAAAAGGTATGGGTGGCATGGTAAGAGCGCGTATGACAATGGATTCTTAAATAATCTACTTCAGCCCATTTGACCGATAACATAAACGTTTTATTATAATTTAATCTATTTTCTTTAAGTATCCAATGCAGTATCTAGTATATTTGTATATATAATATATTAAAAAAAGTTTATCTAATATGAGAAAACTAATATCTAACTAACTAAAGGCTAGCTTTCCTGAAGATACTTGACGCTAAGGATTAAGTATCAAGTCCGATACCTAAGCTGTTTACGTTGGTTAGCTTAAGATGGCTTATAGTAAAGGCTCTCTGGACGCTAACTTTAGTTATTCTGAGTTTCTGTCTTCGATCATCATACATTTATGTATAAAAATCCACGACATACAAACAATAATCTTAATTTTCAAAAAGATAATTGTCAGCCACTACTTTTGTAATTGTATTGGAAAATTAAAATGACTCTGTTCTAATATTCCAAAAATAACTTGATATATTATTTTCTTAAAAACTTGCAATTTTATTTAAATTAAGAAACCATAAATTAGGAATAAAATACTTGTTAATCTGCACATAAATAATAAACAATCGACTAAACTCAAGGAACTTACTTTTACTAGTACTTTAGGTAGAGTTTCACTATTAACTTTCGATTTTTTTGTGTTTTTTTTTATCATAACAGCTGCTGGAATCGAATTATTGTATAGTGGTTGATATAGCATTTGCAAAGTTACAAATTAATACAACAGTCAGAAGTCAAAAATATTACTATAAAAAATCTTTAACTACATTGTCACAAAGTATTATTAACAGAAAATAATGTCTTCATTTTAATACGTTGATGCTACAATTAACGTCACTTTAACATCCTCGGTTTATTTAAGAGGCATCTTGAAAAGAGACCTGAATAATTTATTTATTTTCTAACGCGTGGAATATCGCGCAATATTCAAAGCTTAAATTAAACAGCAGGAGCACGCCTGGAGAGAGTTCTTTCAAATTAAATATAATGATTTAGCTTCGCCTTCTTGACGGTATGTTCAGAAATCGATTACAAAGCTTGTCTGAATAAACTAAATAGTTTTTAGATTTGTAGCAACTCGAAATTTAAATCTGATGAAATAAACTAATTTCAATGTGTTCCTATTGTGTATTATTACGTTTTAATGAGACAAATCTCGTCTTTTTTTTCTTAATAATTTACAGTTTATAATGAAATTATATGAAATCTTTCTTTAATTTTCAAATAATTACTTTTTTTAAGCTTGAATACTGACACCAAAACTGTTTTTTTTTTATTGCTTAATATGTCGCGGTTTTATTTTAGTCACTGTTATTTATATAAAATAATAAAATTCCTAGTACTCACTTAATTATTAATATTAATCAAAAAGATTAGGACACCAGCTTACGGCAAATTATTTTCATTATAAATTCATTTACTTAATCATTGTGTATCTATCATCTATGGCAAGCTTTAGCTCGTAACAACATATTCCTAAATATTTCTGATTTATTCAATATCTGGAATATAGAAACAATCGGCTTTTATTTGGCTACTGAAATACAGCGAACCAAAATATATCTTTTTAAAACAAAATGCATCGTAATATGATAATTTGTCCTTTCCCATTGAGGCAAAAGTACAACTTTTCCAAAAAGCAATTTTCTACTAGAATGAGTACATAAATCAGCTTTAATTTTAATATTTACCAGTACTTTGTCTGGCACAGAGCATCAGATTATTTAAGATAAAATCTTGATCTTTGCCCACTTTGTGTAGTAAATCTTAAAATTAAAATATCAAACGAAAAATGAACCTATTTATTCCTTAATAATAAGAACTTGCCGAACTTATACATTTTTTTTTTATTTGATATATATGTGTGGCTATACCTGTTTATACAGATGTGGCGTAGCCTGCATATATAGAACTAGTAAAAACAGCTTGAAACGTACAAAAAATTACAGTATTCTGATAGCAGCTTTTTTGTCGCAATTCCATATCTTCCATTAATACTTACTAAAGGTACACATACAGCCGATAATATATTGACCTGAATAGCCTAAGCAGCGTTTGTGTTTGTGATGTTTGGCCACTTTGTGTAGTAAATCTTAAAATTAAAATATATTTATCATTTCATTATCAAACGAAAAATGAACCTATTTTTTCCTTCATAATAACAAATTGCCGTACGTATATACGTTCTTTTTCTTTTAATTTCAGTTATATGTATATGTGTGGCTATATAATGTGTGGCTGTCTATACATATATGACCAAAACTAGTAAAAACAGCTTGAATTGAAACGTATTAAAATATTTAAAAAAAATTAGGGTAATCAGAAAGTAGCTTTTTTGTCGCAATTCCATCTCTTCCATAAATACTTACTAAAGGCAGTAAGCAGCCGATAATATATTGACCTGAATATTACTTCATCACTAAATAAGGCATATAATTTATTAAGTTAAAATGTACATGAAAAATGTTTATAGCTTAGAAATAATTTTATCACGAAACGTCTTTCGAGTGATTCTTGATCCCCGCTATGACCTGCGGTTCAACGATTTTCACCTTTTAAAAACTTCTTATGACTTTTAGTGACCGATCAAGATGGCGGTAGTGCTTTGAATATAAATTCTATTCTGATCTGATGATCTATTATATATAAGGTAAATAAGTTTGATTTCTTTAAAAAAAAAAAAACAAATTATGCAATATCACAACGACGATATTATGTAACAACGTGTTGACGCAGAAGTTACAGCAACTATTTGATCGTGGGTTTGAGGCCTGTTCATGACAAATGTTTGTATAGGCTATACTGATTGTATACTGATAAGTGGCGTAGTCTTGGCGTTTGTGTTTGTGATGTTTGTATGTTTTCGGATCCATAACATATGATTCTAGCTTTGTCTGTGTGTGTGTTGATAGCCTCTGTATAAAAACATTTCAAAAAGACAATCATAATTGTCAAATTAACTCATTTTTCGGCACAAAACTAATGATTATTAGTGAAAGGGTTTTGTAGTGGCGATAACGTATAGCTGCAGAAGTTCATTTCTATTGAACTCGCAAGAAACCGGGAATCTTTATTAAAACAGAAAAAGTTGGCCAATTTACGTCTGACGAGATGCATGCATCTTTGGTTGCGTCAAATAACTTATATTATAAATATATATATGCAGTTCCCCATAAACAAAAGTCAGTTTTAAAGTGCGTACTTAAACTATACGTAGGTAATAATATTACAAGTATGCTTAATTAAAAAAATCAAAAAACCCGACTGCGTAAAATACTCTTAATATAAACTAAAAAGAATAAAACAATTTACTAGCTTTCATTTGATACCCATATTGCTACAGTAAGAAAAAAATTCAACGCCCCCCCTTATTCCGCCATTTGCGGGCGCCATTTTGAAAATTTATATAGCCTATGTTATATACGTATGTACTACAATTTAGACAAATCCAACGACAACTCATATGTCAAAAACGGTCCAGCCGTTTGGGCTGTAGGGCGTGCCAAAGAAATGGACATACATACATACATACATACATACACTCGAAAAACATAACCCTCCTTCTGTCGCAGTCGGGTAATAAAATTAATACATATCAAAATGTAGTCTAAAAATAATATAATAAAGACAGAGTTGATCCGTCCATCGCACCAACGCTGCTATCAGAACCGACTTTTACGTGTATATAAATTACTATAAAAAATAGTTTTTGTGTTAAGACTTAAAGCTTGGCTATTGTCAGTACAGAGGTGGCAAGCAATAATCTTATTTTTAAGGGCGAATGAGATACGACGGAGTTTAGCTATCAAGGCGATATTTAATTCGTTTTATTCGTTGATATTTTGATGGCATATTTGGGAATAATTAGAAAACATAAGGTGGATGTCTGGCCTGCATCAAATTTAACACACTATCAATGTTAATACATTTTTACTGTAGAGGTTATGAGTTGAAATAAAAATTGAACTGAAACATCCGTGCCACTAAAACAAAACTTTTCTAGTTTATTTTACCTCATTCTTGATGATAAAAATTTTATTGATGACAAAAAAAAATGAAAATATCGACCAAAAGCTACTTTGTTTTAGACGGACCATGTAAAACTTGCAATCAATCGCAGATTAAACACATAACCAACTGGCGCGGAAAAAGTATCCACCATTGAGATTTATGGAGAGTTTATATTGAAATAGATGTATTTGTGTCAGCCCACAATAGACCAGAGGTGTGCAGCAATATATTCTTCTTTAAAAACTTTCATTCAGCGTGAATTTATTACGCGAAATGGATTTGTCACGTCATATGTCATTCCTTTGTCATTGTTACGGGCCAATATTGTAGCATAACAATATATAGAGATGCTTACAGTTTCGATCAAAATCTGAAAGGTTATTGACGCTATATTGGCACATAAAATAAAATTCTATTTATTTGACTAAAATTACAAAACTTTTAATTTTTACGTAATACTGTACAAGCTTGTATATCGATAAATACTAATAACTGCGTGTAGTATACGCCCGCTACGAAATCGTCTGCTATGATCAATAATTGTGAAGTTTTAACCGTATGACATATGATGATAGGTTTTAGTTAAGGAAATAGTACCAAACAAAACCATATGATGTTTTTTATCACATTTTTAGAGGGTTTTCTTTAAGAATTCGTGAAGCATCTTCCGCTGGTTTACCATTGATAATTACGATGCAGTCCTCTGGTTCCGTACCGTGTACGTATAATACAATGTACTAAATTCCATGATATACCAAATTCGGACGCTAATAGCTCGGAAAATCATTACTCATTATTCAGCTACCAGTATTTAAAAAAAATATAATGATAAATCTTTGTGGGATTATTTTACAATAAATTATTATTTACAAGTAAATCCTAAGACTTATCGGAATACGAGCTATCAGAATACGGAAAAATGACGAGATACTTCAATATCTCTGAATGATTTTATTACAGTGCAATCATGCAAAAAATGTTAGTATAAAGGTAGTTATTAATAACTTGTTCGTAAATCAAATTAAGAACTAAAACAGCTTAAGATTTAATATTATTAAAGTTATTTACAATAGTTCTTTCTTGCACATTCTCAGGTAGCTAACCTTAATGTAAAAATTTGCGGTAGTTAGCTTTTTGTAATTTTGTAAATATTGTGTTGCACAGTAAGCTTAATGAATAATAAAATTAACAGATAAATGAGTAAATAAATAGTAAATAGTAATAGATAATAAATAGTAAATATTGTATTGCACAGTAAGTTTAATGAATAATAAAATAACAGATAAATGAGTAAATAAATAGTAAATAGTAATAGATAATAAATAGTAAATATTGTATTGCACAGTAAGTTTAATGAATAATAATAATTAACAGATAAATGAGTAAATAAATAGTAAATAGTAATAGATAATAAATAGTAAATATTGTATTGCATAGTAAGTTTAATAAATAATAATAATTAACAGATAAATTAGTAAATAGAAAGACGTAATGATTATATCGGAATTCATATTTCGCTGTGTATTAACGCAAAGATGTTTTGATTTAATATTCAATATTTCAATATAGCAACGATATCACGCCAATTAAGTAAGCTTTCCTAATGAATTAATTAGGTATATAATCCATTAAGATTTTCCAAAATAGAAAGGGAGCACAAGTTAAATAAGTTTTAATTAATTATCGTATAACCACCCCGTATGTTTAGTCATCTCTCTTATTTATAAAAAGAAATAATGTGTAAATTATTTATACGCTGTGAAAAAATTATGATTGAATAATAAAATTAAATAGCGCATATTTTACAGTTCAACTACGAGTAGTTCTCGGTATTTTTAAACATTTCAAAAATACATTCACTTAAAATCAATAGATAATAATTATATTCTAAATATTTGTGATAATATCTAAATAAATCACATTTGTGATATTATATTTTATTCGGCACTTGATGTTTTTAATTTCATTTTTATGACTTTGGGAACATGTTCATCTGAAGAAATTAACAAGGAAAAATAACTAATATTAAGGCTTAGTAGGTGAATTTCTTTACTGGACCATTAGTCTACAACGTATTTAACGGTAAAGATGTAAGTGGTTCACTCTTAATTAAATTCGAGTATATTCTTTAGTAATTGAAGAAAAAGATAAAATTTAATATTCCATCCACGTAGTAACCGACAAAACTTCTTTTACTTGTCGTTTAGCTACCGTTACCGTTATTAGCTTAGCTTACCGTTATCTATCCCTTCTTAATCAGCAAAATTCCAGTCTTTTCTTTCCAGTCTTTTGTTGTTTAAAGCAATATATAACTTATCTTAAATGGCTTATTTTATTAGCTTATGACACTTGTTTTTACTTTTATATGTTACTAACTGTACCCGTAATTGGACTATAAAATAAAGTATGCCAGCTTAAGAAGAGCCGGACGTTCAAAAATATCTATACATATATGTCGGCCAGGCTATTATTAAGCCAGCCAGGCTATGTTACGTAACATGCAATAGTCGAATGATAATAGCAAATTATTGATGCCAAATTACAAATTGTGCCAAAAAGTGCTGCATCTGGCCAGCAATTGGAAAACTAAAATTTAAGTACCGGTTCTTTCTACTAAATAATTTTTGGGCGCAGGTTTAATGCAAAAAGTGTAATTTATATTAAGTGACTAATTAAATAATTAACATAAAACACTCAGTCACACGATGACATTATCGTAAATTGTTTGGTTTTAGGTAATATGCCCGCGGGTTGTAATGTCTGTAATTTCTGAGTCTTATTAACCTTGAAATATGTAATTTCTAAAATTATTTTCTAACTAAAAAAAGAATAAATGAAATCGGACTACACATTCATGAATTATAACTGAATACACATTTTGACTTTCATCCCTTCTCCCACATCACCATAACGAATTTCGCAATAAAAAGTTCTGTGTCCTAGCTCGTAATATAACCTCAAATCGTGTCTAGTTACGTGTAATTCAGTAGTTTTGTCGTGACGCGCGGAAATTAAAAAAAAATTTGATTTCAATACAGATTATAGTGTATCCTGTATAAAAAAAAAACATTCAATATATCTGTAATGTACATAATTACACCCGTTACAATTTGTAATAAGTACAGATTCACATCATAAGAAGCACCGTACTTTTTGAACATTATTATGCATGTTAAAATGGAATATATAGTTAAAAAACGTCTTTTCGTCCGTCATATCTCAGTGCCTGAAGTCGAAAGACTTCGACCAATGTGTGTTACCAGTGATGACATACGGATCTGAGATGTGGTCTCTGATTATGGGCCTTTAAAAAAAGCTACAAGTCGCACAGCGTGCAATGGAGAGGGCTATGCTTGGTATTTCTCTGCGAGATCGAATCAGAAATGATGAGATCCGTAGACGAACGAAGGTTGCCGACACAGCCCAACGGATTCGCAAGCTGAAATGGCAGTGGGCAGGGCACATAGCTCGTAGGACTAATGGCCGATGGTACAGAAAGGTTCTCGAGTGAAGACCACGTACCGGCAAACGCAGCGTCGGACGGCCGTCCACAAGTTGAACAGACGACTTGAGGAGAGTCGCTGGAAGCCGTTGGATGGAGGCTGCTTTGAACCGGTAGCTCTGGAGGTCGATGGGGGTGGCCTACGTTTAGCAGTAGACATCCAATGGCTGATATGATGATAATAGATGTAACGTCAGGGATCCTGTAAAATTTACATACACATTTAGATACACAGCTCAAACTCAAAGATTAAATCGGCTCTTTATCTTAACGAAGGATAATTATATTTAAAATTTCGAAAATACTAATAATTTTATGTAACTTTAATATTATTCTGTATATATAATTAAAAATAAAATTTGTATATTTTATTAAGTAAAATTTGGAATTTAATTAAAAATCTTATAACGTACCTGTAAATTTTAACATTCAATAATAATAATTCAGTGGTACTTCACATTGAGAACTATCTCATTTCCTCTCAAAACCTACATCGATATTGCTACTGTGTTAAAGGCCGCCATTTCAAATTATTAGTAGAATACAAGACTTTATCAATGAATTTAATTATGGAATGGCCTGTAATTGATTTCTTTGTGTGTGGAAATGCTTCGTGAAGACGGAACTGAATTACTGACTTTTAATTAATACGTCAAAGGAATAATGTACCCTATACGAAAGTAACGGTGAAATTGTACAGAAAATATATTAAATATCTACATGATAATATAAGGATTGTTATCTTATATCTTATGCAATACATACGTCGAATAAAACGCTGTAAAAGCGACTGAAAAATTTTTCATATTAATTTCTTATGATCAAATTTCTTCAATAACAATTCAATTATAAAAGCCAATATAATGAAAATAACCTATTAAAAGAAGTGATATAATATATATTAAATGTAATGGATTAGATAAATCGTTTTGTGAACAATGTTAGCTCCGAGCGAGAGAGCAACATTTCATCGTAACGACCGTCGGACAATAGATGTGAAGTCGTTTACGTGAAATACCCTTTATGATGTTGTTTTAATTGTTTGATTCGCCATTAAGAATCAAATTTAACCGAATATTACAAATTAAACGAGTTTGAACGACACTTCGAACATACACTGATGGAGATAACTGCTTATTAATTAAAACTTAATAAAAGTCATTTATACTTAATGTTCAATAAATGTTTTGTGAGCAAAACAATTTATAACGTACGTAAGCATAAGTTTAAAATAAAAACCTCGAATTTCATTAAATACGAAAATATAGTCTATTTATCTATTTATTGAAAGATTTTTCAGAAAAAAAAATGTGTTTAGTATTGCTTTATTTTATATTTTATATATATATATATATATATATATATATATATATATATATCTTATATCTTTAAACGAGCAATTCTTGTATATATATATATATATAATCGGAATCTCGGAAACGGCTCCAACGATTTTCATGAAATTTAGTATGCAGGGGGGGGGTATGGGGGGGGCGATAAATCGATGTAGCTAAGAATTATTTTTAGAAAATGTCGTTTTATCCCTTTTTTTACGCAATTAAAAATATCATTAGAATACGAAGGTAAATTTAGCTGTCATTGACAAGCTTCTAATAGCTCGAATGGGAATCGGGCGGATTCGAAATCAGAAAACCTGGTTTCGAATCCTGATGTCTACAGACCAATTTTTTTTTCCTTTTTTTTTTCTTTTGAATTAAGAGCTCTTTTTATTTTTTATTTAAATAACCAATTCCTATTTTACTATTATGTCGGTAAGATCGAAAACATTATTTATGTTTCATCAGTATGTAATGTATCTAAATATAATTTAACCGAGCAAAGCTCGGTCATCCAGGTACTATATATATATATATATATGTATCTTGAAATAGAACCATTAAATCTATTGTAAATCCGATTTTTCGAGTCATCTACACTCTCATTCCAGAAGACTAACTTTATACACATAAAATGACAGGATAAAAATAACATCATCATCATAATAATTAGATTAATAAGTTATCAAATGTCGCTTTTTACGTAGCTTAATTAAAATTAAAAGGATTTTTAATATCTATTTTATGTGTATAAAGAAATTTAGTAACGCTTTTTATCTTTTATTGAAATAAAATGATGAATAGATTAAGAGCAGTTTTAAACAAACGAAAAATATTATATGAATCATCTGTGGGACTTTTATAAAATTGCAATATGTCTATAATCATTTTACGAACATTTAATACTTACGAATTGAATATTTTATAATATTAATATATTTTACTTACGTAAATTACACGAACCGGTCAGGAAGTGAAATCGGTCCAAGCAAAACTCTTGGCACAAAGCCCATTCTAGATCGCACTTTTATATTTCACTTGTTCATTCACAAAGCATTTTTTTCCAGTTACGAACATTTACTTAACGTTACGAGGATTCTAAAAATTTAAAGAAACTACATCTATGAAAATCTTTTTTTAAAATGTTTGCAGTATTTTATATTTTCATTAATATCTATTATACAGCAAATGATTTGCTTTGTTTTCCTAAAAACTAATTCTTGATATAAAAGATAATATATGCGTTAGGGTATTTATTAGCAAACGCTACAAAAGGCTATTTATCCATGAACTACGGAATGAAATAAAAACCATAAATTGCAATAGACCTGATATAGTACTGATCGTTCAGTACCTCATGATGATCTAATAAGTATGTCACGACTGGTAACTTGGTTATTCTGTTCAATAAACGCAATTAATAATCTGAACAATGGTAAAAACTTTGAAACAATCTTTGATATTATTATAATTTAATTATAATTAATTTTTTTTTTAGCTTATAACCTTCTGACATTAACGGAATGCAGAGAGGTGTTAGACATGGGGTTATTGTATGATATTATTCGTGGCCGCCTAGACTCTCCGGAACTAGCTGAACATATTTTGCTGAACACCCCTTCACGGCGACTGAGACACACTCCCTTATTACATGTCCCGTACTGCCACACTAACTATGTCCAGAATTCTGTTCTAACAAGATTACCCAACACCTATAATATGAAATTTAATTGTATAGATATTTTCAATGGTTCTAAAAATATATTTAAAAATAAAATCAAACGACACATCTTAAACCAACATAATCCAAACAATAAGTAATAAAATATTTATTTATTATTTGTATACGTTCCATAAATATTTATGTATTCTTCTTTATTCTATTTTTATTAGTTTTATATATTATGTACATTACTATTCATATATAGAGAAAATTATTTGTACTAATATTATACTATACTTCCCTTAAATTCCCTTTAATAATAAGTTTTTTTTTTTTTGCACGTTTGTTTTATATAAATAATTTAATTTTAAACGGATGGATGGTCGTAATTGGCCTTCGTAATTGTAATACATTTTTTTCTTTTATAATTTTTTGTGCTGTGTACCATCCCTTATGAATAAATAAATAAATAATATTATTCTCTAAAATATTCTCTTTGTTTCGCTTCGCTTCAGCTTATCGCAGTCTACTGCTGGACATTAGGCCTCCCTAATTCGCGTCAAATATCCCGGTTTTCTGCAATCTTCATCCAGCCTTCGCCGGAGACCTTGAGTATTTCAGCGAGCTGGAGGACGCCCCATACTGCGTTTGATATGCGGTCTCCACTCCAGGGCAAGTCTGCTCCAGCGGTCATCAGTCCTGCGACATACGTGACCAGCTCACTACCACTTCAACTGGCTGATTCTACGGGCTATGACGGTTACTTTGGTTCTCTTGCGGATAATAATTTTTTATGTTATCTTGAGAGAGACTCCAAGCATAGCCTGTTCCATAGCACATTGAGTGATTTAAATTTATGTACTTATCCCGTCGTCAATATCCACGTCTCGGCGCCATATTTCAATACAGGTAGGACGCACTGCTCGAAGAATTTTGTTTTTAAACATTGAGGAATCTTCGAATCAAAGACACGTTGAAGCCTACCAAATACCAGCCCACCTTCCCAGCCAGTCTTCCTTCTCGAATTTGTTTCGGCGTAGTTGGATTGTGTGGCCTAGGTAGAAGTAATTCTTTTTTCCTTCATTCAATGGTTGAAGCGGGCGGGTTCACTCGTCCGCTCTGTGCAGGGGGTGCGTGATGCGTGAGCCGCCTGGGTCGAGCCTGGCTCCCTACAGTTCTTGCGTGGCTGTCTATGGTAAAATCTGACGGCGGGGGTTGGGTCGCTCAATGCTGGCACTCTTCCGCTTTACGGAGGAGAGCCGGCGGCGAGTGGCCCAGCCTCGGTAGTTGGGCCGCTTCCAGTACTTTTCTGCCTTTTTTTGTATCGCAGGGGAACCCATTTACGGGTGATATCCAGGACGCCCGGGTCCGAACACCAATCCTAGACCGTATGTCGGACTCATCACTTGGGGTTGCAATACTGGTACTTATCTGCCTCGCGCAGAGGAGACCGGTCGAATGACTTATCGGAGGGACCGCAAGGCCAAGCATCAGGATGTAATGGTTGTGTACGAAAGCGATCCCGTGGCGCCCCACTACGACGCCGACAGTATCGATTGCTTTTAGTGGATATTCGGCCTGCCCGACTGATGTGCAGTTCTGACGTCCGGCCGCGAGTGCCACATATTTCACGTTTCACGGCGGAATGCGCATATGCATTTCCCATTGATTAAAACAAATGAGACAGACATAATCCTTTACAACTTTGAAAGAGTATTATCGACAGATATCGATCTTTTTTTTTTTTTTTTGTTTTTTTTTTTACGCTGGGGAATCCATTTACGGATGATATCCAGGACGCCCGGGTTGACAGTCCTAGACCTATGTCGGACTCGGCACTTTGGCAGTGCAATACCGTACTAAACCCCTGCGGGAGCCTTCAGCCGCTTTAATCGGAGGGTCTCGGATCAGCAGGCAACAGGATCCCTCGAGCGACAGGCTGGCCTCGGCGAAAAGGCCAGACTTCTCCTCCATGGAGACTGTCCGGCTAACCTCTGAACAGTCCCGACGACGCCGTGTCTAGCAGGACCGGGTTCCCATCCCGGCCCGACACGAGCACAAGGGCGTTACAGGAGGCGCATTAAGTAGCGCCTCCTACGCACCCCCATTCGTCGCCCGCGGATGGAGGCCACGTTGGCGGCCTCCTCTCTCGTCCGCTCGTCGGCCTCCTTCTGGGACATTACTGTCTCGCAGAAGGAGACCATCGCCTTCCAGGACTCGTCGTCGCCGAGCATCGCGGTGATGACGCTCGGGAGCGACAAGTCCCCTCCGACGACCGACGTCAGACCTTGACGCAGCCGACAGATATCGATCTCGGAATGACTTGTTTATTGAACATAACTTTCGTTTTAAACAAATTCATACCGAGAAAATATATATGTATCATACTATTTTACTGATTTATTTCTTAGTCATAATATTCAAATATGAAAATTACACGACTACTTAATGCACCTAAAGTGTATTACATAATTATAACGCAACGCTAAAATGCGAAACAATACGTGAGACGAAATTATTTAGCTTTTATCAAATTCGTCTGTCAACGAGCCAAAATGTATGAAAATTATACCTACATTCACTGTACCACGTGATCATTTTATTTGTCTGAACGACAAATTAATTCAATTACTAAATAACTTCAAATTAAGCTCATGAATAAAAAGGCTTTAGTCAACTAAAATTTTTTAATTGAAATATACACCATAAAGCAAATAACAAAACTCTCGATATTTTTTTAGAGAACAAACGCTTACATAAAATACAGTATTTACAATAATAATAATAATAATATATACAATAAATATAATAATACATGTATTTTTATTTATTTATTTATTTATTTTATGTTTATGTACTTATATTGAGGTGGCGGAGAAAGTATCGCTAAATATTTCGTCGGTATTACAAATTCTGATTTAAAAGTTTGTTAACTGTATAGTACAACCCTATTTTTTTTCTTAATCTTTGAGTTAACACACGAACCTAATTTTTTTTTCAATAAATATTTTTTAGGTTTTAATCAATTATTTCTATCATTAAATTGACAGCTTTTTACAGCAACACTTTTTTTTATTACTATAAAGTTAGTTTTAGGAGTATCAAACCTAGGCAAAGCTTACTAAATTTAAATAATTTCAATTAATTCCACTTATTGCTAGTAACGTTTATTTGTAACTATTTCACAACCTTACTGGTGTAGTGGTAGGAGTAGTCACCTCAACGCCGGTTGCGTGATCGATTCCCGCTCGGGGCAGATATTTAAACTTAGAATATTCAGAGGAGTACTTTGCACAGTAGTTAAACTTTTACAGGCTAATTCACTTCAGTTAATTTTTAAATTTATAATAAAATCTTACTCTCAAAACGTACAGCAAAAGAAAAAGGTAAAATAATTAACAGTTTCAGCGGTTTATATATTATAGGACTTGTATTATACTATTACTTTCATGTCATAAAGCAGATCATCAAACTTCAGAAACGTTATTTTTGACAGTTCTGGTTCTACTTATTCAATCGTTTACCACTGATATTCAAAGCATTCAGTTAAAATGTTAGGTTCATTCTATTTTATTTAGCTGTATAATATTTACGTATTTTACTCGTTCCGATGATAATATTGAATTCAATAAATGAATGTAAGAGTAGAATCGCCTCGATGAATAACTCTGAAATTAAAAAGAAAAATTGTGTAAAATAATCCGTGAAACTTAATATTTATAGATTTACAAGTATAATAAATTGGTAAAAATATATAAGATTCGAAATAAATAAATGAAAGCAAAACATAATTATAAAACTAAAAACCTTTTCGAAAATATTCTACAAAATAAAATATACATAAGTAAAACTAATAATAAAAGTAAATTAACTGCGCAAATACTCACAGTTTATATAATTAACCAAGTTGTAGGAAAAAAAAATGTTTTTATAAGTGAAAACAAATAAAACGTTTTTCCAAGTTTCTATTTCTTTCTAGGAGTCACAAAACAAAGCGAATAGATCCAGTTTGGGCACGAAAACGTCCAGTCACGTATTTATTGACTCCCGAAGGTAAAGACTTACGTGCCTATTAGAAAGATTTCTTTGTTCTGATGTATTATATTATGTTTTGGGTACGTGATAAAATATTTTATTCAAAAACTATTGAAAAACAAAAACGTTTTCAAGTGTTTTAAAATTCAGTTAATGTTCTAATGTTCTTACAAGAAAAATTGCTTTGTAATTTTTATATGATGATTCATGATTTTAGTAGTACGTTGCTCATAAGATTTTTATATAATATATTGTATTTATTTATCTTCTAAATGAACAGGTTATTTATGCAATTTTTGTTTTACAAAATATAGCACCAGATAATCTCTGCGCGTTCAAACAAATACGAAACTCTTGGACTTAATTAGATAATAAAATTAAGTTAAAGAGAATTAAAACTTTGATATAATTATCATTGAATTTTAATAGAAAGAGACGTTTAATTTACTCATTCTAGTTATTCATCCGTCGCGGTGGGAAAAGTTCTCATCCTATGTATAAAATTTAATTATGGAAGTGAATAAGCTTGGAAAACATTTAGACGAAATTTTGTTCCTAAGCACCACTAATTAAAACTGGATATTTTTAGGACAGTATTATTTCTGTTTATTCTATTTTTAGTCCGATGAAGTTTTTATCTGACGTAGGTCTATTCTTGAAATGTAAGTAATATTCCTTTAAATTATACAAATCTGATTTACTTTTCCTATTATATTATTATTAAAATAATTTATGCGCTTCAATTATCAAATTGCTAAAAAAAAACTGTGGTGTTATGGGACACCGGATAGGAACGAAGTTCCTTATTACATAAATATCAATTTCAAGTTCTAGTCGAGGTAAAAAGAAAATAATTATTCGAGTATAATTTTTTTATTATATTTTTTGATTTTATCGATAAAAATCAAAAACTACTTTACAAAATTATCTTAACACTTTTATTTTATTTACAATGATTCAAAAAAACAAACACACATGTTACCAAACAAAAACACGCTCTGGTTTGTTTTTATGTATTAAATAAACTTTTATTTTTACTTACATGGTTTTTGGTGACTTTACAGGCTTTACAGGCTTATATATCACCATTTCAATTGATTCACTTTCTATATTTCGACTCTAACGCCGTCTCTAAAGAAGGGTAGATTAGTTAATACATTTAAATGTGATCCGAAAATGATAATAGCTTTCATCAATATATAATTACTATTATATGTTCTTTTTTTGGGTAATTAGATACTGTTTTCTATATTTGTCTTAATCTCTCCACGGCTAAAGGATAAGACGTATATTAAATATTCTCATATAATTACTTAATTACACTTCTTACTTAATATCAAGTAACAGGAAAGCCTGTGGTATAAATCATTATAAATATTACATTAATTTATTAATAACTAAACAAATACATTACATTTATATCAAAACTGTCTGTAAATAATTATTTTACGTTTGGCATTGTAAAGATGTATAATATTGTAAAATTTGAAATAAATAAAGCATAAAATATATAAATTACAGCTAATTCTGCTGAGAAGAATCGGCAAGAAACTCAACAGTTACTCTTTTAAAAAAAATCGTCAGTATAGTATATAATTCAGTCATATCATCCTGCATGAAAGACAGTGCCACTAAATTCTTAAAATTTATTTATAGGCAATTGTAAAATCGTTTGTGGTATTTTCTAACTAAACTAAATATTTTAAGTACTTTGAATTAATACGTCATAAAAAAAACTATTTCAGTTTTCACAGTATAGAGACATAGGAGGTTGAAGGAGCGTTTTCAATGGTAATGGAAAACTTTATTAGGACGCATTAGAATATTGAGTGTTCACAAGTAGACGGGCACAAAGCCGATGACATTAGCATTCGGTTTGTTTATTCAGTAGTAATCTTGATGGTTACGTGTTTTAACGAGAAAGTCTATTTATTACTGTATTTATACATAATGATTACATGTTTTTTCAGACAGTTGTTAGTATATTATAAATTATGTAAATATTATAATGTAATATAGTAATGACAGCCGTTCTGGTACAGTGATGTGAGTAGTCCCCTCAACACCAGCGGGCGCGCGTTCGATTCCCTCTCGGGGCAGATATTTTTGTTTGTATACAAATTTTGGCGTAGAGGGGCTGCCTTTGAAAAGGAAGGATCCTTCGACCAGACGGGTGTGTGTCTGGTGGGCTACGCGCCACTTAATGTTTGTTGTCGGGTTGTTGTATATATACGCAATCGCTTTGAAAACTTTGATAGCGTGATGTAGGATACGTTAGTTTCTTCTAGTTCGTATATGGCGAGATAGATGTCGCTACAAAATATTTGTTTCTGGTCTGGATCTAAATCCTTGTGGGTCTCCCCACCGTGCCTCGAAGAGCACGTAAAGCCATCGGACCGGTTATCATAGACACCTAAAGACGATCGTTACTCATGATAGAGAAATTATCCGCCAACCCGCATTGGGGCAGCGTGGTGGATTAAGCTCTAACCCTTCTTATATATGGAGAAGAGGCCTTTGCCCTGCACTGGGACGCTTATAGGCTAATTCAGTTCAGTCCAGTTTAATAGAGAAATGTATATAAAATTATAAATACTAGTGGTCGCCCAGTCGTCGAAACTCGACCTAATCTATAATTGACAGCATTGTCAACATCATAAAAATATGATTGCGCATAATATGATAAGCATATGCAGCAGTCATAAAAATTTCGATAAAAATTCGTTGCAAGACCTGTATTTATGACCGTGTTGACAACAGACTATGACAATAAACAAAATTTGTGTATATGTACATTGTACATATGTGTGTATGTCGTAGTGTCTGTATTGTGTTTTTTCATTAATTTAATGTATTTTTTAGCATTATTATAAAAATATTAGCATTCTGCACTTCTTCTCCATATAAACTTTAACTGTGCCAAATTTCATACTTCTCCGTCCACGTAATTTTCGTAAAAAGGGGTAGAAAGTTTTTGCTTCACGTATTAATATATAGATATAATAAGATGTTTATAAAACGTATATAGGTACTCGTATTACATAGTTATAAATTGAATACTTAATTAGTTTTAGCTAGAAGTATATACTATGTGATGCCTAATCTGCCTAAAATGCCTGTATCTCATTTATTATTTATTTATTAATTTATTTCTTACTTACATCCAATATTACAGGCATAACCCAATTCATTAGATATAGTAAAAGGAAAAAAAATACAGAAAAAAATTAACATACAATATAAAAATAAGAGATTAGCTAAACATGAATACTAATAAAAATAAAAAAACATTCAATTCTTACTTATAACATAATTATTATATACAAAGTAACTTTTGCGAACTCACTCCGCGAACAACAAAAAAGGTCCAGTGTGTCAGCTACCAAGTTCAGCGTTCTGATTGATCGAGTGCCCAACAGCCCCCTTGGCTGTTGCGCACTAGTTCGGTTCTGTCGTGGGGTAGGTACTGCAAAAAAGCTCAGTCGCCGTCTCCGTTGCAGATACCTATCGGGTACGCTCAGACCTATCCACTGCAACACTCCCGGGTTATTAACGAGACCGCGGAATAATTTTAAAATATAAGTTGCCAGAGCCAGCTCCCTCCAACCTCCAACTTGTTGTATCCAACCATGCCCAATACAAACAATGTTGGATACATCAAGGGATACAAAGGATACACACCATAAAGCCTATGGTAAAAAAACCGGGTAAATTTGTTTTGAATACGTTCCAGCATGAGACTGTATTTGACTTCATGTGGAGACCATACTACCGCATTACACTCGAGCTGACTTCTTATTAGGGTATCATATAGTAGAGAGATTGCTTTGATGTTAGTGAATCCCTTAGCTGTGCGAATTACAAACCCTAATCGTTTGAACGCTTTTTTGCATACATTTACGACATGCTCGCGGCATGTTAATTTGGAATCAAACTTAACACCAAGATCGCGGACCGATTCCACCCTTTTTATTATATATTATCCATGATTGTATAGTTCAGTATCGTATCTCATATCACGTATTTTATTGACTTTTTAAAAATAATAGATAGAGTGGCTGGCAAAAGTCAGTTGAAACTAAAAAATATCGGGAATAATAAGAGGAGACGTGCATAAAGGTTTCAATTAAATGTAAAGATACAAAACATTTTTTTGTGTTCGATTATCTACACTTTCTGATATTTATTAAATATATAAAATTATTACAACTGAATTTATAATGAATTTTAAAAAGTTGATTAAGTGCCAAAATTTGTTTAATTTGTTTTTTAATATAGCTTTTTTTATTTATTTTTTTAATATTTTTAATATGCTAATTTGTTTTTTAATATAGATGGGAGTCTTTTAGGCATCGATTCCTTGAGTTTTTTTTTTTTTTTTTTTTTTTTTATTGTCACTTGCACTCATCAGGCTTTGAAAGTGTTGTTTCGAAAAAAAAATACCATTGATAAAAACTTTTCATAAAAAAAGGTTAACTTTTGCTCTAAAATGACCAAAATGACCAGCAATACTGAGGTATTATAGGAAGTGTGTGCCTCACAGACGGTCGCTCTGGAGGTCGATGCGGGAGGATTACGTTCAGCAGTGAACAGCAGTGAACAATGGCTACTATGATATGGATTATATAACTATGATTATACTGCCTTCCTGCATTAACAAGTTTGCCAACGAAACAGTTTTTCAAAACGAAACAAAATAAGAGAAAACAAATAACTTAAGTTTTATATTTTTTCTGTAGTATTACAAGTTAAAATGCGATAGTATTACAAGTCATTCGCCTTTACACGACTTGTTTGTGTTGTATATATAAATAAAACAATCTTGAATAACAAACGAGCAACGAGAAGACAACAAAGAAAGCGCTAACTCTGTTCGAGAAGAAGCAGTATTATCTCTTTGAGTGCCTGGATGATTACCGCAGGCTGCAGCTAATAGTGTTTGAAGAGAATTACTGTTTTAAAAATATTATATGGAAAAACTTAAGTGCAACAAAAATGTAAATCTCCGACATAACCAACTTAAATGTGTGCTAGCGATATGTTGTAGAATGTACAACTAAAAAATAACAGTATTATCGCTTTCATTAACACTATAAACTGAATTTTATGAATTTACCATTTAAAAGTCAAACGATAATTATCTAGAACAATCCATTCTGTTTTTATTGGTCTGTTTTGATTAAAACTTTAATATTATCATTGTACAAACTAAATTTTTATCTGCTTTTTGTGGATTTACATAAATATAAAAATATCTAGTTCATATAATCATTTACGTACTTAATGCTGATTATACATATGAGATTAAAAATAAGTTAACTTTTCACAATAAAGATCAATCCTATAAAACTATGATTAGAAGTATAATTTAGTACCATGGCTAATTACAGTAACATCTAACTACTGTGTAGTTGTATACAGACAGCCAAAACCTTTAAAAATTATTTATTAACAGACTCGACGCGCAACCGTGTAGTTGTTGTAGTTACTCATGAAATATATATATATATATATATATATATATATATATATAATATATATATATAATAGATGTATACAATAAAGATCATACATATAAATATACTCTACATATACAACATGTGAAAATTGAACCTGTTATATATACAAAACTATTATATACAACCAATAAGAACACATATATAATAAAAAGCATTTATAAAATGCTGAATATAGTTTCAAGATGTTCTTATTACACGTAGCTGGATATTAATGTTATAAATTCCCTTATCTGAGGTTTAAGCATTTCCCTTACAATTGTCATTCGAGTTATCCCATTCGCACTTCACTGAACCAGGGCTATAGGTTGCGCCACAAAACTCAAATAAAACGAAAATGGTTTAAATTTACCACAAATGTAGAAGTGATTCAAACGTATTTCTATCTCTATATATTCTATCCATTATAAATGTTGTAGTTCTATTGACAGTTCTCTGGCAACATTCAAATGTCTGATTTTCGTAGCATAGTTCGTAAGGTTTCGTAGCTCACTTCGTAGCTTAGCTTAGTGTCGTCTTAAAACTTTAAATGGATAATGTAAATGGCTCTCGAAGAAAACAAAAACAACTGCAGCTTTAAGTTTACTCAGCGTACAGCCCGTGTAATAGCCTATGATTTCACCACTGAGCAAAGGACTCCACTTCTATTAAGGGAGAAGGATTAAAGCGTAATCCTTTACGCTGTGTAGCCGCAGATTGATGGATGTACGTACTCTCTACATTTCAAAATTTCACCCGAGACATGCAAGTTAGAAAAAAAATATTTAAAATGCAAGTTAGTAAAAAAATATTGAAATAAATTCGACACTTCAAAAACTCGGTGGCTCTTAATTTGTTTGTAAGCATAAATTTCATTAAGAACTCTGTTGAGTTTGAATTTGTGAGCTTCAGATTCCACGCGCTCTATCCACTACGCTACCTCAGCTTTCTAACCTCACTTAAATACATAGTACCTGGATGATCAAGCTTTGCTCAGTTAAATTATATTTAGATACATTACATACTAATGAAACATAAATAATATTTTCGATATTACCGACATAATAGTGAAATAATAGGAACTGGTTATTTGATTAAAAAAATAGAAAGAGCTCTCAATAATAGTTTTTCTCACAAAAGAAGAAACTTGAAAAAAATATGAAAAAAATTGGTCTGTAGACACCTGGATTCGAAACCGGGTTTTCTGATTTTGAATTCGCCCGATTCCTATCCGAGCTATTATAAGCATATCAATGACAGCGAAATTTACCTTCGTATTCTAATGACATTTTTTGATTGCGTAAAAAAGGAATAAAACGACATTTTCTAAAAATAAATCCTAGCTAGATCGATTTATCTCCCCCGAAACCCTCTGCATACTAAATTTCATGAAAATCGTTGGAGCTGTTTCCGAGATTCAGATTATATATATACAAGAATTGCTCGTTTAAAGATATAAGATAAGATATATCATACTATAACATAACTACAAATAAGTATATAACCTAATACTTTCTCTTCATAGTCAAGTATTAAAAAAATAATGAAAAGGCCCTGATAATTCTTAATGTAAAACACAGCAGAAAATGATACGGAGAAATATACCATCAAATACAAGATTGAGAAAAGTGAATTAACTACTGAGATTTCACGTTCTTGACACACTTGTGATACAACATTTGATATTTATTATATTATTTAATATTTTAATTTTGATCTGCTAAAAAGCAGCTTGATGGATTAGACTCGACTGAACGTCCAACAAACAAATATAAGGTAAAATATCATACCTATATCCTTATTCCATGGCATATGAAACTCAGAAAGTATTCCTCAATGGTAAAGGTATATAGGTATTTTAATTTTTTTGACAATTTTAATAACAATTTTTGATGCCTCAAACTTATACTAATTATCAAATTATGACAGAAATTTAAACAGAAAATGATGACCGACATTTTAATAATTTAGTTTGTCTAGTTTTGAACGAAAAAAGAGTATACAATTTTAAAGAAAAGAAACAATGAAAAAGAGACACATATATTGATTGGTCCATTGGCGCAATTGGTAGTAACCCTGCCTTCCGCTCCAAAATCGTGAGTTTGAGTCTTGTCCCGAATCTAGTCGGCTGCTACCTAAAACACAGGCATAAGGTAACAATACTACTATATAAAATAAGAATTAATTTTATCATAAGCTAGCTCACATCTTACAAGTACCTATTGCGAATGAAGCCGCATGAACGGTTCGTAATAAACTAATGTAATAAAAAAATTGTATTATTTTTTTATTATTCCGTGTCCAAAAGTAGCCACGGAAATCAACCATTGGAATCTTTCCAGATTTTATTCTTCACCACAGACAGTAGTAATGAACTTTAGTACCTACAACTGGTTTTATCACATTATAGAGATGATGAACATTGGGACTTAGTTACGTTTAAAGACTGCATAATAATTGTACTTATATATGAAAAATTATTTAAGCATTTAAAATTATAAATTATACTATTATAAATCCGTACCATTTTTAAAATATTAAAACAAAAATCTTGTTTGAAAGACACCAATAACGATATTTTCCATTTATAGTAGTCATATGAAATACTGGCTTAAAAATAGAACATAAAACAAAAAACATTTTTTTCTTGGAATTAAAACTAAGTAGTCAGCGGTAACTACCATTATTTTTACTTAAGCAATGAAAACACTAAAAAATCAACGACGCTAGCTTGATTTATGTTAGAAAAAAAAACCATTTTTCTTGGTCAAAAACTGGTGCTTTTTAAACTTTGATAATTATCACAGTTTGCGTAGAACTATGTTGGTTTTGAAATGAGTTGAAACTTCGCAATTAAAGAGCTAGTTCTTTCTGTTTTTTTTTTCTTACTTTTCTAATCAAATTTTTAATAAAAATAAAAAATAGGAAGATTCTGGATTTGGGTGTATTCTTTTTATACGCATAAAAACTATACTTCATTTACTTTCGCTTAGCACTTTTCATCAAAATTTGGAAAAAAGACGTATAAAAAAATCTGTGTGTCAGCTCCGACGCACGACTGGAGATTACTTTTTTTTTTATTAGGTAATAGTATATATATATATAAATTAATTAATTTAATACTAGTGGTCGCCCAGTGGTCGAAATTCGACCTAATCTATAATTAACAGCATTGTAAACATCATAAAAATATGATTGTGCATAACATGTTGAGCATATGCAGCAGTCATTGAACTTGATCTGTGATAAAAAATTTCGTGTTCGATAAAAATTTCGTTACAAGACCTGTATTTAAAACCGTGTTTACAACAGACTTTGACAATAAACAAAAGTGTATATATTATGTACATGTGTGTGTAGTGTATTTTTTTTTAAATTAATAATGTATTTTTTGAGCATTACTATAAAAAATTTTAGCATTCTGCACTTCTTCTCTACATAAACTTTAACTGTGCCAAATTTCATACTTCTCCGTCAGCGTAATTTTTGTAAAAAGAGGTACAAAGTTTTTGTTTCATGTATTAATATTTATTATGCTTATACTTGTGTTATAACAACTAAATACACAATATATTGCTTAGTTACGTGTTGCTAGGATACGCGACGTAATCGAGGATATCACATGTATGAGTAAATTAATTTTAAAACCTAATAATTACAATTTTATTTATTTTAATTAACTAAACTTTCAATCCTAGCGTTATAAAATTGTATACGTTACACGGAGGTTATAGAAACATCGCAACTCGGATTTTTATTCCACTCGCCTTTGGCTCGGGGATTATTATTCACACCACTCTCAGTCATAGTATGTATATTTTCACTTCACTTTAAATAATTTGATGATAAATATTAAAACTTCACATTAAAAATATTAATTATCGATATTTATATCAAAAACTTCAATATAAATCAACACTATATATTTTATATCGAAATAACATATAGGTATATTATATACATTATACTTACATAATTAAACTGCCCCTCAGCATATCCTATGTACGTCTTAATACTCACGACTGAAAAGTGAAAAGTGCGTACAAAAGGTTGGGAACAAAAACCGTAACGACGTTATTCGATCAGTTGATTTTACTCCTCATCTGGAAAATCGATTCTTAAGGAGTAAACTCCAAAAAGCTTTTAAAATAATTTTATTCTTATAAGAACTTCTACAGTCATATAAAATGTAAAAACTTTTTTGTTTTCATAACGTCATTTAATTTCATATGAATGTGAAATACGAGTATTTAATAAATAAGTAACGTTAAATTTAATAAACATTAAATTATAATATTAAAATAAATTTATTTAAAGTTAGAGACTCATTGTGGTAAACAGATGAAAAAATAAAAAATAAACTATTTATTATAATTATTAACTAAAATTAAGTGCATTTTGTGTGATAAAACTATTATATTAACAAATTAATGAGATTTGGAATCTAACACCTGAGTAATTTATCAATTTTCAGTTACTAAAATTTAGATCGGATTAAACGATATGAACTAAATTGAAAATCTATTGTTTCTGAAACAGTTTTAGTTTAAAATACACGTAACATATAATATATCAAATGACTTTTATAAAGCTAGCTTTTCAGAACGAATTTATAGTTTATAATTTATCTTAAAACTGCGGGAGATTGTTACTTTCTAAATAAGATTTAAATAAAATAAAAAATAAAACATAAAAATAAAATAAAATAAAAAACCCTACTATAATTCTATTACATACATATATTTTTCAATTAAAGTATGCCTAGCTCCCTTATTATAGTAACTCACTCTTAAAAATCGGCGACAACTGCTGTTACGTATATATCTAACATGAGAGCTGGAAGCTTGGACTGTCCCACTCTCAATATTCTAATCTCCTTTCTTCTCCCCTTCATATTCCTGTTGCTGCTGTGAGTATCATTTTCATACTCACAACAATTTAAGTGACACATTTGTGACATAGGATGGTTCTGCAAATGTTCACGAGCGGTGGTAATCACTTAATATTAGTTGAGCCACCTGCTCCTTTGCTGTATATTAATATGAAGAAAAGTCTTTAGATATCTAACTTCTGCAAAAGCGTTTTTAGAAGAAAGGATTAAAAATATTCTGCTAAGCTGCTTCATTAATTAAAGAACATTCAAAGGGGTTGTTTCATTTTGGGCCAGGTATTTGTACGGTATACCAAAAAATAGTAAAAAATTATAGAAATTAAAATAAAATATGCTTTTTAGTAGTTTTACAGTGATTAAGAGGTAGTTATAAAATTTATAATTGGATACATTCGTAGAATAGCAACTCTCGAAGTTCATCAACCTACTTTTGTTGTCTATATTTGATGACAATATGTTATCTTAGTGTCATTTCAATTGTCATATGTCAAGTCATTCATTGGCGTCTTGCTGCGTTGGAGTGACTTTCGTTGTTTCTTTTTGTTACTGATTATTTTTTTAACGACCCAGTCATTTCTTTGGACTTCTCGTCTTTGAAATCTTTCGATCAGCTTAGTGTTGGATACGTACCTATTTTTTGTGGTTATTTATGTTTAAAATGTCATCACAACGTTTGTGTATATGTCATTGTCAAAAGAGATGACAAGTTGTTGCGATTTTATTTTGCAAATTAAAACTACCTCGTAAATAAGGCCTTTTCATGAGAAATAAAGAAAAAATATTCATTATTTCATGACCCTGAACATTTTAAAATACTGTACAAATACCTGGCCCAGGCTCCATATAAATTTGAAACAACCCCTTTCAGACTTTCTCGCTTCTCTTGACATAATTATGTTTACTCACTATATCATTTACCATTGAACACGAGACGAAATTAAAGCACACTAGTATTCGTACACTCAAAGATAGCGTGGATTTTTATATAATATTATATAATGAGTACATATACTATATGTACCTATTTTAGGAGAATCTACAAAATGAGACGAGGTGTGAGAAATATGACAAGCTACGCGGTATCACATTTAATATACTGAAAATAACCACGATACATCGTATATTCATCGACAAGAGAATTTGATTCTTCTGCTGATAATGTAAAAGTCTAAAATTGTTAACGCAACAACAATTGTCTGTAAAATTATGATGAAGCGGATGCTATACTATTAGTGACTAATATGAAGAAATGGTTTTAAAATCCATGCAAATTGCTTGATGAGGCAACTAAAGTCTGTTGATAAATCTGTTAACTGTCGATAAATCAAAGTGTATGGAAATGTTGAAAACTGAACAGCAGATTTATCGAATATGGCGCTTATGATAACAACCACAATCTTTACGTGGTGTCCGAGTCACGGTGAGAAGACTCGAAAGGACAAATAGCCAGACTAAAGCAAATATTTGTACTAGTACGATTACTCACTCCAAGTGGGAAAAAAACCCGCGACCGTCGTCATCAATGGAATTTTTACAGCACTGCACCAGACCTGTCATCTTTTCACTTATCAAACGGTACTTTGAAAACATATTAAGCAAGTAGATATATGTAGTTTATTATTAAATTGAAATCTGTAAACATATGAGATATACGATATTTTTAAAACAACGAATGAAATCAATTTATGCAATTTGTATTAGCTTAAGAGCCCACGACAATAAAGCTAGTTCGATATGACTCCCAGATGATATATGTATAATTAGTCATGTCATTAATAAGAGAGCAAGAAATGGCGATGCTGCAATGCAAAAAACCTGGTGACGACATTAAAAAAATCTAATTAAAAAAACCGGTTTCAAGTATGATAAGACTCCCAAGTTTTGTTTGTTCCTCGAAACAGGGGAGTGATAGGACTATACAATAATGCAGTGCTGCAAGTCCCCTGATCGGCCTTATCAGTGGCAGCAGCATAATAAGCGACGCCTCGTATCTAGGTATCTAGTACGATCGATCTCCTGAAAAAACCCAAGCTCATCCGAAAGATCATTAATTTCTGTGTAAGAAAAACCACTGCTGCATTTTCCAAACAGTGGAGAAAGTGGTTGCTGCAGCGAATGAAGGTCGCCCTCCGAGCAGCTGTATTCGGCGTTTCAATTCAGTTTTGTCTATCTTGTTGTCTTTTTGTCTTCTACTATATCCTAAATATGTAAAAAACTATCAATCTATAAACAAAATTGTCTTCTATCTCATAAGCTAGTCTTAAACCGTCCTTTAAATTATATTCTGTGATTATTTCTAACCAAAGATTGTCCCTGTACTCCCGATACGCTTGTATATATGAACATTATGTTTAGAAGAAAATCGTCGGCAAAAATCTTATGATAAAATTCTTTTATTATATTTATAACACCAGCCTGGAAATGTTTAACTCGAAAAGTATAAAACTTAATTCGACATTATGTTTCTTAATACGCACGGCCAAGGAGTAGAATTCCCTACCGGTGTCCGTATTTCCGAGTAGGGTAAAACACCTACATATAACCCGAATGTGTTTAAAGCGCGAGTGAATAGGCTTCTTCTGGGCGAGCTCGCTCCATCTTCGACCTCGTCTTCGCTATAGAGCTAGACTTAAGTCAAGAGTAAGCCCATAATATAATAATAATAAAAAAACTCCACGTATGGACACATGTATTAGAACTTCTACTAACACATATAGATATTCTTTCACCAACAAGCACAAGATCAATTTTATAAACAAAAGTGTTCGAAAAATAAGCATAAAATTTGTCTTAATTCGAATTCGTGACGTTTTTATTAAGATCTACGTCTCTCTCTACGTTTACTGAACTATTTTGATTTATTTCATCTCGTCTTTAATTAATTACATTGGTAGTAGTAGGTTTGCTACAAACTCAATATTTATTGCGGTTTCAACGTAAAATAATTTCTCGGTATGAAAACTTTCTTACCTTTATAACTTTGAACAACTCTTTACAACTTTGGTCATCCGATCATTATGACGTGGGTGCTGTGAATATAAATTATGGTCCCATAATTTATACGATAAAATTGTTGCATGAATTATGATACGAGCTATGTCTCGCAAGACTAAACGACTTAATTTCTGTAGCTACCTGTAGAGAGGACCTGACCTTACCTGTTTTTAATAACTTATTCTTTTTACCATTACCTACGTGAAATAAATGCACCCATACTGATTGTTTAGCTTTTTATTACCTACGTACTATAGGTAATACCTGAATTACATAAATATAACATAAAAAATAATGATACATCCTAAATGAAGAATGTTTTACATTACTGTATCTATTCGCACGATGTCTTAGTAAATTTTCGTATTCATTAATTTAAATTAAATATATTAATAATAATGTTTACTGTAATAGGAATTACTTAATTAAAATTAAATGTAATAGCCATTGCCATTAATTTAATACAGTATATCACTAGTAGAAGAGAAACTTGCCATTGTAATTTAAGCTTTATGTGTATAACCACAAAGATTATAATTGTTAATGTAGGTTGTAAGATAATCTAAATTCTACGGTTTGTAACTCCATACACGCACGGGGTAACGGCTAATGACGGAGACACTCGAGTTTTATCTAACCTGCACGTGAAATGATTCAAATCTCTTACAAATTATGATCGTTGTTTTAATGTAATCATCAATAGTATTGTAGTTTTGATTTATTTTAAAGAATCAAAAACTTTTTCTGCAACTGTGTTGATATGTGAGTGTGTGTGTATAAGCGTGTGAGTGTAATTGTTTGCGGGTGGAGAGTGTTCAGTACTATATTGAATTTTAATTTAATGAAAAAAAAAACGTAAGATCATTAGATGATACATTGTAAAATAAATAAATTATAGGTTTTATTAAACAAATATGAAATTACAACAAATGTTACAACTAACAGGTGATAGGATTGCTGTTTACTCTTTTTTTTTTTGTAACTCAGGGGAATCCATTTACTGATGATATCCAGGATACTCGGGTAAACAGTCCTAGACCTATGTCGGACTCAGTACTTTGGGAGTGCAATACCGTACTAAACCCCTGCGGGAGCATTCAGCCGCTTTAATTGGAGGGTCCCGGATCTGCAGGCAACAGGATCCCTCTAGCGACAGGCTGGCCTCGGCGAAAAGGCCAGACTTCTCCTCCATGGGGACTGTTTGGCTCACCTCTGAACAGTCCCGATGACACCGTGTCTAGCAGGGCCGGGTTACCATCCCGGCCCGACACGGACACAGGGGCGTTACTGGAGGCGCATTAAGTAGCGCCTTCTCCCTCCCTCGACCTCCATTCGTCGCCCGCGGATGAAGGCCACCTCCTCTCTCACCAGCTCGTCGGCCTCTTTCTGGGACATTACTGGCTCGCAGAAGGAGACCATCGCCTTCCAGGACTCGTCGTCGCCAAGCATCGTGGTAATGATGCTCGGGAGCGACAAGTCCCCTCCGAAGACCGACTTCAAACCTTGACGCAGCGCCGCCTATCTCAGACACACCTCGAGGGTGTGCTGGGCAGAGTCCACCGCCGCGCCGCAATCGTAACATTCAGGACTAATGTGGTCCTTATCTTATCTTTTGGATCCTAATAATTTGTTCTACCGTTAAATGAATTAATGTTAATATCATTTTAGACGCGGATCTCTTTTGTAACTTCATTATAATATTTACTAACACACTACATACACCAATCCGCCTGTAGTATTGGCTGACCACTCACATATAATAGGAGAGACCTTCGCTTAATAGTCGAAATTTAATGGCTGACATGGTGGTGGATTAAAGAATTGTTAAATATATACAGATATATTATTTATTCTACATTTAGACAATTCTTTAAATAAATTATATATTGTGTGTATTTAATTTTATACATTTATTCGAATTATTTGACGACCGTTTTGGTGTAGTGGTGCGAGTAGTTGCCTCAACGCCTCGCGCCGGAGTGGTCGCGGGTTCGATTCCCGCTCGGGACAGATATTTGTATTTGTACAAATATTTGATTCCGATCTGGGTGCATGTCCTTATGGGTCTCCCCACCGTGCCTCGGAGAACACGTAAAGTCGTCGGTCCCGGTTGTTATCATAGACACCTGAAAACGATCGTTACCCATTATAAAGAAATTATCTACCAACCCGCAGTGAAGCGGCGTGGTGAATTAAGCTCCAAACCTTCTTCTACATGGAGAAGAGGCCTTCGCTCAGCGGTGGGTGGTTTACAGCCTGATGCAGTACAGTACAGTATTCAAATTATTTAGAATATCCATCCTTGTAACAACCACCTTTGTATCAACCATTTTATACTAATTACTGTACTATTTTTTATTGCAATAAATAATATTATAATAATATCGATATATAGATATTCGGAACAATGTTTCGGTAAAGTACGTTACCGCGGAAATGTTTTAACTATCCCAAGTAAGTGAATGCCCGCTGAGCGGACTCATATATTCGTTGCATGTAAGCCCGCTCTGTGGGTCAGCTTCATAAAAATGGATTGCATTGAGAACGTGCTCGGATTAAAATGCGAGTCGTAATGTAGCTTGAACGATGTTTATATTATAAATATTTTATTTTTCAGAAACATCGGTCATATAAACGTTGTGATATTTTTTTATAAAATAACTGTGAAAAGGAACATGAATAAGCATATCTGTTCAGTATCTTTTAAACGACTTTCTTGAAGCGAATATAGTTTTTCATTGTGTTTACTGTATCAGCCTGTATAACCCACTGCACTGTAAATAACCCACTGCTGAGCGAAGGCCTCTTCTCCATAGTTTGGGTTTGGGTTTAAGCTTAATACACCACACTGCTCCACTGCGGGTTGGCGGATAATTTCCCCACAATAAGTAACGATCAGGTGTCTATGATAACAACCGAGACCGACGACTACGTGCTCTCCGAGGTTTTTATTTCATACTAGCGACCCGCCCCGGCTTCTCACGGGTATTTAACTAAAATTTAAAAAATTATTCATTTATATTTTTTATCACCTACACCTGCGTCGATACGGTATATATACTATATATCGGAAAATATTTTCTAATAGACGGATTGAGTTGTCAAATCAACTTCGAAGCAAAAACAACCCCCTTTTAACCACGTTAGGGGATGAATTTTGATAAAATACGAAACACGTCTTCAATCAATTCTGTTAAAGAATATTTTATGCAAAATTTGAAGTAGATTAGACCAAGGAACGACGTTGTCCCATACAAACTTTGCCCCCCTTTTTTGGCCCCTTAGGGTTAGAATTTCGTAAAATCCGTTCTTAGCTGGCCTCTCCTTGGCAAAAGGAATATTCCTACCAAATTTCAAGTCTCTAGGTCTTATAGTTCCAGAGATATCGTGATGAGTGACCTTTCGCTTTTATATATTAAGATTAAGATTATAAAACGGACTCGTTAACAGATTTATTATATGTATAGATAGTACGGATGGAACATTTGAACTGATTTTTTTACTAATTATTTTTTCATTGATGAATATCATATTTTAATAAGTATTATTCCCGAGGAAGACAAACAATCAAGACCCTAGTACCCTAAGGTATTGAATGCAAAAAAGAAAAATATTTTATTGAATACGGGCGAGTGTCATTCTTTTGGCCGAAGTTTTGGTCAGCGCGATTCAGAAAATTATATTACATATTCTGCGCCATCTATCGTATAATGGTAGAATATCGTTTTTATATTTAGTGACATTTAACATAATTTGACATAATAGTACCTATATTAATTGGAAATTATGTTTATCTAAAATATTAAAACGATTTCTATTCCTATACGACATATTTAGTAAACTTTTAAGTTTAACAAAATAACTCAAATATAAGTTTTGTGAGTTTTTAAGATTCGGTAGACCAGATGGCGTCTATGTCGCGTAGGCGTAGGTACCTATTTCTATTTTCTTAAATATTTATTTTTAAATTTAATTACAATGAAACAAAAACTAAATGTTACTGTGAGTTATGTATAATTTTTATGTATTAAAGTTATTTACATTGGTTTTGTACTTTTTACGTGATACGTGCACAGAAAAAGCTTATAAGAGATGGCGCTGATTGAAATTAAATCGCGCTACTAAAATTTATTCTTGATTATATATAGTGTATTAATAAAACGGAGGTTTCAACGGATTTATTATTTGTATAGACAAGGCCAGTATACAAATGTGTATATGTATATGCTAATTGGTAGGAATCCAATTAGCACACATGTACTTCATTCAACTTTTTAGAGACGTTGATGAATAACTTTTTTGAGAATATAGTATTAGTACGCTTGTGGACAATTCATGATCATGTTGAAGTAGTTTGGTGAACTCTCGGTAAAACCTTCGCAAAAACGGTTTCAGATGGGCAGATGGTGGTTTTCATTTAAATAACTCTATTATTTAAAAAAAAATCTTTGATTTCATTTTTTGAAAATATATTAAATCAAACAATAAAGAGACTAGAACCACTCTTAGAAGTCGAATAATAAACCTAACCTAATCAACCTAATCCGTGTGTTTTATTTGTCAAATCCAAGGGATTTATATCATTACTGGAACGCTCACTTAATAAAATTGTATATTCAAATATGCACCTTGAAATAACTTATATAAGGTTGACATTTGTTTCCAACATGTAAAGTGAAAAAATCGTTCTGAGCATTTCGTTGACTACTGGTATTTTGTCTCTTTCTTACGAGTTACCTTAAATCCATGATAGAAAGAGATGTAATCCCTCTCTTAGGAACGTTTTTTGAGTGCACGCGCGCATTCCAGTTTGTATATAAATTTCGTGGTCAAATCATATTTTATGACATTTTTATCTACAAAACATAGAGTAAAGAGGTAAAGGAGCACCATCTCATATGGCTGTTTGACATAAAAAGTGTCCACAAAAAAACATTAAATAAAGGGGGCGCTGGTGTAGTAGAGAATATGATGTGAACTTAACTGTTTTAAATGACTTGAAGTTTGCTGAGTGAATGTAAGTAGAATTAAAAAAATATAAAATACTCTCATAGACTAGAGTAGTTAGTAAATGTGTTCTTATTTAAAGTTAGATAGCTAGCGAGTAAAATAAATTATTATCTAAGCTAAAAACAATCATCTGGTACAACATCTTTACTTAAGGTTATTTCGGTGACTCTTTTCATAACACAAGATAGGGTTTCTTTAACTCTATTAGGTACTCCATGCTACCAAATAAACATTTGTTTAATAACTTATACAAATGTGGAAACATAGTACTGAATTTTTCCAAAAAATTCTGAAAAGTAAATACCAAAAACGAAAGAATTTTTTTTAGCAAAGTATAAGTACCTAATACATTATAGTTACTTTTGGAAAACACCTATATAAAGTAACTGAATGATAAAGTTCTTTGCAAATCGTGCAAAATATCTGTGATTCGGAAATAATATGTCATGAAAATAGTCCAACTCAACGTACGAAACGTATGTACAGTAGCCACTGCAAACCGATTCTCTGTAAATTATGGTAGTAAGTCAGGCCAATCGTTAAACAATAACCTAAAGCTAGACTCTGATACTTTTTTTTCGCAGTAGAACCCATTTACGGGTGATATCTAGGACGCCCGGGTGGGCAGTCCTAGACCGTATGTCGGACTCAGCACTTGGGGGTGCAATACCGTACTAAACCCCTGCGGGAGCCTACAGCCGATTAACTAAATCGGCTGAAGGCTCCCGGCCGAAGGCTGAGGGTCCCGGATTGGCAGGCAACAGGACACCTCCAGCGACAGGCTGGCCTCGGCGAAAAGGCCAGACTTCTTCTCCATGGGGACTGTCCAGCTCTACCTCTGAACAGTTCCGACGACGCCAGACTCTGATATAATATATGCTTATTCAAAAATATCAAAACAAAATTAAAATATAAAATACATATTTGAATATTAAAGGTCGATAATTGCAATTGCAGTTTTAAATAAAACGTATATCAATCACTATTTTAATTTCATTCGCACTGATCCGATTACTTGCAAATCAATCGCAGACTGAGCACGTCACTAACTGGCGCGGAAAAATTCTCCATTTAGATTGATGGCTATTTTCTATTCGAACATATGGATTTAGTCTGACCCACAATTGAACACAGATGTACGGCAATACATTTACCGTTGAAACTTTCATTCATCTCGATTTTATTCGGGGATATGAATTTGTCACCTCATATGTCACCCCTTTGTCAATATTGACAGTTCGCCGCGAAACTACGAAGTTTGCTTTACCAGTTTTCTTTCGTCTTTCACTTACAAAGTTTTACATTCATAAAGTTAGTTTCGGCATCAATAGCTTATATCAATACATATTAAAAAGCTCTTTTATTTATTTGAAAAAAAATTAAAAGATTATTGCGACGTAATAAGAATATTATTAGAGTTAACATACAAGCTATCTAGAGTATTTAAAGACTGTACTAAACTAAAATTGAATCATTTTGTAGTTTCCATTTCTTAATGAAATAAAAATTCTATTTAAAATACAAATAATTTATTTTAAAAACACACTACATATTATAGCAAGATTTTGTACGAAAAAAACAAAACGTAAAACACTATTAACAAAGACATTTAAAGGCAACTTAAAAATTAAGTACTAATTTTGAGAATTTAATATTACTTCTTTATTTTGTGTATACCTACTTCTTTATATTGTATTATCATTAAGTTTCTAGAACTTTTGTAAATATGTAAATAGCTTAATATAAAATTGTAAGCTTATCACATAAAGTTTAAAAATGGTTACACACAATGCTATCAAATACCTTGAATTACTATTATTGCACAACAAAAACCGTAAAGTGTATTTCTTTAGTCGAGCTGATGGATTGACACGTTCCCTGGGAATGGAAACGATCGCTCTATTTGTGGGATGTTGCCTAAATCGACACATTGGGTTCGTTAGAGAAACAGCCTCAAGCGCTGGATCCACTGCGAAAAAAAGCGAAATCATGTAAACGAAGCAAATATTTATCACATATTTCTAATTATAATTTTATGTGTCTGTGTTCTTTCTACCATTTGAAATCTAAACAATTAAATCTTAGAAATATAGTTTCAGCAGTTCAAAAATTATTCATATAAATCAATGATTTATGCGTTTTATTATCTCTTGGTAAAAAAAGATTTGATTAATTTTTCACCAAATGGGAAAATGCATACTACTTATCTGTCTGTATGTACCTAATTAAAATGTTTATATTGTGTTGTTTTTTTTTCAACCCATTTACGGGTGATATCCAGGACGTCCGGGTAGGCAGTCCTAGACCGTATAGCACTTGCAATACCGTACTAAACCCCTGCGAGAGCCTTCAGCCGCTTTAATAGGAGGATCCCGGATCTGCAGGCAACAGGATCTCTTCAGCGACAGGCTGGCCTCAGCGAAAAGGTCAGACTTATTCTTCATGGATATTGTGTTGTTTGTGTCAATAATGTAATATTAATTATAATATTAAACATTAATAAGTTAAGTGTGTCCTTGTGAAATGTATCTTCATAAAAATCCTTATTATATAAAGGTCTTGAACTAATCAGTTTGATAGAATTATTTTATTTGTAAAGACAGATTTAATGGGGTTTATATAGAAGTAGGTTACACATATATACATATTTTTGTATAAGAAATTTACTACTATAAATATATTACGGATCCTAACTTTCTTTGATCTAAGCATAACAGGAAAAAATATATAACTAAATATTGTGTAACAAAATAATATTTCATAGAATTCAATCAAATATATATATTAATACTTATTCTCCGTCAAATCTTTCAATAATTCAAAATATTGATCACAATCGAGACAAACTTTTAAATTGGGCTACTAAGTTAGACGGCATACAATTTTTTGACTCTTTACTGTGATATTATATATAATGGTTGATTGAGATGATATTATATATAGTGGTTAGCTATTCCTTCAATCAATAACACAACTACATATATAAATAAATACATATTACAAAATAAAACTCATCTGCGGACGACGCCGCAGGCACAGCTAGTGATATTATAAAAGTCTTAAGAAAACGTAATAACATTTACGTATTAACAAATTCCATATAAAGAGGATAGAGCGACTGACACATAGAACGCTTTATTAAAACTTTCCAAGAATGTATTCCGTGGCGCATGTGGTAAAATGAAGGATTTCTCTTGAAATATAATATTAATTTTAATGATTTACAGTGAAAACACCCATGAGACATGTACGATATTTTATTATTCAAGGTTTCTTAGAAAGGTCTTATTTGCAATGTGTTTATGTAACCATATAATATTAAATTTAATTTATGAGAATGGAGGTCGGTAAATACTGAACAGTTAGCGATGAATATGTCGCAGCATCATTATTTTCACTATTCATTTCCATTGCGTTATTCTGATTCATATAGTGGACGTTATACGGAAAGTATTGATTCAAATACTCAGTACTTTATTACACAATATAACTTCACAATCACTATGTACAGTAAGACAGTTCCTAGTAGTGTACCGTGCGACGGCGACGTTTTGAATCGAGGTTTAAGTCTCATTTATCTTTAATTGAAGTAAACTCTAATTGTGATATAAATATTTATTATACGTACATAAATTGTTACGTATATTTATAATAAATTTGATTTACTAATGAAACGCGTTGTCACTTAATATTTGGGTTTTGCTGTAACTTATGTTCTATGCATAACATAAGTATTATTATTCTACTCTAATTTACATAATTATGTCTGTGAATAAGAATATTTCAATATAAATTAAACATTTCATAAAAAATATTAAAAGAGAAATGTAAATAATTAGTATTTTTAGACCCCTACATAAATTATCATTAAAAAAGCCTACTAAAATTACACGTTAAATTTACTATTTAATATAATATGTATGTATAAAAAAAAATATATATTATAATTGTTATTTCGTTTTATCGTATAACGTTGCTCTACCGTTTTTTTACCATTTGAAAAATAAGTGAACCAACGTCATTATACTAACTAGGTATAAGCAAAAGCAAATTGGGTCACATACTTATTAACGATCAAGCAATATTCTGTACAGCAAAAGGAGTGTTTTAGCTACCCGACCTATAATTTTCATTTATTTTCTTATCTCGCATTTAGAAAGCGTTTTTCACGTATCATCAATTTTTAGTTCTAATTAATACTATTTAAACTTATTCCACAATGATTATTGTATTTATCTTTGTATTTAATAATAAATTTATACATAGAAGAATCTGTCTATGTAGAAAAATATCGTGAGGACACTTTTATATTTCAGAGAAGGTTAAGAAACATGTTCTTCCACCAATACGTGGTGAAATAGTGTGGTAAAATTCCCTCCAAGAATCTTTAGAGTTTAAGAGAATAGTCATTTACAGATTCCATGAGGGAAATAAAAATATTAACCTCCACTTTGTAAGTATTTTATATAAATAGTAGATTTAATTTGCAAGTCGATCTCGCCTGCTTCCAACTTTACTTAAGTTTTTCTACTTGTTTAATGTTTTTAAGTTAGTAAGTCTCTCAAAGTAAATAAATCGATTTCAGTGTTTATTTTTTTATTTTATCTAGTTGACTACATTTAATTGAAATTCTTTAATACCCGTTCTCAAATACGTATCCCACGTTGTTGCGTTTCCTGTCATTAGGTTTTTTTTCTTAATTTAATAATAATCTTAGTATTGGTTAATGTTAAAAAATTTAACACACATTTTTTTTAATTTTATCTCATTTTCGGTAGACGTATACTTTTTTAAAATAAAAGTAACAGACAAACAGGTATCCCCTTTAAGACGATATTTACGTTTATTTCGTTTTCTCGGCCTCGAGGCTTGGTGCCGGATGAAACGAGCTAATACTTCACTACAAACTACGATTTCCTTGATATAAAATAAGCTTCGCTATTTTGAAATTGTAGAATATTTTCTATACGTTATTTCTTGCGTTATATATTATTATTATTATTATTTATAACGTTATATTATTTAAAAAAAATTCTAATTACATATTCTAATATAACAATGCCAAAGATTTTATAATTTTAAGCACTCCAATCTGAAGATTTATAAATTTTGTATTTTTTTATTTTTTTTAGCGGTAGATAAGCTGTTTATTTGGAAAATATCACAAATTAACATTACTTCACAACACATAGAAGAAGAATAGTAAAGATCAGCGTAAATCAAACGGCGCGGTTCCTCTTGTCTATATATATATAGGAGACTTTCTATAGATATAGTCACTCATCACGATATCTCTGGCACTATGAGACCTAAAAACTTGAAATTGGTAGGAATATTCCTTTTGCCGAGTAGAGGTCAGCTAAGAACGGATTTTAAGAAATTCTACCTCTAAGGGGATGAAACAGGGGGGCAAACTTTGTATGGGACAACGTGATTCCTTGGTCCAATCTACTTCAAATTTTGCATAAATATTATTTAACAGAATTGATTGAAGACGTGTTTCGTATTTTATCGAAATTCATCCCCTAACCGAGTTAAAAGGGGGTAGAAAATTATTTTGATATCAACACTCCTTAGTGCTTTTTCTTAAATTACATTTTATTTTGACACATGTTTGACAATTCAATCCGTCTATTATATTATAATATTTTCCAGTATTGACGCAGGTGTGGTTATATCTTTTTTTGGGTGCTCCTGGTGGAACAGCCAAGACTTTATATTAAACGTAACAAAATTGAGTTGTAAATGTGTGATCGCTTTATAGTAAAATAGTGTATTATATAATTAATTTTAGTTCAATTTTGGTGTTGTTTTAAGTCAAGGGTTTTAAACTAAATGACTCATCAGCAAGGCAACTGTACTCACAATGATACAGATATAGAAGACACCGAAGTGAATTTGGAAACATTTTTGAATTATACGGCATTAACACCCCAATTAGTACAGATTGGCACCACGGACTAATGTTGGAACAAGATCAGAAAAAATTATAAATCATGTACCCATTTACTTTATCTTACACTAAAACTAAGAAGGAGGAGATAAAAGCTGTCATGGACTATTATTAAATATAAATATATGTTTGACATACACACACGATCGTCTGTTCCTAAGTTAGGCAACTTAATGCCTGTGCTTTAGGTGACAGCCGAATGATATAATTTTTTTTTATAAATATACATATAATTAGTACACATGGAAATAAATACATATTACACCCAGACTCGAGACGAGAATCGAACCCACATTCCTGGAGCATAAAGCAATCTCATTACCAACTGTGCCGAGTTAATCAAAATTGAAAAAATGATTACTTGCAGGTTTATTCAAATCTAAGAGACGAAATCGTATTGATTTGTGGTGTAATTATACCAACGACACAACGAACGAACCATCGATGACCGTGCTGGTGTAGTGGTGCGAGTAGTCGCCTCAACGCCTCGGCTCAATCCCGGTGGTCGCGGGTTCGATTCCCGCTCGGGGCAGATATTTGTATTTGTGCCAATATTTGTTTCAGGTCTGGGTGTATGTCCTTCTGGGTTTCCCCACCGTGCCCCGGAGAGCACGTAAAGCCGTCGGTCCCGTTTGTTATCATGGATACCTTATAATAATCGTTACTTATGGTAGGATATTATCCGCCAAATCGCAGTGGAGCAGCGTGGTGCATTAAGCTTCAACTCTTCTTCTATATGGAAAAAAGGCTTTTGCTCAGCAGTGAGCTGTTTACAGGTTGATACAATACAGTACAGTACAGAAGCATTTGTAGCCTGCAGTGACGAAACTGATCCTTACCATAAATATTAGAGTCCATCTAAGGGGAGATGTTACTGCCGGACTATTCTCAGACCTGTTGCTTAAAATAGGAAATGGTGATTTCCGGGAACTGGATAATAATATAATGTATGAGTGTATATGAGTATGTATTTACCATAAACAAAACTTAAGGTCAAACTCCTAATGTAGCGGGAGTATACTTGAGCGAAAGCTGCTTCTCTCTCTCACAGCCAGTTCTATTAGGCATGTTCCAGAGTAACCTGGTGATTCTAGCACCTCGAAGGAAAAACAAAAAATATTGTTTATAAAGAAATACTACGGAAGGTGTAGTATTTCGATTTCGTTGTAAAAAGATAATACTCCCATGTAACTTTCTTCAGATCAAAGGCCGAGCTTCGTGTTCATAAAATATAACAATTTTTATTTTTATTTTAATGTTTATTTAAACATTAAATCCCTACTCTATAATACCGTTATATTTTATAAGTATTCAAATATTTTAACATAATAATTTATATGTTATAACAAAATTAATAATAAATATTATAACCATTTTCGACTTCTACGCGAAGTCGCGGGCTAAAATATTACGTTTGACAACTCACTCCGTCTATTATGAAATATTTACGAGTATCGACGCAGGTGTAGGTGATAAAAAAAAATTATATTTTTTGAAATTTTAGTTAAATACCCGTGCGAAGCCGGGGCGGGCCGCTAGTATACAATAAAGCAGAAGTATTTGTATGATTCGTTGTTATAACTGGTTAATAAAAACAAACCATACCTTTTCATTTGGATTCAATTTCATAACTTAAAAGGGAACTATTGAGAAGCTGGTGAACAAATTAATGTAATTGCATTCTCTTCCAACTTTTATAATTCATTTTCATATTATACAATAATTATCTATATCTATACAAATAATAAATCTGTTAAAACCTCCGTTTTATTAATACACTATATATCATCAAGAATAAATTTCAATAGCGCGTTTTTTTTTTGTATCAGCGCCATCTCTTATCGTTTTTTTCTGTGTTCACGTATCACGTAAAAAGTACAAAACTAATGTAAATAACTTAAATACATAAAAATTAAACATAATTCACAGTATAATTTAGTTTTTGTTTCATTGTAATTAAATTTAAAAATAATTATTTAAGAAAATAGAAATAGGAACGCCGCCAACGCCATCTGGTCTAAGGAATCTTAAAACTCACAAAACTTATTTTTGAGTTATTATTTTGTTAAACTTAAAAGTTTACTAAATATGTCGGATAGGAATAGAAATCGTTTTAATATTTTAGATAAACATCATTTTCAATTAATATAGGTACTATTATGTTAAATGTCACTAAATATAAAAACGATATTCTACAATTATACGATAGATGGCGTATGTAGGTGATAAAAAATATAAATTTATAATTTTTAAAATTTTAGTTAAATACCCGTGCGAAGCCGGGGCGGGCCGCTAGTGTGTAATAAATGTATATAGTATAAAGTAAAAATTTTATGATATTAGATTTTACCTCTATATTGGTTTGAACCCAACATTCAAATCCTAAGCATTTAAGAGTTAAGTAGTCAAGTAGAGTGTAGTAATTAAGTGTTTTATATTTATGTCTTATTTTTTAAATTAGGTATATTATAGATGAGGAAGGACTCTTTATGATGAACTCTTTCTTTTAGAAGCCGCCTCACAGGAAATGGTCCTGAATAAGTCCTGATGGTTCCACTAAAAATGAAATAGACTTCATCATGACCACCAGACGACAGATATTTAGTGACATCTCCGTGACCCATAAGGCTAAAACCGGGAGTGATCACCTATTGGTTAGAGGCACAATGAATATTAGTGTCAAACTGGAACGGTCACGCCTGATGAAGGCTGCTCTCCGACCATCTAACACATCTGTGTGATTGGATATCTATCCAAAACCCCGAGAGCTTTCAGCTCGAATTATCTAATTGTTTTGATTTCTTGACGATTGCATTTCTATGGACGATATAAAAATAGCATGTTGGTGAACACTCTCCATACAGTCGGGAACCGATTTTACAGACCCGGCCGTAAAAGCGGCCCCCGATAACTCTCTGAACAAACTCAAAGTCTCATGGAAGAACGATGCTTATTAAACCTGCAGTCCTGTAGTGATGCTGAAGGATAAAGGTGGATAAACAGACGTATATGGAAATCTCTGAGACACGATATACATGTCTTTAATACAAAACGTATTAACGATACAATAGAGCGGAATCGGGGCTCCAAAATATTCTCAAGGGATTCGTCTGTTGGTCAAAGCCGGTTGTCGAGACTGAAACTAGGGGATGGAAGTACAGCGAGAAGTTTTACAGACAGCTGTATACTTCGGTTAACCAACCTGTTTATAGTTCGGCTGAAGATCCACGAGCCGAGCTTACCCCACATTGTTCCTAAATAATCCCGGACATCACTTGCTTGCACGAGATTATTATGGCTTTGTGATAGCTTAAAAATAATAAGGCACCGGGTAAGGATGGTATTACATCAGAGCTTTTAAAAGCGGGCGGAACACCGGTATTTAAAGTCCATCAAAGGCTCTTTAATGCCGTTTTGCGCGAGAGCGTAACGCCGGAAGCCTGGAACAGAAGCGAAATTCTTCAACAGGGAACTGTTGAAGAATTACAGGCCCATTTCGCTTCTGAGCCACGTTTATAAGCTGTTCACTAGAGTCATTACGAATCGTCTGACGGGCAAGTTTGATGATTTCCAGCCTCCCGAACAAGCCGGTTTCCGAAAAGGCTATAGTACCATAGACCACATACATACGCTGCGGCAGATTATATAAAAGACCGAGGAGTATAATCGTGCGTGGTGTTTGTGGACTAGGAGAAAGCTTTCCATTCGATCGAAACTTGGGCCGTATGCTGCAGTCTCTCCGGCGGTAACAAATTGACTACCGTTTTATCAAAATGTTTAAGTGCTTGCACAATAACTCTCTAAACTTTATAACGCAGTATTGGAAGATGCTTTTAAGTTTCTGGAATAGAAAGGATTCGGCATCAACACAAGCGAGTACATCACTCACCTTCGATTTGCCGACGATATTGTGCTTATGGCAGAATCCTTGGAAGACCTCAGCATTATGGTTAGTGATCTCGATGGAGTTTTCCGACGAGTGGGACTTAAAGTAAATATGGACAAGATAAATATTATGTTAAATGTCCATGTCGTACCCACCCTGATATCGGTTGGAAATTCTACTCTCAAAGTTGTTGACGAGTATATCTACCTAGAATATGATGTCCAAGTTGGTAGGTCCAACTTCGAGAGAGAGGTCAATCGTCGAATTCAGCTAGGATGGGTAGCGATTGGGAAATTAAAAAACGTATTTTTATCCGTCATACCTCAGTGTCTGAAGTCAAAAGTCTTCGACCAATATGTGTTACCAGTGATGACATACGGATCTGAGACGTGGTCTCTAACTATGGGCCTTTTAAGCAAGCTCCAAGGCGCACAGCGTGCAATGGAGAAGGCTTGGTATTTATCTACGAGATTGAATCATAAATGATGAGATTCACAGACGAACGAAGGTTGCCGACATATCCCAACGGAATCCCAACGGATCCCAAGCTGAAGTGACAGTGGCAGGGCACATAGCTCGTAGAACTGATGGCCGATGGAGCAGAAAGGTTCTCAAGTGGACACCATGTACCGGCTACGGCACTGCGGTCCGCGAGATAGACGACTTGAGGAAAGTCGCCGGAAGCCATTGGATGGAAGCCGCTTTGAATCGATGGGGGGACCTACGTTCAACAGTGGACATTCAACGGCTGATATGATAATGATGATGATGATGTTATAGGTACCCATTTTTGATGATTCTCATACTGAGTCCTAAGAAGAACTATCGTAAAAACAAGCTTTTTAAATTTAAAGGATAATGGTACAGCGTCTGTCGTAAGACTATCGCATTAATTTTTTTTTAATTTTGAATGTAAACTCCACCATTTTATCTCAAATCAAATATATTTACGATTTTCAACGCCTTAGTAAATTTATACGGGTCGGGTGGAAGAGGGATTTTTATTGCCACTTGTAATATTTTCTACCTCTTTCTCATCTGCTTTTAAAAATATTAATAATGTTTTACGTAATAACGTACACGGTGACATGTACTCGTATACACCTGCTTATAAAGGTTCTGGTTTAATTTATAGCCTGCTGCTGCTTAATGAGATTATGATTTATTGAATATTTATTGTAAAATCATTTTATAAAAATAAAAAAATGGGTTCAATTTCGAGATGATAGATAAAGATAATTTTGTACCTCATTAAATCTTTGCTACCTCCATTCATTACCGCATGAATAAATTTTTGATAAATCACTCCTTGATAAAGATCCTACATAAACGACACAAAAACGATTCAACTTCCTAAATTTTACGTTTCTATATCTAGTTCCGATCGTGAATCAATCAACTCTTCAGCTTTATATTATTAAACTAACCAGAGTAATTTCATGTACGCGTATGCTAATAACATTGTTTCTATGCGTCGTAACACAATTTTTATTAGTCTTTAGACTTAACACAACAACAAAACAAGGATTTTAAAAGTAGGGCGTTCAAAGTTTATATATTTTTTTTTTAATACGGTATGATAATTACTTGTACATCGTTAAAAAAAATAGTAACAAAACAAAAAATCGGTCTTATCTAGTGATAAGATCTCTGAAAGAGATCGCTCTACTAGTAGTAGAGCGATCTCTTTCAGACAATTCTACCCGTATTGTCTAAGTACTAAAGTATTTGAAAAGATGATCTACAGTCGTCTTGAATCCTATCTGAGTGCCACAAACATTTTATATGACAAATAATATGCTTTTCGACCAAAATCTAACACATTGTTTGCAACAATAGATCTTATAACAAAATAGGGTAAATATTGATAAATAGTTTGGAAAATCCAAAAGAGCACGCCTCATAACCTCATTTTTTACAATAAAATTGTTAAAAACAAACCACATCAAATTAGACCGTGAAATTAAATAGGGTTCTATTCCTAACTATACTGAAGCGTAAGAAAAAATAAATTCTATTAGTGAAGTCTTTCGGTCGTTATCGTGACCACATACAGGATCCGCACATACACGGACGTCCAATACAAAACTTTTTTAAACAATCTTTTAATTTAGTTTAAATAACAAAAATGTCATTAAAAGTATCATGAGTGCCTAAAAATAGTGTTTTACCTTAATATGTATATGCATACATTATTTTTAAAGTGAAATATACAATGAATAGGGACATTTTAAGTTCGAAAAATCACTCGTTTTGCGTGAAGTGAGAGTAGAACTCACCTCAATGCTTCGCTTATGAGGCGTGCATAAAATTAATCACTTTAGGTATCTTCATTGACCTAAAAAGCCTTCGATATAGTTCGATATGAAATACTTCTGATGAAATTGAATGGTATAGGTGTCATTAATAAAGCCTTGAAATGCTCAAATCATACCTTGAATATCCCTTTCAAATAGTTATAATAAAAAGGCATCAGAGTAAACCTTCTTTAATTACGTGGGTTAGTTCCCCAAATCGATTTTGAGTTATCTTTTGTACCTTCTTTAATATGAATAATATACAGAATATCGCTTTGAATGGAGATAATACCCTATATTCTGACGATACCAAACTGTTCTAGTGTTCTACTTTCGTAAATTTATCTATATATTATTATAGAAAAGAAACAAAATGTTCTTAAAAAACTCAACTTTTCAACACAATTTATTTACAATGAATACAAAAAATACTAACTAAATTATATTTTCTGCTAAATATAAATGAAATGACAACTACGAAATTCTCATAATAAATAAATATTAATAATTATTGAAATTTATATCGAAAAATATCTTGGCCTATTCCTAAATAGTCATCTTGTATAGAAACCGCACATAGAAAAGTTACATGAAAAGTTATTGCCCCTTATGAAATATATTCCAAATGTTGTTTGATGTGTTTCAAAATAAGTCCAATACATAATATAAAATACATTACCGAAACCTTATATTGATTACTTTATCAAAGTCTGAAGTACAGCCGCTAAGTACAATATAAAACAATTTTTAGTTCCTCAGAACAAAGTCATAAAAATATTATTTCGATACGATTTCGTCATCACAGAAATTCTATAATGAAACAAACACAATAAGCGTAACACAAGCATATTTAAAATACGTCTATTCTAATAAGGAAATTACAGGTCGGAGATATACATTCTAAAATATAATTTACTACAAAAAACTACAGATTCAAAAATTGTTCCTTAGAAATGCCAACAATTTAGTATACTACACACTAAGAACCAATTACGGTAAAAAGAATCTTATGTTTGAAAAAGCACAGTAATATATAATTTACCAAGGGTATAAAATAATCAATAATAACTAAAACGTTTAAAAAATTACTCAGAAATTATGTATCAATCGTAGTCTTTGCCATTTCCAGGTTTTCGTTTATCTTAAGGCTTTACTTTTTCCTTCACTTGTTACGGCTTTTAATATAAATAAAGTTTTCTAGCCAGAAATAAGGCGTTCTCTTGACGCCCTTACTTTACTAGTTGTACATTTCTTTGTTCAAAAATTTTTATGAAAAGGTCAAATATATCCAATTCAATAAAAATAATCGTCTAAGTCTGGCGTTTTCACAAGTACGTAATAGAATTTGTTAAGGAATCAAAAATTCAATAAATGGACATTAATTGTCCAGTCCAGTGTTATTTTTATGTGAAAAAAAAAACAACATAAGAAACTTATAAAAAAGAAGTGAAATCTAAAACGAATAGCTGATAAACCTACTACGAAAAAATTAAAAATCGTAGGAACTATCTAGTTTCGACTGATACACATTTATATCTGATCTGAATCCATTTAACTATTTTCAACTTTTTTTTTTTACGTGTGCCTACGAGTATCGTATCAAGTTTCATTACAATCGACCAAGCCGAAATGCTCAATGACCTGTTTTTAAGATTCCGTATTACGTTGTTTGTAAAAACAAAAGTGTCTAGAACACTTAAAATTTTCAGACTTTATTTACTACTAGTGACACTGAAATAATAAAAAAACATTCCCCATCCGAAAAACGAGCTTAATTCAGTATAATTATATCTTACTTGATTTAAATTTTATGGTAATATGTGTATGTACTGTATCAACATGTAAAGCACCCACTGCTGAGCGAAGGCTTCTTCTTCGTATAGAACTATAGACGGGTTGGAGCTTAATACACCACACTGCTCCACTACAAATTGGCGGATAATTTCTCTACCATGAGTAACGATCGTTATCAGGTGTCTATGATAACAACCGGAACCGACAGCTTTACGTGCTTTCCGAGGCACGGTGGGCAGACCCACAAGAACATATACCCAGACCGGGAACAAATATTTGTACAAATACAAAATTCTGTCCCAAGCGGGAATCGAACCCGCGACCGCCGGCGCGCGATTTTGAGACAACTATTTGCACCACTACAGCACAACGGTCGTCAATGGTTCACTATACGTGATATGTGTATGTGTATTGATAAAAAGAAATTATGTCATAATATTTTATCGTTTGTTTTATTTTTTGTTTGATTAAATACAAAAACGACTCCATGCCGTGTCTTTTAGTACGTAATTTTGAATAAATATCACAAGGAAACCTGAATTACTTTCACAGAAAACACCTGCAACTTATGTTTTGAACGTGAACAAATCCACGTGGAATATTTGTTGGAGCTTGTTCATATGAGCTGACATATGACCAAGTATAGAGAATACTTAAACGTGGAATTTATTTGCTGTATGCGAAACGGTAACTATGACACTGCAATAGTGTAATTGTATATTTATTAAAGTGACGTAGTGTATTCATTAAAACTTGTGAGAGGAACAAAGCTTTGTTGCTTGATAATTACAAGTAAAGGGATTTCACACTTTGACATTAAAGGAAGACATCATTAGGAAATTCGCATCTCTCGGAAGAAGGTCTGAGTCTGACGTGAGATGCTAATTCACAGTGAAACGTGGTGGATTAAGCTCCAATCCTTTGTTGCACGTCTTATCCTTTTCCGTAAGGCGGAAGTAGTCTGTATTACTCTTAGTGGGAAAGTTATCCAAATATGAAAAATAGCATAAGGCCGTCGGTCTCGGTTGTTATTACAAACTCGATATAGCGAACGTTATAGGAAAATTATCAACCATACCGAAATGGAGCAGAGTGGTGGGCTAAGCTTTCTTTAATATGGAGAGCTGTCCTTTTTCCAGTAATAGGACGTGTACTGCCTGATTTAGTTCGATTCATTTACACACATATATGACAATATAGATATGACATTTATATAACTGGTACTTTTCCATTTACAGAGAGTGTAAATTTTGGTCTCTCAAACTTTTTAATTAAATTAAAAGAGGCAGGAATTTCGTCCTGTTCGTGAATATTAAAATCCGAAAAAATGGATTTTCAAATATTACTTGTAACCATATTAATAATTACTTATTTTAAAAAATATTTAAAAAGAAATACAATTGTGGATCTAAACTTTTTATATAAACGCATCATAATAGATACATTTTCATAATATACACGAAAATAATCTTAACACTTACAAAATATTTTAATTTTTTTAATATTATGTAATAATACACATTCTTATGAATTGTTGTTGAAAAGTTTAAAAAAAAATATTATAAAATAATCGATGATTAAGTGAATAGAACACGTGAATCGACGCCAGAAGTGTCAGGCGGTCAGGCCATCAGTGGAATGTTTCTAGCCGTGCTAAAGGACGGTACACTACTTTACACTTAAAAAGAGGTTTTAATGAAAAAACGTTTGTATTACCTTAAGCTATAAAAAAAACTCCGTATCGTAACATAATAAGCCCACTTTTGTTAAGTAAAAACCATTTTTTGATAAAATTTATAACAAGAAATTAACTTTAAGAAAACTTTTCACGGAAATGCTACCAATTAATAAACGAATATTATATAAATTTTGCACTTCGCCTATTTATCAAAACGGCTTCTACAAATTAATTAGTTTGTTAAGAAAATCGCAATAAATTTGATTAATTTAAGATAACCGTAATATTTAGTTGTTGATATTGTTAAGAATGTTGTTTCTTCTTACAAAAATATTTGTCTTTGTCGACTAGAGGCATATAATTATATAAATAGATATAATGGTGCGATAAAGGCAACAACGAAACGCACTTCTTAGGCATTTTTTTTTTTGGCATTTTTGTACAAATACGTAAGTTAATGCATTAAAATTTTATTGAAAACGATAATTAGAGCAGAATTTATACGTACAACACTAAGCAGCATTAATACGGTTTCAATACTCGACGGTGACAGAGACGGATATAACAATTAAAGGTTTTATTTAACACGCTTTTTTCAGTATAGGCAATACTCTTATATTAACAAACTTATATGATATGAAACTAACAAATCAAAATAAATTTTATGACATTCTATTGAATAGTCTTGGTATAGGTAACTATGAACTTGGGAAAACGGAGTCTCCTACTAATTAGAAGAATCGGCGAAAATAACTAAGGAAGTAACTTTACTGAACTGTAACAGATTGTCAATATTCCACTGCTAAGAAAAATCTTTTATTTCTGAAACAAGAAGTTGGAGCTTAATAAGCCACGGTCCTCCAATTGACAATATAGGTCAAGAATATTTTTTCGAGACACGTGTGAGATGCTTCAATTAATTTGACTGAAAGATATTCCAAATAATTTTAAATTTGTTAAATGATAAACTCGAAAATCAAAAACTAATATTAAATTATAAGAATGATTAATTATTATTATTTAGGAATTATAAACTAAAAGATAATTAGTGTCTACTCTATTTTTAAAAATAAGTTAAACTATTCGTATCACACCATACCCGATGGGTATACAGAGATGAGCCAGAGTAGGTTAGTTCACGATTTAATACAAAAGGTGAGCTTTGTCATCATAGTAAAAGTAAAGTAGTTGTCATCGTAGTAAGTGCTTTCGAGATTTTGGACGGGTGGGTACTCTGCCTCTTTTCAGAACTATCTGGCTCTGATAACCTTTTGATGTGTGGTAGAACGTCATTTCAGATATTAATTTTGTATAAAATATAAATTATATATATATATATATATATATATATATATATATATATATATATATATATATATATATATATATATATATATATATATATATATATATATATTATTTTTATAAATGTGACATATCTATTGTGGTCGATATATATACTATATAACTATTTATTAATAAATAATCTATTTATAATGAGATGTAAATCATTGGCTTCTTATCTTAAAAAATATTTCCAAAAATGTTTTAACATTATTCATTTTACTATAAATATATACCTTTTTTATATCAAGCATGCAGCTCTTAAGGTTTAGTGCTTGTTATAGGTACTTACGGTGCTCGGGAGAAATCGTAAAACTCAACCGGCGTTTTTTTTTTCAAATATCTTAAACAGTATTTTATTATATCAAATGCAAAATTCTGTTCCGAAATCTTAACACTAAAAAGTTAAGTGTAGTGGTGTAGTGGTGCTAGTAGTTGCCTCAACGCCGGCGGCCATTTGTTCAATTCCTGCTCGGGGGAAGATATTTATTTAGATCGGTCCCAATTGTTATCATAGACATCTGACAGCGATCGTTACTCATGGTAGGATATAAATTATCCGCCAACACGCAATGGATCAGTGTTCTGGATTAAGCACCAACCCTTTTTCCTATATGGCCTTGAGACCTTTGCCCAGCAGTAAGACGCTTACAGGCTGATGCAATTCAGTTCAGTTTATGTAGATATCTTTGTAGTCTAATCATCTATCCGCTTGAGTGTCCGGGCAATGACATTTTAGTTTACCAACCGCACAAAACTGCCCAAGGCCTCTCACGTTTTGTTACATAATTTCCCACCGGTGATAATGTAATATACGTTAATCAACCTGTAGTTGACAGGTGCACTTCGCGTACTAATGCCCGTACTTATCGAAAGAAAGTTGACATGGGCAATGTAGACATAGCGACCATTACTTGACACGGGCGCTTGCTGTTATTGCGGTTAGTTTCTAAACTCTTGTAAACTAAAAGTTTACATGGGCAGTAGAGCGGCTATTGTACTGTATCATTAATTAAAATAGCTTAGCTAAATGTATATATGTAATATTTTGTGTATATTTCATTAAAATAATTATGTTCTTTGTATCGAAAGCTATTGTAATTTGAATGACGGCTTGAGATAACTGAGAGAAGAGTAGGTAAGTTAATGGATTAAAATTTTTATCCCAAAAAAAGGTAATATGAAAATTAATAATATTACGAAATGAAACTATTTCACGTAGTACCTTCAATCACTTACATAAGAAGATACTAAAGTAAAACTAATGTGCAGGCAGAGCTTGTTATTTAATAAATATATTCAAGTAAATATATACTTAATACTGAAGAGTTTGCTTGTTTGTTTGAACGCGCTAATCCCAGGAACTGTTGGTTCGAATTGAAAAAATCTTTTTTTGTTGGATAGCCCATTTACCGAGGAAGTCTATAGGTTTTATAACATCACGCTAGGACCAATAGGGTCTGAGCAATAATAAGAAATGTTACTAAAACGGGAAAAATAAAATAATATTTTTCTAGAGCTTCCGTTGCGTCCTTTATTATTTCTCTTCTCGAGACATTTTTTAACTATAGTTCCACTTTTATAGTAATTATAACATCACTCTTTTACTGAGAATTTTCGAAAAAAAAAACAATAATATGTTGAACGACTCAGGAAACAAATCTGAGACCCCTTGCTAGGTAGCAATGCTTGCGACCACTCGACCAACGAGGCGGGAACCTACTCTTAGAGTAATTGCTTAAAAATATTTAAGTACGTTTTTCCCTCAAATTAACGCGGCTGAAACCGCGGGGCACAGCTAGTAATACCATAAATGTTAACATGCCTATATAAAATGACATAGTAAACACTATTATATACATATAATATGTATAATAATATATATATTAAATAGCTCTCAAGTTTCTAGTACCAATTTTTCTTATTAGAATCTACGACTACTCGTATAATATACCTACGTATATTCAACAATATCTTCAAGACGACGTAAGGACCTGATTTTACTGAATTTGAAGTAACAAAATTGTACACATTGTAATATTCAAATAGATTTGATTTCTTTGACCAATATATATTCAAAATGCATTGATACGTGATTCAATCAATAAGCCGCATAAGAATAAATTTCTATAGAAATCATGAATTATTAGTACTTTGTCAAACATACAGGTTCAACAGTACGGAATAAAGGACATCGTTATATTAGACTTTCAACTAGAATTACGGGCGAAACAGCGCACATCGTGTCTTTAAAAAAAAACCAATATAATGGATATCCCTATTTAAGCTGTGTTGAAATTAAATACTTGTAAGATTGGTGGTATTGATCCTCGAGCTCATGGTCCTAGCTTGGTATTTCTTAGCCACGGTGGGGAAACCCACAGGCACATACACCCATACCGGAATCAAACCCGCGACCGCTGGCGTTGAGATGACTACTCACAACACTACACCAAAGCGGTCGTCGGTCCCACCTCATATTATATACATATTCCAAAAATATGTATATCAATCCACTGTCACACATAAAGTAAATAATAATATATTATTTTTTTTAAAAACCGACAGCGTAAAAATACTAAAAAACATATGAAAAAAAAATGAAGGGTTCCGGCAAATAACATCATATAAAAGTTCTTGTAGTTCGTTGTAACTTCAATCGATGTTTTAATAATAGTGTATTTTTTTTAAGACCTACTTTCTAAATCTCGTTCAAACCAATTTTCGGTAGAAGTTTGCATAGTAATGTACATCATATATTTTTTTTTTACTTTTATCATTCTCTTATTTTAGAAGTTACAGGGCCCCGAGGCACACATTTTACCACTTTGGAAGTGTCTCTCGCGCAAACTATTCAGTTTAGAAGAAAATGATATTAGAAACCTCAATATCATCTTTAAAGACCTATCCATAGATGGTCGCCAATTTTCGAGCCGCCGAGTTTCAATTCTAAGTATGAGGAACGCCGAAAATTTATTGAATTTTTCTCTTTATGTGTGAAAATCTTAATGCGGTTTACAGAATACATCTACTTACCAAGTTTCAACAGTATAGTTCTTATAGTTTCGGAAAAAAGTGGCTGTGACGTACGGACGGACAGACAGACATGACGAATCCATAAGGGTTCCGTTTTTGCCATTTGACTACGGAACCCTAAAAACAAGCCCAGTAGTTTAGAGTGTTGTCAATATACAACTGAAACAGTTTTATAATAATCGATGCACACATCATTTACAGTCGGAACCCATTCTTCAACCAATCAAATCTTACCAAGGAATCCTATAAAATTTAAATGGATCCTGACTGTAAATCCTTCCATTTTGCAAATAATTATTTATGTGTTTATCGATTATAAAAATGTTTCAATGGTATAATTGTTCAGTATTATTTTTAACAAAATTCTAAACTACTGGACTTGTTTTTTTTTTCTTTCCATTTTTTTTTTTGGGGTTTTTTAGTTCTTTTACGCAGTCAGGTTTTTTTTTTAATAATATTTGTTTTATTTCACAATTTTTAGTTAGGATTAATTGACTTCGTTATTAGAATTATAAAATGTTAAATTTAGGAATTACAGGTCGAGGCCCGAGCCGCCGAGTCCCGCCGCGTCCGTCCGCGCCTCTTCCTTCCTTGCTTTCGCACTCTGCGGTCATGCCACTGACACTAGGTTATCACTGCTATTATCCCCGCGTAATAAGAGCAAAATAACGAAATACTAAAGTATACAGAATGACTGGTAAATTACTATCAATATTTAAGGAGAATACTCGGTACATGATTCTCATTCGAATTATGTAAAAAAAAAGGTAAATATTAATAAACTTTTAAGTAAAGTTACTCAACAATTATCCAATTATTTACGCGTCGTCTGGACACCCTAGCAGCTAGCTGCACTTTCGACACAAAACAGGTAGTTTACCTAGGTCCAAACGCCGCCACGTGTTAACAGGGTAGCAGGATAAACAAGCATGATCCAGTCCCCCTTAATACTTTAATCCTGGCTTAGGATAGGCAAAAATACTAAGATATTTTACTCGTTTAAGCAACAAATTTGTTGACTAGGTAAATTGATGTGAACTTTGGCAATTTTTAGATGCGAACAAGCGGCACAGTACAACACCTGTGCACGTGCCGCCGACGTGACTGGAAAAGTGTCAACGCTTCATTTATTTGAATTGAAATTTATGAAAATTTGGTCAAAAATTAAGTACATATTTTTTTTACATAATTCGAATGAGAATCTGTACCGAGTATTCTCCTTAAATATTGATAGTAATTTACCAGTCATTCTGTATAAGTACCTGTTTTATGTATGAGCATTAGCGAAACTGGTTGTTTAAATAACTTTAAATCGTTATATATTCTAAACTATTACTTGAAATAAAAAATGATGAAAGAAACCTAAAACCCATTTTTGAATACCTATTCAACGATATCATACATTTTGACGATAAGGTGTCTGGTTATTGCTGTGGAGAGTATGTCATTGTCATGTCTTTAGTGACACTTTCGAGGTTAAGACGAATCAATTGACGTAAAAATCACCAAAAAAGATTAACGCATTTGTTCTCTACAACGCCACATAGAAACAAACATACATACATAGACTGATAAACACATAACGCCCCCTTGCGAGGTACAGTCGGATAAAAACACAGGCTAGTTGTCTTAGGAACCTAAGGAACAGACGACCGTGTATGTTAAACATATTTATTTACTTATTCTAGCGACACTATATTATTAAAGTTCCTGAACTTTCACAACACATAAATAAATAATTAAACACCTAACCATTTTTTATGATTAAAAAGAAGCATTAGGGTGAGGTATAAATTTTCTTATCTTGCAATATACGTGTATGACGTAAAGTTAATACACGAGACACTGATAACCCAATGATCATTCTTTCAGTAATATCCTTGTAATATGTCCCAAGAGATAGACCTCACTTTCGAGCTTAAATGTTTCACATAAAACACACATTTTATATCGTTACTATGACAATAGTTAGATTAAATCCCCTTTTTAGATTACTTTATTAGAGGCTTTCAAGATAGTATACAAGTATATATATATATATATATATATATATATATATATATATATATATATATATATATATATATATATATTTAGACGCAATGTGGCCTAAGTAATTGAGGACCTTGCAGCAAAAAGGGGGCAGATCCAAATTTTTGCCGTTAATTTAATTCTCCACCACAATTTGAACAACAAATAAAGCTATCGTTTAATAGATAACAGTAGCAAATCAAATGGAAAACGAACGCACTACAGCAATATTTGGATCTATCCCCAAGATTTGTTAGGCAATTGTTTTTTCGTTTTTTTATTAAAGACTTTTTTATTTTGGTTTTCTTTAAATATAAATTCATTTCACCATTTCTGAGCTGATTGATAGTATTTAAAATACAAAATTATTAGTACATATTTGTTTTATTAGCCATCGAAAAAAAAAAGTAGCACATATTTGATATTTTGATGCAAAAGGGGGGCAAATCCGAACTTTGAAAATTCGTAATAATTATAAAACTTATTGATGTATCCTTAAAAAATAATTAAAAAGTGTAACGATTCTAATATTTTATTGTTGCATTTAAATTATAGACATTAGTGTACCTTTGAATTTTTAAAGTGGTTTTTTGTTATTTCCCAAACTTTTTGAAATTTGGAAAGTCTTCAATTACTTTGCTTTAGATATTAGTCGTAGCTTAACGTGAAATAGCATTTACTCTATCTTGATAAAGCTATTTCTAACGCATAACATAGTTTCCTAATCGGAATTATAAATAGTAAGGTATTAAGATACGTTGTCTTCAGCGATATAATGTTATTGGTTATAAAAGACATATATTCATAGATAGAAAATATATTTTAATTTAAAATAAGATTAAATGTTTTCATATTTTTAGTGGATGTTAAACATACAACATATAATTATATTATATACATTAGTTTCGGCAATAAAATGAACAATTTAATAGGATATTCATATTACGTTTATAGCCTTATAAAATATTATGAGAATCTTTTATGGCACATATAAAAGTATAAACCGATGTCCACTGTATGAATTCATTTTATATGCCAACTTTTATACTACTAGCTGATATATTTGACTTAGTTTTACTCGACTGAGTCGAAACTGACGAAGTTACACAAAGTAAAATTTTCTAAACGATAGTCGCAAGTTCAAATAGGGGCAAGCATTAGCTAAAATATTGTAAGTTGTTAATTACGTATATTCCAGTGAAGGTGGAAAAGTTTTTGAGATAATGAGAACATAGACGTTTTTCCTTTTTTTTTCAAAAAAAATCACAATAGAAAATCTAAATTCTTTCAGTAAACTAGATTTTTGTCTTTATAGCACTAAAGTTTGTATTGTATATTTATCTTTAAGTACAAAGATGATAAAATGTGAATTTCATGTGTATTCAATCCTAATTTAATATGTTTTCAGCTATGAATAATGAATATACGTTATTATTTTTGAGCCCACGTATATGTACATACGTATTTAGGTACATTACATAACGCATTATAATTATTGTTTTATTCTATTTGCTTAGTCTCAACGACGACCTTTCTGGTGTAGTGGTTCAAGTAGTCGCCTCAACGCCACGTGCCCACGGTCGCGGGTTCGATTCTCACTCGGAAACAGATTTTTTTTTTATATACCACGACGGTGGCAATCAAGCATACGGCCCGCCTGATGGTAAGCGGTTACCGTAGCCTATGGACGCCTGCAACACCAGGGGCATCACATGCGCGTTGCCGACCCTTTAAAAACCTATTTACTCCCCTCTTGAAGGACCCCATACTGTAGTCCTGTGGGAAAACCTCGGCAGGGAGTTCATTCCACAGCCGAATGGTCCGTGGGAGGAAGTTCCTCTGATACCGAACTGTACGGGACCATTTGGGCTGCAAAGTGTGAGCATGAATTCCCTGTCGATGGCGAGCGGTGCGATGATAAAAAGTGGCCGTTGGCATCATTTCGAACAATTCTTCGGAACACAACCCATTATACAAACGATAGAGCACGCATAGGGATGCAAGATCTCTTCTTAGACTTAAGGGCTCGATATCGCTTGTCAGCATTGGATCGTCAACAATATATATATATATATATATATATATATATATATATATATATATATATATATATATATATATATATATATATATATATATATATATATATATATATATATATATATATATATATATATAATTATATAATTATATATATATTTTTATTTGTACAAATATTTGTTTCCGGTCTGGGTGTATATATCCTTGTGGGTCTCCCCACCGTGCCTCAGAGAACACGTAAAAGCCGTCGGTCCCGGTTGTTATTATAGACGTCTGATAATGATCGTTACTCATGGTAGGAAATATATCCGCCACCCCGCAGTGGAGCAGCGTGGTGGATTAAGCTCCAACCCTTCATCTATATGGAGAAGAGGCCTTCGCTCAGCAGTGGCTTGTTTACAGGCTGATACAGTAGTACATTAATATGAACGCATTCACATTAATTTGACATTTTGGCACCGATTTTGTTATTTATACCGTTACATTTTAAAATCTTTGCTCTCTTCGATAATTGCAGAATTTTCTCGAAAACATAAAGGAACTTATGAACTAACCTACTTTCGACGATAAACGTGTTGCGAAAAACATTACATTAATTTTATATTTCTCGTTGAACGTAAGTTCTTCCTTTTATTTTTCGCTCGTTTTTAAAACAGGTTTTTCGGCCGAAGGTTGTAAAATAAAATGTTCCAGCTGAAACTCCCCAACAAGGAAACTGCCAATTCGATGTTCAAGTAGCTCGTGAAACAATATCTGTTCCTTTTAAAACATTTTTAAACATTTTACTAGTTTTCCTGCAAGTGATTTAGACACGATTTTCTGTAAAGAATTTGTGGCACAGCGACGATAGTTCGTGATGGTAATGGTATTTATAACTGGACAAAACAAGCTTTAGTGACCAATTTTATAAGTTTACCATTATCTTAAAAACTGTTAATTTTGACCACTTAAGATTGTCAAACTGCTTTGCACAGTTAGAGACAAATACTGGCACATAGAACCATGCCAAGATGACTAGAAATGTATATAGAACTGTCTATTATTTATCTCTGCTGTACAGTCAAGAATCTGCCTAGAAACTTCTCAGTGCAAAGAAAAGACCTATTTTCCTATAAAGAAGAAATTTATGATTTCCTAAGCGATATCATATTTTGTGTCAATCAACAAACAAGGTGACCAACAATTATAAAGTCGTTTGTCCTATTTATTAAATACAATGTATATAGATAAAATATATGATAAAGTATTAATATAATAGTATTAAAAATTCAAAAAAAAATATATAGAGCCTTATTGTTCTATTTTAAGTTTGGAATTTATTTCAGGAATCCATAAAATTATTTCTTAAAATTATTACATTTTTGTGTCTCTAATTAAAAACATGACTAAAGCTAAATAAGAATAAGAGTTAAATTCAGATTTATTATAAACTATTTACTACATTAAAATTACTACAGTGACTATGTTGTATTAAAGATAAATTACCGTTCTTCATTATTCATTAATAAACTTGCTTGTCTATAAAAGAAAAATATATTATTGCTACAATGACAGTAAATATAATTAATTTTAATTCGTTTTTTTTTTTGGTTTTGAAAGAATTGCCATAAATATTTAACAATACTTTAATTTATTTTTTATTTATTTATTTATTTTTTATTTTTTTTGTAAAAGAGTACTTTTTTATCAAGATACCTTTTAATATATATTCGTAAATTTATAAATGTATATTTAAATATTTGAATTCCGTAATTTACCTATAACATATGAGTAAAAAATCGACGGCCTAAATTATTTATACCAATGTCGATAGTACGTATCGCATGTTGTCAATATTCTGAGCTCTGAATGAAAACACATTTTTGTAAGGCGGTCATAAATAGTAACATCGGCTTAAATAACAAATCTTATTTAATAATTATATTTATTTGGCATACATATAAAACTAAACCATAAAAACGGAATGTTAATGACAAACAAAACTTTTTTTTTTTTTAATATAGTTTTCAATTCTGTGCAACGTATATTTTGATTTAGACTATTTTAACCTACATATATATAGGCTCAATATTGGCCTTCTTATTTTCTAGTTTTCGTCATTCATAATAGAGAAATTACAAAAATAGTCAATAGCTCTGCAGTATATCGTCAATATATCAACCTAATATATTGCACGCCTCACAACGCGCGAACGTGTGGGAGTGCTCTACCCCTTTACACCCGAAAAGAAAAGTCGCAAATATTTAAAAAATTATTAAATAAGGGGATATCTAGGAGCCTAAAGAAGTTGGGAAAAATAGATGAAAAATCCCTGAATTTTCAGTTTTCCTGAAAAGGTGCCCACACGATCGTGATACTTAGATACAATCTACAAGTCTCACGATAGTGAGTGTTATCTTTTTTATTTAATTTTTCATTAATAAAAACAAAGAATTAGATAATTATCATTATTTATTTGTTTAAATAATCATTTAATTAATTAGTATTTATCATTAAACAAAAAAATTACGTTCTTTAACTAATTTTGTAACAAAAATCAATAAATTTGTAAAATAAACAAAGTTAGCCTCTGACAAACTTCAAATCACAGGATAACAACTATGTTCAAAGTTAGGAAGAAAAAAGAGATCACAAATTATTTTAAAATATAGTAGTGAATAGTGGAATAGTAGTGAATAGTTAATAGTGGAATATAACATATTTTAAAACTATAATTAATAGCATAACTAGATTTTATGCTTTGAGGTGATAAAATTAAAAAAAAGTTTTCGTTTCGAGACAGATAGAGGTAAACATCACACTTGGAATTCCGCTTTTGTAGTTTTCAGTTCTTGGTCAGTCTTACGCATGTAATATAAATTAGTACATCGAGCAATCTCCTCGTAGAAACCTACATCAAAATAATCATAAAGATATTCGGATGGTGTATGAACTGGGTCTTTTGGTAAAGTTGCAGTATAGTAATGTAGCTTCTCAGTAAAAGGAATATTCTTCCAGGTGTCTACATGACCATATTGCTGCAGATTTTGCCGAATCACCGTAGTACGAGAACGTTCTCTGCGTGATTGCATTCGCAGCGAGGTAATGCTACGAGAACGCCATCTACTTCCAATTTGCCGCGAAGTAGTAATACGAGAGCGTCCCCTATTTGGTGTCATTATCTAACTTCGTGGTTGAGGTTCCATTTCATCGCCTGAACCTTCAGAATTGTCGTCCTGGCCTACAAGGTTAGCGAGAACACGTGGTTCTGCTACAAGATCTTCTTCTTCGTGGATCTTTTCAATTTCTAACTCGGTTCCATCGCCAAAGAGTTCCTAAATACGGTCATCAGATATAGGAAGCACTTAAATAAAAAAATAAACAACTGCTTAGCCACAATATCAACTTTTAATCAATAAAGAAAAAAACTACGTTGAAATACATTTTACAGGTCACAACCGAGGAGCCACGATCGTGCTACTTGAAGTTTAGTCGCAATTTTTATAAAACGAAATAGCAATAATAATTTTCGATTTTACGATATATAATTATTGTTAGTATCCCTCAATTTAGACACAAAATTAATGAAAAAAGAGGTGTTTTAAAAAGTAGATTTATTCAATTATAAAGTCAGCGTGTTTTGTGTGTTGTGTGTTATTTTATTTATGTCTTTAGTTTTATTTACAAAAAATGTTGTTAAAAAATTATTCGTACTGTTGTCAATTACTCTGTGCACTTGTTTGTCTTCCCGTTTCCGAATATATACTCAATGACATGAAATTAATCGTTCTCGTTAAGTTTCTTAATGAGTTGTTATCGAACTCGTAATCGTTTAAAAGATATTAATGAAAGTTTATGAATTTTCTATTTCTATTCTAGATTCTATCGTCAAAGTTGTCACCATATTTTAATTTTATTCATCTCTCTCTTATTACTACACATTAACGTTCTTCTTTCTCTTTCAGGACATACTAAATAACTTATTCTGTCAACAACGCAACGATAAGAATAGGAATTACGTAGTGAATTATATTCGATATCGACTATCGATATTACTGTAATATTTAGAAAAATAAATTTCTGTAATTTTACACACGTTTTCCATTTCAAATCTTGATTTTTTCTTTGTCACTTAGCGGTCATTAAAAATATTTTAATTTCCCGCTATAAAAATTAATGATTTTCAGGAACTTATTGTTTTCGAACCGACCCTTTTTTTACCCGTTTTCGAAAATCGAGGTTTCTTTAGGTCTCAACGTTTTGAGTTCCTAGGAAGCTATTCTGACTATTCCTACTGTGTGTGCGTACGTGCCTGCGTGAGTGCGTGCGAGCGTGCCTGCATGCGTGCGTGCGTGCGTGCGTGCATGCGTGCGTTCAAAATTCCCAGACTGAAAACGCTTGAACCAACTTTGTGCTACTCCGTAAGCGTCACAAATTTTTTTCGCTGCATGAGGCTTATTTTTCCATTTTTTGTAACAAAATTTCAGAATGTATCGAATTTCTTTATTATATTCACTCTTTTTGACGAGCAGAAAAACAATTGAGAAATGACAAAAAAGTGTTTTTTACTTTTTATTTTTCTTTTTAGGGTTCCGTAGCCAAATGGCAAAAACGGAACCCTTATGGATTCGTCATGTCTGTCTGCCTGTCTGTCCGTCCGTATGTCACAGCCACTTTTTTCCTCTATAAGAACTATACTGTTGAAACTTGGTAAGTAGATGTATTCTTTGAACCGCATTAAGATTTTCAAACAAAATTATTTATTTATATTATATTGATTGAAATTTATAATCTTTTTCGATCCCTTAGCTGAATACACCAAGTATAACATAATTATCTTAACCAAATATAACAACAATGGCCAATATAATAACTTTTCGTGGTATAAAACTTTTCATTATAATAAAAGTTCTCCCTGATTTTTGTTTGTTTTACAATATTTGTTAGGAGTTAGAGTTAGTGATATCCAAAACTTTTGAAACGGTAAGGTTTAATCTCCATTCAATATTAGCTCAACAGTTTTATGGAGTTGAATAGTGATTAACTAATTTAAATCGAATCATAACTAAGACATTAGCGAATTTCAATAATTAAATAATTGAAAATAATAAAATTGATTTCGAAAAGAATATTTGTAAGATCAACATTTAAAGGTTTAGTTACAAAGGAATTCTTATTGTATAACTAACACACAAAACCTCTTTTATATATTACCTCTTTAATAAAATATATTATTATCTATTGCATATCTGTTATATATAAATATACATATATACAATAGATATGGAAATTACAACAAAAATTAGTACACATGTATTTGTATTATAAGTTGTTAAATAGTATTCAGGGCCGTAGATACTAATGCTGCCAAGCCAATGGTTGTCAACAACAAATATTAATATTATTGATTTTATTGCAGCACAATTTGCAGTGCAAATATAAATAGCGGTTATTTTTTCTGTACTCCATTAAACAGACTGCAAACTTCTCATATCTGACAAAGGCCTATTTTAGACTTCATTGAGAAAAGGAATCAGATCTTAATCCACCGTGATTCTGCATTATGGCCGCAACATAATTGCTAGAATTCTCTCGAAACATCTTATCATCAAATCTCAACCTCTCAGCTCTTCTCAAATTGTTTTCCTCCACACAATATAAATATTTAAACAACAGTACTTTACTTTTTATTACTTGAACCCACAACCTTTCAGTTTAAATCAACGTGTCATTAAATATTAATTTCTTACTTTCATTTCTCCAACTGATGTAACGTTAATTTAATATACACACATACAAAATAGATAACGTTCGATATATTTAAATTCATTTTAGAAATTAGTAAAATCTAAACAAAACATAATAAATAAAATATTTGCTATCGAAGTTTTATTTTATACTTGCATACAATCAAATTAAGAACTACTCGTACAGTATAAAAATAAATATATGTGTACAATGATTTAACTGATGCATTTACAATTTTTATTTTAATTAATTTATTTTAACGTTTCTATCGAATAAAGTGAATTTAACCATGAATTTCGTACAGCTAACACCTGGCTGTTCCGCGTGGTGTGGATGGATTCTTGAATGTCATCGGTCATAATTTGTTCCGGCGTGTTTGCATTTGTCAGCGAAATATGAGCAAATAAACCTATAATTTGTTATGTTCAATATGTTGCGAACCCGTTTATTTATATTATTTATTAGCAATAATAATAATAATATATTATTTATTGTACATCACAGAAAATTTTATATACAATATACTGTATCTGACGAGAGTCTGTAACTGTCACATCTTTAAGTAGACATATCTATTGAAGAGATCAAAAAGTGTACATTTATAACATGCATGTAAATATCTTAACATTTTCATTTACCTGCATTATATTAAAGATTACGTTTTTAGTGTTAATTTTAATTAAAAAAATGTACGCACCCTTTTTTTTTTTTTGACGCTGACAAATGCGTTTACGCATCCCGCCACCCACAGGCGACGGGTATGTGGGACTCGCTGACTGCTCGTCGTCGTACAAGGACGCCACGGGATCGCTGGCGCATGCCACCGTGACGCCCCGACGGTTGGCTCGCCTACGCGGGCCGCCTTCGATCATAGAGCGCTCACGGGCGCCGTGAGCGCTCTATCTCCGCTGCGCCAGGGACCGGCGAACGGGAGAGACTGCGGCAGGTCATGACGACATAGCCGCAGTCTCCTCCGTGACCTGGAGTATGGAACTTTGGGGAGCGGCCAGGGTCTTAGAGACCGCTTTACACTTCGATTTGGGGGGGCGGCACTCCCGTCCCCCCATCAAGTGATCCGCCGGTTTGCCGGCGGCAGCATAACGGCGCAGCGCAGTGCTCCGGTGCAATTGCGGGCAATGTGCCCTTCCACGCCGCACCGGAAGCACGCGCCACTGCAGTCAATCGCAGCCGGACATGTCGGGCGGGTATGCCCGATTCCCAGACATTTGAAGCAGCGCATGGGGTGCTGCTCCAATACTTGCACTCTGGCCGAGCTCCACCCGACCAAGAGTCTGCCTGCTTCAGCTAGGGCCTTAGCGGCTGGGATCGGGCATCGCACCACCGTGCACCCCAACCCACCCGGTCCAACCACGATTGCGCCAGTCTTCACTGCGCCAACGTCGCACTTGCCAGCCGTCGCCACCGCTGCGGCCACCATCTCGTAGGAGACGGAGTCGTCCAGCCCAGAGACTCGCACACCCGCGAGCTTCATGGGTTGGACGACTTTCGCCATGCTCCCCAACGACGCCTGCATGGCCTCCGCCAGGAGGTGGTCTTCAAGGCCGGCGAAGCGTGCATCGATCATCCGCCCCACCGACCGAATAACCGACGCGCTCACCTCCTCGACGAGGCTCTCTTCTCGTCTTGGCAGACAGGTGGGAGCAGCATTAGACGAGCTCTGCTTTCGTAGCTCCACCACCTGTCTTCGGAGGTCGTTCAGGTCGCGTCTCAGGCGAGAGTTCTCCGCCTGGAGCCGACACACCTCCTCCGAGGCCGTCCTCTTCCTGAGGGCCTCTACCAATGCCTTTATCGAGGCCGCCGCATCCTTCAGGGTGCGCTCAAACGTCCCCTTCAGGTTGGGCGACCTCGTCGCTACCTTGCAGATCAGGTCCACGTCTGTGGCCACCTGACCCACTAGAGCATCGGCCGTGCGCGGGTCCCCAGTATTGACGCCCAACGCTCTGCGCCCCTCTTCGGCCGCTCGCGCCTGCTCTGAAATAGCCTTCTCGGCCTCGGAGCAGTGCTCCTCCCGCATGATTATTCGTCTTTTACATCCGGCGAGGATCACGCTCCCCTCGCCGGTTGACCGCGGACTGCTGCGAAACCGCTTTCCGCTCCTCTTCTGACCACAGCTGGACTCACCACCCGTCGCTGCCGAGCTGTAGTCGTCGGAGTCGAGTGCGGTTGACTCTCCTACGCCATTTTTAGTTTTATGAGTTTTTAAAGATTCCATAACTAATCCCACGAGTATGGGGGAAAGACGGTCCACCCAGGTAGTGGCCCCTGTACCTGGGTAAGCCTAGCGTAACTCGTCGCAGGTGTCGGCCGGTACCCGGACGAGGATCGCAGTCGAGACTGATCTTCCCGTCAGCCATGCATCCCCTCGCGCTGCGTCGCCGCTTGGGATTCGGGGTAATTTTTTATAGAGGTTTTCTTCCTCGCGGTACGGCAGGTTAAGGCTCTTGCCTTTACACTTCGATTTGGGGGGGCGGCACTCCCGTCCCCCCATCAAGTGAGCCGCCGGTTTGCCGGCGGCAGCATAACGGCGCAGCGCAGTGCTCCGGTGCAATTGCGGGCAATGTGCCCTTCCACACCGCACCGGAAGCACGCGCCACTGCGGTCAATGCGCCCTCGGTCCCGCACGTAGCCGCGAGACATGACCACGACACCACGTAGCGGGATTACGAGAGGACGGTGAACGAGTAAGACAAGCCTAGCCGTTCTGTCTGACAGCAGTGCGAGTGCACGTCAGACCCGTCCGTCCTCCGTGGCGTCACCGCTCGCAAGCGCAGTGGCACCGGAGCCCCCGTGGAGACGACTGTCCCCATTACGCCATGCGGCCGCTCAACAAGTCAACTCTGCATAAACAGAGCAGTACCCGGAGCGAATCGGCGTTCCCCCCAGTCGGTTGTTAGCCGTAGGCGACAGCAGCTCCACAACTGTGGAGCTGCTGTCGTCTACGTTACCAGGGTGCACCACGCGGAGGTCTCCGACAATAGCATCCCAAATGTACGCACCCTACTATTGACTTTTTTATCTGTGGTTAGTTCTAAATAAATATATTATACACAAACTGGAATGCGCACGTGCACTCAAATAATGTTCCGAAGAGAGGAATTGCATCTCCTTCTACCATGATTCAAGGCAACTCGTAAGAAATAGACAAAATCCCAGTAGTCATCGGTGATGCTTGAAACGATTTTTTCACTTTACATGTTGGAACCAAATGTCAACCTATTGTCAGTTATTTCAAGGTGCATATTTGAATATACAATTTTTTTCAGTGAGTGTTCTAGTTATGATATAAATTCCTGGAAATACATAGACACTCACATTACTCTTGAAAAAGTTACTACGTAACGTTACTACTAGTTTTTATAAGTTTATATAAACTATAAGTATGACATAGAATATGCTAAGCACGGGTATTGAATATAACATATGTACTGTGTATCTATACTAAAATCGAAATATTATATTTGTTTTTTATAAAAGATTTTGTTATAAAAGAATCCGCATATCACCAAACCTTTACATTTTAATATACAAAATTAAATTTTAATACGCACATTAATCTCGTAATCCTCGTAACACTTCCTAACCGATTTTATTATTTATATCTATACTCAAAGTTTGTCGAGAGGAGATCTTCATCAGTGATCATCTTCTGGCTATATGACCGTGTTTGTACATCTATCTTTCTTTGTTACAATCCGACAAAGAAAAGCAATAAAAAAAATTATAATATATTTTCAACGACAATTATCCTATTGATATTGGAAATAATAATATTTAGGGCTACCTGTTATATCACAATAACACCTACAAAATCATAAGTAAATTTTTTTTATTATGTCAAGTAATCGTATGGTTCCCAGTGTAATCAATGCCATTTCTACTCAGCTCTACCCTCTAAAATTTCGGTCAAATAAAGTCATTGTAACTATGAGTTTTCAACTGAAAGCACCCGCATAAATGCCCTGGCTGAAAGGGTTAACTTTGTCGCTCGTTATTCGTTTGTACGTGTTTGGTCATATCATTTGTTATTTTTGTATTAAAAGGCGATTTTACATTGTTTACGTAATATTACATATGTAAACTAAGAGGTACTCGTAATATATGATTACTAGTAGCGAACATATTTAATGAGGAGGTTAAAAGTTGTAAGTACATATATGTTATATTCAATACCCGTGCTTAGTATATTGTATGTCATACTTATAGTTTTTATATAAAAAAATATAATTTAATCAAACATCATTCGTCATGTAAAAATAAATTTTCAATTAAAAATATTTAAACATCGTCCGTCTTTAATAATTTATTAAAAAATAAAAAACTTTATTGACACACTGTACCTACAGTACATCTACCATGAGTTTTCGAGACGATACACGTTAGCGAGTGTAGTAGACAATTTGTATAGAAAGTTGAGCAGCGCCTCTAACGGATACTATCATTACTATTTCGTTCGTATTGCGTTTCTACAGTTTACTACTGTAGTTATGTCATGTGCGCTTGTAACAAAAACTCATGGTAGACGTACTGTACTGTTTTGTATCAGCCTAAATAACCCAAACTTAATCCACCACGCTGCTCCAATATAAATCCAATATAAACGATTCACATATCAAGTAATAAAAAATAAAATATCTTTTTTTACACTTAACTTTCAAACAGACACAGCACACATTAGTTTTATTGTATAAATCGATATATGCTAATAATTAACGATCAACTAATTTAAATTGACGAGTAAGCTTGTGTTGTGTATGTTAATCATTTAGTATCAGCTGCGTATGTACATAATGTCTATTTGTAATGTGGGAAATGTATAATTATTTATCATACTATTTAGTTAGTATAACAATTCGCAATCTGTTTGTTAATATATACATATATCGAATATAATGTACCAACGAACATATCTGGTTTTTATGATAATATACAGGACCAACGGCTTTGCTTACTTTCCAAGAAACACTATTCAGATCAAAAAGTATAAAATAGTATATATTTGTTCAAATATAAATATTCGTCCGAAGTGGGAATGGAACCTTTTTTTTTTCGCTTAGAAATGCATTTACGCATCCCGCCGCCCGAAGGCGACGGGTATGTGGAACTCGCTGGCACGGCAGAACGTGTCAGAATACCGCACTAAAACCCAGCGGTGCCCTCATCGTCGTAGTGGGGCGCCACGGGATCGCTTTCGCATGCAACCGTGACGCCCCGACGGTTGGCCCGCCTATGCGGGCCGCCTTCGCCTATAGAGCGCTCGCAGGCAAGTGGGAATGGAACCTGCAACCATTGCGTTAAAAAAAATTCTTCGCACACCAAAACGATCGTCATTTCTATGCCTATAAAAGTACAAGTATTTATTTGCGATTTTGCATGACCTGTCTATTAATTTTTAATAGGTATTATCTATGTCAATATATCCGTATATTGGAAATGATAACAAAAATTAGAAATTTCTTTTTTAGATTTTTTTTATACATTTTATGGATTTTAATAATTAAAGTCAAATTGTTAACAAATTATTACGAATATATTATCGGCCCACTGGACCGACGACTTACGCAAGGTGCCGGTGGAAGCTGGATGAAAATTATGGAGAACCGGAATATTTGGCGTGAACTTGGGGAGGTCTATGTCCAGCAGTGGACTGCGATAGGCTGAAGCAAGCAAGCAATGAATATATTATATTTAATATTACCAATACGAATCCCTGTACATTTTTTAATGTAATTCAACCGTATTACTTAAAAAAAAACTATCAATCTATGCATATTATAAAACTATAACAGAATTAATCCTGTAGATACTTTTGAAAAAAAATTAACGGTATTCTATAATCGATACTGAAACCAAAACTGTAATTTTGAAATGAAAAATCTTGTCTTGGCCGAACATACTAACATAAACATAACCATGAAATGAATGAAATGAAAAAAAAACAACTGTACTAGTAGCGAACATATTTAATGAGGAGGTTAAAAGTTGTAAGTACATATATGTTATATTCAATACCCGTGCTTAGTATATTGTATGTCATACTTATAGTTTTTATATAAAAAAATATAATTTAATCAAACATCATTCGTCATGTAAAAATAAATTTTCAATTAAAAATATTTAAACATCGTCCGTCTTTAATAATTTATTAAAAAATAAAAAACTTTATTGACACACTGTACCTACAGTACATCTACCATGAGTTTTCGAGACGATACACGTTAGCGAGTGTAGTAGACAATTTGTATAGAAAGTTGAGCAGCGCCTCTAACGGATACTATCATTACTATTTCGTTCGTATTGCGTTTCTACAGTTTACTACTGTAGTTATGTCATGTGCGCTTGTAACAAAAACTCATGGTAGACGTACTGTACTGTTTTGTATCAGCCTAAATAACCCAAACTTAATCCACCACGCTGCTCCAATATAAATCCAATATAAACGATTCACATATCAAGTAATAAAAAATAAAATATCTTTTTTTACACTTAACTTTCAAACAGACACAGCACACATTAGTTTTATTGTATAAATCGATATATGCTAATAATTAACGATCAACTAATTTAAATTGACGAGTAAGCTTGTGTTGTGTATGTTAATCATTTAGTATCAGCTGCGTATGTACATAATGTCTATTTGTAATGTGGGAAATGTATAATTATTTATCATACTATTTAGTTAGTATAACAATTCGCAATCTGTTTGTTAATATATACATATATCGAATATAATGTACCAACGAACATATCTGGTTTTTATGATAATATACAGGACCAACGGCTTTGCTTACTTTCCAAGAAACACTATTCAGATCAAAAAGTATAAAATAGTATATATTTGTTCAAATATAAATATTCGTCCGAAGTGGGAATGGAACCTTTTTTTTTTTCGCTTAGAAATGCATTTACGCATCCCGCCGCCCGAAGGCGACGGGTATGTGGAACTCGCTGGCACGGCAGAACGTGTCAGAATACCGCACTAAAACCCAGCGGTGCCCTCATCGTCGTAGTGGGGCGCCACGGGATCGCTTTCGCATGCAACCGTGACGCCCCGACGGTTGGCCCGCCTATGCGGGCCGCCTTCGCCTATAGAGCGCTCGCAGGCAAGTGGGAATGGAACCTGCAACCATTGCGTTAAAAAAAATTCTTCGCACACCAAAACGATCGTCATTTCTATGCCTATAAAAGTACAAGTATTTATTTGCGATTTTGCATGACCTGTCTATTAATTTTTAATAGGTATTATCTATGTCAATATATCCGTATATTGGAAATGATAACAAAAATTAGAAATTTCTTTTTTAGATTTTTTTTATACATTTTATGGATTTTAATAATTAAAGTCAAATTGTTAACAAATTATTACGAATATATTATCGGCCCACTGGACCGACGACTTACGCAAGGTGCCGGTGGAAGCTGGATGAAAATTATGGAGAACCGGAATATTTGGCGTGAACTTGGGGAGGTCTATGTCCAGCAGTGGACTGCGATAGGCTGAAGCAAGCAAGCAATGAATATATTATATTTAATATTACCAATACGAATCCCTGTACATTTTTTAATGTAATTCAACCGTATTACTTAAAAAAAAACTATCAATCTATGCATATTATAAAACTATAACAGAATTAATCCTGTAGATACTTTTGAAAAAAAATTAACGGTATTCTATAATCGATACTGAAACCAAAACTGTAATTTTGAAATGAAAAATCTTGTCTTGGCCGAACATACTAACATAAACATAACCATGAAATGAATGAAATGAAAAAAAAACAACTGAATGAATTTGAATGAAACTTGTCACGATTTAAGTCCATACTATGAGTGAGGATACTGGATTTGGATTGGACTAGAAGTTTATCCCGAAATATAATTGCAGACGAAGACGCGGATTGTGTATTATAATAAAGAAGAAAATCTATATCTCGAGCATAGATTGTAAGTTTGTAACACACAAGAAGTCATGTGCTTGTGAATTATATATATATATATATATATATATATATTACACACCAGCACAAGACATCTACATATATATATATATATATATATATATATATATATATATATATATATATATATATATATATATATATATATATAAAGGAAATGTATTTCCTTCTAATTTAAATTTGGAGCCCATTTGTCAATAGACAACTAGTTGACTTTCTGTGACATAATTTATAAAATGGCAGATATGAAAAATTGCTTATAATCGATACATGTTGAAATTACTAAAAGTTAAGTGAATGGTTAAAATAGTGAGGAATAAACATTAATTGTCGTTTCTCTATTTTCAGGTATAGTTTTTCTAAAGTTAATAATGTTTTATTGTATTGTTGATTGTAATCCAAAGATGTAATAATAAAACTCTATTTTCAGAGCAACACAAGTTTATTCTTACCTAAACCACTAAACAAACGTATTATAAAACGACAATTGGTTTATTAAAAAGGAAAAATAATGGAAAAACTTCATTTTGAATTTACTCTGTTACCTGGCAGTGATGGAAAATCTAATATTTTATGCATAACCTCGATTGGTACACCGGACAACAAAGTATATGCCGTACCGGAAGAATTACAGGAAGTTAGTCATCATAAAGCTATAATTACTACAGCATCCTATACGAAAATTAAAAATAGTCTAAAAAAAAGGTACCAAAAACGAAAAATATGGATAACAATGTCAAAAGAACTATCCGAAGCTTATTTAGATACAGATAATAATATTCAATTTAATGACCAGTATCTGGAGGAACTGTGTAAGGATGAAACTGATAATGTTAGTACATTGCAAACAGAAACAGATAGATTAGAAAAATTATTTGTAAGATTCATGGAAAATACACAAACTAGTAGCAGTAAGCAGCAGAACTTAAAAAATATTGCAGAAAAATTTGTGATAGAAAAATTTACAACAAAGAATCCAAATGCAAGTCAATGGATTGAGATGTTTGAAAAAGAGTGCACTCGCTGTGATGTAAAAACCGATGAAAGTAAAATTGAAGTACTCAGATTATTCATGGATAAAAATTGTCTCGACTGGTATAATTCAATGCTTATTAAAATTTCAATAAATGCAGACTGGTCTGTATGGAAAGACAAGTTTTGTCATTCGTTTGTTAATAAGGGATGGAACCCAGTGACCTATGCATTATCTTTTAGATATAGAGAGGGTTTATTGGTGGATTATGCCATGAGAAAGGAGAAATTATTATTGGATATGAGAAAAACTATAGACACAAATACTTTAGTAGATCTCATTGCAGCAGGTTTACCAGAATTTATACTAAACAAGATTGACAGAGAGACTTTAAAAGACACAGTAGATTTATTTAATGAACTCAGTAAATATGAACACTTGATGAATAAAAGAAATTATTTTACCACAAGAAAATATGAAAACCTGAAATATAAGAGTAAAAATGAAGAGAAAGGCCCATGTAAAATTTGTGAAAAGTTAAATAAAGGTACTCGTAACCACCCGGAAGCCATTTGCTGGTTTAGGTCTAATGAAAATGAAAATTTAAAGAAAAGAAATTATAAACATGTCAACAATTCTACAATCGAAGCCGAATTGATGACTGAGCCAAAAAACGAGTTGTAACGCCATTAATATATGTCAAGCTACTACTGAACGATAAACTTGAAATATATGGAGTGTATGATTCTGGATCAAATATTTCATTAATTAATTCAAAATTGTTGAAATTAAAAGGAAAAGGGAGCGATAAGAATAAAACAAGTTTAAAAACAGTTAGTGGTGTTACAAAAACAAGTGGCTTGGTTAAATTAAAAATAAAAATGTTTGAAATAGAAAAGAATGTTGATATTTATGTTATGGATGAGAAAAAAATAAACCATGATTTTTTAATAGGTTTAGACCTGATAAAAGAGTATAAATTAATTCAAAATGAAAACTTAAAAATTTCACAAAATATAAATATACAAAAAGAAATTGAGGAAAAATCTATAATTAGACTAAACAGAAAGATAGAAAATGATAAGGAAAAGAAAATACAGAATAAGGTTAATTTTAATGAACATATAAATAAGGATTTTGAAATAAAAATAAATCACTTAAAGGAGAAACAACAACATGAAATAATTAAATTAATTTCTAAATATAAAACAGTTTTTGCGAAAGACAAATATGATGTTGGCACAGTTAATGGGTATGAGTCAAGAATAGATTTAATAATGGATAAGTATTGTAGTAAGAGACCATACAAATGCACGATGGATGATAAGAAAGAAATAGAGCTACAAGTAGCTAAGTTACTTGAGAATAAACTTATTGAAGAATCCTACAGCCCATTTTCTGCACCCGTTACCCTGGCATATAAAAAAGAAGAAAATAGAAAGTCCAGACTGTGCATAGATTTCAGGGATTTGAATAAAATAGTGGTACCGCAGGCTCAACCATTTCCACTCATTGACGATCTAATGGTAAAAACTAGAAACTGTAAATATTTCTCCACCTTAGATATAAATTCTGCTTTTTGGGCAATCCCTCTGCGTGTCGAAGACCGGAAGAAAACAGCGTTTGTTACCCAGGAAGGGCATTACCAGTGGACTTGTTTGCCATTTGGACTAAAAACTGCACCGGCTATTTTCCAAAGAATATTAAGTACAATTTTAAAAAGATACAACCTAAGCGATTTTGCAGTTAACTATATTGATGATATACTGATATTCTCAAAGACATTTGAAGATCATATAAGCCATCTTACACAATTACTGGAAGCAATCACAAGGGAAGGTTTCAAATTAAAATTTACAAAGTGCATATTCGCATCTGACTCTGTAAAGTACTTAATGATAATATGGTTTCAATAATGGAATTTCCAGTTCCGAAAACTCAAAAAAACATACGTCAGTTTTTAGGCAAAATAAACTTTTATCATGAATTTATACCAAACAGTGCTATAATACTGGACCCTTTGCATAATTTGCTTCGAAAAAATCAGAAATTTGTTTGGTCTGTTAAATGCCAAACAGCATTTGATACTATAAAAAAATTATTGTGTTCAAAACCTATACTAGAAATTTATGATAAGGATCTACCTATCAATATATACACTGATGCTTCATTAGAGGGTATTGGAGCCATTTTGAAGCAGATACAACCAAACGGAGAAGAAAAACCGGTTGCTTATTTCTCGAAAAAACTTAATAATGCACAGAAGAAAAAGAAGGCTATATACCTAGAATGCTTAGCCATCAAAGAGGCCGTGAGATACTGGCAATTTTGGTTGATAGGAAGATCATTCACAGTCTACTCCGATCACAAGCCACTAGAAAATTTAAATTTAAAAGCCAGACCAGACGAAGACTTAGGTGATTTAACATACTATCTGTCTCAGTACGATTTTAAAATAAAATATGCACCTGGAAAACGAAATATAGAAGCAGACTGTCTGAGCAGGAATCCGGTACTAGAATCAGATAAAAATACAGAAGAAACATTAAAAATTGTTAACCTAATTACTTTGGAGGATATTATGTTGGATCAAAATAAGAATGAAGATATTCAAAAAAACAAAAGTAAATTGATTGAAAGACACAACATTTATTTAAAGAAAAGTAGAAAGAAAGAAAAAATTATTATATCAGAAGAATTCAGTATAAAATTTTTAAAAAATATACATAACGAGCTGGGCCATATCGGAATGAAACAGATGCAATATACTATAAGCCCATACTATGTGACAAGGAATTTAATGGAAAATATTAAGAATATTTGCAGAAACTGTGACACATGCTTAAAGAATAAATCAAGAGGTCAACATAAATTTGGTATGATGTCTCAATTGGGACCAGCTAAGGAACCATTTGAAATTGTTTCCATAGACACTATAGGAGGTTTTGGAGGTTCCAGGTCAACTAAAAGATATATTCACTTATTAGTTGACCATTTCACAAGACATGCATTTATTCTCACCTCAAAAACACAGAGTTCTAATGACTTCATTAATTTAGTGTCTAAAATACCCGAAACTTTTAATATTGGTATGATACTTTCGGACCAATACCCAGGGATAAATTGCAAGGAGTTTAAGAAATATTTTGATGAAAAACAAATACCTCTCGTGTTCACAGCTGTTAATGCACCTTTCTCAAATGGTCTGAATGAAAGGTTAAATCAGACCTTAGTAAATAAAATTAGATGTAAAATTAACGAAAAAGGAAATACAAGAGCCTGGACAACCATAGCCCAAGAATGTATAAAGAAATATAACGATACACCACACACGGTCACTGGCTACACACCAAGCTATCTATTATTTGGGAAAAATGTTGCTATTTTACCGAAAGAGTTAAAACAAAACAAATCTGAGGATGATTGGATTCGAGACAAAAATATTGCATTTAATAATACTATTAAATCACATGATTATAATAAGAAAATATTTGACAAGAACCGAAAACTTCATGAATTTAAAGTAGGTGACCTGATATACGTTGAAAATGGAAATAAGCTGAACAGAAAGAAATTAGACGAACTAAGAATTGGTCCAAAAAAATTTTGGAGAAAATATCTAGCACTATATATAGAATAGATACTGGGCACAAAAAGACAGAATCTAACATTTTTCACATCACTAAACTAATTCCAGTTCCTGAATTGTAGAAATAGTAAAAAGATTGGTTATTTGAAAATTCTTTATAAAATTTTCTTACTTGGGGGGGGGGGGAGATATAAAGGAAATGTATTTCCTTCAAATTTAAATTTGGAGCCCATTTGTCAATAGACAACTAGTTGACTTTCTGTGACATAATTTATAAAATGGCAGATATGAAAAATTGCTTATAATCGATACATGTTGAAATTACTAAAAGTTAAGTGAATGGTTAAAATAGTGAGGAATAAACATTAATTGTCGTTTCTCTATTTTCAGGTATAGTTTTTCTAAAGTTAATAATGTTTTATTGTATTGTTGATTGTAATCCAAAGATGTAATAATAAAACTCTATTTTCAGAGCAACACAAGTTTATTCTTACCTAAACCACTAAACAAACGTATTATATATATATATATATATATATATATATATATATATATATATATATATATATATATATATATATATATATATATATATATATATATATATATATATATATAAGGAATCATATTTCTACATTTGTTTGTTTTTGCTTTTGTTTGCTAAACAGATAAACTTTGAAACTCTATAACTCTACATCATTCAGACGTAACAAATGCTATAAAAATGTCAACGTGAGTAAAACCGCGAAAAAAGTATATTATCTATGTGTGTAAAAGTATATTATCATTGAATCTTACATATTTTATAGCAAGTGCTAAAACAAAAATACTATTTGTAATGAAAGCGAAACTTTATTACGGAATTTTGATATTAAAAACGTCTGGATCGAGCTTTAATAGCTCTGATTAGATTATTCAATTTTAGGCCTACTTTTAAGAAAACTGCCGACTGGAATATTTTCTTGTTAGAAAAATATTTTTATAGATTGAAGTTCTACTAACTATTATTAACTGTTTTTTAGATAAATCCGTATAAATTATTGATTTTTTAATGAGAATTCTTATGTTTGATAAATGTGTTTGTTTACTATAATTAATTTTCGGTTCTAAGTTTTCAAAATATTCTTTTGTATACTTTATCAAACTATATTTATAGATAAAAATAGGTCCTTATAAAAAAAATATTAATAATATTACTAAATGTAATAATTATATCTATACTAAATTAAAAGTTTCTTATAATTCTTTTTATTCAACACATTGATCTGAACTGATCTTTTTGAAATGCAAATATACTAGAGAATAAGACAGTTATAGTTGATATATAACAATGATTTGATGTAAAAGAACGGTTTAAAAAAATCATACTTCTTATGTAGTTTAAATGTAATATTTCCTTTTAAATCCATTTAACAGATAATTTTCCACTCTCACAAGCTAAGCCTCAGACGAGATATACCGGAAATTTTACTTCATTTGGTCCTTATTAGATCCCTAGCCTATTGGTTTTCTCCCGGTAGCAAACAATCGTATCCTTTTCAATTTGGATTAAAATTGTTAAAAAATTATTTATCTGAATAAGTTGTGGGATGTTTTTCTTTTTTAATTATTATCATCTTGGTAATAATGAAAACGATAAATCAATTCGACGTTCGGAAACAAAACAAAGACTGATAATAAATAATTGAGTAAACAACGGACCTTTCATTATACAAACCCTTTTCAAGTGCTAATTTTAGAACATTCCAAATTGAATTTTAATTTTATACAACCAATTTTACCTTTCTGGTGTAGTGGTGCGAGTAGTCACCTTAACACCGGCGGTTACGGGTTCGATTCCCGCTCTGGGCAGATATTTGTACTTGAGCAAATATTTGCTTCCAGTCTGGTTGTATATCCTTGTGGGTTTTGCCACCGTGCCTCGGAGAGCACGTAAAACCGTCGGTCCTGGTTGTTATCATGAACACCTGGTAATGATCGTAACTCATCATATTATTCGCCAACCCGCAGTGGAGCAGCGTGGTGGATTAAGCTCCCTTCTTCTATATGGAAAAGAGGCCTTCGTTCAGCAGTGAGTTGCTTGCAGACTAATACAGTACGATACAGTACAATTTTAATTTTAACTTTAAATTTCAATATTTAATTAATAGCTTAACTTAAACTATCGTAAAAGTTAAATTTGATACGCATTTATATGCGTAACGCAGGTTGTCAAATTAATACATAATTTGTGTAAATTAAAAAAATAAGCGTGTTCTACTTTTTATAGTATTCACGTATATAAGGTTTGACGAAGATAAAAATGTAGTACAAGAAAAGATAAAGCCACGTTTAACAAAATTATTTATAAAATTACTTAATAACGAATATAATCCTAATATAATAGGAAAAATAATCTCATATATTTTATGTGTGAATAAAAAAACATTTTTCCTGTCAACGATTAAACTAACTTATTTATGCCTATCAATATAATTATGTATATAGTATGCTTACAAATATAATAAATTAATTTTAAAACATCACAAAGTTTAATAAACTATAGCAGTTCGTTGTAATAATTTCCGTAGATAATCCGTGTTCGCTCCGGATGAGCACGGCAATATAGTCAAAGGATTGTTTGTTTGTGGAAACACCGGCCCTTTAATCACGAAAGCGATCACGCGACAAAGCCAGCCACTTAATTGAACGATTAAAATTAACAGCATCTTGCTTTGTGACCAATCTCCATGGGAACAATTGTTCGTTGTAGTTACCTCTTCTATCTATCAATTGCATTGTACAAAAATTGAGTATATAATAATTGTTCTTCAATCAAATGTCGATATGAATATCAATCAAAATCAAATATTTCTTTATTTAAGTAGGCTTCAAAAGCAATTTTGAATCATAAGTTCACATATTATATTATTGATAATATTGCTTACTTAATGTATTATAGATACAACAACGACCTGTGTGTGTTCTGGTGTAGTGGTGCTCATAGTTGCCTCAAAACCGGTGGTATCGGGTTCGATTCCCGCTTAAGGCTTTGCAGTATTTGTATTTGTGCATTATTTGTTTCAGGTCTGGATGTCCTTGTGAGTTTCCCCACCGTGCCTCGGAGAGCAGGTAAAACCGTCGGTCCCGGTTGTTATCATAGAAACCTGATAACGAGCGTTACCTTGATAGAGAAATTATCTACCAACCCGCAGTGGAGCAGCATGGTGGATTAAGCTCCAATCCTTCTCCTACACGGAGAAGGCGCCTTTTTCCAGCAGTGGTTTGTTTACAGGCTCAGTTTAGTTCAGTACACTAATCAAACAGTATCAACGTCGAAAGCTGCGGAGCTGAGTTTCCCAGTCAGGGTTTTAATGGGAACTTCACTTTGATACACGGTAAATTCTATTAGGAAGATATAAAATAATGAGATCTAGAACTTTGCTCTTGACACCATAATACTTAAGTTTATGCAATAGGGTTTTATACTTCACAAAATTAAATGCCTGTGATAAATCACAGAATATAGTGTTCTGTGATTTCTTCCAAAGATCGTATATACGCTTGAGAAGTGCCACTCCAGCATCTGTTGTACGAGCAACCTTTAGTAAAACTGTGTTCTCAAAATGCCATTAACATTAAAATGGAAAAAAAGTTGGTTAAATATAAATATTATAGATATTTTTTTTTTTTTTTACTTATGTTGGTTTATTATTAGGCGAGCGATATATATATATATAGAAAGAATAATTAGTGTTTTCAATTCTGTTTCCTTTCTTAAAAAATGGTAAAACTTTAACTACATTTTAATAAATCTAGGAAAAAACCTACTTCAATAAAATTGTTAAAGATTAAAGCTAAATACGAAACGATATCATAAAATGATACTGCTAATTAATTTAACTGAAATGCTCATAGATGATAATATTAACAAGTGATTTAAGTATATCTAATTAACAAATTTGCAAAAATTAAAATTCAACATTACATTTACGAATATTATTTTTAAGAAGTTTAGTAGCATTTAGTAATAATTATTTATTTTAAAAATTTATGTCAATGGGTAAAAAAAATCGGGTAATGAAACATCTTCTATTCTATTCGTCAATTCTTTTTTCTAAATTCACAATAATATTATTTATATTTAACTCAATTGCTCAAATCCCATAGACAATACTAATAATATACCACGTGCACCTGATTTTATCATCGGAATTAATCATTTTATATTTAATGTACTTTGATTTATCACCTATGCAAAAAACGGCTTTAAAAGTTTTAGAATATTATTTGAGATAATCTAGAAAAATTTACTCCTGTTTGAATTGCTTCATATACATATAGTTTGTGCAATTTATTCCTTCACTTATAAATGCTTCCAGTGGTCGAATTACTAAATTTTATGTTCATATTATATCAAAAGTTTTTAATTTGAATATGTAGTAAAATTAATTTAAAATATACATTTTAAAAACAGAACTATAAAGTACTAGCAAAACCGCCACCAACTTATTTTCGTGAGGGATACTCACACCACGTACTGGCGCCATCTGCTCCACCACCATGCAAAACTATATTGGTTTGTAGTACATGCTATGTATCAGAGATGGCGCTGTATGTGAAAAATGATTTACCCTGTTTTCCTGCTTTTCTGTTGAAATTTTTCCTAAATTTTGTTTTCTATAAACCTCACGGAGCCCGAGAGCTTTCCAACGAATGCAAAACCGTGGAAATCGGTTCGTGTGTTCTGGAATTATAGCGTCAGGAAAGAAAACCCGACTTATTTTTATATATAGATATATGATAAATTCCATATACGTTCACACGAATGTCATAATAATAAAAACAAGCTTTTTTTTATTTGAAAATATCAACTGAAGTCAATCAGTCGAATCTGTCGTTCTAATTTTCAGTCACACTATGAATGATGGCATCGAAATCATAACTCTAATCTATATCTATATATATATATATATATATATATATATATATATATATATAGGAGACTTTCTATAGATATAGTCACTCATCACGATATCTCTGGAACTATGAGACCTAAAAACTTGATATTTGGTAGGAATATTTCTTTTGCCGAGTAGAGGTCAGCTAAGAACGGATTTTACGAAATTCTAACTCTAAGGGGATGAAAAAGGGAGGCAAAGTTTGTATGGGACAACGTGATTCCTTGGTCCAATCTACTTCAAATTTTGCATAATTATTCTTTAACAGAATTGATTGAAGACGTGTTTCGTATTTTATCGAAATTCATTCCCTAACGGGGTTAAAAGGGGGTAAAAAGATATTTTAATATAAATACTCTTTAGTGCTTTTGATTTAAATTACATTTTATTTTGACACATGTTTGACAATCAATCCGTCTGACGTGTAAGTGATATCTTTTTTTGGGTGCTCCTGATGGAATAGGCAAGACTTTATATTAAACATAACAAAATTGTGTTGTAAATATACCGTGTGATTGCTTTATTGTAAAATAATGTCTTATATAATATTTTTTACTTCAATGTTGGTGTTGTGTTAAGTAGGGGTAGGGATTAAGTAAGGGTTTTAAACAAAATGACTCATCAGCAAGGCATCTGTAGTTCACGATGATACAGATATAGCAGACACCGAAGTGAACTTGCAAACATTTTTGAATTATACGGCATTAACACCCCAATTAGTACAGATTGGCACTACGGACTAATGTCGGAACAAGATCAGAAAACATTATAAATCATGTACCAAAACTAAGAAGGAGAAGATAAAAGCTGTCTTGGATTATTATTAAATATAAATATTTGTTTGACATACACACACGATCGTCTGTTCCTAAGGTAATACTTATACCGGTATAATTTAATACCTGTGTTTTAGGTAATAGCCGACTGATATACATTTTTTTTATAAATATACATATAGAAATAAATACATATTACACCCAGAATCGAGGCGGGAATCGAACCCACGATCCTGGAGCAGAAAGCAGGGTCACTACCAACTGTGCCGAGTCGATCAAATTTAAAAAATAATTACTTGCGGGTTTATTCAAATCTAAGAGACAAAATCGTATTAACTTGTGGTGTAATTATACCAACGATACAACGAAAGAAGCATTGACCGTTCTGGTGTAGTGGTGCGAGTAGTCGCCTCAACGCCTCGCCTCAATTCTGGTGGTCGCGGGCTCGATTCCCGCTCAGGGCAGATATTTGTATTTGCCCCAATATTTGTTTTAGGTCTGGATGTATGTCCTTGTGGGATTCCCCACCGTGCCCCGGAGAGCACGTAAAGCCGTCGGTCCCGTTTGTTATCATGGATACCTTATAATAATCGTTACTTATGGTAGGGATATTATCCGCCAACCTGCAGTGGAGCAGCGTGGTGGATTAAGCTCCAACCCATTTTTCCATATGGAAAAAAGGCCTTCACTCAGCAGTGGATTGTTTACAGGCTGATACAATACAGTACAGTACAGAAGCATTTGTGGCCTTCAGTGACGAAACTGAGCCTTACCATAAATATTAGTCTATCTAAGGGGAGATGTTACTGCCGGACTGTTCTCAAATCTGTTGCTTAAAATAGGAAATGGTGATTTCCGGGAACTGGACAATAATAATAATGTATGAGTGTATATGAGTATGTATTTACCATAAACAAAGCTTAAGGTCAAACTCCTTATGTAGCGGGAGTATACTTATGAGAAAGTTGCTTCTCTCACAGCCAGCAGTCGTATGTGGCATGTTCCAGAGTAGCCTGCTGATTCTAGCACCCCAAAGGAAAAACAAAAAATATTGTTTATAAAGAAATACTACGGAAGGTGTAGTATTTCGATTTCGTTGTAAAAAGATAATACCTCCGTTCGTAACTTTTTCCAGATCAAAAGCCGAGCTTCGTGTTCATAAAATATATAAATTTAGAATTTTTGAAATTTTAGTTAAGTACCCGTGCGAAGCCGGGGCGGGCCGCTAGTTATTTATAAATGTATATATTAATATTATAAGCTGTATGTATTAGTTTATGGTATCTTTATGGCTTAGTTTCTGGTATCGCTTTGAATTGTCAAGTCCTTAAAATTTAAACCCTTCCATCGATTATTCAGGAGGTACCGTGAAATTGTAATGTGGGTTTATTTTTATTATTTCCTATAAAATTCTCTAAAAATATTATCCGAATATGAAATGTTTTTAAGAAGGCGCAATGAAACCAAACTGAAAACTTTGGGAGTTCGTAACTTTTGCTTTGAGTATTTGATGATTCAAAGGTGCTTGTTGAATACAAATTCAATTTACTGGTGCAGGCTTCGTCTATGTGTCACCTACTACTCTGTATCAGTTATTCCGAGTAACGATGTTATGTTTGAGTGTCAAAAGTATTTTAAGCTTGTCAAGTACGTAGTATAGAGACCAAAGATTATTTGACTCAAAATATCAATAGGTGCTGGAAACAACCAGAACAGCTTATTATTATTTTTTTTTTGTGACATTCTTCTTCTTTTATTTTGGCTCCCTGAAGGATTTGCCAGTATCTGAGTGAGGCTTAGTTTACGTTATAAAAATTATCAAGTTAGGACAAAAAACTTTGCTTTGTGGAAGGCTTTGTGGGAGTGCAAGTCGTAAGAGCAAAAATAAAGGCTGAGAGATGATTACGAAAAGAACGTCGGATTTGTTGCCAATTTTTCACAATTTTAAGTGCTGAGTTATTATCTGAAACAAAAGACAAACAAACATGTATAAATAGGTTAGTAGGGTTAGTCAAGACAAACAGTGCTACAATCTAATATTATTTTGATTAATATATGTACATAAAATATCAATAAACTGAGAGTGAACTAATGATAAAAGAGATCTCAGATTAGTTGGACGAGGTATATCAGAGGGAAGAACATCATAGAGGGAAAACTGGAGTTTTGGACAATTAAAAAATATGTGTTCAAGAGTGCCTTCCTCAAGACCACATTCACAAAGTGAAGAGTCCTTTACTCTGATTTTGTGAAGGAAGACAGGGGTGCAGGAATGACCTAACCTTAAGCGGCAGACAGTTGAGGTTACCCACTTACTGGCCTTTCTATACTTGAAAAACCATGGCTTGACAAGTATGGATCCTTGAACACCAGCATAGAACTTTCCTTTTGTTGCACTTGAGTGAGACCAGAGTTCAGACCAATCACACACCATTCGCGTCTTCGCAAATGAAATCAAGTCATGGCTATAAACTTTGTAGTGGCTGAGGCCACCTGATGTTGTTGCTTCTTTTGCGAAAAAATCTACTTTCTCATTCCCTATAATACCACTGTGAGCCGGAATCCAAGCCAACTCGACGCGAATGTTTTGAGCCAGACACCTAAGGAGGAGATGTCTAATTTTGAGAATAAAAGGGAACTTAAATTTAGACTTGAATGGATTATACAAAATACTCTGCAGGCAACTTTTGGAGTCCGAAAATATAACAGAGTTGTTTAATTGGTGTGACTCAATAAACGAAAGAGCCTCCAAGATAGCCAAAGCTTCCCCGGTAAAAACTGAGGAGGCAGGAGGCAATTTGTAGTTCAGTACTACATTAACTTTCGGAATCCAGACAGCTGATCCTATACATCCCTGTTCAGTAAGTTTGGAGGAGTCTGTGAAAAAATGATACCAATCTTTGTAATGTATGTTTATGGCGTGGTTAAATTGCTGATTTGCTAAATGAGATCCTTTATCTATACCAAGATTGAAAGAAATATTGGGCATCAGAACTAAAGCATCGAATGGAACCTCGTAAATAGGTAAGATTCTACACTGATGAACAGGGTAAGGGAGGCCAATAAATTTATTATAGCTTTTAATTAGACATGGGTGAGATTTGTGAGACCAGTAGGATGAAGAAAGAACTAATTGAGAAAGTAAGTGTAATCTAGCTGAAAGAGGATGGGAAGAGAGTTGGAGGGTTTTAAAAAGAAATCGGTCTGAGAGGTATTGGCGTCGTAAGTGAAGAGGAGGTTCAGCACATTCTACCTGCAGAGCGTTAATAGGTGAGGACTTCATGGCGCCTACTATTATGCGGAGCGCTTTTGATTGAATTTTGTCCAATTCGCGTATAATGGTTTTATGACATGGTTCGAGGATAAAAGATCCATAGTCAAGATGGCTACGCATCAGAGCGTTATATATAAGTTTTTGTGTATAAGGATGGGAGCCCCACCAGACTCCAGAAAGACATCTCATAATGTTTAAGTTTTTTTCACACTTTTTTAGGACATGATTTATGTGGTGGACTCCTGTCATTTTGGAATCCAAAAAGACACCCAAGAACTTAACTTTATCTGAAACCGGAAACACCTGATTATTGCTAGTTATAGTTAAATTAGGGATAGTTCTTGAGCGGGAAAAAACGACGATACTACTTTTTTCCACAGAAATATCCAAGCCATGATCAGTGAGCCACTCATTTAGATAATAGATGGCAGAGTTAAGGCGAGCAGCGGCATCCGAGAGATCGCTGGCGGACACATACAAAGCTATATCGTCTGCATATTGAAGCACATTGCAAAATGAGTTAACGGATAAATCTAAGTTGTAGGTGTATAAACTATAAAGCAGGGGGCTTAAGACTGATCCTTGGGGAAGGCCTTTCCAGACCATCCTTGATAAAGCGGGTGAATTTTGATGAGAGATAAGAATAGAACGGGAGCAAAGGGAGTTGCAAATGTAATTGACAATCTTCACTGGGATACTCAGATGTAGCATTGTCTGCCTGAGTATTGGAAGAAGTACGTTATCATAAGCAGACGATACATCAAGGAACATCCCCACCAGCGACTCTTTCTTCGAGAGGGCAATACGGACGTCTGTGACCAAAGTACCAAGACTGTCCATGGTGCTGAAGCCTTTACGGAATCCAAATTGACTCCTCGAGAGGATGCCTTTGCTTTCCAGCAGCCACTCAAGTCTATTTTTTATTAAGTGCTCCATAATTTTGGATAGTGTGGTGGAAAGAGCGATGGGACGATAGCTTGCCGGATTTTCTACAGGCTTTTTCGGTTTGAGAATTGGGATGATGATGTGTGTCTTCCACTCATCAGGGGGCATTTCCGACTGAAAAATAGAGTTGAGAAAATTCAAGATGACTCTTTGGGAACCACTATTACAATTAATTATAAAAGAATACGGGACGGCATCGACTCCTGGAGATGAGTCAGAGAGAGACCCCAACACAAGCTGCAACTCCGTTATGGAGAATGGAACCTCAAAGTCGCTCACAGGAACAGAGGTTGATGAGAACTTTGGGCATTCATCAAAAGAAGGAACCCAAGGAGGGGCTAGTTGCTGGGAGAAACGCTCAAGCCATGGGTTGGGGTCGTTAGAAGATGGATTAGAGGTAGCAGAAGACGAGCCGCGGAATTTTTTTAAGTTTTTCCAAACTAGGGAGGGGGGAGAGAGAGGTGATAAGCTTTCACAGAAACTGCTCCATCCTTGTCTCTTTTTCTGTGAAAGAAGTCTTTTAGTTTCTGCTGCTATTCTCTGATAATTTATATAATTTTCCTCAGTCATTGAAGCGGAAAATAAACGCTCAGCCTCTTTACGTCGCTTGCAGGACATGGTACATTCTGAGTCCCACCAAGGAGGGGAGGCAATTCGGGAGGTGGATCTGCTCCTAACGGGGATGTGTGCATCAGCACTATCCAGAATAGCCTGCTTCAGAATTGGGTAAAGGGAGTGAACATTACTCACATTAACAGGAGGGATACGATTAATCAATACCTCTGCCATGCTCGCATATTGAGGCCAGTCTGCATCAGTCAATTTGTATTTTAAGTGAGAGGCATTATTAATTATATATGGAATAGAGCATTGAGGCCATTCAAGGGTAATAGGAAAATGATCGCTACCAAATGAGGAAGAGAGGGTATTCCATGTGAATTCAGAGGATAATGAGGAGGAGCAGAGTGATAAATCTATGGCGGATCTAGAGACCTGTGATAGGGTAGCGCGACGAGTGGGAGAGCCATCATTTAATATAACTAAGTTAAAATCATCAACTAAATTTAAAAATGAGGTTGATAAAGGGTCGCAGTAGTAGGATCCCCAAGAGGTGTGATGGATGTTAAAATCTCCTAGAACCACCATAGGTGATGGAATTGTAGAAATGATGGAGTAGAGTTCAGAAAGGACAGTTGAGTTAGGATCAGGCAAGTAAATAGAGAGAAATGAAATGTTGGAAATAGAAACAGCGACAATATTAAAATTATTACTGTGAGAAGGGATAGGGATAGAAGAAAAAATAACAGAGCTGGATACAAGAATAGCTGCACCAGCTCTACCATCATCTCTGTCATCCCGAAGACAGGAGTAGCCACAGACCCTAAAATGGGACCCCGGCCTCAACCAAGACTCCTGGATGGCAAAGATGAGAGGTTTATATTTTTTAGCAAGAAATAGAATATCTGATTTTTTATTTCGTAAGCTACGACAGTTCCACTGTATGATCGTCCTCCGGGCCATTATTAAAGTTTTTTATTACATTAAATAGCTGAGTCATGTTTGGGCGGAGATTGTACGGTAAACCGGTATCATTGAACCGGGAAAGCATATTGAGAAGGAGGTTGGAGAGTTGCTCAATTAGGTTGTCATTTGGTGCTTGTTCATTATTCGTGATGGCAAAGCCATTGGGGGACTCAGTACAGGGAGTTTGGACAATAGCCTGATGAGCTAGTTTATCATAACCAGGAGAGGGGGAAGAAATAGGATTGCGAGTTTTATAAACAGTTTTTTTATGGGATACAGTGGAAGATGAAGGCACTCTTTGAGAAAAATTAGAAGAGGGGGGAGAAGATTTAGTAGCATCCATATATGATCTACGGACCTTAGGGAATCTGGCTGATGCTTCCATATAGGAGATATTCTCCTGAGACATAACAATTTTTATTTCTTTTTGTCTAGCGTGTTCCGGGCACTTAGGATCATTCGCTGGATGGGACCCTGAACAATGGAGGCAGGAGGGAGACTGGGCAACACAAGTATCACCTTCATGAGACTGAGAGCATTTAAAACATCTTGGGGATGATCTACAAACTGTTTTGATGTGGCCAAACCTACAGCACCTGTTACATTGTATTGTGGGAAGGATGTACGTTTCGACAGGAAGAGAAGTGTAGAAAGCATATACATTAGGAGGGAGTTTTTGACCAGAAAAAGTAATGACTATGGTTTGTGTAGGTATCCACAAAGTAGTGTTGGATTCGGAGACTGATTTACGGCTTAATCTACGGGCACGTACAACCTTACCAAAACCCGATGGAACTTTTATATTCTGAACTAATTCCTCCATTGACCATTCTAATGGAACATTCCTAACTAAGCCCATGCGAGATACACTGTAAGATGGAATAGCTGCGGAGAATCCTGCCTCTAAGAGGACAGAAGAGTCAATGAAGGAATTAGCATCAGCTGCTGTTTTAAACTCTACAGATACTCGGTTACGGCCAATCTTTTTTACACCGTCCATTGAGATATTTTGGAAATTATTTTTAAAAAGAAAACGACCAAACTCCATTGGATGGAGAGTGGTACCAGACCGAGGTTCCGGTTCAGGTTTTGATACGTGTACTATGAAAGGGGCTCGATCATCAGTGTTGTATTTAAATTTTTTATTTTCAAATTCTGGTCTTAAGTAATTTAGTTGGACAGAAGAAGTCGGGTTATGTAGGCTATTTGTCTTTTTTACAGTATTAAATGAATCAAGAGATTCCGTATTTGGGCGTTTAAGACGATTATTTGAGTTCTCGTTTACACTTAAGGTCAAATGTGGTGGAGTAACATAACCTCCGCCGGGGTCCGGCGGATCAGTATCCATTTTAATAACAAATACTACTTACAGTTACAATATGACGTGAACAATATATAATACAACACAAACAACTAACAGATAACTACACAAAACACAAAAACAATAACGTAAACACTTAATTATTACGAGATACTAACAAATCCTTGCAACTAGCACTCAACCTAAGAGCAAAGTCCTTTTTTGTGACAGCTAATGTAAATGATAATACTTGTCATATTTGTATTTTTTTTTTAAACATGTTAATGGTTTTTTCTTGGGAGTGTATAATTTAAAAAATAAGTTATTAACTTTTCACTTACTAACTTCTTAAAAGCGTTAAAAACGAGTCAAGCTTATCGGCAGAAGAGGTGCGTTTAAGATATTTAATATATTGTGCTAAAATAATCTAAGCAATTTAGAGATTATGTCAAAAGTATCAGAAAGACCAATACGAGTGCAAACTTTTTTTAACAAAAACTCATATTTTAATAAATATTTATGAAGTACTCGTAGGTACGAGCACCGACAGAAACAGAGTGTATTTAGTGTTAAATCAACTGGTACTTCAATTAACTACGCAACAATTCGATGCACATATACTGTATATTTCATTCAATCGAACAATACAATCAGTTGGGCGAATAACTACCGGAGTTACGGGCTTAGAATGACTGAATGAATGAACGAACGAATCAGCCAGCCATTGAATTGTTTCCGATCACAATTTATGACTTAAATTGTATTTTATACTGTAATCGTATGTGTAAAACACTTCACATTGTTAAAATACTTTAACTGAATTTAAATTGTACGAACAATATTAAATTTGTTATAGATTTCAATGATTACTTACTAAATGAAAATGGCTTTAGTTTTGTTTTCACGTGAGTTTTTACACATTTATTGTTTCAACGGAATAACAAAATGTTATACAGTAACGTAAACAAATTATTTTCTGAAATCGTATAAAGCGATGTAAAAACAAAGAATAGCCAATAACAAGCTAACCATAAAGTAAAAGTTTATCCCATATTATGAGAACAAATGACGGCCATGATAGTTAATAAATCTACTTCCTCTTAGTGACAACTTATCTTATTAGAAGACTTATCTTTGACTTGATCTTTAATGTTAATGACAACAAACTAAAATTAAAATTTACTCTCTTTCCAATATCTAATTCTATACAACTCTATAGCTAATTGTAAGAAGTTTTTAAACTGGGACTGTAGTTTTCTATTTTTTTATATCTTGAACTAATTGTCTTTGTCATCGTTGTCATCAACCGATAGTTATGGACATACTCGTAAACATCTTTCATGGACTTACAACGTCCATGGCCCAGTGACGAAAGAAACCAGAGAAATATAATTATAATGTATAGGACGTAATACAGTATAGTATTTCTATTTTACAGATCAATAAATACTAATAACGATTCCTATCAAATAACAAAGACTCTCCTCTGTGGCATTAGTATATCACATTACATATCAATGATACATGAGTGCCGTGCTCGGATAGTAAGCAGATCAATATAAAACAAGCTTATTGTTTTACTTGTTTAAATTGCTTTTTACCCGACTGCGACAGAAGGAGGGTTATGTTTTTCGAGTGTTTGTATGTATGTATGTATGTATGTATGTATGTATGTATGTATGTATGTATGTATGTGTGTGTGTGTGTGTGTGTGTGTGTGTGTGTGTGTGTGTATGTATGTATGTATGTGTGTATGTATGTATGTATGTATGTATGTATGTATGTGTGTATGTATGTATGTATGTATGTATGTATGTATGTATGTATGTATGTATGTATGTATGTATGTATGTATTCTTTTTAGTTTATAATAAGAGTATTTTACGCAGTTGGGTTTTTGATTTTTTTAATAAAGCATACTTGTTATACGCATTTTGCAATATTTCAATTTCAAACTTGTAATTAAAATTCAACTTATCATCATCAACGCTTATAAATAAATTTTAAGTGAAATTTTACGTGACTGTATTTTTTTCACAATGTTTGCACAAAAATTTTATAGGGGTTTAAAAATACTAATTACTCGTATATACATTTCTGTCTGTCCGTCTCTTTCTTCGAACAAACATTATGGCCTAGTTTCTCCACCGTGCTTCGGAAAGCACGTAAAGCTGTCGGTCCCGATTATTGTCATAGACATACCTGATAGCTGTAATAGATAGAGCTGAAAGCAATCGTTAATTCGTTACTCATAACAGGGAAATTATCCGCCAACCCGTAGTGGAACAGCTTGGTAGATTAAACGCCAACATTTTTACATCTTGAAGTTCAGACTTTTTTTTTTGTAATATCTATAGATAGTTAATATTTTATATTTTTTAACCAAGTGTAAACTAAAGCACCAGTCTTAGTCACATTTAATGGTACAATTTCACTGACAAATGAACATGACGATGAAAATTCGTGATTGTGTATTTGATAAGGTATATGAATTTTATCTAGCTAAAAGTCGTTTTATATCAATTGTGAAAGTAGAAACTAAAAACAAACTTTTATTATACAACTAGCGGCCCGCCCCGGCTTCGCACGGGTATTTAACTAAAATTTTAAAAATTATAAAAATAAATTTAATTTATACTTTAGCCTCAACAACACGTGGTAATTATGCTGTTAAAATGTAGCTTATATGACACGTTCGTAGATTTACCATAGCAGCGCCATCTATTGATTACTTACTCAACCCAGTCGAAAGGTATCGACATCTGTTAGAATCATTTGGAGTTAACAGATAATTGTGACTGTCAAATAATAACACACAAATAATTAGCAATAAATTAAAATTGCGACTATAATTTGAGATTTAAACTATCCTATCTCTCAAGTTGGATCGAACTGCACATGGTGTGCGAATTTTATTATAATCGGTTAAGTGGTTTAGGAGTCCATTGAGGACAAACATTGTGACACGAGATTTATATATATTAGATATATAAAATAATGATATACATATGTATTCAGTATAAGTCTATCCAATTAAGACAAAAAACAATCTTCTAGTCATACTATTCAATGGATTATGTTTCGCTTAATCCTTTGTATGCGATAACATGACCGACTTCAAGTTTAGACAAGGCTTAATCTCAATGACGAACAACAATGCTGAAAAACCTTTGCATCTGTAACATGCGTTGTCCACTGTCATTGTGATAATTATAGAGGTAGGATGACAACAATAAGAGATAAAAGTTGCTCTTGATATTCGTAACATTACTAAGTATATTAATTAGGCCTTATCATCAATACAATGATAACACCTAATACACTCAGTTATGTAACCAACATGACAAATAAAATTTGTAAATTAAATTAAATTATAAATTCAGTATTAGAATCGACACTCGTTGATATATCACAATTAAAATCTTCTTCGTTAGAAGCGATAAAATTACATTAAAATAAACTTATGGTAATATATTCACATTCGTACAAAATATATCATTTTATTATTTTAAGAAACATTAAACATTAAAAGTTAAGTAAATAAAGTTAATTATTTAACGTGATATTGTGCTACTCAAGCACATGAGTAAATTATTTGCTCATGTGACTCAAGTACAGCATTGGAACAGTTATTTTAGATTACCTAGTGAAGTAAATTTGTATTCTGTCATCTGTGGAAGGCATTTTTCATATTTAATTTTTTAAATAGAATATATTTTTCATGTGGAACTCTTTATCTTATCGTTTTATACTTTTTTTAAAAGAATTCAGTCAATTGCTATAAATTAAGTAAAGCCTGAATCAATTGGGGGTCTTTTACTACAGTCTAGTGACACCATACTATGTTTGATATTTTAAAATATTGTGTTATTTCTGGACAAAACATACATATATGATACATAAACAACGCTTTACCCATGATATCAAATCAGAAAAATAATTAGTTTTAATCGCCAAGGACACCAAATGTATATGGTTTTCTTTAATTAATGTTAAAAATCCTACTTAATAATAACTACACCCATAACACTCTACCTACTTAATAATAACTACACCTCTAACACTCTACTTAATAATGACTAAAAAATAAAACTTATGACCAAATAATCATGAAAAGATTTGCTTTTTTTATTCGAAGTTTCAGTGGGATCCCCATTTGTAATTCCTTACAGAAAGTGTCAGATCCAAAAATATGCGGTTAAACAAACTCGTCAATTAATCAACATCGATTTTACTCAAAAAATAAATTTAATTATTTTCATGGGTTAAATTCTTAGATACGTTTTAGTAATAAGTAACGCGTCCAATGTTGAAAGTATATTAATTTTCAGAAAAAGAGCCATTAACCAGAGCTGTAATCTTTAAGCTCGAATCTCTTTTTTGAATGTTTTGATTAAAATGTATTTTAATAACTGTGGTATAGTTCACAAACAAAAATAATATGAATAAACACAATAATATTGATATTTTGAATAAATAGTGACATGAGAAGGAAGGAAGAAACGTCAAGTTGTCGACTATAAAAACATAACGTTCCCTTTCTGAATATTCGTTTTTAATAATAAAATTCCAAATAACATTCTTACAATATCATTTCACAATGATAGTTTGGCTTTAGATAAGGAAATTAAATTGAAAAGGCACTTACACTATTATATTTATAAACTGGACCGCAAAGAAAAAGGGTCGGTTAGAAAATCTTCAATATCACATACATACTTCATGAAATAAAGATTAAATTTTAATGTCACATAAAATAATATATAAAACCTTTTTATTTATTTTTGATAATTGTATAAAAAACTGAAAATAAAAAATAATGGCCGTTTTAATTAAAATATTCTTTAATTTATTCTTTATTACATAAAGCTAGGTCAGGTACTTTTGAAGACATTGAATATTTTCTAACCGACCCTTTTTCTTTGCGGTCCAGTTTATTATAATCTCATCGCACCTATTAAATTCTCATCTCGATTAATTTCTTGTGTTGGTTGAATTCGTGTGTTTCCGGACCTCGGCAAAACTTTTAATACCATCTCAAGGAATGTCTGAGCAGTAGAGAAAACATCTTAGAAACCTACAGACAATGATATTAAATATAAATACTAAAACAGTTCAAAATTAACTTATTAAAAGGAAGCAGTGTTTGAAGTTGGATAGTCTTCAGAGTTCGTTTAAAACGTATGTTTCGGTATCGTATAAGGACTAAGATTTTTGTTCTTAAAATACTACTACAAAGATCCTGTATATATTCAAGCAATCTCCTTTTTAAAGAAAGTAAAATACTATCTGTTATCTTTTCATACAAAATTTTGTTCCGTCTCTGACTTGGTTGGATAATTTTCTATCAAGAGTAACGATACTAACAATCGTTATTAGGCGTGTATGTTAACAACCCAGGCCGACGGCTTTACTTGCTCTCCTGGATATATAAGAGAGGACAATATTTGTTAGAATACAAATTTTCACTCCAAATCCGAATCAAACTTGCGACCGTCGGTTAATAGAACTTTCGTTACCGCTACACCAGCATGTGTGAATTAAGTTCTAATTCTATATTGGAGAAAAGACCTTTACCCAGCAGTGGGACCTTTACAAGATATTTCTATTCATTTAGTATCGGCTTGTTAATCAAGATCATTAGTCGTAGTTGAAACACATTTAGTTATTCGTAACAAGTTATCCACGATACAAAGCTTACTTTATCTAATATATAAAATTCTCGTGTCACGGTGTATGTAGTTGAACTACTCTGAAACGGCTCGACCGATTCTTATGAAATTTGGAGTGTATATTCAGTAGGTCTGAGAATAGGACGTAAACTATTTTTTATACCTCTAAGTGATAAGGGTGTCCACCCTTAAATTTTTTTTTGACGAAATGTTTTGTTTTTATTTTTTTTATGATACAGCAAACAAAAATACATACAACCCTAAATTTTCACCCCTCTACGAGCAACCCCTATTTTAGTTATTAATTTTAAAAATTTAATTATTTTGGTAAGATTTTTATTTTTATTTTGTCATGACTTAGAATAAAAATTTCATATTACTCTCAATTTTCACTCTTATACGATCAACCCCTATTTATCCATCCCGATTTTTTTTTCATTCTATCCACAGATCCGCAACAGGGTTGCAAGATGTCGTATCACAGTGTTTGCAACAAAACCCTTCCGAAACGGCTTGACTGATTCTTATGAAATTTTGTGTGTATATTCAGTAGGTCTGAGAATAGGACGCAAACTCTTTTTTATACCTCTAAAGTATAAGCGATAAGGGTGGTTCACTCAAAAAAAAATTTTTTGGACCAAATTTTGTATTTTTTTTTTAATATGATTTGGCTCTCCTACCCTTACTATTTTTGTTGCATGTACCAAATTGGCCGGTAGATCAGTTCCAATAAAGCTGTGTGGCGTATCTTTGGTTTCCAAATTCATGAACGGGATCCAGTAGTTATTCATTTAGTCGTCCATTTTGAAAACGGCCAACGCATATTTTCACAAAAAAGACAGTACATGGTGCAACGATTTAACGATAACATTCAGCAACGCTATGTACAATGAAGCATTGATTGTTATCGAGGATCTTTACATTAACATTGCCAATTTACCAATCAGTCATTTCTGTATGCATTCCCCAAATCGAAGTGCATCTGATTTAATAAACATAGAAGTGAATCGTGAACTACAGTACAATACTGTAAAAATGGCAGCGATTTTTATTCGCAATGTTCCACTACTGACTGAGGAACAAAGAACCATTTACGACCGCATTTTGCTCACAGTTTCGGCAGGACAAGGAGGATTCTTTTTTTTTTTTTTTTTGTTTATGCACCAGGTGGAACTGGCAAAACATTCCTTATTTCGCTAATTCTTGCCGAAATATGATCAATTAATTGCATCGCATTGGCCGTTTTATCATCTGGCATAGAAGCAACTTTATTGGAAGGAGGCAGAACAGCTCATTTAGCACTTAAGCTGCCACTAAATATTCAAAATTCAGACATAAAAAAACAATCGCGCATGGCCACAATGCTGAAACAGTCTAAAATTATCATCTGGGATGAATGCACAGCACTATGGCTGATAATTTATTTATTTTTTATTTGGCATAATTTGTGACGATGATGTGTAATTTGAAATTGATTAGTAAAGATAATAAAAGTGAAATGAATTTAAAAAATGAATATTTGGTGATTTGTTATTTTTATAGGCCGTTATCGTTCAAAGCGCTCTTCTATCATATACCACATCCACACACATTTACAATAAGTTAGTTACTTTTTATTTGACTACCAAAATATTCACTAGAAATAATTTATAATGGCAAAACAACGTTTGCCGGGTCAGCTAGTTTATATATTAATATATATTTTCTCTCTTTCTCTGTCTGAAATTTTAATCTGCCATACTGTTTATGGTAATTTGTGCAAAGACAAAACAAAATGCGCCGGCATCGTTTTAAAAATGTCATGATAAAATTTCAATTTCGAAACTAGAAACATTTGTGCAATACGTAAGCAAAATAGCTTTTCGTTGTTCGAAGTGTTGCCAATGGTACGTGCGGCTGAGAGGTCGTTCACGGGAATTGAAACGGATACCGTGGATTGTTCGAGGTATTACGAGATTAGTTTGCGAGTACGAACGAGTTCGAAACTTTAAAAAAATAAACTTCAACAACGTACGCTTGGATTGTTTTGGTTATTGTTAAATCGATTCGATTAAAGTGTACTCTTATGATATTCAACGCATAGGTATTCGTTGTGATTTTTTACAAACTATACGTCCAATATACATATAAAATTTTCAAAAAAATCTAAATATATATCTGGTTTGGTTAGGTAGGTAAGGTACCTTAATGACTGATAGTGCCCAAAGTATTCCGTTTCATTTAATAAGCACTTACAAATAGAATAAAAGAAGAGTACATGTTATAAAATTGTAAGAGGTCCATATCTTTATATTGAAGAAATTTTAAAGGTAATCGATACTAGAGCCAATGTTTTTTTTTTTTCATTTCTGTCTGTCATCTGTGTCTGTATCTGGTCCGATCACGCGAAAATTACTGAATGAGCTGATTTGAATTCTCACTAAGAGCTAAGACACTAAGTACTTTTTATACCAAAATTCCTTGGGAGAGGAAATGAAAGTCAAAATATATACTTAGTTATAATTCAGTAACGCGTAGTCAGATTTTATTCATTCCTTTTTTTGGGAGGGGGTAAAAAGAATATTTTTTTATAAATTATCTCATAAATATTCCAATGCCTTTGATTTGACAATTCAGAAATTACAGACATCATAACCTTCAGTATAAGGTCCAAGTAACTTGGAACCCGGAATGTATCGTATTTTATCTTATAGGCTTAATGAAAGGGTTCAGAGGGATGGAAGGAAGGAAAAGGGAGGGAGGCAATCGCCAATGAAGAAGCGGGTACAGCTAGTATAACGTTTCCTTCACAGGCTCTAAATTATCTGCTTGTTAAATTTCATTATAACTCACTGGTGTAGTTAGTATTAGTATTTGTTGAATATATCACTACTAATTAGGCTTAACATGACCATACTGACGTTTGTACATCCAAGTAGGCGTGATTTAACTTGTTACTTGAGACAAGGTAAATCCTAATTAAATAATAAAGCTAATCTGATCTTCACAGAACCTTCAGGCTTACTTTATCTCTTAACTGTATTTAAGCCTAGCATCGATAGTCATGAATAATTTCAGTAATCATCTTATAATTTATCTTACCGACGTATGAAAACAGTACAGTTTTAAAGTAATGATACGAACTCTTACGTCATAAACGTTGGCTAAAAGTATATTTTCCAAATGTGCACCTAGACCACGTATCGGTCTCTCCATACACCTACGGTGTCAATTACTTAAACTCTTAACTCGACGCTTCGTCAAGTAGAAAATCGGTATGAGAGATCGCACGTTTATCGAGCGCATGTATTACTGACGAGCAATCAACTTGAAAAAATATATGTTTCGATGTCAACTGATAATAAACATCATTTTTATCTTTTTCTCATCATTTCCATACAGTTATTATACTAATATACATAGGCTAATGGTGGGTATAGACAGAAAGGCGACTTCAAGTAGATTAACTCGAAGATAAAAGCCAAAGTGACGTGAAGTGAAATGACGATGGTAGATATCTTAGACCTTTTAGTCTATACCTGTAAATGTCTGTAAATTTTTCACTCCTAACCCTTAACAAACTGCTGCTCCACTATGCATTACCTGATGTCCGAAATTACTTTCGAAATATAAAGCCTTTCTCATTTTTTCTTCATCCATAAGCTCAAGATGAATTGATAGTTTAGCACGAGGCAATTCAGTATTATTAGCCTGAATTAAAACCCGCAGTCATCGGATTCAATCCTAGTTTTCTATTAATTTGTTCGGCTCAAAAATGCTGCCAAATAAAAAGTCTTTTATGCGTTTCGTACCCAAAGGATGTTAACATGATCTAAGGTTTCACTGTCTCCGTTCGTTCATCCAAAATGTCTAATATATAAGTAAATATAAATATTAATAAGCTTAAAATGTTCATATTGCAATAAATACTATAGTTTAATAAAGTTGAAAGTCCAAGGAATCCCTCACACAAAAAGTGTATTCTTAAACTTACATCTCATTTTAATCACGTCTTTTAAAATTATTTTGTCTACGGAATAAAAAGGCTGTCTCTACAAGAGATATGATGCTTAAGATATTTTACGGACATATCAATATAGAAACTTATTATTAATTAAATTATAATATAAATAACAAAAATCAATACGGATGAAACTGCGACGTGACATCCAGTATTTATACGTTATTGTTGTTGTTTGACAGAGATAAGACCAATTAAAGTATACAAAATCTCCTTAACTTAGTTTCAGAAGAAGAATTTGAAACTTAATCCAGCAAGTAAATGTTAATTACAATGTAAAAAAAAACCACGGAAAAGTTCTTATAAATCATTACAAATATTATAAATGTCTTTAATTAGATAACACACTGATATCAAAATCAAAATTACTATATAATGTACCAACAATGTGATTTTAATGTAATCATATTTTAAAAAAAAATTACATCAAATTATAGTTTGATCCAATTTCTCGATACAATACTTTTATAAAAGCATCAATTTGTATTTTCTCACAATTGAATCGTTTATGAACGGATAAAGTCTTGATTAAAGCATCGGTATATTATGTCGCGGCGAAATGAATTTACTGTTTTTACGCATTTAATATGCAAATAACAAAGCCTGACGTAAATATTAAATATCTGTAATACTTCCTGTCGCCGTTGCATTTCCATGTTATGTTAAGTTTTTTGCGTGAATAAATCGTTTTAATAAAATAATAATAACGAAAATTGCATGATTACGTTTATCATATTATGGGTTGCGATAAAATCATTTATGTCTGAAAAATACCGTGTGAAATTATATTTTCCCATCCCATATCACACAATGCACGTCGCACGATCATTGAGCACGTTGCACGTCATTGCATATTAAATGTGTAGATAAGTATACCCATAAAATCTCAAAATAGGTCAGTGCACATCACTAGCAACGAATAAAAGGCAACATTGATGTCACTTATGTAAAATCACATGCGTTACGCTAACGTGGCTCACAGATATCTATTTGTCTATTTAGATAGTTCCAGTAATGTATGTGGTCTCTTGAAGATGTCACCAGCTGTAAGCTCGATTATATTTATCTATTTATTTATTTTTAAGATCTAAGATACGATTACAATAATAAATACTAATATAATAAATGTAAAAATATCTATCGCTTTAAATGTGAAAAAATCTTTTTTCTGTTCGAAAGACTCTTGAATTTGAAAAATGTTTGTTTTTTTATGTTAAGTGAATAGGCAAACTAGCAGACGTTCCACCTGATGGTAAGTGGTTAAAGTTGCCTATGAACATAAACTAGTTTACCTGGAACTAGCCCAAATGATAGGCAACTCATTTATGTGTTGCCTATCCAGAGCCATAAGGTGTTAAAGTCTCGGTGCCAGTAATTACACTGCCTGTCTTGCCTTTCTCTCCGAAACACAGCAAAGCTGTTTCACGGGAGAAACAAGCAAGATGGTGGTACCCATGCAGCCGGGAGCGCGGCACAGCGCATCCCTTCCACCGGTAAGCTCTACTCTTATATTCGTCACATTATGTATTGTTTGTGGCTACAATACATAATGTGACGAATATAAGAGTAGAGCCATTGCAATGTGTTATCGGAATCATCACTTAAAATACTAGCGAAGCTATTCTACTTACATTTTGAATCTCGGTAAGATTCATGTTGATAAAAAAGTACCTACTTCTTTGAAATTTATTGTAGTGTAATGTACTGCATAATATGTCCCACACACACACAGCTGAGCAACAACCATTTCTCTTATAGAGAAAAAGTTTATAGATTTTATTCCACCACGCGTTCTTTATTATTTATTATTTTTGTTCAATAGTCAAAATTTCTCAAAAAGATATAAAATATAAATAGTAATAATAAAAACATGACATGCGCCAAATTAATTTAAGACAAAAAACAAACATTTATGTTTCGTCGATTTCCTTGCCAAAAAACCTTTGAACCTTCTTATTATTACTTTAAAACTAAGGTGCCTTCGACCGTATTTAAATCAGTAACCGCCTATGTGTTTTATCCTATGACCCATTAGAATGAAAAAAATATTTCATTGAAATAAATAAAAAAAGATCATATTACGAAAGAATTTGTTTAAATAAAAATATATTAGTAATAAAATTAATTAAAATTATGCCATGAACTTATAATTAATCACAATTACTAAAAACGTAGATCGGATTTTCGATCGAAAAAGAACTAAATTTTATGATTATTTAATAAAAACGAAAATAAAGATTATAAACAGAGACTGCGTAGATATTACAACTTTTAAAGTAGGTATTTAAAGTAAACTTTTTTTTTGCTTTTTAAGTAATTTAAAAAATTTAAGTACTTTTAGTATTGACACAAATGTGCCACTAAAACTTGGTAAAATAAAGTATTTTGAACATTATAAGCTTCAATAGTTCGTTAACATAAATGAGAGTGCAACAAAAAAAACTTTTTGCAATTTTAGTTTATTATTAGAAATATCAGTAGGTGGTACACCCACAAGTTATACTTAAATCCTACCTTTTAGACATTGTTTTTTTTTCTATTAGACCTCCCTGAAACCATGGGGAGACTGTATTTACAGATGTATATTTTTAGGCAAACTCATTCATACGTAGCTCATACGAAGCTAGTAAACGGGGAACAGTATTTTATCTTTTTATTAATTACAAAAATTTTCTTAATAATTATCTAAATTTTTTTACTCTATTTTAGTAACTTTTATTTACTTAAAAATACTATTTACAAGAGGCAAATTTAAACCGTATAAACTACAAAGTCTTGGGTTGTGACAACTTACTTTCTATGAAATACAAAATTTTATATATTTAATTACAATTTTTTTTACTCTTTCGCTATTGTCCTTATTTACTAGTACAATTTTATATATTTTATCCTAATTATACATATGGTATGTAGTTAGCTAACATATTATTACTTAAGACTTGTTTCTATAATTAACAATTTTACATAATTTTTTACAGTAGTTAAGGAACAAGTCTCTGTCCTTATTACACAATAGCTCTGAAACCGTATCTAACTCAATTTTGACATTCAGTCTAGTTTCCAACATCTGCCTCTCATAACAATGGGCCGGGCAGTCCAGATGGACGTGGAGAACAAACTCAGAACACCCAAGATCGCAGACGCACGATGGACTCTCCTTGCACTTGAAACGGTGCAAGTACTCGGAGAATCCATCGTGCCCCGTGAAAATTTGGTCATATCTGTACACCTTTATTTTACTGATGATCCGGTGTAATATTTACTATTAAATTTAAATATTTATAAGGAGACACTCGATAAGTGTGGATGTCTAGACGCGAGCCGGAACCAGAGAGGGCACTTTTCCTCTATGTCCACAGACACGAAAGACGACATCTAAATAGAGTCATTCATAATCAATAGATATATAGAGTACCTGCGGCTATCGCGTCAGGGAAGAAGACCCTGATGACACCAGCCGTTTTACCGGCCGGTAGCGCTGGTTCCATTCATCAAGCGATCGCATACGAATGCTTCGCTTGATGAACGAAACCGGGCAGCTGTCGTAGTCAAAACCACTTTTAGACTTTAGCCCAGCTTCCTTGGCCAGATGGTCAGCACGCTCGTTCTCCTCTAGTCCCGCGTGGGCTTTGAACCAGAACTAACTTACATGTTTGTCGTGTATCAAAGCCCTGTGCAGATGGCCCGGCTCCTCGACGGCCAGGGAATGAAGAGCTTCTGGGTTTTATAGTTGTTAGCAGTGCCGACAAGGAGTCGGAGTATATTCCAACTGATCCGACTAAGTTATCTGCGGCCATCCGCGCCGCCCTGCACATCGCTAGGAGTTCCGCTTGGTAAGCCGTACGAAAAGTTTCGGCTGCGCCGATCCATACGCATAACGCCGCAACCACCTTGCCCTCAATCTTGCTGCCGTCCGTGTAGATATTGAAATCATGGCCATCGTTTGACATGAGTTGCTCCTGGTCCACCAGACACTTGAAGTCGAGGTCGATATGCTTAGCGGGATGCGGAGACCGCAGAGCCGAGGACATCCGTTCCACCTCTCGATCCCCTTTCTCACTCTGGAGCACCTTTAGACATTGGTTAGAACATCTTCATCATTTTTCTTTAAACATTGGTTAGAACATCATCATCATTTTTCTTTAAATAATCATCATAGTTACCTGGTAATAAGTAAACATTCAAATTTATTTTGAAGTTGAACATTACATATCAACCATTATTTGTAAAAACATCTGCACATAAACGCAAATAAAACAAAAGATCTTATTTATAAACATAAAAAGATTACACCTCAATAAATATCCAAAAGCGAAATCCGATTTTCGACACTAAGAGGTTGTCGTAAAGTTTTGACATCGTTTCAATCTCCGCTCGAAGTCCGCTATACTCAATTTCCAGTCGTCTTTGAAACATTATTTTACAAACAAGGCTTTGTTAACTTTCATGAAATTTAATTTCCAGAAATATTTATTATTCGACCGATGTTAATGACGTCGGATTAAGTTTTAACCATTCCTGACCGAAATAACTTTAGCAATATCCAATATTTATACTTATAATCCTTATAGCTTTAGAAATATAAAACGTTAAACAATCTGTAGGTATATAAATAAGTAGGTATATTTTTAAAAAAATCTGATTACTACGCCTCAGTTACTAGTTTCGACAAAGAGACTAAAAAATACATGCGTATATTGCATGCATGCATGCATGCAATGTAGTAACACTACAATGATGATATGTGGTTGTAGGGAGAATAACTAAAATTGTATTATAAACGCAAAAGTAACTTTCTTCACTGATTATAATGCAATTTGACACGTCGGTGTTACACGTTGTGTGTTTTAGTGAGAGCGAAGTACTTCCCTGGGCGCGCCGGCCCATTTAACTGCAAGCAGCATGGCACTACTTCGGTAAATATTATTTATTGATATTAAAACCAGCCAGATAAAAACAATACATCTCAAGTCAAATTTTTCTTCAATTTTGCGTATTATACAAAATACGAAAAGACTTTTTCGCCGACCTATTACTTACTTACCTTAAATAAATCAACACACACACACACACACACTCACAAACACGCGCGCGCGCGCGCGCGCAAATAAAATTTTCCTAGTGATCATTATTGACAATCAATCAAACGAGTGTTAAATTCAATGAAACAGTGAAACCGTAAACAATATCTAGCCTCCAATATAATATTATCACATATATCAATATTATCCGATTTACCACAAGGACCAAAACCATTTCGTCTAATTACAAAAGACATTTATCACTAATGTACGTTTCGCAAGCTTCCTATTGTCCTCGTCTGTGTCCATGACATTGTTGATTAGCACGGACACGTCTTTGTTCCTGATCACATTTAGAATGTACTGTTTATCGATACATATACTATTATTGTAAAGGAGAGTTTTTGGTATAATTAATAAACTATGAAACTACAACGAATTACTAACTAGATTATCTATATTTAAGACTTAACTATATCACCATAAAAGTTATAGTAACGAAACAGTAAGCATAAATTTCAGCACATGTGAAACTGCGGAGGATATATTATCTAACTTGATTATGAAGCTAAAACTCTCTTTTAAAATATTCTTATTTATTTTGCCTCAACTTTTGACCAATATGTAGTCGAAAGTATTTCCCATCAACAACTCTGAAAAACTTATGCACAAACTTTTACCCAATATTTATAGGCCCGTCCTTTTCTCGTTTTCCTTAACCTTACAGTAAGAACTTACAGAGCGATCGATTTTCTCTACCCGCCGAGAAGTGAATTGTACTCAAACCTAGTGGAAAAAAATCTCAATTCGGAAGAACTCTTGAGATTATATTATTAAGTTAGTTCACATAAAAATTAAAAAAACAAGTCGCTCTAAGGCCGCGGACAAAGGTATTCGGAGCGCTTCTAGCAGTATTTTGCAGATGCTACAGATGTCACGCAATAAAAAATATATCAAGTAAAAATATTTGTTAAGCATACAAATAGAATTAACAGTGCAAAAAAAGGATCAACAATATATTATAGAAGACATGGAAGGGGTTGGTATAGAACATGCATATCTTTATGATCCTCTGATTTATTTTTAACTTTGCAATTTTTTTACATTACTTTCACTTGAAAAGTATAATTTTTTGCAGCATTAATATGTATGATTAAGTGTATGTAGTTAGACTATCGATGAAATCATTACGGATGTGTTGAAATATTATCATGTAAAAAAATCTTTCAAACATAGCGATTGAATTTTTTAACCCCTTCTGGGAGAAAACTTATAATTACAATTTAGCTGAATCTCTTATGCCGTTTTAATGTAACTACACTTCATCTAAAATTGATATTTCTTTTTGACTAGACGTTTCTGATTGAAGTTGATTGTTGACGTCTTTTTTTTGGTACCCTACAACTCAAATATGTTAATCTGGTGGACCTCTTCTACTTGGTCCAGGCTGTTATTTCATACAAGGATATCGTTGCTCGGTAAAGAGATCAAAAAGGGTACGATTAAACCCATCATTTACATATTTTGTATAAAACCACTGATTAGAACTTTAAAATTATTTAACACGTCTTTTATCAGACACAAAACCGCAAATCCGAGTTCTTCTTAAATATAAACTCACAAAGCATTTATGCAATTCGAATAGTTCACGGCGCAATATTCATGAAATCATTCTGTAATTAAGAAAAAGCTTCTACGAGTGAACAACCAAATTTCAATGTTGTTTAGAGATTATAAGTAACACTTCCAAGAAAATATGGTCACTAACATAATGATATATAACGTTCTACACTATGAAAGTTTAACTTATAATTCTTTTTTTTTACAAAATAATGGCAATAATTTCTTTTTTTTTTCTTTTTGGTTCTTTCAATAAATTGCAGCATAATATGTATAGTTTGTAGTGTGTATATAACAAAATCTTAAGAATCTTTCCTTTAAGAGCTTTAATAAAGTAATAACAACCCACAAATACTCTGAACAGAATAAAATCTCAACAAAATTTCAATTACTCTCAAGAACTCAAACGAACCCGAGCCGGATTATTTACTGACACATCATAGAGTAGTTTAAAATAACGACCTCATTTTTAACATTTCACGTCATATTTTATAGTTACAAAACTAAGATGATACTTCAAATAGAATGATGCATGTGTTTCATGCATCACACACACAGCCATAGTTTGACCTATTTACGGAAGTGCGAAAATTCGCTTTTGCTTTCCTACCTAATATAGAGAATTTGCGCTGCGAGAAACCACACACGCCGCTGTTACATTGTGGAATGTGCTACTCTTTATATACATATCTTCATTCGCCGGAAGACGCGGTTTATCTTCCTAGACGATAGTTGGTAAAAACGCGCCCTGTGCTCTTACACTTAAAGAGAAATTTTTGAAAAGAATTTAATATTAGTTACTTAAACAATGAACGATATACAAATACGAGTACAATTAGGTTGTGAAATTAGCACGTTAAAAAAAGAAAACAAATTCTTTAGCCGAGATAGATTAGATTAATTAAATATGTATTTATTGTATTAATAAATAATATTAATATATTATTATGATTATTGCATACATAATTAATATAAATAATTAATGGATTAAATTTGACACAAAATTTCAACTGCCTGGGCATTATAGCTTTACGAAGTATGTAGCTGTAATAGCGATCGTCGTGATATGTTAAGTGATGGCCAATTAAAGCAGTTTTCAGTCTTCAAGTCTTATTTTTTTCATACATCAATTTTCATATTATTTTATTTACTCTGAGTACCATACCATATTGCAGCTTGCAAAATAATAATATAACATTCTATTACGATCGCATCTACAAAAAAGAAAAAATAGGTTTTGTGCTTCACAACAAATTGAAATTGTTGTTAATATGAAGAGCACATTTCAATTTTTTTGTTATAGGAAATTTTGATCAAGAGCTCTCAATGAAACTGAACTCGACTACTTCATAGAAGCAATTTTTTTTCCTAAAATCAAATATATATACATACTAATTATATAATTTATTGGCTTACGAAGTTAGAAAATACCAATCAAATATGATAGCACATTGTATTCTGTATCAATATAGGCTGATTTGTCACAAGCATTCGAGTGATCGTCTAATTACAGCAAGCATTTGTCGCTAATCGATGATTCGGTAATTTCTCAGTCTGCAATGCAATCCATGTGACATTATTACGTCTACTGCCCTCGCTACGATGGTAAGATCTGGCGCACTGCAATGACGAGCTTGCGGTGCGGTATTTAATTCGATATTAAATAACATAAATTTAGAGTTAAGTGTGTACATTTCCAAAATTCATCGGTTCCCCTTATAAAAACTGTTTTTAAATCTGACCTCAACACTTTCGTCTATTAATTTGTTCGTCAATCGAGGGACTATTTATTTAAAAGGAAAGCACTTTAAACTTCCTATAGCCGCTTTAAAAACACATAATAATATTAAAGAAAAAAAAAGTAAAAAATTGTTGTAGGTTGGTTATTTATCACAATTTTTGCTGGAAAAATAACGTGCGAAATACTGCCTCTGTTCTCGCTAGGCGTTAAACCGTGTAAACAATATTTAAATAACTGTTTTGTATTGTGATAAATCAATAAAGTTAAATATTATAGTTTAATTTATTTTCGTCCAATTATTTCTGTTTTGAATAATTTGAATCTTGTTTTACATAAAGACTAACATCGAATTTTACTTAAAAACCATTGTCACCAAAATTTAGAGATTGTAAAATTAACTAAAATTACCTGTATACCCAATAAATTAATAAACTGTTATAAAATTTCAGAAGCGAAAATAGACCGGTGAGCCATTAGAATGAGAATATCAAATTAATTGGTACTTTGAAAGTTCAAACAACGTTCACGGTTTTTGGGTTGTTCGTAATTATATTTACTTCAAAGAAAATAATCGTTTTTACATTATAAATTAACATTCATATTATTGTATGAAAGAAAAGATAAATATACTTTTTTTTTAATCTTTGTGTACCTATTTATATTTCATAATGACTGAAAAATGTCATGTTTTATCCCGGCAACATTGTCCTTTGGGATAGCTTATACTTCCTATCACTACAAATATTACATACTAGCCGACTCATGTAGTTATCTCGCGTTGAATTTAATGTTACTGCTCTGCTCATATGTATCATAGCGAAGTGCTGAGAAAAAAAAAAGAACTGGTACCTTAAATACAGTTTAGAAAGTATATTAATAGACACATGAACCATATACAAGAAGATAAGGTATATGTATATAGGTGTAAAGCTTCCATCGAGTCCCAAGAACTTAGTTAATGTGGACAAAATCAAACAAAACTAAAAGGTCCCTAACAAAGTTGATACGTCCATCACATCGCCAGAGGGATATCAAGTTAATGTGTTAGTAAATACTTCATTAATGAACTCACTGAATTCTTTATCGCTTATCCAAATGACAATTAGGAACTAAGCAACTTAATACTAACTTAAAAGAAGACGAAAGAAATATCTTATGCCATGGCTACACTAAGACTTAATGGCATTGACTATGGAATTAGCGCTACGTTTACTATAAAACTAGTACCAAACTACTACTAAATGAGTATCACTCAATATGGCATTTATAAATGCGTAAAAATACGACATTAAACATAAGGTGATAAAATACAGTATCTACACTATACAACTTCTAATGTGGGGTACCAAAATATTTTTATATAATAAAACTGTTACGGGTCCATTTTCTTACACTTTTTTTACTTTTTTGAAATATTTTTTGAATGGCACTCTAAAATCGATACTGAATCTAAATATATGTATTCATATTTGTCTGTAATTTTCCCGCGCATCACGCCAACAGTACTGTATGAATTTAAACTAAACCAAGTGTAATTTCATTTCGTACTACGAGCTAGGACACTGAATACTTTTCATATTGAAAATTTAGCACGGTTCCCCTTGGAAGAAAGGACTTATTTATAAAAAATTTCTACTTCGATATAATTCATTATTCGTTGTCCAAATTCATAAATTCATTCAGTAATTTGGTTAATTAGTCTAGAAATTACAGATATTATAACCCTCAATAGTAGTTCCAAAATAACTTGAGTCCCGAATCTAAAGAGACCTTTGATCACATTGAACTGGCGTATATTCTTTGTCTTATAGGCTTAATGAATGGGAGCGAACGAAGTAAATATTAAATGAAACGATTCTATTATCTCGATCAACTTTTTTAGAGCTTATATTGCTGAATACGGCACGATAAATCGTTGCTGAAAGAGCTTTGCACTCTCTTTATACGCGCAGTATGTATTCTCGCGCTATGTATACTACTACCTATCGTTATGGTGTGGTAGTGAGAGTAGTCGCCTTATCGCTGACGGTCGTGGATTAGATTCCCCCTCGGGGCAGATATTTGTTTAAGTAAATATTTATTTATGATCTAGATATATATCCTTGTGGATCTCTCCACCGTGCCTCAGACAGCACAAAATCAACGGTTCCGTTTGTTATCACAGACACCTGATAACAATCGATACTTATGGTAGAGAAATCATCCACCAACCCGCAATGGAACGGATTGATAGATTAAGCTCCAACAATTCTTCTATTATATCTATCCTTTCTTCTATATGGAAAAGAAAACTGCCCAGCAGTGAGACGCTTACATATATTTTATATATTCGTATTTACGAGACTTATATATTCTGTATACCGACCGGGACGGTATCTTTTTTTTTAACTTTAAGATTTCTGGGCTGATTTATTTATTTATTATTCGAAAGTGCATGCTGTGATCAAGGCCATAGTAACTTGGTGATTGACTGATGATGAAATCCAGTGATTATGACGATATATTTATTGAATTATTGTTAGTGAATCTAAAGTTGTTAAAAAAGTAGCTGTTTCTATTTGTTACCATACATAATAACATACTAATAATAATACAATTTAATTTTTTTAATTATAATTTTTATTACCACTTTTATTACCTTCTGAAAACTTTATTATATCTCACTATTCCATGCATAATATATGATAGATAATGGGTACGACCAAAATAGATCTCCGAGACATACCTGCTGGTACTACAAATTAAAATGTGAAAGATTCTAGAGAACATTAATGTTGCAGACTAAAAGCATTATTGACAGGATAACGAACACATTCAGACATAATACCCGAACCTTGTGAAGGCAATGTACGTCAGCAGCAAATTGATGATCTTAGGATACGAAAGCGATGTTTCGGAAATTATATTTCCGAGTAAAATCGCTCCCAGCGCAGTATTTTGCGATCAAAGCGAACAGATTTAAAAAAGCCTATAAATATTTAATATCAAGAGTAATAGCTACGTTAGAAGAACGCGAGATTTATTGCGTTTAGATTTTTATTTTATTTTATTAGTAACGGCGAAGATAAAATACTTTTACAGGACTTTTTATTAAAACTTTAAACGACGCGTTTGACATACCCGTGCCTTGCGATCATGTAATAGTGGGAACTGCGGAGGTGTATATCCGAATCATATAATAAATAAGCTATAATCGATCAAAACAAAAAAACCTACCATGAGCTACGTGATTCATTCACATTAAAAAATAATAAAGAATTAATATTAATTTTCAAGTAGCGTTAAATATTATTTATCTTTTGTATGTGTTATAGAGATATATAGAAATTGACTTTTCGATAAAACAAAATATTATAATCTTCGAAACCTTTTCTGTATACAATGAGCCTAGTATTTGTTCAAAAATAATCTAAGTTAGCTAATTGGCTTACTAATGTAATTACCTGTAACTAACATAATTATGAATTAAACTACTAGGTAATTGTTGAATGACTTATAACAGTAACTGGCCTTAAGGGTAAAGACTTCTTCGTTTATCAAAGATTTGGTACTTAACCGGCCACGATTCTCCAGAAGCAATTTAATTTGTAATTGCTATGGAGACATCCACTTTTTTCACAAAGTTCTCCGATACCTCTGAGCAAGCAAATCTCAAGCAAAAGAGATGATTTCATTTTTAGCTTTAACAGTGTTATTTAATCGTGCTGTACATAAAATAATAATTAATTTATAAATTAAGCGAGTTAATATTAAAACAAAAAAAAGGCAATTATTTGATAAGCCTCTTAGAATATCCCAATTATGGGTACAATTAATTAACGTCTTATAAAAAAGAAAAGCATTAACGATATAAGTAAAAATATAATATATTTTATTTATAATTACAATACAAAATAGTAATGGTATAGTTTTTTGAGGAGTTATAATATTATGGTTCAAATGTTATTCTAGTATAGAAACTTTTTAACGTATTTCCTAACAATTATTACTCATCTTCAATTCATAAAATGGAAGTTAGCAAATTCAGCCTTTGCCCGCTATTTGTCTTCCAATTTGACGTTTTTCAAATAGTATTAAAATGTTGTTTCAAATAGTATTAAATTGAACTTAATTGATACTGCCTGACCCGCCGCAATGTCCAACTCTAATAGACAGACCTGTCAGTCATACAGGAGAAAGCTTAAAGCTTAATCCGCCATGCTGCACTAATGCGGGTTGGTAGGTGACTTTCATACCAGAAGTAACGATAGTTATCAAGTTTAAATAAAAGCAAATATGACAATAATCTTTATGTGTGCTTTGAGGTATGCTGATGAGACATACAGGGATATCGGTGAAATATCTGTACGAATACAAATATTCGCTCCGAGCGGGAATCGAATCCGCGATCGCCGTCGATAATAGAAGTTTCACGCTATTACATGAGAATGGTAAATAACACATTTATATCAAACTAGCAATTGCAGTATAAAACATGATGTTATTTATGAATTTTTGAGAGACAATTTTGTGAAAATAGTATTTGTAAATATAGCAGACACTTAAGAAAGTTGTTAAAAATGTTTATCACTTTAGTAATTAAGACTGTCATTTTCTTTTGCTAACTTGAAACGAAACGAGGAATTGTAAATTGTGAATTTTAAAAAATGTAACCACAAAGATGGCAAATAAACAATGTTTCATCTGTACAAACTTTTCCACAAACTCTTACCGCAAAGAGGCGTCTCTAACGGTAAGTACTATTTACATAAGACATTTTCCGAATCACTAAAAACTTGAAGCGCTAAGGAAACAATAAAACAAAAATAAAAAACATTTCTTCAAATTACAACAAGGGAATATTCATGTTAAAATTAAAGTTAAATGCGTGACAATTACTTATTTTCGTGCTGTTATTTTAGGAACATAGTATTTGGTGTAAGTACAACGATAATAAGATATGCAGCACAAATTCGTGTAATAAATACAGCCCGGTACAAATTGTGGTGCTCGTGTTATTGTGTACGATAGAGGATTTAAAATGCTGTGTATAACTATATAGAGAATTTAGAAGGGGTATGTAGTATGTAGGAACGTCATACGGGAGCTTTACGTATAAGTGTGACGCTATCGCATTTACATGTAAGATAAATCGCAATTTTTTACATTCACTCATTGAACCCTTCTGAAAAAGTTAAAGCCGGCGGAGGCTGGATGATGATTGCGGAAAACCAGAATATTTGGAGAGGCCTGTGTTCAGCAGTGGACTGCGATAGGCTGAAGTGAAGCGAAGCGAAGTAACACGTACTTCGTATTATAATATGTTACCAGCTATTCCAATGTTATATCACTTTTGATTTACAAAGAATCATTTATTAGCTCTGTTGAATACCTAAGGAATTTGTCAACATATTTCAATGGAAGATATTATCGATTATACAAAATATACATTCAGATGAAGATAGAAGCTGCTTCTTTTTTTTAAGTCGGTAAGATGTATTATAATGACTATTTAATGTTGCTGTACCTAACAAAAGAAGCAATCACTATTTTATAACTGAATATTCATTCTCATTCCGATTTAGTAATTTCTATAATGTGTATGATGACATTTCTAATATCAGAAATTCTGAGTATAGAGTAGCTTTGCGGTAAAATAAACTAGGCAAGTAGAAACGGAGGAAGCAATTTTTCTAGTAAAATACTATTATTCTTAGCACGTCTGGTACGCAATTAGCTTGAGCGTGGTCCGTTGTTGCAACAATGGCCGCGGTTTGCTTGAAGCCTTAATGCAGAAGGCGTGTCTAATTCCACATCATGTGTTGTCTTAAAAGGGCCAAATGAAGAAAAAAATATAAGTTGTTTGAAATTTTTTTATAAAAGGGCCAAATGAAGAAAAAAATATAAGTTGTTTGAAAATTTTTTACATAAATTTTCAAACAACTTATTCGTTGATAAAATCAGTACATTAAAGAGAAACACTGTAATACTTATCTAAAATCGTTTCGTGACGAGATGTAATTAAAAGTAAAAGCTGAAGTTAAAAATTAAGAATTATTTTAAAGAAACTTGTACAACAATAATTATCTACATTTACATTTTAAATATTAAAACGTATGTTAATCCAGTCATTTTAGGTATTTTAAACTCCAAAACTCCTCAGCGCTCTACTCCGAAAACGGTTAATTTTACAGAAATTTTCAAGAGGCATTTTTATAGATAATTTTACGACAAATAATTTTTATAATAACGTCTATTGATCTCAGAGTCGCGAGATATTCGTGAAAAACTAAGTTTCGTAACCTTTTGATCTTTATAACTTTTTAGCCGGCACGATATGAATGTCGATTTTTCACATCTTCATTACAACGCCGTTATAAAGGTGTATACAAAAATTCAGCTCACCAGGAATTTTTCCGCAGATAAAACCTAAAATGATTGGATTATGTTATATATATATATTCATATGCATTCCATGTCACACACACATGTAAGACGAAGTGTTAAAATTAAAATAATAATACAAATATATATAATAGTTCTTTAATATATTCAAAGTAGAATTAAACAACCACAAAAGTTATATTATTCAAGATTAAGAAATAAGTTATGTTAATTTATAATTGATTTAAATGTTAAAAAAATAAAATAAATCAATTATATCAAATCTAGTTTAATTGTAATGGTGATACAATAATTCCACTTTATTAAGTTTCAAAATACTACATTCTTACCATTATAAAAATGTTACGTCATGTTATAACGCCGGACACATTTTCTTGATTAAGGTTACACGTGACTAACATACATACGTATGTGTTCACAAATATCGTTAAAGGACTCAGAAATCTTCCGAAATCTCATTTTCCACAGTGTGAAAGGATATTATTTTATATTGCATTATACAGGTTATTTTGAGGTACAAAATATAATAATGTATATAATATATAAAATTAAGTACACTTTAAGCAATATGTATTTTTGTAAATAAAAAATGTGTAAAACATTTAATGTGATTCGAAAGTCTACACGTATTGAATTCGATGGAAAAGGCAATAGTTTGCTTTGAAAGGAATGTCTGTTGACGGTCGTAGAAGTCCTATTGCTTCTGCGATTTACAATTCTTTGTAGAATTTCTTTTTAAAAAGGATGTTTTTTTTGAACCTCAAACGCTTTTTAGTTAGATGGATATGTTTTTTAAGCCTCATTTATATAGCAAGCTTGTAACATAGTACATTATAGTACGATAAGATGAAAACACTGGTCAGTAATGTTGTCATGAATCGACGCTATACTGATGATTACTTTCAATTTAATAACTGACATAAAAATATTTAATTTTGCAGTACAAGTAACTACGTTAATATTTTCATATAAAATTTGTTTATACTCGTAGAACAATAGAAATTGATTGCACCGCCTGGATATAAAATAAAAATATTTAACTTAGTTCATTATTTATGTATATTGGAAAACTAAAACTGAATATTAGTTGTTTTCAATCATGCCGCTTACTTGCTACACATATTCGTAATTTAAGTATCGATAATTTCGTTGATCGTCCTTTAATGTTCTTTGTTTTGAAGTAATTAATATTTATTTTCTATTTTTAGTTCAACTTTGTACATAATACTTTAATATATACTTATTACTTATAATACTTTATAAAAAAACAAAAATCGATTTTTGTTTTTTTCCTAAAAATTTATTTAATTTTTGAATTTTTAGTGATAAGTGTATTTTGTTTATATTTAATATGGGTAGGCCACCTAAATGCACTGCTCAAATGAGACAGGGCCGTTTGGAAGAAAGTAGGGACTAGAAAGAAGATCGTTTAAAGGAAAAAAATATTATTAGTAGCAGTAGTAGTAGTATTGTATTATTAAATTGCATTAAATTTTATTCTTTGTTTCTGTTGATTTTTTTTAAATTGTTTTTGTTGATTTTCCGTAAAAGTACTAAATTGATTCAGATGAAATATCTATGGGACCACATCTGAAGTATGACCTACCAATCAAAAAAAGAATCATCAAAATCGATAATTAAAGGAGTAATCTCGTAACAAACTCCTTCTTTTTTTGAAGTCGTTTAATATGTCTTTTGACACGATTGTAGCGACGCAGTAACGGTTAATTTTCTCGTAGGTATGTATATACTAATTCAACATTACAGAAGCCTTAAAGTCTGCTGTGATGTTGAACATTTTAAGTGCCATCACTATTTAACTACAAAACTAGGCATGTGATTGAATGGTGATGTTCAATGAAAGGGTTAGACTAGTCGTCCAAGTGAACAGCTATTTGAAACAGATAAAAGGTTTATATTACATGAGTTTAAGTATCATTAATTATTTTTTTAATACACTTGCTATAATCAAATGCTTAAAATTCAGATAAAGATGACATCTTAGGAATTTTTCTCTAAAATGTACAACGTGATAATAATAACTAACATCACTGAAAAGAGAAACAGTCTCCAAATTGGTGAAAATAATAATTACTTAAGTATGAGATGACACATTTCGCGGACTAATCTGAAATTTACTACCAACTCAGCTTGACCTAATTACAGTAGCAAAAATCCAGTCATTATTTCCAGTTCCATTTCAGCGAAATAGTTGTCACAATTAATTAAATTTCGCTTTTGTCGTGATTCTATTTTCCTCGTAAAATTTAAGCGAGTCTGTTTATACAAGATTTCAGAGAATACAGAGTAGAAGCGAGTTTTTGTAGGTAGACAAGTGTGATATAAAACCCAAGCATCCAGGCATGAAATTAAACAGCTTGCACTAAGTTGTTAATCGCCTGGACTCTTGCCAGGTTCCAATTTGAAGGAATTGCTGACAATCCGGCAGAATTCGGCAGTTCACACAAATTTAGTGCTTGAAAGAATAGACGATGAAAAAATATACCTTGGAAAATGCAACGTTAAAATGTGGATCATAGAAATGTTTTAACGTTTTTGTAATAAAAGTATTTAATGAGTTTTTCTCATTCTATTCGTGCATTTTTAAACTTCAGAAACGTGTCATATGTATTTTTTTTTTCATATTTATCACATACGTATTAGATAGTACATTTCAATCACTTACATCACTACACACTAAAGTAAAAAATATGTGCGGGTGACGCCGCCGACACAGCTAGTCTTAAATAAAACATTTGTAATGCATACAATGTAAATAATTGGAATAATTGAATATTATTTTGAAGTAAACAATCCATTTTAATCAACGTCAGATTTTCAATGACAAGTAAACTGAATGAGATAAATCCTCAATTATAAAAAAGAGTTATATCAAATTATTTATTTTTTATTTTATTTTTTTACTTTTTATTACTAGCTATAACTACACAAAATAATAAAAAATACCATATAATATATATGCTTTAAAAAATATATATAATGATTTATATATATAATATCTAATGCTAAACAAATTTACTCGTATTTATAAATTCCTTGTTAATGTTTTTCCTTGTCATTGTAAATGTTTCTTCACAACTAAGGCTTAGTCACATACCCAAACAGGGCTGTTTGAAACTCCATTACAGGGGTTGTCAAAGTGAAATCGGCAACCAGTCTAAATTAATTGTGAGACATGGGAGACGCTGTAAACTTACTCAAGTGTTGTTGCAAGTGTCAGTTTTGTTGTTAGAAGATGGAATTACTGACAGTTTTTAATGTGTACAAGAATTAGTAATATAAATTTGTTTTTTACACCTAGTAATATTATTGTTCTTTTTTTTATTCTTAGTTTTACTTTGCTTTTATTTATTTTTTATTTTTTTCTTATAAAATATTACTCACTGATTAGTAGATCGCTGTATGATACGTTTAATTACATATGCAGGTATTTATACCTATACCCTTTTTATATATTTATGTATATTTTTTATATACTTTAATATGAGTATTAAAAAAAATTGACATGTGAAAAGTTATAAATGATAATTATTTTTAAAAATATCTAAAACGGATATCGTTTCGACGGATTTCCACGGATTTCACGGTTACCATGGATTCCAACGGATTTCAAAACGTTATAAGTTTATCTCTCTACTTTATAGGAGAAAAAGATAAATTATCAGCAATTTCACGTTTTCAGGTTATTTTTTGTCTATATTTTAACAAAATTTTACCGTTATTATAAATTGTTTTTGTCGATCAAGACTTTAGCCTAAAAATAATTTCGAAGAAAAATTAAATTCTAGTAAGTGAATTTTCACATATATCACATAATACTTTCAGTATTACGAGTAGTTTCGTTGAACAGTTCATTGTAAATGTAGAACTGACAATTTGTAAGTGCATGTTTAATTTACAATAATTACTAAATATATGTATGTATATGTTATTTTTTATACATCAATCTACATCTATTTCTGTTACTTTTAAGGTTAGCTGGGAAATAAAGCTGTATAACTCTAAATCTGCTTTTTGATCAATATGTTACAACAAAGTAAATAAATATTAAAACTAATCGCCGTGGTTGGTTGGTATTTATTATAGGTACATAATTATATAATCAAAGAGGCGAGTTAAAACATCTGTATGTAGTAACTACTAATAACTTCTGTGAAAATTCGCAAAGGGGTTTTATCTCGTGAGTGTTAGCTGAGTAAATGACATCCTATCTACTATTCCCTACTTCCTACGTTTAAAACGTAAGTTGCCAATTACTCAGCTCTCTTTACGAAGATAGACCATCGACTTTGTTTCAGTTTGTTTTTGTGTCTGTGGTTAATTTCATGATTTAATGTTACAAAAACTTTTAAAGACTTGGTATATAATATATGTCGAATTGTAAATAAGTAGATAGACATCAGTGAGTAGGAGACAGACATTATGATTTATATGTAAAACGGGATATTTCACAATTTTGTTTTGGTCATTTTGAGTTCCCATTAATTCGGCACATTTGCTCCGATGTGTGCTGCGTATTTGTATGTAGTGTTACCATGAAAGTTTAGAAAATAGAATTGTCAAATTAGCTAAAAGAGGTAAAAATAAAAGTACTTGGCTTTATTCTACGATTTTGTGTTTTTATATTAACGTATAATTTTTTTTAATAGTCTTTCGAATATAAAATGTTTACCTAATTGTTTCATCAAAATATTAAAATTGAAAATGTCAGATACCGTAATTAAAACGTAATTGACAATCGATTATGCAGCTTTTATAATTTACCTTAATTATATTTGCAAGTTTGATCCCACGTTGTTCGATGTGATAAATTATTGACAGGAGAGGCACAATGGGCAGACAGCCGGTAAGCCGCAATGCGGGTGGATTTGCAAATTCCCAAATAAATGCTTTAACCCACGCATGAAGTTGTAAATAATTTCGGAATATGTCAGCTTGCTGAGTCTACGAGTATTATGTATGAAACTTGCAAGGTTTTACTTTTATAAGAAGTTTGTAAAAAAAAAAAGCTATGTATGATTATTTATTTATTTATAACTAGCGGTCGCCCGCGGCTCCGCCCGCGTGGATGTCGGTTACCGCTGCAAAAAGCCTACCCAGGAAAGACACGGTCAGCAAAATGATTCCCAGGTCAATTCACAGACACCGACACTAACATCGACGACGCGGTCATTATCCGCAGGCTGCACAGATTGTCTTTCTGTGGATGTTAAAGTTGTTAATGATGAAAATATTTTAATGTAATTAATACTAAGTTTTCACTTCTGCCGGCAGTCCCGGAGTGCAACCCGTTGTTTTAGAATAGATAACTAAAGCGATTATTGTAGAGCTTCTCTATAAACAACATTTGACGTTAAATTATTTTCAGATAACAAAATATGGTGGATAGTCGGGGGCCCCGACCCGTGATAGGGCAACCAAAAGTTGCCCATGCGTAAAACATTCTTTTCGTAAATCAATTCCTACTAATTTGAATGTTTGGCCCTGGGATTTATATATCGTTAGTGCGAAAGAAATTTTTACTGGAAATTGGAGCCTTTTGAAGGGTATAGGCAAATCAGTAGGGATCATGGGTATTCTTGGTATATGAGCTATTTCACCAGATGCAGGGCCGGTGATAATTTTCGCTACTATTAAATTATCTTTTAGCTCCTTTATAAGAAGTCTCGTGCCATTACACATGTTGGGGTTAAATTTCTGAGAAGCATTATCGGCGTGCCAACTTTTAACGACAGTTCATGAGGTGGTAGCCCAGCGTGGTTCATGAGGTGGTAGCCCATCGGGGTTCAGAGAATTTAAAAATTCCTGGGGCTTTTGCACTGCGTCCTCGACGTTAGCGACAGTGTCTATGGATTTATAGCACTTAACTTCACTCGATATTTTCTGCATAATTAAATTGTTTATTTCGTTGACTGTTTCATTCCTGGGAGAAACTATTGCTCTACAACACAGCCAACGAAAATCATTTTGATGTAAGTTTTCGATGTCAGGATTTATAGCATCTGTCAGACTATCTAAATTATGGACTATTTGGCCTAGAGACTCATCCAAAGTAACCGCATAATTGGTGCCCAAATTTAAAGATGGAAAAATTCCTTCTCCAAGTTTCAGCAGCTGTTGTGGAAAATTGCTATGCGTATTTTGCTATTATTATTGCTATTCTCATGTAGATGAGCTCTCATATTGGTGCGCAAATTCAAATGCCAACCTCGCGTCTGAGCCGCACAGGTACCTTACTCATAGATCCACAGATATTTTCTATGCATAGATCTAAACTCTCCTCCCGCACGCGTACCTCCGCCTTGGTGACGCCCACTTCGCAACGGGCCGTGCAGCAGAAATAGTAATATTTTAATTTCGCCATAACTTCAAAACCAAACGTCCAATTTTAATCATTCAAAGACCAAATATTATCTACATAAACTGTACTTACTGATAAAATAATTTATTTTGATAAGGATTAAAAGCATGAGTAAAATAAACGCGTTTAAATGTAGTCCAAAAACAATTCAAGATTTTTAAATAAAAAAATGGTTGTTGTGCTTCACTCGACATAGATAGGTATAGTGTGTCGCGGACTTTTTTGTAGATATTTATAAGATCTACAATTAATTAGAACATTTTATGTATCTATCTTTTATAGTTTAGGCAGCGTACGCAAAATAAGTAACTTTTCTGGTTGATTTTTTACACCTTGTGTCCGAAAAACCCAAATATCTTACGGAACTCTATTTTTTTCCAAAATAAAATATAGCCTATGTTACTCTTGGATAATGTAGCTTTCAAATGGTGAGAGAATTTTTAAAATTGGTCCAGTAGTTTTTGAGCCTATTCATTACAACCAAACAAACAAAGTTTTCCTCTTTATAATATTAGTGTAGATTCTTTATTATACACCACTTTAAAAAAAAAATACAGATATGTATGCCTAAAGATAATTGCACAATAAGGCGATCTTATGGCTAATAAGCAATCTCTTTCAGACAATTTTATGTTGTGAGTAATAATTGAAACATAGCCGGAGTAAAATGGATGGTGGTGCATAAATATAATGAAAAATAATAATAAATATAATAAAAATAATAATAAATATAATAAAAATAATAATAAAAATACAAATATACGATATAACAAAAATAACAGATACAAATGTAATTATCTTATATCTTTAAACGAGCAATTTTTGTATATATATATATATATAATCGGAATCTCGGAAACGGCTCCAACGATTTTCATGAAATTTAGTATGCAGGGGGTTTCGGGGGCGATAAATCGATCTAGCTAGGATTTATTTTCAGAAAATGTTGTTTTATCCCTTTTTTTACGTAATTAAAAAATACCATTAGAATACGAAGGTAAATTTCGCTGTCATTGACAAGCTTCTATTAGCTCGGATAGGAATCGGGCGGATTCGAAACCAGAAAACCTGAGTTCGAATCCAGGATTCTACAGACCAATCTTTTTTTAATTTTTTTTTTTTTGAATTAAGAGCTATTTTTATTTTTTATTTTAATAACCAGTTCCTATTATTTTACTTTTATGTCGGTAAGATCGAAAATATTATTTATGTTTCATCAATATGTAATGTATCTAAATAAAATTTAACCGAGCAAAGCTCGGTCATCCGGGTACTGTTATTATTCAGTTTAGAAGATTGTCTTATGCGTAAAGATAATGAATTTCATAATAAGATGGAGTGAACAGTAAAAGATTTTTTGAAATATTTAGATGTGTGTTCTGGTATCGTAAGGAGAAGTCAACCACGTCTATATATCTTACATGTACCGGACCCTAGTCGATAGAAACGAGTGGACTGTATTTAGACGCCTGTTATTCTATTGCGAAATGCTGGTTCTAGTACGTCGTGTTTCTTCGTAAGGGAGTTTTCAATAAAACACCGTTGTATTGTTGAAGAGTTTTCCGTTCGTGAGGAGGAGAACGTTGGCTTGCTTCTATGTGATCCTTGCTGTACTATAGTCCATTGAAGAATGACCTGCGACACCCAAAACAGCGTCGCCTTTTATACAATCCTGATTAGCTGGCAAGCGAATCCTTTACCTCACCCCCGGTCAAATACTTTATTTAATAAATCTTTATATACAAAATATTGAGCTTAAATTTATTTCTCACCTATTTCTATATTACATTCCTTATCTATCTATCATACTATTTATGCAGCGCGCGCGATAATTAATAAATGACGAGCTAGAATCCTTTCGACAATATTTATAGCCACCTCGTCCCACAACGTCAGGTATAAATACCCCCCGCAGATCCTTGATCCGTGTTAGTTCTGATAGTGCGTGCGTTGCTTACGTATCTATGAATCTATCAAACATTTATTAATCATTTCTTTTACAAAACATAAATCCTTATGTATACAATATATATTAAAATGTCCTTAAATTAATAATTACACAACAAAACATACTTTTTTCTATACAAACTATTTCTATAATTTTCTATAATATCCTTTTTCTAGATAATTTTTATCATTATCTCTTTCTATATAAAAACTATACTACAAACTCTCTATTAAAACTTACAAGTAAACGAAATAATCTATAATATAAAAATAAGTCGGGTTTTCCTTCCTGACGCTATAATTCCAGAACGCACGAACCGATTTCCACAGTTTTGCATTCGTTGGAAAGGTCTCGGGCTCCGTAAGGTTTATAGCAAACAAAATTCAGGAAAAATTTCAACAGAAAAGCAGGAAAATAGGGAAAATCGTTTTTCACATACAGCGCCATCTCTGATACATAGCATGTACTACTTCATCTTTTAATCCCCAAACGAAATGTTACAAAAAACGAGTCCATCTGGTGGCGAAACGGAGTTCGCCGGGTTTGCTAGTATAGGGGATCGGACAGTAATCAGATTAAAATCTAAAATGTGCTTAGATAAAATAAATATACTGTTTTACGATTATTTACCTAATAATAATTTAATATAATTCATTTAAATATTTTTAAATGAAGAAAGAAATGTTATTATTTTCAATATTTTCAAACTGTGCTGAAACACCAATCACAGTGCGTGACGTCATCTGTGAACAATCATTGACTGCGTGGGTACTATCTATTTAGTTTACTCAGTTATTTCCATAATTTTGTTGAAATTATAAAGGTTGCTAAAAGATAATTGATAAATTAGGATACGGTAATCGATTTAAAAGCTGTCACGTGGTGTTTAACCAGTTTCTTATAATGAAAACAGGATTTACGAAAGCCGACAATCGAAATCTTCCCAGAGTGAATACGTTTCTGATTTGCAATTTCTTTGCAAGTAATTCAGACTTTTGTGACAAAACTTGTGTTTTAAAATGTGAAAACTTCTGTATTACTATTATAAATATATAATAATATATTATTTGCCATAAATACCTAGGTACTTGAAAAAATACCTCCTTGAAAAATAACCTCTAATATTACACAATATATGTATTGTACCTATTGTACTGTACTAGCCTGTAAACCACCCACTGCTGAGCGAAGGCCTCTTCTCCATATAGACAAAGGGTTGGAGCTTAATCCACCACGCCGCTCCATTGTAGGTTGGCGAATAATATACTACTATGAGTAACGATCGCTATCAGGTGTATATGATAACAACCGGGACCAACGGCTTTACGTGCTCTCCGAGACACGGTGGGGAGAACCACAAGGACATACACCCAGACCGGAAACAAATATTTGTACAAATACAATTATCTGTCCCGAGCGGAAATCGAACCCGCGACCGCCGGCGCGGGATTTTGAGGCGACTACTCGCACCACTACACCAGAACGGTCGTCGCAAGTAGAATACTGTCAACACTATATCACATTCGTGTTACAAACAAAATACAAAAAGAAAAAATCTATAATAGTAGTTGACCGTAGAGAGAAAACAATATAATATATTTACTAAAAATTAATTTAAGCAAATTTCATCCTATTTATTTGAAGTAATTAATGTATAATTACGTCAAAGTGATATTCACAAAAGTAAATTGGTGTAATTCATTTCGTTGCATTTTCTACTCGCTAAGTCTAAAAAATTTTTTTTCGTTTATCTGCTTTTCTTGGCATATGAAATGAATATTTTATTTGGAGTACTTTTTGATGTGTTCGTACATTGAGGTACTGCATACCAACGATATTTTTTGCGTTCCATAAGAACAAATAAAAAATCTACTCCACGAAACAAAAGTTCTCGTGAACTTATGCTCATGCAGCTGTTTTGTACCCCCCCCCCCCCCACCCCAGCCTGGAAATTTCAAATATAAAAATTAAAAAAAATACTAATCGACGTATTTTTAGTAGCACTTTCCAAAATTGTTTATTATTAAAACAGCACCCTCCTAGTTTACGAGTAAAAAATTAATAAAGATACTACACGCTACGCCATCGATATCACTTGAAATACTTCGTATTTCGTACTTTTTGCACAGTGGAAAAACTGCACCCTACTCACAACTAATTGCACTATCATTAGAATTTCACAAAATGCAATAGTTATTGCAGCAAACAAATAAAACGTAATCAGTCTGGGGAAGAGCACTGTCAAATATTTCCTTGTAGAGGGCGCCAACGCCATAAATAATATTCTTTAAAATATTTTTTTTATATATAATAAATAATATAATATAATAATAAAATTATAATATAATGTAATGTCACCGGTGGGAGGGATGCGCTGTGCCGCGCTCCCGGCTGCATGGGTACCACTATCTTGCTTATTTCTCCGCGAAACAGCTTTGCTGTGTTTCGGAGAGAAGGGCAAGACAGGCAGTGTAATTACTGGCACCGAGACTAACACCTTAAGTCTCTGGATAGGCAACACATAAATGAGTTGCCTGGGCTAGTTCGAGGTAAACTAGTTTATGTTCATGGGCGACGTTAACCACTTACCACCAGGTGGAACGTCTGTCAGTTTGCTTATTCACTTAACATTAAAAAAAAAAATATATATAATTTTTTTTATATAATAATTTTTTTTTAAATATTTTGTTGCAATAACTATTGCATTTTTGTGAAATTTTAATGATAGTGCAATTAGTTTCGAGTTGGGTGCAGTTTTTCCACTGTGCAAAAAGTACGAAATTCGAAGTATTACAAGTGATATCGATGGTGTAGCGTGTAGTATCTTTATTAATTTTTTACTCGTAAACTAGGAGGGTGTTGTTTTAATAATAAACAATTTTGGAAAGTGCTATTCAAAATACGTCGATTAGTATTTTTTTTTAATTTTTATATCTAAAATTTCCAGGCTGGGGTGGGGGGGTTCTGTTTTGTTATAACCGCAGATGACGTCACGCGCTCTCAGATGATATAGCGTGGCGTTTTGGCGGGATTTTTAAACAGACAATATTAAAACATGATTTTAAGTACCTAAACGGCTATAAAAAAATAAAGTTTTATTTTTTATGGAAATAAGTATCCATAAAGATTAATTTAAAACACTTTTTGCAAATTTGTCCGATCCCCTATTGTATAAAATAACAATACTAAACGAATATCTTAATAACTAATTCAAATATTAAACTATTATTCTATTAATCTATTAGTTTGACGATAGTCATTTTCCTGTAGCAGGAATATGACGTTCTACTCTCACCAAATCCCCGACGCTGACCATTTTATTGGTTCATATTGGGATTTATCATAATTTGCCTCTTGGGCTTCTTGTGTTATTTCATTGTAAGAGGATACCTCACTACGGATCTCTTCAAGACTCTTGTCTAACTGGCCAATTTCACTATCAATTATTGAGGTTATTTTGCTATCACTAGGGCCCTGTCTGTAGGGGTCTTATGCCAAACAAGGCCTCAGCAGTAGTTTTGTTTATACCCTTGTTAAAGGTGTTGTTGATACCCCACTGGATATCGGGCAAGTGACCATCCCATTTTCTATCAGAGGAACCAATACATTTAGCAGTTAAAGCGTCAACAATAACTTTGTTGTATCTACACTATCTGTCCACCTATCTGTTAGCCTTTGGGGCAGCAATGGCGTTCAAAACGTGTTTGATGTCTTTGTTTAAGACTTTTTGAAAAGAGCACTTGTAGATGCTGAACCATGGTCGAAAATTATACGTTTAAGAACGCCAAAGATACTAATAAATTCATTTAATTTATTAGAAACCTATATTATCTATATATTAGGTGTCTACAACCAGGTTTCTTACTATACGCATATTCTAGACAAGAGCCTATGTTTCGGCCACTTTCACTTTTCTATCGCTTGGCTGAAATACTAATAATGTACAAGGGGAGCACAATCCCTGTAGCTGGCAACACTCAGGCGCAATCGCCGCGCCCTGTCAATCGACTCAGTGCTTTCGCCGCGAAGAGACGCTCGAAATCTTCCGCTATTCATAGACGTGTGTGAACGCGATCTAACCGCTTGTAACCGCTAAGGGTGATACCCAGTTCGCGTGTGACCGGAGTACGCCACTGAATTTTTCTACCGCAGCAGCAGTGTGTAAGCACTGGAGCACCCGATCCTTGAAACCACCAGGCGCCTGGTACGTGCAGGAGGAGAAGACACAGGTGAGTGCTTCCCTTTTAACATTAGAAGTACTGACGCCTACCGGGGGGAATCGGGGAAGTGGCCTTTATTTCAACCGCGTACCGAGCACGTGAACCACCCTTATTTTCCTATAAACCGCCCCTACAGCCTACATATTCAGTGACAAAAGTGCACATATCTGGGAATCAATAATGAAACTATTTGTTCTAACGTCTTGTCTACCGCGAAATGACATAGATCGTCATGATCCTGCTTAACGATTTGCCCGCGGACGCCTTTAGGCAACCCCTCTATCACCTTCAGTTGAGATTCTAAAAGTTTTCAACTTTTGAGTTTATAGTTGCTTTTTATCTCTACCACATCATCAAATTCAGGATTAGATAAAATCCCACTATTTTGTTGTAAATCAGAATCAGAATTTTATAATGTTGAAAGCCAATCAGTTTCAGTTACTGCTTTAATGGTTCGTTCAGAATGATTATCATTATTGGTAGATGATGGGTTGCGGCTCAAAGCGTCCACAAGTGCCATTGATAAACCTGCTCTATACTCTATTTCAAAGTCAAATTCCTGCATTTGAGTCCACCAACGTGCTACGCGAGGTAGATGATCAGATCATGTCGCGTTTCGGAAAGGTAGCTCTTATTGTTGAAAGAGACTCTGAGTTGCAATCGGTAACTATTATGAAACTGATGTCTACTAGATACATTCTAAATTTTTTCAGAGAAGCCGACGTACGACAGCCAAGGTTTCCAAATCATAACATAAGAACAATATTTTTTTTTGACTTTATTATTATAAAGAGTATTATAATATATTCATAATCATATTATAATATTGTGGGTACGTTCGCGCGCCCTCTTCTAATTGATAATTCATCACTTTTATAGGTCTTTTTTATTTATGCATTCCACAGACCACATGCGTGGAAACGGAAATGGAACATGCGGAATAGTTTTTTATTTATCAGTTTTAATAAAAATAATAAGTAGTAAAGAAATGTAAGAAGATAATTTTGTTTTTTATCTTTTATGAACAATAGCAAACAATTATTTACTAAAGTTTGACAGTTAAATTCAGTTTTTGATTAAAGAAGTATCATTTCCGCGCATGTGGTCTGTGGAATGCATAGACAAAAAAGTATGAAGTAGGCATGCGCTCCTATAAAAGTGATGAATTATCAATTAGAAGAGAGCCCGCGAACGTATCCTGTATAAAGGAAAGTAATAAGTTATTTAAGATTGCAAATATTTCTAAACGTAAAAGTGACTATGACTGTCAAGTGTCATTGTCACAGTCAAGTTGTCAACAATGTCAGTTATTCGTTCACGTTATCAACACGTTGTGTAATTTGTTATTGTTATGTGAAAGTCTGTTTCACGCGTTTTCAAAATGAAATTGAAACTGTTACCTCAAATACACTGATCTATACCCTTCGCGTGTTCTCCATCTTACTTTACATTTGCGGAACCTACCGTTTTTCACTGGTTTAACTGAAAACCATAAAAACAATCAATTAATCAATTGTTCTTGTTATTTTCTTCGTATAAGTGGTGTGTTTTTTCATATATAACATATTATCTGAAGTATCAAAAGTTAAATAACAGTTTACTTCCTAAATTCATAGCAAAGTTAATAATGAGGCTTATAGATTCAAAGAAAATATTGGAACTGCAAAGTAGTCCTTCAAAAATTCGCAATATTTGCATTGTAGCCCATGTGGATCATGGAAAAACAACCTTGGCAGATTCCTTGATATCCAGTAATGGAATCATATCCCAGAAAATGTGTGGAAAATTACGCTACATGGACAGCAGGCCTGATGAACAGGAGAGGGGTATTACCATGAAAAGTAGTAGTATTGCTCTGTACCATGCTTTGGATAAAGATGAATATCTTGTAAACCTTATAGATTCACCTGGGCATATTGATTTTTCAAGTGAAGTATCAACTGCTGTGAGATTGTGTGATGGCGCCATTGTTGTTGTGAGTAGAGAAACATTTAAAACATCTGTCTATATTCTAAAATAAATAAAAGTACAAAATCTTTAATCAGGTTCCTTAATTTCTTCTTTATATCTGTAAAAATCTCTATATTTCAAAGAAATTTGTAATATTGTGTAATATTTTTCTTAATATTAAAACTTTAATTCTTAACATCTTCAGGTGGATGTTGTTGAAGGAGTATGCCCCCAAACACGTCTAGCACTGAAACAGGCATACTCTGAAAACATTCAGGCAGTTTTAGTTTTAAATAAAATAGATAGACTAATAGTTGAAATGAAGATGAGCGCTTTAGATGCGTATGTACATATTACTCAAGTAATGGAACAAGTTAATGCAGTTATGGGAGAGTTATTCGCATCGGAAGTATTGGAAAATGAAGAAACACAAATTGATAATAAGGTAAATTAAAAAATAATACCTGAAATTACAGTACTGCTAATGTCTTTTATTAAGACAGAAAACAGAATATTTATCACATTTGTCATTGATCACTTTGAGTTTCAAATACTTTGCCACTATTTAAGCTCCGTGAGATGATGAAAATATTTTTATTTACTTGTTTAACACTATAAAGCACATTAAAGGTTGAAGGTACTAACATCAGGATCATCTGGACCTGTTCAGAAAAACATCTCCTAACCTAACCTAACCTGTTTATGATAAGGAGCAGAAAAAATAATTATAAATATAAGGCAGATTCTTTGAAAAAGACTCGATAAGCGTAAAAATATACTCATCAAAAGCGTTTTTTGTGCGCAACCTATTTTCACTTTTAAGTTGTGAGTATTAAGACTTGTGGTCCGCGCGCGAGCTCCGAAGAATCGGTGGTTGAGGAAGGAGCGGGTGCGCGCCGTGCCCGAACGTCGCTTCATACCCTGCACTCCCGCTACTAGTGACGACTTTGACTTGAAAGCACGCCTATCGAGTCTTTTTTAATTAAGAAATATTGATTTATTTATTTATTTTTGACTTTGTTTAAAAATTTCTTTTTTTTTAATAATTAAATGTAAAAATCACAATGAGTTCAATTGAATCTGATATTTAACTTACTGAAGAATAGATTATTCATAATTTTGATGATGAAGCCAATTTAATAACGGACAATTTATTGCCTCAGAAATCTAAAGGGCGCTCTATTGTCGTAAAAAACTGTAAAATAGGCGATAAGTGTTATAGTGTGTCGAATACGAATTTTTTGTGCCTATTTAGAGAATCGTTCTTAAGGAATAAACTCTAGTCGTGCCTCGGAGCTGACACACACAAATTTTTTTAATTATGTTCCACCAAATGCAAACTTTTGTTTTTATCATATGTTGCACTAGACTCTGAGATAATTGTATAATATTTTTTTGGTTGGCGTATCTCCAGTATTTCATATAAAAAACCACCCTCAAATAATAAAATAATATTTTTTTTTACACTTCTGAAAATTAATCAAAAAATATAAGAAAAATACTATAGAGCTCATTGAAATGTATTTTTTCGCGTTGAATTCATTTAAATATCTGTCATAGTTTCTAAGAAAAAAAGGAAAACCGTTAGGGGCGTTTACCCCCATATCTCCCTTATAAGTGAAAGCAGAGATCTAAAATCACAAGTGAAAGTACTTGTGGTGAAGAAATAATATTTAAAAGGTTAAACTATGTTCAAAGACGTTGGTGCAATTTCCTTATAGTAAGTCTGCTAGACCCTTTAAAAAACATATTTGTTTATATAGGAAAAATAATTGTATATATAACAAAAACTTAGCAATTCATAGAATGTCATAATATTTATTTTTATAATGCATAATAGTACATAACAAAATTTTAACAGGGAAAAAAAGATAATCCAAATGCAGGCGACAATTTTAATGATTGGACATCAGCACTAGAAGACGCGGATGACTCGAATTTATTCTTTTCTCCGGAACAAGGAAATGTGGTATTTGCTAGTGCTATAGACGGTTGGGGTTTTACAGTACACACTTTTGCGAAATTGTTCTCTGAGAAACTTGGTAAGCAAGAATTAAGTAATAAGTAATGTATATTTATTTTCTCTTTAATTTTATACATAGATAAAGATGATGTATAACTTTTAGGAGTCAAAGAAGAACTGCTCAGAAAAGTACTTTGGGGTGACTTTTTCTTAAACTCTAAAACGAAGCGTTTTATGAAAGGTGCACAAGAAAAAGCGAAGAAACCACTTTTTGTTCAAGTTGTTTTTGACAATTTATGGAATATTTATGAAACTATTGTACTTAGGAATGACAAAGAGAAGGTTCCAGTTATTTGTGAAAAGCTCGGTATCAAACTTACTACACGTGACTTGAGATACACAGACAGTAGAATTCAGCTACAGTCACTTATGTCACAGTGGTTGCCATTATCTAACATAGTATTAGATATGGTATGTTCAAAATTACCCTCTCCGAAAGAAATATTACCGGAAAAAGTTGAAAAACTAATGTGCTCTCGTATTCGAGATTTCGAATCTTATCCAGAAGAAACAAAGAAACTTAAACATGACTTTTTAGCCTGTGATAGCAGCAATGATAGACCTGTGATTATTTTCGTATCTAAAATGTTTAGTGTTGATAAAAGTGTACTACCAGAAAACAAGCCTAAGGCTTTAACCCCAGAGGAAATGGCCTTAAGAAGAGAAAAGGCGAGACAGATGCGGGAAGAACTTAAACAGAATATTTTAAGTACAGAACCAATACCTTTATCAAACAAGGAATCAAATGAAGAGAATACTGAAAAATTTACTGAAGATCAAAAAGAAAAAGACGAAAATCAAACTGCATTTATAGCTTTTGCTAGAATATTTAGTGGTAGAGTTAGGAAAGGTGATAAATTATATGTATTGGGTCCAAAACACGATCCCTCCCATGTACTTATTAAAAAAGACTTGAAAATAGATCCCAATAAAAAACTTAAAGACTTACAAAGTGATGAACACATAACATGTACAGAGTAAGTTTTTTTATTTTTTATTTTAGTTACTATTTGTTATGGTTGTATTTTCTCACAACAAAATCTTTAAATATTAATTTGATAGCTAATTTTATATTTTTTTCAGAATTAAATCATTATACATATTGATGGGAAGAGAATTAGAAGATATTGATGAAGCAGTGGCAGGTAACATTATAGGTAAGTAACAATACAATTTAAATTGTTATAAATATAAACAATTGTTTTAAAATGAGACCAGAAATAAACATGTTTTCAAATTCTATTATTTAAATTTTATATATGCTTAAAAATATCATAATCCTGTAATATTAAACAGTCAATTCTTATATATAACCTATCAATAAAAATCAAGACTTAAGGGTCTTTTGTGTTTAGAAATTAATGTCATGGAATTTAGAAAAAATATTTTAGGTTAATATTATATTTAATAATAAAATATCTTTAAAAGAATATTACTTACAGCACTTAATAACATGCCACTCGTTATTCCTTGAGCGGAAATTATTCTCACAGGTACACAAGCATTTTATTAATTTACAATAATAATATTTTTTACTTACAGGTATAGGTGGCTTACAGGATCATATACTTAAAACGGCAACATTAAGCAGTACTATAGCTTGTCCGGCATTCAGTGAGTTACAATTTGCAGCAGTTCCGATACTAAGAGTCGCGATAGAACCAACACATCCCTCACAATTATCACAACTGGTTAAAGGTAAATGACTAAAAATATTCTACTCTAGATATAAGTGTATCAATAATTTTTTTTTTATATGCATAAATTTTAAAGTTACAACATTTCAATTTATTTTTTTCTGTTTTTGTTACTTTTGTTCTATACCGTTAACGATTTCAAACTTTAAATAATTATTTGATAAAAGTGAATTAGTTAAAACTATAATATAACTTGTTTAGGGCCAGTTTCACCACTTGCTATTAAGTTCCGGATAGCCTAACTGGCACTTATTTTGACAGATAACCCATACAATTACCTGTGAATAATGTGCCAGTTTGGTTAGCCGGAACTTAACAGTAAGTGGTGAAACTGGGTCTTAATGTTTTAAACATAAAAATACTGATTTCAGGTCTGAGACTACTCAACCAATCAGATTCTTGTGTACAAGTATTATTGCAAGAAACGGGCGAACATGTTTTAGTGACAGCTGGTGAAGTTCATTTACAAAGATGTCTTGAGGACCTCAAGTAAGTTTTTTTTTGTCTGTTAATTTTCCACTGCCGAGCAAAGGTTATCCTATTCTGACCTTTCTAACAAGGGAGATATCAAACTGTCGTAGTCCAGAAATCCAGCCTGATGCATAGGGGTTAACATATAACTGTATGTCTTCGAGTTATTCCTGATAAATACTGGTTTTCTGACAATGTTTTTTTTTTTACCACTAGGAACAAAATAAATTTAAAAAAGCCATTGTGCTAACTTTTTTTATAAATAATTAATTTTAACCTATAAAAACGTATATTAATATCTTTAATGTAATGTGTAATTAATAAAGTAATAATGTTTTTAGGAATCTGTATGCTAAAATACCTATAACAGTATCAGAACCGATAGTTCCGTTCCGAGAAACAATTGTAGAACCACCTAAAGTGGATATGGCAAATGAAGAAATTGATTCACAAAATATTGACAAAGGCAATGATACAGAACAGGATCCAGTTATAACTATTACGACTAATAATAAACAAAGTACGATAAAAATACGTGCAAGACCATTACCAAACGAAATAACCTCCCTATTAGACAGATCGACAGATTTATTAAAAGCTATATCGAAACACATTAAAAGTTTACAAGGATTAACGATAAATGACAATCTTGAAACTAAATTCGATGAAATAGATATAAACGGTAAACATCAGCTATCAGACAGAATGTTGAAACTCATTGAGGCATTTAAAACCGAACTGCAAAATATATGTTCCAAATTGGGCCCCGAATGGAAGGATACCGTCAAGCAAATATGGTCTGTAGGACCTAGGAATTGTGGTCCAAATTTGCTTCTAAATCAAACGCCAGATTACCATACCAAGTTTTTACATCATGAAAAGGAAATAAAGGAGGATCTTAGATTTGAGTATGAGAGTAGTTTTGTGAACGGTTTTCAATTGGCATCGTTATCTGGACCGTTGTGTGATGAACCGATGATGGGTGTGGCTTTTTGTGTCGAAGAATGGACTTTGGATAAAAACGAGGAAGACAATTCTTATACTTATGGACCATTATCAGGTGATTAAAAAACCATTAGTTCATTGTAACTTTATTATAAGTATAGTAGAAAACAATTTTTCGAAATCCCCTAGAACTGCCCGTAAGAGCTAATGCAAAATATACCTCTACATTACGAATAATTTATCAAAAACCTCTTTGTAACGAATTACTTGGTATAACGAATATTTAATATCTCCCTTGAGTTTCGTTATATCGAGGTTACACTGTATTTCTCTCTTTGTTTATGTCAAATACTTTTTACTTAACACTAAAATTTACTTATCGTACTTAGTACTTTATTTGTGCTACTTATAATATAACTACCACAATAGATATTTATATTCGTTTGAATTTTCAGGAAAAATAATCTGTAATAGATTTGATTTTTATAAATATGATACTATTACTATTACTACTTACTATTTACTGATACTATTTTGTATAAACAATTTAGAATTAATGCAAGGGTTTTGTCAGAATTCTAACTTAAATAACTCAAAGAAGCTAAATAAGTTGTGTAAAATATATATTGCTACCAACATCAAAATTTCAAGAAAATTATAATATATTAATATATTAATATTTTTTTTTTCTAAGGTCAAATAATGTCAGCAGTGAAAGAAGGTTGCAAAAGAGCATTCCAAGTTCAGCCACAAAGACTTATGGCGGCTATGTACTCGTGCGACATAGTCGTGGATCAAAAAGTGTTAGGTAAGTCAAAATTTTAATACTGGACTAAATTGAACTGAATAAATAAATATGTTTAACACACACACATGGTCGTCTGTACCTAAGGTAGGCAACTTAATGCCTGTGTACTAGGTAACAGATGACTGATATACATTTTTTTAAATAAATATACATAAATAAATATTACATATATTAATAAATATATATACACCCAGACTCTTGGTGGGAATCGAACCCACAACCCTGGAGCAGAAGCAGGGTCACTGCCAACTGCGCCAATAGAATCATCAACTGAATCACCTGTAAATGTCCCACTGTTGAACTAAAGCCTCTTCTCAATATAGACCACATGTCTCACAATTAACTAATTACATAGTTTAAAATAATCCTTAATTGAGGTTTTTTTTTGTGCAACTTGTAGTACTTGTTTAAAATCCTTTTCTCGCATGTACAGAATGTGCCGGATTGGAATTGTCGGTTCATTGAAGTACAGGCTTAGTTAGATTCTACTGTATACATATTTAAATAATAATGATCACATTTGTCCATTTTACTATAGCTGATCTAGTCGCAAGAATAAAAGTAAACATTTCGTGATCTCGTTGACATGTGTAGTATAAACAATTATTTTCTTTTTTTTTTTTTTTACAACACAACGTTTTACTTGATTTCTTTTCAGAATAATACAATGAAATATTTTCAATGAATTTTATTATTTTTTCAATTACAAATATTGTAATTAACACTACTATTTACAAAGCGATTCGTCTAAGTTATATGGTTTTGATATAAATAATATATAACCTAAAACTTATTTTGCTATAAATGCATCAAAATACACAAAAACACTGAGCTCGTATCACATTATTCCGTGTACTTAAAGAATTATTAAAATTACTAAAATCATAGAAATGCATCGCTATATGTTATGCGATGATTAATTGTTTTTTTCATTCTAATCCTTTCTTATATCTATGGCTTTAGCCTTTCGGCAAATAATAATTACTTAACCGTATTCAATAATACTATGAATTATTAATATGTATGAAATAAAACGTATTACTGAGAAAAAAAAGGTACAAAAATTCAATTATTTCTATTAAATGCATATCGAGTATTCTACAGGCTGATTATTTATTTTATAAGTAATTTAAATACATCAGACTTAATCACATAACTGGTATAAGAAAGCTAAAAGCGTTTTGAAATTAAATATATCGTAATAAAGTCTTCGTTGTGTTCAACGAGGCGGTATTCGAGCGGCCATCTTGAACCCAACCTACTTTTCCGTAACAATACGATTAATTTCATATTAATTGATCCAATGTAGCGCTCGCGCAAGTTCTTTTACTTTATACCATGGAAATGGAGGGTATTTTGACGTCATTCGCCTGACGCGCGAGGCTCTCGATCTTCTATTGTAGTAATTCGAGTCCATGTAGTTATGTGACTGGTATCGGTTGTAAACTGGCTTATCTACATACGAATGGGGTTGGGAATAGTCTACTTTGTACGTGCTTGTAGTGCTCTGGAAGCCCGTTGTAAATCTGTTCGAATTGTAGCCTGAAAAGTAAGGAATATTTTCCATTAGCTGTATTAAAAATCTTACTAAACATGTAAGTTTTTAATCTAAAAGAGAAGTGATATAAATAGATAATTTATAAAAATAAATTTTGTTCCTAGCAGATTTAATAATTGAAAAGAATGTTCTATATCTAGAACGTCTTATAAATCGATAAACGCCGGCTGCACGCACGAAAAAACATGACTCGTTGTCACGTTCCGCGAGCGAGAGCGCGGAACAAGCGATAGAGATGCACGATCGGCGTAAGCGTTCGGCTTGTGACGCATCTATATCTTTTCCACTTCATCTTCCAAAATAATGACAATTCAGTGATAATTCAGTTCATAAAAGTATGCAATTTTTCATAAATTTTTCTTATGACGTTATCAGTTATCACGTAAAATTATAGTCCGTACTCCGACTTACAGACTTTACAGACAACTAATTTTTTATTGTACATATAGTTTATAGTATATTACAACCCAGATTGTATACCATATTCATTTTTGAAACAATATATCGTTCGCGAAACAAAATAACTATTTTATTCGCTAATACCTCTATAAATCACCTGGAGTATTCATATTGTACCGTATATTAATGCAAGCGATAGGAATACATGTGAAGAGATAATAAAGTGACTCACCGGAGTGATAAGACGCGGTGGGACGGACGCACATCATGCCGTACACTCTGATCCCGGGTACGGACGCGTACGTCGGCTGGTCGTGAGACATGGGCCCTTCTACGATAAAATTATCTCATGTATTTTCAAGAATGAACAGATACCGGTGTGAAAGTTCTCAAGTGCCTTTTTACGTAATGATAAATACATATTGTAAAGTATATCAGTGCAATATTAAAATCTTCATTGCTAAGTAGTCCATTTTTAACCGACTTCAAAAGAGGAGGAGGTTTCGACTGTTTTTTTTTTGTATGTTTGTTACACGATTATTCCGTCAATTATGAATCGATTTTGATGATTCTTTTTTTGATCAGTAGGTCATACTTCAGAGGTGGTTCCATAGGAATTTTATCGAAATCAGTTTTGCGTTTTTTAAGTAAAATCAACAATGACAAAAAAAACTTGGATATGTGGTTACAATTCTGAAGTCGGTTTTTGTTTTTTAAGCTTTTAATTATTTACTTAATATTTAGTTATTCTTTTAATATTAAATAAGATGTGGAGAAGACAGACACAATTCTGAATATTTGAAAATCCTTTTTGATTGTCCTCTAACCATAGACACTGTTACTGAAGGAACTAATGGTATTTAAATATATAATATAAATGAAATTAAATTTAAAATTTCATTTATATTCATGTGTTATTGTAATATATTTAAACATACCAAGTATATGCGTTTCGGGACACCGACAAATTATAAGATAATGCGATTTGCCGGTCCGTATATTTTGTAGAGCCAAAAGCGACCAATCTCTTGGCGCACGGCATTCTCGCATCTCTGATACAGCTTCACAAGTCTTTACTAACGTCACTGCTTTCTTCGCATACTGAAATTTTAAACATTCATTATATATTTGAAACACCAAACGTTTAAATCAAATCACAATAAAATATTTTAAGTAAGTTTAGTTAATCGCTACTAACTACTAAATAGACCAATATTAATCATTTTTTCTATTTTATAAATGTGTATAAAATATGTTTTCTTACACTATAAAACGCGGTTTTCTCATCGCGTTAATTTATACAATCAAAGTTACAACTACCTCGAGAGCTCTTAAACGTTCAAGCCTTCAATGTTATTCCTTTTAAGTCATTGAATGTTACGCCGTTAACTTTAATGTCTTGCAATGTCTCACCTTCTTTTTGGAATCTGTGGTGAGCCGCGTGGTATGTAGGTCGTCTGCGTTGAGACTCGCGGAACAGGGGTCTCTGTACCTGGCGGGACACGCGCATAGAGGTTGGGTGTAGTTCAAACGCACGTATACTGCGTTGCACACCTGAAAAACGCATTATATAAAATTAGGATACTAACAAATTAGTTATAAATTAAAAATACTCATAAAAAAAAACAATCGAAGCAAAACTACGGGAATATCTCAATATACATAACAAATTTAAAAATAAATTTTTAAATAAAAAATAATCTTAGTCTTTTAAAAATGTTTATGATCTCTGTATAGATAACGTATGTCATGTCACCGTAACGTTCCACCGCTGTGAAAACCACGCTAAAATTCAACTTATAAGAGCTTTGCAAATATTTACTACAACATAAATGCAGTTTGATTTGAATAATAAATGCCATTACTATGCTTACAATGGGGAAATTTCATTACCTGTTGAATAGCGCATTCCGGTAGTAAATAGATGTGTTGATTGTGAGGGTAGTAATGGTACTTTGTCGGCTTCGCAAGCACCGACGTCGAGCCCGCCGGCAGCGGAACAGTCTGAAAGCAGTACACGGCGAATGATTAATGTTCCCCTTTGCAAATTATAGCAGAAAAGATAAAAACTTATTACGTTTGTCGGCATTCTCTTTGTTCGTGTAAAAATGTAGGGATTCAACGGAGCTGTTAACTCGTATCTAGTTAATTACAAACAATGATGAGAGAAACGCTGGCTGTTATTACACTATTGATATATCTTTGCTAAATACTTAACCCGTGTCATACCAATGTTTTAAAAACAATGATAGTTATTTATATTCTTTTCTGGTTAGAATATTTAAGTTAATTTTACAAAGAATAAAATACATATATGTGTGTGTGTGTGTGGTACAAAAAAAATCTCATTTTAAATTCCGCAATAGTTTACAGCTCTAATACAGAATTTTAAAAAAATCGTCTATCCACTGATAGCGTGATTCGACGCTATAAGTTAGTGTGTAATTTCTCACAGGCATATCTAACATTATTTTATAAATAACAAATGAGCGGTTCTCATTTGTACGCGTAAGCAATATACGTTCCGATAACTGTTATCATCGTAAATTATATCTGTGTAGTTTACTATTGCAATTACCGAGCGCACCTGCTGAGCGATTTTATTTGATAAATATCGATCTCAAACAATGTAAGTATTGCTCTCATGACCCGTAAATAGACATTAGATATTATTAGCTTACAAAGATCTTCATTGTTAGGTCGAATGAGTAACTAGATAAATACATATTTGGAATAAATGTTATGCACAAGATACCAATGTTGTTGCTGTTTTTCTGTCCATATCTATATCAATATAATGAAGCTGAGAGTTTATTTTTTTAAACGTGCTAGTATCAGTAGTTGTATACCGGATTCATTGAGGAATTATGTATGTCATAAAACATTACACAAAAATTCATAGAGTAAAATAGTAATTATAAATGTAAAATTAATGTAAACGTCAGTAAAATTTCTTGTATTTTTTGTTTATATTTCTTTTTTTTTTATTTATTATTTGTTTACTAGTCACAAACATTTAAAGCACCGTTACTATAATTGTACCGTGTTATCATTGAAAAAGCGGTTATCTTCCGTTCGCCTTTTATTTTTGATCGAATCGCACTTTTTTCGTAAAACCACCGACCGTCCTCATTAACTCTTGCTTTTAAACTCGATGCAGATAAGTTAATTGTTCGTTTTATTGAGATTTTATTTCGACTTTCACCTTACGATCGGTACCGATTTTATAATTTTTATTAAATTAATGTTAATTAATTCGTTCGAAAATTTTGCTGGTCCAAGTGTTTCTCTTACCTATCTGGACATATGTCACTTTCTACCAATATTTTCTTTAGTAAGTTTATATAAATTGGAAGAGCTATCAACTATCAAGGATGAATCCTCACAATTTTTTACACAAATTTTCGGTGTTCACGTTCGAGTTGAACGATCGGAGTCGATTTTTTAGATAGAACAATTTAGTCTAAAGTATTTTATCCTAACTTTTTTTTTACCGTTGTCGATTACATATTTTTGTTCTTTCTTTGAAATATCTTAACGTTTCAAGCGTCGAGACCCGTTACGTAAAGGAAGGTCAGAAACGACATGAAGTCAGATCGTCCGATTAGTTTACCTAAAAAGTTAATCGTCAGTTCGCGATCTTGACATGATCTGAACTTCGTGCAACCTGCAATAAATGATCTCGATACCGAAGTTCATTGAACTTTATTAAAAATATATCGGTCTTCGGCTTTATTTATTTATTTTAATTGTACAAGTAGATAAAATAAGCTCGTTAAATCTGATTTGATGCAAATTAAATAATTACGTCGATTCTTTCATTAAAATATTTACTTAAATTCTTTCCTACGTATTCCTTTCATAAAAATATAATTACATGTATTTATTTGTTTCGTTTCTTTCGCTTTTCTATAAAGTGATACTATTGGTAAGGCAATTTAAATGCAATGAATGAGTATACGAATATTTTACAAAACGTTTCCATTAACTTTTTTTTTAATTTTCCTTTACTTTGCGTGAAAATTTTTAAACCATTGACAAAAAGTATACGAAAATATTTTAAAATGTATTTTTACTATTAAATTTCGTTTTAATGTACCTACCTAAACGTCAAACGCCACTAGAGCGTTCGCATCCGTAAAGAGCGGAATTGTTTCGCAAGTACAATAATATTATGGATATACATCGCCTTCGAGCTTTTTTTTTTTTTTTGACGCTGTGAAATGCGTTTACGCATCCAGCCACCCGGAGGCGACGGGTATGTGGGACTCGCTGACTGTGAAGTCAGAATACCCACTAAAACACAGCGGTGCCCTCATCGTCGTACAAGGACGCCACGGGATCGCTGGCGCATGCCACCGTGACGCCCCGAATCGCCTTCGAGCTATTATGACTACTATTAAATTAGAATATATTAGATATTAATTCACATTGTTGATTGGTGTTTATCGAATAAATATAAAGATGTTAACATACGAACTAGTTATAACTTGATCTAAAATTCACGATGCAGATCGGAACCTATATTTTATATATTTTTTAATGTTGTTATAATTTTTAACGCTATAAATGACAGCTGTAATGTAAAGTTACATAATGTAACGTTACGTGAGACGTGGGTCTACACCGATCCCACAACTCTAAATCCAGGATATGCTATCCTCCCGGGGAAAAATGGTCAGGTCTGATCATGCATGAAAAATGGCCGAGATCAAGTCTGTTCATGTATGAGCAGGCCTGAAATTAGACATGATTATGCGTGTTCATGTCTGATCAGGCCTGTTCAGGCCCGGTCATTTTTCATGCATGATCTGGCCTGATCATTTTTTCCCCGGCTATTAATGATTTAAGTGCTAAATTTGTTTAAAAAAACTATTTTGTACTCAACGGTGATGGAAGAACATCGTGAGGTAACCTACATCTGTACTGTACTGTATCAGCCTGTAAACAACCCACTGCTGGGTGAAGGCCTCTTCTCCATATAAAAAGAAGGGTTGGAGCTTAAGCCACCACGCTGCTCCACTCCGAGTTCATTTCGGATAAATTCTGAGAGATACATATCCGCCAATCCGCAATGGAGCAGCGTGACGGATTTAGCTTCATAGTTTTCTTTAATAAGAAATAGTCTTTATTCAGTAGTTGATACTTATAGACTCTTGTGGTAAATTAATAATTCTTTTATATACAGTAAATTATATAAATAAGACAACCGTTCTGGTGTAGTGGTGCCGGTAGTCGTCTCAACGCCGGCGATTTGATTATCTCGCTCGGGGCAGATATTTGTATTTGTTCAAATATTTTTTAATGTCTGGGTCGTCGGTCCTGTTTATTATAATAGACCACCTGGTAACGATCGTTACTCATGGTAGGGATATTATCCGCCAACCCGCAGTGGAGTAGCGTGGTGGACTAAGCTCCAACTCCAGATGGAGAAGAGGCCTTTGCTCAGCAGTGGCGCGTTTACAGGCATTCAGTTCAGCTTAGTTCATATAAATAAGAGCTATTTAAACTTTACAACGTCGTAAATATTAATATTCACAAGTTAACGCAATGAAATATCCATAAAATCGTATTATAATTTCCTTAATTTTATTCCTCAACGGAATTAGCTTATTCACATAGATAAATCTATTTAGAAAAGGATTTTAATTTTTTTACGGAGATAATCATACACAGTAGGAATTTTTAATGTGATTATTACATCTCATAATTTATTTATAAGTTGATTTGTAACTGCCTTATAACATATGTATTTGCCAAAGAGATTGCCTCTTATATTGTCTCTTTATCGCCTTTTAATGGGCCAGTAATTATGTCACGATCATAATTCCTTTTGTTAATACATACGTATAGTACTCTTTATTTTACATCACGAGGAAACAAACAAGAACATATTCAAAAATAAAAATAAAATGTACAAAGGCGGTCTTATCGCTAAAAGAGCTATCTTTTCCAGGCAACTGGGGTTAGGACACTACGTAAAAACCCGCGGTAAGGAAGTGTACAAAAAGTCAATCTCTTTAAAGCGTGGCCTGAGAATGATTGATAATAATAATATAACGTATAAATATTATATAACACTCTATACATATACATACAATATTATTATTTATTATATATACATTTAAATATGTAAAAAAAATACATAGGTGTAGTAAATACATATTTATACACTAGCGGCCCGCCCTGGCTTCGCACGGGTTAACTAAAATTTTAAAAATTATACATTTATATTTTTAATCACCTACACCTGCGTCGATACTGGAAAATATTTTATAATAGACGGATTGAGTGACAGATTTATTATATCTATATATATAGATAGTACGGATGAAACATTTGAACTGTTTTTTTATTAATTATTTTCTCATTGATGAATACCATATTTTAATAAGTATTATTCCTGACGAAGACAAATCCAAAAACACAAAAATCATAAAAATCGTTCCACTCGTTCTCGAGTTATAAACGGTGTAACTAACACGACTTTATATAACTATATATAGATTACAACTTAAATAGCTATAAACATCCAACTTTGTACAATCAACAAACAAATAACGACCAAATATTTTAAATTTTAACAACGAACAAACAATCAAGACCGTAGTACCCTAAAGTATTTAATTAAATGCAAAAAAGAAAAACAGTTTTCTAAATACGGGCGAGTGTCATTCTTTTGGCCGAAGTTTTGGTCAGCGCGATTCAGAAAATTATCTGCGCCATCTATCGTATAATTGTAGAATATCGTTTTTATATTTAGTGACATTTAACATAATTAATATTTAACTTAATAGTATATTAATTGAAAATGATATTTATCTAAAATATTAAAACGATTTCTATTCCTATCCGACATATTTAGTAAACTTTTAAGTTTAACAAAATAATAACTCAAAAATAAGTTTTGTGAATTTTTAAGATTCCTTAGACCAGATGGCGTTGGTGGCGTAGGTACCTATTTCTATTTTCTTAAATATTTATTTTTAAATTTAATTACAATGAAACAAAAACTAAATTATACTGTGAGTTATTTCTAATTTTTATGTAATAAAGTTATTTACATTGGTTTTGTACTTTTTATGTGATACGTGAACACAGAAAAACACGATAAGAGATGGCGCTGATACAAAAAAAAAACGCGCTATTAAAATTTATTCTTGATGATATATAGTGTATTAATGAAACGGAGTTTTTAACAGATTTATTATTTGTATAGATTTCACATAAATATACTACATATACATACACAAATACTACATAGGTATGAAAATATTATGAAAAGATGCTAAACATTATGAAGATCATGACGTATTTATTAGCAAATAGTGCGCCTTAGGGTATTTTTTGAAACAAGGGAGAGATTGAAGTTGTCTTATAGAGAGGGAAAGAGGGTTCCAAAGTCGATCAGCCGTCGCAGAAAAGGAGTTGAGTTAAGTCAGATCTTAGGGAACGTTCATGAGTATCACAAAGAAACTCGAAACGTCCTTTGAGATAAAGAGGTGTATTCGGGTGAAAAAGTACACAATATAGTAGCAAGAGGATGTGAGTATTCCTACGAAAGCGTATCCGGAGCCACTTGAGTTGATTGCGAAAAACAGCTCCATAGTCATATTTACGAAGACCAAATGTGAACCGTATGCAAAGATTCCGGAGGTACTTAAGCTTATTTGTATGCTTTTCATTAAGATCTAGATAGCAAATATCAGCATAGTCTAGAATGGTAGCATATAATCAAATTATAACAAACCACATCGGCGGTTTATGAGAGATATTTATTGTTAGGTAAAATCAAATCATAGTGGTCTTTATAAGAGAAACAGAAGCCGAATCGATTATTTTTAGAATATTTCCCTGTCTGTATGTTTATTACGATATAAAGGAAATACTGTTTTAAGAAATTTGATACGGTTTTCATAGTTGTGATCCTGAAACTTAAAATCTGGTTTTAATCTTGAAACACCGTCTAAAGTGGAGTTATTGGCTTATAAACAATTATATTGAAATCTTGATGTAGAAGTCGCGGCTCATGTAATTTCAAATAAAATTACAATATTATACATATTCTCAATACAAAACATTGGACAACAAATAAATGTTTTTTCATTAATATCATATATACATGGTTTAGTGGTAGTCCAAGCCACCTATGAATAAATTATTCTTTTGGATTCAGTAAGCTTCTCAAAGTGTAACTGCTGGACGACATTGCAGGATTTCATTAGGATTACAGTTGAGCTGTCAAAGAAACTCGTATCAGATGCCATGTATTAAGGAAGCAAGCTGAATCTAAACGATATTGATATGTTTGTATTTGAAGTCGTCTCATGATTCAACATGTCAATAAAGCATTAAGCTAATACGAGTATGCTGTATTATTTACTAGCGTATAGTAGCGTTGATGTGACCACTGCGCCAACGCGTCGTCATAATACATAATAAAATTAATTTTACCACACCGACATTTAAAAAAAACCATTTTGCACGCCTCATAAGCGAAGCGTTGAGGTGGGTTCTACTCTCACTTCACGCAAAACGAGTGATTTTTCGAACTTAAAATGTCTCTATTTATCGTATATTGCACTTGTAAAATAATGTATACACACATATGAAGAAAAAACACTACTTTTAACACTAATGATACTTTTAATGTCATTTTTGTTATTTAAACTAATTAAAAAACTGTTTAAAAAAGTTCTGTCTTGGACTTTTGTCCGTGTGTCTGTATGTGCGCATTCTGTATGTGGTTACGATAACGACCGAAATACTTCACTAATCGAGTTCTTTTTTTTTTTCTTACGCTTTAAGATAGTCAGGATATTTAATCTCACGGTCTAATTCGATGTGGTTTAATTATTTGTAACGAATTTATTGTGAAAAATGAGATTATGAGGTGTGCACTTTTGGATTTTCCAAAATATTCTTTACTACTCGTATGTTGTAATTGGAAAATATTTCGTTCATTTGGAGCGACAGTGACACATTTGCAAAAATACGCGAAAATGACTTATTAATGCCAAAATACTATACATAAACATCTGCGTTGCCAGTGAAAATGCCACAATATCCAGCTATAATACAACAATTTTAAAATAATAATTAGCCGTAATAATGCTTCAGAATCTACTTTTGAACTATGAAATAACCTTTATTCTGATCTGGTGTAAAGTTAACGAATTTGCATTTGTGTCACTGTCGCTCCAAATAAGCGATTTTTTGTTAAAATATATCAATTAACCTCCTTAGACGGATTTTTGACACAATATTATTAGAAAATTATTTTAAATTATGTCCTATTTAGCCATTTGGTTGAAGACATTAATTTTTGGCGAAAAGTATGTAAACTCTAAGTTCAAGTAACTGCAAACAATAGCCCCTTCGCCAAGTTCACGCAACGTTCGTTGCCCGCGATCTACCTCAACCCAAGTTCAGGGTCCCGATGTAACCGCGTAATCACTTCCGATGTAATCAGGGTTGCCACCTGAAATAATTTTAATTGCTGAATCTGAACTAATCTACAATCCTAGGCTTTTTAGAATACTCTCAAAAAATATTTTATATTTTATTTTTATTATACAATTTTAAAGGATTTGTTTTATTTAATTAAGAATTTTATATTCAAAAAAAATTCTCAATACCCAAAATATCCAGATTTTACCACTTAAGAATATAATCCTCTAATTCGTCCCCCAATCAAAAAAATATAGGAAACCGGGTTTATGACAGCCCTAGAAGTGATGATTCATGTACACGATGCGATATCGCATTAAATGTTTATTTATTACACAATTACGGTAAACGGTATCAGAGGGTATTTGGAGCTACGATACTAATTTAGTAAACTGAAACCTTGATTATATACAGAGGATGCCGTAAATAATAATCTTTCGAAAGAGCACTTGAAGAAAGTTGTAATGAAACACTAGACTAAGTATTTATGTACTAAACTTTAACAGCCTGTAGACGTCTTGCTCGTGCTGAGCAAAACCTCTTCTTATAAAAGAGGGGTGAGAACTTTATTCACCGCGCTGTGTCATTATGGTTTAACGAAACACCGAAACGGAGACCGTCTGATATCGATTCTCGTAATGATCCGGTAGGAAACTAAGTATTAAATATTAAATTCAGTAATTAAAATTTTACTTAACAATACAACGGAAATACAAATGGAACTTTTTTTGTGTGTGTAAATTTCAACAGTTCTTCTGATCAATAAAATCCTATCCTATTAATTTTTGTCTACTAGAACTTCATATGTAAGTATATATCGCAATTTTTTTTTTGTTTTTTATTTATGGATAGGATGTGATGAGTAATTAATCATAGTTTTGTATTTAAGACTTTTATAAAATACAGTTTTATATCGCCTTTTTTTGTTATACAAAGATGACATGTAGCGTCTATACGAGTATAATACGTTTGCGTGAACGATTACAACTTCCGATAGCCGCTTATCTTTTAAAACTAATAGGTACAATAAAAAGATGGTAATCAATACTGCGATGTTTTCAAACAAAACAAAGTATATACATTTAAGTATAACCTTAAAATGTTCTGCGAACGATCTCCAAACTGAAAGGCGAATAGACATTCCGACCTTTAGATAACGTTACAAACTGACAGCAATTAGTGATGCTTCGTTCAAAGGAACGTTCATTAGGGATCGCGCTGTAAAGCACAAACAAACGATTTAAATTAGCCGACGACCGTCAAGGAGATTTTACGATCGTCAGCGTGAAATGCCTCGAAAGAAAACTATTACTTTAGTAATTACGTAATGTTAAAACGCAATAAAATTCATTAATTGCGAAGATCTAGTTTCAAAATTATATTAAATTATAAAATGCAATAAATTATGCTCGCAAAATATAAGGCAATTTTAGAAATAATTTAACCGCTTAAATGCAAGCTGTTAACGAATAATAATTATATTCTAATATCTGGTATATACCGTGCGGTAAACGGCAGAGAAGAATAATCCGGACCTCTTTCTTGCCGAGGTGTCGAAAAAGACGAACTAATTCCATAGTGCTGCGAACAACTGTACACCAATCAATAAGGTGATGGGCAGCAGCGTCCATATCCTGTCACAGTACACTGCGCTCGCCTACCCGCCTACCAAGAGTGGCGAGTTTTGGCAAACCCCGAGAGATTATGGAGGAGGTCTGTGTACGTTCAGCAATGAACATTCAACGGCTAATGTGGTGAATCTGTTAATATAACTCAAAAACATCGAGTACATCTCAAAAATAAATTAGGTAGGTATATGAATAAACGCTCGTTATTAAATTTTGATACTTCTATCTTGCCATGCTATTACTTGTAATATTACTCTCACACGGCAAAGAAGAACCCACGCTGGCATTGAGTTCATAATATGCTACAGTCGTTCCCAAGAAAATCAGTAAGTTTATATCCTTACTTCCACAGCATCCTAAGCTAATTGTAATAATTTGAAAATTCCAGCTTCCTCGATGACCGGGAATATTTGCATTAGTTATTTATATTTCCTTATCGGGCTTACAGTTAGCAAATAGATCCAACAGGTTTCTCCGTATAGCGGTCCAGTAATTCAATACTTCAAGTTTCCGTTCCGGACTGCTTACAAGTACGTAAATGTTTTATGCTCTATATACATACGCGGATTACGATCAAAATCGATTTAAGTAAGCTATTTTTATCAGTCCTTATGTGTTATATCATACTTTTGGATCATAAGTTATCCAGTCATTTGAAGCTGATTAGGATTTTTCTCTCACAGAATAATTATAATTTTTTAGGTGTCTATTTTTTTATTACTAATGTCCAAACAAATAAGGTAGTCGAGTAGGCTCTAATTATAAACTAAAACCATATCATCAATCATCTCTATGATTGTCGTGCCAAGCCTTCCTGTCATTAAGGGATATATTCAAGGCTTATTATGCGCTTGGCTCTAGTAGGCATCCTTACTCTAAATACCGTATAATATGTGCCCGATACCTGCCAAGTTAGATATTATGATTTAATGCTTATAAATTGTGTCAAATAAATCAATACTCAATAATAATAATAACATTCCATTTAAAACGAACCTTTGGGAATCGTAGCTAGCCAATTCATAAATCAATACTTAGTAATTTTGTAAAGGCGAAAAGTTTGACGCGTCAATATCAATAACATTCCATTAAAAATGATCCTTTGGGGATGATAACCAATTAATTAAGTAAAAATTAATAGACTATGAATGTTTAAAATGTTATAAATCATAGTGGGTGTTATTATTAAAAGCATAGTCAAAATTGTGTACAATACCGCAAAATACAACTATGGTTACGATAATAATATTCGCTAAAATATTCGAATTGAATTTCCGTCTGTGTTGTTTCTGTTTGACATCACAAAAGTTAAGAAAAGCGTGAACCATCACATATAAATATTGCGAATCCGGAATCTTTTGTTATTATTCATGAGTGTTCCAACATCCCACGCGATAAAGACTCTTAGCCGTGCAACAACAGGTTCTAGGAGACCTCTTTATAGACAATGTCTTAAATATTATCAATATTAAAGTAATGCGTAAGACTGGCAATGCACAGAAAAGTTTTATTTTTATTAGTTTATCTTATAATTAAATAAAAACGAAAATTAATTCAATTCTAATATAACTAACGAACTCTCCGAAGCTTTATTTAAATTAGTACCTATGTGTGAGTTGACTGCATCGAAGTATTCGAAATTGGCATCAACAGTGCTTTGATTGCGTTCACTACTCGCATATGTAATTAATTTGATACAGTTTGAATTCAAATGCTCTAAACAGTAAATAGTATGTAAGATATACTATACTTCTTAAGAATTTTAATATATACAAAATATCTTTCTTTTCATTCTTCCAATAAAACAACTATTTAATGGTTAACTTCCATATATAAAAAAATATATATTAATATGAATAGAGAGTATAAAACAAAATTACCTACAAGAATCAAAAACGTATATAACGGGCCCTTATCTGGTCACGAATTCAAGCCTTCCTAGTAAGGTACCCTTAATTGTTTCGTTTCACATGTGAAGTGAATTTTAGACGAGGTTATGATGTTACAAGATGTTACAATGTATTTTACGTTATGTGCACTTTCTTAATAAATTTTCCGGTATTACAAAAGTTACTTTAAGTATTAACGACATTTTTGTTAAAAATAAAGTTACATTAAAGTCATGCATGAAGTAATGTTAATATACAAAATATGATTAAATATTCCATTTTTAAATATCATGTTTTCATATTCCAGTAATACTTACTGCTAGTGTAATTTACGTGAGCACATTCCTACTTCGTTATTAAGATATGTTAGTCGTCGACCATCTTATAACGCGGGATGTAAAATGATAATATTCCTCGGCAAAAATAAATAACTGTTGAACTGAAGTATATTATAATGGTTACTACTTGTATTCATAATGACTCGCAATAAAACCATTGTGTCAATACAAAACGTTTAATCTAATAGGTACCTAAGTTTGCCACTTTCAACTCTAATTATACGATATTACCGACATGCGGGTGTATTATTAGTCGCAATTTTTATTCTGTTAAGACTTTTATAACCACTTTTCTGTTGCGTTAACGATATAGGTACTATACTTCAAAACTTCTATGGAATATTTTCGTTATTGAATTTTAACGCTAAGCCTCAGTATTGTGTTCGGGTAAAATTATGTCGTAGGACCATTAAATTCCAATTTCTTAGATGGAGCATGGAAAATTCAATACGTCGCGTCCATTGTGGTTCGTGTTGTGTTGTACAGTCGTGACGTTTCGCATTCACGGTATGCTATCTGTGCCCACTCATTCGAAGCGACGGCTCGGAGCAAGCATACACTTGACGTTTATGAGCGCTCGTTTGATGGAGCACTTGTTAAGGGTCATTTTATTTTCGCAGTTATTGCGTTTGAGTATTTTTGATCGTGATATTTCAACCGTACTCAAAGAAGAATCTAATAAATTTTCAATTAAATAACTGACAATAAATAATCATCGCTGTCAATAGAAATGGATTTAAGGGTGTACTGTTCCTCGATCGTGATTTGGAAACTCAATAGCCTAAGCGAGTAATTCTAAACGAAAAGATTCTCTTTGTACGTACTAGCACCTACTGCGGCTCGGGCTCGCCATGTAACTGTCTACCCGGGATTTGTTGCGCTACCTCAAAATGTCCTTAACGAGCGACCAATAAGGTATTTAAAAATAAATGAACAGTACAAGATTCTGTAGGATGTCAGTGGGTAAAAGTTTTAGAGGAAAAAGCATACAGACTTTGCCTTTAAATTAAAATATTATCAAGATTGCAGCTTCACAACGATTTTAAGTACAAAATAAGGTTTCACTTGAAAGCCATGCTACATTTTACTGGATATACTCTTTTGTGTGCTTTAGGGAGGATATAAAAAAATGTTGTTTATTTGTATGCAAAATCAGATTTTAATTCAAAGACAATTTTATGAAAATTACAAACAAAGAAAAGCATGGCGTGCCTATTTATACAATAAACAAGCTCGGTGCTTGAATTGTATCTTGAATATTGGTATCGAGATAATAAATAAATGTAGGCTGTAAACGCAAACATTTGTTAGAGATTAAAATGATATACTGCTCTGTTCTGTACAAGCAGATAAAATGCAAGCTAATATTATTATTTTGTATTTTATTAATTATTTAATTTATTCATATTTTAGTAAATATATTTTCGATTACGTCGCATAAATATCAATAGGCCACAACATCAGCAGTTATATAGATAGACGTCTACTTTAGTTGAGTATTATATTCAAAATAGTTTCTAGCTAAACTGTGTTGTGCGTAAAGCAATATACTTTCTGATATCAATTATCGATGCTTCATCTACGTATGCAAAGGCGCGTGCGGTGTAGAGGGAACCGATTGTCCGATAAGGCGGAACCGATCGTATGTCACGCTCGCCCGAGTACTAGGCGCTCCTTCACATTTTACTCACCATCCTTGGTGTAATGAATATACTGACTGTACGTAATTGGCTCGAAGTGTTCGATCGATAGCAATTTTTCTTTTGAAATCTATTTTCTCGGCTATTAAATAACATTTCTCAACTTCGTGATTTTAATTCGAAACGTTTACTATAGATTATGGATTTAGTGGTTCATTATATGACTTAAACAGTGATTCGGGACCGTTAGCGTATACCTAATCGCTAAATGGATACTTAGTGTGTCGCTTAGTATATTATAAATACTGACCTTACTCTCTTGCATAATAAAGTCCACCATAGACTTTTTGCCTAAGAGCTATTGAAGCTGTACAACTGTTGGTTATTCCGCGAAAGGCTCATAAAGCCTATACCGTTTTAATAGGTAATCTCAGCTAAGTTCACTATAACACTCATTTGATTGCTTTTTCAATACATAAACTATCTAGTGCGTTACTCATTTTATACCAATTGCAAATTCTCCGAGAAACGTGTGACACGTTTTTGCACCGCGATCACGATCGTAAAACATTATACCATTTTTGTGTACATTCTCCATTACATATCCTCAAATATCGAACGTATAGCATGCTGAAGCTCCATAAATAGATTTATAGCATTATAAATGTTGCAGAATTTGCTCTCGTATTTTACCCGCATCCTCGCTGACCATGTAAATTGTTCAAACAGCGGAGTATTCTTAAGATATTTCGTATTGTTTCATGTTGAATTTTCTGACCGTTCTTTTTATTATTCTTTTTATTATGGTCTCTTCTATCTTTTTTACGATTGCAGCTTGTTATTAGAAAGTACTCTCTTTGCAATGCTAGATTTATGACTGTACTATAATTTTAGTTTTTTACCGTCGATTTGATTATTACATTTCTTTATATCTTTTTAAGAATCATTTTTATCAATGAAACAAATGCGAATGCAAATATAGCATCAATCCCAAAATAAACAATGAGTCCTGATCATTATCGGCGTACTCATAATTGCAGTGGTCGATCATATCGGAGAGCATTATCTCTCACGGTCACTATGATCTCGACATGCGAAACTAGTCGCGTAACGTAACATGCGTAATAACCAATCGTGCGTGTCCAGTTAAGCGTTAACCCGTAAATCACCGATCCGGGCCTTACAGTCACGTTTAACCGAGCTACAAAGGGTTACGATATGTCGAATCCGAATACGCAATATTAGAAGTTATGACCATAGTATACATGTTATAATGGCATGAGTGCATAACATCGCTTCCACCGTGTTTCTATGGTGTGGAGTATTAGAGGAATATTGCAATTACTGCTGTTATACCGTCGATAAATAAGAAATAAAAGAAAATATATTGTATAAAATGGAGCATTTATTTTTTTGCACATTTTTGTATCGTAGCGCTGCCTCTATTTTTGATATAGTATCTATATACTCGTATAGTTACAAAATTATTATACTTTTTGATTTGTTACTTTTTTCAGTTTACAGCTGAGATACGATAAAATTTATTTATATACTATGTGTAAGTAAAATAGTAAAAGTATTCTGTATCATATCGTGTAATAAAAACTTTCTAAATAAAGAATATGTGCTGTCAACTGTCATCATTGTATATTTTAAAACATAACACTCTCAAGCAGGCTTTTTTATTTATTCTTGGCGAAGTCCCATGGTGGGTGGCATAAATTTCACTAGCAAATGTGCATTTGTGTTATGTATCGATAGGAACATTTCCTTTTCTTGTAAGCAAATATGAAACATATTCCCACAGGAAGTCATTTATGTAAATTATAGCTTTTTACAAATGATAACAGTGGTTGAATAACAAACAATATTTTGTATACGAAGAACTGTCGGTGAATATTAATAGCAATGATTTTAATATGTAGTTCAAAATGTAGGTGTAACTATAATTACGTGCCTACCATTTCCATATTTACTAGTGGTGGCCCAGTGGTCGAAATTCGACCTAATCTATAATCGAAAGCACTGTCAACATCATAAAAAATTCGATAAAAAATTCGTTGCAAGACCTGTATTTAAAACAGTTGCAAGACTTGTATTTAAGACCGTGTTGACAACAGACTTTAACAATAAAAAAAAATTAAGGGGATACACACTAGAAGGGGTAGAAAGTTTTTGCTTCACGTATTAATATATAGGTAATAGAATATGTTAAATAGTATAGTAGCCCATCTTTAATACTCTCATATTCATACTTTTCTTTAAAATTTACCTATTAACTGTTTTAAAACCAAAAAGCAGTTAATAATTATTTCGATAATAACTAATAACTTAAAGCTTGAAACGTAACAAATTATTTTTTACAATTCGTACTTAAAGATGCGTAACTGGCAAGAATATTACGTTGAAATTATCGTGAAGCGTTAAAAAAGAGCACGATGATTAATATTGAATGTTAAATTATTTTTTTTTTATTATGTATAAAAATATATAACAATTATTTACCACGCTTAAATTACTAATATTATAAATGCGAAAGTTTGGAAGAATGTTTGTTAATCACGCGAAAGCTGCTGAAAGCATGTGGATGAAATTTGACATGTAAATAGCTGGAAAACCACAATAACACGTAAGCTTCTTTTAAACCCGAAACTTCCAAAGGATAGGTACTTATGAGTAAAACCGCCAGAAGCAGCTTGTAGAAAATAAAATCTAAAATGTCACCATAATATTATATTTAAGGCCACAACAACATTACTATATTTTATTAGTTCATTCAGAGAAATTCTTGGGACGTAATATTAATGCGTGGTAGAGATCACCTACATACCTATAAAATTAGTCCTTTCTCTCAGTAGATCAGCTCACCCTCGCTACATCACGTTTTAGTATAAATTAAACATTATCCATGCAGAATGCGAAGTAATGTCTAGAATTTATGTTATAATGAAAATTCGTGACTTTCCACACGGTGTCATTGAATAAGAAATTTAATTTCTGTATTCATATAAATGGAGCTCCTTTAAATATAATAGAAAAAATTTTTACGGCTAATTACGGCATTAAAAAAAAACCTAACGTACGTACATATACACTCAGTTATTAAAATTTTGTTGAGTTGGTTGAATTTTTGGTTGAAAAGAAAGTTTTGGTTGAAAAATGTTACAGGACGTCTAGTTAAGTAAAAAATAATATAGTCATCTTTTAAAAATCGTAACATACCTCTCTTGTTTTTATCATTCAACAGCAATGTGCTAATTGCTTTGCTCGGATACAAGGTACATTTATTAAACTGAAATTTATGAGCAGCTTCAAATTATTATACCTACAGTGGCCGGCAAAAGTCAGTTGAAACTACAAAATATCAGGAATAATAATAAAACTGACTTTGAAGCGCCTCTATTAGAACAATGGGCAAAGTTACCGACAAATATTAAAAAAAAAATCAATACCTAAAAGACTCTTAGCTGTACTAAAAAACAAAGGAGGACACACCCGATATTAACGAATTATGTAAAAAAAAGTTTTTACTACATTTAAGTAATTTAATTAACTTTTGGCACTCAATATTGTCTGAAATTCATTATAAATTAAGTTGTAATAATTTATATATTTAATTAATATCAGAAAGTGTAGTAATCGAATAACAAATATGTTTCGTATGTTTAGATTTAATTTAATAAACCTTTATGCACGTTTCATATTATTATTCCTGATATTTTATAGTTTCAACTGACTTTTGCCGGCCATTGTATATGTATATCTATATAGATACGTATAAATTTAAATTATATGTTTCTCTATTATATCTTAACCAAAGATATGCAAGTACAGTTAAAATATTCATAAAACGAGAGGTAAAATTGAGTTTTAACTAAACTATATAAATTTATGCGTTTATAGAGAAACTTTAAGGTTATTTTATCGTTATTTGAAGATTCATGTATAATTTAATGTCGTAAATTATCGATACTTTTTCAATTTCAATCAACAACACATAATATGAAATATGAAATAATTTTTTAGATGTTTTTCTTCGTATAATACAAGACTAAAATAGACAGTGATTACATTGATGTAGTAATTATAATGACTTTATTTGATTTTTTTTTTTCATTCGAATCTGTCTTTTTATTCTTTATTCAATTTTATTGTATTTGTTTTGATATTTAGATAGCTTGTTTCGTTTTTTATTTTTTCGAATTTTTAGGTACTGTTACGTTATTATACAAAATTAGGTATCGAAAGCATCTGTGTCGCTATAACTAGTTTCTAAGTACTCAGCCTAGGAAATTGTTCACGATGATTGCGCGGCTAATGCTCCCCATTGAAACAGCGACTCGCTTCCGCGTCGCAAAAGAAATATTTATTTTTAAGTAAATTGATGGCTCCGCCATCTACGACTGTCATTAAGTAGCCACGAGAAACTCTTCTTCCTCATTACTGAACTATCTACGACGCTAAGCAGCCAATTGCGCTTGTACGAGCGTCATAATAGTAAGCATTATGGCACACGCCGCCTAATGAATGAAATTCGTTTAAATGTAATTATCGTTGTAAAGTAATCAGCTATAACGTTGTGTATACTCTACTTCTTTGATTCTGTTGTTTACATATTTTGTATATTTAAATACGCTACTATTTAAATAAAATATCCGCAAGTATAAAAGATAATCGTTCTCAAGAACATCGTAACCGATTTGGCTGATTTCTTTTCGCTGTTTTCGAATTATTATCTACAATAATTTTGTATTTAAATAAACTTTTTCCAAATAGTTATAGACGATAAGCTAAAAATGGATGGGGCGTCGCAAGAAAAAAAAAACAATCGACACCCTAATGAGTAGGTATGCTATCTAGAGCTTACCGATTTTGAATCGAGTAAACCAAAGCGAAATAGCTTATTAGTTTACATTTTAAATAAATAAATAAATAAATATTAACCAACAATCACATCACGTTAACCTAGCCCCGTGCTAAGTTCGTAAGAACTTGTGTTACAGGTACTAGGAACGGAAATTTTAAGAAATTTATATAAATACGTATATACATAAATACAAATCCATGACCCGGTGCAGAAATCTATATTCGTCATACAAATTATCTGCACCTGGCGGGATTCGAACCCGCGACCGCTGCGTAAAGTGTCCAGTTGCCTGACCACTCGACCAGCCGGCCGTCGGTTTTATCTTATTTTTTCTTTTTTATTTTAATCTCCTAATTAGTACTCGTGACTAAGATATAATAATTAATTATCTATTAATATCAAAACTAACAAGAAAACGTTGTATCTTTTTAATGATACAATTATTTTTATTTCATACATTATACGAAGAGCAACATTATTGTGAACGCATAAGCTAGTTTTTTTTTTCTTCGATTTTTATATGTGACATTCATCCATTACATTACAGAATGAGACGCCATTTATTTTTTACCTCAAGGGTTAATCGATCGTTGCTTTTTTTTTCTTAAATTTCAATTGACAGTAATGGATTGTTGAAGATACCATAAATGACAATATGTTAACCTGTTCAACAACTAAGTAATTGCTCTAAAGGCATCGAAGTTAATTTACAATATTTTTAATCTCATACCGATGATTGTCGTTCTTTGAAAAAAATTTTAGCCGTGTCTATACCGTGTCCCATAAAAATTATTCGCTTCTATAAAGCTTATGAGCTTCAACGATAATATCTACTAATTCCTTTAATTAGACCCAATTAAATTACTACCTCATAGACAAGGTTACACGAGATTTCTAGTAATAAATAAACCCTACACAGTTATCTGATTGGTCTGTCTGTAATTTAATTAAGTTGTAGTGACGATGGTATCTTAGCAAAACTTTATATGGACAGCGGCAAAGATAACGAGCCGAGGAAAAGTTACATTGTTACGTCTTCCATACACCGAAAGACACTTAGAGAAAATTATATATTTATGGACATGACCGACGCGAAATTGACTTCTTAAATTTAGTATGAAATTTTGTAAGTTATAAACACCATATTTTCGTGTTTACTTTGGACTTTTTTGTGACTTAACGGTCGAACTTATCTTTACTAAAGCAAAAATTTTCTGTAAATATAAGTGTTTTATAAGGCTATCTAGAATACCCATATTACTCTTTATAGCTCATCTCTATCTAGGGGAACCTGGGGATGGTTGATCCCTAGGGGACACTTGGTAAACTTGATTTCTAGTTCTAACAAACGCGGTACATTTTTTTACGATAGCAGAACTCATTCATTTATGCCTAACTTCACTTTCTATCTTGGCGCGTTGTGATTAATATCACTAGTTTGCAAATGACGGACGGTGGAATATTTGTGTCGTGCCATATTTAATTTTCGGTAAGTTTTAACTGGATTTATTTGATGAAAAGTGAAGAAAATACTTTTAGTGGGTGTGTTTATTGTGTTAGTCGTTTATTTAAGTGTAGATTGGCCTTGATTACATTAAAATACGTGATCACTAGTTTTGAGTATGGCATGTTTTATAACCTTACTATGTATGGGGAGACTTGGTCCTTTTATTTGAGGGTGAGATGATCCCGGGATCTTGTGTCCCAATGAGGGATCAAGTCTTACCTACGATTCATAAAGCTATCGATGATATATTATTAGCCAAATATATAGCCAAAAGGAAATGTTATGATTTTAGCACTCTATGTATATATCCACTATGCATGTATGTACTCGATGTGTGTACTGTAGCGGGAAAACTATTGAACCAATTTAGACGAACAAGGTGTCGATCGATTCGTTATTATAGTCAAGTGACAAAGGATACATTTCACCAAAAATGTCAAAAAAATTGCCGTCACATCGAGTGATATGTCATATGAAAGAATATAAAATTTTAAAAACAAAAATATAAAAATAGAAATAGTTTTCCTTAGTTGGGTTAAACTTTTTCAACTTTTTGCTCTCTCCTTAGGAAATCATGCCGCAAAAATATAAATCAAGGGAATGTTAAAAAAAAAGAACACCAGTAGCCAAAGAAAAATTAAAAATTCTTCGATAACTTAAAAAGCCTCATGGATAGATACTACTTTGAGCCGCAGCAAATGTACAAAATTGATGAAACGGGTTTAACAATAGTCCATAAACCAAAGAAAACTGTTGCTTGTCGTAGCCTCAAACATGTATCTAAAGTTACATCTACTGAAAGAGAGGAGTTTGGTCTGTTCTGTCTGTTGTTAAATAATTTGGAAGATTATATCAGACTTAATGTTTTTGGAGATTATAAAGAGTCGGCTTGTTAGTCGAATTCTAATTGTTAGAAGAAAATGATGTTTAAACTTTTTGATCACTAGTTGTGTGTTATTATTTGGAAAATAATACAGTTAGTTATTTAAAATTATGACAGATTAGTTATGTTTCTGTGATTCAAGTCAAATAATTAATGTGGAATTAACCCTCTGAGTATGTTATTCGCGCTGAAAATCTGTTTACCATGTGTCCCCAACTATGGGAGATTTGATTCGTGCAAATAAAGTTATCTGATTGGTGGGAATCAAACTTCTATTTATGAAAGATACGGTAAATATCTATTTGCTGTACGTTTTTCTATTTCTAGACACACTGTTGACTGCAAATTAAGTTATTTATTCGATGAGAATCAAGTTTGGGGAGACACGGTAAAAATTGGTTTACCAAGTGTCCCATGTCCCTGGGAGATTTGATCCCCCTGGGATCAAGGCTCCCAATCAGGGGTAAACAAGTCTCCCTTACAAATGAGACACATGGTAAAAGTCTACAGTATGGTATTTAACTAAATAATGAGTTAAATTGTAGCACAATCTTGTTTCTATTCAAACTATCATTGGATAGATAAATTCTGAATCTTTTGACCAAAAAAGTTTTCTAATATTGTAAAAAATAAAAAATATATAGTCCAAAATCAAAAAGGGGATCAACCATCCCCAGGTTCCCCTACACATCTTATTTCAATGAGATGAATAAATAAAAGAAATAGATAAAACATTTTTCGAACATTTTATTTTTATTTTTAAGCAAACTCTTAAGACATCGAATCGTTTGACCTTGTCAAATGTTTAACTTTGATGCATATTTACTAAAAATTTTAATAATGATAGTTGGTTCTAAATTGTATCTTTTATTGTGCGTACAATAAGGTTTTAATTAATAAATAAATAGTTTAATACATCAATTATCAACAATTAAAAAAAAATTTAAACGCTGATTACATAATCATAATTTGGACAACGACAATTTACGTTTCTTTAATCGCCTAAATTAAAAGTGGACTTTTTGTTTGTGTCAAAACTATAAAAACAACCGTTTCCGTGACACAACGCGTTTTTATTTCTTAATTATCAGAAACCTATAAGCCTATAATAGAGTTATAATAAATCTTTTTATCACCTGTGTTTACTTTCCCATTTCCCTAACAATAGAAGTTCAAGACACGTAGATCGGACGCGTGTTTATGTCAACAAATTCTAATAAATAAAAAACTGACTAAGTCCGATTCAGACTTGCGCTTGAAGGTTCCGTACCACCATGTCATGTTTACTCCATATTTTCTAGAAATGTTTCGTTAATTTATCCAGTTAACTGTTCTTAACAAATATGTTCATCATGACAGAACTGTAAAACTTTATGTTATGACATATATATATAACATCTCGTCCAGCACATACAGCAGCGCTACCCGCCCGACAGTGCACCCAGCGACTCTTTTCACACATATTCCAAGTTTCCAACAAAGGCGAAACAATTAACTGGTTAAAAGGACATAGCCATAGGAATATAATACTATAGTATGTGAAAATACGAGTAATATTCCGGATATACGGTTCTAAAAATACAGACAAACGAAAAGATAGCGGTGTCTCAGTAATAGGATTCTGTTAGAAAAATTTTACAGGTACTACGCAAAGTTGTGTATGGAATCCTAAAAATTTTGTTCGGCTTGGTGACTGCACTCGACCCGGTTGTTAAACAATTTTCATGACGCAAAAGAATTTGTGCCAGATTTTCGACAATCTCTGTTTTTATAGCATTTAATCGTGTTTATTCAAGAATTTACTTTGATATATTTTGGATCCCTCGTTATTCTTATATTTATACAAGAAAACATACGGCGTTTCATCCGCGACAACCATATGTGGCAACTTCTCCGTTCCAATTTAATAATTAATAATTAAACAAAGTCGTATTGTAATAATTTATAGCCTATCTTAAGTAATAAATGACTTTTTAACTGCAAAATGTCAAAACGCTCACAATTTTTTTTTTTAACTTTAGAGTTCAATGAATTCAAACGTTTCCTATAATCAGGCCGATAAGTCTTCTGATTATCGTTCAAACAAATAACAAATTATTTCCGTTATAATATTACTATGGATATAGTTTCCCTTTCATTGAATCTGTGGTTATAAATATATGTGTATCGATATAAAAAATATATATGTATCGATATATAAATATCGATGAAGAAAAAAAAGTAGCTGATAGAATCGAATGATAGGGTACTTTCGGTAGTGAAAAATAAATTATGAAACTTAATGAAAATTAAAATTTATGTACAAATATACTTAAATATTCTGATTTTGAGTCATAAGAGCACATTATTGTTCTATTATATTGAAATTAAAAGTTGTAATCTTTAATTTGTATATCATGTGACCTAAATAAAACACGAGCCGCCATGGTGGGACGTCATATAGGCAAAAACTGTCAGTTCAGTGTAAACAGCTACAGTACATATCTATCAACTTCAAACAGTAGGTTATACTTTATGTTCTTTCGTCGGTGCATTTCATTTGTACCTATTTATTTATTAAAATACAAACCGGTTTTGTAAAAGCAGATTGTACGAATCTGCCAAAAATTTATTCAATGATGGCAAAATTCTTTGCATGTAACCCAGACTTCTATTCTGTCGAAATCCGGAATGGTAAAACATCTTTGTAAGTATACTGTTCTCTTATATTTACGCGAATTTTATTCATTTAATTAAAAGTCTAAAAACGGATTTTATCGCGTTTATTTAAAGTTACTGTTTAACAATTTAATTTAAATTATTTCCCGACGTTTCGGACCCTTTACAGCGTCCATGATCTCGGGGGACTGAGGTGGTGGGTGTCCGAATAATTAAAATATTTCCGAATAATTATAATTAATAATAATTATTCGGACACCCACCACCTCAGTCCCCCGAGATCATGGACGCTGTAAAGGTCCGAAACGTCGGGAAATAATTTAAATTAAATTGTTAAACAGTAACTTTAAATAAACGCGATAAAATCCGTTTTTAGACTTTTAATTAAATAAATCTTTGTAAGTATTTATGCCGCAATATATTTTTGTGGCTTTTTATTAGAAAAATCAACATTTTGAAACACTTTTTCAAACATAGTACTCGTAGAATACCCTATTATTCGGAATAAATTTATTTCATGATTTGCATAAAAATTAATTAAAAAAGCATTTAAGTTTAACAAAAAAATAACTACATATCATATTTTTGATGAGTATTTGTGTACATAGGTGTACATATAACATAACATCGTATATAAATGTACAAAAGATATAAAGCTAACGAAAACAAATATCATTATATCTAACTAGCAATTTATAAAATAACAATTGCTTAATATTATTAATATTAAAAACTAAATATATATTACTAAACCTATAACATAAAACATCCATTATTTACTGTCTTAAAGTTAATTTACAAGTTCTAGCAGTTCGTCTTTTAAACCAGGAAGATGCTCATATTATGTGATGAAACAAGATGTAAAATATGATCGTTTATGAGTTATGTAAAACGAGTAACGAACAATAGACGTTCAAACACAGCAAACTCTAAAGTAGAAAGCTTACAGAGAAAGGGCAATTTAAGTCGTTAAGACTTTTTACATTGTTATAGTAACGAAACGTGGCTTTCAAGTTGCGATTTATACCGGTTTCACCAATAATTTAGTACTTGGATCGTAATAAAATAAAATAAAATAAAAAACATAAATTTACATCATACATCGAAACCTACACAAATTACATACCTATGTTAATCATTACAACTTAAAAATATACTACTTATTCTTTTCATTAATACGAATTCATAAATCATATCTCTAAATGTTGTAGGTACACGTAATCAAATAATCGGGAGCGCGCTTTGAAATAATATAGTCATTTTAACCCAATTTTAACCAGACTTTGAAAGAGTCGACATGCAATTGTATGCACTGGAATATCACTATATTCATAATTTATTAAATTTAAAAAAAAATCTACATTTAAAGTTAAAATTCGTTAATCAATAAACATTGTACAAAGTATTGCAATAATTTGGCGCTCATTAATGAAAAAATAAAATTAAACTGATATTGTCTAAAGAAATATGAATTACCGATTATATACGCCAATCCGCAATGATACATAGTAGTGAAACAAGAACCATATCCTCGTTAAGGGATTAAAAGCTTACTCGTTGTTGCGTGCTTAATGATATCAAAAGGAAAAGAAACCTGCTTCCAATAATGGAATAATTGATAGAAACAAGGTGGACGAGCAAATTGCCCAATTGATCGCCAGGAGCCATCTTTACCCATCGACATTGTTACAAGCACTAGGTATCATAATGTTGAATATGATACCAACTGTAAAATTTAAGAGTTCTATTATTTACATTTTTTTGCTTTCACGAAAATAGTTAATACACTTATGAAAACGCCGTATAAGGTACTACGCACATTGGCAACACGGCATGATGAGAAATTTTTCTATGAATAATAAAATAAAAACCACCACTAAATGACAATAGTGTTAAAATTCTAATAATTATCGTCTTAGATACACAAAAAAAGAGTTATGACTTTCTGCGGCGATATCCTTTTGAATATTTCGACATATGTACGTTGAAATGCTTTGAAAGGCGATGCTTAAGCTAGATCGTTATGTTACCTTAGTGCCTTTCAATTTCAATGTACTTTGTCTAATATAATATTTTAAATACATGCACTTGATATTAACGTGTAACTTTCGTTAAAGCTGTTTATAGAATTACGACTGTGTCGACATAGACATAGACATCGCGACAGTCTCGCTTAACGTTAAAATTCAAAGACTGAAAATAAATAAATAAATAATAAATAAATATGTTTAACACACACACAAGGTCGTCTGTTCCTAAGGTAGGCAACTTAATGCCTGTGTTTTAGGTAACAGTCGACTGATATACTTTTTTTTTTATAAATATACATATAAATAATACATATATAAATAAACATATATTACACCCAGACACGGGGCGGGAATCGAACCCACAACCCTTTGAGCAGAAAACAGGGTCACTGCAAACTGCGCCAACGGGTCAGTCATGATATAAAACTTGCTGTATCACGGATTAATCTAACAATAAGTTTTCTCTCGTTCTTTGTATATGTATATCCGATACATTAAAATTGTAATTAAATGTATAAATTCAAATTTCTCTTTAAAACTTTTGTTGTTTTCTTCTCCATACATAATCGTCAAAGTCATCCATCAAAAATTAGATGCACATATCATGTAGCTTATTATCGGTTCTCTAAAACCGTCATTACCATGCCTTCTGTCATGGCCACTTAAAATCAAAGCACGTCATTGCAGTAATGATTCTCTATCGAGGTCGTCGTCGTATCGTAAGCATGAAAGCCATTTTGATTTCACAGACACTATACAGTAATCAGAAACATCAATTATTTCCTTTAACGCCTTTACGCACTACCGGCTATCCGATGATAACGGGCTGCCTGCTCACCCAGAAAGCGTTCCGATCTGTAGGATACAAAGGGCAGTTTTGAATTCATTCAATATTTACAAAACCCATTTGTTACGTATTTACAATAAATAATAAATACGACTAGCACGCTATTCTTTATAAAATATTAATAAGCTAAATCAGTTTACACATAAAAATTAGTAAAATTTAATTAAACTGGCTTTAGAAAATTTTTCTTCCTTCGACTTTTCTCGTTAACTACATTCGAAAAAAGAGTTACGCATTCTATTAAAATGGATATTATAAAAAAAAAATTATTGAAAAAAAATCGTTTATTATATAAAATATTATTAACATTACAACCGGGTCAATAATAACCGATGAATGAAATATTTAAAAAGTTTTAATTTTACGATTACTACAAAATATTCGTATTATTGTCGATATTACGCTGTGGTATGCAAAGTGCAGCGTCGGACGGCCGTCCACGAGATGGACAGACGACTTGAAGAGAGTCGCCGGAAGCCGTTGGATGGAGGCTGCCTTGAACCGATTGCTCTGGGGGTCGATGGGGGAGGCCTACATTCAGCATTGGACATCCAATGGCTGATGTGATGATGATGCAAAATCACTTCTTAAGTACACACTTGAATCATTTAACGTAACCGTGAACAAAAATAAATAATAAATTTAAAATAAAAAAGTTAAAGATGAATAATATATAAGTATAATGTTTATAAATATTAAACAATTGAAAATTTTGACTAACGCCATATTTGTCAAATATGGGTGAAACTGTACGTCAGTGTTTTTCGAATATAACCTTGACCGACACGGTCACGTGACGGCGAGAAGGAAACCAAAATTAAGAATGGGTATGTTTGACAAAGTTTCGCCTACAAATCAAATTTTGAACAACAGATTCTTAGCTATAACGAAAGACCGACCAATGCCTTGCATGTTCTTCACAGATTTTATTTATAGATCTTAACACTTTCAAAGTTACATCCTTCAACAGCCAGTGCTCTAATGAAATCGCGTGCGAATAATGAATCTTTGTAACATCTGTTTTATTTTGAAAATAACAAGCCTTACCAACTAGAACTTTTAAGATAATTGCAACGTATGTTCAAATTATACACCACGTGAAGCCTCGATGGATTTCGCTTTCTATACAACTCAATTGTAATTTGATTTTCCATTTAGTTAACTATATTAGATATCCAATTGTATTTGTTGAGTACTTCTACGAAAGTAAGCTGATTTTTTTTTTTCCTGATAATAAATATTAGTTTCATCAACAAATGCGAGAAAATATTTTTTCCCTTCTTTATTTTAATGCTTTACAAGGGAAAATGTATATATTGTGAAGGTCAATCTATTGTCTTCAATTTCTTATTGTGGTCGAATACATCAATTTGTTATTATGAAGGACGTTAGAAAAAGTAGTTACGGAAAAAATAAGAATAGTAAGCGATTTCTTCATTTTTATTGTTTGGAATAATTTAATCAAAGCAATTTCTTAACCATTATTGACAACACTAATAGAACTGATTGCACACCAAACGCATTATTACCCACAGGAGATTGTGGGAACGCAAGAAATGAGGCTCAGTGAACCCTTCCACCCTTTTTATTAACTTCGAGCACAACAAAAATTCTATTGAGAATAATGGCTTCTGTGTTTATTATCATAAGAACGAAAATACCTTATCTAAATCATAACTAAGGTTTAATACGGCTGAGCTTTGTGTAACTGCTTTTTGTTTCAATTTTACCGTGACATTCATTTTGCTCACTCCGTTAATAACATAATACGCGAGTTCGTTTGCATTGCGGTGTGCGCTGAGATCTACGAACACTACTACATACTTTAGTATATACTTACATAGATACATATGTACATGTGTCTATTAAAAGTTTCATGATTATTACGAAAAACACATGTTAATGCTTGTTCGTATTAAAACTATTCGTTTAAAAAAAACAAGAGATAGATCAGATTCACTGTAAAACTATGCAGTTAATTTAAATTTAATATTATTCTTAATACTATTAGAGTTAAATACTAACGGGGCCAAAAATCATAAATTATTAAAAAATATATTTAAAACAAGTATGCTTAATTAAAAAAATCAATAAACCCGACTGCGTAAAATACTCTTATTATAAACTAAAAAGAATAAAACAATTTACTAGCTTTCATTTGATACCCATATTGCTACAGTAAGAAAAAAAATTGAACTCCCCCCCTCATTCCGCCATTTGCAGGCGCCATTTTGAAAATTTATATAGCCTATGTCACTACTACAATTTAGACAAATTCAACAACGCCTCATATGTCAAAAACCGTCCAGCCGTTTGGGCTGTAGGGCGTGCCAAAGAAATGGACATACATACATACATACACTCGAAAAACATAACCCTCCTTCTGTCGCAGTCGGGTAAAAATTACTACCCTATTAGTCGTAGCGTGATATTTTATAGTCTATGACTTTTCTCAATAAAAAGGTTCTTCGGGAGATCACAAATAAATAAATAAACGTCTCACACTCAACGGCCCTCCACAAACGCCCAGACCACGACAAATATCCGTATGGCCTATACAAATATTTGTCATGTGCGGGAATCGAACCCGCGACCGCTAGCGCATGAGCCAGCTGAGAGAGAGTGGTCACAGCACCACTGCGCTATTGCGTTGTCAGATCGTGATATTAGCACGTTTAAACAAACCTACAGCTTTATAATAATTAATAACTTTAGGTAGTTTTAAACTCGATATAGTTTTCTAAACTTTTGCAAATACGTTTCCTTTATTTTTGAAATGTAAAATAATTTTAATACCTTCACATAAAACGATGAAGACATATTTATTGCGCAATAATTCTCATAATGAGACATCAAGTATTGACTGTTTTAACTGGCCTAATCACACAGTGTATAATTTACAAATAACAGTTCGGATACATTTAGTATCAACCCAAACGTTCAGTTATTTTGTGTAAAAAATCTTGACAAAAACATTATCCGTTTCAGAAGTATTAGCTACGGTCCACCATTCTGTGGTAATCACTAAATTACCGTTGGACCATTCGCCACATCTAATTCGTTTTAGATCATGTCACTTTTACCTTAGAAATACTTTAAAAAAAAACTTATTGATATGAGTAAATATACTCTATGCGACGAAGAACCCTTTATATTCGTAAAATGTACCACCATAGAAAGTTTTTTTGGCTTCCCTTTCTGCGTATTTATGCCAAAATTATATTTATTTCAATACGCATTAGATCGAAGTCAGTGGGCTGAAAAAGATGATATAGTCCAGTAATATTCTCATGTATTCTATGAGTAGGTAATGAGTATATATTTGAACCACATCGCGAGTTTCTATAGAAAAATATTTACCTATGAAAATTTTACTTATAAATTGTGTTTATAATAAATCAACTCTGTCATGCTAAAGAGCGTCATGATGAATCAGCAAGAATAGAGCTTTAATGATTCTATAACTATTTATACCATTAATGTTCAATGATCAATCAGTGACAATTTTACTGATAGTGAAAACGTTAGCGTTTGTAAATATTGTCTTATAATGAAATTCCAAATGATGAGAATTTAAATCCTACACAAAAAATAATCAAATGTCTTATAATCACAGAAGTCCGTACAAAAATAATTGTGGATGCAGTAGATGAGTAAAAATAAAATCGACTATAAAAGTAATAACCTAATAATAATATGATAATAAGCTAAACCTGGAACATGAATATCTAAATATGAGCTTGTTTGTTGCACCGATAGCTTGCAAGGCCTCTCTTAATAAGCCATTTCGCTAAGACATAAATTTTTTTTTTCAGTCTAATAATAACATAACATACCCTAGTGCGTCGTACTCTGGCGGTTACGTATTTCATTATCGACTATGAATGCATGAAGTACGTATTATGGTAATTTTTAAAGCCGGTTACATTTTTAATCGAGCAATGCGATGTACTACGGTTTTGTGAAACTTACGCAATTACTTTTTTTTTCATTCACGAACACAATTACTGTAAAGTAAGTATCAATTAACATCAAATCTATTTGTGTTTTATCTATTATTTTTTTATCTATCTATTTTTGCCATTTTACCGTTTAATAAAAAAATAAATGAATTCTGCATAAAACAACTATATCGAAAATACGTGACTCAGACATAAACGGCGTAAACTGACGTAGAGAGACAGTAAAATAGGAGTAGAGACATAATTCAATAATAACAATCAGGTTTCCGTTTATCTCCAAAGGTCACACGCGTACCTGCGGAAGTCACGGGTTAATAGCGAGTCATCGCAAGTGTGTCAGATCATTGTGGGTCAATGGAACACTGCAGCACGCTGCGCTTTCTTGCAGCGTATTCAGATAATATTACTTTTATGCATGAGAGGACATGAAATTTTCAACATTCCATTATGCTTCAACGTGTCAATGGAAGATTATCCTTTGTTATATTTTAAATTATTCTATTCGATTATTTAACTGAAATATTTGACAGAACTTATCTGTTTTTGTAGAACTAATAAATATTTTACATATGAATAAAACAACACACTATAAATATCTTAATGCTTAACAAAGTCCTGACGATTGTTTATTCTTTCATCGAGTAGGACCAGATAAAAGCAAAATATTTTGATGCTAAACAATTCAATGTTACTAAACCGAAGTAAAATCCTTGATCATCAGTTAAGATTCGATTCTAATAAACACGTGAACTATAGACTTCTTCTTCAAACACTTAAATCTAACTCGTCCATTTTTATAACTTCAATTCAAATAAAAATAACTACTTTATAGCCATATAAATAGACAAAAAATGATAATAAATTACTTTAACTTGAAGACCAATGTTCAAAATCGTAAAAATTATAAAATGTTTACATCATTATTCATAACGCTATCAGCTCTAATCGCTGATAAATATGCAACAAGAAAGAAGCACAGTTAGTTTACATCTTATACATAAATTAAGTTAGCGGTGCGCCATCTATATCTTAACTTCTATAAATATATTTTCCTTAAAACCGGTAAGTATAATTAAATTATATTTCAAATATTATATCTCACTTGTCTCTATGAACATTTATTCATTAAGTTTTCTGTAATTGTTGTTGTGTAAGTTGTAATTATTTATTTAATATATTTATTTTTAGGTTTCACTTTTTATTTTAAAACATAAACGAAGCAAACTAGAACAAAATAAAATTTTAAAAATATGGTTATTTGTATAATTCTTTACTTAAAAATTTTGGATATTAAATTTAAATTTAATTCTAAATTGTAGTGGACTAGTATTGTGCTACGTTTAAAGTACCTATAACACATTTTTGTATAATAAAAACACTGCTTGTTATGATTAAAGTTTGATATTGTAAGACATTAAAACTTTAAGGCCTAAAGAAAATAGGTCTAAAGTAAAACACGTCCCGTAATTTGTTAAGTTTAAAGCACTTTAATCTCTAGTAATTATGATCCGAGAATTGTGCTGTGGGAACAAAGACCACCGCTCTGGATTCTGGTGTAAAGATTTTCCACATCGGACTGAAATTATAGATCCTAGATAATGTGAGTTTGTACGTGTTTTCACATTCGTTTGAATTTTACCATAAATACAATGGAATTCATATTCAATGGACTCCTTGAAACACGATGATCTTAATCGAAAGATCGCGGGTTCGAATCCGAGCTACTGCTGAATTTACAAAGGCTTTTGTTTAAAAATTCAGATCGTGCGACGATGAAGTAATTCATAGTAAGTAAATTTACTTGTCTCGGTAGAAATTTTAAACGAAATATGTGATGTACAGAATTTGGTTAGACAATATTAAGTAATTTTAAAATACGAGAGGCATGTATGTACATATATCAGCCAAACCGTAATGGTGATTTAAACTTAAATCCGACTCCTTGAAACAAGGAAGACTTTATCCATCAGTAAAATATTTGCAGGCTTTCACAGTATAAAATATTAAAATTACATATACATGTTTATTACAAACACGCTATCGTAACATTTTATCAAATTAATAACCGCTAACAGAATTAAACAATACGCTTCTGCTTAGAATTCCCTCAGCCTTTGTGACACTGGATAATGTAAGGAATCTAGCTATATATATTTCATTCACATATATCATCTTAAGTGCTTACAAATTCTGGTATTATTTTATGCTAGACTTCCTTCTCGACTTCACCTGCTATAAAAATTTTGCTAATAATTATTCTATTTAACTTTTGTTAAGCTTTTTATATTAGAAATATAAATATTGATATAAACAAATAAAATATTTTTTTAAGAAAAGAAAAAAGGAAAAAATCTAAATATTTTTTTTTATAAATCGGCTGAGTGAATTCAATCTGGTATCAGATTTAAATCATCAACCCGTTAGTCTACATTCATCATCTAGCTTTGTGAATTTGTAAAAGATAACTCCGCCATAAAATAAACCGATAATATCTTTGATATTGTTCTCAGCAATTGTTTTGAAATGGATTATTGCTTTCTTAACACGATTGTCCGTTCAATGTAGAACTATATAAATCATGTTCACAGGTATTTTTTACATAAGAATTCCGTTTTAGAGTACAACAACAGCGACGATAAAATTGTTTATTTTCGATCAGATTCATTTATGGTTTTTCTTTATACTAATGTTATAAACATTAATAATTAAATTTAATAATTTCATAATCTAAAGATTTGAATAAAAAAATCATTTTTGTATTTTATAGCTAATGACGTAGGTTAAGACTGTTAAGAGTTATAGAAAAACTCTACATATCGTTTTTCAAGATTGGCATGAAAACTTAGTAGTTTAGGGATTGTAATGATTTTTTGAATAATAGGTCATCGTTTCCTATGACATAAAAATATCTGGATTTAAACCGGATACTTAGAAAATCCCTCCCGAACAGCCAGTAGGTTTCTTCAAAACAATCCGAAAGTAAGACAAATCCGAGAAAAAGAAAGACAAATCGAGAAAACTCGAACGGACGGGACAGCCCTTCGCAGTAAAATTGCCAGGGACGAAAAACCAAATCATGTATTAAGTTAAAGAATGTGTCTTTTGAATTAAATGATGTTAAATAAACATTGGATTTGAAAGCGTCGATTCTTAATTGATTAAAATTATTAGCGATCGGACGAATTGGCTACATTTTTTACTTATGTTTTCAATCTTGCGTGGTGTAGTTGAGCGTGAAGCGTCGTTTTGTCGACTGCTCTTGTCGACACGGTCTACATGCGTCGAGTATCCGCCGGGTAACCCTTGGTTTCGGTTCTCAAGTTTTTTCACGCCGGAGAAAGTATTGGGTTTCTTCAACGCTCATGTTAATTTTAGTTACATAACTACTACCTCTACGAAAAAATATTTATTTAGGAATACTTTTAGTTCTATCATTGCACGCTGTGATATTAAAAAGGTTTTTATTTTTATTTTAAATGTTATTGTTTATATTTGAGTTATTATCGGTATATAGAATCAGCCGTCAGTTTTATCACATCATCGATGGAAAACGTCGAATTTATTCGAACTTCAGGAAATAACATAATGCAATTACATATATGATGCAATACAGGCCATTGTTCGAAAAACAAGTTTAACATTCTCTCTGAATCCTGTTATTTTCCGATTATTTCTCACATAGTGCTGAATATTCAAGTAAAGAAACAATGCTTTGTAAATATTATGCGTTCCTATAGTAATTATTCAGATATATCCATTATTTTCTAAATTTCCGTACTAACCTTTCTTTTTCTCGTCAAGATAATGACTTCGATAAAAATGTACTTATATAAATTGGTTTTATGATGTTGGCTTATTTTTTTATTATTATTTTTTTATAATGTAAATTCTATTACGACTATGTAATAATGTAGAAATTGGTAATTTTCATCACTAAAATTTATTTATAAAAAAAAAAAACAAAGCCTATTACAATGATGTACAGAATTTAGTAACGCTTAATATTTTTAATACCATCGTACATCTTGATCAACCTCAAATTAGTTTTCTTTTTTTTACGATATTTATTTTTGTACCCTTATAAAAATGACTCGGAGGTAATGAAACTTTAATTGTTTTTGACCTCCAAAATTATGTCAAAAGAGCGGTACCTGAAACGGTATTACAGATAACTATGTAATTGAAATTTTAGTAAAGTGGGATTTTCTAGCACGACCACAGCTTCAAAATCTAAAGTGAAACGTAAGGTTGGGAACCGCTTTTCTATTATCTTCAAAACTTTTTGTCACGCGTCTCACTTAGTCGCATTGTTAGAAACCATCGTTTTACTCAATTGAGGTAGATGCCGTGCGATACTCGACTAGATAATGTTCCATCTTCCGTGATAGCTGATGCCTGCAAGCTCCAGTTATTGCGTAGCAAATATGCAATCAATTCTCCGCGCTTAACAAGTGTTTGTTAAGTTGAATGGTAATTGTAATCGACTTCACTTCGATGATATCAGTCAGTAATGAGCAGTTGTGCAGTTTAATATTCGCTTTTCTACTTTTGTACTTAAGAGTAAATAATAAGCACAAAATTAAAATTTACTATTTAATCAAAATTTTGTTCAGTGACAATTAAGTTAACTTTGATTATTCTTGTGTAAGAAAGCACAGCACGATTTGAATGCTGCAATACTGCGGTTAGTTCAGAAGTGGAGGAAGAGCGGTGTTCGCTATTAGTGTTTGTATACCTCTCATAGCATAAGCCACAAATCGTCGATGAATTATTATCGGGGTCGTCATTGCTTGGTCTTGTAATAGTCAAGGAATATCTGACACGACTGGTTGATGTCCTCACCTGTCTTTCGCCGTTATAATCTCACGAATAACTTTATCTTTAGATATTATAAGCCATACTTGTATCCGTTTCTCATCTGCATTCTAGAACGTAATTGCGTTATCATGACATCTAATAGGAAGCTTCATGGTTAACGACGTGATTTTCAACACGGTTTTTGCAATTTGAAATGGCATTATTTATGTTGAAACGTTAAGCTTCAACAGTGATTGAAATAAAATATCGGTAAAGGCTACTCAATTAACATATTGTACACTGATCGCAATAAAATAGTCAACTAGTATAGTTATTTTGTAACGCGATTTTAAAACGTAATCACTTGTCAGCTTGCTGTTATGAGAATAATAAAGGGGATTATATATGCCTAAGTTCTTAGAGGTAGCTAAATTACACCTCGATCGAGTTGATTACAAGAACAGCTAATGTTATGGTGTAAAATCTATATTGGTTATATATGCCTATAATTAAGACTAACCGCACTCATATGAAGTGAACGTTGCAAAGATAAATGCAACTTAACATTAACGTGGTAATTACGATTATGTTATTACAATCTTTAAACAAACGTTGTATTTTATGGGCGTTAGAAATTTTACGTTCACGTAATTTGACGGAATTATGTCCAAAAATACACTGTTATTTTCAACCATTATGTATAATAAATTATTTTATAAGCTAACGGTATTATGGCGAAACAGCGGGGTAGTCATTGCAGAAGGTACATAGTGTCATGTAGCATACAATAACAATTTTCCTCGCAGTCACATCCATATAAGGTCGAGATGAAAAGTCGCCGTCTCAATGATTGGTTCGAATAATCTCACGGTGGAGCGCGAACCGAGTAACGGACTCGGTCGCTTACATACTATAACCCCTTGACACAGTTATATAGATCTCTCTTCGAAAATTGATCCCTTAATTTCGCGCCCGTCTAGCATCATTAATTTTTTGTCTCAAGACTGCTGCAATACAGTACATACACAATATTTTGTAATGATCACTACAACACAGTTTATACTTATGAGGGATCGTCGTTCTCATATTATGTTATTGTAATAATATTCTAAATTTGATGTTTAATAATAATAAATAAATACCTAAATTATCATATTTATTATCTACCAAAATGTGTCGCTTTCTGTTAGGAAATTTTTTATTTTTTTACTTAGATGAATTTGACCATTTTCAAGTACTTTAAATTTACTTTTGGTGTAATGTTGTATGTAATGTATTTAAATTGTAAAGTGCTTTCTTACGGTTTCCGTGTTATTAAAAAAAAAAAAAACAATTATAGATACAATGTGCATATTTTATATTTAGCTGTAATCACCTAGCTTTGCCTTTATTTTTAACCGAATTGAACGAAACACGCCAGTTTGTGAAATTAAAAAAAAATGATTTATGAAATTCATCGAATTATAAAACAATTGTTTGACTAAGAATATTTTTTATCTACTCATTTGATGTAATGTAAATAAATTAAAAACTTAAAACGTATTTTGTTCATATAATATACTAGCTGCTGCCCGCGACGTCGTCGGCGTGAACGCTATTAGATTACACGTTGTTACAGAATGCGTTGAAGAAATAAAGGTTTACTGCTCGTTTCCCGTATGTGATAGCGTGATAATATGTAGCCTATATGTTGACCCGACTTCTTAATAATATTCGTGCCAAATTTGAAGTCAATCCATGAAGTACTTTTTGAGTTTATCCCGGACATACATACAGACAAACAGACAAAAATTCTAAAAACTATATTTTTGGCTTCGGTATCGATTGTAGATCTCATCCCAAGTATTCTTTAAAAAAAATATCCAATGTACAGTTTTGAATTTCCTACCATTTTATTATATATACTTATATATATATATATATAGATAATTTCACTTATTTGAACAAATCCGAAGTCGGTACGCAGTTTTATATGGCCTGCTATATGTAAACGAGCTCATCGTCATTCGAAATAAAATTTTTAATAAGTATATATTTACTGCAAAAAAAAAAGGAAATTTTGGCACGGTTATTGTTTTTTTTTTTAGTTTTTATCATTTCTCTGTGTATACTGCTATTTATTTATTTATTATTAGATGTATATATTAAGGGTGAGACCGAAATATAAACCAACGTTCTGACCATTACTGTTGATATCAATATGCATCGTTATATTGCAGCGACTGACGCGTAACGTCGTCGTAAGCACTGTTTAAAGTTTAAACCATGGAGTATAGATACTAAGGAGTACCATCTTCTGTTACGAAAAGTGTCGTCGAAATTCATCAAATTAAGGTGGCGCCACTTTAGCCTGAGAGTAAATCTTAAAAGAAGCGCCAAATAACTAAGCAGTCATAACACGGACTGAACACATAATAAACAATATAAATTAACAACAATAAAACACATAATATAATATAAAGTTTATTAATAATAAATTAAATATTAAAAATTAAAAAAAAGTCACATGTATTGATTTAGTCGACTATTTCTTAACTTCAGAAGTCAAAAAAAATTCTAAATTTTTCAACCCAGATTTCCATTTGATACACTAGCGCTATTTCGGTGAGAATTCTAACAATAATTTGCTAAAAAAAAAAGTGGATACTTTTTCAACTAATCGCCCATAAAAGATGATCCTCCTTTAATTCTATACTCCATGGTTTAAACGATAATATGTCAGAACACACATTATTTGCGTGTAAAATTGAAAGTTGAAGTAACTTGTAGTCTCTTTTTAATCATCGATTTCTTGAAATGAATCGCTCTACATCTTTGTTGATATATTTTTCAACGTTCTTACAAACGTTATGTTAATATATAAAAAAAGTAATTAAATTAAAATTTTCAAGTCCGAGTAACGTTCATTTAACTCCAAATTAAAGTGAAAGTACTCAGTAATAACTGTAATATGTTGCATTTTATTATAAGCACTTAAATAATTTTGAAGTTTTTTTTTTCACTTGTCACTAGAATTTGGTGTTAATCGCGTGTGTTTTTTTCTTTTCATTTTAATTTTTATATTAAATGAATCTTGCATTTTAAAACTAGTTATGTTTATTCTGCAAATTCATTTCTTATTTCAGTAGTAGTAGTTTGTTATATAAACACGATTTTTATATAATTAAATTATTGTAAATTATAACATAGTATACGATACATGAATATGAAAATCAACGGCTAACCAAATCTAATCTTTATGAATCCACATTTTCAGTATTTTAATTGGATTGATTTTCGCTCTACAGACTTCCTGTTTCTATCACTCGACGTCTACTTACAATGAAAACAGAACAAATTAATTGAAAGAACAATGCCATCAAAAACATAACTTGTAAAAAATCCAAGTCTCGCAACTCAGTTCTTCTACTCAACCGTAAAAAGTTGTGAGATCCATGTATTACCAAGTCGGCTAATTTATTCAATCCCTACTTAAGGGTCCTTCTGTCTTAAGCTATTACGTAATTAGCTAACCTAACAACATATTATAGTGACCATATCAATATTAATTTTTTTTAATGTTTAAAATAGATAGATTGACTTGGCAATCGCATGAAAACATAATGTATCTCACAAGTAATGCATACGAGTGTATTAAATTAGATTGTTTAGTGCGATTGCCAAGTCAATCTATCTATTTAAAACATAAAAAAAATTAATATTGATATGGTCACTATAATATGTTGTTAGGTTAGCTAATTACGTAATAGCTTAAGACAGAAGGACCCTTAAGTAGGGATTGAATAAATTAGCCGACTTGGTAATACATGGATCTCACAACTTTTTACGGTTGAGTAGAAGAACTGAGTTGCGAGACTTGGATTTTTTACAAGTTATGTTTTTGATGGCATCTCATTTCTTTTTGTAGATATTCCTACTTGTTTTCCTTTCCAGTGTCTTCTACTTCTTAAATACCAACAATGCATTTTCTTAAAACCTACGCTCTGTCTTATGATCTTTTTTTTATTTTTGAATATAATCTTCCTCTTTTTCTTTTCCGGTACTACTTCTTGAGTTTCAGCTATTACTGGTATAGATAGTACTGGTACGCAAGAGTTTTTTGTTTCTTACAGGAATACGATTAACAGATATAAATACGATTAGTAAAATTTAAAAATAAAAAATCTTTTATTTGATCGTCATGTCATACATATTGTGATGTCAAGTTGACAACTTAAGATACTTGACAAGAGAGATAAATTAAGTATGTTTATCTGGAAACAATATTGGCAGGTTTCTGTCGATTTTTTACACCTAATTCTCCACGAAAATAAACTTTAAAAAATATTTAAAAAAGTGTATGTGTACTTATATACGCACGTAAGAAGTTATACTTACAATAAATTGATGCTCCAAGTTAACGGTTAGTGCGCGCCATGTATAATAAGACCCTGATAACCCACTAAAAATAAAGTAATCGTCAAGACGAAGCAAACGAGCTGAAGCTCGATGGGGTTGCGTCGTTTCATTACAGAGTTCCTATGACCACCTTCCAGCTCCATCATCAGATCCTAGTTACCATAGAAAGACAAACTACTCGTCAAGGCGATTCAAACGAGCCCGATTTCGATGAAGTTGTTTCATTTCATTGCGAAGTTCTTATGGCCATCTTGCAGCTCCATCATCAGATCAGACCCTGGTAACCATCTAAAAATAAATTTCTCGTCAAGACGATTCAAAGGAGCCCGAACTCGATGTGGTTGTGTCGTTTCATTACAAAGTCCCTATGACCACATTCCAGCTCCATCACCAGACCCTGGTTAATATTGAAAGATAAACTCCTCGTCAAGACGATTCAAAAGAGCCTGAACTCGATGTGGTTGTGTCGTTTCATTGCGAAGTTCCTATGGCCACCTTCCAGCTCCATCATCAGACCCTGGTTACCATCTTGCATTGAAGTACTCGTCAAGACGAATCAAACGAGCCCATACTGGATCGGTTTATGTCATTTAATTAATGAGTTTCTATGGCCATCTTCCAGCTCCATCATCACACCCTGGTTACCATATAGCACCAAAGTACTCGTCAAGACGAATCAAACGAGCCTATATTCGATGTGATTATGTCGTTTAGTTACTGAGTTCCTATGGCCATCTTCCAGCTCCATCATCGGACCCTGGTTTCTATTGAAAGGCAAACTACTCTTCAAGACAATTCAAACGAGCCCAAACTCGGTGAGGTTTTGTCGTTTCATTGCGAAGTATCTATGGCCACCTTCCAGCTCCATCATGAGACCCTGGTTATCATTAAAAGACAAATTGCTCGTCAAGACGATTCAAACGAGCCCGAACTCGATGTGGTTGTGTCGTTTCATTGCGAAGTTCTTATGGTCACTTTCCAGCTCCATTATCAGGTCAGACCCTGGTAACCATTTAAGAACAAAGTACTCGTCAAGACGAATCAAACGAGCCGAAACTAGATGGGGTTGCGTCGTTTCATTACAGAGCTCCTATGACCACATTCCAGCTCCATCACCAGACCCTAGTTAACATTGAAAGACAAACTACTCGTCAAGATGATTCAAACGAACCTGAACTCGATGAGGTTGAGTCGTTTCATTGCGAAGTTTCTATTGCCACCTCCCAGCTCCATTATCAGGTCAGACCCTGGTAACCATCTAAAAACAAACTACTCGTCAAGACAAATCAAACGAGCTGAAACTCAATGGGGTTGCGTCGTTTCATTACGGAGTTCCTATGACCATATTCCAGCTACATCACCAGACCCTAATTTACATTGAATGACAAACTACTCGTCAAGACGATTCAAACGAGCCCGAACTCGATGTGGTTGTGTCGTTTCATTGCGAAGTTCTTATGGTCACTTTCCAGCTCCATTATCAGATCAGACCCTGGTAACCATTTAAGAACAAAGTACTCGTCAAGACGAATCAAGCGAGCCGAAACTAGATGGGGTTGCGTCGTTTCATTACAGAGCTCCTATGACCACATTCCAGCTCCATCACCAGACCCTAGTTAACATTGAAAGACAAACTACTCGTCAAGATGATTCAAACGAACCCGAACTCGATGAGGTTGTGTCGTTTCATTGCGAAGTTCCCATGGCCACCTTCCAGCTCCATCATCCGATCAGACCCCGGTAACCATTTAAAAATAAAGTAGTCGTCAAGACGAATCAAACGAGCCGAAACTCGTTGAGGTTGCGTTGTTTTATTACAAAGTTCCTATGACCACCTTCCAGCTCCATCATCAGACCTTGGTTACCATTGAAAGACAAACTACTCTTCAAGAAGATTCAGACGAGCCCACTCGATGAGTTTGTGTCGTTGCATTGCGAAGTTCTTATAGCCACCTTTTAGCTTCTCAATCAGATTAGCAACATGTCATCATAATATTGCATTATCACACGGTTATTATTATTATTATTTTGAATCAAATTTAATTTGCAAGATTTGATGACAAACATCGGGACAGGTGAAACTAAATAAAATCTTGTTGAGCTGACACATCAGCGCAATGAAGTAAGTTAGTGTAATTGCGCGGCGCCTACTAGTTAACTTCATGTTGTCGGTTTTATTATTTTTGTCACAGTGTGCGCGCGTATCGTAAAAATTAGTCTCATCAAGAAGTATAACTTCAAAATACAAAAGTTATTTTGAGTAGGTAGTACTTATTATTAGTACTTAATTTTTCTTTTTTTTTTTCAATTTTGTCTACTTTAATTCTTTTCGAGATTTTGGTACAATTTCATAAGACATGTTCCATTCTTGCTTTTTCATTCCGTTGACAATTTTAAAAGTTATTTACTTTTATTTACATTGATTTATCCACTGCATATGTAACTTTGTAATCCTATATATTTATATGAGATTACAAAGTTATTTATGCAGTTGGTGTATCTAGAAAACTGGACCGAAATTGCACAATATTTGAATTTTTCCTCGGTTTATATACTAAACACTAATGGTATTCTAAATTTGAAGCTTCTATGTCTGCTTGAAGTGCCTTAGAGTTTTGATGATCGGTCAGTCAGTGAGTGACAAAATCGTTAACTTTGACTAATTATAATTCTTAAACTACTCGTTCAAATTGAATGAAATTTGAAATATACCGTGTTTATACAATGCTTGCTTGGGTATTGAAAATTCAGACTTCTAGTTTTATTCACAACGAAGTTATAGGGGGTCGAAAATGGCCTGAATTGCTTCGAGAAAAGGATAGTACGGCCGTGCCACTTTTTTTTTTTGCTCGACTTGGCGGAGGCACTGCCGTGCCTCCAGATATATTTCTAATCAGTGTCATATATAAGTAACGGGAGATCAGCGTCCCTCTACTACAGATAATCTCGAATGGAGCGCTATGTATCATTTCTCGATCTCTTTCCGTGTATTTGCGGTTTTCTTATCCTCCGTACAATAAGGAATTCACGTTGTTACACACTAATAACAGTAACAGTTAACGCTCTACTTGCATAACAGTAATATTAAGGGTATTATTGGTAACATTATCATCTTTTAAAATTTGCTTAAGTATCACACATTCCAGCCATGAATGACATTATCAGATGTATAACGGTTATAATATAATAATAAAAAACGGTTTCGCATGGACGTAAAGATTGCTGTATGTAAATTTGCAATCTTGCCTAGTAAAAGTGACCGTTACTACCATATTAGAACATTAGTTCATACACCACTTACATTTTTATCGATTTTTTTATCTTATACCTATATAGTTACATGCGATCATGAAGATCACATATCTGCACGATATTTAGAAGCGTGAGAGTAATGTCAAAGGTGATTTGAATCACGAGTGCAGCAATGCTGTTATGGTATCTCAATATACTCTGTAGTATGAGTATTTACCTAACTAGAATGCAGGAAATTTTAAAATTATTCGAAATACGATAGCTTGTGATATATGCTTTTTTGGACGGACATTTTTTTAGACGATAAGCTAAATATTAAATTAAATATAAGTTATTTACTAAGTTGATTATATTATTAGAAACCTGTCTGTCTGTGCCTGATTATTTTAAAGGAATATATATTATTATTATAAATATAACTGACATTTGATTTCTTCTGTAAATTTCTACAATTCTTATATTTAAAACAAAAGTAAATACATAATCTCATGTATCTTGAATATCATGAATAACAAACTCATCACAAACAGCTCACAATCAACAAATTCACACATCAATTATTTACAATGAATTGAATAGTAAGCGACGGATGGTTATAATTATATTAATAAATATGTTATTATAACATTTTGAGAATGTGTTTATTGACAGTTCAATAAGGCACTCGTGGAGATGTGAAAGTGTCCATTGTAGCTGGTCCGACGTATACAAAGCCACTGCCTAATAACTCATACACGTGAACTAGTAACTCATTTACTAAAATGAAAAGGCTATTTCAATCCATCCATACGTTTATTCTTTATTGTTATTCGGTCTGTGGTGGTCGGCTACAATAGCATCTAAGATTATCAGACCGGATGATGAGACTTCGGATTATATTTTATTGCTTTCACCTATTACGATGTCTTTACAAATATTGAGGTTGGATTCGATAGGGCCTTACATAATTGCGGTTGAAGCTCAATAGTTTTTATAATACGTGCCTGTAAGATCAGGGAGAGAGCCTTATTTTTTGATATACGTAGATAAATTTTATATAGATTTTTTTTTTGTTTTACAATAAAGCGAATACAGTAGTTTTTTTTTTTTTTGTTGAACATTAAATAGTATATTTTTCAGCTTTTATGTCTAAAAAATTTTTGTACATTTTTCAAGTTTGTTATTGTATATAATTTTGTATTTCCTAACATCGTACCACAAACAATATATTATGATGCCACCGACACAGTATATATTAACACAATAGACATAATTCTATTGCATCCATAGCAATGACTGATTATGAATTCTCCAAGGAGTTCACTGTAGATGGCGCCACTATCTCTCTAGAGGCAGGATAGATAATATATTCCATCAAAAATCACAAAATACCGTCTCTCGGATACCGCGTAATTAACTGAGGATCTTTGGCGCCTTTTTGTTACAAGTCAGAACTACGACCAAGTGTCTAAATAATTTTTTTTTTATTAAATTTTATTCATAACATACCCTTCTCTTAATATGATTTTCTATATATAAATTAGATGCTTCCCCTAAAATGTTTATAAATAAACTTTTTTTGTATAATAAAATTCTGATAAAATAAGTGTTCCACTACATTTAAAACAAAACGAATCACATCAGACCTGTTTGTATAATATAATGTTGCAGGTTATAATAAGGTTGCAGATATTTTAATTCGTGAAAAATACGCTTACAAGTTAAATCCGCTTCATATAAAAAGAATAAACGTCTTGATAGGCGTTTATTACTTTGCCACTTTTTTGTTTTCACCTTTCACAATAACGTAGTCTGTGTCGGCGTTTGGCTTTAATTTAGGGAATTCTTTTGAACTCTAAAGTTTTCATTAGACGTACCTACAGAAACTGAAACTACCAAAACACTATTTCCTTTCGTATGAAATGTAGATTCAAGATTGTGATGTATTATTCACGATTCAAATCGAATCACTTTCTCTTAAAATCGAAAACTGAAATTAACTCTTGTGTAGATTACCACGAATCGATTTATATGGTCAAAAGTACCATTAAGTTGTATGTTTTCACTTTACTTTTTGTAGAACTTTTTAATGATTCGCTGAACCTATTTAATAGCGTCGATTATTAATTAATAATGAAACTTTATTAAAGAAAGAATCAGAAACTTTTTTTTTATTATCATGCAAAATACTTTACTTATGTTTTAATTACGTGAAAGTGTTCCGAAGCAATAAAAGTTATGTGAAAGGATTTCGATATAACATTGTAAATGTTCCCAAAAAGATTCCTCAACGGTAACAACGATCGAACTGCACGAATTTCTTCATAGGCAACGTAAGCAGTGTACGTCGAAAGCATTTCCATGAATCCTGCGATTTGTTCTCTTATCACCGCTAAAGATGCGTTCGATAAATAAACGTCAGTGAGCGCCTCACGTACAACCGATTATTCCTTAGTTTAGACAGTTCGTGTATCTAAATATACAAACTGTCCACATTCTATTGTTACCACGCTATATAAAGAGCGCGTTCAATAAATTTTAATGTACCGTGAAATCAGGTGCCATTTTGTTATGACGTTGTTATATTTCGTCTCCGTGTAGATAAACAAATCATTAATAGTCTAGAGACCTTGATAGCACGAGTCAATCGATCGCAAATTTCGCTGAACGCGTGTAGAGCATACGTATTCGAGAATTTCGCGGGCAAACTTTGCATTCATTGCGGGCTACAGCACAGTAACATAAATAAAGTTTGACCTCCGTCAGACCAGGGAAATTGTCAGTCGAGTGATACATACGTGCTCGGTTTCCGATGTAGGCTAAAACTTTCGTCCGCTTATAACTATTTCAACCGCAATGCAAACAAGAACGGCAGTCACGTATCCGAGATTGTGACCAGATTCACAGTGGGACTCGATTTACTTATACCTATATAATTTTGTGGCGAAAAGAAAAACCAAAGAAATCGTGTATAATTGACGATCTGTTCTCACTCCGCGCTCACTTCTGATTTTAATTATAAATGACTTTCGAATGACACCTTCCCACGTTCGTATGCTCCAAATACTGCTAATGGCTTTTCTTACGAACGGATGATCATGGGCTTCTATAGAAACTGAAATACTTCGACAGTAATAATTACTTATATGTACATATCCGCGCTAACCCACTCAATATTTTCAATTATGGATCTTGTTAGTCACAAAGAGCAACAAATAAGCTAATCGTTATAACACAAGTCAGTTTCATCTCCGGTAATATTGCCTTACAGGCCAGCGACATACAGTTAGTAGTGAGAGGCGATCAATCCATTTAAGTGTATACCTACAATCCACTTTTTGTTGCAGAACGCTATTTATCACTGATGCTATCATTATAGCTTCGAAACGAAAAGTGATCTCATTTTTTTTCCTCGTACGTAATCCTAGTTTGAACTCTTCATTTCTAAGTTCATCAATACGCGTACGAATGAAATCAGTGCCCGTAACTGTTTACTAGATTGTTATTAGAGTTCGCTTTAAACATCTTAATATTAGTCAGTCGTGATAAATACTTAGCTCATCGAACCACCGTTGGACGAAACACGACGGATTGGTCGAGGAAAGGGAAAAAAGCGCATACCGCTAGTCGACACAGTGCTTTATTGAACACGATTCCGTTGATCACAACGCAACGGTAGGCCAGATGATACACTTTTAAGAGTAGTAATATCGTAATCGACCTACTTCTTAATAAGAGTCTTGTTTATCCTAAATGATTTATTTCATTTTAACGCGATAATATCACCTCGTGTGCTTGACAACGGTATTCCGTAACGAAAGGCAATTGTTACTTGAATTGGGCTTGTGAAAAAAAATTAGTACAATTAAATCTTCTTACAGATTAAGTGCTTTTATTTCGGAAGTGACAAATTAAGTAGTATACTTCTATTAGAAAACTTTTCGATGTTAAAACATTTTTTAGTGTTAAAACAATTTTGATGTTAAAACTTAAAACGATTTCAATGGAAATATCTTTTTAGCCTGTCTCTAATTCTTTTGAACTAGTTGCGTAATGTCTGTACATGTGAAAATATATTTTTATATATCTAAAATATATTTTCCATGGAATTTAGATATTAAAGACCATTGGATTTTCTAAGAATTTTAATGAAGTTATATATCAGATTTCTTTCCAAGTTCCATTTCTTACAGCTTAGAATAAATGCAGCACCAACGCCGGTCAAACCTAATGTATATGTAATGGGACACCTGGAACCTGTACGTATGTCCTGCGCGCGACAAGATTTTAAATAGTTTAATTTACAGCTACAGATAAGTGCTTCTGTACTTTCTGTTAATGCCATATTAATTTCATATCATACTTTCAATTCTACATATTATATTTAAGGACTATATTAACTCTAAGTAAAGTTAAGTGGAAAGTAGTACGAAAATAAAATTTAAAGTAAATAACGTTATGTATTTTTAACTGAATAAACTGGTATTCAGTACCGTTTGTTGCTACTTAAGATTCACAATTTAAATTCTGATAAAACCTCGTTAAAACAAAAACATAATTTATCGTAGAATATCTAGAAATGTAAAGGAATAATCTGATTTACGACACTTTACAGTTAAGATAACAAAACTACAAATGTCATCGCTTGAAGGAAAAGCAAACATTTGAAACATTTTTGCACGTATTCGGTGTCAACGAAGTAATGTCCTGTTTTAAAAACAGATCCGCTACGCTTTCAAATGCAATAAACACGATGTATATCTGTATGTTATTGTCATTTTTTTGTCTCTCTTTTTTATATCTTAAGCTACAGTAATAATAATATTATCTGTCACGTTCACTGTTTGTTTATAAATTGTACTTTTTCTGCTTTTGGTATATACTCACATATACATATACTAGCGGCCCGCCCCGGCTTCGCACGGGTATTTAACTAAAATTTCAAAAAATATAAATTTATATTTTTTATCACCTACACCTGCGTCAATACTGGAAAATATTTTATAACAGACGGATTGGTTGTCAAACATGTGTAAAAATAAATTTTAATTTAAATCAAAATCACTATGGAGTATTTATATCAAAATAATTTTCTCCCCCCTTTTAACATCGTTAGAGGATGAATTTCGATAAAATACGAAACACGTCTTCAACCGATTCTGTTAAAGAATATTTATGCGAAATTTGAAGTAGAAGAAGACCAAGGAATCATGTTGTCCCATACAAACTTTGCCCCCCTTTTTCACCCCCTTAGAGGTAGAATTTCGTAAAATCCGTTCTTAGCTGACCTCTACTCGGTAAGAGGAATATTCCTACCAAATTTCAAGTCTCTGCGCCTTATAGTTTCAGAGATACCGTGATGAGTCAATGTATACGTGGAAATCTCTTATATATATATAGATATACATATATTTAACTTGACGCTTTTTTACAACTGATATTTTAGGTTTCCTTTTCCATGAACCTCTTATCTTGTACACAGTAACCTTTGTTATGAATGATATATACAAAAGCTATGTACCTACTATTCGTTAGACTTCCTGTAACTGTAGCTGTAAGTGAACTTTCAGAAACTGCAATAAAACTTAAGATAAATTTTAATATGAAGATTAATTTTAGTTTTTTCAAGCGGGTACCTACATTGGTGTATTAATATTTAAAAGAAATCAATATTAAATATTTCAAGTGTACAAATGTTTTATTAGAACATTAGTAACCAATTAATCAGATTTATCTATCGCTTGATAGATGTGAGTGCCGTTACGTTTAATACATCCTCGTACATAGAACGTCAGCAGCAGTCCTAACAGCTTCTTGATATCAGTCTATTTCAGTTTAATTAATTATAAGGATTTATAAAGCTAACAGTGTTATTGATATCGACCTTATTACCATGGCATATGGAATATTTTATTTCGCTCATAACATTTTACAGTTAAGATTAAGATCTTAATAACAAACTAATACTATGTAAACTTGCACAGGATATTCAGTTAACATGCCTTTAATAGAATTTTCTTAGGATTATAGTTACTTAAAATATTGTTCATATTGTAAGTATCTAATAAACCTTATCAGTTATTTAATTTGAATCAAATAAATTTAGATACTATTACGTTAGAAAATGTAATTAAATTCGAGTGGTATAAAACGTTTTTAAATTTAATTTGATGTCCATAAAAGTATTTAGTCTAGATTAATTTAAAAATCGCCACTGGCATTTCTAAATGGAATTTTAATCACACTTAATATAGTGGCGATCGCTTTCAACACTTCGAAGCACATGTAATTTGTACACAGATCGATTCCGAGTCGATACACAATATAGATCGGATCGCGATTACGAAACCTTAATCGGTTTTTTTTTTTCTTTTCGTTTACAATTTTTTTTTTCAATACGTATATTTAATTTGCCCGAATATCATTACCAAAACATATATTGTTAAATATCTTTTGACGTAATCTTCAGATATCTAATTTCACTTTCGATTTTGTTTTAATGAATCGAGAGGTCAAGCTTACGAGCGTCAAATAAACTTTCGCCTCAGGCAAATAATATTACAAATATTACGCATCCACGATTCTCGTGTTTTGTTTCTGAAGTCACGTAACAATTTTATTGTTCCTTTTTTTTTCAGGTAAGTCGTTTTGTATCAGAGGAAAAAGGAATATGATTACACACTTGGTAAGTAACCATGCCCTGACTGACTTAAATTCATCATCGTCAAGCTAAAACTATTGAAGTTAAAAACATTAATTTGACAAACAAAGCTCTTTTATATTGTACTCGTAGAATGGAAATGGAATAGGAAAAGCAATTTTGTATGGTTATTAATTATTTTTGATGTTAGAAAAATTAAACTTAATTTTAGTTCTACTATTAAACAAATAAATAATAAATAAGTCTTCAAATTTTTCGAGTCATGTCAAAGGGGTAAAATAAATGTTGGAAATACCTCCGAGCGAAGAACTTTTTTTGCATCTGTGCGTCTGTTTCACACGCTAGGTTCATTTCACATAATTATGGGATAGCGTTTGTTTTATCTAAAGCTAAGGCTACCTGCAGACGGCACCGCACCCGAACTAGAACCGGATCGGCTTTGATGCAACCTGTACTTATTACGATTTCAATCGATTTTATATTCCTGACTCAACTTTACTCGCTTTGACTAATATCTTTTTATTCTTGTGAGTATATTAAATAAAATGTAATATAATTTGAGATTTAACGCAGATTCTCAACAAATTGAACTATGTTTTATTTTTTTATTTTACAATTATCTATTATTTTATATAATCTTTGTGTAATATATAAAATTTAAATATTACATAAGATTTCATATTCCATTAATATATCGCGTTTTATATGAATTAATTAACATGAATACCGTATTGTTATCGCAGACTTATTGTCAAACATCAAAATCTCGGCACCGCGTGTACGTTATATAAACCGCTTATAAACCGTACACGGTGTGCGGCTCTCATGCGGTTTCGCGTATTGCCTATTCGGTCCGGTAAATTCGCCGTTGTGGCGCCGTCTACACACCACACTAATTAGTTGTGGTTTTCAATTATTTTTTACATATCTTAATTTTTGTTTCAATTATTTGTATTCATTATCATACATTACGTTAATGAAAACATATTACTATAGGTAATAGGTAACATATTACTAATGGTAACGTATATAACAATTGCTTTCAAAGCATTATATGTAAGGTTATTATTATCAAATTAACACTGAATAAAAATGAACGAATTCGCAATATTCCGCTTAGTCATCATATATGACTGAACATTTCTAATGAATAAAGAATAGAGAATGGCGGTAGGGTCAAAGATGAAGCATTCAGAGTCACATTTTAACACAATAGTTAATAATTTTTTACTTTCACTAAAATCTTTTCAATGCGAACATGAAAAGAAATTGAAGTTTAGAGTTGTGTCAAATGTAATGTAATGAACTCTCATTATATGTATCTCATATAATGTACAATCACAACGAATTTGTAACTTTATTTTTACTAAAGCCAGCCCGTTTGTTAATGCCGTTGTTATGTTATTTAATCTAAATGTACGTATAATATAACTAACAGGTCCAATTATGTACATTGAAGATATTAAAAAAAAATTTTGGGTGGGCATTCTAAATATTTGTTTTTTGTTTGTCCAATTGTATGTGTAGGTAATGTGTCTAATTGTGTGTAAATCTTGGCCGCGCATCATGCCGAAACTATTGAGTCGATTTGAATGAAGATTGACATAATTATTTAATTAAAAGTCTATCCCGGATTTTTTCGCGTTTAATTATTTATTATTCGGACACCCACCACCTCAATCCCCTGAGACCATGGACGCTGTAAAGACGCTGTAAAGGGTCCGAAACGTCGGAAAATAAATTTTAAAAATTGTTAAACTGTAAAGTTTTTTTTAATTTAAATAAACGCAAAAAAATCCGATATAGACTTTTAATTAAATGAGTAAAATTCGCGTAAATATAAGAGAACAGTATTGGCATAATTATCCAGTGTTAACTTTCGATCCTGGAATTCAGTACGGTTTACCTAGGAGAGGGGATGAATGTCAAAATAATGTAATCGCACATGAAGTCGCGAGTACAACTCGTTACCTACTATAACCGGTGATCTTTAATATATTGTCTTATAAACATTGAAATATCCGTTTTAACTGTCGTTCTATTGACACTTAAAGTGTACTACCGTTCGTCAGTTGCTCTAAATACATAGGTAATAGCACTTTTCGCGATTTACCGAGAGTGAAAATGATTTCTAACAACGCTGACTACTAAATTAACATACTTCTTTACTTTCTAAAGCGACTTTATTATATCTATAAACCTTAACGGAACTACCATGCAAAGGTATTAAGTACTTACGGACAGGAAATTTTTTAATTAGTATTTAAAAAAAAGTTGTTAAGACAATGGTTTTATGTTAACATGATTTAAATTACCTTAAAATTAGCTATAATATTTTTCGTAGAGCAAAAAATTAATTGGTTATAACCTGGTTATACGACCAAATATAAAATTGAAGAAAAAAAATGTTATTGATTAAAAATATCTAGTGCAATGATTTGCGATCGTTTAAAATCTTTCCTACATAAATAAATCTAAAGCTAAAAATAGATGTTCAATTAGTTTTTATTTAAAACAATTTAATGGAATTCATCAATTGATCAATCAATCATGCGTGATTCTACTTATCACCTAACAGAGATAAAACTCGATAATTGCAAGCAAAGAATAATTATGAGGCAAAGAAAAAATAATTTCATATTCGATATTAAATAGTGGAAGTGACTTCACTGTAGTCATTAACGGAGAATGTGAATTTCAGTATTGATTGACATGTGCAGATTCATTAACGACGAGGTAATTACAACGTTGATTTAAGTGGATCGTACTTACCTATTTTAATTCGCACATTAATCATCGACGTTATATAAATTTAATTTGTAAAATTTTCACGGACCTTATTATTGTGTACTGAACTGAACTAAACTGAATCAACCTGTAAATAACCCACTACTGGGCAAAGGCCTTTTCTCCATATAGGAGGTTATAAGTGTACATTATGAATAATTAAACTTAGAATCATTAGCGTCAGCCTAAACCAATAGAATGAGACTAGGTAATTATTTTCTCATAAAACGTAAAAGAGCACTAAATATAAAAAAAAATATATATATCCATAGGCGAAAATCGAGGAAACAAACGGGAAAAGTTGGGACATATTTCTTCCTACTGATGTCCTGATAATAGTCTCTGGTCTCTGGAACTTTTGGTTTCACAGGTTGCGAATAGTAATATCTGACAGATAAAATAGAGTTTATTTTTATTTTATTTATTTTTATTTTTATTCAATAGGAATAGTTACAGGCTACGGATAGATAAGCATGCATAATAAAATATAAATGGAAGAATCTTATTTAACACTGAAGCCCTATTATAACTAAACACAACATTACTTACAAATTCAACTCATTATGGTGTTTTTTACAGTCAACAATTGAATTGATATAAAAAATTAAATAGAATGATATGAATGAATATAATAATTAGATAAAATGAAATTGAATTGATAAAATTAAACAGGAATCATAATAACAATAACAATAACAAATATTAAACATGAAATTGAATAGAATATAAAAATAAATACATTAAGCACTGACTAAAATATCATTGATGTTTTCATTTGATTTGACAAAAAACAAAAAAAAAAAAACAAAAAAGAAGACTTTTCATATTGAAGATAACAAATCATTGTCTCATACATCATAATAATAATAATTAACCAATAATAACTAATTATTCAATCATCACTGTTCCGTAAGTCACTAATGGTAACATCCAGAGCACGCGACAAGTTATGTTTAATAAGAGCCACCTTGAAGGACTGATGGGTACAGTTAAACATATCAAAATCGGAGCATATCATATTATATAGTCGACACATTCTATGTAATGGATTATTTTTTGAAACGTTGTTTAAGGCATGCGGTATGTCAAACAGTTTTTGAATACGTACAGACCTACTAGGAACCTTGATCGATAGCTGCTCCACTATTGAGGCATTCATAGTGCCATATATATATGATGGTGAAACAGAAAAAACATATCAGCAACGTTTATTTGTTGAATACCGTTATACTTCAGATGACTATCAGAATTTATTTTATCAGTCGGTGAAATTTGCCCTTAATCTCGCGCTCGACAGTAAAGGAAAGGATCGTTAGGAAACCGAAGTGAGACTACGTGTTCGATAAAACTCCTATTTTTTTTTCCTACAAGAAAAACCCACTTTACCAGCAGTTGAATCTTAACAAATTCTTAAAATACAAGAACACAACAGTTCGAAAGCGCTTATCTCATAAGCCACCTATCCGATTCAAAAATAAATTGTATTTATGTATATATGTATATATAATAAATGGTAGTCTGTTTACTGGCGCGGAGCAGTAATCACAAACGCCACCGAAGCTGCGCTTATCTTCTAGACATTTATTTATAATCAAAACGACTACGTAATGGAATTCACAAAATGAAAATATATAAAAACTGACATTCCCAGACCAATACAATTGCAACTACCGTTTAATATTTTGTTTGTTGAAAACATATTGGTAGTAAATAATTGATTATTCACACTTTCTACAATTATCTAACTTTTCGATTTCGCTTTCATGGATTATTTATATGTTTTGATGAATCAGCGTTGTATCGGGTAATTCTAACAGCAGCCGTTCAATTAAATTTAATGCCAAACATAATAGCTTTTGGTTCTCATACGAAAGATATAAACTATCTTTCAAAAATTTTTCTTTTAAATAAAGATTTAATTTCAAAGTGAGTAACAATCTTATATAAATCTATGTTGTATTCATTGATATTCCATTTCGTCTTTATAGACTTCGGCAACCTAGAACTACGTAATTTATTTCACAGAATTGATATAAATGTTTTTAACTTATATTTAAGTCCTTACAAATTCTTTACGGCCAGTGTCTACCAACAATCAGACAATCTAACGCTTCCAATACCTACTTCTTAAATTGTATTTTTATTCGCAGTAATTATTAAAAATAAAAAATAAAACTCAATCATAACCCATAAAAAAACAAACTTTATTAAAATATATAAATTATGTATAATTTTGGACTGGTCTGTTAGTGCAGTTGGCAGTGACCCTGTGCTTTCTACTCCAGGGTTTTGAGTTCGATTCCCGCCCTAAGTCTGGGTGTAAAATATATTAATGTATATTATAATTATATGTATAAGTACATTTATTGCAAAAAAATATATATCAGTCGGCTGTTATATGTAACAGGCATTAAGTTGCCTACATTAGGAAAAGACAACCGTGTGTGTTAAACTAGTTTATTTATTTATCTGCAATTTTGTAGATTGTTTTTATAATCGTGTTCATTACGAGAAGCGCACATTATTACGACTGCGGTCGGTTATAGCAAACAATTTATAAAGAGATTTATGTTTCGACGTCCGACAGTAACGGGTAAGTGGTTAGCCTCCATTATGCAAGCGGCTGAAAAAGTCCAAGAAACGTTAGCTCCACACAGCCTATCCTTTTCCAGAGTTCGAGTCCCGTAACCGTTTATTATTCCACATATATGGTGTACACGTTCTGGTATCGTATTGCTTCGAGGCATACGTTACATCTATGCGGTAAACAACCATAAAATGCAATAAAGTATTTTAATTTAACTGTACTTTATAAGGGCTATGGAAACTCGTAATACTTTGTTATAATCTTAATTAAATATATATTAATATAAACTAGTGGTCGCCCAGTGGTCGAAATTCGACCTAATCTATCATTAACAGCATTGTCAACAACATAAAAATATGATTGTACGCATACCCTGTTTAGCATATGCACCAGTCATTGGACCTGATCTGTGATAATAAATTTCGATAAAAAACTCGTTGCAAAACCTTTATTTAAGACCGTGTTCACAACAGACTTTGACAATAAACAAAATTTGTGTATATGTATATGTCATTGTACATATGTGTGTGTGTGCACCGTAGTGTGTGTGTGCACCGTAGTGTGTGTAGTGTTTTTTTTTAAATTATTTATTTAATGTATTTTATGAACATTACTCGTATTATAAAAAATATTAGCATTCTGCACTTCTCCATATAAACTTTAACTGTGCCAAATTTCATACTTCTCCGTCCGCGTAATTTTCGTAAAAAGGGGTAAAAAGTTTTTGCTTCACGTACTAATATATAAATAAAACAGAAGAATTTGGTTGCTTATTTATTTGACATGTCAATCTCGGGATTCGATATATTATTTTTGTATTAAACTGCCTATTTAAAAAAATATATAAGTATTTTATTAGTTACAAATAAAAGGTACAATTTACACTTTTATAATTTTGGAGGTACATAGAAATGTTGTATTTAGGGAGGACGATTATAACCTATAAAAATATGCTATTAACCTAGAACGAGAATTAAAACTTGTTAAAACCGCGTGACGTGTATAGTTTTAGGGCTATATTAACAGGTGACGTGTTTGGCCAAAAAGCCAAAAAGTATCTCCGCATACTTAACATGTTCTTTTAAGCTTAACAACGTAGTTCACAAAATAAGCTTTATTCTTGTAATCATCGTTCACATTCACACAAATAATTAATTCGTGACGTGTGTCCACATTCAAAATCACAATGTTGAATGAACATTATACAATAAATGCAATAACTGATGGCCTTGAATTGAAAAGTCAATGTCGGTCGTCGCACGCGGTGATGCACAAATTACCGCGTCACACGGAAACCTGTCTCGAACGATTCTACACTCATGCCTACTAATATGATGTAAGGCGATGTTATACATTCGATTCGACGTGGCCAAGAACACGTTGATCGAATCCGACGGTCCCGGGTTCGAATTCATCAACACCGATGACTTTTCAAGCGATGCCTTTTAATTTATCTTGTGAAAAATTCTAATGATGATCAGCGCGTGTCTTCTGTATTTTTAAAGAAACTATTTTTACACTACCATATTTATAGACCGTTAAATTACAACAAACTTTAAAATCCGATCCCAGATCTTTTTCAAGCTTCGAATGTCTGGCGCCATTGGTTTAGAATCGTGTGTAATTTCGAACGATTACTAACTAGTTTCCTGTGTAACAAGGTAGCATCTAGTTATGTAAACTAGATTATTCTATCGACTAGTACTTAATTTAAAATGCAACACATTAATTTTTTATAAAAAATAAAATTATTCACATTTACTTATTGTAACTTTTTCTGTACACAAATACTTCCTCCTTGCTAGTACTGCAATGCGAGCCATTATCTCACTTTTTATTCTTTAATCATCGTTTGATGAATTTCTTTCATTCCGAATCGATTTTTAATTAGAATCCAATTATGAAGTTAACAAAATTCAATCAGTCGTAAACCAGGTCTCGATAATAACACGAAGTATCTCAACGATTTACATAATCAATTACACTTTCAAAAATTAGAAAAAAAAAACAAACCATCGCAAAACGATGTTAAAGGTCACAGCGATAACCGAGACTAATCAATTGTTCTACAGTAGGTATTACCCAATTCAAAAAATAAAACTGCCTATCATTTCGCACTTCTCTCACAGACCTAAGATTCGATTATATCATCATAATCTAATTACGTTACCGATACGATTATAAGTGTTCGAAAAAAGAACTATCATTAATTATACGCTGTATATACATAGATATTATACATAGTACACTTATCAAGAAATACATAAACGCTAGTGATCGGAATTACTAGTAATAAGCTTGGTAACAATAGATGTATTATTTTACTTGGATACTTTCCACTGCAGTTTCTGTTTACGACTATTATAACCTAGTTCTCGAATCGTACCTAAGGTATATAAGGTACTATACCCCTTTCTCTTCCAATCGTAAGATAGATACGGCTATCGACTTTCTACCTACAATGCGTACTGATTAATTAGACACGATTACTTTTAGATTCGGTTTCAACGATTCTCAAGATTGTTTTGTTAAAACTCATCTTGGTAGTATTTTATTACTGCAATCGTTTGGTTACACTTGTAAAAACAATTTTGTTATTCTTCATCCATAGTTAATATTATGTTATAAATATTTCTCCTTAGTACACATATTGTTACACCGTTAATTGTATTGTATTTCTCATTCACAATACTAATACTTTCTGAAAATTTTTCATTTATTAAGAGAATTAAGATATAGGTTGAAAATGTTTGAAAGATTTCAAATGTTTCCGATGTCATTTAGTATGTATGAAGATATAATCGTAACCGATATGGTAATGATTGAATAGTTCAAAACCTCTTACAATAGAATAAATACCCTTAAGCTAATACTGTAGGTAAATAAAATTATGAAATGATGTTGTTTTCCTCGTTCACTTTGTATAAGTTGAAATCTATAAATGGTTATTTTTATATAAAAATATAATAATAAATATTTTTATAAATGTCATCTGCCGTAATAAACAAAAAGCCTATTATAACGTCATATATTATGATAATTTAACGAGATGTATAACGTTAAATCCGATGAATTTATTTATATAATATAATCATATAAATATCATTATCTAGTGAAAGTTTTATTATTGTTCTCATAAATCAGTGACAGTTTTTTCGCCAAATTTCGTATTTGTGACCGCAAGTTACTAATGATAAGAAAGTACCATTTCTACGTGATTAGAATATTTTTTGCATTATCTCTTCACCACTTTAACCAAAGTTATTTTTTCCCAAGACACAGAATCAGTCGTTTTCACTTAAAGCGGTGGCATTTTTCTTGCAATAATATCTTTATATATGGCCGATGGGATTGATTTAATGACTGAATGACTAAAGCAAAATATTTTCACTTAAACCAAAAAAAAAACTTGCAGTACAGTCAACTACTATTTGTTATAAAAAATTGTTACCAATGAAATAAATAGTGATAAAATTTGTCTTAAAAATACTTATATAGGTACTACATTTATACAAAATGATCTAGTTATTTCCCGTACAATATTCGATAATTTTCTTTCAATAAAATACCTTAACAAAAGATTTTTATAAAGCTAATAATGTTTCACAAAGATAATATTTTCATTTTACGCTTGTGTAATAGTTACACTACATATTCCAACCCAGTCCCACTACAATTTTACTATATGTATTTGTATTTAAAATAAGTAGGAAACTGGTTGCCATAAGACCGACTTCTTGTTTTATTTTCGCTCTAACGTCTATTTTGCGAGGTCTGGTTAGCGAATAATCTCAGAACATCTTCACAGCGCTTATGTTAATCATTTTTGTAATATTATTTCTCATCCTCCAGTAGACGAAGTCAAAGGACACTCGCGATATATCATTATACGCTTTTTTTGCTGAGATCGTTATTTCTTGTGTAAAGTTCGCTTGCAAATGAGCTTTACGTGAATACGAGAAGGTTTTACGATAATTGCCTCCTATTTACCATAACCATGAGTTAATGGATTCTATTGTTATTTGAGCTATTGTATTGTTAAGACGAGTATAGTGGTACGGAAAGACACTTTCCAGTGATGAGATTTTAATATTCAATCCAGAACTAAACTATACTATTGGTGTATGTCGTCATTATGGTTAGCGCGAAAACGTTTATTTTATTGATTAACGGCCGCGTTAAAGTTTATGGTTTGTTCTTAGATGAGTTATGGGATAATATTTTAAAAGCATATATATGATGTAATTATACTAAGTTTTGTGAAAATTATATAAATAATACTTTTTGAAATTTGAACGTTAATACAAATACAAAATTTTTATAATTAAAGTTTGGACCACATTAGAATAAGTACAACATGTAGCATATATTGTTTTTATAATAAATGTACCCACAAAATAGGCCTAGCTACGATATTATTGTATGTGCAGATTTGTAAATAATCTGCACATATTAAAGTTGTAGTTGTTGTAGTAAATTTAAAGTTGAAAGTAATTTAATTTATACGCAGTATCTTATGTCTTTTTTTAAAATATCAATTGTATAATTGTATATTTTGGATTAAAATGTTTTTATTTAACTTACACAATCTTATATATAAACTTCAATAGAGAATATGTTTTTAACATACACTTAGTAAGAATACAACAAAAAAAAACAAGACGCTGAGGTACACATTTTTGTATGATTTGATAATTTTCAATAAATTATTCGTATCAATTTATAATAGGAAAATTTACATTAATCGTCCAAGCAAACGTAATTTTTAAAAAAATTGAATAATTTTTTCTAAAAACATTTTACGTTTTTTTATCAACGACAAATGATTTATTTACTTTGACTTGTGAGAAAACAATGAAAATATAACTAGAAGATAAATCGTAAATATTATTACTACTAGACTGTAACAGACATAAAGTAATGCTTGATAATCTTTGAAATTACTGACCTCTTTATTTGTTTGCTCGTTGATCTTGACGTGAGTCTGCTGTGGTTTATCCCGCAATGGTAAATAACCCTCACGGCTGTCCGCCGATTCTGTTACGGTGCTCTCCGACATCGTCGTGGTCTCCGTGCCGATGTTGGGCGTGCCCTCCGTTGAACGCGTGTCAGCAGCCGTACTTAAAGTTGGAACCGTATCTTTCGTTACCTCGATCGTTGTACCTGATATATCTATACCAACGACGGTTTCCGTACTATCGCTATTTGTATTAACAGTGGATTCGGTTTCCTGAACTACCGGAGTTTCCGTTGTCCGTATAGGGCGGATGGTGTAACGTTTAGGCGGTTTCACCGTAGCGCTAACGATATTCGTAGTCGGCGGCGAAGTTTCGATTTTTATCGTTGGAGTCGTTTTGGAATCGGTAGTGTTATCGGTAGCTACATTTTTATGAGTTGATTTTTTTGTTTTCGGGGGCGTGGATGCCGTAGGGCGGAAGGAAGACGCGGTCGTTTTTACTTTATTATGGGATTTTCTACCTAGCGTCGTTAGACGTTCCTGGATGGTCGTCATCGTCGGGGAGTCATCCATCGTGGGTTGTACGGTGGGTGGTTGTCTGTCGGCGGGTGGGTCTAGAAAAGATTGTTTAGGCGTCCTAGACGGTGGGAAGAAGTAATCCATGATGGACGGAGATTTATTTCGGTTATTGGGGAGCCAAGACCAAGGGTTGAAGTCGATAAGCCGAGGTCGCGGCGATTCAGCGCTAGCGACTGCGAGGGCAGCGAGCGCTAGGAGAGCGTACAGTGATCGAGTCATGGCCGGCGTGCGCGTGCGGCCGCTGTAACGATCGAAGCGGGACTGCGCGTGCGCTGTGGACCGCGAACCATCGCCGCACCACCGCCGCACCATCGCTCACCCACTTGGATTTGTAGGATCGAGATGCAGTGATGCAGCGTACAGGGTTATATCCGCGAGGAAAGCTTAAACTTTTGCAGTCTTATATGTTTGAAAAGCTTTTTGTTATTTCATGTTGCTATTTCAACCTCGTTATCGTCGTTTAATTAATTTAAGATTTATTAACTTTTTACAATTAGCAAGATTTATTAACTCGTACTCTACTTACAAAGTCATATTTGATATACTTTACTGTTAACAATTAATATTTAAATATAATGTACTATTTAGTTAGTACTTTACATTTTATTTTTACTCGACTGCGCCAGAAGGAGGGTTATGTTTTTCGAGAGTATGCATGTATGTACATATGTATATATGTATGTATAATTGTTTGGCACGCTTTGCGGCCATGGATTTTAGCTTGAGAGGTGTCGTTAGATTCGTATTTACTGTGAGAGTGACACTGGGTCTATCAAAATAAAAATAAAAACAAAATGGCGGATTTTTGGCGCCAAATTCATTTCATTTCCAAATCATACAGAAACGCAGTCGGGTTTTTTAGTTTTTTCATTAACTTAGGTACTTGTTTTTATTTTTTTGTTAAAATTACTAAATTCATGTACTATATAAACTTATTTACATCAATTCGATGTATATCTTTAGATTCTCCACCTAATATTTACCGCTAGATAATCATAAGCGTAAATAAATAATTTTAGAGTTCCGAAACACGTCTATCGCCTAAAATTGATAAAGAATCGAGAAGCCACCGCAAACCGTGGCGATCACTTCTACACGCTCTACTTGGAAGACACCTTTATATTTACAAAGATTTATCGATCCCACGACATTCCGTATTGCTCTTTTGACATACATTTTCAATCACCATTCAAAATATGCACTTGTATTCGTTAAAGAATATTTTCTCGACCTAACTGATCGTGGAAAGTTTTTGATTGCGTAAGTTACTCGTAGAAAATAAATCAAACTTAAATTATAAATGCGAAAGTTTGGATGGATGTTTGTCTCTCATTAACGAAAAAACTACTGAAGCGATTCTAGTGAAACTAGATACGTAAATAGCTCGAGATCCAGAATAACATATAGGCTACTTTTTATCCCGATATTCCTGCGAGATCACACATTACGCGGGTATAACCGCGAGGCGCAGATGGTAACGAATAAATATCTGGATGTCTCTCATCTCCATATATGCTTTTATTGACATATCAGCCCTAAATAAAAAAAAACAATCCTTATAAATAAATATTAAGATCAAAATTGTAACTCCATGTCTAAGTCACATCCACTCACTTTAAAGTACCTAAATTCGTAAAGAGAAATTCAATAATTCACGACAACGCTAAGAGGTCTTCAGTGTGAAAATTTCGGCATAAAAGTGTAAGTAGAAGACAATCAGAATGGATTGTGAGTGCGTCAAAAGAACCATTATGTGCATTTTACTCGGCTCGTTCAATTATCGCTATTCAGAGAATTAAATTTTTGTGTCAGTGAGTAAAATTGTAAAAAAAAATCGTTTACAACAACACAATCTATCTATAAAATGTCCTGTTTATATGATTTCGACACATATTTCATATTAAATTATAGTCAATAGGTGTATTTATCTATACTTTAAAAAAATCTCTTAACACGTGCAATTATGTACATTGAAAATATTGGAAATATATATTTGAGAGATTTTTTATCGAGTATCGATTATACTGAAGCCAAAATTGTTTTTTTTTTTTTTCATTTTTGTCTGTCTGTTGACAAAACTGCTGAACGAAACTTAGCATAATTGAAAATTATCCATTTTAGTCCTTCAAAACAAATCCTTGAAGTAAAAAATTAATATCTTTTTAACCTTAAATCTATAGATAAATAAAACTACGATATGTAGTTCGAGTCGAACCCGTCCTAATTTTATTAATTTCATTCTCTGAATGATCTATCAACGGCAGATATTGAAATAGTTCTGTAATTTTTCGAGTAAGGATCTCCCAAAACAAACCTAATAAAGAACTTTATAAAGCAAAATTATATATTACTACCACCAAATAAATAAATTCAACGTTACTTTGAACAAAAAAAACCTTAGTTTGAATAATCTCAGACACGTTTCAAAAGATAACAATCAGAAGACAATCAACAGATCGCACTTATACTCGCGACTAGTTTTCGCATGCGATAGATATCATCAGGTAACACGGTTCAGTGGAAAATAACAGGACTTAATAACACACAACAGGGATAATGATGCGAACATGCGGCGACACTTTTACTCATTTCTTCGCTTCTTTCCCTCAGCCATTACAAACAAAGGTATTACGTAATTATCGCTGAATAGCGTAATGATTAGTTTCAATGGACGATGAAAACTTGCACCGCGTGTGATCAGGAAATATTCTACCAAATCGAATCGTCTTGTACGGGCTATTTCAGCGTAATATAATAATAATTTATTACAATTTTCCATGAAAGAAATTAAATTTTGTATTTCATTATTCGTTGTAATTTTCTTTTCAGATTTTTTTTTACTTTTGTCATATACATAAGTCTCTGTCAAATACAAAGATACATATTACAGCCTGTAATTGCCCCACTGCTGATGGGCATAGGTCTCCTCTCATAAAGAGAGATTGGAGCATAATTTTATCGCTTCATTGTGTATTGGCAAATAGGAATTTAATTATAAATTAAAAATATTATTTCACATAAATGGATCATACAGATGGACTGCGAGTGAATTTTGCATTGACGAGCAAAATATTGCTCGAGCGACTGGAAATTGATTATTGCTATGATAAATGGGTGCAAGCCAAGTGTGGGCGTTAAATGCGGTAGTAAAATTATCCATGGCTTAACTCAGGGTTTTCATGGATCGAGATAATTATTTGATATAAATGATAATATTTTATAGATATAAATCCAATCATATTTCGAAAATTTTTACTCATTCCAATTTCAATACATCTGATTTTTTTTTTTTGATTGATACCATTTTTTTTTACTTTCTGTAATTTAACTGGTATAAGATTCTTTTGGAGTTTACTCCTTAAGAATCGATTTTCATATATAAGGCGCCCGGTATGAGAAAAATATGAGAGGTAAAATCTACTGATGAATGACCTCGTTACTTTTTCGGTGCGCGCGCACCTATGGTGCGGTGCGAAAGTAATGTTGCTCTAATTAATATTGAAAAATAATATTTAAAAAATAAATGATAATTGTCAGATAATAATAATTACATAATTTATCAACATTCCTAATGAAATATTTGTGCACATCTGAAATTGACTATTCTGAAAAGTTTAATGTAAAATATTTCACCGATTAGTTTTAGGTAATAAATGTATATAAAATGAATAAATATATATTTATATATGTATATTATTTTCATTAATTTGTTAATTTACCCTTTCATATGGTATTAATCTTATTTTCAGTTGGATAAACTCTTTTTGCGTATGTTAGAGTTTAGACAATCGTACTTAAGGAGTAAACTCTAGTCGTGCGTCGGAGCTGACACACACAATTTTTTCTTTTAATTTGAATCTATTAAATATAGTTCTAATGTTTATACTATATTTAAGTTTTTCCTTTACCGCCAACTTTCGAGTATATGACTTAAATCATAAATTGCTTCGACAGTAAAACTAATTTTATAGCCATATTACTGAACGAATTCAAAATAAATAGAATATAATTATTAAAGTTTTATAAATCAAAGAAACACTTTCTGAATTAATATAAGAAATAATTTTTTATATTAAGTTACTCATTTTAATTAAAGATCATGTTAAATTAGATTTATCTTTTCCTTTGAAAGCACCTTATTTGAAAAAGCAAGATTCATATTATTTACTTCTAGAAAAATAATTAAATATTGTTTCATCTTACTTTCTGACTCTGTTGTAAGTACCTCTTATGTGTCTGTGTCTTTTTATTCATTTTTATTTTGATTTTTACATTATTGTATAAGGTACATATTATATTTGTAGGTATATATTTGTTTTTCCTATATAAAATTTCGTTGTTTTTGTTGTCTAGGAGAAATTGCTATTTAGCGGTATGAAAGCCTTATTTAGCATCTTGATTAAGTTCCTAACGTCACTATTGTTGTTAAACTCTCTGCGGTGTAAACTAAAATTATATGGGTCTAATCGCGGTAATATTAATGAATAAATTGATGATTGGCCCTTTGGCGCATTTGGCATGGACTCTGCCTTCTGCTCCAGAATTGTGGGTTCGATTCCCGCCCCTAAATAATTAAGCAAATTTTTACCTGGCTCCTGGACCATAAATAATGTGTCGAGAATCCGGAAACACAAAACATGAAAATACAAACGCCTAAACAACGACAAACATCTGTATGGCCACGGAAATCGAACCCGCGACATTATGATGCAACTGTCAGTTTTTGTGACCAATACTTTATTAAACTCTCATCGTTATTTATTACATTAGGTATTTACCTTTTAGTTTGGCCACAGAGTTGAAACCAATGAAATCTGGCACATATTAATACTACATACATTTTAAGTCCTAGGAAGAAAAATATTCGTCCTTTCGCGCTGTGATATTTAATACAACGTGAGAAGTGAAGTGAAAAAAGGACAGTTCTATATTATTCATTACAGTGACTAAATTGAATCACGGGTGGTCCATCGTTAGTGACTCGTTATATTGCTTCGTAAAAACCACAATGTCATAGCGAACTAAAAAGATGAGTTGCGTTGTATATCGTTACAGAAACTTTCACATTTCTATAGTTATTAAATAGAACCTCATAACCTTTATAGAATGCATACATCATATATACTATATATACTAATATAAAAGCGTAAAAACAAGCAGTGGTCCAACGCCTTTGAAGTCTCGTGAAATTGCGCTTTATCACAACGTAGCAGGGTTATCTCATTCATTTTCCTTTTCTATTATAAATTTGCGTAAGAATAAGACGTCTACTTATTCACCAGGTAATAGAAATACATTTATTACAAATATATATTAATCCGTCGCTCAATATTTATTAATTCAATAGGCCGAAATAAAACTTACATTTTTGACACCAAACGATTTAATTCAAAGTTCAAATAATATAAGAAACTGAACGGAATAAGACTACAGGTAGATTTATAACAAAAATGAAAAGTGCATAACTGAACAATAAAATGCGACAACTCTAATTATCGCGTCTCAAGTGAGTTCTCACAGTTTTCTCAAATTTCGTACGCCTCAAATACCTAACTGCTTCTTTTAGACATAATCGTTAGACGACTGTAAGAAAATGTTAAAATTTTACACTCAAAATGTACTTGATTTTCATACCTAATAAGTTACTAAAACGTTAGTATAAGTATAATAGTTATTTATGTATAAGGGAGTATAAAACACGAATGTGGGTATAGTATCACATGAGTGTTTTAATACCTAATTATCAACAGTTGCATACAAGACTTTATCTAGGTATACTCATAATATGAATTTTCTATAAAAGATTCTGAAACAGTTAGCTCACTGCTAACATTAAAACAACCACTCCTAGTAACCTAAAGTCATCATATAAATCCGCGTGAATGACAGACAATTCTTATTTTGAAATTCATACAGATGTTCTTTTTTTAAATTCATACAGATACCACGCACGCATCGAGCAGTAAGAATGTGGCTGTCTGTTGAGTAAATCCTATGCGCAGAATACTCAAGTCATTATATACATTTGGAAATGCATTTTAAATTTGCAAAATAAATTTTGGATATTACGTAAAGGCTTAACTTAAAGTAAAAAATCAAATTTAAATTAAAGTTAAAATGCTGTTAATGCTGCTAATGTTAAAATTAAATTAAAGTTAAAATGCATTTCTAACCCGTTTTTTTTTTCGACGTAATGACTGGATTAGAAGAGATCGAAAAAAAAAAACAAAGTGTTATTATGAAATTCAGTACAACATTATATCATCTGTTTGGATGATATTATGGTTATTAGGACATTGGGCGTTTTAATGTTGGCAATAAGTAACTAAAACTAACTCTTGCAGAATCTTCTATACAGGATTTAAAGCATAAGATAAAGGTACATATATGCGTGTAATGCTTACATTATTTAACTGATAAATGTAATTAAAATTCACGCAAACCACATTTACTTACGATCACGTCACATAGCTGGTGCTGCATTCGATATTATATCTTTATCCGCTTGCAATATTTGAACTGATTAGACACAGTGAATACAAAATAAAGTCATCAACTCTCTCGCCGTAGTTGAGTAACTTAAACATAACTATGTCATTGTTAACGAAAGTTAAAAAAAGGGAAATTTTATTATATGTGTTAATTGTAATACTTTAAATCAATTGTCGCGCTATTCAATTTCGATTGAAATCATACTTCACTTTCTATCAATTTTCTGACAAATGATATAATGATATACCTTACTAGCGTTGAGAACTAAAACGATTATATACCTACTAGAGTCTACTTAAAATTTGCTTTTCATAATAAAATTATAGTCTGCTAGTGTAGAACTTGCTCAGTAATTAGTTTTATACTATAAAATTTGTAAAACTAATAACGTAAATATCATGTAGTAGGTACATATCAAGCTAAAATAAAAAGCATACATGTATGAATGAGATGATGAATAAGCAAATTACACATAAAATTACAATCACGTATCCGGAATAAGAATAATATGTAATACATCTCTATTTAAATTTACATTTCTCATTTTGTGTGGCTATTTTATATTTACAAATAAATAAATAGGTAATGTATTTTCCGTATTAACTAATCACCATTATCACGGTCTATAATTTATACGCATTAAAAATGATTTTAAAAAAAAAGTATATTCTGTATATCTATAAAATACTTATCTAAGGAAAACGAAGAAAGCGGAAGAAAATATAAAGAAAGGGTAAGACAAAATTGAAAAGAAGGTAACATTGTCTGTGATGTTATTCTAGATATATTGATGTTATGTTGTTTTCTGTGATATTAAAATTATAATTAGAATAGGTCACTATCGCCATACTGTTCTGCATGTTCATAAGGGGGCATCAATTAATTACGTGTGGTAGTTAGGGGGGAGAGGGAGCGAGCGAAATCTCACGCAATCTCACGTCAGGGAGAGGGTGGCAAATATCACGTAATTTTTTTTTTTCGTCATTATAAATCTTAGATACTAGATAGTCTTAAGTAAAAAATATAAGAAAATGTTTTTTTTAAATATATCTAATGTAATCGAGCACAGATTAACTCATTTACATTACTAATCGTGAGATTAGGGGAAAGGGGATAGGGGTCGAGCAAATTCTCACGAAATCTTACCAAGAGGGGAGGGAGTGTCGAAGAATCGCCAAAAATGTCTCACGTAATTAATGAATGGCCCCTAAGAAAAATTGTAATATACAATTAAAAAATGTATATTATTTTAAAAATAGTCTTAGAATAAATCAGATGTAGGAATATTTTGTTATAAACATTTTTAAAGGAGCGAAACACAACATAAAAACAAACAGTGATCTAACGCCTTTAAAGTTTCGAGAAGTGCCGCTTTAATTTAATTCAATTTTAAATTGTGGGTCTTTAGGTTGTGCCTGAGATATATTATTTCGCCAATATCACGTGTAGGAGATTCCGTTGCTGCAGTCGTCATGTTTATTTTATTCATTCCCCTATCTAATAAATATGCCTATTGGAAGTGTGTTATCATACTAAATTGTTGTAACATAAAAATATACTTTAAAAACATAATATGAATGAATAAGTACAACTAAGTGTGGTCTCGGTGCTTAATAATTCGAAAAGATCTATAAAATATATAAAACGTAACTTTTTCCACGCTTAAAAGAATGAAATTAAATAAATAAAAAATGAAATAAATACGTAATCACAAACTCAACATGAAGTTTATTTATTTGTAACTTGAAACCTATTTGACACATTTATTTTGTATAGGTATTAGGTAGTTTTAAAAATATGTCTGCCCTATGTGTCACAAGTGAATGTATGACCATTTAGTCCATCTCCGGCACACCCCGCGGATTGCGCCATCTAGATGTGTCCACTGGAAGAGTTTATGAAGTAGTTTTTTAGATAATAAAAAAGGTACATGATCAGATTATGTCACATTCTACAATATAAATTTTCAGCATTCTATGCATACGGACATAATTTTATGTGCAACCATCAAGACAAAAGCAATAAGAATTTAGTCAGGTTTTATCTAAACAAGTATTCATGATAAAATCTAATAACTGTAATTCGTACAATTCGCGTTTACTTGATACTTGAACGAGTACACAATAACAACTTTATCTCATGTCATCTCGATAAATATCTACCAAGATCCTCTGTGTTAATTCCATTTGTTTTAAAAAACTTTATTTTAGTTCAATAAAAGGATCATATACATTTTTATGCCGTGATAGCCAAGTGCATATAATACGTGATCTTTATCAAGAGAAAGAACTCCCATTCGATGCATGCTGATACTGCTAATTTTTCAAGTGCATTTTTTTTTAAATTCCATCTTGAGTTTGGCGGCTAGAGAAAACAACCGACATTAAAAACTTAGACGTGTAAACTTCCCGCTAATATAAGGAAAAGCTCAGCAATTTAATATTGTAACCCGGTACAATAGTGGTCACATATTTGCGCCAATCAATTGCGCCCCTCTTCAATTGAGGGCGTCATATTTATTGTCCACATTTACCGTAACTTTGTTGCAAATCCTATATCTGAAATATTAATTTGAAACAGCTCCCTAAATTCAACTGTATAACAGTTGGACTAAAGTTGACTTTATCAATTCCTTTGAGACTATGTCAATCCATTTCGAAAATCACGAATTATTGAAATACAGCTCGTGCCATTATGGTTGGCTAGCTGAAATCGTGGTGTTCTAACTGTACTCGTTACGGTGACGATTGAAGTATAGATTTCCTATTTAGTGCCACTTAAAAGCGAAAGGAGCACGCCAATATATACCTATGACAAAGAAAACCTCTGTCATCCATTTAGGTTCATACGATCTTACTAAACCTTTAAGTTGAAAATGGAAAGCGAACGATTCACTAAAATAAAAAGTGACAATCTTAAATTAAAATAACTTCTCTAATATTAAAATAGTATCCATTACCTAATAAATTTTCTTGCTTTTACCCAGTACCGATTCAAGAGTTAATACTTTTTGATATTGCTATGTTCATATTATGAAAGTCACTCTGGTATAATTAAATTTGTTTGTTTATCAACCGATTTTCAATAAAACACCGTATCGGATGGAAGTCAAACGGGGGAAGGCCGTTGCCCAGTCGTGGGATAGTTGTTTTTGTTTCTAAGTTTATGAAAACAGCGTTAAATTTAGTTTTCCACTAATTTAATTTACCGTTTTATGATATGGTAATTACTAAACAAAAACACTTAAGTATTTTTTCTCTTTAAGCGACTACGCGACGTACGTATTGTGTTTGTAAATCTATCTATATGTATAATCTATCTATAAAGTCTATCTGTAAAAGTTTTTTATGAAAAAGTAAATAAAAAAATGTGAATCGACTTATATTTTCATTCAATAGTCATTTGTAATAGAACGTGTCAAAAATATAGTTAAAAATTAATAACTTTCGAATTTTTTTGAAGGTGGTAAAAAGAATCTAAAAATGTGAAAATAAGGACGACATCTCAGTGGAAGGGTAATGTAAAATAAAATGTTTTGTAATTGGTAGATATCAAAATATTACAGAATCAATAGATTTAATTAACCAATAATTAAACTAATTTCGAAAGCAATCACCCAACCCGAAACGGCACTTTACTCATTCATTTTTTTTATACATTTTTTTTTCTATTTAAACATAAAATTATATTGGTTAATTTTTTTAATGTTTGTTTTCATAAACCTCATTCCTACTTCACATATACAAACATCTTTTATTTCATCTAACATGAGCTTAATTACCAATAAGAACTAGATTACACAGTCTTGCACTAATATCGAGCAAATAATAAAAATGACACGTGACTACATAATTATTATCTGTACCGTTCAAATTTACTTAACGTGCAGCACATACCGCGTGGCCTAAAATGATATTATTTTACTAAAACTCGAGTTTTGTATTTTTAAATTTGTATTTTTTTCTTTAGAATCGTTGTAATTTGAAATTCGATGTAACGAAAATTGCATCACCATAGAGAAACAAACACATAAATGTATAGGAGAGAATGACATAGTACATAATAATAGATTTGATATTCTCTATGATGTCGCGTGTCTTAGCAACACGTATCCTAGCAACGCGTGCAATGCGTAACTAAGCAATAGAATGTTTAACTATTAATTAATAATTTTTAAATTGAGTTTGAAGAGCACGAGTATTTTTTTCTGTTTCATTATCAAACTGCACTTTGTCAGTATTGTTATTTCTATTCGCGATCTTTCACAGGTTGTAGAAAGCTTGTCGCCTAAGTTGTAGTTTATTAGTTAGGTGTTACAGGCCTTAAAGCCATTTTTTATTTCCACTGATAGTCTCTGATATCAGTAAATTATGTACGAGATAAACTTTATTAGCAACCGGTAAAATTTGACCCAACTATAAAAAATATCTTGGTTACAATTATTTTGTAACTTCCCTAAGTAAAATCGATTAATAATTATTTAATCATCATCATTTGTTAAAGCCTCGTGTTATTTCGAATACAGCACATTTATTTCAATGCAATTTCGTATAGATTACTTTTAAAGGCTACGTATTATTATTAAGTTTTATGTTTTGTAATCTGTCTCACGAGATTATAAACCAACAATTTATAATTTAGAAAAATGTAAACAGCAACATGCTTTTTATTCTCAATTTTCGTTTTTTTAATGGAGCCGTTTAAAACTGCTTATTTTGTATCTCCTAATGTAATCAAATGAAGTATTGTTTTGATTTTAATTTTTTTCTTCTGATTTCGACGACGTATTGGCTCTTGCACCAACGACTTAATAAGAAGATCATATCGTATATTATTCACAACAGCTTTATATAAAACATATTTTTGATATCCTGAACAATAGCTAAAATATTCTAATAAAAGACTTTAGTAATGGCCACTTAATATCTTACTCTTAATAATAATAATTAATCATAATTCTCTGAATTTACTTACTAAATACAGATTTTTGAGATAAACTTCACACGAATTGCCTCAGAAATCTATTGCTGGTATGCAAAATAAGAGCTAGATTATTGAAACCAGCCATTAGTCCATAACATATAAATTGATATAGTTGTTCATTTAAATGAGTCAGAGTTGTTCTAAATACATTTTTTGTCTTCTTTCGATCCAAGTTTAACAGTTTAACGTTTCAATATAAGGGAAAAAAATATTTGAAACATGTAGGTGTTACCGAAAATAAATACGTGAAAGAGACATTATATTTAGCTGTCAACTTATATCTTTATTTATGAAGAAGCTTGTGTAATGTACTGTATCAGCCTGTAAAAGCTGCTGAAGTCACTATTTTTTTCCACTATCTCAATCTATCTGCTCATACTGTATCTTAATTTGGGATGGTGCTCTTAAAATCGCTCAAAGTAGCATAATTAACAGTAATGAAGGTTATCCTGTTTCGTCCCTTTTATTATACAACCCGTCAACTATAACAAGATTATGACGTCTTAACAATCCGACAGCTCTTTTTATTGAACACTATCCTCAAACAGCATGGTGAAACTGTGTACGATCCAAAATTAATTCATAATCGTTCTAAGCATCGAGTTTTTAAACAACATAACACCTATCGTACTTCCTTAGCTCGTCGTTTCTATGGGCCCTTGGGTCCATTCCTGTACAATAAAGTGAACAAACAAATTTATATATACCCGAACAATAAGTTGCAGTCTAAAAGGAAATTAATTGCATGGTTGCGTATAATGACATATGCAAATATAAACAAATTATTTCACTAGTCCCATAATATATTTTTTATTTCCAATCGTCCCGTAAATCCTTTATTGCCCAAATAACTATAATATTCACGCTCTCTTAACTTCTCTGTTCTCTGTCCAGTGGCTTAACCCCCAATCCCAAGACGCTTGGACATACGACTGGCAAAAGGGGCATCCAAATACTCACTTCAATAGAACATATTTTAAGACTGCAAGTCTTTTGCATGGTAAATTAAAATGAAATAGAACTTACAAATGTTTACGAATGTCCACTAATACCTAAATTGATATTGTATTAACTAATGCTTGTGTAATGTACTACTCTGAGAGCCTGGAGATCTGTTGATCAGGTTAAGCTTATTTACAATCCAGATTCTCGTTAGGTATAAACAGTATACTTATGTTGATGTACTTAAGCTATAATTGTAATTACTTTTAATAACTACGAAGTAAATAAATTTATTTATTATTATTATTTAATATTTACTTTATCTTATAAACTTATTGAAAAAGATGGCGAACGAAGTCGTGTGTACAACTAGTTTTAAAATTGTTCTTTAACGTATTGAATTATCATATAATTGGTGAATTAATTTTTTCGTGTCGCCATAGTCATTATGATCGTCTTCATTTCATTATTGTTGTAAATGAACGGGTATAGCGGTGTTTTTATGGCGTTTATTACATTCGTTATTATTGATTTGACATGGTTGATAGGGAATGCAGGTCCGTGCTAACGTCATATAATTGATAACGATTGTGGAGACCTATTACGAAAATTATTATTTATTTTATTTTATATTCAGGCATATTTTCGCATTTTCAGATATAAATTCTAAATGAAGCTTTTCTCATTATATTTCATCGAATTTTTTCCGTTCTGAATTTGCGAGGTTTTCGAAAGAAATTAAAAGATCATTGAACTCGCTCGCTGACCTTTCTATAAGGTTTAAAATTTTATCAACAAAATCAGTACTAAAGCCTACATTCATTCGCTGTTTAATTGGCGTTTCAAAAGGTATTAGGCTGTTTCTCACATTTTTAATGCACCATTTACCGTGTGATTTCTTATTAGCCATATATTTGCTTTCGTTCACACTGACTAATTAAAAATAAATTTTGTGAAATGACGATTGGACGACGGTCTCGACGTTTGTGCATGTGTGTTGTGGGTTTTTCTGGACCTCCGACACAGAATTAAAATAACACTGGCGGCCGTAGAGTCTGAGGTGCTTATTTAAAATAAAATAAAAATTGACAGTAAAATGAATAGTAAGCCATTACCGCTTCAAACGCTATCATCTGAAACAACACTGAGGAATGTCTTAGTTTACAATATTGTGATAATTTTACACGAATGTTTGTAAAGAAAGTGAAACATGAATCAAATGCACTGAAAGTAAACTGAAAGTTAGACAGACATGGACACTTGTACATTTACCTATTTTGAATAGTAATTTAAGTGAAGCCAGAGAAAGCCGGTTAGTTCAAGACCTTTATAACATGTGATTTATGATTCTTATCTATAATGTGAACATTGAGGAGTATTGGTTTTTCTTACTGACTTTTGTATGTAACATCGTAAATATGTATATAACACGTTTTAATATTTTGGTTTATAATCGTGTTACTATCGATATTTAAAACTAGTTGATCTGATATGCACCAATTTGATGCATTGGTTGCGATGGTCTGATTATGCCGGAGCTGTTGAAGAAATCGTTTAAAATCATATAAATATCAACGAATTTTAAGATAAAAGATAATTGAATCTCAGTAACAATATTTTTTAAACACGGCGCGAAGAGCAATCTCTTCGATTTTACCTAAAAAATCTTGTCCCAATCTATAAGGTACCTACATCACGCTTCGGCCATTACATCGTTACTTACGTTTTAGAAACTGCAATTTGTAAATATCTCACTTAGCAAAAAGCGATATTTTTAAAAGTTGATTAAAAGTACATTTAAGAAAAATTTATTATTCAGCCCATGTTCTAAAATGTATCCATTGTGTGAAAGTGACGCGAAAGATATGTATTACAATAATTGTAAAAAGCGATCAATCCGTAAGTCTCACTGTTACATCTGTACCTATTTTCCAATAACCCATTCTCCTATTACCATCATATACAAACCTCAAACTGTGGTCAGTACATTACTGTCCGAGTTACCTTTTCCTATGGGAATCGGAGTGCAATTCGAGAAGCTTCGTTGTTTATGGCCTCAAACCTCTCTCCGTTTACGAAGATTTATTTGAGGCACCGTCTCGTGAGAGCAATGCAAAATCGATTAACTATCGATCCTTTATTACACAAATTTACTTTTTTCCCATATCTATATAACCACTCAATAATTGGAATGTGAAATATATTAATTAAATTGCTGAATTGTGAAGAAGTGCAATGCCAAAATAGTGATTTGGTTATTGGTTATTTGATTTATTTTTACTAGCTTTTATTATTAATATACATATATTATAGAACAATATTGAATGAACATCATATTAATTATGGTAAAAACACAACAACAATAATTGTATGTAGAGCTATATAATATATTACGTCAGTACTATAAGGGTGACCAATAAAGTTTTACTTTAAAATACCTGGGGTTTGGGGTTAATTTAAATTTGGGGGTCAATTGTCGCTCGCGTCCGTAGGCTTTACCCTCGAGACCCTACACGCGACCCCTGGGTGGTGCTAAAGAGCGACATTCTTTCCGGTGGTAGGCTTCGGCCGTGGCTGGTCACCACCCTCTTGGTATAAATCAAGGTGCCAAGCGTTCGCGCGTTCCACCCTGCTAACCGTGAGTAGCCCTTTGAAAGGTGGGTCTACGTAGTTGCGCCTACCGGCGTGCCGCACCCAGGCTCACAGTGTTGCCGCCCGCGGTGCCTAGTTCTGGAGAGCAGCGGGATCCGGAGAAACGGTTTTCCGCTGGCCGCCCGCCGATAGTAGGGAGCCCAATTGCAGACTAGCCACCTGCGAAAGGCTGCTCCGCCATCGCGCGCATAATCCCAGGGTTGCTTCTGTCGGGCCGGTTGGCAACTGGATGAGAGGCCTCGACAGCCGACACTGGGGGGGTCCGGGCGTCCCCGCGGTCTCCAAACTAGGTTTTTTCCCCACCGGGCGGCAGCATTGTGACTTCTGGTGGAGTCTGGCTGGCGCCTCACGTAACTGCCACTTTTCGCCTTACCTTCCCTCTTGCACTTCAAATAAAAACTAAATGAACAAAAGAAACAGAAAGTTGAGGAATCTGCAGCGGATGCACGGCCTCTCGCTTAAAGTGCACCTCACAAATATCCGAGGTCTGCACTCTAATCTCATTCCAGTTCACCACCATCTCGAGACTGCCAAGCCGCATCTGCTCTTGCTTACGGAAACGCAAATCACAACCCCTGCCGATACGTCATACCTCCACTACCCAGGTTACATCCTGGAGCACAATTTTCGGCCCAGGGCTGGGGTTTGTTTCTTTGTGCGCGATGACATCTGCTGCAAACGTCTCCGTAACTTAGAGGATCCCTCTTGCTCATCTGTCTGGGTGCTTGTGGATACTGGCATAGAACAAATTGTCTATGTTGGTGTCTACCGTTCGCATAGCGGTGACGAGGAGACAACAAGGCTCTTCCAACATCTGAGCGAGGCCGCCGACGTGGCTCAACAAAGGTACCCCACTGCGCAAATCGTCTTTCTGGGGGACTTTAATGCCCACCATGAACAATGGCTGTTCCCGTACCAGAAAACTGACCATGCTGGTAGAGAGGCGTACAAGTTTGCCTTGTCCATGAACCTCTCCCAGCTGGTTGACCAGGCGACTCGAGTACCGGATGTTGAGAACCACACTGCAAATTGTCTGGACCTTCTGCTGACGACTGAACCGGACCGATACCAAGTGTCTGTTTCAGCCCCTCTTGGGAGTTCTGACCACTGTCTGGTGAAGTCCGTCCTTACGTGTCCTCCACCCGACTCCAACCCTAGAGGAACCAGGCGGGTGTGGCGATACAAGTCAGCGGATTGGGATGAGATGCGACATTTCCTAGCATCTTACCCTTGGCTGCTAGTCTGCTTTTCTTCAGGCGATCCGTCGAGCTGCGCTAACGCTGTTGCTGATGTTATTAAACAGGCGATGGAATATTATATCCCATTCTCCGACCGGCCCTCTGGCATTAGAGCTCAACCTTGGTTCAATGCTGTCTGCTCAAAAGCTGAGGCTGAAAAACATTCAGCATACCACGCTTGGTTAGAAGCCAGAAATCGCAAAGCTCCGGATACGCGAAAAAAGAAGAAAGCCTATAACACAGCGGCTAAGTCCTGCAAAAAAGTGCTCAAAAAAGCGCGCTTCAACCACATAGGCCGAGTGGGAACTAAACTCGCTTCGTACCCATCGGGCAGTAAGGCCTTCTGGTCCCTGGCGAAGTGTGTTGAAGCAAACTTTTGTCGCTCCTCACTTCCTCCTCTGCAGAAACCTGACGGAACACTGGCACACACGGCTGTGGATAAGGCAAATTTATTTGCCTCTCTGTTTGCCGAAAATTCTCGTCTAGATGCTGGTAATAAAATTCCACCTCAGTTACCTCCTTGTGGATGCAAAATGCCTGTAATTCACATTTACCAAAAGGAGGTTCTCAAAATACTACGCAATCTGGACGTGAACAAAGCCAGTGGTCCTGATTGTATTTCTGCTATTGTATTGAGAAATTGCGCAGCCGAATTGTCTCCAGTCCTGACACGTCTGTATCGTCTTTCTTTACGATCTGGGATTGTTCCGAAGGCATGGAAGCTCGCGAACGTACAACCCGTACCCAAGAAGGGAAGTCGCACTGACCCTGCGAATTACCGCCCAATCGCGATCACCTCCATCCTATGCAAGGTAATGGAGCGTACCGTCAACAATCGCCTTCTAGCATACCTGGAAGATAATGATCTCCTCAGCGATCGGCAATACGGATTTCGCAAACGCCGCTCTACTGGGGATCTTCTCGTGTACGCTACACATCTCTGGGGGGAAGCCCTCGACAAATATGGTGAGGCCCTTGCTGTCTCACTTGACATTTCGAAAGCATTCGACAGGGTCTGGCACGATGGTCTTATAGCGAAACTTCCTGCTTATGGTATTCCCACTAGTCTATGTACTTGGATCTCTGATTTCTTGAGGGAACGGTCAATTCGTGTAGTTGTTGATGGCTGCTCGTCTGACCTATTGACTATCAATGCCGGGGTACCCCAAGGATCTGTTCTCTCCGCAACACTATTCCTGCTCCACATAAACGATCTGCTTAAACCCGGTATCTTTGGGTACGCAGATGACAGCACTGTCGCGGAGAGATACTTCTCCAGTGCAAGAACGAGTCAAACAGAAGTGAACGATCTTAGAGAAGCAATGGTCAACCGTGCCAATCTTACTCTTCAGGCTGCCTCCGATTGGGGTGATGCCAATCTAGTGAGATTCAATGCTTCTAAAACCCAGGCGTGTCTCTTCACCGCTAAAAAGAGCCCGTTTAACTTGGCTCCCACTCTCCGAAATGTACCTGTTCCAGTCACTAACCATCTTGAACTTCTCGGTATAGACTTATCGTCCAAACTCAATTTTGGAAACTATATCGAGTCCAGGGCTAAGACTGCTTCAAAAAAACTGGGCATCCTCTCCAAGGTCCGTCACTATTTCACACCGGACCAGCTGCTAAGACTTTATACAGCTCAAGTCCGCTCCTGCATGGAGTACTGTTGCCATCTGTGGGACGGTTCCGCCCGGTATCAGCTCGAAGCCCTGGAATCTATCGACAGGCGTGCCAGGAAACTCATTGGCATGTTTGCTTCAAGACGGCTCCAGAGCCTCGAACATCGCCGTCTGGTTGCTAGTCTGTGTGTCTTCTACAGGTTGCATTTCGGTGAGTGTGCACAGGAATTGCACGAATTGATTCCCCCAGCACCATTCCACTATCGGACGACGCGACGTGGACGGGGATTTCATCCATACGTGGTCGACATTCCTCCGGTTCGCACCTCGCGGTTCGCATCTTCTTTCGTTATTAGAACTGCAAAGGAATGGAATTCTCTTCCTGCGTCGCTGTTTCCCGATACGTACAATTTAGGGATTTTTAAGGCAAGAGTGAACAGGCACTATTTGAGTTTGCGTGCTCCACCTTAGACTTCATCTTTGTTTACCATCAGACAAGATAGAAGTCAAACGCGCTCAAATTATTTCATAAAAAAAAAAAAAAAAAAAAACCTACACTGTTAAAAAATTTTGTAAATTTACTACATGTTTTGTAAGCAAATGCATACTAAAATTACAAAACCTTGTATTGTATTGCTAATTTAATACGCATTTGTTTTAATATTACATCTTGTTATAGCCAAAGTACGAAACAGGTTGCAATTTCACAAGGTTTTTGTATTTATCAGATACTTATTGTAATTTTATGGTTCTGTGTAGTAAAATTCAATCTTAAATTTCGTAAATTTTCTATGCATATTCAGAATTTAAATTTACTAAGATAAACAATAAAATTACTAAACAAAATTTGCTATTTGAATTACAATTAGTGTTAGGAAATATACTATATATTTCATTAAAATCATGTACGCTATGTGTTTAACAATTCTTCAAGCCGCTAAATCGCACTAACGTTTGGTTCTACAGAATCTATATAAAGATCTTATTAAATCAAAGTCGTTTCACCTTGCAACTGGGTATTTATATTGTAGGTCCCGAGTGCAGGTGTGATTTTGGACATGTGGAACGATAAACGTTTCAAACGTATCAACAAAAATAACTATATTTATTTGATATATTTTGTTTAGTGAAATTACAAATAATCTATAGTAATATTACTACACAAGGTTTTAATAACTGATTAGTAATTTTGCGAAAGATTAACAATTAAAGTAACATTTTGAAACTGCGTTGGAGTAAATTGTGTAGTAAAATTACAGCACTGACTTCCTTTAGTTTTCCAAAACGGTGGTGCGTAAAAACTTCCTACTCTCTTTGAGAGTAAAAGTTAGGGGTACAATGGGGTTGGCATATTCTACGGAATAAAACCCCTAATTAAAAGTAGAAAAAAAAAAAAAAAAAAAAAAAACTTCCTACACAAATTATTAAAATTACTATAGAATTTTTTAACAGTGGACTGTCACGTAAAAAATTACACGTTATGAGCATTTCAAGTTTCTAGTTTTAATTATTTCTTTTATAAAAATTGGTTATTCAATCGTATTGTATAAATTATATCATATAATATATAATATGTAAATAAAAATATTTAGTAATTTGGAAACATTTATTCATTTCTTGTGTCAATAATTTAACTTATTTTATACCTATACATGAAACAAATAAGGAAGACGTACCGTGTCGCGTCGGTAGGATTGTGCAACATCAACATTTTCATATTTACATACATACACATAATATGACTTCTGTTTGTTCTACCATCACAACATCGTATAAACTTATGGTAGCCACTAGCCACATTCCTATAGTTCAAATACTTTATTATTCATCAATTTACGTCCAACAATTTTTAAAAAATTTCGTCGTTCCATCGTTTTAAAATTATAAAAGTATATTTAAAATCACATGTTTTAAAATTACTTAATATATACTTAAAATATGGCTCTCGAACGAAAATTATCGTATAAAAACTATTATACAATAAACAAACAAAACAATGAACATAATAATGTCTTCATGACTGGAATGGAAGACTCGGAACAAATTGTCAAAAAAGACTTAATAATAAAAACGCAACAACTAAGTATGGCAAGTAAATAATTAATATATGAAAAAAAAAAAAAATTTAAACTAAATGTTTGGAATGATACTTAAACTATTATTAATATTTACAAATATAACAGTAACAATACACAATAGCAAGCATTACACGAATTATATACAAGTAACGTAAAGTGATGCTAACAACACTCTTTATTCACACGATCCACTACCATTACAAGTCTTAAACCGTCTAAAAATTGCAATTAAATATTATTATTAATAATAATTATTAAAATTTCGAAAAAAAAAAATGGTGAATAAAGAGTTTTGATAAAATTACAGTCAGTATCACTAAGATTTACATCGAATACTATCTTTGTTCGCGAGATATCTTTGCACTATTATCAATGAGTTATTTTTGTTGTCCTAATATACTTATTACTTTTTGTACTAAACAGGTTATGAGCAAATCATAGAAGCTGCCTAATTCGAAAGCCAGTGTACGTTTGAAATGCACAGCGAGCGATCAAAATTTGTTTCAAGGGTTTACAGTTTTAGTTTCAGTCTTTATCTCCCACGAATCGGTAGGTGTCGGGCGGTGGTTCGGGCAGACAATAGCCGTGGTACGTACGGATATCTTCAGCGACGTACGTTACACCCGGTAGTACACCAGGCTCGGTGTGGTGCTTTGGGCAAGTGTGATCCCTAGGACACTGGCATATCGTGTTGGCATTGACTTCGTCTATTTGTTCATGTCGTCGCCTTGCGCTGAATAGCTTGCAAGGCTCTTTTCTTGAACACCTCAATCTCTATAAAATAAAAAACACGGATAAGTATTTTATATTTAATGCATGTTAGAAAAAAAATTAGTTTACATATTTAAATAATAATATAAATTATTCAACAGCGCCACCAAGTAGCGTATAACAAAACTACACAAGTTGTTACTTACGCTCTGCGGTGAACATGCGAACTGATACTGGTTCCCCTGCTCTCCGCTAGGTGTCGTGTACGGCAACTTCTTCAACAGATACGTAACGGAATTCTTCGGGCAATGACAATTAACTATTTGCTGGGTTGCGTTGCTGTCGGGGAACGAGTAGATGATCCAAGCCGCGTCTTTAAAGTACCGGCATTTTGGCAAACGCTTTACTGGTTCACAAGTTTTATATAGCGTGGTCTTATCTGCTAATGTGTGATTGTCGTCGTCGGATAAATCACTGAAAAAGAAAATAAATATCTTTACTCTCTATCTCATTAAATATCATTCTTCACTTTGCTTTACTTGTCTGAATATTTTGAATAAAACCTAAAGCACGTATCTAGTTAAATAAAATAATATTTACTCAATAATTTATATAAATATTCAGAATACACAAATATGGTATGTTTATGCAATAAAATCAGTTCGTAATAACGTAGGCAAATTGATATTGTAATATTTATTCATATTTTATTCTAGTACCTATATGCATGAACCGGTTAATGCAAATGAAAGAACTAAAGCCTTTGACGTGACTTGATGTGACACAGTTATCTACCCACGATAGCGAAGCACTGTCAATGAGCCTAAGGATGGCACTCCTACGTGTCATATGATCAACTCTTATAAACAACATATGGAAAGCAACCTTCGGAAAACGCCCCACACAATTCAAAGAAGATTTTGTAATGTGCTAAAAGATTACTATTTTACGCCTAACGTCTATCGTTTAATGATAACAATATTACAATCGATTCTATCTATTTCGTGTTTATTTTTTTTAAAAGGGGAAATATCTTGTAGCTGTATATTAGGTATCTAAATAATTTTAATTAAGCTCTCGATTTATTTCGTACGATAAATTAAAGGATACTATTATTATTTTTTAAACACATAGTTCTAAAAGTTAATACTATTATAAATAATACTAGATGACTAGCGCAGCTTCAGTCGCAATGAGAATTATAGTTGCTACTTCGCTCTGTGAGTCGTCATAGCTTGATGTTTTATAAATTATCAAAAAATAGGTCTTCTAACTTCGATAGTATAAATATCGTATTCTTAGTATGGAATTTAAAAAAAAAAGAAATGTTACCTAGAACAAGGCCTGTGTCCCAGACACCGACACTTCCTCTCGATCCACGGCTGTGCTGAATCGTATAAGTCTACTTTGCTGCACACCTGCCGCGCTCTGCAATCAGGTAGATCATCCTCGGATATCTGAAAGCATACGAAATTAAATTAAAATTTTAAATAAACTAACATTATATTTATATCAACTTTCAAATAACGAACGGCGAACCTTCACTTTTATTTTTACTTTTGATATTGTTCAGAGCGTTTATATTTTTTTGTTTTGTTTTCATTCATCAAAAGACTAAAAATAGAATTACAAATCATATAATTGATCGTTATTATTTAAATTTATTGCTTGACCACAAAAAAGAGACCGACATCGAACACGCAATCTGTAAATATAAATTGCATAAGGATCATTTATTATAATATATCGTCGACTTGAACTTGATTTAATTGTTTCATTGTATTTGATAACATATATTAAATATTACTAAGTAAATGTATTTGAATTACGAAAATTCCATTACGTAATATCCTTACATTCGACACGTTACTCGTGACACAAAACAAGAAATACACAAGGTTTTTTTTACGTGGAAACACTAAATATCGACTTGCATATAAAAGTGATTGGCACTTTAAAAATTCAGCACACATCAATCAGTGCTTTGCATTGAAAGATTCGCAAATCCGTGCAGCAGTAAAATTTTGCATGGCAAGAATTACAAAGTCCGATGTATTCTTATACATAAAAGAAATATCTCGCATGCAGCGTGGGAAATACGAAACGTGTTTGACGAAAGTCGTTCGCACCTGCCCGTCGTTTGTGAAGAAAACATAAGTGGATCACGGGAGATCATTATGACGACGTCCGAAAGATGTTAATCATTACGATCGAGCACTACAATGTAGGGACATGTGCGCTTAAAATCCATTCACTTTTTTTTTTGTGGCGAAGGACCATCGGTCTTAGGCCTACTTCCGACCGGAAGACGTGCCATTCGGCAACCTGTCGACGGTGGGAATATTTTTTCTGCACAAATGTGTCTCAGGGCTAGTTACGTCGGACATAATATAGAAAATAAAAATCTGAAGTTCATTTGCTCCAATAAATTATACTTATTTCACTTATAACGTGCGTAAAACTTTATCAAAATGTAATAAATCCATGACGTAATTAAACATTAATTCATTCATTCATTTCGTTTAATGGCTTTCAATAGTGGCGAAAAAATTTATTCATCAGTAGTTAAGAAATATGATTTTAATTATGAATTTGTTTTAGTTTGATAAAATAAATCAAATTATTTTGTCGTTCAATTTCGACATTTCCTAAACAAATATAAAAGTCTATACTATACGATGTTAAATTTGAAATGAAAATAAACGATCGCCAGCCCTGTAAGTATTAGATGCGTGAAAAACGTTCCTGTTTTTCATAGTTCCGGATACACTTCCCGTTCCTTGTGTTTTGCGATGGATTTCACGGAAACGGCCTCGGATGGATCTTTCAAAAGCCGGATATAGCCCTTTTGTGTAGCAAACAAAAACTGTCCGTGTAGTCTGTACACAATGGACGGGTTGTTGACTTACTTCTTAAAGATTTTGTTTAACGGAGTCCCGACCTCAGCCTGAATGCTAATGGCACACTAAAAAAAATTTTTTTGACATCGTAGAATATGTAATGAAACGAAGTGAGCAAACTGCCAATAATGGCTTTGTCATATATTAATATTCGATTTAATATATTATGGTAAATAATAAACCGATATAATCAGAATCCTTTTCGGAATATTATATAGTACACGAGTACACATTATACGAGTAGGTACAGTTTATTTGAAATTTGAGCTTTGTTTTTTTTTTATGGATGAAAAAAAAACCTTTACAGCCTTTTTAATTTTACCAAAAATGCTTTCGACCAGTTTTGACCATATGTTGCTCATATTCAAATTAGAAAAACGTATAGGACTTAATAAAATAAATACTACTTTCAACGACTCAAACTGATATCGCGTGTCTAATTTACCCTCATGAATAAAATATTCCCAAACGACTGACCAATTGTACATTATTCTTAAATTGACCGGATGTGATTTTTTTCAAAAGTCCAGGACTTGACCAACGCCCGGGGGCGACGGTTTAAGGGGACTTCTAATTTTCGTCTTTTTCTACACCTGAAAAATGACATTGCTATTCGAATATTGCCTTTAGCTGCTAAAACATAAGATAGAAATTCTGTAATTTTTTTTAACGGTAGGACTAATCTTGGTATATCCTATATTAAGACAGCGTTTAAAATGAAATGTGCTTACACTTAATGGAATAGGTTGTAATTTTGATTGTAATGGGAATGGAGATGGACGTGTTTTTCTCGTGGAGCAGATGGGGGGTCGCGGGGCGAGGCATCCGGTGTGAACAGGTGGCGTGCCGCGCCCACTCTAATGAAATAATCTGTGCCCGAGCGACCTTCCACAACCTTCCAAGTACGCCTAGCCCTACGATGTGGGCACACGCCTCTGCTATTTCTTTTTAGTCTTATTCATCAACAATTGTATGTACGCGTTGCGTAACCGTAAGACGAACATTCAAATTTAAACGCATACGCATTTTGTTCATGTGGGTCGAGTATAATTTATTTTAACCGAGTAAAAGAGGTGTGTCATACATAAAATATTATTATACATTTTAGTACTACATAGTAGATTAAAAGCTTATACTTTATTGAGTTAAATACCATAAGTTTATATAAATAAGAAGTTGAAGTAAAAGAAACGCGAAACATGACATGTAATACATATTATGTAACCTATATAGCTTATATTACTCTCATGGTCTTTAATTGCTTTTATTGGAATAAAAATAATCATCGCTATACAAAATTCATATGTAGGTACCTAACTGAAAAATCTTTGTAGGTATTATTAAAAAAAATCCCATGTTCTCTTGCGATCCCTTCCTTAAGAATTAATTTTCTAAACCATATAATAGGAATATCGAAAACGTATCCTGTGGCCGCAAATTCGTGATACCAATAAAATAACAATTCTTCAATTAAACAGTGCTTATTATAAAAATCAATTTGAGAGTAGACTTTGAAAATATACGACTAATACAACTCAATTCGATGTAAAGTAATTTAACTCGTACCTTTTATAGAATAAGAATCATAATAGAATGTGAATGACTCCTAGTGAATTCGATTACACATCGTACCCGGGAACACAACACAGGTAGCTAACAAATTACCAATCCGGGTAATAACGACTTGCCAGAGGCAACAAATTATTTATCAGAACTGTAATTAGTTCAAAGCTTTCGGCGTTTCGTTCTACATCCGTCCCGTTCAAACGCCTGTTGAATTTTTTTTATATATCCTTCCAAACGTTGATTGTATGTATTTAAGGAAGAACGTTATTAAAGTGAAGGAAATTAGTTATCAGTAGTATAAAAATAATACAAATACAAAAACTATACATTGGTATAAAAGACTATGTAATACCTTTTTATTTTTAGTTTTTATCTTTGTGGCTTATTTATAACTTGGCAATACTTATAACTACCATCATATTTAATTTAAAAAAGCAAATATTTCTCTTCATCTCGTAGTTACTAATAAAAATAATTAATATATATATATTAATAATATATAATTAGAATATTATATACATATGTATTATATATTATATACATATATAAATTAGAATATTTTATACATATGTATATAATATTCTAATTATAAATTATTATAGTATATTTTATAAATACATACATTTATCCATATAAAAAATAGTATTTGTAATTCACTTATCCAAATATAAAGCTATAAAAACTTTAATCCATTTTCACCGAGCTTTCATATTAACAATAAACTTTAAGTTTAATCGTAATATTTTTCTTATCGTGTTTCTTATCAAAGTAGGTGCTAAATATTTATATGCTCATTAATATTATTTTATTATCATTAATTATAAAAATATGAATATTAATTACTTTAAATATTATTTTAACGCCATATAAAATTAGAATATAAGCTACTATCGCTACGAATTCCGGTACAATCTATACAGTTACATAAAAATTTCGAAATTTTTTAATACTTTTATATACACATATATGTTTATACATGTGTGCTAACATCTTATTTATAATATTTCTCCATCATACACGTTACATATGAAGAGATTCGATCCGCCCATGCAAGTCGTAGGTCGTAGTCCTATATGGTATTCAGTAGTGCTCTAAAAGACATCAACGCTTGCCGGAAGCATCGCCGAATGAACTGCGTACGCGCCGACTAATTGAGTCGCCGTATATGGCTCCATTGTCGCGACATGTGTCCAATGACACTTATATGTACTTGATTATATTTTGTGATACGTTGTTACTATAGCGTGACTCGCGTTACGATTGTTTTTACGTAAGGAATGTTTTATGTTCGTTTGTTTTTTTTTTAATACAACATGTATTTTGTTTGGAGCTTTTAATTATTTTTTGTACTTCTAATTTTGTTGCCACTTCAAATATACTATGAAGATGACTTGAATAAAAACATTTGAAAAGTTAATTTTGATTTAATAGTTCTGTAAATAATCATTTTCTTATTCTCTAAGTAACTGAAATATAAATACATACATATTTATAAAAAAAAATATCCCAAGAATTTTTTTTTAATTAATATTTTTATTGAATAACGTTCAGTGCCTATAATATATGTACCTATCTCTGATTTTGCTAACTGAAGACAGAATTTTGACAACATTTTTATAAAATTTATGTCAAAATTCTATCTCTTGTAAGCAAAATCACATATCTAGCAATATACTACTAAGTATAGACTATAAGAATCGGCCGTTAAACATTTCCATTGCTAAATTAAAAAAAAAAAGACATGTCTAAAGTGTTATAAAATATTTTACACATCTATATTACATATGTAACATACAAAACTTCGCACGTAATTATGCTCGAGCATTTCAATATCAAAGCCATCTAAACAAGTCCTGTACAACAGTAGGGCACATCTTGTGTCTATTGTGGCCCTCTTCCATCCGGACCTATTCACGACGCACGTGTCCCTTTGACATTCTACCGAGACGCTCAAGTGTCTCGAAGGGGATCACTATGTATGGTTAAACGATGTAAGTTAAATATAAGACAGTTCTGTTCTCTTTAAAATATTGTACAGTTCTGCAGTTCGATCTGAGTTTTTAACTTTTTTATAAGCGGAGTTTGTTTATTGGGTCGTTTTAACGCGTTCGTGGATATACTGGTGCGATTTTAGAAATTATTTTTACTCAGAAAGCATATTTATCATACGGTTATAAGCTATAATATATTAAATATCACGCTGTGACTTATAGAAGCGGAGCTGTAAACGTGTGTAAAACTACCCGCGTATTTCGATTTGTCTTATTCACTCATCGACATATGGATTCACGGTTAAAATGTTTGAAGTCCTTATATTATTTTAACTATAAAATCATTATTAAAGAAAATTATTTGATATTACCACTTAACAGTATCTTTCTTGTCAATCTATATGAAAATTAGAATTGGACTTGAAAAAAAAAGTAAACGAGATAGAACTATGCATACAACAAAAAGCTTAATTGTAGAACTATGACGTGAAAACAGTATAAAAACAATCATTCGAAATGTAACTTTAAAATTAAAGCCACATCTAGTCCACTAATTCAATACTTGTTTATTTTTGAAATGTTTGAGAGAAATAAAGAAATAAAAGGTTCATCGTATTTAGGTTTTTTGTCGCGTAACGCAGGTGCAGGTTTGACTGTTCGGGTGCTTTTCTTTTTTTACGTTTTGTATTTATTTCAATTCTAATGTGTCGTACACAAGGTTTGGATGAATTGGTTTATTTACTGTTTATGCGTTTCTTAAATTAACAGTTATTTTGTTCATTGTATATAATATTAATATTAATTCTATCCTGTAACGTGTTTTAATCAAACTATATGTATCTCTTATATATTAATATAAATTGAAATAAAAATCGCACAAGTTTTAAGATGCCTAAAAGCAAGGTTTTCAAAGTAGGTACTTTCTCACTTTTAGTAATTTTTTCAAACTCTTGTCTTTCTATTGATCCATACGTCTTATACAAACTTAAATATACCTATATATTTTAAAATATAAAACTTTGAATATATAACGTATATGTGATGTACATTTTATTTCAATTTCCTATATGATTGCAACCAGCCGATGTCTGAAAATGAGAATTTTTTAGGATTATTTAAAGGGTCTTTATCAGAGCAATGAATTCCGATAATTCTTTTTTAAAAATTTTGGACTGTCTATCTGTATGTTTGTTCCCGCATCACGCAAAATCTGCTGGCCGTAATTGGATGTGGCTTTTACAATTGTGATTCTGGGTTCTAGTTTGAAATCTAGCGTAAGTTTCATCTTGATACACCGTCTAAAAATTGATTTTTTACTCTGTAAACAATTATAAGTAAAATCGTAACGGAGTCGTTTTTTACATATTTACCGCAGGCGAAACCGCTGGTGTACCTTGCTAGTTAATACTGTATATATGTATATGTTTTATATTATAAAATATAAAACATATTTTAACTGGCTCGAATATCACTGAATTCGGACAACATTCCGAACATTGTAGTCCCGGCCTTACCAGTGACGTTGTTGACTCGCTTTCCTCCCGAGGTCACTTTTTACATTCACCGTATTGACTCTACAGTCACGCTGTTTGTTCAACTCAACCGTAGAGAAGCGTTAATTATCTCATTAAATACTCATTTCATTCGTTCAATCCCATCTGTCACGTTTGATGAATGCTAAAATTTCGAAGGCTTTACTGTCCACGTGCCTTATCAGCGACACTTGACGATCGATATTATGCGTAATTCTTGTTCTTTTATAATACGTATTCTGTAATACTTGTTTTTAAAATAATATATTTATTTATTACATTTTTCAAAATTGTACCTCCCGTTCAATGAGAATTTCGGGATAATAAGTTTTAGTGTAGGTATATGTTATTCCTGATCTCCTCTACTATAAATTAAGTTAAATTGCAATGAAATAGTATATTAACTTTCACAAATTTTTTAATTCATATTTATTTCATTATTTTTGTTTTTTTTTTTTTCGTTTATGTAGGTATAAATAAAATGAAAAGACAACCATCCACACATGTTTCATACATGTAGTATAATAAGTACCTATTCAATTTTAATACTATGATAAAAATATTTAGGTACCTAGGTACCTACTACCTACTAGATTTATGCCTCGGTAACGTAGAGCAAAAATTTAATGATACCTAATAATTTTAAATATAACAACTTTAATAAACAAATAAATCCCTTAAATGTTTTACATAGGAAGGCTATATATGTAGATTTCGGTGATAGTACCTACTTAATCCAAATAAAATAACAATGTATGCTGAACGCATGCCGTATAAGGCGAGTGTCTTATTACATAAGACAAAAAGGTTTTACAATTTTACAAATGACTACGAGGACATGGTACTTATATAAAAGTTTAGACAATGCAAGAGATCATGTGAGTCAATAAACCCTTCATTAGCTAATATATAAAAATAACAAGTTCCTCTCAAGTTAAGTAGATTTCTACGTGAAGAAAAAAGGAATATCCTGTTATTATTTATATTTAATCTTTGCTAGAATAAAACTTGTGAAGAATGCAAAATGATCTTATGTAATAGTTTTTCTATTACAATAAATTATAGAATCGTGTGGGAATTAATACAAGATTAAATTAAATAAACTAAAAATGGACGTCCTAATCTGAGGTATGATGATACGAGTTCATATCTCCTTGCTTTTTGTAAATATCCGCTATTCGCAATAAACGTTAATGTCATATCGATAAAAATATTTTCTACAATAAAAAAAGGTCGAAAGAAATCACCATACATAATCTTTACGTCACCAACTTTGAATTTAGAAACGTTGTCGTCTATGAGGCGAATAAATAGAGAGTTTTAATCCTATAATATATATCCTAGGTCTAGGCGACGTGCAGCACACAATCTCACAGGCAATATATCATGTTAGTCAAATTGGATATCCATTATTCTATTGAAGCTGTCAAGAGTGACACTGAGGTGTGATCCTATCCTACCATTTATTCTTATCCGTTCAGATAATCATTTTGCATCGACCGACATATATGAAGTGCTAATAATATACGAAGGTGAGTTTTAAAATGAACGTCTATTTTTATAAAATTTTGAACATATTTTAAGGGAATCGGTAAAAAAATTAAAACTAATTATTGAATTTAAAACATGTAGTAAGTAGTAGTAAATTTACTTGTATTTTTTTATTAAATAATAATTAAAGACATAATACTCCCCGTGATAGTAGCTCGCAATATAGTTGAGATACTACGGTGCAGTTCTTAGTGTTTGACAAAGTTATAATGTATGTATTAATTTCTTTTGTGTCGCTTTACAACTTAACAATTTAATCATGTCCAATTGTTCCCAATTTTGTGTGAGTTCTTTAAGAGGTGAAGCAGATGATCATTGACCAGCACCCTCCTGTGGTTTTGTCATTCACGGTAGACCTTTTGTTTATTTTTCGGTCTTTTAGTTCTTCTATTCTATAGGATCACAAGTAAGTACAGTCACCGCCTTAAATAGACGACCGGTATTCATACTATTGTTATTATATCCGTTGAAGTGAGAATAAAGTAATTTAGATATTTCATATTAATATATTAAAATATTCATTAATCGCACAACAAACACAGAATAACTTGACGATATAAAGCTTTATAAACAGAGATACAGATAGATATCTGTCAAGATCATTCTTGTATATAAGAAATATGAATGACCGACGAGATAGTTCTTAAATTCCATTTCTTAAGACATACGACCGAAAAAACGGTTACCGTTACGAATGAGCTTAAAACCAGTGACATAAAGAGATAAAAAAAAGGTTTTTTTTTCCACCAAATAGCACACACTGTTCGAAACGAAGTCTCGAACGTAAGTCATCGAAGCTGTCAAGATAAGAATGAGTGAATGAACACCTGCCGCTACCAGTGTTACGCATGCTCCTACGCAGCCGTACAACGCTACGATATTATAATCCCACATTTAAATGCATTCGAATCCCATCGGCATTTCCAGTTTTATGGCATACGACATACAGATCAATTTAATATATATACATTATTAACGTTAAAAACTATTATTGAATATACATAATTACGTACCTAGGTAGGAGCGATTATCTTCTTGAATCGACTTTAAAATTAGGCATAATAATATGATTAACGTTGTTTTTAAAATATGACTGACAAAATTTGACATCCGTGACTTCTATTTTTTATTAATCTTACACGTAATTATTCCACACGACCGCGTTATTAGTTTCTCTGAGGAAATTGACGCCTATATTTCGTGTTGTTATTTTCAATCTGTATGGGATGTGGGTTCAATTGCTTTAGAACTATCCGGTCGATTTCCTACTCGCATTTATTAGTCACAGTAGCACGTACATGTGTCGGAATTTTTTAAATTAAATTGAGCTAATTACTGGGTTGGTCCCTTCGTGGAACGATTATAAACTCGTGACTAATATCTTCTTGTTAGATGATCCATCTCATAGATACGTTGAGCCAAGATCCAGGAAAATCGTTTTAAGAAAAATTCAAAAGATTTTATACGCCTCCGAACGGATTCCAAGACTTTTGTTAATTGTTTTTTTGTAAGAGAGCTCTCAAATTCAATTGAAAAGAAAAATATAGCTTTAATCTTTATAAACTTTTAAAGGTATTAATTATAGTTATATATTCACTTTGATATGATGTATAAATCGTCTTCTAGTTAAAACTATATTTGAAAAAACAAAAACATACCTAGAATACAAACGATGAATTATTTAGAATTTAAGTTGCAAATCAATTAAAGAGAATTCGATATTTAATGAGACTTCATACACATACCAATTCTTTTATTTAAACGTTTCGTATTGCTTCGTGACGATGGTCACGACTTATTACACTCTTACTATGCCTTATGAGATAATATGTCAAACCGCACGTACTATCAATTAGTAGAATCGAATCTATATTGTCTTGTCGACTACGTAACAGACAAATAATTAATTCATCGAGTGTAATTTATCATAGCGTCGCGTTTTCGCGCCAATAATTCCCACGAGACGCGCAAGGCTCATAACTTTTTTTTTTTATTAAAATTTTATGTAAATATTACTATACCTATCGATATCATAAATACTTACGTTCACTCTTATTTTAGTTCAACGTCATCAAATAATATACTACTATGTATAAAATTATAAACCCCAGTCTTATATCTTAAGGTTTCTACGGACATTTCGACATCACGATTTAATATTATAAACTATATTTCACCCCGTATCAACCGGCCCCGATCGTTAAGATATCGGAAAGCATAGGAGTTAAAACATTACATCCGTTGTGGCAAATTAACTAGAAGTAATCGAGGAAAGGCCTTTTTAGGTTTATGCATTATAACCGTTTCGTAAATGAAAAATTCTGAATTAGGTCAAAATCATGCAGATTACAACACGAAAAATTCAAGGTACTATCGAAACCGCGAATGCAAAAAACACAGCTTTCCACACCGAGTTATAAAGAAGCTAGTTTATGGCGTTATTTATTTAGCTCCGTTTCGTAAATACGAACGGTCAACAGACTATTCATCGTAAGGGATACTCACTCCGGTCTGATAGAGAATCTTGAGGCCACTTTTCATTTGGACGGGGGTCCGTCTGTGCGGGAGAATCGGTAGCTTATCCGGCCTTCGGATGTGGATCTCTCCGGAAGGCCTGAACGCCTCGAGAGGGGTCCGGATGACGGCTCGGACGCTGGCCAGCACGCTCGCGAAGAGTAACGTAGTTATCACTTGCATGTCGAGTCACTGTCACACTTGTCGCTACTAACGGAGCGGGTCGTGTAGTTTGCGGGTCGGGCAAGCTCGGACTGACGGCGGGCGCGCCGAGGCAGGTACCACTTGGCCTACGCGCCCGGTAAAACCACCTCCGACGACGATCGAAACGCCTTGATACTTTGGAGGCTTTTACGCGTTCGTTTATTAAACTTTTATAATTTGTATGATCTTAATTTTTTAAGTATAATTTTCCTCCTGACAAAATATTTATTATTTAATACTAATAGTAGCTTAATAATAATAATAGCTTAAAGCTACATTTACAATAGTGAAATTTAAATTGTAAAGTCTTTGGACAATTTTTGATTGATTATCAAGTAAATAAAACAATTTAGGTATAACTTAAGTTAATATATTTTAAATGTTTAATGTGAAAAACCAAATGCACGGTTACTATTACCTTATTAACAGTGTGTCCTATATAGACAAGGGTTGTCTGTAGGAAATCACTATCAGTGATAAGACCGCCTTAGCACTCTATTTTGCAATAAAGTATATAAATAAATAATAAATAAATAAAACAACCTAGTTATAATGTTTTATTGCTACATAAAATTCCGATGAGAAACAATTTATTTTTTTCGATATTAAATATAAAGTAATGAGTTTTAAAAGTAGGCACCGATAATTATATTATATTTATGATACTAGAAAGTCATCATATAGATATGTTAATTTTGAACAGAATCAGGAAATCGGCGATATATGTATTTAATCGTCTCGGAATGTTCCATAGATCAAGAATGTTGCGTCGCGCTCGGGTTGACTTCCTACCGACGGTGTTTTTTTACACAATCTTGTTGCTCGGGTATAAAGATACGTTTATATTGATTTTAATATAACACTTAGTAAATGTTACTATATAAAACTTTATATACTCCACATGACAAATATATTCTCAATACTCATTCCCTAGTGATAATTAAAATTATAGAATCTTACGTCATTCTTGTTAAAGTTATTGTATTTTTTCTTTTTCATTGGAAGTTATCATAAGAAATAAATTTTAAAATGTTAAAAGATTTCTTATGATAAGAAAACCTGAGACTTAACACGCTCTATATTGGGATTTCCGGGAATGAAAGTTTAATTATTAGTAAAGTTTTAGGTTACTGAAGTGCAAGGTAATAATTATTTTTTTTTGTTTGAATACCAAATAAGGTCATTTCTTTTTTTATATCAAATAGAAGCTTCGGGATTGTGTTCCTTCTGTTGACATTTTTACTATTTACAAAAAATCATTTTACAATAGCACTCGAGAAACAATGAACATCCGATAATCCCACTCGACCACCTTAAGTCGTTCTCGTAAATAGTTTTACAAACACGGCACCTCCAATTGTTTCAAAAGTTATTTCGCGGAACGACAACCATTCATGAGAATTGTAAATTGTCAATGTAACACTACCATAGACGGAATATTCAAGCCTTTTATTAAGATGTGTGTAAAAGAGAAAGCAATAACAGCATTTTCCTATTTACTTATTTTTGAAAGATCGCTTTGAAATATTCCGATTAAAATTGGTTTCATAGTTTCAGAGTATTTTGTTATAATTTAAGTATTAATGAACACGAACACCACTACACATACAATTATTACTTTAAAAGTTGTCTTGTATAACAGATCGACCGGTCCTTTTCTATAAGTTCGTGAACACGACCTTATGAAGTCCTCTGTCTCGCTCGCTCCCATTCACTGTCCGCGCTCGCATGAATGAACCGCTTCTTATGAATGAGTGGACAGTCGCCATAGTACTATGTATACCTACTGGTATACGTGTCTCATTCTTAGAATATGATATGTATTAGAAATGGCATTATATATGTATACTAAATAACTGAGAAATTAATTTGTTTATATTTTTATTTTATTCGGTTCACGTTCAGCCATCATATTTCATTACTATTATATCAGAAGTAACAATTATTGGAATTGTTTTTATTTGCTAAATCGACTCCAATATAAAGTACCTTAAAGCGGTAGGTAATTAGTAACAAATAAATAAAATAGACTAATGCTCTGTGTAAGTAGGTAGATTATACCATTTGTATCATGTTACCGTGTTCTAAGGCGTCGAGGCTATATCTCTAAATGTATGTACCGTGGCACGTGGTCGTATGTTTTTTTTTTTTCTTTACGAATTCGAAAGCAGGTTTATTTGGATTTAAATTTTGACAAAAATGTCCGTTATTTAATTTATGCTTAATATAGACGTGACAACTACGAGATTGATTTAAATTTAGAATTCAAGTGAATGAAAAAGTTATATTTATTCAACTTAAATGGTGTTATTTACGACGTGAGCTGACTCATTAAAAAACTACTCTTATGTTCATTTATAAATTGTCATCAGTAAGGTCGATCTTTAGGAATTTAATATTTACAAATGTTCACGTATAAAGGTTAAATTTGATTAATATAAAACAATATATAAAAGCAACTATATTTCTCTCGCGGTTTCACACACGTAACGTTTTTCCGTTTGATATTTTTGGTTACCGCTATACGCTTCTATGCGTCCATGATGATACTTATATTCTATAACGTTTCTTTAAAAATAAACTATATAATAAGTCAAAAAATTCAAATTGGTTTGATAACTCTTGTTCTTTAGTTTTGTTTTGACGAATTAATAAAAAAACATCATATAGTATTATTTATTATATTATATGTTAGTCAAGTAATTTTTAGCCTTTAAATCCTCGATTTGCTTTTTTTCTTATTAATGATTTATTATACATATTTTATAAAATCTTTAACATGTACTTATGTTTTAACGAGTACAAACTCGTTTAATCATAATGCAAATATCTTCACTTTTTTTTTATTATTTTTGCGATTTTAGTAAAATAACGTGTACGGTATGGTCGCTTCCGGTTGATTAGTTGCTATTTTATTAAGATAAATAAAAGATGTACCTATTATTTTACTTAAAAACAATATCTACATAAATTACAGATTTATGTTGTTTTTAGATTAATTTAGTTAATTCTATAACAACCGCCTTGTTTGTATTGTAGATATAGATGGGCAATCCACCGGGTTTAAACCCGGTGCTTTGATAAACACCCGATAAACACCCGCAAGCACCCATAAACACCCAGAAAATTGGGTGTTTATTTGATTTGATGAAATTAAATTGTAATGTTATAAAATATGTTTTAATAGTGGTTATCATTCATTTTATTTCATTGTAAGCAACATTAGTTAGATCAGGGAGGGAAAAATAAAATGGTACAAGATAAAAACTAAACTTCAAAAATTACATTTTATATTATTTCAGCTTTTGAATAGCTTATTTTATGTTGTAGTGTGTAATTAGCGTTTCGTAAGCGTGTTAGTTGTCATATTCTACATTTTTACCCGACTGCGACAGAAGGAGGGTTATGTTTTTCGAGTGTATGTATGTATGTATGTATGTCCATTTCTTTGGCACGCCCTACAGCCCAAACGGCTAGACGGTTTTTGACATATGAGGTGTCGTTCGATTTGTCTAAATTGTAGTAGTGATATAGAGTATATAAATTTTCAAAATGGCGCCCGTAAATGGTGGAATGAGGGGGCGGGACTTGAATTTTTTTTCCTTACTGTAGCAATATGGGTATCAAATGAAAGCTAATAAATTGTTTTATTCTTTTTAGTTTATAATAAGAGTATTTTACGCAGTCGGGTTTTATGATTTTTTTAATTTGCATCCTTACCTTTCTCTTTTATCCTTCTCTTTGATAGCCTTGCAAAGAATGGCTGTTAGTGAAGTTTTTTTTTTTTTTACGCTGGGGAATCCATTTACGGATAATATCCAGGACGCCCGGGTCGGCAGTCCTAGACCTGTGTCGGACTCGGCACTAGTGTAATACCGTACTAAACCCCTGCGGGAGCCTTCAGCCGCTTTAATTGGAGGGTCCCGGATCTGCAGGCAACAGGATCCTTCCAGCGACAGGCTGGCCTCGGCGAAAAGGCCAGACTTCTCCTCCATGGGGACTGTCCGGCTAACCTCTGAACAGTCCCGACGACGCCGTGTCTAGCAGGACCGGGTTCCCATCCCGGCCCGACACGGGCACAAGCGCGTTACTGGAGGCGCATTAAGTAGCGCCTCCTACGCACCCCCATTCGTAGCCCGCGGATGGAGGCCACGTCGGCGGCCTCCTCTCTCATCCGCTCGTCGGCCTCCTTCTGGGACATTACTGTCTCGCAGAAGAAGACCATCGCCTTCCAGGACTCGTCGTCGCCGAGCATCGCGGTGATGACGCTCGGGAGCGACAAGTCCCCTCCGACGACCGACGTCAGACCTTGACGCAGCACCGCCCATCTCGGGCACACCTCGAGGGTGTGGTGGGCAGAGTCCACCGCTGCGCCACAATCGTGACACTCAGTCGTCGGCTCCCTTTGGGTCGTCCGACACAGGTAGTCACCAAAGCAACCGTGCCCGGTGAGAACCTGTGTCAGACGGAAAGTGAGGGGCGTTTTCGACGCATCCATCGCTCAAGGACCGGGCGAATGGCAGCCGTTACGCGGGTGCTATATGGCTGCACCGCCAGGTCCTCCCCCCACCTCCACATTAGCGCTTCCTGCCCTGGCTGTTAGTGAAGATGTGCTGATTGCAAGGAATATTAATGTGTGGGGAAAGGAATCTGTAGTTCGACTGAGCTAAGCAAAGTAGCGGTACGCATCCTGTCAGCTCCGTGTACATTAGCAGCAACTGTGCGTTCCTTCAGTATTCAAGGATAGGTACCTATATACATAACTAGCAAACCCGGCGAACTCCGTTTCGCCACCAGATAGCTTCGTTTTTTGTAACATTTCGTTTGGGGATTAAACCACCATGCAAAACCATATTGGTTTGTAGTACATGCTATGTATCAGAGATGGCGCTGTATGTGAAAAATGATTTTCCCTGTTTTTCTTTTAAAATTTTTCCTGAATTTTGTTTGCTATAAACCTCAAGGAGCCCGAGATCTTTCCAACGAATGCAAAACCGTGGAAATCGGTTCGTGCGTTCTGGAATTATAGTGTCAGGAAGGAAAACCCGACTTATTTGTATATTATAGATAAAGATAATAAAAGAAATCGACTTTAACGGAAATCGGCTTTCACGGAAAAAGCAAAAATCCCTTCTAATATATAAATGCGAAAGTAACTCTGTCTGTCTGTTACGCTTTCACGCCTAAACCACTGAACCGATTTTGATGAAATTTAGTATGAAGATAGAACTGAACTTGGGAAAGGACATAGGATACTTTTAATCGCGAAAATAAGGGTAGAAGGGGTTGAAATAGGAGACAAAAGTTTGTATGGAAGTTCCTTCTTGTCAAACATAAAATCAGGTAACATTGTTCAATTGTTTAAGACAAAGGGGGGGGGGGGCGTATCGGGCGGTAGGTGAGGCGCGGAGTGGCGGCGACGGCGGCGTGCTTACCATGTCGCGCGATATAACCGAATTCCACGCGGGCGAAGCTGCGGGCGGAAAGCTAGTTTCATATATTTGTTAATACTCGAATCCTAAACATAAACTTAATAATGAGAACATTCAGTTAGATGAAGAAAATGAAAACGAAAACATAATAGTGATTTTTATAGACCAACTTAATGAGAGCTATGATGAAAATAAACCGGAATATAGAGTTCTATAGACTAACTAGATAAAATTTTGCATTATTTTATTTCACCTAATTATGTATAATTTAATAAAAGAATAATAATTAAAAACTAAATGTCATTTATGTATAAAAATCATTTACACCCGAAATTTGGGTGGAAATCGGGTGTTTATCCTAAAACACCCAAAACACCCGGTTTAAACCCACCTGGGTTTAAACCCGGGTGGGTGGATTGCCCATCTATAATTGTAGATTTTCTTTAATGTATTATAGCTCAAGTTAAACATAAGTATAAAATAAAGTAGAAAACTTTAAAAGAGCCTTCATAGTTATTATCTTTAACCTAACATGATTATAGTAAATCATGGCTTTGTGTCGTGTTCAAAATATTTCACATAATTGTAAAATTATTCCTTCTACATATCAATATTAAACATAAATACGTAGTCGCGGGCAAAACAACTATATACGGAGTACGGACATAATTCAATAACAAAGAATTTCTTCGAAAAACGGGAAGCTGACTAATCTTACTGCGAACATTATAATTACTCCATATTTAAGGGGCATTTTTGACGTGCATTAAAAGGTAATAAAATTTTCAAATGCCCTCCGTGTTTATAGTTTATACGTACAAAGTTAACTTGAAAGGAATTCTGGATCGGATAAACAAATATCGGTGTATTACACCTCCACATCCAGAGACCTATATAACATATATGTTCTATAGGTTTCTGGATGTGAAGATTTAAAATCTAAAGAAAAGGTGACGCAGTTTTGTCAATCCTTTCATTGCCAGAAACATTAAACTTGAAAAAAAATTTGGTTACACAAATCACCAAATATCAAGAGTCTTTGGGCCACAATCTTTCTTGGAATTTTGACAATCTTCTTTTATTTTTTTTAGATTAAAGTAAATTATAATTGAAAATATATCTGAATAACTTTTATTTTATTTTTAATTTTATTAAGATTGTTATATATATATATATATATATATATATATATATATATATATATATATATATATGTTATATATATATGTGGGTGGGGCTCAAAAAAATTGTACTTTTTAAAAATAAATTGCGGTCATCCGTTTATACTTGAATTCTAGTATTATTTTTAAGCTTTTTTCATGAAATTTTATTTGTTGGTGAATAATGAAAACATAAATAATAGTTAGGAGCCAAAAATAATCATCTAACCACCCAAATACACATTATTTTGGTACACGAAACATTAAGGCAATTTTGTTCTCCATACAAAACTAAAATGTCCCAGTGCAGTCTGAGGACAATGATTAATTTTTTACAAAAAAAATATGCTATTAATGTACTTTTTATTTACTAGCGTTGTTAGTATGGGAGCTAATTTAAAGCATTTCAAATGAATTTTAGAGAAATAGTACAATTTCTAACTAAATAACTTAATTTGAAAAAATGTCCCTTTTAATCTTCTCGTGTGTTACAATGAATGTGTTACACGGTAACTTTTCTGTTTCTGTAATAGTTCCACTATGATTCATATTATAATTAGGCTAAACTTTAACCTAACATCTATGAAGTGTCAGTTTTAATGTCAGCGTTTTAGTTTCGCGGGAAACGACGCGTGATGTGCGGCGTTCGTTTTTGTCATAGAAAAAATTGGATATAAAAAGGTGAATTTTGAAGGTACGTGTTTCTCTTTCGTTATATAAAATTATGAGATTAAATAAATCCTTGTTTAAGTCGTATGTTATGGCTTTATTTCTGAAATATCTTTGAATTTGAGGTCGTTTTAATCAAGTAAAGCCAAGAATCTTCTCGTGTGTTCAGTATAGTGTGTTATGTTGTGTTACGTGTGTGTTACGAAACACACTGGATAATATTAAGCATGGTTCACAACATCTTTACCATGGTAATTTTTTCTTTAGTGTATAACTAATTTTAATTAAAATATTTTAATAAATCATGTTGCATTTTATTTAATTTGAGGTATGGATGAACTTAAAATTGAAATAAACAAAAAAGCCCAGGGATAAGGTAAAATATTTATTAAATTATTAAAAAAAATTACCTAACATTTTTAATAAATTATGATAGGTATAGTGTAATCAAGGCCTTACTAATTTCTAGTGTGTTACAATTTTTCCAGTGTGTTGCGTGCGTCTCTGTGTGTTATATGTTCTAGTGTGTTATGGTACAATTTTTTTGAGCCCCACCCATATATATCTGTTATATATATATATATCTGTTGTATATATATGCATCTGAATATATTATATACATTTAGATCTACATATATTTTTATATTAGATCTCTCTTATTATAGGGATATGTATTTTTACGTAGTTTTTGTTATCTGTATTGACAAGAGCCTAACCTTTGTATTCCTTTTGTCTGTGGCCCGTCTATCTAGTTTCTGCCTCGATAGTCGTTACGGGCTACCCTTCTTAACGTCTTCGTCAAAATATTAATTATAATTATTAAGGGCCTGTTTCACCGGTTGCTGATAATACTATCTGAGGTATAACTGTATCCAACAGATAAAAGTATCATCATCATATATATTATTTCTAAAAGGTGTTTTTTCCTGGAGAGTCTAGATCTGTTGACATACTTAAACAAAAATAATAATTCATATACCATTTGAAAGGTTATATTCCCTGCTTTGGACGAAAAATATAAAAAACAAAAAAGGTTTGCATTAAAAAAAAATAATAATATTATTATAAATAACGATACGAGCGCCATCTGTTAACCATAATTACGATTACGATATAAATTATTACTGATAATTCATTAATTCATTAATGGAAATTGATTTATTTTCTTCATTAGACAAAATCAACGTATTAAAATAGAGTATGTATTTGTAATTTAAATAATATTAACTGGCATCATCGATGATGATAAAACCAATATATATTTACGTATTCAGTATTTAAATGACTACAATATTGTACGATATTTTCACACGGGTCAGCTAGTATAATATATTTTTCTTTTTTACCATCAAACTCCATTCTATATGCCAGATATTTTTATTCACAAAAAATAAATTTCTGTAAATGCATTAGTTGTAGTATATTAGTGGAGGTTAAAAAGACTAAGGGCCGGTTTTTTGATCCGTAGTCAGGTTATGGTTACCTTTTGGTTAAATTAACTATTGTTAACCTTCTAACCAGTGGTTAAGTAGCTTTTACGTTTTTCAATGTCTTTTTTAACTATAGTCAATTTTAACCATTTGTTAATTTATTGCCAGTATTAAGACATTTTCTTTCCTAAATATTTCGGAAATATTTCGTGGGTAATTTTTTTCTGTGTAGCAACACTGACAAAATTCGATAAAACGAAACGCGTTTTTTGACAACTAGTGTCATTTCAAAGCTTCCGCTACAAAAATTGAATATAACACGCTAAACTTTTTCTGCAAAAAATAAAATAAAATTACTATTTTATTAAATACATTAAATTGTAATTGTGATAAAGTTAATACCATCGGCAAAATGTCACAAAACAGCCAACAATCAAACAAGTAAGTACCTAATAGATTGTCAAGTAACTTTTATGAATGTCACATGTTTATTTACATGTGAGGTTAATAATGTTGTTTTTTATTCGCTTAAGGGACCGCAGCTCTAATTTTTCAAAAGAAGAAAACATTAAATTGATGACGTTCCTCAAAGATTACCCAGTAATAACAAGCAAAAAAACGGACCATACTAGCAACCAACAAAAAGAAGCTGCTTGGAGGTTGCTTGCAGATAAATTTAATTCGGATGCTACGAAGTTTCGCAGTATAAAGCAGTTGCAGCAAAAATATAATAATATGAAAAAATCTGCAAGGAAGGTCAGTGTTTTGACATGTGATATTTAATTTTCCTTCATGCAGTGCAGATAATAACTAAATTATATATGTTTAGGAAATGGCTGCAGAAAAATATGGGAGACGGCAAACTGGAGGTGGACCACCTCCTCCAAAGCCATCGGAAACCACAGAGTGGTTAAACACTATTATGGGGGAGTCTATCAGTGGTCTTCCAGCGGTATATGATAGTGATGCTATGAGAGGTAAATGTTATGCATATTCTGATTGACATAATCATATATTTATCTGAGTTGTTGGGGCTGCAGCACTGATAGAGTTAAAGTCACTGCAACGTAAAGAGACCTATTGTGACTCGGTATCTAAATTTAATCAAACATTATTATTTAGCTGTAATTATGTATTGTTACAGATAATCCTGAATCCGTACCGATTGACAAAGTGGAATTAGAAACAACCACCAACATACATTTAGATTTATCAAAAGAAAAAAATGTAGAAGACTGTAAGTATTTAATAGATACAGGTATATTTATTTAATTAAAATTACAATTTCCTTATTTTTCACCATTTTGTTACAGTTTCATCAGATGTTGATAGCACATTCCCCGAATCTGAGCAGCCGATGAAGGAAACCATTCGTAACTACATAGGTAAGCAATACAGATTTTCTTTTAAACTTGATGATTTTCTGATCAAGTATATAATTAATTAATTAAAAATGTGTTTCAGAATTACCATGTTCTAGTGGATTTGACACATCCACTCCAAAAGCTATGCTGCGAAAACCTGTGTCAAAAGAGTTGTGTAAGTAGACGATAATATTTATGAGGTTCTTGTTATTGTAATGCATCATAAATTAATTACTTTCATTTGATGTTTCAGCATTCATTCACAAGAAAAAAAAGACTGCTTTTACTCCTTTGGAGACCAGGAAGCGAATAATATTACATTCTGAAAAAAAAATTGATCTGTTGAGTAAAAAGCAGGGCAGAGAGATAGATTTGGCCCAATATGCCAAAGAAGAACACAAGCTCAACATGAAGCACAAAGAAGAACTACATGAGCTCGAACTGTCATTCAAAAAAAAAATGTATGAATTAATTTTAGAAAAATGTAAATACGAAGCAGAAAAAGCAAAGTTAGAGTTAAATAATGTAGTACAATAAATAAAGTATTTCAATCGTAATAATAATCTTTAATTTATTTTCACAATTATACATTATTGTAAAATATTCCATATTAATTGATACTATTATTGATTTCATCAGAGTTTAATAATGAATTGAAGTAAGTAGTGATTAGATCTCCTCTATACTGCTGCTCAGTTTCAGAATCTGGAAGTATTATATTACTTTCACTTTCAACTTCGTGCAGCAAATCTTCACCGTTTGGCAAATCTTCTCTATTCATAATACATATATTGTGTAATATTGCTGTGCTTACAATTATAGCCTGTACGTTTTTTAGTTTTACTCTAAGTTGAGATCCAATACAGGGAAATCGCCTCTTCCAAACACCAAAGGTTCGCTCTACAACGTTCCTAGTTCTTATCTGACTCTCATTATAAAGTTTTTCAGCATCTGTTCGAGGATCTGCTAACGGTGTCAGCAAATATTGTCTAAGGGCATAGCCTCGATCTCCTAAAAGACAACACCTGCCTAGTTGTTCAGAGCTCAACAAATGCTTAACCCGGCTATTATTAAAAATGGTGCTGTCATGTACGGAGCCTGGCCATCGTGCTACAATATCCCTTATCTTGAGATCGGCGTCAGCAACAACTTGGGTGTTTATAGAAAATATATCCTTTCTATTTCTGTACAACTCTGCATTTTCACCGCCTGAAATAAAGCTTATATTATGTAGGTGCCAACTTTTATAAGATTATACAATAAATATTTGTATGTGATAAATGTATTTGTATGTGTGTATATAATGTGTATATATATGTATATGTATGTTTACATATTTTAGTATGTAGTATTACTATTCGTATGTTTATTATCATAATGCTTGTTCCTTATAGTAATTCTATGTACACTATCTAAACCGCTTTTACTATTGACAAGTCCTATACCCAAAGGTGGTCTGAAAGAGATCGCCCTACTAGTGATAAGACCACCTTTGTACATATTTCTTTCTTCATTACAAATATATTATTTAGTTGCTTCACTCCACCCGTTCAATAATATATATATATATATATACACATAATATAATACAATACTTATATAAGGCATATAATGAATTTACATAAACTTAAATACATAAATTTATTAATTAATTATTTAAATGTTAATAATATTCACCTGGACTTCGTATGTGTATATGTGTGCAATCAATTGCTCCAACAACACTCGGGAATTTTGCTATAGAATAGAACTTTGTTACAACTTCCTTTATTTCTTCTGTTGTACGTGGCATCGAAATTAAATAATTTAATTTTGTGCTAATCACTCTTGACACCAGGTGAATTATTTTACATGCTGCTGATTTTGAAATTCCGAAGAAATCACCAGAGCACTGTTGCATGGTGCCGGTAGCATAGAATCTTAATGTGAGTAGAATTTGCTCTAGAGGGGTGATGGCATGATTTCTAAAACAATAATTATGATTATTTCAGAGGAACCAGTCAATAAACAATCATTGAGGTAGGTGCATGTTTAAAATAAGTACTTACAAAGGTAGTAGGTATATTACTCACCTCATGGTACGAGTTTTTAAGTAACTCCCTATTTCATTTAACAACCACATCACTGTTTCTTTTGATAGACGATACCTTTGACAAAAATCCACGTTATCCCAGACGTTCAAAGGCGGGTTTCTTTGTCTGAATATTTTCGGCCTTCTCATCAATATATACTCAGCAAAGAGATCATCGTCTGATGAACTTTCCGACTCTGAGTTATCAAAGTACCTTACGATGTTTAAATTCATAGTTTAGGTGAATAACAAAACTGAAATAAAATATGCGCGTCGAAATTTTAAAGTAAGATCAGCTGTAACGGCGACTATTAACCATCCGCCATCTTGTTAACCGCTCAATTTTGAATGGTTACATTTTTTAACTAATAGTTTGTTATTTGACTATTGGTTAAGCTAACTTATGGTCAAAAAACGCATTTTCGGGATATTTGACTATTAGTTACTTTTTTTAACCATTGGTTCAGTTAACTACGGATCAAAAAACCGGCCCTAAGGGCGTGTTTTACCTGCTGCTCATAAAGCATATCGGTTATTTATGTGCGATATAAACTTTGTCAGTAATTCTGATGAAACAGGGCTTAAGAATAATAATACAAAAATTATCTATACCTAATAATTTGGATTAATTTTGTTTAAAAGAATTTGTATAATATCCTCAATTGAATATAGTTATATTTACTATAAAAATTTTTTTTTTTTGTTTATATCTAAATTTAGTAACGTTGTACGGTAGATACGAAAGAACTCTCGAATGGTGCATTGTCCCGGTCGTAAACTAGAGGGCTAAACAATAGGGCACTTGAAATTCAAGTGGTCAGCGTTTTTTTCCGCACCCCATCGGGTGAGGTGTTATGTGGCGAGAGAAGGAACTATCGGGTCCATTGGCACGCGCACTCGTCTTTTGTGTGATCTTAAGCTATCGTATTAAGAATGTTTTGTTCTTTACTGGGAAGTGAGATTTCCGGTGTCGCCCATTCTTCCAGATAACATCGACGTTTTCAACAGATAGTAAAATATTTTTTGTTGTTGCTTTATAAATAATTTGTTTACTCGTAGGTAATAAAAGTCGATTAAGGGATAACTAGTTTTTTTCTAATTGCAAAATAGGATATTACTACAATTATATTAATTTTATTTACGAGAAATATATTTATTATAGATTAAAATAAAATACCTCTATACGAGTATATAGCTACCTACTTCTAAGTACACTTATTTTATAAGCTATATCATCATTGATGAATATAACATATCATAAAAGATTGCACATAAAAATGGTAAAATTAATATACCATTGGCAATAATAATTTTAATATTTATAACCAAAATTTATCCCTCACTTTAGAAGCCCATGCTTTCTAAGAGCTATGCGTTTCTGTATAAGCGCTTAAAAAACTCTTCAAGGAAAATACACTCAATAAAATTTTGCTATGCAGTTAGCACACTAAAGCTTAACGGCATTAGTTTTGCCGTTAATCGAGTCGAATTTCGTTGATGATAAAGATGTCATTAGGCGCTTATTGTCAGTAGAAGTTGAATTAAAGTTTAGCAACTAACAACATTTCACGCGATTTTTACGTCTTAACTGTTGCGTCAGTAGGTTATATCATATAAGTCAATAGGCAAGATTAATATTAGTGTAACTGCAGTGTAGTCTCTTAGGCCGAGACTCCACCAGAGCGGAGATGTGCGGAGATGTATTTAACCAACCAATAGAATTTCGTTATTCACACACCTCGTCTGTGGAATCTCGGCCTTAACCTTAAACTAGTGTACACTAGGACACTTTTTATTGCCACGTCTTACGTGAATATTTTTTTATTATACACGACACTGACTGTTATCACAATCGTAATGTTCACGAATGAAAACACGCGATAAAACGAAAAGATATTAATGACGGAAACTACACTCATTTGTATTGTAGCCGTTAAAATACTCCATAATACCTGTTTTAACTCCTGTTAAAATTATAATCACAATGCTCACGCGATAAAGTTTGAGCAAATGACCTGAAAATTATCCGATTGTAAAATAACTACCTACTGTCTTTGTTTCTTTTATTAAATCTGACGTACCTACATTTTTAAACAAATTTTCTTTGACCTTTGTTTTATCAATTGTCATTAAAATAAATGAACTTTCTTAAATTTAGACGAAAATAGTAATATACAGGAAATATAAATTACGAAAACATTATACAACCCTCCATCCACGACTCCTTCCTTGACACGTAGAGTTTCTTATAGAAGATTCACAACGTAAGCATAAAATAGGAAGGGAGTAGGGTTGCCAACTATAGGTAATAATATAACCGTAATAAACTCTTGAAGAACTATATTTGTAAGTATAGTACGCAAACATAGTAATATTCGGTTAACTAGCGATTAAACAAAAAAATCGGAAATATATCTCTAAAACATAAATATATTAATTTACATACACACACTGTCGTATACCTACAAAACAAAACAACCGTCTGATATATATGTATATTATATGTCTATTGTTTACTCTTTTCATATTTTTCATTAACTTTTTTTGAAAAATATACAATAATGAAATGTTGGTACCCTTGACCAACATAACAGAAAACTTAACCAGAATAACAGAAAACCTCGCCAATCAGTTAAAATATCAAAAGTATTTATGTACCTACCCCTTTTTCATTGTTAAATAAAATATGTAAAAAGCGTTTTGAAATATTGGTATAGCACCGATGATATATAGGGGAGAGTTGGATATTACCGAGCCTCTAAGAACTTGGACCTATAATTCGGAGAAGGTTCGATATATATATTCAAAAATGCAGTAAATAGTACAGAATTTACTTAGCTACGCATACATCACGGCAAAATATTTCAAAAAATAAACAAAAATTAATTATTGCAAAATAATAAAAAAACGGGAAAGCGTGGTATTATCAGACTGGCCTGATAATATCGTGCCAAGGTTTAATAAAACCGTGCCCATAATAATTTCGTGAATTTCTATCAGTAAACTTAGAATTTAAAAAAATGCAACGTTGAATAAACTCGTTCGTAGAAAAAGAAGCATAGACTCCTTTCTATACCTAGATATTATTATTATTTTACGACTAGATTAATTATCATAACCATATCGGCCATTGGATGTCCACTGCTGAACGTAGGCCTCCCCCCATCGACTCCGTTTCAAAGCAGCCTCCATCCAACGACTTCCGGCGACTCTCTTTAAGTCGTCTGTTCATCTCGTGGATGGCCGTCCGACACTGTGCTTGCCGGTACGTGGTGTTCACTCGTACACGCCCTGGGCGCGGAATTGACAAACTCTGTTATTTCATTTTATAACCTCAAAATAATACAGTCAAGTTAATTGTGTATTCAAATCAATCTAGTCATTAATTCTATAATATGTTAGGATTAAAATAAAAGTAATCAATGTGTTACAATACAAATATAGAATAGGTTACCTCTTGTCAAAAATGCCCGCGAAATTATAAGGAACGAGAGTAAAAACTTGTAAGACACGATGTGTCTTAATCGCTGCTCCGAGTAAATTACCGTCGTGCACGGGGAGGGGTAGAGGACTCGGACTGTGATCTTTAAGGACTGGATAGCGCAATTAGCGTTTAGTTTTTGAAATATGCTAGGGCGTGGAATTATCAAACGCGCGGTATTATCCAACTCTCCCCTATTATGTTATTAACTGCGAAAAATGTGACTGAAAAACGTAATAATTATAAGTGTTAAGTGGGTCCCGTTATGGTTTTATTTTTTGCGTCGTCTCCTAGTTAATATTTAATTTTAACACGAAATCAAGAAATAAACACGCATTAATACCATTACTTAGATTTATTTTTGCGTGATATGTTAACATGCAGATAAGCTAAAATCGAACGTATACAACTTTATTTAATATAAAAATAATAATTACTTATTTATATTAATGGCCTTATTATAATTTAAATAGCTACTTTTACGCAGGTATATTTCATTTTAATTTTAAGACTCAAATAATCGTAATATAAATCAAATTCCTCCTCAATTTTGTCATTTTTATGTTTATTATAGTCTAATGGCTATAAATTAATTAAAAGTTTTCTGACATCCTTTTTAATAAATACGGCAATAAAAAAAATTATATAAATATAAAAATCATTAATTAATTTTAGGAAGAAAATGTAACGAAATAATGCGGAAGCGAAGATCCGACTGTTTGTAATAAAGCTATAGATCCTTTGACGATAGAACCGTGTATAAAGACGCCACGTGTAGTGTGAGCACAGACTCAAGACAAGACAGTCTTAGAAAGAGTTTAATTAAAAACAGTCATTATTTCTTACAATCACTTATAAAAATGACTATCCAGCATAATTATTATGTTTGGAGTAAGCATATAATTATATACACAACAATAATAATAATAATTAGTATTAAGTAAACATTATATAGGTACCTGATATAAAACGTCAATAAAATGTTTACATATCGATTTCGAAAAGTGAAATGAAATATAATCTTTTTAATCAAACAATAAATCTCAATCTTTTCAAACATGTTATACCTATATACCTAAGCTTAAAAATTAAAATAAACAAATTAAATATATTTTTATCATTAACATACAACTTTACATTAACAAGACACTACTTTAGATATCAAAACATATAATTACATTAAAAATTTTCACTTATAATCGTACTTGCACTACAAAATCATTTAATAATAGTATGTAGGTACCTTAGGCTAGCAATAAAAATTTTGTGTCACTATTTACTAGTTTTATCATATTATGGCTGTGACTGTCTTGTCTGAGATCTACACTATCCATGTTTAGTTTGATCCAATTTTGTGTCATTCGTATCGTTTCCCACGATCACGACACTTAGGGCATGTCATGAAATTATTAATTTTTAAGATATTCCGGCAATATTTATAGGTTGATGATGTATGAGGTTTTAAATTAATACAATTTTAAGATCCTTAACTGCTTACAAATTAACACTTTGTTTAGGCAAATTTACGAAAATATTAAAAAAGTAGGTACCACAGTAGTACATATTTTCGTGAGACTACTAGGTGTTATAAGTTATAATAATAATTTTAACGACATTTTTTTTTCATTAATTCTGTTTACAGAAAAAACTGAATTATCTGTTTACTTTTAAATAAAGAATAACAACATAATATATCAAAGACAATGAAGTTTATTATCATTATTATCGTAGCCGCAATAATTGTGCCCGAAGGTTTTTTATTTGATGTAATAAGCCAAAAATATATGATAAAAAATTGTTTTTCATCTTTGAAACAGTTCCCTGTTTTCTCATCTATGTCTATACATTAAGAGGTTGTTTCATCCACGTGCAGGCTCCATCACCCACGTGCGACCTCCAGAGCCTGATCGGGCGCCATCGATTCCCGAAATAGAATCATAATCAAACCTAATCACATGGATTCAGCTGCACGCCTCGTGTAGCCGCAGGACGTTCTATAAATAAAATTAATAACTCTTTTGCAAATAAATATATTTGAAAATGCAACAATTTGAAAATAATTTTCAATCGAATTATCTATATATTATTTTCTGTTTTCATGCAAAATAATTATTAATTAAAAAACTGTGATAGTCCTTTGTAATTATAAATAAACTATCGAAAAATATATTTACAGTGTTACAATCATAACTATAAAGGTAGGTACTTATATTAAAATGGGGTTTTGTGAAATATTTATGTAACATTGTCCTACATACTATAAGTAATTAATAAAGTTTCACCGTCACAGACGTAATTGTAGACGTATAACATTGAGAAATTGTTAAACAACAAAATTTTCTCACACGGTAAACTTAGAGGTCCAAACACATCTTAAACGAAGGGCACCACCAGATGTTACAGGAAATAAGTTCTTAGCCGCGCACGTAAGTACGACGGATGTTAGTAACGAGAGTCGCTTCCTTCGCTAGTCTTAAATGTTGAGCATTCTTTCATATTTGATAACGTTATTGAATACCAAACTTGACTATCATACCCGCTATTTTGTTTTAATCGAAGTATCATACTCATAACATGTACAATACCTACCTACATCAAAATTTTCAAATACATATAAAATATTAATAGTAATTATATGGGAGCATCACTATGTAATTCATATTATTTTTAATTTATTTATTCTTAACTATACCTAATTTGTAAGAATTTAATTTATTAACTTTTAATGTTTCTAACTTATAAATATTACAATAGACGATAATCTATACATACACAAAAACATAAACGTAGGATCTTAATTTCTTATTAAAATGCCTTAATATTATTACCTACAGTTTTGAACAGTATCAGGTAGCTTATTATACAATAGTAAACAAATTGTTTTAATTTTATAACAAGAATGTCGCAATAGTTTTACGAAAATTTATGTTTTCAATATTATTGAACGAAAATTTAATCGATAGTTAATCTCGTATATCGTGACAGCTAAGTATGACTTGTGTTTTAAATCAATAAAATAAAAATATCCATTATTCTACATACGACTAATGTAAGTAATTAGGTGATATACATAATTATGCAGTTAGTATACGGTTCGGAGCAAGCATTTATTGAAATAATTTTAGTCCGGTTCCTTTATTCAGAAAACGATTCGTTTTGCTTACGCACTTTTCAATCTGAAATGAATTGTGAACCAAAATATTCCTTTTAAAAAACAATTATTTGGTATTGTATCGACACTCCTACAATATCTACGCACTATAGTATTAATATTTATAAATCGGAAAAACGTACAATTATATTCGTAATTAGGTTCGTAAGCAAAACAAATCGCTTTCTGATTATAGAAACCGGGGCTTAGTGAGCGAAGTAAAAGCATGGAAACGTATGTGACTATGAAGTCAAGGGCGAGTCAATTCCGTCAAATCGGAAACTCGAATCGCATGCAATTTGTCACCGGCGAGTCGACACGGCGATAAAAAACGGCCCATTACGTTTTTCTCCCTTCCCGTCGAACGTTTCCCGTCACGATAACGAATAACATAAAAACAAAATCCGATCAGACCTTGAGGATATTCGATAATAACACCTCTCATCGCGGCCCGGTCGCATGAAAATATTTCTGGAATTGTCGCCGCGGTGTTTGAGTTTTTACAACTTGTAAACATACTTAACGGCCGAGTTCTATTTATAACCTTGAAGTGATAAGTATAAACGATGCTTTTTAATAGGACTTCGTTAATTCTTAATAACTTCGCTTTAACTAAGATTTAAAAAAAATATTTGCTAGTGCTGTTTGCTTGAGACACTAAATGTTAAAGAGTACATTTTTATTATTATCAAAGAAAATAATCAGCCGATTCAATCATTAAATCCAATTAAAAGTCAATAGCAACTTCATAATAATATTTTTGTCAGTATGTTAATATAGTATGGCAATAACTATTTTAAAGTAATTTAGATAACATATAATACCAAAAAAAAAATTGATTTTAAATTAATATCCGATAAAATTTCGATTGCGACTCATAATTCTTTTCTATAATATCTTTTTTTTTAAAGTATGTTACTCATATTGCACATCTTAATTTATACAATTTAAAGGTATATAAAAAAATATCACATAAAATATATAAGAAAGAATTTGAGATTTCTAAAATCTGTAATCAACAAATACGAAAGAGCTAAGCCGCTATGAGACAAATCAATCATCAATCAAATCAACAAAGGTAAGGAATTTCATTAAATTGTGTTATATTTCCGCGTGCGCCTGTTGATTTCACGTAGCTTCATCGCATATTGTACGATGTATCAGTAAAAAATAAAAGTAACGAAAAATAATAGAAATTATCGTTTAATCGTATACACAAGTCTGTCATTCTTATTAGAAAATTTTCTGAATCCAATTATCTGATTCGACGGCTGTCTTATATTATGTATTCAAGTAGTAATCAACAAAACGTATGTCTAAATGTCGTAATGCCTGCCAGTTCGCGTTGATCTTATAGAAACTCTTACAATGTGAGGTGAGGCTCAAACGCCGTTCCGTTACGAACAACCGGAGCTTGTAAGCTTATTATAAGATGTTTTTCTATACCAACGGATGTTTGCGGTACGCGAACATTATTTTGATGTCCGTCACAGTAAATCGATTCCAGTGGCGCTGAAGGTCGTATATATTGTGAAACGAGATGTTTTTAAAATTTTTAATGTTTTCAATGCGTTTATTTTGTATTTAGAAATATTTTTCACGTTCGATTGTGCAATACACAGATTTGTTAATGAGTATTGATATTTAAATTATATATATATATATATATATATATATATATATATATATATATATATATATGCCTCGTATTTTCACTCACTAATTCTGGATACCGACAGATTTTGCGGCCTATGTTTTATTCTGAATCTTCAGTTATCTGCGTACCAAGTTTCATCTGAATCGAATCAGTCGTGTTTTCGTGAAAGCGTATAATAAACATTTCACAAAATCTAATTTATAATATAGTTGCAGTATATCAATTCAATAAACAGTCTATTAAATATATATAATATTTATTACCCTGTTAGCCAGCTAATAATTACTCAAATATACCTTGTAACTTCGGAAATTAGGGTTCTTAAAACAAAATAATTCTTAAAACAAACTAGGTAATTCTTTTGCTCCATTGTATTACTTACTATAAAGATATAATATCGAATACACAATCATGTACTACTACATTATATAGACATCAAAGTACAGTACAATAAGATTATATAACTTTGAATTGTTAATTTATATTTACAGTATAAAAAAGAATTTGTTTGTTCGTTGATCTATAAACCCGAACGCAACTCATCCATTAAAAGAACTACTTCACAAATAGAAAAACACATTTTTGAGTAAGTAACGTGAGTTGTATAAAAGATCGTTCTAATGGCTCTTAATCACGGAGCAGTATAGATAAATGTCAAAGCTAATGAAATCGCGATTGAAACTTGGTTAATATAGATTTAATTAACGGGAAACGACAATAAAATTTTATATTGTTTTATGATAACAAATCTAGTTTAGTAAATAATCTTATATTGTTTTTTTTTATGTTAATGATTTTCTAGTTAAAATAAATGGACAAATTGCTAAAGTAAGGCACTATGCATCTCAACCATCAATATATTCAAAAGGCGAAATTTAAACAAAACTTAAAGTTAATAAATCCTACGAATGACAATTTTTACATTTCATCTTCATTCCCATATGTATTTAGGGCCTGTTACGACGGTTGCTAATAGAATTTCGGATAGTTATCTAACATATATCGGTATCCAACAGATAAAAGTTATTGTTACGTCTTTCTATTTAGCCGTCAAAGTCTACTTTATCTGTCAGATATTTCTATTCGCTGCTTGTGAAACTAAAAGTTGTATTTATCAGCTCTGTTTATGCATGATCATATCTGAAGAGTAAAAATACGTTCAGGCCTGATCATACATGGTCATGCCTACTCATGCCTGATGTTAGACATGATCATGCCTGTTCATGTATGAGCAGGCCTGAAATTAGATATGATCATGCGTGTTCATGCATGATCAGGCCTGATCATTTTTTCCCAGGTTGACTTAAATGATTGCCTCTTTGGCTTTCCATTTGAAACATAAGCTATTATACAGCATGACTGGTGAGTCACTATCAATATTTAAGGAGAATACTCATACACATTACATGTACAGTACAGTACAGTACATGTACATGATTCTCATTCGAATTTTGTAAAAAAATAGGTACTTGATTTTTGACCAAGTTTTTATAAATTTCAATTCAAATAAATGAAGCGTTGACACTTCTCCAGTCATGCCGGCGGCACGTGCACAGGTGTTGTACTGTGCCGCTTGTTCACATCTAAAAATTGCCAAAGTTCACATCAGTTACCTAGTCAACAAATTAGTTGCTTAAACGAGTAAAATATCTTAGTATTTTTGCCTATCCTAAGCCAGGATTAAAGTATTAAGGGGGACTGGATCATGCTTGTTTATCCTGCTACCCTGTTAACATGTGGCGGCGTTTGGGGATAGGTAAACTACCTGTTTTGTGTCGAAAGTGCAGCTAGCTGCTAGGGTGTCCAGACGACGCGTAAATAATTAGATAATTGTTGAGTAACTTTACTTAAAAGTTTATTAATATTTACCAATTTTTTTGACAAAATTCGAATGAGAATCATGTACCGAGTATTCTCCTTAAATATTGATAGTAACTCATCATTCATTCTGTATATCTATTTAAAGCTTTTAGTACAGTAATATAATCAGTTCTGCCAACTCGTATCTTTAACTTCGAATAGGCAAAATATCTTTAATTTCAATACACGGTAATAAATGTCAGAAAATCGTTCCGCCAATGTGAGAGTCAATTATTTCTTTGCTTAATGATTATTGCTAAATGATGTGAATGCCTTAACGAGGAGGACAATAAAATTTTATACTATTACAATATAAAATAAATCTAGCATCGTATCAACCTGATCTGCATTTCAACTTAATTAAATATATATAGGTTTGTGGTAGTTAAACGCAAAATATTTATAAGTAACAAGCGGATAGGCTGAGCGATGAGGCTGACAGGCTGTCTGCCGGAAGGAAAATCCTAGTACCCAATTACAGCGCCATCTACGGGGTCCAATTGTGTATCTAAACCAACCAACTAATCAAACACAAAAAATATACATACAATCTGTTCAGCAATTTTTTTTTTTTTGACTGACTCGTTGGCGTAGTTTACAGTGACCCTATTTTCTGCTCCAAGAGTTGTGGGTTCGATTCCCGCCCCGAGTCTGGGTGTAATATATGTTTATTTATATATGTATTATTTATATGTATATTTATTTAAAAACAAGGTATATCATTTGGCTGTTACCTAAAACACAGGCATTAAGTTGCCTACCTTAGGAACAGACGACCATCTGTGTGTGTTAAACATATTTATTTATTATTTATAAAAAAATGTCAGCTATTTTACGTACAAAATAAATTTACATATACCTATATTAAGATTTGCTGCATGAATATTAACAAAATTTATAATAAGACGCCTACGTTAACCTGACCGCTGACGTAAAGGATTACCTTACGATTGAGAGGTTATATAGTTATGTCTGTTCTGTCTCTGTTCTCATATGCACGCTTCGCTACGTATTCGGTTGTAAAAATTTATAGCAAAATCCGATATACTGTATATATCATTATTTTAAATACTCTCAGTACTCTCGGTATTAAAACTTTAATTAAAATAATAGTTCTTTTTAGGTATTTATCATAGATAATTAAAACTAGGCAAGTTCAAATAGGATACCCACAAAAAGGTTTTCGTGACACAGTAGTGTTTAACAATACACATTTGTTAGGATCGAACTGCTACCTGTATGGGGCCCAGATTTTTTATATATTATTATTATTATAATATGTGTCATTAAACCGATTATAAATATAGATAACAAACATATTATTTCATAATATCTACCTACTATACTGTACCACTTATTATGGTTTAAAAAAATACCCGTGTAACAGACAGACGCAACAACGTAAACTAATATAAGTTGGTTAGGTACGCAATCGTAATATTATAATCATATGCACAAAAAAAAAAACAGATCAGTAAAGGTCGATCCACAATATAATCACAACCACCGCTCCTTCTTGGTCTAATCAAATATTCAACTAACAAGGAGACGGCAAGGGTGTGGGGTCCTCAAATCAAATGGAGGTTCTGCGTATAGTTAGCACTCAGTGAGTGTATTCATATACTCAAACCCTAGAGCGCACTACTTAGCCATTGCCGAGAAAAAAATTCTTAAAGTTTAATTTTTTTTTTTTGTATTAAAGTCTAATAAATCGTTATAAACAGTTTCTTTTGAACTTTTATACATTATTGAATCGCGAATTTAATAATTTTTAACTTTTTAACGATTAAAACTTATAAAAGACGAAGGAATGTAAATAGAATAAATACAAAAGCCATTTGATTTGAGGACCCCACACCCTTGCCGTCTCCTTGTAAGAAAAAATGTGTTTAACCATATCTACTATCTGTAACTTGGGTAATAATTATAAGTAACACGAGGGTTTGAGGACCCCACACCCTTGCCGTCTCCTTGTAAGAAAAAATGTGTTTAACCATATCTACTATCTGTAACTTGGGTAATAATTATAAGTAACACGTTGTGTCCCGCCGAGAGAGACGGTTGTCCCGGAACAGAACATAACTGCGTCGCGCCGACAAGGCGATATGGGCCACAACCCACAACGGTGTTGGCTCATCCTCTACCATCGCTATGCGGAATTCATTGTCCCTCGCGTTCGTAAGAAACTGCTAACAACGATTAAAATAGTTTTCAGTATTTTTTTTTAATAATACGGTACAACTATATTTTATGTGTGTGGTTGATACGTATATATTATATAACGTCGATGTTTCGATTGAGTTACATCGAGTGATTTTGATTTCGATTTCACTAATTAATTTTGAGCATAATTAACATTATATACTTATACTAGCGGCCCGCCCCGGCTGCGCCCGGGTTATGTATGTGTACCTAAACCTTCCTCATGAATCACTCCATCTATTGGTGAAAAGCGCATGAAAATCCGTGCAGTAGTTTTTGACTTTATCGCGACCAGACAGCAGACAGACACGGCGAAGGAATTTGTTTTTATAATATGTAGTGATTAAATTACTTTGTTCGTAAATCTGTAAAGTCTACGGTATTCGGTTTGTCGTATTGATAGCTAGAGTATATAGAGTTTTATTGAAGTTTTAAAACTTAAACCAAAACTAGTTTTATTTAAACCAAGTTTTAATTTTATTTTTTTATAATATTACAATAAATTATTATATTCTCAGGTGCATACATTAAAATAAAAAGATTCAGCGAAATTTAATCCTACATCCGTTACAATAATACAGCGCATAATTTTACACTACATTTTCTTCATATCCTGGATGTATGTAATTTAATATTATATAGCGATATCTCAAAACTTTATTATTTTTAAAGCTGCTGTCATACCGGGCAATAGAAGTTTTACTGAATAAAACTATATAGCAGTTATTAGTTTAGAATATCTTATTAAAATACATATATTAAATACTAGCTGTATCCGCGACTTCATTTCGATTTGTTCTTTCATCCCCTCACACAAGGAAACCGTACTAAGTTTCGATTTAAACATGTCAAATGTCATTCAAATCCACTCAGTAGTTTCGGCGTGATGCGCGGCCAAGATCCAGACAGTCTGACAGACAAAAATAGAAAAAACATATTTTTGGTTTCAGTGTAGATTATAGAATGCCGAAAAAATATTTTAAAATATCTTCAGTGTAGGTAAACAATTGGACTTGTTACAGTTTTATTATAACTATAGATACTTACTCTGGTGAGTAAGCAAACTTGTAGTCTAATTTATATTTAAAATTCTATCGAAGATTTTAAACACAATTTCCCTAAACTATTGAAAAAGGTTACCTACTGATAGAAAACTACATAATATTTATTTATTTATATTTATATTTACTTTACTGTACACCACTTTATAGATACATAAATATACAGAGTATTAAAACATGTAGAAAGGCGGTCTTATCGCTAAGTAGCGATGTCTTCCAGACAACCTGGACTATACGGAATATGTATGGAAAAGGTGGTGGTGTACCATGTTACCTTCATGGTATATATCCATAAAATATATTTATATAATTAATACATAGATGAAAAATATATATACATTCACACACATAAATATGTATACACATACAGAACTACATATATATAAACTGTATAAATTACTCAACGTCTTATATAATTCAAATTTCGATATTTCCAGATTATTGACTTACACTGCATCGACCCTGAGTCGTGAGGTCTTATCTTATTATAAACCTTATCCAATAAGAACGACTTCTTATGTACCTATGCAGATTTTTCAAAATAGGAGTGGGCACAGCAATAAACAAAATATTCAACTATAGATATATATACTAAATAATATAAAGATTATTTTCCTGCGCTTTCCCAATACAACACTATCCTTTTTAAGTGGATTGCTCTCTTATTGTTTAATTATGAAACGTAAGTCTCAATAGACAATAGTCTTGGGATATTTCGTATAATATATATCAGATTTGGGAAATCTTTTGGAAATGTATTTAAAGTATATATTTAATATATAATCTAATTAATTAATTTAATTAATTTAATTTAATTTTTTATATAAGTATATATTTAATATACTTTATATTTAATCTATTTATTATGTATTTAATTACAATCAATAAGGCACCATATTGAGATGACAATACTTTATACGAAAGTAATTAATAGTTCAACTTCGTAGATTTTACCTCTAACATAGACAAATGAGCAAAACACACCTGAGACTCTTTCACCGTGGTTTTAAATACGCAGTTGATACTTTCAATCCTATATAAAAAACAGGAAATCATAAAGTAAGATAAAGTAAGAAAATTATGGAAATTACATAAATAAAATAATTAATTAATTACCATGTTATGATATAAAAACACTATCGAATAAAAAAGCTTTTTAAAAATTTTCATTTGTGTGATAATATTGTTATACATATCGACGTTATTTCCGCGTGATATTTAAAACTTCTAAATTGTTTAATATGAAAAATATTTTTAAGTCTAATACTCGTAGTACCTACACAGCGATTAGGTATCAACAATTTTAGTTGAAATTGGAAACAATATTCTTATACGAGTCATCACAGTTCGGAGTTCGCTCGATTCGTGCCAACAGTTTATTGACTGAAACTATACGCCACGGGTATCGAATATCGCATCTCTTGATAATACAACAAAAAGGATATGAAAAAAAATGAAAGAAAAAGTTCGCTTCGTGATACCATAACTTGACAAAATATTTTGTGAGCAGTCGCGTAGAAAAATACCTTTTGCCTTAAACAGATTCGTTGCGGCCATTTTAAGATGAAAGGAGGTCTTCCGGGCACGGGCGTGCATCCGGTCCGATTCGTCACGTCCGGTAAGATGCGGCGGAGCCTGCAGCCATTACTATTCGACAAATTAATCAAGAATCTCTGCTAGTACCTACCGAGATATAAAAGATATAACCAATGAAAAAGACTTTTTCAAGTTTATATTTTAGCTTTCGCCATATAATTATATTACAATTCTTTCGAAGTATCGAATCAAATAAAAGTACCTACATACCTACCTTATATAAATAATAATCATAATATCAAATAAAACAAAATAAAAAATATTGAAAACCATTAATATTATTCTGTAATAAACACCATATTGAATATTTTTTTTCATTTTTGTTATCAAGAATAAAAACCTAGTATTATAAAACAAAAAAAGAAAAAATTACTCAAAACCAAGATAATAAAAAAATAGTAATAGTTTTGTATACATTAAAAATAGCCCAGTTCGTATTATAGTCCCTAACAGTCTTGTTATAATCCTCTTTCCGCTCATATTATCATAATCAATATAATAGTATTTATGAGACACGTGTATCGCGTTAAATTACAATAACTGATTCCAGTTCACACATATATTTAAATAAGTCTTTGAAAATTGTTATTAGGTTTTACGTTTTAACTTAATATTTGATTTTATATTTAAACTTCCAACACGACAATACGTAGGGCCGTCTTTAACCTATTGAAGGCCCTGGGCATATTAGGGTAATGGAGCCCCTACGACTTTGACACCTAACCTAAACTTGGTAATCTATATATTACCTTATATACAGACATTCCATTTATAACTCTTTCTTATTACCATCTTCATAATCAAATTCTGCAAATTCTGAGCAAATTTCTTTCAACTTTTCGGAATTCAAAGCTTTCAAGCGAAAAAAATAAATCATAACGTTTACTAATGTTCTTATACGAACTTAATCGCTGTTTTAAATGAAAGCTCAGAGTATCAATTATGGGAAGAAAGGTTTCTATTTTGAATTTCTCTCTTCCATTCAGTTCAATTGACGTTGCAGAGACATCAAAAAAACTTCTGCGTTTTGTTCTTTGAGATAGGTCCTTGTAGTCAGATTTCGGGTTTTTTTCATTGGCGTACAATTCGAATTAAAAAAACTTTGGTAATAAATATCGGTTATCGTTCAGTGATCTGGCAAGAACTAGTGGGCCCCTATTGATGTAGGGGCCCTGGACAAGTGCCCAGAGTGCCCAGTGGGAAAGATGGGTCTGACAATACGTCATAATACACGATTGTCAAATTTGTATTTGCCTTAAATTTCAATGGAGAGAGATAACACTGTTCTATTTCTGTAAATAGTACATCAAGCCACTATTATATATTATTATAAAATAAGAAAATATCGATATTTTATTATTATAACTTTTATAAATAAACGATCTTTTTAGCATCAAATTTTTTTTAAATCGGACCATCAGATCTTGATTAGCTCGATCAAATAAAGCACATAAACTCAAATTCAGCTGTATAAAGTAAATATCGAACTATTACTCAAAGTTTGCATTTGATCAAAACAGAGACATTGAAAATATGCGGCTCTGTTTAATGCGTTTCTGAATTAGTCTATGTGTTTGATGGAAAATTCATTTGTGTTTATCGAACCAAACACTCGAAGTAAAATAATGACTTGTATAAAGATGTGAAGATTGACCAGCAAGCTTATGATCATTTACACTTTACAGGTTTTTTTTATAGAAGCACAGTATAAAGGCTTCCTTTTTGCTATAATTTTAATATTCTATTTGTCGTATCACGTTCAGAAATCTATATATTAATACGTGAAGCAAAAACTTTGTACCGTTTTTTACGAAAATTACGCGGACGGAAAAGTATGAAATTTGACACAGTTAAAGTTTATAAACTCTTTTGCAAAAAAAACGGGCACTTAAGCAAAGAACTATTTTATAGTTACTATTAGTTTGTTTGACAATTTTAGGTATTCTTATCCTCAGAATTTTATAAATTTAATTAATTTAAAGGAAGGAAGGAATAGTTTTCATCAGTTTTATCATAACATTTTAATTAAATTATTAAGAAATAATGTTTAAGCTCAAAACACTATGATTGTACCTGCTCGCTAAATAAAAATGAAACGCGTTAATTTCTTTGTTTTTCTTGAATACATTAAAAGCAGATAAAAGTTTAGTATTGAGTGTGACCCCCTCTTGCTGAAATCACAGCTTGCATTCGTCTGGGCATGCTAGTGAGTATATCTTTTATGGTTTCTTGGGGAATACGTTCCCACTCCGCGGTAATCACATTCTTTAGCTCTCTGATGGTCTGCGGAGCCGGCTGCACTGATCTCACTCGTCGCTTCAGAACGTCCCAGACATGCTCTATGGGATTGAGGTCCGGACTTCTAGCTGGCCAGTCCAAACGAAGAATTCCGACTTCTAGCATATACGCATCCCCACCGCCAGACCGGTGGGCGCGAGCGTTGTCGTCCATAAAAATTGAGTTTTCGCCAAGAGCGGTTAAAGCGGGTTGTGCATAAGGAATTAGAACTTCCGTTATGTATCGGTGTCCAGTCAGTGTACCGTTTTCGATGAAGACTAACTCCGTACGATCCATAGAATTTATTCCTGCCCAAAACATAACAGAGCCCCCTCCATAAGGTGTGATTTCTTCAAAACATGCCTCTGCAAAGCGTTCTCCTCGTCTACATAGCACTCGCCGACGTCGGTCTTCACCGTGCAGAGATATCCTGGCTTCATCGGAGAACAATACCCTATCCCAGTCTTCATGAGTCCATGACACACAATTTCGAGCGAAGCTAAGCCTGGCAACTCGATGTCCACGGAGTAATTTAGGGCCGCGTGCCGGGCGATGACTGTGTATATTAGCAGCTAGAAGCCTCCTCCTGACCGTCCATAGACTAATTTGCACATTTCTTACTTCTTCGAGGGTGTTCTTGAGGTCCACATAAGAAGATTTGCGATTTCTCAACGCTTGACTAACTAGAAAACGATCATCCCGTGGTTCGGTACATGTCTTTCTGCCAGAACCAGGCCTTCTCTTGACGGAACCGGTCTCTTGATAGCGCTGCCAGGTCCTTTGAACTGTCGACCGACTCACATTTAGCCTCTGAGCCACGAAGCATTGACTGCAACCTTCTTCAAGCAGCGCAATAATTTTGCTCGCTTTTATCACTTTATCTACCATTTTCGAGATTGCTAAACAGCAATAACAATACTTTTAAATGTCAAGGACACCAGATAATTTAATAAAAATTGACAAAAAGTTAATTAGAGTCGATATTAACTATAGGGAATTCGCGCCACAAAATGTAGTTAAAAGTTATTTTCTTTGAAAACCAGGCTCAGTCAAAAATTTGAATTTGGAATGTACTCTTATAAACATTATGGCACTTTTATAACTGGCCAGTAACATGTTCAAATGATTAAAATCTTTTTGGTATTTTATTTTTATCAGCCAGGAAGAAAATCGAAACCGCCCGTTTTTTTTGCAAATGAGTGTATTATGGAGAAGAAGTGGCAGAATGCTAATATTTTTTATAATAATGCTCAAAAATACATTAAATTAATTTAAAAAGACACTACACACACTACGGCACACACTCATAATTATGTATAATGTACATATACATAAATTTTGTTTATTGTCAAAGTCTGTTGTAAACACGGTTTTAAATAGTCTTGCAACGAATTTTTTATTGAAAATTTTTAACACAGATCAGGTTCAATGACTGCTGCATATGCTCACGATGGTATGCGCAATCATATTTTTATAGTGTGACAATTTTTTTTTTTTTTTTTTTTTTTTTTTTTTTTTTTTTTTTTTTTTTTTTTTTTTTACGCAGGGAAATCCATTTACGGATGATATCCAGGATGCCCGGGTCGGCAGTCCTAGACCTATGTCGGAATCGGCACTTTGGGCGTGCAATACCGTACTAAACCCCTGCGGGAGCCTTCAGCCGCTTTAATTGGAGGGTCCCGGATCTGCAGGCAACAGGATCCCTCCAGCGACAGGCTGGCCTTGGCGAAAAGGCCAGACTTCTCCTCCATGGGGACTGTCCGGCTAACCTCTGAACAGTCCCGACGACGCCGTGTCTAGCAGGACCGGGTTCCCATCCCGGCCCGACACGGGCACAAGGGCGTTACAGGAGGCGCATTAAGTAGCGCCTCCTACGCACCCCCATTCGTCGCCCGCGGATGAAGGCCACGTCGGCGGCCTCCTCTCTCATCCGCTCGTCGGCCTCCTTCTGGGACATTACTGTCTCGCAGAAGGAGACCATCGCCTTCCAGGACTCGTCGTCGCCGAGCATCGCGGTGATGACGCTCGGGAGCGACAAGTCCCCTCCGATGACCGACGTCAGACCTTGACGCAGCACCGCCCATCTCGGGCACACCTCGAGGGTGTGCTGGGCAGAGTCCATAATGTGACAATACTGTTAATTATAGGTTAGGTCGAATTTCGACCACTGGCCGACCACTAGTTATTATACATTATAATTCGGCTCAGGTTTTTAGAACCGTGTGTATAATCACGACTAACAATGAAAAAGTGAGATAATGAGACAGCGATCCAATATACAATAGTTTGTATTTACCCTTAAATAAAAAAATAAAAAGACAACTTTTTTTCAGAATTTGCACGACTTTTTAACATCTTTACTCGACATATATATTTTTTGAATATAAAGTCTTGTTTATTTTATTAAATACATAGCCCTCAATAAAAAAGAAGTAGAAAAAATATTATTGTTATTTTAACACTTACGTTGACAGCGCTGTTGTTGAACATTTTGTTGCCAATAACACAACTTTCTTAATAATATGTCTTTATTTAAAAAAAAAAATGTATTTATTCCGTAAATACTAAAAATTTGTATCACTAATTATAATTCATCCTTGTTTTCCAGGTAAACTTTATGCCGAACTAGGCAGGCGCGCCGGTAGAGTGGTCGCCAGCGACCTGCAGAGCGGCTCGTCGTCGTTCCGCGTGCGCGCGGTAATGCCCGTCGCCGAGAGCTTCAAGTTCGCGATCGAACTGCGCACGCACACCTCGGGCCTCGCCGCGCCACAGATGATGTTCAGCCATTGGGAGGTAGGTTAGAACTTAAGTGAGCTGGGAGGTTACGTTACAAATACTTAAAAAAGACATTAAAATCTATTTATTATTAATCATAAAACTTTATTCATATAACAAATAGGTTTTTTTATCAGTTTTATCTTATAATTCCCGATCCTAATGCAATTTAGGGCTAAGTACTAAACTAAGTACTAAATATTTAGTACTTAGCCCTAAATTGCATTAGGATAGTGTACTAAATATTTAGCTGAATCACTTTCCATAATTTTTAACCTCTCCATTAACGTCCCTGTATGTCTCAAACATGAAAAACAAGCATTAAAAGTAACTTTTCACAAAAGTGGTCCTAATACAAGTCTGTATCTACCGTCCTTTTTTCTTTTTTTTCGATGGGAAATGCATTTACGCATCCCGCCGCCCGAAGGCGACGGGTATGTGGGACTCGCTGGCACGGCAGAACGTGCCAGAATACCGCACTAAAACCCAGTGGTGCCCTCATCGTCGTAGTGGGGCGCCACGGGATCGCTTTCGCATGCAACCGTGACGCCCCGACGGTTGGCCCGCCTATGCGGGCCGCCTTCGCCTATAGAGCGCTCGCAGACACCGTGAGCGCTCTATTTCCCTGGTGGTGTATTTACCGTCCTATATTAATTCATCAACATTATTACAATGTCTACCCAGTAGCGTGCATTTCATATAGGCAGAAAGGCACTGCCTACCTTGGCATGTTACTAAAAATTATATATAAAACATGAACATTACATATTTTTGAAAAAGACATAAACCATAATTCAATTTAAATCCGCTTCAAAAAACCCGCCATCATATATGCGATATCAGCGCTTCGCGCGAATCGACGACCGCGACGGGCCTTTTATAAAACTTTGCCTTAAATCGCATACAAAATATTAGCATTGACAGAACGACATTATTATAATCCTACAATTTTATAATGTCGCGCGTCATATGGAATACGAACAAAGTATTGTGTTTTTAACATTGGTCGGTTTAACAATCCAGCAGGCAGTGCCTAAGCTAATAACCTGTCAAATCAAATTGTCTTGAATTCGATACCGTTTATACCAATAATTATGATTTTTGACACGGTCGCATAATCGCATCCGCCGTCCAATCCGAACTCCGAATCATTCAATGACAGATATTATTATTGCAATTCACTTTGAATTTTTAGTTTGTGGTATACGAAAATATTACATAATATATTTATTATATTAGTGATGGATAAGTTTACTTGTGAAATATGTAACGGAGATGTGTGTTTGATGAAAGTAAATAAAGTAAATAGTGCATCCAAATTCAACACGTTCGATTTTACAGATTATTACGTATTTAAAAAAAGATAGGCGTATCGATTTAACATATTATAAATAACAATGATGTTATAATTTTTCATTTATTAATAAATAAACAAGTACTTTAATTAAGCATACAATTTCGTAACTAATTAATAGAAATTCCTTGATAGTGTTATCAATGATTTCGTATGTTTGACACAAACGAAATTATCAGAGTGCCGGCCTTATGAGGCCACTATGTCTAACCAGTAACTGATTTGTTTGATAAGTATCAGTTGGTTGCTGTATATATAAGTGGCGGTTGAAATTCGATATCGATCACCACGAATTTAAGGGTGAGGAGGGGGTGAGGGGGCAGGGGGGAGGGGGAAATTAACCCCCCAACCCCTCGCAACACAAGGTAATGCACCGTTCTTGAAAAAAAAGAAAAAATAAATTACGTAAAACCAACCTCAAAATTTGATGTTAATCGGCATAATTTCGTTCCTTGACGTCTCCGGCGCTGTGGATGCCCATTGGTCTTGTCTTAAAAAACAAACGTAGAGACTCACGATTGCAAAATACAACATTTTCAATTATTTTCTTTTAATTTTTAAAACATTAGTTTTACGTCTTTAATGATAATATTTACTTTTCACTTGTCAATATCGTATATATACCACAGAGCATGCTAATATTTACAGAAAATATATACCAGTCGATGTACGATAAACATCAATTGAAAAATATCGATTTCCAAAAATATCGATGTTTTCGGTAGGTAATAAAACGAGGGGTTAAAATTCGATATCGGTCACCACGAATTTAAGGGTGAGGAGGGGTAGAGGGGGGTTGGTTAAAACTAACCCCCAACCCCTCGCAACACAAGATAATGCACCGTTCTTGAAAAAAAAGAAAAAAATTTATCATGTAAAACTGTTATCGGTCTGACGTTTATCGGTAGAATTTTGTTCTTTCACGGCTCCGGCGCTTCGGAAGGCGGCGGCTCGCCTCCGCAGCTTCGGCTTTTTGGTCGCCTTCGGCGACCAGCCTCAGCCGCTCCGGCTCGCCCGGGTGTCTTCTTTTTGTTACGGCGGGCGGGGGCTGCCCTCCCTCCGCGCCTCCGGCCTCTAAAGAACACTCTAGGGGTAGGGCAGACAAGACTACGTGGAGTCGGGGTAAGCTGATTCTGTTCTGTGAGCGAGGTTCCTTTTTCAGTGTCATTATACATTTCATATATTAATAATGAAACTTCATAAAAAAATTCGTATACCTCGTTTTATTTCCTACCGAAAATCGATGTTTTTGGAAATCGATATTTTTCAATTGATGTTTATCGTACATCGAATATGGTATATAATATATATTTTCTGTAAATTTTACCATGCTCTGTGGTATATATACGATATTGACAAGTGAAAAGTAAATATCATTAAAGACGTAAAACTAATGTTTTAAAAATTAAAAGAAAATAATTGAAAATGTTGTATTTTGCAATCGTGAGTCTCTACGTTTGTTTTTTAAGACAAGACCAATGGACATCTACAGCACCGGAGACGTCAAGGAACGAAATTATGCCGATTAACATCAAATTTTGAGATCGGTTTTACGTAATTTATTTTTTTCTTTTTTTCAAAAATGGTGCATTACCTTGTATTGCGAGTATTATGGGGGAGTTGGGGGTACCCTCCTCCACCCCCCTAACTAACTCTCTCATCCAAATTCGTGGTGAGCGATATCGAATCCAACCCTAAGTGGCTTATGCTCATAAAAGATTTGGCACGACTTGTATCACATGCCGAGAAAAGCCGGATCAATCAATAAGCATGGTATGTATAGTTAAATGTATTTTGTCCTGCTGTATGTGTATGCCTGCGTTATTAGTAGGAATGAACTTACACAGTGTCTAATAATTTACTTGTCTGTTCTTGAAATTATCTAAAAGCCTCTATTCCCAATAAAATTGAAATATTAGGAAAAATATGTAAGATTAAAGATTAAAAAAAAGTTAAAGAAATAAACTACTATATATGAATACAAAATATTAGAACAACCATTTATAATATAACAAAAATGTCGATAATTCTGTGTCGATTTAGAAAATTTACAAATTGTACATTTGTAACTCTCAAAATCAGATTGATTACTTAAAAACACATATCAAACACCATAAACAAGATATGTATAATAACTTTCTAGTCGATAATAATACATTTTTATTTTTGCACTTATAAAGCTAAAAACTACTGCGACTAACTTTTTTTTCCGACTAACTTTGCTGGTAAATTATTCTATATAGAATAAATAAATTGAAATCATCATTTCTTTCCATCAGTTTTTTTGCTTTATATAAAAGTTTTTGAGATATTATAAGTATATATAATTTTAAATATGGTTATAATAATTTGATTAATTTTTTTAAAGTTATTTATTTATTGCACTATGATATAACATGACATAAAGTAATTAAATTCAGTACATATGTATATTAAAAGCAATCATTTGTTTAAAATTTATTGAGTTTGGAATTATTTGTATCATCAATCTTATTTGAATAAAGAGATTAATATAATTGTATATTTTTAAAAATTAGGTTTTGAATATTATACTTTAAATATATATTTGTATTTTGTTGATACAAATTGTACATTTACAGTAGTAACTATACAGACAACTTTTATTATTTTGGAAATAGATGATAACATTAAAAACTTTTTCTAAACAATAAAAGAATTTCAAATACAAAAAAAAGTAATAATATTAAATAACTGGCTGCAAGCAAAAATTCTAAAAACTATATTTTTAGGTTCGGTATTGATTGTAGATCACACCCCAAGTAGTCTTTTATAAAATATATCCAATGTATAGTTTTGACTTTCTTACCATTTTATTATATGTATAGATCATATTTCAGAGAAACAAAAAAAATTAACAATTTAAAAATTGTATTTATTTTTATACTTTTTTTTTCTGTGAATTAAAAATGTTTAATCTTTTTGATTTAAATGTAGGTATAGCATAATTACTTAAATTGGAATGATGTGATGTTCTTTAGGTTCATATTTTTTTTGACTGCCTACCCTGTCTTAAAACTTTATGCACGCCACTGTGTCTACCTATTCCTGACAAACTACAATTACTAACTTGGCCGTCTTCACAGACTTCATTTTGCAGAACCTGAATGAAAAATGCTATGTAGATGTTACATAGATTGCATACATACATACATACATACATACATACATACATACATACATACATACATACATACATACATACATACATACCCTCGAAAAACATAACCCTCCTTCTGTCGCAGTCGGGTAAAAAGAGGTAATGGTCTTTTTACACCAAAACTAAAAAAAAAACACATTTGTGAATATTATTTTATCAATTATTTATTATCAATACAATTTTTTTTTCCGTACATATTTAATCTTCTGTCTCTTGTAATTTGTTAAATATATTTTAATTCTATAATTTATGTAAAATCTATTTTAATTTGGATTGAAAACTAGAAATATAATCTGTAAACACTGTTGATTACGAAGAAATGCATAAATGTCCAATTGTACATAATTATTATAAAGACGTTACATGACATTGATGGTTAAATTCGTTACGTTTGCTTTGTTGCGCCGTTGTCGGTTAAAAGTTAAAAAAAAACACCATGAAGTATTCACCAATCTGTTTCGTAGTGAAACCTTAGGATAAAAACCGCATTATGTTAGCTCAGGAATTTAAAAAAAAAAGATTAATGAAATGAATAAAATTGTTTGCAGGTAATTGACATTGATCCGTTTTGGAAACCGAGAACAGAAGAGGAATATTTGCATTGGGGTGAAAAGTGGGACGGAGTGAACCGAGCCAAGGCGTACATGGACGCCGTGCGGACCAGGAAAGGTCTAGCAACAGACAAGCAACTCGTACAACATGCGGAAAAACAAAGAACGTTATCTAAAAAGAAATAACATAACTCTTATTTTAACCGAATAAAGTTTAATTTGATATGCGATTATACGATGTTTGGCCAAATTGTGTAAGTAGTGTTGTAAATGTATTTCAATTCAGTTAATACACCTACTTACTGACGTAGTATTATTTCTTAAAAGTGCATCTTCCTAAACGCAAATAATACAAGTTTTTTAGAAACTTTTTTTTTTATTTTATTGAATGAATTCAAAAAAAATATTTTTGAAAAATGTTAATGTTATAAAAATTTATATAAACGTTTATAAACTTCATTCTGTATTTCATTACAACAATACATAAATGACATCTTTATAATAAAAATTCATCTTTAAAACAACGTAATATGTCTAAAATGTCTTTAAAAACATTTGTTACACAAATTATAAATATTTCTAATCATCATATTCATATTACTACTAAAAGGTATTTTTTCCTGGAGAGCCGAGATCCTTTTAAATACTTAACCAAAATTCATAAATCATATACCATTATAAAACTTATGTTTCCCTTTTTTGACGAAAAATATAAAAATCATCAAAAAGGTTTTTTTTTTTTCAATAAAAAGTAATTAAAATAAAATATTATTAACGATACTATCTACACTACAACAAATACAAGGGGCGCCATCTGTGAATAATTTTTGTTACTAATATCAGACCTTTTAATTTTTAAGGATAAACGAGTACGTACGATATAGTTTTTTTTTTTTTTTTTTTGAAGATTTTTGTCGATATTTCAAAACAGTTACATGATCCGTGGTCACGACGAGATTTATCGATGAGATTTTAATTTTATCCTTAAAACTATGTTTGAAAGCCGCGATTTTCTAAGTCTAATATCACAGCTTATGATATTATTTACATTTTATGCCAGTTTTTTTTTTATCAAAAAATATTAAAAAATTTAATTTTTCTTAATAATGATAGGAGCGCCATCAGTTGATTGCGTATTCAACTATATCTACACTACAATTACACGGGGCCCTTATATAAATATTTTTTGTAAGTAATATGACAACTATGGCATTATTTACATTTTATGCGAGTGTTTTTGATCCATCGCGCAAATTAATAAATATGGATGTAGATACAAAATTCTGTAAAGCGTTAAAATTTTGAATTACTAAGAACTATATAAAATATTACTGATAATTCATTAATGTAATATATTCGAAATTTGAATGACTAAAATATTGTGCAAAATCTTCACACGGGTCAGCTAGTAATAAATAAATCTAGTGCTAACTCATTTTAATTTTCTCAATTGTTTTAACACATAGGAAACATAAAATTGAAATAATTCAGTCTAAGACACATTAATCAGAAGAAATATATTATATTACACAAACTTAAAATAATGTTAATGATTTTTGAAGTTATACTTCTTTAGGCGCGTTATGAAAAATTGATGAGAGTGAAATTTTACGATGCGCGCGCACCGTGACACAAAATTAACAGAATGAAGTTGCACACAAAGCTACATGTTGAAGTTGGCCAAAGAATAGAATTAAAAGTATATATTATTTAAATGACTAAGTTAACTCATATACAGGCTAGTTGCAAAGTATCCAACGAAACATTGTTATTTTCAAATTCGATAGAAATACCATTTAATATGAAATATATTATTCATATTCATAATCAATTCTAAAAAATGGTCAATTAAATATTTTAGTTTTTATTTAACTTGACAATAATTTTCTTTTAATCAAAATTTGTTTAAAAAATAATAGTAATTTCATGAATTAAAATATTAAAAAATTATCGATAGTTGCGGACAGTTATCGATAATTATCGGATACAAATTATCGATAGTTGACGATCGTTATCGATAATTATCGGTTCAATTTTCGGACGACGAAAAAAAAAAAAGGTCATCCGGCCTTCAAGTGTGGACATTTTCCTCCGTACCCTATCCGAATACCTAAAAAAAAAGGTCATCCGCCGTCCAATGTGTACATTATCCTCCGGACCCTATCCGAATACCTAAAAAAAAAGGTCCTCCGCCGTACCATATTTATCGGATCCAAAAACAATTACCGATAATTATCGACTACCACAATATCATCGATAATTATCAAATGGCACAAAAATAAGTATATAATACAATAAGTGTTCATTCGATAATTATCGATAACTATCGATAACACAATACGATAATTATCGATAATTTTTTCCCATGAACACCCCTAATTAGAACAAAAAAATACTTTTTAAAAATTGCACTTACAGTTCTTGAAGTTTCTTTTTTATTTATTTTTTTTTATCATTTTTTCAATTAAAAAAAAATTCTCAAAATTTTTTTTATGTCAGCTAACTTAATTTTCATAATTAAAATATTTTATAATTATCTATTGTAAACTATTGATACTTTGAAGCTCCAACATTAGTTTATTTAGAAAAATCTTTAATAATATTGAATTAAATTCATATGATAATTAATGATTTTATATTTATACGGTATAGCTAAATTTTTACTATAATAAAACCTATTTGATTGTTTTTAACATTTTTCTTTGATAATTTTTGTATTTTTTTTTTCTTTAAATTTTTTTTTTTATTATATGCCAAAAAAGTATAACTTCTGACGCGTGTACATAAGTACACACACCTTTTTTTTTAAATTAAATTACCAAGATTTGATACACACCTGTGTAACAGGTGTATTAATAAAACAATTATTTATATTCAATAAAGTCCTTTATCTATTATTTACATAAAATAACAAACAAATTCCAGTGATATATATATACAAAAAGACCGCATAACAAAAACCTTAACAGTTTCTAGAAGAAAACATTAATCACCAATTTGAATAGATTGCACTACACAACCAGAATAAATAAAAGTACTGATTATAATTTCAAATAAAAATCTAATTTCAAAAACATAATATTTTAAAATTTCATTTGGTTAATTTCCAATTTATTACAATAGTTTATGCATAAAATTTTTAGTGGTTTATGATTAGACAGACAGGAGATAATACTTATCAAAAGCATCAATTATTATTAACAATTAAAATACCTTGCTCTTACAAAATATTAATTAATATAGATAAAACAACATTCCCGTTAAGCCGAAAATATAAATTTCATGTAATCCTATCTACGACTGAATATTGTACAAACTGCTATCCTAACTACGTAATACCTTTTCTAATCTAGCATTGTCTTTGGCAAAAATATTTCTGACTTAGGGGCATCCCCAAAATTACGTGAGGCGTTTAGGTGGTCGAGCGAAATCTCACAGAATCTCACGTGGGGTGGTCTCGGCAAATATCACGTAATTTTTTTCCGTCATAAAAAAATCTGAAATAGTTTTCATTCGGTGATAAGCTTTTTCTTTTTTGTAGGTATTGTAGAAATATGTAGCTTGGAGGTGGAAACATGGGCGATGACCTTTTATTTTTCGTGTGCACTTAATAAAAATCGATATTGTTTTCCATGAACATCCCTAATTCAAAAATAAAAAATCTCACGTGAGGTTAGGGGTAGAGTAGGGGACTCTCTATAAATATATGACCCCTATCCGGCAAAATCTCACGAAATCTCACAAAGAGGGGTGGGTCGAAAAATCGCCAAATTTGTCTCACGTAATTAATGGACGCCCCCTTACATAGAACAGCGTAAAAAATCAATTAGTATGACGTCAAGTGCCTCAATGATATGAAGTGACAAACACTTTGGCATCGCGGGTAACATCAAAAAAAAAACTAACCATCAAACTTGGAATATATTTTTGTACATAACGTGGGGTAGATAACTACAATTCAGCTATTTCGATAAAAACTCAAAGTTTTACCAATATTTTTTAATATTTTGGCAATCTTGGCTAAATGTTATGTTACTACCATTTTTAATTTTTATTTGATTAGAATGTCTTGTTTTGAACAAAATTTTGTAAGAAATTTGGAAAAACAAATTTGTAGTTACCTAGTTGTAGTTTAACTCAACCCACGATTAAGAATTTAGTTTTTAGTTATCAAATTTAAATTGAAATCACGTTAGGAAATTTTAAAATATCATCGAAGTATCATTGAATAACTTCGCTACTTTCTTTCTTCTAGATTTTCATAATAATAGCCTTTATATGGCGTCCTCTCATAAAAATAATATTAATACGAATTCTTCATGCAAACTTTTCTAATAACAATAAAATTGTTGTTCACACGTACTGTATGAATCAAGCATTTTCTATAATTACATGTTTTATAGTACCAAAACATGTTGAGCTTTACTAAAGACTAGAATAATAAATTACATATAACATATACAGTATACACGTAGAAACTAGGTCCCGATTCGATTGCATTGTGTAAATTAATATTAGCACTACTTTGTGGTAAAATAAACTTGTACCACTATTCACAGCAAAAAAAAAAACTAATAAATAATAATGACATTGATAATATTAAAAGTATAATTTGTCATATTTTAATTAAAGGATACAATCAGAAACTGAGTAAATGTTTACAGGATAATATCTGAATACTAAAATGCCAATTTTGACATTAATTGGATACTTAAAAATAAATGTACTAATACCAGTGCTACAATTTAGTTACAATAATATATGAACTACATTGTTATTAACGTATCGGCAAGAAATATTTGTTTTTTTTTTCTCTTAACACTTTTTTGGCAAACAATTTAGTTTTGATTTTAATTTTTAATCAGAGCCTTTATTATTATTGTCCTATGCCAAAAGTCTAAATAAAATTGAACTAAATTACTCTACAATATGGCCTATTTTAGGAAATAAAAACTTTGTTACAGAATTTGAAATATAATTTAGTTGACAGACTCCGACATTAGTTAATTTGTTCAGGAATGTTCAATACCTAGCACCTTCACCTTTTGGTAAATTAATTTCAATTTTTAAATGCTCTCTGGTTAATCTTTAAAATGTTGCTTTTTTTTAAAAAAAATTTGAAACATTACAAAGAATATGTCTAAAAAAACATTCATTTATTTAAAAACATTAATTTTATTTTAATAAATCAATAAACAAAAATAAAAATATATATAAATAATTTTCCTTTTGTTAAAAACAAAAACTATTAATTACAACATTAGTAATAGTTTTAATCTAATATCAAGCAACATTTTAAACCCAATTCCCGAGATAAAATTAAAAATAGGTAACTAACTAGTCGACGATGAAAATGTCTCCCAGAGCAACATTATCTGTAACATTGATTCTATTGACCAATCACCCTTAACCGAGGAATTTATATCATTATATACTTAATAAAATTGTATATTCAAATATGCACCTTGAAATAACTAAGATAAGTTGACATTTGTTTTCAACATGTAAAGTCGTTCTGAGCATGACCGTTGACTACTGGGATTTTGTCTCTTTCTTAAGTTGCCTTAAATCATGGTAGAAAGAGATGCAATCCCTCTCTTCGGAACGTTTTTTAAGTGCACATGCGCATTCCAGTTTGTATATAAATTCCTTGCCCTTAACCTATCGTGTTTGACACATTCAATAAGACCTAGCGTCGCCTTACAGGCGTTTAATTGGTTTCGACGTTGTTCTCATATACAAAATCACAATTTTAAACCAGAATTTCTTTGGATAAACATTAAATTAAATTAACTTTACACTTAACACAATATAAAATTCAAAATCAACAAATAATCACAGTATTCAAATGGAGAACTGTACAAAACGGTAGAACCGAAGAGGCCGTTGCATTACATGTTTAAAAGCAGGTACTAAATTTAAAGAATACCATTTAAACTTAATCGCAGAATCCACGAACTAAAATTGCACTAGTTTAACATATCACTGGTTCTGACAACAGTTCACTGGGCTCAATCGCTCTGTTGCTAACTTCACTTCATTACCGCAGTCGTCGGATCGACGTAGATACGGTTTTATCTAAAGGGTAAGCTGGACTTTTAGCTGAAGTTAATTAATCAAATGTAACTTTTTTAATATAATATACGGACTCTAAGAGCCTTTGCCTTAAAAAGGACATCGATTTTTTTAGGGTTTTCATATACAATTATTTCCTTGTCCGTCGCTCCCAATAAATTTCAACGCCCGTGACTGCAGCTAGCTTCACTTCAGTGGCTCTGCCGCTAGCTTCAGTTTCCTCATAGTTTCCTGCAGTCGCGCTAACTGAATACGGTTTCGTTGGGCACGTCAATGTTCGCGTTTCCGCCCGCCTGCGCCATATCCGTTAATATCACGCCTGACAGAGCCTCCAACGACTGTCGTACCTACGAAAAAAAAGTCATAAAAAAAAACGTGTGCGTCTCGAGACACCCGACAGAAATGATAACTTAAACTAATCTAAGTTGAACTATTTGATATTGAAATTAATGATTATTATTTATATCAATTTCTGAAACGGTGATAGTTTTAGGTTATATGCTCTCTGTCAACAGTATATGTCCATCTTACACTAAACACTGAGTAGAGATAAAGAGGGGGAAGAGTCTGTCCGAAAAACGCCTAGCGCTGTGGGTTAGAGTGAGAGAGGAGGAGCCTGCCTACCGCTGCCGTATGCGTGAGAGAAAGGGAAGCCAGACAGACTGGCGCCGTAACGCGTTACGTAACGAAGCGGTTTACCCTCCCATAATAAGTTATCACTTCAAAATTATCATGTATTTACGAAGCTGTATAGGGTATTTACGTTCTTTGGTTATGGAAGCAAGGCTTATAATATATCTATATATGCATATAAGGTTTTCCAACTTCAGTATCTTGGACTCCTAAAGGCATCTGTGAATTTATTTAAAAGGTTCCACGAAAAGTACAAAAGCATTATAAAGGATTCACCAAAATCATGACGAGAAAGTGTCGGAAGGAATGTTGCTAAACGAAGCCATATCCAATATCTTGGAAAGTATATATATTATACATATGATGAAACATATGGGATCAATTTGGGATATCTTTGTTTTTTATAAACCTTACTGTAATTTTATAGGGACAATTGAATAAGGAAAGTTTTTGAAGAATTTGTATAGTATAAGTGGAGGGTCGATCGTTCTGGTGTAGTGGTGCGAGTAGTCACCTCAACACCGTGCGCCGAGGGTCGCGGGTTCGATTCCCGCTCGGGACAGATATTTGTATTTGTACAATTATTTGTATCGGTAATAGTAGTAATATTTGTATTTGCCTCGGAGAGTACGTAAAGCCGTCGGTCCCGGTCGGTATCACAGACACATGATAACGATCGTTACTCATGTTAGGGAAATTATCCGCCAACCCGCAGTGGAGCAGCGTGGCGGATTAAGCTCCGACTCTTCTTCTCTATGGAGAAAAGGCCTTCGCTCAGCAGTGGGTTTTTTACAGGCTGATACAGTACAGTAGGTAGGTAGGGGGGGGGTACCTTAGCCAGCAGCAGCAGGTTGGTGGAGAGGAAGGCGTGCAGCTCAGCGGCGGCCCGTCCGTGCAGACGCGCGCGCCAGCGAACAAGCTCCGAGTATAGCTCGTCACCCGACACCTCCTGCGCAGGCACCGCGTTAAGCCGCTGTCACACTAGCGACTGATCCGTTGGTGCAGTTGGCAGTGACTCTGCTTTCTGCTCCAGGGTTGTGGGTTCGATTTCTGGCCTAACCAGAGGCAATAAGTTGCCTACCTTGGGTACATACGACCGGGTTTAAATTTTTTTTTTTTTTTGCAATTGTTAACATTACGTGCGACCCGTGGAGATAGTTAAAAGGTGTCGAACGTGCGAATAAAACGGAAGTAGGTAGAGTCGGTGCGGCTATTACGTAACTTGCGCGATCGCGAGAAATTGCTGTGGTGTCGAATTACAATACTAGCTGAGCCACAATTAGTACTGAAATTTGACATCACAGCGATATCTCGCGATCGCGCAAGTTACGTAATAGTCCCTCGGATCTCACATGGTCGACACGACAGCGATACCCCGCGACCGCGCAAGTAACGTAATAGTCGAACGGGTCTCACATAGGGCGCGGGCGCGCGGTAGAGGCGGCAGGCGAGGTAGAGCGCGGAGCAGGCGAGCAGCGCCACGAGCGCCAGCAGCAGCGGCAGCGCGCGCGGCGCGCGGGGCGGCGGCGCGGCGCCCGTCAGCAGCGCCGGCTGGATCACCGCCGCGCCCGCTGCGGGGAGAGCTCGGTCGGTGGCGGTTCGCGGCGGGAGAGACAGAGACGAGAGACCGCGACGAGTTATATCATCGTTCGGCCCGGTTTTGTTGTATCTGTCTCTCGTGTCACGGTCGCCTGTCGCGGTCGCGTGCCGCGGCGCGAACCGCCACCATTTGTTTCATTTATAAAGACATAATTAAAAAAATCAAAAAACCCGACTGCGTAAAATACACTTATTATAACTAAAAAGAATAAAACAATTTACTAGCTTTCATTTGATACCCATATTGCTACAAGTAAGAAAAAAAAATTCAACTTAACCCCTCATTCCGCCATTTGAGGACGCCATTTTGAAAATTTATATAGCCTATGTCACTACTACAATTTAGACAAATCCAACGACACCTCATATGTCAAAAAACGTTCAGCCGTTTGGGCTGTAGGGCGTGCCAAAGAAATGGACATACATACACTCGAAAAACATAACCCTCCTTCTGTCGCAGTCGGATAAAAAGTATCACATTCGACAGCCGCACTCTCTCAACATGAATCAGTGGAATTTTCAATAGGTACCATTAATCAATCCATTAATAATGTGAGGCGTTTTGTCGAGCGAAATCTCACTAAACCTCACGTGGGGGAGAGGGGGTCTCAGCAAATATCACGTATTTTTTTCCGTCATTAAAACTAGTGGAATTTTTAACATGGAAATTTCCATGGTAATTTTACAAAAAAAAAAAAATTGGAGACTAATAGGCAAAACATTTAGCCAAAATTCAGGTCGAGTATTGTAATAATACAAAGCTTTTTTCTTTGGATTACGAAAGTAATTAAAATTAGTTAACCTAATATTACAAAAAGTATTGTAATTTTGTAAAACATATCAAGTTCTGTCAGTTTTAGAATTTACATTTACATGTGTAGAAAAATTACTCGTAAAGTATTAAAATTTTGAATTGACATAAATTGTTTTGTAATTTTACTCATACTTTGATTTGTAAAACGATTGAAATTTTATAAAAATATTTAACAGTGGAGGGCTCTCCCATCATCTCTGGGGGGTACGCCAATACTCGCCACACTTGGCAGGCGGGTTGGCGAGCGCAGTGCTTTATAACAGGATGTAGTATATAGTATCCTGGCTGTTGTACCGTTTTTCGCGGTACTGTCGTTTTGATCGTCTTTTACGACGCCTCGGCAAGAAGTGGTCGGGACTATTCTTGTCTGCCGGTCACCGCACGACAAATTAAATACAAATTTCGATTATATTATTATTCGTGATTACTCCGCAACATTAATTTGCAATATCGTCGTTATTTGTAATAGTAGCAGTATAACTCGAGCTTTGTACGTTAATGTATAAATAGAAAAAGTTCAAATATTACTTACTTAATTAAATCAACGCGGATCAAAATATCGGATACACCACTGATAATAATTATTATTTATTATATTATGCACCGCTGCTTTATGATCATTTTCCCTGTCCTCATATACTAACTATATGTGATATTATCGTTTTAAAAGGCAAGTGAAGTGTTAACAATAAAAATGATCTATTATGTAACATGGCGCAGCGTGACAAGACCTTTACCTTTCATTGACAATCCAAAATTTGGAAAGTCCATAACAATGGAATTTTGCTTGTTAACACATTTTATTATTTCTAAGTAACCATAAGTATAATTGATTGGAATATTACGAAATTGAAACTTTCATTTCTCGATAGTTTTAATTAAGCCTAGTGTAAAATAAAAATAAAAGCCTTATATGAATTGAACGAAGCCTTATCGTATTCTATAGCATTACCTATTGATAATGATGTTTTATTGTTTTTTTTTTTTTCTATAAATTTCGTTCATCCAATTAAATCACATGTTAAATAAACAAATAGAGGAGGTCAAAAAAGTGTGACATTACGTGACAGGAAGGAAGACGAGTTAGAAGTTTCGTGACAAAACATTTAAAGTATTAAAAGTTGACATATAAATTCAAATAATCCAAATTTTTTTCAAAACAGAGGAGGAAGGGGATTCGCACACACGTGATAAAGCCGAAGGTAGGGTCGAGAGATTATAAAATTCATGTGACAAAATTAATTCCAAAAATAACAATTAAATTTTAGTTAAGTAGAAAATCATACCAGCTGCGATAATAGCTTCTGATTCTGGTCTGACGGGTACGGAAGAAGCATCTATTGTATCCGCTCCTCCTGAACTACTGTCGTCTTCTGGTGAATATTCTGACGCTTCTATTTCTGATGTTCGATTCTCCTTTAAATACAAAAAAAAAAGTTTGATTATGTTTAATTTTGTTAACTACTTTTCATTAATATAATATAATCCGAATCCAAGTTAACCTTTATTATAAAATTGCATTTAATTTTAGTACACTTGATTTTTGTATTATTTTCCCGATTAATAGAAATATATTTAGTCCTTTAACTACTTTAGCGTAAATTTTACGTAAGAGTACGAGAGTGTGAGAAGTCCAATCAAATCTTACTAAATCTCACAAAGGGGGAAGGAATCTAAACTGAATGAAAAACAGGTCACTTAATTAATGACCTAATAAACATCCTCAAACTTTTAATAAAATTATATTACATATTTCGGACTTTCAATTTTACTTAATAAGAAAATATGACAATTTAAATTTAATATGAAACCTGAACCTCGACAGAGACTTCACGCTACTTAACCATAATTAAAAGCTAAATTAAAAAATTTTACCTTGAGAATATACAACAACTTATAAAGTATTCAACTCTTAACATTGTATATGATTTTAATAAAACAAATATGACGTAACCGCAAGGTCTTTGCTATGTTATTTATTCCTATTTAATTTATTCTTTATAAGTTAACTAAAGGTTGACATTTAAAAAAAATGAGGAAGGTTTTATGATTAAATACGCAATAGGAATTTCCACTGATAAAATTCACAAATGATCAACAGACGTCACCAGTTTTTATACGACTTAAATGGTCCTAATAAATCTGACGTAAATTTAAGAATGAAGTTTTACGTCAGTATCAAATGTATATCCTGCATCGTCGCTGCACAATATTTGCACCATATTAAAAAAAAAAAAAAAAAAAAAAAAAAAAACGAAAACGGTTATTAAATCTATAACTTTCGCACTTATCATAAAAACATTACCAAAATAGAGATTTAATTAAATGAGATAAAAGGTACAAGGTACTATTTTGGGACCCTCATTGTTTTTAGTTTACATTGTTGGTAAAAGTACTCACTTCGGGTTTAGGCACAGTTAATTCGGGAACTTTTGCAGTTTTCCATACGTGCAGCATAAGTTTATAGGTGGAGTCGCGCGACAACAACGAGCCGAATACGTGACGCTCGTCTCGCGTGCAGACACCGACCGCATTTGGTATTATACGAGCCACCTTCTCTTTGGTTATTCGAAGGACGGACGTCGTTGGGATTAGCAGCTGTAATCATTAAAAAAAAGAATAATTAGTTATTATATTCTACTAGCTTCTGCCCGCGGATTCGCGTGGAGGTCGATTATCGTGACCAAAAAAAAAAGTATCCTATGTTACTTCTAATACCTCCAAGAATTTGTGTATAAAGTTTCATGTTGATTGGTTAACTCGTTTTCGCGTGAAAGCGTAACAAACAAACTTACTTTCGTATTTATAATATTAATAATATGGTTTATTTGGAACTTGAATGAAACGTTCGTTAATTACTTGGAAATTTAAAAAATGTGTTACTTGGAAATTTAAATGTTATTAAGAAAAAAATATTTTGATTAAATGATATTTAGAAAAAAAAAAATTTGTTTGAATTACTAAAATGCTTATGTCTATTAAACGTCTGTTAGATCTATTATTAAAATTTTAAAATGATCTTAAGGCTTTTATAACATACAAAACGTCTTATATTTTCAACATTAAAAAGTTATTAAACTCTATGTACGCACATGACCATAAGAAATCGATACAGGTGAACTATTCTAATTTCAGTTAAATGGATAGCATTGTATTGAATGTGAAACATAACAGATGTAATCGAACTAAACAATTTAATTTATTTCTTTTAAAAATACTAAAACCTAGTTTATAACAGCATAAATTAACAATAATTGTTTTTTCTTTTTTTTAGATTGCGCGGATATTTTAGTGCCCTCTAAAGCGTTACAAGTAAATCAGTTGTATACTCGTAATATACATATAAATAGGTATTGAGTCTTAAGGTTAAGGACATCCAGTTCTCTTTAATATATTCATAAATACGTACAAAGCATAAAATTTTCTAACAATAATTTAATATTAAAGTGGAATCTTATTGCTCTTCATATGACGTAAAAACACAAGAAAATATAAAAAAGAGGTTTTATCAATGAGTCCTTATTGTAAGTTAAATTTGGAAAATGACAAATCTGAAACATCGCGACAAATAATAAATACGTCTTCTAAGAATTATTAATGAGTGATCGTAAAAACAACCATGTGTCCAGTATGACCTACTTTATATTGGATTAAGTATTTACTAAAATAGAACGTCTGATGTTACCGAAGTCGTAGTAATTAAAGTTTACAATGCAATGATTCTTGCCTTTGATAAGTATCAAAAGAGAATAAGAATGTCGTTTACCTTGATTTTTATGAATCGATAGAATCATCAGCTGGTTATAAAATAGATGTTAATATGAAACAAATAAATTATCATCTATTATTTATATAGAGATCAAGTAATTTTTAATAGTATGTTAATACAATACTTGTTTTTTTTAGCATTAACTGGATAATACTTATTTATATTTGATTAATTATATAATTAATTACAGTATTGACCTTAGAATCAACATAATATACAATTTAATGTCTATATTATTAACACTTATTAATTCAATAATGACAAGGCTTTTAAGAGCGAGAAAAATGTTAATTTAAGATATAATTATTATAGATATAAATTTAATTGCCTAATATAGAACTTGGTGAAATGTGGACCGGCTTACCTTGGTCACATAGCCAAAGACGTTTGAATAGAAAGCAAAATAGTTCTTCGTTATATACAAATGTCCTTGTAGCAAAAGGTCGCCGACCAGGGCGCACGAATAATCTGCAACATATCGAAAATATATAAATAAAAGTTAACTTATAATATAATTTATATAAACAAATCGACTTCATTTTAATACTAAAATTAAAATTAAAGATGAAGTGATACGGTTTATAATAACAATAGATTAAAAAAATTAAATTTATATTTTCAATTTATTTATCTCTCGTAAATTATTTATTTAGCTTAATTATTACATAATATTGCCTCGAACAAGTATTGTCTTTCGTATAACATTGAATATTGTAGGTAATCGTTTATTCTATGTAAAACCTCATAACGCAAAGTAATATAACTAATTTAAATATTATTTTTATCTTTTTGGTAACAATAATTAATTCATTCATTTTGCCTATATGTAACACGTATTTTAAACGTAAATGTAAATTGAAATGCATCATAACAAATTAATAATTAGTATTGCGTTAAGTTCTGTAATGCTAAAACGTTTATTGTTTAATAAACAGTTCTGTAATCATTCACACTACAACTTGGCTACCCTTACGTCAGAAGTTGAAACGGTAAAATTAAAATATTGGACCATTGATCATCAATGAATGTGCGCTTTTTGATAGCGATTGAGAAGCATTTAATATGATAACATTACCATACAGAATAAATCGGTGAGTTATATATTCTGTATTTGAGTATGAATAAAATGAAGGCCTTTAAATATTCCACTTCTGGACAAATATCTGTTCAATCACGAAGGAGGTTTCGAGCTTAATTCGTCATGCTTGAACACGGATAAGCGTTTATGCCTTTTCAGCTTCAACGCTTATCAAAATTAGATTTTTAAGCAAAGGATTTTTGTCCCTCTACCTTTCATTTGAAATCTACGCATGCTATCGTCAGAGTAGGGGTGTGCGATAATTATCGATAATTCGTAACTACTCGATAATTTTTCATTCGATAATTATCGATAATTATCGATAAGTGTTATTCGATAATTTTGATTCGATAATTATCGATAATTTTTCATTCGATAATTATCGATAAGTATCGATAAGTTATCATTCGATAATTATCGATAATTTGTTGCGATCCGATAATTATCGATAATTTTTTTCGATCTGAAAATTATCGATAATTTTTTCCGATCTGATAATTATCGATATTTTTATGTGATCCGATAACTATCGATAGATTATTTCGATACCGGACGGCGGATGACCTTTTTTTTTTTTTTAGATATTCGGATAGGGAACGGAGGATTAAGGATTATATGAATTCGGGACGGCGGACGACGTTTTTTTTTTTTTAGGTATTCTGATAGGGAACGGAGGATTATATCAGTACGGGACGCCGGATGACCTTTTTTTTTTTTTTTTTTTTTTTTTTCGTCGTCCAAAAATTGTGCCGATAATTATCGATAACTTTCGTGAACTATCGATAATTTTTATCCGATAATTGTCGATAACTTTCGCCACTACCGATAATTTTTTATCCGATAATTATCGATAACTGTTCATTCGATAATTATCGATAACTATCGATAACTCAATACGATAATTATCGATAATGAAATTATCGATAATTTTTTCTGATGAACACCCCTACGTCAGAGCCATCACTGCCTTCAGTAAAAACTATAATTAATTTAATGTAACTCCTCAATATAAATTTTATTGGCAGCTAAAGCTGATACTGTATGTATTATATAAAATATTGTTAATACAAAGAGTTTAAGCATTTTATGTTTTTGTCCTAGTCAGATTCAAGATGAAACACTTAAACGTTCCATATTCAAAATAGATAAGTAAGTGCAAGTGTCATGTAATCAATGATAAACAATAATAAATTAAAAAGGCGATAAAACGAAATGTATAATAATAGCATTACTTATTGCCACACTACTATAATATTTGCTATAAGTCACTTGCCTTAACTAGCCCATAATGCGCCTCTTATCAAATATTCCTATTATATTTTAATATCAATATTATTACTTACGAGTATTATCTCTTAGTAAACAAAAGACATACATGAGAAAAATACAAGTAGATATATCTGGGTTGTGAATCGTGATAAAGGTTCCGAAAGAGCTTCCGGTTGCTCGTAAGCTCATCAATGACGTAGGATGACGTAGCTACGTCATTGATAGCAATTATAGTATTAGGTCGGTGCATAATTGTTGGAGGACCTATTTCTCTTAAAAATGTCTGTTTTAAATTGAATTCAAATCACTTAACGATTTGTAATCTGAATGAATTACGAATTTTCAACCTTTGTCGATATACATGAGGCTATTTCCAGTTCGCATAAAAATCTTTTTAAAAAAATTGGTAGCTTATATACCTACTAGGTCAAGATAAAAAAAAATATCATATAACTAGACCACGATTTCTCGAAAGAGATAACAACAAACCGAGCAATACTGAAACAGCAAATAACCCTTTTGTTGACACACAATGTTTCTTGCAAAATATAAAGCTTTTATTGAAACGGAAATCGGTGATTAAGAGGTCCGATTAAAAAAGTGTTTTTGCCTTAGAAAGCTTTGACAGTATACATAAACGCGGATGAAACCCCGCTGATTATCTAGTAATACATTATAGTGCCACGATGTTACAGTTTAAATTGACTAAACAAAGGAATTAGATTGACTTAACATAATATAAAAAGAGATTTTTTTTTTAATCTACTCACAGTTGAGCACTCGTTCCTCGGGGCCGACCTGTGGGAAGTGCCTCTGGAACTTCTTCTGCCGGGACTTGCTCGGCTGCTTGCCGTGCTCGGCCTCATCTCCCGAAGCCAACCCAGATACGCGAACCGATGGCGCCGAGCCCGACAACGGTTTCACTTGTCTGCAGACCACATTTACATTCAAAAATATATATAATATTTAAAATGATGAGGATCACACAGTCAAAACAACTGCCATAGTTTATCCAACTAATATTATAAACACAAAAGTTTTATACGTATAGACGTATGAATGAATGGATATTTATTACTCTTTCACGACAAAAATACTGAAACGATTGCGAAGAAGCAGTTTGTCGTGCAGATAACTAGTGATTATAGAATAACAACCAGACATCTGGAATAACAAGTGTAAGACAATTTAATTTAAGGTATTGTTCGAATAATTTTTTTTTTCTGTTCACTACAAACATCTATTGTACATATTTCTATATTAAGCATCCAGAAAACAGTTTCTAAGTTATATAAGCATTACTTTTTAGATCGAATGATGTTGCATTATATCTCAAAATATTACTATTATTATTTTACTTGTTATTATTGTAACGTATTTGGGGTGAAATTTCTAAAAATATAGTTACTAATTAACTTTACTCAATTTTTTTTTTATTTTAATTTACAATCATTACGTATATTATATACATCACTCACTTTTCACTTTCACTTTCAATACCTATCTATATTCTTTTATTATTTACAATAGTTAGAATTTTTGTACAAAATTTAAAGTTTAATTTTTTATCTACGCATAACGTATATAGATTTCCGAAGTATTAGAATTCAGGCTAGAAATCCTGTACCGCTGGTGTAGAAGTGAGACATTATGAAACCAATTTTTCCGAGGCACTAGATACTAGTTCGATATAGAGTCCAAAGGCCGCCATCGCTAAAATACGCGGTCGGGTATAAGAAATATTTTACGTGCATTACCTACCAACGAAAATCTATAAAATAACAACGACAAAAATATTTTATACAAATAACAATAAGAAATTGGAAATTCTCTTACTTTATTTTGATTACTTTATATATTTAATTTTGTATTAATAATTGTGTGTACATACACTAGATTTTTTTGGTGGTGTGGAAAATGACTCCATAAATATAATCTATACAAATAATAAATCTGTTAAAACCTCCGTTTTATTAATACACTATATATCATCAAGAATAAATTTTAATAGCGCGTTTTTTTTTTGTATCAGCGCCATCTCTTATCGTTTTTTTCTGTGTTCACGTATCACGTAAAAAGTACAAAACCAATGTAAATAACTTTAATACATAAAAATTAAACATAACTCACAGAATAATTTAGTTTTTGTTTCTTTGTAATTAAATTTAATTTAAATTTAATTTTAATTAAATTTTATTTTATTTTTGTGAGGTGATGACCACGACCGCTCTGGCAAGAGTGTAACGAAGGAAGAAATTAAATTTAAAAATAAATATTTAAGAAAATAGAAATAGGTAATTACCTACGCCGCCAACGCCATCTGGTCTAAGGAATCTTAAAAACTCACAAAACTTATTTTTGAGTTATTATTTTGTTAAACTTAAAAGTTTACTAAATATGTCGGATAGGAATAGAAATCGTTTTAATATTTTAGATAAACATCATTTTCAATTAATATAGGTACTATTATGTTAAATGTCACTAAATATAAAAACGATATTCTACCATTATACGATAGATGGCGCATGTAGGTGATAAAAAATATAAATTTATAATTTTTAAAATTTTAGTTCGTGCGAAGCCGGGGCGGGCCGCTAGTATACAATATATTTAGTTCTTGCAAAGTATTATAAAAATGAATGAAATACTATAAAATTTGTTTTATACACCCTTATGACTGATATACCTACTTATCTTTAGGTATCATAACAATTTTAGAATAAGCATTTCAACGATCTACAAAAATAAAACAGTATCTTTGACCGATTTACAAGGAAAACGATTATTTAATCCATTTTATATAGCGCAATAATAAAGATCTATAATAACATAGTTTACGTGTGTAACGGGAAATTATATAAATATTTTAAACCCAAAAAGTAACTACCAAACTGATTTTATAAATTCTGTTTTGAAAGTCTGTTAATAATAATTTATATGTAAGTAAAAATATAATATAGAGCGGAGCAGTGATCGCACTATCCGTTACTGTCGAACACTACCAAATTAGTATTTTTATACGATCATCCGATTATGAATAATTAATTACCTCTAATTTAATCTTTTAATAGAATAAAATATTCCATTGTTATTATATCCTATCGCATCATATACAATTATAACCAGTACAATTAAAAAATATTTATTCTGTGTTCATTACAAATGGCACAATTATTCAGTCGACAGTAGGTATGTTAAATCCTGTCCTGATGGTGACACACACCTATACAAAGATCAATCGACTCGTTTAATATCTCTATGAAATGCGGTAGCGATACGTATCTCTAAGCCATTCACACAAGAATTGTTTAAGAATGGAAAAATATGGATTAATACAACGTAGGTAATGATACTTCGCTTGTGATATACATATATGAGAAGACGTTTTAAGGTTTTGATTTTCAAACGACGAGAGACGTGTTCAAAAAATCTGATGACGTCAAAAGTAAGCAACAACAAATTCCAGCATGTAGTCCATGCACGAATTAAAAAAAATGCTCATATAATATCTATTTTGAATATTTCTTTGTTTCTTTTATCTACGGCGATACATCTCATTGTACATTATAAGACAATATGTCGAATAACTTAAAACTTATTGAAAACGATTCACGCCAGACTACTGAGATTTAGTGTTGGATACTCACAAACTAGGCTTATTTTTTAAATGAGACCGAGAAAGTCATCTAATATTTTATAGGTTTTAAACATGACGACGTGTTGGTGCAGTGGTCACAATGACTGGCTGATGCACAAAAGGTCGCGGGTTCGGTTTATACAGATGTTTTGTCGTAGTCTGGCGTTTGTGCTTGTGTATTTTATGTTTTTTCGTACCCCTGATTCACATCCTATTGGAGCCATTTCTTATATAACTTTTTTCATTCATATATAAATAAAAGCCTATATGGCTATAATAGGTACTTATATACCCACATATATTTTAATGTTGTTATGTATATAATTTTCCACAATAATACGTACAAACAATCAGTTGAAAAAACCACTTTACAAATCAATTGATCTGAATTTTATCTTATTCAGTTTGTAAATGTCCCAGTGCTTGTCGTATGCCTCTTCTCCATATAGAAGGGTTGTCCATCACGCTACTCAGCTGCGGGTTGGCGGATAATTTCTTTGTCATGAGTAATTTCCCTGCCATGATCGCTATCAGGTATTTTTGATAAAAACCGGGACGCACGGTGGGAAGACCCACAAGTATAACATCTAGACACACAGACATTGTACACACATCTAGACCAAACCAGTTTATAATTAATGATATTAGAATTTAATAATTAATGATAATTCCATATTTTCTCTAAGAATCAAAATGTGACGTATATGAATTTTTATATAAATCAATGTCATGAATAATTTGCTGACTTTTATATAAATCGGTAGGTATACATACTTTTTCAGGACGAAAACACCCATTTCCGTTATATGGCACAAAACACTTCGAAACCTCAATGTGAGCAACTGACCAAAAACCGTGTTTACTCCTGGTTATATGCATTCGAACAGAATTGATATCCCGAAAACAGGAGAAAGCCAAGCAAATATAAGCCTTGTTATTAAGGAGAAAAGACAAGGGCACAACCGATCTAAATAAATAAAACATCTCTGACGTTAAAAGGTGAGACGCACGCAAGTCAATGCATTTTAATAAAACATAGAGGCACTGTTATCCTAGTTAACATTTACTCGATATGAAAATTTTTACATAACCTTATTCCTGTTTTATCGATTCATAAATTCTAACGCGACCGAATAAAATATCTTATAAAGAATCACAAATAAAATGCATATTATTACAAGAGTTCATTTAAAGAAATAATATTACACTTTACTTACTAGCAAAAACAAAAACAGACATAGATCATGTTATTATTAAAGTATTAAATCAGCTACTGAAGCAATAAACTCTCTAGAACGATATTCCTTTCAACATTATATCATTTTTATTTATCTTGCACTTTTAAAACAGATCGTGGTAAAAATAAATTGATTTAGAGCAAATAATAGCACGGTTAAAAACTTCGACCTGTTCGTTTTTAAGATTTGTGGTAAAACAAAAATCACTTTATTGGACAATCAAAGTATAGCGTGTGTGAAAACGTCAAAGTTTCCATCTGAGTAGTAAACGAATGTAAATCTTAGTTCTTACCCGTAATTTGTTTGGTCCGTAAAGTTGTCCTCTACACTCGACTCATCCGAATACTCAAAAGAAGCGTTATCGACCATTGTTTTGTTCATATTATCGATCACAGAATGCAAATCACATATTAAACTTTCACCAATTCAAGCATAGGTACATTTTTTCTTTAATCTAGTACGGCTGAAGGTCAAAACACGTGAAGGTAAAATGCGACACACTGTCATTTCTTTAATAGAAATATTCCTTGTAAAACATTTCGATAATCGTTAAAGTTACAATATTTTAGGTATAACATTTGACATATTAATGAAGACATACACGCGATACCTAATCTAGCCTGTCTTCAGTGATAAGATTAAGAAAATAAACTTTCGAAAATTCCGAAACATCACAAGTATACATTACGACATCAATTGTTTAAATAAAAAACGATACGAGTAGCGAGGCAAACATATCGAAACTATAAACCACTTTACAGTTAGCGTTTATAACATAATACAGAAAACACGTCCACGAGGTCGCCGATTCCAATTCACTCATAATTATTCCATCATATTACGATGACGAACTAACCGGTACTTTTAATTTTTTAAATGAAACTAAACTAGCGCCCATAATATTACGTATGAAAACACTAAATTCGGACAGAAGCAGCGTTCCGGCCGCGCACGAGAGTACAACTGTTGACAGAATGCTTATATATAACACGTATTGATTGTGTATCGAATACGCCGTAATTTATCGCCACTAACGATAAGATAGCGAAGGTCTAACCGAACCATAAAGAAATTAAATGCTATTAATTTTATTCACCTAATGGCGAAACTATATTTTATGAAAATATAAAACCTCAACGAGACGATGACGACGTTTCCGGAAACGAGTTCATCGAACTTATAACGCCTCAGCGGCTTGAGGCCGGTCCACTCGATACCAGAGATGCCGCGAACTCGGGTTTAATTGACACAGAAAATAATGTAGATAGTATAGAAAATCGTACGATTGGTGAAAGACGCGAATCACTTAAACCAATGACGGCATTCACCTTCGATCTGTTAACACGCGACAACGCGGCAACGGTACGGTACGATTGTTAGGCAAATTCAGACTGCAAGATGCAATCGGTACATGCGACAACTATGTTTGTAGCGAAATAAGGAGTTTTCGCTTATAAACAAGGTGTACTGAGAGACAGAACAATGACGATAAAAATCGAGAAACGGTTTAATGATTACCACACAGATACTGGTTTTAAAATATCACATTGGAATATTATATCTTTATGTTTCTAAGAACATTTTTCCTTGTATATAATTAATTATATTTGTATTAAACTGTTAAAATATCATTTTGCCAACGATTTTTTATTCAATGGGGATTTAAATATAATAGCAGAACATTTAAAATGTATTTAAGCTACAAAGTAAAGGCTAGCGGTCTATGTAATTGAAGTTTTGAATACAATCGCTCCAACACTAAAAATAATAATTTTATCATGTTTTTATGACAATTTTGTTGTTACTTGAGATAAAACCGAACCAGGTGTTCATCGCAATATTTATATACTTATCAGTTTATATTATAGTATACGATACTTATCATGAGTTTTTTTTTTCTTTTTTTCAAATCAATAGTACCTACCTATATATAATAACCTTTGATAATACGTACCTATGTAAAAAATTTACAGTATAATTACTACATAATTAACCACTTTTTATTGCGTAAGTCTTTTTGGGACCTTACAATAGTGATTTGCAAAGAAAATTTTCCTTTAACATCCTCAAAGGTCTTGAATGGGTCATGAATTGAAATGTGATTGCTACAAAATAAAAATGCTCAAATGGTTTTGCTGTCGTTACCTAATCGTATAAATCGAGGGCGAGCCGGGAACATCAACATTATATGTGTTGATTGAACAAGTGGGTACAACCAAAGACAAGAAGATACTGCAGAAATACCTTGTACTTGGCAGGTAGAACTAAATAATATTTATCAATTGAAATAATAATTAGCACAATATTTCGGAAAACAGAAGAAATCATATTATTTATTCTATTATATTATCTGCGATTTCTTTAATACTGTCTTTTTTAGAAATAACGATTAAGTCCAATTATTTGAAGATAGTTTTGCGATTTGTTTTACTAACAAATATTTTATACCATATTTATTACGTGCTGTTCCGAGGATACGACCCGCGTCCGTTCTACATTACCTACACGTGACGAGCTACCTATTCTGTTACACACTAATTAAGATTAATTAAACTAAAGTATAGGAACAGCCATACTGGATTACAAAAGTTTCCATGATAAATATAAAATTACTCTTTTTATTAATCATATTTTTCTACCTTTATTTATATTACAAAACAAACATACTCTCAACTAACTAAAGACATGTTTCTCATTCTATTTCATTCATCTCATCTTAGATAAATTATTTACAATGATACCTATTTTTAACTTCTATTCTAATGTTAAAAAAGCGTAACAAAGACACATTTAATTTTAAATCTTAAATATTTTAACTTTTGTTCATAGTTCCTGAGCAATGAGCTTTACTCAGGCCAGGTCGAAAACCCTCTATCTATTGCCATCTGTTATCGAGAAATGTTAGTAAGTATTCGGATGCAGTAACCGTTCCAATGTAGTTGATCTAGTTTACAAAAGATGGCGCCCTAAGTTAAAGACTCCAACTCTACATAAAAAAATTCTACCAAAAATAATTTTCCGAAATCTTTGACAAATCTTTTTCTAGTTCCAAGCATAATAGATTTTCGTTAAAATTAAAGTATTTTTTTTTTTTGAGATTTTAGATACTTTAATTGATTGCTCATTTAATATAGAATGTGTAAAAATAATTAAGAATATTAAACGTAAAACACTTGTTAAATATCTTTTGAAAAAGAATATATATACATAGTCTTGCCCTTTTCTTTTTTTTTTTTTTTTGTCGCAGGGGAATCCATTTATGGATGATATCCAGGATGCCTGGGTCGGCAGTCCTAGACCTATGTCGGACTCGGCACTATTGGAGTGCAATACCGTACTAAACCCCTGCGGGAGAGCCTTCAGCCGCTTTAATTGGAGGGTCTCGGATCTGCAGGCAACAGGATCCCTCCAGCGACAGACTGGCCTCGGCGAAAAGGCCAGACTTCTCCTCCATGGGGACTGTCCGGCTCACCTCTGAACAGTCCCGACGACGCCGTGTCTAGCAGGACCGGGTTCCCATCCCGGCCCGACACGGGCACAGGGGCGTTACTGGAGGCGCATTAAGTAGCGCCTCTTACGCACCCCCATTCGTCGCCCGCGGATGGAGGCCACCTTCTGGGACATTACTGTCTCGCAGAAGGAGACCATCGCCTTCCAGGACTCGCCGTCGCCGAGCATCGCGATGATAATACTCGGGAGCGACAAGTCCCCTCCGAGGACCGACTACAGACTTTGACGCAGCGCCGTCCATCTCGGGCGCACCTCGAGGGTGTGCTGGGCAGAGTCCACCGCCGCGCCACAATCGTGACATTCAGTCGTCGGCTCCCTCTGGGCCGTCCGGCACAGGTAGTCACCAAAGCAACCGTGCCCGGTGAGTACCTGCGTCAAACGGAAGGTGAGGGGCTTGCGTTTTCGACCCATCCACCGCTCAAGGACCGGGCGAATGGCAGCCGTTACGCGTGAGCCGTACGGCTGCCCCGCCAGGTCCTCCTATCCGAGGCACCTTTAGGATCCCGTCCAACGTAGGGTTCTCACCAAGAGCCCTCCTACCCGAGACGTATGAGTAGGTCTCGGCAAGAACCTCCGCCACGAGCTCCCACGGGGGGTCGCCGGCTAGAGCAAAAGCTGCAGCCCACGATACCGTATGGTACCCCCGAATCACCCTCACCGCGATCGTTCGCTGCGCAGCGCGCAGCGCCGCCTTATTTTTCGCGGTGAGGCGATCCGCCCAAACCGGGGCACCGTACGTCGCCATACTCCGGCAGATTCCGGAATACAGCTGCCTGCAGGCGGCGCTGGGTCCCCCGAGGTTCGGGAGAAGTCTGCCCAGTGCACTCGCCACCTTCACGACCTTCGGTCCCACCATCGCGAAATGTGGACCAAAGGTCCACCCTCTGTCAAGGATGAGCTCGAGATATTTCATTTGGGGGCTCATCCTGACTCTCCCCTCTCCAATCTGAAGGGTAGCCCCCGGTGGAGGTCCCTTACGGCCGATCCCACGGAAGAGCAGGGCTTCGGTCTTGTCAATCCTGACACGAAGCCACTCTCTATGCGGCTGATCACGAGGTCGAGTCCGACCTTGGCCAGCCGCGCCGCCTCCTTTTAGTTTCGTCCCCGGGAATAAACGAGGGTGTCATCCGCGTAGCAGATGACACCCATCCCGGGGAAAAGACGGCCTCGCATGACCCAGTCGTACCCGATGTCCCACACAGGATTGGACCCAGAACTGATCCCTGCGGGACACCGCAGCCGACTCGCCACCGCTCCACGGACCCCGACCGGTTCTCGAGGCATACACTCCGATCGGAGAGGAGCGGAGGTACGCCTCCAGCAGCCTCCTTAGATACGGGGGCACACACAGCGACATGGTCCTAGGTTCTATCTTCGTCTCCCGAGATAAAATCTTTTGCTTTCGGACAGGATTTGTTCGAATTCTTTCCCTTATTGCTTTAACCGCCTTTTTCTTCCCAGATCTTTTTCTGTCACAAATAGAGGGGGTTTTATTGTACCAATCAATAGCACGGTACACAAACATTTGATTAATGATACCAATTACCAAGCGTATGGAGAGTTAATTAATAAATTCCGTAAATTGTATTCGGCTCCATATATACATTGTGTAATGCAATCACAGCGATTCTGTTCTCTTTATCACCCCACTCATTTTAATATCACAGGATATTTTACAATGTATTGGCGCGAAAATGAGAAAACAATGAACAATCATATAAAAATGACAGATTCCAAATTCAAATGTATTTTGTTTATTTTTAATAGTAACAGTATTTATGGTCAGACTATACGGTAACGGCAGAAAACATAAAGAAATAATCGACTTACTTCAGTATCATAAAGCGTCGTCACAGTTACTCATAATGAAACATAAATTGTACCATTTTATAGAAATGAGAACATACATAATAATTAATATACTATTAAGTGGATTATTGTGATAAACAAGTTTTAATTATAGGAATTAAGAAAATCAATAAGATATAGTAATTATTTTGCGTTTCACTGTATGATTACAGGATTGCGCTTAATGCGAAATCATTATAAATGTCGATTTTTTTTTTATTCAACCCTTTATACCTTAAAGTCATAGATTAAAAGTATTTCTAAATAATATTAAATTACTCTATTATATTATTAGTTTTCTATTTCTTTTAAATTAAAAATTCATGTCGTTTGGTATTATCAAAAGATTAATAATTTAAGTGTGTCTTAACCGGACTTATCTTAAATTATACCATACGCATACCTGATCAAGAATTTTTGTTAGCAAGTCATTTCCCGTAGGTAATTTGTTTCATAATAGAAAGTAATACGTTTTAATTTTTTTGCATTATTAATATTAATCTCTTTAACACATCCTGAATACTTAATTTTTTATTTTAATATATAATATTATTGTTTCATTGGGTAGACATATATTGTTGTCTGTCGTTTTTATGTTATATTATAGCGCTTTATTCTCCTCATGTCCAGCCCACGGCCACTTCGACTTGCTGATTCTACGGGCTATGTCGGTTACTTTGATTCTCTCGCGGATAATCTCATTTCTGATTTTATCCTTGAGAGAGACTCCAAGCACAGCCCGTTCCATAGCATGTTAAGTGACTTTAAGTTTGTGCACTAATCCCGTCGTTTAGTGTCCACTTCTCGGCGCCATATTGTTACGTGGTAATCCAGGGTAGTCCAGTCACATGATGACCATGACGCATGCCACTTAGTCGAAAAATCGAACAAACATATAACACAAAAGTATAAAATACATACATAATTTCAAAGCGAAAATATTTTTTTTATATCAAAGCAAATTATTATAATGTTATACCGAAAAAGTTTTCTCATATATGTAGGTATATTTATGTCCACGTCTCCCCGATTTCAGGCTAATCAATCTATCTTAATTTGTCCTAAGCCCTTTGTGATAACGTCATAAGAAAACATTGATGAAAAAAGTGTGTGTGTGTGTAATTTTGTACGCACGTAATAATATAGTTATACCTTCTAATAAAACGATGCACCGAGTTAGTGGCGCGCGCCATCTGTTATTTTCACTTATAAGCTTGTAACGTTACGTAATTTTTATTTAAGTTTTAATATCTTATAATTTTATCTTAATTTTTTTTTTATCAAATATATTTAGTTTAATTTTTAGTTTTAAAAAATAAAACTAACATATTGGAAAAAGAAACCAATTTCTGTATATAAATTTTAGTTATCTATATCTTGTAACTAATATGATTCATAACAAGATGACAAACAAAAATGGCTACTTGCAATGCATCATATTTTCTAATCATCATTAATAGGTAATAGATGAAATAATAAAAACTGATAAATAAAATACAATACCAATATTATATGTATATACTAGTCATCTTTTATGAGTAAAAGCTTCTTTAAAAACAGTTCGCGTGTAGGTTACGTCCTGCCGCTGTCTCTTCTACTCGAACGCATCGGCCGATGGAGTGTAGAGAGATAGATGCGTTACAAGCCAAACGCTTAGGTCGATCGTGCCTCTCTATCGCTTGTTTCGCGCTCTCGTTCGCGGAACGTGACAATGAGTCATGCTTTTTCGTGCGTGCAGCTAGCTTTCATTGATTTACTAAACGTTATCACGTCAATAATAGATAAAATTAAATTAACTTACTTATCATGTTTCGATCTTGAGTGTGATTCGAGCTGCAGCGGGGTGGCGGGCGCGGAGCGAGGCGCCCCACACCCGCCACCCGCCGCGCCCGACGCGAAGTTCCCGGTTGACCTGGAACAAATGACCGACTTGATTAACAGGTCCAAGTTCACTTCTTTAGGGGTCACCCCATATGTTTACATGGAAAAGTCTTGAGAATTGAAACTTTTTCTACCATTTTTTCCGTCGAGAAACTGTCACACAGTTTAAGAGTTTAAAAAATGTAAATATTTCCAGTATAGTATATAAATGATTTATTTATATGTAAGAAAAAGTTTAATGACCATATATTTATTTATAATCAAGACTAACTTTAAACGATATCGTTCCCATCAGCTTGATTTAGATTGTCTGTCGACTTAACCTGTCGCCGTTGTACGGAAATTCAATAATTCTTCAATAGTTTCCCAATTTTATTCGCTTTCATAGAAAAGTACGAGTCGGAGGTTTTATTCAATTAAGCAATTTCCCAAATAATCGTGTTCATAATGACATTTGTCTTTATTACAAAATCCTATTTATACATGTTAAAAAAAAAACATAGGTATTAGAAAAAAAATTAACCATTCTTTGTTAGAAAGTTTTAATTTTAAGAAAAAAAATGCTATAGTTTTTTTTTCTTTTCTTTAAAAGAATCACAAGAAAAAAAATTAAAAGAGAATAGGTAAAACAGCGCTACATTTTAATTTTTCATCTTAAATTGTGTTCATGAACATTAAATACCTATCTTGTTAACAACAGTTTGTATAACCAAAGTTTCATTTTAGGATTATTTTGTTGACAACATTGAATTTTTGAACTAAATTATCCTGATAATTCGAGTCATTGATGACTAATTCAATTATCAATTGTATGATAAAAAGCTATCTAAATATTTAAGTATTTACATACATTTTTCCATTGACATATCGTAAAATAGATAGTCACGACACCTTTTGTAAACATGGACATATACTACGCTTCTTTATTAATTTTATATATATATAAAGGGTTCGTCTCTAAAAAATCTTAAAACTGCGTCGTAAAAAATGTATCATAAATAATGGATGTTTTTTTAGAGGTACACAACTTTGAGTTAGCAACACTGCTTTATTTAATAACCCATTTAACAGCTGATTGTTGATTTTTGTTTAGTTTGGTTTGACATTTCATTATGGATAGACTTACACCAGAGCAACGCTTGTAAATTGTTAAATTTTTTTATCAAAATAATGATTCTGGTCGTTAAACTTATCATGCACTTCGTCGATTTTATGGCGTACATAATCGTCCTTCGGAGTGGCTAATTCGATAACAATGGAACGTTTTCGGGCTGTGGGGTCATCGACCACCATTACTCTTAATTATAATGTGCATCCCGTGAGACGCCGAACAGTAATCACTGAAGAAGCTGAAGCCGCTGTACAGGAAGGCATTGAAGAAGATCCAAATCAATCAATTCGTCGCCGTTCTTAGCAACTGGGGTTGTGTCCTTCCACTTCATGGAATATTTAACGAAAGAATCTTAGCTTAAAAGCTTTCATGATTCAACTTGTGCAGAAATTAAAACCAAACGACCATCGAATGAGCTGAAGCACAAATTAATATTGATATTGAATTTCTATTCAAAATTTTGTTCTCCGATGTAGCCCTTTTTTAGTTGAATGGCTACCTAAATAAGCAGAATTGTCGCATTTGTAGTGAGGATAATCCACAAGCTTTTGTCGAAACACCATTACATCCATTCCATATAAAATTACCGTTTGGTGCACTTTATGGGCTCGCGGAGTCATTAGTCCATATGTCTTCAAAAACGATGATGGTCAGAATGTTACTGTCAATGGTGAACGGTATAGAGACATGATTAGAATTTTTTTTGTACCTCAATTAGCTGGAAATAATGTTGCTGACATGTGGTTCCAACAGGACGGAGCCACATGCCACACAGCGCGCGCTACAATTAATTTACTCAAAGAAACTTTTGATGAAAAAATAATTTCACGTAATGGTCCAATTAATTATAGATCGTGTGATTTATGGAAAGTTACTTGTCTACGTCGATAAACCAGAGACAATTGAACACCTGGAAATCAACATTCGAAGAGTTATTGGCGAAATACGGCATATGCTGCGAAAAGTTTGTGTGAAAATTGGTGTTCCAGATTGCGGGTTGAACGCGCCAGCCGTGGCGGCCACATGGCCGAAATCATTTTTAAACATTAATGTCATAAAATTACCTATCCAATAAAGCCTGTTTCATTAATATTATAAATATATTTCTTTGTTTCAATATAATTTAAACCTGTGTAACTCTAAAAAAACACCCGATACGTGTTACGTAAAAGATGATTATTACTACTACGTAATACGCAAAAAAAACCGCTGTAACTTCCCGTAAGAGAGAATTTAGTATGCATGAGACAATTAATAACTCTTCCGCTCAACTCGTTTTACATGTTGAATTTATAAATAACCAATAAATTATACATTTCAATTTTATGAAAGTTAACGACAGAGCGGTAAGAAATTAGCAACCAAAACCTTAATAAAATCTTTATTAAGTTCAACACACTAAACAAAATAAATTAAACTTCCCTTCTCGTATGCTACATCCTAATAATTACTTTTACTTACATAACGGAAATTCATTATTACGGTTATATTATGTGTAACTGAATAAAAAATTACAAATTAAGTCGTTTACATCTTTTACAAAGTTTAAGAAGTTAAAACTAAAAACATTATGTTCTACAGTAAATATACCTTACAACTGTTGGCAATACAAAAAATAATAACAAAAAATACAAAAATAATAACAATAAAAATATTATCTTGTATAACCAAAATGATAAATAAAATTTACAACTAGATAACCTACCTACAAGATCAAAACAATAAAAAGTAAACATTAAAATATGGTTAACATTAATGATTATGATTACAGCAATTTTGATTACAAATTAAGGCATTTAAAAGGAAAATGTTTAAAAAGAATCTCTTCTCCAAAGTAGAGCTGTGCAAACCACATACGAGTGACGAAGTTACAAACAACAAAAAATCTTGTGTAATAAATATTATTTATATTATATTTTATATAAGACCTTCACCAATTTCATTTATTATTTACCATATCATCAGCATTGAGCGTTTCCAGACATTTTAGTTCGTGTCTTATTTATAAAGTTTAAATATTTGGAATACATACTTAAAGTTGAAATTAAAAAACATTAATATGTGTTGTTAAATGTTATTTTTGACGACCCTATTTTAGTGTATAAAAATTTAAATACCTACGCTAACCACGTCGTAAATATTCACTGTATATTGTAAAATAAACCAAGTGCTTGCCAGACAAGCATTTGAAAAAACAAATCGTATCCGTAATATAAACATCGCAGAAACATAACAAAAACCGAGTCAGGGTCGAATATTAAATATTTAATTATAAAAACTCGTATCTAATTTAATCAATACTTTTCAGATACTAAATTATAAAATATAACTATCTAAAAAAAAATCATTCACCATGAAATTTTTTTGACACTGAGAGCACACTAAATATTATTAATTTTATACGGATTTTATGAATATTCCATATTATGATATTCCATGTATGATTTTTTTCAGCTAAGAGATTCTGTTAAGTATCGTTTTTTTTTTTTTTTACTGCGAAATAACGGTACAATACTTACATATTATGTTCACGTATAATCTACTAGCCAAAAAGCTTGAATTCGTAAAAGCGTAATATTTTAAAGGCTTCTTAATTATCAAATATAATCTATAATCATGCTTGCTGTCTTATCAAAATCGTTTCTACTAACAAGCAAACAGACTAAAATACTTATAATTATTATTTTTACCACAATAGCTAGTATAAATTATGAAACATTTTTATGCAGATAATTTAATTACTGGATATAGAGTTCTAACATAAAGTTCATACGAATTTTGTCGAAAAAATCCATCGCTAATCAAGCAAAATAAAAGATAGATTAATAACTGAGACAGGACGAACGTAAATCAAGTACCTACCTGTTAAAATGTAAAAGCGTTAAGTTTAATCAATAATAGGATTACGAAAAAGTATACTTTTTAGCAATAATTGCTATTGTTTAAAAATAAAATGAAAGAACGCTTCTAAAAAATTTACGAATAAAAAACTGCATTATCATTTCATGTTAAAATGATTCAATTAATTTTACTCTCATTTATTTGAAAAAGCGTTGACATTTATACATAGACTGTATTAAAATTCTTATATTAAAATAACTTTTTTTGTATTAATATTTAAAATACAAGATGCACTATTTTTATTTATTAAGATATATTCGACCATCGGGAGAGAACTGAACTTTTCTAATACCTATACTACTCGTTTAAATATACTTAATATTATTTTATCTTAAATATGAATAGACAATAGTGATGATGACTATGTCACTAGCACTAATTAATAAATTTGTTTTAGGTCATAATGATTTAGTAATTAGTGCTAAAGTGACAAATATTTTTTATTTTATTTTATCATTTTCCATGATTCCCTAAAGTTGTGAATTTTGGATTGAGTCACTTTAATTCTCACAATGCGATATGATTCGACGATACATGTATAGACCATATTTAATATAAGATTTTATATACATACGTATAACTGTTACAATTCAAAAAACTACACTCGTGTCTCTTATCTCCAATTCGCAGGTATTCAATTCAGACGAGGGCATAAATTGAAGTCGACTGTCATTTAATCTAATTAAACTTCATTTCAGGTCAATCTAAACAGTTGACTGACACTGAGAATAAGGTCGAGTTATAACGTCGATAAATGATGAAGGATAATTTTTAAATTGATTGTCAATTAGAGAAAAAAATCAAGTCTTAATACGTATTAAAAATAATATTTTTACCGGTTTATTGAGTAAAGGTATTGGTTATAAAATACATTTTTATTATGTGCATCGAAATACTCCAACAGATGTCAACCTTGACGCAGTACGGACGAGTTAATAATGAGATATAATAGTAATTTAAAATAAGCTATTTTATTTCAAATTAACCATGTTTACTATTATATACTGCTTATGTATAAATTTTATCCTGTTATATGTTCCTCGTTAATTAGTAATTTAACTAATAACTAAATAAATAATACTAAAACTAATAATTTGTATTAATACAATATGGTACTAAGAAGAATATTATGTCAATTCAAAACGGCACAAGTAAAAAAAGAAATTGATCTAACGATAACATGAGATATCAGTGATGTTTTACGGTTTCTAAAACGCCAATGATTATATCAGAGTAACCACTTGATTTTAGCTGCCCCGTTTATTTGATTTATTTGTCTTCCCTTTCTACTAATAATAGAATTTTAAAGTGAATATAAATACGACTTTTAGAAAGATTGATCAAAATTATAGTTTGTACATAAACTCGTGACTCAATTTATACCAGAAGCTAATAAAGATACATTGAACTAAAGTTATTTTGAACTGCTTTTTAAATGGCATTTACGAATAATTGAACAAACTGATTTATTAAGAGTTCAATTAGATTTATGTAACAGCTATCCAAAACAGAATAGTCCTTGGGAAATTTCAAGGCAAATGCCAAATAGAAGTAATCATGGAGTGAAGATAGAGACGCGTTTTAAAACTTCACAATTAATTACTTATTATTTTTCCATTTTATCAAACACTAGATGAATAATAAGATTTCGCGGAAAATTATAACTAATTTCCTTATTGAAGCTTTATAAACATTCGCTAATAGTAAACAGTTTGCAAATTAATCTTGTAAAGAAATCTGTAAATAGTTTGATATATTGGTATGGCATGTTTTCCAATATTCCAGTTCAGTAGATCCGTATTTAGGTTACCAGTTAACAAGAGATAATCGACGTTTAATTTTTTCTACAAACTATATAAATCGAAAAAGCTATTGTTGATTGGCATTAAAAGCCTGAAAAGCCGGGGTTAACTCTATAAATGAAAAACAGGCGTCTATCGATCTAGTGTTGTTTTTCATTAAATTGTTTACTCGTGGAAAACATACCATTTTTATGGAACCGTTAGCCTACTTCCTATAACAATACCAAGATAATTCTGGCATAAAATATTTTTATGTAGGAATTGAGGTTGAAATTATCCGTTAGTAGTTAGTAAGTAATAAATTATGTATTGCGTAAAGAGATTAAGCTTTAAGATTTTTCTATGCATTCGATTTTAAAGCAAACTACAAGATTTGTAACTAAGAATAAATATGCTCGTATATTAAAGTAAATAAAAAATAAATATAGATAAGAAAAATCACGTAATACATAGTTATTAACTTTTTGTTAAACATATTATTGGTATGTATTCTGTTTGTTTGTATATATATATAGCTAGTGTATTTATCATAAAGTTTGCTGCTTATTTTATTATCTTATTTTCTATTTCTCTCTTTCGCACACCTACGAATGTCCTTTCCTGTACGTCCTAGGGTTGGCTGGTAAAGAATTATTTTAGTATTAAGTCCAGCCTTTGTGCAATATAATTGTTTTGTGCAAGAAAAAAAAATGAAAATAAAATAAATGGTAAGTCCCTATGGTCTACAACGTACTATTTAGCCGAATAGTAAATCATGAAAAATGAACTACATACCTATTACCCAAAAAATAATTACATGAAATTACTATGTTAATACTTAAAATCATGAATTATTTTCTGATTTTACTTTTCTCACAACGTGTTAATATTCATAAAATAAGTAACGAGATCTTTAGTTTTCAATGACTTGACAGTAAAAATTGGCCTCGAATTCATTAATTACAGTATTTATTTAGACTTTTGAGGCATACATCGTGAGTGACTTATTTCTAAAACTAGTATGTAAAGAAACCTCACTTAAAAGAGCATATCTCAGTGACCAACTGATTTTACCAAAGTGAAAAATAACTATAAAGTCGTGTGGAAGATCAATAATTCCAGGCGCTTATGTAGCAAATGTCCTTCTTTTGTTCATATCACGTATGCATCATTTAAATCCGGATTTTTTTAGTTTAATCAAAAAAAAAAACTTGATATTATCGATTTTGGCACCGGCTAAAAATAAGCAAATTTCAATAACGACGAGAAATCTGCCTCGGGTTATCCTGAACAGAAGCAACGTATTTTGGACTTTTAAAAATTCCGCTGATTCTGATAATAAAATTTGTTAACATGTATGTGCCGTTCAGTATTGTAGCTTATACTATAATATTGTTTACCATATTATGTATAACGAAACCCGAATCCTAAACGGGTGGGTCAAAATAGAAGTTGAATAAAATAACCATATATCCGATAAGCATGCCGAAGTGTACTCAAATTTTAGTTTGTACTTTTTTTACTGGTACTATAGGTTCTTTATTCATAGACTTTCGCACTTTGAGGGAATATTTATATATAAATATGTAGAAATAAAATGTTGACTGCATATTTTACACTTTATCTACATTTTGATGACCAATTACAAACCGTAAACTATATATATATATATATATATATATATATATATATATATATATATATATATATATATATATATATATATATATGTATATATATGTAAGTAAATCTAAATTTAAGTAAAAATAGATTCGCGACTCGACGACATATGACGTTTTAGCAGAGAACGTGATCAAATATTTAGTATTCGGTATTCGGAAAAAATCACTATTCGAGGCATCTCTAGTATTTATATTGTGATTAAGTAACCTAAGAATTTTCATTAAAATATCTGACTACTATAAGTATATATACAGAAAGCCTGTAAACGTTTAAGATTATTCATTAGAATATAGGCTATTAAGCCTAACAATAATATCGTAAACTTGTTTAGTTATTTAACTGCAATACACTTAAGAAGATAGACCAACGAAATAGTAATAGGACCATAATAAACATAAAAAGGAAGTAAAACTTTCAATGCCACCTTGAAATGGAAAAAGAAAGAATAGAGGGAGGTACGATATAAAAATGCAGAGCTTCTCTAAAAAAAGAATATGTGGTGACAAACAGCAGAGGAATGGCCTACAGGCAACCTACAGGTTTTTAGTCATTGGAGCTCTGAATTGTTAGACAAATTACCATGTTTTTTTTTTATGTTAGTTAGATAGGCAAACTGGCAGACGTGCCACCTGATGGTAAGTGGTCGACGTCGCCCATGAACATAAACTAGTTTACCTGGAACTAGCCCAGCCAACTCATTAATGTGTTGCCTATCCTGAGACATAATGATGTTAAGCCTCGGTGCCAGTAATTACACTGCCTGTCTTGCCCTTCTTTCCGAAACACAGCAAAGCTGTTTCACGGAAGAAACAAGCAAGATGGTGGTACCCATGCAGCCGGGAGAGCGGCACAGCGCATCCCTCCCACCGGTATATGTAAGTTCTATTATTAAGTATATAATTATTGTCACATAAAACATACTCAATATGTGCCAGCAAGTATTATGATAAAATGAGAGCACGAAAAAAATGGTAGCTAGACTAACAATAATATCTCAATGCTTTTTTATTAATAATTTAATTAAAATATTCACTCTGTAATTCAAAATAGTTTGAGAGAGAATAACAATTAAAAGCTAATTTGATCTATTGTTTTGTAACAATGGCGAGTATGTTTAGTAAAATTCTCAAATTAACGATATACGAGCTTGTTTACAGAGGTGAAACTTTTTCGATGTTATGTTAATCGTTTCAGTCGAAGAAGTTATTTGGAAGGCTCAACAATGTGGTTTATAAGAATTTTAATAGCCATTTTCATCAATGCTCTAGTGGTTGAAAGCGTGGGTATTATATTGTGTTATATAAAGCAACTAAACTTATAGTATAATAACATGTACTTTCAGAGAATGTTACCAATATATTATGAGACAGAATCGCCGATTACTGCTGACATAATGACTGTTGCGGATGCCAGTGATACAGAAACTTCGGATGAAAAATTTATCGTAAAAACAATAAAACCTGAAGGCAATTACGATAGCGATGGATTTAAAACGAATGACGAAGTCAATGAGATAACTAAGAAGGTAAAAGTAGAAATAGTGGTCAATTATTTTTGACTATAATATATACTGAATGATATCGATTTAAATACAATTCAAGAAACGATAATATTTTTATTAACGACAAAATTTTTAGCCACCAAGCTATTTGCTTGAAAGTACCAACACTGTACAGCAGTAGCATATTTACAAAATAGTACGGTACAGTATTGAGTACCTACTTATATTATAATATGAATAAATTTGAAAATACAGTTTTAATTTTTTCGTTTTAATCAAAATAATATCTGTTAACAAAGTAAAAAATATCGCGAGAAATGTATTATTATTCTTAAGTTTTTTATATGTTTTATAAATCAAACCAAAAAATTATCTTATGAATACGTCTTATTAATTTAGCTTTTCTTTTTTTTTTTGTAATGTAAGGAAAATTTTGCTGAACTCGAATTTATTTTGTTGTTTTCGCTAAATGAAACGTGAAGGAAAAAAGATGAAGAATATATTTTAAGCAAATTATATGTCTTTATATTATATCTTACTAGCTTCTGCCCGCGGCTTCGCTCGCGAGGATGTCGATTATCGCGATCAAAAAAAATGTATCCTATGTTACTTCTAATACCTCCAAGAATATGTGTACAAAGTTTCATGATGATCGGTTAAATAGTTTTCGCATGACAGCGTAACAAACAAACTTATATTTCACATTTATAATATTAAAAGTATGTATGATATTTCAGCCATGTGCAATCGTAGTGCTATCAAACATTCAAAACCCGTCCATGCAGTCGTTGCTTCGAAAGTATCGATACGATGCAAATGGTAAGAATTAAAAAGTATTTTTAATTAGAAGAAAAAATACATTTTGAATTAAGCGTTCTACCCTGAAAAAAATATGTTTAAATACTAATTTCTTAAGATAATAATTGATTTTTTTAAGATTTATATAATTTTGGTGTTAACTTTTAATTTCAACTATAAAATATGATGATCGCAGGATATGTTTCTATCGTTACCGGATTATGGCTTTCTAATAAAGCTTATAAGAATATTTTTTTGTTCCTAGGTATTCTTATACCGAGCAGTGTAAAGTATTTTATCAAAATACCACAAGGGTTAAAGTCGTCTTCCCTTTTGGTACCATTAAATGACAAAGCTTTTTCACCTTTAGGAGGTTTTGTGAGGTAAATTAATTTCATTATATTTATATTTATTATCTCTACGCCTTTTTAATAATTATTGTGTCTGAGATAATATTCATCTTTAATATTCAGTGTGTAGTTTGTGATAAAGTTCAGTGATTTTACACTTATATAAGATTTCAAATACTATTGCGATTTGCCCAACATATATGTACCTATATAGTTATTTGTTTAGTTTTAGTGAATATAATTTCTCATGTAAGTGAAATGTATTCTTTTGAGAAATAATTGATCTTTAACCTTAAATACCTAACAATTTATCTTTGTATAAATATATCTTTTTTTATCCACAGATATTACAAGGAAGTACCACCAATACCACATGCGTGGTGATAAAAAATTTCACGTTAAATATAAAATAACCTATATAATGTGTGAATTTATTATATAAGAAAAAAATTCCTATAATCTTATTTACAATCTCACATTTACTGATGATACATTGAAAATATAATAACTAATTAGTTTGGATTCCAGTTCAAAATATATTCTGAAGGGAAATCTATATTTGTGTAATATGATAACACGCCAAAGCAATTGCCAGATGTTTATGCCAAGAATCCTAATGCGTAAGGGAGGAAGCCAAACAATCACTGCACCTGATTGAAAATGTTTTCAAACAACACGTGATTACCCCTTCTCCTTTTCATCTACATAATATGGAAAAGGATTTGCTTATTACTATAGATACAATTTAAAAATAATAAACTTAAATAATAAACTATCATTCTGTTTTTTTTTTACCATTATTTATCTTTTAAAATTATTAAGATCATGCAACTACAATTAATAATCTAAGGAGTCTTTCTATACTCGCTACATATAAAATCTTTTGAACCGTTAAAAGTTAGGAATAAATGAATAAATTCGCATACATACATGAATACTGATACTACCCACTAACGGTGTTGTATTCAGGAAGTGAGGTGATTCGTTCAAAATGTATTTAAGTCTTGTCCCTGTAGTGATTAAATGAATTATTCTCAAAATTATTTGTCAGAATTAAAAATATGCACTAACGCTGAAACCTTTGCAAGTTTGTGGGGTCATGAAAAAATACACATGATTTTACTTTGTAAAATGCAAGAATTTCGCTGTTTCTGCGAATTATTATTCAAAGCGGACACAGCCTACTCCAGTTGCAATTAATTAAAGGAATTTTACTTATTCCATTAATATCACTTGAAGATTACCTTTATTTAAATTATTATATATTATGCCAAATAATAACGTAACGTTTAAGGAGTTATAAAATTGGTTTAGTCTTTAGAGTTTATCGTAATAAGCAATGCTAATATTAGTATCGATTCCATTTTAAAATATTGTAAGCTTTAAAATGTTGACTATATAAAAACGTGTCTGCATTCTCACCATTCAGTTTTAAATATTCACAGCATAATGTACCTACAACAGCTGTTAGTTCTTGAACTTATTAAACATTAGTGCACACATGGCGGTTCTCGTCAAATTACTGCAAATATCAGTCCATAGTGTGCCCGTTATTATTTCTAGAAAGTTCTATGACGTACAAAATGAAGTGTTTTAAATAAATTGCTTTAATGATTTAAGTACCTATATCAATATTTTTCAATAAAATATACAAAAAGATTTACTAACATTTATGATTGTCTTGTATAAATTGTGATTTTTATTTATATCAATTGTGGTATTTATTATAGTGACAGACCAAATACATAAATAATAAATAAATATGTTTAACATACACACACGGTCATCTATTCCTAAGGTAGGCAACTTAATGCCTGTGCTTTATATAACAGTTGACTGATATACATTTTTTTAAATAAATATACACATATAAATAATACATATATAAATAAATACATATTACACCCAGACTCGGGGCGGGAATCGAACCCACAACCCTGGAGCAGAAAACAGGGCTGCTGCCAACTGCGCCACGGGCCAGTCAATTTTTAAATTTTCTTTTGTCATTTCGTTTTTAGCCAAAAAGCAGTTGAAGTCTTCTCAAAATCGCATTTTAATTATTGTTTGTTCATGTAAAATTTTAAAATACATTTACTTATCATTTTTTTTTTGTATTTTAATTTAAATTAAATATGATAATTAACTACATTTCAGCATACATATATATAATAGAAATTTATAATGTATAATTTTCAGTTTAGGCCACGAATCCTGTCGTCACGCTATTTATTTAATAATACATTTTTATAAAGTCATTGGTAGAATATCTTGCTACATTATAACTTATTTAAGATTATCTTTGACGTAAACACTTTATTATTTCATTACATTGAAAGAAGTTAATCTTCTATGTACTCTTAGGCCAAGGAAAAATCAAAGGTTATAAGAAATTACAAGCCAAGGCATGATATGTTGATACTTAATACGTTAATACAAATATTTATAACAAGCTGTACCAGAAACTTCGTTCGAGATTACACATCTACTTTATTTGCCATTTTACTTTTATCCCCCCCTCCCGAAGGAACCGTAATTAATTTCAAGATAAAAATACCCAATATCCTAGCTTACGAGCTAGGATATTAGCTCTCATTCAATAATTTTGTACAATATCTTATGTAAATTACCTTCAATTTACATAATTGGACCTGTTAGTTTTAGTACAAGTAAAATTAAGGAATATAATAAGTGATTACATGTTTAGTCCTTTTTTTCTGTACCTAATAAATTATAAAATTATGAACGGAGACGAATACGTAACTGCTTTATTAGGGTTTTATATAGGTTATTAGGCTGCTTATTTAGGTTTTATAGGGTAGCCAAATGGCAAAAACGGAACCCTTATGGGTTCGTCATGTCTGTCTGTCTGTCCGTCCGTATGTCACAGCCACTTTTTTCCAAAACTATAAGAACTATACTGTTGAAACTTGGTAAGTAGATGTATTCTGTGAACCGCATTAAGATTTTCACACAAAAATTCAACTAATTTTGGAGGTTCCCCATACTTAGAACTGAAACTCAATTTTTTTTTCATTAAACCCATACTATGCATAGATCTTCAAAAATGATATTAAAGTTTCTAGTATCATTTTTTTCTAAACTAAATAGTTTGCGCGAGAGACACTTCCAAAGTGGTAAAATGTGGGTCCTTCACTGTAACTTCTAAAATAAGAGAATGATAATTCTAAAAAAAATATATGATATATATATTACTATGCAATCTTCCACCGAAAATTGATTTGAACGAGATCTAGTAAGTAATTTTTTTTAAATAAAAAAATACACTATTATTAAAACATCGATTAAAGTTACAACGAACTACAAGAATTTTTATATGATGTTACTTGCTGCTACGGAACCCTTCATGGGCGAGTCTGACTCGCACTTGTTTTTTTACTATGGTTTACTTAATTTACAATTGAATTACATTCCAACAAACTCAATAATTAAGTATACCAATATATGTAAAATATTATATTAAAAACATTTTGGTAAAACCACAGAAATAGTAATACAATACTATTTCTGTGCCTCTGTGGGTAAAACAAAACCACAAATTATATTTATTTAACGAAATACCAATTAACATGTTAATAACAATAATATGTATGTAGTATATAGTTAAATAAAATATGTTACAGGAAATTAAACTATCTCATTACTTGTATGTATATTAAATATAAGTACCTATAACTATATTTTACTTATTATTATTTTGACTTATGAGTCTAAAATTAACAATATTTCATTCACTTCATTTCATGACACTAAAGTTTCGCTAATCATTACGAATGTCACAATGACAATTTTTTTGTAATTTTTTGTAATTTTAAACTCTAAAAACCATAACTGTCAACACAAGTGACACCACGAGGGACGATTCGTATAAAATATTAAATCGTTTAAAATATTTTAGATTCTGATGAGTTAAGATCGATAGAATGAAATAAAACTAATCAAAATAGTTGTTTTCTGCCTAACATATGTATCGGGTACATTGGCGGTAATCACCAAAACTTGGCACAACTCCAACTTCCATACTCGCACCGAATCCTCTATAACGGGAAACATACAAGGGAACCAATTTAAGAACGACACTCATATAAAAAGCCGCTGGGGAATGAGTTCATGTTTAATTCAATAGAGTTACTCGCGCCTTATAAGCGATCAAAGTCGTGGGCGATGCAGGTACTATCCAAATAATAACGTAACAAAAAACTTTAACATTTTATAAATTCACTTTTGTGCAACTACCGTAAACAATAAAAGTTGTTATATTTTAATGATAACATAAACCAGTTAACTGTTTATGACGAATATGTTCGTCACGAAAAAATTATAAAATTTTATATCATGACGAATATATAACACCTGGTCCAGCATGCCCGGCAGCCGGCTTAAACAACAGGATAACCAGCACCAGCGACAGCGCCGCCAGCGAGCGCTACTCAGCCGATAGCTCACACAGCGACTCATTCCACACATATTCCAACAAAGTCGAAACATTTAACTGGTTAAAGAGTGCGTAAATATACATTATATAAACCTAGTATTTATATTGAATAAATTGAAGTTTAGATACACGTTTCGACGAAGAAATACTTATTAAAATCGTTACAAGTTTCATCTTTTTAAATGTCCAGATCCAAAGACTGATCACTTTAAATCAAATATTTTCATCATAATAAGACAATAACAAGAAGCTGTTTATTTATTTAATATCAGAGATTTTTTTCTATGACGATCATTATTATCAGACGATATAAAAGCCGTATGACGTTGTGTGAGTAGGTGGACAAAAATTGCGCAGAAGCCATTACGACATTTACGACATACCCTGCCGAATAATACCCTGTCTGTATTATATTTACCCACTATTAATAGCTTGGTTAAATTTAAGACCACGTTTCCTGCTTACATCGTTGGCAACAACCTAAACATATTAAATACATCATTAGAACTAATCTATATTGTTACAAAAACCTACAGTTTCTAAGTAATCATTATTTTTTAAAATCTTCGTCTCAATTAAGAGATTAGATATTTTGAATTTTACCAGAAATAGCGATAGTGCTACTTAATATAAAACAGAACCAATTTCATACAAACAAAACCGCAAAAAAAAAAAAAAACATCTTGAAACGTATTATAAATAGCGGTTGGCAATCAATTTGTTTTTTGAGGATACGTTCTGGTTTTTAAAGTATCTTTGGTTTTCCTGGATACGCTTTAAATGACCTAAGTGTGAAAGTAGGTACATTCGTATTTTCTCAGTATCTTATGATTAAAAACAATCTTGAAAGTATTAAATTTTTAGATGGTAACATTTATAGGCATTATTTTGAGATCGATAACCGTTCTATTGTAGTGGTGCGAGCAGTCGCCTTAACACCTACGGTCGTGGATTTGATTCATGGGTATTTGTTTAAGTATTTGTTTCTGGTCGTGGTGTATGTCCATGTGGGTTTCCCACCGTGCCTCGGAAAGCACGTAAAGCCGTTGGCCCCGGTTGTTATCATAGACACCTGATAACAATCATTACTCATGGTAGGGAAATCATCCGTCAAGACCCAGTGGAGCAGCTTAATGGATGTACGGAGAAGAGTTTTTGTCCAGAACAGGGACGTTTGCAGGCTGTTTCAGTTCATCCAGTTACGGATAATTATTGAATACAACTTTCAGGATTCTAATCCTTATATTGGTTTTAAATATTCAAGATTGTTATTATAACTATTTACATATAACGCATTATTTTATTTTTTGACATAAAGTAAATAAATAACATATTTTTTTTATGATAGGTTAATTTTCGTTATTATATTTTAATGATGTATTTAATACAACTTTTTAATATTTATCAGTTCGTCATTTGTGGTGTATATTATATACATTGTTATTTTATTTCGTTAATCAGTTATTATTAATACCTCATAAAATATGCTTGTTGTGTCTTTATATTACATTATTTACGCAATAATTCGAAAAAGGATATTAGGTAAAAGAACATGTTGGTGCAATTATTATTACTAGAAGAGATTAAGTGTTAACGGGAATCTGACGATTTTTATACAGTAGTAACATAAGCTCGTATATTTTTTGTAAATAGCGGTGTATAAAAACATGTCTTTAGTAGTTTATTCTAGAATCAAAGTAATAAGACCATGGTATCTACTAGGGTCATTTAAAAACTTCGTAGCCTAATATAGAGCACGCTATTTTATTATTATTACATATTTTGCTACATTATTCTTAAGTTATTGCGTAAAATTTAATTTTTTTATTTTGCATTCGTTACAGTTTCTCACAGTATAACGTCGAACAAGTAGTGATTAAAAAAATAGATATAATTGAACATCGTCCTGTGGTTAAATACTTTAATAAGAAAAGTTCAACACCAAAACAAATCTATTAAGTTAATGATACCAACTATAGGGGAATCTGGACATCCGTATTCTGTAAAAAAGTAGGTAGCCGAGTTTAAAAGTGGTCGAGAAGTGTCGAAGATGACCCGCGTAGCGGTCGACCATCGACGTCTACCACCGACGAAAACATTGAAAAAAAATTTGATTTAATTTTATCAGACCGGAGATTGACTGTTAAGAAGACAGCTGACACCATTGGCATTTCTTCTGAACGAACGCACCATATGATTACCACTGAGCTGCACTTTTCAAACTTTAGATATAATGTAGATTTAATGTGTTATACATATTATTAAAAAAAAACTTTTCAAAGGTGTCTGCACGGTGAGTGCTTCGGCTGCTTTCAGTTGAACAAAAACACGTTCGACTAACGATTTCTCGAGACAGTTTGGAGCTGTTTGAGGATGACCCAACTGAATTTGTTGAGGTTTGTGACTATGGATGAAACCAACAGACTCCAGAGACAAAAAATCAATCTTAACAATGGAAAAGACCAGGATTGGAGATCCGAAAAAAGCTAAAGTGGTTTTGTCAGTTGGTAAAGTGATGGCATCAGTTATTTGGGGTGCGAAGAGTGTAATCACGGTGGACTACTTAGAAAAGGGTCAAACAATAAACTCGGCCTATTATTGTAAGCTCCTGCGACGTTAACGTGAATTAATTAAAGAAAAACGTCTTGGATTGTTACCAAGAAAAGTTTTCTTTCACCAGGATAATGCGCGAGTTCACACGTCAGTCTAAACTATGGCAGAAATCCATCAATGTGGCTTCGAATTGTTATATGTTAGTATTACATCTACAGGCTTACATGCGCCTATACCCTTTTCTTTTCATATATTTGATTGTTACATACAGGCGTTTTTACACAGCGAAAGTAAATTAAAACTAGACTTAGTATCTCTAGTCCCTGAGACGAGAGTCCAAACTGACCGCTGTTATCCTAATATATATACATTTTTTTTTCAATACTATATCTACATCTCAGACTACAGTATCTACATGCATTTACTATATCCAGCTGTATTTCGTATGTTTGTATGTTTATTTATATTTTTTACAATACTATATAATATACACCTATTTTTACAATACTATATCTATACAATTTTATTTTATATTTTTTTTAACTATATCTACATGCATTTACTATATCTACTTGTATTTCCTAATCGATTCTATAGAGTAATATTCCATTTATATAATATTTATAAATATTACATTATTTATAATTGTCCTATTTTGGTACTCTATAATTTCACACCCACCAATATGTTTTATCGGCTTATCTTAATCAGCACCAGCCCCCAGCTGTGCGAGCACATCCTCAATGACGGCTGTGTCTCTATGATGAATTGCCATCTTGAGGGTGTGCTCGAGGATTTCTTTTGTAGTGGCCTCCGCCGCCCTCCCCACGAATCGGCCGATTGCGTCATCCCTGTCGTCGGCGTAGTAGACACAGGGGTGTGCCTACTCACCGCGACCACCGCATGCGAGACGCTATTGTGTATTCGCAGCCTCTTAGGCCTCGTTTGGATGACAATGACCTCCTCGCTCGTCCGACCCTGCGCCTCGTGAATGGCCATGACGCTCGACCCTTCTCCGGTACCATATCCCCGGCCTATTAACTCCTTTTTCTCCTTTTGTGTGAAGACCAGGTACAGGGTCCGGTTCTGTTTTTCGGGTATTCTAGCGCCAGTGAGCCTCTCCGCACGCAGGGAGTGGACGATGGGGTTCGAGCTGTAGATCCTGATGGCTTCGAATTATTACCCCATACCCCGTATTCTCCTGATCTAGCTCCCAAAGCTTAAAAACCACTTAGAGGTCAAAATTTTTCTACAAATGAGGAGGTTAAGGCTGCTGTGGACGCATATTTTAAAGGTATTGACGAAGATTTTTTTTTAAACTGGTATGAAAGCCCTGCCCGGCCGATGGAAGAAGTGTATAGATCTTGGGTGAGAATATGTTGAAAAAGAAATAATAAATAAATTCGTATCTTTTCATTTGCCTCCTTGGGTTACAAACTTTTCAAGTGTCCCTGGTACAACTTGTGGTTAAAATAGCATAAACTATTACTACCTACCATTAACAATACTGTAGGATTGCCCAATTTCGTAAACAAGGTAAATGTTGACGAACTCAATATTGCACATTTTTAATGATTAATACATTAATTTTCTTTATAATATTCATAACTACATGACCAATAATATCTTGGCCTTAACAACGCTACAGTTATTTCGGTTGTGGAGTTCAACGTAAACTAGGTCACTAACATATGGTAGAAGTCTATCATTATAACGCTTGCGACATAGAAACCACGCAAGCATTTTGTGAAACACGATTCGTAGATACAACTTGTAGCCTAATGCTAAATGGCTTTTATTAATTTTAATACATAATGTTTGAATATCTATACATATAAAATGCTTTGTCCTGAATGACTGACTGACTGACTGACGGATCAACGCACAGCGTAAACTGCTAATCGTAGATACTTGAAACTTGGATGGTGTTCTTTGTATGACGTAGGCATCCACTAAGAACGGATTTTCCGAAACTCTACCCCTAAGGGGGTGAAAAAGGGGAGAAAAGTTTGTATGGGACAACGTGATTCCTTGGTCCAATCTACTTCAAATTTTGCATAAATATTCTTTACAGAATCGATTGAAGACGTATTTCATATTTTATCGAAATTCATCCCCTAACAGGGTTAAGAGGGTTTAGAAAGTTATAAGCTTCGAAGTTGATATCAATACTCCTTAGTGCTTTTGATTTAAATTACATTTTATTTTGACACATGTTTGACAACTCAATCCGTCTATTATAAATATTTTTTCAATATCGACAAATAATAATAATTGTCAAATCGAAGGCGATGGGGGCGATTTTCGCTAGACTTTACGAGTAGTGCCTAGACTCCTAGAGGAACGCGAGCGGACGAAGTTGAAGGGTATAGTGAAGCATTGACGACCGTTCTAGTGTAGTGGTGCGAGTAGTCGCCTCAACGCCGCCTAAATGCCGGTGGTCGTGGGTTCGCTTTCCACTCGGGGCAGATATTTATATTTGTGCAAATATTTGTTTCCTGTCTGGGTGTATGTCCTTGTGGGTTTTCCCACCGTGCCTCGAAGAGCACGTAAAGTCGTCGGTCCCGGTTGTTATCATGGATACCTGGTAATGATCGTTACTCAATTAATATCCCTAATATTATCCGCCAACCTGCAGCGGAGCAGCGTGGTGGATTAAGCTAAAGAGAGGCACGATCGGCCTAAGCGTTCGGCTTGTAAATGAAAAACAATAACGCAAATTAGAGGATCTTAAATATCACACAAGTAAATAAGTTGTAAATAAATTGTTAATAGCACATTGTTACTTGTAATTAATCTGTACGAGTATAATTTAAGTATTGATATTGGTATTGGTTGTGGGCTCAATTTTCCGCATTTAGACCTATAATTTAAGTCATAAAATATTTGAATTAACAAGTGCAAATAAATGTTAATTTATCGAAAAAAATTGTAATTAATTGAATTAACTCATTCTTTGTATTATACAAAAATAATGATAACTCTGTGATAATAATCCAATTCCTAAAAGTATGCAATTTTTTTAAACGGGGCTCACGGGCGGACTATATGTATATATATGCATTTTATATGCAATAACTTATATAGTATATAGTACAATTAATATATCTTATTTGTGTAGTCTTTTCATCCCTACCTATTTACATCACCTACCATCTTTTCACTAGCTATTTCTCCTATCCCTATGGTTGTCGGAAAGAAATTGCTAAGTTTATATCTAATTTAACCTTTAATTGCCGAGGTGGTGTCACCGTGACACCGCGCAATTTGAAACAGGAATATTTTAACAGTCAGTAGGGTTATAAATCTGTCTCTTTCAGTAGCTGCTTGTTTTGACTTGATCTTTCGTTACTCGGTCGTGCACAGGCGGTACGTACACAGGTGTACCCGCAACCAGACCTCCGGTGTCAACGTGACGTAAGGTCGGTGTTAATGTCACTATTTTATGATTTTATGTTTTTTGTGAAATGCTTATTTTGTCTTAATTTTTTAGATGGCGCAAGCAATCAGTCGTAAGAGAAAAAGACCCTAACCCTAGTGATAAAATTATTCTAGAAAGCTGGTTAGACGAAGAGTTACAAGATTTTAGTGATTGTGATGATGAGTTGGTTGACCCAGATTTTCACCTGCTTAGGGAGTATGATACAGGCTCAGAACAATCTGAGGAAGAAAAACCATTGCGTGAGTTGCAAAATCAAGTCAAAAGACAGACACAGATACTTCAAGTGCTAGCGAGATATCGTCGCAAGATTCTTCTTCGAACATTGAATCACGACAAAGAACAGGAAAATCATATTATGGTAAAAATGGATACAAGTGAAGTTCTTCTGAGCCTGTACCAAGGTTTTGTAGATCTTTGAGTTATAATATAGTCAGAAATATATCTCAGAGGTAATGGGAATGTATCAGCCCTGCTACTTTATGGTCTGAGTTTATTGATAGCCGCAGCCATATATTTTGCCGCATTTGAATCTACGTGCCTATAACACACATTTGCCAAGGGAGCTGACACTTACAATAAAGCGTATTCTTGGTAAAGATTTGACAGTCAAAGAAACAGAAGACCATGAAGAAGTTGTAGTTAGCAAAAAGAGGAAGTTGTGTTGTCCATCCAAGCTCAAAAGACAGCCCAAAAACTTTGCCAGAATTGTGCTTCAAATTATTATATCTTTAAAATATTATGGTATTTTGTTGATTAGAGTTTTTTATTATTGATTATAATAAGAAAAGTTAATTTTATTAAAATATTTTATGACTTATTAAGTTTTTTTCATAGGCTCTAAACTATGTTCCCAAAAAATGTGCCATTTTTATATTTTTGCTATTAAAAGTTTATAAAATATATTTTTGGCGTTTTTATGATTTCATCCCAATGTTTGTTAAGTAATCATTCAGGTTATATATAATTTTAATAAATTTTTAATATAGATTTTATTAAAAATGTCACTTCAAATAGGGTGTCACCATGACCAAACCTCGGCGACTAAGTACTAAAAATAAGGGTCGGTAACTGAAGGTTAAATCGAATTGTTAATTTTTATTATGTTACGTACAATAGTTTTAAATAAATAAATAAAATAGCAATTAGCATAATATCTTGATGTCATGATACTCCATAAAATAAAATACTTGAATATAGAAGGCAATTTTACTCAAATTTGAGCTTCCATTTGACAAGATCATACACAATGACACTTTTTTACCTAAAGATAATCTTAATCTCTTATCATATCCAGTTGCTCATCCCAGTCATTACTGTAACTTAACATTAATAAACAGCGATTCTTAGAAGCTACATTGCATTAGGCCTTGTAAAAACACTTATAAAGAGGATGCCATAATTATATATTATATATGCTGCCATATTTATGCATATATGCATATATCATGCCATAATTATATATTATATGATGCCATAATTATATATATATATATATATATATATATATATATATATATATATATATATATATATATATATAATGTGTTCATAATAAAAATATAAAGTAGATAAGGTATTAAGAGATATGTATATTATGTAGGTCTTAAACTTTAGCAAAATGCGAAAAAATATTAAGCCAAGGAAACAATTAATAAAATATCACAGTTCTTACGGTTGAAGTAAAAACATATGACACATTTTATGTTATTGTAATCACAATTATTATATTATTAATATTATTTTTTTTTGTCTCCTGAACATCTCATTGGTGAATATCCCATTTTAAATAATGTTAGTAATAAAAATAACCATGTTTATTTAAAATCTAAAATAACACATTTATCATATGAATGTCTACTGGTTGTCATATCTTATCTCTTTTTATCAATATTAGATCAATACTCTCTTACTTATCATCATTATCATCTTTAGGAGAAAAATCATCTAGAGTTTTATGTAATCTTAAATTTAAAAAATTATTAATTTACTTTTAAAATTATTATTTAGTTTTCTTTTCTTAATTATTAGTATGGATTATTTGGTAGTCATACATGTTGGTTATTGTTTGGTCTACTTTTAAGTCTTTTAAAAAGAGTACTTACTGTTAAAACTATAAATTAAGTATCAAGGTAACATAATATATGTATATAGAAGAGGCCTTCGCCCAGCAGTGGGTCATTTATAGACTGCTTCAGTTCATATTATGATATTACTCAGCCACTGTCTATTACGTATTGTGTCAAATAACTTTTGTAAATTTTATGAATACAATTTCACAAAATTTAATAATATTAAAGGACTTTGGATCTTCAAAATATAATAATAATTAATTTTAATTCATTCATGACAATGCTCAAAGTCCCTAAACACAACATAAATTTTCTACTAAATCCTTAATGTACATACTTCAACTATTTGGAATAATCTTCCGAAAGCAATTCAAGAAAGCACATTGATAAAGACAAGTTAAAGAATCATCCTCCTTCAAAGTTACTCCCAATGTACTTATTTATTTTTTATTGACAACCGTAATTCTGGTGTAGTGGTGCAAATAGTCGTCTTAAGCCGGCAGTCGTGGGCTCAAATCCTGCTCGGGGCAAATATTTGTATTTGTACAAATATTTGTTTCCGGTCTAGGTTGACTTCAATGTCCATGCCTCAGAGACCATGTAAAGCCATTGGTCCCGGTTGTTATCCTAGACACCTGGTCTACTATGAGTTAATCTAATTTCCCTACTATGAGTAACGATTGTTATCATTACTCATAGTAGGGAAATTATTCACCAAACTGCAATGAAGCGGCGTGATGGAGCAGCAGCAGTGGTTTACAGGCTAGTTCAGTTTAGTATGTATTTATATATGTATGTATTTTATTTATCATGCATATGTTAATTATACAATATATTGTCTTATTTTTTGCTCTTGCACTACTGTGCCCCATTGTAGCATCATCTCTAACCGCCATGGGTACACTGGTAGAGGTCTCTTTTAGAGATAAGTTCACCCTTGCCAAATTCCATTGTAATAAAAAAATTGTAAAATGTTTGAAAATGCAATAAAGAATATTATTATTGGTAATAATTGGAGAAATCCAAGTATTTAATTGAAGACATAATAAATTTATGAATTATATTTTATAAAGAAATATAAGCTTTGTAGTAAATAAATTTGATAGTTTACCAGGTTTTTCTGATGGTCAAAAGGCCTTTTGGAGGTTTCCTTCCATTTGCATCGGTAATTACTGAGAATCTATCACTGAAACTTCTCTTCACGTCAGGTAAACCCTGGTGGAATGTTTCTTTAACAGACTTCTCCGCCACAAACGACTCGGTCCTTCTTAGTTTGACGTCGTCGTTTTGCTGAACTACTCCTGAATTTGAAGTTTTTCCAACCGTCACGGACTTACGTTTAGGTTTTTTCTTCAAATTATTAATGTTTCCAGCATCACAATCAGCACCTTCATGATGATTACCATATCCAGGTTCCCGATCACCAAAACCTTGTACGAAACAAAGCATAATGTCGTTAGGATAATATGATTCCTTCATTTAGAAGGTCATACCCGCATATCGACTTGAAAACTTATTCGATGAAGTCACTTCGTAGAGAATTGTTTTCTTTATTCGAGACCATTTCAATCTTCGAAGGGATTTGAATCATATTACCACTGTTCACTATTATTGCTATATTTTGACGTCACTTTTCGTCCACACGTTTCCGAATTATCTTTAACGGAAAACACTTGTAAAGAATCAATTTACTTATTTAATTATAAAAATCTATTCTTATGTAAACCGCCGAAAATTATTAACACATAGTCGTTGTGAGTTGTGACATATTTATATTTTTAAGCTAGTTCGGTTGTAAAACGTGATACGTTCAAAAACACTCGTATAACTTTACTTAAACAACTGCTAACGAATACTGACTGTGACTGAATACCGAACGCGGAACGGCAAACGGTGACGAACTGACGACTTACGGCGCCGGCATTCGGCAAACACATGCCTGCCCCCGCCTAGTTTTTGTTGGCGTAACTCAGATTACACACTAACGACAATAAATTAACCTTTTAATAAGGTTTTACCTTCAACACTATTTGTGCATAACAACTTATAATTTGTACAATACAAAATTTCAAGAAAAAGGCAAAAAAATAAATATCTATAAAATATTATACATTGTTAAAATAAAAAAAATAAACTGAAGGCTTCGTCAACGTAATTAAGCATTTACAATATAATAATCGTCAAATAAAATTACATACAGAATGTGCCTTCAATTTTATATTTAAATCATATTTCAAATACAATTTGTATAGAGTGTATAATCGACCTAAACGTTATCTGACAGCCTGCCGACGCAGCAAACTAAAGCCCACCATTCACTACGGGCACCGCGAGCCGAGCCCCGAACCGTACCCATCCGTGGACAAATCCGTCGTCGTCCACACATTACACAAGCGCCGATCTGCAGTCCAGTCGTTTGTGTACTTTGGTGAGCCTTGCATGTATCGTTGTTGGTTGCCTACCATGGCACCGGTGCTTTCAAAACGCACAAAAGTTGCTTTACTAGTCGGTATGATCGTCGAACGACATGTTATTATACTAGACTTGAACAAACAACACAAAACTGCGTTTTGAAAGCACCGGTGCCATGGTAGGCACCCAACAACGATACGTACAAAGCTCGCCAAAGTACACAAGCGACTAGACTGCAGTTCGGCGCTTGTGTAGTGTGTGGACGACGACGGATTTGTCCACGAATGGGTACGGCTTGGGGCTCGGCTCGCGGTGCGTGTAGTGAATGGTGGGCTTTACGGTGAAAGGAAAAAAGTATTAAGTATAAAAATTATAGTTATGTATTTACGTGTGTCTTAAAAGTTATTGTTAGTTATTATTAGTTACAACATTTTTGGTGCAATGGTATGAAAGTGCTATTAACGTTAAAAATAACGAGATTAATCTCACTCGGAATAAACATTATTTGTATTTAATATATTTGTTTCTAGTGTGGGTGTTTCTCCCCATCATGCCTCGGAGAGCACATAAGTCATAAAGCCATCGGTCTCAGTTGTTTATTATAAACATCTGACAACGATCGTTCTTCTTAATAGTTCTATACGATTATGCTCCAACCATACACATGTTGAGAGGAGAGCCTAGACGTTTGACGTTTACAGGCTGTTTTTTTTAACACAGTTGCATTTAAATGGGCTTACAGAGCGTAACAAAGCTATCGCGTGAATATTCCGATCAATAAAGTAAACCCGTAATAATTGTGGGATCTCCTGGGTTACCGGGAACCAAACCAAAGGGCGTTACAGTCGGAACGGGCAGAATTATGCATGCTTCCTCTACATATTTGTAAAGATGATATCGTAAAAATAAGAATATTTGGTAATTTTGATTAATCATTATGAATCCTTTTTCCATTTTTGTGAAACATACTAATATTTTTAAATCTATAATTTAATAATGTTTTTTATAACCTACCTATAAATCTATTGTTGAAATTAAAATATGATACATAATTTGTAATGAGATATATTTATAAACTTATCTATTATCGTATACTTATATATTATAAAACAATAGATATAGGAATGTATCTACTATTCAATATGTGTTATTATAATAGTCACTATTATGAAAATTAGTTATTATACATAAAAGGTAAGACTACTTACTTATAAGAAATCCAAAGTATAAGTAGATATTATTAACATGAGACGTCTTTAAGTAAGTACGAGTAGGTATATCGTGTATTCGGAAGTTCATCTTTATCGATGTGTTTATAAGACTGTAAACAAATTGTTATGAAGCAAACATATGTTTACAATAATACAGGAAAAGTTTTCTTTATTGAGATCATCAAAGAAACTCTGGAAAATCTGGGTGCCTGTCATCGTTTCATCCAAAAAATATCCTCGCTCATGACGTAACTTATTTAAGTAGGTAGGTATACACTTACAATTTAAACACTATGGAGGTAGGTAAAAAACTATTTGAAGTATATACATAATTAAAACGGATGATAAGATTAGGTAGGTATATATTTTGGCACCATTGATCTCTATTAAACCAAATGAATGTATCAATTAATATGCATAGATTAGATATTTACCTAGCGCTTTATATAACAATTAAAGTTTGATGTCCCCATAAGACGTTCAATTTGTCGATTATCCGCGTTTTTTTTTTTTAATTATTTTATGTTAAACAATGTTCTTACTATAATAATTGTCGCGAGTGCAGTTAGAGTTGGAAGCTGATCCAAGATAAGTCAATACGATTTGTGCATGATTCAACGGTTATTTTTACCGCAAACTCGTCTTTTTTTTTCAAAAGCAAAACCATTAAGTTCTGTACCATATCTGTTTATATATTGAATGTCTAACTTTTATTACCTATATATCAAGGTCAATAATTCGTAGGTCGAACTAATAGCATTGGATTAGATACATAATATTATGAAACGCTAATATCTCACATATTTTGAGGATAATACACAAAGTTTAATACAACGATCATACTATAGCAATACTGTAACTTACTGTAAATGTAGTTTAACTTCTATTCGAACACCCGAAAATTATCATTACTCGTAACAAACTTTTCGTTTCTACTCTTAAAATTAAGTTTGCCATCATTCTGTGCAAAAAATATACCTATACACTGTCAGGCTCAGACTAGAATTATATAAACCCGGAAAAATGCTAGGTAAAGGCCATGTTGTTAGTGTTGTTACGACCCGATGTAGGGTAAAATCATTTTATCATTGGACTGATTTTTTTTCCCTGAATCATAAAATTAAAAACTTCGATTTCAAAGTGTCCACGTTTTATTATTTTCATCTAGATTTGTATTTTCAATAGCAAAATAAATAAATAAGAACACTAAAAAATATTCTCATTCATTTCTTGAAACGTATTTACTATTACGATGCGTAAAAATAATTCGAAATGACGTAAATGCTGGCGACAAAATGTTTAAAAGAAGGCGTGGCTGTCTGCAACGTGTTTTTGGCAAGTAGCCTAAATACTGATATTTGGAAAGAAGAACTGCGACAATTTTTGTCTTCATAACAGCAATACACCTTTATTAAGGTGTGTATCCGCTTCACTGAACTTGGTTTACACAATAAGAACCTTATTAGGTATTTCAATTAAAAACATTCGAATATATTATATAATTTTGATGTATCCAAACAACAAAAAGTCTTACTAAAGATAATATAATAATAATTATTATTATAAAGATAATACAATTAATGAAAATACATCAAAAGTGAAAGATAAAATCGCAATCAATTTATATCTTTTTAGAAATTTTTAAGCGTCTAAAAATTTCAATGTTATTTTTGAGGGTAGATTTTTCACATATTTCTTTCATATGTTGACGGGTACATGATTGATGGATATTGACTACGACGCTTCTTTAGTTCTGAGAACCACCTACGGATTTTAACTGCCAATATAATGGGTCCATCGTTATATAGGTATACCTATATTTATATTTCATCAGCTGGAGCGATTTTTTGTCTTTGACCGACGATAAACTCAAACTTTGTCCAAGGAGAGCAAAAGAAAAAATTTGTAGGCATGTAATGTTAGCAGCATTAATGAGTTTCTTAATAATCCTTGAAGTACCTATCTATCCCTTTGTATAATACCTTTTTATATGTACATATTTTGTTTATGTAACATTTCTGTTTTGGTGTACAATAAAGCGTATTATTATTACCTAATTCATTATTATTATACCGTAGTATTGTCCGAAATAAATCGTTTTCATATATAAAAAATACGCTAATATTTTTATTCACTGTTTGTGACTTTCGAATTTAATGTTTCCGCAATTTTTTTTTAAACAACATTTTTTTTCAAAGATAAAATAACCTTTTTTTAGAGATTATATATTCTAGTATCTACACATATTATATCGAATTCAGGTAGGATATATGTAAGATATGTAATGATCGCAACGTCGCCATGAAATTCGCAAATCGCAGGCGTAGCGTATTACGTATTTTATACATGTAAATACCAGTAGGTACATGCAAGAGTTTAAAACTACTTACATAAAGTCCACTATATAAACTCACACGAGTAAATGAATCCCCGTTTCCAAAAGTGGGTCATCTTATCAAAGGTGTTTTGTTTAACGTCCCTATTTGTAATGTTCGTCGGTCCAATGAAATAACGCTTGAAGGTGTATCTCATTCATGGATGAACGAATTGGGTTAAACGATATCCTGTATAGAGTTTTATTGGATTCAGAGTGACGTCGTAAGAAAAAAATAATTTAAAGCCCGTTAATGTCCCACAGCTGGGCAAAGGCCTTTTCTCCTTTTTAGAAAAGAGATGGAGCTTAATCTCCTATATGTTTCTAATTCAAGTTAACGGATAATTTCCCTATCGAGAGTAACAAATATCATGTGTTTATGAAAACGACCGAAACCGACGCCGACGGTTATACTTTAAGAATGAAGAGGAAATCGTACCTATACAATCCGCTCCAAGCGGTCAAAATTTAATAATTTTAATGAACAATTAGTAGCATTTTAATGTACGATTTTTTTTTTTATTGTAGCTACACTCGGCGTCAATAAAATCGCACCTTTCAAATATTCTCAAACAACTTTAAACTATATTTGGTATCAATAATGAGGGTTTACGAAAATAATGGGATTATAAGAAAAAATATTGTCTCTTCGGATTTTATTTATTTCAATACTTTATAACTCCATGGCTGCAATAAACTATTAGTACATAAATACTTATATACCTACCTACGTGACAATGTAAATGCCACTGTTATATATCATATAATCCTGATAAAGTACCTGTTATTTATGTAATATGATGGCTTCCAACTTTCTTTTGAATGTTGGAACTATTTAATATACCTTATTCTTTTTTTAGAAATAATTGTTAGTTTTTCTATCTTAAATATGACAAAAATAAAGTAATATATAATAATTTAGAGTATATATATTTATATAACGAAGTATAGTTGTATTTTAATATATTGTTTAAGAAATATAATATCTAATTATATTTTATTATATTTTATTTTAGTAAAACCTAACCTACTGAGGTAGAAAATAATAATAATAAATAATAATAAATATTAACGAACAATCACACCACGTTAACCTAGCCCCGTGCTAAGTTCGTAAGAACTTGTGTCACAGGTACTAGGAACGGAAATAAATTTAAGATATTACATATACATATATATAAATTCACATCCATAACCCGGTGCAGACATCTATATTCGTCATACAGATTATCTGCATCTGGCGGGATTCGAACCCGCGACCGCTGCGTCATCTTACTCGTAAGATGCGCTATAAGGGTGCCTGTCCAATCAAGCGGAGCGAGTATTGCGGAGCGGAGAAGCGGACTGTGTCTGTCCATTTAAGCGAAGCGAGGCAGCGGGGCGGAGTAGCGGAATAGCGGAGTTACGCCGAGTTCAACTCAAAAACTACTGTACGAATTTTCATGCGGTTTTCACCAGTAGATTGAGTGACTGATGAGGAAGGTTACACCGAGCCGCTAGTCGTTATATAAAAGTGACTTTCTTTACAAAATCCGTATACAATAGAGATACATTTTTTATTTATTTAGTGTACACTATGTTAAGGCCGCAATTCATCAAGCTGGTTATAGATGTAAATTAATACAATTTTTTTGAAATATTTATCAAGACAATATGTAACACCAGCAAACCATGCAAAGGTAGTCGGTTGAAATGCATTCTTCTACATTATTCTACATTAAAATATGCAATTGTAAAGTGTGCATAATCTAAGAATATTATTTATTACACTGTAGTAAACATCAACGATATACAGAATTTTACACATTTTATAAAATAATAATTATTTACTTTCTTTTGTAAAATATATAAATGTAAATTTATACATTTAATGAATAATGTTATCATTATAGAATTAACTATATATTCACAAAACCTGCAGATATAGAATAATGAATATAGAATTAATGTTATCATCACAAAATCTTTTTTGACAGTGTATATGAAAATTTATAGATTTTATAGCAAGATGCGGTGTTTTTAAATACTTCAAAACTTACCTCCGACGCCACAATAACGCATCGTGAGATATACTTTGCTTCCTCTTAAGCCAAGCCTTCCTTATATGTGTTAAAGGGAGGCTATCTCGTCTAATAGCCCATCGAACTCTCGTAAATGACCTCATACCCAGTGTCTCATTATCACTTTCCATTTGTCTCTTCCATTTGGTCACAAGCAATGCGACGTTAATCACGGAATGCCAATCAATGTTTGACATTTAGTAAGGCGTAAGGCGCTGCACTAGATATAAAGGCACAAAATAATATTTTTAAATTTTACACTTTTTTTATATCAAGACCAAATCACGTTACATTCATCACGTATACTAAGCTTACTATGTTATCATGCGTCTTTCTTTTCCATATTTACTTTAAAGATATGAAGGCGGTTGTGTAAATAGCAATATACTTATGTAATATCTACGTTAATTATTTTGTAAACACAGCAAAAAAAAAAACAATTCATAAAATGTAATCCACAAAAATACTAAAGACGTAATTATTTTTGAGAATTTGCATTTTAATCAATGCGAGTTTGAAAATCATTTTGTTAAAAATGTATAAATGTAACTCTACTTTCGTCTTAGAATTTTATAGCTATAATTAAACAATATAGTTATGTAATTAATAAAACAAATGTTTTAGCACAACGCAAAGATTAATGTTAGGTATTAATTTTTCAATTAAGTTTAAATATGAAGTTGAATTCGTCACTTTATTATCTGGTATTTGCATCTAAGTATATGATTAAGTACTTTCAAGATTTTTTCCTTAACAATAACAAGAATACAAAACTCAAAAGTAGTAAATTGTTTTTTCCTTAAAAACGAATCTGTGACCTTGACGTACGACGTAATCTTTGATTCTTATTACATGATTTATATAATCTGAGCTCAGCACATATTTTTCTGGCCTTAGCGGATAATTTCAATACCTTTAGAAGGTTGCCCCACATATATATCTAAACTAGATGTAAGGTTTCATTGTAAGTAAGCCAGGGGTAATTATTATTTAACCGATTTCCAAAAAAAAAAAAAGGATAGACTATTTAACATACCATGTTTCAGCAATTTTAATTGTGTAGATATTGAACTACCCTTTATTTACCTTTTTTTTACAGTACCTAATTTTCTTATTCGACAACATTCGAGGAAACGTGAAAATATGCAATAAAATTTAACAAATTACACTCTACATATAATAATAAAATTTAACAAATTACGCTCTACATATAAGCTTTCTCAAAATAATGAATGCATAGATAGTTTACCTAATTTCAACAGTAGTTTATTTTTCACATCACATCACATTGTGGATTGTGTATAGATAATTATATTTTTTTTTTCTCAAAATTTTTTTTTGGTTGAAAATATAAAGCCGGTCCTCTAGTAATATCGTGACGATCAGCAGTGCCGGATTAGCCTATAAGCTATTTAAGCAATTGCTTAGGGCATCCCGTCTTGGGGGGCACCAGAGACGACATGACAGAGACGAAATCATGTTGTGTCGACCCCACCTAGCATGGGATAGGGGTGTGTGATAATTATCGATAATTCGTAAGTACTCGATAATTTTTCATTCGATAAATATCGATAACTATCGATAAGTTTTCATTCGATGATTATTGATAATTTTTTGCGATCCGATAATTATCGATAATTTTGTGCCATCCGATAATTATCGATAATATTGTGGTATTAGATAATTATCGAAAATTGTTTTTGGATCCGATAAGTATCGATAATTATGGTACGGCGCGGCGGAGGACCTTTTTTTTTTTTTTTTTTTTTTCGTCGTCCGAAAATTGAACCGATAATTAATTTTTTTTTTTCAATTCATTCTTTGTAGTTCACTTAAGGATAGGGGGGCCCACAGGGGAAAATTGCTTAGGGCATCAAGTTACTTTAATCAGGCACTGACGATCAGATGAATATCTCTTTTATAAATACTATAAAACTCTTTAAAAGTGGCTAATTAATCAAAATTATTACTGCTGGTACTTATTACTTTTCAAAATTCTAATAGCTTTTTACAGTAATTGTGTGCTGTTTATAAATTCGTATAAAATAGTTTTGTTATAACATATATTGTCAAGACCGCAGTAGCGAGAGGCCGATTTTTAATTTTTCTTTTATTTATTTATTTTTTTATTATTAAAATTATTTAATTGAATCGTTAGAGATTTATAACGAATACAAAATTATAATTATATTAAAACTAAAAATTACGCTGTGCGGTGACCGGCATATGCCGTGCGGTGACGGGCAGAGAAGAATAGTTCTGACCTCTTTCTTGCCGAAGTGTCATAAACGGCGACTAAGGCCATAGTGGTGCGAAAAACTGTACACCAACCAAGATGGTGATAAGCAGCAGCTACTACATATCCTGCCACAGCATACTGCGCTTGACAACCCGCTTGCCAAGCGTGGCGAATATGGGCAAATCCCCAAATGGGAGACGTCTACGTTCAGCAATGGACATCCAATGGCTGATATGGTAGTTGATTTCCCTTAATACCTTCAAAAATTTAAAGACATTTGCATTAACAGGCTGAATCAATCAAAAACTAATTACACTACTAAAATAAAAAAGATTCTGAGTTCAAGCTGCTGCTTTTATATTTTTATTTATTTAATTTAATTTATATTTAATATTTATTAGTTTATAATAGAGATATTGGTTATATTTTCATCTACATAATTATGTATCTTGTATAAGTATTAGTATGTAAGTTTATTATATGACTGCACAACCTACCCGTTTCTTTCTTGTTGAACTCTCCTTTTTCATTTGGGTTGTCTGGAAGAAATGGCTAATTAGCCATAGGACCGCCTATTGTACTACACAATCTTAACTCAACAAATTTGTAACTACGCTGTCTATTTTATTTGTGGTGTGCAATAAAGAATAAATAAATAAATACATTTAAACTATTTACACTAGTTGAGTCAAACGATTTTTCGTACCTACAGACTGTCCTGGTAAATCAACATAATATTCAAAAGGAGTGATCTTATTTTATGATTCCTACGCACTTAGTATACCTATACCTATATTGAATAACGTTAGGCGAAAGCCCAAAGATGCTACGCTTGCATTTATTCTGTAGGTACTATAGAAGTATAGAATACCTGAGCCGACTCCATCAATAGCATGGGTATAAAATATAAATACAAAAAAAAAAAACTTTTATTTTGCAATTTCGTATTTATATTTATAATGAATGGTCCCGTTCTTATTTTGGGAGAAAGGATGAAATCGCTTCCAATAAGACAGAACTCACCCTGCATTTTAATTAAAATCTCCATTTGCATTATGTATGTAAAATTTATGCATGACATCCAAAAGCTATATAGTTACGAAGAGACTAGAAAAGACTGATTTGATATAAAAAATTCTAAAAATAATTGAGGTAGACAGGCTTCATCTAAAACACATTATACTAAACTGTACCATGTCTCAAGTGATGTCAGCTTCTTGTCCTAAGAAGGAAAGAGTCGCGGTTTAATCCGAAACGTAGTAAACAATAAATAAATAAAAAAAATCACAATACAATACTAGTGTTTATTTTCAAACAAACTCAGATTTATCGTGCTTATAATGGGAATTGTAGTGATAAGTGAATTTCAATTTGTAAACTTAGGTAAATTGTATAATTTTTAAGAATCATGAATGATAGGTACATTGTTTTCCATTAGCTTACTAATAAAAGTTATTTAATTTTTAAAGTTATTTTAATATAATATCTCACGTGACTATCTCGAGTAAGTATATTAAAATAGCTTTCGTAACACTGCGGCTGTTAGATGAGCCAACTCGTCATTCCAGGCCCACAATATTGCAGTAGATGTCTACACTTTTCATTTTTCTGCAATATATTTTATAATTAAATGAGTTTCATGACTGTTTCATTTTAGTTTAAGGTTTATTTGCTTATTTTCATATATATCTTTTCTTTAATCTAATTTAATTATTATATATGTAGGTGACAAATAATTAAAATCTGATGAGAGTTTTATGCAAATTTTCAATTTGATGATCTGCATACATAATTCATCTGATTTACGTTTATAATAAATTAAAGATACATCATTGTTTACCGTATGAAGTGTTTCGATCTCGACGTAGTCTATAATTATTCATATTAATTTATATTACAAAAAGAAAAGATTTGTTTGTTTATTGAAAACTTCGAAAGAACTAAAATAATAGACTATATTTTTCACTATTTCAAAGCTACATTAAGTACAAAATATGACGTTACGACACATAGTAACGAATTCTTAGATTCGTAGAACAAAAACTTTTTAATCGAGGAGAATAGGCTGTAGGCACACATTACTTCGACTCAATGGTGGGGGAGCAATTAGCCATAAACATCAATGGGAATATCACCGCTCTGGTTTTTAAATCTGTACTTATACTACAACTGTAACAGGTTCAATTCTGTCAAAGCCAAAACTAATTTTTTTATTTTTGTCTGCCTGATTGTCTGTCTGTGTGTTGACCGCGCCTCATGGCATAAGAACTAAATGAAACATGGTATGAATTGAGTCCATATTACAAACTGAGACACTTGATACTTCTTAGTCCGAAATTCAATACGCTTCTCTAGTGAGAGCAAATAAAAGTCAAAATATGTATTCCCAAACGAAGTCGCGGTTATAGCTAAATGCTTATAAGAAACAAAAAACTTACTGTCCCAAGTAAGTCGGTGTAGGGACCCGTAGATGCCGTCGGGAGCGCTCGGCGTCGCTGCCGTCGCTAGCCTCTTCGAGTCCGACTGCGTTGCCCGATCCGCCCGCCGACCTACGACAAACTCGTGTTAACCCATCCAACTATGGGTGCCAGTCCATTGACGCCGAGCGAGGCTGCGGAGCGGAGAAACGGAGAAATATTAACCAATAGCCCTTGTCCACTGGAGCGGAGGGGAGATTTTTTGCAATCCTAATATTGGTTTTGTTAATATTTCCGTTTCTCCGCTCCGCAGTCTCGCTCCGCTTCAATGGACAGGCACACTAACACTTGTATTATTTTGTTAAAGGCAACTGAAAGTCGACTGTATTTTTACGAAAATTATTTTTTTGAACTTAAAATGAAGGTAAAGTGCTAAATAGAAGTAGCCGAATAAATTGAACAAATGTCCCGAACTATACTCGTAGTTAAATTTTCTTCATTTTCAGATAAGAAAGTTGCACTCATTTGAGCGATTCTTTTTTTTTATGAACTTTTATACTGCGCTTATAGCTGAAAAGTACAAATTAAACTTATTTCTTGTATTTGCATACGAGAATAACAAGCATTAGCAAGAAGGCATTCTTTTATATCTATAATAAATATAATTAAAAAGTAAAATATAAATAGGTATAGTCAAGCACTATGAGGCGAACGAAGACTTAGAGTATTGTGACGCAATTTAGCCGACAAATATTATATGAAGAGGTCAAATGTTTCTCTTAAGCTTCTCATGATCTAAATGCAAATTTTAAAAAATCATGGATCATATTATTAATCAAAGGTAAGATATTTTTTAAAATACAGCAAGTATTACTACTTAATCTCAAAATAGAAACAAAAGCACGTTTTTTTTTAAACACCCAACAAATATGAATAAACATAATATATAAATTCACCGCTTCGCTGTTCAGTAGTGTGGTCAATAGAGTTCTAACCCTTTTTTTATTTTATCGAGGAGCGTTTTCCCAACACAGGGATATTTAAAGGCAACAGCTACCTATAAATATTCCTGTGTTGGGAATATATCTGTATTCCTTTTTGTAACAACAAATCAATACTGATTTAAAGTAAACATTTTTTTCAATTTTAAACATATAAACGTGGCTGGCTTACGCCAGTACCAATATTACAAAATATATTTTTAGTTAATCGATAATTGTGAGCAAATTAGTTAGGTACATTATTTATTACGTAATGTACTAGTAATTTTTAATATTCTAGAAAATATTAAATCTATTTCAATATAAATAATTGTGAAATTAAAATTTTAATGCTTAATGTTCTAAAATAGAAGAAAATACCATCAACAAATATAAAAAAAAATACACAGAAGGAAAATAATTATAAGTATTAATATTTTTGTATTTAGAACAAGTTTTTAATGTGGCAATAATTGATAGATATTTTAAGCCTTTTTAAATAATTTAAATATTGTGCGGTGATAATAAATGATAGTTTTCGTGCACATGCATAATACCTGGGCATTATAAGCTCTCAAAAAGCTGCAAGCAGGAACTAATTGTTTGGATCTAGATGACCTATGAACTCGACACACGCCATGCCGATTACCTAGAAATAATGCCTAAGTTTACCACATAATGCATCTTATTTTGACTTTTATAATCAATAATAAACTATCAACAGCTATAGGTATATTAATGTATATAACATGTTTACGTCTAAATACTATTTAATATTTTTTTAACTTTTATCATGGCAATGTTTATCCAATTTTAATGAATCTAAGATCGAAAGATCTAAAATGTTAATGAAATGCTACGAATTCTATCACTCACCTAAAAATTCTCTTCAAGCGACTAATGACTTGATATTTTATGTACACTTTAATCACAATATTTAATTCTCGGTTTCGTTCAGTTCATCGCAACCAACGAGCACTACACGAACGATCCGGCAACATAGCACTAATTCAACAAATTTTATTATAATTATGATGAATAAGCATGAAGTGTTAGTTTATGAAAAACGTGAAGGGTGGATCGTATACGAAGTCGGTTATAAAACGTTTGCCGCAAAACGTAACCTAGGGAAGAGAATACGTTACAACATTATGATGACTTACAAGTTGATTGGATTACACAAAGATAGCTTCAATTTTAATCTTATCACTGTCTCTAAATTTATAACGCTTTCAAACTCAAAATTCAATTTAAAAAAAATGTTAAAACTTTAACGTGCTTTTTTTAAAAAATTAATGCGTAAATATTTACTCCTTTGCTTGATTTGATGCTTTTTCAACGATATATAAAAATTAACGATAATTAAAATTATTTTAAGTATTAGGTTCAGTAGAAATCATAAAAAGTTCACAATAGACATCCTTTTTTATAATTAAAGCTCAGCGTGACCGTAGACCGTTTTTTTCAGATAGGTACCTATAATCTGACAATAAAATTGTCTCTTTATGTTACATCACTGAATGTTGATACTGAATCAATATTATATTTTAGTCCCTTTTTAAATTAATAAACTTTTAAATTAATATACTTATTTCATTCTTAACTTAAACATAGCTTTTTATTTACGTGCTTTGTACCTACGAAAACTCTATGTATATAACTTATCACTTTTATAAATAATAATATATCGAATGTTATCGAATATTATTTATGTAAATATTTTGTATTTTTTTACAATTGAAATTAAAATAGTAAAGTTAAAGGTTATTCACTTTTTATAGAAATGTGGTAGCACTTGTCTAATTATTACGATATATGTAATTTCGATTATCATTATAACACTTCACTTTCAGCTTGACCGATTTTGTATTCGATTGTTAGTGAAATTTATTGAGCAATATATCCTGCATGCCACTTATTATTCTTTCTTTAATTTCCTTTTGACTGGCCAAACGCTTCCATACTGTACCGATCCCTAACAATTCGGTGGAGCTGTCATCTGGGATAACCGATTAAATTAATAGAAATTATTCTTTATTTCAAGAGCGTAAAGTATAAACTAGTATGTAACATTTCCGTTCTACAGAAACATGCGCAGTGGTGCATTGCGCATAATATTGATTGCAATCATATGTATAATGAGAAATGTGGCGGCAATTTTGGTTTTTAATTTTCATTATCAGTAAACTTCAAAAATCAATTACTAATCACTTCCTAAACATTGGCATAATTAGTCTTTTGAGAGCCTCGTGTGAAAATCTGTTTGAATAATTTCCTTTTGGAATATTTGTGGTAAGCACAATTAGATTTTCAGGCAACTTATTCTATTAAAAAATTCTTAAGTCCTTTAAATAAGTCCTCAATCCCTATTCTAATAAATCATAAGTAGTTGTAGTAATGTTCTACGGATTAGGACATTACATGGAACATGTTGCTTTGAAAATGCTTTCACTGAACATATCTAAATTCGAAATTTTGAACTTAATTTTTTAGGCCTTGATATCGCCAATTTCACTAAAATAAAGAATATTAAAATACCACTATAAATTAAGATTTTTATAAAATATATTTAAATAAAACAAGAGTACATAGATAAAGCTCATATCTCACGAAACTTAAAAAATACAAGTCCAAATTAATTAAATATATCAGAAATCATGTAGTAGTAGTAGATTTGAGATATATTTCAATATATTGATGAGCAATCTTATCAAAAAACAAGACTACAATGTATTTTTAAGTTTAAGCAGGAATCCCTGTAGTTCTTATATGTATAGTACCTATCACCACGTCTATATGAAAAATATATATTCGTTTAAAAATGTAAAGATCAAAATTTTTGATTAGTGCGGGTTATCAGAGATGAAACAAAGTTTTCAGCGGGCAAGAGCTATGCTCGGTGTATCTCTACCGATTTGATCGAATTAGATACGTAGAAGAACTAAAGTACCTATCCAACAGATGCATCCCGGCATCGCGATAATGTTCGGAGCATACAGTATAGAGAAGTGGTAGTTGAGGAATCAGCTAGCTGGAGTGGCCACCAAATAGACAAATTAAAATAAAAGCCCAATCATTATATATTTATATAAGAATCCTGTATCCATCTCATTCATATAAAAATTATATATATATATATATATATATATATATATATATATATATATATATATATATATATATATATAAATATATATTTATAAACTATTATACTAGCTGTATCGGACGCGACTTCATTCGCGAGCATTCATTGAGCCTATAAAATAAAGCTTAAGATGAGCCGTACATACTCTCTAAACATGAATGAGTGAAATTTTCATAAATTAGATTATTAAAGCTATATTCACTAAATATCAGTGAATTTCAATAACAAGTTAGTGAATACTTTACTTCTGTACATTCCGAGTTTTAAGTTATTTTAAACAATACTGCAGGTTATAACGACTGTAAATCCGAACCAACAATCCAACGACCGCATTTTCAGACGATCTTTAAAATATTTCCTTTGTAACAAAAAATAACGAAATGATGATGTATGAAATTAAATAGCGCGTATGTAAAACACAAACTAATAACCAAATAGGTACATATTTTGACTTTTTTGCCCCTACCAAAGGAACTGTACTAACTTCGAGATAAAAAGTATCCTAGTTAATAATATTAACTTTAATCTAGTAGTTTTAGCGTGACATACGGCCACAATACAGACAAAATGAAAACAAATTCTTCAGTGTCGATTACAGAATATCCTCCAAAAAAATTTCAAAATATCTTCAATGTAGAGAATTGAACCTGTTACAATTTTGTAATAAGTAATTAAGTACAGATTAGAGAACAGCTAGACCAAATTGCCTAACTTTATTTTATTGTGTTTGTATGAAAGATTAATTATTATCAATACGTAACATTTTACTATTGTGAAAAATTGTTATGCATTTTTTTTTTCGTGAAATTGTGAAATAAATAGTGTGAATTTCAGTTGACAGTTCTGTTGCCAAATATTTTCGTAACAATAAACAATTTATTAACATTCTTAAAAGTTGTTAAGATAAAGAACTAAACAAATCGTCCAAAAAATTATATATATAAAAAAACACACTATGAGTTTATTTTTTGAGGATCAATTTACCTAGAACATAATCATTATGTGTAGATGTAGACCTTTTGAAGAAAAATAATTCACAAGAATTTACAATTGATGAAGATATTGGCAAAAATTAAAACAATACATACGATGTTATACAGATAAACAAAAAACCTCCTTGTTTTTTTAAGTCGGTGAAATAAGTTATTATTAACCTACATTTACAAATAAGCGGACAATCGACGTAATCTATTTAATAGTAAACCGCAATTTGGTTTAGTTGTCACGTGTAGCATTTGTTTTGACTTCTATCGTAACATCCGCTGGCTTTTGCTATAAATACGTACCAAGTAACTTACTAATATGTGGTATTCCTATGATTATGTATGATATTATTTTGTACTGTTATCAATTTCATCATGAACCGTACAAAGAATAGAATTTTTCAGGTCAGAATGTATACAAGTCCTTTTTTCTCACCATAAAACAAGAATGTAGGTATCGATCTAGGATTCTAGGCTAATAGACATTACCTAGTGGACATGCTGATATCTGTCGGTCCAATCGGTAACAATTATGGTCCTACCAATATTATAAGTGCAGTTATAATTAACTGAACTGATCAAAATATATAAATATTACGCATGTTTTAGTATTAATAGCCCGGTCAAAATAGGCATTGACCCTTGCATAAACTCACAAGCTGAAAATTTACAAGCACGTACGGGATACTACTCTGATGAGTCCTGAAAATTCCCCATTGATCCCGTATGTGCAAAAAAAATTATTCAAGGTCAGAAGTCCGTGCCTGTAAATTTTCAGCTTGTTATGAGTTTATGCAAGGGTATCCCTATTTTTTAGGCTAATTTGACCGGGCAATAAGTCCAAATCAATATATTCGCAAGATCAAGTTCATCTTTTATGAATATATTATTCTTTATCTTTCTGCAATTCTAATAGAGCGGTCAAGGTTCAGGAAGAATCAATACCATACCAGTATTGCGTACTATAATGTTCATTTTGTCCTTTCTAATTTGATAATAATTTAATAAGCTGCTTTTTTATGTACAATAAAAAAAATTATCAACAATCAATAGGTATTTGTTTCACCCAAATTCTTTGCGTGATTTTTTTTTTGCTTAATAAATTCTGTCTTAGATCTTGTATTAAATACTTACCTAATAAAAATACATAAATTTGATCACTTACGTTATCAATAGTGATGGTATTTTATCAACCGCTGTGTCGTCAATTACTTGTAATGAACGACAAGGTGAGACTGTTGTAAGATCCAAATAGCTCAAGTCTGAAAATAAAACCCTACTTACTTATCATGAAAATACGAATTTTCTCAAAGATCTGTTTAAAATATCATTTTTGTCGATTTTTTAATAAATAATAAACAGGATTAATATAGTGATGCAGTGTTTAGGTATTTTATTAAAATCAGCCTCCAATGATCATTGATTATTTTTCGTTATTTTCAATTTAACAATTCACTCTTACTTAAAAAGTTCATTAAATTATTTGGAATAATGATATTTTTAAAACGTTTATTATTTTACCATTATCAGCGATAGAACATAAGCCAGCATCAGATACTGATCTGCCGCGCATCCTGAGGTTCGGCTGGTTTTTTCTGAAAAAACTCCAGTGTCTCGCTACTGACGAGCGAAGCAAGCGGTTGAATCTAAAACAAATAAGTATTATTTTGATTATTATTATTTTTTCACATTTTCTATATAGGAGCGCATAAAACCTATAATTAACCTTTTTAAATCATTCTTTAAAATTAATTATTTTCAACAAATAAATAATTAATAACGCTACAATTGTCATAAAATAATAAAAATAATAGGTTTTGGCTGTTGACATCTACGTATAATAGTGTTTATTAGTGGGATAACAAATAAAAAAGCCTATAACAAATCGAAACCCCTAGAGCCTAAACCATAAATTGGAAAAAGAAAAATGATGAATCTTATTAAAACTAACTTATTTACATTTGAACGAAAATAGAGTATTTCAAAAGTTCAAAAAAATATAGTTTCACAAACTGAACGACACAAAAGGAAAGATATAATAATTAGAGTTAATATTTGTGTGTATGCATTACCTTTTTAACGGTGTATCAGAATTTTCAGCAGAACTGTTTGATGACGTAGAAGTATTACTACAGCTGGAGTTCATGTGGCGGTACACTTGAAAGCTGGTACTAACACTTTTACGAATATTACTATTCGACATTTTCAAATGAAATTAAACACACTTTTAATCAAGCAAACTTCGTTTGTAAATAAAAAATACTTTTGTGTTAACAGTATAACGTATATTCAGAAACTAAGAAAATATGCTACGAGGAATATATACTAGATGAAAATAAATTGTCACTGATTTCTAAAATTAGTTCTTACGCTGAAACGTAAGCGTGTCCACGTCGAGTTTGAATCATCTACATTCTACAACAAGATCAGATTGAAAAATTATCACACTACGGTTCTCCGAATTTACACCATTGACTGTTGCTACAAATATTTTACGTTTTCATTGTAGTGTATCGTGTGAATGTGATTGTTGTTAGTGATTTCTGACGTACTTAACTAATCAATAAAATAAAAATACTAGTTTACTTACTTTACTATTAAGTACTGTACTGTTGACAACATAGTAAATGGAAAGAAATAGTAATTGGAAAACTATATGTAGATAATTATATAAATTTCTTTAACATACACACACTGTCGTCTAGAATCCTAAGGTAGGCAACTTAATGCCTGTGTTTTAGGTAACAGCCGACTGATGTACTTTTTGTTTAGAATAAATATACATATAAATAATTCGTATTTAAATAAATATATATTAAACCCAGACTCGGGGCGGGAATAGAACCGAAAACCCTGGAGCAGAAAGCACTGACAACTGTGCCAACGGGCCAGTCAATAATTATAATATAGCATTAAAACTATATATTTTAATAACCTCATCTCCGATGATTTCATTGGGTCATTTTACTTTATCTTTTTCTTATTTCTAAGATAGGATAAAAATAATGTATCTACCTAAGATCGGTACTTATGTACATACACATTAATTATCATGCCTGATGCTGTTATATATACATTTTCTAACGCTTTATAAAAGTACGTTACCTGTTTATAAGTAATTAATTATGTAAGATACGTTGGACGCAGAATAGTAATAATCTGCAAAATTATAGTAAAACTAAGCATTACAGTCTTTAATTGGTATGAGCTTTGAGTAGAAAGTGAAACCATGAGTAAACGTCATAACTCTTAAGAGTCTCTGTTATAAGCGCTGAATTGTTAAGAATTACTCAATTACGAAATTCATGAATTATTTTTGGCTGATGTTGTGGATCTCCACACCGGGTCTCAATGAGGTCCCGGTTGTTAAAATAAGCACGTGAAAAATATAATTATCTATCGGCCTGTTTCACCGGTTGCTGATAAAGTCTATCTCGCACATAGGCTACTGATAGGTTTTATCATCAGGAAGTACCTAAACAAGCCCTGAGGACCTCTTTCACCTCAAGTAATAAACTACAACTTTTGGATTTAAAGATTGCAAATAGAAATTTTTGTAAAGTTTGACGTAGAAAAAGAAAAATATATCATAAACTTTTATCTGATGGATACCGTTATACGCCTGATAGCTTTATTAACAAACGGTGAAACAGGCTGTTAGTAGGAAAATTAGCCGCAAAACTGCAGCGGAAAATTGTGGCGGGATAGTCATTCAGTCGAATGTGTCACATTGAATTATTAGGTAAGTGGTAGCATCATATAGTGAGAGACAATCATTTTGACTAATCTTCAGTCGATAAAAAGCTTGTATGCAATTTCATAAAAGAAATGCCTGTATTGAAATTTTATTTCTCATGCTTGAAATAAAAATAGATTTTTACACATTTATACAAGTCTAATCAATCAATGTTTCATTGAGTATCAGTAAGATCAGTTAAGAAATTAAAGCCTCCTACTAATGCCGTAGCCAATATATGAAAGTGAAGTCGAAATTTTAGAAAAGTCTCGTATTAAGTATTTTTTACATTAATTATTGATGTACCCAATTTTACTCATTAGGTTACTCACTTTTAAAATCAGCTTAAAGTTTTTTTTATTATTTCTTATATTTATAAAATAATGAACTCCGCACACCTTAACGATATGCCCGGTAACCCGGTGCCAGCCCCTTAGGCCCTTCCGCACTTTAGGATAGTGGGACCTTTGTGACTATGTGTCAGCAGTATCAGTGATTTATCGAATGCTCGACTGCAACTAAGGGTACCTTTTTGATTATGGGCAGTATAGCCTAGTACCACAATAGCCCTAGAACTAGAGTTAATTACATAACTAAGTAATGACTTCAAATGATTTTTTCCTACATATAACTACTACTCCCAGTGGCGGCTTTTGCCTTTGTGCTGTCTCTGTTGATTTATGTTTTTCGGATTATCTAGTAGCATGTGTAGAAAAAAAGGTCGACCGGTTTGATGTTATATTAAGAGCGACACATGTCATCATAATGAGTCGACGAAACAAACGCATATATAACGCATTTCTGTATAACCTGTACTGTATTAGCCTGTAAACAACCCACTCCTATGCGAAGGCCTCTTCTGCATATAGAAGACGGGTTGGAGCTTAATCTACCACGCTGCTCAACTGCGGGTTGACGGATAATATCCCTATCATGCGTAACGATCTAGACTAGGTGTCTGCGATAACAACCGGGTCCGACGACTTTACATGCTCTCCGAGGCACGGTGAGGAAAGCCACAGACATACACCAAAACCAAAAATAAATATTTGCACAAATACAAATATCTGCCCCGAGCGGGAATCGAACCCGCGACCGCCGGCATTGAGGCGACTACTCGCACCACTACACCAGGACGGTCGTCCTTCTCTATAACCTACTACAGACTACTACTAAAAGTTTTCTAAACGAACAATAGGAAAAGCTTTAAAAAAACACTAAAGAATAACAGAGATGATAGAACTACAGCCTTTATTGAGATTTTACACCGAAGTTGAAAATTAGTAGAGCCATTTACCTATGACATTAAATCTAGGGATGGCGATCTGAAATCGATTCATCGAAGAATCGTTTTCTGGAGCCAAAAAGGTCGATTTTTTAGATCGATATTTAGTACTGAATCGATGCAGTGAATCAATATTTTACCCTCGATAATCGACATTTGATTCTTTGATTAATTTTTTTTTAATTAGCTTAAGAAAAGTTAACCGAAAGGATAAAAAAATCTCAGTTAGTTGAACGTACACATGTATGTACCTACACAAAAGGCGAGCTTGATGCTAAAAGCATTTTTTTACAATTAAAAACAGCAACAATTTCTATTTAATTATTCTAAACACTTGTAGGCATAATCAAATACATATTTATTTTACATAAAACAAAGATATTATTCTTAATACATTTACTTTTCATATGCTGAATTAAATTGATTACTTTGGTGGCTTTCCATTCTTTCATATAGATTTACATTAAAAGTACAAGTTTGAAAAAAATAGATTTTTAAGAAATCGATTTTTTAGACCTTGGTTTTAATAAGAATCGATTCATCATGTTGCGATTCGATTCGATTTAAAAATTGATCTTTTTTTAGAAGAATCGCCATCCCTAATTAAATCTCATAATACTGACGTTTGCAGAATGCAAACTTACCTACTTTTATGCTATTTTTATATATTTACATTACTTTGGGAATAATTTTTAAAAAGGAAAAATTTCACTACATTTAGTTTTCAAAGCGTGGGTTTATTTAATTTTTTTTTAATGTTATTCAGTTTTTGTACAACTTAAATAATTTTTATTGTAAACTGTCGAACAAAATAAAGAAATTTGAAAAATTTCGCACATTTTTGTAGTATTAAACTAATTATTTCAAGTAATTACTAAAGAGAACTATTTTATTGCAAGTTTTTAAAATATCAAACGTACTCTGAAGAAATGCAGTATAGTAATATATAAAAATAAAACACACAAAGACTTCTTAGTTTTTATTTGAAAAATAAACAGTACCTATACTTGTTAATGAAGATTTTAATATATAATACAAAATGGGAAGTTCGCGGTAAAATTCCAAGATTACCTAACTACATAATATTTTGGATTTTTGTTCTTAAAACTAACAATTTATATACTAATAAAAATCTTACATCCAAAATATAAGTAACAACGGTTTATTCCAGGTGGTATTTAGTATTTTAATCTAAGTATGGAAATTCATATTAAATACACTTTTATTTGAAATGTGTCGCCATTTTGCTCAGATAAAAAAAAAAGTCAATAATTTATCATTAAAAAATTCAATCATAGCAAATAGCGACGGTAAGTTTTTAATAAAAATATAAATTATTATGTATTTCTAAACGTCCAAACACTATGTTCAATTAACATTATTTTGTGATGAATGTATAATGAACTTAATACTAAACTGTGAACCGTGAAGCATTAGTAGGGGAGTCCAAGCGGGGACTTCGGGATTTACTCAAGCGCGGCAGATTAATATACAGGAGGATACTTTGTACCCGGTTAAGTACCTCCACCAAATATGAGCCTTATATATAAGGCCGCCCGTCAAGGATAAAGGATTAGATTAGTAAAAAAAAATTGATCACCAGAAATTCTCAAGCGCGTCAGATTAAGGTAGGGTGAGTTAATTACATGGTAAAAAGTGTATATTCCACTAATCTGACAATTTGAGAGTGACGAAAGGAAGAGCTACAAAATTGTAAAAAAAAAGTCATCTCAAAAAAAGTCAGTCAGATTAGGCGAATCCGTCTGATAATCGTCAGATTATGAGACAGTATATCTAGGGAATAAAGATGAACCATATAATTATATCTTAATCTGATGCGCTTGAGTATTTCAAAATGGCGATTTTTTTTGCACATTATAATAATGGCTGTGAGTTTGCGTCACATCGAAATCGTCAGATTATTGAATGAGAGCTTTTTTTAGGTTCGCTTAGCATCCCCTTCGAAAATGTGACGCGCTCGATTAAACTTTTTTTTTTCATTTTCAACCCTTACGTACGACCACCCGTATCATACAAACGATCAGATTAACATACGTATATTATTAAAAATACATAAGACATTGATGCTATCAATCTATAGCCGCTCCTTCCATTGATGAAAAGGTATATTATATAACATGTTTTTCTTCTTATCATCTAAGCTTTACAACCCAATAGATCTCTATAATGGGCTATAGTGGGCTCCCCTACTACATCACACCAGTACTATGTTCCTTTTTTGTAGAAATTTTTCTGTACCAAAACTCCGTAAAGTTTGAATCAATTGTATACAAAGTATTTAAAGCCTGTATATTAAATCATGTATTGGACTGATATATGAACAATTTATCATTAAAATACCTGAACTTTATTGTAATAGCCTGTAAATATCCCACAGCTCGGCATCTATTATTGAGAACGTTAGACAACATATTTTATTATTAACACATTAAAACAAAAAACAAAAAAAATTAAACATTTCCTTTAAAGTGTAAAGTTTAATTGAAATAAATTATTGACGTATTCTTTTCAATATATATAAACTATTCATAAAGTGTAAATTACTAATTAAACTAATTATATGTATGTGCAAATCTCAGTTGTTGGTTTGTCCACAACATAAAATGGAAAACTCCTGTTCAACTATTGTACACTAAAACGTATACTGACTCACTAAAAATAATTTGATACATTGTGGTAAGAAGTACATTTTAAGATTTCCATCAAAATATGTACACAAACAGTTGTGTAACTTCATAAATATATTGTATTTTAAACAGTTATATAATAATAAATTCAATATTTCAAAAATGTACTTATTTTTTTCTTGATAATATAATGCTTCTTCTTTCTTAATAGTAAGGTCGACGAGGGTTGTTCTGTAAAAAAAAAAAAATTAATGTATTTCCACTCAATGACCAGCCTTAATATTATATAACAGCACATTGCAGTGCAAACTTGTTGTAAATACCAAAATATAGATGCTATATTGTGACAGATGTCAAATCAATATAATCTATGTAATCTGTTCTTTCAATAAATCAGTCGTTCTTCGCTTTTCGAATTGACATGTTGTTTTACTATAGGTTATGGGCCCAGATCCATATTGCGAGCTAGTTATTGCGATTATTGTTAGAATTATCCGTGTGATGAACAATAAACTATGCGTTTTACCATTGGACTTGTGCGTAAAATAAACAGTGAGCAAAAACCGGCGATTTACTAATAAGTAAAAACGTGCGTAACTGTCATGGCGTCCAGTTCGAACTATCTTGTTAGCGTACCTAAATTACAAGGGCGCGAGAATTACAGTGAATGGTGTTTCGCCGCAGAGAATTTCCTGGTGTTAGAAGGAATGGTTGGGTGTATAAAACCTGAGCCCGATCTTCCGCCAGCAGCTGCAGATGACGCGAAAACAAAAGCTAAGCTGGTTTTAACAATCGACCCGGCTCTTTACGTTCATATAAAAAACGTCAGAACATCGAAAGAATTGTGGGATAAATTGAAGATGCTATTCGATGACTCGGGATTTACTAGAAAAATTAGTCTTCTGAGGAATCTTATATCTATTCGATTGGAAAATTGCACTTCGATGACGTCATATGTAACACAAATTGTAGAAGCTGGACAGAAATTACAAGGTACGGGATTTGGCATAACCGACGAGTGGATTGGATCTATCATGTTGGCTGGTTTATCTGAAAAATATATGCCAATGATAATGGCCATCGAACACTCGGGAATGATTATTACAACCGACGCCATTAAAGGGAAGTTGATGGATATGGAACCGGAAGACAGTGATGTCAATAATGCATTTGCATGTTTCCGGAAGAATCAACGTCATTCAAAGAATGTAAAGTCTACACAGTCTATGGTCAATAAAGATGGCGGAAATTCACAAACTTCAACATCTATCAAAGGAAAACAAAACGTCAAATGTTATAATTGTAAACAATATGGCCACTTGTACACAATATGCACTTTACCGGTGGGAGGGATGCGCTGTGCCGCGCTCCCGGCTGCATGGGTACCACCATCTTGCTTATTTCTTCCGTGAAACAGCTTTGCTGTGTTTCGGAAAGAAGGGCAAGACAGGCAGTGTAATTACTGGCACCGAGACTTAACATCATATGTCTCAGGATAGGCAACACATAAATGGGTTGGCTGGGCTAGTTCCAGGTAAACTAGTTTATGTTCATGGGCGACGTCGACCACTTACCATCAGGTGGAACGTCTGCCAGTTTGCCTATCCAACTAACATATTAAAAAAAAAAAAAAAAAACTATCGTAATCAATGCACTAATAAAGATAAATCTTTCAAGAATACAGAAAATAAATCATCAAAAACTAGTAATGCGTTTAGTGCTGTGTTTTTTAACAGAATATTTGACAAAAGTGACTGGTATGTCGACTCGGGTGCGAGTTCGCATTTGACAAGTAACAAAGATTGGATGATAGACATGTGGTATTCTGGATTTACCAAAGAAATTATGGTTGCAAATCAGAATAAAATCCCAGTGCTGTGTTGTGGAAACGTAAATATAACAACATCAACTGAAGAATGCGACTATAACATAACTGTTGAAAATGTGTTATGTGTTCCCATGTTATCTACGAACTTATTGTCAGTGAGCCAGTTGATAAGGCAAGGCAACAAGATGCATTTCACAAGTAACGGATGTGAAATATTTAACAAACATGACACTCTAGTAGCTACTGCATCACTTCTAAACGGAGTTTACAAACTAAATACTACTACTTGTTTAGTGGCAGCAGTGGCAGAGTCTCCAGGAGTTTGGCACCGTAGATTGGGGCATGTCAACAGTTATAATATGAATAAGATGCAGGATGCTGTAGAGGGGATCAAGTTTACTGAGATAGCGAACATCAACAAATCTAATTGCATAGTGTGCTGCGAGGGTAAGCAGAACAGGTTGCCTTTTGCCCATGAAGGCAACAGGAGTACCGAGCTATTGGAAGTGATACACTCTGACATCTGTGGCCCGATGGAGAATTTGTCACTGGGAGGAGCTAGATATTTCCTAATTTTTGTTGATGATTACAGCCGCATGACATATGTTTCTTTTTTAAAAGGTAAAAATGAAACCTTACATTATTTTAAAGAGTATAAAGCAAAAGTTGAGAATTTAACATCAAAGAGAATTAAAATTCTGAGAAGTGATAATGGCAGAGAATTCTGTAACAGGGATTTTGATAGTTATTTAAAGAAAATGGGTATAATTCATCAAAAATCTAATCCTTACACTCCTGAACAGAACGGGCTTTGTGAGCAGATGAATAGGACTCTAATAGAAAAAGCCAGATGTCTTTTGTTCGATGCTAAACTTGGCAAGGAGTTCTGGGCAGAAGCCATTAACACGGCAGTTTATTTACAAAACAGAATTGTAAAAACTGTATTGAACAACTGTACACCATATGAGTTGTGGACAGGGGCCAAGCCTAACCTCAGTCACCTAAGGATTTTTGGTAGTACTGTTATGAAGCACATACCCAAGGAGAAAAGACATAAGTGGGACAGGAAATCTGAACAATGTATACTGGTAGGCTACCCTGAGGACGTTAAAGGATATAGGCTATACAATCCTTCAACAAAAACTGTCATCACAAGCCGAGATGTTATCATCATTAAAGAAAAATTGTTTCATCGAGAAAATTTAATTGAAGTAAAAGAAGTAGATAACAAGTCAACAGAGAACAAGCCACATCAGTCTTCAGTGGGAGAACATAGTACAGAGGATTCGTTTATATCTATGGGGAGTGGTAATGATAAGGATGAAACCTATATACCAGATGAGGAGTCCATGACATCCGAGGAGGAGCTGCAATCGGACACGACAGTAAAGACCTTACCACAACGGCAGAGACGAGAACCAGACAGGTATGGATTTATGTGCACAGAAGAGTGCAATGAATCTTTCAGCGATGAACTGACATTAGAGAAAGCACTGCAAGGACCAGAGAAGGAGCATTGGCAACAAGCTATTGAAGATGAGCTGAAAAGCTTTGAAGACAACAAAGCGTGGGAATTTGTTGATATGCCTGTAAGTGGCAATGTAATAAAATGCAAATGGGTTCTAAAAAAGAAGTGTGATGATAAAAATAATGTCCGTTATCGAGCTAGGCTTGTGGCTAAGGGGTGCTCACAAAAGTATGGTATAGACTATAATGAAACATTTTCTCCTGTAGTTCGGCATACAACGCTTAGGTTATTATTTGCATTGTCAGTGCAGTTGGATCTAGTTGTGACTCATCTTGATGTGAAAACGGCCTTCTTGAACGGAGATCTGTCTGAGACTATATATATGCAGAAACCTGTAGGTTATGATTGTATAAATGATAATAAGATTCTAAAATTAAACAAGGCTATATATGGTCTAAAACAGGCGTCCCGAGCTTGGCATAAGAAAGTGGATAGCTGTATGTTAGCAGATGGCTATGTTAAGTCTAAAATAGAACCATGTTTATATATAAAGACAGTTGGGAGTAGCAAAACCATTGTAACTTTATATGTTGGTGATTTTTTTGTTTTTTCTAATGACAAAATTGAAACTAATCATCTTAAAAACATGTTAAGTAAGAATTTTGTGTTAAAAGACTTAGGTATTGTAAAGGAATGTCTAGGGATGTCAGTTAATTTTGATAAACAAAATTGTACTATTACTTTGAGTCAAGAAAAGTATATTGATAAACTATTGTCTAAGTTTGGTATGACTGATTGTAAAACAGTGAATACTCCGATGGAGGTGAATTTAAAATGTAAAAAAGAGAATAAATGTAATAGTCAGAATCCCTATCAACAGCTTATCGGTAGTTTAATGTATTTAGTTGTGCTTACACGACCCGATATAGCTTTTCCCGTGTCATATTTAAGTCAATACAATAACTGTAATACAGAAGAGCAATGGTTCTATGCTAAAAGAGTGTTAAGATATTTAAAAAAAACAAAGAGTTTAGGTTTAAAATATAGTAAGAGTAAAAATGTTAATATTGAAGGATATGTTGATGCAGACTGGAGTAATGATATTAATGATAGGAGATCATATTCAGGTTTTTGTTTTACTTTGTCAGGATCTGTTATATCTTGGAGTTGTAGTAAACAAAAGTGTATTGCGCTTTCTAGTACAGAAGCAGAATATGTGTCAATATCAGAGGCCTGCAAAGAAGCAGTGTACTTAAGAAACTTACAGTATGAAATAACTAAAAGTATGTATAAAATAACTTTATATAATGATAGTATGAGTGCTCAGAAATTATTACTGAACCCTGTATTTCATAATAAGTCAAAGCATATTGATGTCAAATATCACTATTGTAGAGAAATGATAAATGAAAACATTGTTAGTGTAGATTATTTATGTACATCAGATATGCCTGCGGACTTGCTAACTAAAAGCTTAGGTGCTGTAAAACATTATAAACATTTGAATGCTTTAGGAATTGTTAAAGTGTAATTTCATTTAAGTATCTATGTGGTTTAAATTTGTGTAGTTTCAAATGATCTATATTTTGAGTGGGAGTGTTGTAAATACCAAAATATAGATGCTATATTGTGACAGATGTCAAATCAATATAATCTATGTAATCTGTTCTTTCAATAAATCAGTCGTTCTTCGCTTTTCAAATTGACATGTTGTTTTACTATAAAACTAATAATAATAAGAATAAAAACATCTCACATTCAACGGCCCCCAGTAGGATGTTTATCTTGTGTCGGGGGTCCGGAAACACACACAACACACAAGCACAAACGCCCAGACCACGACAAATATCCGTATAGCCTACACAAATATTAGTCATGTGCGGGAATCGAACCCGCGACCGCTAGCGCATAAGCCAGTTGCTGTGACCGCTGCGCCAACGCGTCGTTGGAGATAAAGGATGTAAAGATACGAGGATGTAAAGAGAAACAGACATATCTAACTACGTGCTATCTCTCTCTAGTCGCACGCGTTTGGCTGTTGATTTTCTCCCTTCATGACATAAACCATTTCTATTCGGTGAAGCGGTGGGAAGTCAGCTGTGCTGTGAGTAATCACGTGAGACTAGAGAGAGTTAGCATGTAGTCCGATATGTCTGTCTGTCTCTACAACCTCGTCTAAACTTTCGGCCTACAGGAAGCTGACTCCAATAGTATATGCTCTAAGTATATAACAATTACTTACCAATGGATTAGGTCTGAAGCGATAGGCGAGCATCATTCGCTTTCTATAGGCGTCGAATTCGTCGTCCTCGGAACAAACCACGTCTGATGTGGACGCACCTAATCCTAAGTTAGCTACAGGCTGATTAGCCCTAAAAAAATATATGAATTTGATATGTAAAAAAATAACTCATAACCAAATGCGTAATAACTGTATAAACATAACTCTTCATGAAGCACGTTTTTTTAACGCCAGTTTACTTAGGGAACGTACCCATACTACGTGACCCGTTCAAGTGGGGAGGAAGGGGCTTTAAAAACACCACGCTTAGTCATAGGGCCGAGACGGGAGGGGTGTCTTAGGTTATCGCCACGTAGTCAATATCCTCTAGGGAACTCACGCGGTTCTTAAAATTATTCAAATATATATGTATACATATCTCTTTTTACGTCACGCAGCTACCGCAGTATTAATGAAGACAAATAAGATTACTTGTATGATCAGAATTAATTTTTGTAACTTTCTGTTTGTAAAAATGATTTAAGTCATATTTATGAGTAACTACGTGAAAAGTAGAGACGAAGGGAGGGTTCTTGGCATATACTACGGGTGGTCACCGAGGGGGGAAAGAATTAAAAAATGAGTCAGGTAGTATGGGTATGTTCACTTATAATACATCTATTTTATGTATAACAATAAAATTCTTATTATAGACAACTCTATGAGGTAGAATGCAAACCATTTTTATTATTCACCAAGAAATAAATAATCAATGCGAACATTTTAGTACCTATTTGAAATTTTAGCATCGTAAGTCTAGTTAAATGTAACAGAACTGATTCTATTAAATTTTATGTTTATTAGCCATACATGATATTTTAATTACATTATAAACCTTTTGCTACAGCAAAACATACTACCGCAGCACCATAACTAAAATAAAATAAACTGGGAATGAAAGAACGAAATTTCATTCAATGAATATTCATGGATATGAAAAAGTTATGAAAATACAGTGCTGTTGGAAAATAATTACAATAATGTTTTGAAGGAAATACAAAATACATTGGTCTCAAACACAGATTATTTACATAATGTGAGTTTACTCACTTATTTATTGGTTCAACGATACCAGTCCCTTCAGCACCGAGACCTTGACCCTCATTCCAACCGAGCTTCTGTAGCATTTTGAAACCTAAAACAATAAAATATTTAGTTAAGTCAAATTAAGCACTTAAATTAATTTAAAAATGTTAGCTCTTACAATTTCTATATTTTTGGAAGCAAGCTATTTTAGTATAATTCAGTTGTTATATTATATGCATTTACATTATTTTCATTATGTACATTATGTAAGTGATGTTGTTTGAAACTCCAGATTAAAAGAAGTTCGCCACAATGGCGAGTATTTGAATCCCTAATATTATAAATGAGAAATACAAGTTTGTTTGTTACGCTTTGAAGCGAAACCTACTTAACCAATCATCATGAAACTTTGTACACATATTCTTAGAGAAGTAACATAGAATTAACATAGGATACTTTTCTTTTTTGGTCGTGATAACCGACATCCACGCGGGCGAAGCCGCGGGCTAGTATGCAAATAAATGTGTTAAATTCTAAAATTAAATCTTACCCACGTTATCCTCTTTTAGTTTGTATTCCTTGTAATCACTCAGGTCTGGCTCTTTGCCACTTTTTATTGCTGAATATTTCTCCATAAATCTGCAATCAATTTGGATTTGACGAATTTTTTTTATTACAAATACTTTGTCCTTTATTTTACTACTAATTATAGTTAAATTACTAATTTAATAAATTTCTTACTTATAATTTATCTCTTAAAATTATTTCCAAGTTTTCTTTTATTAAAAAATAGCAAATCAATTAATCTTAAGCATCATTTTATATTATAAGCGTTACTTTTAACGATTATTACGTATTTAGGGTGCTGATGATAATGTGTAAGTCAACTGTAATTGCTTTTAAATTCTAAATAAATAAAATAACAATAATATTTTAAACTCAATGTACTGCTGCTTCTCAATGTAAATATTGATTGAACATATACAAGAACAGAGAACATACAAGAACCCGACAACAACCGTCGGGGGCAGTAGCCCACCAGACAACACCCATCTGGTCGGAGGATCCTCACTTCTGGTCGGAGGATCCTCACTTTTCAATGGCGGATGAGGAATTTTACCACCCTATTCCTCACTTCCTCAAATATTTATATTATTAATGAACTTACTTTTTTAGCTCTTCCGGTGGTAGAAAGTCTCCGATATGATGTTTACCTGCAGCTTGTTTTGTAAGTTCCGTTGCCCATTTTTCTGTGGCATTCATTTCTTTTGCACGCAATCTGTAACATAAGTTATGGGACGCTGTAAAGGGTCCAAAACGTCGGGAAATAAAATAAAAAATCGTTAAACTGACGCCGAAGAAATTCAATGTGTCAAGTTCGGCTGGAAAGGTTATGGCGTCGGTTTTTTGGGACGCTGAAGGAATAATTATAGTGGAATACTTAGAAAAGGGAACTACTATTAAAGGCTTACAGTAGGCAGACCCAATAAGATTGCGTGAGGCTATCAAAGAAAAAAGACGCGGCAACCTATACGCTGGAATGCTGTTTTACCAAAACAACGCATCCAAAGATCACAAAGCTACAGTTGCGATAGTTGCCATTCAAGAAACGGGATTCGAATTACTTGAACTCACACCCTATTCGCCAAATTTAGCTCCAAGTGACTTTTACACCTTTCCTCGGATCAAAAAATAAATCCGACATAATTTTTTTTTAAAGAAGAAAGGGAAGTAATGATCGCTGTTAAGGCGTTTTCCGGGAGTCAAAACAAGGAATTTTTTTCTAAGAAAATCCTACGTTTAGAAAAAAACACGGACTAATTAAGTGTATTGACTTGTTAGAAGACTATGTAGAAAAATAAATTATTTTTATAACCATAATCACTCTCTTTTATATTAATTATCAATACTTGCGGATTATCCCTCGCAAAATTAAAGAATTTGTTTTTTGTTTGTTTGAATGTTTATAATAACTTAAAAGCTATGTCTACAGGGGCCTGTTTATCGAGGTAGGTTTAATTTAATATAGATTTGAAAACATCAGGCTATGACCTATGGCAGGCAATAACCATAAACATTAATTAATCAATGTTTCACATATTATGTCAATACTAATATACAATAATACTTCATTAAGTATATAGGAGTATTCGATAAATCATTATAAGGCAATTGCTTGCTATAAATGCTCTTTGTAGCATGCATAGTTTGTTATTCGTATTGAGAGCAAAGTGTAAAAATAATATTAAACGAATATAAATTTAATTTCACATTGACCTTTAGTTGAACTATTGCTCGTCTATCCTCCCAGTAAAAAATAGACATATTACTAAAATACCAAATAAAAGTTATAGGCGTTTGTCATAACTAAATTTGAATGAGTACGCATGAATTTTATGATTGATGCCAAGGTTAGGCGGGTATTATGTGAAATTATTAGTTACAGTTATTGTTATGAAAACAAAAAACTAAGTATTATCGTGAATAGAATGACACGTGTGTATCATTCATGTGAATATAATCAATTCAAGTACTTATGTTACAGCATTGAACGTTTTTATTTCTTTGAGTACGGTGATTTCTGTATCTGTTATTTTGTTTATTGAGGATTCAAGGATAAAGACATGTCAAGTAACACAAGTATATGCACAATGCGATGTGACAAATATTGCAAGGTTAAATTAGAATTATGTGCAATAATTACATTCTTTGCTAAAACTAAGGGAAATAAAGAAAAGTATAAAATAAATAAGTATATTCGAATAAATATATAATAATAGAATAACGTGAGAGCTTTTAAAGATGGGTGGTCTGTCATATCAAAATAACTAGTGTTCCCTTTGTGATGTAGAAATACAGGTATGGAAGTATACTGTATATGGGGATTATGGGGCATTCTGTGCCAACTCGTTCTACCAATGGATTTTGCATCTCCAATTTTGCTGAAATTTTTTTCACCACACCACAGGGGCAACCTTTTTCTAGGGGCACCTTTTTGTACCCCTAGAAAAAGGTTTTTATGATTTTTTTCAAATTTTTTCGTCCAGCCAATCGGGAGATGAATTTTTTAAGATTTCGGTTGGGTTTTTTTTTAAATAGCTGTAGTTTAGTGGAAAATTGTCCGATTTGGGTATTTTTTTTAATTCGTGTTTTTAATGAACTTTCTAAAAAATTGATGCAAAAAAATTAATCATTATGAATTTGAGTGTTTTTTATTAACTTATTTTAAACTTAAAACAGCGATTTTAAGATTATTTGTAACCTTCGATTTTTTTTTAATTTTCAAAAATATTACTCCCCAAAACACGAATTTTGAGCCTAGGCTCGACGAGACGACGACGAGACTAGTCTCGTAATGGGATAATGATGGGTTATAATTTTTTAAATGAAATGAATGGTTGAAATTAATTATTTTTATTAATGTTTTTTTTTTTTTACTATTTAGGTAGGACGAGTTGGCATGGAATGCCCCATATATATGTATTGGAATTGTTATTAACTCAGACTCAAACTAACAGTTTATATTAAAACTTACTTATGTTCCCAGGTTCCCTCTGAGGTGTCTTCATCACTGTCATACTCATATTTGTGTTTCCCGGCAGCTGCCAAGCGTTCTACTTCCTGTCTCTTCTTTAACATATCCTTTAAATTAAAATTTTTATAAATTAGGTATAAACTTTGATACCTGCACAACTGAAGGATTTTAATTACAAATCTATATATTAATATAAAAATAGTATGTTTGTTTAAATGTGTTAATCTAAGAATATATTGATCCAATTCGAATAAATGTTTTTAAAAACGAAATCTTACAAGTAACAAAAATTTACGCGGATCAAAATAACAGCGAAATGTTTTGTTCTACAAATAAACTATAATGATAAAACTTGAAACTGGATGAAAGTTGTGTATCTTCATGTGAATATGATATTCAACCTGGTATAATAAGTTCAATTTGAAGTTATCTTCGCATTTCTTCCAATCCTCTGCACTTAGGTTAGTAGTGCCATAATTGGTCATTGCATATTGCATCAATGCTTGATTATTTCGGTTTAGATTTGTAAGTTTCAAGCCTTCTTCATCAATTTTAGATAAATTTGAACCTGTAAGGTAATAATAAATTTATATTAAGGTTTGTCATAGATCTGAAGGTGTTTTATTCGAAATGTATTAATTTACTTAATAATATTAATACCAAAATTATATTTTCAATGTTATCAAAATATTACAGACCAGATAAATGAAGAATACTTCACAGTACTATCTAAAGAGATCTTTCATACATTCGTACAATAGAAACGTCTGAAAAAAGGAGCAATCGTGTGGCGTGTCCGGGGCACGAAGTAGCCCAAGCTGCCATAAATTAACTTGGGACACGTATATTAGCTTTATTACATTCATTGTAAAAAAATATCTGAAAATACCTATTAATTTCGCAAATGATATATAACATTTTAATTTTTTTCTATTTCAATATAAACAAAACGTGTTGAAATATCAATAATTTGAAAAAAAATAAAACAGTATATTACTACTTTTTCGATCGTTTTTAGGCATACTAAGTACTGATTGCATCGATAAATTATAATGATTTATTAATGATGATGAGGGGATAGCCCAGTGAAAATGACATAAATTAGCATTTCTCAGCAGTATATGTCATTAAGCTAAATATAGTGTTCTTTGCTATGTGTATAGATATGCATGGTTTGTTTTTGTTCACATACTAGTACTGTACTGTCATGTACTGTACCAGCCTGAAAACAACGCACTGCTGAGCGAAGGCCTCTTCTCCATATAGAAGAAGGGTTGCAGCGTAATCCACCACGCTGCTCCACTGCGGGTTGGCGGATAATTTCCCTATCATGAGTAAATATCGTTATCAGGTGTCTAATATAACAAACAACCGGGACCGACGGCTTTACATGCTCTCCGAGGAACGGTGGGGACACCCACAAGGTTTCTTAATCATATTTATTATACATAACACTCAGAACGTGTTTTCCCTAGTTAGAACTAGTTCTTCCTAAATGCCTTTGTTAAAACATAAAAAAGAAATCGTATTCGAACACTTCCCCCTCATCAATATTGCATAAAATATTGTTAATTATTGATAAAAAACATGTCATAATAATTTGGAGTCACTTTTCGTAAAAGCCGCGATTGTTAATATTTACCGGTCATAAGTAATTACCTGGAATAGTGTTAGGTAAGGGTGCGACAACACCTGGCGGTTTTATATCGACAGGTGGATCGTCTCCCCAACGTGACTTCTTTCTTTTTCGTCTCTCCCTTTTGTTGTCACAATCATCGTCACTCTGGGAACTCGTATGCTCACGCTTTACGTTTTCATTCGAGTAATCATAGCTGAATTAGAAAAATATTTATTTATAAAAAGACTAGCTTCTGTCCGCGGCTTCGCCCGCGTGTATGTCAGTTATCGCGACCAAAACAAAAGGTATCCTGTTACTTCTAATACCTCCAAGAATATGTGTAGTTTCATGATGATCGGTTAAGTAGTTTTCGCGTGAAAGCGTAACAAACAAACTCACGTTTCACATTTATAATATAGGTAGGGAAGGTAGGGATACAAGATAGGTCTTTATAGGTGTATACAATATTTGCAATAAAACTAAAAAATATAAACGATAGAATAAGTAACGATTAAGTCATAGAAAATTTATATTTGTAACCGATTTAAAAAAAGGAGGTTATCAATTAGCTGAGAATTTATTATCTTATGATTTAAAATGTTTTGAGCAAAAATGGATTTAAAAAAATTTAAAGCAGATTTTTTTTTCAAATAACATACTTGTCTTTATTTTCCTCTTTTATAAATTTGTTGTCGTTGCTATCGTCATCTTCTAAGGAAAATTCAGGTTCATACTTGTCTTCTGGCTTGATTTCAGGTTTTCTTTCCTGGTTCTCACTACGTATCTTAGTCACGAGATCCCTATACGCCTTATATTCATTCGAGTTCGTATTATGAAGAAACCTGGAATTATAATACGAATAAATCCAACGCCAATAGAAAAAACGTTATAAAGGATGTTTTTATTAGGTTTAACAACCTGAAAATATAGGTGAAACAGTGTTGCGTAAACCGAGTACAATTTAGCTAATAAAAGGAAACATTACAACGCTGCTCCAAGTTAAGTGATTGTAATAAATAAGACGCTCAGCAGAAGAGTGTCATAATCCACAAACATATGGATTAACCAAAATTTTGGAAACTCAAAAAAGCCATATACATCCTAATATATAAATACAATTTATTTTAAACTATGAAAGGTTTTTTGCGTTCCAAAACATTGAGAAAAAATCCGATTAACTCAGGAATTTAACACGACATTCACATATTTTTGGACTGTGCCAATCTTCCGCTGATCGTCCCATCATTCATTATGTAATATAAAAATGAATACAGCACGTATCCTCCTGTTCGAATCAAAACTGGCTACAGTGGCATTACCACATATTTTGATCTTGTGAGTGTATTGCTTTCAGGACATTTTCCCAGCGGTCACCATTGGTTGCGACTTCGGCTGCGGCCCGTTGTACTGACGGCGGGAACGAATCTGCAGAGAGAACTGCACACCACGAGTCAACATTTTGTCTTTCCGCCGCTCACGCTTTGCTCGGAATCAAACTAATTTATATATGTACTAGCAGACCCGACAGACTTTATCCCGTCCGAAAAAATACTACAACCTAATTACAGCGCCATCTACAGGATCCAATTTAGAATATAAGAACTCCAAGATCTCTTAAAAGACGAAAAATTTCATCGAAATCGGTCCTAACGTTTAAAACATTTACGAAAGAAATCACTAACTACCTATTTATATTTAAAATTTAGAAATTTTAATCCTTACGCGATATACGGCGAGTTGCACGAAACCGTCGCTAACTTTCCGTTAGTTAAGTTGCAATTAATCTTAAAATTAGTTGATCTTATGATTAATTTAAAGCTGTTGGAATTAATCATCCATTAGATAGGTCTTTAATTAAACTAAATTTTTTTGTTAACTTAATCAGATGTAGGTTTCGTGCAACAGATAATCACGATTCTTGTGATTAAATTAGTTTAATAAACACTTAAATTTAAAATTTGTTTCGTGCAACTCGGCGATAGACAATCAAACAGAACGGACTTAATGAATATACTTTTGTCACTTCACAAAATGTTACAACATAAAAATGCAGTAACCATAAACTACAACGGGAGTGAAACCGCGCGGGTCAATTAGTACAATATAAAAAAGTACACGATATACTGAGCTCCTAAATCCAAGGCCTGTGAGAGCAATCATTAATTTATAAGTCTTAAATGGTTTACCGTTAAATAACATATATACAATAAAAAGTAGGAAAAGATCGCAATCATAGAACTTGTAAATATGTTTGAGAGTTTGTGGTAACTCAAACAGCCTTTGTACTGCTTTTTTTTTTCGTTAAATTAAAGAGTACAAAGACAGTAAATATGGTGTTTTCTAATAATGATGTTTACCTTGCAAAGTATTTGGCGTCGCCGATATGTTTCCTGGATCCAGTTCATTTGGTTTCGGGATGTGATTAAGAGGCAATGGCATTGGAGGCGGAATGTTTTGAAGTTTCATAGGTTCAGGTGGGGGTATGTTATCTAAAGGTTTCTGTTCAGACATTGTGTTAGGGGGTAGAGAATTCTGTGACATGAAATGCATATTAGGAGGCCCTATAGGTGGCCCATTATTATTCGAGCCAAAGTTTGGACCGTTTAGTCCAAATGGAGGTTGTGGCCCAAAGTTAGGACCATTAGGCCCGAATGGTGAGTTCATCGAATTTGGTGGCATCATCGAATTAGGTGGTCCGTTAGGTCCAGACATTTGCGAATTAGGAAATGGAAAAAATGGTGGCATTGGACCGTTCGGTCCAGGTCCACGCATGTTAGGACGACACATATTAGGCGGTATTGGGCCAGGTCCACATGGACCTCCAGGACCATTAGGACCCATAAAATTTGGAGGCATAGAGAAATTAGGTGGACCTCCCATGAAAGGAGGAATCGGTGGCATATTAGGTCCTCTAGGTCCCATCATGGGACCCCCGTTAGGTCCTGAATTAGAGCTAATACCCATATTACCCATATTAGGCCCTGAAGGCATATTTGGACCCATTTGACCGGGACCCATAGGCCCTGGCCCCATCGGTCCAGGGCCCATCGGCCCTGGACCCATTGATCCAGGGCCCATAGGACCAGGTCCCATAGGGCCAGGTCCCATAGGGCCAGGCCCCATAGGACCAGGTCCCATAGGGCCAGGTCCCATAGGGCCAGGTCCCATAGGGCCAGGTCCCATAGGGCCAGGTCCCATAGGGCCAGGTCCCATTGGACCTGGACCCATAGGACAAGGGCCCATCGAGTTAGGAATTAATGGTCCAGGGCCCATAGGACCCGAGCCTATTTGACCGTGTCCCATAGGGCCGAAGCCCATGGGTCCCGGTCCCATCGACCCCGGCCCAGACATTGGTCCCGATACCATTGAGTCTGGGTTTTGATCAAGAGAATTGTCTTGTTGATTGTCTACTTTAAAATCATCATCACTAGAAGGACCATCGCGAGGACCCCAACGATTATTATGAGCATTCGGTGGTGGAGATTGTTCATCAGGGGGTCTAACAGTTAGTTGCATTAAAGGTGGGATATTCATTGTGTCAATTGCTTTTTTTCTGTCTTCTACAACTGGAGTCATTGGACTGTGAGCTCGATTTCTACCTCTATCATTCCATCGCCTATGTCTATCCCTGTTTTAATAATAAAATTTTAGTCATTACATGTTTTAAAAAATATCATACCTTATACCTATGTATAAAAATATGATATTTGTTTACATTAGTAATTTACATCAACTAATACTAACAGATAAAAATAATGTTCGAAAATGTTACTCGAAATCTGCATGTTAGATATAAAAATGTATTTACAATAAAAATCATTTTTATTTTGGAAGGTTATAATGATGCATAGAAGCTATAATTATATGATTTACCTGGATCCCCTCTCTGGTCTTCTTTCATTTGAGTTATGATTTTGGGTTTCAAGGGACTCATTTTCTTCCTGAACTGGATTTGTTTCAGATTCCTCTTTAATTTCATTACTATTTCTTTGACTTTCTTCAAGCTCTTTTTTTTCTTTGGCTTCCCTTTCTTGTTTTTCTTTGTTTTGTTTTTCAAGAAGAGCTTTATACTGACTCATGAAACTTCCATCATTTGAGAAAATGTTGGGTGAACCTTTTTCATCTGATGTTGTTGGGCTGTAAATTATAATAAGCTATTAGTTACTAGCGGCCCGTCCCGTCTTCGCACGGGCATTTAACTAAAATTTTAAAAATTATAAATTTATATTTTTTATCACCTACATGCGCCATCTATCGTATAATGGTAGCATATAGTTTTTATATTTAGTGACATTTAACATAATAGTACCTATATTAATTGAAAATGATGTTTATCTAAAATATTAAAACGATTTCTATTCCTATCCGACATATTTAGTAAACTTTTAAGTTTAACAAAATAATAACTCAAAAATAAGTTTTGTGAGTTTTTAAGATTCCTTAGACCAGATGGCGTTGGCGGCGTAGGTACCTATTTCTATTTTCTTAAATATTTATTTTTAAATTTAATTACAATGAAACAAAAACTAAATTATACTGTGAGTTATGTTTAATTTTTATGTATTAAAGTTATTTACATTGGTTTTGTACTTTTTACGTGATACGTGCACGAACAAAAAACGATAAGAGATGGCGCTGATTAAAAAAAAAACGCGCTATTAAAATTTATTCTTGATGATATATAGTGTATTAATTAAACGGAGGTTTTAACAGATTTATTATTTGTATAGATTATTACTGTACTGTACTGTATCAGCCTTTAAACAACTCACTGCTGAGCAAAGGTTTGAACCCTTTTTATATAGCAGGAAGCTTTGAAGCTTAATACACCACGCTGCTACACTGCGGTTTGGTGGATAATATCCCTTCCATTAGTAACGATCATTACCAGGTGTCCATGATAACCGGGAACGACGGCTTTACGTGCTCTCCGAGGCACTGTGGGGAAACCTACAAGGACTTACACCCAGACTGGAAACAAATATTTGTACAAATACAAATATCTGCACCAAGCAGGAATCGAACCAGTGACAGGCGGCGTTGAGGCGTTGACTATTCGCACCACTACACCAGAACGGTTGTCATATTTATTGTGAATTTAAGAAATATTAATATATTTATTAAATTAACAAAGAATAACAAATAAGAGATATTAAAAAATGGTTGAATTTACTTATAAAACTTCTTACACAATAAAAAATTTACAGACAATTTATCTTTAAGATGGTAATGCTGTATAATTAAATTACCCTTTATTTCCGATATAAGACAAAATAAACAAAAAAGTAAGGTAATTTTGCAAGTGCACCATTTTGAACTGCAGTAATCATTAATCATTCAATCAAATATAACATCTGGTAAGGACATTGAATTTATGTAGTTGGCAGTAGGGACAACTGATTAAGTACAACACAACTAATTAATAGTGATACAGATGAATAATTATAGTAGTTAGTGTATTTAGTTATTTCTATGTCTTATAATTTTATGGCATATTGCTTTGGGTAAGTGCCAAAGACATTAAAGCGATATTTATATTGCAAAAGCTCTTTAGAAAGTTGGATAGCTATTCAGACTACTTTCATTTTAAGACCTAGAGATTCATTCGCCTAGAGATGTACATATTTCACCGAGAAATTTACGTATGTATATAGGTACATTATATTTTCATAAATATATTGTGATGCAAAGGTAAGAATATTGATATCTTTAAACATTTTCCTCGGGGATTCTTTACATTTCATTTTATATATATAACGGATCGCCCTTTTCTGCAGAATAAAAATAATATTAATATTCGCCGCATTGCCCCATAGCAAAATGACATATTTTTTTACATTTTGACATTTAATTTATTTATTTCACATGAAACTTATGATAGAAAAACATTAAGTACATATATGTATGTAATTACATATAATTTTTTTTTACATTAATAAGATCTGCAGATAAATATCTGGTGGGTTTTGTGTTCAGATAAATAACAAACAGAAATGAGAACTGAACTGACAGAACAGAAATGAGAAAGCGGGCTTTGGTCTTTGATTATATTGCATACACATGTATTTTGTTTCTGAGAATTACAATAGACCCTAAACTCACACATTTTTTTTTTTTACTTTTGCATTCTTAATGACTATTTAGTGTGCCAGATGTGGATACTGTTACCTATTTCAATATTTAAAATAAAGCTGGTCGTTCTAAGGATATAATTCTCCCAAAATATCAATTAAATGTAGTCACTTAAAAAGGTATGTTGTAATAAGCAATGACCTAAAAAGCGGTGTTTTTATAAGGCGGTTTAATAGTATTCAGCCGGGACCTTTGATTTTGGTCACTATAACCGGTATGTTGTTATAAACAATGTCGTCGTAAACGGTTTTGACTGTATTATTATGTACATTTTTAGATTTAAGAAATTCAGCCTCGTCATAAAATATTTTTGATAAAATTTTGTTTAACAGATATTGCACAGTCTAAACTGTTGAATATTTGGCCTAAGATAGATAATTACTCAATAATAGTAGGAAATCTAGTCAAAACAATGCAAAACATAAGTGGACAATGCTTGTAATAATTTATACATAATGTTTTTACACAATAAACTAGAATTAGTAAGTGTATTGCTAAGTAATAATTATTTTAATGGTCTATTGGGTATGCAATGTTTTGGTAACATAAAAAAGCAAAGTAATAAAAAGCTTATACTTGTAATGTTAAAATATAAACAATTTTTACTACCATATAGTTTTGTAAGTAATTAAGCATATTGGTCAGCTTGTTATCAAAATTTATTTGTCAAGTTCAAACTCAACTATATTTCATTAATTTATTGGACATTTGGTACAAATAATCAATCTCCTTAGTATCTATTCTATATAAAGTAACAGAAATCACCTGTGCCATGTTGAACTAGTGATAGTCATTAATTCTAATAAATGATATAAGACATTTAGCACAAAGTTCTAATTTGTCAATTTTATTTTATAAAGTACTCAGTAAGATTTGAAATGATTTTAAATTGTTATGGGTGTAAGATTTGTCCATTATAAACTGTATTATACCGAATGCATATTTTGCACACCTCAAAGATGTGAAACATAACTTTTTACATATAATGCATAATGAATAATGCAATTATTATTACATTTAGGTTTTATGGATAAAAATAGATTTACTTTTAGGTTATTTATATTAAACAAAATAAATAACCTAATTAAAAAATGTTATTTCGCTTAGTAAAAGCAATACATACTGAGACAATTTAGCCTGAGCCGCTAAAGCTGCAGCTTGCTTCTGAGCCTCAAGCTTGGCTTGAATTTCCATTTTCTTTTTTTCGATGATTTGTTCTTGTTTCGACATTTGTGCCCATCTTGTGCTCAAAGCTGACTTATTTTTGTTGTCTTTAAAATGAATCATAATTGCAACAATAATAAAAATGGAGCAGTAAGATAAAACTTAAACGATTTTACTACTTTTAAGTTTTACACTATGTACCAAAGAGTATATAATAGTATGTACCAAATGTACACCATTTTTGTCTTTGGTATTGGTACTTGGTAGACATAGACATGTCATTATTATTTATCATAGATTATACACTATGGGTACGTTCGCGCGCCCTCTTCTAATTGATAATTCATCACTTTTATAGGATTTTTTAATCTATGCATTCCACAGACCACACGCGCGGAAATGATACTTCTTTAATTGATTGATTGATTTTATGAATACTTCTTTAAACAAAAACTGAATTTAACTGTCAAACTTTAGTAAATAATTATTTGCTATTGTTCATAAAAGATAATAAACAAAATTATCTTCTTACATTTATTCACTACTTATTATTTTAATTAAAAACTGATAAATAAAAAACTATTGCGCATGTCCAATTTCCGTTTCCGAGCATGTGGTCTGTGGAATGCATAGATTAAAAAATCCTATAAAAGTGATGAATTATCAATTAGAAGAGGGCGCGCGAACGTACCCAATATTGTGTTAATCAGTTATTGTCTTTGGGTATTATATGAACCGTAGAGCTACGATATGAACTGTGATGAATAAAATGATTTTGAAGTTCACACACCAAATTTTCTATATTATCCATAAAAATATGAACAATAAGTTTTTTTTTTAATTTCTCCGCTTATTTATACTTTACTCAAATGATCAAAAATTATACAATATATTCTTATATGGTAATAAAAAAAAAAATTAACACAATGTAGGCTGTCCTATTGATACCTACTTAAAAACGTTATAAGAAAACATTGAAAAAAAAATTGCATACTTTTGTAAATTGAATTGAATTATTATCATGAGTTATTATTATTTTTTATAATACAAAGAATGAGTTAATTCAATTAAATACAATTTTTTTTCGATATTTTATATATTATTTATTTATTAGTAATTCTCGTAATTCAAATATTATTTTACTTAAATCATACAGATTAATTAACAATGTGCTATTAACAATTTATTTCCAACTTATATACATATAATGTGATATTTAAGATCCTCCAATCTGCGTTATTGTTTTTCATTCACGATCGTCACGACGTCGATCGTGCCTCTCTATCGCTTGTTCTGCAATCTCGCTCGCGACACGTGACACTTCTTCGTGCGTGTAGACGGCATTCATCGATTTACAAGACGTTATCACGTCAAAAATGCATAGGGTAGTCAAATATTTGAAACTAACTTAAATCTAATATTTGTAGATTTGATGCTACACTATTATATAAAATAAAAACGGTAAAATTAAGATAGTAAAGGTTATTAAGCTGCAAATATATAATTATAAAATCTAATATAATAGTATAATTATGTTGTAGTATTATTATAATTGTAAATAATTTAAAGTTATGTTATGTTATGTTTGACATGCACACACGATCGACTGTTCCTAAGGTAGGCAACTTAATGCCTGTGTCTTAGGTAACAGCCGACTGATATACATTTTTTAAAATAAATATAATATAAATAACACATATAGAAATAAATACATATTACACCCAGACTTGAGGCGGGAATCGAACCCACGACCCTGGAGCAGAAAGCAGGGACACTGCCAACTGCGCTAACGGGTCAGTCCCTAGTGACATCCGTATCCCTATTCAAAGTTTACCGTTCTGAATAAGCCCTCATGCATCTCTATTTACATGCTTTAGCGTGCCTATTAAGTTTCAAGAGGTTCCTTTTCACCTCTTTACTGTGTCTTTTACCCTCGTAACAAATCGAAATGAGATAGGCTTCTGATATTTTAAACTTCTTCAATTATGACTCAAGTTTTCAAAGTCACTAAAAATTCTATTTCGAATAGCTATTTTCAAATGCCCGTTTTACCTTTTTTTTTGCAAATTTCCCCTTGGTTTGGTATTATCAAGATAAGTTTGGTATTGGCAAGATAAGATATTCTACTAAATGGTTAAATAATTCACACAAATTTGGAACTTTTTAATGTAGCAATAATATAATATTAATATAATAATTTTTAATTATTTTAAAAGTTGCTGTTTATTAGAATTAAAAAAATCAAAAAACCCGACTGCGTAAAATACTCTTATTATAAACTAAAAAGAATAAAACAATTTAGTAGCTTTCATTTGATACTCATATTGCTACAGTAAGAAAAAAAATTCAACTCCCCCCCCCCTCATTCCGCCATTTGCGGGCGCCATTTTGAAAATTTATATCCTATGTCACTACTATAAATTAAGACAAATCCAACGACACCTCATATGTCAAAAACCGTCCAGCCGTTTGGGCTGTAAGGGCGTGCCAAAGAAATGAACATACATACATACATACATACATACACTCGAAAAACATAACCCTCCTTCTGTCGCAGTCGGGTAATAAAATAATTACGATTCCTTATACAAGTAGTATGAAATAGATTATATTATTTTTCTATATCGATTTAAATATTTTCTATATACAAATATAAAACTTACTCCTAATTCTGACACGTATGACGTACCTATACCACACTTTCGTTGATATTTACCTAATGATCAATGTTACTAGTAGAGTTCACTCAGGAATTTTTTGAAACTGTTCTACCAACCGATATAAATTTCCCCCATGTACCTACTTAATTTTTTTGTTTATTATATTTTTGACGCGTTGGCGCAGTGGTCACAGCAACTGGCTGATGCGCTAGCGGTCGCGGGTTCGATCCCCGAACATGACTAATATTTCTATAGACCATACAGGTGTTTGTCGTGGTCTGGGCGTTTGTGCTTGTGTATTGTGTGTGTTAACGGACCCCCTATACAGGATTCACATCCTACTGGGGGCCGTTGAGTGTGAGGCGTTTATTTATTACTAGCAAACCCGGCGAACGCCGTTTCGCCACCAAATGACTGGCGCCATCTGCTCCACCACCATGCAAAACCATAATATTGATTTGTAGTACATGCTATGTATCAGAGATGGCGATGTATGTGAAAAATGATTTTCCCCGTTTTCCTGCTTTTCTGTTGAAATTTTTCCTGAATTTTGTTTGCTATAAAGCTCACGGAGCCCGAGACCTTTCCAACGAATGCAAAACCGTGGAAATCGGTTCGTGCCTTCTGGAATTATAGCGTCAGGAAGGAAAACCCGACTTATTTTTATATATAAGATTATGTTTAAATAATTATAGAGAAAAAATGGTTGAAAAAATACATACATATATATAAATTTAATATAGTCGCTTTTTTCTGATAATGATATCAGCAATTTAACCCAGATAAAAATTTTAATATAAATGCAAGATGTTAAGTTTCAAAATATTCATAATAGGGTACAAAAAATAAAACATCCAAAATCTTTGCATATTATTCTTTTTATATATTTTTTTTTCAGTTTAAATGGAAAATACAATTTCATTTATTTATAATGTTGTCATTTATTTATTGTAAACAAATATATTAAAAAAGATTTACATATTACTATCAAAACAAAATATTCACAAAATGGCAGACTAACTAAACAATAAACTCAGCTGTTTCATCAAGCATGCTAACAATTGCATCTTTTTGAGCTAAACAAGAAGGAGAAAGTTTTGGCACTGATCCCATAATTCAATTATAATGAAGATAGCATAAATGCACATTGCAGCAACACTATCCGACATTAGGATAAGTTAGTCTGCTTATTCAGATTTTGAATAGGTACCTTTTATAACAATACTCTTCACAATCTCTCTTCCACTCATTTACTGTGTGATGTTAAAATGTCTTTGATCTTCCGCATGGACTAAGTCGGCTGTAGGCTTCAAGTCGCAAGGAATACAAAAGACAAAGCCAAAGAGAGCCTACGCCTGACTATTGTTTTTGTGGTAACTTGTTAGTTGTAGTTAACTAATCGCTGCCTCATAAATCTTCGAAATTGAAAATGACTTAATAAAAAAACAACAAACTCTTGCTCCTTTCATAACAATACAAATTCCATTGAATGGACTTAATCAACTCAATTGAAACATTCAAACAAATTAGCAATCTATTTAAAAAAAAAAAAAAAAAGTACCTCTTCTTATTTTTGCATTACCCTGCCTTAACAAAATCATATTATACAATTAGACAGTTTGGGAAACAAAAAAATAAGCAATGGAAGAGGACGTGAGCAAAATAAATCACAAAAGGAACATTCAACACTAAAGTCGCTATAACGAGCGATGAATGCTCTAAACTTAAAACAACTGCATATAATATAATCGATTTCTGAGTAGCAAGAAAAGCTAAGTCCCTTCCACTGTTACACAAAATGCCGAAAAGAAAAGTATAATTCATAAATTGTACCTATATTTTGTTTATAATCTAATTATTTTTTTTTTTACATTTTAATAATTTAAAAACAACCAGCACTTGGTCGAGAAATTTATATCCATTTTTTTTTTGTGTATTTTATATTTTCATGAAATATTTAAAAGCTAATTAACGTGAGCCGATGTCAGGATTCATAGCTAGTCGTCGTTCGCTCGAACCGGCTGGCAAGTATCGGTCTCCTCCGCCTGACTCGAGCTTGTATAAACACTTCTATACACAATAACACTACCGCATCGTCTATATAACTTGACTTGTATATAATGCACTGATATTTCGAGGGGCACAAGGAATATCGCAGCATTGTTTCGGCCGCAGCCGAGCCTTTGGCCCGTACTCTCCTCTATTTATACTCATTTAATTTTCCGTCCTATACAATTTATAGCAATTCATAAAAATAAAAACACTACGATTACATTCCTTAACGCGTCTATATGCCTAATTCGTACTCGTATTTACATTGACATAATAAATAGTATTTTAAGTTGTTCGGTAAATCGACAGTCTTGCGAGATCGCCGACGGGCCCGAAGCGCGACCGCGGCCATTTTCTTGTTTACTGTACAGCAATTTACAATAACTTTTGATCAGAATACGCAAACTCAAACATCTACATCTTAAAAATTATGTAAGGTAAGGATCTTCACGTAACGGACGCCTTAAGCCGCTATTATATCAGCTATGTTAAGTATAACTTGTTAGGTTTGACACATGAAAAACGCGCGACTGATTTTAGTGAACATAACTCTATGTACATAAATATACAAATCAAATAGGCCAATAGTTCATTGTTGTGATTATTAATGGGGTTAACACAACCTGATTGACTCGAGACATACTTAATTAAAATGAAATGGCAAACGTTACAACGCGAAAAAGGATTCGCGACGCGTTTGTCATGTACCAAATATCAAATATACATTTGGGAATTAGTATTACTAATATATAACTAACTAGGATTTAAGAAAAAGTTTCGACGTTACTAGTTTCTAAATATCGCCTCCACTGTACAATGGGCTATGATATTTTATCGATATATTTTTTTATTAGTATAAACATGACAAAATACAAATATTTCTGTCCGACCCTCTAATAATTTATTCGGTAACAATCGAGCAACGTTTGACAACTCCCTTTTGTGACTGTACTTTAGATATCGTTTAAATTAGAAAGGTATAATATCATCTTTCTATATAAAAATTTATTTATTTTTATAGTGGTCTGCACATTGTATGTAATATAATTGATGCACTCTTATATATCGTGTATCACACGGCGCAAGCCAGTTACTATGTACTCTTTAAACTTCTAGCTAGAACATATAATATATCGAGACGATCGCTTGTGAATGAGTATAAAGGGGTCGGTTACAAATCAACCCTTATATACTCTTATATACCCTTTTTTGCAGAAAATTCCGAAATTTCAGAAAATTTTGACTTTTTCAGAGAAATCTCTAAAAGACTCTGAAAGTCTTATCATTAATTTAAAAAAAAAAAACTGAAAAATGCTGAGAAATTCTGAAAAAGTCAAATATTATCTGAAATTTAGGAATTTTCTACAATAAAAAAAAAAAGGAATATTTCCATAAGGGAACAGTAAGTGCATCAACGAACAGTGTCTAACAGAAAATCGAGACGAATGGAATGCATCTTCGTAATGTCCACTTCAATCACAACAGTTACGATTTCAACACAAAAAATTGACCTCCCGATAGAGAAAAACAAATGTTTCATAATATTTTATAGTTATTATGTATTATTAATAAAACAATCGTCGCTTATACTACTGGTAACAATAACATTTTAACGGTTTCGTCCCTATAGCGAATCGTTTTTGAGTTTCCTACGTCAAATAGAGAATGGTTTTGTGATGAATACGGGCAAGTAGTTTCACGTAATTATTCAACACGTCAAAACCAATAAATGGCATGAAAGACTCAAAAAAAAAAAATATGAAAGAATGGTAGTTAAAAAAATAAATAATAAGAGAAAACATAATAAATTAAGATTTCAAAGCGATGTTTAATTATCTAATATCATGACCGTAATATTGAGCATTTTAATGAGTAAAGTGGATAAAATTAACAAACGTGTGAGCAAACAATGGGCACTTGCGTTAAAATTGACAGATTCATCTACACTAGGTAAACATTGTGTCGTTACGTACAAAACAATTGACCGTTTTCTTTATGAAAAAATAAATAGTGAAATAGCAACGCCGTTTGACATATTAATTGACAAAAATTAACTGAAACAACATCGTCAATTAACAAGGTTTCGTAAACCTACATCAATGTATTACGCTAGTATATATATATATATTAGAAAATATATATTAAATACGAATTCATAACAAATGAGTAGTTATATACATTATCTGAAAAGAATTTTACGTTTAATATAAGTAAGGACCTCCATTATAAAACTGCTTCAAGTCAAAGTTCCTAAAAATGCAGCCAGTTTTAATTAAATATCAATCAATTTAATACTAAAGATTTTCTTCTAAAATTACTTGGCCAAGCTGAGATTGAATAAACAAGTATGTAATATCGGTCTGTACATAAAATTTTAAAAACAATATTTTGACTACATTTTTATAACATTTCACTTTAATTATTTGCAGATTATAATGATTCCGTATCGGATACAGTGGACACACAAAAATTAGATTTCTTTTATTGATTAAATCAGAATTACTTAACGCTAAATCATTTTCAAAAATATGGACGTTAGTTTTAGGACAAAATACGAAAAGACGGCTTTTCTTACATTGGGTTTAAGACGGAGCTTTCTTTAAGGACATAAACTAATTTTAAAAATATAAGTTTTCAATCGAATTCATTGTGAATACTAATTTAATACTATTAATCGAGAGTTTAAAAATAAATGTATAATTTATTAATGGAAGTATTTGAATAAATAAAGTTTTAGAGAGGCTCCTTGAGTCAAAAGATCCCAATGCAGACTAAAATAACTACATTTTTATTGTGAATTGGAGGGTTAATCTGAAGAGGACCAGAATACTTCCTTACTTCTAGTGGATGTTCAACACTGGCCGGTTGTTGCTAACTCGAGACGTTTATTTTTTTTAGCAATTAAAAACTAATTAAATATAAAATGTATAATTTTGGCAAAAACTATGACCACATTTACGTATTTAATCTCGGTCGTGTCACTTTCGATATTTCTTTAAAACTAATCGTCGATCTCTCTTGAGAGTTTACTTTGTGACGTTAATGAGTGAATTTTTTTAAAGCCATTGAGATATTTACAAGATCTTTTCTTTCTACGTAAATGTCACGACCGAGTCAAAACAATCGAACAATTAATATAATAATAATAATAATATGTAATTATATTATTAATAAAGATGACCAAAAAAAAACTGACAATATTACATTACCCATAGTAAAATTTAACAAGAACATGATATATCTTTCTATATATTACTATATACAACATGCAAGCTGGGCAAGACGCGTAAAAAATGAACGTCCAACATTAAAAAATGGATGGATTGTTTAGAAGCAAAAGGGACGATATAGCGCGTAGAAGATATAATCGACAATGTTTTTTTTTAAATATTTTAAAGGCCAAAGTCATCTAAATTGACACCTAAATTGAAATTATTGACAATCGATCCATCCTTTTAAGGGCGAATTATAAAACAAATGATACCGAGGGTATACGCTGGCAACATTATAAGCGAATTTCATATTGGACAACAATAACATCAGACGGCAATATTTATCGTGTGGAATAAAATGTGGACGAACAATCATCTACTGTTGGACTATTTATGTACTTATTTATTTATTAAAATATGCAAGTTTTATCCAGTTATTTACACTATAAAAACCAATAGATAAAAAACAAAGTTAAGTTTTGAACATTGTAGTGTCGCTTGCAATCGTCAAGATCCTTCACTACTAACAATAGCAAATAACGTTATGTTACAATATTATTAACCTTATTTTGTAGCTTTCTGCTTTAATCGATAATCTATTAACATGAAAATTTCATTATCCGAAGGAGAAAGTAATTAAAGCAGAAATATACAAGCCATTGGTAAAAAAATAAAGTTTGATATACATTAAATACAGTTAAAGTCTGAAAATATGTAATAATATAATTAGCTAGGTTTATAAATGTTTTCTTAAAATTCAATATGGGCCCTCATATCCGGTAAGGCGAAGACATACCTCCGCTTGGTGTCTCGATTTGTCATTTCAAATAGATCGTTTCATTTATAAAAATAATGGAAGAACCGTAAAATTAAAAACATTCAGCTGCAATATAACAATTTTAACTAAATACATTTGACCAAACAACAATACTTACATTTACCAAATTGTCAGAACGCTTATGTGTGTAAATGCACTCACATATAATAAAACTTCGACCGATCCGTAAAATATACATCAATAATTAAATCTTTCACAATCGACCGGTACGCTTCGAGTTCAGCGGGTAAATTGTTGAAATCTGCCGCTATCGCAAACAAATCTGCCGCTATTATATTATATATATTATAGTAGTCAAAAAAACTTAAGAAACTATGATCTCTACATTTAAAATATTTTTTCAAAAAAAATTAAATTATAAGTTTCGTATGTTAAATAAGTCATTTTCCCTTTAATTATAAAATTGTAATATGCCAACAGAGAGTTAACAGAGACGAAATGACTTTTAGCTACACCGACAGAACTTTAGCGATACCGACAATTTCCAACAATCGACCCATGGACTATTATTACGTAACTTGCGCGATCGCGAGAAATCGCTACGGTGTCGAATTTCAATACTAATTGAGGCTCAGCTAGTATTGAATATCGACACCACAGCGATTTCCCGCGATCGCGCAAGTTACGTAATAGCCACAACGACATTAAGGCAAATAGGAAATTCGTAATATAAATCGCATCCATTATAAAACACACACATTTAGAATACTGCAATTTGGCTCGCACCGCTCGGGACGACACGTGCGGTGGCGGCACGGTGGCGGCGCAGTGGCGGCACGGTGGCGGCACAGTGGCGGCACAGTGGCGGTACGGTGGCGGCACGGTGACGGCACAGTGGCGGTCCGTGTTCGTGTGCTAGAGGCATCGGGCGGCACGCGCGTGTCAGTACGCCTGCGTCGTGCTCGCGGCCGACACGCGCTCGTGCTTTAAGTTGCGCTGCGGGACGGGATTTACTATTATTACTAATACTATATTGCTTTATTATTTATTATATTGCTTTGCACACGTATTGTAAACTATCTTATGGTGGCGGTTCGCGTCATCGTTATCGTGTCACCGGCACGAACCGCCACTATTAGGGATCGTCCATTAATCATGTGAGGCGAAAGAGTGCTAGAGGTTCGGAATCACAAAAGGGGGGGGGGGGGTGTATAATGAGATATCACGTGTATGTTCATATGTTAAAATTTATTTATACCTGTATTTAAAGATAATATTCTGAAAATGTATTGACATTTTTTATAAATACTTTGTACCAAAAAATACACGTGATTTTGAGTACATTGTATTCTAAAACTTTACCACATATCACTATTTAAAAAAACATCACGTGAATAATGGACGAGCCCTTAAATACATCCTCCACGGTTCCGTGTGGTCGCAACAAAGTGTGCGAGTACAGTCATTAAAAACATTTATAAGTATATATTTATTAAGTTAGTTAAATACTAAAGTGTTAAAGAGCATTTAAAATAGACTTTGGGTTTCTTAATTCGAAAATCAACAATTTTAACACTGTTTTTTTTAAATATCTTGAGCTGATCTGCTGAGCCCTAATTTTTCATTATAAAATAACACGTTAGTTGGATTTAATACATCTGGGATATACATTTTTATTTGTGAATTTAATCAAATCGAAATTCAAAACTATAATTAAATTTCCTAAACATAAGTAATCTAAATATATACATACACATGACAGTCTATTTCAGCAACAAAATGTACGATAATAATTAAATGATATTAATTTGCATTCGATTGCATTACGTTAAAGTAGATTCCTTGTCAAAATTTTAAAATTTGTATACCTCCCAAACGTTATTCAATATTTACGTATGGCATGACTTAGATTATAATTTAGATTAAAACACAGACTTATTAAATGCTCACTATAAGAGATTGACCACGTCTTTATTCATGATAAAAATATAGAATAAAATTTTATATAAATTCGGTCATTTTTTTCATATTTCCAAGAATTTAGAAATCGCATAACATGCAATCTTTTACGAAACAATATTATGTTAGTTGTTCATTGACGTAATTGATATTTAAATATTACGTAAATGTATTTTATAATCGGGTTATATAAACAGACCTCGAGCATTACAAATTCAACTTTTAAGTAGAACTGTAACATTTTAATTACAACGCAAATCGAATTAAACGAGGAAGCTATTAAATAATATTATAATTTATGATATTTGTTTACGATTTATACTTACCGGTATGTCTCCATAGTCCTTTAATCGTGTTACAGACTTGAAAATTTTATGTACAAATGTAGGTTTGTTCAGATTTGATACATTTTCATTCTTTCAAATTGAACTCTTTCATTTGAAATATTTTAAAGTTTACTATTTACTTTCATGCAAGATAATAAATATATAAATGAACTGAAATACGCAAATAGAATTAAAAAAAAAAAGAACTATAGCCTTGCGATTTTAAGCAGTCTAGCCAATTTTTTCAAAATTATATATAGCTTTTTCTTTCAATTATTTGGCATAAGATCTGGTAATTATTAACTTTGTTAAATCCTTACTGAAGCATGTACCAGTTAAGTCATTTAAATTTCAAAACGAAACTACTAAAACAATAGTATACATATAAAAATAATAATGTATTTTCATTATTTTTATTTCTTTTAAAATGCCTTATCAGCCTAAGCTATAAACAGGTTTCGTACTATATACGGTTCATATAAACGTTCATATAATCCTTTAATTTATGAATATGATTATTTTTTATTTAATTTAAATATAGATAATAATCATAATATTAAGGTTATTGATAATAATTAATATCACAATAATTTTATGAATTTTATAACTTTTATGATTACTAAATTTTTGTTCGTTTACTTGTTTGTATATATTTCTTTATAAATGTTGAATTAAAGAATATTTTTCTCGCTCAAGATCCTAATTAATTAGTTAATCAGTGAATTCAAGTGTGAAAGCGTGACAAGCAGGCATAACTACTGTCACATTTTTTATAAAAAAAAGGTAAGTAAGGGTTAACATATAATCATTAAAAAATCATATAATCTATTAAATTTTTTATGATAGATTTATAAAATGCCCTTGTCCTTATTATTAGGATAACGCATACTCTTTATTTAATAATTGTCAATAAGGATATGATCATATTGATCAATGTCATATTAAAATGTTACAGTGCTAAAATTATTACAAATTTATGCGACACGGTTACTTTAAATAAATTACGACAATTAATAGCAAAACAATTCATATATAATAAAAAAATAGTAAGCAGGTAAAGCATTCAAGTCTACAGAGAACTATAATATAAAGAACTATATAAATGAAGCTACGACTTTGTATAAATAGATAAATACATATTCATGCAAGATATTTTTTATCCAAAACAATCACAAATGTGAAGATATTTTAATATAATAATAATTGTTTTTTTTTTCCGTTAGACAAAGTTATAAAACTTATCCTTGTAATTTTGTTTACATTGTAGTGATAGATGCGAGCAATCAGCAGAATGTTTATAATCGTATTATTTAATCGTAAATAATAAAATGAAATTGCTAACCGCTCGCTAATTATAAAATTAATTATTGCATTCAAATTAATTTAATGACGATAATTGGTAACATTTTACTTTATCGATTGCTCATTAGCAATATTTCTCGCTTAAATTATTCTTTTAAAGAGCAATAATTTTACGAAGTTGCCTGTGATATGTGACATGTCAGCCGGACACGGCTTAGTAAGTATGGATCATTCGAGTTATCTTGGCGCGCAACTCAAGCAAGAACAAGCAATTTCACTTCCTTATTATAAATTTAAACATGTAATTTAGTATACAAGAACACACCCGTTTCTACCAAGTGTATCGCGCGCCAAGATGACTCGAAGCAAATAAGGATCGCCTATTAATCACGTGAGGCTATTAACGGGCGAGGGGTTTGGAAAAAAATCACTTGTATTTTTTGACGTGATAACGTCTCATAAATCGATGAACGCCAGCTGCACGCACGAAAAGGCATGACTCATTGTCACGTTCTGCGAGCGAGAGCGCGGAACAAGCGATAGAAAGGCACGATCGGCCTAAGCGTTCGGCTTATGACGCATCTATCTCTCTTGCACTCCATCGGCAGATGCGTTCGAGTAGAATAGACAAATTATTTGAATTAACAAGTGCAAATAAATGTTAATTCATCGAAAAAATTGTAATTTTCATTTAACTCCTTCTTTGTGTTATACAAAATAATGATAATTCAGTTATAATAATTCAATTAAATTCATAAAAGTATGCAATTTTTCATCAATGTTTTCTTATGACGTTATCACGTAAAATTATCGTTCGTAAAGCGAATTTACACACAACTATTTTTTTCTCGTTAATATATGTTTTTTCATATTTTAATATTTTGGGTATTTGGGCTATTCTAAAACCTCACCACATATCACCAGGGGAGGAAGGGGATAAAAAGTTGCTAAAAAGCATCACGCGATTAATGGACGACCCGTAAGGTAAGGTGTAGTGTAGAGCGCCAGTCACCGTGACCCGCGGGGGCTCGGGGCGGCAAGAGCAAGGGGTCTCACCAGCTGGTCGTACTGGTGCACCATGCGCTTGATGTGGTTCAGCTTGCGGTGCAGGTAGTTGACGCGCCGCCTCTCGCGCTGGTACGCGGCGTCGTTGCGCATGCGCTGGTACTCCTCGACTATGCGCTGCTCTATGCTCTGCAATACATATATTGTATATAAATGTTATGATGACTAATTGTAAATAAATTTAATATGGTATATGTGTATTTAACTACATAGTCTCGGCATAAATACTGTTATAATTAAAAATAAACAAAATACTAAATTTGAATTTGGAATCTGTCATTTTATATGTATGTTCGTTGTGTTTTCTCATTTTCGCGCCAGTACATTGTAAAATATTTTGTGATATTAAAATGAGTGGGGTGATAAAGAGAACTGAATCGCTGTGATTGCATTACACAAAGTAGGTAATGGAGCCAAATACTATTTTTAAAACTCTCTATTGATAGGTACATTGAAACCTCCTCTGTTTGTGACATAAAAAGATCTGGCCGTCCACGTAGTGTTCGTACGAAAAAGACGATCAAAGCAGTAAGGGAAAGAATTCGAAGAAATCCTGTCCGAAAGCAAAAAAAATATTTCGGGAGATGAAGATAGCACCTAGAACCATGTCGAGTATTTTAAAAGATGACTTAGGACTTGCAGCCTATAAGAGACGCACTGGTCATTTTTTAATTGATAATTTAAAAAAGAATAGGGTGGTAAAGTCAAAACAACTACCTATGTGGTACACAAAAGAAGGTCACAGAAAATTTTTATTTACGGATGAGAATTTTTTTACAATTGAGCCATTTTTTAACAAATAAAATGACCGTATTTATGTTCAAAGCTCTAAGAAAGCTTCCCAATTAGTCAACAGAGTACAACGTCGCCATTATCCGACTTCAGTGATGGTTTAGTGGGGTGTGGCTATGAAGGAGTGAGCCGTATCTTTGTGAAAAAGGTGTCAAAACATCGGCTCAAGTGTATCAAGATACCATTCTTGAAAAGGTAATTAAGCCCCTTAACAATACCATGCGCAATAACCAAGAATGGTCCTTTCAGCGAGACTCGGCGCCGGGTCATAAAGCTCGATCCACCCAATCTTGGTTAGAAACCAACGTTCCGGACTTCAGAGCTGAAGACTGGCCGGCATCTAATCCCGATCTTAATCCATTGGATTATGACTTATGGTCAGTTTTAGAGAATATGACTTGCTCTAAATTCCAGGATAATTTGAAGTCCTTAAAATAATCCATACGATTGGCAGTGAAGAATTTTCTAATGGAAAGAGTGCGTACTTCTATTGATAACTGGCTTCAAATTTTAAAGGACTGTATTGCAGCCAATGGAGACCACTTGGAATGAAATTTAAATATTTTTAATGGTTTTATATTAATGTATTAAACTAACACACTATAGTAGTAATAATATATGTTACGTGGAATATAAAAAATGTTTTTTTTCTTTGTAACAATATTTAGGGCAAGACTATGTAATTTTTTAAATAATAAAGACATTGAATTTGTATGTTTGAATGCGTTAATTCCAGGATCTACGTGCCTGAATGGAAATAGTATTTTTACGTTGGAGGGCTTGCTATTGAGGAGTATTACTGACAAAACATCAGTATTTAAGACGTATTGGGGAAGAAATAATCATATACCGAACGGGTCGAATAGCCGAAGTGCCTTTAGCCATTACTTGCTTGATATATATAAGGCATAAATGATTAGCGATTACAAAAAAAAAGTCAGTTATTTCTTCCAAAGACAAAATTTACTGGCAACATCATGTGACATTTGCTTGTTGCCAATAAAATATCGACACAAAAAAATTACTTTATATTGTCATTGCACTCACATTAAAAATTAGCATTTTAAAATAATAAAATTAATAAAAATTCTGTATATTTAGAAACAGACTTTAAAAACATAAAACTATAGTCATTAATACATGTATATACTGTAAATTATAGTTTTTAGTAAAGGTTATTAATCACAATTACCGATAATTGCATTCTTTAAATAAGTGCTTATTAAAAGTAAGCAATCCACGAGGTTGTTTGTTCAATGTTTTAAAAATGTTCAATGTAAAGTATTGACCCTGCTACAATTTAATTTTAATATTAGAAACAAGTCTTTTTTTCATATTAAAACAAAGTATAAAGTTAAATAATTCTTTTTAAATTAAAAATGTATATTTAGTTTATTCATAAGGCCTTGAATCGAGCTAACCGCTAACCTTTCTGAGTCGTAAGGAGATGTCCTTGCTTTTAAATAAGATACACAAGCTTGTTTCAAAGAGAGAGTAGTTATTTTTATCATTATTATTATATATATAGTAATATTTAGAAAATAAAAAGAATTTGTTGTGATATTCTCATACATACTTTTTGGTCAGATCTTTTGTAATATACGTCTCGAATTAAAAAAAATTAATTTATATTGTTGAATTGAATTATATTATTATTGAAATATACATTCAAAACAAAAAAATCATAGTAGATTAAGAAAGCACTAGATGTCCCGCAGTTTTATACGCTTTGTTTTGTACCCATTGAATTGATGAGTGGAACATTTATGGTTACCATTAGCTCTTATGGGTCATGATATTTTGAGGCCTAGAACGTTATACTGTATGGCTAGTACAAATATTAAATATCATCATCATCATCATCACATCAGCTATTGGATGACTACTGTTGAACATAGACCTCCCCCATCGACCTCCATATAACAAACGTCTCACACTCAACGGCCCCCAGTAGGATGTGATTCCTGTGTCCGGGGTCCGGAAACACACACAATACACAAGCACAAACGGCCAGACCACGACAAACATCTGTATGGCCTATACAAATATTTGTCATTTGCGGGGATCGAACCCGCGACCGCTAGCGCAACAGTTCTAGTAATATACGTGTGAGGCTGGTAAAGTATGGAATAAGGTAGTAAATGAGCTGGTTCATACGTTTGATTATTTAGAGCACATTAGAGTGGAGATGGTAATATTAACATGGACCATAATCAATCCGTGTCTTACAAGCATGTGAGAACAGATTGCATTGTTTTTTGCAGAGTTCTAGTAAAGTGCATGTAGAACTGGTAAAGTTAATTGAACGTTAGTAGTTGATAGTTGACGACCGTTCTGGTGTAGTGGCGCGAGTAGTAGCCTCAACCGGCGGTCGCGGGTTCGATTCCCGCTTGGGACAGATATTTGTTTGCGGTCTGTGTGTATGTCATTGTGGGTCTCCCCACCGTGCCTCGGAGAGCAAGTAAAGTCGTCGATCCCAGTTGTTATTATAGACACCTGATAACGATCGTTACTCGTGGCAGGATAATTATCCGCCAATCCCCCGCAGTGGAGCAGCGTGGTAGATTAAGCTTCAACCCTTCTATTATATGGAGAAGAGGCCTTCACTCGAGGTCTTCGGTGCGGGTTTGTTTACGTTGTAATGCGTGACAGTGCGAGGTAGTGAGTGATAGATATATTGTAACAACGCATTGGTGCAGTGGTCACAGCAACTGGCTTAAGCGCTAGCGGTCGCGGGGTCGATCCACGAACATGACAAATATCTGTATAGGCCATACGGATATTTGTCGTGGTCTGGGCGTTTGTGTTTGTGTGTGTTTCTGGATCCCCCGACACAGGATGAACACCCTACTAGTGCGCGGTAGTGTGGTAGTGCGTGACGGTGCGCGGTAGTGCGGTAGTGCGGTAGTGATAGTGCGGTGGGTACCCGGTGCTGCGGCGACTTGGGCTCGGCGTGCTTGAGCTGCTGCTCGAGCTGCGTGAAGAGCGCGGCCACCTGCGCCACGCGCTCGTACAGCGACTGGTACTCCGTGTACAGCGTCGCGAACTCGTTCTTGTACGCGCGCCGCGTCGACGACGACGTGATCGGCGGGTATTGTCTGCAAACGTCACACTCATCATCATCACTTCTTATTGACGCTGACATTTTATAAGCCTTCTAGCATCCGCCTGCGGCTTCGCCGGCGTGGATTATTATTATTATTTTTTTTTTATAAAAAGTATCCTATGTTAGTTCTAATACCTCCAAGAATATGTGTACACAGTTTCATGATGATCGGTTAAGTAGTTTTCGCGTGAAAGCGTAACAAACAAAATTACATTCAGATTTATAATATTATTAGGGATTAAAGGAAGTACATTTTATCGGTTGCACATCGCGGTTTCACACGAACTAGTCCACTTATCACGTCTCACTCTGTTCTGTCGTATAGTTTTAATTCTTACTGCTAATTGAAATTCTCGTAGATTCATATTAATACTAATAATAGACACGATAGATCGTTGTCGTTTAGATTGTCTAAATTCAGTGTAACCCCGTATTTAATTTTCCTAATCTTCCTAATCTTTTTTTTTTCTTTATTATAATTACTCTAAATAAAAAACACAGACCTTTCAATGTCTACCAAATCAGTCATGTTTTCTTCAGGCACAGACGTTAAAGCTGTATTTTCTAAGGGTTCCGTATTTGTGATGTCTTTAACTGGAACAAAAATAAAATCGATTTTTTTACAATTTCATTTTTTTTTTTAAATCTACTATGGTAATAATTTTTAACGTAAAATATTATATATCATAATAAATATAGTTTTATATATTAACATTACTAGTATTAAATATTAATAATATGGTAGTAATTAGATATATAATAAATTAGTAATAGCTTTACATACCTGTGATACTAGTTTGCTCTACTGGAGGACTACTTCTACTGAAGCCGTTCGTCTTCACAGGACTGGGGCAGAGATCTTTGACTGTAGTAAAGTTGAGTGTGTAACCGTTGTCCTTTTTAACTGTAAGAAAGAAAAAAAATACTTTTTTTATTACAACAGATACTTTTTGCCATTTCTGATACAATATTTATTAATAGTAGTACACTATAATATTAGGTTTTCGATGATTTCAAATGCAAATATATTAAATAATTCATAACAATTTATTACCTTTGTCCTGGTTAGAATAATGTCTTTTACTTTAAAATCCAGAGTGATAACTTGTTTTACTACTAATTATAAAGTTGCATATTCAGTTTTACTTAAAGAATTTTAATAAAAAATATCCTTTATCATACAATTACTGACAACACATTCGAAACGATTATTAATTACATTTTTTTTGTTTATTACATTCCAATACAATGATTTAAAGGGATACGATTGAATTGAAAATGAGTAGCCTATACAATATTTGTCCTTCACAATGTATATGTAAAGAAATGAAAAAGTAAATCAGGCTAATGTATGGAATAAAGTCAATAACAATATTGTTAATGTTGTGTTATCTGTCGATAATGCAAAACACGTTCATTTATGTGCAAACCGCGCCACGACAGCATTGATGCAATTTTAATGACAGATTCTTATAAAAAAATTATATTATGTACCTATATTTTTTCTTAGTTGTCTTAACTAGTAAACAAACACTACCTTGAACGAAAATCGCTTGTTTTCGGACAATCACACATTTCAGATTTTTTTATCGTTTATAACTGTTTCAGAAATAGACACACTATGAATTACACTAATAAAAGCTGTTAGTTAATGATTTAAACACATTATTTTTGCTAAAATCGAAAGTTTAACAGAATCAACTTCAACAGATAAAATATGTACATAACATTTTGACGTTTCGATACGCTACTTTGTCTTTGAATCATAGAGATGTGACATTTAGAATGAATTAGCGAGAATGGAAACTGAACTTTAAAAAAAAAAAAAATTTCTTTAAATTACAAAGTACGACATTTTGTTCAAATTTTATTAGGTTCTAATAAAATTAAATTATTAATTTTTAATAAGGTGTCTTCAGTAGAATATAGGAAGTTTTTAATTGCTTTTAATCAACTTATATTTGTTATTATTTCGTATCTTATTGCACTGTTTATTAAATTTGAGTGAGGGACTTCGCTCCTAACGGAGATCTCTCGACCGCTTATTTGCTTTATTAGTTTAAAGTTTTAAAAATGAGTTTATATTATGGCGAAAAAGCAAATATTTTTTTTTTTTTTAAGTTTACAATCATTGATTACAGACTTATAGTCTGTTTTTTAATCTCAGACACTAAATTGAAATTACGTGGGTTGTCAGTTTTGCAATTCTTAAATAATTATGTGCCACATGTTTTTTTATAATAAGTTATCCTGTTTCCTATCCGAAATTGTATTGAACATGTAAAAAAAGAAGAAGACAAAATGTTGCAACTTGACGGCTTAATAGATGCTGCAACAGATGCACCGACCTATAGTTTTATAATACATGTGTCAGAAGAGTCGAGTGTATCGTCATCAATGTCCGAATAATAAAATTATTAAAATATCTTGTCGTATTATTTCTACGCAATACTTTACGTTCACTGCATAAAAACCATTAAGTTCAATCGTTCTCATTCATTCTTCATTGCCATCACTATGAATTATCTCTGGTTACCTGTACGCCATATTTGTTTACTACTTAAGACAGCTAAGAAAAAATAGGTTATATACGGGTATATATTTCTATACCTTGTCCAACCGTTTATCTTTTTGACAGTTCGACATTAGTTACACCCTCATACGTTACTGTTCGATTTGAAATAGTTATCGATTTTATTTAACTTTCAATCGATTTAATGAAATATTTTTTGTTTAAATATTCATTATTCGTTTCTTAGTATTTTTTTAACGCGTGCGTAGTTAGCAGCCGTCAAAAAATAAATAGCGAATGAACAGATTAATTGTTCTTTACTCTTGATTTTAACTTAATTTCCAAGATTTCGACTCAATTCCTTGCAAATAATCAATCTTGGAGTCATAGATACTATTTTTATTTCCTTTTTTTTTAAATTAATTTTACAGAAACAATACTTATATGAAGTCAAAATATGTTTATCATATGATCGACTTATCGATCGATATATTTCATGAACTGTTTTATAGACTGTGGTTGCTTGTTATGCACAGGACACTTCACTACCCGTCTCTCTAAAACGTACTCATAAAGTACGACATTAATGTAGTACATTATTCCGAAAAAAAAAAAAAATTAATTTATAGACGTAATATGTCAAAAAGATAATAAACGGTTGGACAAGGTATACTTTTCAAGGTTAAATATACCATTATGTTTGTTGGTATTGTCAACTGTAACAAAATAATTACACCATCATGTTTTCCTTAACGTCACTATAAATGAAAATTTATGTCATTGTCGACGTAGCTTTGTACACATCAATTCAATAATATTTCATTTTAAGGTTTTTATTATTGAAATAAAAAGTTTTCTATTTGATAAATAAAAATTGAAAATCATAGTTTGGGAAATATATAACTAATTACGTATATATCTTCATAAATTAGAAAATAATAAATATTTCTCAAGTAAAGGCTTGTGATTTATTTATGTAATATGAATTTAACACGATGTATATCTTAAAATTGTCATCAAATATTCTATATTTTTATAATTAGCATTAAATTTACTTGCCATCGTTACTCTTTGTTTTTGTTTAACTACATGTTCGTAGGATGCGGTCGCATTGACGGAAATTAGTGGTTAAAAACGTAATTACGATAAATTTTATATCTTTGTGACGGAGATATTTGCATGTAAATAGAACGGGTTGAGCTGTTTGTTTTGTACAAATAATTACAAGTTGAGACTAAAAGTATGTAATATTTTTTGTTTAGTTGTAAAAACCCGAGATAATTTTATTACTTAAAATAAAATAATAAATTCACTTTGTATTCCAAGAAATTTATCGCAGTATTGCTTCAAGATCTTTAATGAAAAAAGCAATAATGATAATATTGTCTTGTGTTGGTAATGTGAACAATTTGTGAAGAAAGATGCCTAATTTCACAAAACCTGAATGCGTTTAGAGATTGCTTATTGCATTAGCGACAAGGCTATGTTACATATTCTATTTAAATATAGAGTAACCGTATGAGTAATGTTAATAAAATTTGTTCATAATTACAAAATTAGTTGAATTGAAAGCCGTCACAATTTTCGACGGTCGATTATTATTTTTAAATGTTAATTGTAAAAAAATTACTAACAATAAATAACATAGCCTAGGCATAGATTTTTTATGACCAATATATTTTTTAATTTTAAATAATCAATATAAATTGTAAAATAAAATAAAGCTCATGTTCGTTTTTTTTATAACCATAAACCACATACCTCACAATTAACTAACTACATAGTTTAAATAATCTTTACTTGAGGTTTGTTTTTGTGCAACTTGTAGTACTTGTTTAAAAACCTTTTCTCGTATGTGCGAAGGGTGTCGGATTATTGAAGTGTCGGATTAGTGAGATTCTACTGTATATGTATACTAAGATTAAAATGATATTTATCTACTCCCATGCTTTCAATCTTCTATAAAAGATTCTGAAACAGTTAGCTTATTGCCAAAATTAAAACACTCAATGTCATAAATACTGGATTTCAGAATAACACTACTTTCTTTTTTTTTCGATCCCTTCTGCGCTAAGGGTTAACAACAGACACCCACATTCTTACTGTTCGATGCATGGTATCTGTATGAATTTCAAAAAAAGAACATCTGTATGAATTTAAAAAAAAAGAACGTTGTCATTTACGCGCGTTACACTACAAGAAAGCCGAGCGCTGTAAAAAAAAAAGAAAGTTAGACTAGGCTGTATGGACTATATTCCTTTGCCTTTACATATTGGGGATAAATTTTAAAACAACAACAACGTAAAGACAAAGTAGGTTATTCGAATCCCCGCCATTTTTCTTCGAGATTTTTATTGTTTTGTATGGATTTATTAGGGCATGGGAGTAGATAAAGACTTGTATGCAACTGTTGATAATTAGGCATTAAAACACTCATGTGATACTATTATCACCCACATTCGTGTTTTAATAGCCGTTATTATACGACAGTTCCATAAGTAAGTATTATATCTCGTATGTAATAGGTAGAGAGTGCGCGAGGCCAGTTACCCGGGGCGCGGTCGTCCTCGGTGTCGGAGGCGTGGCGCTCGCCGGAGGAGGTGGTGGCGTACCCGGAGGAGGGCGGCGAGGGCCGGCGGTAGTGCGAGATGCGCTGCTTCTTGGCGGCGGGCGCGTCGTCCGCGGCGCCGGCGCGCTTGCCGGGCGACGCGCGCGGCGACAGCGAGTTCGCCGAGTCGCTGCTCAGCGGCGGCGTTAGGTTTTGAGGTTTCCGCCTGCGGGGACGTCACACATCTTGTTTATACACGACGGTCACTAGCCCTCGTTCTATATGGGGAGACCTTCGCTCAGCAGTGGCTTGTTTTCAGGCCGATACGGTAACTAAGGGGGCGTTCGAGTTTAAGTAACGCGATTTAGCGGAGAGAGGAGGGGTCTTGTGAAACGTTACGATGCGTTACATGGGCGGGAGGGGGTTTTATACGACGCGTTATTCAAAATCTTCAAAAATTGCGTTACGTGATACTTGAACGGCCCCTAAGTGACAGTTCTGTAATTGAACAGAATCAGCCTGTAAACGTCCCACTGCTGGACAAAGGCCTCTTTTCCTTGTAGGAGAAAGGTTTGGAGCTTAATCCAGCACACTGCTCCACTGCGGTTTGGCGGATAATTTCCCTACCAATGGCTGTACGTGCTCTCCGAGACACAGTGGGGAAACCCACAAGTACATACACCCAGATCGGAGAATCGAACCCGCGACCGCCGGCGTTGAGTACTACTAATTAAGTAACTCCTAATTAACTAGTTAAAATCGAATATATGAGTAAAGCTAAGACTGTGTCGGAGCCCCCGTATATATCATAAAGATACATGCGATGCTGTGTCAGGCTTGTATAAATACAGTAACTGCGTGTGTGTGAGACAAAGTTATTCCAGTTAATTTTAAATGAATATTGAATATGTCAACTTCTTGTTATTCCCAAATTTAAAATAACACAATCATCATCTCTGCATTTTTCAAGTTTTTTCAATTTAATGTAATTGCATAGCAAATCAGCAAGAACACAGATTAGAGCCGAGCCACACGGAGAGGCGCTGCACCGCACTGGCGACCACACGAGCAGTGCGGCGTCGCAATGGTCTTACGGCGCCGCTGCCGCATCGCAACAGGGTTCCGTTATATTTTCATTCCCTTTTTTAATGAAAATTCCGAAATGTCAGACAATATTTGACTTTATCAGAATTTCTCAACATTTTTCAGAGTTTTTCATTAATGATAGGACTTTCAGATTCAGAGTCTTTAAGAGATTTCTCTGATTATGTAGTATTTACCGTTCTTGAATTAACGAAATGGGGTAGTCCACGTCTATAGATTCCACACTGGTACTCATATTTTTGTATAATAGGTATACACGTAATTATATAGAATCAATGAGCATGCACTCTTCCCTATGCCGTACAAACAACTGAGCGGTGCGGCTGCGGCACCGCACTGCTTGCACCCCTCCCCGCCTCGTCTGCCTCGCGCCGTTGTCCGGTGCACCGGCGGTGCGGCGCCGGAGCGGAGCCGCACGCGCCGTGTGGTATACCATACATTTATATGTGTAGGAAAGCGTTGCGGCACCGCTCAGGCGCCGCGCGGGAGCCGCACCGCACCGTGTGGCCTAGCCCTTACACGGATGACGACCGTTAAATTACAGACACATGAATCGCGCGCCAATTTAATTTAAACAATCTATATGATTTTATCTTACACGTCAAAAAGATTTGAAGATATACAGAATGACTGGTGAATTAGGATCTTATTCACCAGTCATTCTGTATATCTCATATTTAAGGAGAATACTCTGTACATGATTATCATTCAAATTATGTAAAAAAAGGTAAATGTTAATAAACTTCTAAGTTACCCAACAGTTATCTAATTATTTACGCAAAGTCTGGACACCCTAGCAGCTAGCTGTGCTGTCGACTCAAAACAGGTATGTAGGCAGGTACATTTAGTTATCGCGCGGTAGTTTACCTCTGTCCAAAGGCCGTCACCAAAAATACCAAAATATTTCACTCGTTTAAGCAATAAATTTGTTGACTAGGTAAATTATGTGAGCTTTGGACAAAACTTAACATGAACTGTTTACCTATCTTGGTATATCCGGCTATTTAAAAATGGAATCATACTTATTTACAAGGATTGTCAAGTATTAGCCACGTGCGTTTGGTAAGCGGCACACACGTGGCAGCGTATAACACCACGCGCAAGCGCCGCCGGCATGACTGGGAATGTGTCCACACTTCATTAATTCAAATTGAAATTTATGGAAATTCAGTCAAAAATTAAGTACCTATTTTTTTTACATAATTCGAATGAGAATCGTGTACCGAGTATTTTCCTTAAATATTGATCCTAATTAACCAGTCACCTGTATATGCTTAAGATGTTTTTATTCGAAATATAAATAAGAAACAACTGTAAATCTATTCGTGCAAGCATATTGCGCACAGTTATGTCGATTTAATATGCAATTAAGTGTTATAATGTACTCGTAATAATGTTCTTCAATATCAGAAGAGAATCTTTCAATTACTATTTCATACAAGTTCTGTCATTATTCTTCAAGAATATATTCTTTATAATATTAAAATATCTCAAATTATGTATCGATGTCTATTTCTCCTTAAAATACAATATACACCATACTGGAATAGTATGAATTGTATCGGATCCATATTTTAACGAACTATTTAAAAACAATTATAATTAAAATACAATTAAAAACATCGATAAAATCTTGAATATTCCCAACCTCTTGAGCAAACGTTTCTCTTCCTCGGTATAGAATTGCCAGTCTTCGTTGACGTCGTTCCACACGTGCCTGCGTAAGTGGTAACAATTGTCCTTGAGCGTGCCAATCTCTGGCAGTATCTTGTTCACCATACTACGTTCCTTTTCCTTGAGACCCTCTGTAAATATCATGAAATGTTAATTTAGTTGAGAATTATTATAGATGATTTCATTACTTGAATATAATCTTACCGCTCATGAGTCTCGCGTACAGTTCGGGCTTCTTGAAAGGTTTCAGTGCTAATAATTGTATAAGTCTTTCTCTGTAAAGAAAAATAAAAAATGTTTTGTTTTATATTTTACTGTGACTCGGTGAATTATAAACAATACAAGTTACGTTTCAACATCGAGGGAAACGAGCAGTAATTCATGGACATTAAAGGAAACATTTTTTTTTTATTGGATCAGCTAAGCGGTAATTTTATTCAATTAGAAGGTTACTTTAACGAAAAAAAAAACAAAAAAAAAACAAAAATACTCATTGGCTATGTTACTCTGTTTGTTTTTATAATTTTACGTATCAGTGCATCAATGCAAAGTTTCTCTTTTATTAATAACTAAAAATAAATCGTCCGGTGTAAATAATAAATATAAGAATTACCCATTAGAAAAAAAAAAACAAGACTTCATTAAAAAACATTTCTGACTATTCAATTTATAATAGTAAAAATCAGAAAGTTTTGAATAACCTTCAATTTTGAATTGATAAGATTTAAAAAAAAAACATCTCGAATCGTACGTCACGTTTTGGCATCATTTATCTATTAACTGATAACGAAAATTTATTCGGAAAATGTACAAAATATTCCACCGACGTATTGAAATCGCGAGTACTTAATTATTGCCTTGAGTTGTTTTAGCTTTATAATAATAATTTGTGTACAACCTTGGCTGCGCGTGAGTCAGCCGTCGTAAGCACTAATCGCCATGTTAAGTTAGGCTTATATTACAAAACCAATAATGGAAAGTGACACCTCGTTCGCATAGAAATGTGAATTATAAAATTGTTTTTCTTTCGATATCCGATTACTGGTATAATTAAAAACCACATTTTCACACGAATGAACCGTACACTATCAGTTGTTAATGATAACGATAATGTGACAATCATTATATATCATTAACGAACAAATTTAGATCCGACTATTGTCTTGTTATTTACATAGCATGATTGTTACTTTTTTAATCAGTAATTACTTTTTTTTTTAAACAAATATCTATCTGACGGCCGGCTGGTCTAGTGGTCAGGCAACTGGACACTCTACGCAGCGGTCGCGGGTTCGAATCCCGCCAGGTGCAGATAATCTGTATGACGAATATAGATGTCTGCACCGGGTCATGGATGTGTATTTATGTATATATGTATTTATATCTTAAATTTATTTCCGTTCCTAGTACCTGTAACACAAGTTCTTACGAACTTAGCACGGGGCTAGGTTAACGTGGTGTGATTGTTGGTTAGTATTTATTTATTTATTTATTTATCTCAGCTATTTTCATAGTTATTTGTGTTTGTAATCGTATCCCATCAATAAATTAATCTATAAGAAAACCAATAATCATAGAATGAATTATTATAAACAATAATTTTGTTTTAGGATTTCTATACAAATTGTCAACAGAATCGAAGTCGCTTATTTACAATTGTATTATTATACAGGCGATTAAACCAATCATGATGTTCCACGTCAATTTATTAATTGAGTTGTTTATAAAACGCAATGTTTTTTTACAAAAATCATATTAGTAAAATCTTGATTTTGATATTATAAATAAACCGTGGTTTTTTACTTAGAATAAAGTTGAAAAATTTTTTTTTAATTTTTTTAAAAAGCACAAGAGCTAGTCGGTTCGTTAATATGCGCTAATCTCGGGATCTATCGGTTTTAAAAATTCTTGTTGCGTTAAAGTCACTTATTTGGGGAGTTATAGGCTGTTTTTTTTTTTGTAAATTAAGCAACATCCATGGTATTTTTTTTATTATTGCTTATTCTAATTTGTGGAATGTGATTTTACAATAAGGTTTAAATACATTACAATACTTACTTTAAGGGTCGCCTTGTCAAGTCGGGGTTGGGAGGTGGCCGTTGGGGCTGATGGGGGTGCGGCTGAGGGTGTTGCTGGGGCGGCGCACGGTTCAAGACTGGCATCGCACCCGGCCTCTCTACACGCTCTATCCGTTCTGACCGTTCTTGCCTCTCGGGCCTTTCTTGCCTGTCAGGTCTTTCTGGCCTCTCAGGTCGTTCTGGCCTCTCGGGTCGATCCGGTCTGTCAGGTCGCTCCGGCCTCTCGGGTCGCTCAGGCCTCTCCCTTTCGAGCCGTTCAGCTAACTGGGCCGAGGGCCCATTTGAATACGTCGGATGTGTGGGTCGACGTGTTAAGCGTCGCCCTATATCCGTTTGATTAGGTTTTATAACACGGGTGCTGAAATATAAATGTAATTTCATTGTTTTAAAAACGAATATTATTATCAAATATTTTTAGTAACAAAATAAACTACAAAATTTTTAAAGATTATCTTTCTACGACTTAGAAACTATAGTCCGACTTTTTAGACTAGTAAAGTACACTTCTAATATATAGGTACTGAGATTCTCAACAAGACAATGTTTGGTAACAGACCATTTGCTCATTTCCGCGGCGATGGTCTTGGACATGCGGTCCTTGGTCGCTTCGTACGAGTCGTCGTTAGCTTGCACGCGCATCCTTCGCGGCAGCGGTCCGCACGACTCGAGGTGCCTCGCGCCGCCGCCTCTGACGCACTCGAACGAACCCTAAAAAACACATTACGAATTTGACTTGTTTTAAAGTAATTATTGAAATTAAATTAAGCAGTTTAAGCATATTTATTAAAATGTTCGATCTTTCTGGTATTTAGATTTAATTTAAGTTAATACCTATAAATCAAGTAACAAAATTAATTGAAGGAAGTGTTATCTCCACACCGTTCTGGTGAAGTGGTGCAAATAGTCGCCCTAACGTAGTTTCTGGTCTGGGTGTATGTTCTTGTGGGTCTGCTCACCGTACCTCGGAGAGCACGTAAAGCTGATGGTCCCGGTTGTTATCACAGACATCTGATAGCGACCCTATTGAGCTTCAAGCCTTCTTCTACATGGAGAAGATGCTTTTGTTACTGGCTGATTAAGTTCAGTTCAGTTCAATATTATCTCAAGCATAGACATAATTATGTTAAAAACAACAATCTAGAAATAATTAAGTAATTAAAAAACGTATAAAAGTCAAATTATTTTTAAAAAAGGTAGTGATATTCTTCAACCTAATGTCTAATTTAAATAAAGAATTTCATATAATTGCTCCTACGTGTACAATCTTGTTGAAAAACTCGTTCACAAAATTATATCTATATATCAGTTTTGTACGTATGAATATTTTTATTAATCTTGCGACGACGAATTGGCATCGTAAACGCAGGGGTGTTTAATTTGTCACCTTAAAAATATACCGATAATTATGTTTCGAGATGAAGTAATAATTCGCTATTATACTTTTATATGCTACTTTATTGACATGCCACTTATCCGTTAAATGGTTGTTAATCACAGTACAAATAGAGTATTCAAAGTCGATCGTTCTAGATTCTTTTGTAATCAAAATATTCAGGACACGCGGTTGTGGAGACATACATAAGTTACTATGATGAATTCTTCGGTCACAACTTATGGCAACTAGCGCCCAGCGACCTACAAAACGAATTGAGCACACTTTGTCCGTATTAAATTCTATCATTTGTAATATATTGTAGAATATCAATTGAGCGTTCGATCAAAATATTAAAAAAAAACACCTCAAGCCAAAGATCGTTACAAGGTTGCCATTATAAAAATCGCTTGACAAAAACAATAATTGCAAACGAATCGATAATTTATATTAAGTCAGTAAGAAATTGACCTTTAATAGATAGCGATCATATCTGCCACACTCGTAAACACCGAATATGACTTACGGTTACGACTTTACGAAAGGTGAAATAATAAATGCATTTTGTATTATATCGCTTTCATGTTTTGCTTGAAATATATTAAAAAATGTATTTTATACATAAAGAACATTTAAGAACTTTGAATCCTCTTTAATACTAATTTATGATAACAGAAAGGAAGATTTAGAATGTTATGACACTAATAAGAGTTAGAATGTTATTGTTATATTAAAACAACGAGTTTATTAATTATAATGAATGTACTAAGTTTTGGGCTGTTTAGAAACCGGAAAAGAAACTAAGACGCGTTTCTTCTCGATACGACGCACGTTAGAAAGTTGAGAAAAGTTTCATTCAGTCTCCTCGTACATTCAGATTTTAGACAAATTGTATAAATCGTTTAAAATAAATACCGACCAACGTCATTGTAACTCCTATCGGATGTATTAATTGATACCATTTACGTAACTAAATTATCGTACGTTTCTAAATAAAAATATTATTTTAATTCCATTAAAGGTATACATTACAGTGGCGTCAAAATAATACGTAAAAAGTGTCGTTTTATTATATTATTGCTTGTAGGTTAAATTAAATAACAGAAAGATGTTTAACGTAAACTTAAACGAGTCTGTTTTGATATACATATGTAAATATATAGTTATATATTTGTGTTACAATTGAGTTTGTTGTAATATATTTTTTTTTACGTATCGTACCTGTGGACCCTCCATTTCTGCATTGCTATTGATACTGAAGTGAAACGTGGACTCGCCCGTTTGTCCATTGCCACTGGAAGGAGCCGGAATAGAGATTTTCTGGAAAAGGAGAGTAAAACACATTATATAGGTAGAATAGTTCTGTTACCGCCACTTTATTTGTAAGTAAATATATCGCCGACTGTAAAGTCTCGAATATTAGTATTTTTTATCAATGTTGTAATTAGAATCGATATGTAAAAATTAAAGTATGTATATTAAGAATATTGTACGTATTATTATTATTGTCATATTATCATGTAATTCAATTCGACAAATGGCGTTAGTGTTGAGTAGTTTAAAAATGTAAATTAAGATAGATAAAATGGATATACCTATATTTTATGCTGGACAAAATTATACTCGGTTTAAAATAATTTTATTAGATCTGAAGTTTTGTTTGATAATCTTCTTATCGTCAGACTAATAAAAATGACTATCACTTGTATATAAGTAATATCTACGACGAATCCGCGACAACATTATGATAGCTATAAAATAAAATGGCTTGGAGCAAAAATAATGTACGATGAAAAACAACTGTTAGGTAGTCGTGTTTAATATTAAATTACCAAACATTCGTATTAGAATTTATTTATTTACTTTTGTTAATTTTTAATCATAAAATAATATAGAAAAAAGATAAAATATATTTATACGAATAGTTTTATACGGATAACATATAAAAATGTTACATGATCTACAATGCATTTCGAACGATTCCTTATAAAATATAATACGAAGACGTAGAAATTTCGTGCGGTAGTTGTAACAAAATACGCGATGTGAAAAATTTTGCTATTAGTTTTATTCGTGGAATGTACATACATGCTTGTCTGGCTGTGTAGCCAACTTCTATGAATACAATCTGAATCAGTCATTTGAAATGATAGTAGAGGATGCCCAACTGTATCTATAGATAGGTTAATATTAAGGTTTTGGAAGTCAGGAATTTAATTCCAATAAATGTAAATAAGATCAGATATTAGGTGTTGAAAGTATATGCGTAATACAGAGAGGGGGCTCGTAACGAGTAGACGACGACTTTCATCGCCTGGAATGGCAACGTCGCGGCTCTGCAAGCATACAAGCAACCACTAAGCGCAACGTACCGTTTCGCCACCGACTCGGCGCTACACGCGATATTTTATGAATTTAGACGAGAACTTAATGTTCATTTTAATTAAATCCCATGTACCTATACGTATTATGTCATTGATAGCAGGTTTCAATATTAAATACGACGATTTTCCGTTCCATATCATGTCCTATTTATATGTGGCAAATACGTGTAAAAAGGACTTTAATTTTTTTTTTTGATAGTTAAAATAACAGTTTGAGTGCGAGCGTTTTAGAAACAAAAAAAAAATAATAATAATAAGTTGTTTTTGTTTTCAATATGATAATGTAGAGTCGCGCAAAATGACCGCGCAACGCGCGTCACCTACATCATACGTGCGTGGCCCCGAACTGCTATAAGGTCGTGAATTGCGGCTGACGTCTACCAACGCCACAATGCCAAGCAATTAGCCCATTAAAAACTGCGTTGTGACTCGCGATGCAGACACAAATAGAGCAATAACCTGAGAAGTCCTAACGCAACGCCGCCGCTACATTGATTTCCTTCTTTACTTGAGGGTCGTAAGAGGGTTAATGTAACCAATTCACAATAAAAAAAGATATCGTATAACGATCCCATTATTTCCATCAAAAGTAGTTTTAAGTGACTTGATATAGAGTCCGAACTAATCTCACATAAAAATGTATTCAGTAAAAAGCTGAATACAGAGAAGCGTCGTTTGTCAGAAGTTCAGAAAGCATGTCGCGACTGATGAACCCAAGGTAAGATATACTGTACACAATTATAGAGCTGATGAGGAAAAAACCCGCTAGGGGACGAGAGCGAAGGCAACGCGGGGGAGCGCGAGGCGCGGCTTTCTCTGCGGTAGCGACTTCGGCCGATATAAAAACCGCGTCGCGATGGAATACTTCGGCATTCGGTGAACAGCCGTCTCGCCCGCCACGTTTGTACGTTTCTATAGTTCAGCAATTGCTTAATTGTATTGTTTTTGTCCAAAAAAAAATTAAGAATAATTCTTTAATGTAATAATATGATTAGATATCCATTTGTAGGTAATGAGTGCAATGCATTAACTGCAGATTGTATCATGTCAAGGTTGTTCAGTTTCATTGTTTGTCTTTTAACAAAGGTCGTTCGAGTCTACGCCTCGGTTGGACCGGAAAATACAAGGAAATTCATCGTCCGTTTTTCAAGGAGTTAGTAGAATGCCGTTCGAACGATTCAATTTTAAAGTCCTAATCCGCTGAACAGCGATGATTACTTTAATAATAATTTACTGTTAAATCATTTTCTACATACTTATAGTAAATTGAAAATTAAATAGTTAATTAATTTGTTAAGGATTTCTTTATTGCATTTTGTCCGTCTTGCGCAGCGACCAAGGCTTTTGTTGCTTACCTAATTTCTCAGCAAGCGGTACACGGAGTTGCGAAGTGAGAGGGCGACCGAACCGGTTCGGTTCGCTCGACCGAGAGATATAAGTACTAAATATCTATGCGTTGGCTTGGCTCAAAGTTGTTTAATTGACTAGATATGAGTAGACAAATACGACTATATCATTTCCGTTTCAAAGATTCGTGAGATTTGTTATTATAGATTCTAGGCGACAAACCCGGACACGAAACAGGCAGCCATACGCGCCCATCGAGCTAGTTAACGTGTTGTATCTTATTGACGTAACGTCGTGGAGGTGGTACGGGTCGTTCGATGAAAATTCAACTTTATGCGCGAGGACACAGAATATAAAATGGGTTTTCTCGATTGTGGCATACGTCAGCACCGAACGATAATAAATACTTCTCAACACGCATGGTAGCGGGAAATCCACGCAGCTGGGCTGTGATAGGCTCCTCGTTTAATTGCTTACCGGCTTGTTATTATATTATTTTCAATATAGGTACATAAGCTGCCAGTTGACAATAAATATTATAAAAGGAACTTTGTTTACAACGATACTTTCAACCTTACGTAGCGAATGTGAATAACAAAGATATGCCGATAAATAAGTTTTATTAGATTATGCTATTTTTAAGTCAGGCTTCGTTTCAATCAGTTTTTCTCTTCAAAATTTATAAAATTTAATAAATTAAACATTTTAATATTTAGATATATATTGATTAAATTTCTATAAAATAAAATTGTTTTATAACATTTTTAATGTTGAGGCAATTTTAATATCACATAAAAACTCATATTCATAATTACTCGTCAAATCGAAATAAAAATACAATATCACCCCACCTAATAGGTAACAAGAACAATAGTAACGAGCCCGTTCTTATAAATAAACAAATAAATGTAAAACGAAGTAGCCGACGCGTTGATTAACATTTCCTCTTTGAACAAGTAATTTGAAACGATAAAAACTGTATATATATCTACTATCTAATCACGAGGCTAACAAAACTAAAATTGAGTTATCCGACGTATACTTAGTTTATTTAAAAAATTTGCAAATTCGGCAGACCGTCCGCGAAAGAAATTGTTCTAACAATTACTAACGGTAGTCGTCACTTTCATCGCAGACACATTTAAAGGCAAGTGAGTGGCCAGTCATTTGTGAGGTTTCTACAATACTATTTGCATATTCACCGACTTTCTAATGGACGATACGGCCGTCTTGTCGCAATCGTTGGCAGTGGTGAGGTAACATCAATTCATTTAATTATATGTCCAACATACGTGTAAAAATACAATATTCAAGTCGCGGATACTGCAGTCGTAGGACAATCTAACGCCAATGATTTTAGTAACTTTGTCGTCTAGATCTAATATAAAGTATTTTTATAAAATATCGCGATTAATATTTCTTCGAATTAACTATTACAATTCAGTTTTAGTTTTAACGGGCTGCTAAACAACGGCATGTGATCACGCTCATCAAACATGTTAATTACTGCTATTGCATTTTCTGCGTTGGCAAAAATACTGCCAGTCACTACGTAATGCTCATCGAACGTTTGAAATATTATTCTCAGTAATATTTTCCAATGCGGTGAATGAACTTTTCCTATATTAATGGTTTTTTATATGTTACTGATTAGATTACTAGCGCACGCGTTGTTTACTTGAACGTGTAATGAGTTTCCATTCTCACGATAACAACGGATGAAATCGTCAACCTTTAAGATAATAATATTCTATGTTTCAGATGATTCCGTTGATAACACAAGGATGTAAATTATATAAAAACATGTTTATCGATAGATAGATTGTGCAATTTTTAAAATAATTTGAAGGCGGTCTTGGGCGTGTCTCGGTGCTCTTAAGGATTCATTCCAGTGCCGTTCTCTTCGCGATATCTGCTCGCGACCTTCCGACGGCGGAGGGGCGCCTCTCACCGGCGACGTGACTGCAACCACGGCCTTACGACGCGAGGTTGTATCGAAACCTCTACGTAACGAAGCTCTTTCCAACAGTTACCCAATGGTCGATATAAGTTCCGCCGATACTTTATAATGTAGCTATATACACTTTAATATCACTAGCACTTCACGTGAACGACTTGCGTAATAAGAATACAAATGATTTAATTTTACTTATTTTATTTATATCAAAGTGTAATTAGGTTATTCATTTTGCGGTCACATAACAGATAGCAATAGGGCCCCTTCGTGTGATTTAGACCAAGCGATTTTATAAGCGAGATTCAGAAACAATGGTTAAGTAAAAGTCGAATGTGTCGTTCTCACTAGACTACCGACATTGATGTCGTTCATTGAAAGCATTTACTAAAATAAAAATATAACGATTCGAGTAACAAGTACATAATTAATAAATAACAGCAAAACCAGAAAGATCAATTAGAGAATTGTTAAATAATAATCGATGTTGAAATAATTTATCGAAACTCGATACGAAATTGTTTAAAGTTGACACGACTAAAATCACTGATAATGTTGTGGTGATTGGTGTTGATGGTGAAAGGGACTAGCAAGATTTGTATTATTCATTAAAATATTTAGGCTCTGATGTTACGTAATTTAGTTTCATAACAATGAAATACCTAAACCTTTAAGAAAATAATATTATGTATGTATGTATATCTACCATGTCAATTAATATGAACCGCTTTTGACAGACAAGCGAGCAGTAGGTTCAGATACATGTTAAATTGCAATTTTTTTCATTTCACAGTAATTATTGGTATGATATCGTATACAAATACAAAAGACGTTTTCTTGTCGATTAATGATTGTAATTTGTATGCCCAGGAAATCTTACATTTGGCTTTACCAGCTACAGAAGTGGTCAAAAGAAAATAAGTATATAGTTATAGTCTATAAAAATAATGCTGCAAATAGCATTGCTGTACAAAACATATTATACGGTGTCTACACAATGTCGCAAGTATTTAGATCAAGGTGCGAAACACGCGTTCGAGAGTCGAAATTGGATCCGAGGATTTTTAGTAGATCACGCTAGCATAATCGAAACGATTAAATATTATTAAAATAATTTACTTTATAAAATGTAATATAGTGAAAATTTGTAATACACAAATTATATTTAAGCATTGCTTATGTTAAAATTGATAACAATTTTTGTGTTTAATATAAAAAGCATCGTACAACAAGTATATACATGACAGAAAATCATCCAAAATTGTAATTAAAAAAGGTGTGAGAAGAATATGCTATACGTCGTTTCTTATCAGTAAGGCGAATGCTTATCTCTGAATACGAGATAACAATTAATTCAAATCCAATCTAGGAATGGGTGTGAAATTTGTATCTAGAACAATCCAGTCGGCAGACGCGGCGCCGACGCGGCGTGACGACGACCACGCCCCCGACTATAGGGATCTATAGGTACAATTGTATATGGGTTACTCATGTTACTGATGCTGATGGTACATAAACACTACCGTACTATGTCGTATGTTACACGTACAATCTTCGCGATATTCAATTACAAGAAATTTAACGTTATTTAATTTTTTTTCTCAACCATCACAGTTTACTGAAATACATTTTTGCGTTGCCAATTTTCACACTAGAGCGAGCGTTTGGTTTCTTACGATTACGTAAGAATATAAAAATAGATGCAAAATTGTGCTAATTCTCAGTAGTTTTTAGGTGAATATAAACACGTGAAAGTAGTCGACTTGGGAAATACAATAGTGATATCACTTAAAAATAATGTAACAAAGACAATACTTAATTACATTATGAAGCAACATTTCTAAAGCCGAATGAAATATAAATTATGCGCATTGTATTCGTGGATGGTAACAATATCAGTGCTACGTGTCAAAGTTGGTAAATAGAACCATATGTCAACTATAGCTGAACGATATTCGACTGGGAAAGACAAACAACGACACCGAACACACACAATAAAGCAGACAAATTGACTGCGAAACCACCGAGTGGTTAAATTCAATACAGCAACGCTAAAGTACCTATAGGTGTGCCGTATTGTTGTTTAAAAGCGGATATCCTCACGAACTGCACCTATACTGATATTATTTATAAAGAAGTAGCTCATTCATATGTCGATGGAGCGACTTATTACATGACAAATCTATTAGAAATATATCTCAGAATAAGATAGACAAACTCAAAATAAAATATTTTTAAGATGAACATCGCGCAGGCGGAATTATTTTGTACCTACGAGTATGATTAGAGTATATGTATATTTTAATAAAATAAATTTACAAATTGTCGTACATTTTCCGGCTATATAACAGAAGCTACGCTAAATAAACGTCGACGTTTACTTAATTATCGTCAAGTTGTTAAGATTTCACTCTCGACAAACATAACCCAGCTCGGTTATGGAAAATTTACTTTTTTTTTTACAGTTCATGGACTACATAAAATGTAACGCTTTAATTTAGTACACTTGATATAAAATATATAATTATATTAAACTTCTAATTAATAATCGATAAAATCCGAGAGGACTTGTTATCAGTTAGACTAACAAAGAAAAATTATACATAGCAATTAGATATGCGCTATAGGAAATTGACCACGTCGGGTGTGGTATAGATGCCACGTAACAGTTAGTCTCTAGTTCAGCTAATAAGATTTGTTGTATAACGGATGTTGCGAAGCGCGCGGCAGGCGACTACCGGGGCGAAAACAATTGTGAACGAGACCGGTTCCTTATTTATTCCGTGATGTATGCAAGATTGATTGAAAAGTCCTGGGAGATAATGTTGATTTACTACAACGCTTAATTTTTTATATTAACATGAAAGATCAAGGCCCTTAAAACTGGAATATTTAACATTATTCTGAACTATAGCATTTATATGCAGAAGTTTTTTAATAAGTTTATAATTTTACAATTAAAAGGAACGAGAGTAACAAGATGCCTGTACATTATTAAAGAATTAAAATAATAGTAAAGTATCTAAATTCTAAAGGTAGCTGCAGTCTCTTTGACTGTAATTATGATTCAAATATATAGTCAGTTTAATAGATTCTACCATTAACACTTGAGCCACAAACCAAAATTACTCACAATTGGTGATCGTGTCAAATCGACTTAATATAGGTTTTGAGGCGAAGGCCACGTTGAGTGTTGCATTTGTATTAGATTCATAAGTATATATAAAAAAGAAGGGATCGAATCGATTCTTTGCTAATCATCTTCTAATTAAAGTTCATATAAATAAGACGTATTTATAAAATAATTTCCTCGAAGACGTTTGAAGTTCAGAATAGTTACGAGCGAACGGTAACTTTTACCTGGGTTATGTAAGATCGCCAGGTGTAATTTAGTATCGACTCCATAGTGAGCTTTCGTAATATAACTAAGCTAGCTCTATTAAGGCATTGCATTATGTCCATGTTGTGTTTATTTTTTTAGGTTTACAAAACGTATTATAAATTACTAAGAATTTGATTGAAAATTATAATGCTATTCAACTAAGATCGTAAGTTGTAAGTACGCTTGACAGTTAATAAAGGTTAAAAAAAAAGATATTATAATTATGAGGTTTCCAACTTTACTAAATAATAATAAAAAAACATTGGATATCAATTTACATTGGTTGGATTGGCAATTTGACATGTTTTATGCGAAATAAAACCTGAAAAATAAAACATAATTCAAGTGAAAGCTGCAAGCGTGACGAAATCGTTCGAGTACTTATTTTTTATACTATCAGCCTGATACGCATAACACAACATTGTGTAGATGCTAGATCGACACAAATGTTGTGTAATCAATCTTATTTTATCATTTGAGTTGCAATTGATACAATAATTTATTTAACTTTCTCAAAATCAATTTACAACATACAATTTATATTTAAGCGTTCCGTCCATCCATTTGACTGAAAGATGTGAATACTGAATACTGACCAAAATTACAAGTAGGAAATAAAACTTTAGCAAAAACCGAAATAAAAAAATACAACAACTGAAATACAGACACTATTTTGCTTTACTCACTTCGACAGTAATAAAATTTTGCTCATGTCTCATACTAATAAAATGTCAATTTGATAAATAAAATATAATAAATAATAAATCATCATATAAAAATGCAATAAATATACTAGCGCTAAAAATTAGTTTACAGACGTACCAAATCCAATTTTCACACTTTTATTGGCAAACCATGACGTATTCCCTGAACACTTAATTACGATATTAACAGATATTTATTTACGAACAATACACACTCGTACACAATACATTCTTGTATTATGCTCAAATATTTTTAATAAAGAAAAATATTTTTTTGATAATTTGATCAAGCATTATAATATTTTTGTTAATTTATAAAAACAATAATCAGTATCTTATCTTATCACTCATAATCGAATGTTTTATATAGCGTTACAGGGCCGAAAAGTTAATAGAAAACGCAATTCATAACCAACGTTCAAAGGTTCTAATCCAGGATAGCGTGTTACAATATTATATCGTCTTTATCTATTCTCGTAGAAGTATTAGTTTCGTATTAGTATCATTCAAAATACGCTTGTTTAATTGTAAATGTGCAATCAATTAGGTGTCAATGTATAATTACAAACATTGTTGAGTCGTTGGCAAGTTACGAATGTCACATTGCACATCTGATGCTATATGTACATGTTATTGTATTTTCGATTGATAATAAATACAATACGACGTTATCTGTTGTTCACTTATACAGTGTCAAGTTGGTTGCCACGCTGATATTGTCAATGACTTACTTACTGATTACGCGGTACGGATCCACAACGCTTTTTAAAAAAAAGTTAATTTTTCTTAATTATTTTAATTTGATGTTTTTATCACTATTGGTTGTCTTGAGCGAACTCTAAAATATTTTTTTAATATATAATTTATAATTTCATGATAATGAATTTAAATTATTTACTAATATTAAGTACTGTAATTGAAGCTAATAAGAGCTCTATACTAAAGTGAATTTAAAGATTACCATTAATTTAACGATAATTAAAGACAACTTTTGAATGTTAACTTGTAACACAAGACATTCACAAATTTACACAATGCCTTTCACTGTAATTTAAACATTAAAAAAAATGTAATTAAAAATTTAAAAAATTAGCAATTGAAAACGTAGTTACAGATATATTGTTGCGTAATCAATTTAAGCACCGATTAAGTATAAATGAATGTGAAAAAATAATGAGACCTTTAATTTGTAAGTTACAATTTAGTATCAAACAGACTACTAACCAATATATAAAACCAATATCAAAAATAGATTAGTCCTATTAATATTATCAATGCGAAAGCTTGTTTGGATGGATGCTTGTTATTCTTTCACGCAAAAATTACTGAACGGATTTAGATTAAACTTTACAGTAATATAGCTTATACATCAGAATAAAACATAGGCTATAATTTATAAAGATTTCGTTTGGCCATAATATAAAATAGTTTAAAAATGATCACGCAAAAACGCGTAAGTGACGTGAGTTCTTTTCGCGAGAATTCACTAGTGTCGACTGGGAACATTTATTACTGTGCACTCTGCGAGCGTGGAGGAATGTTTTTTGTATGAGAGTCTTTGTTACCGAGCTGTTGTAAGAATTTGATACGGATAGTCTGAAGCCTGGGGAAGGACATAGGCAACTTTTTGTCCAATATAACCACGCGGGCGAAGCCACGGAAGGAAGCTAGTAAATATAATATACATAGATAAAGTAAAGAAGACAAAATAAACCTATCAGCAGATTAAACAAACGTAACAGCGATTGATCTTGAATGTTGTTAAAACAAAAACGATCTGTAAATAAAGATAATCACACTTCCTACTTAGGCATTGAAAGCGGTATTAGCAAAGTATGATGAACATGCATTCAGCCAACTTTCCCCTCTATAATGGAAAAACAACATTATGTCAACCAACTTTCGGTAAACCTTATAATGGATGTATACTTGCATTTCGCAATATCATTTAATTGCGGATATATTTATTATTTTTTATTTTAATTAAACAACTGTTATTATTCATCAAAAAATTAAAACAAAGTTTAGTAAGTTATAAAAGGAATAAAGTACCAAAGCGGCAATTTAGATAATGACTTAACTCTCCGGACACGTTTTCAACATCAATTCTGACGATCTAAATAAAAGGACGTGCTCGGGGAAATCCGGACGAAAAGAAGTTGTGTGATTATGTAAACGCTACAATTTTTATTTCTTTAAGGAAATCGAAAAAAATATTTTAGGGACTAGTCTAATTTTTATTTTATTGCGAAATTTTATACGTGATATAAAATTTGTTTGTTGTTTTAAAGCAATGGAATTCAAATATGTTTAAAATTTTCTACATTACAAAAATTTTAACATAAATCAAAGTACACCGTGTTAACTTTGGCTTTAATTATTTTATAACATATAATATTATATAATGAAATATCTGAGGATAGACATTTATATTTAGTAGCGATTAAAGCACTACCTCGTGAGCGTGACCATCGATTGTGTCCTCAAAGGTCGAACGGTATTCAACTAAAGCCAACTTAAAAGTGTCTAATAATTTTTAATCTCATCAAATTATATACCTCCATTTATGGCGAATCATTGAGTGGCAATTAGGTAGCATTAAAAGTGAAAGATATGTGGGTTACCAGTCACCTGTCTTTTTTAACATTTAATAACTTCCTACGTGTATGGTCATATAAGTATAAGCAGAGTTGTTGCAAACAATGGGAACATTTAAGATAGCGACAAGGTAACCTTTGCTTAATGCTACCGCGTGACATGCCTGAGTCTAATCTATCGTCCAGTCGTATTCACTAGTAAAGTGAGCTACTGTGCGCGGTACAAAGTGAAAGTGAATAGTGCGCACGTACAGCCGTAGTCCCAATAAGACGACACCACCGTCCGCATACCTCTTGCAATTACCACGAGGAAATCAGAACGCTTCCGCCGCTCCCTGCACCCCTAGTATTACACTGTTTCTTCTTATGATATTATATCGGGCTCCAGTGTATTAATAAAACATTTACTTCAGATATAAAACTAAAATAGAACATTCCAACAAGCACGAATCGCAATTTTATTCTACTTTCATGATGAAATTATAACCATATTGCAATAAACGACGAAAATCATAATAAAAAGTCATTAGAAATATTTACTTCCATACTATTTGTATCGATACATTTTCCTTTTATATCTGTACCTACGTGATATATTTTACGTCATTATACACATTATTACGTATCATCTGCGTAAGCGAGATTGTAGGAAAACTGAATTTAGTAAGAAAAACAAGATATTATAAAGTTTTAAATCAAACAACATTAAGTAAATTCAAAATTGTGAATCATTCACTATTATTGTTGTGGATTTATGGATTTTTAAGATATACCTAAATGCACTGCTTATTATTACCTTTTTACAAATTAAATTCATTTATTAAAATATTAATCTTCAAAGAGAATGAAATATAACAAGAACTGTGGACTTTATTGTAGGTCAAATTATTAATTATTTGTTACTTCCGCAAAAAAAAAAGCCTTAAGCGTTAACAATTATTTCTTGAGACGCCTCGATACAATAAATTATAAAGAACTGAGTTCTTTGTAGAGTGAGCATCGCTACCATCGTCCTTGTGTCGAATGTAAACACTATTGTTTGATCACGTGGCTGTTGCTATTATAATCTGATAAAAGCGTTTTTCAGCTAAACAGTACGTCTTATTCTAACGATATGTGAAAAATCACTAGCACTTATCGCAATTTTTTTATTATTGTAATAAAATTTATTAAATTTTTATTGTGAAAAATTTAAATTATTTCTTAACACGACGATGCTAGTAGTTTTTAATTAACATATACATTATACAATTAAATTTGCGTTTTCCAGATGATTTGAAATAACTACCTACCTGTTATGATATAAATAAAACATGCTCGTGTTTGAATTATTTATCAATACGGTAAATATTTTTATTTTTGATCTACCTACTTTATCTCTATATTAATACTTGATGTATTGAATTTAATTCAGCTTTATTTATTTAAATTATAAAAATAATAAGATCCAAATTAATTGACCAGTGAGAAGTTATAAAACTGTTCAATACATATAAATATTTTGGCGATCACGTAACGGTTCAGAGAATATAATGAACTAAGCGTATAGGAGGCGCTTAAGATCAGTTAGATTTTTTTCAATGTGCATTATAAAACGAATCCTGTGTTCAAGGTTTGCAATAACGGACCCGCAAAGCGATGGTGTAAATAAAGTGACTCGGGAGGACGTCGACCCTGTGGATCAAATCGTATTCAACTTACATCAATAAGTCATATACAATTTTACATGAATACATTGAGTTCATTGTACATAGATTAGAGGATGATTCATTAGATGACATAGATAATATACGATATTGCTGTCATATGATACTAACGGAAATCGGGCGTTGTGATTGTTTTGGTGTTAATCGATTGTGTCAATAAATAATAAATAGTATTGAGAAATTAAGCTCAAAACGTAAATGTTCTCAAAAGGCATTTCTCAATTGTAAATTTATGATTGCCATTTGATATTTTCTTTTGTTAGGGAAAGGTCACGAAATCGCCAATTGTAAGTTATTGTGAAACGTTTTGAAATATATTGATGATGTCATTTTTCAAACAGATAACATATTGAAATACCATGACGTAATTGAAAATAATTATTATTTGGTGGGATATGAATTTTTTGGTTTGCAAAAAACTTCTCCAAATTCTAATAATAGTTATTATATGGCTCATTGTCAAAAATGAAAATCTCTTCTTTAATAATCCGACATCCACATTTTATAAGAAAGGAAAGAGATAAAATTCAAAATGCGTAAAATATTTTAAGACAAAATTTTATATAATGTTCTTATTATTATATATTATTTTAGATTATACACATTTGCTTACAGTATGAAACAAGTTTTTAATTTTGAACAGCTTCTAGTTCTGATATTACAAATTATTTAGATACAACATCAATAAGTAGGACGAGAAAAGGTAAATACTTAAGCCATCGAAAAAAAAGTATCGCAGGAGTCATGAGTAATAAGGGGACAACGGCCGTCGCACCTGGGAGGTGCAATCGCAAACCTGCTAGCGACTGGAACCGTTTCTATTTTTACACCCTCCACTCTATCTTATTTACTATTCTGGTCCGCCACTCATTGAATTGTGGTTATTATGTGCAAGTTGGATATGTGCCAGCGACTCGGACCTAACACACCGATAGAGAGATATTCGAAGAATTATATTATGACGGTAAAGTAGTTCACTGAAAATCGTAACGTGGATTCTTAGTATTTTTTTTTTGATCGGCAATACAAAGTCAAGATTATAAAATTCGAATTAAAATTAGGATCTGTCTTTATATTACGATTCGACGATTATATCGGCGGTTGTAATTTCTGTATTGAGGCCAATCGGGGTCGTTTACATACGATGTGGACAAGTGAGAAAGAGCAACGAGAGAAGATATCACGTCAAACCAGCAAGCGTCGGTGGCTAACAAAACCGGTCGACGGCGCCGGCCGTCGGGCGCAGGATCGCCCGAGGATTATCACCTTGTAAACAGTATTGCATTAGTTACGTTTTTTGTTACGAGTAAGTTAATGTGACTTACAGCATTAATCGATGTAACGATTTACAAAGTCGGACTTAATCTGACACAGTGGAAACGACAGGTTTGTTGCAAAGAGTAGACGGGTAAATTTTGAAATTTAGGTTTTCACATTTTAGTGTTTTCTTCTTGTATTTATTTCAATTTTTTTTTTAATACAGATCATAAGCGAACAAAAAACGTCCATACAAAAGCATAAACAAAATTTTATCTCGACTATGAACCAATGGAGCGCGGCTAATTCACTTTTCGAAATAATTTTAGGGTAAAAAGGTTTATAGACCAACCGCAACGACAAGCAGCAAAACGAAATCGGTAAAGTGGGTCATCATATAATTTCGCAAGCGTATCGAGTGCCGCAAGCGTTAACTGGTACGACCGAGTCAAGGCCCGCGTCGACAACGTCTACCGCTCCTGGTTGCCCATACGACACGTCTTGTTCTAACTTAACAATGATCTCGTTAAGTGGACTATATAGAAGATCCGTAACTTATATAACTCTTATTAGGTTATAATAGCGTAACTGGTAATATTGACTATTATTGTAGAAAAGATCTGTTTCGTACATGTTCTATATTAGAGTATTCAAATACGAACGATTTACTGAACACACTTTAAACGCGACAAATATCTTGACGCCCTAAATATCTGTCACGACTTAAATCAAATCGGCGACTTGCGACGTAAAAGAGAATGAGGTGGTTCGCAAAATGATCGTGTGTAATTTTCTTTTACATGTTATATAAATAATAGTAATCAGATTTCAATTATTATTTTTTGATGTGATAACGTCTTGTAAATCGATGAATTCCGGCTGCACGCACGAAAAAGCATGAATCATTGTCACGTTCCGCGAGCGAGAGCGCTAAACAAGCGATAGAGAGACACGATCGGCCTAAGAATTCGGCTTGTGACGCATTTATCTCTCTTCCACTCCACCGGCAGATGTGTTCGAGTAGAAGAGAAAAAAATATTTGAATTAACGAGTGCAAATAAATGTAAATTTATCGAAAAAATTGTTTTTCAATTAACTCCTTTGTATTATACAAAATAATGATAATTCAGTGATAATAATTCAATTCATAAAAGTATCCAATTTTTCATCAATGTTTTCTTATGACGTTATCACGTAAAATTATCGTCCGTAAACCGACTTTCCAGACAACCAGCTTTTTGTACATAACGAGAAAAAAAAATAGATAAAAAATTATTGTAAAATTTATAATTACCCAAGATAATTATTCTTGGTGGCAATCGAAATTATTAAGCCTGAATTAAAAAATACCAGTCAAATATGACAAAAAAAAAACCATAAACAAAGAGTTGGCTGAGGACAGCATAATAAAAGTTAATAACGGATCTTTTAACGATCGTTTTGGGCAACTACCACAAAAATAAGGTAGAGTGCCATTTTTATCTTCTTGTTAAGTTTTAAGCTACATACAATTATGTAATCGAACATGCGTAACAAACGGTAGCATGTAAAAATCTTAACTGACAAATTGATAAAACAAATAATGATAACTTTAAAGTTTTAATTTGTAAAATGACGATTCGAAGGTGCTCATAGGACCTATTTGACTATATTGAAAAGTTGTTTTTGATTTGATTTGATTGAAAGATTCACGAACGATATATATATATATATATATTTTGTATGTATGTAACTAAACTCGGGAAGTAGTTTTTTATAAAATTGAGTTAAAGCTGTGGAAAGGGCTATGGTTTGAATTAAAATAATAAAATATTAGTTTCTAGGAAACGTATGCAATAAGTTTGTGTAAGTATAAGTTTGTGTAAAAAAAATGTATAAGTATATTAATTATCGCAACAAAAATTACAACACTATGTCAAATTTATAAAGCAAACTTCGTTCGTTTGTCGAGATGGAATTATTTAATAACATAAATTTACGTATTCCATAAAAGTTGGTTTTCTATTTATTTAAATATAACCCTGATTAGTTTTAAAATTTCTTCATATCGGATTTCTTAACGCTTCACTGATAAGGTCAAATATTATGTAAATATATGAATAGGGTACGTGTTATTATTACATATATCATCAATCATATATCTAATAGAATAAATGTTGTACTTTATTAGTTAAAACGCAATATATGTAATATACGTCATTATGTAAGAATACTTGGTAATTAAGTAATAATTATAAGAACTAAATTTCATATTATTCTGCTAAAAATGTGTTAAATATAAAATTTATTTTGACTTACCCCTTCATTTCCGGGTAGGAACTGTATTTTAGGTTTTGCCAATTTGTCCTGAAAAATTAAAAAATAAAATTATTATTAACATTATTTAATACTTGTTGTATATGACATTATGAAAAGACACATGTGAATATAGTATAATATATTAATGTTTGTAATACATTATGTATATCTAACTTATAAAATAAGTAATGTTTCTAGATAGTAGATGTTAATTTTTAATATACTATACAGGAACATTACATATTTCTTAAATTTATTCTAAAAACGCTGAAAAAAAAATACAAGTTTATCTTATGGAAGCCCCATCAATTTTTGCCACAGCAAATTCTATGAATATGTATTACTTAATGATTATATTCAACTACCTATTTAATACAGTTGAAATAATGTTGGAGATAGACGGATGGACAGCGTAGTCTCACGAAATAGGTTCCGTTTACACTTTTTGGGTACGGAACTCTAAAAACAATCAAATATATCTTTTATTTCCTCAAGATTCTGACAAATCTGACTTTAGTCTCGGAAATATTTTGAACTTCATGTATTTCTGAATTAGTATCAATGAACAACTACAGTAAACACGCCATTTTTTTGGAGTTGTAAATAATTTTAAAATGTTTATGAAAAGTTGGACTCTGTGGTTCGATTTAAGTATAAATGGATTGCAGACAGGTAGTACAGTAAATAATATATCAACGAACGACATAGGTTGCGGAAAATACAAAATGACGCAACCATGTTCGGTACGTTTTAAAAGCGACGGTTACTAATAGTTTACAGTGTCATGTTACAATGCAAAATTTTCATATACTAGTACGGGGAACTATGAATCATCGAATAAAGTACATTTGTTTAGTTTCTTGTTGCTTGTGTTTCTCATTCACCAACGACTTGGGAAACTAAACCGAATCAAAGATATTATATTGTATTATTATGTTTTCATTATTACTAATAATTTCATTACTTAATCTCGCAATGATAATGAGGAAATTATCAGCTGAAGTTACAGCCGGAACTTGGTAAATATAAACACGGAAAACTATCGAGGGTGTCGTTTCCAGGTAATTACTTAGCGTAACCTAATAAAAAGTTGTAATTAGATGACAAAAAGTAAACTAGTTGGGCAACTAGTCGAGCTGGCCACAATAAGTAAGTGTCGGCAAGTTGTGCGGTTGCACAACCGGCGATGGTCGAACGCGAGAAACATAACTAGGCTGGGCGGCAGCGCCGATGATGTAAACTTAAAAATTGCTTTAGTTACTTACTTAACAACCAAGCTCGATGTGAAATTGAATAAGTTGCATCGCGGTCTAGACAAGGGGGGATGACCCGGAACTAACACTAGACACCCGGGTATTTTTTTTACATTCAACCTTATTTTCGAAAAAATTTTGCCTGTCTGTTTTATATAAATGTAAACATTGTTTTTTGCACACTTAAAAATTGTAAGAATTGGAACTTGTTGCGGGTGCCAAACCAGTTTTAACTGGCAAGGTCGAAGTAAATAATTTAATTCCAATTATAAGATTTTATTTATATCAATGTTAAGTGAAGTTTCAAATTAATAAAATTTACTTTACATTATAGACTATCATATATTATAGCGTAAGACATACGTATAAAATAATGATTACAACATAATTAAGTACTTGCAAAATGAATTTTAAACAGTTCTTTATTTTTTGTCGGTACCTTAAGCTCATTACAGTTAATTTTAAACTAAATTAACCTTAAAAGCAAACGTAGATCATAATATAAATCTTTATATGTAAATTAATAATCTCTGTACCTACATTATTCATTCCCGTTTCTTGTGAAAAGAAATTCAACAATTTACCTCTCCTAAATGACGTAATAAGAAATACAGATTACACGAAAATAACTTCATATAAAAATATATACAAATAAAAGGGGGATATACCTACATGGCGCGCAATATCAGTGCTAAATTTTAGCAACAAGTAATCGCCACATAACAATAACTTGATGCATATATGTACTTATTATGAATGATAATTTTATCAATAAAACATACAAAAGTAATTCCGACCTTGTATTGAATTGCTATTGTACTGTGAGGCAATAAATACGGACAAAGTGACCTTAGCTGAATAAGCCGGTGACCTTTTACTAAAGTAGAAAGAAGCTTTTACATGCCTAGATAGGGTATTACATATTATAAACACGTACTTAGTTTTTATATTGTTTTTAGTAAAATGACGATTAGTTTAGTTTTTATTCATGTAATACTAAAAGTGTATGTGAAAGTCTATGGATTATTAAAAATGTAATAAATTTAGGAAAGTACGAGACGAGCTCGCATCTTTAGGGTACTGTACCACACTATGTTTTAAACATATTTTTATTAGTTTGCCTTTATTAATACGTTTCTTGTAAGAGAATTCATAAAGGTTCATTTTATTTATAATTTTTGTGTAAAAAATTCAATACATTCATAGTATAAAACATCTTTTGCATATACATATGTAGTTATATCTGTCATCCCTCCCATCCCATCCCATCAACTTTAATTTTTTTTTAAAATATTATATAAAAATACATCATCGATTTTTTTGATCAAACTAAAGGCCCTTTTCAACGATTGCTAATAAAGTTTATCTCGCACATTCGTGGCTGATACGAAGTAAAACAAGCCCTTAGGGCCTGTTTCCCCTCAACTAATTAAATACAACTTTTGTATTTACAGGTTGCGAATAGTAATATCAGAGAGATCCAAGTGTAGTTTGATGGTGACACAAAATATATACTTAAATTTTAATTTGTTGGATACTGATATATGTCAGATAGCTTTATCAGCAACCGGTAAAACAGACATTAAAGGCTGTTAAAATTTTTTAATCTTTTTAAAAAGATTATTACACAAAAAGGCTATAATGTGTTTGTACGAATACCCAGATAACAAAATTTGAAATTCAGTGACTAAACAAATCTTTATCATCAGATCAGATTTAGGCACGAGGGTACGACAGAATTAAAGATTATAAGAAAGTGTAAAATCGCAAGGCGGGGCCCGGCGCCGTTGTACGAATTTTGTTTGACCAAGTAGGTCCGGCGACATACATTCTTTAAAAACAACATTACTTCCGACAAAACCTGTATATTTTATTTTATCCGACTGTGAAAGTAGAGAATAAATCAAAATAAGAATTGCGTTACGGTAAAGGAATTTAAACGAAAAATTGCACTTTCAAAATATAAATATTTTAAATAACAAATATAAAATGAAATACTAATACATAATAATATATAAAAAGAAAATATTTATATTATTTAAATGAAACATCCACATTTTTTATCAAGTCAACAATGGCTTGACTTTCTCATAATGCTTAATCTTAGTTAACAAAAATGTATTTCCTGTTTAGCTTCAGTTACTAGAAACAAAACAATCGGCGTTTTAAAATATAACAATAACCTTGCCAAAAATAAAACCTGCTAAAAGTAATTTATAATAATTAAAATATGGCCATTTTGTGAAATGATAAAAAAACCCTAACCTGGAAGCGTCTACCTGTATAGTATAAAAGAACCTAGGCCGAGACTCCACCAGAGCGGAGATGTGCGGAGATGTGTTTTAACAACCAATTTTGTTTCGTGGTATCCACTGAAGAGGAGGGGAGACGAGGTGTGTGAATAACGAAATTCTATTAGTTGTTTAAACACATCTACGCTCTGGTGGAGTCTCGGCCTAAGTGTTGTTCTCTTCGCTAGCTCGCTATGTTATTATTATTTTATTGTTAGACAGAAATATCATTGTACCTATTCAACAATACATAAGCGTGTGGGTTAAGCAGGGTCCCATTTTTAATTATGGTCAAATTTCATTAAATTATTTTTTTCATGTTATATTACTTACGGCCGGTTTCAAGAACTCATCATTACTTACACTAGTTTTTTTTTTTTTTACTACCGATATAACTCAGACAAAACCCCTATGGAGTTAAGTTTTATAAAAACCGTAAGGGTTTTTCGAAAAAAATTATACATAGTTATTTTATACTTAATAAACTAAAAATAAAAAAAAATTAATTAAAATAAATTTTAATTTTCAGTTAAATTATTTAGTTATATTAAAAAAAAAAGAATTTTATTTGAAATAAATCCTCTGTAATCCCTTTTCAATCTATAGTTATTACGTAAAGCAGCGCAAGCTCAGTAGGACCTGTATTAATAGTCTGGCATTTTGCAAACCAGTTTCATTTAACCACTTATTTTAGACACAAGATAAAACACAGGTGTTTTGAAGTCGGAATATTTAATTTATTAAAAGATAATGCATATATCATGATTGATCTAAATAAAAGTATAAAACAAATCAATTTCATTACAATTTTCCAAATTAATTTGTTTTAATTAATATTAAAATTAATAAGAAATCAATAACGTGGCACGTATGACACTCGATGTTATAAAATTCTAATACAAAGAAAGCATAGGGTTGTAAAAATAGAACTAAGTAATACAAAGGGATTACTTGAGAGACTAACATCTGTTTATAAGGGACGACCAGGTGTCAAGGGGACAGAGGGTGCGACGACCGCGGAACCTACCGTGTGATATGGTCGTATTACTCCCCCAAACTACCGTCTCGTCGAGTAGTAAGACTTAAAATACAAGTATTCTAAACCATATTTAAAGTAAAGAAATCATTTTGCATGTTGCTGATTTTACTAAAAACATTAAAAAGTATATTATAAACTAGTATCTTAATAATTGTATCAATTACACTAAAATTAGTTTAAGATAATCTAAAAATAAATAAGTATTTTGCTATCAAAAGTTTACTTTATTCAATACTAACTTCTGCCAGCCGCTTCACTCGCGTGAATGTCGGTTATCGCGATCAAAAAAAAGTATCCTATGTTACTTCTAGTACCTACAAGAATATGTGTACAAAGTTTCATTATGATCGGTTAAGTAGTTTTCGCGTGAAAGCGTAACAAACAAACTTACTTTCGCATTTATAATATTAATAATAGTATGATAAGCAGCTAAGATACGATATTAGTTATAAAACTACGATAAGATACATATCAAACCAAGATTATTCATTGGCTTGGGTAAATACGTTATATTTAGTTTGTCAAATCTTGTGTGTACAAAGCCGTTCTTGATAAATTGTTTTTAAATGTTATTTACATACAGAAAAGACCGCTTTCGAATTATTTATTTAATAAGGTACTACTGATCAATTACAATTTCCAGAGATAATATTACATTCGAAGTTTCTTTTTTGGAGTTTACAAATAACATGAAAAAATCGGTTCATTAATGAGTAGTAAGTACTTATTACGAATAATATAAAGAAAACTAGACCGAGTTTGATATAGTGAGTTATATATATGTATGTGGATAGGTATTTAATCACAAAAAAAAACGTACGTGTACGGAAATAATATTTTGGCATGTTCAATGACCATATATAATTATATTCTAACTTGACACGAGCGAAATATTCAATTATGATATCTATATTATCAAACTCTACACCTTGTCCAACCGTTTATTATCTTTTTGACAGTTCGACATTAGTTACATCCCCACACGTTACGGATTCTATTTGAAATAATAATCGCTTTTATTTAAGAAGAACTTTCAATCGATTTAATGAAATATTTTTTGTTTCAATATTCATTATTCGTTTCTTAGTTTTTTTTTAACGCGTGCATAGTTAGCAGCCGTCAAAAAATAAATAAACGAATGAACAGATTCATTGTTCTTTACTCTTGATTTGAACTTTATTTCCAAGATTTCGACTTAATTCCTTGCAAATAATCAATCTTGGAGTCATAGATACTATTTTTATTTCATTTTTTTTTAAATTAATTTTACAGAAACAATACTTATATGAAGTCAAAATATTTTTATCATATGATCGATTTATCGATCGATATATTTCATGGACTGTTTTATAGTCTGTGGTTGCTTGTTATGCACAGGAACTTCACTACCCGTCTATAAAGTACGAAATGTCGTACTCAAGTAATGACTTGAGTACATTATTCCGAGAAAAAAAAAACTTAATTTATGGACGTAATCTGTCAAAAAGATAATAAACGATTGGACAAGGTATAAGTGAAACTTCTTTTGAGAAACTTTTTTTTGAGAATAAATTCTTTGATCCTAACCTAACTTCCAAACAGACGACAGTGAAAACTGCATTTAATTTCATGTAATAGTTTTTGCGTAATGCGGGAATACTCATATTAAGTACTTGATTATTTAACTGAAATATATACATATCTTATACATATGTATGTATGTTAAATGACTTTTAAGTTATCCCTAGAGAAGGTCTGTTATAATTTATAATTAATGGCTAACATTGTTTATGCATGTAGTGGACACCCAAGTTTTATTGCACGACGGTCTTCACAAAAGCAACTTCCATCTTTCAATGGACATTATGCCCAGAAAAAAAAGGCCAGGTGGCTTATTCACAAAACGGTCAACTAAAAAATAAACGCCTGTCAAATATAACTTGCCAAGAACAAATACATTTTAAGTCTAAAAGTATGAGTAGGAGAGGTTATAATTGCCTGGCGAATTGATTGGAAGGATCCCGTAACCTACCCGCAAAGAAATAATCCCTTAAACACGTGCATAAAAGGAATCATTCAGGTGGGCATGTTACTTTAAAAACTTGTGTTACAAAATAAATTGTTAAGGTTGGCAACTTAGCGGATTGATTTTTTTAATTTTTTTTTTTCATACGCTGCATCTGTTTCGCCAGGTACTTATAGAACTAGGATAAATCTTTAAAACTACATTTATGTAACAAAATGTATTTTAATCATTAGTTTCATGATTTGTTTTTTGTACTTTTTTTAGAACGAGCCTATCCCTAACGTAAGATAGCAGAAATTTTATCCGAAAATAACGCCATCAGCTTTTGGCTTAGGGGTCATTTATTTATTACGTAAGACGATACGGGGGGGGGGGGGGTCGACCATGTCTTATTTTCTCTTACAAGGGTAATACATATTAGAGATGTTCCAGTGGCAGATCCCCTTTCCAAGTGGGTTTTGAGCCACTGGACTGAAAATCTTATGAAGGTAAAGATGGATAAATAAAACCAAAGTTTATTATGTATTACCAAAAAATAGAAATTTGTAGTACCGTTGTAAGTACAAATAAACATTTCTAAAAATTGTTTCTTTGAAAAATAAACATTAAAACTAACCAAACGTGTATTCATTTTTTTCCTTTATATTCTTACGTAATAAATATTAAAAGGGGGGAGGGGGTCAACGTATTCTTATTTTTTCTTATAATAGGGGGGAGGGGGTCAAAAACTAGCAAAATTCGTCTTACGTAATAAATAAATGGCCCCTTATATGATGATCAACGGGGCATTTTTTTTGTTTTGCTACCTACGCTGTTTTTATGGGTAATTTTTGCGCCTAAACAGACTATATGTATATATTAAAAAATTAAAAGGCCGAATCCTGCTTTTTTTTTAATAATTCTGGAGCGCCTTTTACGTCTTGGAAAACCATATTAAAAAAGATGCTGAATTTTTTAAATTAATTTTTGAGAGAATTGCCACACTTGGTTCATAAAATATAGCACAAAACATTACGACATTAACATTGAGTACTGAAACGTACATTTATTTTCTTTTAAAATCCCTAAATTAATAGTTAAATCATATTAATATATAAATCATATTATCATTACCTTGTGCATGGCAACTTGAAAAATTACGACCAAAATATTATTTTTACAATAACTTAGTGTCACTAACGCCGAGTTGTACGAAACAAATTTTAAATTTAAGTGTTTATTAAACTAATTTAATCACAAGAATCGTGATTATCTGTTGCACGAAACCTACATCTGATTAAGTTAACAAAAAAATTTAGTTTAATTAAAGACCTATCTAACGGATGATTAATTCCAACAGCTTTAAATTAATCATGAGATCAACTAAATTTAAGATTAATTGCAACTTAACTAACGGAAAGTTAGCGACGGTTTCGTGCAACTCGCCGTAAGCGTTTCTTTCTATTTATTTCCATTGATTTCCACAAACTTATAAGAAATAAAGAATCCTAAGAAAAATATTAAACAATTTTTAATCCAAACCTTCTGATTGCTGTTATCTCATCCCTACATTGCATACAGCGCCATGTGTGGAACAGCTAATAATAATAATTAAGTACAGCTATCGATGAGGAAAATTTAGAGACACTTGTTGGCTTCCGAACAAATCTTTATAAAACTTAGCAACTATGTATAATATATTAATACTAAAAATATCACTTTATTTTGTTATCAATTTAAAAAGGTATTTCATATTAAATGTTCCTTTTTAATGCGAATTCATTATATAAGAAAACTCAAAATCGTAAAAACAGTAATTTCATTTTTTACAATTTGAGAGTAGAGAATAATATTTTCATACTGGAAATATTATATAATAAACAGAAATAATTTATAATTTTAAATTCATTTATACGTATGTACTAAAATATTGATTTCTTTAAACGTTCCAGCTATGTAACATTTATTATCATAATCATTGCATGTTGCATTAGTTAACATTTGCAAATAGAATTTATTTGAAGTTTTGATTTTATTTCAGATTATGACGAAGATGAAGTCTGACATGGCGACCGAGTTTTTAGATATAAAGATTTGACGACGACATTGCGAAAAGAAAACGAAACTTGGGAGAGGTTCATCAATATCAAAAACGGCATCCCGTTTTCAGTGACTGAAATTGATTTGTCGCCTAACAGGTATGCATCAACGTCCTCTACGAAATGTGATTGCTTTGCTGGAAATCTCCATGAGCATCCATCTGATCCTCAGCCCAGTATACCAACCAAAGGTCAATTAGGTCCTCACGTCAAGGCAGAAGATCTTCAGCTTTTCAAACTACAAGATCTGTGTTTCCAAATAACACAACCATGATTAAAAGGAAGATTAGAAATTTAATTTAGAAACCTTTAGATGCGAACTCTAGATGAATTCACTCGAAATATAAATTTAGAGTTACCGATTAAAAAGTTAGTAATGAAGTATTCATTGCAATATTTTGTACTAGCTTCAGCCCGCGGCTTCTTCCGCGTGAATGTCGGTTATCGGGACAAAAAAAAAGTATCCTATGTTATACCTTCAAGAATGTGTACAAAGTTTCATGATAATCGGTTAAGTAGTTTTCGAGTGAAAGCATAACAAACAAACTTACTTTCGCATTTATAATACATATTAGTATGAATTGAATTTTTTAGGTACATAGTTATACTATATTTGCTCATGATTGTAGCTTCACTGCAAAAGTTCGTATCTTTATAAAATAAGGCTTTAAAAGGCTTTAGGCAATAAAGAAATATTTTTGGATATCCAGCAGACATAAGGGGATAATGTTGTACCTTACTCCACCGTCGCTTACTGGGTTGCTGAATTTAAAAGAGGTAGATCGAGCTGTAAAGATGATCCTCGTTCCGGGCGGCCTTCAACTTCGATCACGGAAGAAAATGTCAAAAAAATTTAAAATTTAGTTTGAAAAGACAGAAGAATAACTATAAAACGTTTAGCCGAGATCCAAAAGATATCATTTGGCAGCATACAATCCATTTTAACCGATTCAGTAGGTTTCAAAAAAGTGTCAGCAAGGTGGGTTCCACGAATGTTAACCGACGAAAACAGAAAAGTGTCGGTTGGAAATTTCAAGACGTAATCTCGAAATGTTACAGTCAGATCCGGACCAATTTTGCCGTCGTGTTATCACTATGGATGAAACATGGGTCCACCATTTCGACCCTGAAACAAAAAAACAAAGCATGCCTTGGAAACGACCATCCTCACCGCCCATGAAGACATTTCGAGTGGCTGCTACCGCTGGCAAGGTTATGACCTCTGTGTTTTGGGATAGTGAAGGAATCATTTTTTTTGATTACCTACCGAAGGGACAGACAATTACCGGACAGTACTATGCTAGTCTAATCCCCAAATTTCGCAACGCAGTTAAAGGAAAACGTCGAAGGAAACTGTCATTGGGCGTCTTGTTTCTTCATGATAACGCTGCTGCTCACCGGTCGGAAGTCGCGCTGAAAGCAATCCGCAATGCTGGCTTTGAAATTATTGAACACCCGTCATATTCTCCGAACTTAGCCCCTAGTGATTTTCACCTATTCCCCAAATTAAAGGAACATATCCGCGGCACTAAATTTGAGGATGACGACGCCGTTATGGCTGACGTTGACGAGTTTTTTGAGAGCCAAGATCTTGATTTTTTTCCGGAAGGAATTAGAAAGTTAGAAAAGCAACGTAATCTCCTTCTAAGTCAATACATTATTCTAAATGTATTGACTTAGAAGGAGATTACGTTGAAAAAAAAATAATTATATTTATATTTTGTCGTATTTTTATAGCGATTCTAAGAATTTTTTGATTCACCCTCGTATAAGGGCAATCACAAAGAGTAAATTCATTCGTGAGAGTATTACCCAGCGAAGATATAAAATGCCTAAGAACGAGACTGATACGTCGCTTCTGGTGCATGTTTCAGCCTTTCAGTATACGAATGGACCAGCGTCCCAAACCGAAGGTACCTTGTTTGCATAGTAAGGATGGAGAAGTTTTCGATTCGGGATTAATCTATATACCAGGTAAATGAGTAAATGGCCGAAGAGACCAGAAAAATAATAGGTTAATAAGACTTAAATTGGATTTTGACAAACATATTGTAGCCACCACCAGCGACGACAATTCAGTCTCAAAACACGGACTTTTTTTACCTCGAATATTAGTAAAACTGCACTATTTGGCTTAGCAGAAGAAAAGCTGTTAAAATCTGTTTCTGTTTAATGTTGTTTTTACAACAAAAAAAATGCCTTTTTTAAATACGTATTACCAGAAATTAACTCAGTTAAAATTCTTGAAAAATAGCGTCCTATATAACTCCTTTAAAAAAAAAAACGTTTTTCTTAAAAGTCTCGAAGTCCCGGGAGTTCCCGAGACTTTGATTATAAGCTGTCTCGTATCCCGGGACTTTGAAAATGTCGGGAATTCGCAAACCCTAAGTGTAATAGTATATTGTTTAATTTTCAAATAGTTAATAAAGAAAAATTAATATGATTAGAAATTAAGACCTTCGGTGCTAGATAAAAAAAAATCGATTATGAAATTCGTATATATTCACGAATTGAAAATTTATTAAAATGTCAGAAAATTATCACGGAACTTATCACATATTTATATTCTTTTTATCCATTTTCAATTCGTTGAAAAGCGAATTCAATAAATGTCAATCAGTGAGGGATTAGCAGCAAATTTAACAAGTAGGTACTCAGTTTTTATAATATTTCCAGTGCACAGTTTTTTATTTTATTGTTTTAAATTAACGTTTTAAAATATTATTTCGGGTTTTTACGCAATGTAAGTTATTGTTTAAGATTTTGTAAGCATTGTACAATTACAATAAAGTATTGGTACATTAAATAATTTTCACATTGACAAATATTGAAAAAAATAATTTTGTCATACTGTAATTTTTACGCAAAAAATAAAAACTAGATCGCGCGCGGTTTCATACGTGTTCAGTTTTTATACTTGTCGGATTTATTGATATTTTTGGTTGCAGCTTCCGTATTGAGTTGTAACGTGATGTTTTATAGCCTTTAACAATCCTGCATAAATAGGCTGTCTAACGCAAAAGCAGTTTATAATAAAAGTCACATTTTAGTAGACAAACAAACTCTTCCGCTTAATTATAAGATTACAAGAAGATTACTACACCCATTTATTAAAAACGATTATCTCTTTCCCAGTAAAATAATATTTTTAATCTAAGATAACTTTTTTATTGGTCTAGAGATACGATGATACGATGTGACGTCGGTGTGTGACATTTTCAATAAAACGTAGCTAACAATACTTACTTGGTTTATAAACTGTTCGTCAAGAAAACAAAATATACTCTTCATTTCTATAGTAAAATCTATGATATCTTTTTCATATACATGTCAACTGTTTAGAATTTTAAGGCTTTATTAACAATTTCAAATAATTTAGGATTTAATTTCACGAAGTATCTTGAAGCTTGATGAAATATGTAATTATATAAATAATTATAATATTTTAATTATTATAATTGATTACTACATAATTTTAATACGATGGAAAACAATTAATTATTCTATGTAAAAGCATAAACATTTTTAGTAAAAATAACGAAATTATATATAAATTTGCGTACATCGTATACAATTCGAAATCTTTATCATATTCGAGTTCATTGTGTTCATATACCGTTCAATATACTTTGAAGGATTTTGTTTGCATTAAAAAAATTACTCAATACAAACGTACAAAATCGCTTATTAAAAAGTCAAAATGAATTAATTACATATTTATCTCAAAGTATTATTATTTTAATAGTTAATTTTACCTTACGTATTTTTACGTAATAACATTTTTTATAACGTATTTTGTCAAAATAAAGAAGCCTTAATAAAATAATGGCATGATTCATAGAATGCAGGAAAAATTCTCTAATAACTATATATTTCTTTTTTAACGGACAAAAAATCGAGACCGGTTCCGGTTCAGGTGGAATAAGATGAAGATGTTAATTTAATTTTTTGTAAACCTCCAAAGCATACACTTTCACCTCATCCCCATCATTATCATTGTGTCCAAATCGTTTACCTAATGTACCTTATTTGCGCAACTAGCTACTCAACGCGTACCAAATATTTGCTTTAATAATTAATTCATTTTTATAGTTTACCATTCACATTTATCGGCGAATATACATGTAATATGACGTGAAAGATAAATTAATCGAATATCTCTTGCGTTATATAAATAATAACGTACAAAACCGAAGAAGTCACGATCATAAACTCGAAGCAGATAAGTAGAAACTGATAAACCTTAAAATAAATTTAAGGCTTTTTTTCTTAAAAAATTTTTTCATTAAAATCGCCATTATGAGCAATTTCAGTTCACGCATTTAGCGCCTCACTTCCAGCAAGTTTAATTGAATGATTAAATTTTTGGCATTACCAGTGCCATTACAAACTTTATAAGATTGTCTAATACTTAAAACCTAGATAAATCCATAAGAATACACGTAGGTCAAAATTTAACACATGATTTGAGATTTACTACCTTCGAAAAGAAAAAAATAGTTTCTGCTTTAATTATTATATGCAAAAGAAATTACTCTCAACTACAATAACCTACAAAACCTAAAAACTGTTTATTATACCAAATAAAGGAGCAATTATGAAAAAGCCAGTTGATAGCACACAAAAGAATCAGGTGGTTATAGTTTCGAATCATGATTGGCAACACTGAGTTTTCAAGTACTTAATTTTTTCTTGAACTTGGTGGTAATGTAAGACATTGTTAGGGGATTTTCATGTTCCAGAAGAAGTAGAGCAGTAAGCATTTAGCGCCAACCACAAATGGAAGAGGCCTTTGCCTAGCAGTGAAATGCTCACAGATGCTTACAGTAGTGGATAGATATCAAAGAAGTGACTAATGAGATGACTGTTAATAGATGAGAGTGAAAGGAGAACATATTGTATAGATAATGTAACAGCTGTTTCTTAATACTTTAAGTAAAATGAGGATGTTAAATCTTATTTTAGACCGATAGAAAAGATTTGATATAATAATTTAGAGTGTACTTTACCGTTTTTGCACATATCTAAACAATAGGATACTATGTTTGAAAAAGTACTTCAAAATGTTGATTTTTAGAAAGCCACAAAAAAATATATGTCGGCAAAATAAACATGCTTTCTGGCTATAAAATTAAATTTTATACCTTTTTTATTTCCGCAAAAACGCTGTCAGCTATTTTGGTGCCGTAATGTTGGTAAAGACAAGTCATGTATGTACGACCGGCACTCATTCAACGTTAACAGCTATAAATATTTGGTGTTTTTTTGGGAAAATAATGAATTACATACAATAGCTATTGTTGGTGTGTGTGTGTCTAGTTGTACAAATAATAAAAAATATATAATAAAACATAACCTAACACTTTCCAATATTTTTTTACTAATTAGTGTAAAGAACTTTGCAGCCATAATTGAATAAATATTTTGCAGATTTATACTATCTGCTTTTACAAAACCAGTTTGTATTTTAATAAATAAATAGGTACAAATGAAATGCACTGATGAAAGAACATAAAGTATAACCTACTGTTTGAAGTTGATAGATATGTACTGTAGCTGTTTACACTGAACTGACAGTTTTTGCCTATATGACGTCCCACCATGGCATACCACCATAGAAATTACGACTTTTAATTTCAATATAATAAAACAATAATGTGCTTTTATGGCTCAAAATCAGAATATTTAAGTATATTTACTACATACATTTTAATTTTTATAAAATTTCATAATTTATTTTTCACTACCAAAAATACCCTATTGTATGTAAATGGATTGTTTGCCTTCTCTAGCTCAATTTTTCATAAAATAAATGTATTTGTTACTTATTATTTATGTTAAATGTATAAATAGAAATCCATAATTGATAAATTATTAAATATTACGAAAATTACTTTGTAATATTAATAATAATAATAAAAAAAACTTTAAAATGGTGACAGCTATAGCTGCTGTATAACTTGTTAACAAGTAAGTTTTAGTAATATGTAGTATGAAACCATAATTTTTTTTTGTTGTACTGTTGTTATTAGTACTATTGATTATTATAATAAATTTGTATATTTAATAAAAAATATAATTAAATAAATTTTGTAGTGTTAATCCATAATCAGATAAAGACTTGTATAAATAAGGTTTTAATTCATTATAAAAAGTAACTTCTAAGGTAGTTAATTTATAGATAAGTAATAACTTTACATGTTACATACAGTTTGTTTTAATGAAAATTTTCCTATTTTGTTTATCAGCAATTTTTGTTACTAATTATACAATTTTAAGATAATTAGTGTAAAGTTTATCTTCAGGTGTCCCTTACCATAATATTTTACATTCCAAAGTGGTGGTAGCTTTTAATATGCATAAACAATTTTAAAAAATAAAATGACGCTGAAACTAGCAGCCACTCTTTATATCTCTGCTTCTAAGCAACAGATTAAGTTGTAACTTAACACAAATTAGTATCGTTATATCATCTAACTATGGAAAAAAATCCAAGGGGTTAATTCCACCCCTTCTATATTTTTTTAATTTAAAAACCCAAAAAAGGAAGTTAATTCGATATAAAAGCTAAAAATCTATGTTTCTAAGCATTAAATAAGGTTAAAATTTAAAATATAGGTCATTTATAATAAGAAGAAAGATAAGACAAAATAATAAAAAAAATTAACCACTTTAATTTTTTATTTTTATTTTGGAATTTTTCTAAGTAGGCAATTATATAACATTTGTTAAAGTTATCATATCTCGGCTCGTAGACACTACATTTTGTTGTAACTTCGCAGAAACCTTTATTTTACTGTCTAGAAACGATGATAAAAATTTGAAAGGGGATACTCAACCCCTTCTATTTTTTTTTAATTTTTTTTTTCTAAGACAGCAGCTATGTACTATTTTTCAAATGCCTATATCTCTGCTCGTGGACACTACATTTTGTTGAAACTTCGCAAAAACCTTCCTTTTAACGTCTAGAAACGATAATAAAAATTTCAAAGGGGATACTCAACCCCTTCTATTTTTTTTTTATTTTTTTTTCTAAGACAGCAGCTATGTACTATTTTTCAAATGACCATATCTCTGCTCGTGGACACTACATTTTGTTGTAACTTCGCAAAAACCTTCCTTTTATCGTCTAGAAACGATAATAAAAATTTCAAAGGGGATACTCAACCCCTTCTATTTTTTTTTATTTTTTTTTCTAAGACAGCAGCTATGTACTATTTTTCAAATGCCCATATCTCTGCTCGTGGACACTACATTTTGTTGTAACTTCGCAAAAACCTCCCTTTTACCGTCTAGAAACGATGATAAAAATTTGAAAGGGGATACTCAACCCCTTCTATTTTTTTTTTATTTTTTTTTCTAAGACAGCAGCTATGTACTATTTTTCAAATGCCTATATCTCTGCTCGTGGACACTACATTTTGTTGTAACTTCGCAAAAACCTTCCTTTTACCGTCTAGAAACGATGATAAAAATTTCAAAGGGGATACTCAACCCCTTCTATTTTTTTCTTTTTCTAAGACAGCAGCTATGTACTATTTTTCAAATGCCCATATCTCTGCTCGTGGACACTACATTTTGTTGTAACTTCGCGAAAACCTTCCTTTTACCGTCTAAAAACGATGATAAAAATTTCAAAGGGGATACTCAACCCCTTCTATTTTTTTCTTTTTCTAAGACAGCAGCTATGTACTATTTTTCAAATGCCCATATCTCTGCTCGTGGACACTACATTTTGTTGTAACTTCGCGAAAACCTTCCTTTTACTGTCTAGAAACGATGATAAAAATTTGAAAGGGGATACTCAACCCCTTCTATTTTTTTTAATTTTTTTTTCTAAGACAGCAGCTATGTACTATTTTTCAAATGCCTATATCTCTGCTCGTGGACACTACATTTTGTTGTAACTTCGCAAAAACCTTCCTTTTACCGTCTAGAAACGATGATAAAAATTTCAAAGGGGATACTCAACCCCTTCTATTTTTTTCTTTTTCTAAGACAGCAGCTATGTACTATTTTTCAAATGCCCATATCTCTGCTCGTGGACACTACATTTTGTTGTAACTTCGCGAAAACCTTCCTTTTACCGTCTAGAAACGATGATAAAAATTTCAAAGGGGATACTCAACTCCTTCTATTTTTTTTTTCTAAGACAGCAGCTATGTACTATTTTTCAAATGCCTATATCTCTGCTCGTGGACACTACATTTTTTTGTAACTTCGCGAAAACCTTCCTTTTATCGTCTAAAAAAGATGATAAAAATTTGAAAGGGGATACTCAACCCCTTCTATTTTTTTTTAATTTTTTTTTTCTAAGACAGCAGCTATGTACTATTTTTCAAATGCCTATATCTCTGCTCGTGGACACTACATTTTGTTGTAACTTCGCAAAAACCTTCCTTTTACCGTCTAGAAACGATGATAAAAATTTCAAAGGGGATACTCAACCCCTTCTATTTTTTTTAATTTTTTTTCTAAGACAGCAGCTATGTACTATTTTTCAAATGCCTATATCTCTGCTCGTGGACACTACATTTTGTTGTAACTTCGCAAAAACCTTCCTTTTACCGTCTAGAAACGATGATAAAAATTTCAAAGGGGATACTCAACCCCTTCTATTTTTTTTTATTTTTTTTTCTAAGACAGCAGCTATGTACTATTTTTCAAATGCCCATATCTCTGCTCGTGGACACTACATTTTGTTGTAACTTCGCAAAAACCTCCCTTTTACCGTCTAGAAACGATGATAAAAATTTGAAAGGGGATACTCAACCCCTTCTATTTTTTTTTTAATTTTTTTTTCTAAGACAGCAGCTATGTACTATTTTTCAAATGCCTATATCTCTGCTCGTGGACACTACATTTTGTTGTAACTTCGCAAAAACCTTTCTTTTACCGTCTAGAAACGATGATAAAAATTTCAAAGGGGATACTCAACCCCTTCTATTTTTTTTTTTATTTTTTTTTTCTAAGACAGCAGCTATGTACTATTTTTCAAATGCCCATATCTCTGCTCGTGGACACTACATTTTGTTGTAACTTCGCGAAAACCTTCCTTTTACCGTCTAAAAACGATGATAAAAATTTCAAAGGGGATACTCAACCCCTTCTATTTTTTTTTAATTTTTTTTTTTCTAATACAGCAGCTATGTACTATTTTTCAAATGTCTATATCTCTGCTCGTGGACACTACATTTTGTTTTAACTTCGTAGGAACCTTTATTTTGCCCTCTAAAAACAATGAAAAAAATTTCAAAAGGGGTACTCAACCCCTTCTATTTTTTTTTTTTCTAAGACTGCAGCTATGTACTATTTTTCAAATGCCTATATCTCTGCTCGTGGTCACTACATTTTGTTGTAACTTCGCAAAAACCTTCCTTTTACCGTTTAGAAACGATGATAAAAATTTCAAAGGGGATACTCAACCGCTTCTATTTTTTTTGAAATTTTTATTTGTTTTTCTAAGACAGCAGCTATGTACTATTTTTCAAATGTCTATATCTCTGCTCGTGGACACTACATTTTGTTTTAACTTTTTAGGAACCTTTATTTTGCCCTCTAAAAATGATGAGAAAAATTTCAAAAGGACATTTATAAGAAATTTTTAAGAAATAGACATTTGAAACATAGTACATAGCTGCTGTCTTAGAAAAAAAAAATTTAAAAAAAAATAGAAGGGGTTGAGTACCCCTTTTGAAATTTTTTTCATTGTTTTTAGAGGGCAAAATAAAGGTTTTTGCGAAGTTACAACAAAATGTAGTGTCCACGAGCAGAGATATAGGCATTTGAAAAATAGTACATAGCTGCTGTCTTAGAAAAAAAAAAATAAAAAAAAATAGAAGGGGTTGAGTACCCCTTTTGAAATTTTTTTCATTGTTTTTAGAGGGCAAAATAAAGGTTCCTACGAAGTTAAAACAAAATGTAGTGTCCACGAGCAGAGATATAGGCATTTGAAAAATAGTACATAGCTGCTGTATTAGAAAAAAAAAAATTAAAAAAAAATAGAAGGGGTTGAGTATCCCCTTTCAAATTTTTATCATCTTTTTTAGACGGTAAAAGGAAGGTTTTCGCGAAGTTACAACAAAATGTAGTGTCCACGAGCAGAGATATGGGCATTTGAAAAATAGTACATAGCTGCTGTCTTAGAAAAAAAAATTAAAAAAAATAGAAGGGGTTGAGTATCCCCTTTGAAATTTTTATCATCTTTTTTAGACGGTAAAAGGAAGGTTTTCGCGAAGTTACAACAAAATGTAGTGTCCACGAGCAGAGATATGGGCATTTGAAAAATAGTACATAGCTGCTGTATTAGAAAAAAAAAAATTAAAAAAAAATAGAAGGGGTTGAGTATCCCCTTTCAAATTTTTATCATCGTTTCTAGACGTTAAAAGGAAGGTTTTTGCGAAGTTACAACAAAATGTAGTGTCCACGAGCAGAGATATAGGCATTTGAAAAATAGTACATAGCTGCTGTCTTAGAAAAAAAAAATTAAAAAAAAATAGAAGGGGTTGAGTATCCCCTTTCAAATTTTTATCATCTTTTTTAGACGATAAAAGGAAGGTTTTCGCGAAGTTACAAAAAAATGTAGTGTCCACGAGCAGAGATATAGGCATTTGAAAAATAGTACATAGCTGCTGTCTTAGAAAAAAAAAATAGAAGGAGTTGAGTATCCCCTTTGAAATTTTTATCATCGTTTCTAGACGGTAAAAGGAAGGTTTTCGCGAAGTTACAACAAAATGTAGTGTCCACGAGCAGAGATATGGGCATTTGAAAAATAGTACATAGCTGCTGTCTTAGAAAAAGAAAAAAATAGAAGGGGTTGAGCATCCCCTTTGAAATTTTTATCATCGTTTCTAGACGGTAAAAGGAAGGTTTTTGCGAAGTTACAACAAAATGTAGTGTCCACGAGCAGAGATATAGGCATTTGAAAAATAGTACATAGCTGCTGTCTTAGAAAAAAAAATTAAAAAAAAATAGAAGGGGTTGAGTATCCCCTTTCAAATTTTTATCATCGTTTCTAGACAGTAAAAGGAAGGTTTTCGCGAAGTTACAACAAAATGTAGTGTCCACGAGCAGAGATATGGGCATTTGAAAAATAGTACATAGCTGCTGTCTTAGAAAAAGAAAAAAATAGAAGGGGTTGAGTATCCCCTTTGAAATTTTTATCATCGTTTTTAGACGGTAAAAGGAAGGTTTTCGCGAAGTTACAACAAAATGTAGTGTCCACGAGCAGAGATATGGGCATTTGAAAAATAGTACATAGCTGCTGTCTTAGAAAAAGAAAAAAATAGAAGGGGTTGAGTATCCCCTTTGAAATTTTTATCATCGTTTCCAGACGGTAAAAGGAAGGTTTTTGCGAAGTTACAACAAAATGTAGTGTCCACGAGCAGAGATATAGGCATTTGAAAAATAGTACATAGCTGCTGTCTTAGAAAAAAAAATTAAAAAAAATAGAAGGGGTTGAGTATCCCCTTTCAAATTTTTATCATCGTTTCTAGACGGTAAAAGGGAGGTTTTTGCGAAGTTACAACAAAATGTAGTGTCCACGAGCAGAGATATGGTCATTTGAAAAATAGTACATAGCTGCTGTCTTAGAAAAAAAAATAAAAAAAAATAGAAGGGGTTGAGTATCCCCTTTGAAATTTTTATTATCGTTTCTAGACGTTAAAAGGAAGGTTTTTGCGAAGTTACAACAAAATGTAGTGTCCACGAGCAGAGATATAGGCATTTGAAAAATAGTACATAGCTGCTGTCTTAGAAAAAAAAAATTAAAAAAAAATAGAAGGGGTTGAGTATCCCCTTTCAAATTTTTATCATCGTTTCTAGACAGTAAAATAAAGGTTTCTGCGAAGTTACAACAAAATGTAGTGTCTACGAGCCGAGATATGATAACTTTAACAAATGTTATATAATTGCCTACTTAGAAAAATTCCAAAATAAAAATAAAAAATTAAAGTGGTTAATTTTTTTTATTATTTTGTCTTATCTTTCTTCTTATTATAAATGACCTATATTTTAAATTTTAACCTTATTTAATGCTTAGAAACATAGATTTTTAGCTTTTATATCGAATTAACTTCCTTTTTTGGGTTTTTAAATTAAAAAAATATAGAAGGGGTGGAATTAACCCCTTGGATTTTTTTCCATAGTTAGATGATATAACGATACTAATTTGTGTTAAGTTACAACTTAATCTGTTGCTTAGAAGCAGAGATATAAAGAGTGGCTGCTAGTTTCAGCGTCATTGCTGTCTTAGAAAAAAAAATAAAAAAAAATAGAAGGGGTTGAGTATCCCCTTTGAAATTTTTATCACCGTTTCTAGACGGTAAAAGGAAGGTGTTTGCGAAGTTACATCAAAATGTAGTGTCCACGAGCAGAGATATAGACATTTGAAAATAGTACACAGCTGCTTAGGAAAAAAAAAAATAGAAGGGGTTGATTATCCCTTTTGAAAATTTTCTCATCGTTTTTTGATGGTAAAATAAAGATTTCTGCGAAGTTACAACAAAATTTAGTGTTTACGAGCAGAGATATGATAACTTTAACAAATGTTATATAATTGCCTGCTTAGAAAAATTAAAAAAAAAAAATTAAGTGGTTTAATTTCTTAAATTTTTTTTCTTATCTTTCTTGTTATTATAAATGACCTTTATTTTAAATTTCAACCTTATTTAATGCTTAGAAACATAGATTTTTAGCTTTTATGTCTAATTAACTTCCTTTTTTGGGTTTTTAAATTAAAAAAAAATAGTAGGGGTGGAATTTACCCCTTGGATTTTTTTCCATAGTTAGATGATATAACGATACTAATTTGTGTTAAGTTACAACTTCATCTGTTGCTTAGAAGCAGAGATATAAAGCGTGATTGCGTGTTTCAACGTCATTTAATTTTGGCTGCTAGCTGCTAGCTGCTAGTTTCAGTTTCATAAAATAAAACAAATCTCTAATAAGTCTACCCCAATAAAGTATAATGTAATTAAAGTTTGATTGATTTGAAATAAATCTACTATGTTAAAACAAAGTTTTTTTTATTTTTATTTCAGTTATATGATTCAATAACATTGTACTGTATATCGACATATCTAAAGTTTGTTTTAAAAATAATTAATTATTTAAATTATATAATTATGTTATATATACTTCTTTTCGTTTCTTAAAGGATAAAGCCGTCTTTGCATACATGTATATTTGTAATTGTTTTATTTTTATGTGTGCAATAAAGATTTAATAAATAAATAAATATCTATATTGTCCACAATATCCTACACATTGTCCAATTACATACTGTATGAAAAAGTTTTATTTAAATCATACTAATATTATATATTAATGCTACAGTAAGTTTGTTTCTTACGCTTTCATGCGAAAACTACTTAACCGATCATCATGAAGCTTTGTACACATATTCTTGGACGTATTAGAAATATCGGAAGTAACGGAGTAAGGGAATTATTCATTTGTTATTGGTTTATGTTAGTAACTATTAATTGTCCTGCTTGCATTATAATAGTATTAGTTTTATTTGAGTATAATCTTATTACCTTTAAATTCATTGGTTATGTAATTACAGAATACTTTACTATGTTACAATGAGTATTAAAATAAATGTTTGGTAATGGAAATTAATAATCAAAATATTGTTATCAAATCATCTGTTTACTTTCATAAAAAAAAAAACATAAATCATATTAATGTTAGAAATATGTTCGCTGTTTTTAAGCTGCACAATGTGTGTCAGTCAGAGTAAGTTTGAGGAGATAATTTCTAACTAGTTCTACTTTTTTTTCGAAATATTAGACATAGATTTAAGATCAAAGATAAAAATATTATTCACAAATTATTGTATAACTGTATCAAACCCTTATAAATTTTTTAATGTTTTTTTTTTGGTTAATTAACTAAAATTAAAAAAAAAAAACAAAAATAAATATATTTTTTCTTAATAACATATTATATTATTAAAAATAATGCTGAATTATTAATACATAATACATGTATGTATTTTATTACAAGTAGACTTGTAGCACCATCTAGACTTGGTTTCTAGAACTTACAGCTAAAAACTGTATCTATGTTAGCAATATAATTTCACATTATTTTATATTAAATTTATAAGTATATATTACATTAAATAAGTATTTTAACATTTCTTTAAGAAAAAGTTGTATAATCATATAATATATATCTATAAGGTATAACATGTAACCTTAATCATAGGATTCAATTTTGTAAGTAGACTAAAATTAAAGACATCCTCACTTTTTGCAAAAAATAAAACAGTGATGTTTTATTTTTTATAATTTTATTTTATTATCCTATTTAATCTAAATGGTGAATGTTTTTATAAACTAAATAAACCAACTTACCAAAAAGAAGTTAATATTGAGTAATATTAGTTAATGGGCTTACTTTTCTATAGTAATGTTTCTATTATTATTTTTATAAACACTTCTTTCAGTTTTTAGTACATCTAAAATCATCAACATTCAAAAATTAATTTTCTTGACAAAACTATGTTATGAATAAAGAAATCTATTTCCATAAAGATTTTTTTTTTAATTTATGTAATTTATTACAAAAATATTTAAAGGACAAGTTATACCAGAGTTCTTTTATAAAAAGACACATTACTAAAAACTAAGAATGAAAATGTTGCTCTTGTTACATCACTCGGTATATATCGACATTGAAAAAATTATTCCGAAAACAAGGAACGAGAAGTTTTTCAATAAACTTTTTTTTTATTACTAACATACTTTAGATTCGAACGATTTGTTTTTGTCGACAAGAAAACTGATAATTCCGTACTAAACGAATTAAAGTGTAACTTCAGCTGCAACTGATGTCTCTGACTATCATAAGATTCCGTGACAATAAGACAAGAATACGCTAATTATAGCCATATGATATGTAAATCTGTGAAAATAACAGAGCAAAATTTCTATATGTTGACGTGGCGTGACATTTTAAAGAACATATCTGTTACAAGCCGATCCATATGTATATAACGGGGAGGTAAGTTTTAAGCCATAAAAACAGAAAGCATTGGAAAAAACAATACAAATCCGCAGTTTCGGTTTGATTACTTCAAATATAAGTATGGCGCCTCTGACATTGTTGGCCTGTTTTGGTGTTAACAATATGGCGTAGGTACTTACCCTATTATTTCTAAGGTAGTCTTGTATAGCTTTCAGTGCTGAATCCGTTAATTTCACAAACACTAGTTCCTTGTTTTCTTTATAACTAGACTCCGATGATAACGCATACTGAACACCTGCTGGCAAGGCCGCCATTTCTTATTCACTATTCGCACTGTGGACCAGCTGACTCCTTTGCTAGTCGTCACGATTCATATCATTCACACATTTCTTAACGTAATCACAGATTCACAACCTATTTAAAATTAAAATTACAATAACAAAAGGGTTTTAGATGTCCAAATTAAGGAATTTTTGTAACCCCATCGACTCGGCCTTTGTTGGCAGCGCTCTTCAGTCTGCAAGGCCGCACTGACTGTCATGCGCAATGGCGCTTTTGACAGGAAACGCGAGCATTCACTGCAACAGTGGCGCCAAATTCAAATCTATTTTGTAACTCTAGTTAAGATAAGGTCGCACTAGATACGTAACGTACACGTACGGGACGACGGCTTTAGAACGTGGACGGGGACAGAACGTGGTTAATAAACATAGACGGTGATGCTACGGCTGTTAAGAGAACTGACCGTACACACTCAATCAGTTTTTCGTCGTCCATTTTCCATCAAAAAAAGCAAATAAATACACGTGCTTCCTTAGATAGCTCCCCGGTGCGAAGTGCGAACGGAGCGACTGTATATTTGTATATACACAGTTAGATTTCTATGAAATCTACTAAAAAAAAGATAGAAGTTATAGAATATAGAATATTTCCAAAAAAAATTAAATAAAAATATAAAAACGATTGAGCTATTCGCTTTAATTAATCGAACAAATTAAAATAAAAAAAGCTATCGATTAAAAAAAAAAACTTGAATTTGAGTTATGTTGCGCCAACTTATAAGAGTAAATTTATTTGATTTTTTTATATAAATAACCAATAGTCGAACAAAAATATTTTTTATGACGAACAATTAAGAAAAAAACGTCGAGAAAAAGATTAGATAAAAAAAATTCAAAAACTATTTTTTTGTCGCCAGGTTCAGAGAGATGACGAATGCTTTTTCGTTTACATTGGGTACGTTCGCGCGCCCTCTTCTAATTGATAATTCATCAATTTTATAGGATTTTTTAATCTATGCATTCCAAAGACCACATTAAAAAATCCAAGACAGATTAAAAAATCCTATAAAAGTGATGAATTATCAATTAGAAGAGGGCCCGCGAACGTACCCATTTTCTATGAAACAATATTTCCAAAACTTCACGTCCTGTTCCGTCCGTATAAAAACACGTTACGTATGCAGCGACCTTTACAAAGTTATTCAAAATTAATATAAAATAATACGAAACTGTTTAAATACATGAATAAAACGAAAGACATATTCTTGTATCAATGTTAAACACTTAACGCATTATTCCTTGCCGTCAGAAATAAAAATAATAATGCTTACTATAGAAATAATATATAATTTTTTTTTTATTACATGTGGCAAGCTTTATTATGTACAGTTTCTAAAAAAATCTTATTAAAAAAAATTGTAAATGAAAAGTATTTGAAGTGATTTTCTTTCAGAGATAACTAAATACTAGTAATGGCAACATTCCGTGAATTCCGTTACAAAGATCAAATAAAAATTGCATTAAAAATAGTTAACAATAAACTTCAAAATAAACGAAAATAATATTACTAAATAATATTTTTAGTATACGCTATCGAAAAAGTATTATTTGTATTTGTTTTACATTTGTTAATTTATAAATATTGTATTTTAAATCAGGAGTTGGTTATAAATTTCATTTGATATTTTAATCTAAATTTTGGTCTATTGATATGTTTTTAAATATATTTCTCTAATTATGTTTACTTATTTTAATGAATGTAATGTTCTCATATGAAAATATCTGAGATACGGCATGCGTGTCTTTAATACAAAATGTATTAAAGATAATTACAATAGAGCGGAATCGGGGCTTCAAAGTATTCTCAAGAGATTCGTCTGATGGTCAAAACCGTTTGTCGAGGCTGAAAACAGTCGACAATACTTGAGAGAGGTCGAAAAGTTTTATGGACAGCTGTATACCTCGATCAACCAACCTGTTTGTAGTTTGACTGAAGATCCACGAGCCGAGCCAACCCGACATTATTCCGAAAATATCCCGAACATCAGCTTGGCTCTGTGACAGCTTAAAAACAATAACGCACCGGGCGAGGAGGGTATTATGTCAAAGCTTCTGAAAGTGGGTGGAACACCAGTACAGGCTTTTTAATACCGTCTTACTTGAGGGCGTAACGCCGGAAGCCTAGAATGGAAGCGTGGTGTTATTCTTCTACAAAAAGGGCGATAACACCCTGTTGGAGAATTACAGGCTCATTTCGCTACTGAGCCACCTTTATAAGATGTTCTCTAGGATTATTATGAATCGTCTGACGGGCAAGTTGGATAACTTCCAGCCTCCCGAATAAGCCGGTTTCCGAAAAGGCTATAGTACCATAGACCATATACATACGCTGCGGCAGATTATACAAAAGTCCGAGGCCATTGTACTTGGCGTTTGTGGATTGTGAGAAACCCTTCGATTCGATCGAAACTTGGGCGGTGCTGCAGTCTCTCCAGCGGTGTCACATTGACTACCAGTATATCAAAGTGTTGCAGTGCTTGTACAATAACGCTCGTATGGCGGTTCGAGTACAAGAGCATAGCACGAGAATGATTCCGATGCAGCGAGGTGTGAGACAGGGAGATGTCATCTCTCCGAAACTGTTTACCGCAGCATTGGAAGACGCTTTCAAGCTTCTGGAATGGAAAGGATTCGGCATCAAAATAAACGGCGAGTGCATAACTCACCTTCGATTTGCCGACGATATCGTGCTTAAGGCAGCATCCCTGGAAGACCTAAGCATTATGCTCAATGATCTCGATGGAGTTTTTCGACGGGTGGGCCATCAAATGAATATGGACAAGACAAAAATGATGTCAAATGTCCATGTCGTGCCCACCCCGATATTGGTTCTCGATATGATTCAACTCTCGAAGTTTTGATGAGTTTATCTACCTAGAACAAAATGTCCAATTTGGTAGGTCCAACTTCGAGAGAGAGAGAGAGGTAAATCGTCGAATCCAGCTAGGATGGGTGGCGTTCGGGAAGTTAAAAACGTTTCATTATCCGTCACACCTCAGTGCCTGAACTCGAAAGTCTTCAACCAATGTGTGTTACCAGTGATGACATACGGATCTGAGACGTGGTCTTTGAGTATGGGCTTTCTAAACAATCTCCAAGTCGCACAGCGTGTAATGGAGAGGGCTATGCTTGGTATTTCTCTGCGAGATCGAATCAGGAATGATGAGATCCGCAGACGAACGAAGCTTGCCGGCATATAGCCCAACGGATTTGCAAGCGGAAGTGGTAGTGGGCAGGGCACATAGCTCGTAGAACTGATGGCCGATGGAGCAGAAAGGTTCTCGAATGGAGACCACGTACCGGCAAGCGCAGCGGCTGCTTTGAACCGGTCGCTCTGGAGGTCGATGGGGGAGGCCTACGTTTAACAGTGGACACCCAATGGCTGATATGATGATGATGATGATAATGGATGCGCTCATTAATTACCTGTTTTACTGTTATAAAATATGTTTCCCATTTGATGTCTTTATTTCTCTTATCATTTTGTTGAGACATTTATCTGATATATTATGTAGTATCTAAACTTATATTATAATCATTATAACTTATCTTGCGTTTGAAGTCATAAAATTTCGTCTTTTAATAATTACTTTTAGGTTTTAAAAATAAAAATTTAAAAATCACAAAAAGTATGGCACGAAAGATGTAAATGTATATTTGTAAAATAAATTAAAAATGAATTATGTATATTTTCAAATAAAAATAAGATATAAATATACATACATACATACATACATATAATCACGCCTCTTTCCCGTAGGGGTAGGCAGAGACCACTTCTTTTCACTTGCTACGATCCTTACATACTTGTTTCGCTTCGTCCACTTTCATTATTTCCTTCATACATTCTCTTCGGTTTAGGGTACTCTTGACCTGGCCTTTTTTCAAGACGTCCCTGATTTGGTCTTGAAACGTTCGCCTAGGTCTACCCCTTCCCGCACTTTCATTCACACTCGCCTTATACACTTTTTTGGTCAACCGTTCTTCATTCATTTTCTCGACATGGCCAAACCATCTCAGCATACCTTTCTCAATTTTCGTCACTACATCTTTTTTCAGACCACAACGTTTCCGTATCTCACTATTTCTTATCCTGTCACTCAGTTTAACTCCTATCATACTTCTTAACGCTCTCATCTCAACTGCATTTATTCTGCTTTCATGTTTCTTCTGCCATACCCAACTTTCACTTCCGTACATAAGTGTCGGCACCAGCACCCCCTCATGAACAGCCAAACGAGCCTTGTTAGACACCTTCCGACTCCTCATAAAGGAGTGCAAAGCTCCATTCACCATGTTTCCTGCATTCACTCTTCTTTTAATATCACTCTCACACTTTCCATCTCTTGTAAACTTTGAACCCAGATACACAAACTCATTCACCTGTTCAATTTGTTCATCTCCAATCACGATATTGCAGTCTGTCATTGCCTCCTTTTTTTCAAACACCATCACTTTCGTCTTCTTTACATTCATTTTCATTCCCTTTCTGATAAAAGCTCCACTCATAGCAGTTACCATCTCCTGCAACTCCTCGGCGGAAGACGCGAGTAATACTTGGTCATCAGCATAAAGAAAACATTTGACGAGTAACTCATTCATTCTCAAACCCCTTTCATTCTCTTTTAAATCTGTCAAGCAATTGTCCATGAACAGATTAAACAGCCACGGTGACGCTACACATCCCTGTCTAACACCTTTTTCGATATTGAACCATTCAGTGTATGCCCCGTTTATCCTCACACAAGCACTAGAATCCCTATAAAGAGATTGCAATGCTCGCATGAGGACACTGCTCACATCGTACACAGACAATGCTGACCACAATTCATTCCTCACCACTCTATATAAATATAAAGATTTAAATATGACTATAAATAGAACCTTAAACAGAACTCTAATACCTTGAAAGTGGCAGAGATTTCAAAATAAAACCTCGGTGTTCTTAAATAGCTTGTAAAACTAGTAGAACTAAATCTGTTTGGTATTTGAAAAATAATATTACAACCTTATGATTATTATAAATTAAAATATTGTTTTCTTTAAAAAATAGTAGTATTTTTCATTATACACCATGAAGAAATAAAAACAAGAAATATAACAAAGAAATAATAATGTATGAAGGCAGTTTTATCACTAGAAGGGCGAGAGAAGGGAGTAAATGTAATAAAACTAATAATTATCCTGTAAATATATAGGCAAATCGTTATAATGTTGCAATACAAAAAATCCGTAAGTAATTCAAGTACAGCTCTTATGTATTATGTATTATTATTATTATAATTATTTCATGGGTATGAATCACGAAGCAATTAATTGCTTCGTGGTATGAATCCAATTATTTTACATCACAACGTTGTTTAATAAAGCAAAGTATGTATTGTATCATTCTGTCCAAAAAGTGATTATTGTCTGTCACATATTTACTCTGTGATCTGTCAATGTCATTATCAGCTGCAGACTTCTGACATATGCAAGTATCAAGTAATAGGTTAGATTTCTTATAGTTTCGTCAGCAACTTAGCATATGTTTTAGTCGGATTATTGTAATAAATTCAATTGAAAGGTAATTTTATTACAAAGTCAATAACAATATACGATTTATTTTAAACATTTTTTTTTTAAATTTTGTGAATTATATTACTCTTACTTGTATCATTATAAGAATGCCTAAGATTTTATTTACAAGAATTTTTAGCGATTGACCATATTGCAGTAAATTAGTCAATTAATTGATTTATTTTTTCAGGAGGTGACAAATATAAATAATGGCTAATTTCCAAGAAAAAAAGGATCTCATAACTCGTAACTTACAAGAGGTATTAGGCGATGAGAAACTTACGGAGATCTTAAAACAACGAGATCTAAAAATTTATTGGGGAACTGCTACTACCGGACGACCTCATGTTGCCTATTTTGTTCCCATGTCCAAGATAGCCGATTTTTTAAAGGCAGGATGTGAGGTTACTATTTTATTTGCCGATTTACATGCTTATTTAGATAACATGAAGGCACCCTGGGAACTACTTGCTCTACGAACTGAATACTATGAAGCTGCAATCAAAGCTATGTTAACTTCAATAGGAGTTCCATTAGAAAAATTAAAATTTGTAAGAGGCACAGAATACCAACTAAGTAAAGAGTATACTTTAGATGTTTACCGAATGTCATCTGTCATAACTGAGCATGATGCTAAGAAAGCTGGTGCGGAGGTAGTGAAACAAGTAGAACATCCTTTATTAAGTGGTCTCCTGTATCCCGGTTTACAAGCTTTAGATGAAGAATATTTAAAAGTTGATGCTCAATTTGGTGGTGTTGATCAAAGGAAAATATTTGTTTTGGCTGAAAAATATTTGCCACAATTAGGCTATACAAAAAGAGTGCATCTAATGAATCCTATGGTTCCAGGACTTACTGGAGGGAAAATGTCAGCTTCTGAGGAAGATAGCAAAATTGACTTATTAGATAACCCAGCTAATGTTAAGAAAAAGCTCAAGAAAGCATTCTGTGAGCCAGGTAACATTACTGACAATGGAGTATTGTCTTTCACTAAACATGTCATATTTCCATTGATGAAAGTAGATGAAAAATTTGTAATAAATAGAGCAGAGGAACATGGCGGAAATGTTAAATTTGAGAATTTTGGTGATTTGGAAGCTGCATTTGCAAAACAAGAAATTCACCCAGGAGACTTGAAAGCAACTGTTGAAAAAATAATCAACAAACTTTTGGCTCCTATTCAGGAAATTTTTAAGGATCCCAAACTTCAAGAATTAGCTAAGAAAGCCTATCCACCTCCATCAAAGAATAAAGCTAATACTACTGCAGGTAATGATGAAATAGTACCAAGCAGATTAGATATAAGAGTAGGCCGTATTGTTGAAGTATCACAGCATCCAGACGCAGATGCTCTGTATGTAGAGAAGATTGATCTGGGTGAAGACGAACCTAGAACTGTGGTTTCTGGTCTTGTTAATTTTGTTCCTATAGAAGAAATGCAAAATAGAGATGTTGTAGTTTTATGCAACTTGAAGCCAGCCAAAATGCGAGGAATTGAGTCCAAAGGTATGGTTCTTTGTTCATCTGTGGATGAGCCAAAACAAGTCGAACCGTTGCTTCCTCCAAAAGACAGCAAGCCTGGAGATAGAATTGTGGTTGAAGGTTATGAAACAGGTGAAGCTGATGATGTCTTGAATCCTAAAAAGAAAGTCTGGGAGAAACTACAGGTTGACTTGAAGACAAGTGATAATTTGATAGCATTATGGCAAGGAAACAAACTTGTAAGCAAAGTAAATGGCCATCCAGTTACAACTAATTCCATGAAAAATGCACCAATTAAGTAAAAGTCACTACTTTTTAATTTTTAAGTAAAATGACTATATTTTGATATTTTATTTTTATTTTTAATCATTTTCATCAGAAATTCACATGTATTGTGTTAGCATCTGTTTAATGATTTTATTTTTAACAAGATTAAGCAAAGTAAGTAAAACTTCATATAATTTCATGATACAAAGACTTTAATTTAATATTTCCTTACATTATATCTAAATAATATATAATTATTTTTAAATATTTTTAATGAATTAACAATGGCCTCTTGAGGTAATTTACTAATAGCCGTCTGATTGTCGTTGCTGTTTAATAAGTAAAATAACTTACCTTCTTAAATTATAATTATATGGTAAGTATGTCAAGGTATAACAAATAGGTTCTTACTATAATATAATAAATTTAAATTTTTGTTGCTTCTGTCTATGAAACTGATATACATAGTTTTATTTTATATCAAATCTTTTAATTTTTTTTTATTAAACAGGATAATTCGCATCTTTACAAGAATAACGTTATATTTTATAAACCACAACTTTACATGAGATCAATTTAAGAGTTGATAAATTCTAAAATATTGATAATTTTACTTACTATTTAATTGTTTTCCTACAGTTACGTTATTCTTGTAAAGATGCGAATTATCCTATTTAATAAAAAAAAAATTTTTAAAGATTTGATATAAACTTCTAATTTAACTGATTACTGATTGACTTCTAATTTAAAATCTCTCAATATTGTTGGTTTTGGTGTATCCCTCAGTTCCTCTACTCATCTATACAACAGTCAGCAATAGCAGGAGAAGCTTATTAATATATAGTAGGATATTGGTAGCTTTAGTTACGCACATTTGTTCATCCTCGGATAATGTTTCCTTTTCGGTATATTTTGGCTTTTTTTTTTGAGGTTTTCTAATATTCTTTATTTTGAAGAGACGATCGTGCCGTGATCGAAAATAGTTGTCGTTAAAGTGTAAGGAACTGTGGACTTTTTTTTAAAAGTTATTTATTATATTTACTAAAGGTAGATCTAACTCAGCTTCCTATTACATTCTAATATTTGGCAGTGGAACATGAGCAAACATATATCTCCCAAATTTTTTTTAAATTCATACATAGTGATGTTAAAGAGTTTCAATGGGTCTTTTTGAGTACAAAATTTGTGCATTGCTTTAACAATATTGCTGAGTAGATCGTTACCAAAAAATATGTATAAAATATCAATAGAGTCACTAACACTATAATCGTGGACTCTAAATTTATATTTTCATATATCTAGATGTACTAGAATTAGCCTCTAAAGGTTTCTAAATTTTTCTTATCTTTCGTTTAGTCATGGTTGTATTATACGGAACCCCAGTTCTTATAGCTTGGAAAGCTTCTGTTTTGACGTCTAATCGAACCGGCTGTAATATTTAGCTGAAGATGTGATCTGGTGTATGCTTATGTAGGTACATTTTCAGTGAAGGTGGTATCAAATTTTGTAGACGAGATACCGGTTAGACGACAACTCGATTTCGGAGTTATTAAAAACGTCATCAACTTTGGTCAAGTTCTGTTTTATTTTCGCAATGTCATCGCCACTTCCGGCGTTCGTAAAATATTGACCATCTTCGGTCACTGAATATATCTAAAACTATGTATTCGAATATGTAAAATTTATTAATTCGAAACTGGAAAGTTTCAAGAAAATATTATAAAAATGTAAATATATTTGAAAAAATAACTTATCTGTTTTTAATAAACGACCGTTCTGGTGTTATAGTGGTGCGAGTAATTGCCACAACGCCGCTCGCCGCCGGGGCGGTCGCAGGTTCTATTCCCGCGCAGGACAGATATTTGTACAAAATTTGTTTCCGGTCTGGGTGTATGTCATTGTGGGTCTCTCCACCGTGCCTCGGATACCACATAAAGCCGTCGGTCCTGGTTATTATTATAGATACCTGATAACGATCGTTACCCATTGTAAGGAAATTATGCAGCAATCCGCAGTGGAGTAGATTAGGCTCCAACCCACGGTCGTATAGGACGACCGTGCTCCAACACTTCTTCGACATGGAGAAGAGGCTATCGCTCAGCAGTGGGTGGTTTACAGGCTGATACAGTATTTAATATATAATAGGTACCTACTTCCGATATGAAAATAAGCTTCTCTACTCCCTAATTGTCATTTTTTTTTTACGATTTTGAGTTTATTTATATACCAATCTAATGAAATCGCATCAAAAAGGAATATTTTATACGAATTACTTTTTACATCGATAACTTAATTTATGTAGTGATATTTTTTTATTTATTTCTTATTTATTTATTCATACCTACATTAAAATATATATACATGCAGTGCCCCATAGTCAAAAGATAGTTTTATCCTGGGCCCACACTAACAGGAAATGCCGTTTAATATCTCGATGAACGTAGGTGTAGTCACTATTTAACGCGATTACTCCACAACGGCATTCACATTGCCGCTTGACATTAGGTGATAGTTCAAGTGGCGGTATAGCCTACTTCACGTTGAACGTTTAAGTGTAGCCACTCACTTTACCGAGTTAAAACTTAATGCAATATTTATCAATATTATGATGATAGGCTAACGTTTCCCGTTAGTGTGGCCCCAGCGTTACTGTGCACTATACCTTAAACTATACGTAGGTAAAAATATATAAAATTATATTAGAATGTAGTCTATATATAAAAATTGGATTGATCTGTCCATCGCATCAACGCCGTCAGCAAAACCGGCATCAATACATTGTGCTCAAAAAATAGTTTTCGAGTTTATGTTTATAATTTTTTTCGATCATTTCGTCTTTTAGGAATGACATTGGGGAATTCTAATTTAGGATTCTTAGGTACTACTTCTCAGTCTTTTACAGTAGACAACTTTTATTTGAGTTTTTGTGTTAAGATGTGAACGTTCAACGTGAATGCTACCGCCACTTGAACTATCACCTAACGCCAAGCGGCAATGTGAATGCCGTTGTCAAACTATCGCGTTAAGTCGTGGTTACACCTACGTTCATCGCGATGCTAAACGGCATTTAGTGTGGCCCCAGTATTACCGATAGCTGTACGTAATAATATTGGCGGTTGCACTGTATGCGATAAAATCAAAGACTTCTATGTATTGAATAAAATATTTTAAAACTACCACTGATACCAAAAAACCTGCCTACCTGCATATTATATTGTTCGTAACGTATACGTTATAAACAATTAGGTAGCTTAATATTTCAGTTGAAGAAAGGTAAAATAAAAAACCATTGTTTCAAAACACGTAAGTGCTAAAAAATAACAAATTAAGTATTTGATTGTTGATTTTTTCTGCAATTAAGACTTATTCTGACATTTTCAACAATTTCGTCAGATTTCAACCAAATTTACGCAAAACCTTAATCAATTATACTTAGGTACAGTACTTACACCTAAATTTTTCTCATGAATCACTATACCTATCAATCGAAAGCCGCATGAAAATCCTTTTAGTAGTTTTTGTGTTTATAGTGAACGGACGATAGATAGAAACACAGACGCGACGAGGGACTTTATTTTATGATATGTAGTAATTAGAAATTTTTCTACAAATGGTTGCCTGCCAAGTGTGGCGAGTATTGGCAAACCCGCCAAAGATGATAGGAGAGGCCTATGTTCAGCCGTGGACATCCAACGGCTGATCTGATGATGATGATGATGATGATGATGAGTATAAAGAGTCGAGTGTTCATCGGAAATTTGCCTAATAACAAGCGAAAACAAATCCAGTTTAATTCTCTTAGTACTGAGTAGAAATTAAAAAGTTTATTTAGTCTCAGAGAAACTACATTAATGTACAATGCGTATATGGTAAATACTAAATATTCTAATAATTCTCTACTATCACAACACTGTAGTAGGTTTCAGAGACATGTATGTGTGTGTTTGTCCTAATGCACTACTTATTTCATTAATATTCTTAATATACATACGAAAAACACACTAGCAAGATGATAAAAAGTGATCCTTAATGCGTTTCTTAAATACTTTGATTTTTATTTCATTCACCACTCTGGTAGTAAAACAAGTTTACAGATCTAAGTAGGTACTATTGAGCTCTTTGGAGCTTTTACAGCTCTATACAATTAACAGCAACTTTTTTATTGCTGTTTTTCTCTTGGTTTGCAGTTTGAGAACTGATGAGAAGATTCAAAGTGCTTATATTGGTAATTTCTTGGTATAATTTGTAAATGCTAACATTACTAACTCTGTCAACTAAGTTCGAAATAATCGACTGTTATTGTTAATTTCAAACTTTTACTGGCATTAAGTTATTATATGTTAGGTTTTACCACACACATATGGAGTCATGCTATTACACCACTTAGTACTTTTTATTAAACTCGTAGAGTGTTATTGTATCAATTTGTTGGTGTAGTAGAAGGCGAATAGCTTCCGCGTGTCATGAGTGCAGGCATCGTGTAAGCTGTAGTGGCCGGCGGTCACCGCTGGCGTCTTAGTATGCATGGTTGCCTGCGTTTTGAGATGCTAAGGTAAAAAAATCGAAAAAATTTGCCATGCGGTGACCGGCAGAGATGAATACTCCTGAGCTCTCTCTTGCCAAAAGTAGTGGTGTCCTAAAAGGCGACTAAGGCCATAATGGTGCGAATAACTGTACACCAACCAGGATGGTCATATGCAGCAGCGTCACCATATCCTGCCACAACATACAGCGCTCGTCAATCCGCCAAATCCCCAATTATTGGCAAATCCCCACCAGAGATAATGGGAGAGACTTAAGTTCACAATGGACATCGAAAGACTGTTGTGGTAGTGGATTTTTCCATTTTACTATCAAAGGTTTGAATACATTTACATCAGCACGCTGAACCAATCAGAGGTGAAAGACGGTGATACACTGTATATAATTATTCCAAACGTTATCAATTTCTTTCGTTCGTCGAATCGTTTATCGATACATTTTCTGTACAATTATTGTTTAAAGTAAATCAATCGACAGAATTGTAAACAAGGATAGAGATTTTTTATTTATAAAATGAAAATATTTTTCCAAATTATGTAATGTGTGACCAAGCATATTAAGTTGACTTTCACTGATTTATGCGCAAGTTGCACCCGCTTCAGAGTACTATGTTTACAAGAATTGTGTAATTAATTTCTTGGAAAATTTCGTGAAAAAGAATCACATCACATAATTTTTTTTTAATTTCTCATATATGTTTTTAGTTAGAAGCGCATCTTTAGCGCTCTCAACTTAATTTATTACAATTGGATATTTTACCGTCGTTTTTTAGTTATAAGTAAAAGTTTTTTTTTTTAATTTATTTATTCACACTTAAGATACACTTATAAACAACATCACTAATCGCCAAACTGTCCAAGCAGTTTGTAGACGTAATTACGGTTTAGCGTGAATATATATTAGTATATATCTTTTCGGGTTTTTAATTTATTTCATTACTATTTTATAAGTATACTTTTGTACTTTTTTTAATATCATTATTAACATGTCGATGACAGTAATTAAAATTAAAAATTAGAAAGTATTTATAGAAATTTCTCGGTAGAGCTTATAGTACATTGTACAGGCAGCCTATAGTCTGCCTGCACAAATTACAGGATAGTTGTAGTATGCAGTGCGGTGTTTGGTGTCTGAAGAGTAAGCAGGGGAGTCAACGGGGATGCAAGGGGTGCACCTCACCGGCACGGGGTGGTAGTTAGGCTTTCATTACATAGCGGTTTTTTTTTTCAAACTTTATATTTAGGTTCTGTCGTTGCTGCATCAAAACATGTCTAAAAACAAAATGTGTGATTTTGGACTTTTCTCGTATTATGTTAAGAGTCATATTATTCCGTTGGGGTACCTACTATAAAATAGGGAGAGATAGTAGTTTTACAGGAAGGTATTTGATATTAGAAAAAAAAATGTTAAATTGGTACATATTTTTCATAAGTAAAATTAAAAACATAATGAACCAATGCACTAACTTAGTAATGTTGGTACGTGGGCTTAAATATACTTATAAATTAAGAGCTTAAATACATCCTTTTTATTTAGTGACATTATGTACCACAATTTGTTTGTATAATATTATATAAAAATATCATAAAAAATATGAATTAGAATTTTTTTATTTGTTTTAGTAATAAATGTTAAATGTTTTTGTAGTGTTGTATTACGAAACTATATTAATAAACTAGATGTGACCTGTTATGAATTGTGTCTTACTTCAAAGTGTTGTTTTTTTGGGTAAAAATTATCGCAATCCAACATTGTGACGTTTTATTCCTCTTTTTTTTTTGACGGGATAACGTCTTATAAATTGATGAACCCCGGCTGCACGCATGAAAAAGCATGACTCATTGTCACGAGTAATAGAGAATTGGAACAAGCAATAGAGAGGCACGATCTGCCTAAGCGTTCGGCTTGAGATGCATCTATCTATCTTCCACTCCATCGGCAAATGCGTCTGAGTAGAAGAGAAAAAATATTTAAATTACTATTAATTAGTTAATTTATCAAAAAAATTATAATTTTAAATTAACTGCTTTGTAAAAAAATAATGATAATTAAGTGATAATAATTCAATTCAACTCATAAAAGTATACCATTTTTCATCAATGTTTTCTGATGACGTTATCGCGTTAAAATTATCGTACGTAAACCGACTTTACAGACAACATTTTTTTTTTTGTTTACGGACTTTTAAATATAAATATTAATCAGTAATGATTATAAATAAATAAATAATATAATATACATAGTATTATATTTAAAGTTTTTACGAATTTTAACAATCAGATGTATTATTACATACATTTAAATGTATTAGTTTACTATAATAAGTGTTGAGTAACGCCGTCATTCAGATACAAAATTCAAACTACAATAACTTTTGATAGTGTGATAGAAGAGATTATGATGAAATACAGACTAAATGTTACCCCAGGATATGCTTTATGATTTTCAATGATTTCTGATTTTTTTACCTACACTTATTGTTAGTGCTTTACCAGTGATGTGTGCTCAAACAAACAGACAAACAGACATCACTTAAAATGATAGAAACGTATTTAATTCGTGTTTTTAGACATCTACAAAAATGTTCTTCAAAAAAGTCTAAAAAAAACAAGATGCAAGTTTACAATTTTATTATATGTATAGATTGTTTTTAAACTATTTTTATTTTATAAATATAGTCAAAAAAATAAATGATATTGTGATAGCCCTACATCAAGTGGATCGATGGTAATTCTAAGTGTGCGAAGCCAGTAAAAATAAAATTAAAGTTTTAAAAATTATTTTAGCTTTAATGTTTTATTGTTTAAAATTAATCATAAGAGGTATAAACAACGAAATCTGTAGCTTAAAAGTTTTAATCACCTAAGTTTAAGTAAGTTATAAGCAATAGTAGGTATGTAGGTATCTAATGCTAGATTAAGTACTGTACTGCTAACATATTGATTTTATTATATTTTTTTTATAAGTACCTACATATATATAAGTTTGTCCATAGTAAAAGATTATGACATTGCTAAGTAGCCCGCAACAGGAGACAACGTGTTTCATAATAGATACGCCGCCAACAGTCCCGAAGGGAATGAATAGCATTAACCCATAACCGCTCGAAAGAGTTTACTATATACATAAGTAGTTGAGTTAAAACGCAACAGAGGTAGTGTATAGCTACATTAAATGCACGGATAAAATTAGATATTCAATAACGGAAAGGGGGGTCGGAGGTCCGCCATTTTGGAACTTCGCTCGGGCGAGGGATACAGGCGAGGGGGACTGCGCATGCGTAAACTGAACACCCGCACCCTGTCTGTAGGGCCGGGACCTTACCAAATGTGATGTCAAAAAACAAGTTATTCTCTCCCCTCATTCCACTAACCTAGTACGTCTTAATAATAGCGATTAATGATTTACGCCCTGATATCTGTGAGTCACCAGTGATGTGTTGTATCAACGATCTGACCACAAATGTCCACAGGGAGTGCAGTTTTAACAAGACGTTTATGTTGTGAACAATGACAACGAGTGGGTGATCTTCAAGTGATTTATTGCGATAACGAATTGCGTTTATGGTGGTTTACAACGAATTAATTTATCAATTTTATTTTATCTGAACTGATGTGTTAATTAAGATAATTGTTGATGTTTGTGTTGTTTGAGTGATTTGCTTCATGTGAAGGGCAACTTAAACGGTGGCCGAAATATAATGGGATGACAGGAAATACGGATTCATGGAAAAGGTTTGGCGTCGAGTCGGGCTCCATTCCTCCCGAAAGAAAAGGGATGGAAGTGGAACTAGTAGGGAAGTGACGTCATCGGCCCCGCCGGAGGCAGAGTATCAAAATATTCACACATTACGAACAGCTGATTTGATAAGGCAAAGGCAAGGGGAGGAAAAGTCAACGCTCCGTTCTTCGTATATAATTCGTAACGGAGATAATTTTATCTTAGTTGAAAGAAGGCGCCGAAGACGACGCAGGAGCGGTACCAGGGCATCATCAGGGGGGAGACACCATACTCCACCTGTAGAGGAAAACACTCGAACCGAGCAGAAGCGTCGACCTCCGGCTAAATTAAAGATATTCGGCATCCAATGGCCGTTGCATTCGAGTGATTCGAGGCAAGTGATATAGTATATTTCAATTCATTAATCGTCTGTAGTACGCCATAAGCACGGTAGATTTCCCGACATGATTACCACTCGACTTATGTAAACTTGCAATTTCGCTCGATGAACGCAGCCAATCGAACTGGTTGCAGAATGCGGATCATTTATTGAATAATGAGGTTTCAATTGTTAATTAAACCAGCCTTTTACGTTAATACTAATTGAACAATGAAATCAAATAATCTGATTATTTCATTTAATAGGTAATCACTTTTCATGACTTGTAGATAAATTACAATGAAACGAGTTTTTCAGGTCATCAAATATGTGTAAATATGTATTAAATTAAATCTCATTTTAGTATAGGGATAATAAAGACACAAATAAAAAAAGACATTGAGTATGACAATAAGACAACAATTTATTTTTTTGTTTTATTATATAAATTATCCCATATTTTTGTATAAGTTTATTACTTTTGTAAGCGCTTTTAACTAGCGATTTTAACTAGACTTTGTCTGTTGTTTACTAGGATTAAAAATACATAATATTTATAACCATAAAATACTCAAGAGGTCAGGGGCGTTATGTGTTTTTATATATCAGGTATAGATGAAGTCGAATATGGTACTTCAAGCCGTAGTAACGGAACATGAACTCTAACTATCAACTAATTTGATGAGTGTTTGACCACAAAGCACATGACATTTTGTTTGCCATGTAAAAGCTAATTCAAAAAGTGTATACAGTCGTTTTATAGTAGAATTATACTTAACATTAACAAATAAGAATATGAAGACATGTAGAAGACATTGGAATTTAAGCATTAACTCAATTTTAACCTTGTTGGCTTCATATGTTCAAGGACAATCAAATTGTTAGAAGGATTTTATTTGTATGAGAGTTAATTTCAATTATGAGCTAATACTCTTATAATATACTTATTGAAATTAAGGTGCAAGGAAATAGAAATTTTTCATTTAAGTCACGGTACAGTTTGAATGTTTTTTTAAATTTCCTAACTAGCTGATCCCGCGACTTCGTTCGCGATTGCCATCCCTTTTATTAAGTCTGTAAGATAAAGTATGTTTGCCAGGTTAAGACAAGCCTTACGTTCAAAGGTTACATTGCGATACATTCCGAGTTCTAAATTATTTGGACTTATGACTTACGGTATGATGTCTGTGATTTCTGAATTAAAAAAAAAAAACTAAGATCTAGAAATATTGACTTGACAATTTTTTAAATGTGTCCTATAAAAAAAAAGTGAATAAAAATAGGAAAACGCGTTACCGAATTATAATATTATACATAATATGGTATCATAGTACCTACGCAATATTATCATTTATGAAATGCATAATTTCCATTATTAAATTCATTGTGGAATGGTGTGGTGTTCTCCCCACCGTGCCTTAGCCGTGGAGCAGCTTGGTGGATTAAGCTCTAACCCTTATTCTAGACGGAGAAGAGACCTTTGCCCAGCAGTGGGATGCTTACAGGCTGATTCAGTTCAGTTTAGTTTATACATCTTTTAATATTATTTCTAAATAATCGTTTATTACATACATAATGTAGGTATGTGTAATATATAGGTATAAGTATATTACATTAAATAATACATCCACTCCTAAATAAGTAATTAAAAAAATGTAAGTCTTTAAGTACCTACACTAATTTCAGCAACTACCAGTCGTAGCTTATCTATTGCGAAAGTTCCTTTTTATATTTAAAATTATAAATGAATTTGGAAACTACAAGTTCGCGTAGAACGAACTAATTGTGTACACTAGGGCTTTCAACTTCGTTCTTAATGTTCTGCTCTCAACAGCGGCAGTGTAATATAATATTATGTTACTAATAGATACCATTAGATAATGTAGACTACATTCAATGTTAAAAATGATGTTATATCTAATAATGTTGAAATTTTTTTAAAATATTTATGTAGAATAGTGATATAATTATAACTTCATAGTTTATCGATCATAAAAATAAAAAACAAATATTTCCTTGTAATTGTTTACTATAACAGAGATGCCGTACGTCTTCACCTGTGATTTCCGACATTTTCCTATGAGATTATGTATATCTAATATCTATAGATAGCGTGATATTTTTCCATCATCAATAACAGAGCCAAACGTAATATACAACAATAATAAACTATTTTCCGTTTCAAGTAAATTATAGATATACATATGTGATATAGATAAGTATATATTATATATATTTTTAAAAAAACCTTTATAACTTTCAGGCATACCTCAATAACTCGTCGTTTCTGTCGCGGCCGTCGTTCTCGAGAAGACAACGAGCTCTACCGCTCCAACAGCTTTAAGTTCGAGAGGTTCGCGCGGGAACAGCCAGCCGACGAGTTCAGCACCGGATCACAGGTACATTATTAAGACTAGCCCGTTGGCGCAGTTGCCAGTGGCCCTGCTTTCCACTCCAGGGTCGTGAGTTCGATTCCCGCCCCGAGCCTGGTTGTAATATATATTTGTGTTTATTAAAAAAATCGTTAATATGTATACCAATCGGCTGTTACCAAAAATAAAGCCATTAAGTTAGAAACAGATGACCGTTTGTGTATGTTACATTACAGTTACATATTTATTATATTTATTTATCAATTATACTAGACGACTCGAGCGGTTTCATTTGTGCTCATGTTAAATCTTTGCGTTCGAGCAAAAATGTGTTGTCCTAAGACATTGACAGATAAACAGGCTTTATAACGCTAAAAAGATTTTGAAATGAATTATTAAATCAAAATTGAGCCCTAATTTTTTAAATAAATTTAATGTAGCCTAAGTTACTCTTTATAATTTATATACCGTTTCGTAGATTAACCGAAACAGTCAAAACGACTCGCGAGCAGACCGACACAAATATTGTAAATGTTATTTTTTGGTACTAATCTCGTACAAAAATTTATATTTACATTTAGGAAAAAGCTGTTGTATGGCATTAAAAGCTTGTTTAACAGTATATACCTATATTAATATGGTTCAGAAAATTAAAAACTGTTATTTGGTTAGTGATTATGTGTAAAACTCGTATGAAAATGATCATTCATCCGTTTGAATTGAGATCTTTAGAAATTCCTCTGGATTTACGAAGTGTTGTCGTCTTGTAAGGATGCGTTCACCGTGAAAGCGTTACCCACTTATCTAGATGAGTCATCTCGCCTACAAAGGGTTCGTTTCATGGTCTGCTCGCCTTGATATTCTCGTAAGTAACTATTTAAAGTACTCTATAAGTTATATAAAAATATAATTTGAGTTTTTTTTGCGACGTTTTATGTCTTCATGGGACATTTGTTTATCAACTTCCGTTGTATTCTGTAACAGACACAATAATAAATTCAATTGTAAGTTAAGTGATTTAAAATAAAAGTGTGATTATGGGGTGCACTTGCACCGCCCTATCAGAAAATAATAAAACATTTTTTTAAGTTATATACTGTTTAAATAAAACTGAAAGCATCTATGTTGATGTCCTGTTCATCAACTTGTCAATAAGTTTCTGAACTTACTCTGAAAAATCTCCTATTTTATTATTTTCCTGTAAAAAATGAGCAATTGTATAATGAGTTCTAAATATGCATGTATTCTATATTTTAAATTAGTTATAATAGTATTATGTGTAGGTACATGCAACTCCTTAAAAGCAATTTCGGTGGCGCCCATGCTTGTTATGCAGGATGTATGTATAGAAAGAGAAAAACGACTTTGACGGTTCATGGTAGAGATAATAAATATCTCATGCGTATGATGTATTTTTATAAAGACTCATTTCATAGGTATAGAAAAAGAATTTTCATAGTTGCTAAATGTAAGACCAAACTCGATAGATAATATCGTATTAATATTTTGAATTCTGTGTGATTTCCTACAAATTTTGAAACGAAATAAACAAATCGCTTTCAAGTGTAAGTATAAGTAATCGTATGTAATATTTATTTTACGATTAGTACATAATATTATATTTCGGGTTTTATAATTTTGATTTACTAGCGCCATCTTTTATCAGTAGGTAGTATTACACTACATTCATATTTTCCTGACCAGGAATAGAAATTTTGATGATAGTCGATAGATGGCGCGTTTATGGTATTTAATGCATTATCTGCAATTCAGTATCTACAGGTGGCGCTTTTCGCTGTTATATTGGCTGGTACCTTTTTATTACTGCATTTGTATTAATTTTTTGTATCTCATATACATAGTATAGTATTATATATACTATATAATTTTCTCAATTATAATTCATAATAATTTGAAATTTTAAGAAACGAAACGAAATTTTTTGAATGCGCATAAACAACAAAATATGTATATCGAGATTATGTGCCACATATCCTTGTAGCTCATAAATTATCAGCAGATGTTGCCAAGGGATTGTTCATAAATATCATATATGTCCTATCAATTATTGTGAGCCCGGCGACAACCTATCGAAGGTAAATATTTCAAAAAACCATTATTTTAGGAAGAATTAAATTGTTTGCAAAAGGTTTTCTGATATGCAATTAAATAAACATTTATTTCGAAATTAATGGAATTTTAGAATTATACAGGGTGACTGGTGAATTACCATCGACATTCGGGGAGAGCGCTCGGCGCACGGTTCCCACTCGAATCATGTAAAAAAAATAGGTAAATATTAATAAACTTTTAAGTAAAGTTACTCAACAATTATCCAATTATTTACGCATCGTCTGGACACCCTAGCAGCTAGCTGCACTTTCGACACAAAACAGGTAGTTTATCTACGTCCAAAAGCCGCCACGTGTAAACAGGGTAGCAGGATAAACAAGCATGATCCAGTCCCCCTTAATACTTTAATCCTGGCTTAGGAAAGGCAAAAATACTAAGATATTTTACTCGTTTAAGCAACAAATTTGTTGACTAGGTAAATTATGTGACTTTGGCAATTTTTAGGTGTGAACAAGCGACACATTACAACACCTGTGCATGTGCCGCCGGCATGACTGGAAAAGTGTCATCGCTTCATTTATTTGAATTGAAATTTATGAAAATTTGGTCAAAAATTAAGTACCTATTTTTATTGCATGACCCGAATGGGAACCGCGCGCCGAGCGTTCTCCCCAAATATCGATGGTAATTCACCAGTCATCCTGTATATCAACTCCACCAAGACTAATACAGACGGTGCTAATACGATAAAAACACGAATTTTAATTATTCTTGTCACATTTAGTCAAATTAATTTATAATGATTTACAACTGAGGTATTGAGGATTTTATAGTTTTATCTGATACATTTTAGCGATAAATATTTTATTTTTAATTTTAAGCATTTGTTTAGTATTAAAGACACATTTATTTATGAATTCAAATATTTTTTTAAATGTAATTTATAGATTTATATAAAATATAATAATTTCAGATAGTGTATTTAGGTATATAAAATTTAAGAATATTTTTTTTTAAATGTAAAATCTTAATAAGTAAATTTTGTAGAGTTATTATACATATTTGTTCTACTCAACGAAGCCGCTCTACTGGGGATCTTCTCGTGTACGCTACACATCTCTGGGGGGAAGCCCTCGACAAATATGGTGAGGCCCTTGCTGTCTCACTTGACATTTCGAAAGCATTCGACAGGGTCTGGCACGATGGTCTTATAGCGAAGCTTCCTGCTTATGGTATTCCCACTAGTCTATGTACTTGGATCTCTGATTTCTTGAGGGAACGGTCAATTCGTGTAGTTGTTGATGGCTGCTCGTCTGACCTATTGACTATCAATGCCGGGGTACCCCAAGGATCTGTTCTCTCCGCAACACTATTCCTGCTCCATATAAACGATCTGCTTAAACCCGGTATCTTTGGGTACGCAGATGACAGCACTGTCGCGGAGAGATACTTCTCCAGTGCAAGAACGAGTCAAACAGAAGTGAACGATCTTAGAGAAGCAATGGTCAACCGTGCCAATCTTACTCTTCAGGCTGCCTCCGATTGGGGTGATGCCAATCTAGTGAGATTCAATGCTTCTAAAACCCAGGCGTGTCTCTTCACCGCTAAAAAGAGCCCGTTTAACTTGGCTCCCACTTTCCGAAATGTACCTGTTCCAGTCACTAACCATCTTGAACTTCTCGGTATAGACTTATCGTCCAAACTCAATTTTGGAAACTATATCGAGTCCAGGGCTAAGACTGCTTCAAAAAAACTGGGCATCCTCTCCAAGGTCCGTCACTATTTCACACCGGACCAGCTGCTAAGACTTTATACAGCTCAAGTCCGCTCCTGCATGGAGTACTGTTGCCATCTGTGGGACGGTTCCGCCCGGTATCAGCTCGAAGCCCTGGAATCTATCGACAGGCGTGCCAAGAAACTTATTGGCGATGAGATGTTTGCTTCAAGACGGCTCCAGAGCCTCGAACATCGCCGTCTGGTTGCTAGTCTGTGTGTCTTCTACAGGTTGCATTTCGGTGAGTGTGCACAGGAATTGCACGAATTGATTCCGCCAGCACCATTCCACTATCGGACGACGCGACGTGGACGGGGATTTCATCCATACGTGGTCGACATTCCTCCGGTTCGCACCTCGCGGTTCGCATCTTCTTTCGTTATTAGAACTGCAAAGGAATGGAATTCTCTTCCTGCGTCGCTGTTTCCCGATACGTACAATTTAGGGATTTTTAAGGCAAGAGTGAACAGGCACTATTTGAGTTTGCGTGCTCCACCTTAGACTTCATCTTTGTTTACCATCAGACAAGATAGAAGTCAAACGCGCTCAAATTATTTCATAAAAAAAAAAAAAAAAAAAAAAAAAAACTCAAGTAAAGATGGCGGTCAGTAAGTCCATTATCAATTTTGCTATTGATTGTAAAATAGTTTTGTTCTTGTACTGATTATAAAAATTAGAGGTCATAACAATAATGTTTTAAACTCCTATATATAATATATAGTAAAAATTTTAAAATGTTTGTGTCTGTCTGTATGTTTTTTCCCGAATCACGAAACGTCTACCGCACGAAATTGGTTGCGATTTTTATGGTTGTGATACTGTAGGTCTAACTAAAAACTGGTATAAATTTCATCTCGACACATCACCTAGAAATTGATTTACTACTCTACAGGGTACAGGTGAATTAGGATCAATATTTAAGTTGAATACACAAAAAAAAGGTAAATATTAATAAATTTCTAAGTAAAGTTACCCAACAGTTATCTAATTATTTACGCGTCGTCTGGACACCCTAGCTAGCGGCGCCGTCGACTCAAACAGGTATGTACGGCGGGCGTCCAAACGCCGCCACCAATAATACCAAGATGTTTCATTCATTTAAGCAACAAATTTGTTGACTAGGTAAATGATGTGAACTTTGAACAAAACTTAATATGAACTGTTTACCTATCTTTGTATTTCCGGCTATTTAAAAATGGAATCATACTTATTACACGCGCCGCCGCCGGCACGACCACACTTCATTTATTTAAATTGAAATTTATGGAAATTTCGTCAAAAATTAAGTACCTATTTTGTTTACATAATTTGAATGATAATAATGTACCGAGTATTCTCCTTAAATATTGATCCTAATTCACCAGTCATTCTGTATAAGCAATTATGGTGTATTTGACGTAATGAAGTCGTTTCGGACACATTTATTATATCGACTGCCATTGTCTTTATTATGATTACATAAACCAAATCCACAGTTTAAAAATATATAAGCTAAACAATAACCATTAAAACCAACGTGTTTAAAACCGCATGGATCGGTTAGTGTTAATAATAAAGTTATTATTTTCTTTTCGTGAATTCCATATAAACACGAAATCTTTAAGGTATAGAGGCATCAATTTTACTACAACTAATTTCCTTGACAGCCCTCACGCTCTATATAAATCACATTATTCGCAGCGATCGCGATTGCCTCATCAACATACTAATGCGCTGCGCCAGATGTTCCCTGCCTAATGAAATCGGCTAGACTGATATATTAACCATTTTCATACTTTCGTTTTAACGTTGACTGCAGTGGTTTAAAGATTTTTTCTTTTTTACAAAAATTGCTTTTAGTTTTTATTTAATTTATTGGTAGAAAAATACATTGCTTGAGTTAGTAAATTGACTTCCTGTCATTAAAACTTAGTTTTGGCTGTAGAATTTATTCTTCATTTTATATATATTTGCTTAAGATAGTATTTTAAAGATAGATCTTTACTGTATTGTAAGGTTTTTTTTACTAATTTATTAGGTATAAATGTTTATCAATAACGTGAAAAAATTGTCATACGATGTAAGTACAGAGGTTTTAACTATATTAGATTTTGGTGACAGTCGCTTTTCAATGATGCTTTACCAAATTTTGTAAAATTTTTACTAAGAGTATATTATTTTTACTTATTTTGGATTATTTAAAAATAAATTATTTTTGTAACAGAGATGTTAGGATGCAAGTATGTTGGTTATGAGTACAAAATATTTTCAAGTAAACTCATGTAATAAGTAGATATGTATTTTTATATTTTTTTTCATAATTATGAAGTAAAGACTAACTAATAGTATTACTCATTTTGAAATGTACATTAATGAATATTAAGAATTATACATTTTTAAAGATAAATACCTAAATATAAAGATAAAAATATATTTAACCAGGTTTAATAATAATTTATCCATCATTAAGTTACGGAAGAATTAATGCGAAGAATTAGTGCAGTCAAAACAGCATAATAATACATGAATTCAAAAACAAATGTCCAAAAAAAAAATAACATCATCAGCAGTTTTTATTTACTCCACGTACGGTGCGTATTTTACTGGTTTATACCTACCATGTCAGTCAAGATATTATATCTTTAAAAATTTCCGCCTTCGACGATAATCTTAATTATAAATTATGACCAAAAAGTCCTTAAACGTTCTAACAATTTAAATATATTAAGAGCAATTATTTCCTAAAAACCCACGCCTTTAAATGGAGTCTTTGTTTACATTTTATTTTAGTAGTAATTGATTTTATGAGTTTTATTTATACGTTGACTCACTATTTTACGACAATATATCCAAACCAGAAGGAAGCCTAAATTTTAGGTTGTATATTTATGTAGTTTTTACCAAAAACTAAAGTATATTTTTGAATTTCGTGATAACATCTTGCTTAAAAAGGGATAATATAAAATATAAACATTTTCGTAAAATTTCCTTTTATGAAAAGAAAATCGCCAGGCATTTTAGTGGTTCTGAACGAAGCAAAATTCACCACTTCCGTTATGAGAAAACTCGGAACACTTGGGTACTATCGTTGTTTGCTATTCGTTAAAATATTTTTTTGTATAGACAAAGCCGAACCTTTGTAAGGTACTCCTTACATTTACCTCATACGTACGTATGCATATCATTAGATAAAGTTCCATAATTACGATTAAATATAATGATAATATTTTTTCAAACTTTTTTAAAACTTTTATATTTTATTACTTTTAGGACATTCTCATGATTAACGGCTACCACGATAATTGTTTTTGGCTGTTTGTAAGCCACACCGAGCCACTTTAAGTTGAATAATTTATACACTAATTAATTTTGTTAAGCTAAGTTTAGTTTGTTGTTGTAAAAATCTCACATTTTTTAGCGATTCTTATATACAAAATTAGTATTCTATAAATTATTTTATTAGAAAAAGCTTATTCGATACAAAATTATGTAAATGATAAAAATACGTGGGCTTAGCCGCGTAGTTTTTGATATAGAACACCGGATTAAATTTATAAATCTAAAAACTATTTATTAAAGTAATTTTTAAGCGAAACGTTATAGTCATGGTTATTGCTATGTCTTCTAAACAGAACACACATTCCAAAACGGTTATAAAACCTATATGTTTGATTTTAATAACGATTAAAACGTGTTTGAAAAGTCTTTGAATTAATTTTAGTGTGATTTTATTGTGTTAATAATAATTAACGACAACGTGTTGGCTATCTATATTATAAATTAACCCAAGTCAGTCTAGTCAAGATCTTAACACCGTTACACTATGACCATAATATATTTAAATATGATAGAGAACAATCATTTCTATACCTACTTATATTAAAACTATAATCGGTCCAATACTGTTGTGTTCTTTATTGAAAATATTTTAGAAATTTTCTTGGAAAACACCAGCGGCTTGGCACTCAATGCTAAGAGATAGGACTATATTACGACTATTTTATTCCACAACATTATCAACCTAACTTAATGTGTCGAGAAAGAAAAACTTACTGAAATTAGTGATATAAATCATTAGAAGCTGGTGCTGGTGTTGGTGCTCAAGGCTAATTACAGGCTCATTGTGCCTACGTCACGGTGGCATGCGACAGCGATCCCGTGGCGTCCTTGTGTGACGATGAGGGCACCGCTGGGTTTTAGTGGGTATTTTGACTTCGCAGTCAGCGAGTCCCACATACCCGTCACCTTCGGGCGGCGGGATACGTAAACGTATTTCCCAGCGTCAAAAAAAAAAGGCTCATTGTGCCTATCGACAAAATAATGTTGAAATGAATGCCTTGAACATAATTCATAATTTTAATCAATTGTTATTTCAGTCAGTGATACCCACAATTACCACTTGATTTTAATTTTAATTTTTATGTTTGTTGATATTGTATAACGAATGAATGGTGGTCAAATAAGAAAGTAGAGGAGGTAAAAAGTGGTAAGCCGGTGGAGAGCACTATGTAATCGATACTGAAGCTAAAATTATACTTTTTTCATTTTTGTCTGTCTGTTTGTATGTCCTGTATGTTGACCGTGCATCACACCGAAACTTTTGAATGGATTTTAATGAAACTTGACGTCGTGATTTGAGTCCATACTACGAGCTAGGACAGAGTACTTTTTATTTCGAAATTCAGTACAATTCGCTTGAAAGACAGGAAAAAGGCCAAAATAAATATATAACATTAACATAAATGCTTATAGCGTTAAACTCCTTATATATATAAAATTAAATATTTTATATATGTTAGGATTAATAATATAGTAGGTACTTATATATTTATTTCGAAATTTTACAATATTGTACATAGCGTACCATCAGCGCTCTACTCCGAAAGCGGTAAATTTTACAGAAAAATGCAAGAAACATTTTTTATAGATAATTTCACGCAATTTTTTTTATATAATGACCTCTATTGACCTCCGAGCAACAGGTCACGATATATTCGCGAAAAACTAATTTTCGTGACCTTTTGACCTTTATAACTTTTTTTTTCTCACGATATCAATGTCGATTTTTCACATCTTCATTACAACGCCGTAACAAAGGTGTATACAAAAATTCAGCTCATTAGGAATTTTTCCCGCTGATTGGGGCTTAAAATGGCTAAAATGACTGGATTACTCGATCTTTTGATATTTAACTTGAGCGTCTTAGGATTCATTATCATAAGAAAAACATAATTTGTACCAAAAAATGTGATAACATTACTTTATATTTCAATGATTTATCCAGACGCGATTCTGTTTAGAATAATTCCAGTGCGTAGTTTTTAACTTTATTACGCCCATATTAAGCTTCGGCTATTCCCTTCGGCCATTCTGTAATCAAGTTCTGTTTCGGATAGCTGTAATTGAAAATGTCGAACGGTGCGATGTTCATTTTCCACTAATTAATCGCTGTGATGACATTCGTCCCCTGTCCCTAGGCACGTCTACCTAGGTATAATGTTTAATTCTTCGATACTTTGAAGGTTACTATAGTCATATATATAGACTTCGCGACCATGATCTCGTCTAGACTATGTTATTAATATTTTGAAAATCTCTTGATAATTAGTTGGTAGTCAGGAATTAATCCTGTTATTCAACTAAATCATATTTAAAGCCAGTTTCTTTACATGATTCCTGTGGATCAAAAGATGACAATGAGCCAAGATGACCCAATGGATAGAACATATTCTATCTAAGCCAAACGTGAATTTATTCCATTCTTACTATTAGTTTACAATCTCACTATATTTATATATATTGTTAAAATTTTCAGTCGTTAATAAAATACTTTTTATTCATACACTCAAGTTCAAATAGATTTTTTAAAACTTGAAGTGGTGTGTGGTGACACTTGATGTTATTACAGTTTTTTTAAATATGAATTCATTAATTAAAATTAATTAATTAATTATAGTTTTATATGTGAGAAAATCTTTATTAGTAGGAATTGACATTTTTTTTTTATATCACTTGTTTAAAAACTAATTTCTTGCTAAGTAGTGAAAGAAAATATTGTACGGAAACCTTGGGAGACACTTGTAGATTTACCAATACACGGTCATGGTCGATTTGATTTCAGTCTTTACCCTAGCAGGGGAAGACTGAAATCAGGGAAACTTTTATTATTATTATTATTATTATTATTATATCCATGTCCAAATTATGAAATGCTCGAGAATTTCATGAAGTGGTCGCATTTCATGTAATGTTTCACTGACCATTGGCCGCATCATAATGTGTCTTAGCAAGATCAATGATAAAAAAGTCTAACCTAACCTAACATAACATATTCTCGAACATTTCATGATGTGGCCAATTCTAAGATATGGCCACGACACCTTTCCTTAGAAGTAGCACTTTAATAGGCTGATAAATTACAGTCCAGTTGGTACAGAGAAGTTTTCATTTTACTAAGCGATTTAGATTTTTTTTATTTGTGTCCTGAATCATAGCGGTAATTTATTTGTGAGTTTAATATATTGATTATGTTTAAGTATTAAAATAATAATATGTTTCTCTTAGAAAATTATGTCATATAAATTATAATATAAACTAAGCTGCGAGACTGATTTAATATTTATTTAGACAGAAATTTATAATTTTTTTAAATAAATTAGAATAGAAAGAATAAATTAAAATAATCAATTACGTGACATATAACATTAAACCGTAGGTGGTTTATAAGATTTATTAACGGTGAGTATTCAAATAGGAATTTTGTTATTTTTATGAATCTGAGAGATCTAACTGTTTTCTGAGAATTTAGTCCGGTTACATGACTTTTATGTCATTACTTTTATATTGTCATGTACCCAGAACTGTTTTGTTTACCTACAAAATACGTTATACCCTAACTATATAAAAATAAGACAAAATAACATAATTAAATCTTTTATTGTTAAATTATGATCAAGTTCATATAATTTCTTTACATAATTTAAAATCTACATTGAAACTAAAGCAGTGTACTTGCATCTCGTTTTGAATTTTTTATCTCAATCGAATTAGCGAGTAAAAAGTAATTGGGTTACTTGATGTTAAGAAATCGCTGCTGTGGATGAACACTTGAAATTCCGGAGAAGCCATAAATTTCTAGCCAAAGTGGTAAAGGGGAGTAGGGTTAAGAATGAGGGATATTAGCTCCCAACTCTCCTACTCAACCTAAAAAATGCAACTATAGTATCTACTTCAACCTAATTATGAGACAACAATATTATGATAGTATATCTATGAGAATGTTGAACTACCTTCGTTCAGAAAACAGTATGGATTTTAGTCAATTACTTATACCCTCAAAACTGCCCAAAAACAGATGAATAGTAGTAGTAGATCCTTATCAAAAGATTTAGAATCAAATTCATTTCAACAATGTTGAATTTCAAGTCTGTATAAAGTCGTCTTGTGCGTTAGTAAATCAATCCGCATTGAAATTCTAATTCTTCTCCTCACCTAATACGAAAAAAGTAGCCTTTGCCCAGGTGGCATTAAAGGCGCTTATCTACTCTCATGCTTTAAATCCTCTATAAAATATTCTGAACCAGTTAGCTTATTGCCAACATTAAAACCCCAATATCCTAATAACCATTATATCATCCAAATGGATGATATAATGTTGTAATGAATTTCATAATAACACTCCTTTGATTTTCTTTTTTCGGTCCCTTCTGCGTAAAGGCTTTACTTAACAGACAGCCACATTCTTACTGCTCGATGCGTTGTATTTGTATGAATCTCAAAAAAAGAGCATCAATATGAATTAAAAAAAAAAAAAAAAACATTGTCATTCACGTGCGTTTCACTATCATAACGCCGCGCGCCGTAAAAAAAGGAAGTAAATTTATACTAGGCTGTGTATGGACTATAGTCCTTTGCCTTTCCCTATTAGGGATCAATTTTAAAAGAACAACAACGTAAAAAAGTAGGTTATTCGAACCTCCGCTATTTTTCTTTGATATTTTTATTGTTTTGTTTGGATTTAAAGCATGGCAGTTGATAAAGACTTCTATGCAACTGTTGATAATTAGGCATTAAAATACTCATGTGATACTATTACCTATATTTGTGTTTTAATATCCTTTATTATACAACAGTTGCGTAAATAACTATTACGGTGCAGTACAGATAATTATACCTACATAATATATTATGTATGTAAGATAAAAAATTCGTACGCTGTAAACAAAATTCAGTCGAATTTTCATTAATTACGTTAGTGAAGCTGTATTAACTACATATCAGGGAATTTCAATAACAAGTTAGTGAATCATCACTAATATGCATACAAATATTCAATGATCAAATCAATGGACTCTGATATTCACATATAAATATGTGGATATCATTGAATAGTCACTAATTCTGCGTGATACGATTCTCACATTGATAAAAAGTGAATATAGTCACTTATAATTAGTGACATTCTACAGATTAATTTTTAAGGTGTGTCCCGCAGTCTTACCAACGTAAGTATCGATGCCGCGAGGATTTCGTTAATCTAAAACAAGGAACATACAATATTTCAAGTCAATGTATACATTTCTATTGATTTCGAGAGTGATTTTGAGGCCGTACCTTGAAATCATGTATGGATATAAAATGTATCATTATCTTTTTGGTTCATAAAAATATTCTGTTTCATGTTTCCACTACCTGTCAAATAATTTTTCTTAGTTTTAAATTAAAAGCCAGACTAAAAGGAAAACAATATTTTAATTCATGCCAAGTGGTCGTGGGTTCTAAGATATTTATTTTATTTATTTATTTATTTAATTTGGCTTACTTTCTTAATTCTTTTTTCTTACTTTAATTTCAATAGTTTAAAATTATTAATAATATCACTAAAAATATGTATTTAAATTAAAGGTTATGCACAGCATTATTTATATTTGATGTCAACTCGCAGTATAGCAGCGTGACGGATACGTTCCAACCCATCATTTTTGTAGGATCAAAATCAAAATCAAAAACAACTTTATTCAAATAGGCCCTACGAGCACTTTCGAATCGTCATTTTACAAAATTAATATTGTAGTGATTATTATTATTTTTTGTAAAAGTAAAGCTACCACCGATTCGGAATGTAGATTCTGCAGAGAAGAATCGGCAAGAAACTCCGGTTACTCTTTTCAAAATAATATATAAACTGTGTTTTAGTACAAAATTAGTAATATCTTGCATGAAATACAGCGCCACTAAGTCCACACGTCTTTATCAGCTAAATAATCCTGGACCGAATAATAAGCTTTATCTATTATCGATCGGATAGGATAGGAAGAGCTCTTTGCCCAGCTGTGGACCATTTACTATCATAGTAAAGTACTACATATGATGATCACATTAATGGATTAGTCGAAGTATCACAGGTACTGTTACCTTCGCATTTAAAATATTGTAATGGAAGGTTGAGTATAAATAATAAATATAAATAAAAAAATAACAAATTATTTTGTTTCTAGAAAGTTTCGAAGAAATACGTTAAGCAAGTGGGTATAAATTGCTTTCTGCTATATTGGTAAAGTTCGGGACAAATAGTTACTGTAAATCTCGCTAAGACAAATGAAAATGGGGTGAATGTCACGGAATTTCGAATCAACGGTACCTACTGGCTACATTCCTTGTGACAACGTTCTAATATATTATTATTTGTTTATAGTCTAAGATCCGAACTTATTAAAAATGTATTAAAAATGGGTTTGCTGGAAAAATCCTGGACAGGATATTTTTAATTCATTATTACAAAATCATATATTTTTTTAAAATTTTGCAATATCAAGAAATTATTTTTTTTTACATTTCGTTTTAGGTTCGGATCTTCTACTATTACAAATGCGATTGAGTAGAATTTCAGCTAAAGCACTTATTAGAAATTGGTACACAGTTATCATCTACTTCCACATTTTTTTTACAAGTGGCTTATATCGATGATTTATTAATTCCGATGGTATATTTTTAATTGAACATTGTTATATAAAAATACAGGATTAATGTGACATGACATTACATATAATATGTCTGTAATCTTTGCTTTTAAAGATAATAATTTTTATGAAAAAAATGAGAAACTACTAAAAATCACTCTAAATACTGATATTAAAGAGAAATAAAACTTTCATAACAATATTTCTTATGTTCAAACTTTGCTTTGGGATATTTATTCACTGGCCCATTAACGCAGTTGGTAGTAACCCTATTTTCTTTCCATGGTCGTTTGTTCGATTCCCGCCCGAGTCTGGGTGTAATATATATAAAAAGTATATCTGTCAACTGTAACCTAAAACACAGGCATTAAGTTGCCTACTTTATGAACAGACGACCGTGAGTGTATGTTCAACATAATTATTTGTTTATTTATATTTATTTATTATATAAGTATATGTTTTCTATGTAGATCATATATTATTCTTCGAAATATTTTATGAGCAAAATATAATACTATCCTTTGTTCTCATACAATCATAATCACATCGTTGATTGCCTAAGTTTGATAGTTTACGCCGTTATGAGCTACTATATCGCACTTAATGATAAACTCTTCATAACATTGAATAGTCTGTAATATACTGCAATTATCACATAAGCTATTAACTATAATGTAGCACGTTATAGGTAGCAGTATCTTATCCCAATGGGATGCTTGTGGCGAAATAATTGAAATTATCGACTTATTAGCAAATTCCCTTGCGGTTCCACCAGTATCAAGTTTAGTTGATTTCCAGGTTTGTTGAAATTTTAACGCATTATAAATTCCTTTAATTATCTACCTGATTTTTTTTTAAAAGGCGTATAAAACTGGTAAACAGTTTTATGCAAGTTTTACGGAAACTTAAATTTTTAATAAAAATATCGTTTGTTTTCTTAATCAAATATCTATTTTTTAGATATTTGTTTTCAGTTACACTTTATATTATTTAGTAATGATTTTAATATTGTACTTTCATTCAAACAGTACTTGCTGCGATTATTAGGAGTATTACCGTCATGGTGTCTGCAACGTCGCCGAAATAGCGTAAACCTCAAAACAAAAATCGCGCGTGTCGTTTAAATGAAAGTATCAATATTTTAATTTAATTATTATCGTGAAAGCTTAAAACTTAGAATAATATTTTTACTTATTTTCGATACACAGAAACTCAAAATTCGCTGTATAAGTTCCATATGTCATTATAAGCTTTATTAACACTAAAATATCGGTATCGGTAAGCGGGTAAATTACTATCTGAAGTTTTATTTAATGCCAGACGCAGAAATATGCAAGGGATCGCCCACAATCGTACTGGGGTAAGAAAAATAAAAGAGCAAACCGAAAATCAGCCGGCAGCCGTGCATTGACTTTGATCTTGCCATCGGTTGCATTAAAATTTACATATTTTCCTTCGTATTTGTGTTTCCACTTTGATGTTGTTTTCAATGTGGTTTGTATTCAGTGGGATCGATCGGTTGTTAGAACTTGTTTATCACAAAGCGACAGGGTGTAACTCAGTTTGTGGCGATGCTTTAGTTTCGAATTTGTTTACAAAGTATGAGAGTACATTAGAGAAGTTGTGAGAATATTAAGTTACCTTTAGAATCATTATGCATTATTCTAAAAGGAGAATGTGTTCTCAATTCTGGTCACTCAATATCTTTGTCGATTGTAAACCAGTTTAAACGATATTGAAGTTTTTTAAGGTAATAGGTTATAATCGCATTATCAGAATGGTATGGTACGATCCATAAGGGGAAGAAATCGTCTCATCTGATAAACGGAACTCTTTTAATGGAACATCTGAACGAACGTCAGTAAGCAAAGAATATACACTGATTTGAATGGAAGTCGTATTTGTATGGAAACGTAATAAAAACTTGACTTTTTACAAAACAAGAAAAGTTTATTTTTAAATATCATCCTTGTAAGAGTGAATTAATGGGGAAGGATTTTCAAAATAGTGAAATTTGATTCCATTTACTTAAAAAATATTGAATTGGAAAATATAAAATGTATATAAAGTAATAAGTAACAAATATTTGTACAATAGGTCGGGGAAAAAGTCTTTTAGTATTTTGTATGTATAAAATCGAAAAAAAAAATCTCTTCAGTTGTACTGTTGGTATCTGGCTGGTTTTAAATTCAATAAATGTAGGAAAATAAGACAAAAAAAAAGTAAAAATTAAAAAATACTTTTCCGGCACATTTCAATTGTTTTTATATCCATAAAAATAAGTGAATCTAATGAAAAAATTAGATAAGTACTGAGTTTTATTACAAAAAATTGAAAAATGCGACTTTAGCAACGAAAAAAATTTGTGAAGTTTTTTGACCTAATAAATTGTCAGAAAGAGTAGCACAAAGTTGGTTTAAGAGTTTTCAGTCTGAGAATTTTGATGTCAAAGATGCAGCTCGCTCTGGTCACCCTCATATGGATAAAGCTGAAGTTATTTAAAAAATAAGTGGAACAAGATCGGTATTTAATAAGTGTGATATAGCCGAGGAACTGAGGATTGACTACAAAACAGTTTTGACCCATTCGAAAGAGTCTGGCTATACAAAAAAACTCGATATTTGGGTACCACACAAACTCACTGAAAAAAAATCTAATCCTGTACACATTTGCGATTCCTTATTAAAACGTAATGAAACTGAACCATTTTTGAAAATATTGTTCACTGGTGATGAAAAGTAAAGTGGATCACCTACGATAAGAACGTGCGAAAAAGATCATGGTCAAAGGGTAGTTAAGCTAGACAAACTGTAGCGAAACCCGGATTAACACGCAATGAGGTGATGCTGTGTGTATGGTGGAAATTGAAAGGCATCGTTCATTATAAGCTTTTACCGCTAAGCAAAACCATCGATTCGGATCTCTACTGCCAACAACTAATGAAACTCAAGCAAGACATTGAGAAAAAAAGGCTGGAATCTATCAACAGAAAAGGAGTGGTCTCATCATGATAACGCCAGACCAGACATATCTTTGGCAACAAATAAAAAATTGAGAGAGTTTGGTTGGGAAGTGTTAATGCATCCACCATATAGTACTTACTTTGTACCCACAAACTTTCACCTGTTTCGGTCTCTTTAGAATTCTTTGGGTAGTGTAGTTAACAACAAGAGAGGACTATCAAAACTACTTGTTGCATTTTTTTCATCAAATATTCCATGATTTCTAATGGAACGGGGTTATGTCACTGCCTTCAAGATGACAATATGCTATGGAACAAAATGGCACATATTATACATTATAATTGAATTTAATTAAACTTTGAAAAAATGTCTTGACCTTCTATATAAAATACGAATTATACGAAGAAACTTTTTACCCTACCTATTGTATGAGTGAATGTGTTTCTATTATTTATTTAATCAAAATCAAAATCAAAAACAACTTGATTCAAATAGGCCCCATGAGCACCTTCGAATCGTCATTTTACAAAATTAATATTTTAGTGATTATTATTATTTTTTTTTTGTAAAAGTAAAGCTACCGGAATGTAGATTCTGCAGAGAAGAATCAACAAGAAACTCCGCAGTTACTCTTTTGAAAATAGTATATAAACTGTGTTTTAGTACCAATAACCATTCTTCAAATATATATCCTTTATAAATTAGTTACAGGTCACAAGTCTTCAGAGAATTGTGTACGTTGTATGTGTAGATTAAAGTATGTTTATGATTAAAGGAAATCCTATACAAATGAAATGATGTTTGTTCAAGCAAATTGTGTAGTCTAGCGTCGCGACGCAATCAGACTCGTGTATTGTGAATTTGTAACTATATAAAATTTACAAATAGGCATGTATGTACTCGGATATATTTAAATAAAAGTATCCATTTCATGTATGTGATCATACTCGAGGTGCTTTGCTATTTTGTCCGCGTTAAATTTCGATACTGGTTAGATTGACATTAGTGGTTACTGTTCAACTCCTATAAATCATAACATATTATTTTATCTCCTTTGATCTATCAATCAAGAAGAACTTGTCAAATACGACACGTCGATCTTGATAAAACAAACATATTACTATATTATTGAGTTGATTTACATCGATACTGTAACTGTACCTATAGCTTGTATAATATCATTAATATCATAATATTATTATTAATATTATAAATGCGAAAGTAAGTTTGTTTGTTATGCTTTCACGCGAAAACTAATTAACCGATCATCATGAAACTTTGTACACATATTCTTGAAGGTATTAGAAGTAACATAGGATACTATTTTTTTTTTTGGTCGCGATAACTGACATCCATGTGGGCGAAGCCGTGGGCAGAAGCTAGTAAAGTAATATAATAAGAAGCTAGTAAAATATTATAATTTAATCGAGCTATTTCAAAATTTTATTACTTTTATACATTTTAAAAATATACTGCAATAAGTTTCAAATTGTTTTTTATTAGATCAAAGTCAATAACCATTCTATTTTATACATCGCTGAGTCTATGAATAAATCTTATTCTATATTCTATTTTATTCTCATGCTACTAGTTATTTTTATGTAAGAAGTAGTTACTGTGTAAATTAAAATTTTATTGATGTATTTTTATAAAAGAACATTTTTTTAAGATAGCATTTTTATATCACTGCTAATTAGCTTTTAATACTGAACTTGTATTTTTCTATCTTTGAATGCGTAATGAAATGATGCTGTATGTAAATTGCTTCAAACGAAACTAAGCCATAAATGTTTCAGATATACGGTTTAAAATTTATATCAAATCGAATAAATCTCCATAAATTTTTTGATTAGGGTGTTTTTTGTTAGTAAATATTTTTGTTCTGTGGAGTGGTTCTTTGATGTCTTTTGTTTTGTTTAACATTTCAGATAAATATTTCTCATAATTTTGCATACACCAATGATTTTATAGTTCTATTTAAGGTAATTATTTTGAGATTTACTTCGAACTACAGTATAATACCTTTTAGGATACTTTTGATAATAATGGACTTGTAAAATTGATTTGTTAAACGACCGCTTAATCGTTGTTTTGTAAATTATTATTGAGATTATAAGTAATATTCAAGAAAATCAAAACAAATGAGTATAGCTATCTGAATAAAAGATAGGAATATCCATTATATTTTTTCTCTCGTTACGCTTTCAGTTTAGATAGTGAGATGTTATTGTGAAAGCCACTCGCTACGAGTTGTGGGAATATTTGAGATCAATTCTGAGAAATGAATTATAATTATGTAGTAATTTTCTTAATAATAAATTATAATTATTAGTTTTTTTTTTACTTCTTTTAATAAAATAAAGTATAGCTAAAGAATCATTTAGTGTAAAATTGTCTATAGCCTCTGTTTATTTTTAAAAAAAATAAAAAACCTATTAGCAGCGGTCGTTAAAATTAAATTTATTTTTAATCTATACAAATAATAAATCTGTTAAACCTCCGTTTTATTAATACACTATATATCATCAAGAATAAATTTCAATAGCGCGTATTTTTTTGTATCAGCGCCATCTCTTATCGTGTTTTTCTCTGATCACGTATCACGTAAAAAGTACAAAACCAATGTTAATAACTTTAATACATAAAAATGAGAAATAATTCACAGTATAATTTAGTTTTTGTTTCATTGTAATTAAATTTAAAAATAAATATTTAAGAAAATAGAAATAGGTACCTGCGCCGCCAACGCCATCTGGTCTAAGGAATCTTTAAAACTCACAAAACTTATATGTATTTACCCGACTGCGACAGAAGGAGGGTTATGTTTTTCGAGTGTATGTATGTATGTATGTATGTATGTATGTATGTATGTATGTATGTATGTATGTATGTACATTTCTTTGGCACGCCCTACAGCCCAAACGGCTGGACGGTTTTTGACATATGAGGTGTCGTTGGATTTGCCTAAATTGTAGTAGTAACATAGGCTATATAAATTTTCAAAATGGCGCCCGTAAATGGCGGAAGGAGGGGGAGGAGTTGAATTTTTTTTCTTACTGTAGCAATATCAAATGAAAGCTAGGAAATTGTTTTATTCTTTTTAGTTTATAATAAGAGTATTTTACGCAGTCGGGTTTTTTTGATTTTTTTAATTAAGCATACTTGTTGAGTTATTATTTTGTTAAACTTAAAAGTTTACTAAATATGTCGGATAGGAATAGAAATCGTTTTAATATTTTAAACAAACATCATTTTCAATTAATATACTATTATGTTAAATATTAATTATGTTAAATGTCACTAAATATAAAAACGATATTCTACAATTATACGATAGATGGCGCAGTATACAAAATATAATTTTCTGAATCGCGCTGACCAAAACTTCGGCCAGAAGAATGACACTCGCCCGTATTTAAAAATCTGTTTTTCTTTTTTGTATATAATTAAATACTTTAGGGTACTACGGTCTTGATTGTTTGTTCGTTGTTAAAATTTAAAATATTTGGTCGTTATTTGTTTGTTGATTGTACAAAGTTGGATGGTTATAGCTATTTAAGTTGTAATCTATATATATATATATATATATATATATATATATATATATAAAGTCGGGTTAGTTACACCGTTTATAACTCGAGAACGAGTGGAACGATTTTTATGATTTTTGTGTTTTTGGATTTGTCTTCGTCGGGAATAATACTTATTAAAATATGGTATTCATCAATGAGAAAATAATTAAAAAAAAAACAGTTCAAATGTTTCATCCGTACTATCTATATACATATATATATATATATATGTATGTATGTATGTATGTATGTATGTATATAGATATAATAAATCTGTCACTCAATCCGTCTATTATAAAATATTTTCCAGTATCGACGCAGGTGTAGGTGATAAAAAATATAAATGTATAATTTTGAAAATTTTAGTTAAAGACCCGTGCGAAGCCGGGGCGGGCCGCTAGTGTATAATAATAATAAAAAATAGTTTAGTTTTTAGTTTTTTTTTTTGAGAAAAGTTAAACTCTTACTAGGAACCTATCATTTTAAAAGTGTTATGTTAGAAAATGTATTATTATAACTTGAAAAATTAAATAAGAAAAGTAAATAATTACTAACCGTCTGTCACGAAAAGAAAAGCTCTAATTTATCTATTTAATGCTGAAATCAATTACTTTTACTTTTAAATAACAAAGGTTAAAAACTACGAAAAAGTCGCGAACACCGCGGTTTTCCTACATACAAACATACATACACATAAGCATACAGTTTTATTCATTCTTCTATTAAAAAGCGTGTAGCATATTTAATAATAAGGATAGCTTTCACTTAATGTGAAAAATAATTGGATCGCGATGACAATGATGGGTGTTTTAAAGATCTTATTTTAGTTCCGTTGGCTTTTCACAAAACCCCCATTTCCTCTGTGATGTCAGACAGTCTCATCCTGTCTACAGTCGATTTTTTGCAATATTTTGAATGGTAATCTTAATGATTCAACAAATAAAAAACTTATAAAACGTGTAAATACTGAATTATGTATAAGTAAATTTAAAACAAAGGTTGACTATGGTATAATAAAAGGTAACAAATCATTAAAGTAGACCTTCGTTTATTTCTTAACTTAATAAATGCAATTTCATACAATATACTTACAATTATTTAAATTAATCACAGTGGTTTTGTCGTTTATAAATATGTTGGTGGTAAGTAGCTTTTCATGGAAGGCCCTGCTCGTCCTAAAGGTGGTAAGCCTTGTGTGTGAAATGCTTTTATGTGACGTTGAGGTTCCATCAAAGGTTGACTCTGTTGCCCTATATTCTTATGACGTTGAAGCACTTTGTAATTTTTAATAAGTCCATGCAATTCCTGCTGTTGTTGAGAATTCAGGACTCTATAATCACTTTCTAGTTCTTTTTTATTATTTTCTCGTTCTAAATTGTTTTCCTTGATTGGAATGAAGTGTACCGAATGGTCTTTTATCTTTGTAATTTGATTAAAATTATTTACAGGTTTATTTTTAGGTTTTGTTTTTATTGATTCAAAGTGATTTTTCATTACCACATAATTGAGGACACCGTTTATATCTAAAGGTTTAGATTGCATCATTTTGATTTCGTTTTGAGGTTTTTCTTGAAATGGAATATACTTTGGTATTTTATCCTGTTTTAGTTCTAATGTAATATTCATTTGTTTGTTTTTATCTTCAACATTTAGTTCGTTTGAGTTTTCTTCAATGTTTTCTGATTTAAATAAGTTTCTTAGAAAAATATTATCTTTAATAACTTCTTTCATTGGAACTTCTGTAGTTGTAGTTTCATATTTAAGTAATTCATTACCATTGTTATAAGGTGCTGGCTTAAAACCATTATTTTCGTAATAATTTAATTCAGACGGTTTGCTATCTTTAAAATTATAAACAAATGGATTTGTAGATGCAGTTTCTTCTTGTATATTATCGGATAAAAAGTAATTATCATTTGAATATTCCACTTTATTTACAGTCTTTAAATTTTCTGTTGTGTTTTCTTCAATTGTACTTCTTTCTGTTGGTTCCTGCTTCGTAACATCTACGTTATATGACTGCGTTACTATTTGATTTTGAGGAATAAAATTATGACTGCTAATTATTTTCGAATACGAATCCGTATATTTTAATTTATTTGTTTGTTCTGAATATAAGTCATTATTTTCAGTAGAGGTAAAGGCTTGATATTTTTCATTCTCCGTATACTGTTGTTGCGGTTTGTTAATACTATTGGTATTATATGTCTCAATATTTCTATTAAATGGTGTTGATAATTGTTCCTCATTGTGTCTCTCAATTTTATTAGATTCGTGCATATTTTCTCCAAATACCTGTGATTGTATCATTCTTGTGTACTGATCCGAGGTCATGTCATTAAAATTAATAACTATATCATCACCAGATTCACTAGATGATCGAGATATCGAGTTTTTGTTTGGAGTTTGGTTTGTATTTGTATTTAAACCATATTGCCATCTCCACATCCCTTTACTTGCATCTTGTTCAGGTTCCGTAATGTCTGCCTCGTAATTCATTAACAACGGCAAGGATGATTTTTCAGAATTTATTAGTTTTGTTGGAGAAGACTGAGGTTGCTGTGAAGGGTTATGAGCTCCTTGAGATGCCAAAAATGTTATTTGCGGTGAAATTGGTGTTACATTATGTTTCGGCTTAGACTGATCCATGACTATTTCAAAACTTGTTTTAGTGGGAACTTGATAACTAGACGCAGTAGCTAAATTATTTTGAGAGTTTGTCGCTTGAGAAAATCCAAATGAAAAAGCTTCAGGAGTTTTCCCCGTGAACAAATTACGAGGGGGAGGAATATTAAAAATTCTATTCCTACTTTCTTCTCGGTTCTCGTATTCAGTATCTTCATTTTCCCATGATGATTTTAAGTGAGGCGGTCTTTTTGCTTCTTCTGCCAAGTTGTACTGAACTGACCTATTACAAAATTATATTAAGGTAAAATCATAAAAGTATTTTTAAATATGTATATAATAAGAAATAAAATAATGAAATTTACCTTTGTATTATTTCCGGAACTGGTGGCGGTACAGGTAAATGGTCACCAGTTGCTCGATATCCATTAGAATCAGCGACATAGTGAACTGTGTATGTGTGTCCGTCATCGCCGACATAAGAATACGAGCCCTCTACTACTTGTTCTTCTTTGTCAGTACCCATATTTTCCATGCGACTATGTTGCACGTAATGGGTTTGATCAGCTCCTAAGGCTCTAAAATTACAGAAGTATTGTAATCGTACAAAACAAAATTAAATCTATAACACTAAACAGATTATTATTTATAACTTACTCATAGCTGAAACTTCCATCTAAATCCATTTCATTAGATAAGCGAAGTATTGGTATTGAAGGTTCCGCCGTCGATGTGATAAAAGCTCCTGGTGCCTGTATATACTGAGAATTTTGAAAAGATGATGCTTTAGTTTGATCGGGTGCTACTTCAGTTCTTTGAATCTCGCTAGTGACAATCATCCTACGAGCAGCTGAAGTCTGTGCAGGAGCTTTATTACCACTCGCGTAGTTAGATTGCTTGATATCAAACTTTTCAAATGGTGTTTGAATGTTTTTTATTGGAGACTTTATCTTTGCATCTCTCTTTTCCAATGCTTCTTTGGAGACAGACGTGTTATGAAAATTTCTTTGAATAGGTTTCAATGTAAGAAATCGTCGATTATTTATTTTATTTAGTTCGACAGTATTACCTTCATCTTCGATATTAGAGTTAAAAGTTGATGACATAACCATAGGGAATGGTGTAGAGAATATTGCTGGTGTCTTTGTTGCAGATGAGGTGAAATATTGAAACGGTAATTTGTTAACATTGTTTAAAGTATTATATGGGATGGGTGTATGTGACTCTGGTGGTAAATAAATTGAACTATCGGAGGAGAAAAAGGCTGAGCTAGGCGTTTGAAATTGAGGCGGAAAAGAAAATTGTTCTCGTTGAACATTTTGACTGCGAACTGTCCCTAGTAAAATAATAAGTGATATCTGAAACAATAATTTAAACATTACTAAAAACTTACTAATAACAAATAATAAAAATCCAGTTTCTGAACACAAACACTTTCACTCACCAGCTTCATTTTTATTGAAGCTGTTATCAATTAATAAAAATATTTTTACGTCAAATCTTCACATAAATAGAAAATAGACTGGTAATGAAAATGAATTCCTCATACATTTATACACACGCGAGGCTGTGTCCAAGCATTCGTGAAAATAACGCTCAACAGCATTCTTGGTTTCTCTTGTCTTGAGTGATAGATAAAGAGGAGCAATATATCTAAATGAAAATGTCATGTAGTAGACACTGTTTTATTTACTTTATGTAAATTGAAATCTATGTACATAAATAGTTCCATACCGAAATAATAATATGACAAAAAAATGTATGTTTTCTCCTTGTTTCGTATTCAACTAACGTATGTAACACTATACGAAATTTTGTAAAACTCGATATATTATTAGATTAGGTACTTGCATGTATCTTGGGATACTTTATTTTTCGAAAAAAAGATGGAAATTGGATTCGAAAATCGAGGAATGGTCAAAAATTAACGTCGCCTTCGAAAAAAAGTCTAGAGCAGAAACTTAATTTTATAAATGTCGTTCTATGAAATTCTACGCATTTTAATAAAATAAACCTTCAATTCGATTGTTTTTATGCCAATTTGTTTCGTTTTATTAAACTTAAAAGGGGGATATCACTTTAATTCGTATGTGGTCAATAACTCGATACATTGTGTATTCTTTATGATTATTCTGATGTGAACTTTATCAAAGAAAAGTGATGCAGTTTTCGTTGTAGTCAATGTCGTTGTCCTTTTAAACCGGTTTGATTTCTTGATTGGAATGAATTGTGGTCAGCATTGTCCGTGTACGGTGTGAGCAGTGTCCTCATACGAGCATTGCAATCTCTTTATAGGGATTCTAGTGCTTGTGTGAGGATAAACGGGGCATACACTGAATGGTTCAATATCGAAAATGGTGTTAGACAGGGATGTGTAGCGTCACCGTGGCTGTTTAATCTGTTCATGGATAATTGCTTGACAGATTTAAAAGAGAATGAAAGGGGGTTGAGAATGAATGAGTTACTCGTCAAATGTTTTCTTTATGCTGATGACCAAGTATTACTTGGGTCTTCCGCCGAGGAGTTGCAGGAGATGGTAACTGCTATGAGTGGAGCTTTTATCAGAAAGGGAATGAAAATGAATGTAAAGAAGACGAAAGTGATGGTGTTTGAAAAAGAGGAGGCAATGACAGACTGCAATATCGTGATTGGAGATGAACAAATTGAACAGGTGAATGAGTTTGTGTATCTGGGTTCAAAGTTTACAAGAGATGGAAAGTGTGAGAGTGATATTGAAAGAAGAGTGAATGCAGGAAACATGGTGAATGGAGCTTTGCACTCCTTTATGAGAAGTCGGAAGGTGTCTAACAAGGCTCGTTTGGCTGTTCATGAGGGGGTGCTGGTGCCGACACTTATGTACGGAAGTGAAAGTTGGGTATGGCAGAAGAAACATGAAAGCAGAATAAATGCAGTTGAGATGAGAGCGTTAAGAAGTATGATAGGAGTTAAACTGAGTGACAGGATAAGAAATAGTGAGATACGGAAACGTTGTGGTCTGAAAGAAGATGTAGTGACGAAAATTGAGAAAGGTATGCTGAGATGGTTTGGCCATGTCGAGAGAATGAATGAAGAACGGTTGACGAAAAAAGTGTATAAGGCGAGTGTGAATGAAAGTGCGGGAAGGGGTAGACCTAGGCGAAAGTTTCAAGACCAAATCAGGGACGTATTGAAAAAAGGCCAGGTCAAGAGTACCCTAAACCGAAGAGCATGTATGAAGGGAATAATGAAAGTGGACGAAGCGAAACAAGTATGTAAGGATCGTAGCAAGTGGAAAGAAGTGGTCTCTGCCTACCCCTACAGGAAAGAGGCGTGATTTATATATATATATATATATATTTCTTGATTTCAAGAGTTGAGCCGTATGCTAAACATACAATACTTAATTCATAATTATGTAATATCATAACAACAAGAATAATTGTTATTAGAATAGATTAGAAGATTTTAGAGTTAATTACATATTTTTTATTGAGTTTTTGTTTTTTTTTTCAGGTAACGGTCTTAAAAATTAAAGAAAGTTTGCTTACATGGTATGTATAAAAACAAATTTTATCATTTAAAATTTATTTAAAATTAATTACGAGTACATCATATCACACTGGTTTCGAGATAAGTTCATCACAAACTAATTGAAACAGTCGCAGCTATCAAGTTCACAATATAAATCGTGACCAAGATAGCTGTCCTAACTTTTACGTTGAGGTAACTTGTCTAATGTTAGTAAGTATCACATTAATAAAAACAAATGTTATTTAATTATTGATATAAGATAATACGTTGCTCATTTGATGTCCCTTAGGGGAAGGGGGGGCAAGATGGGGTAGCGGGTAAGACGGGGTATCGGGTCTCGTAGGTCGTACGGACGACCAATTACAGCCGCTCTGACTCGTAACGACGCGTAATAATATTGTTTATCAATCAGCGCTGTGGCCAGCTTGTGAGTCCATGCGTTTTCGCCCTTCCGCCAAAAACTCGGTTTTTGCTAAGTTCGTTGTGATTTTCGTGTTATACATCACATGTGTTCTGTACCTCAATATTAGTTTTTTAGAACTGATTAAAAGTTATTCTTGTCTATCAATGATTACACCAGCAGGTAAGAACATGTTTGTTTCCATAGTTTGATTTGTTTTTTTAATGCATGCTATTTTATTGAAATGAGCGTGAGGGGGCAAAATGGGGTATGAGGTACCCCATCTTGCCCCCTCGAAGAAAATTATGATTTCTCTAAGAGACTTTATGATCCTTTAAACTTAGTTGAATTTTATCTTGTTTAGGATGGTGAAACATTATAAAAAAAAGACAAAGAGGGGATTTGAGTAAACAGACTATGAAAAATACGGTAGATGTTGTAATTGAAGGGAAACGGGGTATAAACTAGCATCGAAAACATATTCTGTGCCTCAAATGACCTTTGAAAGAAAAGTCAGAGGCTCTTGCAGCCCTAGAAGATCCCGCTGCTCTTACAACTTCGGTGAAAGTTCCTTTAGGCCCAAAATAGCGAACGTTTTCTGATAACGAAGAGAAAGAATTTTGCAATTATGTTGATGATAAAAAGAGAAATAAGAAGATAACAAAAAAAAAAGAAAAAAAGGGGTAAAAGAATAAAAAAAGTTACTAAGAAAAAGAATAAGAAGAAAACATAACAATAATCCTAATTCCTCACCAGATTGTGACAACGAAGAAGATAATATCCCTGGTTTTTACTGCCATGGAAAATACTTGGATTCTAATGAAGTATGGTTCGCATATTCTTATTGTAGGAATTGGGGACAATATAGCTGTGCTGGGATAGATAACGAGGACGACGAGGCTGTATTTTTTTGCAAGTTTTGCAGCCAATAATGGAATATGTCTGCCATACCCCATCTTACCCTACCTAGGGGGCAAGATGGGGTGTTGGACGTTTTTGACAAAACTGGTCATTTTTTTCTTTTTCTATGAGTGTAAAGTTTTTACAGTTCCTTATTTATAAAGATTGATAATGTAAGAGTAATTATGAATAAAAAAATATTCAAAATACTTAAAAACGTGCGTTTTATTACGCTCCAAACGTTAACTACCCCGTCTTGCCACCTCTTCCCCTATAGTGTTATTAATTGATTTCGTGACTTATTCATTTTTTTCCGTAACCAGACTGGGAAGGGTAATACGTCTGTTGTGGGGGGTTGTAGACTTGTTGTTGTTGTGGGTAATATGTTTGCTGAGGGTAATATGTTTGCTGGGGGTAGTATTGCTGAGGGTAGGTTTGAGGGTAGGTTGGTGCTTGGGTTGCTGGTTGCGCGGGGATAATCGGTTTCGGGTATTCCTGTCCTTGTGGATATGTGCCTACTTGAGGCTTGTTCTTTTCTGCTTCAGCTTTCGCTGCCTCCTCCTTCGCATTTTGTTCGATCGACCTGTAATAAAAATCATATTAAAAATAGTTTATCGAATGAGTAGTATTCAAACTATTTGTTTGTAATTATAATGGTAAATTATCATTATTCATAAGAATATTCATATTGTATTGTAAATATAAAAATATTTTCTACGTAAAATACAACAGTAAAGTTTTTGTACTATGATCATGTAGATTTGAAACGATTTTCATTCATTCATGAATAATGTATGTATTTAGAAGTCATTATACCCATGTTAATGCAAATTAGAAAAATAAATTTAGTTAGATTGAGGAATTGCTTTATAACGTAATAAATAGATATTTACGGATTTTTTTTATTTACACACAATATAACGCTAATTTGTGAGAATTTCGGGCCGTTATTTTGTTTTTGTTTCATCAGTCTATGTGGACTAAATTTTTGATTTTTTTTAAATATAGTTGGCACTTTATAAAACCGATATACGTTATCATAATTATGCTTACAAGCTTAGGTTACTTATTTTTAATTATTTTCGAAGTTGTGTTGAAAAATGTAACAGCAGATTACTTAATAATAATTGCTTTAGTTTCTTATAAATATATACAATTTACAAATTATACATTTAATTTTTAAATTTAATTCAAAAACGAGATTCTGAATATGGCCGAATATTTAAAAAAAATGTATATATATATATATATATATCTTTAATATAAATTACCTCGGTGTTGTTTAATATTTCGATCGATTACGATTTGAATTCGAAAGGATTTTGCTTTTAAAAACTATTCGCATTGGAAAACGAAAAGCTCTTTAACGGAAAATATTCATAATTTAAAATGTCCACTTTAATTAAAAGGAATTTTATTTATATCATTTATTTTAATGCAGCAATTTAAGCATATTATATTGATCCGATTAAAAATGTTTTAAAAAAAAAATGAAAGAACAACAAACATGAGCCTGGATAAAGACCTGAGTGTTGTCTATTAATATTTGAATACTTACGCTTGGATCGCTGGCGGAATCGGGGGAGGCGTGGGGAGGTGATCACCAACAGCGTGGTATCCTGTTTCGTCCGCCCAGTATGTGACAGTGTATACCTTGCCGTCAGCCCCGTTGTACGAGTAGAATCCTTTCTTCACTACGATTTCGTTATCAGTGTTTGGGTTCTTGATGTATCCTTCTTCACCGACATGAGTGCCGTCTCCGATCTCGTATCTGTTAAAAATAGTAAAAATATTTTAGTACAAAAATTATTTAATGAAACTAGTCCAAGGGACATTTTTTGATACTATTGAGTATTCAAATTATAAATTTGAATGTTCCCCATTATTCTCCTTAGATGATTTCTTTGCTCAGAAGTAGAAAATTTACAGACTGTTACAGTATAATACAAAATCTTAAGCTGTAATAAGATTCTGCGATTATTAATAAAAAAAAATTAATATTAATTAATTTACTTAAATCAATTTGCTTATAATAATCGTCTTGACAATAAGTAAGTAAAGTATTATTTTATTTAAAATAATCTGTATTGATTATCTACCGCAAAACCGATTACTATACTGAACTAAATCAGCATGTAAAAGTCCCACAACTGGGCAAAGGCCTCCTCTTCATATAGGAGAAGGGTTACTATACATGTAAACATTTATAGTAATCGCTTTGGCAAGTACTGATAAATGGAGGCTTAAAGGAAATCTATTGAGAAATTTATATCAAATTTTTATTGAACAAATTTATTTTACCTATCTAAATTAATATATAAATGTACTTTTTTGCTATCAAAGTAAATTTTAAGGTTGGTTTGTAGTTCATTCAGAAGCTGGCTAAGTACGTTACAATCTATGCAAAATTTTAGGACCGATATCTTCAAACAGTTATATTAACCATAAAATAACAGGTTATCTACCTATTTACATTTTTAAAGTTCACAAAAGTCTTCTTACCGTTATTAAAGCCTTTTAGAGAAACTATATAAATAACCATCGAAAATGCGGTATACTATGTTTTAAGCTTATAAGATACGTATCTATACATTTGTCTTAAATATTTTTCTTTTAAGGTTTTACCGTAGCTAATAAATTTTATTTAAATAAAAATTAAATGAAAAATTTAGGATTTATGGCTAATTTAATATTTATTGCCTTATTTTAGTAATACAACATAAATAAAACTAAAGTTTATCAATTCGATCCAAATTTGTCGATGATGATGATGCTGTAGTAAAAATAATATATCGAAAAAGAATATAGGTACATTTTCATATTTTTTTATACTAAAATACAAAAATGGCTTGTGCAAGTAATGGTTATCGAAAGTACATTGACACTAAAAAAATACAATGTAACATTGACATTTTATAATTTTACTTTTTGGGTTTCCTTTTTTTCTAAATTGGAAATGAGTTCAATAAATTAACACTAAAGAGGGTCAAGCCATCTTGATAGTGTGCATGAAAAATAAACGTTAAAATGATCGTCGCGGGTTAACCTTGAACAACCTAAGTTCAGGTAAAGAGTAATCTCTTTAATATATGGGATAAACTTAAATTCTTTCAAGAAATATGAAATGTTAAAAGCTTCAAAGTTATTACTGTAAGAACATAATCTTTTGTAAATAATTTTTAAATATTGGATATACTTTAGTAAGTTTATAAATCCGTGGCCTCGCATTGAAGCATTTTCATGGATCAATTCTTCAGAGGAGGCTTATACCCAGCTATGTGACGTTTACGAGATGTCCAGAAAGTAAAATTAACATGAGCTGGAAAGCTATTGAATATTATTTAAATTTGAAACCAACATGATTTTCACTTTATTTGAATAATAGGCGGTTTTTTTCCTGCAGAGTGCTACTTAATCGCCTACCGCTTTTTTAATTACGTGTTTGAACATAGAAAGGATGGCTAACAAGCTATTATTAAAAATACTTACTCGTATTTATAGCTGCCATTTTCACCTAAAGTTTGTTCATTCTTGATAACTGGTACTTGAGTGGTCGAGGTAGATGTGGTGCTTGGATTGTTCTGATTCCAGTTGTTCCAGTTGTTTTGATTATTGTTCCAATTGTTTTGTGATCCGGGGTTCTGGGGTTTGTTCCAATTGTTTTGAGAGTTTTGAGACCCAGTGTTTTGGGGATTAGTCCAGGTGCCCTGAGAGCCGACATTTTGATTGGTGTTCCAGTTATTTTGCTGATTATTCCATGAGTTTTGAGGTTTATTCCACGAGTTTGATGTGACAGGTTGATTTTGATATCCGCTTTCGACTTGGTTGTTATAACCGTTCTGGGGATAATCGTTTTGAACTGGGAAGTAAGCATTTTGTGAGGTAGAAGGAACTGATGGAATTATGGGCTTATAATTCCAAGGTTTCGGTGGGGCAGGCGTTGGCGTAACATAAGTGTATCTTGAATTTCTCGATTCGACAGATGCTGACGCTTGAAGATCTGTGAATGATTGTGGATTCGGGTTGAAGTCATCTGCTAGTGCAAATGCTACGATGGCAGTGAATACGAATATCTGTGGACAAAATTAAATTATTGGTTATTTCATGAAGGCCTAGAATCTTATTACATAACAAACACCAAACACAGAAAAATATAGCATCTATATAGTTTATTAGTTATAGTACTCTTCGATTTTTTAAGATATTTTTTGATTGCTATTTTTTCTCATAATATTATTTAGTAATTTACAGTAATCGCATCGTATCTCAAATTGAGTTTTTTTTAGATTTCACCTATGCTTTTCCATACATAAACAGTGATATAGAAAATAATTTTAAAGACGGTTGTGTTGAATAAATATTATCATTTTTAATCACTATTTAATACAAATTTAAGTAGAGAAAACCGTTTAAAAAATTAATCATATATATGTAAAATCTTAACACTTATTAGTTATAATAAGTTTCACTATTTATTTTTCACTTCACAGATAAACTTTTAAATTTTAAACTCCAAGGACTCACCAATTTCATCTTGATGTCCTTCCAAGTCCGCGTTCTGGTCGAAACTGTGACCACAAGGGGTCGCGGCACATTTTTATAGGAAAATATCCTACGTCCTCGTGTGTATGCGCATCTCAGCGTTCGCTTACAATGACCTCACTTTGATGTCCCCGATTAGAGATGTGAATTTAGGGTGCACTGAGTCAATTTTAAATACCTAATCTTAAATAAAATTAACATATTACATAAATAAATATATAAATATAAATATATAATTATTAAAGTATACATTTAAAAATTAATGAATACTGTTCTCTTATATTTACGCGAATTTTACTCATTTAATTAAAAGTCTAAATCGAAATAATCTAATTTAATTAAAAAATCGTTAAACTGTAAAGTTTTTAAACAAATAAACGCGATTAAATCCGATTTAGACTTTTAATTAAATTAATGAATATTTATTATTATTTAAACGATCTTTTAGGACTGTTATAACTGGTACATATTGTATTATATTACCACTATACCACTACCTTTTGATTTACTAGAATTAAGGATTACTTATTTCAAGATCCATTTTCTTAACTATAGTGTCAAGCGCGATCTATTATTCTATGAATGAATGGTAGAGTTGAAGAATCATTCATAAAAGTTGTAGGAGTTGCTTACGTTTGTCTGATGTTTATTTAACAATTGACCAAATTTGCGTGATGAGAATTACTCTAATAGGAAATCGAGGCCTCAGCAACGATAGACGTTGCAATAAGTTTAAAAGTTTAAGTTATTGTATTATACATTAAGCACTAAACATTCATTTTAAAAAAAAAAAGTTCATCGTAAATTATTATTAAAACTAACATGTAGTGTATTTTAGTAATTTTAATGTTTTTAACTCCCAGATCGAAATATATTATAAATTGACAATTATTTTCTAAATTATATTAAAACTATTTAGAATTACCTTTACCCGTTGCAATTTAATTTTACAATTTTCGTTAATGTCACAGTAATAATTTATGAATAATGGGTTTAATTATAACAATTTCTTAAATTTAATTTTTTTGTTTAAATCAATATAATAATAATAAATAATGGCGTTTTTTAAATGTTGTGATATTAAAAAATGAATTTCGAATCCGCTATCCATCTTAGTTAACACTGAAATGCAAATGGAAGAACAATGTACTGTATTTGACAAGGATAGCGAGTAATGTATTTTTTGTTCATGGCGAGTTTTTTGTACTTAATAAAACAATATGAAGTAGATTAGAAAAAAAATATAGGTATATTATCAGCGACGAGAAACGTGATTTATTGTTTTCAATAAAATTAACGTAAAAAAATCCTTATAATAATATAACATAAGAATAACATTGTCATTGAACCGACTAGTGTTTTGTTTGTTTTTCAAGTAAAAACAATATGACGAAAGTATTAAGAAATTTTATGACGTTAAACATTAAGCTACTAATTCTCCTGTTCTCTTATATATAGGCGAATTTTATTCATTTAATTAAAAGTCTATACCGGATTTTTTCGCGTTTATTTAATTTCTTTTAGAGTTTAACAATTTTACTATTACTAATTCTACTTAATCCTATTTACAGTTTTACAAATGGCATTGTTTAATTGCTCGATTGATGTTAAATGAATTCAATATTAATTTTTATGTCATATAGAAACATATTTGTTTATGTATAACATAACATAAATATTTAACATCTGATAAACTACATTAAAAGCAAATAAATACAAGTAATTTATAGTTATTGTTTATTAGAGCTAACGAAATAATAAAAAGTTAGCTAGTATAATATTATTATAATATTTACACATATTAATTACACATTTTGTGATTTCGTTAGTTACTATATATTTATTACTATATATATATATATCACAGGATCCTTAGAATCTATATAAACATACAAACAAACTCATACACAGATCAAAAAGTAAATTAGTTATGGTTCATTTTAAAGAATACATAAGTTTAAATAAATAATACTGATTTAGCCTCTGAAGGCGTTTGTCATGCAACGAAACGATTTTGTACCGACTTAAAAAATGCCATAATTTTTCATAACTCAGACGTAATGTAATCTTGCCTCAATAAAACACGGTCCTGTTTATGTCATATGCTTATTACCTTCAAATCAATAACTTTAATGCAATTTGTGTTCGAATTATAATGTTTTTGATTTTTTTTTTTAATAATTATATACATAAAAAACAAAAACAAAAAACATCAAAACATATATTAATTCTTCGGGAAAATTTCAATTTTTAATTTTGATTTCAAATTATTTCTTTGCAATTATATCTTGCACTTTATTGTGCGAATTTATGTTTTCCTTCAAAAGAAAAATGGTATACTATACTTTGATGTTTTCTTCAAGTAGTATTTGAGACATCTATATTTGTAAAATAAATAGGAAGACATTGCTTTCGTTCGTTCATTCCTTAATTTGTTTATTTGAAAGTGCTGTTAAAAATTTTTTATGTTAAAAAACCCGTTTATCAAGGAAGGTATAACGCTAAATATTAATGAAATGGTATGGGTCTTGAAGCAGTTGTCATAAAGATGAACGCGAGTGTTACATTACGGGTCGTCTAGTGTTAAACATTTGTTTACTTTTCACGCCGGGAACTATATTTACGTGACTTGAATTTTTAAAGAAGTAAACGTTTAGTTTAAGCATAATTTCGCGAATACAAGATAAATCTCATTGGATTTTGACACGTACCACTTTATTACACACTTCCAAACGATTCATATTAACGAGTTACATAAAAAATAAAACAAAAATCCGAGAACCCTCGCTACATAACGCTGTCTAATGAAGGACATAATTCGATTTTATATTTATCTTACCCTTAAGTGGATTTATATCTTGACAATAAAACAAGGCCTCATATCAAGGATGAGTCCATTTATAAAATTTGCATGCGACAAATCCAAATTCATCTCAGGAATGTTTAAAAACTACGGCCGTGGGAACGGATTTTTGTAAGTTACTTTAATTTTTACACGGATTTTAATGGTGTTGCTAATGTGAATGTATGTAGATTTAAAGCTACTAATGTTAGTGGAATGGGTACTGGAATACATACATTAGTAGCTATTGATTAAAGTGTAGCGGGTTGAGGGGATATATGTAGTGGCATATATATATATGGATCGTTGTAAAATATTTTGATGCCTTAATTATTATTATCCAATATATCTTAGATGATGTCTGCGTGATGGGTACTAAATGTAGAACAAAAAACCCAATTAAAAGTATAAAGGGTCATTGACTTGTATAAACACACAATTACAAAAACTATTCTGTTATATTCTTAACAAGCTGTGCTCGCTACTTTGTGTGCAATAAACAAACTCCGTGTAAAAGTTAATATTTCTCTTTCCGTAAGCTGATTTTGCGAAAATACCGTTTAGGTCCAATTTAAATATCGTTTTAAGCTACGCTTAAATAACCTGTGCAAGCTTAATTAAAACTGATGTTCAAGATTTGGATATTACTTCGTTGCTATTAGACAAAACTCCAACATTTTCCACAATAATAACGACTGTATGTGTAAAAATAGCCTTTTTTTACAATTCTATGGCGGCGTCTCGAGCTTTACTCGCGTTTTTTCGATACGTCAGATTAGTTGACATTTTCATTCACTGCTCTTTTTTTATAAGTAATAACGTTATAATATTTCTATAAGAATATAATATGTTTAAGAGTTGTGAGATTAGTGAGCAAACAAAAAATCTATCTAGCATAGAGTAAGCTATGTGTTAAATGATATTATTAATAAGATTGTTTGTAATAAAAAAATCTAAATACAAGCTAACTATCCTTTATTATCAACCCGGTGTAGTGGAGCGACTAGTCGCCTTAAGGCCAGCGGTGGCGGGATCGATTCCCGCTCGGAGAAGATATTTTTATTTGTACAAATATTTGTTTCTAGTTTGGATGTATGTCCTGTGGATCTCCACAATTTGCCTCGGAGAGTGCGTAAAGCTGTCAGTCTTGATTGTTATCACAAACACCCGGTATTAGCGTTACTCATGGTCGAGAAATTATCCACCAACCGGCAGTGGAGCAGCTGCGGGTTGCTGGCTCCTATACGCAGAGCAGACCTGTGCAAAAGAAGCTTTTGAGCAGTGGGACGTTTACAGGCTGATTCAATTCGGTTCAATTTTATATTTAGATTTTTTATTACAAATAAACAGAATTCTCAGCGTTTTTAAAAATGATAATAAATAAAAGCACGTGAAATTGGGCTTCTTTGTTTGGGAACTCTATCATATTTAAAATTATCTGAAGCTTAATAAAATTAAACATTATTATACAAAAATGTTCGTATAGCAGTAGATTTATTTTTATATTATTTTATTGCTTTAAGGGTGAAATGATAAGATTGAGAAACAGAAAATTGACGAAACATTATTTCCTAATTTTATTTCAAATTCTTATTATCTCTTTATGCGCAAGCGATGCTGCGGGCAGTATCTAGCTTATATATCGTTTTATACGCGCACAGGGTGAATTCGTCTGCATGCCGTACATGTATAAAAAAAATAAAAACATGTTTTTGCTTTAATTAAATTCATTTTTACACTATCGATTAACACTTACTACGAGACAACTATACATAGAACGATATAAAATAAACTATTTTGATATACTCATAATTTTATGTTTATTTTGATAGATTTATGTTTTAAGAAGATTAGAAAATAATGTTGCTAATGGTAGAAGGTTATCTTTTATAGACGTCGACGTTTTAAGAATAATCAATTAATCAACTGTTCTATGTGTGAGTCACGCTTAACACGCGAAAATTTATCCACTTATCAATGTATCTAAAATAATAATATTTTTTTATGTCGTCGCGGTAATTCACACCACGTGCTTAAAAGGAGGATCCTTTCTATCTCAAGTTATAGTGGTTTATTCAGCTTTTATTGTCAAAATTAAACTCTTCTTATCTTAAGGATATGGAAAATATATTTTTTAATTACATTTAAATTGAATACCATAAATTTTAAGAAAATTTATCATAAAATAATAATAGAAAAATTATAGATATTTTTTTTAAATATATAAAAGTAGGATGTGAATCCTGTGTCGTGGGTCTGGAAAAACATACACACAAGCACAAACTCCAAGACCATGACAAATATCTGTATGGTATATACGAATATTTGGCATATAAGGGTATCGAATCTGCGATTGCTAGCACATCAGTCAGTTTCTGTGTCCACTGCGCCAACGCGTCAAATAAAAGTTTTTTATAAATGAGTTCTAGTCTCAGTCGCTAAATACATGTAAATTATACCATATAATAAATATGGAATTCGTAATTATAATATTATATTTCTAGTCTTGTGCGTCAAAACAAATTAGTTATTACAAAATATAATTTATTAAATTCAATTAAAAACTTAAAAAGACAAGAACTGATAGAATAAAATAAATATTTATATATTTTTACTATTCACGCAAAAATAAAATGAGAAATGAGGAATTTATTTAAATTCAAAGAGTCAAAGTGTTAAAGATTTTAAGAATTCGTTCTTCTTTGCTGCTGTTTCGTTGCTGCCAAAACTATAACAATCGCACTGTTACATCCCTGTAATGATTATCATCAGCAACTTTAATTCCGAACATTCATTTTATAAATAAAGCTCGAGCTCAGTTCGGGTCTGATCGCGGGACTAGTAACACTTGCCGAATTTCTCATTTCCTAAATTGTTCTAATTTATGTTATAAATTATGTGTTAATAAATAAATTCTTTTTTTAAAAAAAGATTTTAATTTTCCAAGAATAACAGCACGAAACTTGTTAACGATTACAAAACTATGAAGTATCTCTTGAAAAGCTATCAAAAACCTAGTTATTCCAGCTGTGTCTCGTGATATTGTGAGAACTTCAGTAATTATTTTTTTTGTATAAGTTAGAGTTGAGTATTAAAAGTAGTTACTATATAGTACGAGTATTCTATAATGTGCTGAAAAACCACTCTAAATGTTCCACTGCGGGCCAAGGGCCTCTTCATTGTTCATACGTTAAGAAGGACGAAGTGCGAGTTTATCAATATTAAATATTTCATACGAAATTTTAAGAAACGTATTAGAGGGTCATGGAATTATCTTTTGTATGTCAAAAGCCCTACCCATATATATTGTTTGGAGTCTTCATGAAACATTATTGAGTTAGTGGCTTTATCTCGGAATGTCTCTGCGGGTACTTCCACATAAATATAATAAAGCACGTATTTGATAGAATGTGCGTGGGGTCCCTTAAATGTTTATTGAATTATATTAATCTCCTGCATATATACAAGCGTTGACGTTATTTATTATTTTAATGTTTTCAAATTATCTCTGTCGCAGAATATAAGGTGCGATAATAAATTCGGTATCGAAATGGTATTTATGAGATGAGTGGTGAATAAATGGATTGTAAATCACAATGTGCGTTAAAAATTACCGACGCCTTGAGGGAAGGCTTGTAGTTATTTATGCATTATAATGTGTTGTATCGTATTTTCTTATTTGGTTCATATGTGTGTGCCATATTTATTATCACTTATTATAGTTTTATGAGGCTTGCGCTATTACCTTTTGCACGTATGTATCAGCCTGTAAAAAATCCACTGCTGACCGAAGGCCTCTTATCCATATAGAAGAAGGGTTGGAGCTTAATCCACTATGCTGCTCGACTGCGGGTTGGTGGATAATTGAACTACCATGAGTAACGATCGTTATAGACGCTTGTCTATGATAACAACTGGGAGTGACGGCTTTACGTGCTCTCCGAGGCAAGGTGAGAAGGCCCACAAGGACATACACCCAGACCGGAAACCCATATTTGTACTAATATAAATATCTGTCCCGAGCAGGAATCGAACCCATGACCGCCGGCGCGCGGTTTGAGGCGACTACTAGCAACAGTCGTCGCACGTTTTACTTCGTATAAATGAAAATACCTTATTAGTTTTGTATTCATTAACTAAAGTATATGTAAAAAAAATAATAAAAACCTAGTTATTAAGGTACAGTCAGAGAAAAAAATAAATGAATAATTTGCAAAACCAATCACAACGTGTGTAAACATCAATTATCAAAAATATGAATATGTATATACATATAGTGCATGATAGATCTATCGCACACAAACAAAACAATCCTTAATAAGTATACACAAATTAAGTGTCTAGCAAAAAATTGCGAATTGTAAATGTAAATAAGCGGAATAACGGTTCATACTCATAATGATCCAACCTAGCATGTATTTTAAGTATCACTTTGGTCAAAATAAATTTATTGTATATATTTAAAGTTATTAGCGAAGAAAGATAAATAAATCAGTGTAGTTATAATTGTATCGTAAATCAAATAGAAAACGTGAATATAAAATTACGAAACTTTAAAAAATATATTAAAACTTGAATGAAAAATCGACGTACCTACGTTAATAACATCCACACAAAAAAAAAACTCCCAATATTATATTTGGCAGCCTTAGGTCGGTTTATTCTTTATCTCTCAATTATTATTTATTCTGTGACTTGATTCAATTCATCTTAATTATTTTATGTTACTGAGTTTTCTCACAATTACAATAAATATATATGTGGATTACATTAATTTTAAATACTTGTAAATAGAATATATTGTCTACAAACTAGTAATTGAAAGGAATTAAAGATTAAAGTTAAAAAAATTAAACAAAGTAATTGAGAATTAAGAAAGTTTATGGATATGATTTTGTCTGTTTCGCTAACGAACTAGTGGGCGTTGCTGGCCTGAAAGGATGAAAGGAAGTAAGATTGCGCTAAAGATGAGGCCGCAGAGAGGGTATAGCCTCCGGTTCTCTTATTTACCGTACGAAATGCGTCTAAAGTACTTTACACATAATTTTTGTCAGTGTTTTTTACTACCCTAATCGTATAGAAAATATGCTGTGGCTATAGACATGCTGTATGATTGTCCGAGTTAACTATAATATGTGGTCATCAAATCAATTAATAACGGTTTTTGTTTTTCTTAACTTACAATAGAAAAATTCCAATATGTATGATATTGTAAAATTTTGAGCAAAAATTAAAAAAAAAAATTAAATTAAATAATTAGTATTTACAGATAACTAATTGTGGTATAATGGCCGAGTGGAGTGGTGCCAAGAATGCTGGCAGCAGTCGATCTTAATATTTGGATAAACAAACAACTATTATACAATAAAAAAACAAAAAAAAAAAAACAAAACAAAAACAAAGAAAAACTAAAGTTTAAAAAATAGTTTTAAAACATAATTGGTTTTAAGCGTAGAACATTTTTTTAACGAAAATTAGTAATACAGAATTACGTTAAATTATGAACAAACGATAATCATTTTACAAACACTAACATAACATTCAGATTGAAAATTTTAAATAACCAATGAACCAGTTTTGGTGTACGCGTTCGTTCAAGTGTCTTATATTTTAAGTAGGACGTGTTTTAAGAGTATTGATTTTCGGTAATGCAGCGAAAAGTAACATTTGCCGTTATCATGATTTTACATGTTTTTTTTTTTCGACAACAAAATGATTAAACGTACATAGAGTTAAAATTGACGGGAACATTTTTTTTTATCTTGTAGTCTTGATTCAAATATATTTTTGATATAGGTAAGTAGTTCGAGGACTTATGCTGTTACAATTTGTTGTTGGGTTTATGCCACATTTAAGAAAGTTAAAGAATGTTTTTGAAATTTATATGTATTCTTCTACAACTAACATATGAATTAATTCTATGTTGATAAGTTTAGCTGGAACAGATTCCTTTCAATTTGGCCTGGATTCTCAATGTAAAGTGAAATTTTTATCTGTCGGTAATTTTTACGGGTAATAAAATTTTTATTTACTTGGATCAAACCAAATTAAGGTCCCATAAAAGATACGCTGCATGCTTTGTCTTAATTCTGCACTTTTATGGCTTTCCCGTTCGAGTCCTCAAAGTTGTCATTCATTATAACGGTCCATTCGTGACATATTTACATGGAAAGTGTTTACTTTCTTTCCGAAATTATTTGCAAATTTGGTGGAATGAAAGTAAGGGCTACCGTTTAAAACAAGTAACTGAGTAAATATAAAGCAAAGTTTTATACATTTGTCACTTTTTTACATATAATTATTTTGCGTTTTTTTTTTAAATTTCAATTTAGAAAATGTAGTATGTGTTGTTAGAATAGTTTTGGTGTTGTGGTGCGAGTAATCGCCTTAATGCAGGTCATCACGGGTTCGATTCTAGCTTGGGGCAGATAGTTATATCGATACAAATATTTGCTTATGGTCTGGGTGTACGTCCTTGTGGGTCTCCCCATCATGTCTCGGAGAGCACATAAATTCGTCGGTCCCGATAGTTGTCATAGACACACACAAAAATAGCTGCAGTACAACACATTTTTCAGAACGGCTAATAGTATATGTATAGACATATAATGTATAAAAAATTCAGTTCGATTCATCTATTGTATTACAAACTTTCCATTGTTTTTGCTTTTTTCTAAATTGTTTTCAAATATAATTTTTAATATTCTACAGTAAGATGTTATCGGTCATTTTATTTAAATCGTTTTGTTGCCATTAATTAAATTTTTTGAATTATCGATAATACCGGTTTTAGGACTCAATTCGAATTATAATGATTTTGGACGGTATATAAATCTATATAATTATGTATTAACTCATAGAGATTTTTGGTAAATAAAACTATTTCCATATTTCATTTTTAAAATAACAAATATTATTAATAATAAATAATCAATGCAGTAAAAACATCTATAGAATTGAATAATATATTGTAATATTTGGTAAAAAAAGGTTAATTTTATTATTTATATTTTTATCAAGCGTTTTCATCGTTCATTCACCTAGAAACTGTTTTTTTTTTTATTTTGAAGATAAGTTTTTCTTAGTATGCTATATTAATATTTTTAACTTTCTGGTAAAACAATTTGTATATGTTTATAATTTATATTATGACAATTTTTTTTACGTATTCTCCGCCGACAGTTTATATAAATTATATGTAAAATGGATGAGTTTATTATATTTTAAAGATGATATATGTATGTCTAAGATCGTCGACTTAGAATTAATTACGAATGTCATTTTTTCCTTGTATGTGACGAAAATAGTAATATGTTTATTAAATAAACCTGGTATACATTTAACCAGGCAAGTTTCTGAGTTCAAGTTAAGATTTCAAATTGAAATATATAAGTGATAAAAAAGTTTTTGTCAAATTCGAAACACGTAAAAAATATAATTACAATGACAATAAAATTTTACATTTTTAGATTCTATATATTTTAACTGATAAAAACATAATCGTTGTGAAGTATTATTTTTTGAGATTGTATTAAAATAGAATAGTTAGAAAATTGTTTAAGTCCTGCGTATGCCGGTAACTGGACGTAAAGTGTTGAAAACCTTCCATGAACACTTGTAAGTACCATCGCGATCGATACCACAAATGCTTTGCTGCGATGTAAAGAGTAAATTGCGAGTAATAAAAACTACACCTGAATTAGATGTAAAGTTTCAACAATAAAATTGTGGTGAAAAGACTATATCTTTTAGCAGTTATTTTATTACACTTGATTGCATTTGTGAGGCTTTAGATGTGCCCTTTACCTTGAGAGGAAAGGGTACCTGAGAGACTTTTGAAAAATAGTTATTTGAACAAAATGTTCCTGTCTTGCTCCCCCAGATCTATCCACAAACAGCCCGAAAAGGGACAACTGCAGCTCAGACCGTTTTAGGTAGATAATTATTGATCAAAACAGCATTAATTCGTAGTCGACTATTTGCTTCACAAAACATGACTTTTTTTTAATGTAACTAAAAAAAAACCTTCAGCTATGCCTCTATGTTCTCGTTTTTTTGTAAATATGCGTATTTTTTTTTGAATGAGTGTTTGAAAATGTATAAAAAAATAGGCAATATTTCTAGTTTTTGAAGACTCCTACTCCCTATGATAATAAGAATATGAAAAAACCCAAGACATAGGCATGGTTATGGCAGTTAAAGATTTTATGTTACTAAAATATTTGATCTAGTTTCATTATCCAGGGAGGAAACAGTCGACTACGTTTGTATGGAGAAAGAGACGCTTTGAGAGCTCATTTGCTTCATTTATCCGCGCAGGTGTTCAATTCTGTATCACAACGATAAATTATTTCAATAATTTTAAGATTAAGCTTAAATTATATCTAACTTCATTCATGTTTTCGTTGGCTATTTCTCAACAAAAGATCAAACGAGTACCTACTCGGTTAAAAATTTGTCATTCTCCAAGTTGAAAAATGTATCAAGATTTTATCGTATAACTAAATCACTATGTTAAAAGTTTAATAGATTGTGTAATTATGAAGATACTTATCTATTTAAAATGGTATGAAATAAACGACTTAGACACGATCAACAGATCCGTTAAAATTGTAAATGACTGTTTTCTTTTGGAATGTCAAGATTGATTTTTAATTTTATCAGTAGAAGATAAATAGACTTCTTGATGTTATGCGCCACTTTAAATGAATTGAATAAAGATGTACAAGTGGGCACTGATATTTTCTATTCTAATATATTAATAAAAATGTTTAAATATGTACTTTTCAATTTAAAATTTCTGTTTTTAATTAATAATACAATTATTGTATAGAAACTAAACTATCACTCTCAGACCCAGTTTCACCACTTACTGCTAGGTTCCGGCTAACCGAACTGGCACTTTTTTTACAGGTAATTGAATGGGTTATCTGTCAAAATAAGTGCCAGTTAGGCTATCCGGAACTTAATAGCAAGTGGTGAAACTGGTCCTGAGTCTGTACGATACTTATCTACACATAACTACAATACATCTCAATTACATATTAATTCGAAAGGATCTTACTCTTTATGAAAAAAGGCATATCTAGAATAATTCATATTTTTTTGGTTTGGACATAATATGAACTCCGCGTTCCACTACTGGGCAAACGTCTCTTCTCTATGTAGCAGAAGGGTTGGAGTTTAATCCCCCACGTTGCTCCACTGCGGTTTGGCGCATATTTTCCCTACCATGAGTAACTATCGCTATCAGATATCTATGATAACAACCGGGACCGTGCGTTTACGTGCTCTTTAAGGCATGGTGGGGAAACCTACAAGACCAAAAAACAAACATTTTTACAAATACAAATATCTGCTTGACTATTCGCAACACTACACCACAACGGTTGTGGTTTTTTTTTTGGAGTGTCGTCATAACGATTGAATATTTATATCTCGTCGTCCACTATACTCGTACTACCAACCGTCATTTTTATAAATTTAAATTAAAAAAAAAATCAGTTTGGTAGGTATTGCTCTTGATTTATTAAGTTTAATTGTAACTGACCCATTTTTATGGTGCTTAAGAATTTCCTAAGTTTAGGATTCGCAGAACATTGCCATATATTTTAAAGACGACCGCGAAATAATAAGATTTTATAATATAGCGTTTTTGTAACTGGTTTCATATATCAAGGCGGTGTTATTGACCTCGTGGATGAATCAGAGGACTTGTTTATTTTAACTTCATTATCCTGCGACAAAAATGTACGAGTAAGTAGTCATTGATTGATATCGACTGAGATACTCGTATTAAAAAAAAAAATTATCACCTTCATTTAGTAATCTTAAATTCATTTAGAATTTTTTAGTAAAGGTTTCTTATTTATTTTGATTAATTTTTAATTATTTCCTTAATTTATACTCTATTATGGCACGAACTTTATTTCGAAATATTAATATATTACTGATACATCAAGTTTTTTTTTTTAGTTTTATTGTCTTTAACATATTACTATTAGGTACCTTCATATCGCACCTGTAAACTTTCTATTACTTCCGAAAGTCGGTGGATGGAAGTTGCTTTGAACCGGTCGCTCTGGAGTTTGATGGAGAAGGTGTACGTTCAACAATAGACCAGAATCAAATGGCTTATATGATGTTGATGATGAAACGTTCCATTATTGGACAAAGGTCTCTTTTCCTAAGAAGCAAAAGGATTGAAAAATTATCCGCCACACTACTCCACTGCTGGCTGGTCATATACAAGACTAAAAAATTAGCCCGGAACATGTATGTTTCCTTCATGAAAATTAAGACACATCTTAAGAAGTTTTAAATGTGCGTTTTGTGTTTATAGTAATAATTTAGTATTAATGATAAATAAAGTTAATTGTAATGATTAATGTGCAGATATAAATTGTGGAAGTCAAGTTTTTAATTAAGATATTAACTATGAATGAACAAAAAAACGAACAATGTTATAAATCATGTATTATTAATTAACAAACTTATTATTATACTAATTATGTCGTACATTGTACTTGTAATGTTTGCGAGCAATGATCTTAATTTTAAAATTTTTGTGCATGTATCTCGCATCGTTGCATAGCAACAAGCAGTTTCTTAACAATTCATTTTTCACAATAAATCCATTAAGCATAACCGAATACAGAAATTATTATACCATATGAGAAAGATATTAAGTATTTATAGTAGTTTTAATAGGTTGTTATATTATTCAAGCAAAGTTATTTGTATTGTACGCAATTTTGTTGTCTGTTTGTAGCAACGACTAGATGATCAAATCAAAAGTAAATAATTATGTAGCAAAACTGTGTCTGATTTAGGAGGAATCGATTAGTGTTACATATTCCTCAAGTACATACAAAATTTAAAATTGCATCAGACAAAAAAAAAATATATATATATAAAAAAAATCTCAATAAACCAATATTTAATAAGTTACAATGACGTTTATAGCGCTTAAATTTAAAATAAAAAAGAAGTAAAAAAAAAGACGTTTAAGTGTTAAATGTTAGTCACTATGCTTTAGGGAAAATCGGGATCAAGGCACCAGGACCTACAAAAAGAATACTGTTACAAAAATGCCAAATATTTATTATCTTGGCTTTCCAAATCCGTGAGTCAAGGTCGTTCTGGGGTGAACGAACTCGATACTTTTGCCCAATTAATAATGATAATGGTGCTGCTTTTAGAATCGTGAACAGTGTTACCGACTGTCACCACTACCGACGTTGTGTTTTAACAGTTTTGCTGTTCTCATATTGATATCTACATATACAGGATTGACTCCAAAACGTATACTATAAGCTTTTCATCATAAGCATCTTTCATACAATGCAAACAATATTTTCTCAGTGTAGACCTAACTTCACCTTTGCCCACCTTGTAAAGTGGAATTATTTACTTGGCTAATAATATAGGAAGTCTCTACATTATTTTTGTCCCTTTAATAGACATGACTGTGGTCTTATATATTCAACTACTAATACACATTTGGAATTAATCAGTGGACTATTAAGTTATTGTTACTTCTTTTGTTTTAAATGGTGAATTATATTTTTACCTTTTTGGTTAAGATTCAAACAAAGAATAGACGGTTAAATTCCAGTCCAGATTTCCCTTAGGTAAAGTATATCGTTCTATATTAAACTAAAAATTTATTAAAGTCAACAAAAATTAGTAAAATAGTTTTAAATGACAAATAATTGATATCTTTAAAATACATTTTTTAATACAAAATTTATATATATTTTTTTGTAGCAATATAAAAAATTAAGCTCTTTTTAAGTGTAATATACACTCATTTGCAAAAAAAACGTGCGGTTTCGATTTTCTTCCTGGCTGAAAAAAATAAAATACCAAAAAGGTTTTAATCATTTGAACATGTTACTGGCCAGTTATAAAAGTGCCATAATGTTTGTAAGAGTACATTCCAAATTCAAATTTTTGACTGAGCCTGGTTTTCAAAGAAAATAACTTTTAACTACATTTTGTGGTGCGAATTCCCTATAGTTAATATCGACTCTAATTAACTTTTTGTCAATTTTTATTAAATTATCTGGTGTCCTTGACATTTAAAAGTATTGTTATTGCTGTTTAGCAATCTCGAAAATGGTAGATAAAGTGATAAAAGCGAGCAAAATTATTGCGCTGCTTGAAGAAGGTTGCAGTCAATGCTTCGTGGCTCAGAGGCTAAATGTGAGTCAGTCGACAGTTCAAAGGACCTGGCAGCGCTATCAAGAGACCGGTTCCGTCAAGAGAAGGCCTGGTTCTGGCAGAAAGACATGTACCGAACCACGGGATGATCGTTTTCTAGTTAGTCAAGCGTTGAGAAATCGCAAATCTTCTTATGTGAACCTCAAGAACACCCTCGAAGAAGTAAGAAATGTGCAAATTAGTCTATGGACGGTCAGGAGGAGGCTTCTCGCTGCTAATATACACAGTCATCGCCCGGCACGCGGCCCTAAATTACTCCGTGGACATCGAGTTGCCAGGCTTAGCTTCGCTCGAAATTGTGTGTCATGGACTCATGAAGACTGGGATAGGGTATTGTTCTCCGATGAAGCCAGGATATCTCTGCATGGTGAAGACCGACGTCGGCGAGTGCTACGTAGACGAGGAGAATGCTTTGCAGAGGCATGTTTTGAAGAAATCACTCCTTATGGAGGGGGCTCTGTTATGTTTTGGGCAGGAATAAATTCTATGGATCGTACGGAGTTAGTCTTCATCGAAAACGGTACACTGACTGGACACCGATACATAACGGAAGTTCTAATTCCTTATGCACAGCCCGCTTTAACCGCTCTTGGCGAAAACTCAATTTTTATGGACGACAACGCTCGCGCCCACCGGTCTGGCGGTGTGGATGCGTATATGCTAGAAGTCGGAATTCGTCGTTTGGACTGGCCAGCTAGAAGTCCGGACCTCAATCCCATAGAGCATGTCTGGGACGTTCTGAAGCGACGAGTGAGATCAGTGCAGCCGGCTCCGCAGACCATCAGAGAGCTAAAGAATGTGATTACCGCGGAGTGGGAACGTATTCCCCAAGAAACCATAAAAGATATACTCACTAGCATGCCCAGACGAATGCAAGCTGTGATTTCAGCAAGAGGGGGTCACACTCAATACTAAACTTTTATCTGCTTTTAATGTATTCAAGAAAAACAAAGAAATTAACGCGTTTCATTTTTATTTAGCGAGCAGGTACAATCATAGTGTTTTGAGCTTAAACATTATTTCTTAATAATTTAATTAAAATGTTATGATAAAACTGATGAAAACTATTCCTTCCTAATTAATTTATAAAATTCTGAGGATAACAACACCTAAAATTGTCAAACAAACTAATAGTAACTATAAAATAGTTCTTTGCTTAAGTGCCCGTTTTTTTTGCAAAAGAGTTTATTAGGCAAATAATACGTGAGTACTTGTCTGCTATTCAGTAAAAAATATACCGACGAGTAGATACATGATAAATATTACCTCTATTTTTTTATATGTGGTATTTTTAGCCTTAAATACTCGTATTTAAAGTGCATACTTAAAATTTCTAAAGATTTTATTATAATTTCTATAACGTTTCAAGTATTTAAATGTTACGGGTAACGTAATTTAACATATTTAGTTGAATGTATGTAGGTCATGTGCCCGTTTACAGGTAATTACTGCTATTTACGTCACTGGGACTTCCGAGTTGGACGTTCACGCTAGACTTCTTTATAAATGTGTAAATATATTTATACCACACTAATCTACATATATATTCTATACTATACCATATTATACCGTAACAGCCAGTAACGTCCCTACTGTTTTGCATAGAGTTTTTTTATGAACGATAGAAGTTGGAGCTCCAATCCTCCACGCTGCTCCACTCCGTGTTAATGGATATACGAGTATATGTATTAGAATTTCTTTCAAAGCTTGTGTGTTAACCGCTATTGAGTTTAGCGTATAAAAAACTCAGCATTACAGCATTGATCGGAGATTTCGTTTTCACTGTGCTATCTCGGCTATTTGTATAGTATGACGTGGTAAAGTTGAAGAATTTTTAATGCGTTTATTTTAAAGTTACTGATCTGATTTGAGAATGACTTCTCGCGTTAGATAGTTATTTTATCGACGTGGGACATACATGGGATATTATTCATCAAGAACCGACATGAAAGCGAGCAACTAGAAATGTAAATCAATCCAATATTAACCATTCATCAAAATTAAATGCAGGTGTGTTATGGTTTATTTCTAATGTGTATTGTTTAAAGTGACAGCTGTACGTAGAGTCCAGTTACAGTTTCTATATTAGTTATTTAGGTAAATTGTCCTATTAGGTTATGTTGTAACTATAACAGATTTATTTAAATTTAAAAATTTTATAATATATTTTATACATGGGCTAAATTGAAATAATATTTCAACGTTTTATACGAAACTTTCGTTTCATTTGCGTTGTTGTTTTTTTTTATGTTAGGACATATTATTATTTTTTTTGTTAAAATGTCTCATTAACTGGTAGCGAAAAGTTTTACAAATAACAAACAGAAAATAAGTTTATTTTCATTGTTTTCGTGATATGAATTTATTAACTATTAGTTTATCTCAGACAAACTTTGTGATCTTTGTAATGTTTAAAATTGAAATTTAAAGCTACTGCGCAAAACTGCTGTTATACAGATAGTTACTGCTGTATCTTACTTGGTTATTTCTTGTTAGCCTACGCTTATCTAGGATACATATCTAGATCTTAAATGGAAATAAAAAACATATAAAAATTCTTTTCAACGTTGGTAAATTACCTGAAGAATACATACACATAGTTATTAAATTCGTATAGCTTACCGCGTATAGCGATTAGGTTGATAGACAAATGCCAGTTAGGATTTTATGCGTTGTGGAATGCGTCAAAACAAAAAAAGAGTAAATAATAATTATGACGTTATAATTTCTAGACACGTATTTTTATTTTTTCTCAAGATTTTAATCGGTATACCACAAAGGTTCGTGTGATGACATATGGATGTAGGTTTGGCATCTGATAACTTCTGACCTTGACTGTTGAAGTTTAATTTTCGTGTAGACGTCCTTTTTACGAAGTGATAAATATAAGATAAAACGCTACATGAACATAAAATATAAGTCTGGTAACGAAATATCAACAAATATATATTTGATATTATAATTCTCAAACACCTACGTTGAGTTTTTTTTACAGTTCTTCTATACTTATTTTAAAACTAATAATAGATTCAATTCTGCACATTGAAGATATTAAAAAAAACATCTTAGAGGACATTCTATAATTGATAATGAAGTCAAAAATGTTTTTGGAACGAAGTTCCCTATGGGGCGATGCGGAGGGGTACCTTAGCCGGCAAAAAACGTCCGTAATGAAAATGCGTAGAGTAAGATTTTCACTAAATAGATTTTTTTTCATTTTCTTCTGTTTGTATATAACTAGGAAATGAGTTTAAACGAACATGGGCACGATTTTAGTTCAAACTATGAACTACGAGACTGGGTAGTTTTTATCCTGAAATTCGGCACATATCCCTTGAAAGAGGGAATGAAAATGATAATATACACTTGGTTATAATTCATTAACGCGTAGTTTGATTTCTTCATTCTTTATGTGTTAGACAGGAGATATTTTGAAGACTGTTCCGTATTGAGTCCAAATAACTTGAGACCCGAAGTGTACAGAAACCTTTGAATTCATCAAGTCACGGGTATAGCTAGTCACAAATACCATTGGACTCATACAAATATGATATATTCTTCAGCCATTCAAAAGTTTTAAAATTAAATTTATGTAAAAAAAATAATAAATAATAATGGAAAACAGATACAGTTAAAATAAACAAATAAAAAGGATATATATATATATATATATATATATATATATATATATATATATATATATATATATATATATAATCTCAGCGATTTAATCTGCAGTAAGTGTATAAAGAACTAGATTAGATATTGTTCGCAGTTTTACCTTGAATTGCACCTTGAAATTTTATAACATCGTACCATAACATTCTGAACTGAATGATGATGAACTGTTTCGCTACGATAAGTTATAACATGATGTTTCATGGCCTATGTTTTTATTTGTTACTGTCAAATAATGATGTGGCTATATATACTATTCGAACATAGTAAATCAATTATTTAATAAATCAAAAATTGACGAAAACAAACAAAATATTTAATATTATTATATATATAGAGTAAATATTTTATTATTATTATAAATAGATTTATATGGAACCTCATCCGATCAATTTTAAGCTTCTATCTTGATTCAAAGATGTTTTTCAGATTATATCTTTGAGAGGATATCATTGTTATATTATCTTACGTATACTCGACACTGTTATAATTAGTTTGAGATTAAAAACCGGAGACCTAATATAAATTTAATAAGGTGATTAAGTTCTAATACCTACCTCTTTCTACCCACCTACCTACCTTAATCTTGTTTAAATGCATCCGTATAGAATTAAATTTCAATTTTTAACAAGCCGGTACCTGCAACTTCGTCGGCTTATAATAATTATTGTTACTAACGACAATGATTTTAGCGTTTTTTAAATTTTGCAATGTAAATACGTACTATGTTTTAGCAATAAATTGTCACTTAATTGTGTAGCTCTGAAACTTTTCAAAAAAAAAATATATACATTTTATTCTTAAGAAATGCATGTATATAAATTTTCATATACATATATTTTATTTTATTTTAATGTATTCATTGTAGCATAATAACACGAATATTTGACACCAGTTGGTTTCATATGAGCCAGCAATGTATCCTTTTTTTTAAATATTATAACATGGAGTGACCGTGGTAAAAATATGAATTAAAAAAAAAGAAACAATAGTAACATAATAATCAAAAATAAACGCATGCATGTGAAATAAAGTTTTTTTTTTAGATCATTAAAGATATATCGCTGTAAAATTTATTATATACGAGTATATATGATGGTTTCTTTATATAAATCATCCCCATCCAGTTCTATATTATCTCTTAGCGAAAAGTCGTTAAAATAGATTCAAAATATAAGAGACAAACAGACTGAAAGAGTTACTTTCGTATTTATATTACTATTGCCTGTGTCGTAGGTGTCGCCCCAGACATGGCACCTGTCCTTACGTGTTATATGATAAATGCGTTGGCGGAATCCACTTACCGTCTTCAATAAATATTTTTTTATTCAATAAATCTGTTTATAGAATAACACATGTGTATGTATGCAGCATGTTGTATTTGAAAAATAAATTGTGCAATTATTGCGTAATTTAAATTTTAAAGGATTTTTTTTCGTTAGTACTTGTTAGAATTAAAGCTCAAATATATATATATATATATATATATATATATATATATATATATATATATATATATATAAAGATATATAGTAAGATACCAAATAGTCTGAAATGAAAAGATTTTATTCCATTCATCAATTTATTATAGGTTTTTTTGGCCGATTTTTTTGTTTCTAGAGTATATTTTTGTCGGTGTATCTGTCTGTGTTATATAATGTAAGCACAGGATATATATTATTATATATATTTAAATGTATATTCTGGTGAATTGAACATTTCAATAAATCTTTAAAATAAAGAGAACGAAGATGCAAATAGTCAAATTGTAACATATCCGGTTTTGTACCGCTACCAGTTTTTATTCATAACGTCACAAGAATTTTACCGCTTTATTTTATTTGATAAAATTTTTAAAACATACTTTGTATCTATTATAAAACGAGTTTAATAATTATAAGATATAACTGTTTAAGATGTCTTTTATTGTATAAAAACAGTCACCCACGTTTTTTTTTGTGTCTAAAATTTCAAACGTAACAATTTTTTAACGTGTGATAGCAAAAACGAAAACAAATCGAACTTATATAAAAGATATTAAATTTTAAGTACTTTTCTAATTAAATGAGTCATTTCTGTAACTCTATTGGTAAATCTACCTAACATATTTGCAAAATGTTTGTGAAAAAAATTGACCTTTGCAGTATAATGTAATAATAAACTATTTTTTATTGGTGAACATTGTGCTCTAATTTTTAATAAGTTACTTTGTAGAGCTTCGAAAACCCAGTTGAAACTGGTTCATACCAGATTTGCCTTAGTACATCGTCACGTTCCTTGACTCTGTAGCCATGTAATTATCTTGTATGTGGTTCAGTAAGAATCAGTTGTCTTATTATTCACGTATCGATAATTTCACATCGTATATGCTGCGTATAAATTACCCTTTTTTTCTTATTTAATACACTGGTTCGCGATTCGTTTATTTTTATATTTTGCATCGGCGAACTGATACTGCGGTCAAAAGTTAAATACCACAAGTAAAAAGGGCAAGTTCAAGTTTTTTTAAAGGACCTTTTTCATTCTCTGATAATAATAATTTAAGTAACACACTTGATACAAATGAGGATTTGCCTATTTATAGGAGAGCAATAAATATGCTACTTTTACTGAAACTTTAACAAAATTTGTAATAGCGCAATGATGTATAAGGCATTATAAACGTGGCGGTTCTCTGGCTTTACTATTGAAAGGACGAGTCTTTCTGAATCCAGATTTTTCATTCCTGTTGTTAAGAATTTCAAAAGTGTTTTTGAGATCTTAGGCTCTTTTGAAGTCAGCTTACTTGAAATTTAATATACAGCTTATAATTTCATAAAGACATATATATGTAAAACAGATTTTAGTTAAGTTATTTATATATTAATATATATTTCATACATAGATTATTGGTATTAACCCAAGTAATAATGCATAGTAAAATAAAAATGAAAGCAATTAATTAAACAACCTTTCATTTTGCTTTAAGTCGATTCTTTTATTTTAATGATTCGACTCAATATATCTTTTTGACATTGCATCGTGACCTTTAGGTTACATGTAATAAAATACTAATTGTGCTATAAAGTGACTCACAGCCGGTTTCAGAAATAATTAAAATGACACATGTGCAACTTTAATTTGAACTTTAATCTGGCCGCAAGTTAGACCATGACAATATATTGAATTAATATATTATGTGAAATACAGTGTAATAAGTACTATACTGTATTGTATTAGCCTATAAATTACCCACTGCTCAGCGAGGGCCTCTTCTCCATATAGAAGAAGGGTTGGAGCTTAATCCACCACGCTGCTCCAATGCGGGTTGGCGGATAATTTCTCTACCACGAGTAACGATCATTATCAGATGTCTATGATAACAACCGGGACCGGAGGCTTTACGTGCTCTCCGAGGCACGGTAGGGAGACCCACAAGGACATACACCCAGACAGGAAACAAATATTTGTAAAAATACAAATATAGAACCCGAACCGTGTAATAAGTAAGTGAATCGAATTGTAACATTTATTATAGATAAAACTGCACTTCTTTAAGTGTGAACTGTGTAGAAAATAACGTTTTGTTAAACGTCTTGAATTGTTATTTCTACTGTAGTTGAAAGGTATGGTCAGAATTATAATTAAGTTCTCTGATAGGGACTAATGACATTTAAATTCGATTTTAGATTTGGAAAATCATTAATCACCTACACTTCTACGGTTCGGATTTATGGATTTGTATGTCTCAGATTTCTTTGAAGACATCTTAATCACAATGGTTTCTTTACGGTTGAAAAAAAGTTTTTTGAAAAAATTAGTATTGATTGAATCTTCCTTGCCACATTAAGAAAAAAATCGTACATAAAGCTTATGTATTAAGTTCATTCCCTCATTTTTTTTTAATTTCAGATTTCTAAAAATAAAATCCGGGTATTTTAAAAACGAGCGTTCATATTCGTGACTTGTTTGAAATTATATATATCATATATTTGTGCCGTTCTCAGTCGAAAAATGAATAATTAGTATCGGTATTCCAAGGCAAAGGTCATTAAGGCGAAGCTTCGAGTCCGCAGTTCATATCCACACTGACGGTGTAATTTTATTTATCATTCGCTCTATTGTGTGTTTGTTCGGGTGCCCTGTCAGATTAAAATGCGGATTCATATCGCGAATCGTATTGAGGTACTATTGCTCTCAATGTCCGTTTTTTGTGTTTATTTTTCGGCAATCAACGTCAGGGTTCCATTAAAAAATGCCTGTGCACTTCACTGCTATTAAATACGTTTCGTTATCCTCTTTTTATTTTGACTACTTTTCATTTTTTAGCATCAATTGTTAAAATAAATGCATGTATTGTTTTTTTAAATTTTTATTTTATATTATTACAAACACTATTATTAAAATTATTTATAGTGTATTTTTTAATTAATGTGTTAAAGAAAAATCTAACTAAAATTTTGCGCGTTATGCTAATATATGATTTTAATTTGTACAAAACACAGATAAACATGTTAGATAATTTTGAGAGTTTATCAAAAAATTCTCGTAATGAAACATGATACTATATGAAATAATTTTAGAAAAACAAAAACTCCATAAATAAGAATGTCTAAAATATGTTTTATCGTGGAAATTTCATTACGATAGATCTCAATAAATCTAGTTTTTTGACATGTCTATTTAAGAGTAGCAATTATTACATTTTATACAAAGAATATCATGTTACTTGATTAATGTTGATATACTGTCAAAAATTAAAATTAATGTTTGATAGTTTTAAAGATAAGCGCGTATAAAATTGTTAACATAGTATTAATTTACTTCTTTACATCTTAATAACATCTACTTAATTTTTAAAATCAACATCAACAACAATGCTATTGAACAAAAATATTATTGATTATATTTTTTTGCTTATTTTTTAAAAGCTATTAAAATTATTCGAAACGTACAAACATGGCTTAGGGTTTTATTAGTATGAATAAAACACGAATTTGACACTGTTATATTATCCGTAAAAATATTTTATAGCTGTGTGAACTTAATTCTTTGTAATTAAATGATTTTTTCAAAGTGAATTTTATCGAAAAACAATAAAAAATATGCGAAAAATCTTTAAGGATTAAGGTTCCGTTCGTAACAGTTATAACTCATTAACAAGAGATTGATATATTCGTTTAAGCTGACTCGTACAGTTCTTTATTTGTAATCGCAAACCAAGTTTTTAATTTTTGGATTTGAACATATGGACATTGGAACCAAAATTTTCTATAATATAAATAATGACCTATATAGGTTACTTACCTGTAATTAATTTATTACACCCAACTTCGACTATTTTAAATAAATTGACTATTCGATTTTCAAAAACCCTTTAGCTAAATTTAATATAATATGGGGATGTTCTTACAACAAGCTCATCATCATACATTTTTAAATATTTCATTTTAAGCAAGAGAAAAATTGTTTAGTCCTGTTTATTTATCAATATTTTGTATATAACAAAAATATAATTTATGCCATTTGCGCACGCATGCTTCTATATTTGATTCAATAATATTTATCACAACGTTCTTTTTTCTTATATTTTTAAATATAAACCTCTTTTTATAACGTTATCCTAATAAAACCTTTTGTTCAAAATAATTGCTAGCAATTATATTGTTATGTTCTCTAACTTGACTTGATTCAATCGTTCGTTTCTGGTATATGAACTTTATCAAAGTACCTATAATTGTTTGTATTCGTCTGTATTATTATTATTATTTATATTTATGCGTTATATTTATGAGACTTGGGACAAGATCACAGAATATTATTTCGGTGGTAAAAATGTAAAAAATAATGAATTTCAAAGATATCATGATATCATCTTTATTTAGTTTGAAATTAACTTAGCTACATCATGACCTTATTGATTTTTATCAGTATAAAAAATCAAAATTTGAGTTTCAATAAACACGTCATTGGTGGTAAAATTGAACCCAAAATTCCAAATTAGGCCCCTATAAATGTCTAAGGTGCTCAAATTTTATTTATTTACCATCGAAATTCACATTACGCACATTTTCAAATTTAATTTAAGTGCCAACATATCCGAAATTTAATAATGAGGTGGGACATTGATGAGTGTATAAAATGGTAATATTTTTTTTTATAATGAAAAATCATATAAGCTTGAAATTGTTTTTATTTAGGATACAATCACGTTTTTAAAGGATTATATTATATTATAACCTTTACACGCGACTTTGTATGCGTAGAATTTGAAATTAGGTATCCTTATTTTATATAAGATAATTATGTGCATTCAAAAAATACTTCGTTTTGGTTTCGTTACAATTGTTTATAGGGTAATACTTCTAGACGTAGTAAGGTGATACTTGCACTAGATTTTAAATTAAAACTAAATCCAGGCTTAGAACGTTGAAAACCGCATCCAATTTCGTGGAGATTTTGTGTGATTGTGGAACAAATATGCAGACAAAAAAATACTAAAATGATAAACTCTAATCATTAGTTTCTCCTAAAATCTCAAATGTACAGACACTGGTCAGTTACATTTTTATTATTTGTATAGATATGAATAAAATATTACTTGACACTGACGTGTTGATGTGACTTTGCTTGTATGCTCACAAAAAATATTAGTTTTTAATTTTATTAAGGTATTTTTAATCAAAGTAGCAAGAATATTACCATTTTCAATCATGGTTTTGCAATAGATAAAATTTAGGTACCAGTTTCTATATGAAATTTTATAAATTAGATATTTAAATAAACTTATGACCTTTGGCTATGGATAATGTTGTTTTTTTTTTTTTTTTTTTTTTTTTTTTTTATGACAAATAGACAGGCATTTGACCGCTATCTCACCTGATGTTAAGTGACGATGCGGTCGAAGGTGGAGCATGCCTGTCTAATAGCAGTCTATTCACTCTGGCCTTGAAGACACCCAGGTTGTATCGTTCGGGAAACACAGACGCGGGCAACGAGTTCCATTCCTTAGCCGTGCGCATCAAGAAAGTAGTGCTAAAGCGTTTTGTGCGCGTAGGTGGCATATCAATGACATAAGGATGGAACGATCGACCGAGCCTAGTGTCCCGATGGCGGAAGGTTGTGGGGGGAATTAGATCGTGCAATTCCTTCGCACACTCACCAAAATATATTCTGTAGAACACCGACAGACGAGCTACCCTACGCCGATGATCGAGACTCTGCAACTTGGTGTCTGTCAGAGTAGGGTCACCTATGAGTCTTTTAGCTCGTTTTTCCACCGAGTCCAAAGTTGCCAGTTGGTATTTGGCGGATCCATCCCAAAGGTGGCAGCAATACTCCATACAAGATCGAACTTGTGCTTGATATAGTTGAAGCAGCTGTTCTGGAGTGAAGTATCGCCTGACCTTAGAGAGAATACCTAGTTTTTTTGCTGCAGTTTTTGCTTTGGACTCGATGTGCTGTCCAAAGTTCAAATTGGACGATAGCTCTACACCGAGGAGCTGAAGGGAGTCGGTAATTTCTACAGAAACATTTCGGAAAGTCGGAGCCAGGTGCAAAGGGCTCCGTTTAGAGGAGAACACACACGCCTGTGTTTTTGTAGCGTTGAACGTGACCAGATTGGCATCGCCCCATTCGGAGACTGCCTGGAGGGCGACGTTCAAGCGGCTGACCATATCCTCTCGACAAGACTGGATAACATCCTTACTAGCCCTGGCACTCGAAAAGTATCTGTCCGTCACTGTGCTGTCGTCAGCATACCCAAAGGTACCGGGGACGAGCAGATCATTAATATGCAGCAGGAAGAGGGTAGCGGACAAGACTGATCCCTGAGGAACACCGGCATTGATAGCCTTTTGGTCCGACGAGTACCCGTCAAGGACAACTCGTATTGAACGTTCGTTCAGGAAGTCAGAAATCCAAGTGCAAAGGCCAGGTGGAATACCATATGAAGGAAGCTTGCTTATAAGGCTCGCGTGCCAAACTCTGTCAAAGGCCTTCGAGATATCGAGGGACACGGCAAGTGCTTCACCGTGTTTATCAATGGCCTCACTCCAAATATGTGTGGCATACACTAGAAGGTCCCCAGTCGAACGGTTCTGGCGGAAACCGTATTGCCGGTCGCTGAGGAGATCGTTACCTTCCAAGTGGGCCAGGAGTTTATTGTTCAGTGCACGTTCCATAGTCTTACAGAGTATGGACGTGACCGAGATGGGACGGTAATTGACAGGGTCTGCACGACTACCTTTTTTGGGCACAGGCTGCACGTTGGCAAGCTTCCAAGACTTCGGCACTTTGCCAGTCTTAAGTGACAGGCGGTACAGGCGTGTAAGAGGTGGAGACAACTCAGGGGCACATGTACGCAGGACTATCGCTGGTATACCATCAGGTCCGCTGGCCTTGTTCACGTCTAGAGTTTGCAGGATTTTAAGGATCTCTTTTTGACGTATGCGTACTTCAGCCATAAAGCAGTCAGCACGAGTTGAGATTGGTGGAGCTTTTCCTGCAACATCCAGACGCGAGTTCTCAGCAAAAATAGATGCAAACAAATCCGCTTTCTCTTTTGCAGAATGGGCCAGTGATCCATCAGTCCTCAGCAATGGTGGAAGTGACGGCCGACAAAAGTTAGATTCAGCGGCTTTAGCCAGGGACCAAAACGCTTTGCTTCCAGAAGGATAAGAAGCTAGTTTGGTCCCAATGTGGCTGATATGGTTGAATCTAGCCCTGCGTAACGTCCTTTTACATGACTTGGCAGCTTGGTTAAAAGCTTTCTTCAAATTCCGAGAATTCGGAGACTTGCGCGCTCGAGCTTCAGCCCATGCAGTGTATGCCGTCCGTTTTTTGGCTTCTGCACGATAGCAGTCCGCATCAAACCATGGGCGAGCTTTTCCATTCGACGCTACGTCAGAGTATGGTATAAAATATTCCATACCCTGGTGTATAACCGCGGTAATGGCTTCAGCGCAGCTCGACGGATCATCAGAAGAAAAGCATACCTCTCGCCAAGGATAGGACGAGAAAAAGTGACGCATCTCATCCCAATCTGCTGCCTTGTATCGCCACACCCGTCTTAAGCCACATGGGGCTTCTTCGGGTGGGGAACAAACGGATATAGATTTGACCAGACAGTGGTCAGAAGTACCCAGTGGTGCAGAAACTGTTATTGAGTAACTGTCTGGATCGGTTGTTAGGAATAGGTCTAAGCAGTTGGCAGTATGAGAGTCTACGTCCGGTACCCTGGTAGCACAGTTTACAAGCTGGGTGAGGTCTAGCGTCAAGGCTAGTTTACGCACTTCTCTCCCAGCATGGTCGGTCACCTGGTATGGGTACAGCCACTCCCGGTGGTGGGCATTGAAGTCCCCCAGAATGACTAAATGTGCCGAAGGGTAACGCTCTCGAGCCTCATCCGCCGTTAGGGTAAGATGGTCACATAATTGAGTTGTTTCCACGTCTCCACTGTGCGAAAGGTAGACACAGGCATACAGGATTTTCTCCTGTCCTGTGTCCACCAGAACCAATAGGATGGAGTAACTGGATGTCTCAAGGTGCTTAAGACGTTTGATGCAAATATCATCACGGACGTACATACAGACTCCGGCACGAGGTATGAACCTGTGCTCCAGAGAATACCCGGGGTAGCTGAGGTACGCCGTGTCAGCCGGACATTTGATCTGCGTCTCAGTGAGGAACAGCAGCTGCGGTTTTTCTGTTTCTAGGTGGTGGTGGACAGATTCGAGATTAGAGTGCAGACCTCGGATGTTAGAGAGGTGCACTTTTAATGGGAGGACGTGCAGCCGCTGTATATACCTTCTTTTTTTCTGTGCTTTCATGGGGAGTGAATAGGTGCTGGGGAACGCGAACTGGGCGAGGCGGCATCCTATCTACCAGGTGTCAAACTCAACACCGCCGCACGGAGGGAGGCTGACGCGGAGACCGCGGGGATGCCCGAGCCCCCCCAGAATGGCTACCTGGTCCTCCCTTCCGGTCGCCATCCGGCAAGGTAGATCATTCTGGGATTTTTCGTCAGGTGGCGGGGCAGCCTTTCACAGGTGGCTACCCTGCTACTTGGGCCCCCAACTTCCTACGGTCGGCCAGCGGCGGCACCGTGCCTCGGATCCCGCTACCCTCCGAAGCCAGGCACCCGATGCGGCAGTGATAAGCAGACAGAATCGGTCACATAGAGTGCCACAACTACCCAGACACATCCCCCAAATGGCTGCTCTGGGACCCGCCCCGGAACACGGCAGTTGCCGTTTGGCGGCGCGACTCTACCCAGAGGGTGGTAATCAAGCCACGGCCGAAGCCTACCACCGCAAGAATTTTGTCGGCTCTTACGACAGGCCTTCTTGTCGGGCCGTAGGAAATCGTATTCTACTGCCCGTCCCTACACGGGGGGAGAATACAAAATAAAAAAAAATAAAATCTATTATATAATATTATAAAATCTCTTGGGGGATTTTTTGACTTGAATCATATGGTCAACATTGCTTTGATTCTATATTTTTTTAGATCTGTTTTTAGGTCTTATAATACTTCACGACATACTTCAAACATATTTATAAATAAAGTCAGTCTATCCGTAACAATTGTTCCTGAATGTTTGTGTTTTATTAAATACTAGCTGTACCCGACTGACTTCAATTATACATTTTGACTTTCATCCCCTCTCCCAGGGGAACTTTAATGAATTTCGGGGTAAAAAGTATCCGATGCCATAGATCGTAGTATAGATTCAAGTCATCCTAAGTTTCATTCAAATTTATTCAGTTAGAAATTCATCATTTCAGTTCATGAGTTAGACATGTTAGTATAGAAGTGGACCTGTTACATTTTTATTATAAGTATAGGCGTGTATGATATGATATGACAGGAGTATGTGGTATTCCTTTGACACGGTATGATAAGGGCAAAAGGGAATTCTAATGTTACCTGAAAAAATTCTAAATTTAATTAGTTTTAAATTTTATACGATTGCCTAGAACAAGTTCTGTTTTCAGGGTTGATGTTAAGCAAAAGTAACCGTTTTAGAATTAACTGTATCTATTACCTGTGTCATTTTGCCTTTTTTGATAATTTATTGTTACTACTCTTTTAATTTTCCAGAAAATATAAATAAATTCCTACTCAAATATACACACACACACACACACACACATATATATATATATATATATATACATATAAATTGCTTTTCTTTTTTAAATTTGAACTTTAAGAATTAATAGTTTTAAGAGTAGATTAATAAAAACAATTTTCTCTTGGGGGATTTTTTGACTTGAATCATATGGTCAACATTGCTTTGATTCTATATTTTTTTAGATCTGTTTTTAGGTCTTATAATACTTCACGACATACTTCAAACATATTTATAAATAAAGTCAGTCTATCCGTAACAATTATGTATCCAATCATTATCATTCATACATAGATTTATGATGTTAATGTTGATTTAAACTTGACCAATCATTAAAATCTACAGAGTTTAGGCAACAGAATCTTTATAACTTAATTAACTTAAAACTTTTTATGACGGTATCGAGAAATAAAGCAATTTAATCAATACTATTCTTTTTATTCTTTGTTTCAGACAGTAAACAAACTTGTAACTACGCTTCGTAATGTATTTATGGTGTGCAATAAAGAATACACAAATAAAATATTATTAACATTCGATTAATTTAGATTTTATTAAATTTATTTAGTTTTAAATAGTATTTATAGTAGATATAAACAATTTTACACACAATAAAATTTATAATTACGTGTCACAACAGCTAACGAGACTCTGGTACTACACTTAGATTAAAAGAAAAAATTGTAAAATGGCGATTTAAAATTGCTTAAAAATGCCTACTTTAATTAAGTATAGGTATCTTAAATTTGAATATAGGAGAAATTTTGTAGTAGAAACCAAGGTATGATCATAATTATTTTTAGCGAAAGTGTAAATATATATCATATCCAATACTTTTGATGTTTCATACTATAATATATATATAACCATCATTAGTAAGAATCAAAACATCATCAACACAATATATATTATATAAAATCTCCTTATGAACTTTCTATCACACTTGAATCACTGTTAGGACCAGTGGATTTTTGCCATAACTTCACGTATCCTCAATAATGTAAACGTACTCTCAAGCTGGACATTTATATAAATATAAAATTATTGATGAATATGAACTTAATTAAATTATCCAGTTTAGTATGCCTGTTTAAAACTGGAACTTAAAAAAATTATATGTAAATTACCAGACATTATGAGACACGTTTACATGCTAAATTAATTCAGAATAAATTTCCTTAAATTATATCTCCCAATGCATAAATATGAAAAATTTTAATGGTACCCAATCAATAACCAAAATAACTTGAGTACAGTTAGTATGTTAATGGTAAAAAGGTATATACAGGCTGATCCGCTAAGATGGGTCAGGGCAGATCAAAATTTTTTGACATTGACAAATTAAGTTCATTCTAGAGAACCACTCATATTAAAGCAAAATTGTATTAAACGATTTACGTAAGTTTACGTAAGTTGGTTCAATGATTGGGAGTTTGCAGTTTTATAATAATATTAATCAAAAGCAAAAACAACTTTATTCAAATAGGCCCATAGAGCACTTTCGAATCGTCATTTTACAAATTAACACTTTAAATTGATTATTATTTTGTAATGGTAAAGATACCACCGATTCGGAATGAAGATTCTGCAGAGAAGAATCGGCAAGAAACTCCGCAGTTACTCTTTTCAAAATAATATATAAACTGTGTTTTGGTACAAAATTAATATCTTGCAAGAAATACAGCGCCACTAAGTCCACACATCTTTATCAGCTAAATAATCCTGCACCGAATAATACGTTTTATCTATTAATTTTTTTTTAATGAAGTCTTTAAATTTATGTTGAGACAATTCCAAAATTGCTTGTGGGATTTTATTATACATGCGAATACCATAACCCAGAAAGGAGGCGTTTACTTTGCGCAGTCGGAAGCTTGGAGTTACAATTTTGTTATTCCTTCTAGTGTTTACAATGCGATTAATACTATTTATTTCAAAACAATGTATATTCTGGTGAATATATATAATATTGTTATAGATATATTGCGACCCAATTGTTAATATGTCTATCTTTGGAAAAACATTCCGTAGGGAGACTCTAGCTCGTAAGATCGTAAGCCAAGATCCAAACCAAGATCCAAGCCAAGATCGTAAATGCCACGAATAGCCCTTTTATGCAAAATAAATATAGTCTTAACATCTGTAGCATTACCCCACAGTAACAGACCGTAAGACATAATACTATGGAAATAGCTAAAGTATATTAAACGCGCAGTAGCAACGTCGGTCAGTTGTCGCACTTTTCTAACTGCGAATGCTGCGGAGCTGAGTCTACCATTCAAGGATGACAAATGGGAATTCCACTGAAGTTTTGAGTCCAAATTTATTTCAATTAAGTATGTATTTTTATTGTCTCGACATTTCAATTGAGTGCAGAGATGTAGCAGTTCGATATTTAAAACATAGAAAACTACGTAGAAAAGAAAATCCAAAGTGGTTGATCATCTTTTAGGTTTGAAAAAAAAAAACTATTGGATTGTGCCTCATAACGTAAAAGTTATCTTGTTTGATAAAAATTACCAATAACGGTTGTTACAAGAAGTTATAAAAGTTAATAAAATACAGTAAAACTTTAAAATTAAGTCGCAATGACAGATTTAAAATGTTTGATATAAAATGAATAAAATCATAGTTTTGATAGTGTATTTAAATATGGTAAGAATACTAAAGAAAACTAGTAGACTCGCCACAAGAAGACGTGCGTTACTACAGTCAGCTCGTGACCACGACGCATAAAACACTGTCGAAATGTTGAGCTAAAATAAAACGTACGTATCTAATATTATTAAAATAAAACAAAATATATAATTCCCCACTTAACTATTCCGTGATTTCCTCTCACATCCTTTGACTACTGTAGTCAGTAATGCATATGTCGTTATATTTGTGCTGTATATAAGAGACGATAATCACATAACTTCCTTTAACAATCATATAGATAGCTATAAAAATAAACAATATGGAACTCTATGTCTGCTTTGTATGTAGAGAATATATATAAAATATATGCATGTGTTGTAACTTGTACTACGGTACGCTTATGAAAGCAATGAGTTGCAGATCACAGTAAATGGCAGACCCCATATGTCGAACCTCGTCGGACTAATTGGTATTCGATTTTTTAATCCTTACACTGCTTAAAAGAGCATTCATTGTACAAAGGGCTGTGATGTTGTAGGGCCGATGCGTCGGTAATAGTATTTCTTCATGGTAAATAGAAGATACATTTGTATTCATTTTCAAGATTTTTATTAAAATGGCTGCTATTTTGATGATAAAACTTTATAGTAATGTAAATCATATGTTATGCTTAAATTTTTAACAATTTTAAAAATAAGATTTTACATACATACCGAATTACATTTTTTTAAAGATACTTAACATCGTCGGAAACCTGCATGTCTTGGGAGATATTCTGAGACATGTATTTCTGAAATTTCGCAGTAAAGTAGCGTTTAAGCTTCAATCTTTCTTAATACGGGAGAAGACGTGTGATAGTGCAGTACAGTACAGTACAATAATATTTATCAAAAGTTTGTTTTTTCATGGAGATGAACAAAAAGATTTTTGGAAACTGTTTTTATTGCTTAAAAGAGCATTTATTTTACGAAGGGCTCCGACGTGCGATACGGTAGGGCCGACGCGACGGTAATAATATTTCTTCATGTGTAAAAATAAAATTATTTTTAATGTATTTGAGAGATTTTGAATTTTTAAAGTTATTAAAAAAATACTGCCCTATTTAATTATTATTCGACGTAACTGTGAGTTTGTAAACACAATTAACTTAATAAAGAATCAATATTCAAAACCCAGGTATTCATATGTTATTCTTTATCCATCTGACGTCTGAGAATATTTTGATTTAATCAGCAATCAAAAAAATTTAATATTAAAATTGTAATATTTTAATAATTGATTTATAGTTTTATGATACAAAAATATTAATCAAAATCGATACGGGCATCATCTGCTTGAAACGTAAATGTGTAAAGAATATTGGCGTCTTTTATGGAATCCCATGAGTCATCGTTGTGTTGTTCTGGCTATAAAGAAGTGTAATAAAACATTAATATAATCTTGCATGCAGTTAATAATTTAACGTTCGAAAATAATTATTTCTTAACGGATTCACGTATCCACAGTATCTTTTTTTTTGGCAATGAAATCAATAACTTTGATTTACATATCCCCATAACAGCTAATTGAAAGAAAAATGTTTTAACTAATTTAAATATATTTGTATTGATAATAATGCAATCAAAATGGTTAACTCCTAATTCTTAGAGCACATCAAAGATGTTTCTAAAGTATCATTTGTTTGTGATATCAATGAAGAATTTATGAACTTAAGCAGGTATAAAACAAAAAAAAATAAAAAATCTTATATTAAAGCACAATACAAATATTGTTAAAATATTTTTTTTAGTTAATACTTATCTCTTTTACTATATTTCACATTAAATATGTATATTATTAAAAGTGAAATTATTAAATTTTGTTTTTCGTATTTAGTGTCCTGAGTTACATACACTTTTATTTAATGGAATCGACCGGGCAGAAATGCCAGTTCATTCGAAATACTTTTTTGATAACATTCTAATTCTGAACACAGTCTTGTAAGAGTATATACATATTATGGTAGTACTGTATCTCATTTACGGAATTGTAATAATTTTTACCGCGTTTTTCTAATTGTAAACTGTCTAAGTTAAGATTTTTTTTTTATATTCTATATTAACTATAACAATATTTGTATTAACTTACCTTATTTATATTTTAACTTAACTTATATTTGTATTAACTTAACAAATCCCTAAAATAAACAATTAATCCCTGAAATAAATAAAAACATAGGTCCTTTTGTTATAAAACAATCCACAAAAAGCCTAGAAACAGCAACTTTGAGTATTTTATTTGTTTTAATCCTAGTCCAATATTGAACCGATTTAAACCGATGCATAAAATGAGTAGTTGTATGAGGATGACTGTACATTTAACGGTAGGCAAAGCCGCGGGTTACTAGTGGAACAATAAATGGGTTTACACGTCGATCTCTGAAGCGCCTAAAGCCTGAAGGCTCATACGCGTTTCGGGGCTTATCCGGCCATCAATAGACTCGATACACAGCTTTTAAAGGGTTGAAATTGTAAATGAAATTCCTCACGGAAATAAAATAAGACGCATTTATTGTGCAGGAAGCACTTTCTTAATTTATGATCATCCAAGGTTTAGTTTGACTGTTGGCTTTTGATTAAAATATCGAATTTCAATATCTTAACTAGGTATTCGAATTTTACATTGATCTTTGTTTTTAGTCTCATTTCTTGTAGTGAAATAAGTACCCCTTGAAAAATGTTTATCGAAATCAATGATCCCATATAATTTTTAATACAAAATATTGATATTAATTTATTATTAACTATCTTTCATAAAACGCATTGACACGTACATTTAAAACTTCTTGAAGATTACAGAAGTAGTCATAAATTAATTTTAATAATGGTTATAAATATGTAAACTTTATGACAAACCTTTTTTTATCTTAGGATCAAAATTTAACAAAATATTTATGATTAATAAAACAACGACATGTGCTCATATTAAAAATGATTGATATACAATTTATAACGGATAGATTTTTGCTGCTAATTGACAAAAGTATCTTTTGAATCAGTACAAAAAATTTTGTCCTCATAAATTTAGCAGATATTTTGATTTTATGAAACAGCAATTGCGATAATTATATAAAATAGGAAGCTTTGATTTTATGCATCAAATACATATCTCAGTAATAATTATTATCGGCTGTGTTTATTATCTTTGAGTATACTATAACACTATATAATTTCAGTACGATTTTTACGGTATTTCTATGATATGCGGGAATATGAAATACTTTAAAAATACTGCATATTTTCAAACAAAAGTTCAAGCCTTCCGATTCTTCCACCACAATAGTTCATCACTGTTTCACAATAGTTTTAGACTCTAAACATTAAAGTAATTTAAACTATTGACACTTAAAGATGATGACACAAAATTATAAAATAATTAATATGTAGGAAGTTCAAAACTGAAATTAGCACATAATATATTTTACTTTTATTCCGAATTATAATTGATCGAGATTAATGCGGGTAATACCGTGAAGTGTACGTTAACGGTTAAAGGTGTTTTATCTTGAAGTGAGCATCTATACGGTGGAATTTCAATACTCTCTCTGATTTAGTCACAACGAAAGCGTGAGTGTAACAATAATTTAGGTGCCGTTTGTCAAGCCCTTTAGTTTCACATAGCGCCCTATGTAAAGTCTACCCTCCTATTGTTTTGGGATGATAAATTAGCTCAGCTTACCTGTCGCTAGGATTAGCGCCCCATAGCAGACTATACTCAGTACTCACCCTTTGTAAAACATTCAAATATACTTTTTTTTTTATTATTTAAATTTAATTTATTTATTTCTTGGCAATGGACTGTATTGTGTGTTAATAACATGAATCGAAAAAAAAAAAAAAAACGAGCGATGTAAACGATATCATGTGTCAAATTTTGATGACACGAATTATTTCCATTATGAGTCGTAATGCGCGATGCGAAATTCTTGGTTCCAATCAGTAAAAATATTTATCCAGCCTCAGCATGAGTTGCTATTTAGTAAAAGGGGACTGTTTGTGAGAATTCTTTATTCAGAATAATTTAGGAATTAATATTAATATATTATAAGATAACACTAAGCTCTATGTATAATAGAATAATTATTCGATTCAATAAAATATACAATGTAATGAAATCTAAAAATAAAAACAAAAAATCCAAATTAGTACAATGAAGATATTTTGAAAAAAAAAAAAAAAATTGAGGGCACTCTATAATCGATACTGAAACCAAAAATCTTAATTTTTGTTTGTCTGTTTTGAAACTGCACATCACGGCAAAACTAATGGATGAATTTAAATTAAACTGGGCAGGATGTTTTTTTTCAAACTACGCATTGGATACTTTTTATTCTGAAATACAGCACGGATTTTTTTTGAGAGTAGGTGTAAGCCAATATGTGTGAAAAAATAATTGGTTGTAATTCACTAATGCGCAGTCCTAATTTCAACGTTTCTATTTTTATTAGAAATAAAATATTTAAAGATTATTCTGTAAATATATCAAGACAGGTATTTAGTTTGTTACTTTGGGAATCCAGTCGTTATAATGTTTGGTATGAAAAAAAAAATGAATGAGTGGCAGTCGAACGATGTAGCGAGTACAGCGAGTGTAAAATAAAATAACAATATTTTGATTTTCATGGTTTAAAATTTAATATTATTCGTTCTTCCTGATTCTCAGTACCTTAAATCATACACAAAACACGACATAACTTTAAATTGTAACATCGGGCAAACGTTTTATTATATTACAAACTTTTATCTGATATTTCTGCTGATCTTGTTTTCGAGGAGTTACTTTTGAATTATTTTATTTGGCAAATGTCCATTTATGTGCGACCTCTGTGCGATCGATCAGTATATGTATAAAGCAGTTCATTGTGTTAATCAGAACGACGGTATAGATACACATTAGATAGGTTGTGCTTTGTAAAATGATACAAGCAATAAGGGCAAAATACACAATTATTAATATGATTTCTTTCCAATATTTCCACCACTCGTGTTTGTATTTTTAACGAAACAATAGATACAACATGAAAAAAAAATCAAATCTATTATATAAAACATCGTTAGATTTATTTAAATGAATTTAAAGTAGATTTTTTTAAAATCAATAATTAATATTTAAAATAAGCCTTGTAAAAAATATTTATATTAAAAACTGCTAAGGTGTTAATCGATCTCGAGGTATGATAAGAGTTAGAACTTGTTGAAGGAGCTAAAGACTAGTATGTTCACTGGTAATAGTTATAAAAGTTTATATCCAACATCCAAGCTGAATTTATGGTTAAAGCTTTGTTATGTGTCCTTATACTAAGATGTTTATTTTATAAAATCACATAATGCCATTTTATAGAAAAAACTAAACAACTAAATTGATATTTAGAAATAATTATGTCTTTTTAACGTTTCATCGCGTTTTAGCCGTATGATATATGACGTCACTTACTACGACATAAATCACACTCGACTCGAGCAGTTTCACTCAGAACATCTATTATACATAAATATCTATTTCATTACTTTTCATTAAAATATGTTCAGTGAATTAGATTTTTGATACACTCATATTAATATTAATTTGATTTTATAGTATTATGTTGTTACATACTAGTAGCATAAAACGCGGTACTGTACGTTCATGGCTTTGCCAGCCATGTAGCAATTATAATATATACTAGCGGCCCGCCCCGGCTTCGCACGGGTCTTTAACTAAAATTTTAAAAATTATACATTTATATTTTTTATCACCTACACCTGCGTCGATACTGGAAAATATTTTATAATAGACGGATTGAGTGACAGATTTATTATATCTATATACATACATACATACATACATACATACATACATATATATGTATACAGATAGTACGGATGAAACATTTGAACTGTTTTTTTTTATTAATTATTTTCTCATTGATGAATACCATATTTTAATAAGTATTATTCCCGACGAAGACAAATCCAAAAACACAAAAATCATAAAAATCGTTCCACTCGTTCTCGAGTTATAAACGGTGTAACTAACTATTATCGGTAACGACCTAGAAGCTGTTAGGTTATTCTTTGAAATATTTTCAGGAGAATAAAGGCAATTTTGTTGACCTTGCCAAAGATAACAATGTGTAATATTATTGTACTTCTTTATTCTTTCTTGATTTTTCTTTACACGCACATAAATTATTTCCATTAAAAAGGGTTTTTTTACAGAAATATGTTTATTATACGCTAAGGTTACATTATGACGTACACCGTAATGATTTATTGGTATAATATATTTCCTAAGAAATTTCTTTATTGGTCAAACTATAAAGACTAAACTTTTATATTTTTACGACAGTTGTTACAAATAGATATAATTATAAATTTGTTCATATGAAAATGTTTTTTTTAACGCTTACGACATTGATTGTTAAAAAATATTATCACAGAATTGACAAACCATACAAATAATATTTTTACTGTACATGCATTGTCATTGAAGATTAGTACGTAAATTATTACTATTATAAATCACGATGGATATAATCACGTCACAATAAACACTACTTTGTATATATACTTGTATGTATATACCTACTCGTATGTTGTCTTCATCCCAGCTCGTAGTGTAACGGCTGAGATTGCAGTCTTTCAGCGACTCCAGCCATTGTTATGAGACGGATGGCAAATTAAAACCTTCGCTGCGACGTTGGACGATCGTGATTGAGTGTGAAAAAGCACTCACGCCAGGCTACAATCTAAAGAATAGAAATCTATCGATCAATATGCTCTACGTGTGATTAAAACGTGCCACGTGGAAATGTAATGCGCGGCAATGTAATGCACGGATATGTATTTACCATCGAGATATCGAGACTGAGTCATCGAATAAAATAAAAATATTGTCCTGTGTATTTTTATGGAAGACATATTTATGTCAATTTTCCACTGGTTCGAAATATGAGGTTTCTAAGCTTAAGTGAAAATTTTGAATCCCAAACTGCCAATCCAATCGATACGGTAACTTTTTGTTCATAGATTTTTTGCAAGTACCTACCAGACAGATTTTTGTTTAAACAAATATTGCGATCTGACCCCCTTGATCTTTGGTTGTAAGCAAACAATACTTTTAACAAGAACATTGTTATTTTTAGATACAGCTAAGGATTTATAGATTCAAATTTATATCAAGTGAACAAGAAAAAAAACATAAGATTTAATAATTTTATTAAAAGTATTTGATTAAGATCGTTCTACTATAAGAAGTTAAGAATTAAAGAACATTGTTTTATGTAATGAAGAATTACTGTCCGTGGTTTTATCGGAATTATTAATTTTATGTAGTCGCTAAAGTACGTTCTAAAGTTTCATAATTGAAATTGTTTGACTACATGTATCGGAAATAATTTTGAAATCCTTCTTCTTCAAAGGTGGACAGACGTTTTCATATATAACAATAGTCATCTCAGTAACTTTGGTACTTATTTTTATTGAGACTGCCATTACTTCCGAAATCTCTAGATTTACTGGCTGGTTTATGTCAGGGTTTGTTACAGGAGCTACAGTAATAAAAAATTGGAAATAGCGAAAACGCTTTTTTATGTATTACACGTCATCAGAAAATTCAACTTTACCAAATTTTTCTGGGTTTTGGAAAATTTCATATGTCTTCTTTAATTTAGATGTCGCCAGCGTTAATGTAGTAAACAAGGAATGTAAAATAGAGGCGAAAATAATTTTGTCTGTTATTTACTTCATAATTTTAATCAGGGTTCGTCCATTATTTTTTTTAAATCGTTTTGTGAATAATGTGACAATATCATCAAGTGAAAGGGATGGAGCTAAATTCGCAACGCTGAAGTTAAGAGTAACGCTCGTTATCAGATGATTATGATGATAGCCCTGAAAGAAGGTTTTACGTGCTCTCCGAGGTATATAGGAGAAGGTCATAAAGACAAAATATTTGCATGAATACAAAGCTCCGGGCGGTAATAGAACCCACAACCGTTATTTTAATGGAACTTTCACATTACTACACCAGAACGGTCGCAGTTACAAAACGAAATACTATTTCGCAAAAAATTCACATTTTTTGACAAAATTTTGAATTCTTCATTACTTTCTTTTTATAGTATAAGTATTTGTAGTAATTTTTGTATCTAATTAAAATATATAAAGGATAAGTAAGAAAAAATTTTTTTGCTACCATGCCCTATTTGATGTCCAATACTTTTATCGTATTCACCGCTCTGCAGCCGTAATTAATCCTTCCACTGCAACTGACTTTTTATGGCTATAAAATTTTACCCTTCCGCAGTCGTAATGTTTGGCTCCGAAAAGGGCAAATTAAATCATAAAGCGATCGTCTCACTTATTTGAAAAGCGCGGCATATCCACAGTCGCAAAAAGAATCGTAGCACTGGTCCTTTGAAAGTCCCATCGGGGGAGCTCTCGAAGCTGTCACAGCCAGAAGAACATTTTACTACGAGCACAAACTTTACCATCCACACAAAGGCTGTGTAAGTTGTAAGTCGACGTTGCTGTTGTATTTATACAAAATATACGGCTAAGGAAACCAGCAATGTACATAGTGCTAACCTCACGCGGTATACATTTGCTTATGAGCTGCATACCGGCGCCGTGGCGGCTAGCTGACAAGGCACGCATGCGCAGAAAAATAAACCCCATTGGTCTAGGGTGACGTCATTGGGGTGAACCCGTAGATCTGAGTGTCACTAACAGTCACTCCGCAGCGACTGGAGGGTGTCCGCACGATCGGTGTTGGGACACAAACAAACGTTCTAATAGCTGTCCTAGAGGGACATATCGTGGTAAACATTATACCGAGTCGGGTGATAACGCAGTGTTTCCAATAGTTTCAATAGTGCGAGCATATCATCATATAAGAAATACCTCTGAACTGAAGGTAATGTTGCGTTTATTGTTTACTGGTACTTCAATATTATGAAAGCTCACAACTTGACGAGGTTTTTTTAGCATTTTTCTCTACTGCGGAAAAACTGAAATGATGAAAGGTAGTCACTGAAATATTCGCTGTAATAATGTTTTTTCGACTAAATTTTTCTTATTGCGGGTTTGTTTATAAAGGACTGGTAAGGTAGCCTAAGGGTGGCGTATAGCATGTAATTTAAGAATCAACACTATAATCATATTTCAACCCTCATATTTGTGTTTTGGGTATGAGTGGTATCACAAAGTCGTTTTTCTTTAGGAGAAAATTCTGACGAGAAATCTTATCCGAGAAGCCTTGGCTATTCACAGACAAGTTTTTCGTAAAGGCAAAAAATATATACATTCTGATGTAAGTTAAACGCGTATGATATCGTGATAAATATTCAAAGCAAATATATTTCTTGGAAACATGTTAAGTGTATTGTGGGATATCGTGCGAAATTGAAAATAATGTGTTTATAGTATTTTCACATGTTCAGAAGTTTATTAATATATATCCGTGGATATTGTTTTTATTTAATTAGGAAATAATGCGATTACGCTACTATATGATTATTATATATTTGGCTGTGAACACAAAATAAAACCACTCTAAAACACATTGGTATACAATTTTCGATGAAAGTAACACGTATAGATAAAATAAAATGCGTTTACACGTACCCTTTCATCACAGTAAGGGTCTCTTTACAAAATCGTTGAAAAAGTGTTATAGAAAATATTTTTGTTTTATACGTAAACTTTCTAGTGTTTCGTAAATAAAATATTTTCCGCAATTGTCTCAATTTGTTACCCGCGACCCGCTTTTTGTAAATGTTTAATGGTACACTTGCTCTATATTTCAGTTTCCCTTGTCATATTATAATTTTGTTGTGATATTGTTTCTTTACATAAATAACAAAGACAATACTCATAATACATCAATATAACGATTCAGAATTGCGATTTTAATTGTAACAAAGACTTCAGCATTACTGATGTTAAATAATTCGATTTTTTTTTGTAAAATACTATACACATAGATAATACTAGATAGATTGCATATTTATTATTATAATATATATTATTATAATCCATTTATTCAAACTGGAAGATATTTTTTATATTTCATAAAATCTTATCTTTGCTTCAATGAGAATAATAAATACCTATACAACTCGAAAGCGTAGTTGTTACATATACTCGTCATAACAATCCATGAACTAAGGAGTTCACCTAGAAGTTATATCATCAAATATATTATCTACGTGATTGTTCTCCCGTTACCCGACTAATATAAAGTCACTAGCAATTTGAATCAATATTAAGATCACGTTTTAGATACTGAGTAGCATCCACGTAACATGATACTATCGAGAATTAATGTCCCCTACCAACACCAGCATCCATTCCCGATCTAACTAACCATTACTCGCCTGAATTTCGTATTTGAATATTCAAAAGAAGAAAACGTGCATTGGAAACTTTACACTGAAGCGTTTTCGGTGTTAATAATGGATTTGATTAATCGGGAGATTATTGTGACCCTTCGATTTAAGGGGATAATGTGTTCTCGAATTGAACAAGTTACGATCTCAATTTGTACAGAATATACCTTAAATAACGTGTTTATATTATTATTACATAACTTGTTTTTTTTTTCGTTGTAGTTTTTTCTTTTTCCAGTAGTTATTTTTAACTTTTATAATAAATGTATTCATTGTTAGCAAGTGAAAATGATGCTTCGGCAATTTTTTTTGCCTTGACTTAATTTTCAAAGGTCAGCTTAGTAGAGGCTTGTATACTTCAGTTTTCGCCCTGTCTTCAATTATTTCAAGGACAGTTAAACGTGTAAAGTATTCAATGTCAAGTAAATATTCAAGGTGATTATTATGTATATAAAGGAAATTTACTGAAAACATAGTGTAAGTTGTGCGAATGTTTCCGATGACGGTTTAAATGTTGCTTGTGTATTTTATAGCTTCACCTGTTATAAGTTTTATTTATACACTTAGTGAGTAACATATTTATTTATTTAAATTATTTTTCAGGTTTACCTATATTAAAACGACAATTTGTCATGTCATCAATTTAATGAATTTTTATATTTGCATGATCCTGTTATTTAGATAATTTATTTTTAGTTTACATTTTATTGAAAGATTTTTTTTTAATTAAACTAATATATCATTAGTCTTCTGGGAATTATAAAATATACACGGTATTTAAGTATTACCGTACTTGAAGATGAGCTAACAGAAACGAAACTGCAAGAAGCAGCTATTATTTACTGAAAAAAAAACCATGCATGTCTGAAAAAAATAATTAAAAACGTCTAGCGAAACGACGCAGCGCTCCAGCAAGTCAAGTTAAATGTATATTTAAACATTACTCGAATAAAAACTTTGTAAAACACTGAAATCGTTTGCAAGTTAAAGTTACTGTTTTTGTAATAGAATGCGAGTAAAGATATTTGAATATTTATTTATTTTTAAGAATTGCTAGTTGTCCCAGATGAATTGCATATTTACTTGAATAAAATCTTATTTATTATTCGAAAAGATTCTAAAACAACAACAATGCGTATCGCACACTATAAGTATGTACTCGTAAAAATTTTTTAGTTTCTAATATAAGTAATTTACGTTTTATTTTTATTTAGAGAAAAAATAATTTTCGTGGAATTTCTAACGAGTTTGAAATTATAAAAACATGGTCTATTTCAATTCATTGTTATAGAAAGAAAATTTATCGCAGTACCTTTATATATATATATTTTTTATCAGAAAACTTACAGCTAGGCCAATTACAAGTTTTCACAGATAACAATCAAATTCATAAAATATTGTTTTGTTCAAACAGAAAAGCCATGTAATCAAAATTAAATGTGAAGTTAAAGTTTTACCAGGTTTTATAAGGTGCGCTTCGTAAGCTATAAATAATATTTGATAGGAGTTAATTTACGTAGGCAGGAAAAAAACAGAAGACCCCTTCTTCCGATTATTTTTAAGAGGTTGTTGTAATCAAATAAAACTTAATCCGTCGATGAGGCAATTGATCGTTAGATCGTCTTGAAGGATAATCGCGACTAATTTGATTGAAACTGAAACAGATGGTGTCGGCGTTGGTTAATACTCTGAAGACTAAGCATTATCGTTCGTTAAGTGCACTTAAGTTCGTTAAGTTTACATGTGTATTGAAAAGACAGACAGACGGACAATATTATAACAGACTCAATCTATCAATTACAATTAGTTGCCTGCCAGCCTGTAAACAACCCACTGCTGAGCGAAGGCCTCTTTTCCATAAAGAAGAAGTGTTGGAGCTTAATCCACCACGCTGCTCCACTGTGGGTTGGCGGATAATTTCTCTACCATGAGTAACGATCGTTACCAGATGTCTATAATAACAACCGGGATCGACGGTTTTCGTGCTCTCCAAGGCATGGTGGGGAAACCCACAAAGACATACACCCAGACTGGAAACAAATATTTGCAGAAATAAAAATATCTGCCCCGAGCGGGAATCGAACCCACGACCGCCAGCGTTGAGGCGACTACTCCCACCATTACACCAGAACGGTCGTCAATTATACGGCACAGTAAAACCAAAATGCAATAAAAATTTGTATCTACTTTCTATGAATGCAGTCAAAGTCATGTCACGGGTAATACGTAATAAATTATTGATGAAAGAAAAAAAAAATTGTTAAATATTATATTATAATTTAATAAAATTTTATATATATATATATATATATATATATATATATATATATATATACATATATTTGATAATTTATATTTCGTCAATACTACCAACCCTCAACGAAATTTTCAGTACGTAAATAAAACAAAAGGTACAATATTGTTCAATTGATATCGAAACTGGCTGTCTATATTTCTAATTAATTAGCGAATCTCAGGAAGTGAAATAACCAATATTGATTACATTACTGTTTCCCCTTTTAAGAGTAACACGAGAAACCACTCGCCTCGTTTGTACGTATTAATCCGCGATTGTTCTTTATTTACTAATATACTGTCTGCAACTTCCTTAGAGTGATTTTAACTATCTTGAAGTTTCAAAAAGGTTCTAGTATTTCTAGTATTTCTTTCAAGTAGCTAACTGGCTATGAAACTGAATTTATCTTTGTTATAAACTTCTGATAACTAATAATGAAGGGTTTGAAAAACAAAAACCGACATTGAGATTATACCCATATGTACAAACTTATGATATTTTTTTGGCTTTTGTTGATTTTCCTTTAAAAAATACTAAATGATAATAATGATATATGATTCAGATAATTTCTATGGGACCACCTCCGAAATACAACCTACTGACTAAAAAAAGAATCATCAAAATTGGTTCATTGACGGAATAATCGGGTAACAAACAGACAAAAAAAGACAGCCGAATTGAGAACCTGCTCCTTTTTTTGAAGTCGGTTAAAAAGATAATTATTAAGGTTTTGCAAGGTAGTACATTTAATTAAATAAATATATTATTTCCGATAGTACATAATGATCATGAAACACAACAAAAATTATCTTTAAAATTTTGGAATGGTTATATGAAACAATACATTGAAATAGACCGATGGGATGCGGTGCGATCACATAATGTAGACATAACATAATTTAAATGTGAAGTTTGTTCTGTTTTGTATCAGCCTGTAAATAACCCACTGCTGAGCGAAGGCCGCTTCTCCATATAGAAGAAGGGTTGAAGCTGCTACTCCACTGCGGATTGGCGCATAATTTCCTTACCATGAGTAACGATCGTTATCAGGTGTCTATGATAACAACTGGAACCGTTTACGTGCTCTCCAAGGAACGGTGAGGAGACCCACAAAAACATAAACCCGGACTAGGAACAAATATTTGTAAAAATGCAAATATCTGGCCTGAGAGGGAATCGAACCCGTGACTGTCGGCGCGCGGCGTTGAGGCGACTACTCGCACCACTACACCAGAACGGTCGTCAAGGAGTAATTACTGTGACGACGCGCTGACGATGTGGTCATAGCAACTGGCTGATTTGCAACTACACATGGCAAATGTTTGAATAAGTCATACACGATGTCTGTCGTGGTGTCTGAGCGTTTTTGTTTGTACTGTGTATGTTTCCAGACACCAGACACAGAATTCACATCCTAGGGGGCCGTTTAGAGAGAAGCGTTCATTTTATATTATTTATTTTTATTTTATTGTAACAAAAATTGTAAATATATTACTGGTAGGCTCTCTTCTCTTTTCCTCTGAAGTTGAAAGGTTAGAGCTTAATCTGACATGCTACTCCAGTGTGGGTCGGCGGATATACGTTGCCTTAGAATCTCGTCCGATATTAGTAGGTTTCTTCATGATATTTTTCTACACCGACGAGCACGAGATGAGTTTTTAAGACAAATTTAACATTTCAATTCGACTGTCGATATACGATATATCAATCTGGCCATATCATAATATCAACTGGGCCGTCTCAGCTCTGTGGAAAACTCAGAATCAGCAAGAAACTAAATAGTTACACATAAAATAAAAAAAACAGTAAATATATATCATAAATTAACAACTACAAATCCCGTCATATGTCCTGCATTAAAGTCAGCGACTTATATTTATCATTAACTTTTTTTTAAATTATATACTTTAAATAAACTAATTGGAAATTGTAAGATCGTTTGTGGGATTTTATTATATATGCGTACATATAAGCCTATTAAGGAAACGTTGATTTTGCGAAATGTGTCTCAATAACAGAAATTAAAGTAAATGTACACAACGAATCATAAATATTTTTAATAATGTAAGTGTTAACAGCTATTTTATATTATGTGTAGTAGGTATATATTATATAAAGTTGCGTAAATAAAGGAATATTTTATTGGAAGAATATTCGCTTTAGAAATTTCCGGTGTTTATACGTAACGAGCGATAGCCGAAGGTTTGTCGTACTTACTTCATAGGCCTTAAGCCTTTGAGGAATTATTAATTTAATGTCGGGAATTTTCGATAAAATTTAAATCACCTTGTAACAAAGTGGTAATTGTAGAGCAATATTAATAGTAGAGTCAACGACGTTGATTGTTGATGGAACGAATAGAACGTACTTTTAAAAACAAATTCAATTTAGAAGTTTTTAGAAGTTTTTAGTCCTACACAATAAATAATTAGTTTAAAAAATATATCTGTAGAAACTGTATTTGTAATTGTAAGTTGTAGTCTCACCTACAATTCTTTTAGACTTTTAGAAAGTTTTATACTTTCTTGTACTTTTTTCTTTTAAATACGAACGCAAGAAAGGGGTGGTTAAAATATTTATCATTCAACGTAATGAAAAGAGAGAATGTATCAATCTTTTGTCTGGAAGCGTGACGGTGTTGTTAAATTAAGACTGATAAATGGGGTGGCCATTATGATAATTATTATTTGTTTTAAAAGATGCGACCTCTCCTCCGTCTTGCAAATTAAGAGAATTTGGGGTCGTGTGAAACGAGATTTTAATTAATTACACGACATTTGTCACCAAAAAATATAAATCGAGCATGTAAATTTTAATAAAATCAAAACTTAACTTTTCCATGTTCTTTTTGTAAAACAGTAAATTGAAATTAAGTAAATTGTTATTCAAGTTAAGAATTACTATTAACAGTTACGGTTGATTAATGTGTAACTTATAAATATATATAAAAAACAAAATTAACATATTCTAAACGATCTATCACTTCGTAAATTATTAATAAACATTTCAAATTTAGCGGATGGTTGAAGCGTTTTCGCTCGGAGGGATGGACGATTGAAAAATTGTAGCGTAACATTACGTAATTTCATGCAAGGGGTGTACTCTGCCTTGCCTCGGGTGATAGGAATGGCTCGTCTTGGTATCAAAGCGTTGTAATGCCATGTATTATGAAGATAATGTAGATGGTCCAACTGAAAACCTTTTATATCGATACTAAATATTAGAAAGCTGAAGAGTTTGATTGTTGGTTTATTTGTGTTAATGTCGGGATCTATTAATCCAATTTTAAATTTTATTTCTGAGTCAGAAAACGTATTTACTTACAACGCATAGAACCAAAGCGAAAAATGCGGGTAAATACACGTGGGGTGTCTAGTTACAACAATGTATGCGAAAAATGTAAACGTAAGCTTAGTTCCGTTTAAATTCTACATGCTTCTGAATCCAAATATGACTTTAAAATCCATTTAATACCCGGATATAACTTAATCATATATATGAGTAACGTGTTAAAAATGTAACATTAATGATAATTTATCATTTCATTTAGATTGAATAATTGTAAAAAACAGTCTCAATAATAAGATTTTTCATATTTTTGCATTCAAATAGTTTTTTTTTTTTGCAAATAAAACTGTATATTGTTAGATATTGAATTTGTCATATAATATTTTTTACCATTGTTACTATCAATACAGACACATTTTTCTGATCGTGTATTGGTATGGGATCGACGACCTTTTTATTGGAGATTCGAGTGTATCACTGCAAAAAAAAAAAAAAAACCCGAGAACAAATTATGTTTGAACAGCTTGTGAATTAAAAACCGAACATTGTTGTAGATATTCAGTTTAAGCAGTACACGTTGGTTTCATAAAATATTAATAGAGATGCAGCCGCACCCTCCTGTACTCCTGTGCTTCGGACCGGTATCTAAATATTTCAATTACATTTTCACCCCTATATCAATACATATAAGAGTCACTCGTAACGTCTCGGCTTGAACAAGTGTAGGTGTAATAAGTATTTAGTTGCGGGGATTCTAGTTAGGGTCCACGAGTAGGTACACTGGCTTTGATGAAAACGCGATTCGATTTGAGATTAGTTCAATAACGTTAATTTCAGGGACGTTGCATTGTAAGAGAAAAACGTTATTAGATTTAACTATATTGGATTTATCGGCTTTATTTTAAAATGAATCTACGTTGCTTTCGTTCTTGTCTTCATTTTTTAATAAACTTTGAAGATTGGATAAAATCAGAATTTCCTTGGTCGGTTTTTATCGAAGTTTCGTTGTTTTTGAAATTATTTTTATTTATATAAGTCAAAGTTATAAACCATTCACGATACGTAGGAGTTAAAAATAATAGTTACTTTAATGAAAAAATGGCTATGTGAGCTGAGTTCATAATCAAAACACCCGTATTGTATATCTCTATAATTCTATACTTTCAAAGAGTTATTTATTATACTTACGGATATTTTTAAAATAATCATGTGATTATCCTTTAATAGTATAACGAACGGAGGCGTTGCACAGATCATTAGGAGAACATTTTTCATCATCGAATATTTTAAAGAATCAAATAAAGTCTTATATCAGATGCTATATTATAACATAGACTTAAAAATATTTTTCTGTTTCTTGTTATTAATGTTAATTTGTTAGTTTTTGTTGCATTTGTATCAAATAAATTGCATTATATTTAATTTTAATAAGTTCTCTTTATTTAATACGATGTGTATGTGATATGTGATAAATAGATGAAGAAAAATATATTTGAAGGTTATAACAAAAAACAAAATATATGTAAGCAATTTGCAGTCCTTCATTGCCACGTTATTGTGTAAATAACTAAGACTAAAAAGTTTAACCCCTGTAAGATGTATAATAATTAAAAAATATTAAATAATCCTTTATGATTTCAAATGTGTTATTAGTATTCTATGATAGCAACTCACGTTTCATCTAGAGATTTGAAGCTGGATGCACTCGCCACATCGCTTGGCAAGCGTCGCCGCCACACTCCTACTAGATGTTATATATTATTCATAAACACCGGGTGTTCTGCAGTATGTTATGTATGAATATATGCACATAAAATACAAAATGAGCCACAGTTCTTTATAGCTTAACTTTAATACGGCTTTCAGTCGAGTTCATATCAAATGGCTCAATGTACTTTTTTATTTTCTGTTCGCTATTTCATCTGCTTTGTACGAGTTATGTGTTGTAAAAGAAAAATAGTTTCCGCTGTTTTTCATTAAAGCATATATTTTTATTGAATATAGAATCAATAATAGTATAAAAAGTATCTAATTGTCATATTAGTGGTAATCAAAATACTTATTGATCAATATCATAAGCCTAATTAGTTCTAATTCCTCCATACTTAGAACATTTTTTCTACTATAAAAATTGACTTTTTAACCAACAAAAAAAGTTTTATAAGTTTGTGGTGAATATATTTCATTAGTATCGTAGCGCGCAAACGGAATAACCGATTATGATTTAAAAAAAAATTGTTTGAATGGGATTTTATTAGGGGACTTTATTAGAAATATGTGTAGTTTTATGTAGAGCTCATTCTACACAATGAAGGTTTAATCAATTAGAAGTTTCGTGTGTTGTTGTTAGATGTCGTCTTGGTAGAAATTCGTACTATAAAAGTACCTATCCTTAGCACAATGCTGTAGTACCATTTGTAATCTTTAAGATACACAATGTCTTACCAGATTACAGTACAACTATCAAGTCTGAGCTTATAGGATAGGTCTTTAAAATTAATTTATTTCAGATATTTTTGTTTATTATATATTTATCTCAACGAAAAAAAAAAAAAATGTGCGTGTCGATTAGATATAAAATAGACTGTGTGATATTTTGTTGCAGTACTAGTTGATAATACATAAAGTAGATTTAACTTTATAGTATATTTTCGATTAGAAAGCCCGGTTTCGGTACAAAGGTTGAATATTTATAATATCTCTACCTAAGATTTAAACTGATTTTTATGCTGATCGTCTATTTCCTCAATTTGCGGTTTTTGTTAAAGAAAATGGAACTCTGGAGATTTTTGTGGTGCGAATCCGTTATTATGAGGTTTTTATGCAAAATTAGAGGTGTGACAAAATGAATCATAAATATAACATTCCTCGATAAACGTGCTTATTTTCAACTAAAGGTTATACATTTAATATGTGAAAGAGATAAAAATATTACTATTTATAATATATCACCCAATCTAGGTTAGTTTTAGTGTTTTAAAAAATAAGGGACATTTTTAAGTTAACCCATATTAGCAAACCTTTTTACAAGTCATATCATTAAATCTCTTTAAAATACATACATATGTATAACATATGAATGCTTATCAAAAATGTTTTGTTGAATTGTTAAAAATTGTACTGAAAAGAGATTGGAATCATATAAGATCATCTCATCTCCTTTTATAATCCAGTAATCAGAGCGGGGACTTTTTAAACTTATTATTATGTTATATATATATATATATATATATATATATATATATATATATATATATATATATATATATATATATATATATATATTTACAGTGTGATTTTCTTATACTACTATATTAGCATATACACTACATCAACCGTTGGATGTCCACTGGTGTACCACTAGGCCTCCTCCATCATCTCGGTGAGGGTTTATCCCAATACTCCCCACACTTGGCAAGCGAGTTGATGACAGTATGTTAAGCATATCGTGACGCTGCTGTCTATAACCATCCTGGTGGCTGTGCAGTTGTTCGCACCATTATGACCTTAGTCGCCTTTTACGACACCTCGGCGAGAAAGAAGTTTACCATCTGCATGGCATTGTGATTTTTCAAATGTCAATCATTTAATTACGGAAAAAGAAATTAGAGAATGACAATTGTAATTTTATTGTTTAAAAAAAAACTGTCATGAAATACAATATTGAATTGTATTCGTTTTAAATCACAAATATCGTTAATGAAATAAAAATTCCGGAAGTTTGAGATAAAGAAAATTTTAAACGATAGCACTGGTGAAATTCTTACTTTGACTGACTGATGACTGGTCCGTGGCGCAGTTGGCAGTGGCCCTGTTTTCTGCTCCAGGGTTGTGGTTCGATTTCCGCTCCGAGTCTGGGTATATTATGTATTTATTTATATATGTATTATTTATATATATATTTATTTTAAAAAAATGTAAATCAGTCAACTGTTACTTAAAAACACAGGCATTAAGTTGCCTACCTTAGGAACAGACGACCGTGTGTGTATGTGAAACATATTTATCTATGGATAAACTTCCGAAAAGCGGATACCGAATTTCGTCATGAAATTTGGCACGGACATTCTATTTGACTATTTATGAGTCCCCTTAAAGGGATTTTTGGCGGCACGCAATATTTTTCGAAATATTGAATTTTTTAAGTACGCTGCTTAGCACACTCTATATAAGAAAGCGAGTCGATCAAAAGAAGAAGGAAAAAAAAACCTAACCTGACCTATCCTAGAGTGCGTAAATGCATTTCACAGCGATTTAAAAAAAGACCTAACAACCTAACCTAAACTCACGATTTAAAAAAAATCTTAATCTAACCTAACCTTTAAAAAAACCCTAACTATTAAAAAAAAAAAAGACCTAACAACCTAACCTACCTGACGATTTAAAAAAATCTTAAGCTAACTTAACCTTTAAAAAAAACCCTAACTATTAAAAAAAAAAGACCTAACAACCTAACCTAACGATTTAAAAAAAAATCTTAATCTAACCTAACCTGAAAAAAAAAACCCTAACTGCGGAATGAATTTCTCAGCCTTCAAAAAAAAAAAAAAAAAAAAGTGGCGGAATATGTAGTGAAACAATGGCCGATCATCTATGCGAATTTTTATGGTGTCGTCGCGTTAAAAAATTGAACAAAAATACGTTCAATGAATTATTACAAAATATAACGTGTGTATCCGGGAAAATAAAAAAGTGGATTGATTATATATATGTGTATAAATAACACCTGTAGTGTGTGTGTAACGTGGCGATAAATATATAGATATATTATAAGTGCTAAGCAGCATACTCAAAAAATTCAATATTTCGAAAAATATTGCGAGTCGCCAAAAACCCTTTTAAGGGGACTCTTAGATAGTCAAATGTAATGTCTGTGCCAAGTTTTATGAGAAAATTCGGTATCTACTTTTCGCTTTCTTATATAGAGCGTACTAAACAGCGTACTCAAAAAATTCAATATTTCAAAAAATATTACGATCCGCCAAAAATCCTTTTAAAGGGATGCTTAGATAGTCAAATGGAATATCCGTGCCAAATTTCATGAGAAAATTCGGTATCTGCTTTTCGGAAGTATACCCTTATCTATTTATTATCCTTTTCTTCCTTAATTTTAAACCTTATATATATTTTAATTTTAGTAACACAAGCCTTTCTCTAATTATTTACAAATATATATTACGTTTTTTTTTTAACTTGTAAGTTAATATTCTTTTTGTGTCTTTAATAACTTCATACAACAATTATAATAATAATTAAAATTATGAGTATTAAACATAAGAAAAACAATAATCAGTAAACATTAAAACAACCTTACTTAAGCAAGTTCTCCTTTAAAACTTTCATCGTCGATTCAATGAGCTCAGAAACCGTGACAGCGGATACAAATTTCTCAGGACGTGACAAAGACCATAACAGGAGACATGTCGCCTAAACGAGCTAAAACTAAAGATCTTTCGGTAAGTTTGTAAATATTCAGATAGTTGCGCCAAGTTCTATCCCTGAGACGTGAGCGAGCCCTCGGGACCAACGGTAATTTGTAACGTTAAGCATCTCGTCCAGTCGAGACATGTACCCAACATGTGTTGATTTCATGTCTTGAATTAAGTACGACGATATAAGGACATTTTTGTAATTATTGCAATTTATTCGACTGTTGGTATTGCTATTTATTTTGATATTGGTGTTTTAGTAAATTGTTATCTATTGGATAGAATCAGGCGTTACTTTGCGGAAGTTCATGATTAGCAAGAAAAGGTTAAAATTATTTTGCTATAATCCGCCAACAGCAGAATCTGTATGGTCAAACATGTAATTAAAAGCTAAGCACCGCTCACCTTCACAACCAAGCAAGAAAGCTAAGTTCCCAAGCAAGCAATACCACCACCATTCACATGCACCACCACACAAGACTCTAACACTACTCTCGACGCACGTTTCGCTCCGACACCGGAGCATCCTCAGGAGATATCGACTTTACAATGCTGTATTGTCTAGTGACGTTCGTGGCAAATGCGCGGTCTTATATACCGTTTGTTACCCCTACACCTGTTGCCCCGCCCATTACCCCCCTCCCCCCTGAACCCCTCGCACCCCCCCGTCCCCTTCAAACAAACGAAGCAATGGTGAACTTGAAACGTTAACTTGTTCATTTAGCAATTTAAACTGATTATTATTATTATGTTTTAATATTTCTAGTTGTTCCAACATACTCAGTCGAAGCCCTTTATCGCAAGTGTGTAAGATTTTATATGAATGGTCCGATGATAATTTGTGTCCACTATCAAGGAGATGTTTAGCGAAGTGTGATTTTTGGGGTTGGTTGTTCCTAACCGTTTCCTAACCTAATTCGTTTTAGGCGACATTGAAGTTGATAAATGAAGATCTGATTGACTGTAAATATACTGTACAATTTAGATTGATGATGATTGATGTAAATAGTATTTCATTTGAGAATAGTCTTTAGGGTTCCGTACCCAAAACTATTTAAATAACGGTGTCAAGTCTATTACCTACTAAAATTTCGCGGCGTAATCAGATGCTTGAATTTTTCATACAATACATATTGCTTATTTTGAAAAAATATGTATGTTTAAACATTTAAATGTTATGAAATTATTTGTATAAGAGTTCAACTCGTTTTTGGTCGGTTTTTATTTACCTAGATAAATATTTTAGGTCAACTATGAATATTATCTAAATGTAAAAGATGCCTAGTAAAAAGATTTTGCAATTTCACATGATTGCTGCTTATAAATATAAAAGCGCCTTTTTCATATTTCAATGAAATGTTTTGCTTTTTTATTCTCAGTAAATGAAAATATTAGAATACATAATTATGTTTTATTTAACGTTATAATATACTGCATTATTTATATAAAAAGTATTAAAATGTTTCCTTTAATTACAATAGCCGTGGGTAAAAAATACGAGTAATTTATATGAATAACCAAATAAATGAATAAATATTTAATTAGTATTTATTGTACACAAATTTTATTTTCACAAATTAAGATTTGTTTAAATAAGTTTTTTTACTTTTTTTTTTTAATGTTAAGTGAATAGGCAAACTGGCAGACTTTCCACCTGATGGTAAGTGGTTAACGTCGCCCATGAACATAAACTAGTTTACCTGGAACTTGCCCAGTCAACTCATTTATGTGTTGCCTATCCAGAGACATAAGGTGTTAAAGTCTCGGTGCCAGTAATTACACTGCCTGTCTTGCCCTTCTCTCCGAAACACAACAAAGCTGTTTCACGGGAGAAAGATGGTGATACCCATGCAGCCGGGAGCGCGGCACAGCGCATCCCTCCCACCAGTATAAACGGTACTTGTTCATAATATATTAAATAATTAATAAAAATATTTTATTTTAACTTTTGGTTCTATTGAACAAGGAAACATCATATCATTTTATTATTTTACTATCAGAAATAAAACACAAGAACATCACGTACCGTGTATGATAATGAAATGTTATATAATATTATTATAAAATTCGCTCAATATTCAAAATATCTACAATTTCTTATGAGGCACAGTGATTTGGGTTGCGTTGAGATCTCACAATGTCGATTGTAAAGCTCATAGAAACGGGGACACTCTCAGCCTATGGCGGATTTAAATGAGAACTGCAACCTCTGTCGCTACGTCTTCAGAATTAAAAGACTGAGGTTTTATCTCTCATTTTGTAGATTAAGTGTAGTTTTTATTATAAAACTAGTTTTAAAGCTGTTTTTTACTGTAGTGTGTTGTAATAGCCTAAATATTTCACTACTGACTGTAAGACCTTACGCAATGTACCTATTAAGGAGAATGATTGGAATGGTTGTAGTCTAATTCGATGCCCCGCTTCACAGATTGGCGAATACATATCTCACAATTTCTCAGTACATGTTTAGTAACAATGTTTACTGTGAAGGACACTTCTAAAGTTTTAAGATTTAAAAATTCTGCAGTAGTATAGATTGTCTATATATGAACACACGATTAAGATCCGCATGTTCAATCCACTGAGATATTTCCACTATGATATGTGATAGAGACGAAACAAGGTGGTTTTAACTTGATTTATAATAATCTGTTTAATTGATTTGGTTTTTTTAGTCTATGAAATGAAATGAAATGAAATGAAAATATTTATTTCGTCATATTAAGTTGATTTTACACACTTAACGAATGTCAAAAAAAAATTCATTTAAAACAAATACGTCAAATTGTTACAAGTTAATGTCTCGTTAGACATAACATTACTATTATATCATCGGCTTTATTAAATGTTACAATAAATAACTTAATCTAATGTCCCTAGTGTTGGCCGAGAGGAAAAAAAGCCGAAGGAAAAAAACTCTCGGTACTCTTCTAAATAATTAAGCGTCATACAAAATAAATGAATAATGCATAGTATGACCATGAAATGATTAGGACAAACATTGACATATGACATTGCAAATTACAAATCACATGCAGGAAAGAGCTTATTTTCACACTTGTAAATATAATTATTTTTAAAATATTTAAAAATTAATGTATGAGTATTTCAAAGTTATATGTTAATTTATTCCGAAGTGTTAAGAGAAGGGCGTCGGTAACATTAAAATTTGAGCCTCGTCAGGTGCTAAGTCCATAATTTCCCGGGGGAACAATTTAGTATCGCGTTTTAAGGGTTTTCATGAATGGTGCTTCTAATTTCCATTGTTTTTTGCTCTTGCTTAGTCGCAAGACTACGAGGTGAATTTATTACTTCTGACCGTGAAATCTGAGACTAGGCGATGCTTTTAACTTCCCGTTTACTTAAAAAAATATATATTATTTTTGTTCCTTTCATAATTACCCAATGATTGAACGAGTCAAAGATTACTCTGTAAAATACTAAAATATATAATAAACGACAAAAAACGTCGTCAAAATCATGTAAGAGTTTTTAAAATCTTTACTTCTAGTCCGAATTTTTTAAAGAGTACGGAAAAGAATTTTTAAAAAACTTAAAACATTACACATAAACTAGTGGTAAGTATAAATATTATATATACGTGTTTATATACTTAGAGACAACCATTCTGGCGTAGTGTTGCGAGTACGCCAGTGGTCGCGGATTCAATTCCCGTTCGGAGCTAATATTTGTATTTGTACAAATATTTGTTTGGTCTGTGTGTCGTTGTGAGTCTCGACCGTGCCTCGGGGGACACATTAAGCCATATTTTTATCATAAACACCTGATAGCGACCGTTATATCACCCAGTAGTGAGATTTTTACAGGCTGATTAATTCATTGTTTTATATTTAGAGAGCCTAGTATGTTCCACCCAACTTAGAAATGTTATGTGTATGAATACAAGAATATTATTTAGTACTTTGTAGAGTTTTTAAGTCGTGTTTTATTAAATAATTAAATATATATATGGCAAGAAATTAACTATTTTAATATTTAAATATTTCTTCTTTGAGTTTCATCATATACTTTAATAATTACTCTAATTATTTGTTTTTCAGGTAAGATTTCAATCATCCCAACACATGAAACAAAACACGTAAGCGCCTATTATTTTTTATTAGCATATACTTTTAAGAGAGTAATGTTGTAAGTAGCGTTTTTTTTTATTCAGGAGGTACAATGTGGTAACGATGTTAGCGGATAAGCTTGGTCTCGGTTCGTTACAGTCACTTTACATGCAAAGTTTAAACTACTCTATTTATATTATCTATTTATAGGACCCGTCCTGACCACTGACTATTGTGGTATTCTAGTTAGTAAACCAGTCGTAGTTGTATATGATACAATTCGAGATTAAAAAATTTCTAATAAATTATTATAATATAATAATAATATATTAAAGTTATTCATAGGTATAATTTAATGTTTTGTTTGAACGCAAAATATTAATTATTGAATTTTAAAATTAGTCATTGTTTATATAGTTTAAATATAAATAGTTTTTGCTTATACCACGTTTCAGACAATTCCGGTCAGTCTGATAAAATTACTTTGCGATCTGCACCGACGTTTCGAACATTAGCTTTCAGACAGGATGCTAGAACTTTGTTGATTGTTGGCTAGATAAGGATTTGTTCGCCACAATGGTTTTATAGCAACCGTGGTGTTACAAATTCGGGCTATCAAAAATCAGATTTTTTTATCAAATAGCTTTTGATATAAATATTTATTTTCCTTATGATCATTGATGATTTATTGTGGGCTTATTTACGATTTAAATAATTTACTACTATTAGTTATAATGAGTGATATCGATGGAGGTTAAGCAACTAAATAGTTGTTAATAATAAACAAACTAGCAAAATTTTCAAATAAAAATTATTTCATTGTCATCTCTATTTCTTTAAGTTGATTTTTGAGTAGTCCAGTAGCCCTATGATTTTTACACTATCTTGGTACCAAACTTCATAATACCGGCTAAACAATTAGTCGTGAAAACCAAGAAAACATAGTTCCTATAATTTTTTATATCTTTTTACATTTATTTATTTATTTATTTATTTATTTATGCTTTATTGTACACCACAACATACAAATGTAATATAGTAATACAGATTACTTACAATAATAAAATTACAAATTGTGTAGTACAAGAGGCGGTCTTATGGCTAATTAGCCATTTCTTCCAGACAACCCGAGATAGAAATGAGTATTTATTTGAGAGATCAGATAGGTGGTGCAGTTATATTACAATAAGCATTTACATTGTAATTATTAAATATAAATTCACAATAGAGATTGACGACCGTTCTGGTGTAGTGGTGCGAGTAGTCGCTTCAACGTCGGTGGTCGCGGGTTCGATTCCCGCTCAGGACAGATATTTGTACTTGTGCAAATTTTTGTTTCCGGTCTGGGTGTATGTCCTTGTGGGTTTCCCCACGGTGCCTCGGAGAGCATGTAAAGCCATCGGTCCCGGTTGTTATCAAGGATACCTGGTAATTATCGTTACTCATGGTAAGGAAATTATCCGCCAACCCGCAGTGGAGCAGCGTGGTGAATTAAGCTCCAACCCTTCTTCTACATGGAGAAGAGGCCTTCGCTTAGTAGTGGGTTGTGTACGTGCTTGTTTTAGTAATAGAGATATAAATTACATTTTATTACATGCTCATCAGTGTCCAAAATAGATGATTACAGTTGTGCTCTGTTATTAATATGTTTTGAACTACTGTTACAGCTATTGGAAATAAAATTAAAATTAAACCTTACAGTTAATATTCTCTTAGTCTGTAGGCTGCTGTAATTGCTGTCAAAACTAATGTGGACTCTACAAAAAAATTAGAATGGCTAATTACGGCACAAACAGAATTCATAAAAATATTATCGAATGGTCTAATTTATTTTAAAAACATAAAAACCTAGGTTTTTTCTTCTATACAAAGTAAAACTTGAAAATAGAAAAAATAAGTACATTACTTTAGATTTAGTACTTTTATCATATAACAAAATAATTTTAATTTTAACTAAAATTATTTAAAATTTTGTGAAGACACATGTGTTTTTAAAAAAAAAGCCTATTTAACTTTATCAAAAATATAAATTTGTAATTTGGAGAGGTCACACAGTTGGCATATAACACTTGAAATATACATATAACTTGTGTTCGTTACGCGGCGAACAGAAACGACGGAGTTGTGATACTCTAAACTTGTTTACTATGAATTTCCTTGCGTCTTTCGTATCTATGTAAATAATATGTATAAATAATTTGATAACTCAAGTATATAATGTGTGTATTGACTTTAAATGAATAAATTATTAATACAAACATATAGTATATGTATATACATATGATTAATTTTCATTGATTTAAATTTCATAAGGTTTTGCTACATTCTTTCGTTTCCATTTGAACATTTACAACGAAAACCCTCCGAATATTTTAATGTATTAATATTAAATTATAGTTTAATAAAATTGGATGTATTAATTATATAAGAGAAATGGAATAAAACAAAAATAATATGCCTATCCGAATTATTTGACCTTTTTGTAAATAATTAACAAAACCTACTTGGAAGACAAGATTTAACGACCGTTGAAAACTAGGTACTATGGTTCGTTACGTAACGGATATGGGATTACAAAATGTCTGCCGAAACTCGCTAAGTATCTGCTTGTGTCCTTTCCAAGGCTGTGTTCTTAATTGAGTTCGAAACAGGAAAGCAAATTGTTACAAATAGATACAATTTAGTTACATGTATAATATTATATTTGACGACGCGTTGGCACAGTGGTCACAGCAACAGTCTTATGTGCTGTCGTGGGTTCGATCCCAGTACATGACAAATATCTGTATAGGTCATACGGATATTTGTTGTGATCTGGGCGTTTGTGCTGATTGATTGACATAATGTGAATAAAGATTTCAAATTAAATCACTCGACTCTTTTTGTATTTGAATATTAATTCGATATTCTAAAAGATTTATTTAATATTGATATACCAGATGATAATAATAATAAATTTATTGGTTGGATGTATGGTTTTATGATTTTTGTAAGCGATTTAATTAGCTTTGTAGTATTTGTTACAAACACAAAAAAATGTTACATACTTAACCATTTAGAAATATTCAGTGTGCATTTTTGACTGAGACTGCAAAAATAAAATAAATTAAAAATTTCCTGGCCAATGAAATGACCTGATAAAATTCACTTGATAACGTTCTTAAGAAGTTTAATTTCTTTAATGACAAATGAATGACGAGAAAATTAGATTTGACTCTCGTCAACTTTTTAATTACTTAATATCTCAACGATTGTGATTTCCGAGTTCAATAATTTGAACTTAAGATTTTCAGTAAAATTATTACTAACTGTTGATGAACTTTCTTATTACATTTTTAAGGTGTTTTTAAGATCTTAAAAAAAGTCAATTAAGTATTATATTTAATAATAATTATTTTTATTTATTCATTAACAAAAATTATATATTATATTTTTCGATATGTTCCTTAGGGAAAAAGCAAAGGCTTAAGAAAGAGTAGCATAAGCAGTCTATCTTTAATAAAATGTGAGTTTTTTATTAATGAGAATCAGTACTAAACATAGTTCTATAAAACCGAGTTTGGAATTAGAACAACCTTTCATTTCTCTCCCTGACATGTGACACTTGATGTCTAATCAAACCACACTTAGCTCTCCGGTTCATCATTGTGACATGAAGAAAAATTTGAAGTGACTTTCAATATTAAATATTTTTTCTGTTTTTTATTTTCTTATTTGCTCTATGCAAATAAGAAAAAAAAATTGAAAACGGAAGTTCTTCTAAATGTGCTATTTTATTTTTTATTTTTGTTCAATTATGACTTCCATTTGTTTCGAATATGGTTTTTAAAACATAAAGATGGACAACGCTTAATAAAGACAAGTGGTCTGTAATTTGGTTTTTAATTATTTACAAAATTTTATACAAATTATAAATTCACTAGATTCAGCCGCCTGTTACCTGTTCCGGTTCTATGCATCTTAACGTAATATTAAAAAAAAAAGTTACAGTTGATATCGAAATTTGGACATACAAACTAACAAATTCTTGCGTTTTATACTATTAGTATTGACTGGTAAACTATTTTGCTATTGAATATTAAAAGATCATTAAGGTTTATCTTACCTACGTCTTAAATGGACAAGGGCGAAAGGGTTACCTCTTAGCGCCCTCTTTACTCAGTCTGAGCAGAGGGACTCTCGACTTTGAATCGTCTGAGGTCTTAGCGAGCCTTTAATAATGCTTGTGTATTTATGAACATAGCTAAATTATAATATTGCAGTTTAAAATTGTTTTTCTATTTTAATCGTAAAAAAAGGTCCAATAATATTTCGTACATTATTGTCTGTATTTGTTTTTTAAAGACAGCACGCAGAGTATAGACTCTGACGTCTCCTTGATAAAAATTAATTGCAGTTTTTTAAATGCAATATTGCTTTCACAATTATTGCAGGAGCTTGACACTATTTTTCTTTATATTTAGATTATTATGTTACTACGCGTATAATTATAGATAGAAAATTGATACTTAATGACACTGGGTTAGATTTATTTTGTTATTATAAATAAAGCTTTTTTATGTTCAAACGAAGACAATTTTTCGTTTAGAATTGAGTCATTATTTATTTTTACAATTAGACCAAATTGTTTACGCTCAGAAATCTAGTTTATACGGTGTCTACGACGCACTGTAAAGTGATCGACGTCAAGCTTCTGAGTGTGTGACATACACTTGCTTTAGACTTTCAATATGGAACTATAAGGGTGCAGTAGGGGCGATATAGGACTGATGGACTTACCCCACGCCGAGGGATTTGTACCTTGAAGTTTGATTGTAATGAACCACGGATATTGTTTGAACAGTCCGTTTTTTACCCCTGTATAGTGATGGTAACAAACTATTTATTATATATATTTTATTGGTTGAATATCGTTTACGTTATACAGGTAAACGGAAAATTTTTACTGAATTTTTTTAACAGAAAAGTCATATTTTTATTTTATATTAAGTTAAATAGGAACATAATAAAATTTATATCAACGAATTTAAAATTCCAATAATATCGTTCAATGAGGCACTTCGAGTTTCATTCATTTGGTAGCTTTGGGATTCCACCCGAGAGATTGGAAACTTTGTCCTTTGCAGAATTTCAATAAAGATGCCGAAAGAAATGTGCCACGATCCCCACTACCCTAGTAATGGCCGATGTTAAGGAACAATATACCGTTCAATATGTTATCTTTTATGAGGAATTCGCGGGACGCAATATGTTTATTTAATGGGACCATAATTTTCGGATAGGCCGTTACCTTTCAGCGATTAAGCAATCTGATCAAAGTTCGGGTATACAGGTACATATGGGATAAGTATGTTATGGTACTTTTTAATTTATGACCCACTGTCGTACAATATTCTTAAACCGATATTTTTTTTTATTTAAATGTAATTTAAAAATAAAATAACATTTTTGTTTTTTTTACAAATGTTTATTCTATTTGATGAGTTACCGATCTTGGGTATAAATCTCAATTAAAGTCAGTTTTTCTGCTTTAATGCGACATTGGTATTTCGATAATGCGCTTGTTATCTCCTACATCTCCCCTCCCATATCTTCCACTGCAAGAATTTATCAGGGGTGAGCAAGCGAAAAAATACCCTAATAATGAGTATTGGGGACAGATCGTCTAACTTGTTTATTCTATCTGCCGTTGCACTTGCAGCGATCAAGCGATATGTTTGCAAACTAGTATCACGACCAGTCGATAGACTAGTCGAACGATTTAAGCCTCTTTTTAAAGGTTGTTGTTGGTAGCCGATTGTAGGTTCATGAGCATGTCATCTACTATTGTCATGTGAGAATGGTTCGTTCTCTAGACCGTATTTTTAAAACAAGCTAGTGTATTTTAATTAAAATACATACAAAAGAGTTTGCTTTGAATATATTCAAATGAGAGTTATTTAAATACTACTATTTGCCCATACTCGGAGTTTTGCTGTGTCTGCTTTTTATTCTAGTTTGATATGATGGTATTGTAAACATTAAATTCTTTCTTGTTTATCAATGTATGTGAGGATTTATTTTTGTGTACATTCGGGGAGTTCATTGTACCAATAGAATTCGTATATCGGTTAAAAAGTGGAAACGTCAGCACAACTCATAAAAACGAATCGATAATTTGAATTTAACCCTCCGTTAGAGACCCTTCCATTTTCCGCATTTTGATTTTTCTTGATTGAGTTTAAAATTTCTTGCAGCTGTTTCTTTATTTAAGCACACGTTTCACTAAATATAATACTGATTAATGTCTTTGAATACAATAAAAATATCTATACTATTAAATTAAGTATACACAATTTGGTTACACTTAATCCTCCCAATAGCAGCAACGTTCTGGAAATTTTACCGCGAATATTTATACCATGAGCTTTCTAACCACATACTTGCTATTATTAGAAGATTATGACACATATGTGAAAAATATATCACGTTCTGGGTCCACATTTATAAGTTAGAACATCAGATTTGGTTGAACAGATGTAAAATTCCAATTCCTTCGAGGGTGAAATTGTCGATGTCATCGTTTTATAGCCGTAAAGTATTGGGTTACAATTTATAAAGGCTTATTTTATTTTAGTATGAGGAAAGATTTTTGCAATTTTAAGTTAAAGGAAATGGAGTTATAAATATTCAAATTATGTGTTAAGCATGGTGTTCCATAATAAAAAAAATTACTTGATTTTTTTTAAAATTATAACGTGCATTTATTATAAGAACATTTTTAAGAGAAATATAAAAATGACTTGAAAACCCACTAGAACAAAAGAGAAGCAGAGAGGTTCGTTATAAAATTATTTCATTTTTTTTTAAATATTAATTTGAACAAAAGACGAATAAGTAATCTAAATATTTAAAACTTTTGTTGTTGCGAGTTAGCAAAACAAATTTCTCTTTCCATTATCAAAGTATTTTAAAGAAAATTGTAATATTTTTTTCTATTCCATGATATACGGCTTTAGAAAAAGCACTTATTGCCAAAACATTATGGTTTATATTTGTCTATCTTAGAAAAAAATACATGTTTTCATTTTCGCATCGTGACAGGAAGGGAGGACGTATGACGCGTCCGCCTCCGAAATCCAATATGACAAATTCGGCGGTACGTGATTGGAATGAGTGTGGGTGCGAATTTATTTGAGCATCGCCCATCAAATACCAAGACACCGAGTACCGCCACCTGAGTTTGAATAGCCAGGGGAGATTGATTTTAATATTATAGTGTTATTTTATCATTATTTTTTTTTCCAGATTTTTAGATAAAGTTTCATTACCTTAACAAAACTTGTCTATAAAAATATACGTAATTCATCGTTATCGAATGCTATACTCTCGGTAATGATAAAATGCTTCTATTTTTTTAAATGTAGAAAAAAATTTAAATTTTACTTAACGTCATTTTTACGTCATTTTATTTATCCACTATTTTTACTTTAAATAATTATTGTACTGTATCAAGTTGTTAACAAATCTCTGGTGGGTAAATGCTTCTTCTCTTATAAACTAGAAAAATAGAGCTTAATACGCCACCCTGCTATTTTGCGAATTAGCGGATACACTAATCCTAAAATACCTTACCAATCATCCAACTTTACTCAGACTTATTTAGAAATAGAAATATACTAAACATACACATACGTTCGTTTGTTTCTAAGGTAAGCAACTTAATATGTGGTTTGTCTGTGAAATAATAAATATATATTACACCCAGATTCGGGACGGGAGTCGAACTCACAAGCCTGGAACAGAAAGCAGAGTCACAGCCAACCGCGCCAATGGGACAGTTGAATTTTCTTTACAAGTAATCACGATATAAATTTTGGTACTTAATTTAAATGTTATGTTGTGTGAGTGACAGCTTGAATTTGAACCCGCAATCGTCTCATCTATATAGATTAATATTCTATCCTGTAGGCCATCTCTGCTCACATCTATATCGACGTACACATATATTATATTTTGTGTAACGAAGTAGCGAATTAAACGAAAGAAATGTTATCATTAGTGATTTATTTGTACTAAAAACACTAAACTATTTGTTAACAACGCAATAAAGAGTGTAAAAGCACCGGATAAAACAAATATTTGCCGTGCACATTGACCCGCGACTCGCAAAGCATCGATTGCTAAATGTATCTAAAAGGCCTAAAGCAATAGCCGCGGGGTGTATACGGAGGTTGTGTATTCCGGAGTGAAAGATTTAGTGGCAATAACGTGCGATGTTAGCTCTAAGCAATTTGATCTTATTGTGTCTTCGATTGGATTAGTCTCGCGAAGATTGAGATCGGGTCCTTTGTGATGTTCCAATGAAAGCCTAGGTTCTCTTTTGGGTATGTATTTATTAATATATTATAAACTTTTTGTTATTTATTATATAGTCTACACACATAAATACACAAACACACACACACACACACACTCACACACACACAAAACAGGCAGGCACAAAAAAACTGACAGTGTTTTTTCTTTTTTAATCGGCTTTTAATTACTACTGTAGGTATTGTACCGTAACCAGGTTGTAAATTTATCACTGCCGAGCAAAGGCCTCTAACTGCTATTAAAATGAAGGATGGAAGCGCTGCTCGACTGTGTATAGAAAGATGTACATATTATATAATTTATCACGAGATATGCAGGTTTTCATAGGAGATCTTCCATCACCGCCAAAGACGAAATAAATTTTTAATAAATTGTTTCATATCAACTTTTACTCATGTTAGTTTAAATTAATTAAGTTTATTTTATTTTCATCATCTATTCTAGACGTTTGAATAATAAAATTAGCTATGTTTATTTTAGATACGGAATAATTAGTGCTTCTGTAACATGTCTCTATTAATCTTTAATTACTTGTGTATTCAAGACACAAGCTCACCTGTTACGGCGAGGATTTGAAGACTTTCCAACTTAGTTTCAAGTTATACGAGTACCGAGTTAGGATAAGTTACTCGTAGTGATCAGTCTAATAGATTTAAAGTAAGCTAAGAAATACTGAGATGCATACCAATTAGGCCTTTACGCTTAGAACTCTAATTTTACATTCTGTTAAATGTTCAAGATTTATTGGTAAACTTTTAATTTTACAAAGATATATCGATGTGAATGTTTTAAATTTTTTTATAAATATAATAATTTACGGCAAAATCGCTTTATGTTTACTGTTTCGAAATAGTTAAATATAATGTTAAAGTTGGATATGAAAAAATATTAAAAGACGTAATATGGAAATATGACGAATTATGAATAATCCTATTTCCTAGAATGGTTCTTGTCTTATAAATAGTCGAATCTATGGAAAATATAAAGAAAAAATATTATGATGAGTTTGGTTTATTTACTACGTTAGAAATAATTTCTTTAGATACCTATTTATACTATAAATTATTTAGATACCTATTTGCTCTAAGTATTTGTATTCAAAAATGACATAACTCAAAAAAATTATCAATATGTATGTTTTTATGTATGTTTAGCATCAACGACCGTTCTGGTGTAGTAGAGCGAGTAGTCACCTCAAACCGAGCGCCGACGGTCGCGGGTTAGATTCCCGCTCGGGACAAATATTTGTAGTACAGATAGTTGTTGTACAAATATTTGTTTCTAGTCTGGGTGTATGTCCTGTGGGTCATACATAATGAACAGATTAGACTACTCTTATGCTTTTTATAAATCCAGAATCAAATTATAGACATAACAATTATCAAAATCTATAATTCGTATCGATCAAAATTAAGTATTATCGTATTTTTTTATTATTAAATATATATATTTGTAAAAAAAGAAATGTTATTTTGAGCGTATTAAAATTATATTCTTTATGAATGAAATGAAATGAAATGACAAGGACAGCTTTATTTGTTTGTAATCGATTAAGTTATTAAGTTATAGTTAAGTTAGTTAGTTTAAGTTGATTACTGAGTTATTAAGCGAATTGTAATAATTCTTACAATATTATCAAACTATAAAAATCAGAAGTAATATATACTGTAAAATATCATGCTACAGCAGTTATTAGTGGAAAAAAAGCTATAAAAGTCAAATTCGGTGAAATCGCGAGAGACGTCTAGAATATTATAAAGAACCAAAAAAACGAAGACACAATGCGTAACTTAATTAGATATTTGCAACTTATATATTTCGAAGAAAAAAAAATCTAAGATAAATGAAATGAATCTTTTTGTTCCTTTTAAAAATATTGTTCTTTGTTCTTGTAAGAGGCTGTACGAAAATGATGGAAGCTAAAGAAATGAAAACCAGTCTTAATTCATATAAAACAAGTACTTACTAACAATTAATTATTAATACATTTTGTATTTTGGCTTATTAAAAATTTGCTATATGTTGTGTTTTCTAGGCATGAAGATGTATTAAAACTTAATAAAATTAACTACTATTGTAGTTAATTTTTTTTGTTTAATCATTTAGCAAATATTTGAAATTTTTTGGTAATGATGTAATCATTGACTTGTGATGATCAAAACGAAATGTCGTAAAAGGAGCAATGATTATTTATATTGAATATTTATAATTAATAAATACAACAGTAACTAACTAATAAAGCTTTTATCATGTTGTTAGACCAGTAGACTTTTTTACTATTGTGTCTGTGTGACATAATACAACGTCATTCGGTCATTCTTTTCTTAAAGACTGAGATAGAGGGGTGAAAATGAAATTAAATTCTCAATGAAAGGAGGATCTTGCTTAAAGGGGCTATATGAGTTATGCTCGTGATTCAGAAGGGTCCCGATGGAACAATAGTGTAATCGTCCAATTAAGCGTTCGTATGACTTTCAGCCTAAAATGCTTTTTGAAATTTAAGAATTTGTAAGCACTGTCTGTTATGCGTAAAATGTATTATTTTCCGCTGTACTCGTATATAGTATTAATTTTAAATTATAGTCTCACAAATTGGTTATATTGTAGTAATAATAATTATGAATGTTCAGTAATAAATTAGAAATGAAATTATTATTATTATAGTTTCTCTGCATTTGTATTATTGTATTTATGTTAAGCTCTTATTTATTACATATAGATCCAATTAACTGCAAAGTGTTTTGTGCCTATTTATCTATACAGTTGTTTATAAAACGGGCCCTTAATTTAATTTCTGTAAAAAAATTTGCTGGGGTCTTAATAAAGAAACCATGCGTTGCGGGGTTAAAGTCTTCTACGTTGCAAATGCGTAGTCTTCAGCAATGTCCAAGTTATATAAAAGATTTAGGAAACAGTTACACTCGCTGCAAAGATATTTTGCGCAAAAATTTTGCAAGGAGTTTTCTTAGGTTGATTTCATCCTATCCGTACTTCACTGCCACAAAAGAAAGCTATAAAATCAATCAATCAATCAATCTCAATCGGATGCGTGTTCGGTTAGTTGATATGCCACTTTAGCGAGAAGGCCAAGTCAAAGATGCGTATTATAGTATTCACATTACAACTGATTTTAACTGAAGAATTGATTGATGAAGCTCTAGGAAAAATATAAGGATCAGGAAAAAATATCCTTAAAAAATTATTGGAGATCTAAGCCAGGTGCTTGATACCACGTGCTGAGATAGAAATCTATTTAAGTTACGATATTAACTGCAAATCGCACTAATTATGATCAGACAGACAGATATATTTTATACTGCTGTTGCATATGCTATCAGCAAATCACAACGTCAAGATCACAACAACAAGATCGAGATCAATATTAGTCATAATATCAAGTATATATCGTCACACTAGAGAAAAAGAAGATTTAGATAGAGTTAGAAGCAGTGAAGGGTAAAGCGTCATATAAGTGACTCATTTATCTTTGTTTATAATATATTAGTGATATTTTACATATGAAAACTGTTGCTTTCTGCAACATACATTATGTCAGTGCAAGTGATTAACACTAATTATGTTATTATATATATATATATATATATATATAGATTAATACTAAATCCTACACAACATTCATATTCATAGGCGACCGACGGCGTGGTGTGGTGAAGTCGTAAATCCGCAGGCCTTGCTTCGGACAGCCGAACGAATCATAATTTGCGATTTTACGAACAATTGAATACGGTCTTTTAACGCTCAAAACCAGTAGATTTTATTATAATAATAGTCTTTTGTGAGTATTGAAAGATGTTAGACAAACTTCAAAAGTATTTATAAAAAATATCGACGAAGAATATTGAAGAAAATATAAGGAAATATTTTTCTGGGTCTCTTTTATTTATTTTATTTACTTCGTGTTTTAATTTTTAATTATTATTGTATTTTAATTTTTTAATACTAAATAAATACTTAATTTCCAATTCCGTGAAAAAATTTACATATCAAGTTCCATTACAATAGAGTAACAACCATGTATTCATACTGATACTTAAAAGTTTCTCCTCATTGATTTCCATCAATCATCAAATCCTAACGGTATGTTTGGTTATGAATACGTAACAGAAAGATAGAATGAGAAACATACAAACAAATTTTGACGGCCGGCTGATCGATTGGTCAGGCAACTGGACACTTTACGCAGCGGTCGCGGGTTCGAATCCCGCTAGGTGCACATAATTTGTGTGACGAATATAAACGGCTGCACCGGGTCATGGATTTGTATTTATGTATACCGTTGGATATGATTTTATGCAGAAGAAATCCTATGATAATCTTGAAAGATTAATCAATAGTCATAATATGGTTTCATTAATTTAATAAGCAAACATAGAACGTAGCGTTCTCAAACCTTAATAATAATTATTATTTATTAAAATCCAGTAATTTTAAAATTTTAGTATATATCGCAGGACCTTACTTTCACTCTCATAATTCGGGTTAGTTACATTACTTATAACATAAAATACATATATATATATATATATTATATATAATATGTATTTATATAAATTTCTTAAAAATTTATTTCCGTTCTCAGTACCTGTAACACAAGTTCTTACGAACTTAGCACGGGGCTAGTTAACGTGGTGTGATTGTTGGTTAATATTTATTTATATTGATTTAAATTTTCGAAGAAACAGACAAAAGAATACATATAAATACAAACACACAGACAATGGACAAACAAAATGTTTTTGTACTTATCAAATTAGTACATATTTTCATAATATAGCTACGTACTTACGAAAATAGTAAGGCGTAAAAATGTACAATAAAATCGACAGACTGTTATAAATTAAAGTTTTACAAAATCAAGGCAAGCACGTTTGCTTAATGTGATTAGGTTTTGTTCCCTACTTTAGACCACTTAGGTTAACGAGATGTAGCCCTCTGAGGAATTAACATGGAGATGAGCAGAATGTTAACCTTTTTATAATTTAAACAGTTTTATAAAATTTGAAAAAAATTGCGTAGATATATCTCCTGAGGTTTTGTAAAGTAGATAATACTTTTAACAGGTGTACTTGTAGGGTGGTACAAAAATTGTTCGCTTTATTATTTTCTATTTCATTTAAATAATAGAGTTTTTGTAAAATAAATGTTGATAATTTTTGTATAAAAATGTATTATTTTAAGAATTAACTTTTATAATTCATCGCCCATAGTCGCTAACAATTCTTCAACTATCTAGTTGTTAATAATTACATTATGTAAGTACAAAAAAAGCATCCCAACACCGATACCCTGACCATATACATATACTGATATATTGACTGACTTGTTAAAAAACGTCATTTAATCCGTCATACCTTAGTGCCTGAAGTAAAAGTCTTCGTCCAATGTGTGTTACCAGTGATGAGATATAGATATGAGACGTGGTCTCTGATTACGAGCGTTTTAAACAAGCTCCAAGTCACAGCGAGCAATAGAGAGAGAGCTCTGCTTGGTATTTCGCTGCGAGATCGAATCAGAAATGATCAGATCCGCAGGCGAACGAAGGTTGTCGATATAGTCTAACGAATTTTCAAGCAGAAGTGGCAGTGAACACTTGACAGGGCACATAGCTTGTAAAACTGACGGCTGATGGAGCGGATAGGTTCTCGAGTGGAGACCATGCGTCGTCAAGCGCAGCATCAGACGGCCGTCCGTGAGACGGACAGACGACTTAAGGAGAGTCGCTGGAAGCCGTTGGATGAAGGCTGATTCGAACCGGTCGCTCTGGAGGTCGATGAGGGAGGCCTTTTTTTACACTGGGAAATGCATTTACGCATTTCGCCGCGAAAGCGGCGGATATGTGGGACTCGCTGGCTGCAGAGCGTGCCAGAATACCCGAACTAAAACCCAGCGGTGCCCTCTTCATTGTAGTGGGGCCCCACGGGATCGCTTTCGCATGCAACCTTGACGCCGGATGAGGGAAGCCTACGTTCAGCAGCGGATATCCAATGGCTGATATGATGATGATGATGATGATGATACCATGAGGTCTGTGATCATAAGTGGCATTACATTTAAGCTATACAGAATACGTCGACCTTGGGTCAACTATATCAATTTGCCGGCACGATTACGAGAAGGACATCGACACACGACTAAGCTTGGACTAGGTGGCATTTGGGAAGCTACGTCATATTTTTGAGTACTCTGACCTACAGTACCTAAATCTCGAATCGAAAAAAGTTATGGCATAAAACAATAATGATATAACATTGAACCCCAAAAATATTATTTCTAATTTCTCTATTTACTTATTTATTAAAATTTAGTGATCGCAATCGATTCATGTCCCCAGTCTTATAAAAGAATTCTTTCAAATTGAAATATAGGTAGAAACACTTAACTTGATTTGAGTTACAGTTCATGATATTACACCATACATTATCAAATCGTCTGATATTAAATCCCTTTATTATTCTATCTCGAATCTCCCTAACGATTAAGATGGCCTAAAATTTCGAGATGCAAATCAAATAACATCTGACGAGGGGCCTTGAGGATTCCCTTATTTGTGTTTGTGTAGCTTCCTTCTGAGGATTTAAAGTCACCATGGTTTTCGTTTTCCGAGTCTTAAATTGGTTCATTAGTACAAGTCAAGTTTAAAAAGAATCTCAGAGAGCTGACTTCCAATTTAAATCTTTTATGAGACGTAATCCTTTTTTAGTATCGTATTAAACATAATGAAATCCTTTTTACCTCACTTTAAATAAAAGTACAGTTTTTTTCATATAATTGAGGGTATTTGTGTGTTTTTTTTTAATTTTGTTATATAGTAAGTAATACAAAGCTAGTATACATTATAAAATTTCAAATGTAAATTAATTTGCAAGTTCGAAAGAATACGAAGAGTGTTCCTAATTGGCGTATACAAACATGCAACAGCTTACAGCTAAACCCAGCCCCCATCTCGAATAATTATCCCGAGCATCATTGTTTTCCGATGCCAACCGTTCGGCGCCCATAAATCTTGATAATATGCAAATTTTATTTCATTAAAGCGGTTGGACTATAAGCAATATTGCTTGGCTGAATTACTTGCGGGCCTGCCCTTGGATTAACTAATGGCTATTTATCTTGTTGAGGTACCCGGTACGAGTCCTATAACGACATTGCTCAATTATTATTAATACAAAAGTATTAAGAAATTTATCCCTCGTTACACATGCAATGCATAAGTGTTTTTATTTAATTATTTAAAATCTTTAAATATATTTAAAAAAAAAATTAATGAGATTTAAATATCAGTGCTTATAAGAGACCTCCTTTTCGGTGTGTTGCTTTGAATAATTGAGTGTAAAATAATATGCACTTTGTTAAAGCCAATCAGCACCCTCATGCGGGGAAACCGTAAAACATCAATTACCTATTCAATACACGGTCGAATTACAGCGTATCAAACAAAAGCTCAGACCGACCTATTCATTTCGTTCATACGTGATTCAATCATCACCGATTACCATTCGAATCTGATAATAATCGCGTCTGGCCATTTTAATTTCGAATCCCCGATACCGGAAAATGGAGCATAAATCTTCTATACCATGTCGAGATTTAAATTATGACCAACTTACATAAAATATTGTAACTTGATGCATTGCAATTGAATTTTGCGTTTGACATTTAAAATGAAAGGGAAAACAACTTTTTTTTTTTGCTTTCGGAGTCGTCGACACGAGGAAAACAATATTTCTTATTCATTTTCACAAAAGCATCGTATATTTTAAACGCACCTTTTGCTTTGGCGGGAAAACATTGCTCTTTTCCAAATGAGAACGCGACTGTTATGTTTTCACACAGTGATTAAAGTGAAGTGTCAAAAACAAAATGGTAACATGGCGGCTGGGGTAGCGACGTCCTTCGGCGCACTTCAAATTGTAGGGATATTATAGCTTTGACGGTGGTTCGACAAATGGTGAAATTATAATTTTCTTTGTATTTTTTCTAACGATAGGGACCAAGTGCACCTCTCGCTTCAAAGTAAAACATTTTCTCTACCATATGTTTAAGTTTGCGTTGTGATCTAGTGAAATGTAAGCGTCGAATTATAATGCACATTGAAATTTAAATGACGGGTCTTTGGAGTACAGGGGAGTTTTCCACCTTATCTGTAAGATGCAGCCTTTTAAAAACAAAAAGGGCAGAACACTCTATCTCTAGGGTGGCTGCCGTGACGACAGTTCGGAGCGAGAAAATCCTAAGAGATTACGCACTGAGTGATTGCTCTTTCCAAACTCTGGTGGCAATGTTCTTGGGAAGTGAATGTTAAGATGCATCTCATGATTTATCTGCACCGATCAGAGCAATGGGTCCCACAAAATATAACAGTTCTTAAATTCATGCAACTTAAAATCGAAATTCGTTTGATTTTAATATAGCTGTTGAACACGACGCTTGGATAATCAAATGGGCAAAGTTTTCATTTTTTTTTCAAATATATTTTAAAATTCCTATCATTGAAGATATCGAAATAAAAATATGATTTTTTATTTAAAACATTGAAATAATGGTTCTCAATATAAAACAGCATGTTACTTATTAAAAAGAAATGATACTAATAATATAGTTAAGAACAAATAATATTAATATTAATTAGTTAGGATTCAGACCGACTTACGCTTGTAAATGGCCGAATTATAACTTTACAACATTGCAAGAAATTTGTCTACAATATTGTATTGTGTTCTATAATGTATGTAATTTCAACTAAAAAGTGTATTGTATTCAGTTGATTGTTTAAAAAAAAATTATAAAAAAATACATACACAAATATTTACAACGGAGTCTTTTTACTTAACAGTACTTTGGCACTATGACTGAAAATGAGTGTACATCATCTTTATAAGGTATGATTATCTCGATAACAATCTAATATATTCAGAAAAGTTTCACTTTTGTAGGCTTTATAAAGCAGTTAAACGACACCAGATAGACGACCGTGTCCGGCGTTACTTCCGTTTCCGTTCGTTTGCGCCATTGTTTGTTTAATTTGCAATCAGGGCATTTTGTTTGCTATACGAAACGACGAGGGCTCGATTCCCTGTAAACTTACAAGAGACTTTATTAAAATAGCTGTCAGAAAATTATTTTTATATTTCTATTTAATTATTTAACATTTTTATTTAATTCGATTTATAAAATAAAAATAAATTACTAGGCATTTTGCTTTAGTTAATTTATTTTTTGTAGTATACTCAACACATACATTAAAACAATGACTTTTATTAAATTACCTTTTTTATGTATAATGTTTTGATAACCGGATGAAGTTTTTTAAGGCATTTCAAGGAAAAATTATAAAACATAAAGATTAATATTTGGTAAAGATAAAAAGTTTAAATATTATTTCTAAACTCTGAACGGCCTGTTAGTAAAAGAAAAATATTTTTTTTATTCAAATATATTGTAACGAAAGGCGGGCATAGTTTAAATGAAATGTTTTATACATTTCTATAGACTAATACAGGTTTCATCAGATACAATTCGATCCTGGAAAATACCAATAGGCCTTTTTATTGTGAGAAATATTTGAATGGAGAAATATTTGTTTTGGTCTACACGGCGTTGAGGCTATGAAAGTATAGTGAAAGTTAATAAGGTATATTTAGTATAATAAAAAGATATATCTACATAAATTTATAATAAGATTTATTTAGATACATGAATATTTTTATGTTGATATATAATAAAACAAAACGTCAAAATATTCTGACAGAAAGGCATTTGATAAACCAAATGGACTTATAGATACCTTACCTTGTATCTTCACAAAGTCAATATCTGTAGACTATAGAGTCACGTCATCTTAAGTAACATTTACCGAACAATATTTCGTACACTCTGATATTGGCAAATCTGTGAGGAAGCCAACATTGAAGAAGAAGAATACTTATAGATTTTTGACAGATACGAAATAATTCCGTAAATCGATACATTACAAGTCACGCATCTATATCTATTGTAATACTTTATAAAGAGTTCTTAACGCATGAAAAATTAATACAATTGTGTTGAAAATTGGAAAATTTTAATAACTAATATTTAAGCTTCATTCGTTTACAGTTTATAAGTCTCGCGTTTGACAGTTGCATCGGGAATATTCATAGCTAGGACAAGACATAGCTAGGTCAGCTAGTATTATATAAGGCTTCATTTCCATATAAAAACTATTTTATCAGAGTAAAAGATAACGCTTAAAACAAAATTCAAAGTATGACATCATTTACTCTAACTTAACAGAAGTTTACCAGCGGGATCTCTAAAATACGAAATTCACTTTGCAATGGATGACTCAGCATGAAAAATTCCGTTTTCATTCACCTGAATTCATTATAAAGGCTCATGCGAATTTAGTTCCACACAATCTCTCTGTATAAGGTTTGGCTATTGTTGAAAACCGTCCGGTCAGCTACGATACACATATAATACGTTTTATAAAGATGAGAACATAATCCGGATTTGAAAAAAAAAACCGTTTTTGTCCGATAAGGATTGACGTTATTCATAAAGGGGATTCTCAGAATGAAGGTAAATAATGATACGTAAGCGATTTATCTGTGTTATTTTTGTTTTTACTATTTTAATATTCGTGAAAGATAAACTTAATTGTTTTCAAAATATATGTTAGTATTATGTATTACCACAAAAATAAATAAAAGTTTATAAAAATTGTATTTTTATTTATTTTATAAGATTCAACGTGCTATGGAACGCTATGCTTGGAGTCTCTCTCACGGATAAAATTAGAAATGAGATTATCCGCGAGAGAAACAAACTAACCAACATAGCTCGTAGAATCAGCAAATTGAAGTGCCAGTGGGCTGATCACGTATGTCGCAGGACTGATGGCCGCTGGAGCAGACGTGTCCTGAAGTGGGGACCGCGTATCGGCAAACGCAGCGTGGGGTGTCCTCCGGCACGCTGGACCGACGACTTACGCAAGCTCGCCGGCGGAGGTTGGATGAGGATTGTGGAAAACCGAGATTTTTGGCATGAGCTTGGCCAGGCCTATGTCCAGCAGTGGACTGCGATAGGCTGATGCGATGCGATGCAAAAATTTACCAGCAGTTGTTACAATATACATACAAGTATATATCATATATGTAACAAAAGAAACAATACAAAGTAATACCAGGCCATATTAGACAACCATAGAAAAAAATTAACACAACATTCAAATATAGAGAAAACATACAATTTATACTAATTAAACTTTTATTTCATATGGTTTGTGAAGTATTACACTAAACTATTAGTGTAGTTAGTGCAGTTTAAGAGTAGGTTGTCATCCAGAAAATATCTAAATTTTTATTTTTATTTTTTATTTCAAGTCTGGAATAGTCAACTAAAATAAAGCGATGGTCTTGATGGCTAAGAGGTTTTTAAGTGTGAAACAAATTTCGAGACAACAATAATAACAATGAAAAAGAATCTAATATTTGTATATTAAATCTAATCAGTCTCAAGCCACACTTAACGGAATTTTAATAACAACCATCAAATCCGCTACCGCCGTCACTGTGATGATAGTAGGTACAATGGTAACAGCGCTTATAAAAATGCGCATATCATGATATGGGACACCGTTATGAGCGAATCGCTTTTTGTTACGTCGCTTTGTGGCGGCAGGCAGAATAAAAATATCGTTGCGTAAACCAGGATCACGGTATTAGTCTCGGAGAGTGCGTTGGTAACTATTGTTCTACAAACAGTATACGAGAAAATTGAATGCTTTGTTGTGTATCATTATGTCGTACACATGAGAGAGTAGAGCATTTTATCAGTCTCCGATATGATCTAGGCACACTGTGTTTTTTTTTAAATAGATTTATGCTTTTAATATTATCGTGATGTATTTTGAATGGTGGGTATGTAAATTTATACTTAAAATACTATATTTTAAAAAGTTTATTCGAAGTTTATAAAGTGTACTTTAATCTTTGCATAATCGTGAGTAAAAAATTAGATTCATGAAAAAAAAAGGTCCTGTTAATTTAATTGTTAAAGCAAGTTGATCGCTTAGACGACGAATTTAATATTTATGGCCATATATTTATAGAATTTCAAACAAAACGATGGGGTCTGATTTTATTGGTTTAAAGGAATATAATATATAACATGAAAGGATTTAGATATAACGTGGTACAATATTGTATCGGAAAGTGTTAAACATACCAATTGGACAAGATATCGGTATACTCTAAATGACATCTTTATAAAACAAAAAAAAAAAAGAAAAACCGACTTCAAAACAAAAAAAAGTACCTATAACAAAAAATGCACTAAAACGTAAAAAAAAATAAAAATAATTACGTATTCTTTATTACGATAATATAATGAACAATTATTGTTATTTTCGGAGTCCGTGTCAGACAAGGATTCGACCTCGGCACTCGTGCGGTTGCCCACGCCTTTTCAAAGTATAATTTTAATTTTTCGCATTTTTGTGTTCTTACGTAATAACTATCGAGACTCCCTCCCAACCCCTTGTAAGAGAAAATAAGACATGGTTGACCCCCCTCCCTCCCTAAATCGTCTTAGGTAATAAATGAATGGCCCCCAAGTGCTGAGTCCGACATACGGTCTAGGACTGCCTACCCGGGCGTCCTGGATATGACCAGTAAATGGGTTCCCCTGCGATACAAAAAAAAAAAAGAATACAAATAATTGTGGATTAGGTACTTATTAGGAAAAACAGAAATTTTTATTTAGGTGACAAAATGTAATATTTTTCTTTACAATATAATTTTATATGAATATTTAATTGAAACGTTATCTTTATCGTACATAGAAACAACTACAAAGCAACTTGATGAATTTGACTAACTAAATAAAAGATTTTGCTTCAGGCTGTAAAGGGTTCTTTATAGGAAAGACAAAAAAAAATGGAAATTTATTTTCTTTTGCATTCGTTCAAAGTACACACAGGGTATCGTCTACAAAGCACAAAATAAAATATATTTATTTTTGATTACGTAACCCGAATTATGATTGCTTTAAAATTATTTATAGATATGTATTGGAACTTGGTGTATTATTATTCTTTTTTAATAGATATGTATAAGTAGCGAAATTGTATTAAACTGTAAAAAAAGTTTACTACAAATTGTAAGATAAAGTTTATTAGGTTATGTAATTTTGTTATGTAATGACGTAATGACGTTATATTAGATTACGATAACGTGTTATCTTTGAATAAACATTAAAAACGATTCTGATTATGGAATACAGACAACCACACTTTGCAGCTTCACACTTTTTGTTAATATATCAAATTTTTTATTTAATTTATACAATAAAATAGATAAATTAAAGCTATTGGATAAAATAGTACTTATATTACCATAGCACGACTGACACAAGGTTCAACAGCGCTACATGAATATGAAAATGGCGGAAAAACAATTAAGAGTTTTTTTACGTTGCGTAATTATACGCAGATGACGTTGATCGTTAGCCAACGAATTACTTATTCATTGGATGAAATACGCATGTAAATGTCTAATATTCATTTTATATTACACGCTACTTGCGTTCTTAATTACAAAAATTTAAATTGGATATAATATATTTGTGTCAACCAGATTATATAGTTAAATTATTAATACATGATTTCTTTTTTTAAATTATACGCCTAAGGGTAGTAAATTTTTTTCTATATTTTTTTGGATTGTTATAAAAGTGATATAACTATGCATATACGTTTTGCTTATTGAGACAATTCTCCGATCGAGATGGTAGCAGATTAGGCACGTCTGAATACCCTTCAGGCACAATTAAATCATCTTATAGCGCTAGTCACTGTCTTAATTAATCTGTGTTAGAACTCCAAAGGCTCTGATGATGTTATTATTTAAACGTCGAGCTTACTATTTAGGTGAAATAGTTTTTGGAACTATTTTATAGTTTATGTTTGAATACGGTTTATTTATAGCGTTCGGATACAATGTTAAACTACTATGGACCCTGGTTCGTTTACAGTGTAATTACGAACGTGAAGGGAGTAATATCATAGTTTCTATTGAAGCATCGTGTTGAAGATAGCTAAAGCAATAAACGTAATCTCTTGGTAACATTCTCATGAGGGGTTGACCGGTTACTAGTAACCTGTGTATTTTTTTACTACCTTTGATATTTTTACAATATATGGTCGTAATATTATTAAACTATTTTACATTAAATTTTTTTATACGCAATAAATTTAACGAAAAATAATAACACTGTATTTATGCTGCTAACGTATAATTCACATGAAGCAAAAGGCGGCAAAACAACTAAAAATACGTTTAACTTGTAGGAAGTCTCGTTTAATTTTTTATTGCTTATTACTGCAGTACAATAATGACATTTAAAAAACTTGTCAAAGAAATGTATTTATCATCTTGAATATCCATGTTCATTGTATTCTATTACTCATATTTAAATATGTTGGTATGTTATTTGTTAAATTTATCATATTGTTTATTATGTATAGGTATATGTAGGTATTTGTTTATGTGTATGTGTATTTGTATGTATGTATGTATATATATATATATATATATATATATATATATATATATATATATATATATATATATATATATATATATGTATATATGTATATGTGTATGTGTATGTATGTGTATGTATGTATGTATATATATGTGTGTGTGTATATATATATATATATATATATATATATATATGTATATATATTTATTTATTTTAATGTCTGTTCATACATATAGTTTTGCGCCCCTTCCCACACCTTCTTCGCTAGTCCTCTGCCCAAAGGTTGCCTGGAAGAGATCGCTGTGTTAGCGATAAGGCCGCCTGATGCAACTGATGCAATGTGATTGATGTAATTTACCTATATGTATTGTCTCTTTATTGTATTGGTGTGCAAAAGTATAAATAAATAAATACCTAAGCTAAATGTATTGCTGTGTGGTGACCGTCAGAGAAGAATAGTCCTGACCTCTTCTTATCGAGGTGTCTTAAAAGGCCCCATGCAGGAGAAGTCTGGCCTTTTCGCCGAGGCCAGCCTGTCGCTGGAGGGATCCTGTTGCCTGCAGATCCGGGACCCTCCAATTAAAGCGGCTGAAGGCTCCCGCAGGGGTTTAGTACAGGTGTCTTAAAAGGCGACTAAAACCTTAGTGGTGCGGACAACTATACACTAATCAGGATGGTGACGGGCAGCAGCGTCACTATATCTTGCCACAACATACTGTACTCGCCTACCTCGCAAAAATCGCGGTAAATTCGCAAAAAAGCAGATTATATATTTTTTTTAAACACATAATTATGAAGTTGTAAAAACATAGTTAATTATTTAATAGAAAAAATATTTATATAATAATCACTTTAAATACAATTATATTTCCCGTGTACATAATTATAATACTAAGTTGTGCTTGTACGTTGGTACGTCCGTCACATTTATTTGGATAAACCATATTATGGAAGTCATTTTCGGGACAAAGCTAATAAAGAATTGTTTGCACGTTATTCAATTAATGTCAGTGATATCGGGATAAAGGGATATATGTTTTTTAGGGTTCCTTATTGAAGGGACACTTTTCAGGTTTCGCCATGTCCATCCCTCTATCTGTCCGGAGTTTACTTCAGAGACTTTTAGTAACTGAATGTTAGTTACGTTGATAAGGTTTTAAAATAAAATACTATGTTTTAACTTAAAGAAGGGATGAAATTTATACTCGTCTTTTGATAGGTCATATAATATTTTAGGCATTTAAAAAAGATTTTTGTTATATCGAAAAACAAAAAACAGCAACAATGTATGAACACCGTAAGGATTTCGAATTAATGGTAGCATCACGCTAACTGTAGTTTATTATTGTAAATGACGGTTCAAAGATAGCGATAAAACTAATCGAAGTTTATTTTGATTTGATTGTAACATTTTTGGTACGGACCCCTAAAAAAGACAGTTAAAGAAGTTGCTCGCGACATGTAACTTTTCACCAATCAGGTTGCAAGGTATGTTGCGTTAGATTCTGATGCAAGTAATAGAGTTATACTACCGATGCTACTAAAAAAATGTCCGTAAATTTGGAAATGGTTTGTTGTCGTTTACAATTTTTTCATCAGCTTATAATCTTGCAGGAGAAGAATTATAAGCTAGCAATACATAGGTAAATTAATTTATTATTATGACCATGACCAAAATCTATACTATCGTTATCAAATTCGGCGCTATCGAATATTGTAATATTCATAATAAACTATAATAAATAATGAAGATTAAATATTTAGTATCACATGGTCAGATGTGAGTTGGTATTATTCAAATTTTCCAGGTATAAAACAGCTATATAATGCTATCATTTATCCCTTATTTCATAACATATGCATATACCGAAGTTATATGAAAAATTATCACAATGAGGTAAATTTTATAAGTTAGAGTAATAGATGACCAAGTTGTACCTTGGTCGTACATGAAAAATATTTGGAGAAGTGAAAATGAAATATTCGTATTAAAAGTTAGCTGTTAGTTGTTGTTGATGAGGTTAACGGGCAACCTTTTCATTATTTTTTAACTGCAATGCGCGTGATTCGACAGAGTATGGTCGACTTTTTTTTAAATATTATTTGATAAAAGACACCATACTAAAGACTGATCAATATTATCTCGTTAAAAATAAAAGATAACGATTTTTTTAAAAGAATAATTTCAAAGTGACACTGTCCGCGGGTGATGCGTTAACGTGCGGTTTTTAATTACTAGCCATTTTTTTCATTTGTGCGAGTGCGGTTCATTATCGGTAGGCTAGTTATTAACTGAAAGGTTACCATGAAGATCACAATCTTGCCTGTTAGAAAGCAAAGAATGGAGATTGGAGTGTGCTTGACTACAAAATGTGCAGTAATTTTTTTCTTGAATGTTTACTATTGTATGTAATTAAAACAAACTTAACGGAAAATATAATTTCTACGGTACCGACCGTAGAAATTATATCAAGAATATACAGATATATAACATCTCCGCAAACATCTTCAGTTTGGTGACATCCAAAGGTGCCATTACCGCACGGGTAAATTATAAAACGGCAGAACAAATAATAAGACTTATATTAAGTAATCACATTGCGATAAAATTTCTGCATGAATTTAATCCGTAGTGGATTTTTACTATTTTCATACGTTAGAGATCTTGAGGAAAAATCGGACGCAATTTTATTACTGTGCGCGGTAGCATTTTATTGACTATATTAGCATATTCTTAAGCAATTAAAAGCAAATGAATTTCTACGTTAGTCTATTAGTCCAGTTGCTTTTAAAACCAATCAACTTTGAAAAAAATCAGCGTGGTTTGTTCATAAAGATGGTGGTACATTAACGTCCTTAATTTTTAATAATGTGACTAATAAATTAAATATTTAAGTCATTGATTGAGATTTGTTTATTATTGTATAATAAATTTAGATGCATTTTTTTTAATTATAGAGACAATAGAGTGTTGAATTTTTTTTTTGTAGATAGGAAGGAACAAATGTTAAATATGCCAAATATACTCGTATGTATTAACTACTTATTTTTTTTTTAAATAGTCTTAAATTCCCAGTGTAATAAAATAACACGGAAAAACTATTTACCTTAATAAAATGTAATGCAGACTAAATACCTATTAATGTAATAATTAATCCTAGTATTTCATTAAAAATAAAGTACTATTTCCGCTTTAAAAAAATTTCATATGTCCATAGTATACTCGTATAATCTCCTTTATATTTAAAATATTCTTCAATTTCTTTTCAATAAACTTTTACTAAAAGCAAATCAGAATATTCATGAAGTGCCTGTTCTTTTCAGGTGGGGTATTCAATCGACTTTGGTAAGACTTTTCTTTACAACGAAAAGTTACTTAAAATTGAAGTTCGGCTTTCCTAATTAAGTCAGACATGCTAACTGTTAATTCATACTTAAATCAGTGACTATTTTATATTTCGAACTATTTGCTTTGTTTCTCTTTATTCACTGAGAAAAGTTTTAATTGTCTCAAAAGTTATGACTAATGAACTCGTTACAGAATATTGATATACTTTTAGTCTTTTTTAATGTTGAACTGATCAAAGTTATCAATTAATAAGAGAATGAAACATTTGTACTTCTTAATATAATAAAGTCAGGAGTCCGATAATATGAAATATTACGTTTGCGTTACATAGCGTGTTTATCGAGATTGTAGACATACATCAGTTATAGTTATAGGTATTGCTTCAATTTATAATGTCGATTATTAATAAACAGGTTAGATTAAACTGCTAGGAATATCTATTTTTATCTCGGTAGTAATAAAGATAAAATAGGGATATGGTCGTATAAAGTACGTAAATAACTATTGAAAAATATTATACAAGTTCTCCGTATATGTAGTGATTCTATAATTAGATAAAGTCGTTTATAAATATCACTTCGGTATCAATGAGAGTAATATAAAAGTCACAGTTTATGTTTTTATTTGAAAGAATAAAGAATATTTATTGATATTTTATATTATTTTTGTATGACGTAGTATTTCGGACATATTCGAAAACATGGACTCATGTCCTTTAAGTTATTTATGTTTTATGGCGATATTTTCGACGAAAATTTAGGATAGGCGGTGAGTTATGACGATAATTTGATAGCCTCTTTCAGCTTGGCACTGTGCCTTGTTTGGTCGTCAAAATTATAATTAATGTGCCACTCCAGTGACGCATTGTGGGAAGATGAGAAGTCGTGTCCAACAAAGGGTTAACATTAACCTTCGACATCATTACGAGGGTTTTGTTTTGCGCCTTCGTAACTCATAACATGAGTTAGGTCTAAATTTAGATTGGAAGAGGTTACGCTCAATATATCGGTGTCATTTTGATAACCTAAGTAAGCTAAAGATTTTTTATACTTCGTTAACACTTGCATAGTGTGCTTTAGTGATTTTCAAAGACTAAGTTTCAACACTAATAATTTAATTTATCTGCTGTTGCTCATAGGATTTTTACGTACATTTAAAGGAGTCGCAGGAATCACGTACAGCGGTGTGGCCAAGGAAATGACGCCCAGGGGAATGGACGTAAGATTAACGTGGCACGTCTGTCCTCAGGCTTAAATCACATTATAGCCTACGTCTAATGTCTTCTATTTGATGTTAGCATGATTTTTCGTGTTGGATATAAATTCACTTTACACTTCCGTTTAGAATTTGATAACGTTTCGTTTATTTTGATAAGAATAAAATTTGTGAATATATAGCCTTATTATTAATATTTCGTCCTTATAGTATATCATAAATATTATAGTATCATATATAGGATATCAAAGCTATTGATAACATTTTAGGGTAGACTATAATAATTATCAAACGTTTTTAATATAAGAAAAAGTAATAAAATATATTTTTGAGATTATTTATTAATTAATTTATTTTTGTAGGACAACTTACAAAACATATACTAATATAGATTTAACAAAAGTGTTTACAACAATGATCTTCTCAGGTTTACAATTATTTGCTGAGTGTTGTTTTATTTACAAGTTGCCACGCTATGATTTATTCTGTGTCATGACACGGTAAAGGATAATTTTATCTAAGAAGTAATTACCTTATCAAACTATTTAAAAAAATATAAGAAACAAAAATCGAAAACAAAACTTTTAGTAACAAATTTTCCTACACATTACAAAATTAACAAGTTTTAATAATTTTTTAAATAAAGTAGTTCTATAAAAAATAAAAATAAAAATATATCGACACATTTTCTAGATTTATTCAAAATTATTGTTTTTGTGTGAAGAAAAAAATCATAATGTATGCTAATGAATTTTAATGAAATAAATTTATTTTAAAAAATCATTACAGTACTAATTACTATACATAATACAATAGAAAAAAAAAATATTAACAGATAATTGTTTTTTAAAGAATGTCCTCGTGAAATTGTGGCAAGAATTGGCATTTTCCGTTGTATCGCAATTCCGAGTAACTGGACAAAAATAAATCAGCTTTCTTGTCACCCGGTTATAATTCTAGATTCATTTCCAGTTCCATTCCAGATTTAAGTTTTTAGTATTATAATTATAATGTTGTATTAAAAAAATTCAACAAGTGCGAGTCGGACTCGCCTATGAAGGGTTCCGTAGCAGTAAGTAACATCATATAAAAGTTCTTGCAGTTCGTTGTTTGATCGATGTTTTAATAATAGTTGAAGTGTCTCTCGTGCAAACTATTCAGTTTAGAAAAAAATGATATTAGAAACCTCAATATCATTTTTGAAGACCTATCCATAGATACACCACACGTATGAGTTTGATGAAAAAAAAAAATTTTTTTTTGAGTTTCAGTTCTAAGTATAGGGAACCCCCAAAATTAATTGTTTTTTTTTCTATTTTTGTGTGAAAATCTTAATGCGGTTCACAGAATACATCTACTTACCAAGTTTCAACAGTATAGTTCAGAAAAAGACCGAAGCCCAAAAAGCGGAATCAGTGTCGCCCACTCCGTACGAGACAATATCTAAATCAAAGCCCCGTCTGATGGCGATAGCGAAAATTATCCAAGCGACAAGCTCCCCTAAACGAGGAAAACGACTGCCCCACCTTGCCCCAAGGTCGTTGGTATCAAGAGATCGGCAATCGGAGGCACTTGAAAGGTTCACCAAAGACGAAAATCCGAGGTACCCACAAACGCCACCGGCCACTCGGACAAAAGCCGACATGGAGCAAGTTATACCACCAAAGCTACGACCAGCGTCCACGCCGCAACAACATGCGGAAAATGCGTATATCGAGTTCCTGGCCATCACAAAGGCGAACTGCGATGTATGCCTAGCCACCTGCAAGAAAATCATGCAGAGCTTCCAGTACGGCCACGAAAACTTACTGGGAGTGGAACTTGAAGAAGCCGAGGCAGCCATTTACAATAACGACACCCGCGAAATACTCAGGGGCAACATGTCGGGAAGGTATATGGCTGCTTATAATATCACAGTCGGCTTCGTGGGCGCGGTCGACGCCGCGGGCCAGAACGAAGAACCTCAAGCCTTCCATACACCTAAAGGGGATCCAGTGGTGGTGGTGGCCAGGTGCACGAGAATGATGCTAGGCGACCGGATACTCGAGATGGCAAAAACCATTACGGGAGATCCGGAAGTCGGCAGCGTTTTCGGAGCCTGGCAGTTACCAGCACTGACATGGATAAACGGGGTTCCTGTATGCGGCAAGACGACTTACATAGTCAGAAACTTCGACGAGGAAAACGAGGTCGTAGTTACGACCACAGTCGAGGCGGCCAATGATCTCAGGCAGAAGCTGACGCACCATTATGGCGACAAAGCCAAATCCAAGGTGCGCACTATGGCTTCCATATTGGTAAATGGTTTTCGTGAGGGCATAAAAATAAGCCGTTTAACGGTGGACGAGGCCCTCATGAATCACTTTGGTGCCATAGTGATGGCCGCCCGACTGTCGGAAGCAAAAGAGGTCATCCTTGTCGGAGACATTAATCAGCTGCCTTACATCGACAGGGAAAACCTGTTCGAGGTGCGATACAGCAGGCCTAATCTGACGGTAAATATATCATGTGAGTTGTCATGCACGCATCGGATTCCCAAGGATGTCGCTCTTGCCATCAGCGAGGTTTACGACAGGATCTACAGCTCGAACCCCACTGGCGCTAAAATACCCGAAAAACAGAAGCGGACCCTGTACCTGGTCTTCACACAAGAGGAGAAAAAGGAGTTAATAGGCCGGGGATATGGTACCGGAGAAGGGTCGAGCGTCATGACCATTCACGAGGCGCAGGGTCGGACGAGCGAGGAGGTCATTGTCATCCAAACGAGGGCTAAGAGGCTGCGAATACACAATAGCGTTTCGCATGCGGTGGTCGCGGTGAGTAGGCACACCAAGACCTGTGTCTACTACGCCGACGACAGGGATGACGCAATCGGCCGATTCGTGGGGAGGGCGGCGGAGGCTACTACAAAAGAAATCCTCGAGCACACCCTCAAGATGGCAATTCATCATAGAGACACAGCAGTCATTGAGGATGTGCTCGCACAGCTGGGGGCTGGTGCTGATTAAGATAAACCGAAATTATAAAGTACCAAAATAGGAGAATTATAAATAATGTAATATTTATAAATATATATAAATGGAATAATACTCTATAGAATCGAATACAACTAGATATAATAAATGCATGTAGTTATAGTATTGTAAAAAAAAAAAATAGGTATAGGTATAGTATGGTAAAAAAAAAATGTAGAAATATTAGGATAAAAGTGGTCAGTTTGGACTCTCGTCTCAGGGACTAGAGATATTAAGTCTAGTTTTAAGTACTTATTTACTTTTGCTGTGTAAAAACGTCTGTATGTTACAATAAAATATATGAAAAGAAAAGGGTATAGGCGCATGTAAGCCTGTAGATGTGAAAAAAAAAAAACAGTATAGTTCTTATAGTTTCGAAAAAAAGTGGCTGTGACATACGGACGGACAGACAGACAGAGAGAAATGCTGAATCCATAAGGGTTCCGTTTTTGTCATTTGGCTGGGTCATTCCATGTCAAACCAACAAGGCACTCAACCTGACCATTTCAGATTTGGCTGAAACTTGGTTTATTTATACTCTCTGACATCTTGAACACAAATATAATTTTCAAATTTTTTTATCCCTGATAGTTTTTTAGTTATAAATTTTTAAAAATCACAAAATGCCGCGTTTTTAACGCGTTCTAAAATCTAAAATCTGCAATAACTTTGGTTCTATTAGTGCTAGAGAGCTGAGAGATAGCCCATTTTAAAGAGGGTTTAATGGGCTTTAATTCGATATCCATTTTGACCACATTAGAGGAAAAAGGAGAGAGAAACATATATAAGTTTTTTGAAATTTATATATGTTTTTATTTATAATTTAAAACATATATAAATTTCAAAAAAATAGAAAAACACCAACTCGATTTTTTTTTCAAAAACGATTTTTGAGTTTTACTCATACTCTCTTTTTTTCTCTAAAAAAAAAAACAAGAATTAGGCCTACATAACTTAAATTATTCAAGATTAAATTGAAATAAAAAAAAATTGTGACACTTCAGTGATGTATTTTTAACATATCTCCTGATCCCATCATGATCCCACTCTAAATTTTTTATGGTGCACTCACAAAACTATACATAAAAACATATATAAATTTGAAAAAAACTAAAAAACACCAACTTCATTTTTTTTCAAAAACGATTTTTGAGTTTTACTCAAACTCTCCTTTTTCCTCTAATGTGGTCAAAATGGATATCGAATTAAAGCCCATTAAACCCTCTTTAAAATGGGCTATCTCTCAGCTCTCTAGCACTAATAGAACCAAAGTTATTGCAGATTTTAGATTATAGAACGCGTTAAAAACGCGGCATTTTGTGATTTTTAAAAATTTATAACTAAAAAACTATCAGGGATAAAAAATTTGAAATTATATTTGTGTTCAAGATGTCAGAGAGTATAAATAAACCAAGTTTCAGCAAAATCTGAAATGGTCAAGTTGAAAACATTTATTTTTTGGTTGGTTTGACATGGAATGACCCGGCTACGAAACCCTAAAAATATGTAGAATACCAGAAAATTTATTCCTAAAATATTACAAATAGTTAAATAATTATATGCAATTTAACTTAATTTTAGTAAACTGAAAGAATGATATAATGAAGATTTAAAAAGAAATTGGTTTTAGTCCTTTACTGACTGTGTCGTATCAACAATTCGATGTACGAGTATGTTAAAAACAAGGCTTTTGGCTTCACTCGTCTCCCCTGAATAGATATTAGGCTATATTGCTTGTTTTTCCTCCTGTTGATTACAAAACTTTTATGGATTGGCGCTCAACAAAAAGTGTCGCGTAAATTTTTTTGTAAGGCCACGACCAAAAGGGGGTAACAAGATATTTATGTGCAGGGTACGTGAGGTCAGAATGTGTGGACGTTGTTTTGGCAAATACCGCCCCTCTTACTATTATTTGAGTGCCCCGTCGTTATATTGCGTTGTAAAGTAAATTATGGCGATTACAGTGAAACATTTTGTAATGTTGTTAAATTGTTGCTCTTTGTTGTAAATTATATGAGAATTTACATTTACAATAATAAATATTGAATTTAAAATAAAATTATGTCACTAAAATACAATAAACATTTAAATACCTCTAGATACTTAAATTATTAACACTGTAACACAATTCAAGATTCGATCTAATAAATATTTAAAACTCGTGTGAAGTTTGTATTTTTTGTGATATAATCGCGTTTAAAAATTTATAATATTTCTTTAAATTGATAAATGCGCAGAATACCATTTTTTTATTTTTTATTTTACCGCGTTGAAACGCAGTTTTTAAACTTATTGTAAATCATCTACTATAAACAGAAGTAGGTATCTAATATGCATTAGGGTGGTGCGGGAAAATTCAAGTTTTGAATTCATAGTTCCTATAGTGCGGAAAAGTTGCGATATGTATAATGTGCATGTAACCACACAACTTCATTTTAACTTTAAAAAAATAGATTTTTTTTTAAATATTTTCTTTTTAGTACTTCTTTATAGATATTTAGGAAAAAAATTTCTATATAATATATAATATGTCATGTGTATTCTATATAATATAGCATCTGCTGGAGATCCGGCAGACGTTCTGGCCGAAAAGATTCCTAACTCTATTACAGCGCCATCTATCGGATAAAAATTGTAAATCTAAGCTATCCATAAAAATTGTTTATAAACAATTATATATACATAATATGTATAAGTGAACATATCTTACCATTAGTTACTATCGAAACATTCAGATCAATAAACTGTACACGTAGACGTACAGGGGTGCTTAATGATGTTGTAACACATGCGTTCCAACATGGCGTCTGCTACCTATGTGTCGGATGAATTGCTTCGGTAGATTGGAAATGATGTTCATTAATTATAGATTATACATGATATAGAAAACTTATTTATACCAAAAATGTACACATTATATTGGCAGAAGTTTTTGACAAGAAAAAAAATATTTAAAGATTTGATATTCTTCCATGGTCTGAAAGAAATATACGTAGGATTTTATTTTTTATCTTATTTTATTTTATAATATTTGTAATAGAAATGCCAACAAAATTACATGTCATTTAAAATTATAATAGATAATAGGATGTCAGTAATTATAGAAAACTGCTTTACCCGCTTCTCCCGATCTCGTGAGAATATCGAAATAAAAATTAGCCAATGTTTTATTTTTATCTTATTTTATAATATTTGTAATATAAATGCCAACAAAATTACATGTCATTTAAAGTTAGACAGTAGGATGTCAGTAATTATAGAAACTGCTTGACCCGCTTCTCCCGATCTCGTGAGAATATCGGAATAAAAATTAGCCAATGTGTTATTCTGGATCTCCAGTTGTTTATGTACCAAGTTTCATTGCAACTGCTTAAGTAGTTTTAGCCTGAATTCTTTCAGAAACTAACATCCATCCTTAGTGATGTTTCAAACTCTCTCATTAAATCACATCATTCATCAAATCCCGGCGATTTAGTTATGTGTAACGGATAGATAGAAAGAGAGATAGACAAACAAACAAAAGAACACATCTCCAAAGAAACAGAAAAACACACAGACGACTGGTAAACAAAATGCTTTTGTATTTATTAAATTAGTATAGTTTTTCATATATACATAATCATTCACTCATCAAAACTTTCGCAATTTTAAGATTAGTGGGATTGCGTAATATTTATAGACAAGTTTAATATGTTTTAACTGTATAATTAAAAATTATAAAATGTAAAGTTATTCGTAATGCTAAATCGTCATTTATATAAGCACAATTTTTACCGAGTTGAAGGATGTAATTATGAAGTTCCATAAACTTGCAATAAAACGATGAAGAGCTTTTATGGACACTTTTAAATGTTACGTATTTGGAATTGCTAAAATATTTTAGCTTTTTTGATAAGCAAACATATACAGACCTTGAATTGTGAGTAGAATTTTGTGTAGCATTTTTAGTACAAAATGTTTTGTCTCAAAACGGTATGAATATGAATATATTTTAACGTAGAATATTTCGTTAGATGAAAAAAAAATTGTAAATGTTTCGTTTTTTTGATGAAAAATGGCATTTACACGTGTAAAGTCTGTGTGCCTACCTATAAACACCTAAATATACATTATATAGAGTACCTGGATGACCGAGCTTTGCTAGGTTTTTTTTTTGTTAATCGTGTTTTTGGAAATTAGATTTAGATACGACTTACATACTGATGAAATATTAATAATATTTTTTGATCTTACCGACATAATAATAATTAAGAAAATAATAATAAGAACTGGTTATTTAAATAAAAAATCAAAAGGGCTCCCAATAATAGATTTTTTCACAAAAGAAGGAACTTGACAAAAAAAGGGAAAAAAATAATTGGACTGGAGACATCTGGACTGGTGGTGGAGCTTTACCTTGTAGGTGGTGGCGAAATTAACTTTCGTATTCTAAAGATATTGTAGCAGTTTTTCATTGCTTAAAACACGGATAAAACGACATTTTCTAAAAATGAATCCTAGCTAGATCGATTTATTGCCACCGAAACTCACCTGCATACTAAATTTCATAAAAATCGTTGGAGGTTGGATAATATATATGATAGTCTGATTTAATTGAGTTTTCTTTTGATACACATTATTGGCTTAGCTTGCTCATAAAGATTTTGTAAGATCTAAATTGTCTAGTGCTATTATATATTGATGGCGTAAATCACTCAGCATCAGAGTAGGGATCCGTTTGCCGTATAACTCGAAAATTTTAAGAAAACAAAACGTAAATGTTAAAATGTGTTATACTTATAGTATAGACCCTATATTGAGAAAACTAGATTTGATGATAATTTAATTATTATGAAATGTACGATACTTTTTTATTTAAAAACTAGCTGTGGCCCGCAGCTTTATCCACATAAGATGTGTTGTAGACAAAAACAACTTCATCACGAATTTAATATAACTGATTATAGAGTTATTACTCCACTTTTAGTGAAACCGCATCCATTTTCTTGCAGACTTTACCTGATGCCGGAACAAACATACATACAAATAGATGAACATTGTAAAAATAATTGATGTAGATTATATTTCGCACATTAGGACCCATATACTCGTAATTCGTAATCATCTTACATGTATATATATAGGCCGGTATGATTATTATATTATATGTATTGCTTCGCTTCGAATATAAATTAATTTAATTATATGTATAGTTAAAAGGAACGTTTAAACACAGTCATAAATTTATAGATCTTATATCTTGCATCTGAACTCTGTACCTATAGTAAATATTTTAATATTTATTAATATTTTTATCTTATATTTGTTATACCTATTGTATTATTTTATTTATAGGCTCCCTCTAACAATGTAATGTATGTTATTCGTAGTAACTTGCATCTAAGTATATCTTAATATAAATAGAATTACCTTATATGGTTTTATATAATCTCTTCGTACATAACTAATATTATTATTGTATTATTCTAAGACAACAGTACAACACACATGTCATGCAATATTGTCTTACTCGAATTTAATATTAAATTTAAAACGGATTTTAGTTTTATTACATTATTTCTGTTGGTCGAATATATATATTAAATATTTAAAAATAACTCAAAATATCGACAACTTATGACTCGAAAATCTAAGCGCCCGATAAGTCAAAATGTAGAGATGACTCTTATTTTCGCGAAAATATAAAATCGCGATCTTCTTTAAAGTGGTTTGTTCCATATACATATAAGCTTACATCGGTAAAATACACGTATTTATTATATTGGTGGACAAAGACCTTTTCTACGTTCGTGGGAGAAGGGTTTAATTAAGAGATATATTCGAACATATACATACATCATATAGTTTCTCGATAAATTAAATTTCTTAAGATATTTTACTTTAACCGTAATACACGCGTTATGCTCAACAGCCCTCAGTAGTATGTAGTAATCCTGAGTCGGGTATCTAAAAACACTCATAACACAAGAACGAAAGCCAAGACCACAAAAATATTTATATGATCTATACAAACATTTTCCATGCGCGCGAATCGAACTCACGACTGCTAGCGAAATAGCTAGTTGCCGTGACCACTGTGCCAAGTCGACGATAAAACTAAAAATTATATAGACATCTTTCGTGGTTTTGTAGTTTCTCTATGTTGATGTTTATAGCTTTTGTTCCGTTAAATTGCCGTTAAGGTGACGCGTGGTTGATAATACTCGTATTATCAAATAAATAATAAACGTCTAACTATAAATAATAATAAACGATAAACTCAAAAAGTACTGCATGGATTTACTTTAAATTTGGCACGAATATTATTAAGAAGTCGGGTCAACATACAGGCTACATATTATCACGCTATCACCTACGGGGAACGAGCAGCGAACCTTTATTTCTTCAACGCATTCTGTAACAATGTGCAATCTAATAGCGTTCACGCAGATGACGTCGCGGGCAGCAGCTAGTATATAATAAAAAATTTACAACTAATCCCGTACAAAAATATGTATTTTAACACGTAAAGCAAATCTGAAATATATAAAAATCAATTACAAAAATCATCATTGATCCTAAAAATTCAGTTAACAAAAATTTCAAAACAAAAAAAAAATTAATTTTTTTTTTCAAAAGCAAAAAAAAAAACTTTTTACAATTATATCATTGTTAGTTCATTGTCGAACACTCGCAAAGTATCAGGTGTGCAGCATGAATACCTAATCTTAATGGAGTGAGATAAGGCGTGTAAATCATCCACTTAAATGTTTCACGGCATGGGAAGACACCAGCTTGCTCAATATTGAAGTTACCAATTCGAATAAAACAGTATTCCGTTCTTATATTGCACGAGAAGGTCCTAGAGCTGTCGTAAATATTTGATAAGGTATTTTGGTTTGATAATAGAATCATTGTACGTTCAATCTTGGACGAATTTGGCAATTAGAGATACAGAAATTTAAATAAGGATTTCGTAAATAAATTTCAATGTTCTACAAACATTTAATTTTAAATGTAATCTATACTGTTTCTATGAACTGAATGTTGTAATGTAGGTTCTTATACAAACTATATATTAAAAAATTGTATGTGTATACATCTCTGTTTCGTAGATGTGTATCATGGAAATGAAATGTATTTTCGGTCTCTGTGTAAACAAAATATCAATATCGGTTAAGCTCCCTGAAAAAATAAACCGACGAAAACCGATATCTCTGACGTAACGAGTTTTTCAATAAATCGCCTAAATATTACAAATTCATCAGCAAAAGCCTGGCTCGCAATACGGGTCACTGCCTTATTGATTCGCCTTCATATTCACTCGCCTATAACGACTCACTGATTCAATTTAATGATAATCATTTATAAGTTAAACGGTTGGCGATTTTGAATATACTTACACTTGAGATATTTTTATAACGCATTATGTTGTGGTGAAGAAATGAGCTTTATTTGTACAAGTGTAGGACTGAGATTATCGTCTGAAAAACGACGAGAACTCGTGCACGCAAAATCTGTTCTAATTTTAGGATGTATAGAGTCATAATCGTTTGTATATGACGTAGAAAAGAGACGGTAATATTCGTCACGTTTAAATATGATTTATGCAAGTGATTTAGTTAAGTACATAAAGACATTATGAGCGGCGTGGTAGATAGATTAAAATGTTCTTGGGAGCGAAGATCTTTTTGTAGAAAACTTACGATCAGTCGTAAATTATGTAGCTCAGTACAATATACTTGAATGCAACAATAAAAGTACTAGCAAATGTATTGTCCATTAATGGGATTACATTTTCTAGTATGTCTCTTATAAGCTGCTTAATTTTTTATTGTGTTCATTATTTGAAATAATACATTCTCTAAAAGGTAACTTAAGATAAAACACCTTCACTTAAACTAAAAAATATTTCGCAACCATTTTGTTGCAAAACAAAAATTACAATAACTTTAATTTAACAAAGAAGATAGAGTTTTAAAACAATTGAAAATTTAATTTTATTACGCAAATTACAACAATTTTATAATATTAAACAAACTATGTAATAGAACATAAAATATACTAGATTATAAAATGTAATAAAATTAATGTTTATATATTTTCTTAAGTCATCTATATTCCAACGTCATCTGAAGCATATAAAATAGATATCGGTAAAGGAATAAATAAATAGGTAATTTGTAGCTTAGCGTTTAGTTCATGAAGAAGACCTAGATATAACTTTTTAAGTAAATTAATATAAGTTTCATTTATACAAAACACAAATGGTACCGAGCCTAATCCACATAAAAAGAAAGTTGTGTATTTATATTTTATTATTCCTTTTATAAATAAACATTATGACAATTAGACATTAGACAACGTGACGTGATATCATTAAGTTTAATAACAGTGTATTCTTTACATAATAATATGTAAGCGAGCTAGTAAAACGTACACAAGTCGAGTTCAAGGTCGTTTATTTTGTTATGTATATATTTGAGTTGGTATATAGTATAGTTATGAGTTAAAAGAAACAAGCGCTAGCCTCCGGCATCGCTACTCGTAGCCAACACTAATGAACGTTGAGGTGACGTGTTAATTTTAGAACGAAAGAATAGACTTAAGAGATGTACTGATGATATTTGACATACAGAGGCAGGTTAACGGTATTCTAGGGTCCCATATCTAAAGGCTTCCAATGTAACTCTTTTACTAAAACTCCATTAGCCATTGGCCCGTCAGAGCGAAGATCTTTGTAACCGTATCCTTATGGCGGATATAACAGTTAACAATAAAAATAAAATAAAGTAAAAAATTTAATACATTACAAAATTGTTTTTCCGGAGTTTTTAGATCGATCTTAAAAATGTGTAGTGATTTAACACTCCATTCTAGATACCCCGTAGTGTATGGCATCCTTCGTGCCCGCGTCTGATTCACACTTGTCTTTGAGCTGTAGAGTTGTAGAGTTGTAGAGGTTTTGTGATATAAAATTAGAAACAATGTGGTATGCATATAATAACTATTTTTATTATCATCAAGATAGGGTTGGTCAGTTACGAGGATTTATTATTTAATTTATTTAAAAATTTTGTGATATAAAATTGTCTAACCTCGCATATTTACTCGCCCTTGGTTTGATGGTACGAAGATGAACAGGTCTTATGGGAAAGCTTACATCACCAAATTACACGGAGTACGGAAGAATAGAAGATGTCCATCATATTTTGACGGAATCTGTCCATACAGAAGCCGAGAGAATTTATATTATACAGAACACAATGTTGAACTTAATCTAAAAATTCTTCAATTTGTATAAAATTGCACAACTTTGTTTTAAGCGTCGTATTTAAGTTTCAGTGTGTACAAATGAGTGTGACATGTTCAGAATATGAAGGAACCCTCTATAAAAAATTTAGAAAAAAATGAGTCTTTCCAATATATAATAGGTGAAGTAAATTAGGTAAACAGACAGAATTTTGTTTAAGATTTATAAGATGAGTGTAAGTCTTTATACGTTACATATACAGAAGTTTGACATTTCCTTAGGGAATTGCCTGTGAAACAAAAGTAGTTGTATAACTGAAAGACTGGCTCTAATAGTCTTGCTCGATTTGTTTGTTAGCCACAATTTAAATTATTCATATAAATTTTTTGTTCATTGATTATTTTAATCCTCCTTTTTTATGATCCTTCTATTAATTAATTTATCAAATGATAATTAAATAATGTCTGTAAAAATATCTACATATTAGCTAAAATAAAGCAATTAGCGATAAACGGGTAAACATCAGGCATATTGTATATAGGTATATTATAAATGTACAGCGTAAGATATAATTTTTTAAGCGTTTGTACATCGTTTTTATAGACGATTCTGTACTATATTTCAATTGCTCATTAGACTCGAGTAGAGACATTACTATTGTCCGCGTGTTATCGCTTTCGAATTGCAATTTAATAACAATAATTATACAATTTGGTACTTGTCTATGGGTATTTCATGTTATTTAATAGCCTCGCTCTTTTTATTTTATTTTATACCAAGTTACGAGTATGAATCATTAGGTAGTGGAAAACTCTTTAATTCGTCACGTGGCAGACTCTTGACGCAGGCGTGCGCAAGCGACGTATTGACACCGGAATTTTATTATGCAAATGATTTAAGCTTCGTCCTTCATGTACACTATCAGCGTGTTTTTGTTATATCGATAATGATTCATCTTCGTTTTTTATCGCTTTGATCGTCGTTACAGCTCGTTTTTTAGAATGTTATTTATAAATGCGCTTGCGTCTTTGTTAAATTTGCACACATTCTCCACATCTTCAAGGATTAATGAAATATTAATGGGCATTTTATCTTTACGAGATGAGTTTTTAATTTCTTTTTTTTTTCTTAAAATATTTTACGATTTATACGTTTCTTTTTTTGCTCATTTAATAAGTTTTTGACATTTGTTTTACATAATTAGTAACAAACTTAACTTGTTATAAATACACATTAGTATTTTTCCGTAACATGAATGATGTTTTCATTATTTTAACATTTGATTTTAATTAATTATAAATTTATAACTAATCGTGTTTGTTATGTCTAAGGTTAAGGGTTATGTTCAAATTTAATTTCAAATACACGATATATGTACATATTTATATTATTGTTAACAACTTTAAAGGTGTCACTTCTAATGAATACCCGTTTTAGTTATTAATTTTTTAGTGTTTCGTGATAATAGTGTAACTATATATATATATATATATGTATATAGCAAACACTCCATAATTTAATTATTTTACAAAAAAAAAAAATAGTGTACTGATGAATAACTTTCCTAATTAAGTTAAATATAAAAATGATTTATGACGTAACTAAACCGCATCACACCTCATACACAATGTAACTAGGTACCTACTGTAACTACTATACTACTAACTGTATGTTAATAATGTAAGTTATGCCAAGTGGTTTTTACACAAAATGAACAAGTATGCTTAATTAAAAAAATCAAAAACCCGATTGCGTAAAATACTCTTATTATAAACTAAAAAGAATAAAACAATTTATTAGCTTTCATTGATACCCATATTGCTACAGTAAGAAAAAAAATTCAACTCCCCCTCCCCTCATTCCGCCATTTGCAGGCGCCATTTTGAAAATGTATATAGCCTATGTCACTACTACAATTTAGACAAATCCAACGACACCTCATATGTCAAAAACCGTCCAGCCGTTTGGGCTGTAGGGCGTGCAAAATAAAAGTATATACATACATACATACATACATACACTCGAAAAACATAACCCTCCTTCTGTCGCAGTCGGGTAAAAACAAGTACCCACCAAAGAGGCTAAACAGGTTACAAAGTTTATCGTAATAAGTGTGTTTTTACTTTTATTCACAACTCTCGAATAATTTTTAAATGTTAATTTCACTACGATACATATTACACAAAAAAAATCAATGGCATAATTAATAAATATAGTTTAAATTTACTGATAAAATAGAAATTATAAGAAAATATAAAAGTTGAAGGTTGATTCGCTTAAGACATCTCATTTAACGTAAAAAGTAATACTATTTTTTCCCACTCACCACTTTTTTGCTCCGCATCTCAATTATTACTATGACGATGTAACAATTCTGAGGTAAACACCTACTATACTATCTCCCATGAAATAGGGTAGAAAATTGAGTTTTCGAATATAATGTAATAAGGAAACAATTACGTACACTTAAAGTTAAATATGGTACGGTGGTACGTGTTAGTCTGTCTTGCATTTTGCCGTGCTTTTTCTTACATCTTCTTACCACTCACTCAAGATCTTAATGATTTATTGGGGTAATAAACGACGATTAACTTGCAATTTTGGGATGACCCCTGGTTGCAATTGCACGAAAGGAAAAATGGTTATCTCTCACGCGATCGTATTTTAGTCGGAATTGGCTGTAGATTAAATAGTTCGGAAAACATACTCAAAGGTTTTTGTGAGAGTGAGAGTTTATGACTTCACTTACTTTAGATGTTTAGTAATTTTTTTGTTATCTATAAAAATTATTAACAATCTTTTTGTCAAACAATTAATCTCACTCTTTGGTATAAATATTATTAAAGTTAATTGCTAACATATTAACACTGAATTGTTTGAATAGATTTTATGTTAAATTAATATTATATATAGTTTTATTTTAATTTATAATGTATGAAATACCAGTAAAGTTCTATAAAGATGCAAAGTCATAACAATAATATTTCAACTCGGTTTTCCAAGATATTACGCAACCAATATTCTCAGAATACGATAAACTAGTCGTTGATAGTTGTATAAATAATTATTTGTAGAAAACGATATAATTAAAATAAAATAAAAATTAAACAAACACAACTGAAGACAGGCTAACTAAAAAATAAAGAAACATTTTGGAGATATGTACGTGTGAGTAGTTTTGTTTTAGTCATATATTTACTTACTAGAGTTAAGCAATTGTAATCTCAACAACAATACTCGTATTAGATAAAAAATACAACACATTGCATTAAATTTGTTGATAGAAACTTTTTTCCTACTGGGTTTTTTTTTGTTTTAAAGTAAGACTTGATATAAATATTTTTTATCGTTCTCTAAATAAGAACTAACAGGATTTCGGTACATGTTGACAGAATCTTAATTAAATTAAATCTAATAACGAAAAACATTTATAAATCTAGGATGAACCTGGTTTGTATTTAGAGCAGAAAACGAGACGAATTTTAATTTTTCCTGCCCGTAAACGAATTCAATTTTCTCGGAAGGCGTCGACTGTTAATGATCTATGTCAAAATCCCTCGTTGGTTCTCGGTTAAATACATTTGTATGTGATTTTATGGAAGACCATTTCATATCAGGAGATCTACTCGTTTTCTAGCTGTTTCTATAAAAAAGCCTGATACCCGAGGAATATTAAGGGAAAGTTTTATCGAAGAAAACATTTTTTGTGGTTTTAAACAGTACATGACAAATAAATAACGAGTGAAAATATTTTGTTAAATATATTTGAAAATATGATACATATGATACACCCCGTCCTAAGTTTCTTTGTTAATAATTTCGATATTTACCAATTTGGTTGACATTTAAGGTCAATTAGCACCTGTAAGTCACATAGACGTTTTTTTTTCTTATTAAATGCAAAAAATGATGTCTTGTTTAAAAAATTAAACAAGACAGAATATGAACATTACTAAAATTTAAATAACCAATTGTAACATTTATAAATATAATGTTTGGAAACATACATTAAATTTATATATGTTTTTATTACACAATTTTAATGATTTATCAATTACAAATTATTACATTAAAAATATATACACAAATTGAAATGTTAACTATAAGTATATTAAGTATCTAATAGTGTCCAAGATTGCGTGATCTAATCTAAAGATACATAGAAGTAGGTCCCCCGAGATGATACAATACTTGAACAGGGTTTTAGATCCTCACGCAACATCTCGTGTTTATTCCGAGCGAAAGCGATTTGATCCGATTTAAGTTGTAATACAATTTAGAATCGTCATGATTTGAATTAACTTACTGACATAATTTTTGAATTATTATTTTTATCATTTATACTGCTAATAAAACTGTACCAGGTTAAATTGTGAACATGGAAGATATTTGGATATTTTTTTTCATTATGGCTCTCTTGAAACTAGGTAGGATTGAAGTTCATATTACGAGCTAGGACACTGAATTCTTTTTATCCCGAAATTAAGCAAGGTTCCCGAAGGAGGGGGGAGAATTTTAAAACGTGTACATAGTTTTAATTAATGAACGCGTTGTCCGTTTTCATCCATTATTTTTTTGTGACAAAGGAGATATTTTAAAGATAAAAATAATTCAAGATATTTACTTCGTTACTTCAGAAATTACAGATATTATAATTTTTAGTGTTAGGTCGAAAATAACTTGAAACACGGAACCTACATAAACCTTGAACTATATGACTCAATTTAAGCTGGCATACTTGCTTCAACTTATAGGCTCAGTGAAGGAGAAGACCGAAGAAGTCATGGATACATTCAGTAATATAATAAAGTTAAAGAATTATTCTGTCTGTAAATGCTCTACGGACCGATTTGAAATTTTGAATTATATATGTGTACAAGTTTACGTTGTGACCAAAACGAGCAAATCTAATAAGTATCAAAACTTAACGTGCGCAAAACGGAATGAAACCACGTGTTTAATGTACAAAAATGTTTCTAAATACTACCTTTTATTTGATACATTAAATTTTGCTTAAGGAAACACATTTTCATAAAAATCTTTTTTTAAAAATAATAGATTTAATTATTACGAAAATAAAAACCCAAATCCGTTAAAGAATGTTAACTTAAAATTAAAAAACTTAGCAGATAAGTATAAAAAACTGCGATAAAGATTTTATATGCAAATCTGTTAAACCGTTTAACCTACAGAGCGTGCCAAGATTAATAATTGAAACTCATACGTACAAAAAAATAAGCATGTACATACATACGCTTCGAAATACATAAACCTCTTTCGGAAGTCAGGTATTATTATATATCCATTATAGTAAAATAATAATTGCAGTGAGATTTATAGTCAGATAAAAAATATTAAGAAGAGAATATAGAACAATTATACGTTACATTATTTGTTAAGACTTTATAACACTTCCTATAACGTTGATAATAATGAGCATAAACATACCATCAGTAATTAAAATTCGAATCTTATTATTCCAAGTGTTTATTTCGGTTTCATGGTGACGTCATCCGTCACTGGGTTATAAAACAATCCAATGGAAGTGACAACTCTTCATTACTTTAACTGCCTGTGCTTATTCGCAGAGACAATGGGTTTTACGCGTTACGGAATTTTTATAGAGCCGACTTCACAGTTTGAATGTCGCTCGTAAACCATAAATAAGAATACAGAAACGCTTATAAAGACATATACGTTTTTCATCATATAGATAGATTATAAATTATTTTAATATTGCTTAGCTTGCTCTGGAAAACGTACTTGAAATAACTGCGTTGAATAAAGGTAATTTGTTCAAAATTGCTTTTGAAACTGTATTAGGAATTTCTATCGTCTATGGTTAATAGTTTTTGATTAGTAACCCTCTATTGTTTAATGTATAGTATGTACCTGTTTATTTCTTTTTAGTATTGAAATTACTTTTATAAAGGTATATTTAAAAAGAAATTGTGAAGCCGATAAAGATTGATAAAAAATAAAATAACGGCCTATAATAAGGCTTGAGGACAGGTCCTATATTACTAATTTAGTATTTTTTTTACAGTTAATATTTTTCAAGGTAATAACATGATAATACATGTGTATCATTTCAAAACAATACAACATTTTCTATGAATATTGTCATTCCGCAGCATAAATCTCGTAAATCCAGGGATCATAACGTTCTGGGGATGATGAATGGGAATTTTTGGGTAATGTTTTCGAATTCACGATATATAGAGTGCTTTTTGTTACGTTTGTTGGAATGTAACGTTCGAAATATGATATTATTTTATTAATTTCCGTTTTCGTTTCTCGAGAAGTGTCGGAATAGGAAGCTTATTCATACATGATAAATTTCATCTCTGGGTAAACAGTTCATCGTAATTTAATATGTAATTTATGATCTCAGTATAATAAATATTAATTGATATATTGTTTCTAAGCAATGACTAATGGATTTTTTTAAACATTAATAAAAAATCTAATGTACAGATTTACAATAAAATTTATGCTGTACAAATTTTTATCAGTACTATAAAAATTATAAAAAAAATATATAAATAATACATGAATATAAATATTTTAAAGACATAATTATAGGTACGGCCGTGAATTAGTCATTCAAGGGAATGCAAATATAATATTTGTTTGAGATCAATTGAATATCAAAGAGTAAATATTGTTGTGCAACGTGAGCAACATGCAAACAAGTATTGAGTCTTACGTGTTGTCTTGCACGGCATCCGAGTTGTAAATATGTATATATACAACGAGTATTGAAATAAAGAGTTAATAGAAGAGATAAAGTAGAGTACATAATAAAAAGTACATACAATAATATCAAATAATATATCAAATTAATTTAATATATATTTCTAACTTATTTCAGAAACAGAAAGTATATCTTGTTTTAGATTTTTTCTAGGAATATTGTAAACTATATAAAATCACAAAATGCTTTTTAGTAACGGAGGAGTAATGATCAACCGATCTAACGAATATCGAACTTCAAGAAGATTAAAACCACAAAGCACACGTAGTAAATAATATTTGTAAGACGATGTTCCAACTTTAATTTTTATATAAATAATTATGTTTCTTAATATTTTCAGTAATATTGTTATTTGCTATTACTGTGTAAGATTTATTATAGATATATAATTATATCAAATCTAATGAATATTTTCAAATATCTTAATCATTTTAAGATAACTTTATAGTATGAAGCAACATAAAAATCTATCAAAGTAAATTTTGGGTTACAGTACCTACCTACTCTTAAATGACATCATACAATAGGTTTTTTTTAAAATATGGTTTAACGTTAAAAATATAATACTCATCATATAAAACCGTATTTGATGTTTTCTAAGAACTTAAAATTCTTTGAAAAAACACCGCAAAAGTCTTCACAAGCAGCGTCCGCCCGGTATGATTCAAAAATTTACATATAATGAGAGTCACTGCAGAAAAATCTCTGCTTGTCCGTTGATGTGTCATAAATAGATTCCTGTTAAAGAGTTATTTTAAGTCCTATAAGGGCGTAGTTTGCTTATTAATAACCATTCCCTTTTTATAACAATAAGTGTACATTATAATGTAGATTAGTCCTAATATAGCGCTGTAAATAACACAGAAGTATTGTATAATAATTACAACAGCATTATGATGTAATTATTAATAAATAAAATTGTTGATGAAATTAAATGAACAACGTGAATGTTTGAACAACTTATATTACAAAAACTAAAAATGTCTGGTGTGTTGAGTTGGTTCCTTTGGTTAAGGCCTGTGATAGTAAGGACGTTAAGGACGTTTATCTGCCATACTTGAATAAAATGACTTTTATTATATAATTGTTACAAAATTAATATAATTATAAGGTTTTATAAGAAAAAAAAAAGAAAAAAAAAAAGAAATTACGTAATAGTATTTTTTTCCTACTGAGGCCGAAAGTTCGAATTTTGTCCATGTGACGTTGAATTGAAAAGTATTACTTTTGTCCCGCTTCACAGGGACAAAACTTGAACTTTCGGAGGAGGTAGAAAAAAAGATTTTTTTTGTGTACTTTACGTATCGAATGACGCATAACTCAAGGGCTGGAATAATAATTATGCAAGCTTTGCCATTTTTGCAACTTGACCAAGGTCGTCGGTTGACTCACAATACTTTGAACTACATATAGGTATATTGCTTAAGTACGAAACAAGATGCTGATGTTTATTGCTATTTACATAAGCTTTATCTTTGATTGGAAAGGCGAAAAAAATAAAAAAATAAGATATTTATTTGAATTTTGAATCGAGCTTACTATATTTACAATCTCAAAGTTTATCTGCTATATCTGGTTTTTGATACACTAAAATTAAAATTTTAATATACTAAAAATCATAAATTCATTATTGTTTGTAAATGAATCAAAGTAATATAGTTTCATAATGAAATAAAAAGTGTTATAACGGTTAAAGTAAGCATTAATAAGTAACTAGTAATTTGCTAAAATATAAAATGATAGCAAATGACTTATGTAGTAGGTTAATTATGATTGAAAAATTATTCAGTGTTTGTATGATATACTCGTATATATCTCGTTGACAACTAGCTGATACGACCCGCAGTTTTCCTCTCATTCACATTAATAGATAATTACTGACGTTCCGCTCAGGTACATATCTTTGTCGTAGAGTATTATGAATATTATGATACGATTTAAGTTATCAGCTATAAAAAAAATGCAATAGAAATAAGCTATAATTACATTATGTTTCATTAAAAATTTAAAATCAAAATCAGTATAATATACATATATATTTTTTTTAATCTGGGAAATAAATAAGTATAATAGTATCACATTAAATAAATCTATTAATCCAAGGACATAAACCAACAAAATTTTCAGTTAAAATCATATATAAGATAAAATAGTGCAGAGAAAAAAAATTTGGTAGAAAGAAGAAAATATCGGTTTTTAATACATCTTGAAGACGTGATACGTCATCGTACGAGACATTACACTTTTTTTGTGTAAAAATAGTCAAAGGATTACTTTTGACAATTTATCTCTTCCAATATAAGTTACAAATGAAGAATTTAAATATTAAATATTTAAAGTTGACTGACCCGTTGACGCAGTTTGTAGTGACCCTGTTTTCTGCTCCAAGGGTTGTGTGTTCGATTTACGCCCCGAGTTTGGGTGTAATATATGTTTATTTATATATGTATTATTTATGTGTATATTTATTTAAAAAAAGTATATCAGTCGGCTGTTACCTAAAACACAGGCATTAAATTGCCTACCTTAGGAACAGACGACATTGTGTGTATGTTAAACATATTTATTTATTTATTTATTATTTATTTAAATATTCCTTATATTACCATTATCGCCAATTTCAATTACTTTAAACGTTTATCTACACTATAACTAAACTGAATTAATGAAATAGCCTGTACTTAAATATCCCACTACTGAACAAAGACCTGCTATAAAGGAGAAAGTTTGAAACTTGATACGCCACACTGCTACGCTGTTGGTAGGCGAATAATTTCCTTACCTATGGTAACAATAATTGGCGAAGCTAAAAACGCGCAGTTTCATTGTTATAAATTTTATAATATACAAAATCATAGATACTAAAAACAGTAGCTAATGAAATTCTATATAATATATTACCATACAATACATACTAGGTATATATAATACATATTTATAGATATACATTATATACTACTATTTACATAAATATATATCCATACAATACATTTGCTGTCACTAACGCAGAATGGTCGTCATACTCGTAGTCACCTGTACAAGTATAATTATAATAATAAACTCGTATAAATAAGTATTACATCAGAAATTACTTAATTCCATAATAACAAGTAGTAGTGATTAAAATTAACTGCTTTCTATAAATGTAAGCGTATTAGTAATACGTTCCTGGAACGATCGATAGCATGCTAAGGTTGTGCAAAGGCATCGTTTAGCAACCTCGGAAGGTCGTTCGAAACGCCGGTGACTCATGGTTGAGAATTGGAACATTTATTTGCGGTTTTTATGTCTGATATATTTTCGGTCATTCGAGTAATTGCTGATGTTAATATTAGTCTGATTTTATTATCTGGCCTTCACAGTTATATTTCGTTTTTGTGTAATGTATTTATGTTAGACTCGTTTAAGTGAGTGTAAGAAATATAGAAATATAAATGCTTATTTAATTTTATGTTGTTTTTTACGGTTCCGTAGCCAAATGACAAAAGACGGAACCCTTATGGATTCGTCATGTCTGTCTGTCTGTCCGTCCGTATGTCACAGCCACTTTTTTCCGAAACTATAAGAACTATACTGTTGAAACTTGGTAAGTAGATGTATTCTGTGAACCGCATTAATATTTTCACACAAAAATAGAAAAAAAAACACAATAAATTTTGGGGGTTCCCCATACTTGGAACCGAAACTCAAATTTTTTTTTCATCAAACCCATACGTGTATCTATGGATGGTATCTATGGATATGTCTTCAAGGTTTCTAGTATTATTTTTTTCTAAACTGAATAGTTTGCGCGAGAGACACTTCCAAATTGGTAAAATGTGTGTGCCCCCCCCCCCTGTAACTTCTAAAATAAGAGAATGATAAAACTAAAAAAAAAAAAAATATGATGTACATTACCATGCAAACATCCACCGAAAATTGGTTTGAACGAGTTCTAATGTAAGTATTTTTTTTCAATACGTCATAAATCGTAAACCGCAATTTTTTCTAGATAATGGTACCGAACCCTTCGTGCGCGAGTCCGACTCGCACTTGGCCGGATTTTTTTTTTTTAATCTTAAATTTATTTTGAACAAGTTGTCAGGTATGTCAGCGATAATATCTTCAAAAACTACTTAAACTGCATTTTATTCATACTTAATAAAGATAACTTAGTTTTATAATTACAGAATAAAGAAATTCAAATTTTCATTAGGAATTCAAATCAAATTAAAAACCTTGTCCGCCAATTCGCATTAGAACAACGTGGTGTAGTAACCTTTCCGTTCGATTTAGTTCTAGCCTTTTTCATATTTTGATTGGCCCGTTGGCGCAGTTGGCACCTTACTTTCCGCTTGAGGATCGTGGGTACGATTACCGCCCCGTGTCTGGGTGAAATGTATATTATAAATATGTATATATGTTGACTGTTAGCAAAACACTGGCATTGGGATACATTTAGTTGGATATCTTGGGAACAGACAACCGTGTATGTTAAACATATTTATATTTATTATTATTTTTTGTTTCATTTCAGTTCAGTTTTCATATAGTATTATTGTCTATAACTTCGTTTCTAACATTTTTATCATTTAAAAAAATGAATTAAAATATTTTAACTTATCTTTTTACAAAATTTTATTATTCAAAAATGTATAACCTATTTATTCAAATATTAAGTTTATAAATATTTTGAACACGCAAAAGAAACACGCAACTTCATTACGCCTTAAGTATTTTAGGAAATTACAGAAACGTTAACACATCGAAGGGGAATCGGTATAAAACATTTTCTCCGATCTTTGTTAACAATAAGTTTCGTGCTTTAACTTTATATTTGTGTAAAAGATCGAGGCTTATGTACCATCATAATATATTTAAATATTTGAATAAAAACTTATATTTTTCATCTCATGTTATACCTAAAATAATTTTAGGAACTGTCAAAAACTTTTTTTCAATATTGAATTACGTTCCGACAGCTAATACAAATAATTAAGCAATAAATTTTGCTGTAATGTAATTACTACAAATTCAAAAACAAAACATAAACTGTATTAACCTACCACAAACTGATTTATATAGTTGTTCACCATATTTTATTTTCTATAGAGTTACTTTGTAAACAATATTTCTTAACCTCACCGAACTGAACGAGACTGATGTCCCACGGCTGGCCAAAGACCTTCTCATATAGGAAAATCACGCTGCTCCACTGCGGTTTGGCGGATAATTTCTTACTATGAGTATCAATCTCTATCAGTTGCAATTGGTACCGAGGGTTTCATGTGCTCTGCGAGTGGTAAGACCCACAAGGACATACACCCACAACCGTCAGCGTTGAGGTGACTACTCTAACCACTACACCAGAACGGTTGTCAACAATATTTAGAATTGATCTATATGTTTATCCTTATTGAAAATTATTAATCGATGACTTAGAATAATATAATTCGAATTGTAACTGCCTACGCTTGTCAATCTAATTCAATTCTTGCGCAAATACATTTCAACAATGTCAAATATATATCAGCGAAGCCAGGATATTAGTACAGAAAAAAAAACCTATTATATATAATATGACTCACATGTCAAAGGGAAGATTATATTAAAACGAAAATCGTTTATATCGAAGACTTCCTACTCCATTTGCATATTAATGATATTGTGTGACGCGTGATCATCATACACATGATCCATTATTATGATACGAATAGTAATCTTAATTTGTATTAAACATGTAAGTACATACTTTGTTAAAATAAATACTGCAAAGTTTAGCAACGTAGAATTATCCAAGAACAATGATTATCGCGTAGCAGTAGACAAAGAGGCGGGAGTACTTACTGCTTTAAGTAAAAGTAAAATGTTTGGTAAATAGTCGAAAGGAAAAGGAGAGGAAACATAACAACGCTCGTTGTTCTTACAAGCCTTGGTAAATAAACGCAGTTGTTCCGCACCGTCTTCTGGTGTAGCTTAAGACGGTAATTCCATTATAATTATTTTCTTGAAAAAAAAAAAAATGGTCTTCTTAGTCTAAAAGGGTGATTATTACTCTTTATTTATGTATATTTTTATAATTATATATAAAAATTTGGCTAAAAAGGCAAATATTGTAAAGGCAGTAATCTAATTATTGATGGAAACAAATCCGACATTATTTTATTTTATATATTGATGGAAAACGCAAAAAAAAACTAAATTTATTTACAAAACCACTATCCCTTAATGGGAAACAGCTACGTCACCTCACCTTAGATGGGGGACACAAAGATAAATACCGCTATCTCGACTTAATGGCTTTCTGTCTCTTGTCTTAGAAGGGTGTCCATCCGTGCCGTACCCATCAGGTCAGCAAGACTTTGATTTGTCTTCGTTACTTTGACATTTCTCTCCATGCGAACAGAATTCTGATCTCACGTAATCAATTAGGGTCCTTCGTGTCAGTTAATTGTTTCAAGTTTTTAGTATTGATAATCTATCTCATTCAAATATCTTCAGTGCAAAAATATGAATCAAATAAAATATATACATAGCAAACGTGTACATCCAATCTAAAAAAGGTCTTAGATATCTTGACGCAGGCGTTTACTTAAATATTTAAAGCATGTAAACAAACTACGCGTTCCCAAGTGCGGGTTATTTCACACTAGTTGTTTTCTACTTGCGAAGAATATTTATTCTTAAGACATTACTGCAAGGTGCATTTTACTGGCTTCTCTTATTTTTTATGTTCTTTTAATATAGACCTAGTGTTTATGTAGTTAAAGGTGGAACTCGCTTGAAAACTAAAACAAATATATCAGTGTCGTCACCTGAACAAGCGGAGCATAGCCCCACAACAGGTTTATATCAATTTTCTACCAAGTGCGTCTGGATCGTGGAAATCACTTAGCTGTATGCGATATTCTACGATATATTTTTAAGAAGACTTCATATGTCTCTGAACGTAAATTGAACTATCAAATATCGTTTGTTTATAAGAGAAATACTGAGAATAAATCTTTCATCTTTCTATAATAACAACAGCATAAATGTGAACATGTATTAAAAAAAAAAAAAATTAACAGCTATTTATGATGTCCTAATTAAATAGATATGATCAAACTATAAGAAATTTTTAAACAAAAGCATTCCTTATTACTCGGTCGTGTTGTATATTTTTTGTTTACATACGATATACTCGTATTGCCAAACAGACGAGGAATGTAGATGAATTGCAATTTGGCAATATCCACCAACGCTGCTTGATTAGTTGTAACAAAATCCGGGCAGTCGGCGAGGAGTGGGAGTTTGATGTTAATAAATCCCAAACTAGTTTATATATCGTTACTAAAAGATATTATCAAATAGCTCTATCAAAACTGTATTTGATACATTATGTATTGTTGTATACCTATATATTGTACATTTTTCTTGAAATTTGATTATAAACCTTCCTTAATTTTTTCCATAATAATACTTAAAAACCATTTAAATATTTAAATAATAAATATTATATATAAATAGAGTTGAATCTGTTTATGGTATGTGTGAATTATTGTATTTTTATTAATCTTACTTAGGGATAGGTGTGTAAAACAGTTACTCCATACTTAAAATATATGATTGTGTACATTCAATTTTTTTCTTTATTTTTTTCACAGTTTGTTTCATACATGTTGTTTGTAAGTAGTCCAATAATATGTGGTACCTACTACCGTTATTTATATTCGCTAATATAATTTTATTTATTTTAGGACTATGATTACATTAATTAATATAAAATATTATAATATTAATAATGTTTCCGTAATCATTTCTAAGAAAATACTTATACAAATATGTATTCGTTACAAAATGACCTATGTGGCTTAACTCTCGTTTCTAGGAACTGCTCTACTGGTTCTAATATTTAATGGTTTCCTTCTATCGAGGCAAATTGCAGAGAAAACAATCGTAGACAACATAAGTGTCATTATGAATTGTTTAATAAACACGCGTTTTTACACAGTAAGAATTGTTTTTAAATCGAACAGACACCTAAGTCACAAGATTAATTTTTTTAAACAAATGAATAATATATAATCAGTTTTATAATTTTACCAGAGATTTGTTATAAACTACAATGTATAAAATCTTGGTTCAACTGTTCACCAAATATTGCTCCACGCAGTACCTTCAATTATGTTGTCATTATTTTTATGTGGATTGCAATAGGATTCTCGATACGAAAATTGATACAAAAACAGTGACGATTTCAATATTTTAAGTATTGATATACTGCTGACTATAGTTCATAAATATTCACGTTGTTGTGGACGTAAAGTTAAAACTTGAAAAAAGTTAGTCTTATATATTAAGTCATAAAATCATTCTAAAATTGTATTTTTTAAAATAGATAAAATAATTTCATAAATACAGAAAAATAACTTATATTTAGGTAGATACTATTGTAGCAATTAGGTGAAATTTGCCTCATATTTTTAGACTTTGCGAAGGGTATGCAGGAAAACGATTATGCTCAGACGAAAGTGGGGAAACACTTTAAGAGCCAATTGCACACATGTTGGTTCCCTAGCTAAGGTTTTTACTTTTCCTTTTACCTAACTGACAAGAAGATAATGCTTTTATGTTGTACCCTTTTTAATGTTAAAGTTTTTAAAAAACTTTTGTTGACTATGTCATTGCCTTTCCAGTTTAGCTCAAAACATATTTTCTATATACTCGATAAACTATTAAATTTAAAAAATAGAAACAATTTTTTTTTGTTCAAATTACACTTTGGGGAATGGAGATCAAGACGAAATGAAGCCTAAAATCTTTTTGTTTAAAATGATTATAGTACATATAATAATGACGCAGTCAGCGTTGAGAGAGCAACAGTTTCTATGAAACATAACAATTGTCAAGCACACGTTGAAAAAAAAAAAAAAACAATTCCGCAATTAGGGGCTCCCGTTTTGGAGTGTTTTCGCCCAAAAAAGCACCGTCAGCAGTAGTTAACAGCGTCGGCAGGATTACAGTAGCAGAATAAAATATATTCCACGAACAGTTTCCAGCAATTTAGCCACCGTGTCGCTTGCTAGCCAATTCCCTTCTATGTTGCCTGTGTGGTACAAGCTACCGTTAATTGAAATCGGAGTTTTTCATCTAATTCCATTCTGCCTGCGTTAATTGGATATTTCGGTGCTTGTTTTACAAACAGATCTCTTTTTGTAAGATTATAGAAACTGCATATAGAATCTGACATTATCAGGAACCTATTATTTTTTGTTTAAGTATACAAGCTTTAATTTGAAAAAAAAAAATTATTAAGAAAGCCAAAAAAGAAGACTGCGATTTTTAAAATTAATATTTTAATTAATAATCTAATAAAAACTGTAAATACTATAAATAATATTAAATTTGTATTTATTCATTTATCAGTATGAAATTATACCTTGAAACATATATATGTCTAGGTATACCATTGAATTATTATATATATATAACATTTGAATTATTTAAATTGAGAGTGAAAATGTCGGCGTATTTATCTCCCTAAAATGCAAATTACTCAGGAACTATAAAAAAAATATTTTTATTTTGATAAATAAAAATTAAATAAAAGAAGATTCGTAACACATAAATGCAAATCATTATTTTATTTAATTAATAATTTGCACTTCATGAAATAGATATAAACTGCAAACAAAGTCTTTTCCAAATCAAAAGCAATTTAATCCAACTGCGTAACAACTCCCCTGACAATTATTTGTAGGAATGAGGAAAGTGAGTTAGAAATAATTTCATCTTATGACAAAACAACCACAATCACAACCACTATTAGTGGTAACGCGATTAAGAGAGTTCTGTCTCGCGACACGCTGAGCTCAGATTTATAATTAAATTTAATGAGTACGACTTTGCAATTTATTTATTTTTTATTATCCAACTAGATGAACCATTCGGTTTCCTTCTAGTTTATGTTCACTTATACTTTTATGCAAAGCATCGTGATATTTAATAGTCTACAAACTATCAGAAAATAAATTTTAAAAATGAGTTTAATAATAATAGTTTTTAAGAAACAAACGCTTCTATATAACATTAGCTCGGTGTCGAGAAACAATGAACTAAGGGATGCGTTAACTTCATCTCATCAGGGTAATTATATGATCAACGAGAGTTTTAATTACAGAAGAGTAAGGAAATTCTTTTCTTGAAAAATCGTCGTGACAGTCGTCATTTTGAAATGGAGCGTCGTATAAATCTGTACAACGCTGACACCACCGTCTTTTGTTTACGGTGCTTTCAACGCGTTGCAATGATCTACAACTCTTCAAAGTACCACAACGATGGCTTGGAAATGACGTTGACTGCTATTGTCATCCCTCTTTTGTATCTATTTTTTTGTCATCTCGACACTCTTCGGTAGTAGCTTTTAGACTGACACGTTGAGTTTATTTTCAATGGGATCAAAATTGTGCTGTATTGTTATCTCGTTAATGTAAGATGAGCGTCTTTGTTTTTGTTCTATTCGTACTTTAAATTTTCTTACATTAATTTGTAAGACGTCTGCGTCTCTTGAGAAGTACTTCATAGTACATACTTGATTAATACAGCGGTACCTATTATTATATTTTAATTAATTTATTAAAATACTTTAAAATTGAAATATGTACATATTGCCCGTCACTTTCATTTAAAAATTGAAATAAGTCGTAACAAAGTAGAGGAAAGTGTTTCTAGAAAGATCAAATTAGAGCTTGTTTAAATATATAAAGCTACTCGGCCAGAAACACTTTTAAGTCGTTGGATGATACGGATAATTTTTCACGGTTTATCATGCACTTTTATTTGTGAGAACGGTGTATATCGTCATAAGTTTTGTAAGAATCGAATAGAGCCCCAGCTATTATATTTTAATGGCTTTGTTTATGTCATCTTCTATGTCTTTAATCATTAGTAATACAATAATTGATTGATTTCTAGTAATCATAGGTAGTAATTGTGATTCTGAAAAAAAAGATACAACTTATGTCCCGCAAATTCTTCAACTAATATCGAATCCGGATATCGAATGAGTCAAGTTATCAAAAACTTGCTTGCCTCATAAATCGCCACATTATAGTAAAACCAGTTTCGTACGCCTAGTCGTTTCGCGGAAGAAGGCTGTTTAAGTTTATCCGATGTAATAAAATTTTGCGTCACGTAAATACGACGCAAATAAATAATGGGACTCGATAGCTCGAACAATCTTAATATTACTGGTTGACACTTCTCAACTTTATAGTGTTTTTAAAAATTACTAAATACATAACAAATTAATTAGTTTGTGGAATATCTGCCAGAGACTGAATTGCTATAATGCTAAATACCGTAAATATTTATTTCAATTCAGTAATAAAATGATCTAAATATTGACTGATAGACTATATTTCAAAAGAAATCAGAATTGTTTCTGGTTTTATATCATAAATAGATCGATGCAATATAATATTTATTTTATATAAATATAGATTTAGATAGACTAAGATTATTACATAAGGCGTTGTTAATGCAAAGCGAAAGTGCACTTAAAATTACATAATGTACGATTTTTTAAATAAAAATATAGCTGTTTAGTACTATAAAATATTAGTTCATATTTACGCTTCAATATATTTTTAAAGTTCTTTTTAGCGTTTACATAACAGTTAATAAAAGGGCATGAGCGTTCTTAACTTCAAACACATAAGCTACACATTTTCAAACACATAGGTTGTTTATTATCAAACGTTGAAGGGTTAACAGTCTACTGCGTAATACAGGGTGCAAAAAGGTCCCAACAGGAGGTCCGAATGAAGAATAAAAAAAAAGTGACATACGCCCAAGTGAGTGAATTTGACACGGATTGTTTCCCTGGCCGTTATTGTGATTTATTTAGTTTCAACTTTCCATAGTCATCATGCATTTTGATATTAAAACTGATATGTATTCAAGTTCTGTCACAAACAACTATCAGCTGCTACTTACGTTTTCACAAGAGTGCACTATTTTTTGTACTAAAACAATATCCACATACCCATTTAATTTTAAACAGTTTTTAGATTTGAATAACCATTGTAGGACTTTAAAAGAATAACGCCATTATGAATTAAAACAATATTGTTTGATTGCTTTAAATTTAACAAAGCTTAGCTTACTAAAATTATTTCACAACAAAGATGACAAAACCTTACCAATCATAAAAAATAATCGTTTTGATTTTCAAACAGTGGAATAATATTTTAGAATTCTGTCGATGTTGATGATGTTTCATGCAATATTTCCACTACATAAATATGACACCATATTTTACACCATAGAAACGCGATGGGCACATACTGACAGTAATAAATCAGTACCTCTGATATCGACTAGTGGCCCATCAAGTTGATAAATGCATGTAACGCGAGCCCCTTACAGCCCCATAGCTGCGAGCTATGAAATATATAAAGCTACCCGGCCAGAAACACTTTTAAGTCGTTGGATGATACGGATAATTTTTCACGGTTTATCATGTACTTTTATTTGTGAGAACGGTGTAAAAGAGCGTAAGTGATCGTCATAAGTTTTGTAAGAACCGAATAGAGCCCCAGCTATCATCGTTCTTGTGATAATTTTTTTATAAAAATATTTCAGCTAAGCTGTAAGAGTGCAGTGTACTAATAAATATATATTTCTAAAATACCTGTGTATATTAATATTAGTACAAAATAAAAGAAGTGTTTACGCGTAATACAAACCCTCTCTTAGGAACGTTTTTTTGAGTACACGTGCGCATTCCATTTTGTATATAAATTTCTTGATTTACCGACAAACTGAAAAGAAGAAGATAAAATAAATAAAATAAAATAATTATAAACTGACAAACACAACAGATGACAGATAAAATATACTGGCTGTAAATAAAATTCAGTGAAAACGTGTATAATGTTGGTATAGCTTATACCCGATTAACACTTAACGTAACACGAGAAAGCAAAAAATTTTATGATAGGTTAAAAACGGCCTATAATTAAAATCGCATAATAGGTTAAATATTCATGTGATTTTAATACGATTTAAAGTAATAGGAAATCAACTTTTTCAAACATTTCTTTTGCTTTAAAACACACAAGCTAACACCCACGACTTCATGTGCATTACTAAATATATATGTGTTTACAAAATGACTTTGTTACGATTTAACTACAATTGTTTATAGAGCAATAACTCCACTTCTAGATTGTGTATTAAAATAAAACCTACACCAGATTTTAAGTTAGACCTTCAGAATCATTATTATGAAAACTGTATCTTCTTTCGTTTAGGAGATTTTGCGTGATGCGGGAACAATATACAAACAGAAACAAAGTTTTGGCTTTTATTTTTCTCATAAAGTCCTCCGCAATTCATATCTTTCAGTACAGACATCGGCCGGTTAAAATTTTATTATAATTATGTATAGATTCTTTAAATAAACTCTTTGGTTCTTTTATTACAATTTAAAGATAAATCTGTAGATCAAAACAAAAGTAAAAAAATTGTCTGTAAAGTCGATTAACGGACGATAAGTTTACGTGATAACGTCATAAGAAATCATTAATGAAAAATTGTATACTTTTATGAATTGAATTGAATTATTATCACTAAATTATCATTATTTTGTATAATACAAAGGACTTAATTGAAAATAACATCTTTCGATAAATTAAAATTTATTTGCACTCGTTAATGTCAATTTTTTTCCTTTTTTACTCGGACGCATCCGCCGATGGAGTGGAAGAGAGATAGATGTGTCACAAGCCGAACGCTTAGGCTGATCGTGACTCTCTATCGCTTGTTCTGCTCTCTCGCTCGCGGAACGTGACAATTAGTCATGCTGTTTCGTGCATGCAGCCGGCGTTCATCGATTTATAAGACGTTATCATGTCAAAAATTTATTCGATGGACTTGCAGACTATGCGATTGAATTCCTGATCCAATTGATTGTTTATTAAAGAATGCAAATCATTTCGATAGTTTAAATTATCTGAATCATGAGCCGAGACTGTATAATACTAAACTGAGGTTATTTCTTAGTTTATCATATTATATTATACTAGTGTATATATGTAGTGCTTGTACCTAATAATGTATACATATTTGTATATAACAAAATATAATATAAATAAATATAGCAAATAGTTTGTACAACCTCTCGAGAATCGAGATAGCAATTTAAATCGATACACGTATCGATTTATACTTCCTCTATTGAATAGTACAATCCAACTTCCCGTTCAGTGAATGCCGGCCGGTTGAATGCATTCCATACAATCTATACAAGGTTCATTCTTATCTCCTTAATACATTGTGCATGTTCTCAACAGTTGCGAAATTAAAACCATTCGGTAGGATTCCCAGTAGGGTTCCCGATGTCTGAGGTTAGGGTTACGCACGAGACGATTGAATGTGGTCGCCGCAACGAGGGACTAGGAGTTCAGAACCCGATGCGGTGTCATTAAATGAGGTACGAGAGACGGACGCCCTCAATACTTTCAGTGTAGGCTAAAACTTGCTAATGAGTTGGCAAATGAGCGTGTCTCCTAGTTTAAATAAATACGAAGTAAAACAAATAAACTTGGCATGTGATCGCTATTTTTAAAGCCCACGTGACTCATTTCCTCGTTTTACCTCTGTTTTAAAAAAATATTTCATGTTTTATACACCAGTAGACCTAATATAAATATGTTAATTAATATTTTATCTTAATTTATATATGATAAGATTCATGAGCTAGTAGAAAAATTTATAAAACCTTTGTATATCTTTCTTTTGTACCGATTTTTAAATCTGTAGAGCACAAGATGCGTATGCGTGACGGAAAAAGTTTAAACAGTGCAGGAAACAGAATGAAAATTATAACAATAAAAATTCTAATCAGATAAATTACTAATATAACTTTTTGTGATTTTATGTTTCTTTTTACTACGTAAAAAAAACATCTTTACGCTATGGTATAAATTTAAAGTTTACAGAGTTTTCGTTTTTTAATAAATTATTTTACCCAAGCTTTTATAATTATGCGGATATAGCTTTTATAATGCGGATGTGTTTTAATACTATAAATTAGTAAGTTGAATTCGGTAAGGCATTTAACAAAGGCTCGTATTAATGCAAAGGGTGCTTCGCTTCCTGCCTTGGCGACATTCGAAATGTTAATTTAACGGAAATTAAAGTTGTTTCCACTCTTTACCCTTTGGACATGACTCAGTTTTGTACCTCAAATGTGCCTCTTTAAATTATAATTAATGTTTAAATCCGATTATCTCGTTTAGTTATTCTGCGTGAAAACAAATCATTTTAATGCTGACACATTCTTTGAATTACGTGTTTTGTGTCATACAAAACAATTTAAATCTAAATGTGAATGTTAAAAAATGTGCACAGTAAGATAAATTGATTAAAAAAAAAAGTTTTTTAATTTTTTTTTTCTTTTTAAATAAAATAATACACAAATTTTGATGACTTTCGAGAATATATTAGATGAAAATAAATGCAAACGTTGCACAACGGTTTTCTATATGTACATTCTGTTTTGTTGTTTAAAAACATAAACGGGACGAAAAATAATCTTAAAAAAATAATGAAAGGTTTACAGAATTTAGTAAATACCAACTTTATTGAAGTGAAACTTCTTGGACAAAAATTTAGTGCAACATTTTTTCGTTACGCGTCACATTTTTCCGTTACGCGCCATCTTCCGTTACGCGCCATCTTCATACAATTTTTACTCCTGAACAATCGTCGTTCGTCATTCTGCGCCCAAACGCGCTCGTGGAAGCACGGGTGTATCGCTTCATCGCAAGTAATAATTACGTAAAAAAGGGAGTGCCTTGTGTATACTGTGCTTGAACGAAATTGATACTTTTTCGGACCGAAATAAAATAATTGTCTTTGCGATGCATTTGGTTTATATTAAAAAATAAAATAAAAGGAACAACACAACAATCTTCGCAATCTGTTGTCTTTACACTGCATTTGTTTTTTTTTATATTTTATAATATAAAATAAAAAAGAAAAATAACGTCATAAAGAAGTTTCACTTCTTACGAGTGTACGCTAGTACACGCACACACTTTTTTTATTTTTTGAAATAATGTGCCTACTGTGTTTAAATTCTCACGATGACTGGACTAAGCGCCGACGGACGCACTTGCATTGGTAATAAGTTCTCGCATTGTGATCGTGCCCACTTTAACATGCAATCCATTTAAAGCATTATCCAATCATGATACTAAAACATATGTGAATAAATACGCAATATTATTCTTTATTTTTAGAGTAATAAGGGTTATCGGTCTGTTTCCAAAAATAGATTAGAGCCTGTACAATACGGTGATGGCGAATGTTGTGGTCACTCTCTGGTCATTGCGTTTAAAAGTAGCGCTGTTCTGAATTTGAATTTTACAATTTAACTGTATTGGATAAACCAATACAATGAAGAATTTATGATTTGATACATTTTTGTTTGTTAAAAAAATATAGATTCTATTGATATTTTCAATATTAATGTATTTTGCTTTCATATAAAAATATTTAATTTAATTTATTAGATTAGATTATTGGATTTACATATATCAAAAATATACAACTTAGTACATAAGTACAAATCTATATATTAATACGTGAAGCAAAAATTTTGTACCCCTTTTTACGAAAATTACGCGGACGGAGAAGTATGAAATTTGGCACAGTTAAAGTTTATGTAGAGAAGAAGTGCAGAATGATAATTTTTTTTATAATAATAATATAAGCCCATTTGAGACACACAATTATTTATCTTACTTAACTAACTTATCTTTAAATCAACGATACCGTGTCCGTTTGCCCTTGGTTGGCATAGGCCTCTTCCAACTTCTTCCAATATGTTCTTTCTCGAGCTATTCTCGACCACATAGTACCCACGACTGCTTTGATGTCATCTTCCCACCTTTTGTACTGTCTTCCTCGATTTCGCTTTCTATATATGGGATACCAGCTCATAACTGTTTTACTCCATTTCTCTGAACCTCTCAGGGTGTGTCCTGTCCATCGCCATTTGTTTTTCCGTATTGTGTATGTTATATTTTCAAGTTTTGTAATTTTTCTTGCGTATTTGTTTTTTATTTTATCCGATTTCCTTATGCCTGTTAGGCATACTCCTTTCCATAGACCTCTGGCAGACTTCGAGTTTTTGATTGTGTGCTTTCGTCAAAGCCCATGTACAACTAAAACATGGTACAACTTACATATATACATACCTACTCAAATTTTGTTTATTGTCAGTCTGTTGTCATCACGGTCTGAAATACAGGTCTAGCAAAGAATTTATTATCGACATTTATTATCACAGATCAGGTCCAATGACTGCTGCATATGTTACTCGCCATGTTATGTGCAATCATATTTTTAAATTGACAGTGCTCTCAATTATAGATTAGGTCGAATTTCGACCACTGGGCGACCACTAGTATGTATAAATATGTAAAGGCGGCCTTGTCGCTTATAGCAATCTCTTACAGGTAATCTTAATTAATGTTTTACAACTGTTCTGTTTTATTAGCAGGTTAATAATAATTATGGTTAAATAGTTCTTAAATATTGAGCTTTGCTTAACATTGTCAAAAGCATAATTATGGAACCTATCAACGGGTAGTCGATTTTATATGTATATGTAATACAAAATGAAATCTATGCTAATAATTTATTTATTAAAGAACTAAAATTTTATTTATTGTGAGTAATTAATAGAATAGAGGCCAATATAGCACGTTCTAGAAAAATAAAGGCGCCATTTTGTCTTATACTTGCACCATGTTTTACAATAGTATCAATGATTATATGGATAAAGGTTATTTATCAAGATAGAAAAGTGTCAAGCTTATCACTGATTATTAAGGCAAGTACGTTTGCAAGATAATTTTATTTAATTCATAACATTACAAGATTACATGAATTTTTATCATTTCAATTTTATATATAAAATAATTTTGTGTAATTTATTTCAACTATTACGAAATATGTTCGTACGTGTATAACGCGAGAGATATATTATTTGTTATCTAAACCTAATCCTCGTTAATGGAAGGGTTTGGCTGTATCGATAGGGTGGTTAATTAAATTTTAGACCGTCTAGTATTTCAACTATGCACCTCTGCCTACAATACTCCAACCGCATGTACGTTATATGTGTCGGAGATACGAGTTAGTATTGAGAATATATGGACCAATTTATCTAATCAAATATCGAAATAAACTCTACTATTTAATAAACAAATTATATGATAGATTATAATTTATTGCTTACTTTCTTCATGCTACGAGCATGTCTCGCCAGGTCATGTCTCGTTAGGGTCCTGAGGCCTGAGCAAAAGACGTACATAAAAGGCCTATATGGTATGAAAATATAATTCTTCCTATAATGTCATTACATTGATTTATTTTATTTATTTTTATTAATTTAGGGAATTATTCAAAACTTTTGTAAATTATTATTATTTATCATTATTATTCAGTCTCTATTGAAATTTGTACTTTAAGGAGTATGAAAATTATAAAAGATTGTATAAAACGTAAAATGAAGAGCGAGTGTTTTCCTTACAGCAACTTCATTATACATTTTTGGCGGTTTTCACTCAATTTTAAATTTTGGAATGGGTATTTAATGTGGTAACATTGAAAACATCTTACTTAAATAAAAATAATATTAATCATTTGTTTTTTAATTCGTGCTATCTGTAATTAACTTTTTTGTATTTAACCTTTTGAGCATTGACGTCAAGAAGCTCGTATACTAATCTTATCAATGGAGGTGATTAAGACTATTTTAATTCATATAGATTGTTGCGATATTGTTTATCATGCAACAATCTACGTGAATTAAATGGGGAAAAGAAGGGGAGGATTGTAAGGTAGAAATTTTTAAAAACATTTTTAAAATTTCAGCCTTAAATTTATAGCAGCCTGATCTTGCACACAGTAAATTATATTGAAATGGAGCTACAACGTGACCAATTGTACAATACTGTATCCTCATTCAACTAATGCAGCGATATAAATGACATTGATTTCAGTCGTATCACAGAACTCGAAGTACCTATGTAAAAAGTAAGTCTTTATGAAACTAGAAAATAAATCCTTCTATTTAAGATAAAATTCACAACAATATCGATTACTTTGATGTGATAGTCATGTTGATTATTTAAAAAAAAAATATTATGACGAAAAAATAAAGACAATAATTTAGTAATTACATTAACAAATAATTCTATATTTTTTTTAAAAGTATTATTATAGTGTGATTTTAAGTAACAGTGAAATATAAATTTATGAAACAAAGAAGTTCGCGTCTCATGCTTTTAGTCGCCTACCTTAGGGACAGACGACCGCGTGTATTCGTCAAAAACATTAAAAATAAATGAATATTAAAAAAATATTTTTAAAAATAAAGTTTTCTTTCAATGCATTGAAAAGAATAAAACATATTTTATAGTAGTCAAACTCATTATTTTGTTCCATTGTACAATTTTATATCATATTAAAGTATGTCTAGGTAAATATGTATATATTGAATTGCATTTCTAGGTAAAATATGAATATATTGAGCAAATTATTATTTTAAATTTAACTTTTAGATTATATTATGTATGGACAATTATACATATTATATAGGCTCCATACACGTGTACGCTATTGCTTGTGAACATGACTTGTGTTGAGTCCTGGATTACGACGCCATGTTTGTTTACCGTAGAATGATACTTATATAGGTACGTTTCTTACATAATTAGTCATTAATCGGAAAAGATACTAGTATATTATCTTGCCATTAATACACAAAAATTATCATTTAATAGGCTAATCAATATGAATTAATTATGATTATAATGTAATAATAATCTGAATTAATTATGAAAAGATTTTAGGTGCTTGTAAGTACGTATGCATACTCAAAAAATCTTTAACTTTACCTTACTGTATACCTTATACCTCAGTCCTCACCCAATCCATGTATTTTATTTACCAATCTGGGATGGTGGTCAATTTTAACTATTGTAAAAGGCAGATTATAAACTGCGAAGCGACATTAATGTAATTATGTTGTAGATCATGTTATCATATTGCTTTTATCGGATTTTCAATTTCTCCTCTAGATAACCTTTACTATGTGTTTACACCTCGTAATACATTGTCTAGGCGCTAAATACTACCAAATCCTATGTAACATGTCGACATGTGTGACATTGACTTATGGTGACCATTGATAGTAATCCATGATACTGATTGTGAGTTTATTTAAACTTAAGTGATATATTGTTAAATTTTAAACAATAATCGGTTAATGCAGCTAGAGTTAGTTATTTGTTTGAAGACGTATATACCTTTCAGTTCGATTTCAACTGAAAAATACATATTTCTAAATGTCTATTCAAGATAGTTAAGTGATTGTGTTACGATTAAAGTTTGTCATGTTCATACTACTTGTGTCGTCTTATTAATACGTAATGGAATAATGATTGATAATGATGTCTAATCTTAATTTTGTTTACAAATTAATCATTGGTGCAAATTTAGTTCAAAGTAATTAAAATTTGTTTTTACAATTAATAGATATATGTATCTTGTGACAAGTACGATATTGTAATTTAATAACGATTTATTTAATTATAATTAAATTAAGTCGTTTAATTAATACATATTTTAATAAATAACTGTATTTATACTGTCGTAATATTATTCTATCCTATTCTGAGCATGAACCATATTCAGTATTGTATATTGTGAAACAGCGATATTATCCATTGGTTGTCTTTAATATAAATCATCAAAGTATATTTTATGTTATGGAATATTTAATAAATTTAGTATTCAACCCTTGTCACGTTTTCCGCACCGTTTGTATCTTCATAGTTAACAGTCAATGAATCAAAACTCCCGTGTCAGCGTTAACGAAAAATCAATGAGGTCAAATGATATTTTATGATATTTTGTGAGCGAAAATAACACGATCACTTTTCTTACCTAATGGACCGAAAATTCGAGATATTTTTTTTAAAGTATCCAAATAAAGATTTTTTATTACAAGCAAAAAAGCCTTACTCTATTTTATTTAAAAAAAAGCCGTAGGGTGTATAATTAAATTTTAAAACTTTTTTTGTTCATTTTAAATATATTTTTGTTGTAATAGTTTATTTATTTATTTTGTATGAAGTTAAGATAGTACTAAGGTAATTTAATAATTATACAAACTGTCATCTAATGCAGTGAACCGTGTACAGTTGATAAAACAATTAACCGTCCTTTGTCGCTGATAATTTTATCTCCACGCTCCGTTGATCTGTGACTTATGATAATCTGATTGCTGGGGAGACTATAAAAGGACTATGAATACGTGCCTTTTGTAGGACAAACTGATTTACTTTGAAAGAAAACTGGGATTGTTCGAAAGATCCCAGAGTTCTTTATCGTGACTGCGGATGAAAAGACTTTTTTTTTCGCTCTTATTTAACGCTATTATTAGAATCCCGCTGCTTATATTTAAGAGAGGTCTTTGCAACATTTAGGGCCGGCTTCATCGATAAATAAATATATGTCATAAACTTTTGTCTATAGTATATCGTTATACGTCAGATAATTATATCAGCAACCGGTGAAACAGGCCGTTTTGCTCGTGAAAGACGTGTCGACTACTATTGAAATATTAATAGCTGTTAGATTATCTTTAAAAAAAATTGGTTGTCTGTAAAGTCGGCTTACGGACGATAATTTTACGTGATAATGTCATAAGAAAACATTGAAAAAAAAATTGCATACTTTTATGAATTGAATTGAATTATTATCACAGATTTATAATTATTTTGTATAATACAAAGAATGAGTTGATTCAATTAATTACAATTTTTTTCGATAAGTTAACATTTATTTGCACTCGTTAATTCATATATATTTTATTACTTAAATTATACAGATTAATTGTAAGTAACAATGTGCTATTAACAGTTTATTTACAACTTATATACATGTGTGATATTTAAGATCCTCCAATCTGCGTTATTTTTTTCATTTAAAAACCGACCGCTTAGCCCGATCGTGCCTCTCTATCGTTTGTTCTGCGCTCCCGCTCGCGACACGTGACACTTCTTCGTGCGCGCAGCCGGCAAGCATCGATTTACAAACCGTTATCACGTCAAAAAAATGTTTACCCTATAAGAGCTATAAAAAACTTTGTACCTAAGACATTATTATGTACAATATACATTTTAGTATACAGAGATTTTTCGTCAGTGATTTTATACTTATAATAATATTTGTAATGAGTAAGAAATAGCCAGACGTTTAATATAGAAGGCCATCATCTGCAGCCTGTCTGCATAACTCAATATCAGAACTATGCGGCGTCATAACATCATATCTATCGACATAGACGTATTGACAAAATGTAAAACGCTCTCAAAGGATTTTAAAGAAAAAATTTTATGTGCTTATTTTTATATACCTACGAAAATATACATGTATAACATACTTTATAGAGAATAACATACTTTATTATATTGGTAAATAATTACAATTTTTTTAATTTACCTTAGGTAGAACGCTTTTTCCCTAGTTAGAACGAGTTCTTGATAAATGCCTTTGTTAAAACTAGAATTGACGCTCAAAAAAAAAGGCCTGATAACCTATATTTAAAAAAAATAATCATATTCGAACACTTCTTCCCCCTCAATATTGCATAAAATATTCATTATTGATAAAAAACATGCCATAATAATTTTGAGCCATTTTTCACAAAAGCCGCGATTGTAAATATTTACCATTATATTATGAATATATGAAATATGCTAATAATAATATTATACTATATTATTTTGTAAGTATACTTATATTTTATTCTACATCTATGTATGAATCTGTGTATACCTAAATATATATATATATATATATATATATATATATATATATATATATATACATATATATATTATATATATTTGTGCATAGCGGCTACACACTCATTATCTATGAGTCAGCATCTCATTTTACTGCCCATAGCCTTTCTCATAAAAGGCCAATGAATGAATCTGACCACTGAACCACTGAACCACTCCTATTTTAAATCCTATATATGTATTAAATATCCTTTTCCAATGAATAAACTTTTCTAAAGTAAAAATGCTTAAGTCAGACTATTGAGCTTTATGAAATTGTCACAGATATATAATAAATAATAATTATAAACAAGAAATAAATATTACATAAATGATGTAAAAAGGCATCGACTTTCTTAATATATGACTAATATTATTTCATCATTATCCCGCAATGAGTAAACAATGCTCAATAATCTTAGATTTATATACTTAGCAACTATCACTAAAATATAAAAGAGTCATAAATAACCGAAACTTTCAACGAAGCTTTACCAACGCTTTGCGGGGAAATATTTTAAATTTTAACCGTTAGACTCAGTAAAGTTAAAATTAATGGCAAGATACGTTCATTATAAGTGAAAACAAAAAAGATAATTGAAACCAATTAATCTCGGCTCCTTGTAAAGGGCTCTGTGCCCCACGCTTTTATTGGATTCAAGCGATACTTAGCGACCCGATTTGTTTGTTTTACTCTTTAAATTGAATACCGATGCGGCCTCGCAACCAATTATAGGAGATATTAAATAGCCCCTAAGCGTTATATTACGTCCGAATAGATCCGAACGCTTAATATTTCATTTTGTCTGTTAATTACGTTGCTCGGGTTACGATCTTAATTTTTCACGAGCGATTTTATTGCAATTAACATTACGATTGTTTTATGGAAGGATGTGTATGAAATGAAAATCTTATTCAAATCAACAATAACAAAGATTATAAAACCTAAATTAATATAAGTCACAATGATTACGATTATTATTTCTACAAAATAAAATACAAAAGCCAAAAACGATACTAGGGATATTTAGTTTTATATTTATTTTAATATAAAAGTAAGACTTTTATTTATTATTTTTTTTACCTATTTGTTAAATATTTTAAAATATATCTTATATCCTTGTTACAGGCGGCTCTCTGCGCTGACTACAGCGTCCCGGTAGACTGCGTAGCGGCCGGTCCTGCGCCAAGGCCAAGTTCTTTTCACGAGATCTCTGCACCTAAAGTAAGTATAATATAAAACTTAAAAAAATTAGTGTATACCATTTATTGTCTATAATCTGTAACCTTACCAAGTAAACAGGCATTCTAAAAAATAAAAAAAAATTCAAATCTGAGTCGGACTATTGCATAAAGTAACACTGTACTGTATCATGTATGTAATTTTTAACAATACATCTTTTTTAAGATGGATGTGAAGTGTCACAAAATGTTTCTTTCACGAGTTTAAATTATAACATTATATTATTTTTACTATCAATCATTAAATTGAGAGTAAAATATACACTGTGAATCATATTCTGTATTTTTAAGAATTACCTGTCATGGCTTCAAAGGCTTGTGAGAAAAAGACGCATGGACAAAGGAGTCCTATCTTAGTCTAATAGTGCTCCGCTGGTACTTTGGTTGCGAGCCTATTTTTTTGAAGATACCAAAGTTTTGTTTATTACAAAATTTTAAACTTAATAAAATAGTAGAAAATATGGTTAGTAAAAGCGGCGCGTGGAACGTTTTAAATAATTTATTAATTTTATAATCAAACATAAGTTAATATTGAATTTCATGAAATAGTAAAATATTTTTAAACAATATTAATAAATGTGTCTGGTAGAAGACACGTTGCACAACATTAAATGTATTTTATACAAGTATACAGAGTTGTATGTATTTTATAGAAGTACATAACATATGTAGATATATGTAACTATGTGTGTCTATTCTATAGTATATAATTATGTTTATTTAAATGATAAACGTAACACAAGAACAATATAAACAGCCCTTTATTCATATAACTTGTTCTAAGGATGCCTGTCCATTGACGCAGAGCGAGCGGCTGAGCGGAGAAACGGAGAAATAATAACCAATAGGATTTCAAAAAATCTCCCCTCCGCTCCAGTGGACAAGGGCTCTGCAATTCTATTGGTTAATACTTCTCCGTTTCTCCACTCCGCCACCTCGCTCTGGATCAATGGACAGGCACCCTAAAAAGTGATTATTGATAAAGATACACTCGTGTTCTACTTAAACTTTTTCCTTGACCAATTTGTCGCATTACAACTGTAATATTTACTTGCACTGATATCTGATAACGTATGATTCATATATAATTATCAAACAGTATCTCTACCCCGTTATTATATAGATCGTAAGTAAAATATCTACATACTTATTTCTAGTAGCTTAAGTAAGTACAATGATTAACAAAACCAATTTATATACATTAGTCACGCGAAAAGGTTAATATGGTTATTGAAATGGACGTAATATTATTTATAAGAGGAAAGTTTTACTGTTAACTTAAATTAGATATATGTATACCTATATACGTCATCCAATTTACGTATTTATGTTATTTTTATCGCACCTGTCGTCATAATCCATTCATAGTCAATGTCAGTTGAGGACAATAGTCGAAATAAAAATAATAAAATAATTAGATTTTTTGCAATTCTTTCAAATTTTCAAATAAAGAATTTGTGATGATATCCGATATGAAGACAATATATTTTAGTAATCTCTCATATATCGACTCATACACAATGTCTTATTTAAGACCTAGTTACATATCTATCGGTAACGTCAGTGCTTAGTGAATAATTGTGTTAATACGATAACTCAATCAGTTAAGAATAATTATATTTCGCATTGTGTATGAGAAGCATCTAAAATGTTGTCAATAAGATACAAGGTTGTAGGTATAACATCTACATAAATTATTTGAAAACATTTTAACGTTAGCTTGACTATCGATGTTGATTTAATCGAGTAATTAGTTGAACTATGAATTAGCTCGATAATATATATTAATAAAAAATACTCTAATATGTCTCCAGGGAAAAGGTTAAACATGGTCAAATGTCATTACAAGTAATATTCTTTTCTTAACAGTTATAACGCAAATGACATCTTGTAATGACAGTTTGTTTAATGTTGTATTATATTATAAAGTTTTCAATACATTTACAGATTGAAACGTACGTTACTTTAGGATTTTTTTTCTCCTCACACAGTTGTTATGGTAAACATTGTATTTAGTTGGCTAAATATATCGAGTATAGTTATCACATGACCAATCATTTATTTATGAGTTGTTTTTACACGTTCTAGTACTAGTTATTAGTACATAGAGTTGTTGATTGTTAGTCTTATGAATATTAAGGGTTTTCCAGTTCGACAGTTTAATGGTGAACGACAGTCAATTTAAAATCAATAAATTACTTCAGCTTCTGACTTACCTAGATTTTAACATAAATTAGTTCACAGTTTAAAGTGCTTTGTTCACTACGTCGAGTAACTAAATATTTAGTAGCAGGATTATTAGATTTATGTTTCTTGTTTCTATATATACTTAATATTTTAAATGTGTCGACTCTATCTGTCTGCTATGGATTTTAAATTTTCATACAGTTTAAGCAAGTAATAAAAAGAAAAAAGTTAATCAAAGTAAACATGATATAGGCTATTTGCGATTAATTTCTGTTACCTATTAATGTTAAATTTTGCTAATCATAGAATTAACATAAAGTCCATAACAATTGTAACATAATCCTAAAGCAGACAACTACAAAAAAAAAATGATTTTTAAAAATACAACCTGTAACCAGTTTAGTAGTAGTAGTAGTAACCATAGTTTCAAATTTACTTGCAGCTATTTTTAGTTTATTTTATTTAAAAAATAAAAAAAGTTAAAGTTGGCTAAATATAGTATAGTATTAGTAGATATGTATTATATACTTAAAATCATCTAGAAAACCAGTTTAAAAGTTAAATTCATCTTATGAGATAAATCATACTTTACTGTAAATTTGTTTGTAGTTTTCTAACCGAATGTTATCGTAGACGTATGTATTATATTCTTAAAATCATCTAGAAAACCAGTTTAAAAGTTAAATTCATCTTATGAGATAAATCATACTTTACTGTAAATAATTTCTTTGTAGTTTTCTAACCGAATGTTATCGTAGACGGACATCTGTCTCACTGTGTAATGCACAGGAGTTATAAAAATTAGTTTATCATCAGAGTTGCCCACTAAGAATTTTGAAATATTGGAAAGTAATTGCACTTTATGTTTTAATGTACCTACTAAAAATATTGAATTGCTATAAAAGTCTTTTCAAAATAAAATATATATGTATGTATAATATGATATATATGATATATAAAACATAGCACAGATTTGTAATAATCACGAGTGTGTAGTATCTGAATTGACAAGAATCTTGATATGTGGTTGGAAGATAAATAATTTCTTGTTCTTTAGCAGCGGGAATACCCGACGATTTAGAGATAAAAAACCATGACGGTTCTTAAAAATAACATGCTGTATGAACTTAAATGACGTAAAACCAAAACGTTACTGGTACTCACCACCATAAAAAGTATATTATAAATATCTTTTTGATGAAAACACTAATAGTTTGTACGATATACGAACATACTATAAAAATATCGAATGAAAGTAACACCAATTATCTTATGCACTGTTACTCGTATATAGCTACACAATTTAAGTTTAAGTCTGGTTATTATTTCGCGATAATATAAGTATTCTAGTATAAAAATACTAATTGTGTTTGTGCTTAAACAATGTCTAAGCCAAAATAATTACCCATATTCATTCGTCTGTCGTTCTAGGTCGTTATTATGGACACCATGGATAGGGATGCAGTGGAGCAGCGTGGTGGACTAAGCTCGGACCTTTCTCCTATATGGAGAAAAGGCCTTTGCCCAGAAGTTGGACGTTTACAGGCTGATTCATTCATACGTCAGTAGTAAGAAGTCGTCCAATAAATTGATAACAACAAACTAAATTTGACCTACGTATATGTTAGTGTGACTTATCTGATACACAGATTTCGATAGTGTTTATTCGGATCAGTTTTATTAATTCTACATATTCGTATATACATCGGTAAATACATAAATAAATAAATACGTAGGCGACTTAATGCCTGTATTATAGGTAATAATTGACTGATATACGTATATATTTTTTTAGTAAATACATATACAAAGTATACAAGCATTACACCCAGATTCGAATCGAATCCACAAACCTGAAGCGGAAAACGGGATCATTGCCAACTGCGCCAATAGGCCGCAGATTATTTTAAGATAGACACAAGTATTTTGGTTGGATTTAAGTAATCAGACTTTTTTATTATTTTAGATTTTTGTAAGGTTTTCGAATTTACAAACAACATACTAACCGTGTGAGTGTGTGACCGATAAAGGCTAAGTGTATGTAGTCTAACTTGTTTCAAGTTCTATATAACACCACTAATGAAGGTCAAAAAAGTCGTCGTAGTGTCATATGATCCAATAGTGAATCTCCAAAGGCGATGAAGAAAATTTTCCGACACACACCAAAAAACCGAATGAGCTTTAGATTCACGTATGTGTGTTAGTCTTTGATAAACTATGTTTAGGACATTCAAGGTCACATATATACCACGAGAACTAATGAAATGCAGCGTTGTGCAATGCTACACCTAAATGTCAAGATATTCACACCGTGTTTCCATATTTCATCACAGTTTCCAATATATGTTTAAAATAATTAATTAAATAAAAACCTAAGATAATATTATGATTAATCGATATGCCAAGTCCACTGGGGCTAACGATAACCTTTTCAAGAACAGTGTGTACTAACAGCATTTAAAAATGAGTCATGAAGTCATTCAACTCGTATTAGGCTAGAGCACAATGTATTACAAAATCAATGGTCTAGTCTCCACACTCATTTTTTTAAATCTTTTCCCAGGAAGATTTGTTAAGTAATTTTGCATACATTTTATAACTTTGAGGACTAAGTGTGAGTCGTTTTTCTCTCTCTCATTTCTGTCTAACATTGTTGATTGAATCCATTTCGTGCTAAAATTTAAATGTGTAACAATTTAACGGGATACCTATCTACCTAAGTTTCTTTGTTAAGATTTAAAAAAAGTTATTAATAGGAAATTTGATCCTTAAGGACGGTCATAGCCGATTTGGAAAATCAAATCAATTTTCAAAGGAAAAAGTAGGAATTTAATTTATATTAAAACTGAAAATTTGACAGTGCTTGATCTTTTAGGTAAGTACCTACGTCTATGCTTAATTTTTGAATAAACCTATCCATACTCTTCTCTTATATTTACGCAAATTTTATTCATGAGAAAGTAAAAAATAAATAAATAAATGAAAAAGAAAAAAATAAACCTATCCAATCGCTCGTGAAATTATTTTATAATAGCGTAGTTAATAGTGATTCTATCGAAACACTTAAATAGTGACATTACAAAAATAGTTCCATATTATTTCGCATTACGTCATACGTGTCATTAAATCCTAAATTATTCTTTCTTTAAACATTTTAATGTAACGAACATGGGCAGTCGTCCATATAAACAAAATATTGTCTTTCTTAATTGTCTGACTCATGTTTACTTAAGAGCATGATAAATACTTAAGAATGTTACCAGCAATGACATAAAAGCATGTCCTGTAATTTGATATGCTACGTCAATTTCGTTCTTAGAGTTCTTAATAATAATAACTTATAAGTTTGTTTTAAAAACCGCTTCTGTACGGAGCTTTATCCACATGTCACCTTAATTTCTACTCAAAGAGATATAAAAAACCTTTTTTTTAGGTATAATTTAACTAGTCATTAAACGTTCTGAACAACTGAATAATAATCATAAAATTTCTTCTGTATAACCACAATAGGAAACCTGACTTAAACATAAAAAATATAGTATGAATAAGTTCAATTAATTTATTCAAAAACAATTCAGCTTAAAACATTAAAATAACAATTGAATCACAGTTGAACTAGAAAACGGTCATGTTTTGAATTTTTATGAGAATAATTTCCCATTCATAATTATACAATTAGCGATTACAATGCAATAACTCATTGAATTAATCATCAATTGCGTGTGATATCCCCTGAGTGACTCAGGGCGTGACTAAAGGCTTCATCCCCGCTTGTTAAGACGGCTTCGTCATACAACAAACAATGCAGGGGGTGTGTCAATGGTTGAATACTACTATTATAAGGTTGATTCAAATTTTATATACATATGGTATAATAGTTATCTATCTTTATAAATAATGCGACAATAATTGTAGGAATAACAAATATCTGTTTAGTAATAGATTGCTGAATAAATGTATGTAACCAATCAAGTAACAACATTGTACTAAACTTATGCTCTCGAATGTTCCCTGGAAACTGAAATTTGGAACCCGTGTGGTCGGAGGATCCTCTTTTTTCAATGGTGGATAAGAAAATTTCACACCCTGTTTCTCATCCCTCCAAAAGACTATTGCAATGCAGTGCGATCACATTTTTACAATGGATTGAACGGTGTAATTGATATTATAGTTTAATTTGATTTAAGGAAACGTGTGAAATAGTCAATCTTCCATTAATCATTAATACAACCTTAGCCTTGAAATACAAACATTTAAACTAAAACTATAATTTGTTGGAAATATAAACATTACAATAGAAAAAACTTATGATTTATTCATAGCTTAAATTTGTGATGTATTATAGAATTAGAATAACCAGAAGAAGAGTATACTTATATATCTTATATCTTTAAACGAGCAATTCTTGTATATATATATATAATCGGAATCTCGGAAACGGCTCCAACGATTTTCATGAAATTTAGTATGCAGGGGGTTTCGGGGGCGATAAATCGATCTAGCTAGGATTTATTTTCAGAAAATGTTGTTTTATCCCTTTTTTTACACAATTAAAAAATACCATTAGAATACGAAGGTAAATTTCGCTGTCATTGACAAGCTTCTATTAGCGCAGATAGGAATCGGGCGGATTCGAAACCAGAAAACCTGAGTTCGAATCCAGGATTCTACAGACCAATCTTTTTTTCATTTTTTTTTTTTTTGAATTAAAAGGTCTTTTTATTTTTTATTTTAATAACCAGTTCCTATTATTTTACTTTTATGTCGGTAAGATCGAAAATATTATTTATGTTTCATCAATATGTAATGTATCTAAATATAATTTAACCGAGCAAAGCTCGGTCATCCGGGTACTAGTTTATGTATTCTAAATACCTGTATCAGTTTTTGTATTCTGTTTCCGCTTAACAGACAGAGCCCAATGGTAACACCGTTCTGATACCTATTTAATATATGTATATAATATCGACTAATCTCGGGAACAAATATAAAAAAATAAAAATAAAATGCTCGAAATACAATTCCATGTAATGTTGGTCTAATACCTATGTATCTATTACTCATTGAACTTCGAACCGAACATCGCATAGCTTTTTATATAAATCATCAATTACTTAAAAGAAGTCCCTTGCATCTGGGTCGAATAATGCTAAGGCTATGTCAGGAAACATGCGTCACAAAAGTTTCCTCCGACGTAAAGATGACGTATCCGCATATTTTTGTACCGTCCGTCATAAGTTTTACGATGTTATCGCATAATACGTTGAACTTGACACGGGCGTGTTAGCCCGATTAGTTATTCTTTTCAAAAGATAAACATAATATTTTTTACAACTAACTTTAAATCTAATTAAAAAAACTCGAGAAAACTTAAGAGAGAAAGAGAGAGAGAGAGAGGGATAAGAACTCATGGTACAAAATAAATTACCTTTATCTGAAGAAAAGTATCTACAGAATATCTAATACACCAATATATTTTATTAGGTATTTCAAAGCACTTAAGTTACGATAAAAGATCTGACATAAAAAAAATAAGTAGAATTTAAAAACGTATATTATTCAAAACATTTTGCTGTTACCTATTACAATATGGCCCCATCGTTAATGCAAGCTTACAGGCATGCTATCTATTAATGCTCCCCTATACTGAAACATATGTGCATGACGGACAAAAAGTGTAACGTCGAACGTGTAACACCTGTGTCAAAAATGAGTCATTATTCCACGTGAATGGTCCGTTCATATGAGTTGGTGTAATATAGTAGCGTGTGAATCATTTGTGGCTATATATTTGGTAGCGACATTAAAATTAAAAAAAATACAGGTTGAGAACATCTTAAAAAAAAAAGGAAAAGAAGATTTTTAGAAGAATAATCATCCCGTTACAAATATACTATAAAAAAGGGTTTACATGCGAAAACACATTTAAAAAAATTTGTCACAGAGTATGTACTTTTTATACAAACTCTAGTTAAAATGAAATTCTAAGATGAAAATTGAAAATTTTCCGAAAAAAATAAAATAGATCGACATAAAAAAAAGAAAATAAAAGCTTGTTTAAGTCAGATTTTTCGTACATCTTGCTCGTTGTAACTGCTACCCCCGTACCACCGAACCCACCGTTCGTTTCTCGCTACGCCCATGATACGATTCAGAAATTTTGATGTCTTCTAGTTCATCAAATTTGTCAAATGTTTAAGAAACTATATTACCCATATTTAGGTTCTTAGGTTCTTTTGTTGTTTTTGAATTAGAACTATTTTTACTTCACGCTTTTAGAGACGAATAAAATTTGTTATGGGAGTTTTAGTTATCAATTATATTAGTCATTCCAGGAACTTTGTAATAAAATATTTTTTGCAAATATTATAAAACAAAAATAAAAAAAAAGAATGCGTGACTTTGTTAGTCATCTTATTTGTTTTTTTATTTTTTATTAATTGTTTTGAATACCTTATTTGTGATTACAATTTGTTTTCAAATTTATGCATTCTTATCAATATTGTTTAGGCAATGCGGATGACTGACTCATATCCATATCTCGTTATTGCTTGTTTTTTTTTAATGGTGTTAATCTATTTATTATGACGATAAACAAAATCAAGACGAAACACTATGTACTCTATAGTTATGGTAAGTGTATGTAGAGGCTAATTGTGAACTCCAGGTCTAAATGACTAAAATGTAAATAATTCATGTTGTCACAATGAAACGATATCGTTACGATTTCTAATACATGTGTGTGCTATGTGTATGGAAAAATCTGATAGTAAGAGATTTGTTTTGTAGAATAGATCTCTCAAAAAAACGGTTTTATAAAGTGGCTCGGGACGTTAATATAATACAAGTACGAAAGAAAATTTACTGGCAGTTATTAAACCATACACTGTGTGTAGTAACTACTTCTAATATTATTACAGATTAATTAATAATATCAAACAATGAGATATTCAAGAAATAATAAAATTAAAAGAAAAGAAATAGAATTTAAAAAATGGATATTATTTTTCGATTAATTTTTGATTTATTTTTAAACGCATAGCATTAGTTTTCAATAATTGGTAGTACCCACATACTATCTATTTAACATGAGAGTGTAAGAGTTTTTTTGGAAAAAGATTGCGGTAATACATATATTTTTAAAATTTACATTTTCGACTATCATTCCCTCACATCCTTGAAAAACAAAGTGTAAATATTTTAATAGTTTTTAATTACACTTTGAAGTGTACTTTTAGGAGATATCAACTTATGCAAAAAATCTTTTTAAAATTGAGGTTATGTCATGAGTTTTTTTTTTGGGTTATACATTATTAGGTTGTATATCGTCACATCATCATACGGCCCACAATTTCCGGGTACGACATATTTTTTATGACATTGTTCAGAACAAGGCCATGGCAAAGGAGCACCTGATGGCGTAGGTGGTACTTTTAAAAGTAACTGCAGATAAAGCGATAGCCGAAGGCCAAGACATCGTAGATTTTAGTACATTTAGAGGCATTTTGTTAGCTAGATGTTTTTAAATATTGCTCTTTGAAGTTACCAGTGCTAATATCACGCAGATTAAAGAGCTGGAGTTTAAAAACATTTCATTATCTGAATGTGTTGAATTAAAATTGAACTAAAAAAAAAACACAGTGAACTTCAAACACAAACCAAGTCACATGGTGAACGTTCATCAAATGATGTTATATGTATAGATGACAGTTCCACTTATAATGTAGGTAGATATCGATAGCGTCCTTATCTTAAAATTTTATCCAGGGGAAATAATATCAGTTTTTGAGATAATGATAATTAAGGACGAGCAGTTATATGCCTGGAATTATATTCTGTAGAGGATTGAGCTTGCGAAATTAATTGAAAAGAAACTGTTTCAGTATTTTTGAGACTAAGTCGGTTAAAAAGATTTTTTTTTACCTAGTACATTTTCAGTTAAGTAATTTTCATTGTTTCGTTTATTTTGATAAAGCTCAAGAGGCTATTGTTTCATTTTATTTAAGAAGAATGCCAGTTAAGTTAATTATTAAAAAAGGATTTTTTTTCATTTATATTTATATTTATACTGCCATTGTTGCTTAAGTGCAATATAATTTTAGAATTAGATTTCATTAAAACGATGCAGTCGTACTACAATAATTTGTATTTTTCAAATAAAAGTTCCCAACAATGTGAAAAAAAAGTATCTACATAATTACTAGAAATAGAGTTAATTGAAAAATAGACAAATTTATATTCAATGGTTCATAGACTTCTTCTTATGGTCATTCCCTCATATAGGTAACTCATCATGCGCTTACCTTATTTTTTTAAAAATATATATATTTTTAAAATATTAATATAATAAATGTCTAGTAACATCAGTACTACGAAATACATAGAAAAAAAAACAACATATTTGAATAGTATTTGTAAGTTTATAATGGCCGTATTTCGATATTTCATGAGAATTACCCATTAATGGTTACTGGGTTTATTTAAATAATTTTATTAATTGTGAGAGATAACACAAAAATATCGATATATATCGATAGTCTAGTAGCTTGTAAGTTACAGACTTCTATATGAGGACAATGACTTTCACACCAACGTGCATGATATAACATGAAAAAAATTTGATGAATTTTGCATAAAACATAAATTTGTTATAGTTTTTCCTCCCATAAATTAATTTATAATACCTAGAACATTAAAAAAAAGTAAAGTCGTAAGCACAGCTGCCCTTAAATTAAACTTATTTTTAATTTATTTCATATTTAAAAAATACACTATTGTAAAAAATGAAAATAAAATATAAATTAATACATTGTTGCCGTCTGTGTCGACGTGGAATACACAATAACATTTGAGAAGACAATTAGTATTCGTATGTGTGAAGATGGCGTCATCTAAAAGAACTTACTGAGTGCATTCACCCGGTAACTTAGATCATCATCAGAGTTGATCTGCCCACTATCTTCTTTAAGAGATCAGTAAAAAATGGGACGTAACCTTATATGGATTTTTGAATAACAAATAATTCTTTAAAATCCTATGATAATTTCTTTACGAGATTTTCTTTTGCCATACGACGTTGATGAGTATTACCTTTTTTTTCCTCACACTTTACACTAAAGTTTTGTTCTATTTTTATAACAATAGAAAGATATGCTAAGGAGCATTATTAGCTTTATCATTATTTGTTTCTTTTTCAGTGTATATGATCGCCAGTAAAAACAAGTCATGAAATCTAACTAAGATCTTTTCATACATTACTTGTTTTTACCTTCCTAGATATATTTATAGAGCTGAATACATTTTTATTTTTTATTTTAGTGTGCTTACTTTTGGTCTACGGGTCCGACTCGCCAGGAGAGAATATACCCGGAGCAGGCGGAGACACCACCAGGACGTTGATAGGGACGACAGGCTGCGGAGAATCTACGTGGAGAAAACGAATATCATGCGGCAGGCCATATGCAGAGTCAAGGAGGAGGCCTGGCTGGAGTTAGCTGGGGGTTTGGAGAAAGATCCATAGTCCGACCGTATAATTGGGCGCGGAACAAGCTCCGCGCCCAGTCAGCCCCCATCAGCGAGACGCTCCAGCCGGACCAACTGAGGAGGAACGTCGGGGAACTCTTCCCCAACGAACCCGAGGGCTTCGTGTCCCCTAGAATGGCTCGGCAGACGCTGGACGAGGAGGAGGGTGTTCCGCCATCCGTCACGGAGGCTGGAATGGAGGCAGCTATTACCCGCCTTCAGAGTAAGAAGAGTGCGCCGGGTCCAGACGGGGTGCACGGGAGAGTTCTCGCGATCGCTCTCGGGCACCTCGGCGACATCCTCCGGGAGCTGTTTGACCGCTGCCTGTGGTCGGGCCAGTTCCCATTTAAAATAAATACGTCAAATTATTACAAGTTAATGTCTCGGTAGGCATCATATTACTATCATTATATCATCGGCCTTAATAAATATTACAATTAATAACTTTAATGTCCCTAGTGTTGGTCGGGACGAAAAAAATTGCCGGAGAAAAAAACTCTCAGTCGCTACTCTGTTAAAAAATTTAACGTCATTATACAAAATAAATAAATAATTTACAGTGTGACCATGAAATGATCGGGACAAACACGAGACAGCCAATCGTATATGCCGAAACCACCACATGCCACCTGCTCACACTATTATATAACTATACTAATGACAAGGTAGGTACATATTGATAGCCTGGCCGAGTTATATTCAATCCCATGCCTTTTTATCATTTAGAAATTCATTGATAAGCTTTCCGACACAAAGCTCGCTTAGTAGTTTTTTTTTAAACTTCTGTAAAGGCAGAGATTGAACCGCAACCGGTATTTTATTGTAAATTAAAATAGATATTCCAAATTATTACCTAATAACATTTTATCGTATTCTTCAATATCATTGATTATATTTTGATTAAACGTAGGTACCTTACTTAATACTAGCGTTGCCAGATTTTTTTTGCCAAGTCGGGATTTTGGAACATTTTGAGTGAAATAGCGGGATTCTTTCGTCGAAAGCGGGACATAGTAAAAAAACGTATATAATCAGTAGTTTTTAACTATTTATCTTTTTATTTGAATTCAAATTACATTTACGTGATAATAGATAGCAAAAATAGCCATAGGAAATGTATTTTAATAAAAATTATAATATTTGAAATCAGATTTACCCTATCGTCATATAGTTGAGTCTTATTCGTCTTCTGAAATAAAAGGGGGAGGCGGCCAGTCTACACTTGTCTGTGTTACCCGCCCACGCTTCCTCAGCACGCCGCACGCGCACACGAGATATCCTCGAAAAGCGGGACTGAGCATGTCCCGCGCGGGACATTTAATTTTGATTTAAAAATCGGGACGTCCCGCCAAAATCGGGACGTCTGGCAACGCTGCTTAATACGTAGGTAACTGCAACGATTTTAATGAACGTTATTATCTAAAAGTAAATTTGTTATTCATATTATATAATTTTATAGTGACACAATAAAAAATACTATTTTCTATTGACAATTCATTGATTTTAATGTTTCTTTTTTAAACATAATTTCGCAACGATTCGATTATTTTGTAATCCGGTTTAAAAGTATTTTAATTATGCATTCAGACTTAGAACTATTCGCCGAGCAAATTACTCATACTTCCTTTTATCATTGCTGCAGATACTGTGGTCTATCTACAGCGTAAACGACCTCAAAATGGCATTCGACCTAGTCGAGCTCGTAATCTAACATAACGAGTCGAAATTTAAACGCGAAAGTTTATGTTTCTATGCCCAGCTAAATTTAAATATTTTTATTGTAAGCTCTGTTACTTAGAATTAAAGTTCAAACTTGCGTAATGTACTTGAAGACACGTGCGGTATCGAGGTATTAATGGAGTCCGTTTCACATAACAAAGCACTCTAGCGCTTAAGAAACTACGTTCATATTGAGCTGCGTTTAAAACGACACCCGAGTGAGCGCTTTATTGCTAAATGGTATATTCCACCGCGCGATGACTCAAGCCTCGGTAAACAGTATGCGGGGCGATGAGTCACCGTTTTACACATTCGCGTAGTGTTTGAGCCGTGTTGTTAGTCTACAGTTGGACTCAGTTAGACTCGTCAAGTAGACAACCAAACTGTTTTAGGCGTTTATAACGCAGGTTTTTACTGCAGAACGCCTAGACTTACACACAAGTATTGACGATAAAAACTTTAAGTGTATATAGATAGAACGAGAACAAGTAGTGTGAAAGTGTATTTAGTTCTAGTTTAGCGGTTTCTATGTGTGCGTGTCACTAGTGAAACGGTCGATAAAGTTTATGATCGTTCTATGCTATTTGTGAATTCTTTACATACTTGAAATAGTGTTAGTGACGATGCCTTCCAACAAGAAGTTAATGTCAAAAATGCGACAAATAGCGCAATGGATTTTAGTGGTTCATGTGGTGAGTAAATACATAATTATTGAAAAAAATTTAAAAACCTAGTTTTTACAGATGTACTTAATATTTTAATATATGCTAATGACTGTTTATGATTACGATGAAGTATTTATTTGACACTATTTGTATCGATTAGAAAATAATGACAATGTAAAATCGTATCATTTATAGAACACTTATGCAACCTATATGTATATATATATAATTTGTCAAAGTACTTCTTGATATGGAGACGCATAATGTTGATGAATCATACAAAAATTTCGTTGAACGTGACCGTTTTGAGTTTTAAGTAAAAACCAACAAAATATGTATAGCTACATACTATTATTCTAAACGTTTAATTGCACTGGGCATAGCTGGTAATCTAATGAGGTATTGGAACGATAAAATTAATATTTTATGTTAAGATAATCTATTTAAGTGAATGAATTAAAAAAATCAAAAAACCCGACTGCGTAAAATACTCTTATTATAAACTAATAGAATAAAACAATTTACTAGCTTTCATTTGATTGATACCCATATTGCTACAGTAAGAAAAAAATTCAACTCCCCTCCCCCCTCATTCCGCCATTTGGAAATGGACATACATACATACATACATACACTCGAAAAATATAACCCTCCTTCTGGCGCAGTCGGGTAAAAAGTTTTGTACATTGCCCATCTAGCAGAATCAAATAGTACAAAATTAAAATAAAGTCGTCGTATATATTGATAAGCTACTAGCCATCCCTAGAGCTGACTTAACTTAGTTACAAGTTTGAAGAGCAAAGTTTCTTCTCTCTTGCAATCTTTTATTGAAGACGAAACGTAAAGTAAAGATCAATCCTCGAAAGTTAGTAAATTTCATTTACAATTGTCAAAGTCAACAAGCTTAAATTTTTAGCTAAGATTTATTTGTTTACTATCAAACGTCGATCCAGGTACGTGTTTTACAACCAATCAAAATATATATAAGTAATAGCACCTACGCTTTTAAACTCTTGTCGTTAAGCGCGCTTCTAGTTTGCAATAATAATTTATTTTCATAGTCGTACGATCCGGTCTCCTGTTGAGTGTCTGTCTTGGGACGAGTATTCACAAAAAGAGAGCTCAGACAGATTAAAAAAATATGAATAAATACGGATCCAGCTCGAATACAATGATGGTATAGTTTCTCGAAAATGTATTCACAAAATATTGCTGAAAGTATGTTTTAAAATATTATTGCTTTTTCTATGTAGCCAAAAAATGACATGAAATATAAATACAGTCTACGAATTAAGTGTTCAAGAAACAATATTGAAGTGCGATGTCCTTTTAAAGCGCCGAGAACTTCTTTCATAATTGCTCCCTTCATTGAAGCATTTATAAGGGTCTACTTAAGAAGACCCTCGGTCCTTTAGGCGATTTGGACTTGCAACTTACTAATTAAGCTTATTTCCCATCTCAGCTTGTTTTGTCATTTGCAACATTTGTATCTAATTTTTCGTGTCACGTTAATAATCTAGTCGAGACATTAGATGAAGATGGATTGTTTTAATTTATTAAAAAAACTAGTTTATATTCGACTTTGGGGTATTAAATAAACGTCTAGTAGAAAATTGAATAGATATGTATCAGATATTAAGGCTGACGAGCCAATAACTGAGTAAAATTGAAAAGTACGTTCGCAGTGGTTTGTTATGAAAGTGAAAAGAATAAAAGATACAGCTTTACTTAGTCGTATGAAACCTGTTTGCCAGCTCTGGTTTGCTGAACGTGACTAGACAGGAGTTCGCAAAGTAAGATTGACCGCGCCAATTGTGGATGGGGGAAAAACGGTGGTTCAACCAGATCTTTTAATGCCTGCAGACATTTAGCCGCTGAATTAAGTTATGCTCATATAGTAATGCTAAAAGTGTAATAGGTTACCAATCTTAAACTAAATATAATAATAAACTTATTTAAATATAATAAACATACGGTGATAAATACAAGGGTTGGTTAATTAGTAAACAAAAAGTCGTATAAAGTAATTGATGAATCGTTTTGGATTTCATAAATATCATAATATGTACATGCCAGGAATGATTTTATTATACGTAACTAATGGATATTGTAAATAAATAAACACTCGTTTTAACAGCAAAATCTTAAGTGATCATGAGCGATTTTGCATGCAAATATTTTAGATTTTTTTTTCAACAATTCTGTGTTCTTTTCAAACTTTAGTTTTATAGTCGAATTTGCCGAATAATATGTTGAGATTTTTCTATGCAGACTTGATGAGTGATCAAAGAAGCATTCAATGTTTATGTTATACGACACTGCAGTGTACTATTTTAGGCTGGGCAGCCAGGAGGCGTGTCTCCGGTATTTATAAATCGCCGGGCTGACTCATATGGCCGTCTGAAAACTACGTCTTGTCCCACATCCTTCATTCTGATCGTATTACTCATAGCGGGTGAACCCGGAATCGCACTTTCTCTATATTAAACTTTTTCATTGTCGTCTACTCTCACTATAAATATAATTATTCATATTGTAACACAGATATTAAAGTGAGTATTCATTGCAAACTTACAATCATTAGAATACTTTTTGTGTTCAGTTTGTTTGCTTATGTTTAGTTTGAACTTAATATAATGAGCATTAGAGAAAATGTCTTATCACTTAGCATTATTAGCATTATAATAAAGAATGGAGTTGTTTGTTAGCATGTAAAAAATATTGATAATTATTATTAACAATACCACGTCTTAACTCAGCCGTAATTACAATCTACATTTGTTAATTCGTTTTTAATTAAATTTTTGTAAATTATCCTGACGTTGAATAATTTTAACCGGATTGTAATGACAAATCTGTTAATGACATACACGTATTATAGTTAGCACTTTTAAAGGTAAGTTTTATATGTTATAGAAATATCATACTAAGTACTTCATTGTTTTGGATTCAGGATAATGTCCAGAGCGTAGTATAATATCAGTACATCCAAGGTCGAAACTGCCGCGAGAATTGTTTAAAAATATCAAATAAATACTATGGTTATCTCAAATGTACTAAGATATGTGAACGATAAGAAAGACATAAACATATTGTTATTACGATTGCAAGTCACCTTATTTCGTCACTACATTTATATCTAGTAAATTCGTTTCTATTTTATTAGGATTGTGTCTTTTATGAACTGTACTGTTATCGCTAGAGATAAGGCTATAAAATAAAAGTCATGATATAATCATTGGGACATTATATCTCAATGGATATAATATACAATATTATAAATAAAATAACTCTTATCAAGATATGTTTGCACAAAGACAATTTAATCTCAAAATAATAATAAAAAAATTGTATATATCGACTCATTTTTGGAGTTTACTCCTTAAGAATCGATTTTCATATATAAGGCGCCCGGTTTGAGAAAAATATGAGAGGTAAAATCTACTGATGAATGACCTCGTTACTTTTTCGGTGCGCGCGCACCTATGGTGCGGTGCGAAAGTAATGTTGCTCTAATTAATATTGAAAAATAATATTTAAAAAATAAATGATAATTGTCAGATAATAATAATTACATAATTTATCAACATTCCTAATGAAATATTTGTGCAATGTGACTATTGTGAAAAGTTTAATGTAAAATATTTCGCTGATTAGTTATAATAAATGTATATAAAATGAATAAATATATATTTATATATGTATATTATTTTCATTAATTTGTTAATTTACCCTTTCATATGGTATTAATCTTATTTTCAGTTGGATAAACTCTTTTTGCGTATGTTTAGACAATCGTACTTAAGGAGTAAACTTCAGTCGTGCGTCGGAGCTGACACACAATTTTTTAATATAATTTGCGGAACTATTTAAATCGTTTTATAATAATTACTGAGCCTTGTTTCGTTTACATTGCCCATGTTTAAACAGGAAGTTAACTATTAGTTGTATAGGTATATGTAGTTGTCTAGGAAGTGAGCTGTAGTTTATTTCCCCATTATGCGATACGATTGATGAATGGCCAGAAGTGAACATGTGTGCTTGAGCAGATTCAATTCGATCCCTCTCGGCTAACCCCTTCCGATTCAATAGGAACATTGATTTGAATTGGTAAATAAAACGAAACGAATAATACTCTAATATACATCTCTATATAGGACAGAATGAATTTATTTCGTTTTATAAAAGGATATTTATCTCTTTATCTCGTAAAGATAAACAACTTTTGAGTGGAAGTGAGTCACTTTTATTGAATGTATAACCTTGATAGTTATTGAAATGTAATCGAATAGAAATCAGACTTTTTAATTAAAACCATCGTAATTTGGATTGTAAAAAACGCTTTTCGACTGTATCTAATTAAGCGTTTGAACAAAATATGTAAATAGCGGAACAAAATCTCGTAGACATCGCAAATCAGAACGAGGGTGGCGCGACCGTGTTTAATTATGTAAATAAATTTTCATGCGTACGAAGGAATCGTTAAACAATGCACCAGATGAGGCTAGCCCTAGCCTCCACTCAATGGTAAAAGTTTGAATAAAGAACAGGCCTGGGGCCAGCTTCAAAACCGGCTTACAATCCTTTTATTTTTATTTATAAAGTCACCCTCGCGACGTATAATGACTGCCTGCACGTTTATTTTATAATTTCATCATTAATTTTTTATACGACGTTGTGGGTAGACAAAATTTCATATCGACGAGATCTCGATGAAACGTAGGTCGAAAGCCATAGTTTTTGGTACCTACTGTTTTGTAATCGAATTACATAAAAGGATTACGTATCGAAGTCGTTGACTGAACTCTCATTTACGTTAAGATTTCTCGAGATTTAAATCTAGTAAATCCTGAACTCGCCCTTAATGAAGGCTTAATAGATAGAACCCTTCATGTCCGGAGGCGCGGATGTAGGAGTACATCATCGAGCTTAATAGCTTGAAACAACGTCTGTGTAATGATTTAAGTACGATACAATTAAATTGATGACTCTTATCTATACAGCTAATCACTTAATATACGAGTAGTTATAAATTGTATAAATATTTTAAAGGCATTGAATAAATATTGTTTTTGAAGACGATTCGAGGATACGACGATTTTAACATTTAATATAAATATAAATCGTCTGATGTTAGTAATAAAAATTTGTCGTTGTAAAGTAAATTTGGTCGGGCCTTGAAATGTTATCACCTCATCGTATCGTCAATGCATGCGCAATATCTCATAATATTCTTTATATTCCCTCTCATAAACAGAAACGATCCTCAGTAATGACACCCCGTCGAGGGGAAAGAACGCCTAACCGACCGTTACGGTCGCCGGATATGTGACCGCTGCATTTTATTACCACTTTACTCTGTCACATAATCGACCTTCATGATGAAGGGCTCCTTTCCAACTAATAGTCACTTGGTCACAACTGAATCCCTTGCTCTGTATGCGCATTGCAAGGTCTACTTAAAATATGCTGTCACTCGGGTCGGCAATAGAAACGGCTATTCCGAATTTTTTGTTAATTACGATATTGTTGTTAGTTGACATGTATGTAGGAAACATATTAACATAATTGTGTATTTTGTTACAGGTTGAATTCATAGAGGCATATTGTACACCTCGCGACACAGCTCGACGGTCTCCGCAGCGCAGTCGCCGGTCCAGAGAGCCTCGTCGATCACCGGACACGTCCAGATGGCGTTACGAATCCCGTCGTCATAATTACGACGAGTCAAGAAGGCCATACGAATACGAATCGAGGAGATATTTCGGGAGAGAGTACGACGCAGATTCCGGACGACGACCCGCGTTCGACGCGGAATCGGCACGACGACGAGCAGATTACGAATCTGCAAGACGGACCGACTTTGATTTGTCAGCTCCTGAAGTGTCGAGACGGAGTCCCGAAAGTGCACCCGAAGGTTCCGCGGATTCGCCTCCCGAACCTGCACCTTCAGCGCCATTGCGCCAGGAAAGACAGTCTAGACATCGGACACAACCATATTACGAATCTGGTGAGTTTTATTTATTCTATACTAAAACTGCATATAAGAATTTACAAAAAAATTACATTTTCAAAGAATGAAAAAAATCAATTTTACAAATCTGTCTTTCTTTAGTTAAAACTAAACAAATAAATGAATTCATTGCATTCAAACAAATACGTAAATTAAATTTTTATTACGTCAACGTCGTTATGTAAATTTATTATTGTAAGCGTAATGCTATTGACATTTATACTTTAATTTTAGTTATTTGTTTGCGTTAAAGCTTATGTTATTACAACTGTGTTTTTGCTCATCTACTAAGAATGCACAAAGCCTCTTTTCTTCCACAACAATCGCGGTTGAGACTTGTTAAGGCATTGTTCTTGAGAGTCGGTATCTAGTCCTGTCCGTTTGTCGTAGAGATAAAAAAAAAAAAAAAAAACTTGCACGCCAATTATTCTCGTTACACACATTCTCAGGGTAGGTTAATTAACTTGTTCACGTTTTTATTTTTAAAAGTAGACTATGTCAACGTAGCTTTCCATTGACTTATGTACTCGTAGCAAATTAACGAAACCGACTTTCTTGGCATTAAATTTCGTAATAAGTAAATATTTAACATTTAATTTTACGAAGACATTAAAAGGATGAGCAGTTTTCGATAGCTATTTCTTATCATACAATTATATAAATACGTATAATTACACCAAAATACTTTAAACATGTTGTACACATCCATTTAATCTCCACAATTAGGCCTGAGGTAATAAACGCGACGGTAGGCGCATCAACAACAATGGAAACTTTTAATCAGCCTTTTTTCTGCTAGTTCGTCTAGACTCGGAAAAATGTCCCGACGTAATAAACAGAGGCTTTTGATTGCAATTTCGTTTGTCTATGGAAAGAATTTTCATTTTACCCCGATTAATATGAGCTATCCACTTACGTAACGAGTTAAAGTGGTATAGATTAACTAAAAAATTGTTGAAGTGAAACTTTTATACCGACGTATTTGAGAAATCTTATAGATGTTAAAATGAAAAATCGTCACACTACGATCGTCACATTTTCGGACCATATATGGTATTGTACTGTATTTCGGGACTCCGTACTATATAATATGTAATAAAACGACGCAACCTCATCGAGTTTCGGTTCGTTCGACTATTTTTGACGAGTACTTTGTTTTTAGATGGTTACCAGGGTCTGATCTTATGATGGAGCTGGAAGATGACTATAGGGACTTCGCAATGAAACGACACAACCTCATCGAGTTCGGGCTCGATTGAATCGTCTTGATGAGTAGTTTGTCTTTCAATGGTAACCAGGGTCTGGTGATAGAGCTGGAAGGTAGTGATAGGAATTCTGTAATAAAACAACGCAACCCCATCAAGTTCGGGCTCGATTGAATTGTATTGATGAGTAGTTTGTCATTCAATGGTAACTAGGGTCTGATGATGGAGCTAGAAGATAGTCATAGGAACTCTGTAATAAAATGACTCAACCCCATCGAGGTCGGGCTCGATTGAATCGTCTTGACGAGTAGTTTGTGTTTCAATGATAAGCAGGGTCTGATGATGGAACTGGAAGGTGGTCATAGGAACTCTGTGATGTTTGATTCGTCTTGACGAGTACTTTCTTTTTAGATAGTTACCAGGGTCTGATTACAGATGGCGCACACTACCCATTGACTCAGCGCATTGTTTTATTATAAGTATAACTTCTTACGTGCGTAACATAAGTACACACACACTTTTTTTTCGTAAACATCACTAGATATTAATGTTAAATATATCATAAAAAGTTTTACTTCATACGTGTGTACATTATCACACACACACACACACACACACACACACGATTTTTTTTGAACATATTGTAGTATGTAGTTTTAAAGTATTCTCTTTAATATTGTGGCGATAATTATGTATAAAGAGACAATGAATGTTAGACTGCACCGATTGTTAAATATCTTTATTTTAAAGTCACACCTTTGACGTTACTTCAAACGTTTTTGTAAGACATTTAACACGTTAATCGAGGCAATTCAACAAATTTCAACTCGTAGGGGCTTGTGTCCATTCACGCGGAAAAGCAATTACGTCACTTAATGACGTCACTTTGCTACCCTCTGCGCTAATGGACAATTTGCACTGTTCGCGTATTAATTACAAAAAGTAACCATAGTTTCTATTTATTTTTTTTACCTTAGAAATATAAATTTATATGTCGTTTCGTTGATGTAGCAAAGTATAAGATGCTAGTTGTAGATATTTGTCGCAGCTTGAGGCTTTGAATCCAGACTTTTTGTGTTCAACATGCATTCAGAAGGATTGCCTTTGTTATGCCACGCAAGGAATTCTCATTAGGGTATTTCTACTTGCCTTTGAAATAACATTAGCATCATGTGCACGGGTTAAAAGGGATTTATTGCATTCATTAACCTCAGCGTTGTAAGGGTACTTCAGTTAATCTCAAAAAATTAAAGTGTATGAACAAACAAAATTGTTTACTTTATGTGCATATGATATAAAGATGTACTTATTTAAACATATAAGTGTATATTATTTATTTTAAGATAAAAATATATAGGTAATTTAATTAACGTACCTACATATTTCACAAATATATATTTATTTAGCTTACTTTATATTACCTCAAAAATTACATAAAACATTAAAAAAAACAACTTGTTAAGTTTAAAAGAAAAATAACTTGTTAAGTTTAAAAGAAAAATAAGGTAATGCAATAAAATTTATACAGATTTTTTTTTTTAAATAGGGAAAAATTTCGCCATTCTTTATGATTGACTGCTTTCTTGAAGGATCGTGAAAGTACAATTCCGGACGCTCATTTAAACGACGCCACTTGAGACTAACTGCGGCCTCAGACTTACGGAACGTTTACGAACCTACTTTTAGCTCGTTGCCTTCATTTTATCTTCTAAGTCTTCCAATTTTGTGGCGACGGTAGAACGCTTTTCACTAGGGATATTATTTATTATAACGCTTTGAAAAAATATGTATAACATAAAGTGGACTTCATATTTTTTTTTTGGAAAAAACCTGTGATATATGTTTATATATATATATATATATATATATATATATATATATATATATATATATGTCTAATGGCGCTTATCATTCTTTTTAGAATCGAGTTCAGAAGACAGATCATCGTCGACTGACGGTGAAGAAGACGAGTTTGGTGAATTTGACCCATTTGCAACCGCACCTTCCCTGCATTCACCAGACAGCGGTCGCTCTGATCCACGATACGCGAACGCTCCTCGAAGAAACCCGAGTCCATACTACTACGGCGATTTGTTCAAAACCGCTCAGCCGCCACCTGCTCCTGCAGCACCAACCGTTTCATCCACCTCCTCGTCTCGTGGCCCTCGATATAGAAAATCAGCAAGTCTTGACGCTCCCCACGTTGCTCCAAGACCAAATCTGCCAAAAAGATTTTCAGTGGCAGAAGATGGCTTTCGTGAGTTAGAGCGATCATCCTCATCGTCCGGCGAGAGCGCGTGGATGCCGCCAAGGCGTCGTGGGCGCGACGCGGCCGGCTGCGTGTGCGCCGCGCCCGAAGATGTAGAAGAGCATAGATCTTCTCGTAGCGTATTTTACGTGCCGGCGCCATTGCCACGCTGGCCACAAGAAATGACCACACGACAGATTTACGAGACAGCCTTTGACTGTAAAATAGCACGCTCTGATGATGATTTAGATGACTTTGATCGCGTTAGTAATCATCCAGCCCTTTTGCAAGCTGAAGAACGTAAAGTTATTTCATCAGCGTCATCTGCATTTGAAGCTGTTGAGCGAAGTGAACCAGATTATAAAGGTCGCCGTAAGGTGACTATGAAAACAGATAGTGTTCGTCGCTCAAAGATTCCTACTATTCGCCAAAAGAGAGAAAATGAAAGCAATGCGTCAGCACTTTCAGAAGAGTTGGAAAAAGTGCATATTGAAGATGAAGATCGCACATCAACTTCACAACTGCCTTTGCGTGGTTACACACCTTCTCCTCCATCAACAGCACCTTTGCCTACTAAGTTTCAACAAAAAGATGGGTCTGCGATGAATAGCATTAAAAGTGCTCCTAACTTGCCTCAAACGCAGCCATCACATCCACGCTTGAAAGACTTAAGGCTGCCGGTAAAATCTCTAAGGGCGCGTGACACGCCGACAAGTAGTGATGCTAGTATGACTGATGTTAAAGCATCTGTGTCCACGGAGCTTGACGTCGGACAGCGTTTACGGGATTCCAGTCGCGATTCTCGTGATGGTGATGATGAACGAGCGCAATCAAAAGACGGTATTTTTTTAGAGATTAAGGGTCGACCCACTTCCGATTCTGATACACCCGAATTGAATCGGTACAAGGGGCCTAAGGGGGTCGGCCCTATAATGGAGTTTAAAGGCAGGCCCGGAGTAGCTCGTCCGCGACGAAAGTATTCGAGCACCGAAAGCATGGCAACAAGCAGTAGTGGTGGAAGTATGGAGTCATTAAGAAGCAGTAACAGCGAAGGTGACAGGAGTAGCAGTAGTTCTGAAAGTCGACACTCCTCATCATTAAGTTCACATAGCTCAGATTCTGGAAATGTCCCATTTATTAAATCGCATCATATGCAGCTTTCGGGGTTTGGTCATCATCCGAATAAACTACATATTTTAAGTCCTATATCAGATAAATCTTCCCAAGAACCAGCGTCAGAAACGTCGGATAACAATAAAAACAACAATTCACAAAAAGTTTCTCCCGAAGATGGTGAAACGGGTAACACAATAATACAAACAACCGTTGAAATTTTACCTAAGCCTAAAAGACGAGCTTTACAAAACAGAAATCTGTTAAATCTGACGTTTAGGCATTCCACTCCTGGTGATACTGAAATACAAGGATCCGATAGTGGTATATCAATTCATTCAAGAGAGGGTGTAGATTCACGGAATGCGTTTATAAATTTTAAAAATAGCAATACTGAGGAGGAACCCAAAGACGACGCTGTTGATCTGTCTGATCTTCCATTTGACATGCCGAAGCTTCGAAGACGTCGAGCTGAAGCAGAAGTCGATCTGCGATCATTGCCATTTGATATGCCTAAATTAAGACGCAAATTACGAGGCCAGTCATTGCAATTGAACAGTGATTTTGGAGAAGCTATATCTAACGCCTCTTCAAGTCAAAGTGTTCAAGATTTAAATCAAGGTGAGTAATACATAAAACTATAGTAAAGCGAATTTTTTGAGTCGTGTAAAACGTCAGTCAAAATCAATTCTATCTGTAATTGTGTTATGTTAAAGTCCATTACGTCAGGAGGTTTTTACATGTCAATCGTATAAGAAAGAATTCTACGGAGGGGCTGTCGTCTTGCATCTTCGAGATTTGTCTGTAACTTGAAGTGACTGCTACCAAATTATGCCGATTAAGACGCATGACTCCGAATTGCTTTATATAAACCGTTCCGACGCCCTTCTAATATTTAATTTACTTGAGTGCTTTTTGTAGGAACTTTTCCTGTGTGTTGTGGGCAATTTATAAACGTACAGTTCAGTTAAGAGTTTAGATAAGTAGCGACTTGACATTTAATGACCTCTGACATTTTGTGAACACATTTATATATCATGACGCATAACTTTACTGTTTGAATTTGTTAGTCTTTGTGTTAAAAAGTTTAATGCGGAATATATTTATATTCACATTTTCAAATTGTTTTTTTTTTAATGTTTCAGGACAAAAACATCGTGAAAAATTGACATTAAATTTTGAAAGTGGCATTGGTAGCTCCGGTAGTGCTAAGGGATTGCATTTGAACTTAGGACCTATTGCACCGCCACGGGACCTGGTTGATGCTTCTCTTCCACTAGACCGACAAGGGTAATTACATTACTTTTATATGCTGGTTATTTTGAAAATGAATTACGTTTTCCATATTTTTATTTATACAATTTTCAGGAAATGATTAAAAGTATGATGTGTAATATAAATTATTATTTATTTATTCCAGGTGGTATCACGGAACATTATCGCGTTTGGAAGCTGAGGGTTTACTAAGAGATGCGGATGAAGGAGCATTCTTAGTACGAAATAGCGAATCCGCTAAACATGACTACTCGCTTAGCTTGAAGTGAGTTTTAATTACATTTTAAATTTAATGATATTGATTCAAAAACTTTGAACTTTAAATAATTTAAACGCGTTTTCTTTTTAGATCTACCCGTGGGTTTATGCACATGCGTATTTGTCGTGGGGGTGATGGCTACACTTTGGGAGGCGCTGCTACTGCATTTCCCAACGTACCCACTCTAATGAGACACTATGTAACGGCTCAAAGGCTCCCAGTCAGAGGCGCTGAACACATGGCTCTATCGACTCCATTACCAGCTGTGATGCTTTGAAATCTTTGGGAAACATTGATTAGAATTAATCAAAGAGCTCAATGTATTGCGTTCGTTCTTTGAAGTTCGTTCGCTTTTTAGCTCGGACGGAACAAGTATACAGTTTTGAAGCACAACCCTCATAAGTACAGTGAGCTTTCCGCTGTATTAAGGTGAAGCGTATGTATATAACGAAGACGCAATTAACTTTGAGTTATGTGTCTTCTGTTTTTGATACTTAATCGTAAATATAGCAGCAGTTATTTATTGTATGTGAATAGTTTTAGAACCCATTGAATAAAACCAAAGAATTAGGTTACGTAAAAATAAGTAATTTTCTATTGGGCTTGCAATTTGTTTGTTCGCTCAGAACGTCGTCATGTAACGCTAAAGGCTAGTTCTTTTATTATTATAACCGTCTCAAAAATATGATAACATTTTTTAAGATCTTCAATACAATTTATATTGTACAAAACTTGTTAAAATTTGAGACTTTAATAATAAAGTGCTCGCTTTTCACTTAAGCTAGTCCCAACACCGCAGCAACCTGTATTGGTATTTAAATTATGTACGTAATTATTAATATGAGTTCCACTATATATCAGAATTATTTTTTATTTGTCTAAGTATTTTTGTTTACTATATAATTAGTACTCATATTATAAACAAATTAGTTTTGTTAGGAAGTATATCGTATATATCACTATAATCGTGTAATTGACAGTGATACAACGATAAACTATGACCACGGTCAAAAGAGCCATTTAGATGACGTAAGGGCCGTTAGAATTATAATCACATATTATTTAAATGATTTTAGTTAATTTTCTAGTTATTTAAGCAGCTACATGTAAAAAGGCCTAAAAGCGTAATGCTTAAATTAATCTTAATTTTCCCTCGACACTTCTTTTACTCGTATTTAACTCTTAGATAAAGGCAAAGATATGTTATGCTTTTGTAAAAGCCGAAAGAAAGTAATTATTGATTCATAGTGAAAATGAGGTCAAGTGTACTAAAAATCGACTGTCTTTCATTACAAAAATAATTTGTGAGTGAACATTGTTTACATGTACTGAAACAGCAGATGGTTATATACCTTAACTTCGTTATTATAAAATCGATTTTTGCTTATAAATACCGAAGTGACTCATCGACTTATAGTCACGAAAATCGTATCGATTTGAAAAGGTACAAACTGGTACACGAAGTGTGACACTCCTACGAGGCGGTCTCTCTACCATAGTATTTTCTATATTTAGCAATAGTCATTAGTAGGTACGATTAATTTTTGCACCGTAGATTGAAACAATAGACTTTCATCGATTTCAGGTTTAGAAAATAAGTACAGAGTACAATCACCGTTATGAAATAGTTCTTCGAAATGTAATTTAATAAAAGTCCATATGATTTACGATAAGGGACGTTTAGAATTATTAAAGTAATCATTATATAGTTAGAAAGACCATTTTGATACGGCTTTCATACTGTACCTATTTATATGAAGAAAAAAAATTTGTAGCAAACATTTCAATTTTACTGTAGGTAACTCCGATGTTATATGGCACGGCATAAAATTAAGATCATAGAAAAAGAATGCACATGTTATGTAACATTCACATTGACTTATTTATGTTTTTTGTTATATTAGAATTAAGTAGATTTGTAAAGTGTTTATGGGTCCCTGATATTTGTAATCAATAGATAAGTCTCTCACTTGACACCGTCGCTTTATTTTGAAAAATATTAAATTTTGTTCAACATAAGTGTTGTTACTATGAGTATACAATCGAGTTATACATAATTATAATTAACATTTTTGTTGTGTAAGATTCAGCAAAAATACAATTTGTCAACAAAGCGACGGTGCGATGAAGGTGTCAGCTATGATTTCTTATCGTTATTTCTGTGATTTAGTTTGATAAAATAAAACGCCAAAAAAAATTAGTATGTAATTTTAAGACCTTATGTGGAGTAACGCTTTATTGATAATGTCCAGATGACACATGAATGTCGATAATGCAACGTGATCTCATAATTCTTCCCTGGATGCTTCAGTTACCTTAGATTTAATTTCGATTAATTTGTACCTGATTTTGAAAACTAACGATGTTGTTTGAGACTTAAAAATTACGTTTTAACAGATTTATTTTGTTACTAAGTAGACACTAGTAATAATTGTAGTTGTGTATTGGAACGAGCGAATTTCATTGTATGTGAACGATATAATATATGTATTTTTACTTAACCACCGCAGAGCAGCTTGAGCGAGCGTGCAACTAATTTTTAATACATAATTTAATATAAATTTTTATCACTAAGTGGATGATTTATATGAACAAGATTAAACTATGTTTTGTTTCATAAATATTGTCATTTTTTGAGCACTTTAAAATGTATCTCACTGGGTGTTTCTTTACCAGTAAAGGCTACTTTTGTTTGTTCGATGTACGTTATTAATGTATTTCGAGATGGCCTGTTATAAAGAGACGCGGGTTTTGTCTTGTTCATGCATTTATTTCCTTTGTATTTAAAGTAGTAAGTGCATAATGGAAGGTAGTATAATAAATTCCTGTTGGAAGTTTTGAAGTGTCAAAATTTTTTCACGAAACGACGTAGATATGGGTCGTATTTTAGGTAAAATTATAGCTTATCGTAGTTATAATCAATTATAATTTTTGAAGGTGTAGTTTGAAATGAATGATGAAATAAAAAATAAATAAAAAATTTAAAAATACCTTCTTTTTTATTTATTAAAAAATAAAACCTTCTCAATGTATAAGTTACTATACTAAACGTTTATATTAATCTAGAGATCCTTAATTAAAAAGAAAAAATAATAACTATTGGAATTGCTTATTTGAAATGAACTGAACTGAATTAGCCTGTAAACGTCCCACTGCTGGGCAAAGGCCTCTTCTTCATGTAGGAAAGGGTTGGAGCTAAACCCATGATGCTGCTCCTCTGTGGGTTGGCGGATAATTTTCCTACCAGGAGTAAAAATCGTTACCAGATGTCTATGATAACAACCGGGAACGACGCCTTTTCGCGCTCACTGAGGTACGGCGGGGAAACCTACAAGTACACACACAGACCGAAAAAAATGATTTGCACAAATACAAATATCGGCCGTGCGGTGACCGGTAGAGAAGTCCCGACCTCTTTCTTGCCGAGGTGTCGTAAAAGGCGACTAAGGCAATAGTGGTGCGAACAACTTTACACCAACCAGGATGGTGATGGGCAGCATCGTCACCATATCCTGCCACAACACACTGCGCTTTCCAACCCGCCTGCCAAGCGTGACGATTATTGGCAATCACACCCCGAGATGAAGTGAGAGGTCTACGTTCAGCAGTGGACATACAACGGCTGATGTGATGATGGATTTTTCTTTCTACCCTCAAAAGCTTAAAAACATTAACATTAGCAGGCTGAATCAATCAAATATCTGCCCCGAGTGGGAATCGGACCCGTGACCTCCAGCGTTGATGCGATTACTCGCACCACTACACCAGAATGAATGGTCGTCGTGTAATTATTTTTTTTTTAATTCAATTTTTTTGATAAGCACGATATTTTTAAAAATAAAGTACAAAGCTGCATTGTTTAGAAAGCAGTTTGCCGTAGAAAACAAGACACCCATACTGGAAATGCCTGATGTTAAAGATTTTTGTATATCATACTGTCTTTGACTACATAATCACAATTTTTATACATCCATGTAGCTAAAATACGAGTACATACACACGCACAAAAAAAGTCTACGAAAGAGTAGTTCAGTAAAGTTTATTTTAATTGATTATTTTATTTAAAATAATCAATTAAAAATTAAATAAACAAACCCAATAATACGTTGACCGACCCAGGAATCGAAACTGAGACCTTTTGCTTGGCAGTAGCGCTTGCGACCCCTAGACGTAGAGTAATGGTTAAAAAATATTTAAGTACGTTTTTTTCCTCAAATTAACGCGGATGAAACCGCGGTGGGACTAGTTTACGAATAAAATTGAAAATCAAGTAGTCTAGTCTAGGCAACATGTGCCATTTTAGTCAACTTTTTTCAGCAGTCTCCGAAAATTATGATTGAGGTGTCATTCGATTTGGAATGGCATCTAGATGATTTGAAAAAAAAAATGAAGTTCCGCTTGCAAAAATTACAAAAGTTATTAACAAATAACTAAAAAAAAGCGTCTTAGTTTTTTGCAAATATCTCAAAAACTAATTAAGATTTTAAAAATTTAAAAAGAGATTCAATAAGAGGAGGAAATTTCTTATAAAAAAGTCTTAGCTCCCGAAACACTCAGATTTAATATAATATTTGTACAGCGCCATCTATTAACTTTCTTGTAAAATAGCATGCAAGTTAACGTGTCCAACAATTCTTTCAAATTATTGTGACTTAGAAGTTGTAGAAAAGATCACAAGATAGCGCTATTTGTAGTTTTTAGAAATATAGAAATTTTTGAATTTCTTACTGACTTTTGAAGGAACATACTGATGTTAATGCTGGTTAACCATAGAGGTAGGTATTATAGATAGAGTAGGGAAGACATACGGCTGCCTGTAAGCGGAAACGTCCAACGGTTAGAGAGATAGAGAAGATCGCGATACCCCCATCTGTCTTTCTCTACTAACGCATGTGCAGTAAAGGACTGCTTGTTATTATGACAACCTCGAATAATAAAATAAAATCAACTTAAATACCTTATAAAGTTGTTTGAAATAATGAAAAATATACACAGACAGATAGGTCTCGCGATCGTCTCTCTCTTTCTAACCGAGGGACAGCTGGAGGCGTGGCTCCTCTGCTCTATCTATAATACCTCTATGTGGTTAACACAGCCAGATGTTCCTGCGAAAATGATTTGAATTTTTACTTTTACTTTACGCGGCTTTATTGTCGCAAGAATTCAGGGAGGAATTACCGAATTATTAATAATTAGATAGATAGATAGATAGATAGATAAACACTTTATTGCACTCACATCAAAGTATACAGAAAATAATAAAATACACAGTAATAAACAAGAAAATGGTGCAAGGGCGGCCTTATCACTAAAAGTGATCTCTTACAGGCAACCTTATGAATGGATTATAATGAAAATCGGAAGGTGGAAACGGTGCATAAAGTCTATTTTTCGATTTGTGATTTATATAAATGCGCAAACATATACATACATACATACACACATTCATAAATACATACATAGATACATACAAAAATACAAACATACATACATACATATACTAGTTAAATTTCATATAAAACATAAATATGTAAGCTTAAATATGTACTTTTCTTATTTGTTCAAATAGTAGTTTTTGACACGATTTTTAAAAATGCCAACTGATTCAGATTGCCGTATGTACCTGGGTAAAGCGTTCCATTGTTTAACCGATTTGACTGTGAAGGACTCACTGTAACATTGAGAGACACAGAAAGGAATCTCGAGCAAGTTATCGTTTTGAGACCGAAGATTCATTGCGGAACTTAAGTTAATTATTATATTATTATTTAATAGTTCCTTAATTAAATAATTTAAAATGAAGTGCCATCATCTGCACACATTGTATTTTTTTTTAGATACGTATAGATAAAATTCTGAATTAAAATTATTTCTGATTTAAATGTTGTGGGAAAAATAGGTTTAAAGTCCTTTGTACATCTTCCTCTATTTGTTATGACTTTTGTTCTATTCATGGTGTACAATAAAGAGTTTTTTTTTTACTTTTTTGTTATTTAAATTTTATTATTACAGACGATATGTGTTTAAAATTTTCGTATTTTGAACTTTATTGTATTTTATGAAGTAAAAGAATAATATGTACATATCTTACTTGTCATGCTAAAAATATGAATAAATATAATTATTTAATGCATATTTATATTAAATTAACTTAATAAAATACGTTTGCAGCTTTCATTTCTTTATCAACAATCGATAGCTATTAGCAGATGAGATTATTATACATCAATCAAACTGATGATCTAATCCTCTGTAATTTATGAATATAATAAATAGAATACATATTGATTAAAGTTAATAGAAATTAAATTGAACCATTATATTAATAGATTATACAAATAAACTACATATACTTACGCATACATTTTGATCTTTATAAGAGTTTACGTTTTACGATGTTTACGGTCAAAGTTCAGGTTTTCTTTCGACAATTCAACAATTTTAAAAATTCACACAATTTTAGCGTTTTCATGTTGTTTTAAAATCTATGTACTACCCCAAAAACCCTGTCATACAAAAAAAGGTTTTTACTTTTAGACTGATAGTTATCGATAACAAACTATGGAAGATAGAGATTAGGTACACTGTGTCTCTCTCAATTCCTATATAGTCTCATCTGGTTAATTAGTTGAAAAAATGGCCAGCGCAGTAAATAATAGATCAAAATCTCTCCAGAATAGCGCTATCGTTGCAAGTGAATATGAATTAAATTCAGCAGTTGTAGACGAACTGAAGTAGGTACGTTGAATTGAAAAATTTAATGTTACAAAGCGGCAGTAGGTATACGAAACCTCAGCGTTTTACGTATCCAAAAATTTTTGGTAAACATAATTATTTATGATTTAATTTTCCGGAGATTTTAATAATTCTTTATCATGATTTCTGTTGAGTTTTAAATACTTTTGAAAATAATATAAGTATTGCAGAAAATTGTATTATAAAAAGTTATTACTTAATTTATTTAATTTTAATTTACCCATATGCGATAGTACCTACCGCCACTGCAATTTAGCGTCTGTTGATTGACAGTTATACATACAAGGAGATGGTTCTTTTTATCTCTAACCTTCGTAAAACATACTTTATAAGCAAGTGTAAATTAAGGAATTGATAAAAAATTATGACTGATTAGAAATATAAATCTGTGTTTTAGTTGGGGTTCATGAAGTCTTCGAATACTGAACGTCAAAATTATAAAAATATATGGTTTTTGTAGTTTTATTTAATAGTATAGCTTTAAAAAATATAATATTGGAGTCGGCGGCTCCTTCTTCATTATTTTATCCACAAAAAAAAATCAGGTTTTTAAATAGTACCTAATTTATTCAACGACAGCGATAACTGATAAATTACGGTAGCAATAGTTTTTTTCTTAATGATGATTATCTCTTAACACATCATTAACATTTAAAGACTTATTGTTTTTATTACAAACATTTACATCATCTAATTGCTTGCACACTTGTTGGTTACTGCTAATGCCGCTAATGGTAGAAAATACAAATCTATGTAAATATCGTAGTCAAGCGATTGACGTAGCTGTTCAATTGGTTGTTTAGCCCTTTCATTTAGTTAAATACCTAATGAAAAATATTTTTGGATTATTAAAAATATTGTTTGAAAAATATGGTTTTATTTGGATAAAATTAAATAAACATTTGGACTAAACAGTTATCGCTATACCGAAATGTACAAGTTAGTAAAAACTTTGGTGCAGCTATTTAATTTAATTTTTAGCTGCAGTTAGTGGGTCACTTGTGTAGGTTATAAAGTTCAGATGATTTTCTTAGAGAAATTTTTTTACATCACTTTGCCGATGGTTCTCTTTATCTTTAATCCGCTATATGAGTACTGTACTGTACCTATTGCACTGTATCAGCCTGTAAACAACCCACTGCTAAACGAAGGCCTCTTCTCTGTGTAGGAGAAGGGCTATAGCTTAATCCATCACGCTGCTCCACTGCGGATTGGCAGATAATATCCCTACCATGACTAACGATCATTACAATGTGTCCATGATAACAACCGGGACCGGCTTGACGTGCTCTCCGAAGTACGGCGGGGAAACCCTCAAGAACTTTCACCCAGACTGGAAACAAATATTTGCACAAATACAAATATCTCTCCCGAGCCAGAATCGAACCCGCAACCGCCGGCTTTGAGGCGAGGGGTTGAGGCGACTACGCGCACCACCACACCAGAACGGTCTTCTATATGAGTACACGACATATAAATATATTAGGGTCTTAATAAACACGTCCCAAAAGAAAACGAAATTCCTGTCACGAAGTTCAAGCATTGATGGGATCCATAAACGAATGAGGTTGCTTTGAAGCAATAGTTCGTTATACCTTGTCCAACCGTTTATTATCTTTTTGACAGTTCGACATTAGTTACACTCTCACACGTTACTGATTCGATTTCAAATAATAATCGATTTTATTTAAGAAGAACTTACAATCGATTTAATGAAATATTTTTAGTTTAAATATTAATTATTCGTTTCTTAGTTTTATTTTAACACGTGCATAGTTAGCAGCCGTCAAAAAATAAATAAACGAATGAACAGATTCATTGTTCTTTACTCTTGATTTGAATTTAACTTCCAAGATTTCGACTTAATTCCTTGCAAATAATGAAATTTGGAGTCATAGATACTATTTTTATTTCCTTTTTAAAATGAATTTTACAGAAACAATACTTATATGAAGTCAAATTATTTTTATTATATGATCGAGTCATCGATCGATATAATATTTCAAGAATTGTTTTATAGGCTGTGGTTGTTTGATATACACAGGGCAATCACTACCCGTCTATAAAGTACGGTATTATTGTAGTACATTATTCCGAAGAAAAAAAACATTAATTTATAGACGTGAGCTGTCAAAAAGATAATAAACGGTTGGACAAGGTATAGAGTAATTCGATTTTGGTTTACACGGGTCCCTTTTTTCACCTAGATTGAAAAGAATTAATTATTTTATGTATTTAAAAATGTTCGTAAAATTATGAATGAGAATTTAAATAATCAATTTGATAACTATAATTCTATCGATAATAATACACATATAAATAAATACATATTACACCCAGACTCGGGGCGGGAATCGAACCCACAACCCTGGAGCAGAAAACAGGGCCACTGCCAACTGCGCCACGGGCCAGTCTACACTATATACACAAATTTTGTTTATTGTCAAAGTCTGTTGTCAACACGGTCTAAAGTACAGGTCTTGCAACGAATTTTTATCGAAATTTACTATCACAGATCAGGTCCAATGACTGCTGCTGCAAGTTGAATTTCGACCACTGGGCGTCAATATTAATTCTTTAATAATAAAAGAGTAATAAATATTTGTATATATTCATATATATATATATATATATAGATTATATATATATATATATATATATATATATATATATATATATATATATATATATATATATATATATATATATATATATTATCAATCATATCAATCATATTTAAAAATGTAGAAACGTATATTAAGGTATGAATAACTAAGTAAATAAAATTATAATACGCCTAAGATAGACAAAATAGGTAAAGAAAATGATCTATATATTTGAAATTTTTTTTTACTAAATATATGATTGTTATTTTTTATCCCCTATTTTGCCAATGTCATATAGTTTAAAGAGAACACATATTATACTGTAATGATTAGGAGAAGTATTATATAGAGCTGTGGACTACAAAAATAAGTATAAAATAATTTTGTTATTTAATGTTTTACGCAACGTTATTTTTTTTTTTTTTTTTTTCACATCTACAGGCTTACATGCGCCTATACCCTTTTCTTTACATATATTTAATTGTTATATACAGACGTTTTTATAGCAAAAGTAAATAAGTACTTAAAACTAGACTTAATATCTCTAGTCCCTGAGACGAGAGTCCAAACTGACCACTTTTATACTAATATATATACATTTTTTTTTTCAATATTATATCTACGTGTATTTCCTATTTACATATATTGTTTTACAATACTATATCTAAATCTATTTTTAAAATACTATATCTATAGCAAATGTTTTTTTTTTTTTTTTTTTTTACAATACTATATCTATTTGCATTTACATTATTATATCTAGTTATAATTCTCCTATTTAGGTACTCTATAATTTCACACCCACCAATATGTTATATCGATTTATCTAATCAGCACCAGCCCCCAGCTGTGCGAGCACATCCTCAATGACTGCTGTGTCTCTATGATGGATTGCCATCTTGAGGGTGTGCTCCAGGATTTCTTTTGTTGTGGCCTCCGCCGCCCTCCCTACGAATCGGCCGATTGCGTCATCCCTGTCGTCGGCGTAGTAGACACAGGTCTTGGTGTGCCTACTTACCGCGACCACCGCATGCGAGACGCTGTCGTGTATTTTTAGTCTCTTTGCCCGTGTCTGGATGACGATGACCTCCTCGCTCGTCTGACCCTGCGCCTCGTGAATGGTCATGACGCTCGACCCTTCTCCGGTACCATATCCCCGGCCTATTAACTCCTTTTTCTCCTCTTGTGTGAAGACCAGGTACAGGGTCCGGTTCTGTTTTTCGGGTATTCTAGCGCCAGTGAGCCTTTCCGCACGCAGGGAATGGACGATGGGGTTCGAGCTGTAGATCCTGTCGTAAACCTCGCTGATGGCAAGAGCGACATCCTTGGGATTCCGATGCGTTCACGACAACTCACATGATATATTTACCGTCAGATTAGGCCTGCTGTATTGCACCTCGAACAGGTTTTCCCTGTCGATGTAAGGCAGCTGATTAATGTCTCCGACAAGGATAACCTCTTTTGCTTCCGACAGACGGGCGGCCATCACTATGGCACCAAAGTGATTCATGAGGGCCTCGTCCACCGTTAAACGGCTTATTTTTGTGCCCTCACGAAAACCATTTACCAATATGGAAGCCATAGTGCGCACCTTGTATTTGGCTTTGTCGCCATAATGGTGCGTCAGCTTCTGCCTGAGATCATTGGCCGCCTCGACTGTGGTCGTAACTACGACCTCGTATTCCTCGTCGAAGTTTCTGACTATGTAAGTCGTCTTGCCGCATCCAGGGACCCCGTTTATCCATTTCAGTGCCGGTAACTGCCAGGCACCGAAAACGCTGCCGACTTCCAGATCTCCCGTAATGGTTTTTGCCATCTCGAGTATCCGGTCGCCTAGCATCACTCTCGTGCACCTGGCCACCACCACCACTGGATCCCCTTTAGGTGTATGGAAGGCTTGAGGTTCTTCGTTCTGGCCCTCGGCTTCGACCGCGCCCACGAAGCCGGCTGTGGTATTATAAGCAGCCATATACCTTCCCGACATGTTGCCCCTGAGTATTTCGCGGGTGTCGTTATTGTAAATGGCTGCCTCGGCTTCTTCGAGTTCCACTCCCAGTAAGTTTTCGTGGCCGTACTGGAAGCTCTGCATGATTTTCTTGCAGGTGGCTAGGCATACATCGCAGTTCGCCTTTGTGATGGCCAGGAACTCGATATACGCATTTTCCGCATGTTGTTGCGGCGTGGACGCTGGTCGTAGCTTTGGTGGTATAACTTGCCCCATGTCGGCTTTTGTCCGAGTGGCCGGTGGCGTTTGTGGGTACCTCGGATTTTCATCTACGCAACGTTATTGTTATTAGTGACTATTTACTAAATCTATTGGTAAATTTTTATTTTGTAAAAAAAATATATGTTATAATTGTATTTTTGATCAGATAATTATGAAGACTACAACAATGTTGACGATATGTGATTTTTAACTTTTATAGAATTGTCTCATCCAAATGGATATATTCGTTAAATTTTATACATTTTATATTTAACAAAATAAACGAATTGTGAGGTTGCAGAAGCCTTTATCATTTGTTTAATTTTCATGTTATCTATATCTATACAAATAATAAATCTGTTTAAACCTCCGTTTTATTAATAGACACTATATATCATCAAGAATAAATTTCAATAGCGCGTATTTTTTTGTATCAGCGCCATCTCTTATCGTGTTTTTCTCTGATCACGTATCACGTAAAAAGTACAAAACCAATGTTAATAACTTTAATACATAAAAATTAGAAATAACTCACAGTATAATTTAGTTTTTGTTTCAGTGTAATTAAATTTAAAAATAAATATTTAAGAGAATAGAAATAGGTACCTACGCCGCCAACGCCATCTTGTCTAAGGAATCTTTAAAACTCACAAAACTTATATTTGAGTTATTATTTTGTTAAACTTAAAAGTTTACTAAATATGACGGATAGGAATAGAAATCGTTTTAATATTTTAGATAAACATCATTTTCAATTAATATACTATTATGTTAAATATTAATTATGTTAAATGTCACTAAATATAAAAACGATATTCTACAATTATACGATAGATGGCGCAGATAATTTTCCGAATCGCGTTGACCAAAACTTCGGCCAAAAGAATGACACTCGCCCGTATTAAGTAAACTGTTTTTCTTTTTTGCATTTAATTAAATATTTTAGGGTACTACGGTCTTGATTGTTTGTTCGTTGTTAAAATTTAAAATATTTGGTCGTTATTTGTTTGTTGATTGTTGGCAAACTAAGTTGGATGGTTATAGCTATTTAAGTTGTAATCTATATATATACATATATATATATATATATAAAGTCGTGTTAGTTACACCGTTTATAACTCGAGAACGAGTGGAACGATTTTTATGATTTTTGTGTTTTTGGATTTGTCTTTGTCGGGAATAATACTTATTAAAATATGGTATTCATCAATGAGAAAATAATTAATAAAAAAAAACAGTTCAAATGTTTCATCCGTACTATCTATATACATATATATGTATGTATGTATGTATGTATGTATATATATATAATAAATCTGTCACTCAATCCGTCTATTATAAAATATTTTCCAGTATCGACGCAGGTGTAGGTGATAAAAAATATAAATGTATAATTTTTAAAATTTTAGTTAAAGACCCGTGCGAAGCCGGGGCGGGCCGCTAGTAAAAAATAATAAACAAACTGTTATACGTAATTGGCTTAAAGCTTATTTCAAATAGTTTAATTGTATCACTGCTTAATAGGTCAGTCTTAGTATATAGGTATCTATTGTGTTTACAGGTATAAACAGACAGTTTACACATATAGAAGAAATCTATAATTACATTTACACATGCAGAAGAAATCTATAATACATTAAGTGCTTTAAAAGTAACGTTTTGATAACTTTTGAAATACTAATCTCTGTTTTAGTTGGGGTTAGTGAACTTCGAGTACCGAAGGAACTTTCATAGGAACAATATTTTAGACGATCACAAATAAAGTTTATCTGTTTGTTGATAAACTGGAATACGGATATAATTGTTCAAAGAAAAGGAATTTCTGGGTCACGAATAATAGATAATTCCATATTCTTATGAACCATATAAATATTTGCAAACATTTAACAACATTATGATATTGGCAGATGCGAACCGTAAATATTGGTTTTTCGTATTCATTGGAGAATAATAATTTATCTTTTGCATATTTATGACGACCGTTCTGATGTAGTGGTATAAGTAGTTGCGCCGACGGTCGCGGCCTCAATTCCCGCTCGGGACAGATATTTATATTTGTACAAATATTTGTTTCCGGTCTGGGTGTATGTCCTTGTGGGTCTCCCCATCGTGTCGGAGAGCACGTAAAGCCGTTGGTCCCGGTTGTTATTATAGACACTTTTTAACGATCGTTACTCATGGTAGCGAAATTATCCGCCAACCCGTGGTGGAGCAGCGTGGTGGATTAAGCTCCAAACCCTTCTTCTATATGGAGAAGAGGCGTTCGCTCAGCAATGGGTTGTTTACAGACTGATACAGTACAGTACAGGATAATTATATTTATGTCAATTAAAACGAAAATTTTTTTAGTAAAAGAATGAACTTTGATATGATAATTATTATCGTTAAGTACATGCGACATAAAAAGTATTAGCTACTTAGTTCTTTCTAATTGCTGGATAAAAGTCTTTTTACTAATAAGTAGGTAGTATTGGAGGATTGGGTATATGGAGAAGAGGCGTTCGCTCAGCAGTGGGTTGTTTACAGACTGATACAGTATAGTACAGGATAATTATATTTATGTGAATTAAAACGAAAAATTTTTTAGTAAAAGAATGAACTTTGATATGATAATTTTTAGCGTTAAGTACATGCGACATAAAAAGTATTAGCTACTTAGTTCTTTCTAATTGCTGGATAAAAGTCTTTTTACTAATAAGTAGATAGTATTGGAGGATTGGGTAAGATTGATCTATTTATTAAAATATTTGCGAACACCGCATAGTTTTAAGTGAGAAAACGTGGTAAGGAATAATAATAATTTATGATTTATTTTCGGGGGAATATTGGTTTGTCAGCTTGTATGTAGTAAATGTGTATATATATCCGAATGTGCCGAAGTAGCTTTTGATGTTACACGTGTAAGACAATTTACACCGCAAAGTACTGATCCTGTACTTTCGGGTTATTAAGTAGCTTAATAGTGCTTAGTTTTATGATTTTTATCGCTATCAGTTAATAATGTTAGAGTGAAAGAATAATAGACTTACCAATATTTGTACGAATATATCTAAAGTGGTATGTATGTAAAAGTATTCGTGAGTTCTGAAACTGAGTAATAAGAAACTTTTGCATTTATCACTTATAAAAGGAAGGTGTCTTAAAAAGTAACTCAACTAGGACAAATTATACTGACCCTTCGCTTTATATTAAGGGTCTCGTACGCCCGCGGCAATTTATTTGTCACAGAGCGACAGAAAAAAAGTAGTTTCTAAATATTTAAATACATTTATGTTTATTTTTCGAAAAACAAAAATAAACAAAAAAATAAAGCGAAGAAATAATAAAGAAACAAAAACGAAAAATTGTAAAATAAGTAATTTTTTTTTTTTTTTTTACGAAAATGATAATTTATAAAGACCTACGTGCGTGCGTGCATATACTCGTATTATGTGCACGAGTAATATAACGGGCGTGTGTGTGTGTGTATGTGTGCTTGTATATTTGTTATATTTTCATGCTGTAATGTCAGCGAAACTTATAATGGAGTAATTTTATATTCTGGATTAACACGAAGATAAAAAAAAACAGACTTTAAGCCATGGGACGTAGTTATAATAAAATTTAATCTTAATCTCTTAAGACTTTTAACTTTTCAAATTAACACTCTGTTGTCAGTAGTGAAAGACTATCCTTTATTTCTAATTTGTCCTTTAGATTTCGATGTGTGCATACAAACAAATAAGCAAATTATTTCGCTTAATTAATATAACTAGTTGCGTCTCGCGGTTTTACTCGCGTAACGAACGTAACGTAGGATTACAAGTATCCTTTGTGAATTTGGAGGTAAAAAGTACGTCTATACCGATGTCTTATTCTGAATCTCCAGCTATCTACATAGCAAGTTTCATTTAGATCCGTTAAGCCATTCTAAAAAACAAATATCCATCAAAAATTGGAAGATATTTTCAAGCTTCTGGAATGGAAACGATTCGCCATCAACATAAACGGCGAGTAGGTACATCACTCACCTTTGATTTGCTGATGATATCGTGCTTATGGCAGAATCCCTGGAAGACCTAAGCATCTTGCTCAGTGACCTCGATGGAGTTTCCCGACAAGTGGTAAACATGGACAAGACAAAGATAATATCGAATGTCCATGTCGTGCCTACCCCGATATCGGATGGAGATTCCACTCTTGAAGTTGTTGACGAGTACATCCACCTAGGACAAAATGTCCAACTTGGTAGGCACAACTTCGAGAGAGAGGTCAATCTTCGATTAATCGTAAGATGGGCAGCGTTCGGGAAGTTAAAAAACGTCTTTTCATCCGTCATACCTCAGTGCTTGAAGTTGAAAATCTTCGATCAATGTTTGTTACCACTGATGACATACGGATCTCATACTGGTACGTGGTCTCTGACTATGGGCATAGCCCCGATATAACCCAACGGATTTGAAAGCTGAAGTGGCAGGGCACATACCTCGTAGAATTGACTGGCAATGGAGCAGAAAGGTTCTCGAGTGGAGACCACGTACCGGCAAGCGCAGCGTCGGAAGGCCGTCCGCGAGATGGACGGACGACTTGAGGAAAGTCGCCGAAAGCCATTGGATGGAAGCTGCTTTGGACTGGTCGCTCTGGAGGTCGATGGAGGAGGCCTATGTTCTACAGTGAGCATCCAATGGCTGAAATGATGATGATGATGATGATATTATTATAGTAAACGTCTCAGAGTCAACGGTTCTCATTAGGACGAGAATGTTGTGTCGGGGGCCTGGAAATACACTCAAGCATAAACACCCACACAAATATTCGTCAAGTGCGGCGATCAAATCCGCGAGTGTTAGTACTAGGTACACTACCTAGGTTCTATTACGTAACTTGCGCAATCGTGAGAAATCGCTGTGGTGTCGAATTTCAATATAGATACAATTTCAATGACGTTAATACATCAGTCAATTGCTGTGACCACTACGCCAACACGACGCCACGTCAAAGGAACACGTCATCGTTAAAATATATACAAACATTCTGAATTTCAGAAAATTCTATAAATTATATTTGGGAATATTTTTTTTGTCCCTATTGGCGAAGTAAGGAGTGACGCGGTAAAATACTGAAGCTTATTAATCTAGTGGTAAGTGAGAATGCTAGAAATGTTCAATATAGACCGAAAAATATTTTGTTACGTTTATCCGACGCGGAAATAACTACGAGAACTTAACTGTAGATGTTTCTATAGTCATTACAATAGTTTTGAAAAAATGTCAATATTTCTAAGAATTTTTTTTTTGTTTTATATATTTTATTATAATATATTTTATATCGATAGTTTTGTGAAAAGTACCTACTTACAGTAGTAAATCCGAAAACGAAAGGCTGCTACTACTTTAAAAAATTTAATGTCTTTTTACTATAGTTTGTTTTTCAATATTATCAACATTATTGTTTTCTTTTAAAGGTAACTAGTAGATATTTATTAAAAAAAAATAATTATCATGTTAGCGTCATCACCATCATCATCATATCAGCCATTGGATGTCCACTGCACGGATTGTCCACTTTCGTTCATCTGCAGATCTCATCAATTATGATTCGATCTCGCAGAGAAATACCAAGCATAGTTTTCTTTATTGCACGCTTAATGGGGGAGGCCTAAGTTCAACAGTGGACATCCAATTGCTGATATGATGATGATTATGACCCTTTTTGAAAAAGAGCACCACCGTGCTTCTTTTCAGGCTGCCGCCGTTACGCGCTCTAGCAAGACGGCATCAAACGGAAACGGAATCGTCTGAACGGTTTTTAAGTTGTTCCACCCGCTTTCAGAAGCTCTGGCGTACCGTTCTCGCCTGGTGCCTTATTGTTTTTAAGCTGTCCTAGAGCCATGCTTTGCTGTGTGGCTTCGGCAATCAAGAATCTAGCCACCCCCTCTCTTCCCGTGGGTGTCGTAAGAGGCGACTAAGGGATACCACAGTTCCACCACCATCTTGGAACTGTTGAAGCCGATAGATGGCGGGATAACCATCCTAATGCTGGCTTTTCAAATACACAGGCCGAGGATGGGCAGCAGCGTCTTCGGTGCGATAGAGCCGGCCCTGCGGTCACCAACCCGCATGCCCAGCGTGGTGACTATGGGCAATCACCCCCAATGAGTGCGCGCAGAAAGATACGGCCCTCAGTTCCCGGCGGCCCCACTATTCCCGGCCACGGCAGCGGCTGCGGTAACGGTGGGGCAGAGGGTGCCAAGAATCTCCGGGGTACGGGAGGCTGCTTTGTGACGAACCTGGCAACGTATAATGGTCGCAGTCTACGGCTGGACCATCACCTCACCGAACTCGAAGTAGAACTAAGCCATATAAAATGGAGTATTCTGGGGTTGTCTGAGGTCCGAAGACAGGGTGAGGACACGATGATCCTGGACTCCGGACACTTATTCTACTTCCGTGAAGGTGATGGTCCTTCCCAAGGTGGCGTCGGTTTTCTGGTCCACAAGACTCTCAGTAGCAACGTTGTGGAGGTCAGCAGTGTGTCGACCCGGGTAGCGTACCTTGTACTTAAACTCACTGACAGGTACTCCCTGAAAGTGATACAGGTATATGCGCCGACCTCGACACACTCTGACGATGAGGTCGAAGCCTTGTATGAGGATATATCGAAAGCTCTGCATGGCACGACCTCGGCTTTCTACAACGTTGTTATGGGAGACTTTAACGCTAAAGTGGGAGTACAAGACCGCGACGAATCGGTAATCGGACCACACGGATTGGGGCGCAGAAATCGCAGGGGGCAGATGCTTGTCGACTTCCTCGAATCGGAGGGGCTCTTCTTGATGAACTCGTTCTTTCAGAAGAAGTCCCAAAGGCGGTGGACATGGCAGAGCCCGGATACTGTGACGAGGAACGAGATAGATTTCATCATAGCGGACAAAAGGCATATATTCAGAGATGTCTCAGTGGTTAATAGGTTCAACACCGGTAGTGACCACCGGCTCCTGCGGGGCTCTCTGAATATAAGTCTACGCAAAGAGCGAGTCCGCTTGATGAAATCTATTATCCGACCCACGCTGCCCCAAATACTATGTGGTTCCGAGCAGTTCCAACTGGAACTCCAAAACCGATTCGATTCGCTGGAAACCACTGGCGACGTGGATCAGATGACCGACAACGTGGTGAAGACGGTGTATTCACTGGGTCGGAGACATTTTACGCCGACGAGACCAGTTAAGCAGTCCAAAATTTCTCCCGAAACCTTGGATCTGATGAGGCGGAGGCGCGAGATGCCCGCGGCTCAAGCAGCTTCGCCAGAGCAGAAGGCTCTTTCCAAGCGGGTGAGGAAACTCATACGCAGAGACCTCCGCTGCTCAAATACAAGAGACATTACGACTCTAATTGAGCAGAATAGGGGGTCAAAGGTTTTCCGAAAACCATTGGGAAGAAGTCTTCTTGCGAAGCTAAAAACAGCTGATGGCAGAACCGTTTGCTCCCGCCCTCAGATCCGAGAAGAGGTTGAGAAATTTTATGGGCAGCTGTACTCGTCGAGCGTACAGAAGTCTGAGACCCAGGGCGCCGAAGATCCACGTGCACCACTGATGCGCCATTATTCGGAAGACGTCCCGGATTTCGAAGTCGGCGAGATTAGTGCGGCGCTCGGGCAGCTTAAAAACGGGAGGGCCCCGGGGGATGACGGCGTTACGACTGAGCTTCTTAAGGCCGCAGGGCGACCTGTCCTGGAGGCCTTAGCTAGACTCTTTAATGCCGTCATCCAACGAGGTACCACACCGGAGGCGTGGTCCAGGAGTGTGGTGGTACTGTTCTACAAAAGAGGCGATAAGTCTCTTTTGAAGAACTACAGACCTATCTCACTTCTGAGCCACGTCTATAAGCTCTTCTCGAGGGTCGTTACGAATCGTCTCGCCACAAGGCTCGACGACTTCCAACCACCGGAGCAGGCTGGGTTTCGAAAAGGCTACAGCACCGTAGACCACATACATACTGTTCGGCAGATTATACAAAAGACCGAAGAGTATAATCAGCCGCTGTGTATGGCTTTTGTGGACTACGAGAAGGCCTTCGACTCCATCGAGACCTGGGCTGTTCTGGACTCTCTGCAGAGATGTCATATCGACTGGCGATATATCGAGGTGTTGAGGTGTATGTACGACGCGGCGAAGATGACCGTTCATATCCAGGACCAGCAGACAAGACCGATTTTCCTTCGGCGCGGGGTAAGACAGGGCGATGTCATATCACCGAAACTGTTTACCAATGCGCTGGAGGACGTCTTTAAAACCCTGGACTGGGGGGGACGAGGCATCAACGTCAACGGCGACTACATCTCTCACCTTCGTTTCGCTGACGATATCGTCATCTTTGCGGAGACGTTGGAGGAGCTAGGCCAAATGTTGAGCAGCCTAAATGAGTCTTCCCGACGAGTCGGTCTTGGTATGAATCTTGATAAAACGAAAGTTATGTTTAACAAGCATGTCATACCGAGACCGGTATCGGTTGATGGTATCCTCCTCGAAGTTGTTCAGGATTATATCTACCTAGGCCATACCATCCAACTGGGCCGAAACAACTTCGAGAAGGAAGCCGAGAGGAGGATTCAGTTGGGCTGGGCGGCATTTGGCGGGCTTCGTCGGGTCTTCACTTCGAAGATTCCGCAAAGCTTGAAGACGAAAGTCTTCGAGCAATGCGTCCTACCTGTGTTGACATACGGTGCTGAAACGTGGACACTGACGAAGGGACTGGTCCACCGATTTAAAGTCGCTCAACGTGCCATGGAACGGGCTATGCTCGGCGTTTCTCTCAAAGATAGGATCAGAAATGAGACTATCCGCGAGAGAACCAAAGTGACCGACGTAGCCCAGAGGATTAGCACGCTGAAGTGGCAGTGGGCTGGTCACCTGTGTCGTAGGACCGATGGCCGTTGGAGCAGACGTGTCCTGGAGTGGAGACCACGTATTGGCAAACGCAGTGTGGGACGCCCTCCGACCCGCTGGACCGACGATCTTCGCAGGATTGCCGGTGTTGGCTGGATGAGGATTGCGGAAAGCCGGGATGTCTGGCGCGAGCTTGGGGAGGCCTACGTCCAGCAGTGGACTGCTATAGGCTGATGAGATGAGATGAGAGAGCCATGCTAATCTCGTGCAAGCTGATGTTCGGGATATCTTTGAAATAGTGTAGGATAAAATCGGTTCTTGGATCTTCAGCCGAGCTGCGAACTGGTTGGTTGACTGAGGTATACAAGTGTCCGTACCAACTTCTCGACCTTCCCCTAAATCTAGGCTCTGGTCGATGCTGTCCTCCCATCCTCTGTTTTCAGCTATGACAACCGGCTTTGACCAATAGACGAATCCCTTGAGAACACTTTGGAGCCCCGGTTCCTCTTTATCGGGTCCTTATTACGTTGTGTATTATAGACACATATATCATATCTTAGATATTTCTACTACGGTGCAGACAGTATCGATGGGTTTCGGCCTGCCAGACTGACGTGCTGTGATGGCGTCTGACCGCGAGTCCCACATACCAGTCGCCTCACAGAGGGGTGTGTAAATACATTTCCATCATGGTTTTCACAGCGCCAAGCAGTTTCCATTACGACGACGCGTTAGCGAAGTACTTAGAGCAACTGGCTGAGACATAAGCGGTAACAGTTCGGCCTCAGCACATGCTAAATATTTGTATAGGCCATACATATGTTTGTCGTGGTCTGGGCGTTCGTGTTTGTAATTGTGTGTTACTGAATCCCGGACACAGGATTTACATCGTACTGGGGGTTGTTGTTTTATATTTATATTATGTGTGTTTATTATTTTTTTATTATTACCGCTTTAGATGTCATGACACATTAATATATGTATCGTAAATAAATAAATATTAACCAACAATCACACCACGTTAACCTAGCCCCGTGCTAAGTTCGTAAGAACTTGTGTTACGGGTACTAGGAACGGAAATAAATTAAAGATATAAATACATATATACATAAATACACATCCATGACCCGGTGCAGACATCTATATTCGTCATACAAATTATCTGCACCTGGCGGGATTCGAACCCGCGACCGCTGCGTAAAGTGTCCAGTTGCCTGACCACTCGACCAGCCGGCCGTCCTGTATGAATAAATTGAATTAAAATAATTTAGTCTGTATATATCCCACCCTTGTGCAAAGGCGTCTTTTCCATATAAAAGAAGATTTAAGCTTAATCCATCGTTTTCCACAATTTACCTACCATGGATAACGATCGCTATCAGTTGTTTATGATGACCACCAGAAGTGATGGCTTTACATGCTCTCCGATACCTGGTGGGGATATCCACAAGGGCATACACCCAGGCAAGAAATAAATATTTGTATAAAGGTGACAACTTGCACCACTACACTGAACAGTTGATACGTATAATTAAATGTCAATGTTATCAAATCAACACTTTTAGAGTGTATCACCAAAAATAAATATCATGTAAAGAATAATTCAATTTTTATAAAAAAAAGAACATATTTTTACCATTTCACATAATATACATATTTTTTTCCACCTTTTAATTTAATATTTATACCTACATGGATAATTTTTAATTATGTTTTAAAGTTTTAATCTTTTTATAAAATTAGACACGTAAAATAAAATATAAAACTACTGTAATCTATATAAATTGAAGAATTTCACATTAAATTTATATACAGACTAAAAGTTATATATTACCAAAGTAAAGTATTTTAGTGAATTAAAAAGTAACAAGATTACATATTAGGTCAGGGAAAAAGTTTCTTTCTATTTTATTACAAATTAAAGACTTTCAAAGTTTAATTACATTTTATTATAATATATAGGTGACATTTTGTTCGATAATTTGTTGCCATCTCGTAGGTAGTGACATAATTCCGTTCCTGTAGAAACCTTGGGATTTTAATAAAAAAATATGCGACAAGTAGTTTTGATAGTCCTCTCTTGATGTTAACCTTATACTACCCAAAGAATTCTGAAGAGATCGAAACAGGTGAAAATCTGAGGTTGCACCCTCAGGTCAGGAATAACTAACAGTTTCCAACCAAGCTCTCTCAATTTTTGATTTGTGGCCAAAGATGTATGTGATCTGGCGTTATCATGATGAAAGACCACTTCTTTTCTGTTGGTCAATTCTAGTCGTTTTTTTCTCAATTTCTTGCTTGATTCTATTTAGTTTTTAAAGTAGAGAACCGAATCGGTAGTTTTGCATGGCGGTAAAAGCTCATAATGAACCTTCCCTTCCAATTTCACCGTAAACACAGAATTATCTCAATGCGTATTAATCCGGACTTAGCTACAGTCTATGGAACTTGACTACCCTTTGGCAATGATCTTTTTCGCACTTTCTTGTCGTAGGTGATCCACTTTTTATTCCCAGTGATTAATCTTTTCAAAAATGATTCAGTTTCATTATATTTCAATAGAAAATAGCAAATGAGTACACAATTTATTAGGTTTCTTTTAGTGAGATCGTGTGGCACCTAAAAATTTTTTTGTATAGCCCGATTTTTTCTAATGGAAATGACAAAAGCTGTTTTGTGGTAAATCCTCAGTTCTTCAGCTTTGTCGTTACTACTAATATTTTATCTATACTATAATTATCTTACCCCACTTTTGCAAACATGGCATCAACATTATCCGTATGAGGACCAGAGAGAGCTGCATCTTTAATATCAAAATTTTCAGACTAAAAACGCTTGAACCAACTTTGTGCTACTCTTACTGACAATGCACTAAGTCCGTAATCATTACAAATTTTTTTCGCGGCTTGCGTCGCAGTTTTCCCTTTTTTATAATAAATTATAGAATTTCTTCGTTAGTTCTACTCATTTTGACGGACAGAAAAACAATTGAAAAAAAAACGGGAGAGTCTTTTTTTTTACTTTTTATTTTCCTTTATTAATATCAAGGAATTTATATACAAACTGGAATGCTCACGGGCACCCAAAAAACGTTCCTGAACCCGGGATTGCGTCTCTTTACACCATAGATTCAAGGCAAAACTCGTAAGAAAGAGACAAAACACCAGTTGTCAACGAAATACTCGGAACAATTTTTCACTTTACACATTGGTGAGAAATGACAACCTTATGACGTTTATTTCAAGGTGCATATTTGAATATACAAGTTTACTAAGTGACTACGCCGGCTCCAGAAAGTTCTTCAATAATACAAACAGCAGTACTTTCGTAGGTTTTTAATTGTTGAATACAATGTTGAATGTTCTTAACATAGGTTCTTAACAATGAAATTAACAAAGAGTATATATTTAAATTGACAGTTGCCGATGACGTATGTTCTGATTAAAGATTATATAAAAGTTATGATATAATGGATGCGTTCCGTTACTCGCGGCCTAAACACTAAGTGAGCGTTCTCGTTATGATATAAATTCTTTGATTAATATCCTATATTCATTTCAATTAAAACCAGCCAGATACAAACAGAACAAGATTTTTTATTTTCAATTTTATACATACAAAATACGAAAAGAGTTTTAGCCTCGACCTATTATTTATCATTAAATTATAGAAAAGTATTAATACGAATCCAACTTCTTCATATGTAGAAAAAAGTAACATATAATTTATTTTTGTTTCTAAAAACGCTCTTTTAACATTCATGACTTAGTTTCGCTAAAGAAAACTAGAAGAACTACTTTTATTGAAAGGATCGTTGATCAATTTGAATATCAAAGTTACAATAAACTTCGTAGAATAATTTATATCCCTGTATAGATATTTTTTCATTGTCACTGACTGATATATTATTTATAATAAAAAATTAACATTAATCATAGTAATTTTATTATGATTAGTAAATATAGATGCTTTTGAATATTATTAAAAGAATATATAGGTAATTGTCATGGACTCAATAAACAAACACACTTAATAGAAAACATCAATGTATAAAATGAACTTATATACTCGTACATACGTATTAAATATGTAAAAAATATATTTTATGAAAAATAAATGATGAAAACACTGTGCCCAATCAGGAATTGCCGTATGGTATTTTCAACATGTCCTTTGATCTGAATATATTATTTAAATTTGTACTTGTTTCCAGAACACTTAATCTGGACATTTCTGACAGAATTTGACATATATTAATATATTTCAGCATCATAAATTCGTTTCAGTCGTCAACAACATATCTCAGAAGTTACACTAGATACTTAAAAATATTTTTGATTCTCTTACATCTCTTTTAATTGTAAGTAAAATCTTTTATCTTACTAGTCCTCTTTGGTTTGTTTCCATAAATCAATATTTCATCACAAGTATTATACTAACTCTTTTCACGGTAAAACGAATTTCGTATGGTTACATTTTTTTTAATTCTCGTTTTGCTAACAACGTCGTTGCTAGTCTTGTCAACGAGTGACTATCCAATTAATTTTATATTTCTTATTTTGTATTTTATAACATTTCGAACTAGTGCACGACAGGTAACGATTAAACTTTAAGTTCTCCAATTTTAAAATATTTAAAGTGCTGAATTGTTGGAAACTCCTTATGCATGTCATGTCGTAAAATCTCAAACATTTGCAATCCTTATTAAAGTAGAAACTTGTCTTAAAAAACCGTCATGTATAAAAAAAAATCATAATCAATTATTTAAGTGCTTCTTGTTTCTTGCTTCTCTATCAATACAGCATTTTAAAATTTTTAATTCGTTAGAAAGTACTTCGTACAAGACTAAATCAGCTAAATATGAACGGTTCCATTTTTATTAAAATTAAACGATTTTCTAAATGGACGAAAAAAGAACGTATATATTTAAAACACAAGAGTTTTCTTTTAGGTTCACGTCTTCACGACATGACGTGTATTTTCAACAAAACGAGAAAAAAGAAGATGAATTGTTTACTAACGCGTAGCACTTCGCACATCAATTTTAAATTACCGATGACAGAGCGACTTTGTAAAAAAAGATTTTCCCCTATAACATTAGGTTTTCTTTTATATATTGTTTTGTACACCTCAATTTTTATACGCCTTTATTACAACCAAAACTTTTTATGTATTTAAAACTGTATTAACATACTTTTGTTTAATCTTCTCATTTTAAGAAAAAATTAAATATTCTTGTATTTGTTGAGTTCTTCATTGTACTGTGAATAATTGTGTTAACGTTTCGTTAAAATTAATGATCATACTGATAGCAAATTAATGGAGTAAGTTTAAAAGCGAGCAATACGTGTTTCGTTTCATATAAATAACTTTTGTTTTATTTCTGTGTTAGAACGTGCTTTATGATCTTCTATTAGGATCCGTTTTATATATAAATATGTTTAAATAAATATAAATATGTTTAACACACACACACGGTATCTTTGTAGGTTTGTAAAAAAATACTTGGCTTTATTATAAATGTGATGACCATAGATTGACAAAAAAATTCTTAATACAAATAACCTTTCCGTTATCTTTGAAGTCCATTCTAAAAATGTTGTGAATAATAATGACTCGTTTATAACCTGCAAAAAAAGCAGAAGATTTTTTCCGCGCCAATTTTTACCTAAAAAATTTGTAATTAAAATTTCATATCATCTGAAAACAATTTAAATATAATTAGTTTTTTATATACAATGATCAAGAGGTATTAAGACTTACCATTTCGAATATTTTCATTATTTGAAAGCACTTTGAAACATAAGTAAAATGAATAAATACTTTACGACTAAAGGTGAGGGCTTGATAAAAAGATACGTGTCGCGAAATACATGTTTTAGCCCTAGACGGCGGAAACTGAAATAAATTACAGATTTGAACTTTGATATTTCTACAAATAGTCTGGTTTTTTCTTTGAAATATTATTATAATTTTATTTATTGCACTAAAAGGAACACTATGTGTAAAATAATTGTTGTTAAAAAGTAAGTAAAAAATTATTTCGCTGAGTTTTAAAATCAGGTAATTTTATGTTAAACAATATTTTGCAATATGTTCTATAATTTAAAATCACTAGAGTTACTTGCGGCTTCGCATGCGTCGATAAAGTACTAAGTTTGATTTGCGATTTTTTTGCTTTAATCTTTTTTGCCTTTAATCTTTACATTCAAATTTGCTATGAAATGCTCAATTCAGCAGAGATAGTTTGATATTTAATAAATTATAATGTAATTGATCTCACTTGATAAGTAATATTTTGAGTTCGCAGCGAAGTGTCCATCCGTATAGTGTGATGGTATTCGTTCGACAGCTTTTGAAGTAGCGATCGATGCGATTTTCGCCGTTGGTTGTTCTGGCAGTTATGGATATGAGGCTGTTATCAATTCATTTTATTTTCACACGAGAGTGTTTCTAAAGTTAAACATTAAAAACAGAGTTTGATAACAAATGTTTGTCACTTAGTAACATTTCATCAGCCCCTTACTCCATCGGCGTCGTAGCGTGGATATTTATTGCGATAATTTAGGCGTCATTTAGATATAATTTATATGTAAAACCGTTAAATAACGTATATCATAAAAAACGCTATAACGTTTGTCAATAGCTCATGTACACTAATTTAGTTAAGAATAAACGGTGTTATTTTAGTTCTATAAGTAACGCTTATTGCGACGTAGCCGTAAATATAATTTTAAAGCAGGTGGACAATATGGTAAAAACATAAGGTGGTCAAAACTAAATATGGTCAACCGTAATAGCTTATAATTATAATAGGTTGGTCACTGGAAACGAGCTACAATAGAATATAGTGACCATATGTTTATAAGTTATATCAGACAGGAAGCCATCGACGAGGAAAAATCCCGTTGCTAATCTAAGAAGCACATCGAGGAGATAAAGCGAGAACTTTAGGATATTTTGAGCCCACACGAGAGGCTTTTTTATTACTGAAAGCATTAGAATTTTAAGTTAAAAGAGGTTGTAATAAATAGTCTGTAAAAATTAAATGATAAAATGGCGGGAGTGAAAATATTTTCACAAGATAACCAGCAAATAAGGTTTTTGATATAAAATTACAAGTGTGAAAAAAATACGAATAAGTATAACTAAAGATATTTTTAAGAAGGTTTGTATAAGCTGTACTCGGTTTGCGGAGCTAATGCGATTTTGCTCCTGTGTCGATCCGATGCCGGGAGTTCACCTTAGCTTTACTGTGTACATTCCTCCTTAGTCCTAGTTTTGACATGATAATGTCTTGTAAATCGATGAATGCCAGCTGCACGTACGAAGAAGTGTCACGTCTCGCGAGCGAGAGCGCGGAACAAGCGATAGAGGCACGATCGGCTATATAAGCGTTCGGCTTGTAAATTAAAAACAATAACGCAGATTGGAGGATCTTAAATATCACACAAGTAAATAAGTTGTAAATAAATTGTTAATAGCACATTGTTACTTATTAAATCTGTATAATTTAAGTAATAACATATTTGAATTAACGGGTGCAAATAAATGTTAATTTATCGAAGAAAATTGTAATTAATTGAATCAACTCATTCTTTGTATTATACAAAATAATGATAACTCAGTGATAATAATTCAATTCATAAAAGTATGCAATTTTTTTTTAATGTTTTCTTATGATGTTATCACGTAAAATTATCGTCCGTAAACCGACTTTACAGACAACCATTTTTTTATTATTATTTGTAATAAGATCCTACAAATTCATGTTTGTGTTTCTCATGGCCGATATCGTACTTGAAATGTACAAAAGTTTATGTTAAAATATAAAGAGATATACTTCAAAAGAAATATGTCTGTAAGGTAAAAAAATTATGTTGTACGTGACAAAATTCGAGTGTTACAAAATGAAATTGGTAGTATATATGAATAGCACGTTTTTTTTTTTAAAATAAATATATAATTTTAATCTACAATATAATATCCTTCTTAAAACACTTGTCAGTGTACTTTTGATATTTGTCAATTTAAATGACCATTTCGGTTAATCCTCTTCATAATCATAGCCATTTTATGTTTCAAGCCCAATAACCTTGATAAGAATAGAAAACCTTAGATATGTGCGCTCAGATACAAAAATAAGCAAAATTTTCATCTTGCCATTATGGATGTATATATTACCCACTTATATTTTTACATCCTCCACAAGGGACTAAACTCAGTAATTTGAAGTAGAGAAAGTTTAAAATTACTTTAACTGAGTAGTTTACAAGTAATTTGCAACTTAGATAAATAGTTTAACTTTGTTACTCTCTCAAGATTACAAATGCATAAACTAAATTACTTAATTTTGGATTACAAAGTACATAATGTATTAAAGAGTTGTGTCCCGTATAATAATGAATTTGGGCCATCAACGTAGGTATAACCAAAACTGGTCATTGTAAAGAGTCTTGTAACACTTACTCAGTTCATATTATGTGTATATTTAGTCATTATTATGCATGCGTGCGCTGATTTGTAGGGGTCAATGTAGTAGTCCGTCGGAAATTTATCGGTCTACAAAAAATATACATGGCCTTTATTTCTGTCAAAATTCATGAAAAAATTTTTTTTTAATGGATCATACCCATCTTATGATTATATATCTCACGCACGCATAGTAACAAAAGAGAGATAAGTTGTGGAAACAATCAACGGTCATCTAAAAACGTGCTTTAGACTGTTTGATCAAGTTTAAGATTTAAACTAATATCTGATGTTGAAGATGTTGATGAGATTTCTTATTTGATGCTGAGCAAATTAAACTAAAAAAAATAAACTGGGAGAGATAGTGAAAAACACTAATCTCAATCGCAGATTAAAATTATTTTCTTCCATAAGTGACGATCAGTACGGAACGAAACGAGTAAAGAACGGCATCTTTATTTTATAGCGTTAGAATATTACCAATAAAATCAAGCAAAGTCGTACTATGGTGAACATGTTGCTAATGATGGGATATTCAGAATTGAATTACGTACAGAGGATACATCAGTTGATTTTTTTTATATGGATTAAATATTTCTGATCCCTTATTCATTAAGGCTCGAATACAATCAAGACGTAAATGAAACAAAGTATTATGTGTATGTATTAATAGAAAAAAAAAAATTGGAAGGAAGGAACTCCTTGATAGCGTACAATTGTATGTGTAAGAATGGTGCTCGAACTGTAGGGCGTTGAGCACATATAGCTTCAATTGTATGGTATTTAGGACTTGCTAGGTACCAAAAGGAACCTATTAAAACGCCTTCTTCTGGTAAAGAATTTTTTTTTGTAGGATTTGTTACCTCTGATGAAGATTCGATATCTGATTGAGATTCCTACTCTGACATCTTATAATTTCTAACGCATGCAAATTCTGGTCTAAAAATATGTATTTTCTTTCTACACTCCAAGCACGCTGTACACTGGTATATATAAATAATCTATATAGTATAACGTCCAATTTGGGAAACAGTTCTTTTAGTTTTTAAATTATTTTCAGGATTTAAGATATTGTATTACTGAATTTTCAGGTATAATTTTTTTATTTATCATTGATAATGAGACGGTATTTATTTCTAGGAGCTATTGGAATAAAATAAAACAAAAAAGAATACACTATTTTTTTAGTTTTAGACTAGGCTTAAAATATGGACGTGTAAGTAAGAAATAAAAGCAATTTTGGGAAAAGGATTTTCGAAGAGCTTAGACCTTAATACTACACAAGGTGGTTCCGCGAGGGATTGTCGGATATACATTTCTTAGACTTTTATTTAATAAATGTAAATTATATAACGTTGTTTACCTTCATAAATTCTACTAATAAATTTCAAAGTCACGTACTCTCACCTGTGTCCCGTTGGCTGTGTTTATTTACATTATTGTTGAAGTTTTTGACTCAAAGTCAAAATAATACAAGTTAATTATTTTAAGTGAAGAAATTATTGCGATTAAACAAGTAACGAAGGTCATTTTCATATTTATACGATATTAATTACCTAATAATAAATCCCAGGAACCCGTTAATTAATTTATACATTATAAACAAAGTTGACTTGATGATAAAACTATAATTTACTTAAAGAATACTTTTTAGACGACAGAAATATCAACTTTTTCGATTATTTTTTCAAATCAAATAAAAAAATCTTTATTCAAGTAAGCTTCATAAGCACTTTTAAATCGTGGTTTTACAAAGTATATAATATTCTGTAATTAATTAAGTATTGTTAATGTGAAGCTACCACCGATTTGGAATGTAGATTCTGCTGGAAAGAATCGGAAAGAAACTTAACAGCTATTAACAGCTACTTTTAAAAACCGTCAATACATTGCTCAGCTATTATAAAGTCAGTAAAATGTTATGTATAAAAGCCAGCGCTAATAAGGTCAAACATTTTTGTCATTTATATAATCTTGTACCATGAACACTAAGAAGTTGTTTTACAAATTGTCTGATGTTCTGTCCTATAATTTTCTATACCTTGTTTCATTGAAGGATAAGAAATTTGGTTACCATCAAAGTATTGTTCATGGTTGGTAACTAAACTATTGATCCAATAAAGGAAGTAGGTCAGGTTAAGGTGTTATTTCCGTAGCCCCTTTTATAAATTTACATTTCGTTACCATGTGATGTCCTTAGCGGTATAGTGGAACAACTAAATTACTCAACAGTATTAAAAAAAGTTAAAAAAACTATTTCTATCTTTAGCTTATTTTAGTATGTTTTGTTTATAAAATTTCTGTATAATCTTGTTTGTTAACTGATATTTAGAAAAACTTAACCTATATATTTTAGGTAAATAATAAATAAATCATCATAAATGTCGCTCGATACAAATTTGAAATTTCCGAAACAACAGTTCATCACGTAACAAGAGGTATTCGTAAACGAAGCATTCTGTCACGCAAGATTTGAATACTAATGTTACTGTCGAGGTATTGGAGTAAAAATTACGAATAAAATATTATTTATAGTACACCAATAGATACATAAAAACAATTTCGTCGCGATAGGTTGTTAATATGATATAGTACTAGAGCTATGTAATACGTAGCCTACGTGTTAATCTAGATATTTATCCTAAGAATCATCTCAACGCGATCTGTAATTTTTGTGCAAATGAGTAACAATCCATCCATACGTGGATCCTCATAAACTGACACATTTATAATATTTTACAAGAAGGAATTAGTATATAACATTCACATATTCACTTATTATTATACTCGTATAAGTATTGGAAATATTCGAATTCAGGGACGTTTTCAACAAAACATGTTATTATATATAAAAAAAGTTAGCAGCGTTTAGTAATTGGACATGGTAGTCTTTGTTCTTAATTTTATTTAGGTATAGAAAAAAATAGCATATGTTATTGAAAAGTGTGTGATAACGAACAGGCCACCTATTCCAATATCACGTCCATTCACGACGTTCTGTTGAAATTTCAGCTCAGTATTTTCTTTATGTAATTGTATAATACTGGTGGTAAGCGGTTAAATTTGGAGACTATAAATATTATGAAGCCAATGTTTTACCTTTTACTCGCAAATGTAATAGTAAAATCGGTCCCCAGCTTGGTTTAACACGTAGGTAATAAATTTTAGCCCCGTGGCGCGTGTTTAGCACATCGGATTAAAGTTAATCCTCTTTCCAGTAGATATATTGTGTATCTCTCAAATTACAGTTCCAAGGGACTTGAGGCCTCGGACAAAAATTGGAAATGAGAAAAAGAAAACGACGAATGGTTGAAAGTAAGTGACAAACATTGTATAAGAATTTTTTGTCCGTTTTAAATCCAATTAAATAAAAATGAATTTATTTTAGTACTGCGAAAGTAAAACGTAATTATTTACTTTCTGCTATCCTCGAGAAAAAGGGATCTTAACATATAGACAAACAATAGATATAATATAACAATAACTTAACAATGTTATAATAATACGATTTTCATTGTTAAAGTGCAAAACCTTGACATGAGATCTTTTTATGAAGGCAGAAATCGTACATTTGAGAAATTCTGTGTCAGATTTAATTGATGTACTCGTAGGGACGAGCCGACTTTGAGTTAAGTTGAGCCGACTATCATGGTTTCTTTTGCTAAAATCGAAATCTTTTAGGTTCTATTTTGACTCTGTGAAATAGAAAGGAGCTGTTTCTGCCTCTTATTTATATTGTACGTAATAATGAATATTTATTTAATCAACGTAGTAACGAAAAGTTATATTGTAAAACTCAAGTTTAAAGTTTACTTTTTGTTTTTATTCTTAGGTATCTTGATTTATTGACCTAATTTTTTCTTTTTACCTTTACTCACGACTTTGTACAATTTAATACTTTATCAATTTAAGTTTTTTAACTATCAACAGTAAATTAACCTTTTTCTTCGAGATATAAAGTATTTTCGATATAGTAGTGGTCTTTGATCTACAAACAAACTAAGTTGCATTAAACTACATGTAGCGAATTCTTTGTCACGAGCGCACTTTAGGAAAAACAGATAGACAAACTTATTAAATTTCTTGTAGATTTGTTCTCTAGTATATCATAGTTAAGAATGGAGTAGTCTATATAAAATAATTAGCTAGCTATGAATATATTAGTTTTATTAGTTAATTATGAACACTACGACTTAATTGCGATTTCACTAAAATTCTGTCGTCCTTTAACTGAAAAACCTTTTAGCCCAATGATTTATTCAATTAGCTATATTGCAAAAATATTCTTCAAATTGTAATATTAATATTTGCGATTTTAGGATATATTGATTGATATTTCTTTTTGTACCCTAATAAATATTTTTAATTGTTATCATTTTATTATTATATTTCTATATATAGACTGTGATTTTATACTGTTTAGCACTGTTAAAAACATGGTGCGCGGCTTAATTACGAACTAAGTTACGAATAAAATCATAATTCATTTTTTAACAATCTCCTTGGACAAGTAATTACCTCAAAATAAGTCCGCAGTCATCGGGCACGTGATTGAACACCGAGCAGTGGATATAGACCTGTCAAATTGACCCTCATCAATATCTTATCTCGTTTCTCGGGTCAGTGTAATTTCAATTACGTGTAAAACCGTTTGTCTTATGAACTTCTTGAAATTGATTTTATTCATATCTTAATATTACTTTTTAAAATTTATATATCGTCGTATCCTACGAATAAAGGCGTAACTGCAAACTAACAACTTTACAGGAGGAGGTTTTTTGTATTTTATTTAAACATTACGAGACATTTTTGAGATGTCAACATTTGAAGTGTTGATAAACTGTTCGGGGATTGATGAACTGAACTGAATTGTAAAATAAAATCGTAAATATGACTTTTTTGTCAATATTTCTGTCAAATTTTTCCCTTCCGTCTTTATTCTTCGGAATAAAATGTGAAAACTTGGAAATAATAGACGTTACGCCTTTTTTCACCGGCAGATGTCGGTGAAAGATACCGGGTCGTAAGAGCATTAAGGGTTATTTATCGTTTTAATTTAAAGAATCCTTACAATTTGCCTGTTTTTTGCCGCGCGTGCCCATGCGTGCCATGCTCCCGGGACGAGAAAAGACTTTGCGACTGTTGTGGCTGTTTTCGTCGGATGATTCGAGAGGATAACAATAGTGGCTATTTTTAAACCTTTATTTTCTAATGCATAAAATGTTATTTTCTGTGATTTTTGTACTTAAGGTGATGTAATAGGTGTAGCCGATATTAATTATGCAATAAAAATAGAAAGGCACAACGGCCATAGTGCCTTTATTCGTAGGATACGACGATATATAAGTAATCATCCGTTTTTGTGACAAATGCAGATATATATTTATATAAAAACATAGAAGTTTGAATGATAGGTATCTCAAATAGAAACAGTATTTTCTCGTTGTGTTATCTGTGCTGCAACGAGCACGGATTGGTTTCGTACCTGTCACGTAGACGGGAATCGACACGAATTACAAATATTGTGTCACAACAAACTGAGCTAAACCAATACGATTAACACTATAAATAAATAGTTCGTTGCTATAGCTCTCTTTCGATAACCGATTTCTATTTGTATGTGGTCGTTTGAAATATATTTTTATAAGAATTAAATAATGTGTATTGTACTCGGAAATGGTTCAACTGATTTAAGTATTTTGTTTTTGTTTTATGTCGCCTCAATACAGGTTTAGAGTAAGTAAAATTAAGAAAAAGAGATAATAATGATTGATTATTCGTAATTATGTTTGAGAAATGTGTTTAATAAAATCTAATATTATGTATAATCTTTATATATGGGGCATTGCATGCCAACTCGTCCCACGAATGGATTTTGTATCTCTGATTTCGCTGAAATTTGGCCACTTTTTTGTACCCCTAGAAAAATGTTTTTATGATTTTTTTCAAATTTTTTCATCTAGCCAATCGGGAAATAAATTTTTAAAGATTTCGGGAATTTTCTTTTTTTAAATAGCCATATCTTGTTATAAAATTTTCCGATTTGGGTCTTTTATTTTTTTCAAATTCGTGATTTTTGATGAACTTTCAAAAAAATTTATGCAAAAAATTATTTATTATTTTTATATAATTGGTATATATATTTTTTGTATTTTAAACTTAAAACAGCGATTTTAAGACTGTTTGTATTCTTCGATTTTTTTTCAATTTTAAAAAATACTACTCCCTAAAACACACATTTTTATCCTAGTCTCGTAATGGGATAATGATGGGTTAATTTTTTTTTTAATTTTGACATAAATTATTTTATTTTGTTGTGTGTTGAACGTAGGCCTCCCCCATCGACCTCCAGAGCGACCGGTTCTACTAGTTTTATTTATAGTTGTTATTTGTTGTATTAGTTGTTGATTTTGTTATTTGTTGCTGTTATATCTTAAATAAATAAAGTCTTAATAAATTTATGTAAGTAAAAAAGGTTACAAAACCCTGCATAGGTGAATGACCTGGCAGTTGGTTTGTTTACGTTTGCTATCTTGTCTCGTTGAACGCAGGTTACATATGTCTTTATTCAATAGGAAAGCGTATAATTAAAATATATCAATTTATTACCTATGAGTACCATAAATAAAAAACCTAATAATACCTACTTATTTCCCATAAGCTATGTAAAAAATCGCTTAAGTGCGAGTTGTTCTTGCGTATGAAGGTACAAATATAACGAATAAAAGAATAGTATGTTTTGTGTTAACAATAGACATATATATATATTGCTGTTGAAATCATATTCTTTTGTCTATTCTAATCAAAAATGTGCGTTTGTGCGCAGGATATTGCGAAATAGATTTTTTTTTAAAACTCGCCTTCAAAAACTTTTCTTTTGTAAGTGTATATTATTTTGGTCCATCTATTTGTTTCGATTTTTTTTTAAACTTTAGATTCAACAGTTTCAGAGGAATGATTAATTTTAGTATAACTTTATCGCTTTAAAAGTAATCAAAAATGTTAAAACTCGTAAAATAAGCACTTGAATACATAATATGATATGTCATTAAAATAGGTACTTTTTTTTTTTTTTTTTATAAATACATCCGCTTAACACAAATATAATTTACCACAGATATGCATATGGTATTAATTCAAATTTAGTCCAGTAAATTCGACAAACAGTTTAAGTCACATTTCTATATGGGGTTCCTATTCTAGGTTTTTATTTCGGTATACGGAATCCTACAAATTATACAAGCTACAAATTGTACTGAAATACATTTTATATATTATTTCAGTCCTAATTTATTGCTATACTACGCGTGTCAGGATCGTTTTCTTGGCTAGAATATGCAAGGTTAGCGAAAATAAATTGTATGTCGCAGTAATGTTTTACTACTTATACGGTTAATTTATAGTATTGGGTGGAAAATAACACAAAAAAAGAAATATGGTGTGATAAAATTATTTAGGTTCTCCTAATCTCCATAATAGTAATGTAAAAAAGTGTTTAGTTATTTCATTACCATTAAAAGCGGTGTTTGGAATAATTGGCAGGCATAATAATTGGCAACGTTATATTATCCTTATCATTTCATAATATAACTTTTATATTTCAATTAATTGCAACACAAATACATTTATTTATTATCAAATATGATTCTTTTTATTAGTTAAGCAATGTTAACACAAGACAATGTGATTAGTTTGTCGCCAGGACAATGCTTGATGTATTATCCCGTAGACATAAACGTATTATCAACAGCTGCTCTTCGCAACCAGATGTCTGCACATCCTGTTTAACACAATAAATCATGTATAAGGTTTTAGTGTTATACACTATAATAATTATAGTAATTAGGGTATCATTATCCAAGGCTGTTTTTTTTTTCATGAAAAATAATATGGTCTTTTACTAAGGAACACACACAACAGAAAGTTTCGATATTATTTATGTCAACATTTCTTAACGTTAGAACGCAACGCAGGTGGAAATGGGTGGAACGGATAATTTCCTTTATACTAATAAAATAAAAGGTTGTTTGATTCGCTGATTGATTAAATGACTGATATACTCACTCATCGTCGCCAAGCATTCATTATAGAAGTGAGATATCAAATCCAAAGCTTGAAATCCATTACTTATATTTCGTTAACATTTGGCAAATAAGGCTCTATTACAATGTATGCTTCCAATAAATATATTCACGTTTGAGCGCTTATGGAAATGTTGTCCTTAAAAGGGTTAAATAGGAGTTAAAAGTGTGTATACGAAATCTGCTGCTGCTGAGAAGGTTTTTTTTTTAAATATTTGATGTCAAATTATTATACGTGTGACAGGGTTGTCTTCTGTAAATTAAGACGTTTTTAAAAATTCGATTCTCAAGTTAAAATGAAGAAATAGTATATTACGTCACTAGGGAGGGAAATGTTGCATCTTTTGGTTGCGATGTAACACTTCCCTCCCGTGTAATGTACACAATTTTTTATATCGCTAGTATCGAAAGTTTGGTTGTAATTAAAATCGATAAAATAGTAATTATTAGGTTTTTAAATTAATTTACTCATACATTTGATATTCTCGATGATGTCGCATATCCTAGCAACGCGTATCCTAGCAACGCGTTAGGTAACAGACGACTGATACATATTTTTGGAATAAATACCATCATCATCATCATCATATCAGCCATTGGATGTCCACTGCTGAACGTAGGCCTCCTTCATCGACCTCTAGAGTGACCTGTCCGAGGCAGCCTCCATCCAACAGCTTCCAGCGCCTCTCCTCAAGTCATCTGTCTATCTCGTGGACGGCCATCCGATGCTGCGCTTACCGGTATGTGGCCTCCACTCAAGAACATTTTTGCTCTATTGGCCGTCAATTGTACGAGCTATGTGCCCTGCCCACTGCCACTTCAGCTTGTAGATCCGTTGGGCTATGTCGGCAACTTTCGTTCGAATAATATATTTAATAAGTATACATATAAATAATTCATATATAAATAAATATATATTAAACCTAACCTCAGGGCAGTAACCGAACCCACAACCCTGGAACAGAAAGCAGGATCACTGCCAACGGGTAAAATAAAAAGAAGCTTATTATGAGAGTTCTACTACTTGTCAGTGTAAAAGTGGTTTCCCAAGGGTCGACATAACCGAAAAACTGATTTTGGGTGTGGACCAGTCTTAAAATCGACTTCTATTAATTAAGTTCATATTTGAATTTTTCAAAAAACTGTATAAATCGTGTTACATGTACCAACTTGTTATAAGAATGACTAATATTTTAGTAGGAAGTAGCATTATTGTACTTTTAAAAAACTCAACAAGTCAATAAGCGTGCACAATTTTATTCGAGATATAAGGCTGTTACTCACCAATATACAACCGAATGTAGCTAGAAAGTCAAGAGGTTCATCCATCATACTGATTTTCTTTTATCTTTACCTTGCGATTTTATGTAATTTTTTTTTCCGTAAAATAATTACATTCTTAAGTATTTTTACGTAATTTATATTACTAATAATTATTAATTACACTTGATATTTACTGAATTTTATGTCTATTTATTTTGTTAAATTTTATTATATAATGTATTTTTAATAACAAAAAAAAATCATTACATTACATTTTTTAAATAAATTGGCTATGGGGGTCTGAGGTATCAGTTCATTTTGAAAACGAGGCATCTTTTGGGAATCCCTGCTTTCGAGGATAAAATGGGTCATGAAAGTTTCTATGGAACACTATCATTTTGGAAATTATTTAAAAAAATGTATTATTTATAGAAATAGGAATTATCATTGCAGCTTTTAATCAGAAAAAAAAACAACAGGAAAATAACAGGTGCAACTTTCAGATTATTTTTAAATTTTACCTCCCAATAGGAGAAATACAACAGTAATCTATTTCTGCTAGAGTAAAGCTGGGGGAATAGTTAGTATTATACACATAACAAGGACTAATATGGATTACAAAATTCTAGGTATCTGGTGTAGGAGTGCGAGTAGTTGCACTAACGTCAGCTGTCGCGGGTTCGATTCCCGCTCGGGACATAATTATATTTGTATTTGTATAAAAATTTGTTTCTGGTTTGGGTGTATGTCCTTGTGGGTCTTCCTACTATCCCTCCGAGAGCACGTAAAGCTGTCAGCCCCGGCTATTTTCATACATACCTGATAGCGATCGTGGGAAATTATCTGCCAACCCATAGTGGAGCAGTGGGGTGGATTAAGCTCCAATCATTTTTCTATATAGAGAAGATGTTTTTGATTAGTAGTGGGACGCTTACAGGCTGATTTAGTTCAGTATTAGTAAATTAGAATATTCTTTGTTATAAATAAATCCGTAGCGGTGCTACGATCGGTGGGTGAAAATGCAATTTTCGCACTAAGGCAGCGTTTTATATCTCTTTACGTTGTACCAACATTAAATCAGTTCACATCGTACATATTTTTTATCACTTTTTTATTCTTTGTACGTAAACTTCGTAGGCGCACAATAAAAAGTACCCATTATTGTTCTTATCGGTCGTTCTTAATAATATGATCTATAAAATTACGTCCCTTTAATAATACGAAGTCTTTGACTAAAAGATTTAAGGATTATGACATTAATAAAATGTCTTTGTTCGAAAATGTCAATCTCTCTTTGTATCATGATATATTTTAAACAACAAATGCGCAGTTAGATAGATCAATCAAATCTCACAGGCACGAGAGCGAAAGATTATCTTTTTCTCTTTATTTTAAGTCTGTATAAATTCTCAAAAGTACATGCTGTCGCATTTTTTGAAATAAATTATTCAAACTAGGTATTTAACTTTCATTTGTAGTGTTGCTCAGAGCTAACTTCATTTTCTTTTATTTCGAACTGCACATTCACAAAAGAAATGTTGAATGTTACACGGCTTCTGTAACAAATTACAAGGTCACAATACATTTTTGTTCGTTTTAATACTTTGTGTGTTTGACCTAACTTTGATTGTTACTGTTTGAGAAAGATTTATTTTTATACGGCTGCCCGAAAAAGAAATTTTTATTTTCACGGTTCATGTATTAACGTGGGCGAGTTTCTTTATTCGACGAAAACTTCTAAATATCTTAACCGATTTTGATTGTTGTGGTATTGTTAGAAATTTTATAATATTTTCGATAAATAAATTCAGGTGAAGTATTACAACACAATAAAATTAACAGAGCTTGCAAGAACAATTTTTTAAAATTATATTTTAGTAAGTAATCACGTCTTATTTATCTCCTTTATATTTGTTTTGTTTACAGAAAATAATTTTTCATACAAAATTTATTGATATTAAAACCCAATTTCGGAAAACTTCTTTGTTTGTAAGCTTACAAAATATTGCAAAATTGTTTTTTATATTTTTATATTGAATTGCTATAAATTTGTATTCTATTTAAGTCTATTATTTATTCTACGTAAGCCTCTTATTAAATTTACTAAGTGCAAGTTACTTGAATCTCGAGGAAGAAAATGTATCCATCATTTCGACAAATATTTAATCTATATAGTAGGCTCAAAAATATTAATCGAATTGATTGAAACAAGGATGTAAAGTGTCTGATATATTTCACGATACTGCGTTCTAATTCAGCGTTTAGGTTCGAGCTTTTGATAATGGGTACGCAAAATTTAATTACCGTGAAATTGAACGCTAACACGACTTCTGGCATCTTTAGTATGTTAAATCACAGTTAAAATTACTTTCTTGGTTATAAAAGTAACTCGTTATTTATATTGTTTTATAATAATTATAAAATTAATAAGTTTTATATTTTAAACCTTTATTAGTATATTATATTGATATTGTCTAATTTATATGGACTATCTTTATCAAATGTAAAATACTTTTCATTATTGTATGACTCCAACTCTTCGATGTAGTAGGTGAGATACAGCTTTTTCGTGTCTATTCAGTAGATATTCTGAGCTATTTATAAAATAATACAGATATTTCGTGGTTCAATGAGCCCATCTACCTTATTTAGATATACACGTAGTAACTGCGTGTGCGTAACAACACAGAGTAAAATGCATATTTTGTGTGAATTATATTATATTATATTATATTATATTTTTCACACTGTATAAGTACTATTAGTATTAACATTATCAGTTATTATTAGCATTAACGTAATTAACAGCACTTAAAGATTATGATAGTGTCTTACACCACACTGTTGTACTTTGTGTAAAAATAAATCAAAATCCGCGATTTTGATGTTTTTTGTCGCCTTTGTTCATTATCTGAGGGTTTAGTGTGAATATTAATTCTTAATAATTGTTACTAATTAAATGGCGTGCGGTGATTGGCAGAAAAGAACAGTCCCCAACATCTTTCTTACCGATGTGTTCTTAAAGGCGACTAAGATCATAGCGGTGCTGTAAACCAACCAGGATGGTGATATTGCTCATAGCTTGCCATAACACACTGCGCCAACCCACTTGCCAAGCGGAGCCAGTACTAGCAAACTCCCCCATCAGAGATGATGAACGAGGCCTACGTTCAGCAGTTGACATTTAACGGCTGATATGGTGATGGATTTTTTAGAGAAAGAGTAAATTTTCATATAAATATATATTTCATATAAAATAATATAAGGAATAAAAATTGTCGATCGCGTTAAGTTTTTTTGCGCAACCTATTTTCGCTAGCTCCGGAGGAATCGATGGTTGAGGAAGGGACGGGTGTGGGGTGCTATTGTCGGTGATCTCCACGTGGTGTACCCTGGTAACGTAGACGGCAGCAGCTCCACAGTCGTGGAGCTGCTGCTGCCTACGGCTAACGACCGACAGAGGGTAGGCCGAAAATGCGATTCCTTCACTCCGGGTCTACTCTGATTTTCGCTAGGGAGGTGGGTATTTAGGCGCGCGGGTAGGTAGGTAGGATGGGAGTAGGAGTAGGTAGTTAGGGAAGATCAGAGTGGACCTGTTGAGTGGCGCATGGTACACCGAGGACGGGTGGTCTTTATGACTGCATCGCGGTGCTTTGCTCCATCCCTCTACTTCACCTCCGCCTCTCAGAGAAAGAGGCGTATGTGAGGCAAAACTGCGACGGGTCTAGTTACTCATTTGCTTGGGTACTGGACAGGCAATTCTGCCAACCGCGCCACATCGTAATCCTGATGTCACTGGGTGTCGTGGTCACGTCTCGCGGCCCAGGTCAGGAACGAGGGTCTCGGCTTAATCGCTCGGACCACGAGGAAGAAAACCTCTATAAAAAATTACCCCGAATTCCAAGTTTTGGCGCGCGGCGAGGGGATGCATGGTTGATGGGTAGTTCAATCAATAGCGCGCTCCCAGCCAGGGTACCTGCGGACCCCCTGTGTTGGGTCACAAATTTACGCTTACCCGGGTACAGGGATCCCTGCCCGGGAGGACGTTTATATATCCCATACTCGTGGGACTAGATATGGAAAATATATGTAATAAACCAAAATGAAGAAAATAGTGGGAGAAGTAATGAAGTGCCTCGTGATGTGGCACCTCAACTGCCCCCACATGGTAGAGGTCGATCAACAAAGAAGAGGGGGAGGAAAGCGGAAGAATCAGCGACAGAGAGCTCAGCGGCCAATTCCGCCGCGGAGATGTCTGCCGCTGAAGAGAGAGATGTCTCTTTTGCTGCTCCTCTTCCTGTGCCCCGACCAAACAGCACCCTGGCACGGCACGAATCGAGGAGGAAGCGGGCGCGGAGGAGCGATGCGGCGGACTCTGACTTTGATACGGACCCGTCTCTCGCTCAACCAACTAAGTCGCGGGCAGTGAGTGCAGAGCGTGGCATGACAGGGGGTGGTTTTCGGCCTCCACGCGCTCACAGCCTACAGCGCTCCAGCAGTCTAACAAGAGCGGAGATATCGGAGATGACCATACGAAAGTTGCAGGAGGTAGAGCAAGGAGCGGAGGAGCGCCTGAACATGCTCACGGCGTAGCTCGTTCTGCCATCAACGGGGCCACAAGCAACGGCCGAAATTGAGTTGCGGGCAAAAAACAGCGTGGCCATTGTTGAGACAGTGGCCGCCGGTTCCAAGAACCTTAAGGGGAACTTTGAGCGCGGCTTAAAGGACGCCGCGCACGAGTTAGGGGTCTCGCTCGAGCGTCTCATCGAACAAAATAAGCGCCTCGAGGAACAAAATGCGCACCTTGAGGCCGCAAATAAGCGTCTCGACGAGACCAATCGACGGATGGAGGCACGGTTGGCGGCGCTTGAAAGGGGGCAGGTCGGAATGCGGGTTGAGCTCGGGCTCCCTGCGGCTGCCTCCTCAGAGTCCGCTGACCAATCAGGTGCCACCATACCTGAAGAAATGGTCCGCGTGATTGTTGATCGCATTGCTGCGATCTTTGGTCCGCGGATCGAAGCTCTGGCAGCGAAGTTGCCGCCGGAACCGATAATGCGGCCGCCGCTAGCGGCCGATATAAGGAAAACAGCGCCCCTCATGGCCACGGCACCTACACTGTGTCAGGGGAGTCCTCAGGTACCGCGGAGGTGGTCAGGAGGATCGAGGCACTGGGGCTTAGGGTGGCACAATAGGGCCTATCTGTGGCGTCCACAGAAGGTCATGGCAGTCAGGGCTATACGCGGCTACCGCACGGTAGGTGTCGAGGCCGCGTGCGCATTGGCCGGAACCCCCCCGTGGGACTTGGAGGCGGAAGCGCTCGCCGACGTTTATCGGCGGGTATCGGTGGCGCGAACGAGGGGTATTAATCCCCTGCCGAGCGAAATTACCGTATGGCGGGACGATGCCCGCTGCACCACCTTCACACGGTGGAAGGCTCGGCTGGAGACGCCCCGGGCTGGTCTTCGGACCATAGGGGCGCTTCAGCCGATATTGATGGAGTGGGCGGCAGCACGGAGTCCTCACCTTCCGACTCGTGCAAGTGTTGTCAGGGCACGGCTGCTTTGGCAAGTACTTGCACGTTGTCGCAAGGAGGGAGACGACTCCGGGCTGCCACCACTGCGACTGCAGCGAGGACTCGGTGCAACACACGCTCGAATCGTGCCCCGCCTGGGCTGAGCAGCGCCGGGATCTCGCTGCAGTCATTGGAGAGGACCGTCGCTATCGGCCGTTGCGCGAGCGATGGTCGGCGGTGATAGGGCCTGGACCGCGGTCGCCAACTTCTGCGAGAACATAATCTTGAAGAAGGAGGCGGCGGAGAGGGCCCGGGAGGACTCACTCCTTTCGGACCCAATTCGCCGCCGGCGCGCGGGGCGGCGCAGACGCGCTCACATGCGCCTGATGTCGCCCTAGTCGAGGCTGCGGACGGTAGGGTCGGGGATTGCCCGCCGTCCGCCGAAACAGCCTACCGCGAAGGTGCGATGCCCGAGTGCGCGGGGTGTCGCACAGGAGAGAGTGCCCGATGGGGCTGCCGCCTGCGGGTCACGGAGCAACATACGCGGTACCCGTGGTCCGCCTTGTAAGGGCGGGTGAGGGCGCACGGCGGGTTATTTTAGTGGGTGAGGGCCCCACATTACCCCGTTGTCTCCCCGGACGACGGGGTGTGCGTTCAGGTAAATTTTTTCCCCCCAAAAAAAGAAGAGGGACGGGTGTGCGCCGCACCCAACCGTTACATCATACCCCGCACTCTTCCACCACTAGTGACGACCTTGACATGAGGGCACGCTTATCGAGTCTTTTTAAATTAATAAATATTAATTCATTTTTTTTTTTTTAATAATTTACTGTAAAAATCACAATAAGTTCAGATGAATCCACAGAGCAAAATTTTTGCTCTATGGATGAATCTAACATTGAAATTACCGAAGACGAGATTATTAGTAATTTTGATGATGAAGCCAAATTAATAACCGACAATTCGCTCCTTCCACCGAATAATATGGTAATGTGGTACTACGACAGTTTTCGTTTTATTGTAAAGTGGTGTTTAGAGTATTTTTTACATTTTTTATATTTTTTCTACGTATATTCATAAAAATACACTATTTTCAGTGGTATCATAATGAACATAAGAATATTATTTCCATAAAATATAAACATACTTTTTCCATGAATAATACCATAACAAGTTATTACAGATTAGTCAATCGTTAACTTTTTCGGTAAGCGACGATTACCATTATATTCGCCTAAGAAATGCATATCTTTTTCCACGTAAATTTAAAACAAATATATTCGTGTGTTATTTTTATTTACAGGATTTGGTAATGAATTATTTCATAAAACATGTATTGCAACTTTATTACTGTTAATCGTTTGACACTACAAATTGACCTTGTAAAAGTGCTTATTTTCAGCCTGCTTTGAATAAATGACTTTTATGGTGATTCTGCTGAATTAAGTCATAAGTTGTGACTGAAGCAGATGGAGAAAAAAATGAATAAGGAATACAGAATAGAGTAAAAATACATACTTATAGGACTTCTCGATAAACAACATTAGTGGTTTGGCTCTCCGCAGCCAAAATGTAAATAGAGTCCGGACTGGTGACGCGGGAGCAAGCGACGTACAGCTGCTCGTGTGAGAAGCAGCTCGTCCTGAGGTCGACACCAGCTACCCTCAGTGTCTGCCTCTGCAAATTATTGATGGTCATCGCGAAACAAACACTCACGGGGAACTGTAAGCACTTGAACTGGAACGGGAAGTTATGAGGTTTGAGAGGAATGTAAATACTGCCTCGCCGACGCCACAACCCGTAAGAATTTCCGCCTCAATGGTGTGTCTGTGGAGCGAGATGATTTTAAGGCAGGTCCCGTTACCCAACTTCGGAGGAAATAGGTTCCGAAGAAGCATAAGCATTTCTTATCTTTATGATATATGGCATGCTTAATTTTTCTTTAATTTTATCTTTCTTCGTTATTTAGGTCAAATTGCTTACAGCAATAGCGTGCCGTTTTCGAGTTTAAATTTTGTTATACATCTATGCAGTTCTTTTTGAGTTCTGTTTGTTATTACATACAGACAAACTCGATGAATTTTATAAGACATAGATGAAGCAGCTTAAAACTTATATAAACACTTTTTTTTTTAATTGTCTTGCTCATCTCTGAAACGAATTAACGATACAATTTTTACGAAGAAAATGCACAACTCCATCTATGACTTTTAAAAACAACTATTAACCTCGCAAACATGATCAATTTAAAATTTTCCAAAAAGGGTTTACACATGTAATTCGACTTGATGTTTCTGAAATCTCATAGATGGCGCTGCTTTAAGATTGTCTTGATACTACTTATGTTCATTTCTTTATTAAATTTATTCTTACATTCATTATGTTTATCAGCCTAAGTTACTTATATTTCGTGATTTTTATAGTGTGAGATTGCTTATAGCATGGTTATTATTAACATAATAACAATATTCAAATATGCGTCGTTAGATTACACGTTGTTGCAGAATGCGTTGCAGAAATAAGGGTTCACTGCTCGTTCCTCATAGGTGATAGCGTGATAATATGTAGCCTATATGTTGACCCGACTTCTTAATAATATTCATGCCAAATTTGAAGTAAATCCGTGCAGTAGGTACTTTTTGAGTTTATCCCGGACATACACACAGACAAACAGACAAACAGACAAACAGACAAACAGACAAAAATTCTAAAAACTATATTTTTGGCTTCGGTATCGATTGTAGATCACACCCCAAATATTATTTAAAAAAAAATATTCAATGTACAGTTTTGACTTTCCTACCATTTTATTATATGTATAGATAAAGTAATATCACAGTCTACAATATCGGTTGGATTTTACCCGAATAATATCGTATATCATATTGCTGTTAGGTTTTTTAACATCGTATTTCAACGAATAATACTATAATGAATTATTATTGTCAAAAATATCGTTGTTTACACACGAATAATATGGTAATGATACGTTGCATACTATACTTTAGCCCTTTAATTTTAGTAACATTATTTTTGTCATTAACTCAATTTTGTTAAGCTTTTACAAATATGTAATCAATATTAAATAGATTATTAAAAATTAGCTTTGTTTAGACGTACAAATCTTACGATCTACCAGTGCTGAGATATATATATATATATATATATATATATATATATATATATATATATATATATATATATAGTTTTTTATTTTTCCTGTAAAATTTAGATTAATCGATTACCATATTATTGTGTGGGAGGAGCGAATTTACTGCCTCAGAAATCTAAAAGGCGCTATATTTTTACGTAAAAACTGTAATATAAGTGTTATTCTGTGTCATATACGAATTATTTGTACCCAGAGAATCGTTCCTAAGGAAAAAACTCCAGTCGTGCGTCGGAGCTTACACACACAGATTTTTTTCTTTCTACTCTCAAAGGTTTAAGTACTTTTACACCAACAAGCTAAATCAATCAATCAAAAAATTAAATATCATAAAACATTATTTTACTCAAAGTTATTACAATTTTTGGATCACATTTAAATGTATTAACTACCTACTCTTCTTTGACAGCGTCATTCAAAATACAAAATACAAATTACAATAACAACTGACAGAGTGAAGCGATTTTGATTAAATTAAGAACTCAATGTTACATTACAATAATTGTGTTTGCATGAATTTCATGTTAATTTTTAAACTAAGCTTAGACACTTGAAATCTACAATTTTATTATAATTACATCACAATGTAATTATGTAAAATTAAGATTATATGAGTATAACTGAAGTATTATAAATGAAGATTCCTTACTTAGGTTAAACGAAAATTAAAGCGAAGAGATTGTTCGTAAGTTTATAAGAAAATATTTCAATGAGCTGTGAACATAATATTTGATAAGAAACATATAACACTGAGACACTTTAAGATTTTATGGTATTTTAAACTCATCATAAACATGTTAAGAGTACCTTAGTAAATGAAGTACGTATGTTATATAAGCTTATATTAGGTTACATTACAGTTATATATAATATTCCTAATAAATTTAGTTACAATAAACTCTGCATGCTTAATGATTATTGCTAGAAGGCATTTATTCATAACTTTGTACATTAAACACACAATACAATATGATAAAGAATTTTTTTTTTTAGATTTTTGATGTCTAAGATTATTGAGTACCTACATAGTACTATACTATATTTAGCTCAGTTTTGTGGTAGTAACCGCCAACCTGTCAGACCACTCGTTTTTATTTTATTTTATTAGTTCATCGATGTTATCATTAGGTTTTTGATAAACTATAAAGTATTCTTTAAGATGTTTCGATAGATAATACGCAGTTTTGATTTAATTATTTTCCACCGAGTTAACGCTTAATTACGAATTCATTAATCTTGTCATTGTGTAAGACGTACAATGAGCTTGTAGCTCTGACAACGTGATGTTGGTATGAGATGATGGCATACAACGTTGTCAGATCAAATGTTTGCTAATTAAGTGATGAACTTTAATATTAATTATATTTAACTTAGATATTGGATAGTTTTGCTTTATTACATTATGTATGTAATAACATAATTAAAATTCACATCTATACTTCCAATAAATTTAAGATTAATTCTGATTCTGAACATTGAGGGTATTAAATATATTTTTTCGCATACTAAAGCCAAAAAATGTAACTTCATTTTTATTTTTATATGCTTGTCTGTATTTTTGCCGTGTACCAGCCAAAACAAATTATATTTTTTAGTTTTAATTTTTGAGATCATTTATTTTAAATTAGATATTAACTGGTATACAAACTTGGCTTAGGTCTTATAGCGTCTTCTCTGTTTAGAAGACTGCAAGACTATAATCAATACGTTGGGCGCATCGGAACTACTTCTATGCGTATATTTTACATAAATATCTAGAAATATTGTCCTCAGTTAATTATTTACACGTTTTATTTTACACATAGTCTATCGAACAATTAAAAATTCGAGTGTATTATATCATTTAACTCCTCAAAACAAATGAAAGGACTCCAAACTCGAGGGAAATTGTTAGTAGATGTTAAAAGAGGCTCAATAGAAACCTCACAACTTCCTGAGTTTATTATCAGATCCTCATCATCCAGTTTAATGAACAGGACTTGTCAAGCTTAAATAATACTACTACTCAGAACGGTTACTAGTAGGTCTTGAAGAGTTCCACTGTTAACTTACTGACACCATCATTCAGACGTCGTCACCAAATAGTAAAAAGGGATACCAAATCCAAACAGATAATAACGTTCTACTCACACTCAACGTAAAGTTTGAAATGTACATACCTATTATTCTTAAGATAATATCTGTGATCTTTGTTCTATAATAATCAATTCTTTAAAATATTTAATTTGGAAAAAAAAATCCTTGTCCTACATTTTTGGAATTAATCTCAGTACAATTAATAGTAGGCAATCTTACTCCTTTTTTATTTGCGTAAGTAAAATAACCAACATCGTCCACCAAAAATCTCTATTTAATTTTTCCAGACAACTGCTCCATCTCTATACATTCTGCTCTAACTGATGATAATGATCAACATGTTAAAGGTCATTTTCTTCAAATCAAGACGATTTTTTCTCGTATATACATATTAATAAAATATCAAAATCATGTCAATAATTAATTCTTTATAAAACTAGCAAACTTAAAAAAAAAGACACTAGAACAGCGAAATTTATACTAACGAGTTAAAAAAATTGTCACTTCTGCCTTCATACGATTTATAAGGATATACTTTTAGTAGACATAAGTCTCTTTTATTAGTTCTTTCACCCTTCGGATTTCCCGAGGAAATAAACAGTTGGCTTACCTTTAGTGTGCAGAACATGAAGGTCACAATCGAAGTCACATGTTCATAAACCTTGTTGCTTAGTACTAGCGATGCTGTTTTTAGCACCAAAGTAGAAGAGAGCTAAATGTAAGCATGGGTTGGACAGTATCTTATCCAGTATATCCTTCCTAAGGGTTTTAAGTCTGTATATTTACCGCCAAGAAGATATTCTTTAATATAGCGCTTAAATTTCAAAACAGTCAATATTTCAATAAAACGTCAAATTTCGTGCAGATTGTGTCGTATTCTAAATTTGCGGGATCAAAGAATTTAAGTTATTTCACGTCGAGAGATCTGACTATAATGCGTACAAAGATGAGAGCGGTACTGAATTTGGATTCTCTATAATATGGGGACTTCAATCTATCGAAAGGACCGGACCTTCAAGACTGGCAACGCTCCGTCTATCTTATATCTTTAAACGAGCAATTCTTGTATATATATATATATAATCTGAATCTCGGAAACGGCTCCAACGATTTTCATAAAATTTAGTATGCAGGGGGTTTCGGGGGCGAAAAATCGATCTAGCTAGGATTTATTTTTAGAAAATGTCGTTTTATCCCTTTTTTTAAGCAATTAAAAAATATCGTTAGAATACGAAGGTAAATTTCGCTGACATTGATAAGTTTATAATAGCTTTGATGTGAACCGGGCGGACTCAAAATAAGATGATCCCCAGGTTCGAATCCAGATGTCTCCAGAACTATTTTTTTTTCTTTTTTTTTTTTTAAGTTTCATCTCTTATTATTGGAAGCCCTTTACTAACTGTATGACCGAGCTTTGCTCGGTATTTTATTTTTTTATTTTTTGTAATTCATGTTTTTGGAAACTATATTTACATACGAATAACGAACTGATGATATATCTATACAAATAATAAATCTGTTGAAACCTCCGTTTTATTAATACACTATATATCATCAAGAATAAATTTCAATAGCGCGTATTTTTTTGTATCAGTGCCATCTCTTATCGTGTTTTTCTCTGATCACGTATCACGTAAAAAGTACAAAACCAATGTTAATAACTTTAATACATAAAAATTGAAAATAACTCACAGTATAATTTAGTTTTTGTTTCATTGTAATTAAATTTAAAAATAAATATTTAAGAAAATAGAAATAGGTAGAGGAACTGCAGCATATTTGGGATACTGCAGGTAACTTGGAATACTTCGATATCTAAATCAATATAAATACCATTTGTGTATTTTTGTCGTAAACATAACGTCATACGAGACATAAAGCTATTGAGTATTAAAGGCAGGATGCAATCTTGACATTCCGGCTACAAACCCCAAAAGAACGAGACGCCTGATTTGAAAACTTATTTGGCAAGAATGCAATCAGTGATAATCATTTACTGTAATACTTTAAATCTTTATTATAATTGTTTAAAATGTTAAGTGACCTTGTTAGTCTACGATGTTACTATGATTCTGTGAATATTTCTAGAATTAAAAATGTGACATAGAATTTTAGGTTACGATGATATGTTGTTAATTTGGAATAGGTACCGAAAGTGAGTGAGTTCCATTCTGGTTTTTTTTTTATTTTTTTGAAAATGACAACATTTCACAAATATAAAAAGAGAAAGAGGTGAGAAAAGGAAGAAGTGGCCGCTGCTCTTGGCGCTATTAGAGAAAAGAGAAATGGGACACTTAAAGGCAGCTAAACAGTTCAATGTTCCTAGGTCAATACTTTTTCGATATTTAAATAATAAAGACTCTCCGATAGAATAATCCGATAGTTTTTTAAACAAAATAAGGCTATTTTTTTAATTTATTTAAAAAGATTGATTAGCTATTTAGCTAATTAGCTATTTGGAATAAATACTATATTCCAAATTACCTGCTCCTAAAGTCAAATCCCGTTTTTGGAGTTTTTTAGTTTTATAGGCATTTTGATAAGGTTTTTGGTTTTTGTTATGTTTAATTTTTCTTATTATTAAAGTTTAATCATTTGACAATAATTTAGTGTATTTTTTATTGAGCCATCCCGTTTCTCATTGAATATATTCTCAAAAAACAAACTAGTATTCCAAATATGCTGCAGTTACTCTACCTACGCCGCCAACGCCATCTGGTCTAAGGAATCTTTAAAACTCACAAAACTTATATTTGAGTTACTATTTTGTTAAACTTAAAAGTTTACTAAATATGTCGGATAGGAATAGAAATCGTTTTAATATTTTAGATAAACATCATTTTTAATTAATATACTATTATGTTAAATATTAATTATGTTAAATGTCACTAAATATAAAAAAGATATTCTACAATTATACGATAGATGGCGCAGATAATTTTCTGAATCGCGCTGACCAAAACTTCGGCCAAAAGAATGACACTCGCCCGTATTTAAAAATCTATTTTCCTTTTTTGTATATAATTAAATACTTTAGGGTACTACGGTCTTGATTGTTTGTTCGTTGTTAAAATTTAAAATATTTGGTCGTTATTTGTTTGTTGATTATACAAAGTTGGATGGTTATAGCTATTTAAGTTGTAATCTATATATATATATACCGTGGTATTCATCAATGAGAAAATAATTAATAAAAAAAAACAGTTCAAATGTTTCATCCGTACTATCTATATACATATATATGTATGTATGTATATAGATATAATAAATCTGTCACTCAATCCGTCTATTATAAAATATTTTCCAGTATCGACGCAGGTGTAGGTGATAAAAAATATAAATGTATAATTTTTAAAATTTTAGTTAAAGACCCGTGCGAAGCCGGGGCGGGCCGCTAGTAAATAATATTTTTCGATCTTAACGAAATAATAATAAAAAATATGAACTGGTTATTTAAAAAAAAATCACGAGTACAATTTTATTAAAAACTGTTAGAATATTATTAGAATACGAAGGTAAATTTCGGCATAATCTACAAGGTTATAATAACTTAGGTGGGAAATCAGTATACCTGGGTTCGAATCCCGATGCCTCAAGTCCCATTTTTTTTGCTTTTTTTTTAAGTTCCCTCTTTTGTAAAAAAAATAACTATTATTGAGAGCCCTGTACTACCTGGATGTCCGAGTTTTGTTCGGTATTTTTTATTTATTTATTTGTTAATCGTTCTTTTTTTGGGAATTATATTTAGATACGATAGAACTGATGAAATATGAATAATATTTTTCGATCTTACCTATATAATAATATAGTATTTTGTGTCACAAGGGGATGAAAGTACTATTTTCTTGACCCTCATGTGAAATTGCCGCCCGAGCCGAGGACGATGGTAGCAAACATACGGGAATGGATGTAGTACTTTCGTCCCATATTGCACATACTTTTTTTTTCCTACTTAGGATGAACACATTCATGATCACATGATTCACAGGGACGAAAATCGAACTTTAGGCGGAGGTAGGAAAAAAAAAATATAAACTGGTTATTTAAATAAAGACCACGAGAGCAATTAAAAACTGCTAGAATATCATTAGAATAAGAAAGTAAGTTTCGCCACCATCTTAGATAAATTTATAATAGCTCAGGTGGGAAATCGGGCGGTCTCGAAAACGGAAGATTTTTCCTTTTTTTCAAGTTCCTTTTTTGGTGAGAAAAAATATTACTAGGATCTCTTTTTATTTTTTTTTATTTCAATTTGTGTCTAAATATAGTTTAACCGAACAAAGCTCGGTCATCCAGGTACTTTTTCTTATGAGAAACGATGGCCACTCACTTGGATTAGTTAGACCGTTCGGTCGTTGGCCTCATTTTAATGTACACAAAAAAAATAGATTAAGATTTTTGCCTTTATTTCGATCTCTTCAAAGTAAATATAAAACTGCATGGCGCGGCAAACTATTTATTTAATTTGAAACGCAGCGTCTGAAATAATTTTAAAATTTTATAATAATTTTCGTCATGCGGCCAGAAGTCCTTCAAATTAAAATAGAAGACTGGGTTAATTCTGTGTTTCTTATTTAAATTTTATAATATTGTACAAGCAATTGTAATCAATATTAGTTACTTAATATCTTAACGCATATATTCTAAAATAAATGCTAAGCCTTTACGCAAATCCGAAACTACTAAATTAGTTTGTGGTCAGACGATATCTGCCGGATATCCTTGATCTATAAATTTTCCTTAAGGTAAGTGTAAACTCGTTGGGATGTACGAAACAGTTTAAGCAATGGAGCTTCTAAATTATTGAGTTTAAATATTTCCAAATTAAGTATTAAATACGTGTGCACTTAAAATATACCTTTTAGAAATTTGGCGTAATTATTGAACATTAAATAAACTTATTTATATTATTCTTAACTATTTAGTTTACTTAAAACTAGTAAGGACTATAACTATATGTTTTATATTCAACTACATTTTTGTAGGACCTAAAACACTAAAAAAAAATAAACCATATAATTCTAGTGATTTTATAGGTTTACGTTTTCTATCATATGTATATAAATCGATAGTAATTATTCTTTTGATAGGAAAAAGAAATTTTGAAGGTCTTCCCAGCAATGATATACCGCACAAGTTGTATTTTCAATGAAATTGTAAAATGGGGAAACTTCGAAGAATAAATTATATAGCAAATATTTCCTTAACTGCAAATTGTTTCACACATCGGAGTCTATGCAGTCGGCGCTAAAACAATTCAATCACGCGAAAGTTCCTTCACCTCTGACCCGGTCAATTCCACCGTAGACCCAACAAAGCTGAGTCTTCAAAACTACATATTGCATTATGCAATGTTACTAACTTTCCTTGGGGTCATTAGAGGTAATTGTCCAAAGAAATAAAGTAAACTAGCTATTTTCCATACTATTATAAAATCATTTTTGACGATATTTCATAACCTTTTGTACAGTAGTGTATCCGTTCTTATTGAATACTAACGATTTGAAAAAAAAAAAATTAAACATAAGCCACTGTCCAATGTTAATTTTGTCAGGAATTTTTATTTTACGTTTTGATTAAGGTTATAATTTGGAAGTTATGCAGAATATATTACATACAAAGAGCATCTTAAATTATGTGTATATACATATTATATAAACATATGTATACTAGAGATTCATTAAAAGAGGGCTCTAATAACGGAGACTCTTTATAAGTACGCTGTGTGAGGATGATGACTTTTTTACATGACGTTAATTAAAATTCTTAGGTGTGTACTTTTTGTAACTTAATTCAATATTTCTTTAGCTTATAATATTCACGATGCAAATGAATCACTATTGCTAGTGTGATGAGTTCGATACAGGCCAGATGTCCGTTTTATTTTCTCTAATTTTCTCACAAATACCGACAAATATTTTCTCAGAAAATTCAACGACAGCTTTTTCGTTGCCATGGTAACCTAGCTTATTGGCCATACTGCGAAGAATGTTCTTCAATAAAAGTGTGTCAAATGTAATACGTTATAAATTCTTTGAATATAACACAATAGAATCATTTTTTTAATATAAAATTGTTGCCTGCCAGCTCTGAATTGACTACAGCAAATAAAACTGCTTGATGTAAAACAAAGACGAATTATTGCAATAGTAGAATAATTATGCTTCAGAATTTATTTACAAACTTATTTAATTACTTAATCAATCAGCTAAGCTTAGCACACTTGTTTAAAGTTCGACATACACACATATTAATACAGGAAACATAAACTCCACAGTTCTACATAGTTATATAATTCTGTACATTGAAGATATTTTTCAATAATAATTCCGCACAATACGTTTGAAACAGGGCTATATTACTAAATGAGACACTGAATAATATTTATCCCGAAATTCAGTAGGTAGGATTTCCGTAGTAGTAGGATTTCCTTGGGAGAGTGAATAAATCTTAAAATCTGTAATCGCGAACGGAGTCGTAATTACAGCTAGTTTACTAATAATCTTTGTGAGAATTAGTCTTAATAGTCTGAAAAACAAATTCACATAAATATAAGTCAGAGTTGCTTTTATTTCAAATTTTTTATTTATTTAGTAACAATCGTTAGTTTGCAATATCCATATAGCAACACGTAATATTTTTTTTTTTTTTTATATACATGTATGTCCACGGGCTCATTTTGCCCATGCCTTTTTTATTCCAGATTTAGGTATACCTAGTACAATGGTAGCTGCTTACATTATTAAGGACTTAATTAAAAACTTAATGTCTCTAATGTGACAACATGAGTCCACCGACCAAAATATGAAGGTATTCTTAAATCTAATGACATGCATTTTTTTTTTTTTTTTACTTTACTTTGCTACTTGTACAATATGCTATTACTAACGCTTAACTTATTTTCCTAATACTGGTTTTATAGCTATTTCTTATAAATATATTCCTAACAACTATGTCCTCGCACCGATGTTTTTACTCAACATATCGAGCACACTCTCAATGACGGCGGTATCTCTGTGATGAATCGCCATCTCCAATCTCAGGATTTCCTTTTCCGTGGTCTCCGCCGCCCTCGCCACAAAGCGACCAATTGCGTCATCACAGTCGTCGGTGTAATAGACACAGGTGTTAGTGTGTCTAGTCACCGCGACCACGGCGTGCGAAACGCTGTCGTGAATTCGGAGCCTCCTCGTCTTAGTCTGGAGGACGATGACGTCCTCGTAGGTCTGGCCCTGTGCCTCATGGATGGTTAAGACGCGCGATCCCTCGCCAGACCCATATCCCTGGTCAGTCAACAATCTCTTTTCATCTTGCGTAAAGACCAGGTATAGGGTCCGATCCCTTCCTACGGGGATACGCGCGCCTGTGAGGCTCTCCACTCGCAACGATCGGATCTTGGCGCTGGAGCTATATATGGTTCCGTAGACCTCGCTGATGGCAAAGGCGACATCCTTGGGGTTGCGATGCGTGCATGACAACTCGCACGAGATGGTTGTTAGCAGGGTAGGTCTACAGTACCGCATTTTGAACAGGTTATCCCTGTCGATATACGGCAGCTGGTTTATATCTCCGATGAGGATCACCTTCTCTGCACCGGATAGTCGGGCGGCCATTACTATGGCTCCGAAGTGGTTCATAAGGGCTTCGTCCACCGTTAGGCGGGTAATTGTCGAGCCCTCACGGAAACCATTTACCAAAACGGAGGCCATAGTGCGCACCTTTTGCTTGGCTTTGTTGCCATAGTGGTGGGCCAGTTTTTCTTTTAAGTCTTTGGCCGCCTCGACTGTGGTCGTGATCACGACCTCCGTGTCCTCGTCGAAGTCTCTTACTATGCGAGTTGTCTTGCCGCATCCCGGTACCCCATTTATCCATTCCAGCAATGGTAGTCCCCAGGTCACGGATAGTAAGCCGGCTTCCCAGTCGTTCGAGATGGTTTTCGCCGTCTGAAGTATCCGGTCCCCCAGCATTACTCTCGTGCATCTGGCCACTACCACCACCGGGTCCCCTTCGGGTGTTTCAAAGGTCTGCGGCTCCTCATCTTTCCCCTCAGACTCGACGGCGCTCACGAAGCCTGCTGTGCTGTTATATACATATATATACACGTAATATTTTCGACTTGGTACGACGTAAATGCCTTGAAGAATCACAAGATTATGACGTAACATCCAACATAATAACATGATCGGTTGGAGCGAATTTCTATGGAATTACGTTCACAATCCAATATTAATTACTAATATCCGGAAAACTTTTTGTTATCGGAAGATAAACTGGATCTTTATTTCTTTTTACCTATAAAAATGCCGTGACAATTTTTAGTTTGTTGTAGTTATAAATATTTGAATTAATTATAATATAAAATTAAATACATTAATTTTGATACATCATTTTTGTATTAGTTGTAAAAAGTATAGTATTGAATCGGAAGACGACTCTCAAGACTGTTGAAGTTGTATCATTGTAAAGTTTTTGTATGAAGTATTTTCTTACAGTACTTCTATCTCCATTCTAATTCCTATCTGAATCGGATTTAAATTGACAGAGATTATTTTACTTAATAGTATCGATTAATTTTATCCATGTTAAATTTGACCTAATATTCCTATTATGTATATACAACGTTAGATCTTAAATAGAATAATTTTGTTATAGCGTTTACAAAGCGAGCGCATCGGAACCACATTTGCATGCCGGAAATAAAACCAGTCATTGATTTGTTTATTTTTGTCCAAGTCAGCCTAGATCTGCCCTTTATTCTAGACTTAGAACAAAGCAAATTATTCTACCCGATAAATTCAATGAGGCAATGAACTACGAACAAATGTTAGCAAGATTGTAACCCTATGTATATTAAATAAATTCACTCTGGCATATTCATCACAGATATCAGTCGATTAAAATGAAGGCTCAATTCAGTTGTTGATGAACAGATTGTAATTGAATATTAAGTCGATTTCATAGATGATTTTAGTATCATTAAATAATTATATTTTCACGTCAAATGTACAATAATAATACATAGAGTAAGTGAAATATGTTCATTAATTTTTTAGAATTAAATCTTCAAATGATAAAGGTCAAACTTAACGAAGGTTAAGATACTTGAGCTTTTTCAGTCAATTACTTTGTACGAAAACCAAATAGGTAGTGGAAAAATTTATGTTCAAAGGAAGAACCTTTGAATGGAATACGGGAGTATGAAATCGAGGTATATGTTTTCTCTTTTAAATGTTATAATATAAAAGAAATAAGAAATGTATGTATTAATTAATCAAATGATTAACTTTTTTTTTTATATATATTATGGACTGATCAGAATCAGCCCGTAAACGCCTCACTGCTAAGCAGAGACTCTCATTCACATATGAGAAGGCTTGGAGCCTAATCCATCATCGCTGCTCTAATGCGAGTTGGCGGATAATTTACCTTCTATGAGTAATGATCGTGGGAATTGAACCCACAACTACTCGTACAACTACACCAGAACAATTGTATACTTTTATCTACAAAATCTTGCAGTGAAAATAATTCAATTATTATGCTAATTCCTATATTAAAACCCTGGTAAAATAACTAATCACTTGAATAATTCTTAACAGAAAAATTAATATGCTTAACTTAGGGACATTTTAAAACAGTCCTCAAAATTTTAAAGATATAAGTGTATATATTTTGGTAGAATTTTGTTATAAAATGCTCGCTCTAAAAATGAAACGTTAAGTTTGCAATGGTACCTACATGCATATATATCCTACCCTTATTATTACATATATGAGTATGTAACTATTCAGTGCATTTATCAAAATCGATTACATAAGAAGAATGCATGTATTGTAAATTTACTTTTACTTTGTTCGTTTCTAAAAATTTTTATTTATTTATTATATAATAAATAATCTATGGTTTTGATTAACCTAACTCGCTTTAATAACAAACTATCATTATTTATTCATATAACAACAATATTTATTTCAACAGTTGTTCATATAATACGATTATTTAAATAAACAAAGCAAATGTCATTAAATTTAAACATTTTAAAAGTTAAAAATAAGTGAACAAATAGAAATATAAAAATTGATTTTTTTAAAAGTAATAAATAATGAAAACACATATCACAAAAATATAAAAGGAAAAAGTAATAAAGGTGTGGGGTTAGTCATATCTCTTACGCCGAGTTGCACGAAACAAATTTTAAATTTAAGTGTTTATTAAACTAATTTAATCACAAGAATCGTGATTATCTGTTGCACGAAACCCACATCTGATTAAGTTAACAAAAAATTTTAGTTTAATTAAAGACCTATCTAACGGATGATTAATTCCAACAGCTTTAAATTTATCATGAGATCAAATAATTTTAAGATTAATTGCAACTTAACTAACGGAAAGTTAGTGACGGTTTCGTGCAACTCGCCGTTAGTCTGTAAGTTCATTCGTTTCGCCAACAAAGCTTTTATACAGACAATTTCAATAGATGCACAGTCAGAAAAAGTGAATTACTCACAGAATATATAGAATATATATATATATATATATATATATATATATATATATATATATATATATATATATATATATTCATTTAACCAACTTCATTTGTTGTTTTTCTGTTGTTAATTGTTTTTTTCAGTTCGGAGTTTTGGTTTCTTTGTTTGCGTTCTATTTTTAGCGAGTGTGCAAGTTATATAATTATATATATATGTTTCACATACACACACGGTCGTCTGTTCCTAAGGTAGGCAAATACTTTTATATATGTATCTTTTATAAACGACATTAAGTTTTACAATTTATGTATAAGTTTTATTATTATTAAAATGTTTTATGTTAAAAACCAAATGCACGTTTGTCATTACCTTATTACCTATTTGTCCTATATAGACAAGGGTTGTCGGTAAGAAATCACTATCAGTGATAACACCGCCTTTGAATTCTATTTTGTATGTTTCTTTTTTGTTCGTATATGTTAAGTAATCTTAGTGTGCAATAAAGTAAATAAATAAAAGAAAATAGTACACATGTTGTTATCCAACTGTATAGTACGATAACGAGTGTCTTGTAAATATGTATTTTTATTCCAAAGAATGATCAAGTTCTAGTGTACTAAAAATATGTAATAATAGCGTATATTTCCTTAAAAAAAAGAAATGTTATTTTTAAAAAGTACAAGGTCTTATATCAATCTAAGAAGCGTCGCACTTATCGTGACCTATATCTCTTTACACATCCTCTCTTCAACTCCTTGTAAAAACTTATCATAAAGCTTACAAGAATAAAATTTTGAAATACGTGGAAGATTAGAATTTTTTTTTCCTGCACCATAAGTAGATCTCACGTTTGCAAGTAGATAATATTATATTATATATGTTGGAATAGAGTCATAATCACAACTAGTCGGAACGTGAGTGCCATCTATTTGGGCTTGACAGAGCCTATGTAGTGGCAGTCGGCCAGACTCCAGTTACTGCTTGGTTGATTGCACGGTACACTACTAGGAACTGTCTTGCGTTCCGTATCGACTGTACATAGTGATTGTGAAGTTAAGTGCTATGACATTGTGTAATGAAGTAATGAGTAAATAAGTAGGTTACTCGATAAGTATCAAGATGCTCTTAATTTAAAAATAGAGCGCATCTGTATTATATATTTTTAAAAAAGCAAATGTATTTAAAAATAGAACGGAAGTAGCCAGGTTGCTTGTTTAAAAAAATGATGTGCCAGTCATTTAACTAAGATGGTTCCCGCGTTTTTATTTGCAACGATCGAGTTTAAGAGCCAAAACACATAACGGCGTTGCGGCGACGCAACGCTAAAATCGGCAGTTTGCGTTGCGGCGTTGCGGCGCCACGAAAAAGAGCGTTTTGTAGGGTAACCAGTTCTTCGTGATTTTTTATTGTGGATATTAATTTAATTATTTTAAATATTATAGTTCACGTGAATTTTGTTAATTATTGTTTGTGAAGTTGTTATTTAGTAGAATGCATAAAAAGTAATCCTTTGTACCGGAAATAATTTTGTGAATCAAGTTTGTATGCTGGTAGAATTTTAACTTTTGTCTCATAAAGCCTAAACAAAATTGAAAAAAGTGATACATAAATTAATATCTTACTATATTAGTTTTATAGATTAAATATAAATAAATAGGTTTTATCCGCGGCTCCGCTCGCATGGTACAGGCACCAACGGTAGTCGGTACGTAAAGTAGGTACTCTATGTCCTTTTCTGTACCCCAGACAACTGGTATGCAGAATTTCATGATGATCGTAATTCAGGTGAATAGTTAAAGCGTGAAAGCGTAACAAACAAAGAAACTCACTTTAGCGTTTATCATATGCATGAAATTAGCATTCCCCTATAATTGTGTAAGATAAAAAAAATATCACTATAATAACTTTTCGAAATGCTGCTTTATTACATATTTATAATTTAGGTACATCATACATGTCATTTTTTGAACCGAGTCATAAATTAGCTGTAAATCTAATAGTTAAAAGTGGTTAAAAGTAACAATACCTATAACAACAATTGAGCTGAACTGTGAGCCGTTTCACAGCTCCGGTTCAAGCATATGGCTCATGAGCTTATCTGCAGTTCATAAAAATTCATTGAGATACCCATGTCTAATAAAGACACAAAAAATAAAATATAAAAATAGACACAAAATGTCAATAAATCATGGTCAACAAGTATGACGTCACAACGCCGGAATTGGCGGTGCCGCGCCGCTAAAATTGGCGGTGACGCCACCGCCGATTTTATCGTTGCGGCGCCGCAACGCCGTTATGTGTTTCGGCCCTAGCCGCGAACACTTGCGCGCTATGTTATTTTATTATTTAAAATTTGGTTTAACTTAAAAACGTGGCCTTCAATTATTACAATCAGCGTTAGGGGAGTTTGCACTATCTCAAGTACAAGTTTTTAGATGGTTCAGTGAATTTAAAAGAGGTAAAATAAACCTCGAAGATGACCATAGATATGGTCGCCCAGAAATGGCAGTAACTACAGAAGATGTGTGGACTATTGAAATGATGGTACGAGAAGACCCACGAATTACTTACTCGGACATTGGGAAGATTCGTGCGGTTAGTTCTGGGAGCGTTAACATTATTTTATATCAGCATCTTGGAGTGAGGAAGCTTTTTTATCGTTGGATCCCGCGTTTGCTCTCAGACACTGAAAAATAGGCCCGTGTGGATTGGTGCCGCGATATGCGTCTGCGATTTGAAAACGCAACGTGTCGAGACGTGTTTCCGAAATCATTACATATCATCATACAGGCGACGAAACGTGGATTTATTAATATGATCCGGAAAATAAGAGACAGTGGTCAGTATGAATGGTCTTTTCAGAAGGAAACAATTTGAAAAAACGATTGTTGCCGAGAAAACTGCAAAGATCTTGTAACGTTAGTAAAAATGGTGGCAAGTTTCTTTTTCTCGCAGTGAGTATGTGTTGACAACAATGATGGAAAATCAAAGATATATTAACTTGGAATGGTACACAAAAGTATCTGCGAGAGAAGAGACCAAAGACCGGGCTTAGAGGAATCATGCTGCATCACGACAACATTTCGTCACATACTTTATTCAAAACATAAGGCGTTCCTTGAGGAATCAAGTGTTAGAACCTTGTCCTATCCACAGTTAAAACGTACAATGGGATGATATGGACTTATTCTGAGCAATAAAAAATCTGGTATTAATCATAAAAAAGCTGCCTAAAATAGAGACTAAAACAGCTTGTTTAAAAAGTTGCTTTATCACAATGTTCGTTGTCTTTAAAATACGATTTTTTATTTTATTTTATAAACAACATGGAATAAACATTTTAAGTATGTTTTCTTTGTATCACTTACAGTATATATTCTTTCCATTACTTGATAATAACGTAGGTGTGTGTTAGTTTACTATAGATAATATAATACAATTCAAGCGCGATATCTTAGTGAATAATTGATAGAGTAATGTATGAACTGGTGACCTGAAAGCGGAACGAAGGAAGTGCTTCTCATTAAAAATTAACGGTTGTCAACTCTCATTGAGAAATAATAAAATATAGTCGACATAAATTCTTATATTTCGAATTTATTTAGGTTTATTCGTTAAATATAAACTAATATATATTTTTTAATTCGATTTTGAATTTAAAATATTTTATAATTTTCTCCGTAGTTTTATTCCCGTTAGTTCATATCCGGTTTAAACGGGATAAAAATTCTATATGTTAATCTGGATAATTTCTGGGTCGCATTAATGTCATACATTTTCCTATGCCCTCATATCACAATCGGTGCAACAAATGAAAACTAATGTTTAACTTAAAAGTTTATTAAATTTTACTTGATCTAATTATTTATTTATATTATACGAGTAGATATTAATTAATCTAAGTTTTTTTTCTATAAAATTTAAGGCTGCGTGTTGACAGCGTCATAACGGGGAATTTGTTATTTTTTAGCCAGGCAAACCGTCAACGAGTGAATGCGGTTTTTATCCATCTATTCTTATTCTTTTGCGTAAGAGCAGATTATAAGGGCTCAATCTAGTTAGCACCCCAAATAGTAAAAAAAAATTTTTAAAAATTGTCCAAATTGGTCACGAAATGGTCATTATAGGTCAGCTATTTTTAATAATTGGTCAATACTTTGACAATAGTTACAGAGGGGTAAAAATTTCAAGGAAATCGAAAAATTTTTGGCACCCCAAATTAATCCTACAAATTGGTTCTAAAATTATTTCAATTCATCTCAAAATAGTCATAATTGGTCGATTGATTTTAATAATTGGTCAACGTTTTTTTTATATAAAAATTAAAAAAATAATAAAAAATTAAATTAGCTTCATCTATTTAGCGGCCCAAATGATGAAATTTGACCTCTTAATAAGTAGTCCGAATTGGTCACGAAATGGTCACAATTGGTCAGTGATTTTTAGTGATTGGTCAATACTTTGAAAATAGTTACAGAGGGGTAAAAATTTCAAGGACATTGAAAAATTTTTGGCACCCCAAATTATTCCTACAATTTGGTTCCAAAATTATTTCAATACATCTCAAAATAGTCATAATTGGTCAATAAATTTTAATAATTGGTCAACGTTATTTAACTAATTATTAGGAAATAATAAAAAATAATACAACTTTCATAAATCGCGGGGTGAATAGGAATAAAACTGGAAGTTTCACTATTTTATCTATTATTTTTAGGTTTAACCGAAGGGCAATTAAAATCGACGTAAATGCAAATTTTTAAGCGTTTATTAGATTTTCAGAAACGTTTTGGTTAAAGAGATACGATTATTTGAAGTTGGAATGACATTGAAACTATTTATTTATTTATTGTGAGAAAAAGAGGGCAAACTCAAAATCTAGGTAGAATTAAAGGGCAGATTAATGTTTATAGTTTAGTATTTTTAATTAACAAATTATTAATAAATAATACTATTTTTGTATTTATTTTACATTCAGAAAAATTGAACACACAAACTCATACATACACACACACACACACACACACACACACACACACACACACACACACACACATACACAAACTCGCACGTACGGACGAGCAAATAATTTTTGTTTTCTTTTTATTTTGTCTAATTAATTGTCAAATAATTTTTGTTTTCTTTTCATACTATCTAGTTAGTTGAATTTAATGTAGTTTAGTACAATGTTTTTCATTTTTTCAACTGTTAAAATATGTTATGTACCAGGGGGAGCGGGGCTGCTAACACAAGTACATTTTTACTTAAAAGTAGCCCCAACGCTTGTTATTGTAAATGTTTTTCTCTAGTAATAAATATTATTTTTATTTAAAAAAAAAAAAAAAAAAAAAAAAAAAAAAAAAAAAAAAAAAAAAAAAAAAAAAAAATACAAAATAACAAAACTTTCATAAATAGCGGGGTGAATAGGAACTAAACTTAAGGAAACTACTAGCTTCATCTATTTAGCGGCCCAAATGATGAAATTTGACCACTTAATAAGTGGTCCAAATTGGTCACGAAATGGTCACAATTGGTCAGTGATTTTTAGTAATTGGTCAATACTTTGACAATAATTACAGAGGGGTAAAAATTTCAAGGACATTGAAAAAATTTTGGCACCCCAAATTAATCCTACAATTTGGTTCTAAAATTATTATAATACATCTCAAAATAGTGATAATTGGTCAATTAATTTTAATAATTGGTCAACGTTTTTTAACTAATTATTAATAAATAATAAATAATAATACAACTTTCATAATTATTGGATTAGGAACAAAACTGGAAGTTTCACTATTTTATGTCTATTTTATCTCTTATTTTTAGGTTTAACCGAAGGGCAATTAAAATCGACGTAAATGCAATTTTTCAAGCGTTTATTAGATTTTCAGAAACGTTTTGGCTAAAGAGATACGGTTATTTAAAGTTGGAATGACATTTAAATTATTTATTTATTGTGAGAAAAAGAGGGCAAACTCAAAATCATAGGTAGAATTGAAGGGCAGATCAATGTCTATAGCTTAGTATTTTTAATTAACAAATTATTAATAAATAATACAAAATAACAAAACTTTCATAAATAACGGGGTGAATAGGAACAAAACTGGAAGAAACTATTATACTAGCTTCATCTATTTAGCGTCCCAAATTACAGATCTTTCGATGATTTTTTTTACAAATTACAAATTATAATTTCGTGAAATATAATAGGGTTTTTCTATATTTTACTTTATTCACAATTGTAATTCAGAAACAGCTCAGTAGGTATAATTTAACATTTAATTAAAAAAAAAAAAACTAAAAGTATGTTATCATCGCAATGATATTTGTAAAATAAGTGCATACTTAGAAAATATATAATTACGTTATTGATAAATGTTCCTCCTACATAGTACTTAAATATTTTGGATTTTATAATTATTTATTTCTCAAGATATTAAAATTGATTTTTATTTTTATTTTATAAGGGAAATCAACAAATTAATGACTCTGCATCTATGATAATTAGATGTCGCGCTCTTTGTATAACTCCGCGCGTTTCTTTTTGGTGCGCAATGGCAGAAACTTGTAATTCATGTAAAAAAGTATCGATATTTTTATCGATATAATATATCGTATCGTTATATCGACACTTTGCGATATTATATTGTATGAAAATATATATCGATAATTTTTGCAATCCGATATATCGGATTAATGTATCGATAATTATCCAATAAATATATCGATACTTTTCGATATATCAGATGAATATATTATTTTTTTTTTTTTATATATGTTAGTTGAATAGGCAAACTGGCAGACGTGCCACCTGATGGTAAGTGGTCGACGTCGCCCATGAACATAAACTAGTTTACCTGGAACTAGCCCAGCCAACTCATTTATGTGTTGCCTATCCTGAGACATATGATGTTAAGTCTCGGTGCCAGTAATTACACTGCCTGTCTTGCCCTTCTTTCCGAAACACAGCAAAGCTGTTTCACGGAAGAAATAAGCAAGATGGTGGTACCCATGCAGCCGGGAGCGCGGCACAGCGCATCCCTCCCACCGGTACATTATATTTTTGATGTCTCGGAAGTGAACAGAAAAAAAAAGTCATCCCGACCCCGTATCGATATTTAGATCTCTCGGCTATGTGTATTCCTAAAAAAAAAGTCATCACCTCTACGTATCCAATTTATATCGATTCTAAATTCCGCGTACTTCTAAAAAAAAAACAAGGTCGTCGTATCTACGTATATCGATATAAATCGGATATAATACTATACTACTCGATTTATATCGACTGAAATACTATACTACTCGATATATATCGATACGAATACTAGATAACTATCGGATGAATACTACTCGATGTTTATATCGAATGAATATGTATAACTGACCCACTGAAAATTTACAAATATATCGATATTTATATCGATAATTATCGAATGCATATATGAAGTATTTACGAATTTTCGATATATATCGCACGCACCTAACAATGAGTGACACGTGAGGGCAGATGTCCTTGATGACTATGTTAGAGATCTTCATCGGATTTTTTTTTTACCAATATAATATTTATTATGAGTTAAAAAATTTAAAAATTAAAATTAAGCAACTAAAAAACTACGAACCACTAAAAAGTAGTCCAAAAGAATAGAAATCCAGAAAAAAGTCCCACTAACAAAATATGAAAACTACTAAGTTGGTAACACTGCTATAATAATAAGGGGAGTCCCCTCCTCTTATTATTATAGCAGTGTTACCAGTCCTGGCTGTGTCCTCCAGCCATGGCGCGTCATTACTGGGACCTAGGGTTGCCAAACATACTTTATAATAACGTATCCTACTTTATTTTTGGTAATTATACTTTATACTTTTGCAAACAAATAAAGTATGAGAAAATACTTTATTTCCAATCTTTACCGTGATGCATAAAACAAAACACTCATTATGGTTACTTAGTATTTAACTGTTCATTATCAAACACGTCAATCACATGAATCAAAAATAGGATTAAAAAAATTTGACAAATCATCACCCGAAATACTTAATACAGTTATGTTACCAGTAATTTTTCACTTTTTATTGATATGAGCTTAAATTATATAACAAAATGGTTTGATTTTAGCGAAGATAACTTCTTCAAAATGGCACTTCGTTACATATCTTTGCAAAATTAGGTTAAATGTGAAGATTTTGAAATGGTAATTACTAAGGCCAAATTAAATATTAATATGGACGAAGAAATAAATTAAATAAATTAAGATTAAATAATAATTATTTAAAACAAGTATGCTTAATTTAAAAAAATCAAAAAAACCCGACAATTTACTAGCTTTCATTTGATACCTATATTGCTACAGTAAGAAAAAAAAAATCAACTTCCCCCCTCATTCCGCCATTTGCGGGCGCCATTTTGAAAATTTATATAGCCTATGTCACTATTACAATTTAGACAAATCCAACGACACCTCATATGTCAAAAACCGTCCAGCCGTTTGGGCTGTAGGGGTGCCAAAGAAATGGACATACATACATACATAACTACATACATATATACATACATACATACATACATACATACACTCGAAAAACATAACCCTCCTTCTGTCGCAGTCGGGTAAAAAAAATAATTTTGATTATTAAAAAGATTAAATTTTGATTGTTAAAAAAGCTTTGAAACATTTAAAAATAGCAAAAAATTATTAGCATGTGCTAAAAGCACACAAAAATACGTTTTTATGGTAATAAAAACATAAAATTTGAAAAATACTTTTTTTTTCTTCGAAATATTTCTTTTTTATTATTGAAACAATTTTGTACGTTTTTATTTTGTTAAAAAAAAGTTGGCAACCCTATAGTTGGACCGCCCCTCTACTACGCCTTGCTCGTCGCACTGACTAATAGTTAGGAATATGCGATATACCAATATATCTTTATTTCATAATTATCGAGTAGTATCTATATATTTCATCCGATTATATATCGAGTAGTATCGATATTGTTCATTCGATATTTATCGAGTAGTATAGTATTCTTTCCGATATGTATATCGATAAGTTGAAGCGATGACCATTTTCTTTCGTGTGTACTTCCGACACATCAAATCTATCAATATACTTCGGTTAACCCTAAATAATAAATAAAATAGACATAAAATAGTGAAACTTCCAGTTTTATTCCTATTCACCCCGCGATTTATGAAAGTTGTATTATTTTTTATTATTTTTTAATAATTAGTTAAATAACGTTGACCAATTATTAAAATTTATTGACCAATTATGACTATTTTGAGATGTATGGAAATAATTTTAGAACTAAATTGAAGGAATAATTTGGGGTGCCAAAAATTTTTCAATGTCCTTGAAATTTTTACCCCTCTGTAACTGTTTTCAAAGTATTGACCAATCACTAAAAATCACTGACCAATTGTGACCATTGCGTGACCAATTTGGACTACTTATTAAGAGGTCAAATTTCATCATTTGGGCCGCTAAATAGGTGAAGCTAATTTAATTTCTTATTATTTTTTTAATTTTTATATAAAAAAAACGTTGACCAATTATTAAAATCAATCGACCAATTATGACTATTTTGAGATGAATTGAAATAATTTTAGAACCAATTTGTAGGATTAATTTGGGGTGCCAAAAATTTTTCGATGTCCTTGAAATTTTTACCCCTCTGTAACTATTGTCAAAGTATTGACCAATTATTAAAAATAACTGACCTATAATGACCATTTCGTGACCAATTTGGACAATTTTTAAGAGGTCGAATTTCACTATTTGGGGTGCTAACTAGATGGAGCCAAAAAAATTACATTAATATACTCGTAACAAAGTTGAAGAGTTTGTTATTTTGAATGTGCTGCATCTTTGGTGTTGCTTGTTTCGTTGCAATTATTATCCTGTTTATTTCAGATTATTGATTATAAACATTTTACTATGATTACAGGAGCAGTAAAAATAAGTGTGAATCAATACGAACAGTATTAGAAGTTTAAAGCGCGAGGGACACGAGTACTAAAATAAAATTGGTTTTGTGACTTTTTGATGCTTTAGTATTCCCGAGTATAGTATTACCAATACTCACTTTGATGTACCTTTGAATTAGTTTGAGATTATTATTTGCTGCTAGTATTTGTATTTGCGTTATAAGTTACTCATGCTTACATTGACTAAATTTATCGAGTGTAAGATAACGATTATATAGAACTTGTAACAATATTGAAACACATAAAATTTCCATATAATATATTTTTTAAAGGTGCAGAATATTTTTGTGATAGAACACAGAACATATATAAATTAACAACAACCGGCGAAACTGAGTATAGCTAAAGCATTTCGCGCGGTGCCGGTGAGTAAGAAAGCTTTTCCTATCCCCATCTTTATTTCTCTCATACTACGAGTAACAAACATTACTTTAAGTTAGCAGCAAATTTAGCTCGTCTGGTGTGGCGATTGTGCGACTTCACGTGATCAAGTATCATATGTGCATAATATCTTCGTAAAAACAATTATTATCCTGACTTTAAACTCGCGCCAAGAATCTTGAAAGATAAGTATTGCAATATTTTTAGACTAATATTTAATATGTTTTGAACTTTTACATCATTTTTATTCCTAGTTTTAAAAGAAACAAACGAAATTTATTCGACAAACATAAAGGATTCAAATATATATTCCACAGGGCAATATGCACCAGAGTTAAAGTAGTTCACATAAAAATTTTACCGCCGTCTGCAGCTATTCACAGATTCTAGTTTCCTCAGTTTTTGAAATGAAAAATTTATAGGCTCTGGTTATTGAACCCAAATGGCCGTTAGAATTGGCTTCTCGCCTGCAGTTCTTATATTTCATTCTAGCTACGCTTTCAAAAACATTCTAAAGTTTCACTATGTCTACTTCGAGAATATATTAGTCAAACAATTCACCTGTGGCTTAGCAACTTACGGTTTAATACTAAATCATTATTTTTTTTACAACTTAGCTCTTTATTTTTCCAATCACATATTTATTACTGGACTATTGGTTCTATTCCCACGACATTGTTCGCGAAGAAATTGTTATTTCACGTGTATCTTGTTTCTGTCCATATTATTACATGTTATATAACTTATGTCTTTTCCCATGCTAGATTTTTTTAACATTTTGAGATTTTTTCGGCTTAGATTTAAAAGCGTACAAACAGAAAGAGATACTTTTTATTTATATTAATTGTTAGGTTATGTAATATGTACAACCATAAGTCAAAGATAAAGCGTTGCTTTCGCTTTTGTAATATCATTATGGAAGCGAAAAATAACAGCTATAAAATATAAAAAGTATTTAAGAAGACTACAGTAATTAAAACTTTTTAACGATCTGATAACAAAGCTTAATAATATTCTCAAAATGTTAAAAACAGTATATTAACTAGATAAAAGACTAATGAAATGTTCGAGGAGAAATATAACCCAAATTCGTTTATAAATCCATCAGGATAGCGAAATTTATAACAAAGAACTTACGAAGAAAATAATGAAATAATTTCTACGTCATAAACTTTGCAATGGCTAAGAAACTATTATTATTTTATAGAGTGGACAAAAAATAAATTATACGACTAAATTAATAGTCGATTTTTTAATAATATAGGAGAAATATAAAAATAAGGAATTTCGGTCTAGCGGTCTGTTCGCGATAAACTCAAAAACTACTGCACGTATTTTCGTACGGTTTTCATCAATAGATAAAGTGATTCACGAGGAAGAGTTATGTTAGATTACATATACATACTCCGGGCGCAGCCGGGGCGGGCCTCTATTAATAGATAAAACCTTACTTTTCCTACAAATTTTTATACTTTCAAGACCTACTCGTGTACTACAAAGAACAAAACATTAACAAATACCTTTAATTTACACAATATTCTATTAAATTTATGTAACGATTTTTATTATTTGCCTATTTTTTTTTTCTATATTAGTCCTTATCAATTCTTCCGTTCAAAATGAATATCCTTTAAATACGTATAATCTGTAAAACACGGCGATAAAAGAGAGCTTTGTGTATTTATTTTACTTGTAAGGATTTTCAATACTGATATTTTAGAGTTCTATAATAAAAGGCAGTTAAAAATTGCTCTTGCTATCAACTGTCTATTCAAATACCTCTAACTCATTTTAGCAAAGAACGTATTATATCATTGTGATCTTTATCAATACAATTGCCAAGTCAAAAATAATGTTTTTTTTTTTTAAATTAAACCTAAAATTTGACTAACGTATATATAGATTATTCCCTAGATACATTATATTATGACTACCAGATAAAATCAATTTACCACATTACAAAACTCGAAAACAATTTGTATTTTATCAAACTTAAATAAACGAAGTTGATTGAAAATCTTTGATTTTAATTTTATTTGTTTCATAATTTAATAGAGACGTACATGGGTGTATACAAAACGCAATCTAGGCCCCATTTGTAATATGCGAAAATAAAAATAAATGCTAAAACCCAAAACCCAAAAAAACACAAATACAAAAAGTTATTTTAAGTGGTAATATTTACTAAATACGTATATGATCTGTTAATAAAGAATTGGTAGGTAATAAATCATGCAAATAAAATAAATAAATAAATATATTACAAGAAAACCTGCATGCCTCAGGAATGCTGAGAAATTTCTGTTTGCCAATCGGCATTGAAGAACCGTGATGGAACAAATCCAAGCCTTTGCTCAGAATTTTAACAATTTTCAATATGTTATAACGCAGTATAGTATTTGATTGGAGCTATTTTATTGTCAATGAATTTCTATCCATATCATTAAGGTTTTTGATTTGTTTGCTGAAAACCTGGAGAGTTTATAACTTAATTTGACACCACTTAGTTTGACACCACCTAATCTCATTTCGTCCGTAAAGTCGTACTCATTCTAAGAAAAAACAATGAAAATAAGTTAGATAAAATACTGAATTTGTTGGGTGACGGAGAGTTTTCCATTTATTTATTGCGATGAAACTTTTAGGGTAGTATACAAAATTCAGACTTCTTCAATTTTAATATTTGTTTTGACGTGGTTTTGTTATTGTTTTTCAGTGTACTCGTACTTATCGAGCTTTTATTATTTTTCCAGTTAGACATTAATGAGTCCATATTCATTTATCACTCGGTGTACACGCAACTTCGTTTGCAATTGCCATCTGTTTCGTTCAGCCTATAAAATAAACATAGTACAGTCAAAGATTTCTAGACCTTCTAGCTTTCAAGCTATTTTTGACCTTATACTGAAGGTAAGAATCCAAATATATTGTTAAAAAAAATTAAAATGAAATATAATAAATATTTTTTTATATTTATAACGTAAATAAAAGAGAATTGATGAAATTGGACAATAATTGGTGCTAATGAATTACAAATGAGTACTCATATTTTACCTTCATGCCCTCTCCTATGGCAATCATATTAAATTTCGATATAAATATTATCTTAACTTGTAGTATGAACTTAAATCATGCACAGTTTCATTTCAAATGAAAGAAGAAATAGTTTTGATGTGATTACCGGCCAAGATACAGACAGGCATACACACACATAAAAAAATAAAAGTTTCGCTTCACTGTCGTATAAAGTACCCTCCAAAAAAATTAATAATATCTCCAATGTACAGAATAGGACTTGTTACTAATTCCAATGTGACTTGAGATTTATCAGCTTAGTATGTTTGTCAAATTATCGACAATGACTTTCATCTATGATTGTAATTATAAACTCATGTACTAAGTAGTGAAAATAATGCCCACTTTTACAATAGCATGTACACAATTGGTATTTTGTATTAATTTATATCAGTCTCCAGGATGAGTATTTAAAATAGATGTTCCACAGGGTAAAAATTAAGATATTTTCTACGTTTATTAATATCAACGACTTACCATTCGCTAACACAGATAAAATATCTTGCAAATCAAAACTGAATCCAATACCATATTCCAAATGATGCAATGGATAAAATCAATTGAATATATCAACGATGACCGATTATGTCTGTTTGTATAAACAGCCCAAATAATATGAATTCGAATTTTGAATTAATAGACTCATTTACTCCATTGTTATGACAACAATCGATTTATCAATTTTATCGAATAAAATTGTTCATACAGAGCAATTACCTAACTGACCTCAATATTTCACTTCAAACAATGCAAATATAACGAGAGGCAAAACCAACTGTCAGTTATGAGCTTTATATCCCCAGAGGCCAACAATGCATCAATTACCATAAACGTAGAATACTAACATCAAACTTTGCTATGTTTAAACTTTAGTTATAACTAAGTAATAGATATTAGTATTCATATCAAAGTTAATCTTTTTCTCACGTTTAAAACTGAAATTATACATAATATGAGACACATAGTAACAAAATTAACGTTAGTATAAAGTTTATAGTTAATAGTAATTAGTGACTGGCTGAACTGAAGCAGCTTATAAATAAATATATGAGTATGTATAATTTATACCTCACTGCTTTTTTTAGATATATATGTACGATGCTTTCTAATTTTGGTCGTAATTGAATTTTTGTTCAAGTCGGCTTAGACTCTACAACTCAACTAAAAATACAAATTATTATTTATAAAATATATGTATATTTATCATTCTTTGAAGACACATACTAATACTGCAGTTCCATATGCACACAAATATTTACATATATGTAAATGGAAAATTTTGCTTTAATATTATCATTTTATACAGTATAGTTTTACTATCAAGTTGTGGAAGATTTAAGTTTCTCTTAAGAGAACTTAAAGCAACTTCGACTACGTCTAAAATATTGCATAGACGTGCTTCGGTTACGAATGTAAATAAAGTATTCAATAAGTTTTATTATTGGCACTGGTATTCATAATATACGTAATGTCTTTATCAGGAGCACTTATAAATTAGAAATATAAATTCGAACGAAACCAAAAAATTATAATTAAAAAAAAACCATCAAAATATACTCAATTTTGATGGAATTTTGACGCAATGTCCAGTGGTGGAATTCTGCTGCAGGTATTAATCCAAACAATTCCGCAGAACAATCCCCGTGATAGATGCCGTAGAAGATGCAAAGTGATCCGACATCTCTACGAAGCGCCAAGAAATCAAGCCGATTGGAAAGAACCTTGTGGTTGACGATTCGAGCCACCCGGCGTTGAATGCGTTAATTAATGGAAGGAGCTAATATTGGAACGCTCCAGACCACAGGTGAGAGCAGTACTCCATGTGAGGTTGGATCCGCGCCTCGTATAATTGTAGTCGATGTGAAGGCATGGAGTACTGCTTCACCCTATATTTAATGAAAAACCTAATAATGCTGATTGGACTTATTGTTAGTATTAAATGCTACTAATATTGAATCTGAATCAGCCTGTAAACGTCCCACTGCTGGGCAAATGCCTCTTCTCCATATAGGAGAAGGATTGAAGCTTGGAGGGTTGGTGGATAATTTCCCTATCATGAGTAATGATCTCTATCAGATGTTTTTAATAAAAACTGGGACCGACGGCTTTCTGCTCTCCGAGGCACGGTGAGGAGATCCATAAGAAGCATAAAAAAAATTATAAATATACAAACCGACCGCTAGCGTTGAGGCGACTAGTTGCACCACTGTATCAGAACGGTTGTCTTTTATCATAAAGATTTATTTATTTATTATTAAGGTTTGCTAGCAGTTGTTACATTTATGATACATTACAATATTAATTTTATTACAGACTACATTTCTAAATGTACAACCATATTAAAGCAAACACTACATGCAAAGTTATCCTGTTAATGTAAAAATAGAAACAAACTTGATCAAACAGTAGCAAACACACAGAAGAAAATAAACCAGAAAATTAAAAGATGATTTGATGATTTGATTTTTAGTGCCAAACAGTAACATTATATTGTGAGAGAAACAATATCAAGATTAGTGCGCAGAAATTTGAAAAAGCTAACATTTGACCAAGCCAAAATCGTAAAATTTACAAGTACATTCATAGAGGATAACGTAAATAATAAAAATACCATTAGTATCCTACAAATTTTTAAGTGACACTAAATATGTAACTGATTTTTGTATAAAATCATAAATAAAATTAGCACAAGTCTCCTCATCAAAATATAAACGAGTTAAGTTTCTTTACGCAAATTTCTTTTTCTTGGGTACATGAATAAAATATTAGTTTATTAAATACTTAGCGTTCTTTTCATTCATCGGTTATTTTATAAAAACATACTCTTTTGCTTTTTATATTTCAGAACTACTATTCAAGACTCGAGATCGTCTGAATGAAAATACTTCATTCATAAAATAAATATTTTAGTAGCCAGCCCTATTGCCCAACGCTTGGACGAGTATACGAAGTTTTTATTTCCGCTAGAAGTTTATAACTTTTCAACATAAAAATTGCACTTCTAACTTTATAGCCTAGACAACATATTTAAATAATCAAATTCCTTTTGTGTTGCTATGATTTATTTATATACAGCTTGATATAAAATATAAAACAATATAATTCTAAAAAAAAGCAAATTAACAGTTACTAACTCGATTTTTTTTGTTTAAGTTTGTTTTCATCTTTAATTTAATTGTTGTTGTCTATGATTTTGTGTAATGTCCCAAATAAATGTTTCTTTCTTTCTTTCGATAATAAATAAAACAAAAATTATTCACATCGATTAATCTTTGTTTATAATTAACCCATTTGAAGCCAAATGAAAATTACAAAAGATATTTTTAAAATTCTTTTATTAGTGGACAATTTAGAAGTTAACATATAAAGAAAACATGAAAAAAATACAATTTTTAAAAAAACCTGAAATTTACAGGGGTGTTCCCAAACTGGCACAATGGCTTCTTGTGAGTGAAAATTTGCAAAGCATGACTTTTCAATGAAAAGTGTTTTTTGCATTTTTTACAGCCCCAACGACCTCTAATGTGACATATAAAACACCTCACTCGTATTGGTAGCTTTTCTGGTACATGTTCAACACCATCTAATCGCAATACTTCCATATTAAATGAAGATGGACTGCTATATTCCTTTGAGCTGATTGTCTAAGATAATATATGGCGACGCTTCTTCGAAATAGCAGTTGATCCATTAGTTCTTCTATAGCGATCACGTTATCATATATGTCAATAGTAACCACTACCATTTCTTACCGTGGATCCTAATCCTATAAAGGGATATGGATTGATCTAACTCATCCACGCCGCCCATATTTTTATTATAATTTTGAAATGTGTGCGGAATATGCACATCAAGCTTTTCTTTTTTTTTTCTTTGCACCATCTTTTTACAGTTCCCAAAGGTTTATGAGAGTCATGGTCATGGAACATCAAAGGAGCGTTGGCGAGCAGAGGAAGTAGACAGCACTGATTGAGAGGAACTGATTCATGAGGAAAGGTTCATGATCGCTGTCGTCTTCGGGTAATGAGAGTGTACCAATATTATGAATAAATACCTCCATATTGCCAGGCACGTCGTTAGGTAAACAGCGAAGCGTCATTCATATCAACGTCACCCTCTTCCTCATCCGTAACAACGCTTGGCTCGGGGGGAATTATGGCCAAATCATATCCTAAATCATTGTCACTATCTTCGGCCAAGGTGTTTATAGCTTCTTCTAAGCCCCTTAAGTTATTACTACCACTAAAATATTGGTTTCGACTCATTTTGATCGTGTAAAAAAGAAAAGCTAATTAGTACCCTTGTAGCCACTGTGCCAATATTGGTACACCTATGTTTAGGTATCTATTATTTTTTATATAAATAAACTATCAGCATCAGAATACTTTTATATATTAGGTAATTTGTTTATCTTATACTAAATATTGCAATAATAAAAGAATTTATCACCAATATTAAAAAATAGAAAAAAGAATACACTTATGTCCTCTGTCGTAACAATAACAAACTTCAACACTTAAAAAAACTAATATTTATAAACAAATACTCAGTCACTGATTATTATACGAAACCAGTACAATCTTAACTGCACAACGAAATAATAAGTGGGTGGCAACAAAAATATTATAAGGGTACATTTGAAAAAATATAACTGTTCCCAAATTGGCACAGTAAAAATAAATAGATATTAAAAATTGTATGTTAAGCGCAGAAGCACAATATCCTTTATGTTGATATTTCGTAATTTTTTTTCACCATTTTTAATAAATCTTATATTAAACTAAAATAAAATTAAACTTTATCAAAGCGATGGTCGGAATTATGTTCAAAAGTAAATAATTATATTTCCTATTCAGTTGCAAATTTGCAAATTACGTCATTAAGTTTCCGAGGGATTCAACTTTGTTATATTTAATGCGAGCGATCTACTTTGTAACTGTTATTGTACTTTGTGTACTTTACACTTTACTCCTTATCTCTAGTTTTACTATATAATTTAATATAAACTTCCCACTTGGTTTCACACACGTCGAGATACGATATTTATCAACGCGATTGCATATTGATTGTTGATCCGTTTCTAAAAGTAATTTTGAAATATTATTTAGTCTGAACCTTCCAAGCATTCAAACGAAAGGAGAGGTTAAAATATAATAATTTATTTGTTAATTTATTGTAGATCTTAATAATAACGCGTTTAAACAAACAGACAAACTTTTCTGTTATATTATATGAATGTATATTAAAATTATATTTTGATGACATTACCTGACTTTGTTGTAGTCGTTAATACTATGTGAGTGTAAGTATGTGGTTTCTATAATTATTCAGTAAATATTTTAATTTTAACATAATTGTTTTTTTATACTTAATTATAAAATACATAGCAAGTTTTTTTTTTTTAATTTATTTACTATAATTTAATTTTTTTAACTTTTATTTTATAACATTATTAAATAAATTATGAAGTAAGTATGCAGATTTTTTCTTAACAAATTTTAATGAGAATTAAATAGAACCTTAAACATTACTTTCAATAATATACGAAGTAGACTATACTGGTAGTATCAGCTGCGTTGATATTTATGACAACTGTTCAGTTACGATGGGTCATAGCTTGTTGTTTTATAGCACATTTTATAAATATGATAAATGCATATTTCTAATGGCGAACGAAACATGAAAGTCGGTTCATAGCTTTCATAATTTTCATAGTTTAATTACAAACAAACAAACATTCCCCTTTACAATGTTTGTATAGATACATATGTGTGCCATAACGGCTGATATTATTTTATGAAACAGATCAAAGCGGCCGTTCACCGTCTCCGGCTATAATTACTTAAAATCGATTGACGCCTGCCAGCGATGCCCGGTCACTGATTCTAAATGCATTTATGCATATAAATATAATTATGACGATTTTGTATTGCGTTCAATTATATATCAGGTTATATAGAGTTATTTAATATTTAAAAGTATGATATGTATATTAAACTTCGTCTAAATAAGCAAACATGGCTCGAAAATAAAATTTACTCGTACCAAGTTTGATTTAATTTTAATCTACATTTTATCTAAAAAATATGTTATAAAGTAAACTTATGTGTTATAAGATTTTATCTTTACACAATTTATCTTTACATGGATGAGTGCTCAAATTGTTAAAGATTATCGTGAGATATTTGAGAACCAAAATTGTATGTTAATTTGTGTTTTCAATTATCAACATATCAAACTTTATCTAAAATTTTTATATTTAAAGAAGTTAATTTCTCTTAAGAACATTACAAGTTCGCTTAAAATGAGATACAAAAAATAAAAATCTATTTTCTAGGTACAATATATCCGATGAAGTTGGCTATATATTCTTTTCAGTTTTATTCCCGAGCATGCAAAATATGATATTTAAGTTTTCTTTTAAAAGCAGGTACATTATCGCATTCTTTTACTTCTATTGGTAATTTATTATAAATCTGAACTCCTTCCACAACGATGGTTTTTTTACCATAGTTAGTTCTAGAGCTAGCAAGTTCAATTTTGTGTTTGTTTCTAAGATTATGTGTATTTACTTTCTTATGTAGTTGTATGTTAGAACTAATTGACTTTGTCAAGATATTTTTAATCAGGATACACGTATTGTATGTGTAGATTTGTCTTATATTAAATAATTTTATTTTTTCATATAACTGATTTGTTGGCATTAGGTGAGGATATTGAAACATTACTTTTATAATTTTCTTTTGTGTTCTTTGTAGACAGTTAAGGTTTGATTTGGCCGCCGCTCCCCAAACTTCAACTAAATATTGGAGATGAGATTTTACCAAAGAATTGTAAATCGTTGTGCGTATCTGTGCAGGAATACAGTTTGAAATTTTATACAAAGCCCCTAATAATGAACTTAATTTTGTTCGTACATGCTCGATGTGCGATGTCCACGTTAGCTTATCGCCCAAGATATTTTTTTATTTTTGAACGTTGAACGATGTTGTTATCTATTGTATGAGGTCTAAAATCTGGAATCTGTTTATTTTTTGCCGAGAAAATCATGTACAATGTAAGTTGAATTTTAGCCATTCATTTAGAGTATCAAGATCTTTTTGTGCATCTGTGATAATACTGTAAATTGATTTATTAAAATAAAAAATGTGTGATAAAAAATGACTATTAAGAAATTTTATCTTCTCTATTCTATTCCTTTGTATCAAGTTGACAATAAAGTTCTCTAAGTAAGCGTAATCATTTTCGTCGTTGTCATAGGGAGTGTTTAAAGCATCAGTGTATAAGCTTTCATAATTTAATGCTTCGTAGTGTATCTTTTTATTAGCCTTAGGAGCCAGATTACCCACTTCAAGAAACAGCTGCTTATGGTCTGACAGTGAAGAATCGACTATTGAAAAGCTAAATGTGTGGTTATTTATATTAGTACTAATATGGTCTAATATTGTGTTTGTTGTATTGGTTTCACGTGTCCCATAGCTACTATGAATTTTATTTAAGACTTCAAATCCGGTTTCTTTTATTATATTTAAGTAATGAGTCACTGTGTTGTTCTTGCTCAAAAGATCAATATTGAAATCTCCAAATACAATAGCTCTTCTTTGCTGTTCTAATTGTGAGGAATATATGTTCATAAAGTAATTTAAATTTGTATATCCAGGTTTATATATCGCTCCAATATTAAGTGATAGCTTATCAATGTTTATCCAAAGGTAATGGTTATTATTTTCACACAAGTTCTCTGTTATTTCGTATTTTATGCTTTTGTCTATGTAAATCGAGACCCCGCCGCCTTTACTCTGTGGTCTGTGTGTAATTGTATATATGGTTATAATTTGGTAATTGGTAAAGCTGAGCATCACTTTCCGATACAATCCACGTTTTTAGTAAAAATCATAATATGTATTGTCGCGTGTACCGCTTCTATTATGCATTTTACCTCGTCGAACTTGCCAGCTCTTCTAATACTTCGCAAATTAGCAAACAAAAATCGTAACGATGAAGAATGAAGCGGAATATCTTTGTAGTTCTTGGCTATTTGATGGGTAAGCCTATTATGGTCATTAGCAGATAATGCATTATGTGAAATGAGGTTACTTAGTTTTTTTGAGTAGTCTTATTTTTAATTATTGTAGGCGCACCTTTTATGTATTTAATTATTAAGTCTTGTTCACCGCTTTCTTGACGTGTTTGTAATTCATTGTTTAGAGATTGAATATATTGTTTTTGTTTTGGTGTTTGGTCGTTGTACATTTGTATATTCTGAGGCAATAATCTTTTATGTCGCAATAACTGTTTGGGCGTTTCAGAGTTACTAAAATATACTTTAATAGGTCCGTTCTTGTTAGGTACATATTTTCCGAGGCGTATACATTTTATTGGCTTTGGTACATCTATGCTGACTATTGTAAGTAACTTTATTACTTCTGAATCATCGTAAGTTCGCCTAGCATTCAACTTCTTATCTTTTTTTTCTGCGATACCCACAATTAAGAGATTTTTTCTCGTTCAACTCGATCTTTGAGTTCGAAAATGAGGTTTACGTGCATAAGCGGTTCGGACAGCGGTTTCGGATTTGAGCTCGTAGTAACTTGTTCTCTAATTTTAGATATCTCGTTTTCTATCTTTGTGAATTTGTCTTGTGTCAATGAGTTGTTTGTTTTGATTGTTTCAATTTCCTTAGTGATTTATGCAAACTGGTATTCAACTGATATCTTAAAAGTCTTCATTAGTAATCTCAGATATCTGGTCTCTAATTTGGGTAAGACTTTCATTTTGGGACTTGCCAACTTCTTGCAAGAACTTCATTATATCCGTACGAAAATATCACTTTTGTAGTCGTATTCACCAGTACGATCCTTGCGTTTTCTTTGATTCATGTATGCACAATCATCATCTACAATCGTTAAGTTTGGAACAGATCCGCTTCCGCTTGCTAATGAAGCATTAGCCGGCGTTCACTGTACACTCATTGTGAAGTTTTGCGGTTTAATCCGTGCAGGTGCGAGCCAGACAAAAATAGCATTTGTACTGTTCACCTGAGGGGGTGAAAAGCTGCGTACCCGCTGCTCAGCGCGCTTCGCTTTTTATTCCTTAGATACACAAGATCTTTTGTGATTAACGCCGAGTTGCACGAAACAAATTTTAAATTTAAGTGTTTATTAAACTAATTTAATCACAAGAATCGTGATTATCTGTTGCACGAAACCTACATCTGATTAAGTTTACAAAAAAAAATAGTTTAATTAAAGACCTATCTAACGGATGATTAATTCCAACAGCTTTAAATTAATCATGAGATCAACTAATTTTAAGATTAATTGCAACTTTACTAACGGAAAGTTAGTGACGTTTTCGTGCAACTCGCCGTAAAAGTGGTACAATCTTAAGTTATCATTAGTGACGTTTTCTTAAAACTCACTTTTCAATGCACCTTATTATCAATTATTAATTTTGCTGCGCGTGTGTTATACGTCTGACTCCAACGGACACCTCAATTCAACCCCCATTTTCAGTTGCGTGTTTACTATTTATATGAATTTTACACAATAATTTGCATCAAACTATTAAGTTTTTGTTGAAGTATCTTATAAAAACATATTTAAGAATTTGGAAGAATTACTTTATAAAATATTCCTGTAGTCGAAAATGCAACTGGTTGATCCCATATGTTCCCGCTCCAGATGTGGCTCGAGATAGATTTTTTGGCAACCTGCCACGTATAAGTAACCGTAATAACGAATTGTCTGTTATAGCGGTAATGTATTTTACGACGGACGAATAAGGAAGTGCTTGTGACATTTGATACATTGAAAAGACACGTTCATAAGGGTCCTAGCCGTACCCTATTATCACGACTCCATTGTCTGCCTGTCTATGTATGAGACTATAATAGTTGCTATAACGACTAATAATGAAAATTAAAATAAATTAAAAATGAAACTGGTTTTTTCGCGTTTTTTTGCACGATCTAATGAGAATGTGTATTGCTAAATAATACAGCAATATGGTATTAGTCACACTTTCACTTTTTTTTTTTTATTGCCTTTATTATTCTTTGAGACAGTTTGAAGAAAAATTCAAAAATAATTTGTAATTTGAAATTGATAACAAAATAGATTATTACAATTTTAAATAGATTAAAAAATTTCACTAAGTATCTCCATCTCCACATAAGATTTTAAAATGAAATTATAGAGAACTCTGATGCTTAAAAATAAAGCTAGAGGGCTTTCGAGTGACCCTTGTCCCCGTTGTACGGTGTTCTACTTCATGAAGTGTATGTTGTAGATAACGAAATAAAGATTGAACCTCGTATAATATTTAAAATTATTAATTTTAATAAGGTAATTTTCAAATATTTTATTTAAAAAAAGGAGATATTTTTACAAAAAAAAGTCATCATTCGTGGAGAGCAACTATTTTCGGAATGCTTAATTACATTATGATATGTTTGTAATATAAATAAAAATAAATATTAATAAAAGTAATAATTAAAATTGTATAAACGGCGGGGTATGTAACAATTAATTCATTATTCGGACACCCACCACCTCAGTCCCCCGAGACCATGAACGCTGTAAAGGGTCCGAAACGTCGGGAAATAATTTTAAAAAATCGTTAAACTGTCTTTTTTAAATAAACCTGATAAAATCCGTTGTAGACTTTTAATTAAATTTAAATAAAAAGCCTACTGTCAGTCTTCCAGTTTTGTTAGATTTTAATAACGGAACGTTATTTTAAAATATATATATATTTATATTTATATTTATATATATATATATATATATATATATATATATATATATATATAAATTACTCAGTAAAAAAGATGTTTTACCATATACAGTCTATACTCTTACAGTACAAAATGTAAACGATCGTCTCTGTCCCCCATTAATCTTGAAATAAATAATAAATAAATAAACGTACCACACTCAACGGCCCCCAGTAGGATATTTATCCTTTTTTTTTTTTATTTTTTTTTTACCATTTACGGATGATATCCAGGACGCCCGGGTCGGCAGTCCTAGACCTATGTCGGACTCGGCACTTTGGGAGTGCAATACCGTACTAAACCCCTGCGGGAGCCTTCAGCCGCTTTAATTGGAGGGTCCCGGATCTGCAGGCAACAGGATCCCTCCAGCGACAGGCTGGCCTCGGCGAAAAGGCCAGACTTCTCCTCCATGGGGACTGTCCGGCTCACCTCTGAACAGTCCCGACGACGCCGTATCTAGCAGGACCGGGTTCCCATCCCGGCCCGACACGGGCACAGGGGCGTTACTGGAGGCGCATTAAGTAGCGCCTCCTACGCACCCCCATTAGGATATTTATCCTGTGTCGGGGGTCCGGAAACACACAACACACAAGCACAAACGCCCAGACCACGACAAATATCCGTATGGCCTATACAGATATTTGTCATGTGCGGGGATCGAGCCCGCGACCCATACGCGATAATATATTTTTGTACAACTTCAGAATTCACATTGTAAATAAACCTTACAAAATGAAAAAAATCGGCTTAATTTAATTATTTTGGCGTATTTTCGTTTGGTTTCCAATCGATATGTCTGATTACCAACAAACAAGAAAACGGCTCCATCTAGTTAGCACCCCAAATAGTGAAAAAAAAAAAATTAAAAATTTTCCAAATTGGTCACGAAATGGTCATTATAGGTCAGTTATTTTTAGTAATTGGTCGATACTTTGACAATAGTTACAGAGGGGTAAAAATTTCAAGGACATCGAAAAATTTTTGGCACCCCAAATTAATCCTACGAATTGGTTCTAAAATTATTTCAATTCATCTCAAAATAGTCATAATTGGTCGATTGATTTTAATAATTGGTCAACATTTTTTTATATAAAAATTAAAAAAATAATAAAAAATTAAATTAGCTTCATCTATTTAGCGGCCCAAATGATGAAATTTGACCTGTTAATAAGTAGTCCAAATTGGTCACGAAATGGTCACAATTGGTCAGTGATTTTTAGTAATTGGTCAATACTTTGAAAATAGTTACAGAGGGGTAAAAATTTCAAGGACATTGAAAAAATTTTGGCACCCCAAATTATTCCTACAATTTGGTTCTAAAATTATTTCAATACATCTCAAAATAGTCATAATTGGTCAATTAATTTTAATAATTGGTCAACGTTATTTAACTAATTATTAATAAATAATAAAAAAATAATACAACTTTTATAAATCGCGGGGTGAATAGGAATAAAACCGGAAGTTTCACTAATTTGTCTATTTTATCGACTATTTTTAGGTTTAATCAAAAGGCAATTAAAATCGACGTAAATGCAAATTTTTAATCGTTTATTAGATTTTTAGAAACGTTTTGGTTAAAGAGATACGATTATTTAAAGTTGGAGTGACATTTAAATTATTTATTTATTTATTGTGAGAAAAAGAGGGCCAGCTCAAAATCGTAGGTAGAATTAAAGGGCGGTTAATGTCTATAGTTTAATATTTTTAATTAACAAATTATTAATAAATAATACAAAATAACAAAACTTTCATAAATAGCGGGGTGAATAGGAACTAAACTGAAAGAAACTACTAGCTTCATCTATTTAGCGGCCCAAATGATGAAATTTGATCACTTAATAAGTGGTCCAAATTGGTCACGAAATGGTCACAATTGGTCAGTGATTTTTAGTAATTGGTCAATACTTTAATACAATAATTACAGAGGGGTAAAAATTTCAAGGACATTGAAAAAAATTTGGCACCCCAAATTAATCCTACAATTTGGTTCTAAAATTATTATAATACATCTCAAAATAGTCATAATTGGTCAATTAATTTTAATAATTGGTCAACGTTTTTTAAGTAATTATTAATAAATAATAAAAAATAATACAACTTTCATAAATCGCGGGGTGATTAGGAACAAAACTGGACGTTTCACTATTTTATGTCTATTTTATCTCTTATTTTTAGGTTTAACCGAAGGGCAATTAAAATCGACGTAAATGCAAATTTTTAAGCATTTATTAGATTTTCAGAAACGTTTTGGTTAAAGAGATACGATTATTTAAAGTTGGAATGACATTTAAATTATTTATTTATTGTGAGAAAAAGAGGGCAAACTCAAAATCGTAGGTAGAATTAAAGGGCAGATCAATGTCTATAGCTTAGTATTTTTAATTAACAAATTATTAATAAATAATATAAAATAACAAAATTTTATGAAAATTTATGAAATAAATAACCTAGCTCGCAGTAGGAGCTCAATTTAATTCCAGTTGTATTTTAAGCCATTAAGTACTAGTAGTATAAGGCAGAGACCAAAAAAAAATATCACATTTTTTGCTTCGGTATCGATACTACCAGGTTAATATCAAAGTACTTATTTTTAAAATATGAATCAATTACAATAATTACCAATGTTATCTATAAAAAGGGGCACTTTTTATATTCATATAATGAGTTTGTATTTCATATAGCACTATTATTGTACCCAGTTTTTTTTTTTTTCTAACGAGTGTTAATATGTCAATAATCAAATCTGTTCACGGTTTAAATTACACTTGTTTAAGATATTTTGTATATTTTTTAGACATGTGCTCCATTATGGACGTCATATTTTGAAGATGGAGAAAAATTAAAGTTTGGTGCGCTTGGCACATGCCTTTTGTGATTTTTTTCACAGATTTTCAAATTATAGATTTTGAGGTGCTAGTGAATATTTGTGACCTTGAAAATAACAATCACAACAATTGCTATCAAATTAATGCTGACCAATTTTCGGAATACCCTGACCTTATGCGGAGTTACCGCAACGATGCGTTTTCCTGTTCAAAACAGGAAATCCGTTGGAATTGGGGTGCCAAAATTTTTTCAATGTCCTTGAAATTTTTACCCTTCTGTAATTATTGTATTAAAGTATTGACCAATTACTAAAAATCACTGACCAATTGTGACCATTTCGTGACCAATTTGGACCACTTATTAAGTGATCAAATTTCATCATTTGGGCCGCTAAATAGATGAAGCTAGTAGTTTCTTTCAGTTTAGTTCCTATTCACCCCGCTATTTATGAAAGTTTTGTTATTTTGTATTATTTATTAATAATTTGTTAATTAAAAATATTAAACTATAGACATTAACCGCCCTTTAATTCTACCTACGATTTTGAGCTGGCCCTCTTTTTCTCACAATAAATAAATAAATAATTTAAATGTCACTCCAACTTTAAATAATCGTATCTCTTTAACCAAAACGTTTCTAAAAATCTAATAAACGATTAAAAATTTGCATTTACGTCGATTTTAATTGCCTTTTGGTTAAACCTAAAAATAGTCGATAAAATAGACAAATTAGTGAAACTTCCAGTTTTATTCCTATTCACCCCGCGATTTATAAAAGTTGTATTATTTTTTATTATTTATTAATAATTAGTTAAATAACGTTGACCAATTATTAAAATTAATTGACCAATTATGACTATTTTGAGATGTATTGAAATAATTTTAGAACCAAATTGTAGGAATAATTTGGGGTGCCAAAATTTTTTCAATGTCCTTGAAATTTTTACCCCTCTGTAACTATTTTCAAAGTATTGACCAATTATTAAAAATCACTGACCAATTGTGACCATTTTGTGACCAATTTGGACTACTTATTAACAGGTCAAATTTCATCATTTGGGCCGCTAAATAGATGAAGCTAATTTATTTTTTTATTATTTTTTTAATTTTTATATAAAAAAATGTTGACCAATTATTAAAATCAATCGACCAATTATGACTATTTTGAGATGAATTGAAATAATTTTAGAACCAATTCGTAGGATTAATTTGGGGTGCCAAAAATTTTTCGATGTCCTTGAAATTTTTACCCCTCTGTAACTATTGTCAAAGTATCGACCAATTACTAAAAATAACTGACCTATAATGACCATTTCGTGACCAATTTGGACAATTTTTAGGAGGTCGAATTTCACTATTTGGGGTGCTAACTAGATGGAGCCAATTTTTTTAAACATATTATGTAATTTTTTAAAGCTTTTTTTTCCTTCTAATTGTAAATATATAACAAGTTTTCTCAGAAATGTAGTTGAATTTCTTTAAAATTAGCTACTTTACAGATTGATCTCTGCTATAAGGAGTTATCTTATTACTACTAGGCTTATAATTGTATTAAGAACTAAAATTGTTAATCGAAGTCAGTTCAGTAATGAAATAATATTAGTTATTAAAGGTACAATTGCTTTATAAAAAATACAGAATTATATTAAAAATGAATAATGTTTGTCATCAAAGTACAAAATGGATTTCACCTTGAGCTAGTTTATCACGCCCTTTACAAGCGAATCAATTGTTTATTTTCGATATAGGCAGCCGGCATCAATTTGGGCATTGACGGCAGTAGATTAAGTATCGTACGATTACAAGTAATTAACGTCCATCGAACCGTTGCTAATTGCGAAAGCACAAGTGGTTTTATATTGGAAACGTCTATATCGCCGGTAAAAGATGTGCTTCCACTTCTAATCGTATGCTAAGCGAAAATGTATAAAAAATCAAATATCATTTTAGACTTTTAGTTTAAATAAAAGCTTTACACTCAACCCCTCCCCGTAAGATGAGATTATGTGTCGAGAGTCTAGAAACATATTATATGATACCAACACAAACATCCAGATCATGACAAAAATTTGTATCCGCGTGTTTACAAACATTAGTCATATGCGGGGATCGGACTCGCAACCGTTAGCGCATCACGCAATTGCTGCACTCACTGCACACACAGCGTTTGAACGTCCTTATCCCATTATAAATAGATTGAGTTTTAATTTTTTTCTGTCTAAACGTTACGATTCATTGGCACACAGTAATGAAATATGTCGAACTGCATAACAGATATCTTTAAAATAAACTTTAGTATTTTTAGTTTGGAATTAATACGTTTTTTGATCCCAACATTTATACAAACTAATCGTTGCACAATATAAGTGGAAGAATACGAGAATATTCTGCGACGAACTTTTAACCACTGAAATATAATAATTTGCATTCTTCTCGTTGGAGCGAAGTGTGTTGCGGTGTGATTTAAATATTAAAGTCGAGATGTTATTTCCTCACTTTTTGCAGAGGATTTAAATATCTTTACATAATTTTATCATCGATTCATTATGTACTTTATTTTCCTGAGAAAATTTTGAAACAATTTTATTAAAAAATTTAGAAATATTCAATTTAATAAACAATAATGAAATGCAAAATAAAACTTTGATACTTGTGAAATAATATATTTTTTGTCGGATTATATAATTATCATTCACTGACAAATATTATTTATTCATAAATTATATTACATAATAATGGCATGTAATCGTACCGTTCGTATTTTCTAACAAGTTTGAGATATTAAGCTGATAATAAATAATAAAATAGAATTCCCAAGAAGTAAATGCATCTTTCGAACTTTAGTTAAGAGAGTTGAAACTTTAATTTACCTAATTTCGAAGTTTCCAGATGCAATTAACGACAGCGCGACCATAAAATTATAAAAGTTATTTCTTATGTTCGAAATGAGAATGTTTGTAGTTATTGACATTTGTTTTTAGCAATACCTCGTACGTTTGTTTACGACATGTACGTATGTGTTTTGTGCTGTAACAGAGATTAGGTATATACAATTGTTAGTATTAGCATATAGTAATCCCTATACCAATAGGTCTAGACAGTATTTGTATTGAAACTTACCAATATTTATATATCCTTAATTTATTTATTTATTTATTTATTCACTATGGTACACAAAACAGAATACAATCAATACACTTTTATATAATATAAAACGTTAATAATAAATTTTAGGGCTGGTTTATATTCCTAAAACATGTGCACACTTCATGATTATAAACATTATAAACAAAGCAGTATTTTATGAAGTTATTAAATATTATATAACATTATTGGTTTATTTATTACTAGCTGCTGCCCGCGACGTCGTCTGCGTGAACGCTATACAGCACCAAAAATACCTACGATTATACCTTTTAAAATAACATTCATTTACCCGTTTCTTCTTTACATTCCATATCTACAGAAAGTACAGTAACAGAGGGAGACTGTCTTTTGTAAAATTGACTTTCAAAAAGTGCTTATTTTTAGCCTGCTTTGAATAAATGATTTTATGGTGATTCTGCTGAATGAAGTCATAAGTTGTGACTGAAACGGATGGAGAAAATAATAAATAAGGAATACATAATAGGGTAAAAATACATATTTATAGGACTTCTCGATAAACAACATTAGTAGTTTGGCTCTCCGCAGCCAAAATGTAAAGAGAGTCAGGACTGGTGACGCGGGAGCAAGCGACGTACAGCTGCCCGTGTGAGAAGCAGCTCGTCCTGAGGTCGACACCAGCTACCCTCAGTGTCTGCCCCTGCGACTTATTGATGGTCATTGCGAAGCAAACACTCACGGGGAACTCTACGCGCTTGAACTGGAACGGGAAGTTATGAGGTATGAGGGGAATGCGTGGTATAAATACTGCCTCGCCGACGCCACAACCCGTAAGAATTTCCGCCTCAATGGTGTGTTTGTGGAGCGAGATGACTTTAATGCGGGTCTCGTTACACAACTTTGGAGGAAATAGGTTCCGGAGAAGCATAAGCATTTCTTATTTTTATGATATATATGGCATGCTTAATTTTCCTCTTTCTTCGTTATTTAGCTCAAATTGCTTACAGCAATAGCCTGCCGTTTTTGAGTTTAAATTTTGTTATACATCTATGCAGTTATTTTTGAGTTCTGTTTGTTATTACATACAGAAAAACTCGATGAATTTTATAAGACGTAGATGAAGCAGCTTAAAACTTATATAAACACGTTTTTTTAAATTGTCTTGCTCATCTCTGAAACGAATCAACGATACATTTTTTATTAAAATGCACAACTCCATCTATGACTTTTATAAACAACTATTAACCTCGCCAACATGATCAAATTTAAATTATTTATATCCAAAAAGAGTTTACACACGTAATTCGACTTGATGTTTTTGGACTCTCATAGATGGCGCTGCTCTAAAATTGTCTTGATACTACTTATATTAATTTCTTATATTATTTTCATTCTTACATTAATAATGTTTATCAGCCTAAGTTACTTATATTTCGTGATTTTTATAGTGTGAAGATAGCTTATAGCATGGTTATTAACATAATAACAACATTCAAATATGCGTCGTTAGATTACACGCTGTTACAGAATGCGTTGAAGAAATAAAGGTTCACTGCTCGTTCCCCGTAGGTGATAGCGTGATAATATGTAGCCTATGTTATGACCCGACTTCTTAATAATATTCGTGCTAAATTTGAAGTAAATCCATGCAGTACTTTTTGAGTTTATCCCGGACATACATACAGACAAACAGACAAACAGACAAACAGACAAACAGACAAAAATTCTAAAAACTATATTTTTGGCTTCGGTATCGATTGTAGATCACACCCCAAGTATTCTTTTAAAAATATATTCCATGTACAGTTTTGACTTTTCTACCATTTTATTATATGTATAGATTCTATGCTATTAAATCAGACTTGCTAAGAAAAGCTTTGACCTCTCTAGTAAATTTAGACTTATTTTTATAAAAAATATCAATATTTACATTTTTTTCGGTGACAATATCATTATCATAAAGGCGACACATTCTAACAATAGGGTTGTAAAATGATGTGTTATTAATGTAGACATTTAAAATAAATGGCTTATGGAATGGGTTCCTGGATCTTGGTCTAATGTTAAAATTGATCAATGACAGGAGAGTCGGTGAATTTATTAAGCCCTGTAGAATCTTGAACAAGTAAATTAGTTCGTGGAATTTACGCCGCAACTCTAGAGACATCACATTAAATTTTCGTAACCTTTTAGATGACAGTTTTCTATTTAGTTTGAGCCTATGGGACAAAATATTCATAAATATTCTTTGAATTCTTTCTATTCTCTCAACGTGTACTTTATAAAAAGGGGACCACACTGGAGCACAATATTCAAGAGAACTACGAATTAGGGAATTAAAAATATAGATTAAGCTTTGAGGATTTTTAAAGTCTTTAGTTACCTTACCTGAATACTCGGAAACGTTATCCATATTTACAACTATAAATTATAATTGGAAAATTTATTTTAATGAAATATCCAAAGAGAAAGGCATCTGGTATAAAATTCTACAATCTGAGCCTCTACGTATACCATGGTTCATAAAAACTAAAATTAGTAGAGAATATGTTAAAATATTATTAAGGCTTAGGTCCGGACACATTCCATCAAACAAGTTCGCATACATGATGAAGAAATCTGACACCCCTAATTGTACACTATGTGGTACAGTGGAAGATGCACAACATGTTCAAATGGAATGTGCCCGCACGCGAGGAGAGAGGGAAACACTTGTGAGAAAATTTGAATTAAACACATATGATGTAGGAATTGTCCACAGTATATTAGATCAACCAACAACAGAAGCAGCTATACACTTATGCTGGATGATTAATGATTCTCCGCAGTGATTCTGTCTCTCTTTGAGAGTAAAAGTTAGGGGTACAATGGGGTTGGCATATTCTAATGAATAAAACCCCTAATTAAAACTAGAAAAAAAAAGTCTTTAGTTATTCTGGCGATGAAACCGAGAGTTCTATTACTTTTAGAAATTAAGTGATCATAATGTGGACGGAATGTAAGTTTGTCATCAAAGAAAATGCCAAGGTCTTTTACGGTAAATTTTCTTTCCAAGCTATGATCAACTAAATTGTAATTACCTAGAATTTTATTTGATTTAGAAGTAAAGGATATAACAAAGCATTTATTTATATTAAGGGATATTAGGTTTTCACTACACATTTTTTTTTATGACGTAGGGGAAGCCATTTACGGATTATATCCAGAATGCCCCGGGTTTGGGAGTGCAATACCGTATTAAACCCCTGCGGGAGCCTTCAGCCGCTTTAATTGGAGGGTCCCGGATCTGCAGGCAACAGGATCCCTCTAGCGACAGGCTGGCCTCGGCGAAAAGGCCAGACTTCTCCTCCATGGGGACTGTCCGGCTCACCTCTGAACAGTCCCGACGACGCCGTGTCTAGCAGGACCGGGTTCCCATCCCGGCCCGACACGGGCACGTTCGTCGCCCGTGGATGGAGGCCACGTCGGCGGCCTCCTCTCTCACCCGCTCGTCGGCCTCCTTTTGGGACATTACGGTCTCGCAGAAGGAGACCATCGCCTTCCAGGACTCGTCGTCGCCGAGCATCGCGGTGATGATGCTCGGGAGCGACAAGTCCCCTCCGAGGACCGACGTCAGACCTTGTGGCAGCGCCACCTCGAGGGTGTGCTGGGCAGAGTCCACCACCGCGCCACAATCGTGACATTCAGTCGTCGGCTCCCTCTGGGCCGTCCGGCACAGGTAGTCACCAAAGAAACCGTGCCCGGTGAGAACCTGCGTCAGACGGAAGGTGAGGGGCTTGCGTTTTCGACGCATCCACCGCTCAGGTTTTCACTACACTTTTTATTAATAGTATCTAAGTCGGATTGCAATAGTAAAACATCATGACATTGTACTGTGTGAAAGATTTTTAGATCATTTACATACAATAGACATGGGCAACTAAGTCGGTCTACAAGATCATTAATGAAAATAATAAAAAATAAAGGTCCCAAATGGGAGTCTTGAGGTACACCCGATGTTATGATGACTGGTGATGACGTAAATCCCTTAATCGCTACTAACTGACTTCGTCTACACAAGTAAGATTCTACCCATTTGAGTAAGTTGCCATGTATACCACAATTTTCCAATTTTGCGCATAATATGGAGTGACATACCCTGTCAAATGCCTTGGAAAAGTCTGTATATATGCTATTAACGTGAATTCTCTGAGCAAATGTTTGGCACAGGTAGTTTTCGTATTTCAGGTGATATCAGAGGTTCTATATGGTGATAAAATGCGTCATAAACAAGTGATTCAAATAGTTTTCCAAGACAAGAGAGTATATTTATGGGACGATAGTTCTCACAGCATGACTTATTTCCAGATTTATAAATAGGAACTATGTGCACAGTTTTCCATATAGACGGGAAAATCCCTGCTTGTAACGAGGAATTGTCTTAATTTGAAATATCTATTATTACTGGAGAGCGTCCATAAACTATAATTACCGATGTGACATGATTTATGTGATTTTTATCCTCTTTACACTAACGCAACGTTGCTTGTGCAATCTTTCAAAATCTTATAAGCATGCGAGCGAGCCGCGAGTGGTCGTGGGCGAGAAAACGTTAGTATGTAAACGAAAAATATTGCAATGTTATTCTAAATTTAGTCGTAAATATTTAAAATCATAAATAAATCTCGCTAAGCATGAGTCCGAACACCAAGTGATTTGAAACCCAAAAATAATGCTTTATTATATGAACGGACTGCGTGATGCAAATACCCTATGACGACAGAACTACGTTAGAGCACGCTGTTCATACCTGGAACGATCATGTAGAACGGAGTAATGCATGAAATCTGAAGTACGGACTCACGCACACAGCTTTAATATTACTCGATCGTTTTAGATATAATGGAATATTAGCTTTAAACATTTATTAAAGATTTCGATAAAGTTATTGTTTTACCATCAATCAAGTCTTCTAATTAATGTTTAATTGGTTTCTACTTTCCTATGATAGTTTATTTTAAATAAACTATCTTGTAATCGATTTCGTTTATGTAACGTTTTAAATAGTATCAAAATCAATTGATTCTTATTATAGATACAATAGAGCAGTACTATTTCTTTTTTCAGTATCGAAATGAATACAAAGATAAACCGATATTAATAATTTGAATAAACGAAAAGTTAATTCAACTGATCAACTGTTATAAATTTTAATGTTTTGACTAATAAAGTAAACTTGTCAAACGTGATTATATTTTCTGATAAATAGCACGTTACATAATAAGCCTCAAAATCACATCATCATCACATCATCATCAATTTTTATTCGTGCTTCGTGACTCGTGTTTGTAACATGTAGAGATATCAAACATAAATATAGGATAGTAGATAAACAAACTCAACTCCACACTTTCCACTAAAGCGGCTAATGATTAGATGACGCCATTACATGACAAACAATCTGTTACGTAAGCCTTTGAGTATTTCATCGAGGATTCCATATTTAATTTTTTTTTATTTTAAGTAAGTGAGTAATTTTCTACACAAAAATAGTTTCACATGATAGGTCTGTACCTATAAAGTAGAATGTAAAATTTTAAGCTATTTTTATTTTCACTCTTTGGAATTAAATAGACGTTTTTTAAATATTATATCCTCATATTTAATTTTTTTTTATTTTAAGTAAGTGAGTAATTTTCTACACAAAAATAGTTTCACATGATAGGTCTGTACCTATAAAGTAGAATCTAAAATTTTAAGCTATTTTTATTTTCACTCTTTGAATTAAATAGACGTTTTTTAAATATTATATCCTGTCACGATTTAAACGAGTCTAGTTACGCTTTACGAATCGTTATTCATCTATGTATTTTACCTACACAGCGTGGTTACGAAACGGCAAGCAGATTAAGCCGAATATATACTCGTACTGTCTGAAAAGAAATAAATATTGAAATAAGTATAATATGGAAAATTTTCTCTAAACACATTTGTGATATTTGAACTGCAACAAATTGTTGTAAATTACAACTTTGTGTGTAGTTAATAAAAAAAATTAAATAGAAATATATTTTATTAAGGAAATCACTGAAACGTATTTTCAAATCGTCATAGTTCGTCGGTTATATCGTATGGTAAATATACTATGCAATAATTTCAATAGTAGACACAAGTAGTGACGTAAGAGATTAGAGACGTTAGATAGAAAGATGGGTTAATTTGTCTTGGTTCGCGGTTCATACTCGTATGTGTAATTGTGTTCTTATAAATGTGCAATTTCGATTTGTGCGGAATTGATGCGGCAGTCGTTGACTCGCATAACATAATTACTTAATATGAATTTTAGTAAAAAATATATTAAACTGTACATATTATCAAGCACAAGTTATTGTATACATATATATAGGTAAACATATTATCACCAGCTCTAACCTTTCTTTACTTCCAACTAATCCTACGCACTTTTTTCCAAACTGTTCACCTTCGCTTCTCGACCTCATGATCGTTTCCTCTCCAGAACTTGTTTGCGTGCATGGTCAACTCTCAGCAGACGCGTTTTCTTACCACGATCTGGTTTATCTGTCGTATAAGGTCCGCCCACCCAAGGCGAAACCCACCATAATCATGCGCCGTTCTTTCAAAAACTTTAATAACTCAAACTTCATGACAGATCTGAGAGGAATTGAGTGGGACACAATTATGAATGCTACATCTTTAGATGAGAAAATAAGCATTTTTAACTCTCTACTTATCGAACTTTACGACAAACACGCTCCGCTCAGGCCTATAAAACTGAAACATCTCCCAGCCCCCTGGATTACTGAGGATATAAGAACACTGATGACCAAACGTAACGCTGCAAAGTCTAAGTATAAATCAAAGCCTAATGATCTTAACCTAAGTAAGTACAAGCGTTTACGTAATAAATGTAACAGGGTGTGTAGAGATGCTCAGAGACAGTTTGTGCACGCATCTGTAGATAGAAAGAGCTCATCAGAAGTGTGGAGATTCTTCTAGTCTGTTGGAATTGGGCGTTCTAAGACAGAAATCTCCTTAAATACAGACCTAAACGCCCTCAACAACCACTTCTCGGGCTCCTCTATTCCGAATCCAGCCAAAGCTCAAACTGTTTCCCTTCTTAAGGCACGAATCAAACCCAGTCATCCTCTCTTTGAATTCGATCTAATAACTGCACATGAAATTAAAAGACACGCATCCACTATCTCATCTGATGCTGTTGGCTGTGACGGTATCAGCCGGAAAATGATTATTTTGGTGTTGGATGAGATTATGCCTATCATCTGTCATATCTTCAACTTCTCCCTTACTTCTAAGACTTTTCCTAATATCTGGCGTTTTGCTAATGTAATACCTATCCCTAAACTCTCTAATCCTTCATTACCCTCACATTATCGGCCTATTTCTATTCTTCCTTTCTTATCTAAAATTCTTGAACGTATCATACATTTCCAGCTAACCTTATACTTGACAAGGCATAATATCCTAAGTCCTTTCCAGTCTGGCTTCCGACCTGGCCACAGCACTGTGACGGCACTTACAAAGGTGTTTGACGACGTCAGATTTGGAATGGACAACAAACAAGTCACTATATTAGCTCTACTAGACTTTAGCAACGCATTTAATACCGTTGATTACGACATACTTTTAGCAGTGTTAGAGTCAATAAATATATCCAGTGATGTTATAGAGTGGTTTCATTCTTATTTATTTGGGCGTCAACAACGTATCTCTGTTGGAGATCGTTATTCCTCGTACTGCCGTCTCAGTGCTGGTGTTCCCCAGGGTAGTGTGCTCTCCCCACTTTTGTTCTCCATCTTCATAAATACTGTCACCGAACTTCTTATCGTTTCCTTTCACCTTTACGCTGATGACCTGCAGATTTATTTAACGACCCCTGTTGAGAACATTACAGAAGCCATAGAGACATTAAACACTAACTTGAATACCATTAACACCTGGAGTCAGTCTTTCGGTTTGTCTGTCAACGCTAGCAAGTCACAGCTCTCAATCATAGGAACATCTAAGCAGCTGTCTAAAATTAACTAATCGAATCTACCGAATGTCATGTTCAACGGGACTGTTCTATGCTATTCCAGCGTCGTCAAGGATCTGGGTGTCATTGTTGACAGTTCCCTTTCGTGGCGTCCTCAAATCGCTGAGATAAGTAAAAGGATTTTTGCTACCTTCCATTCGCTAAAAAGATGGAAGAATTTTTTACCCATTAAGACCAAGGTATCGCTCGTAAACAGTTTAATGCTTCCGATATTGGACTACGCAGACGCATGTTATCCGGATTTATCGGAAGAGTTAACTAATAAACTAGACCGCTTACAAAATCTCTGCATTAGATTTATATTTGGACTTAGAAAATTCGATCATGTCTCGCAGTACCGTTCAAAGCTCGGATGGCTCCCAATAAAGCATCGTCGTAACCTCCATGCCGTAACTCTCCTTTATTCCATTCTTTTCCGTCCCTCCTCTCCGCTGTATCTTAAAGAACGATTTTCTTTTCTTGGTAACCCTACTCTTCACCTAAACCTTCGCTCTCTAGATGACAACAAGTTAAGTATACCAATTTGTAACACGAACTCTTATTATGATTCTTTTTCGGTAAAGGCTGTAAGATTGTGGAATGCACTTCCAGTTAGAATTCGTCAATCCCCTACTATAGCTGTCTTCAAAAATCGTGTTAAGAAGTTTTACACTACTTTGACTTAACTGCCGCTATTACTCTCCTAAGCCACTAGTATGTGGGTATATTAAGCATCTTGCGTTATTTATTGGTGTTATTATTATTTATAAATTTACACTGTTTATATTGTGTATAATGCATATGTGTATGTATGTATGTATGTATGTATGTATGTATGTATGTATGTATGTGTGTATATGTGTATGTATGTATTTATGTATGTATGTATATATGTTTGTATGAATGTATGTATGTTTATGTATAGATATGGATTATAATTAAATTGGAATTATATTGGAATATAATTACATACTGTTATGTTGCACATGCCCGTTTCACTGCAAGCTTCTTTCTGATGGGTAGTCTGGAAGAGATCACTATTTAGTGATAAGACCGCCCATTGCACGCTCTGTAGTTAGTTGTTAAGCTTTCCTTTTGTGTAATTTTGTATGTAATTGTGTGCAATAAAGTTATTTATTATTATTATTATTATAGGTATATACAAGTAAGGAGATAGAGCTAGACTTATAAAAACTATTTACACCATAGAATAAGAAACATTATGAGGAAAGGTCACGAACCAATTATTATGAGATTGGACAGTAAATTAAAACCTCATCGATATATCATATCATCCGTACAATCTTTATTGAGATTACATCACTTTACTCATTTGTAATATAAGATACTGTTCTGTAGTTATAATATATAAATTACATCTTATTTCAGGGGATTTAGGTATCTGCCTGGTTAAAGTAACGAAGAAAGGACATTAAGTCATCTATTTAATTTTATATTCTCTAATTCTATTTAAAAGGTAATGTCTGAATTGACTTCAATTCATTGTGGTTTGCAAAATTCAAAGCTAAAATTATTGTTAAAAAATTACAAACTTTTATATTTTTTCCCCCCTCTGAATGTATAATTAAATTAAGCAAAATTTGCAACATTAACAAAGTTTAGATATATTTAAATAAGACCATAAACTACCAAGATAGAAATATAATATAAAAAGTCCATGATAAAGAATCCATCATTAATATAAGGTCAAAAGTTAATCTATTGTTATCAGGTACATCACTTTACGTTTTGTTACTTAGCTTCTCCTCTTTTTAAATCATAATGATAAATGAGGTTCGTAAGTCCTCTTGAAGTCCCTTTTAATGATAAGGTATTATCGACAAGCGATCTTGAGAAATTGGTGTTTTAGGCATCAGCACTTTTTAAGAATGTTTTATATAGTTACTAGAAGTTATTTTATTGTAAGTCGGATTTAATATTTATTTTCGTATATGAATATGTACTTTTTTAACATTATTAACGAAGACTTATGATTTTAGGGTTCATGTTCTTTTATACAAGTTTGCAAGTATTTTATATATATTTAAGTAAGATAGTTCGTTCCTTAGGGCCGTTACATAACTTACAACAGCAGATTTTATCATCATTAGACATTATCCATATATATATTATATCGGCCGTGTGGTGTCCGGCAAAGAAAAATAATCTCGACCTCTTTCTTGCCGAATTGCCATAAAAGGCGACTAAGACCATAGTGGTGTGAACAACTTTACACCAACCTAGATAGTGATGCTCAGCAGCATCACCATATCCTGCCTAACACACTGCGCTTGCCAACTCATCTGCCAAGTTTTGGAAAATCCCCCCCAGAGATAACGGGGGAGGTCTACGTTAAATGGCTGATGAGGTGGTGTGGTGTTATACAATTGAATTAAAATATTAGTACCATATAGTAATTACTAATCTGTGAGTAATCAGAAATAGATATCTCATTTACGAGTAGTTGTAATTGAAATAAAGCAAACGATTGCACGATAACTGCACGATTCCATTTGAAAATTATCAATTTCAGTCGTAGCTAATTGATTCAGCCTGTAAACGTCCTACTGTCGAGAAAAGGTCTCTTCTCCATATAGAAGAGTTGGAGCTTATCCCATCACGCTACTCACTTTTGCGGCTTGTTGAATAATTTCTCTACCATGAGTAATGATTGCTATCCGATGTATATGATAGCAACCGGAACCGATGGTTTCTCTCCGACCCAAGGGAGTTGCTGATTTCCTACTGGGCGCGTCCCCCGTTGGCGGATAGGGGAACGTCACTCGAATGCCTCGCGAGTAGTAGGGGTCTTCGGACTCTCGCGGACCAAAACCAGCAGCGGTGAGCGCGAAAGCGCAAGAGGGGGATAACTCGCTCTTCTCCTCCATTCGGTAGCGCGAAAGCGCAGTGGTTGGGTGCGGAGGCGCACAAGCCACTGGGCCCCTGGACCAGCTGATGTGCGGGCCCAGCTCAGGGGTTTCGCCGTCTGGGATAGATGGGGTCCAGTGATGGGCGAGAGTGTTGGCACAGGAGGTGCGGCCGGTGAGGGAGTGGCGCCGAGATAGCGCGGAGATTTCGGCGGTGAGGCTGCTCCTGGTACTTTTCTGAATTAGCAGAGTGGACCAGACAAGCGGCCCCAATCACGTGAGGAGGGGCCACCGGGCAAAGCGTCGGGGCATCACGGTTGTATGCGCGAGTGATCCCGTGGCGCCCCACTACGGCGCAGACGGTCGATGGGTTTTAGTGGGTATTCTGGCTTCGCAGCCAGCGAGTCCCACATACCCGTCGCTTGCGGGCGGCGGGATGCGTAAATGCGTTTCCCGCCATTAAAAAAAATGGTTGCTCTCCGAGGCATAATGGGGCCTTAGGTAATTTATTTTACAGCAGTATAATTAGCATCCTTGTCATTGGGTCTTTGTTTTATAAAAGGTGACGGGTAGCATTGAATTTTTATTTATTTAAGCAATTTGGCGTGTCATCACTGTGAATTAATTAGTACCTATGTTGGATGAGAAAACTTTTTATTCATACTGGTACACACATAAAAAAATATTACTCTCTAAGGTACGGTAGCAAAAATATTTTTCGAGCCTGAAAAAAAGGTTAAAGAATAGACGAAATAAATATTTTTCTCGTGTATGAACAATTTTTGTAATTTTATCACACTATGTTATCTGTCTGGTTTTTTTTAAAAATAATATCAATATATTTTCATTATCATTTGGAAAAAAAATTGTATTTAGTAACAATAGATGTTAAAAAATTATAAGACAAGACAAACTGAAGGCTAAAATAAACATAAACACATTGTTCATAATGTATTTCTAATAGAGCCAAGTAAGTTCCTCTAACATTTGTAAACAATTTTACAGACGGCAAAGTTATATTGCAGTTGATAAACCGGACCATCGTGCCATATGCTCGGCTACGTGTAATGTTTGTAATTTCCCACAGGAGCAGGGCTTGCCGTCGTCTAACTTCATTATAGAAGATAAAAGTTGCATGGAGTGATACCGTCATATAATCAAAATACAGCGTACATATTTAAAAGCTTATAGGAGATAAATTAATATTTAAGCTCATGAAAAATTTTGCTTTTCCCACTACCTAAGATTCTATTTTAAATAGTACTCAATACAAGAAAAATTAATGTTTTACAATTTAAAATTGACATAACAGCATCATTCACTCACTAACACAAATAACGGCTACTATTCATTACAATTACTGTTATAGCTTTAGCCTTACTTTAACAAAGCAACAACAAAAAGGAACAATGTCAACTATACTTTAGTATTCATTTTTTTTATGAAATGCTTGTGCCACATTTTAATAAAAAGCAATTTAGGGAGGAAGATCATAACATTCGGTAATTATTTGTGGAAACAAATCCCAGATGTATAACGTAATAGCCTTTTACTCTTGATGGCACTGTTTTTCAGCTCACGTTTTTACCTTACCAAATTATATCACCCGGGATAAAAAAGAAAATTAAAGGATAAAAAAAATGTTGTGTGTATTAATGTACATACACGTATGAAGTGAAACTTTTTATTATATACTAGCTGCTGCCCGCGACGTCGTCTGCGTGAACGCTATACAGCACCAAAAATACCTACGATTATACCTTTTGAAATAACATTCATTTACCCGTTTCTTCTTTACATTTCATATCTACAGAAAGTGCAGTAACAGAGGGAGACTGTCTTTTGTAAAATTGACCTTCAATAAGTGCTTATTTTCAGCCTGCTTTGAATAAATGACTTTAAGGTGATTCTGCTGAATTAAGTCATAAGTTGTGACTGAAGCAGATTTAGAAAATAATCAATAAGGCATACAAAATAGGGTAAAAATACATACTTATAGGAATTCTCGATAAACAACATTAGTGGTTTGGCTCTCCGCAGCCAAAATGTAAAAAGAATCAGGACTGGTGACGCGGGAGCAAGCGACGTACAGCTGTCCGTGTGAGAAGCAGCTCGTCCTGAGGTCGACACCAGCTACCCTCAGTGTCTGCCCCTGCGACTTATTGATGGTCATCGTGAAGCAAATACTCACTGGGAACTGTAAGCGCTTGAACTGGAACGGGAAGTTATGAGTTATGAGGGAAATGCGTGGTATAAATACTGCCTCGCCGACGCCACAACCCATAAGAATTTTCGCCTCAATGGTGTGTCTGTGGAGCAAGATGACTTTAAGGCGGGTCCCGTTACACAACTTCGGAGGAAATACGTTCCGAAGAAGCATAAGCATTTCTTATCTATATGATATATATGGCATGCTTAATTTTCCTCTTTCTTCGTTATTTAGCTCAAATTGCTTATAGCAATAGCGTGCCGTTTTCGAGTTTAAATTTTGTTATACATCTATGCTGTTCTTTTTGAGTTCTGTTTGTTATTACATACAGACAAACTCGATGAATTTTATAAGACATAGATGAAGCAGCTTAAAACTTATATAAACACATTTTTTAAAATTGTCTTGCTCATCTCTGAAACGAATTAACGATACAATTTTTAAGAAGAAAATGCACAATTCCATTTATGACTTTTAAAAACAACTATTAACCTCGCCAACATGATAAAATTTAAATTATTTATATCCAAAAAAGGTTTACACATGTAATTCGACTTGATATTTTTGAAATCTCATAGATGGCGCTGCTTTAAAATTGTCTTGATACTACTTATATTCATTTCTTATATTACATTTATTCTTACATTCATTATGTTTATTAGCCTAAGTTACTTATATTTCGTGATTTTTATAGTGTGAAGATAGCTTATAGCATGGTTATTAACATAATAACAACATTGAAATATGCGTCGTTAGATTACATGTTGTTACAGAATGCGTTGCAGAAATAAGGGATCACTGCTTCAATGGTAACCAGGGTCTGATGATGGAGCTGGAAGGTGGTCATAGGAACTCTGTAATGAAACGACGCCACCCCATCGAGTATGGATTCGTTTGATTCATCTTGACAAGTACTTTGTTATTAGATAGTTACCAGGGTCTGATCTGATGATAGAGCTGGAAAGTGGTCAGAGGAAATCAGTAAAGAAACGACGTAATCCCGTCGAGTCTTGGCTCGTTTGATTCGTCTTGAAGAATACTTTGATGCTAGATAGTAACCAGGGTCTAATGATGGAGTTGGAAGATGGCCATAAGAACTCAGGAATTAAACGACATAACCCTATCGAGTATGGGCTCGTTTGATTGGTCTTGACGGGTACTCTGGTGCTAGATGATAACCAGTGTCTGATGATGGAGCTGGAAGGTTGCAATAGGAACTCAGTAATTAAGCGACACAACTGCGTCGAGTTTGATTCATCTTAATGAGTGGACCGTTTTTGATGGGTGGTGAGTGGTGGTGGTTTGGTGGATGTGAATATGCGATCCCATCTTTAGGAAATAAAATTTGTTTTTTTTCGTTTGTTATGAATGTGGATTTTGTCTTTGATTAGATGGATTAGACGGATGACAAAAAATATTAAAATAATTAAAAAAATAAAATAATTTATGATACTTTACACCTTGTATTAAATCTTTGCGTTTTATAACATTACACCTTGTATTAAATATTATAAATATGTGAAAAAATTATTAAAAAAAAATAATTTATGATACTTTACACCTTGTATTTAATCTTTGCGTTTTTATCACATACCCATTTTATTTTTATAAATAAAAGAGGAAAATAATACTAAGCAATATGAGATTATTGTGACGTAGACGAATATGGTTTATTATCGTTAAACGTCGTAATATAGGTACCTATAATTATAAGGGGGCGTTCAAGTATTAGGTACTTTTGTAGATTTTTGTCTCTCTCTCCCCACCCATATAACGTTCCGTAACGTTTTTTGTACTTCCCCTCCATAAGTGTTACTTATCACCCAAGTTACCACTTTTACCTAAAAGACACAATTATGTTGCACAAAGTAGGTACAATACAATCGAGGGACTCGCCGTAGACATTAACGAAAAGGGTTGCCAACTTGGGAGACTTTAATTTCCTAGTTTTTATTCAAATAAAAAAGAAGGTTACATAACACGTTATCGAATGTCCATGTCGTGCCCACCCCGATACCGGTTGGAGATTCTACTGTCGAAGTTGTTGACGAGTACATCTACCTAGGACAAAACGTCTATCTTGGTAGGTCCAACTTCGAGAGAGAGGTCAATCGTGGAATCCAGCTAGGATGGGCAGTGTTCGGGAAGTTGAAAAACGTTTTTTCATCTGACATACCTCAATCCCTAAAGTCGAAAGTCTTCGACCAATGTATGTTACCAGTGATGATATACGGATCTGAGATGTGGTCTTTGACTATGGGCCTTTTAAACAAGCTCAGAATCGCACAGCGTGCAATGGAGAGGGCTATGCTCGGTATTTCTCTACTATATCGAATCAGAAATGATGAGATCCGCAGACGAACGAAGGTTGCCGACATAGCCCAACGGATTTGAAATCTGAAGTGGCAGTAGGCAGGGCACATAGCTCGTAGAACTGACGGTCGATGGAGCAGAAAGGTTCTCAAGTGGAGACCACGTACCGGCAAGTGCAGCGTCGGATGGTCGTCCACGAGATGGACAGACGACTTGAAGAGAGTCGCCGGAAGCCGTTGGATGGAGGCTCCTTTTAACCGGTCGCTCTGAAGGTCGATGGGGGAGGCCTACGTTCAGCAATGGCTGATATGATGATAACACGTTGTATAAACGCCCCCTCCCGCCCTTGTAAGGCATCGTGACGTTTTAGAAGACCCCCCTCCCTCCTAAATCGCGTTATGTAATATTCGAACACCGCCTAATGATATTTTTCTTTTCAGGTTTAAATTATTATTTTTAAAGTTTTAGGTTTTTTTTTTTATTAACAGGAATACAATAAAAGCTTGTTTTTAAAAAGTTTTTTTTTTAATTTAATTTTTAAATAATTGTGATATACTAATATACTATACTAAATACTAGAACTAGTACATCTACTTACTTATATACACTTTTACAAATAATCAATCTTATGTGAAAAATCAGATTATTAGGCATGAACTTTTGGATTTACCAAACTATTTTTCGCAATATAAAATGCATGTATAGTTTGACTTCCGTTTAGATTGAATTTTAACGAGTGATCATCTTAGCAAATGGTTTTTGTTTTCAACTGTTATTGTTGGAGAGTTCAGTTCAGTTTGTTTGTTTGTGTTTACTTGATATTTATATAACTCCATTTAGTCCGTGGTATTAAATGCAAACAAATAACTTGAGTTCGACAGATTCCATTTTTATAAATTTTATAGAGTATATTTGATTTCTAAATGTAATTAAATATCATAAAATACTGTTTGTATTTACTTGACATTAGTATAACTTCTATTTATAAAATAGTAAATCTGCAGTATCAAATCTAATGAAAACTGCCCCTACACCGTGTTTAGTTGGCTTCGGATTATTCCTTAGACGATTCAATGTTATATATCGTAGAAAAAAATAAAAATAAATTTAATAAATGAATTTTTTATACTTATATCTCAAAATTTATATTTTTTTTTTATGCGAGTGACATAAGTGAAAAGAATTTAATCTCTATAAACACATTCATTTTATTAAGATCTTCGAAGTCTTTTGTATCTTGTATAAAGTTAACATGCTACACATATAAGTTTAGAAAGTGTGATACTACTATATAAAAATAATGGGTTGGGGATTTTTTTTTGTATTTTAAATGTATAAAATTGAAGAAAAATCTCTTTGTTTCTACAGTTTGTATCTGGTTGGTTTTAATATCAATACATAAAGGATATTAATATAATGAAAAATAAAAAGTAAAAAATACTTTCTCGCCATTTTTCAATTGTTTTTCTGTCCGTCAAAATAAGTGAATCTATCGAAGAATTTGGATACATACTTTATAACAAAAGAGGGAAAATGTCACTCAATCCGCAAAAAAAAATTATAACGTTTATGGACCTAATGCAGTGTCAGTAATAGTAGCACAAAGTTAGTTGAAGCGTTTTCAGTTGGGTAATTTTGATGCCAAAAATGCAGCTCTCTCTGGTCGACCTCATACGGATAAAGTAAATGAAATTTTTCAAAGACTGGAGCAAGATCAACCTATTAGTAGTCAAAACATAGCCGAGGAACTGAAAATTGATCACAAAATAGTTTTGACCAATTTCAAAAAGTCTGGCTATACAAAAAAGCTTGATATTTGGGTGCCACACGAGCTCACTAAAAAAAACCTAATGAACCGTGTACTCATTTGCGATTCTCTATTGAAACGTAATGAAACTGAACCGTTTTTGAAAATATTGATCACTGATCATAAAAAATGGATCACATACGAGAAGAATGTAAGAAAAAGATCATGGTCAAAGGGTATTCAAGCTCTTTTTTCAATTTCTTGAAAAAAAAAAACTACAGGAATTGATCTACAGAAAAAGAGTCTTTCATCATAATAAGGTCAGACCACACAAATCTTTGGTTACAAATCAACAATTTCAAGAGCTTGGTTGGGAAGTGTTAATGCATCCACAATTTAATCCTGATCTTGCCCCCTAAAATTTTTACCTGTTTCGGTCTTGAAATCTTTGGGTAGTATTAGGTTAACATCAAGAAAGGATTGTCAAAACTACTTGTCTCATTTTTTTTAATCAAAAATCTCAAGATTTCTACAGAACCGGGATTATGTCACTACAAGATGGGAACAGGTTATCGAAGAAAAAGGCACAAACATATTATAATTCAATGTTATTAAATAATAAAAAAAATAACTTTAATTTGTATAGAAAATACGAAGAAGCTTTTACTCCGGTCTAATATACACTTTTAGTACTACTGGAACTAGCGTGTACTTTAAAGTTATAAGTTAAATAATTTTGAAGTGATTATGAAATTGAATAGCAGCTATTTGTTATTCGATTTCACGATCACAACGTAGAGTTATTTTGTTCAAACTTTCTCTTAAGAGAAAAATTAAAATAACGTGACCTGAGTATAAAGAATATTAATTGTGGTCTAATAGTGGTTTTTGAAATATTTCTTAGAAACAACCGTGATATTTTTTATTCTAGTAAATAAAATTGAAATATTCTTAGTAATATTGAGATCGATATCAAATTTTATATTCAGTGAGAAACTGTACTCTGGGATGTTTAAGCTTTAAAGTTTGAAAAATTTTACTCACTTTTTTACGTATTTACTTTATTTTACGGACTAATTTTTGATTAGTTCTTACTAGCTACTAGTATGTAGTACTATGTACAAAATATTTTATGAACATACCATACATACCAGACGTAATCTTTATAATTATATTGTATAATATTTCCAGCCTGGTTTTGGCAGGATCTTCTTATTAGTTATTCAGCTTTGACAGACTATTGTTTTTTTACAAATACATTAGCTTTAAAATACTTGAAAGCTTGTCAGAAAACCTGTAGCAACATCTATTTTGGGAAGATTTCTTAAATAATAATGTAAAACAACATAATTATATAAGTTATTTATGAAAACAACTGTTATCGAAAGCCTAAGAAGTTTTTTTAAAACCTCCACTATAGCGTACTAGATTAAGGAAACACAAACAGATTAAGGAACAAATATTTATATATGTACGCAGATTTACCTCTAAGTGGGGTTCAAATCTGCAAGAGTTGGCAAATAAAACAATGAAAATTTATTAAAAGTTTTGAATTGTAAAAGGTTCGGATGTCCCATGTGTAGGTATGAATTATGGGCTAAAGGTAATTGCGAAAACCCGCAGCTATAATCTGACATGGTCCAATACAGCTCACTGCATGTTTAAGGCAGATTTTTTTCCCTGGTAATAAAATTGAACAATAGTCACCATCACGACGATTTAATATTTAACATATGGGTATCGAAATGAAGAGATCCATCTTTGTAATACTCACACATAGAGTGTATAGCAATAGGTGTTAATTTTGATAGTATCCTGTTGATTGAAATTTCGATATCTCTTATGACATTATATTTAAAATTTAAGTTTATATTATTTCAAAATCAACTTTGTCCACTAAGAAATTATGTCATGGTATCCAAAATTCACATTTATTCAATAAAAATGAACAAAATAATTCAAGACATTGTCATACATACTATTTAAAGGCTTTGTTTATGAATATACTTTAAATCTTGGTTTAAACTATTAGTGAAGATATAACTCACGGGTGTTACAAATTGAAGGTGTCGTCTATGTCAAAAATTAATTGAGCGGTGTTAGAGCCATAAATTATATGAGAAATTGTCGTGAAAATTTGAGTACATATTATAGAGAGTTAAAATGCATAAAAATTTAAAACAAAGATTTATAAAACGTACGACGATGAAGTCAAAGCTATGAATAAATAATAAAGACAGTTAACGTGTGGTTTTATTCGAAATAAAATTAAATAAAAAAAATTATAACATTACTTTAGGTTACTTTTTGTATAATACATTTTTTTAAATATATATTAGTACAATTTTTACACTGGTTTATAACAATGATAGTGTAAATATAAATTCACACGAATTGTACCTATATTATAGTTCAGTCAAGAGTACAAAAATAAATTGAAGATAATTTAAGTAGGTAGAGAGAAACACAAATAAATTTTTGTGTTGTAGGTACAGTTAAAATGCATATTTTATAAAAATGCAGACAAATATTATAGACGTACACACATCGAGTGATATAGGGTAAACAATCGCTTCCTCTTATTCAAACAGACGTAATATTTACATCCGTTTAATAGTATACATAACATTTTTAAAAGCTTAAATTATTATATAATAGAAATTTATGGAAAGTATACCGCCAGCTGTTTTATAAAAAATCTGCAGATGATGCATAACGTTCAACATTGAATATCTCAAGATGTAGATATTCTCAAAATGGCGTAGAATATTCATCACGCAGTGACATTTTTATTTAAAATACATTGATCTGGATAAAAAAGAAATATCGTTAACTTACGAGTTTAGTTTATTAAATAAAATGTAACATACTATTATAAAAATGACGTACATATGTGTAATACTTTGAAATTCTCCCACATAATAAGTATCATAATGTATACAGATTTGCAAGTGGGAGTTGCACTGGGCAGGGCACATAGCTTGTAAAACTGACGGTCGATGGAAGAAAAAGATTCTCTTGTAGAGACCACGTACCGGCAAGCGTAGTGTAGGATGGCCGTCAGCAAGATGGACAGACGACTTAAAGAGTGTCGCCGGAAGCCGTTGGATGGAGGCTACTTGGAACCGGTTGCTCTGGAGATCGATGGGGATCTACGTTCGCCCAAGGGAGTTGCTGGACTCCTACTGGGCGCGTCCCCCGGTGGCGAATAGGGGAACGCCATTCGAATGCCTCGCGAGTGGTAGGAGTCTTCGGACCCCCGCGGACCAAAACCAGCAGCGGTGGGCGCGAAAGCGCAGGAGAGAGAAAAGAAAAGTAAGATACAAATTGCACTAGAACTAAAAAGATGAATACTCGAAAATAATGTATTTTGTTGGTTAACGTAGATAATTCGAGACAACGGCCAATGGAATAACAAGAATGCGAAAGAAAAAAGCAGCAAGAGGAAAACATATGTATAAAGTGACATGTACATATGTTCAACTATCTAATAGTTTAAAAAAAAATTAACTTGTAAGAATTTATTAATATAACTCAAAAAAACTTGTGAGAGTGTAATTTTATAGCAGTAAGTTTTTCTTTGTGTTACAATGTGATAAAAGACGCTCATTGTGTTTGTTACTCATTTCAGAATTTCAGGAAGGAACTATGCGAATACATTTAGTGCTAGACACTGCACACTGTAACATATTTTCTGTTAGATATCGTCTAAAAAGATAACAATGTGTTCCTTATAGAAACAATTTTACAACAAAACATAAAGATCTCGAAATAAGTTAAGTTTTGCCAGTTATCGTAAAGTTAAATTGTTGCGTTATTTATCCCGAAGCAAAGACAAGATTCTTTTGTTTATATCTAAGTACAACAGTAGCTTATATTTGCCTTAGGGCAACGTTATTAAAGATAAAACCTATTTTTCAATAATATTAATATTTCAGGAACTTAATTAATAAAGAAAAAGTTATTTATATTGTAACAAGGGAAAGCTTTGTTAAATCGACATACTCAGACTTTAATACGACGTATTAATGTTCATTAATATTGTACTGGTTTATTGTTGAACTAAAGTTCTATTGTATTGTTAGCCGCTTAAAATTGATGCTACATAGTTCAATATTAGATTTTACTCGTATGATTCAAGTAAGAATAAAGTGGACAGTTTATTTGATTATATATTTTTAGTAGTTTTATTGACACGTTGACACACTGGTTCATGCAACTGATAGAAGTACTAATATTCGCTGGTTTTATCTCTGTACAAAGCTAAAATTGGTATAGGCAGTATAAATATGTGACGTTGTTTGGATGCTTGTGTTCAACTATTTCTGTATATCCCAAGACATCCCTGTTGGAATCATTGAGTATGTAGTGTTTTTGTATTTATTTAAAATCCATTGTAATAATAAATGTCTACAGATTATTTATTATGTGTCCTATAGTAGTACTTTTTGTACCATATGAAGTATATGTATAAGTGTACCTGGTTGACCGAGCTTTGCTCGGTAAAATTATATTTAGATAAGAATTACAATATACTGATGAAATATGAATAATATTTTCGATCTTACCGACATAATAATAAAACAATAGGAACTGGTTATTTAAAAAAAAAAAAGAGCTCTCATTATTTTTTTTTTCACAAAAGAAGAAACCTGAAAAAAAAAAAGAAACGAACAAAAAAAATGGTCCATTCGAGCTATTATAAACTGATCGGTGACAGTGAAATTTACCTTCCTATTCTAATGATATTTTTTAATTGCCCGAAAAAACGGATAAAACGACATTTTTTCAAAATAAATCCTAGCTAGATCGATTTATCGTCCCCGAAACCCCCTTCATACTAAATTTCATGAAAATCGTTGGAGCCGTTTCCGAGATTCAGATTAGACAAATATATATATATATATATATATATATATATACAAGAATTGCTCGTTTAAAGGTATTAGGTAAAAGTTTTCAAACTAAAGGGAATGATGAAGTAAATGTTTGTTCAGGATAAGAAAGTACTTTTCTCTATCAGCATAATGCCTTTGTTGCTTAAACTGTCGAGAAGTTTGGGTGATTTTATTTGAATACATGAGAAATTCTAAGACAATATTATAATACAATACAATATAAACTATTAAACTGGAGACTGGCTCGTTAAGTTCATGCATGTTAAATGCAAGACGCTACGGTCGCAGTTTGAGGAGTATGTAAGTGAATATAACTCCTTAGGTCCATTTTGTATTGTAATATACATAGGTTCCTTCAAACTACCAGTGGATAAACATTGTAAAAACTACATTTTGTCATGTGAAACTTTGTTGCTTTATAGAACAGCTTGTAAATTTATTTTTATGGTTAAATTTTTATGACAATGTATACTATTTTCACTACTTTGATTGTTGATAGTTACAACGATGGTTGCAACTCTCTTTAGTCTTTTGACTATTTTTTTTTAAATTATGAGAGAGGAACATTAAAGGTTACCAAAGTAAAAATTAAAAAGCATTGTAAATCGTATGTAATGTAATTGTAATGTAAATTATCATCTGAAATTTACTTCATTAGTGGTTGAACTTGGCGGCACATTGTGTGGCTCCAGCGTCAGCTGAGTGTTGGATATTAATTAGAAACTATCTAACAAGTACAAAATAAATAATTTATGTTTTAATGTTATAATTTCTTTTTTACAGCAAACGTTTGAAAATGTATGGTCAGATCAAACGATGATGTTGAAAACGGCAAAAGATAGCTGCTGGTCATTACTTTCGGCGATGATTTATTTAGTAAGTCAGAAATAAGTTAGCTGTCCTAGTTGCTTTGTCCTATGTTCAGGGACATTTATCGAAAGACAGCTTTATATATTACGCTATAATATAATTGTTACCTTTTCTTGAGTCTTATTTTGAAGTAAAATACTTAATGGCATCCGTTGTGATTTATAAATATAGAAATACAATTGGCTGTACTGAAAATACTTTCCAAAACATTAATATTTCTTTCTTTCTTTCTTTTACGCTTATGTTATACAATCTATCTATAGATATTAAAAAACCACATAGACGCGGTTGTAAGTTTTATAAAACTTTATACAATATTAATGATTTATATTATAAAGTATCATCTAAAGTTATATGAGAAATTTTGATACCCTTACTTTAGCTTTTCAGCGCTAACGATCTCTCATTAACTTTTTAACTTCTCTAATACTGTTATGTATTACACATAAAACTCTTATCAACGATATTTTTCATAGTAGAATAAAAAAGAACGTTTAATAATTTAAATTCTATAAACGAAAAAGAACAGCTGAGTTATAATACAACATTTTCTATGAAGCCTGTTTGTGTGAATTGTGCCAATCTGAATATAATAACATATACGGGTTCGATAAAAAAATCCTTTTGACGGTTGTAATCAATAAAATTTCACGTCTCCTCATGCCAACAGTGCAGTAATCACAATTTCTAGTGAAACCACGTGAGTCGTATAGTATAATTATATTAATAACATGTAAATAATTCATTTATTAATTTAGTAGACATGCTATTTGATACATGTATTATTTCCTGTACGTCGTGTTCGGGTGACGTATTGACGAAAGTATCGATTTTGATTCCCTCTCGAGGAAGATATTTTAATAAATAATAATATAAATAACGGAATTAAATATACCTATAATAAAATAATAAACTATAATAAAAATAACTAATGAAATTAGTCCAGGGGGTTCTTGAAAATGAGGAATAAATGAATTAATGTTAAATTTTATTTCGCTCAGTTTTTTAATGGTAAATTATATGATGTATATAATACGTGAATAATTGTATGTCTGTTTATCCACGTGTTGTTTGCATGAACACATGCTTTCCTTTATTTTCTTATAACGTCGTATTTGATTGTACTGTAAGGATGTTATAATTGTGTCTTAAATAAATAAAAAATAAAAATATATTTGTTTTTGGGTGGTTGGTCCTTGTGTCAATGCATGTTTTACCATAAACACTTGATAACGATAGTTACGATTAGTAAGGAAAATATAAGTCGATCTTTAGTATAGCACCGTAGCGGTATACATTTCAACCATTTTCCTGTATGTATGAGAGTTCGCCATTCGAGCAGTGGGACTGTTTCAGTTCAGTTCGGTATTAATTGTGGCCTTATAATTAAAATAAAATATAATAATAATTTTATTTATTTAATAAAACGTGCTTTTTATATAAATTCGATCCTAGCTAGAAAAGTTATAGTTAAAAAAAACTAAGTTATAATAAAAAGTTTCAAGTAAGAAAGAAAAGAAATAATAATATAATATATTTATACCTTCTTGGTTACTTGTACAATATATATTTTTCATTCGTATCCCTTTAAATATTCTTAAATCATTTAATCATTATTATTATTACTTTAATTACTTTAATCATTATTATTATCAATGTGGTATATTTTAGAATTTTCACTAAAGGTATTGCTTTAACATCTTTAATGTCACACTTGTAAGTGAAAGTTCTTTAAAAGGGAATATTGTATTAAAAGTCTACGAAAATCCCACTTTGTCACGTTCGTCTCCCTTCTCGCTGGACCCCTTTTAATGAAGTTAGCTCTTAACAATTACATTATAATAAAGAATTTAAATTTAGAAGCTTTCTACTTATTTTTGATTTCGGTAGAAATTAATGGTTTACGTAGGTCATTTGATAAGTTTTGAGATGCTCGTAATTTAAAAATAGAACGTAATTAGACTGGTTGCCAGGTTTAAAAAAATGTATGATGTTCTAGTCATTTAACTACAACCGTTCCCGCGTTTTTCTTTGCAAAGATGGAGCTTAACCGCAAACATTTGTGCGCTATTATATTTTATGATTATAAATTTGGTTTAACTGAAAAACTTAGCCTTCAACGATCATAATTGGCGTCATGGAAGTCTGCCCCATCTCGAGCAATAGTTTTTAGATAGTTCAGTGTATTTAAAAGGGGTAAAACAAACCTCGAAAATGAACATAGAAGTGATCGCATACAAAAGGCAGTAAGTGCACAAAATGTGTAGACTAGTGAAATGATGGTGCGAGAAGACCCACGAATTACTTACTCGGCCATCAAAATGATTCGTAGCGTTAGTTCAAAGAGCGTTAACATAATTTTACATCAGTATTTTGGACTAAGGAAGCTTTGTTGTCGTTGCTCTCGGACACTGAAAAACGGGCCTGTGTGAATTGGTGCCGCGAAATGCGTCTACGATTTGAAAACGGAACGTCAAGACGTGTTTTCATTACTGGCGAGGAAACGTTGATTTATCAATAATCAATGTGATCCGGAAAATAAGAGACAGTCGTAAGTATGGTTCTTTTCAGAAGAAAAGACGCCGACAAAACTGCAAAGTAACCTCGTAACATTGGTAAAAAATGGTGGCAATTTTTTTTCTTGTAGCGGGCATGTGTCGATAATTATGTTGGAAAATCATAGATCTGTTAACTCGGAATGGGTATATAATAGTAACCTTTCCAAAAGTTTTCCAAGCTCTGTGAGAGAGAAGACCAAAGACTGGGCTTCGGGGAATCATGCTGCATCACACAAGTCCCTCAGAACAAAGGCGATTCTTGAGGAATCCGGTGTTGAAACCTTACCCCTTCCACCATACAGTCCTAATTTAGCTTCCTATGATTTCTTTTTGTTCCCGATAATCAAGGAAAAATATAAGTAAAATCTTTTTCGTATGCCGAAGATGCCGAGGCTGCCTATGAAGTCGCCAGACCTATCAGATCAAGACTGGCTAAAGTGTTTTAATAGTCAGTTTAGGCGAATGGAAGCTTACGTAGAGAATAAAGGAGAGTATTTCGAAAAAATGAAAAATAAAACATTGTTAATATTTTGTATAGTTTTTTCTTGTCTCAAAACTTATCGAGTTATCTATGTATTACTATATTTACTATTAAAATATTCGTTTCCGTTCTGGATTTATGTCCTTGTGGGTCTCTCCACCGTGCCTTGTAGGGCACGTAAGCCCGTCGGCTTTGGTTGTTATTAAAGAGATCTGAAAGTAATCATTACCTATATAAATAATTCACCAGCCCGCTGTAGAGCTGCATGGTGGATTAAGCTCCAACCCTTCTCCTGTATAAAATAGAGGCCAGATTTACGCAGTAGTGGGATGTTTACAGGTTGAGTTTTGTTGAGTTTACAGTTTTTAGTTTAGTACAGATCATTAATGTCTTTAAGTGAATAAATAAAGTTTAGTTTCCATATACATTTTTAACCTCTGAGTTGTGTCCATGAGGTTCGCTTTTTTGAATGTAATTTTATATTTTGTATTATTATTAACAAACGGTTTTAATGAAAATTAGCTACAATTACTATTTATTATACAACATAAATGGGTAATTTAAAACAACTATTAAAATTTAAATTTATATTTGTACGGGTGCTTACCGCGTTTATAATTTTGTTTAGTTCCCTAGACTGTAAACTGTCTCCCCGTGATCATGGCGATTGAAACTTTGCCGAAATATAGGGAACTAAACAAAATTATAAACGCGGTAAGCACCCGTACAAATATAAATTTAAATATGAATAGTGATCGCGTTAGTTTAAAACAATAAACCATTAAAATGTTATTAATATCTTTATCGCTTGGTTATGTAATCGTTTTTATTCAATAATCCAATTAATATAATCATTTAAAATAAAATTGTTACCTACATTTTAGTTTGTATTGTTAGATTTATAACAAGATTAAAAGATGTTTTCTTTTATTTACACAGGAACGGCATTTATAGTCTGTAACGTGTGCTTACTAAATTGTAATTCCGTTTTCGGCGGTGAGAGAAAACATTGTGAGCGAAAACCTATTTAACACATATGGAGTTGATTTTCTTATATATAATTCACTGTACATGTTCGTTTGATTATACTAGGAGACACTACTAAGAGTTTACGGTCGATTAATAAAATTTATTTTTATAAATCGACCGATCGATTTATTTTTATTCCTGATATGACATAGATATTTTATTTGATGCAACTTCATCACGTTTGAAGATATTAGTAATTTAAAAGCATAAAAATAAATATTAGAATCATTGTGTAAGATATTATCAATAGGATTTGTAGCTCAAATCTTTTTATGATTTATATCATGGTCGCCGGAAGCACGTGTCAGATACATAATGATTAAATATATTGCAAAGATGTTAGATACTACGAGGCAATTTTAAATTTAAAGCTTGAACGTTCTTTTAAAAAGAATATTTGAGGTGAAACGGGCTAAAACGAAATTTAGCTTAGAATCAGGTAAAAGTACGAAAACTACATCTATGAAAAAAAAATTTAAACTAATATAAAATAAGGTTCATGGTTTGCAAAAACAGTTTTATAAATATAACTTTATTAATAAAATAAAATTTCATCTACCATTATTTTAAAAATAAAATAAAATAAAAGACAATAAATAAATAAAAACAGAATCTAAAATTATGAAACAGTCTAACAATGTCTAAAATAGTATTTGAGTAAAAAATACACTAACGAGTTTATATAAAATATTCTCATAAAGCTAAATTTGTAAACATAGTTTAAGTTGCAAATCTTTTTGCATTAGATATCCAACTTAGTATAGAAGGTTATATAGTATAGCTTTCCTTGGTAAATGGACTATCTAACACAAAAAGAATTTTTTTATTCGAACCAGAAGTTGCTGAGATCAGCGCGTTCAAACAAACAAGTTCTTCAGCTTTATAATATTAGTGTAGATAATAGGTATAAGACCTGTAAAATAGTAAAGTGTGGCCTATTAAAAAAATACGTGCAGTTTAAATTACATTTTACAAATCCATTTAATTAATCAAATATTTGAATAAATAAAAGAAAGCAGTTCTCTTTTTAGTATTATAAAAAACAACGTCATTTGTTTTGTGATTCGAAATACAAGCAACGTGGGCGATATAATTGAAGCCAATTTAAAGACGATAAGACAACGAAACGATTACATTGTTTTCACTAATTAAACATTTACCAATTGAAATAATTAATTACATTTATTTGAGTTAGTGCTATTATTTCGGATTCTATTTTAAGTTAGTAAATCAAAACTTTGAAGCCATTTAAGAAAGTTCGAATCTATCGGTCGGTCGGTTTGTTCTTCGAATTTTAATGCAGTGTGGGCGTTATTGCTTTACATCTTTTACTACAGCATTAGAGAGGGGTAATATTATGAACATATTTAATTAATAATTCTTTTAAATCACTTATCTATTTATTCATATATATTTTTATAGAATCATGTAATCATCAATGATGTTATCATAATTGTTTTTTCGTAGTAAGTTTTAAGCATGTTGATACATGATAAAAAGGGGGATGTCTTATTTGTAAACCAAATACAAAAGTCTCAACCGTTTGAGTGGTAATAATTAAACATTTACTTATATATTTATATTTTCAATGTAATAGGGGAAGAGATGATAGATAGATTTAAGATATGTACGGAAAAGATGCTTAAGAAAATGATAGGGTTCTTAATATGTACTATTGAATATTAAAAAAAAGTATTTTTTTATAATTATAGTCTGATTATCTATCTGTATGTTACTTCAACTATTACGCAAAAACTGTAGTATTAAATAATAATTATAAGCGCTTGTGTATTTTAATCTTGGTACACCATGTAAATGCAAATTTTTAATTGCATGTTCCACACACAAAGTCGCAGGGAAAAGCAAGTGCAAAAAATATAACTATTTATCCACATACGTTCATATAAGAACTCGGATATCACGTGATTTTTTTTAAGCGGTTGGGTAAAAGTGTACTTCAATAGAAGTTGACGTTATTATTTATTTTATGTTTTCTAGAAAAGTCGGAGCGCTTACGATAAAACGTAAATCATTATTGTACTGTTAATTAATTTAAGGTAAATGACTTCTATAAACATGAGAAAATGTCTATTACTTATTTCGTCCTTAAAACTCAAACCTTGAAGGTTGTTATTTTAATCATTAATCAAAATTAACGTTAACGGAATTTCTTAAAAAATCAGTTTTCTTTAAGAAAAATGTAATTAGACTTCATTTTATATGTATTGGATAATACAATCTTGACATAGAGAAGATAGATTATTAATCGACAACGTGAGTGGAATCGCGCGAAGTAGTTGATGTGTAACTACATCACAAAACGATTCTTACAACAACGTGTCTGGTGTAGAGGGCAAGTAGTCCTAAAGACCCTTAATGGCGGTCGCGGGTTCGATTCTCACTCGGGACTTATATTTTATTGTACAAATATTTGTTTCTAGTCTAGGTGTACGTCTTTGTTGGTACCCCCATCGTGCCTCGGAGAGCACGTATAGCCATCGGTCCTGGTTGTCATCATATATATATATATATATATATATATATATGATAGCGATCATTACTCATGGTAGGAAAATTATTCGCGGTGGGGTGGACAAGTGCGAGCGTCCAACTCTTGCAGGCGCATCCCAGGCACTGTTTTCGATGTCTGGGACTAGCTTCTGCTTAAATTTACATATAGTATAAGTATTTTATTACATAAAGACGCAAATCATTTATAAATTAAAGATGTCCTCAAAAATAAACGACTTCAAATTAACAAGTATTGGATTATCTAAAAGTTAACCTATGAAAACGTTGGTCAGTCATGTAAAGCAATAAATAGCATAGATCTATGTAATGCTATTAAAGAGATTAGTTCACGTGTAACATAAACGAGGTCATTAGTCTTTATTATTAATTTCTTTTCCGAAATCGTCTACGACTTCACAAAAAAACCTGTAAGAAGAGAATAATCTTTTTATTACAACTTCTGCATTCATTTTGCATGTGACTTACCAAAAGCAGACAGTTCAGTGCATGTTTATTTTAATACTAAAAACACCTTCGTATTTCCTTCTAATAGACAGGCATGGTTTTAAAGACTCGTGTAGGGAATACACTTATCCTTTTTACTCATATCGGAAAACGCTATATAACGCGGTTATCTTTTTCACGCAAGGAGCGACAATTTCAGAAGTGTATGAAAAGCTTTCAGTCCGCGCTCGTGCGGCACGGTGGATGGATGTATGTTCATTCACGAGTGACGATTTCTCGCGGAATATTTAAAACATTGCCGTTCGCATGTACGTAAATTTATTTTTCATGGGAAAATGGACGCCTCTACGACGAGTGTTTTACTCGAGCGAAAATAAAAAATTACCACCGGATCGATTCTAATTCGACGTGTAGATAATTAAATTTAATTAAGATTATCGCTCTTTAAATGGATGTGTTTGTGGTGTATTCTACGTACCTATAAAGTTTAGATTTTAATTATTTCTACCTATACATTTTGCTTCGATACCCTTTAAAACTTTGTGTAGTTGAGTATATAAACAAACCTATTGGTCCAATCTTATGACTTATTTTGAAATTAATTAATGTCCCACAAAACAAAGTAACAAATAACTTCATATCTGTATAAATATCATTTTTAAAGTATTTAATTATAAATTATCAAAGTACTGTATCTGATATGAGGATCAGTTTTAAGTGAACTATAAAACAGTAGTCGTATTATTATATGCGTATAGTATATGTTATAATTAGTGTAGTGTTAATGTAATTCATATCTATATAAAACATTAAAACAACGAATACAACGAAAGAATATTGATATCGACAAGTAAAAGGTAAGATATTTTCAGTTTTATACTTTTTAAACTACGACATTAATTTACAAACATTTTTTTTAAAGAAATTATCATTACTTTACCTTGTAAGATGTAGTAAAATATTATATTTTTCAGTTTCCTTAAATTAAACCTGTATGCTGTCAAGCAAGCCTTATGATTACTTCGGTTCTTAAGGTGAAAATAAATCCATGTTAGTGTTTTTTTTTATATTTTTATGTTTATATATAAAGTTATAGCGCATACACGCTATCATTTTATAATATAGTTACAATATATGATCTTTGTTAAACATAAAATTTATCTCTAATTTAATGAATAGGACTTCAAAAACGTTTCAACGCGCTTTCATACTAGAGAAAAAGTTAAAATAGAACGGACACAACGCTTAAAATATTTCCGTTTGAACTGGCAATAGTGGTCATGCAGAAATTGAATCGGTATCTCGAGTTTGGATGCACTGACAAATCCGAGGGATCATCGTTAAGATAATTGTGGAAATAATACGTTACGTACATTCTGGAACGTATAACCCAATCAACTGTTATGAACAAATATAAATCGTGTCAACGTTTTTAAATTTAATTAACTTTTTTTAAGTTGTAGATATATTTCAATGTATTACAGTATTCTCTATTAATATAAATATTATGAAAAAAAAAAACCTAATAAATGTACTGTCGAAAAAAGTTAAATAATTAGAATTAGTAAAAATGTTACGCAATAAAAATTTAATTTTTCTTAACATAACTTTTCGGGATTAATAATGACTCCTATTTTATCTAAGCGTTATACCATTAACAGAAAGATAAAAAATAAAAATAAACTGATAGTCAGTGTTAATTGACACTTCGATTGAAATGCCGGAAGGGAAGGGAGTTGGATTAGTAATTGAAAAAAAAAAGATAAACGAAAAATGTATGTTAGCGTTTCGCATAACGAACGTTCTATTATATTATAGTTATGTTTTTTTATATTCTTCGATTTGTAAGTAAAAATATCTAATGTACATCTACAAATAGTAGAAAAAAGCTTTCGTAGGCGATACCGTGATCTTTTTCGTTGAATTTAGTGAGTAATAAATGAATTAAATATTACTAATCTGTGTACTGCCTCTGGCTATTATTATTACTATCATCAAATGTACTATAACGTTGTACAGCTTTCATAAAATAAATAAAAAATAAACGTCTCCCACACAAAAAGTTTATAGTTCACATAGAACACGCCAGAAATAAAAATTTGTATGGTTTATATAAACTTTTGTCGTTTTCGGGGATAGAAACCACGACGGCTAGGAAAAAAGCCAGTTACTGTCCAAACTGCGCCAATCAGTTTTTGAAATAAATCTCACATCAAAATTTTGATGCGTCTTTTACTAATTAAAAATATGTGTATAATATATATATTGTTAATGGATGGACTCTCATCTTTAATGGGGTTGCAATTATATCTTATACACTCCCAATTTTATTTGGCATTGACAGCAAAATATCTTTTTCACGTGATATCTTTTCCATATTTCATTGTGTAAAAAGTTTTTCAAGACAAATTAAAATATTACTAAAATAAAGTCAGTAGCTAATAAAGTAATCTCTTTATTGTAAAAAAGATTATAAGTTTTAAACGGTTTCATCTTAATTGATCTACGACGTTTTTGTTCTCATACAAATTAAGTCCAGAATTTCTAATTGTTCTAATTTAGATAGAAAATTTATATAGATGAATTTCACGGGATAATTTATAATTTTAATGAGAATTCATTTCATTTAAATGAACCTTATAAAATATGATATGTGCGTAAAATAAACAAATATAAGTCTTCTTTTTATTTATGTTTTAGGAATAGAAACCCCGTGGGGTTTCGAGTTTCCGTAACCCAAAATAAATTTCTGTATCTTAATTTTTTTTAATTAATTGTAAAACATATCCTGGTAAAGTTTTGATCAAAGCTAAATTTTCTTATTTTTATATTCACCTCATTAAAAGTATGTAAAGTAGAAAGGGGTAATAATATTTTTATAAAGTGTGAGGTTCACTGACTTCGTTCACTTCGTTAGCGTTACACATGAGCAAAACGTAAACAACATTACAATATGATACGGTTTTATTTAATTAATTTTTATTGAATAGTATACTCTATTATATTCACACTATAGATACTAAACTTCTTTTTTTTCGACGATGGGAAATGCATTTACACATCCCGCCGCCCGAAGGTGAAGGGTATGTAGGACTCACTGACTCTCACCGCGAAAGCCAGAATACCCACTAAAACCCATCGGCCGTCTCGTCGTAGTAAAGCGCCACGAGATCGCAAACGCATACAACCATGACGCTCCGACGCTGGGCCCCGTGGCCCCTCCGTATGTGATTGGAGCTACTCGACCGGTCCACTCTGTTAGTTCAGAGAAGTAGCGGGAGCGGGCCAACCACCGAAGTGGAAGGATAGAGTACCCTCGATCTCCTTCCATCCTCCCTCCACCGCTCTACCAGTCCACTTTGCACGAGGCAGTGAAGACAAGGAGCCCCTCCTCCTCTCTCCACGCCCTCACCGACCGCACCTTCCATGCCAACACACTCCACCGCGCCTCCGCGCCCCACCGTATGTATTTGGAGCCACTCATCGGTCCACTGTGCTAATTCAGAGAAGTACCGGGAGCGGCCCAACCACCGAAGTGGACGGAGAGAGTACCCTTGATCTCCCTCCATCCTCCCTCCTGCGCTTTCGCGCTCACCGCTGTTGATCTTGGTCCGCAGGGGTCCGAAGACCCCAACCACTCGTTTTGAGCAACGAGTGGTACTCCCTATCCGCCACCCGGAGACGCGCCCAGTAGGAGACCAGCAACTGACTTGGGACTATAGATACTAACCATTCTAGTCTACACTAACATTATAAATATCCTACGAGTAATTAACTCTGTCTCACACATAATTCTAAACAGCTAATCCAATCTTTGTTGAGAATAAGAATAAAGGATGGTGTTTCACCAGAAGAAGTTTAAGAATTTTTTACTTCGCTTCATGATATTTTAAGAATATCGAGTTTCAATAAAAACCAAAAAAGGAAGTGAACACTTCACCTTCATATTTATTTTATCAGGGATTTATTTATAAAATTTTAACAATAAGAGATACGTTTTTACCGTCAATAGAAATGTTTTATTGTACTGTGCAACTAGTTTGTTGGGTTAAGTCGGTTGTTTTATTTATTAGGTACATGAAAATTTCAACAAAGGTCCAGAGTCTAATGAAATGTCTGTTTTTGTTTAAACATTAACTAGTCTTGAAGTACAATAATTATATTTTAGCTTACTTTTTTTCAGGATATTAAAAAAAAGTGACTGATCTGTTTTGTTATAATGTATATATTCTAGCCAGTTTTTATATCACTAAAACTTAAAAAAGCTCTAAAATTATTTTACATTGAGTAAAATCTAAATATATATATATATATATATATATATATATATATATATATATATATATATATATATATATAACATTTATGAAATCTGGACTTTACTATTTATACAATATTACATTACATTGTAACTACATGATAGATTCATAATTATAGAAATTAAGCAAGTACATTTTTTTTAAATTTTCAAATCAACATATATTCATATTACGTAAAATAAATAGATAATAAATATATTAAATAAATAAATAATATATTAATATAATAAATCAGTATTTCTTATTATGAAGTGAACTGAACTGAATCAGCCTGTAAACTATATTCTCCATATAGGAGATGGTTTGAGCAAAATCCGCCACGCTGCTCCACTGCGGGTTGGCATACTCCGGTCATCATTACGGATATTTTTTTTTTTATTATAAGAGATAGCAATATTTTCTTTAACTATTCGTCTTTGATTTTTAACACAATTAAGTACCAGCCAAAGGTTTTCAATAATTTACTTGTAAGTTACATTAATTTTTTAAGGCTTTCAATTTGACATTGCAACTTCTGTTCGTCTCACATGGCATATGTGATGTATATATTTAGTTTTAATTCTTTTCGATTTAAAACTTTTAAAAGTTTTCTTCAAAAATAAAAAGCGTGTTGTAGTTTGTTAATCTTAATAGACGTTTCTATTTATTTATTATTTTATTTAAATATATACATACATATTCTGTGCATATGAGGCAGAACAATCTCTCTGGTTTTTGTAATTTCATTAGTTTTTTCTAATTTAATAAATGGGTAGAAAGCGTGTATTGACACCAGTCTGTCACGGTTGTAAGTATATAAATTATTGTATTATATTAGTAGTTATATAAAATTTACCTGTTGTTGAGCTGTGAATGTAAAGATCACAAGGAATGCATATTTTGGATAAAATTCTGAAAAGCCGCTCTTGAATATTCGATCGGCTCGCTGTGGAGCAGGATGGCGGATGAAACTGTTACCCTTCTTTCATAGAAGAAGATGTCTATGCACTGGACACTATTAGTACAGTACAACTAACTACAGTAACTAACAGGTACTAGTAACTAACAGTAAACTAACTAACAGTAAACTAACACTACTACTAACGGATGTCGATACAGCTAGATTAGTGTATTTCAGTTACTTCCTTAGTATAATGTCCTATGGCATTTTGCTATGGGGCAATGCGGTGAATATTAATACTATTTTCATTCTGCAGAAAAGGGCTATCCGTTACATATATAAAATGAAATGTAAAGAATCCCTGAGGGAAAAGTTTAAAGAGATCAATATTATGACCTTTGCATCGCAATATATCTATGAAAATATAATGTATATACGTAAAAATAGGCATTTGTTTGTTAGCCGTAGTGATCATGCCTTGAATAATGTAACACTCCGGAACGGCCACAAACTAGCGCTACCTAAATGTCGGCTCAGTAAAAAAAGTCGTTCCTTTATTGGAATGTCTATTATAATTTACAATAAAATACCGGTTGCGGTCCAATCTCTGCCTTTACAGAAGTTTAAAAAAACTATTAAGCAAAATTTGTGTCGAAAAGCTTATTATGACATAAATGAATTTCTAAATGATAAAAAGGCATGGGATTGAATATAACTCGGCCAGGCTATCAATGTGTAATTTGTCATTAGATATAGTTATACAATTTTGTGAGCAGGTGGCATGTGGTGATTTCGGCATATACGATTGGCTGTCTCGTGTTTGTCCTAATCATTTCATGGTCATACTGTGCATTATTCATTTACTTTGTATGACGCTTAATTATTTAAAAGAGCACCGAGAGTTTTTTTCCGCCGGCTTTTTTTCCTCTCGGCCAACACTAGGGACATTAGATTAAGTTATTTATTGTAACATTTAATAAAGCCGATGATATAATAGTAATGTTATGTCTACCGAGACATTAACTTGTAATCATTTGACGTATTTGTTTTAAATGAATTTTTTTTTGACATTCGTTAAATGTGTAAAATCACCTTATGACGAAATAAATATTTTCATTTCATTTTATTTCATTTCACTAACACAGTACTAGTAACAATACAGTATTTTCAACTTATTCCGGGTATTAAGAATGAAAATATTCCATCGATTTACTTTGTCATTAGTTATATCTATGCATATTATAAATTTTTCACCTTGACCTTAATAGTGGTTATGATAACACCGCTTCAAGTTCATCGCGTTCAACAAATTTATCATGTAAGGTCTGAATCAAGTTACTTTATTACCGGACTGCGACAGAAGGAGGGTTATGTTTTTCGAGTGTATGTATGTATGTATATATGTATGTATGTATGTATGTATGTATGTATGTATGTATGTATGTATGTGTGTATGTATGTCCATTTCTTTGGCACGCCCTACAGCCCAAACGGCTGGATGGTTTTTGACATATGAGGTGTCGTTGGATTTGTCTAAATTGTAGTAGTGACATAGGCTATATAAATTTTCAAAATGGCTTCCGCAAATGGCGGAATGAGGGGTGGAAATTGAATTTTTTTCTTACTGTAGCAATATGGGTATCAAATGAAAGCTAGTAAATTGTTTTATTCTTTTTAATTTATAATAAGAGTATTTTACGCAGTCGGGTTTTTTGATTTTTTAAATTAAGCATACTTGTTGATATTTCTTTTATTTCTCAAACTAGCTGTTCCCCGCGGTTTCACCCGCGTTAATTTGAGGGAAAAACGTACTTAAATATTTGTAAACAATAACTCTAAGAGTAGGTTCCTGCCTTGTTGGTCGAGTGGTCGCAAGCGTTACTGCCGGGCAAGGGGTCTCAGGTTTGATCCTGGGTCGTTCAATGTATTATTGAGTTTTTTTATTTTTAATAAAAAAATAGTCATGTTATATTTACTTTAAAGGTGGAACTATAGTAAAAAAATGTCTCGAGAAGAGAAATAATAAAGGACGCAAAGAAAGCTCTCAAAAGAGATAATTTTTTCCCGTTTTTGTAACATTTCTTATTATTACTCAGCCCCTATTTGTCGTAGCGTGATGTTATTAGCCTATAGCCTTCCTCGCAAACGCAAAAAGAATTTTTCTATTCGGACCAGTAGCTCCTGAGATTATCGCGTTCAAACAAACAAACAAATTCTTCAGCTTTATAATATTAGTATAGATGACGAGATTAATTTTCTAGTTTATTAGAGAGACATACTCGTACCTGGAAACTTAGCTCTACGATACGACTCGAGATATCCCATGGACATATTGACCGAATGAGTTTACAGTATAGGATATAATTCGTACATAGTGATGTAGAATCAAAAATAAACAATTAAATATTTTGTTTAAAAGTTCAAAAGTTAAGTAAAAAAAATTTTTTTTTCTTTTCAAAACAACATTATTATACCTAAAAAAGTCGTTAAATGAAATAAATGCCTTACTCAGTCAGCTGCTGTGATTACTAAGCTAACCAGTCGTCAAATTATTAACATAAGTCTTTTGAGCATTTAAATTCTTGAATACTTAGCCTTCATGTCGTTCGTGAAGCCTAACGGGTTCATAGACATGTGTACGTATTGAAAAAAACATAACCCTCCTTTCGTCGCAGTCGGGTAAAAAAATGACTTCTGTTTCTTTGTTATTGTATTTATAGGACACTGAAAAAAAAGTGTAGTTATTTACTTATATTTAAAAACATATAGCTAACACGATAATATGCTTAGTTATTAAAATTTACTTAATTAATAATATTTTTTTTCAAATGCTTTATATTATTTTTCTACTTAAACTAATTTAAAAAACTTTAATTAAATTATTTTGTATAAAGATTTTATTTCGTTCATTCATTCGTTCGATTTGATGATATATAAAAATCTTTAACGATTAGGGTTGTTGCCTAAATTGAATTTTTTATTGCAAATTATACATAATAATTATGTTATAGGTTCTTAGAAATAATGAAGTATAAATTTTAATTGAAGTCACCTGACATTCTAAATTAATAAAGAAAATCATACGAAAAAGATTTTCTCGTTTCCTAATTTTTTTCAAGTTCCTCTTAAAATACATTTTCCGCAATGTATAATAGAGATTGGAGTACGTTTAAAATTTATAAGTACCATTATTAGGGGACCGAATTAAATACCGTATGGTTGTATTTAGTAGACATTTAGATTCGACCTTTAGAATCTATTGTTTTGTAATAAGAGCCTTTGTTTGAATTATTTATAAGACTGGTACAAGAAGTATGTCAAGTATAATTATCACTAGTACAAGTAGTATCAACTAATAATATTTGATTTTATTTTTAAATTAAATAAATGTATTTATTTGTTTTCAAATCCTAGTCAATACCTATACTAAAAATGTGAAATGTTAGTTTATTTGTTACGCTTTCGAGTGAAAACTACTTAACCGATCATCATTAAACTTTGTACACATATTCTTGGAGGTATTAGAAGTAACAAATGATAATTTGTTTTTGGTCGCGATAACCGACAACCACACGGATGAAGCCGCGGGCAGAAGCTAGTATTTTAATAAAATATTTAAATAAAATTTGTATTGCAATACATTTATAAATCATTATTTGCAAAAACAATTATATTTATTTCAAGTTTCTTTTGTTATGTATTTAAAATAGTTTTAAAATACACAAACGATAAATCATTACGTTTATTTATTGAGTTGGAAAGCTATATAAAGACCAGAAGTTCCGGAACTAAAACAGGATATCGTGTACATGTGTACTAGTATTTCACGGAAGATGTGGGTTTCCTTTTTATCCGAACAGTTATATCGCAGCTGGAAAGTTATTTAAGAAGAGAAACTTATTTCAAATGGCTAAAACAACAAACAAAAACATTGAGTTCTCTGTTGCGTGGTACAATAATTCAGTCATATTGAGTACTGTAAACCTAAACTTTATTGCAATCTAAGCGAGACCTTGTGCACCTATTATTTAGTGCCATATAAATTATTATTACTGAAATCTTTGCCAAATCATTATTTAGTGTTTTATTGCACATTTGCTTAAGCATTCTATTTTTATGATTATCGTGTATTTTGATGACGATATATAATGCGTTAGGTCAATAATGTTAAAGAGTAGACGAAAAAAAAAATTAGGTCAGGCTAATAAATTGATTATCTCTATCAATATAATTATATCCTTTTATGTGTGATATTTATTAACCCGAAATGCTTTAGTTAAAACTTTAGTAATTAAAATTTACTAACGCGTTGGTGTCTATGGTATAAATTTGGGTTGTCCCTTGTGTCGTCTACACGCGTGTCACGTTACATACTAACCTTTAGCATACTTTTCATGATACATATATTAAAACAACAACCACAAAATATATTAATTTAATGACTGATATAACGCATTTTAGGTTTGAAGTACTCTAGTAAATTAATTATATTTAAGTACATACTTGCACTATGCATATTATTATACACATTTGTGTATTTGGTAGTCTTCATTACGTGGTTGGTTATGTCATTTGTTGTAATGAAGATAAACCGAGCGTGAAATAGCGGTTCTGTAAATGTAATATCAGCCTTGCGATATTGTAGGTACTTTTAGGTATAGGGTTGTACAGTGATAAATAGCTTGAGTTATTCGAGGGTACTTGCATTAACCTAATGTGGCATTAATGGCTCGAGGCTACAAATATGCTTCACGAGTGATTTTAGTCCTGAGATACTATTAAATCATTCTTATAGAAATTTTTTATTTGTAATTGATTTTATCAAATTTAATGTTGGAATGTAACCTTTATGCTTCTACTATCACGGGCTTTATTATTTATATCAAGATATACTAATACAAGATATATAATATATACTTTATTATCAAGAGAAGATCAAGACGCTTATTTGATAAAGTATTTTTTTATAGTTTTATTTTAAATGGTATTTCTTTTCGTGCCACGTATTAATAATTACCACTTTATTTGGTTGTTTCATCGCAAAATATTAAATATAAAATCTTAGCTTCCTTGAGGCAGTAAATTCATAGTAGACTGTAATACAATTAGGTAACTATCAGAATTCAAAAGTCTTACATATATAAAGACTAGCGGCCTGCCCCGACTTCGCACGGGTATTTAAATAAAATTTCTAAAATTAAAAATTTATATTTTTTATCATCTACACCTGCGTCGATACTCTAAAATATTTTATAATAGCCAGATTGAGTTGTCAAACATGTCAAAATAAAAAGTAATTAAAATCAAAAGCACTAAGGAGTATTTTTTTTCTTTTTCACCCCCTTAGGGGTAGAATTTTGCAGGTAGAATTTTGCAGCAAAAGAAATATTTGTATATATATATATATATAGGAGACTTAATAGATATAGTCACTCATCACGATATCTCTGGATATATATATATATATATATATATATATATATATATATATATATAGATAATGTGTCTTGATATATTGTTTATATTATTATGAGACAGGTCTTAATTAACTTATTTTGAAATTGTTTAATTTGTGTTTAATATTTATGATAGATGATTCCAAGACGCGCTATTACATTAATTCCAATACGGAATAATAATTGAGAGATTTTTTTTGATTATATGTATTTATTATATATTATATATATATATAATATTATTTTATATGTCATGTTATATTTATATATTATATTATATTTATTGTTGTGAGTGTGAGTTGTGCACGAGATGGGTGGCGCTGCGTCAAGGTCTGACGTCGGTCCTCGGATGGGATTTGTCGCTCCCGAACATCATCACCGCGATGCTCGGCGACGACGAGTCCTGGAAGTCGATGGTCTCCTTCTGCTAGACAGTAATGTCCCAGAAGGAGGCCGATGAGCGGGTGAGAAAGGAGGCCGCTGACGTGGCCTCCATCCGCGGGCGACGAATGGGGGTGCGTAGAAGGCGGTACTTAATGCGCCTCCAGTAACACCCCTGTGCCGGGATGGGAACCCGGTCCTGCTAGACACGGCGTCATCCGGACTGTTCAGAGGTAAGCCGGACAGTCCCCATGGAGGAGAAGTCTGGCCTTTTCGCCGAAGCCAGGCTGGCTTCGCTGAAGGGATCCTGTTGCCTGCAGATTCGGGACCCTCCAATTAAAGCGGCTGAAGGCTCCCGCAGGGGTTTAGTGCGGTATTGCACTCCCAAATTGTTGAGTCCGACATAGGTCTACGACTGCCTACCCGGGCGTCCTGGATATCATCCGTAAATGGGTTCCCCTGCGACACAAAAAAAAATGTAACAAAAAGATAAGAGAGATATTTAAAATTTATTACAGAGCACCCAAGTGTAGTTATAAATATCAAGATCAATCATCTTCTGAACATGTAAAATAAAATGTATTTCGTATTATGACAATGATTGATTTTAATATTATATAAGTACGGGAACTTAGCAAAGACATTAGAATTTTCCGTTATAGGTACTCGTTTTTATTTTCTTAGGTCTTTTATTTATTTTTATTTATTTATTTATTGTTTTACAAAACTAAATGTATTTGATTAATATATGTACACACCTCACACTCAATATTTCCTTAACTTAACTGAATTGGTCTGTAAACGTTTCGTTGCTAAAAACATAATGCTATTGCACAAAAGGGGCTTAATGCTAAAAGCATTATCTACCTCTATAGTGATATTAGGAATTGTAAAGAACAATTATGAAAATCGTTTGATCAAAGTATAATCAAACCCAAAATAGAAGTTTTTATGACGAATGCATTCAAATTTTACGCCCGCTGAGTTCTGAGAAGTGAAAACTGCAAAGGTTTTAATGCATACGTGCACTCACTACTTGCTTAATATAATCTCAAATGTTGTTTGACTGAACTAAACTGAATCAGCCTGTAAACGTCCCACTGGTGGGTAAGGGTAAATAATGTTGTTTGCATGCAACAAATTTTATTATATTCTAACTTCACTTAGTAAAACCTCGGACAGGACAGACAGGACCTCGGCAGGAATAATAATTAGCTAAAGTTCTTTAAATGAAAGTTTAATTTTTGTAAATTGGGTTAAAAAGGCATAAATAAACAGTTAACTTCTGCCTTTAATATCAACAAAACTAACCTCTCACCACTTCACACAATTAAAGTTATCTTTACAACAATATAATCTCCATACTCGCCGGTTTGATTTCCGCTCGGGGCAGATTGTATTTGTTTCCGGTCTGGGTGTATGTCCTTGTGAGTCTCCCCACAGTGCTTCGGAAAGCATGTAAAGCCCTCGGTCCCGGCTGTTATCACAGACACCTGGTAACGATCGTACTGATTGTAGAAAAATTATCCGCCAAACCGTAGTGGACCAGCATGGCGGATTATGCTCCACACCTTCTCCTGTTTGAAGAAGGGGCCTTTACCCAGCAGTGGGTTATTTATAGGCTGATTCGGTTAAGTCAAACTCGATATTGGAGATACTTTACCTTTTCTCATTATCTTAAACTATTGTTTACGTGTATCTCTTGTGTTTTTTTTTGGAATAAGAAAAAATAGTTTATTTTACTACTAAACATATTATGCGTATATATAACATTGAAAGCGGCATGTGACGTCATCCAAAGCGTGTGAAAACTGGCACAATTTGAACGTGACAAATTAAGTCGAGATAATAATAAGCACGCGTAACAATAAAAATATCAAAATCAAAATAGAAAACAATTTTATTCAAATAGGGGGCCGACGAGCACCTTCGAATCGTCATTTTAGAAAATAAAACTTTAAAGTGATTATTATTTTTGTAAAAGTAAAGCTACCACTGATTCGGAATGTAGATTCGGCAAATCGATATAATAGAATCGGCAAGAAACTCCGCAGTTATTCTTTTGAAAATAATATATAAACTGTGTCTTAGTACAAAATTAGTAATATCTTGCATGAAATAACAATGCATATTCCCTATTGCAGTGACCTTTACAATAAACCGGCGTCACACATATATACGTTCTATTATGTTTATTTAAGCAATCGGTTTGAATACGATTTATTTTCGTTTTGAATATTAACGTTGTTAGAGTACTTGTAAAAAAGGGTCAAACAAACCCATCTAATAGTTTTCGGCCGTAAGAGGGTTAAATTAGTCTTTTAATCTGTCAGTAGATATATTAATAACTACAATATATCTAATGTGATTTAAGCTTTTAGTTATACATGTGCCCCTTTGTGACAAACTACAACATATATATATATATATATATATATATATATATATATATATATATAAAGACATAAATATATATATACTAAAAGTGTTCGTTACAGCTACATACACGTTTATGACGACCGTTCTGGTGTATTGGTGCGAGTAGTTGACTTAACGCCGCGCGCTGGGGAGGTCGGAGGTTCGATTCCCGCTCGCGACGGATATTTGTATTTGTACAAATATTTGTTACCGGTCTAGGTGTATGTCCTTGTGGGTCTACCCACCGTGCCTCGGAGAGCACGTAAAGCGGTCGGTCCCGGTTGTTATCATAGACACCTGATAAAGATCGCTACCCATTATAAGGAAATTAACCACCAACCCACAGTGGAGCAGCATTGTGGATTTATCTCCAACCCTTCTTCTATATGGAGAAGAGGTCTTCGCTCAGCAGTGGGTGGCTTACAGGCTACACAGACAGGACATAGATATATAAGCTTGATTTTCAAATTAAGCTACATTATTAGGTAAATATATATAAAGTAAAAGTTATACATTAGTAAAGCGTAACGTGATAACTATCGGATAGGATTAAGTTCTACCTTGTTATAATTTGGATAATATTATAAAGGTTGAATATATAATTACATTACTAGAGAATGTACAGAAAACACTAAATAGATAATACTATATGTCTAAATATAGAAGTATGTTTTCATTATTTAAAAAAAAAAAATTAGACCACTAATGTACCAGCTATATAGGTATATTTTATTATTTTGACATAGTAGTTATTCAGATTTTTTTTTGGTATGACACGTTATTTTAAGTACCTGGATGACCGAGCTTTGCTCGGTTAAATAATATTTACTCGTAGATACATTACATACCGATGAAACATAAATAATATTTTCAATCTTACCGACATAATAGTAAAATAATAGGAATTGGTTATTGAAATAAAAAAAGCTTTCAATAATAGTTTTTCTCACAAAAGAAAAAACCTTGAAAAAAAAGGAAAAAAAAATTGGTCTGTAGACACTTGGTTTCGAACCCGGGTTTTCTTATTCGCCCGATTCCTATTCGAGCTATTATAAGATTGTCAATGACAGCGAAATTTGCCTTCGTATTCTAATGATATTTTTCAATTGCGTAAAAAAGGGATAAAACGACATTTTCTAAAAGTAAATCATAGCTAGATCGATTTATCACCCCCGAAACCCCCTGCATACTAAATTTCATGAAAATCGTTGGAGCCGTTTCCGAGATTCAGATTATATATATACAAGAATTGCTCGTTTAAAGATATAAGATTAAGTATAACGTTATCGGCGATCCAGGAGTTTCATGAACATAGCTACGTTGGTTAATGAAAAGAGACGACGTAAAAGGTATTTATAAACTACGAGTATATAACGGATAGTGGTAATAACAACGATCTGTTGCGCTAGCGGTCGCGGCTTTGAATATATAAGTGGGCATAATATGACAAATTCATGTATAGGCGATACCGATGTTTGTCGTGGTCCGGTATTTATCTTTGTGTTATGTTTCTGGACATTGAATACATAATTTAGAAGAATTACTTTATATATTATATATTATATTAGGCATTTTTTTTTAAATATTTGACAATAAAATAAATATAATATATTATTTACCTAGTAATATAAAGTAAATTGATATTAACAATATAAATTAGAAACTTGAAAGAAAATCTTAATCTCAGTCATATAGCGTTGTATGTTGCACACAAGTAAGAAATGCATGAAGCATTTCATTTAATTTCGTGCCCGAGGCACTGAGTCGAGTTGAATATGAATACGGAAATATATTTATTGTAAAACAAATAGAACTTAAATTTCATTTCGCGAACTCGGTCTTCTATTTAATTTCACCAAGTTATACATAAGCTTTTCCTCAAAATGCTATTGCAATATTTGACAACGTACCTCGTCTCAGATATATGATATAAAAAATCTACGTTTGATTAAATGTATAGTTTAAATAGGTATTAAAACTTAATATGATTTTTTTCTAAAAATATGTGTATTAAACCTTACCAAGTTTTAATAATTTAGCTCATTCGTATTTACGATAAATTGTAATATTTTATTATTATTTTAAATGCCGTTGACCTTTTAAGGTTCCGTATAAAATAAAAGTTAAATAAATTTTGTAATAATATAATTAATTAATTTAATAATAAATAATTTAACATATTGGATTAAAAAATAAATAAAGCTCAGTCTGGCTGTTTCATTAATTAAATGTACTGAAAAGATTTTAATGAAACCACAAATAAGTATATAGATATTTTTTTAAATTGTAGTGTGAAAGCGCTAAAAAAATACAATACCTAACGAGATTTCCTTTTCTTAGTACAAAAACACTATACTTAGTTAAAAGCTTTCGATATAGTTTCGGTATAGAATCCTTTTTATCCTGGCAGATGAAAGTTTTGCCACGGAATTACCAATAAAATCGTCTCTGCTATCTCCCTATTTAACATTGTTGTAGATTTTCGGGCATACTGATTCGTATCGTATAAAATTGTAGACGTAAATATAAACGTAAAGCTTTTTTGTACGATCTTAGGTTTGCCGATCTTTTAACGTACACTCGTACATTGGAACACACAGAAGTGTGAACCTGCTGATGTATAATATCGTAACTGTTGTTTTTGGCGTTTTTAATAATTTTTCATATACCTATTCATGGGTGTATATGACTTCGTTATAACCCCATTGACTTGGGTCCAATTTCAATCGTTGCTGAAAAAGTTTAAGATAGTTATCTAAATTATAAATATATGGAACAGATATAAGTTTCCTGATACATTTTTTATGTTTCATCATCAAAAACTACATAACTATAATTATATTAGATAAATCTATTCGCAACCTGTGAAATTATTCCTTAGACTTAGCTCTAAGTCTGGCGCTTAGAATAAATATATGTTAAAACCAACAAATATGATGTCAATTATTGATTACAGATATTTTATTGGAACACGATTGCAATAAACTTGATGACCAGATCATACATTCACTCACGCGTACATCGTACGTACAAATTTTTGATATAGCTAGACAACGTGTGTTGTATGTTCCAGTATAAGTAGTTTAGTTCATTCGTTCGTTCGCGCTCTTCGATCGTGGTTTAGTAAAAATAGAAAACATCTGAATAGCATTGTAAGTTTATTTAGGCAATATGGTCGATTTCGAACAGATCACTCAGCACCGCAAAATAAATCTCAGCTCATCCTCGAGTTCACGAATAAATGTCGATGTTTTATGGGAAAGATGGTATTTAATGTGATTTGTGGTCATTACTCTCTATTTACAAGCGATTTGAGTTGAGAACAGCATATATAAATTATCCGGCTTGTAACTTGTCCGTCTAGATGTTTTAGTTTTACACATATGTAAATAAACTAAATAAAATATTATTTAGTTTATTTTGGCAATTTTAAGTAGGTATATTATGTGAATCCGATTTTCAGTAACGTTAAATTATAAAATATTCTAGCATTTAAAGATTTTTTTTGAAAAATAAAAATAGTGGAAATAATTATTTGAATTTGAAAAAAGGCCATTCACAATGACACAGACAATCGGGACTTTTTTTTTGGGTTTTTATTCTTTACTAGTCTGGGTACGGATTTAAACTAGACAATATTATTTTATTTTCATATAATAAAAGTTATTACTTTTATTTTATCTAAAAACTCATTTTATATGATTTCTAATTTTTTAAGGTTTGAAAAAATATCTAGAATTATTAAAATTCCGATTATTTTTTGTAAATTATTTATACTGAATAAATTTAAATTAGTCTACTTCTAAACAAGTATAAAAACATCTTTTCATCCGTCATACCTCAGTGCTTGATGTCGAAAGTCTTCGACCAATTTGTGTTACCAGTGATGACATACGGATCTGAGACGTGGTCTTTCATTATGGGCCTTCTAAACAAGCTCCAAGTCGCACAGCGTGCATTGGAGAGGGCTATCCTTGGTATTTCTCTGCGAGAACGAATCAGAAATTATGAGATCCGCAGATGAACGAAGGTTGCCGACATGGCCCAACGAATCTGCAAGCTGAAGTGGCAGTGGGCAGGGCACATAGCTCGTAGAACTGACAGCCGATGGAGCAGAAAGGATCTCTAGTGGAGACCGCGTATTGGCAAGCGCAGCGTCGGACTGCCGTCCACGAGATGGACAGACGACTTGAGGAGAGTCGCCGGAAGCCGTTGGATGGAGACTGCCTCGAACTGGGCGCTTTGGAGGTCGTAGGGAGGCCTATGTTCAGCAGTGAACATTCAATGGCTGATGTAATAATGATGAGGTAACAAGCATAAGTAAAATGAAAAAAAAAAACGCATTTTATAATTAAATTAACAAATAAACAGTTTCATATTTCTTCCAATAAGGCAGTTGTATTAGGTTACAGCTTAGACAAAAGTAGGGTAAAGCTGGGTGCTTGTATAGGGCTTTCCTTCGGCTGTCTAAAGTCCAAGATAAACTGAGCACCGTTAAACTTTTTACGTTTCGTCAAATCTCAAATAGATACACAACTCTATACTTTAAACAAACATGAATTACTTCAAAAACATTTCATATATTTTTATACTTTTATTGCAACTAAAACTTTTATGGATCATAAATCCTTATTACCCATAATGCTTTCAATAGAAAAATGACCTTTTTAAGGAATGAAATCTCCTTTCTTGAAAACGCACACATTTTCAGTTCCTTTATATAATACTTGACACTAATAAAAATAGACCTCGTCTTAACACATCGCAAATTGTTAATCGTAGCAGCGATGTCTTCAACAACTTTTATAAAAACAGTATTCATTACAGCAATTGAGGTGTTGGTTTTTTATTAACTACACTTTTTCTTTTCTGTCTCAAACACAATAAACTATTTCATAGTATCAATTAAAACAAATGTTATAAAAGAATAAATCTATACTTACGATAAAGATGTAACAGGTCCGCTTCCAATGTACATACATTGAAGAAATTTAGATTTTTTTTGGAGGTCACTGTAATCGACGCTGAAGTCAAAAACGCATTTTTTTTTAATTTTAAGTTTATCTGTCTATAAATTGGTTGCGAATTACTTCAAAACTACTGGATTAATTTAAATTAAACTCAGTATAATGGAGTTAATATTACGAGCTAGGACACTGGATAACTCTTATGTCGTTTGTCACGCTTTCCTTGGAAAAAAGCAGACAGTCAAAATGTATCATCATATCAGCCGTTGGATGTCCACTGTTGAACGTAGGCCTCCCCCATCAACCTCCAGAGCGACCGGTACAAAGCAGCCTCCATCCAACGGCTTCCGGCGACTTTCTCCAAGTCGCCCGTTAATCTCGCGGACGGCCGTCCGATTGTCCGTCCTGTGCTTGCCGGTACGTGGTCTCCATTCGAAAACCTTTCTGTTCCATCGGCGGTCATATATATATATATATATATATATATATATATATATATATATATATATATATATATATATATCATATCATATCATGTAACGAGTAGTCTCCTTAAATATTGATAGTAATTTACCAGTCATCATATATATATATATATATATATATATATATATATGATGACTGGTATATTACTATCAATATTGAAGGAGAATACTCGTTACATGATTCTCATTCGAATTTGAATCATGTAAAAAAAAGGTAAAAATGAATAAACTTTTAAGTAAAGTTACAAGTAAAGTTACTCAACAATTATCCAATTACAATAATGTAAAATTTTGACTGTAAAATAACACGTTTATCTGCATATAATGTTAAATCCCCAGTTAGGTCGAGTTCACTAATGCTATTAATGTAAATCAAGAATAATAATGGTCTTAATATGGATCATTGCGGGACACCGTGAGTTATCTTAGCCATAGTACTTTATTTACTGTCTACTTAGTTTGACTATTTGATATTGATTATGTAAGTAAGCCTTTAGAATATTATATGCTGTGTCACTGAAAAGGTTACTAAGTTTCTTGAGTAAGAGTGGGTGACTCACTGCATCAAATGCTTTTTTGATGTCAGTGAATATGCGTACGACCACCTATTTTTTATCAATAGCATTTTTTATATTAGTAACTAAGTCAATGGTAAAAGGCTAAAGTATTTTGACTTCGGCCTAAATCCGTATTGTTTTTTAGAGACAAGTCAATATCATTTCGATGTTGATATATTCGCGTATAAAGTATCTTTTAAAATATTTTAGAGAAGACTGACAGAACTATATATCAGCTTGGGTCAGTTTTTAGGTCAGACTTGTAAATGGGACTAACTTTAGCTATTTTTAGGCTGTCAGGAAAAGATCCTTCATCTAAACACTTATTTATACAAGCGACCAATGCATCCACTATTAAATTTTTTAGTGTTTTAGTATTTGTTTGGTCGATTAGAGCTTGAATTATTGTCCAAATTTTTAATAATTTTAGACACCTACGACGACGAACAGTCGATGTGTCGTGTTGTGTGCAAGGGTAAGTATTAGGATTGTGATAATGTGTAGGAATACAGTTTACTGAAGCAGAGCCAATCGTTGAGAAAAAGCTATTGAGCGTATTACATATTGTTGTACAGTCCGTAATAGTATCGTCATTAATTACTAGTTTAGATGGGACATTGCAGTTCTTTAGTTTGTTGTTGCTTAGACTCGATATTAAGTTCCACATCTTCTTAGGTTTCCTCCTGCAAATCTCAAAAATATTGAGGTCATATTGTTTTCTCAGTCGTTTGATCAGCTTAATAACTTTATATATATATATATATATATATATATATATATATATATATATATATATATATATATATATATATATATATATATATATATATATTTAAACTAAACTATTAAGTAACTAAATATAATTAATCAATATATTTCTACAAAATTACAACATTAGAGTTACTTTGTTAATAATTTTTATTTAAATATCTTTCATCAGATTATTTTTAGGTGTATAATGTGGATAGAGGTGTTGCGATATGAAATCTAAGATCGAAGCTACTTTGTCACACAACTAAATTTATCTTATGAATATTTTAAGACTGAGTTCATTTGTGTTTATGTGTTGAGTGAATCAGTAACCATTACCTTCGACGTGGTTGAAATCGCGCGACCACTAATAATTAAATAAACAGTCAAAACAAACACTCTTTTGCCTTTTTTATATTAAACATATTATATAACGTATTAACTAAATTAAAGTTCAGTGACTTGCTTAAAGAATTAGAGTTCAACTTAAACATTTTCTTAGGTTTCTGTATACTTATAAGCTTAGAGAGTAAAGCAAATAAATGAACAGCGAAAAGATTTTCTTTGATTTACTGTGTGTCTTTAGAGGCGGTAGGAATGTAAACATAGTAGTTATATTCATTTGCTGTATTAAAAAAAAATGCTTCTTTGTTGAAATTTTTTTTTCAGAGAAAAAAGAGAAGTTCATTTTTAACTTGTAATGTAATGTGTGAAGTACAACTTAATTTATTAATACCATGATTTATATAGTAGAATGGGATTTTGAATTCTCAATAGTTTTAAAATGCCCAACAGTATTCAAGATCCGGAAATATATCCGGTTTTACATATAACTCATTGTGTTATATAATTATGGTAATCCATGAAAGCTTAAAAACTTAATCTATTAATTTATGAAAAATAATATACATAATAATAATTTTGTACATAAAATATATACATAATAACAATATAGTGTCGTCACTCGTGGTAGGGATATTATCCGCCACCCGCAGTGAAACAGCGTAGTGGATTAAGCTTCAACCCTGTTCCTATATGGAAAATGAGGCCTTCGCCACGCTGTGTGACATTTACAGGCTGATTCAGTATTAAGTTCAGTATATTAATACTGTGTGTTTTAAAATATTTTATATTAATGCAACTGATAAGAAGAAAATTAAAAATATTAACTAGCAATTAACCCTACTGTGTTTATTATAAATTAGGATTCATTTACAAATTGGGTTTCATTTAGCTTAATTTTCAAATTAGGGTTAATTGCTAGTGAATAACTAGAAATTAACTCTTATTTGTTTATACAAAGATATCAACGGCAAACAAAATGATTTCCAAACGTCCAATTTGTAAAATCAGTTGTATGCTAATATTTTAATTATTTAAAGTTTTAGTTTGAGTTTATTGTAATAAATGTAAATATCATCGGGTCAATGATACTTCGCTTATATAAAAGTCTGTTAAGTCTAGACTGACGATAAGGGATTTTCGTTTTTGATTGAACCGAGATATTTGAGTGGTCGGATGCAATTTAATTTTATACTTTCATTTTGTCAAAACTTTTTTAATTTAGCGATTTGTTACAAGCTTATTGTTATTCTGATTAAATTGCTTTCTTTATGATTTATTTGTTTTAAAGGGAAAACAATGTTGATAAATGTAACGGATATTATGCTATTACTTTCAAGAAAGTTCATTAAAGTATAAGAAACTAATATAAGTATATAGGGTTACATACAGATACAACAGGAAAATGTTCTCTTTTCATCCTTTATATAAAATGAAGATTACGAATAAATTCAGAACATTATCATGACAATAATATTAAAAAGATGATCGGCGGGATTTCATCCATATTCGATACTTTTTGAATTGTTATAATTTTATAGTACTGCTTCAAATTCTATGAGTCGTCATAAACTTCCTTGAGGCGCTAAGCGATGTAACGTAACGCACGAGTTAAGCGATGCGATATACGAGTATCACGACCAATACATCGTCATCAATACGACCATATAGAAAAGATTATTATAGTATAACTATTTTATATTTTCACATTTTTCGCAGTATTGTCATATTTATAGTTCACGTAAAACAATAGATACAGGGACAACAAGCAACATTGCCTTCTGTATCCGACCCTTGATTCAACAGTCTAGCGAGACTTTCTTAAACTGTAGGTCGAAACTATTCGCTAATAAACCAATGACCGACACGACACAGTCCACATCCCACATACCGGTAATCTGCCGTGGGCCAGATCCAAATATTTACTTCATTTTTCTTTTTCCACCTTTACGAGACTATCATCATGTGAGTCATTTTATCGAGTCATCAGTTATTGAGTCTAAGGTTGGTAAATCAGTCTTGAATACATTAGCAGTACATTGTTCCTATTACCTGTAAACCTTTCGTTGGTCGGTTTGAAAAATGCTATTTTGGTAATATAGATCCCTGTGTTTGTTTTTCCAGAGTTTTTGTTTCAGGAAAGCAATGCGAACTGTAACTGATGTCATGTACTCACTAGATTTTAATTTGCACCTGCAAATTTCTGCTGTACAAATCTCATGATCTTCGGGTCGAAACATGTTTATTTGCCAATTAAGTTTGCTTGTTATTTGCTTTTAAAACCTGACCTGAAAAGTCAGAGTTTTATTCGTAGATAACAAAGTTTTCTTTGTTGGAATCTGTACAGAAAATATAGTACATACAGCTACGACTCCACAGTACAGGATTGAATGAGTGTCAGATAGATCGTGTCTATTTTCTAAATATTACAATAAAATTTTATTCATAATACTAACGCTTAATTATAATACATATAATAATAATAAAAATATATAATAAATATATTTAACACACACACAAGGTCGTCTGTTCCTAAGGTAGGCAACTTAATGCCTGTGTTTTAGGTAAAAGCCGACTGATATACATTTTTTTTAATAAATATACATATACATATAATAATTATGTCTGTGTATAGGCAAACGAGATAATTGTTATTTTATATAAGGTGGCATGGATTTTTATTTCGAAATAGCATCTTCCAAATATCTTCTTATATGTTCATCCTGGTTGTTTACCGATTATCATTATCAAGATCTCTCTCTTTCTCACAGACCGTGTCTAGAAAAGTAGCGGTCAGTTGCGCTTGTTACCTTTGTTACCATAAGTAGTTGGAGGGTCCTAAAAATATGTAGTGTTGTAGAATCCATAAATCTTTACTAATAATTTAAATACGAAAGTGAGTTTTTTTATTTTGTTTGTTTGTTCCACTTTCACAGTTCCACCACTTGACTGGTCGTTATGAAATTTGGCTATGTTTTTCGCTTAGAATCTCAAAAAGGATACCCCATAGGCTACCTTTAATTCCAACACATACAACCAAAAAACTAAAACACATATTAATCATATACATATTACCAAATAAAAACACGTGTTGCTTTTATGTATTGAAGAAATTTTTATTTTTACTTATAATTAGTAAATTAAATTATTATTAATTTGTTTTCCAATAATTACAATTAAGAATAAATAGTGAGTAATAGTGATAATGTAACAGGACGCGTAAACTTAGAACAAAAAACATGAAAATACATTGCGTACTAAACTATAAATTTACATAGTACACTGAACTGCAAGTCTGTTAGTAATACAAGTTATTCAGTTTGTAAAATAATATTTTTATTTAGCAGCTTTGTAATCTTGTAGTTCAAATTTTCAAGTCCAAAATGATAATAAAACGCCATCTAGTGGATTTCGGAGCCTACGCAGCAATAATTAATAGCTTATACCTGAGTAGGTCTTCTTAGGTTGGGTCTTCACTAGATGGCGTTAATTCATTTTAACAATATACCAGTTCAGAAATAAAACCACTAAATTGGTAACTTTATAAAACATAATTGATAAATTAAATAATTAATAATTGGTTTTTAAATAATTACAATAAAGAATAAATATTGAAGTCAATATTGATTTTTAGTTTCGAATATTTCTTTTGTAGAATTCTATTTACGAGGTTTTCAGACGAAATAATTTTACGCATTTTTGTGGCGGACGTTTTTTGCCGGTTAGGGTATATACCCCTTCTTCAAAAACTAGAACTTCGTTTCAATAATAATTGATACTTATAAAGGAACTTATTCTTATCGATTGACTGATTCACTGTTATCAATTATTAGATATAAATATGAAACACTGAAATATTGTCAGTTTATGCCGATAAAGTAAAAAAATTGTACTTTTACTATAAATGAAATATGAAACCACATAACACAACTGACATAAAAAATACTAAAATACTCTTTTAATAAGTTTCCTATCCATGCAGGAAACCGTTGAAACTTAATAGGCCATGCTGCTCAACTGATGATTAACGGAAACACAAATCATTTACTAAAATTACATAATTTTAAAGATCAGCAACGCACCTGCTAATCTTCTGATTTAGCGGGTGTCTAAGGATGTTGCTTTCATTTACCATCAGGTGAACGTAAACCGACTGTCCATTTGCCCTCTCTTCTATAAAAAAAGCAAACATCATTCACACATATTTAATCTTAGGTCAAGTATGACATACTTCTTAAGTACCGCTTTCTAATTTAAAAAAAAAGGTGAAAGGATAATTAGTATCTGTCTCGAGTAATTTTATCAATTGTTATCAAACAAATGCTTTATATGTATATATTATTTGTAACGATTTGACTATTCATTTACCGAAATGACTTAAGCAACTATTATATAGCCTTATTTATAAATATATATAATATTGAGAACAGAATATTATAATATAATTTATGTCAATGCGTAAATGAAATAATTTTCCTAGACATGATCTGAATAACGTGTGGCGAATTTCCATTTACTCATTTTGCTTAGTCTGTCGAACAAATTATATCAATGAAATAAATAGAGACAGTATTAAGATAATTAGGACCTCGAGTAATCGTATATTTTTCAACATAGCAACACAGAAACGCAACAAAATGGCGATGTTATTAGAGTGCAATTTATTTAAATATTTTTATTGAGAAACATTTGTTTATGTACAATTCCTACTAAGAGATAATCAAAAATATTTATTTTAGAATTTATCGTAATTTTCTGTATGAATCGTTTTTATGAAACATCCTGTTCACATTGGGCCGAGATTGGGAATACCCTTTCCCACTAGATGTTGTTTATTGGTGCCGTTCCTACTTTTATGATCCCGCAAAATGTATCCGAACTGTTGACAAGGTATCTCAGCCAGACAGCCGTCTCAGAGCCGGAGTACCTCAGGGTGGTGTTATTTTCCCCCTTCTGTTCTCCATATTAATTAATTCTATAACCTTTCTCTTCTTTTTCATTCATATGCCGATGACTTGCAGATTTACCTGATAACTCCTGTTGACGATATAACTGCAGCAATTGGTCGTATTAACCAGGAACTCGCAGTTATATGTTCTTGGTCTAAATCGTATGGACTATCGATAAATCCTATCAAGGCTTAAATTTCCATAGTTGGTAACTCTATACAGCTCTTTAAAGTGAATGTTTCCTGTCTTCCTAATGTCTGCTTTGATAGCTTTAAATTAGAATTTTATAACATTATAGTTTTGTTTACACTTGATTGGAGACCTCAAGTTGATTCATATATTCGTATTTTACGACTGGTAAAGTACGAATATTTGAATCAATATATGAAATAAATTCATTCCTAGCGAAAAAAATAGAGAATTAAGAACATTATCCATTCATAACATATGGGGAACATATTAGTGTTTCAGTTTTAATTTCCTAAACAACTCAAAATATAATATATATTATAAGGAAGGTTTGTTTGTTGTCAAAAATTCAATATGTTTATCAAAAGCTGTTAGAACTTATAGGTCTATTTTTTAAATACTAATTAAAAATAAGGACTGATATAATAACTAACTAAATTATACCAGTCGATCTAGGGATAGCACCGACGGTAACTTTATGACTATTTCTGACTGTTTCTGTAGCGTTAGGTATTATAACCCATAACCGACTTTGAAAAAAAGGCTTTAAAAGCTAAAAAATATAAACTTCACGTGGTATCAAATTCCTCTGCTTTATAATTTATAATCATATTCATATTTTATCAATATAATTATAAGATAAATACAAATAAAATTTTATATGATATGTGCCAATTAATAGCGCGAGTGGAAAAATATTTCAACGTCTCGGAAACTTAACAAGCGACTCTTGACCTCCTTCTGCGATAGTACGCCATCATTCCTTGGAGCTGTAGTGTAAATGTAAAGATAATACTTTTGTAAGCTTACGTATATTATTTTAGATTACGTTGATTGTTAAAGAATATTTTAGAACTACTTTCTAATACAACAAAGCTGAAGACTTTAATGTTTAAACGGTTTTTACGGTTACAATCTATACGTAAACGTGGATGAAATCATATTGTAAACTAACAATTTGTAATTATACAAGATTTCTTTTCGTGGTTGATTGTAATGATAAATTATTTGTCTCCACCAAAAAGTCTACGCTAATTGGCTGATTAATTTTAGCCATAAAAATTACACTAAAGAATTCAGTTAAATCTGTACTAATACTGTTTATCGTATCAGAACCTTAAGAGATGAATTGCTAAATACCACAACACTACAACTTGTTCTTGAAAAACAAAAAGGTTGAATCTTAACATAGTTAGCTAAAATATGTTGTATATTGATTTGCTATAATACAGATATTTGTATTTGTATAAATATTTGTTTTTGATGGTGGTGGGTCCTTGTGGGTCTTCCCACCGTCGAATCTCAACGATCCTGTTGTTTTCATTGACACCTAATAGCGATCGTTACTTATGATAGGGAAATTTTCCGACAAGCCGTAATGGAGTAGCATGGTGGATATATATATATATATATATATATATATATAAATATAAACTCCGAAGCTTTTCTTTTACGGAGAAGAGGCCTTTACTCAGCAGTCGGGCAGTTTACAGGAATCAGTTCAGTTACAGATTTTATTCGTGGTTACACACAAATAGTTTTTTATTTATTCTCTAAACATATATTCTCCTTGTTTATATGCTTTTATGTTTTTTTTTTTTTAATTTTTATGTAAGCTATTTCCATGACTTCAGTCATCTATTTGAAATACGAATGGAAGTTTCAAATGAATGTATTATTAAATTCATTATGTAAGTATTGTGATTTGATTTCAAGTTATATCACAATTTATAATCAATTATTAAGGCTTTGATGATTCCGGTTCCGGTGCTTATCTTGTAAACATCATAAAGTCTGGTGCTCCACAAAAATATTATAAATCAATAGAATAGGCCACAATTTTCACAGCAAAGTTGCATATAAATACACAAGTGAGTTTAAGTGTTCGAAAAATAAAACATCACTTGATTGGGAGATTTGTGTGAGGATTCCGAAACCGAAGAAATATTGAGGTTGGAAACTACTATTGTCTTGTCATAAAAAAAAATAACTTAGATAGTAAGACTTTACCTATCAACTAATACTACTTCTACCCTCCATATAGTTAACAACGGAAAGCATAGATAATATATATATTACTAGAGAACGAAAAGTGTCACTCAAGTATTGCCAGTCAATTAAATAAAATTCCTCGGTTAATAAATAGGTTCCATTACACACAAAAATGGAAGGTCAATTTCAAATTTTATTTGATAAAATGAAAATAGAAATGCAGAACCAAACAATAGCGTTAACCAATACAATAATGGAAAAAAATGACGAAAAATTAAAACCGATTTTGGAAGAAAATAGAATATTAAAAATTAAAATCGAAAACTTGGAAAAAAAGGTAAAATATCTAGAGAGAGACAAGAAAATTAACAATATAATAATACATGGATTGAAGGAGGATGAGAAATCTATACCGGAGTTACTTAATAAAGTTAAAAAACATTTTTCGGATGAACTGAACTTTACATTAGAAGATTGGGAAGTAAATAAAATTTATCGCATCGGAAAAGCAAATGATAACAAGCCAAGACCCACGGTCCTTGCATTGGTTTGTGGGTGGAAGAAAAGTGAGATCATGAGAAATAAAAAGAAACTTAGAGAACTGTACATAACTGAAGACTATTCAAAAGAAACCTTAGAAAAAAGGAAAGCACTACAACCTATGTTAATTGAAGAGAGGAAAAAGGGGAATTTTGCCTACATTAAATATGACAACTCGTGGTCAAGAAAAACCCAAACACGAACGATAAGAGGAAGCGAGAAATATCAAACTCCCCAAAAGATGACGCTCATCCAAGAAAACAACAAACATTAAATTCATCAGAGTCATATAGGAAAAATGCGTTTGATATGATGAGGATGCGTTCTAACTCCCTTTCAACCACTTCAAATACAATAAAACAGTAGCAATCAGGCACTGGCGATCGGAAACATCAACTAAATAGCAAAATAAAAAACAAGGAAACGAATCCTCCCCCAAGCCGACTGGTCCTCGTGGGGGAAAAATACCACGACCCTCTAAAGATAAACAAACCTACATCGGATATATACATAGCCACTTTTAATGTTAGATCACTACGAACCACTGAGAAGCGTCTTGAATTTGAATCAGCCCTGGTAGACATAAAATGGGATATTATTGGAATCAGTGAAATGAGAAGAAATGGAGAAGGGATAACTGATTATGGAAACTACATCTTACATTACAAAGGTGAAAAACTAGGGCAATATGGAGTGGGATTTTTAATTAAAAAGAATCTTGCACACAGAATAGAAGAAATAAAAGGAATATCGGAAAGAATAACAATATTACATATAACTCTACCTTTATATAAAGAAGAAAAATGGTCAATCATCCAGGCATACTCACCAACTGAATCGGATAAAAAGGAAGACATATCCAAAATTAATTTATTATTCTACGAAGATCTTAGGATCTCTATGCAAAATTGCAACAAAAATATTATTGTAATGGGCGACTTCAACGCACAAGTAGGAATACGTAACAATAGCGGAGAAGAATATACAGTGGGAAAATATGGACAAGGTAAAAGGAGCAAAAATGGATCCAGACTAGTCACCTTTGCTTTAGAAAATAAACTTAAATCTTAAACGGTTTTTATAAGAATAAGGAAACAAAAAGGTGGACATGGATATCCCCAAATGGAATTCACAAGAACGAAATTGATTTTATTATGTCTAATAATCCAAAATATATCAAAGATATTTCCATAATACACAACTTAAATTTCAATTCGGATCATAAAATGGTTCGTGCTAAACTAACAGGAACGAAAATAAAGACTAAAAGACAATTTTGCACAGATAAAATATCCATTGTATGTACCGGCAATACCACTCAACTTATGAATAACTTACAGAAAGTAACGAATAAAGAGGCAATGAACCAACTACCAATCCAGGAACAATACGCGAAACTTATAAACCTATTGAAAACAGAAACCAAGAAAGTAAATACAGAAAGCAAAAAAGTAATATCAGACGAAACATATCAGTTATTAAAAGAAAGGCAAGAATTATTACAAAGGAAAGAAAAGAAAATTAACCGCTCCAAAATATCAGAACTCAGTAAAAAAATCAATTTAAATATTAGGAAAGACAAGAAAATTAAAAGGAAAAATACACTAAAGAAATATATCGAAAAAACAGGTGGAATTAAAAAAGCAATAAAAGAATTAAATAGTAAAAAAGATTGGATGCTAAATGTGAAGACAATGGATAATAATTATACAAATAAAAGAACAGAAATAATGAAAGTAGCTACAAAATATTATCGAAATCTTTACCGAAGCAAAAACCCAAAAAGAATAACAAGTAAAATAAATACTGACTCTGAGTCAATCCCTAGAATATTAAAATAAGAAACAATAAGAGCAATCAACACGCAAAAGAAGGAAAAGACACCAGGTGCAGATCAAGTAACAAATGAGTTATTAAAATCTATTACACCAGTGATAACTCCTATATTAACAGACATATTTAACAAGATTATAGATACGGAAATTATATCCGAAGACTGGACTAAATCTACGATAGTATTATTGCATAAAAAAGGTGATAAAGGAGATATAGGGAACTATAGGCCTATTAGTTTGATGTCTAATGTGTATAAAGTATTTTCAAAAATAATTCTATCTCGAATCACTTCTACCCTCGATGAAAACCAACCAAAAGAACAGGCTGGCTTCCGCAGTAAATATTCAACAATAGATCATATACATGTTCTAAGGCAAATCCTGCAAAAGTACAACGAATACAACAAAACGTATTATCTGGGGTTGGTTGATTACAATAAAGCATTCGATTCCTTAGAACATGGTTTCATCTGGGTAGCTCTGCGTATACACGGGATACAGGGTAAGTACATAAAAATACTTCAAAGTATATATTCCAAAAGCACAGCCCGAGTTAGGCTAGAAACTACAGGAGAAGAATTTCCTATAGAGAGAGGAGTGCGGCAAGGGAATCCTATTTCACCCAAGTTGTTTTCAGCGGCTCTAGAGATTATATTCAGAAATCTGCAATGGGATCATGAAGGACTGAATATAAACGGCGTAAAGCTAAACCACTTACGTTTTGCAGACGACCTAATTTTATTTTCAGAATGCCCAAAACAACTAGAACAAATGCTGCAACAACTATCAGATCAAAGCGCAAAAGCAGGGCTTACAATGAACACGGCAAAGACAAAAATTATGACTTACACCTCACAGACATATAACATCACAGTCAATGCACAGGAAATAGAATATGTAGAAGAGTACGTATATTAAGGACAGCTTATAGCCGCGAGGAGTACTATGCATAAAGAAATAGAAAGAAGGATAGCTAACACATGGAAAAGATACTACTGGTCCCTTAGCGAAGTAATGAAAAATGAAGACATGCCACTCAAAGAGAAAAGAAGAGTATATAATATGTGCATCTTACCATGCTTAACATATGGTTGCCAAACATGGGCATTAACAGAAAATTTAATGAACAAAGTAAATGTATGTCAAAACGGAATAGAGAGAAGTGTGATTGGAGTAAAAATAATGGATAAAATAAGGTTAGATCAAATAAAAAATATTACTAAATTTAAAGAGGCAAAAAAGACATGCAAGACTTTAAAATGGAGATGGACAGGACAAATGCTAAGAGAGAAAAATAAGAAATGGACAAAAATATTAACAGAGTGGTATCCCAGGAGTGGAAAAAGAAGCAAAGGGCGACAAACGAAACGTTGGGAAGATGACCTGAAAAAGGTGGCTGGTCCAGTGTGGATGTGAACAGCGAGAGACAGATCAATGTGGAAAACTTTAGAGGAGGCCTATGTCGAAGGACAAGCTGTTGTTTGAAACCGATTGTCTAGAATAATAAATAAAAATAGGTGTATTCAGTTGTTACTTACTATATATATATATATATTTTGCAGTTAAATAATTGTGAAAATCCTATTATTTCTAAACATTGTGAACAGTAATAAAGGCTTATTTTATTTTATTTTATTTTTATTTATTTTATTAAGGCTTTGATATTATTATTCCTAAGTTAGTTGTAAGAATTTTTATCCTTATCAAATTCCACAAACAATGCCAAAAATATAAGAAATTATAAGCTCCTTATACTAAAAAGTTCCCAGTTGGATAAATTCTGTACACATACATCAAAAACACAAATTATATTAATATCTTGTGTATATTAGACTTGTTAGAGTGACAGTCAGTTCCAACATTTCGACAACGCTTCATGATAAACTTTTTTGATTGGGATAATTTTTTTATTATTTAAAACATTCCTCTAGTAGAGGGAAATGCCCAAAGGAAATCATCAGTAGCAAATTAGCGCAATATCAAATTAAAAATTATTATACAACGAAAATTGACATTGTCTGTGATACCGATTTTAGCTAATGAATATAATGTTACAATTGAAGAATATTATCTTAAATGTAATATTCCTTCATTTTATGAATTTATTAAAATTTTGTCTTTAATTTAATTTTATCAATCATATAACAAAATTAATCCTCATCACACTTTATCAGAAACTTTAGTTGAAATTTCTAACGTGACATCATCCACTCAATATTCTTTTTTAAGAGAGTAATTTTTTTTAGAGCATAAAATATTAACATAGATATAGACTTCTATATTCTATAGAAATAGGTTTTCTAACACATAATATGTGTTGTGTCTAATTGGTAATATTGGTACAATTCTATTTCTATACCATTAGCCGTTACTAACTGGTGCTGGATCAGATTTCAAATCACACCCTTAATGTGCTAAGTGAACATTTTACCATACCTTTTAACAAGAGTTTCTTTAATGCCTGATGTCTTAGGTCAGTGAGGTAAAACAAGAAGAAGCGACGCAATGTGATGCAATACAAACAATATTATGTCACATGACGTGAATTAACTTGACTACGCAGAATATCACTACATATTATAAAACAAAGTGCTCCACCGCGTATGTGTGTCTGTCTATTCGCGATAAATTCAAAAACTACTAAACGGATTTTCATGAGGTTTTCACCAATAGATAGAGTGATTCATGAGAAAGGTTTAGGTAGATATACATACCCCGGGCGCAGTCGGGGCAGGGCGCTAGTGATATTATAGATATCATAGCGTCTTTTTGATATCATAGCGTCGTTGCTGCGTCTATCACATTTTTCATGTTATGTTCGATTTCGATTTATATGATTTATTCAAATTATAAGTATGAAAAATGTGTAAAAGACGTATATTATATGAAAAGCGTTTCCACATTCTTGTTAGAAGGAAAACCCCGATTCCCCTATAAAGATTATTACATTCTACGTTTTATTATATTTCTTACTCGAATTTGAACTGAAATTTTCTTAGAACGCACAAACGTGAACGCAACGAATCTGATTTCCTTTTACGTGTTACTACACCCACGGGAATAAAACTCATATGAAATGGTCAATCTATATTATTATAAAAGTGTTTATTTGAAGATCATGATCATGTTTGAAGGCTTTAACTTTTTACTGAGCTTAATATGTATATTTTTTTATAAAATCAATGTGTCGTACGGGTCTCATCGCGTAATACCTAATATTATAAATGTGAAATATAAGTTTGTTTGTTACTCTTTCACGCGAAAACTACTAAACTGAACATCATGAAACTTTGTACACATATTCTTGGAGGTATTAGAAGTACCATAGGATACTTTTTGTTACAAAAAATGTTTTTTATTGTTTGTTTAAAAAATCTATCTATTTCAACGCCATCTGGCATTCCAGTAATGAAGTTCCAACTCTGAGTACTCTAATACAGTTGCACTGAATTACCGACGGTCACGTCAATATTCAATCAAATCATATTAATATTATAAATGCGAAAGTGTCTTTGTTACGATTTCACGTGAAAACGAGTTAACCGATCATTATGAAACTTTGTACACATATTCTTGGAGGTATTAGATGTAACATAGGATACTTTTTGGTCGCGATAACCGACATCGCGGGCGAAGCCGCGGGCAGAAGCTAGTATTATTATATATTTACCACTAATTCCCGTCGAAGTTCCAATAGAGACACGAAATGTATGGTATCTATTTTGCTGAAAGAAAAAGTAAGCCCAATAGTAAGTCCATGCAAATAAAACAAAGCTGAAGTTTGTTTGTGTATTTGTTTGTTGGTGCCAATTAATATTAAAAATTGATCAATTTGACGTATACTTTGTCATCATAAGACAATTTGTTTATTATGGAATAGAAGAGTGAATAGCACCATAATGTTTAAGCCTGGATAGAAACCAAATTGTTATTATACAAGCATTACCGCGAGACACGTCTTGTCAAAGAGGATTCTCAATATTATTATTATTGAGATTTGATGTTAATAATTTTAATCGTCGTAATTATATTCTAGTATTACATAGAGGATAGACTTACTTGTAATCTAACTATAAAGAATTAAATTGCAAAACAAGTTTTTAATAATCCGATCACCATCAGGAAATACTCATAACATAACCCGTAATAAAAATAACATAAGCGTCTCATATATGTGGAACAATAACCATAAATATTAAGACAGATAAAACCGCGAGAGACGTGCTTTACAGTATATTGTTATAGAAATACAGCATTTGTTAAAATAAAATGTGGAAAAAGTTTTGCTCAATAAAAATAAAAATGATCTTATGGATGATTACAGCAGTGGAGTATGTCGAATCGTATTTAAGATAATCAAATTTTATCTTATTATCTTGTTGGAGGCAAACTGTGTCCCAGTCAACTTTTACGTAGAATACGATATTGTTTTTTAACTATATGGTGGATATTTTTTTAATTCATTGAAAATAGTTATAATAAGCCATCTTCAATACAAGTCTTTATTTTTTTAAATAAATAAATAAACATCTCACACTCAACGGCCCCCAGTAGAATGTTTGTCCTGTGTCCCCGACACAGTTGTGTATGTTTTCGGACCCCTCCGGAAACATACATAAGATTACAATAATAATAAAAAGAAAACAATCCCAATAAAGTAACTGGAATGCTTGTTTCGTAACAGCTTGAAAACAAAATTAAATTTGAAAGTCAAAGTTTAGCTAATTTGAAAAGTCAAAGCCCAGTTACTAAACATGATTCATGATTTTAAAAATAGGTATGTTCTTTACGTGACATTGATAAAAAATTGACATGGACACGAACACAGATCTTAATATTTCTATGGACACGAACATCGAAACATTTTTACAAAACACCTTTCATCTTGCTAGTCTAAAAGAAGAAAGAAATATAAATGTTTTATATGGATGACGTTTTGCAATAAATTTGCAAACTTTGCGTAAAATAAATTGTTTATGCAGAGTCCAGAGCATAGACAGACGCGTAAAAGGTAACCCAGCATAGTATTGTAGTTAAAGATGCTTATATTTTTATGCGGAATATTATATTGATACGCATCATCGTTTGTTTGAATTGCTTAACCCTACATTTATCATTTTAAAAGAATATATCCCGATTGATTTACTAAGTGGTTGACAGACTACACAAACTTGAAACAGTACGTAGGGCATTTTAAAAAAATATACACAAAAAAATACCATTAAGTTGGCGTATTAAGGGATAGAAATATTGTTGATCCAGTTTGAAGCTTACCTGCTTCCAGCTAGAATCTAATGAAATTTAATTTATTTCGGTATTCACGTAAAAATTACATTAGCGAAGTCAGGTTAGCAGCTAATTAAACATAAAAAGTTAGTGAATGGTAAATAAGTCGATATATTTTAAAGACTTAATCCGTCTTAGCATCCGACAGACGATCGATCAGGAGTTCAAAGGTATGTGGATGGCTTCTTAATTAAAAGCACCTTAGCCACAACGTGTGTCGTATAGACATAATTGATGAGAGTAGCAGCTCTTCTTTCAATAGAAACATACATAATAATGTTGCCAAAACACTGGAAATAGTTTATTATTTGGGGAGATTCGAGTTAACTTACAAGTATTGTTAGTGTATACAATACGTACCTAATTGCCATTTGACCTCCCTATTACGTAATAGGTAAACAATTTTTTTACTATACTTTTTTGTTTATTTTTTAATGATGATACGTGTAAGGATTAACTGTTTGATTTTTGTTTTCATGAGTATAGGAATATAATATCTTTATTGTTTTCAACTTAGTATCTTTTATGAATTTAAATTGTATTTATTTAATAATAAATATGTAATTTAAAACATTTTACTTTTATAAAAAAATGCTTATTCCTTAAAATGATTAATTTATTATATAAAATGAGACATTTATATTAAAATTAAAATTTTCTTTGATTGCTATAAAGTTTATCTTAAATAGTCTTCCTAGGGCTACACAGTTACATGTTTTTTATCGTACATTTTCTCCATAAGTTTTATTTTCACATAGTAATTTGCCCCATGAAGCCACTGATTTAAGTTTAAATATCGAAGGTTGTTAAGGGTTAAATATTCCACGTGTAACATGATCCTTTGTCAATTTCAGACATTTAATTTTATACATATTGAGGCGCAGTGGAACGCTAACGTGTCAAACAATTATTAATACGAGTACCTATGTTTTAAAAATATTAAACGCGTAGATGAATATTTCGTGACAAACCAGTTAAACGTTTCTTTAGTTCTTAATAACGTATACTTGTAATAGCAGAGTTAGAACTTTGTGTTAATTAAAATATAGTTAATTTCTCCAATCTGATTATAAGGAAATTATCATCGGAGTCAAGTATGAAGTGTAAAAGAAAAAAAAAAGTTAACATCATTTTTTTATATTATTTTGTTTATTATTTATATTGTTTTGTATTATTTTGTTTATTATTTCGATGGAAGTTACAATAATAAAGATAAAGATTAAATTGCGATTTAAAAAAAAAAGACTCATTAACTTAATTTCAGATACTGCGCTGGTGCCAGTAATCTCACCACGTGCGGTTGCAGGTTCGATTTCCTCTCGGGGTATATATTTGTGTTAGTACAAATAGTTGTTTTTGGTCGGGATGTATGTCTTCTCACCGTACCTCAGTGAGCACGTAAAGCTGTCGGTCCTGGTTGTGATCATAGACACCTGATAAAGATCGTTACTTATAGTACGTAAATTATCCACCAACCTGCATTGGAGCAGCGTGGTAGATTAAACTCCAACCCTTCTCGTATGTGAAGAAGAGGCCTTTGCCCAGCAGTGGGACATTTACTTGCTGATTCAGTCAGTCGGTTAGTGAATCAATCAATATCTGTACAACTGTCCCTTTTGCCGCCTTCAGTTAATGATAAATCTAACCGCACTCGCAAAGCGATTTCTCTTAAACAGTTTTACAAGTATAAAAAAATGTAAAAAAAAAAAATGTATATCAATCAACTGTTACCTAAAACACGGGCATTACCTTAGGAACAGACGATCATGTGTGTATGTTTAACATATTGATTTATTTATTTTATTTTATTTTATTTTATTTAAAATGTTATATGTTAAATCAATGCAGATGCTTTTGTTTTTTTTTTGTATTATATTATTAAGAATCTATAAAAATTGTACTAAAATTATACAATTAAAGAGTTGATTTCTTGAATGATTTACACGAGCTTATCTCATGATCTTTCAATTTAAGTTTATACATCATACAAGAAATAATAATACGAATATATTATGTAGTATGTACATCATTATTATAGATGGTATACATAATTACATCGATTTTTACATCTTATCTATTTAGTATACGTTATTGATGACCTTGAAAATGTGAATAAAGTTTAAAGCCTACCCTTAAACAAGTTAATAAAAGAAAATGATTATAATAAGAAACTCTTCAACAAGGGTCGCTATAATCAACAGCGAGACCGTAATTTTACCTTTATTACCTTTAAATAATTCCTCATTTTATTTTACCATAAAATAGACTCCAATAATGGTTTTCATCTTGTCTGTTCTCTCTTATACTTTATTTTATTAGAGAAAATTACGATAGTTTTAAACTTTTCGACATTAAAAACAGACAGTAAGTTACATTAATTAAATTACTCATTACGTTGTAAATTTTCAGGCTCAACTAATGTTTTATGGAGTATTTAATTAAGTATGCATATCGGTTCAATTATTTATAATAATAATTATCTAAAGTATTTATGAACATTTGTGTTTTGGAGTATTTATTTTTATTTGGTAATATCGATAGTAAAGCTTATTTAATTTTTAACTTACTTATTATTAAAGATTAATTTAACCCTCTTGCCGATACATTTAAATGATAAATTTCAGACATGCTTTTTAACTGGGTATATTTTTGAAAAAAAAAAATTATAACAACATTACACCACTTCTGTTTTTTTTTCTGTTTTTTTATTCTCTGTTTGTTCCCGAATAAATAAATAAATAAATAAATAAATAACAACTTCAAATTAAATAGATGACTGAAAGTCGAATGTATACCGGATGTTCCAGGGCTATGCCACATGGAAGTATCTTAAATATTGTAGATTTAACATTTTACTGAAAGAAGACTTCATTTTAATTTAAGAAACAATTTAAACTAGACTCATAGATTTTTAAATAATTGCCTGGTTGAACCTGGACTCGAAACGAAAGGGTTCACCATAAGGATTTTTTTTTGTTAATTAAAATAGCATCAGAAATAAAAGGAAGACCATGAATTTTAACATTTGATTACAAATTATAATCAGTAGTATTACCCCAAATTCATTAAATTAATTTATCAATTGTTACTAATAATGCTAATCATCCTTTAACGTAACTCTTGAATTTGTATTTTTTTAGTACACGGTGTATTCTGCTTTTCGATATTGCAATTTCTTTTTCACCTTCCCTTACTGAATAATTCTTAGGTTTGCCTCAAAATACATCAAAATGTCGAGTTCATCATCAGTGTTTGTCATTTGGTGCTGCTGTTGTGGTACGTAAGCGATGATCAAAATTTCCTAAGTTTATCATATTATTCATCAACCTTTTCATAATTAATCGAGATGGTGTATTTCTATCAGGATATCTTTTGCGGTATAATTGCAAATCTAATATTACTTTGTTTGTGGTTCACAAAATTTTGCTTCCATTAAATCAAAGTTATTTTGAACGCTATGTAGACCAGTGTCGATAATTATTGAAACCAAAAAAAAAAAAAATAGAAGGAAAGAAAAAATAATTTATGGGCGATCTGAAGTTGAAAAGTGGAAGGGAGGGGGGCGGAGTTAAGGGTAAAAAACGGTTTATGGCGATTTCCGGCAAAAGTACAAGCCCTATGGAAAAAAAGTTCAAAGGCAAAGTTGTAGGTAATAAAAAGAGTTCGGTTTCGGGTCCCGGTTCAACCAAGAAATTATTTAATTTTTATAATTCTAACTAATTGAAGATAGAATTATAGAATTCTAGCTTTAATTTTTTTTAATAACGTTATAATACGTATTCGTTACAAGATCACATAAATGACAAAGTGAGTTTAGAAGCACTGGCTTTTATACAGAACTTATTATTTACTGAGTTATAAACTCAGTTAACTATAATAATAATTGTTAAGTTTCTCGCCTATTTTTCACAGCAATTTCTATATTCCGATTAGGAGATTGTGTCACATCAACTAAGGTTAATTACATTAAATAAAGTATAATCTATACTTTATAAACTGACGATACAAAAGTATTATTAAAGAATATTTGAATTAGGAATTTAATTTTAATATAATATTAAATTTGTGGTTTTGTAGTATGTTTTTGTTTAAAATCAAATGCATAACCTTAGAATATTCTTAATATCTTTTTATCGTTAGTAAAAATAACGGCAAGGTTCGTGGAAATAAAGTTCTAAACACAAAGTATGTCGATGTATCATAAAAACCTTAAAACTTGTATAGAAAATAATATGGACAGCGCATAATTTATTGCCCCAATGGGGCTCACCTATGTTTTAAAATTAACATAGAATTTAATAACATAAAAGCCAGTTTTACGGCAACATTTACGCTTTCCCATTAGTCATAATGTGTGTACGGTCTAATGTAATTGAACTTAACAAGCAAGTTAAGTGTGCAAAGGCTAGACCGATCGATGGACTGTTTGATCAATACATTCACCACGTTTACTCCAATTAGGAAACCTTTTTACTGTGACATTGTCTGATATTGTCAATTCTTGAGTTTCTGTGATATCATTGTAAGATTTAAGAATGTTTGTGAATTTGTATGGCTTTGAAATGCATAACCTGGCGTTAGAATTTTTTACGTAGGGCCATATTCATACACAGATTTTAAAATTCGTTTTATTTAATTGTATATACCATTTTTTTTTTGGAAATAAAAATTTACATAGGTACATATTACTGTTCTTAATGGGAATCCAAACCATAAATATTAGCCTTAAAGGAAATTTCATCACCAAAATGTAATTATAATACCTAAACGGTCATCAAATTAGTTGGTATGATTTTTTTTTTGTGTATTCGTATGATATATTAATCGTCATATAATTTTATTTGTCTAAATAAATGTCAAATGCTAAATGAATTAAAGCCAAAAAGCTATTTATTTATTATAAAGCATATATTTTGTACTGAACCTTTTTTTTTTGGCTGGGTTTTACCCACTAAAACCCAGCGGTGCCCTCGTCGTCGTACAAGGACGCCACGGGATCGCTGGCGCATGCCACCGTGACGCCCCGACGGTTGGCTCGCCTACGCGGGCCGCCTTCGGTCATAGAGCGCTCGCGGGCACCGTGAGCGCTCTATCTCCGCTACGCCAGGGACCGGCGAACGGGAGAGACTGCGGCAGGTCATGGCGACATAGCCGCAGTCTCCTCCGTGACCTGGAGTATAGGACTTTGGGGAGCGGCCGGGGTCTTAGGGACCGCTCTACCCTTCGATTTGGGGGGGCGGCACTCCCGTCCCCCCATCAAGTGAGCCGCCGGTTTGCCGGCGGCAGCGCACACGGCGCAGCGCAGTGCTCCGGTGCAATTGCGGGCAATGTGCCCTTCCACGCCGCACCGGAAGCACGCGCCGCTGCGGTCAATCGCAGCCGGACATGTCGGGCGGGTATGCCCGATTCCCAGACATTTAAAGCAGCGCATGGGACGCTGCTCCAATACTTGCACTCTGGCCGAGCTCCACCCGACCAAGAGTCTGCCTGCTTTAGCCAGGACCTTAGCGGCTGGGATCGGGCATCGCACCACCGTGCACCCCAACCCGCCCGGTCCAACAACGATTGCGCCAGTCTTCACTACGCCGACGTCGCATTTGCCAGCCGTCGCCACCGCTGCGGCCACCATCTCGCAGGAGACGGAGTCGTCCAACCCAGAGACTCGCACACCCGCGAGCTTCATGGGTTGGACGACTTTCGCCATGTTCCCCAACGACGCCTGCATGGCCTCCGCCAGGCGTCCCGCCGCTTCCGGAGTCTGCCCCTTAGGCAGCTCCAACAATCTGGCCCCAGTCGCGGCGCGCCGCAGCTTGAGCCCACCGACGATGCCGAGTTCGGCCAGATCTATCGTATCTGCCGCCCGCTTGAGCAGGTGGCAGTACGTGACGCCCTTGCTCTCGGCGTACTCGTCAAGCGTGATGAGCACTGCCGGAGAGCGGGGGCAGCCAGCTTCGGCTTTTTCGCCCTCTTCTTCTTTTTCGCCGGCGGCTGCGGCTGCGGTCCCTTCGGGGCCGGAGTAGCAGCGGCGGCGGTGGCGTAACTTTTAGGCGCCTTCTTCTTTTTTCGTTTAGCGACGGTGGACCACTCACCATCACCAGCCTCGACTGCGGGCGCCGTCTCCTCGCTCACGTGCGTTCGCCTTTTCCGAACTGGAGCAGGGGTGGCGCTGGAAGACGGCGCCTTCTGCGACATCCTCTCCTTCTTCTTCTTGTCCGCCGCAAGCGGAGGCCGGAGCGTCTTCACCGGCAGGAGGCGGTCTTCAAGGCCGGTGAAGCGGGCATCAATCATCCGCCCCACCGACCGAATAACCGACGCGCTCACCTCCTCAACGAGGCTCTTTTCTCGTCTTGGCAGACAGGTGGGAGTGGCATTCGACGAGCTCTGCTCTCGTAGCTCCATCACCTGTCTACGGAGGTCATCGAGGTCGCGTCTCAGGCGGGAGTTCTCCGCATGGAGCCGACGCACTTCCTCCGAAGCTGTCCTCTCCTTGAGGGCCTCTACCATAGACTTAATCGAGGTCGCCGCGTCCTTCAGGGTCCGTACGAATGTCCCCTTTAGGTTGGACGACCTTGTCGCCACCATACAAATCAGGTCCACGTCTGTGGCCACCTGATCCACCAGAGTGTCGGCCGTGCGCGGGTCTCCAACGTCAACGCCCAACGCTCTGCGCCCCTCTTCGGCCGCGCGCGCCTGTTCCAGGATGGCCTTCTCGGCCTCGGTGCAAGTCTCTTCCCGCTCGACAATCCGTCGTTTGCATCCGGCGAGAATCAAGCTCCCCCCGCCGGTTGACGGTGGACTTCCGTGGGGCCGCTTGCCCCGCCTGTCACCTTCACTGACTGTTGCCGCCGAGCTGTAATCGTCTGAGTCGACGGGAGCTGACTCATCTCCCGTATCCTTCTTCCTATAAATGTTAAGTTTTAAGGGTTCCATTTTTGTTCCCACGAGTATGGGGGAAAGACGGTCCGCCCAGGCAGTGCCCCCTGTACCTGGGTAAGCCTAGCGTAACTCGTCCGGGTGTCGGCCGGTACCCGGACGAGGATCGCAGTCGAGACTGATCCACCCGTCAGCCATGCATCCCCTCGCGCTGCGTCGCCGCTTAGGATTCGGGGTAATTTTTTATAGAGGTTTTCTTCCTCGCGGCCCGGCCGGTTAAGGCAAGACCCTCGGTCCCGCACGTAACCGCGAGACATGACCACGACACCACGTAGCGGGATTACGAGAGGACGGTGAACGACTAAGACAAGCCTAGCCGTTCTGTCTGACGGCAGTGTGAATGCACATCAGACCCGTCCGCCTCCGTTGCTTCACCGCGCGCGAGCGAAGTGGCACCGGAGCCCCCGTGGAGACGATTGTCCCCAATTCGCCATGCGACCGCTCAACGGGGCAACTCTGCGTAGCAGAGAAGTCCCCGGAGCGCTGAATCGCATACCCGGCGTTCCCCCGAGTCGGTCGTTAGCCGTAGGCAGCAGCAGTTCCGCAATTGCAACTGTGCAGCTGCTGCTGCCTACGTTTCCAGGGTGTACCACGCGGAGGTCACCAACTGTAGCACCCCATTTTGTACTGAACCTAAAAGTGTAGGTTAATACTTTAAAGGAATTAGAAGCAAAACTATTTTAACACACTTCATGGATGAAAAACTTATGATAATGATAATTTCATACACGATAAATGATTACTCAGGTATCAAGCGATCACTAAGAGATAAGGTTCAACATTTTTTCATGGTGGCTAAAAAATCCCGACTAAATTAAGCGCAAACTTATCGATTTTTCAATAAGTTTATTTAATAATAGTAACGTAGTTTAAAGAACAGTGTCTTGTAACCCCATGGTCACGTCTAGACGGGGCAATCATGCAGAGTAAGCGGCATGGGAGGTAATAAAAGCGGCTATACACTCACTTGGTAACGATAAATTAGCGATTGAATTTATTTATTATAAAAAAATTTAATAAAAATTATATAAAATACCTTTAGTTAATATGCTTATTTCACCATTTTTTTTATTTCAATCAAAATTTCCAAAAAATAAAGCGCAATTTTTTTTTCATTCTTCTTTATTTTTTATATATTCTATCTATACTTATTTTACATTTTAAATATATTCCAGGTACTTTGGGTTGGGTAGTAAAATGAATGTGATAAAACAAGTAGTGTCCAATTAAAAAAATAAAAATACATATATACATACGGTTAATATTAAAACAAACCTTTCGACTTTATAACATTAGTATCGATTTTGTACAAATAGTTATTAATCCTATTTATAGAAAAATATATTCATCATTCGTAATATTTAAGGACTGCCACATTAAATTGATTTTACTTGTTAAAAGCTAAAGTCAAATAAAAACAAACGCACAAATGTATTAACTAGCTCATGCTTAAACCACGAATAAAACATTTCCTTTTAATTATTACAGTAATAATTAATTAAAAAAATCAAAAAATCCGACTGCGTAAAATACTCTTATTATAAAATAAAAAGAATAAAACAATTTACTAGCTTTCATTTGATACCCATATTGCTACAGTAAGAAAAAAAATTCAACTCCCCCTCGTCATTCTGCCATTTGCGGGCGCCATTTTGAAAATTTATATAGCCTATGTTACTACTACAATTTAGACAAATCCAACGACATCTCAAATGTCAAAAACCGTCCAGCCGTTTGGGCTGTAGGGCGTGCCAAAGAAATGGACATACATACATACATACATACACTCGAAAAACATAACCCTCCTTCTGTCGCAGTCGGGTAAAAACAAATAAATTTTGAAAAGCTGATCATAACTTTCTAAAATCATCCTGACTTTGTCAAATATTTTTGTCAACCATTTGTATTAAAAATCACAATTTTTGGTATAGAATTTTCGAAGTGCGTAAAATGGAAGTATATTTTGCTGAGTATTCATTCGCTAAAACCTTTTTTTATTCGAGGCTTTCGAATACAAGCTCTTTGACATTTGAGATTACATTATCGTAATATTTCATGTTAGAAAATAAATTCGGGAATGGTAAAGGAAATTTTATAAGATTAGACACGCGCCTAGATATAATCTAGAGAATGTTTAACATTTACAAGATTGGATAAGTATGTAACATGTTGAAAGATATTTTCAGCTATAGCATTGGCTTTAATATATTAGAACACTAGCTTCCGACCGCGGCTTCGTCCGCGTGGGTGTTCGTTTACCACAAACGACACAGCAGATTAGCCACGAAACATACACTTACATAAATACAAACTAAATAACTAAAACAACAATCCTATAGTCAAATTTAAAAAGAAGGCTAGAAATGCCTATACGACTGAAATAAAAATGAAAAGAAATCTATATTTGTACTTAAAATATATTAACCAAAATTTAATAATTATTCCTGCTGAACTAATCGTAAGTATTAAATCGCTCCGAGAATTGAATTAGCTATAAGAAAAAAATAAATCAAAATGAACACAACCGTCTATGACGTCTGACCCCACGTGTCTGCCCGCGTTCGGGTCGCGCACTCGATGATGGGGCGTCACTTGGACCGCCCCTCTACCCCCGCCCTGCGCGCCGCGCCGACTGACGCTCCATTTCGCTATATTACTGTAAAGTTTCATCTTAATCCGTTCAGTACTTTTTGCGTGAAAGAGTAATAAACATCTAGACAAACTCTCGCATTTATAATATTAAAAGGATAAGAAGAAAAAAAAATTTTAATAAATAAGAAAATTTAAATAAAATAGAAAATAAGATGAAAAAAAACAAGATTCAATAAAACAGCTTATTGACTATTAATCAATTAAACCCGACTTTCAATAAAAACATTAAAAGAACAAAAAACAAGCTAGACACATTATATTATGTTTATACTTAACTAAAAAATACTAAAATAAAATACTTTGTTATAACTAATTGTAAATTGCTCATTCAATGTACCTACATCCAAATTTTGCACTGTAATGTAACTTTGCACTGGAAAGGAATGCCACTCGACATAAGTTGGGAATATCAAGTAGATATTCTCAACAACGATATTCTGTGACATCCTGAGGGCGACATGAAAGGGAAAGGACACAGTGACAGCTAAATTATTAGATTGATTCCTAATTGAAAATAGACACATTTATCGCTTCTTATATATACTTATATATACTTACTTATATATACTTAGGTTATTTTGTACAGGTTAAAAAAGGATTTTACGGATGGGATGAATGTTGAAACCGTCAATAATTCATTTCCATTTATATTTGTAAATTTTTTTAATACATATATAATTCCACACTAATATTATTACACTAATATATATATATATATATATAATTCCATCATATAATTCATTCATAGACAATCATTGTGGTGTAGTGGTGCGAGTAGTCGCTTTAACACCAGTGGTCACGAGTTCGATACCTGCTGAGGGAATATATTTGTATTTATGCAAATATTTGTTTCCAGTCTGGGTGTATGTCCTTGTGGGTCTCAACCTGTTGCTTGAACATATTAATCTCAGAATATGTTAGACAGCGTTTTTATTTATAGAAGAAGTCATTATATATTCACTTTATTCACATTGGTACAGTGCACTAAAATCGATACGCACGCCATGAATTCCTTCGATAAATTTAGAAAACACTCACTTAGATTCGGCCTATTAAAATATTTTTAATACAATGCTTAAATTAAATGTCATAAAATCCTATAGCCATAAATTCTTTAATGCGTAATTTTTATTCTTAAGTATTTTTTAACTTTTATAACTAACGTAAAAACAAATGGTTGTAATTACTTTTAGTTTTACGACCTTCTCGAGTTGTAAACTAAAATGGTGATAAGTATTACCATACAAGTAAATAACAACAAATTCTTTTTATTTGTTGAAATCACGCTAAGTTAGATGCCCTAGTTTTTCATTTATGCTATTGTGCTATTGTAAATTTTCTTTAAATATTATTTTATTTATTTTTATTTCTTTTATTAATTTTTTTTTATATATACTTGACATCGTATGACAAACGTTCAGGCGTTATGAACAATTCTAAAATACTCATAGATGTCTATTTTTATGCTTGACATACTTTACTTTATATTAATATACCAGCTATATATAACTTTATATAATAAACAACTACTTAAGTGTAAAGATTTTCTTTAAAATTTCAGCAGCAGTCATTTAAAAATTTTACCTTATGAATATTCATAGTAACAAAAGCATGTCCGAGTAACTGTCAAATGAGGAAGTCCTATGAAAACAATATTCTCATCCACGTCTTTTAAGACTTCCCTTGACGAAGATTGGCCAGTAGTTGAGCCATCATTGTTTTTATGACATTTTATATTATCGTAGAAAAGATGAGTGTCTGTAGGCAATATTTTCTTCAATTTTTGTAGATTTGGCACTTATTTTTACTTATCTTTATTTTTTTTATATAAAATATTGGTTTCAGAGTATAATCGAGATTTAATAGAGGGTTTTTAATCGGTAAGTTTACATAGTCATCGTTATAGCCAATTTGATATCATGATACCATAATTAGACCGTCTCGTAAGTATTTTAAACTTCGAAAAAATACTACTTTTGATTTACCGTGACGAATTGAAGTGAATCTCATTATCTCATGATAACAATTTTTCAATTTAAAACTTTAACAAATTGTATATATTCGGAAAGCATAAAATATCTCTTCCTTTTAATCTTCTTTCAATCAGGATATGGGTGGAATCACGTTCCATTTGTGTATGAACCTTACCCTTTTCAAGATATTGCTGCCTAACTATAATTTTATGTTGAGATGACAGACGAGATAATACATGAATGATATGACAAAAAGCAGTTGCGGATTTGATAACCGCAACCATCAGAAAATAATAGGACTGGTTTTAGGGAAACATTTCACCATCTTTTAAGGTGTTTAATGATGATAGTGATAAATAATGAAGAACGTAAATCAGCTTCAGTTTCGTTCCATAAGTAATAAGTGGTGTTATGTGTTGCGATTAAATAGTAAAATTATGTACCTGCAATCTACTTTTGTATTACAAACCAAATATAAATGCATAGATTGTGGGATAGTGTAGGGTTCACTTTTCTCGCTTTGATTAATAATATTAAGCCTGACTGTCACATCCTGGCGTTGATTGAACCTATACGAATGTGGGATACGACATATTAAAATGGGCGAAAGTCTTCGTATGGGATACAATATATTAGAATATTTATTTAAACATACTAAATAAACAATTTGGCCTTAAAATTTTTAGATAAGCTGCACATTGTTACAGTGAATCCATGAAAAAAAAAAAAAGTGAAAATATCAAATTTTGTGGGATATGACGTATAAGAAAGAATGGCAGTATCAATATATAACTCTAAGCCATACCAAGTGATATAAAAAATAAAAATTACTAAATTATGAATATTTACAATGAACAACTAATAAAGAATAAAAATAATAATAAAAAAATAAAATAAAAAATAAATAAAAACAAACGTAATGCATTTGTTTTAGTTAGCTAAGAACTATGTATACAGCTTAATGAATATAAAACTTTCTTTCATTGTTCTTTAATGTGGCATTAATTCCAGTTAGCTATGAAAATGCTGGAAGCGTTGACATCCGCTCTTAAGTATATGTATGTAAGATGTTATATATCATTTTGTGTTAATAAGGAAACCAGAAAGAAAGATTTTATATTATATTAAAATTTCTGATTGGATTTTCACAATATTGTAAATTTATTTTAAAAAATAGCGATTACGATAGACAGCCCACGTAGTTTCACGTGCGTTTACGTTTACTGTTCCGCTCTCATGAGTTGTAGCGTAGACTTAGTTCGTTCAAATAAACAAATACTCTTCAACATTATAATATTAATGTAATAATAAATAGAAATAATAATCATAACAATAAAAAATATGAGTTTATTATTTTTACCTCATAGGTACCTCATATTAAACTATATAAAAGCTTTTAGCGAAATAATAATTACATTTGGCATGAGCATGACGAGTAAATTATCTTTTGAATTGAATTATAACAATGCGTAACTATATTATAATATGTAAACAAACAACAAGAACAAAATGAAAATTAGGGTTAATTAGTCTTAATTTATATTTCAAAGGTTTTATATTACACGATTATTTCGATAAAGAATGAAATTATTATTATGCTTCGTTTAATTTGCCAACTTGCTATTAAATAGCGATGAAAGTGTATGAAAAACATTTTGATACATTAAGGATAAAGCGACGTACATATATTAAAAATTCAGATTTATTTCAACATTAGACTGTCAGTATTCGTATATTGAAATAGAAGAAGCGTATAATCTTTATGAAATAACTCTCATAAAGCTACACGATTTGATCGGATTACTCTCATAAAAATTTCGTGTTTCGGATTTATTGTAGGTATAGTTCTTAGAATAGGATATCAATAAAGGAAAAATGAAAGCGGGCACAAGAAACAACCCAGCACATTTTTCTTGATGAAGTGGAGGCCTGAGTATAAATTTCGAGTGTTTTTAATGTCACTGTCAAGTTCCCTTTTGTGTATGAGCACTGCTTATAAAAGTAAAAATAAAATTTTCATGTGACCTTATTTGAATTTCATACTCAAGCCTCAGAAAAAAAAATAGCAACACACACACACACACACATATATATATAAATATATATATATATATATATATATATATATATATATATATATATATATATATATATATATATATATATATATATATATATATATATATATCTTATATCTTTAAACGAGCAATTCTTGTATATATATATAAATATAATCTTAATCTCGGAAACGGCTCCAACGATTTTCATGAAATTTAGTACGCAGGAGGTTTCGGGAACGATAAATCGATCTAGCTAGGATTTATTTTTAGAAAATGTCGTTTTATCCCTTTTTTTACGCAATTAAAAAATATCATTAGAATACGAAGGTAAATTTCGCTGTCATTAATAAGCTTATAATAGCTTGGATGGAAATCGGGTGAATTCGACATTAGAAAACCCGGGTTCGATTCCAGGTGTCTACAGACCAATTTTTTTCCTTTTTTTTTAACTTTCTTCTTTTATGAGAAAAACTATTATTGAGAGCTATTTTTATTTTTTATCTAAATAACCTGTTCCTATTATTTTAATTATATGTCGGTAAGATCGAAAATATTATTTATGTTTCATCAGTATGTAATGTACCTATCTAAATATAATTTAACCGAGCAAAGCTCGGTCATTCAGGTACTATATATATATACTACCGGCCCGCCCCAGCTTCGCACGGGTATTTAACTAAAATTTCAAAAAATATAAATTTATATTCTTTATCACCTACAACTGCGTTGATGAAAAAAAAAAACTGATACTGGAAAATATTTCATAATAGACGTATTGAGTTGTCAAACATAATATTTTAGCCCACAACTTTGTCCGCGTAGAAGTCAAAAATGGTTATATTAGAATTTTTTTTTTTTTTACGTTATTAATTTTGTTATAACATATAAATTATTATGAAGATGAAGATGCGCTATAGAAAGCGTGCCCGAAACCCCCACGAGTGCCACCCTGTGATCGAGCTATCTCCAGTGCTCTGGAGGCGGTTTGTAGACAAAGGAAAGCTGTACGTAGGCTTTGGTAGATGTGTAGTTGAGGACCAGTCCCCCCTCGTTCAGTGCATGAGATGCCTTGGATTCGGACATACCAAGGCACTCTGCAAACAAGGCAAAGAGTCATGTAACTTCTGCGCCGGTGAACATGTGGGGGGAAACTGCCCCTCGAAAGCCAAAGGAGACTCTCCTAAGTGTATAAACTGCCTCAGAGCAAAAAGATCTGGCCCCGACCTGGCACACACGGCATATAGTTCGGAGTGCCAGGAACGAATAAAATGGGATGGAATAGCAAGATCACGGGTGCAATATTGCTAAGGGTGACCCGGAGGCCAAAGGAATGGCCCCTGACGGAGAGACGGACGATGCATGCAGCGCTTTGCGATTTTTGCAAGCAAACCTGCAGCGCTCAAAGTTGGCAACAGCCGAACTGTTTCAGGTGGCCTCGGAAAAAGGGATCTCTTTCGCCCTGGTACAAGAACCTTATACCGGTAATAAGGGCGAAATGAGACGATACCCAGGCACGAAGATCATCCAGTGCACCTTGGGCCGCCAGAAACCAGTAAAGGCAGCGATCATCGTCTTCGGTGACAAAGTGGAAGTTATTCATGACCCCCAAATTGTCACCGAGAATGTGGCCGCTGTCTTCGTAAAGGCCGGCCGACTTGAGCTCGGAATACTGTCCGTCTACTTCGAAGGGGACCAAGACTTGGACCCTTACATCGGACAGGTGAGAACGGCCATCGCGAAGTTCCTCACACACCATCATATAGTGGCCGGTGACGTCAATGCCTGGAGCCACTGGTGGGGCAGCAGCTCCGAAAACCATCGAGGAGCACAACTTCACGGATTCATCACCGAAATGGACCTCCACATCCATAACAACGGAGATATACCTACGTTCGAGACATACAGAGGAGACAGGCTATTATCGAGTTGCGTGGACGTGACATTAACCAGTCAGTCCCTTCTCGCAAAAATTGATACTTGGCGAGTGGAACGAAATCTGATCACATCTGATCACAACGCCATTATGTTCAGTCTGCGCACCGAGGGGCCCTTAAAACCACTGGACCCAATCTCAACGCGCAGATATAACACCAAAAAGGCGAGATGGACAGATTTCACCGCGATCCTTAAGTCCGGCCTTGCGGAAGAGAGCGTAACTCCGGTTGCCGTCAGCAATGTCTCGAGCACGGATGAGCTCGAAGAAATGATCGCGAAATACGTTGCGATCATTCACCATACATGTGAGAGGACCATTCCGAGGATAAAACCGTGGAAAGGCGACCCCCGACCACCGTGGTGGTCGGCTGAACTAGACTCCCTGAAAAGGGAACAGTTACGAGCTAAGCGTCGCATTAGAAATGCTGCACCCTGCAGAAGGGCTGGCGTCGTCGAAGAATACGTAAAGGCCAAGGAGAGATACAAACAGGCAGCAAATGAAGCAGCTACTCGAAGCTGGAAAGAGTTCTGTACGGCGCAAGACCGTGAAAGCGTATGGGACGGTATCTACAGAGTCATCAGAAAGACCTCTCGCAGGCACGAGGACGTATTGCTAAGGAACGAATCCGGCGAAACACTGTCACCAGATCAGTCGGCAAAACTCCTGGCAAATACGTTCTACCCAGACGACTCTGTGGAGACCGAAACCACCTATCACAAAGAGGTCCGAGAGGCCGTCGAAAACAGAGCTCCCACGGAGTTAGAAGATCTGTCTGACGATGACCCGCCTTTTACGCCTGCGGAGCTGGAACAGGTTCTTCTAAGCCAAAACCCCAAAAAAGCTCCAGGCCCGGACGGGTTAACGTCAGATATATGCGCGACGGCAATAAACTGCGACAGGGAGATATTCCTAGCGCTGGCAAACAAATGCCTGTCGCTTTCTTACTTCCCTAAGCAGTGGAAAGTCGCCCACATATGCATCCTCCGTAAACCAGCCAAAGAGGACTACACCCACCCGAAGTCCTATAGACCTATCGGACTCCTGTCGATCCTAGGAAAGACAGTCGAGAAAATGATGATAGGCAGACTTCAGTGGAGGCTCTTCCCTACACTGCACCGAAGCCAGTACGGATTCATGCCACAGAGGGGAACGGAAGACGCCCTCTACGATCTCGTCGAGCATATTAGACAGGAAATCAAGTTAAAGAAAATAGTACTGCTGGTATCGCTCGACATAGAGGGTGCCTTTGACAATGCGTGGTGGCCGGCTCTTAAAAAACAGCTGGTGAACAAACATTGCCCGAGGAACCTTTACGCCATGGTCGCCTCATACCTCCAGGACCGCAGGGTCATAGTTAATTACGCCAGAGCGACCAGTGAGAAGGAGACCACGAAGGGTTGTGTCCAAGGATCTATTGGCGGACCGACCTTCTGGAATCTCATCCTGGATTCGCTTCTGAGAAAGATCAGCGATATGGGAGTATACTGCCAGGCCTTTGCGGACGATGTGGTCCTCGTTTTCTCTAGCCAGAAAACCAGCAACCTACAGACCTCAGCCGAAACCACCCTAGCTGCCGTACAAGAGTGGGGTATATGTAATAAATTGAGATTCGCCGCGCATAAGACCAACGCGATGGTAATTACAAAAAAGCTCAAATACGATACTCCCGTAATCCATATGTCCGGCACTCGACTGAGGCTTGTAGAGGAAATCAAACTGCTGGGGCTCATTTTGGACTCTAAGCTCACTTTCAATGCGCACGTGACCGCCGTATGTAAAAAAGCTGCGGACATTTACAAACAACTCGCGCGCGCGGCGAGAGTGTCTTGGGGTCTGAACGGGGAGATCGTACGGACTATATATGTGGCGGTGATAGAGCCTATCGTTCTGTATGCGGCGAGCGTACGGTCCTCTGCAGCAGAGAAGTTGTCGATTCGCAAGCAACTAAACTCACTGCAGCGAGGATTCGCGCAGAAAATATGCAAAGCGTACAGGACGGTGTCCCTGACATCGGCACTAGTCATCACGGGCCTACTCCCACTTGACCTTCGCGTACGAGAGGCGGCCATATTGTTCAAGATCAAAAAAGGTCACAGCACGGACCTTCTTCCACCGGGAAGAGAGCTGGAGCGCAGGGTGGGTCCAATGCAAAACCCCCACCCTTCTCTACTCATGACAACTGAGTACGAGTGCCTAGAAAATCTGAACCCCGAAGCCCTTGAGGAACATAATATCGTTGGGCCTCTCATCTTCACCGACGGTAGCAAAATAGAGGGCAAAGTAGGAGCCGCCCTCACATGCTGGGACCAAGGCAGGGAAGTAAGATACTCTACTTTCCGGTTAGAGCCGCACAACACTGTCTTCCAATCGGAGATGTATGCACTCTTCAGAGCTGTGGACATAGCTAAAACCTCAAAATCAAGCTCTATCAACATCTTGAGCGATTCGAGGTCGTCACTCGATCTGCTGAGGAGCCCCACAGTGACCCACCCTCTGGCTGTAGAAATGAAGAGTCGAATTAGGCGTCTCCGTGAGGAAAATAAGACGGTTAGGTTCTTTTGGTTGAGGGCCCATGTTGGAACACCGGGCAATGAAAGAGCGGACGAGCTGGCAAAAAAGGCGGCCTTAACAAAAAAAACGGCACCCGACTACGATAAAATACCCATATCGTATGTCAGAAGGCAGATCCGGGAAGAGACTGTCAGGTTATGGCAGGACAGATACAATTCTTCGGAAACTGGTTCGGTCACGAAAATATTCCTGCCGGATGTGAAGACCGCTTGCAGACTGGTAAGGAAGTCGGCACCAACGCATGTCGACACAAAAATACTGACCGGCCACGGAGGATTTGCGGCGTATCTGCACAGGTTCCACCTCACTGACAGTCCTTCGTGTATCTGCGACCCGAATTGTGAGGAGACAGTTCTGCACATTATACTGGACTGCCCGAGGTTCAGTAGGGAAAGGCTGGATCTGGAGCTCAAACTCCAGATGAAACTTGACCAGTCATTGCTCCATACCATCTTCGAGAGCGAAACGAGCAGAACGTCTTTCCTTACTTTCGCAAGAAAGGCCGTCACAGTAGCCGCAAAAAGAAACAGCACGACCGCTCTACCACCGGCTGTAACGCCTGTACAGAGTGCCAACACCGTCGTTCAAGTAACACAAACACAGACACTCTACACACGAGGAACCGCTCAGCAGACCGCTCCAACGGCTACGCCAATGTCTCCTGGCCGTGTCCTTCTGGACCGAATAACTCAAGCCATGCCCTCCTCTTTGCAAAAGCTGTTCAGGAAGAGAGCCAACAATAACGCACCTTCGCAACCGACCCACAGCAGGATCACGCAATCCTCGCCCAGCGAAGAGGTCGGAGGCGGAGAAGTTGGAATTAAGACCAGATGCGTGGCTCTTTTCATGGACAGTGGGGTGGAGAGGATAGGAATCTGCTTCTGTCGCTCCGAAACACGCGATCGGCTGGTGATTTCACCGGGGCTCGCTTTACTGATAAAGGGTAGCACACAAAAGACCACCATTAAGCGCACAAAGATTGAAGCGCTAGAGCAAGGACAGGAGGGCGACTCGACCTACCGTTTGGTACGTTTGAAAAACAAACTCATCGTGCTGTTCGAGTGGGGAGAGACGTCAGCCTTTGCGCAGTCTAGTGTGTGGTTGCAGCAGTTGAGCGAGACCCCCGGGGGAATCCCTGGAAGAATCAGTGTAGATTCAATGAGAGTCGGCTATGATAGAGGCGACGTATCGGACAGGTACGGTTGCCTAATGGCCTCCAAGAACAGTGAGGTCACTGTCTACGAGGACAGGGGGGAGGATCTAGGTTATTTAAGACCGAGATCTATAACACCTTCACCCTCTGCATCGCCGGCTGTCGATGAACCCGCACCTAGCGGTCCGGAGCGCTTACAGCTCAGGGTCGAGGTCCGGAAGGCAGAACAACTCTCAAAAAGGGCCGCACCCGAGTCTAGGCCAGGTTCGATGGCAGTAGCGACATTTATCCATGCTACCATCTCCCCAAAACAAGATAAGCTCTCACATCACCCCTCTCCCAAAAAGGCGGAGCAAGAAGAGCGGCAAGCGGAGGCGCTAAACAGGTTCACCAAAGACGACAGTCCGAGACACCCGAAGGCGTCACCGGCCGCTCGAACTAGAGCCGATATGGGGCAGGTTTCACCACCGAGACTTAGACCTGCGTCCACACCGCTCCAACACGCGGAAAACGCCCTAATCGAGTTCCTGGCTATAACAAAGGCAAACCGCGAGGTAAGCCTAGCCATCTGCAATAAGATCATGCAGACCTACCGGTACGACCATCAAAGGTTACTGGAGGCGGAACTCGAGGAAGCCCAAGCAGCCATATATAACAGCGAAACCCGACAAGTACTCAAGGGCAAGATGTCGGGTACATATATGGCTGCATATAACAGCACAGCAGGCTTCGTGAGCGCCGTCGAGTCTGAGGGGAAAGATGAGGAGCCGCAGACCTTTGAAACACCCGAAGGGGACCTGGTGGTGGTAGTGGCCAGATGCACGAAAGTAATGCTGGGGGACCGGATACTTCAGATGGCGAAAACCATCTCGAACGACTGGGAAGCCGGCTTACTATCCGTGACCTGGGGACTCCCATCGCTGGAATGGATAAATGGGGTACCGGGATGCGGCAAGACAACTCGCATAGTAAGGGACTTCGACGAGGATACGGAGGTCGTGATCACGACCACAGTCGAGGCGGCCAAAGACTTAAAAGAAAAACTGGCCCACCACTATGGCAACAAAGCCAAGCAAAAGGTGCGCACTATGGCCTCCGTTTTGGTAAATGGTTTCCGTGAGGGCTCGACAATTACCCGCCTAATGGTGGACGAAGCCCTTATGAACCACTTCGGAGCCATAGTAATGGCCGCCCGACTATCCGGTGCAGAGAAGGTGATCCTCGTCGGAGATATAAACCAGCTGCCGTATATCGACAGGGATAACCTGTTTGAAATGCGGTACTGTAGACCTACCCTGCTAACAACCATCTCGTGCGAGTTGTCATGCACGCATCGCAACCCCAAGGATGTCGCCTTTGCCATCAGCGAGGTCTACGGAACCATATACAGCTCCAGCGCCAGGATCCGATCGTTGCGAGTGGAGAGCCTCACAGGCGCGCATATCCCCGTAGGAAGGGATCGGACCCTATACCTGGTCTTTACGCAAGATGAAAAGAGATTGTTGACTGACCAGGGATATGGGTCCGGCGAGGGATCGCGCGTCTTAACCATCCATGAGGCACAGGGCCAGACCTACGAGGACGTCATCGTCCTCCAGACTAAGACGAGGAGGCTCCGAATCCACGACAGCGTTTCGCACGCCGTAGTCGCGGTGACTAGACACACTAACACCTGTGTCTATTACACCGACGACTGTGATGACGCAATTGGTCGCTTTGTGGCGAGGGCGGCGGAGACCACGGAAAAGGAAACCCTCGAGCACAGTCTCAAGATGGCGATTCATCACAGAGATACCGCCGTCATTGAGAGTGTGCTCGATATGTTGAGTAAAAACATCGGTGCGAGGACATAGTTGTTAGAAATATATTTATAAGAAATAGCTATAAAACCAGTATTAGGAAAATAAGTTAAGCGTTAGTAATAGCATATTGTACAGTTAGCAAAGTAAAGTTAAAAAAAAAAAAAAAAAAAAAAAAAAAATGCATGTCATTAGATTTAAGAATACCTTCATATTTTGGTCGGTGGACTCATGTTTGTCACATTAGAGACATTAAGTTTTTAATTAAGTCCTTAATAATGTAAGCAGCTACCATTGTACTAAGTATACCTAAATCTGGAATAAAAAAGGCATGGGCAAAATGAGCCCGTGGACATACATTTATATTAAAAAAAAAAAAAAAAATATAAATTATTATGTTAAAATATTTGAATACATATAAAATATAACAATCTTTATTATAGAGTAGGGATTTAAAGTTTAAATAAACAAAAAAAAAAATAAAAATAAAAATTGTTATATTTTATGATCAAGAAGCTCTGCCTTTGATCTGGAAAAAGTTACACGGGGGTATTATCTTTTTACAACGAAATCGAAATACTAAACCTTCCGTAGTATTTCTGTATAAACAAAATTTTTTTTTTTTCGTTCGGCGTGCTAGAATTACCAGGCTATTCTGGAATATGCCACATACAACTGACTGTGAGAGAAGCAGCTTTCGCTTAAGTATACTCCCGCTACAGTAAGAGTTTGACCTTAAACTTTGTTTATGGTAAATACATACTCATATACACTCATACATTATATTATTATGTGGTTCCCGGAAATCACCATTTCCTATTTTAAGCAACAGGTCTGAGAACTCTCCGGCAGTAACATCTTCCTTAAATGGACTCTCATATTTATGGTAAGGCTCAGTTTCGTCACTGCAGGCCACAAATGCTCCTTTACTGTAGTGTATTGTATCAGCCTGTAAATAACCCACTGTTGAGCGAAGGTGCTTTTTTCCATATAGAAGAAGGGTTTGAGCTTAATCCACCACGCTGCTCCACTGCGGGTTAGCGAATAATATCCCTACCATAAGTAACAATTATTATAAGGCATCCATGATAACAAACGGGACCGACGACTTTACGTAATCTCCGGGGCATGGTGGGGAAACCCACTATACACCCAGATATACACCCAGACCTGAAACAAATATTGGCACAAATACAAATATCTGCCCCGAGCGGAAATCGAACCCACGACCACCGCCATTGAGGTGTGGCTTTAAGGCGACTACTTGCACCACTACACCAGAACGGTCATCAATGCTTCGTTCGTTGTATCGTAGATATAATTACACCACAAGTCAATACGATTTTGAATAAACCCGCAAGGAATAATTTTTTAAAATTTTAATTGACTCGGCACAGTTGGTAGTGACCCTGTTTTCTGCTCCAGGATCGTGGGTTCGATTCCCGCCTCAAGTCTGGGTGTAATATGTATTTATTTCTATATGTATAATTTATATGTATATTTATGAGGCACTGCATGTATATATATTTTAATGTATTAATAAATAAATAAATAAATAAATTTATAAAAAATGTATATCAGTCGGCTGTTACCTAAAACACAGGCATTAAGTTGCCTACCTTAGGATCAGACAATCGTGTGTGTATGTATACATATATTTATATTTAATAATAGTCCAAGACAGCTTTTATTTCCTCCTTTTTAGTTTTAGTGTAAGATAAAGTTAAATGGGTACATGATTTACAATGTTTTCTGATCTTTCTTAATTTTTTTTGTGTGTCATAGGGGAATCCATTTACTGGGTAGGCAGACCTATGTCGGACTCGGCACTTTTGGAGTGCAATACCGCACTAAACCCCTGCGGGTGCCTTCAGCCGCTTTTATTGGAGGGTCCCGGATCTGCAGGCAACAGGATCCCTCCAGGGACAGGCTGGCCTCGGCGAAAAGGCCAGACTTCTCCTCCATGGGGACTGTCTGGCTTACCTCTGAACAGTCCCGACGACGCCGTATGTTTTCTTATCTTGTTCCAACATTAGTCCGTGGTGCCAATCTGTACTAATTAGGGTGTTAATGCCGTATAATTCAAAAATGTTTCCAAGTTCACTTCGGTGTCTTCTATATCTGTATCATTGTGAACTACAGATGCCTTGCTGATGAGTCATTTAGTTTAAAACCCTTGACTTAACACAACACCAACATTGAAGTAAAAAATATTATATAAGACACTATTTTACAATAAAGCAATCACACGGTATATTTACAACTCAATTTTGTTACATACATGTTGTAATATAAAGTCTTGCCTGTTACATCAGGAGCACCCAAAAAAAGATATCACCTACACGTCAATACTGGAAAATATATTATAATAGACGGATTGATTGTCAAACATGTGTCAAAAGAAAATGTAATTTAAATCAAAAGCACTAAGGAGTATTGATATCAAAATAACTTTCAACCCCCTTTTAACCCGCTTAGGGGATGAATTTCGATAAAATACGAAACACGTCTTCAATCAATTCTGTTAAAGAAAATTTATGACAAATTTGAAGTAAATTGGACCAAGGAATCACGTTGTCCCATACAAACTTTGCCTCCCTTTTTCATCCCCTTAGAGTTAGAATTTCGTAAAATCCGTTCTTAGCTGACCTCTACTTGGCAAAAGGAGTATTCCTACCAAATTTCAAGTTTTTAGGTCTCATAGTTCCAGAGATATCGTGATGAGTGACTATATCTATAGAAAGTCTCCTATATATATATATATATATAATATAATAGATATATAAATTCTGTTTATACTCTGTTTATATTTTGGCGAGTTCAATTTTGTACATTAAGATATTTTGAAATTTTCTTTAAAGGACATCTATAACCGTAATTTTATATTTAAGGTTATATTATCTCGGACACTATGGTATTTTCCGGGTTTTTTCAGGAAATTCGGCACTTTTCACTTGGGTGAATCAAAATGTGAGACAAAGCGTAAATTATGTAGTAAATATAAAATATTACGCTAAGACTCATAGGCGTGATATAATTTAATAATCATGAACGTAGTTAAACCACGTGGGTCGTCTATATTTGTATAGAAACTTATAATGAAACTGTAACAGATCCAATAGTCTACTAGTAATTTTTGTCTGTCTGTCCGTACCGTGGTCGCGCACATCCCGAGACTACTGAATCAAATTCAATGAAGACATGATTTCAGTTCATGCTACGCGCTAGTACACTCGGATCTTTTTATCCCGAAATTCGACACGGCTCACCACGGTAACACTAAATGGCCGATGCGCTAGCGGTCGCGGGTTAGGTCACCGCACATGACAAATATCTGTATAGGCCATACAGATGTTTGTCATCATCTGGGCGTTTGTGATTGTGTATCCGAACCCCCGACACCGGATTCACATCCTACTGGGGGCTGTTGAGTGTGCGACGTTTATTTATTTAGAAATTTGAACTTTTAAATAGATTTCATTAAATATTATACGGTCTTTGGTTTGATATTTCAGAAATTACTGACATCACAATCACCAGTTTTAGGTCCAAATAACTAGAAACTTGGATTGTACTGAAATATTTGAAGGTACGGTTCATCTTAAGTCGGCTTACATACTTCACCTGAAAACGTGAAAGTAGAGCTACTGATAAGAGTAAAGTTGTTCATTAAATAAATTTTATAGTGAAATTTCTAGTTCTTTCACAAAAATAATAAAAAAAATATATTTATTTAATAAATCTTTGTACTAAAATAGAAAGTTTTCTTTATACTAAAAACTTGCGTATTTGTCAAGACTGACGCTGATAAATTCATTTCGGTAATGTATGACGTTTAGAAACGTGGACTGTTCTTTTTCTTTTTACGTTTTGAAAATCCTTTTTCAGATGACAAAATGGTTGTTTTACTATTTGTGTTTCCTTTCCTGTTGTGTCTCGTTACATTATTTTGATTTATTTGTGAATAAATTATATGTGTGTGTTTAGAAGTCTGCACAATCGCTTGATATATTTATAAACGCAAAATGTAATTATAATTTATTTATGACACGATGGCCTGGCTTGGCTGCTATTAAAAAGAAAAAAAAAATCTGCTAGACTAAATCAAATTGAACTTTTTTTTTAGAGAATTTAATATTAAAATCGTGATAATACTCTGGTCTAACTTGATTCCTCTCTTTTGATGATATTCTTTATCCTCATAATATGGTCAACTTTAACGCACTGCTTATAAACTTGAATATTACTGGCATAGCTTCCAAATTTCCTTTAATATACTCATTTCAAAGACTAAGTTTGTCTCGTAATTTCTGTAGTAACTTATTTCCCTAACTAACTGATATATAGATAAACTGTTTAGTTATCTAGTGTAAAATGAATGCTTCATATCTGATCAATATAACGTGGGATTAACGCGTAAAAAAAAAACATGTTTTTAATATTATTATTGTTGGGTACAGTATTTTATCGATACAATTATTTTATTATTGTATATTTTTTTTTGCCGTAAATAAGCCTCGAGCTCTGTTTGGTTTACCGCTAAGCCTGTTAGGTTCGGGATGAAAGAAGATTAATGGTGAGGCTGAGGGAACGGGATTGATTTCGTGGATTCTTTCATTCGTCGTGTACTTGACGTTAAATGTGCGGGTTTTCACTTAAGATTTATATACGTTTACGGCTCAATTACATAATACACTTTTTGAATATTCATTATATTCAAAAAGTGTATATATTTTTGTTATTCTATTTGCAATTACGATTGCCTTTATGTTTTGTTTGATGTACGTACAAACTTATTATTATTATTTATTAGAAACAAAATATGTTAATATGATATTATTAAAAGCTTTATATAGAAAGGTGTGCTTTGGTTTCTAAGTAGACTTAACTTACAAATATAAGATTAAGATACGATACGAAACACTTAAAAATATACGATGTACAACAAGTTGAACTTCCAAATAGTACGGATAAACCGTTGTATTAATTTTTGTTACGTAATATCGAAAGTGGTGGTGCAGTGGAATGATTTCTTGCCTTAACGCGGGTGATCGAATTCCCGATATTTTCCGTAGGTTTATAAAAACATTAGTTTCTACTTCTAATTTCAGTGTATTGTTAGTGGCTCTCCCCATTGTGTCTGGGAGAGAAATTATCTGTCAATCCATAGAGAAGCTCCAATCATTCTCCTATTCGTATATTGAGAAGCGGCCTTTTTACAGCAGTGTGACGATTGAATGATGATTTAATTCAGTTCAGTTGATGTATCTGGTCAATACGATTAGAACCTTACCGTTCGGCTTCTATAAAAAATGACAACAAAAATTATAGCTTGGTTGAAATTTATGTTTAATGGACTGTCCCCGTGAGTCATACGAGTATCATGATGTTTTGTAGCTTATGCAACTTCCGGATATCGTAGATTTTAAATATGAAATTATTTTAATCCTTTCAGTACTTATAAAATTTAAAGATGTAATCTAAAGTAACAATATATCTATGAAAGAATATTTATTTTAAAATGTGTCTTAAATTATTTTTTAAAAAGTAAATGAAAATTTCAGTGTAGAAAAACACTTCTGTTTCATAATTGGTCATAAATCGATAAAATATCTTATATCCATTGGCATTAGTTTGTTGCAGTTCCCTACGCTTTATATTTATTAATTTATTATATTAATATACGCTATTATATTTATAGAATGACAAAGATACATAACTACGCTTTTTTTGCGGTTGTCGATTATTATGTAGATTCGGAGATATCATCGACATGCCGGTCGTTAGCCATACCGCACCGTTCTCTGTATATAGAGATCCTAATTAAAATATCGAGTGCTACTTGGCGTAAAAAAGAATATTTTAATGATGTTTTTGTTTGCGTTAAGTATAACGTATGCCATTCACTTTTAAAACATTGTTTTTGCATTTCTTAGAACAAAAAAAAAAAAAATCAGAATATGAAGACCTAACTTTTTTTTACCGCAGAACATGAAATAAAATATTATTAGAACCAGGCATATAAGAACTCAAAAAAGGCATAGTCGTATGTATAGTATTATTATGTAATAAAAGTAATCTCAAAACATTTAAAAGGTAACTAAACGTATATTTTTTTTTTAACATCAACCAGTCTTTCCTCGTGGTTTTATTTGCGTTGACATTTATAAATTCCTTTTCACTGGTAAGAGCTTTTACATGACGTTTTTCAGCTTATGTTTCTTCTGGACTCCGTAGAATTTTGATGATGAAATAATCATTAAAATTGATTCAATAGTTATTGAGTTCATTTTATTTAATTTCATGAAATTTGCACCAGTCGTTCGTTTTTTTTTTCCATTTGACATAAAATATAAGCTTATTCGATCTTGAAAAGTATACTTAACTTGCCAAAGGCGATATTATACAAATAAAAAAAATAAAGTAAACAAAAAAAAAATCTTGCATCTGGGAAACATGTGATAAACCTAAATGGACATAATAGAGAGTTCTTGTAATGTGTCTAACAAATCTAACGGATTTGTTCATAAATCATATTCCACAGTTTGTTATAAAACATAGGTCGATCGGTTATCTCTTCACGGTTAAACTACCAAAGCGATTTAGATATTACTCCATAGGAATTAACTCGAAACCCGTTTAGGATTAGGGTTATATTCTATTATTCCCTATAGAATAATTTGCAAATAACTAATCTAATAGAATACAATACGGGTAAGCCATTGTATTGTATTTTATGCGACATGTTGGCAATTAAACTGTATATTTAACAAAAATTCAATTGCAATTTATTATTTTCTAGCTCCACATTGCTTCACCACATCAAATTCAGTAGTTATAGTCAACGCTGTTGTATTGACGTAGCTCGTATACGAGTACAGTTGGCTCGACAGCGGTACCTTCCTCTCATAGGAAATGGTACAGTGAAAGATCCAACCTAGTCCTCCTTTTTTAACTTTCTACTATTTTATTTTATAAAGCAACATATACAAATAATAATACATCCCTACTTTGTTGTGTTGAAATTTCAAAACAGACACATTTGACATATCTTCTTGAAGCACGCATTTAGACGCTATTCCTTTAGGGCCGAAACACATAACGGCGTTGCGGCGCCGCAACGCTAAAATCGGCGGTGGCGTCACTGCCAATTTTAGCGGCGTGGCACCGCCAATTCCGGCGTTGTGACGTCATACTTGTTGACCATGATTTATTGACATTTTGTGTCTATTTTTATATTTTATTTTTTTGTGTCTTTATTAGACATGGGTATCTCAATGAATTTTTATGAACTGCAGATAAGCTCATGAGCCATATGCTTGAACCGGAGCTGTGAACCGGCTTACAGTTCAGCTCAATTGTTGTTATGTTGTTACTTTTAACTATTAGATTTACAGCTAATTTAAGACTCGGTTCAAACAAGTGACATGTATGAAGTACCTAAATTATAAATATGTAATAAAGCAGCGTTTCGAAAAGTTATTATAGTGATATTTTTTCTATCTTACACAATTATAGGGGAATGCTAACTTCATGCATAATTATGATAAACGCTAAAGTGAATTTCTTTGTTTGTTTTACGCTTTCACGCTTTAACTATTCACCTGAATTACAATCATCATGAAATTCTGCATACCAGTTGTCTGGGGTACAGAAAAGGACATAGAGTACCTACTTTACGTACCGACTACCATTGGTGCCTGTACCATGCGAGCGGAGCCGCGGACGAAAGCTATTTGTTTATATTTAATCTATGAAACTAATATAAATGTAAGATATTAATTTATGTATCACTATGTTTAAATTTTGTTTAGGCTTTATGAGACAAAAGTTGTTTAAAATCCTACCAGCATAAAAAAATTGATTCACAAAATTATTTCCGGTACAAAGGATTACTTTTTATGCATTCTACTTTAATAACAACTTCAAATATTAACAAATTTCACGTGAATAATAATATTTAAAATAATTAAATTAATATCCGCAATCAAAAATCACGAAGAACTGGTTACCCTACAACAACGCTCTTTTTCGCGACGCCGCAACGCCGCAACGCAAACTGCTGATTTTAGCGTTGCGTCAACGCAACGCCGTTATGTGTTTCGGCTCTTAAATGCGCAGTATCTCTTTAAATGACTTTCGAGGGGGCTAAAATAACTCAAAATACTTTTTAATATTTTTATTTTTAACAAGGAAATTTATACTCAATTGATGATTTTAACAAATTTAATTTATGCTAATATCAGAGTTAACTTTACTATCATATTTGGAATATATTATTACCAAAATTTGCGATGATACATATTTATGTAAATCAAATTTAACCCTTACTGTTTAATTAGTCTGTTCTGGTTAGAGTATTTGTTATTATAGATTGTACCATGTGTGTGTGTATATATCACCACAATTAATAAACGACGCGTCGGCACAGTAGTCACAGCAACTGGCTGATGCGCTAGCGGTCGTGGGTTCGATCCCCACACATGACAAATATTTCTATAGGCCGTATAGATGCTTGTTGTGGTCTGGGCGTTTGTGCTTGTATATTGTGTGTGTTTTCGGACCCCCGACACAGGTTTCACATCCTACTGGGGGCCGTTGAGTGTGAGACGTTTATTTTATTATTTTATTCTCCTCATAGTCTATAGCCTCTATAGGTGTTTCAATCGATAACATTGTGACAATCGTGTAGTATATTCTAGAATTTAAAAGTATAGTACTAGTTACTGAGATCTTATAAAATTTACTGAAAACAATCAATATTTGCCTAATCAAATGTAATTTATTTATTTAATATTTGGAAAACCAACAGCACAAATAACAATTAATAGCAGTAATACTAAGCAACATTTGGCTAATTATAGGTCTTCACGTTTAAAAACTAGTATATAAACAAACATATCAATCGGACAGAGTGATCGCACGTCCAGATGTTACATAACTTATTTTAAACAACGCACATATATAAACATACATATATCAAGAAAATGAAGCGAAGAAATTCTGGTTCAATAATCGTCTTGCCACTAACACACCCGAACTAAATACATCAAAATCGCTCAGCCTACACAGATTATTTATGCCTCTACTCGCACGCCACAGGAAAGCATTTTGGGAGTAATTTGTGGATACCAGGGGTAGTTGAATAGGCCTATAATGCCGTACTGATTTCAATGGTACAATGAAATTAATATTTGAAAGAAGTTCCGGAGAGTCAATTTGATTAGTAATTAGTTTTATTAAAAAAACAATGTCAGCGATTTCACGCCGTTTATATAAAGGTAGCAAGTGGAATCGTGCGCATTGATTCAGGTAATTGAAGTTAATAATTTAAAAAAGAGTTAAAAAAAAAGTGAAATGTGTGCTGAGACACATAACAAAAGTGAAACTTTAACGGACAAGTGGCAAAAATAATTGCAACGGACAAGTGGAAAAACGAACGTCAACGGACAAGTGGAAAACGAATCGCAACAAAATCTATACTTGAAGTTTATTACAGACATTTATTAGACTCGTATATTAAAATATTTAAATGTATTAACGTAATAATGAGGGCTTCCTAATAAATATTATTTATTTCAGCAAACAAATTCGCAGTTACGAGCTAGTGTTAAATTATTAGTATCATTATATTTTATTATAATATATATATATATATATATATATATATATATATATATATATATATATATATATATATATATATAATATTAATCATAATATTATTCATATCATTTGTTTTTAATGTATCGTGTGTGTCTTGGCATATATTTATATGGTCTTATAATAATCATCCCATCATTGAAATCGTAGAGTATCAAAATAAGAAAATTATATTTGTTTACTTGTTTTGTAATTTTTTAGATCTGTCTTTTTATAATTTTTATGATTCTCACAGCTCCGTATTATTACGATAGTTTTTTTTTTTTTTTTTTTGTAAAATCGTGTAGCAGTCTTCAATTACCAATTTGCCAGTTAAGTATTTTGCCATACTATACTGTGCAGTGCTGTAGCAGTAGGTCCACAGCTAGACTATGACTTCTTATCCTCTGAAAGGCAAGTGTAAGTTGACGATGCGTTGGCGCAGTGATGAGTGATTACAGTAACTGGCTGTTGCGCTAGCAGTCGCGTGTCTGATCCTCGCACAGACAAAAATTTGCTTAGGCCATACAGATTTTTTTTATGGTCTATGCGTTTGTGCTTGTGTGCTGTGTGTCTCTGGACTCCCGATACAGGATTCATATCATACTAGGGGTCGTTGAGTTTCATTTATTTATCTATACAAATAATAAATCTGTTAAAACCTCCGTTTTATTAATAAACTATATATCATCAAGGAAAAATTTTAATAGCGCGTTTTTTTTTGTATCAGCGCCATCTCTTATCATTTTTTGTGTGCACGTATCACGTAAAAAGTACAAAACCAATGTAAATAACTTTAATACATAAAAATTTTACATAATTCACAGTATAATTTAGTTTTTGTTTCATTGTAGTTAAATTTAAAAATAAATATTTAAGAAAATAGAAATAGGTACCTACGCCGCCAACGCCATCTGGTCTAAGGTAAGGTACTATTATATTAAATGTCACTAAATATAAAAACGATATTCTACTATTATACGATAGATGGCGCATGTAGGTGATAAAAAATATAAATTTATAATTTTTAAAATTTTAGTTAAATACCCGTGCGAAGTCGGGGCGGGCCGCTAGTAAATAATAATAAAAAAAGCTAAATGCAGGGTGCACTGCCATAAGCATAATTAATCTTTATACTATCGTGCATCATGCTAGTTAGAACTACTACAAAATCTTCGTGTAATTTGCTTGTGTAAATTTTTATACAATCGTATCACACTGATGATTGTAGACCTCTTCCATCGACATCCAGAGCGATCGCTTTAACTGTATTGCTGGTCATTTTCAGAACTGTATCGTGTTCGGTAGGCGGGTTGGCGCGCGCAGTGCGTCGTTACAGAGCATGGTGACGCTATCATGTTTTGTGCACACGCCAGTCACCGCACGGCTGAGCATTTTTACTATAACTATCACTTAACGCCACACCGTGAAAAACGTAGTGGTCAATCGCTTGAAGTCTCACAAAATGTCAGATTATATTATTGGAGTATTATGCAGACTTATATACGAGATAAACTTTATCATCAATCTATGAGAAACAGGCCCTAAGACTTAAGGTCGGAAGCAGCCTCGATAAATATTAAATATTAACGAATTCAACAGGTATTAAATTATACAGGTGAAGAAACCCTAGATTACGTTTAGTGCTTTTATACAATTATTTATTTACTTCAATTACTATAAGTTTAAGTGACTGGTATAAATGTATATTGAAATATAACAGTCTTAGAAGAGATTATTTTGCAAATAAATAGAATTTATATATTATATTTAGTTCTCTTATTGTTGCTATTATTCTTCTTTGTTGATGAAATATTTGTCAGTAAATTGTCTATTATAAAGAGAGCGCACTTTATGCTCGAAAAGCGTTGCATGATTACAATTTGCAGTGACAAACGGAAACGGGACAAGCTTGTCCAACAGAATCTTGGTGCAAGAAAGCGTAAATTTTAACATTTTAACGAAAAATTAAAACGCATCAAGCTTATTGAAATCGAGACAAAGAATTTAATTTGAAAAATTGTAAATAATTTATTAAGAAATAATGCCTCAAAAAATGTTAAACAATGAAATTATTATTTTTAAAATACTAAGCCAATGCGGTAGATAAATAAGATATTTTAAGAATTTGACTACATAAGTCACTCACTAGTGTATATGTATTAAGTTAATTTTAGATTTTGACGTTACCATAAAGCATATTTCGCCGATTACTTGAAACAAGTGTTTCTTTAGGAAATCCAATTAAAAAGCCATTTTAATTTTTTCTGCTTACAATTTCAAAAAAAAAAAAAAACAATTATAATTTTACAAAAAGAAAATGTTCAAAAATTTTTTTTTAATAATAAATTAAACACCGAAGAAAGATTATAAAAATAATTTTGCTACTAGTAAGTTAATTTTGTAGATTTAAACTAATGCGTTTACTAGCCGAATTGCATCTTTATCTATGATACATAATGTTAACATTGAAGTGATGTAAAGTTTTTGACTTTGCATTTTTTTTTTATTAATTATATGTCCCGTTTATGTAAATATATTATACAGTTGATATAAAACAAATCTATCGTGGTTTTCTATTTAATACTGTTTTTTTATATAATTTTTTTTTTTGTTACAGGTACTATTCACGTCAAACTCTACATTTAAAAAGTTTGAATGAAACAGATTTGATACACCTGTCGTGCACAATACAAACAGATATCTACCAGAAACAAAAGCTTTCTGCTCAGAGCAGTAGTTTGAAATCGCCAAAAATATTCGGTTTTCAGAATTGAAAAGAGAAAATTTCATCATCCTTAAGAGCCAAAACACATAACGGCGTTGCGGCGACGCAACGCTAAAATCGACAGTTTGCGTTGCGGCGTTGCGGCGCCGCGAAAAAGAGCGTTGTTGTAGGGTAACCAGTTCTTCGTGATTTTTTATTGTGGATATTAATTTAATTATTTTAAATATTATAGTTCACGTGAAATTTGTTAATTATTGTTTGTGAAGTTGTTATTTAGTAGAATGCATAAAAAGTAATCCTTTGTACCGGAAATAATTTTGTGAATCAAGTTTGTATGCTGGTAGAATTTTAAACAACTTTTGTCTCATAAAGCCTAAACAAAATTGAAACAAAGTGATACATAAATTAATATCTTACTATATTAGTTTTATAGATTAAATATAAATAAATAGGTTTTGTCCGCGGCTCCGCTCGCATGGTACAGGCACCAACGGTAGTCGGTACGTAAAGTAGGTACTCTATGTACTTTTCTGTACCCCAGAAAACTGGTATGCAGAATTTCATGATGATCGGGATTCAGGTTAATAGTTAAGGCGTCGGGGGTCTGGAAAGAGGGTCGGCTCTGCCTACTTCCTAAGGCAGGGCGGACCCCGGACTCAGCTTCGGCAGTGCGACCGGTGGTGCTGCTGAACGAAGCTGGGAAGGCCTTGGAGAAGATAGTGGCCTCCCGGCTCGTTCAACACCTGGAGGAGGGCTCGGGACCTGGACTGTCGGAATTCCAGTTCGGGTTTCGAGCACGCCGGTCGACTGTCGACGCCCTCAAACGCCTACGGGCAGTGACGGGTGAGGCGGAACATGGAAGGGAGGTGGTGGTCGCGGTGTCGTTAGACATCGCGAACGCCTTCAACAGCCTCCCGCACGTGGTGATACGGGAGGCACTAAAATACTTCGGAGTGCCCCCGTATCTAAGGAGGCTGTTGGAGGCGTACCTCTCTGATCGGAGGGTAGGCCTCGAGAACCGGTCGGGGTCCGTGGAGTGGCGGCGAGTCGGCTGCGGTGTCCCGCAGGGATCAGTTCTGGGTCCGATCCTGTGGGACATCGGGTACGACTGGGTCCTGCGAGGCCGTCTTCTCCCCGGGATGGGTGTCATCTGCTATGCGGATGACACCCTCGTTTATTCCCGGGGACGAAATTACAAGGAGGCGGCGCGGCTGGCCGAAGTCGGACTCGACCTCGTGATCAGCCGCATAGAGAGTTTAGGGCTTCGTGTCAGGATTGACAAGACCGAAGCCCTGCTCTTCCGCGGGACCGGCCGTAAGGGACCTCCACCGGGGGCTACTCTTCAGATCGGAGAGGGGAGAGTCAGGATGAGCCCCCAAATGAAATATCTCGGGCTCATCCTGGACGGAGGGTGGACCTTCGGCCCACATTTCGCGATGGTGGGACCGAAGGTCGTCAAGGCGGCGAGTGCGCTGGGCAGACTCCTCCCGAACCTCGGAGGACCCAGCGCCGCCTGCAGGCAGCTGTACTCCGGAGTCTGCCGGAGTATGTCGACGTACGGTGCCCCGGTTTGGGCGGATCGCCTCACCGCGAAAAATAAAGCGGCGCTTCGTGCTGCGCAGCGAACAATCGCGGTGAGGGTGATTCGGGGGTACCGTACGGTATCGTGGGCTGCAGCTACTGCTCTAGCCGGCGACCCCCCGTGGGAGCTCGTGGCGGAGGTTCTTGCCGAGACCTACTCATACGTCTCGGGTAAGAGGGCTCTTGGTGAGAACCCTACGTTGGACGGGATCCTGCGGGTGCGTCGGATGGGGCAGGAAGCGCTTATGCTTAGGTGGGGGGAGGACCTGGCGGGGCAGCCGTACGGCACACGCGTAACGGCTGCCATTCGCCCGGTCCTTGAGCGGTGGATGCGTCGAAAACGCAAGCCCCTCACCTTCCGTCTGACGCAGGTTCTCACCGGGCACGGTTGCTTTGGTGACTACCTGTGCCGGACGGCCCAGAGGGAGCCGACGACTGAATGTCACGATTGTGGCGCGGCAGTGGACTCTGCCCAGCACACCCTCGAGGTGTGCCCGAGATGGGCGGCGCTGCGTCAAAGTCTGACGTCGGTCCTCGGAGGGGACTTGTCGCTCCAGAGCATTATCATCGCGATGCTCGGCGACGACGAGTCCTGGAAGGCGATGGTCTCCTTCTGCGAGACAGTAATGTCCCAGAAGGAGGCCGACGAGCGGGTGAGAGAGGAGGCCGCCGACGTGGCCTCCATCCGCGGGCGACGAATGGGGGTGCATAGGAGGCGCTACTTAATGCGCCTCCAGTAACGCCCCTGTGCCCGTATCGGCCCGGGATGGGAACCCGGTCCTGCTAGATACGGCGTCGTCGGGACTGTTCAGAGGTGAGCCGGACAGTCCCCATGGAGGAGAAGTCTGGCCTTTTCGCCGAGGCCAGCCTGTCGCTGGAGGGATCCTGTTGCCTGCAGATCCGGGACCCTCCAATTAAAGCGGCTGAAGGCTCCCGCAGGGGTTTAGTACGGTATTGCACTCCCAAAGTGCCGAGTCCGACATAGGTAACAATACCTATAACAACAATTGAGCTGAACTGTGAGCCGTTTCACAGCTCCGGTTCAAGCATATGGCTCATGAGCTTATCTGCAGTTCATAAAAATTCATTGAGATACCCATGTCTAATAAAGACACAAAAAAATAAAATATAAAAATAGACACAAAATGTCAATAAATCATGGTCAACAAGTATGACGTCACAACGCCGGAATTGGCGGTGCCGCGCCGCTAAAATTGGCGGTGCCGCCACCGCCGATTTTAGCGTTGCGGCGCCGCAACGCCGTTATGTGTTTTGGCCCTAAATCCATTTTTGTTAGTTTTGACATTACGCCTATTCATATGTGTATATATACACGGTGATTTTGAAAGCGTTTTGGAAACGAAAATTTTGGATTATTTATCAATAACAGAGCCTATATATTATGTTAATTTAATAAAAATAAAAAAATTTTTTTTCATCAAAGTCGATATTCATATCGTTTACAGAGAAAAAGTGAGAATCGGTAGTAGCGGTATTTAATCACACCTAGACCGTTTATACTACATATAGGTACTATTTATAATATCGAGACACACAAAATCGTATTCGCCAATCAAAACAAACTTGCGCCGGAGTCGTCCAACCAATGACGGCATTGCGCTTGTCGCTTACTACAAACGTTAGGCGTCCTTGGATTTCAGTCGGTCACTAGGTCAGTAATATTATAACATCGTGACGGCACATTACGTGGAACGCACAGGACGTTTAAATTATTATTCGCCGGAGTTTGAAGATGTTCTTGAGTGTTATGTTAAGTTGAGAGTTAATTGTTTAGGACAGCAATATCTGAGTCAGTAGACGATGTGCCGTTAGCTTACTCGAGAGGTATGTAGGTACCTACTACCAACACGACGGCTGACCCGCTCATTACGCGAGTGTAGTGCATACCTGGACAATAAGATTAGTGATCGGTGGATAGGTCGAGGAGAGCCTGTGCCTTGGCCACCTAGAAGCCCGGACTTAACGCTGCTGGATTTTTTCTTATGGTCGGAAATAAAAAGACTTGTTTATACGCGTGAATATGAAAGCTGTGATGATTTACGCATTGCGATAGTGGACGCTTTTAATAAAGTGAAAAGTGATAGAAACACATTAAGAAAATTAAAAGACAATTGTCTTAAACGTGGACGTTTGTGTATTGAACGCAGCGGACTCCATTTTGAGCAGTTGCTTCGATACAAAGAAGTGTAAATAAACTGTAAATAGGTCTGTAAGTTAATTATTCTGTAGATAGCTCCGATTTTAATTTTATTAAATACGCCTGAAACACAGTCCGTTGATAAATTGATTTGTTATGAAAAGAAAAATCGTGGTTAATAATCGAAAAAAAGTTTAAATAAAATAGGTATTTCTTTAGGTCCTAAGCCCGTGTAAAGTAGGAAGAACAACTTAGAGTCTACGCAAGTACTCGCTAGCTCGCGCCTATTTATCACGTCAGCCGTGTTTCATTGATGTAACATAATGAATGAATGATCAGTGCCTTACTACTTTCCAAGTCGATCGAGTAAAAATTAATATTAAAACAGAAACTTTTTTGTAGTCAACATTACAATTGATTTATCAATTTTTATTGTTACTATAGATGATTACAAATTCAAATATTTCGTTTCCAAAACGGCTATAAAATCACCGTGTATACATATATTCAACTTAGGCTCAAAATTCGACCATAGTTTTATTCGTGAATGACATTTTCACAGTATCATAAAAAAAAATTGTCGTATTTTTTTGGCCCAGTCTAATATATATACCTACATATATATACACACATATATATATATATATATATATATATATATATATATATATATATATATATATATATATATATATATATTAGACTGGGCCAAAAAAAAACGACAATTTTTTTTTGAAGTTTGAGCTCTTAATAATAATATTAATCTACAACCGTAATCGCATTTTTTTGCTCAAAACTAGTCAATTATAAATCTGAAAAATTTAAGCGATGCGTATTCTTAAAGAAAATTAAATTTCCTAGAAAAAAAAAAGGTTTCTTAGCAAATTTATGTAAAATAAGGCGTTTCCTTGTAATCGTGCCTTAAACATTGATTAATTTTTTCAATTTTGTGTTTCTATTTTGGATCTTTTTAACTACCAGAAACATCAATTTTTTTATGGTTCAAAACATTTATTTTCAAAGGAAATTTAATACTCTACAAAAAAGATTCTTAACATTTCCAATTAAATTCACTCCTTTCAAAGCAATTCGGCGTTGAAGTTTCAAAACTCTAACTTATATAATATATATATTTTTACTATAGAGAATTGACAAAATTAATTGCAATACATATAAAATGTACTATTCCATAAAAAAAAAGAAACAAATTTTAAATTTGATGACAAATCTGTCATTGTGTGACGTAACTGTTAGATCGTACGGGCCATAGACAAAGAATAGGTTTCTTTGTCTATGGTACGGGCTTAATGATGATCACCTTCAATTCTTACGCAAATAAAAAATAAAGTAGGCTTTTGGTAACGTGATATTATGAACATTTACATAGCATACACACCTGTTAAATGGGTATAAAGTTGGTATAAAATATAAAATGGGTAAAAAATTTGTAATATAATTTTAATTTTTGAGAGTAAACCGGTAGATCTTAAGATTGGTGCGTTCTAGCAAACAAACAAACAAAATTTTCCGTTATATTATATTTAATTTGCAAAACATTTCAGTGAAACAAAATGAATGGGACAAATATATTTTTATATCAATATTTACCGTAAGATATAAATACGTATTTTTACCACTAATAGAAACAGCTATTCTAATTATAGGGAATTTAGATTTATTAAATATTAATATATAATATAGTCCTATACCCTTACATTATGAAACTGAAGAGGTGGAGTGTAGCTCGTTGCATTACTCGTCTCGGATAATAGAAAGTGCATGTCTCAGAATTTCTGCCGACACATCAAGCACATTCTTCAAAAATATATATTTTTATTTATTTATTTATTTATATGATATCATTAATTTTGAAATAAAATCTGTTAGTATTTGGATTTCATATAAAATTCATATTCAAACAATATGTCAGTATGTTTTAACATTTACAATGAACAACCTTGAATGATGTTATGTACGGTGACCTTTCACGTCATACTTCTTTAACAATGAAATGGAACCATAAGAATGACCTTTGCATAGCTCATTAATAAATATTGAACATTTATTGCTTTAACTTCATTAGAATAATACAGTACAACCTTGATATAACGAGCCTCAATATAACGAATTCCTCGATTAAACGAATTTTTCGAAATCCCCTAGAACTGCCCGTAAGAGATAATACAAAATATCCCTCTACATTATGAATAACATTTATCAAAAACCTCTTTATAACGATTTTTCAATCATTGAAGAATATAGGTAGAAGGTATTTTTACCTCTATTTAACGAATTTTTTCAACTTAAAACCTTGATATAACGTATCCTATTAATTATTTCCACTTAATTCCAAGTTCTTACCTCGTTAAAACGAATCGCAGTCCAGTCTAACCTCTATATAACAAACCTCATTATAGCGAATTACTTGGTATAACGAATATTTCCTAATTCCCTTCAGTTTCGTTATATCGAGGTTGCACTGTATGATGGAATATATAATGAAAGTCTTTACGCCTACATTATTTTTGGACGATATTAATATTAAATTATCGATTTAATATCTTATAAAGAATACGAGGATGCCGAGTTTTAAAATGGACCTTTTATTTATAACGTCTGCTCAGTATTAGTTATCGTTTAAGTGCTTATGGTGTCAAAATTTTGAGACCTATAAGATTCATTTGTTCCGTTTGGTCAATTAATGGGCAATTAGTTTAACTCAATGAACAGTTACAATACTAAGCGAGCCATTAATTCTTAGTTGGCTAATGGAATGAAAAGAAGAGAGAGAGAGAGAGAGCCAAAGATGAGGATGGAATGGGCTATAATGGCTTCCGGCTTTCTCACTCATCGTACAAACTGCAGTATTGGTAGGTAGCTAGATCAATCTGATTTTTTTAAAAGAGTAGTTTTACGTTCGAGCTCGTCATGTACCAGCTGTTGACGATTATTTACAGCTAAACACCGTCATAATATCTCCACTAAGCGCTCCTGAAGTTATTTACAATAATCTCCTTGTTACACCAGATCTTAACTTTCTAAATTTCAATTGAGAAAATTTCTGATCGTCAGTTTCTTAGTATTTAAAGATTAATTTTAAAATTATTTAATTTGTTCGTTGTGAGACTAATCACTTTTGCTATACCAGATCTTGGCTCGCTGTATTAGAGGAAAGGCCGCTATGAACAACTAGCACATTTTCAAATTTAGCTCCAAAAAGTTTTTAATTTATAAATGAAAGTGACTATTCATACGATAGTCGTACAAATATATATATATTGTTATTAATAAGATTATCGTATAAATAATTCTTTTTAGGAAGTGAATACGATTATCGTACGAATACTTATTTGTTACTCGTACGATTATCGGAAGATAATTTTTTATTCGTATTATCTTTTTCATATTAATAAAAAAATATTGATTTTTTTATTGTTAAGTTGTTAGTTTATTTTTTTTTAATTAGGAACTATTGATTAATTTGTTTATTTTTTACTTAATTTAATAATTATTTTTTAATTATACGATTATTGTATAAATAATATATATATTTTAATTTTTTTTTAATTGTCGTACGAATAATTATATATCCTTATTCATACGATTGTCATAGGAATAGCAACAGCCTTTATAAATAGTTTCCTTTAATGTAATTGGACACAATTGTTTTTTGACAATATTGATTATTGGAAAATATGCACTTTTGAATAAATACTATGTATTGTTTGTAAAGATTAAATTAAAATATGCAGTAGAGTAAACTCAGTAAACGTTCAGGTAATAAATTAAAATACGGAAACGCGTTGGGAAAAACGTTAAATTAAAAAACGTGTTGTAATTTAACTATTGATTTATAAGACCGAATTGCTATTAAAGCAAATTGTTTGTGTATTTTATGGCTAATATAAATATTTACAATATTCCTTTTAATTAATGCTTTATTATTAGCTAAAGCTTTTTAGACTGCTCGCTTGTGTCGTTTTATTATTTTATGTAATTTTTATTATTTTTTGTTAAAAGATTGAAAACATAATATTGTTTTTACTTATTAATACATTTCTAGAAGTGGTGATTATATTTATGATTTCAGATGAAATTGAGCATAGTCATATAGTTCAACGAATAAAGGTTATGTAATTAAATAAGTATAGCAATCCTTTCTTAAAAAGTTAAAAGAGTTGAAATGTTTTAAGATCTTATCGATGTAGTAAGAGGCTACACATATTTTATGGTGTAACTTCTTCGAATCTAATTGACTTAAATACTCCTATTTAATAAAGTTGACACAAACAATATACATATAATAATTATATAAATATAATAAATAAATAATATATCATCATAAGGCCTGTAACATCTTGACAGATGATTTAAACAGTGTCTGTATTATTTATACGACAACGTCGTTCGTGGCTGAATAAGCCAATCCGTGAACGACACATTCGTCCACATTTTGGACACGCGTGTTGGGGATATATCGGTGGAGGAGCCCCCTTGCGATTGTATCTCTTGGCACGCTTTGGAGCTAGGTCTTCAAATCAGGCGCTATCGTGGGTTTTGCAACCCATGAAGATGGTCTTTCGCCACTCATTGCGGTTTGATGCTAGGTCTTCCCAAGAGTTGTGATCGATGTTAAATGCAACCATGTCTCGTTTAGCGCAATCCTTGAAACGTAGGACGGGTCGCCCTACGTTACGCCTCGCAAACACAATTTGGCCTAATAAGATTTGTCTGGGCAAACGAGCACTGCTCATTCGGTGCACATGCCCAAGCCATCTCAGGCGTCTCTGTTTGAGAAGAGCGGTAACGTCAGAAAGCCGTGCAATCCTCAGCACTCCCTCATTTGTTACTCTGTCCCTCCACGTGATGTTAAGTATGCTACGGAGACAGCGCATGTGGAAAGTGTTAAGTCGTCGTTCTTGTTTGGCGTACGACGTCCAGGTTTCAGCTCCGTACAAAAGTATGCTTAATACGTAAGTTTGATAGACTATCATCTTAGTCTTGGTGGTAAGGTGTTTGTTATTCCATACTCTTGTACGCAGCCTGCCGAACGTCGTAGCCGCTTTTCCGATGCGAATATTAATCTCTCTCTGTCGACGGAAAGATTGTTCGACACAGTTGACCCTAAGTAACAGAACCTGTCGACCACTTTCAAGGGTTGACCTTCCAACAAGATAGAAGGCTGGTAGGTGAAGCGCTGCGCTAGAATTACGGTCTTCGTTGCATTTATGGACATGGAGAACAGCGAACATGCGAACGCAAATTTATCCAACAAAGTCCGAAGCTCTCCGGGAATTCTCGCTACGAAGGCTGCGTCGTCGTCAAAGAGCAGACTATCGATATATAAATCCTTCCGTTTACGGGTAGATTTCAACTGGGTGATGTCAAACAATTTCCCATCTGCTCTTGTGTGCAGGTAAACTCCCTGTTGTGCGTCACCAAAGGCAATTTTAAGCAGCAAGGAAAAAAATATGCCAAACAAAGTGGGTGCTAACACACAGCCCTGGCGAACCCCTCTCCGCATGTCGAAATCCTCGGACGTTTGGCCATTAAAGATAACGGTGCCCTTCATGTCTACGTGGAAAGATTTCACAAGCTTAAGCAGTTTTGGGGGACATTCTATTTTCTCAAGTGCGATGTATAGCCCTTCTCTACTCACCCTATCGAATGCTTTGTTTAAATCAACAAATGCAATGATCACAGGCGTATTCTGCTCTCGGCACTTCTCTTGAAGTTGCCGAAGAGTAAAGATCATATCCGTGGTTGACCGTTCAGAGCGAAAGCCACACTGGAAAACTAGAAAATTACTATAACTGATGCCTACTGATAGATTTATTTAAAATAAACAAAAATTAAGTAATGTTTTTATAATGGAGATTAACCAGCCCTAAATAGTAAAAACTAAAATTCATAACGAGGCATGAAGTTGGTAGCAAGTGAGCGAATACTCACAGACTTCATATTCAGATCAAAATATAAATCTATACTATAATATTTTAAAGCCGAAGAGTTTGTTTGTTTGTTTGTTTGAACGCGCTAATCTCAGGAACTACTGGTTCGAATTAAAAACTCTTTTTGTGTTGGATAGCCCGTTTTCCGAAAAAGGCTATAGGCTATATAACATCACGCTATAACCAATAGGGGCAGAGAAATAATAAGAAACGTTACAAAAACGGGAAAAAAAATTTTTTTTGAGCTTCCGATGCGTCCTTTATTATTTATCTTCTCGAGACATTTTTTAACTATAGTTCCACTTTTAAAGTAAATATAACATCACTATTTTACTGAGAATTTTCGAAAAATAAAAAACTCAATAATACATTGAACGATCCAGGAATCAAACCTGAAACCCCTGGTTCGGCAGTAACGCTTGCGGCCACTCGAACAACGAGGCGGGTACCTACTCTTATTGTTAGAGTAATTGTTTAAAAATATTTAAGTACGTTTTTCCCGTAAATAACGCGGGTGAAAGCGCGGGCCATAGCTAGTTAGATTATAAGTAGGATAACTAATAGTATACAAAGGAGCCACCAGAATCGTCCGAAAATACCTAATAATATAGTCTCTGGTATATTCAAGTCCACACATTTGAATGAAACACCCAGAAATTCCATTGTTTTGATTTAACATACAAACTCTTCAAATATTTGCATTGTTATCTACATAAGATTGCGTATAGATAGACTAATCTCGTTCAATACCTACTACTCGTATTACTAGCGGTCTTTGTTCAAGATCTCGTTTAACTAAAAGTGAGCCAACTTCTCGAACTAGATTATATTAGTACACTAAATCCGTTTCTCCGTCAGTTCGAAGAACTGATTTTGACGTAGTATAACTGTACATTTCAAATTATAGAAAATATATTCTTATCATAAAAAAGCCAAGATTTGAAATGTTTAGTGTGATTCACTTCCTTTAAACTTAACATTTATATTAAATAAAATTAACCTTAACAAGTCAAGTAGCGATTCAAGGAATTTGAAAACACAAAGCTTTGTAATTTTAAATACGTTTAATTCTTAGAATGGTTTTCAATACAATTTTGGAGAAACTGAGTTACATGCGGTTACTATACAACATTATTTATATATTATATATGTATATAATTTAAAACTTTATATTATAAACCGGAATTTTCACATAAACAAACCGTCTTCATATTCATATTTAGGGTACGATACTATGCGCTTTTGTATATACTTACATATATTTTATAAGTTATACGTAACTTGTAGCATAATATTCATTTAAACTCTAATACTCTTCTACGTATCATACTTTTATAGCTTTTTACGGAAAATAAACAAGTATTTCGTCATTTTAATATAATTAAGTCAAGACTTTAATTGTTTTGTCATCTAATTATTGTAATTAACTTCTTTTAAAACAAGTCGTACCTCATCACTTCAGTCGCGTTTAAAGCGTGTCTTATTTGGCAGTTTTCCCGCTACAATGAGTTATAATTTGATAGCTCATAGCTATCTCATAGCAAGTGGTATTTCTGTATGTTTCACTTTCATAACTATAAAATGTTTATTTGTTTATTTATATACTTTTTTGCACACTTAAGTAATACATTAAAAAAGAAACAAAGAAAAACATACAAAAAAGGCGGTATTATCGCCATATAAAGCCAGTTAAGTAGTGCTCGATATAATCTAAGATACGGTCGTACTTTCTCAAACCAAATATGAATCTGATGATCATGTTTTGAAGGCGTTCAAGTTTATTAAGGAGAGTTCCAGATAGGTCAAAATAACAGACATCAGCCTAGTCAAGAATAGGAAAAATAAGTGTGTAGGCAAGTAAGTGATATCTTTGGTTTGATGGGCAAGAAATTTTTCCACTTTCTCAACGTGCCAATTGCAGCATAATATATTTTACGACTGATATCAACAACTTGAAGTCTCCATGAAAGTGTGCTATCAAGAATAAGACCCAGATTTTTTATAGTGTTATAAAATTCTAATTTCGAATCATTAAAACAGATAGGAGAAAGACAGGAAATATTAACCTGAGAGAGCTGTATAGAACTACCTATTATGGAAATTTGGGACTTCTTAGGATTTATCGACAGTCGATACGATTTACACCAAGAAGATATTATAACTGCTAGTTCCTGGTTAACACAACCAATTGCTGCAAATATATCGTTAACAGGAGCTATCAGGTAAATCTGCAAGTCATCGGCATATAAATGAAAAGGAAGAGAAAGGAGATAAGTTATAGAATTAATAAATATGGAGAACAGAAGAGAGGAAAGAACACTACCCTGAAGTACTCCGGCTCTGATAGGGCTGCATGAAGAAACCTTGTCAATGGTTCGAATACATTATGCTCGATCACACAGGTAGGAATGGACCCAATAAACAGCATCTGGTGAGAAATTTAACTATTTAAGAAAAGCAAGGAGAATGTCATGGTCAACAGTGTTAAATGCGTTGGAAAAGTCTAATAAAACTATAATGCTAACATGCTGATGATCAATTCCAAGCCTCATGTCGTCACATGTTTTAGTAAGAGCCGAAACAGTGCTGTGCTCAAGGCGAAAACCAAACTGGAAAATTTGCGTGGATTTTGTGTTTATTTATTTAAGAATTGAATTTGATAGTTAATTCTAAAAAAAATCTGATTAATAGCTTTGTATAATCAATAAATTTGCTTGAAATGAGGATTAAATTATTAACCGAAAATGAAATGCCCATTCGTTTTTACTGCTTTATAAACTTTGTTAACGACGACGTTTGACGATGGGTTGGTGCAGTGATCACAGCATGTCGCTAATAATGCGCTTTTAATAACAGCTAATATTTCTCTAGTAATTACTAATATCTGTATAGGCCCTACTAAGCCGTTTGTTATTGTCTGAGCATTTGTGCTTGTGTGTTGTATGTTTCCGGATCCCCGACACAAGATTCGCGTCCTACTTTGAGCTGTTGAATATGTAACGTTTACTGATATTAATGTCGGGGTTCTAATATAAAGTGCTGTTGTTGTAAACATTTATTACTTCCCAATAAAATCATTTAACTCAAATCTTTTCTTTTTATTATTATTATAAACAAGATGAATTTATTTTGTTCGTACACAAAATTAGTATTAATATTGTCCAAGTTATTCGTATCTCGAAGATTGCTTAAATAAACCGTGTTTACACGTTTCTGGTAGCGTCAATGTTTTAAATAAATTTGAAATCGTGAAAATGCTTTATCTGCTTGTTCAGGCGAACTTATTCAAACGTTGAAATATTACAGAAATATGTTACCGAAAACACACATACAACGCTCACTTTTTAATAAAGTATTAATTCCAAGACGCAATGTGTGAGCTCGCAGAAATTTAATATACTCTTTTTAAAATCGTTTAAATATTTACATATACATGTATTATAATTATGTTGATTTATTGGGTAGATTTTGCAATCTAACAAATATTTATAATCTAGTTTCAAAAATTCTTATTATACTACGACATTAAACCATTGCATTTTTAGAGCGAAACCACGAAATCTAATGGTCACTTAAAATCAAAAACTTAGTACATTATTTTATAGTAGACTATTACAAAAATATACGACGGTAGAATTAATAGTCATAATAATTCAATTATTCAAATATATATATATATATATATATATATATATATATATATGTATATAAGAAACGCAGCTTTAAGAGAAGTATAGTACATCACTTTTGTATTTTTATAATATAGAAATTATAGGTTTTGCATAAAATAATAAAGGCTCTTTAAGCTAAGCGCAATAAAAACGTACAAAATGGTTAATCGTAATAGAAAAAATCCTGAAGTAAATTTAATCGCCTGTAACGCAACAACTAGCTACATTAAGGCTAATATCTAACACCCATTATCGCAACAACTGAGGCAAAAAAAATACAACATTAAGAACAGTGGATACACTAGAATTCAGAGACTAATGACTATAAATGCCTAATTACATGATCAATGGCGTTGTAAGATTATTGAGATAATTGGTGACTATACCTACAGCTATGGAGTAGATACGTGGCGTACCTATTGCTTAATTCTATAATTTATGTCATTAGACCTTAATATAGCGCTTGTAAATGCATTATTTATATTGACAAAATTTGAATAAGCAAATGTTGTGTTTGTTTACTGCTTAATTTAATTCGAAAAGAATACTAATCTGTAGCTTTTTTTATTTGTGTTTATGAAAGCTTGTTGTCGAGGAAGAAATATAATATACGTACATGTTGTTACGACTAATGGATAGAAAGGCAGTAGCCGTGAACGTCACCGTGGGTGTCACCACGCAGGTCGTCCTGAATACATTTAAGAGTACAGATTATAATCGCCTTATAATAGAACTTATATATTATATAATTATGTTTAATTATAATTAAACATAAAAAGATGGTTGAAATGTAAAAATATTAAAATTTTCTAACACTTTATAGTAAAACATTGTATTTTAAGACTATCAGTTCAATTTGCATCAGATTATTTTGTTTCCTTTCTCAAATAGTGTTTTTACTCCTATGACACAAGTATAACGCGGTAATCTATACTAATATTATAAAGCTGAAGAGTTTGTTTGTTTGTATGTTTGAACGCGCCAATCTCAGGAAATACTGTTTCGAATTGAAAAATTCTTTTTGTGTTGGATAGCCCATTTATCGAGGAAGGCTATAAGCTATATAACACCACGATGTGGTGTGTCACCAAATGTTATAAAAACAGGAAAAATTCATCTTTTTTGAGAGCTCCCGTTTTTAACAGTTTTTAACTATAGTTCCACTTTTAAAGTAAATATAACAACACTCTTTTAATGAGAATTTAGAAAAAAAAATCATTAATACGTTGAACGACCCAGGAATCAAACCTGAGACCCCTTGCTCGGCAGTAACCCCCTTGCGATCACTCGACCAACGAGGCAGGTACCTACTCTTAGAGTAATTGTTCAAAAATATTTAAGTACGTTTTAATTTCAAATTAACGCGGGTGAAACCGCGGGGCACAGCTAGTAATAAATATTACGACTATATCCTTTTTTATTTTCGGCGTACATATCGATGAAGTTGCATCTAGTCACAAGCACGCTATGATAATCTAACTTCTACTATTTTATTTTTTAACGGTGACCCAATTAAAAATATTTTTAAACTTGTTTCATAACTAGATTATTTCGCATCTTTGTTTAATAGAACGAGCTTAAATAATTAAAAAAAAGGCATATATATATACGAGTATACATATACTTATGTATATGTAAGGAATAATTAGTAAGAAAACAAGTAAATATTAAACATGATTATATTTAACAATTTACAGATCTGCGTGAATTTACCTGCGTTAACATATTCACGTTGCTTTCAATATGAGTCGTTACTTGATATTTTATAGCGATATAAAATATATTTAAATATATTTAAGTGACCAGAAATATAGGCTATAATTATTTTGTTTAATTAAAATCAGTTCAATATTCATTCATAGATTGGATTGCAGCGCGCTTATACGAACAGACAAACAGATAAATATTAAAATTCTAAAGATTTTATTGTAGGGGTAAGGGGTAAAGCGGGACCCTATTAATAAGACTCCGCCGTCCGTCCGTCCTTCTGTCACCGTGCTGTATCTCATGAACCGTGATAGACAGTTGAAATTTTCACAGATGATGTATTTCTGTTCCGCAAAAGGCAACAGGTAGACGCTTAAAATATTCACAGAATGTTTAGTTATATTTTTCATTTAAAAAATAAATAATTAAATTAAAATAAAACAAATATTTAAGGGAGGGTCCCATACAACAAATTTGATTTTTTTGTACCGTTTTTATAGATAATTGCACGGAACTCTTCGTGCGCGATTCCGACTCGCACTTGGCCGGTTGACGCGACACGCGTTCTTATCGCTCTGTTAGGTATAGTCAATAAAATTAGTTTGATATGTTTATGCTCAGATTTTGTTTTATTTAAAATTAATAAAAAATGAATTAATATATTCAACGTTGCATTTCCGTGTAAAAAACCGAAAGTCCATAATTGACGAAATAATCACGTAACAAACATACAAAAAAAAAAACAAAAAAAAAACAGTCTAATTGAGAACCTCCTTCTTTTATGAAGTCGGTTAAAAATACATTAAAACAATAATTAAAAAGTAATTTTATTAATAAAAGGATACTAAATTTGATTTTTTGTGACACTAAACCCAGAAGCATTAATTAATTTAATCTTTATTTATTTATAATTTTATTTTAAATATGATTTGGGGGTTCGAGAAACAGGGTGTAAAGTTCCTCATCCCATTGAAAAGGGAGGATCCCACGACCAGACGGGTGTTGTGTCTGGTTGGCTACTGCCCCGACGGTTATTGTGGGGTTCTTGTATATTATAATTATGTTTAATCATTTGGATAACTTTGATAGCGTGATTTAGGATACGTCAGTTTTTAGTTCATATGAGGCGAGATAGATGTCGCTACAATGCCTTTAAATTTTTGAATTGAGTTTTGCGGAATATTAAGTCATGACATGTAATAAATGAGATGTTTAAGTAACTGCCGTTCTAACCCAACTGTGCCTACTTATTTTTCTTTATTGAAAATGATTGGTACGAGTATTTTTAAACTTCATTTGAGAGGTTTAGTAGTAAAAATATCTTTGAAGCCGGATTTTACTTTTACATCTAATGTTTGTTTTATCTTATGGTTCATATTTCAAGGAATCCAATTCATTCCAAACATTTCACGCGAACTATTAGCGACCGGTATTGTTTACGAAACGCCATTAATAGTCGATGTTTCTGGTTGGTTTCTAATAAGAGTAGAATTTATCGAAACTAAAGAATACAACACTATAACATGTTTGCTGTTATATAATTACACATTAAATATTAAGTAAACGACTCGTTTATTTGATTTTAGTCACTTTAAGTTGTTGCAAAATATTAACCTTTAACCACCGCCATGATTTTTTTGTCACGTCGTCGCCGACGTGCGGTCTCCGAGACCGCTGTATAATTTTACTCATAAAATTAAAAGTATGGTATTTCAAACGCTATATATTTATTTTTCGTAAATAGAGAAGTGTAATGAAATAAATGAAATAATTAAATGAATGAATTTTTAATTACTTTTATTTTTTTATCATAATCAACTCTTTGGACTTAAAAATTAAGTGAGATTACACATGAGATCAAAATAAATAATTAAACTTAATATTAAACTAACTATAAATAAACAAAATAACATTTTTTTGTGTCTCCAATGAACAAGAGAATATGACAAAAAATAACACAGCATTCTTTTATAGAAGAAAAAAATTCTGGCATTGGGTAAACATTACAAACAATCAATGCAAACTTTTTGTGCACATTCCAAACATATGTACTTTTGACAGTGTTTACAACGATAAGATGACTTTCTTTTCAGTCGTGGAGGACAAAAAGCACACGTTTTCCTCTGTTTTTGTCCAGGATCATCAGGTTCCACCTGGTTTGGCATATCAGGGCCAAGTATCCATGTCATATTCATCTTTAGGTCTCGAGGTATTTTAGCGCAGACTCTTCGCTTCATATATCCTAATACAAGTTGTCGTGACAATTGTTTCAGGAATACTCCTCTCTCCATCATCATCATCATCCAGGTCTCGAGGTATTTTAGCGCAGACTCTTCGCTTCATATATCCTAATACAAGTTGTCGTGACAATTGTTTCAGGAATACTCCTCTCTCCATTTTCGCATGATGAACTTGGTGAACAATGTATGCATTTACTATGCTGATGTCCAGAATTCGATAGAACAATACCAAAGGCCATCGCCTCGTTCATCGGCTACATGAATAAATAGAACACTTTTTATCTAGTTCATCTACGCCCCCTTTTGTGGAATAATAAAATGCTATAATCTTATCTTCATTTAGCATTGAATCTAACATGGCACTCAGGCGTGGGTCTGTCGCAGCAAATCTCTTACTACCCTTGTTTTTTTGTAAAGAATCATTTTCTTTCCTTTTTCTAATCCCAGATGGTCCAGGAAGTGACTTTTTACAGGAAAATAAAGCCTAAAAACAAAATGCCTCATCACAATTCAAATTTAAAAAAGTTACGTATTCTCCGACGTGCGGTCACAGAGACCGCGGTCCAAGATAAAACTCCAATTACTCACCAACACTGCATGCTGCAACACAACCACTACACACTACGACACCGAAACAACTGAACGCGAAGGTACTGAGACGGTTGGGTCGGGGAAAGAGTAAGAACAGTAAAATCTAGTAGTTTCGAAAACGGCAGCGGTCTGTAAGACCGCACGACGGTAGTTAAAGGTTAATGAGTACGGAAGCAAAGGACAACATCTATTTAATTTGACAGTATCGTGACAATGACACGCAACGGCGTGTGGGTTATAAAACTTACAATCAAATTCTTGATTGTACATAATAATGTGTTTTGAATATGTTAATTTATCATAAATCGAAAAAAATAACGAAAATATCAAGTCTTTATCGACTACACTCTAACAGCAAAGAAATTTTTCAAAAAACAAAAAGACCACGTGTTTCAAGTACGACAGTTGCCGCGTTGTAACATAAAATAAAAATTGCATATTATTGTACAAGTACACTCACACAGCGCCATGTAAAATTATGAATTAAACAATCTTTAACTGCGTATAAACATGAACCAATTTTTATATTAGGCATGATTATATAAACACTTAAAGTGTTTTAAATTGTGGGGCGTGTCTAGTTATTTCTATTAGCTGTAACAAAATCACGTAAGAAAATTATAGGGTTTGCTTATCAGTCTGACGATATTTGAAAACGCACATATCCAAACAATTGGTTATTGATAAATATAATTTTAAACTTTTTTAATTTATAATTTTTATATAGAAACAACCACTTATTGAACAGGTGGTTTATCTGATATTATTGCCGTAGCCCACTAATAATTGTGATACTAGAGGAGCATTACTGACTTAATTTAAAAAGAAAAGTTGGAAGAAGGAAAAATTAAACACCCTTTTTTTTACTTCCAGGTCTCTCACTCACCTTACACAGTTGTATTATAAATTGTAAGGCTACTATTTAACGCTAATTTACTGGTGAATTGAAAATTTAGCCATCTTTTTATTACAGGTGTATTGCTAAACTCGAAGACTACTTAGTGTACTAACTCGGCTGGTCAGCCTGCATAGAAAAAAAAAATCAAGATTTGTTGCCATATTGCGTTCGTAGGGAAGTGCTTGTGGATGCGATCGCTGAACAAGCAGTCTTCCAAAAACTAAAGATAATAAGAGTGATTTTACAAGAAACGATTTACGAGATTCGGAGCACTCTTCTGGAACAAACGAAATAACCTATATACGAGATAACCTATGTATCTGATAACTTATGTAACTGATAATCTATGTAATAGATAACCTATGTACGAGATAACCTATGTACAAGATAACATATTATGTATGAAATAACCTATATACAAGATAACATGTGTCATGATGATCATCTAATCAAAGTAATCAAGCAATTTTAAAGAAACACTTACAAGGCACATCAGCACTTCACCCTGTTTTCGCTAAAGGAGCTACTGATATATAATTATATGAAAATTACTATCAATTTTTTACCCGACTGTGACAGAAGGAGGGTTATGTTTTTCGAGTGTATGTATGTATGTATGTATGTATGTATGTATGTATGTCCATTTCTTTGGCACGCCCTACAGCCCAAACGGCTGGACGGTTTTTGACATATGAGGTGTCGTTGGATTTATCTAAATTGTAGTAGTGACAAAGGCTATATAAATTTTCAAAATGGCGCCCGCAAGTGGCGGAATGAGGGGGAGGAATTGATTTTTTTTCTTACTGTAGCAATATGGGTATCAAATGAAAGCTAGTAAATTGTTTTATTCTTTTTAGTTTATAATAAGAGTATTTTACGCAGTCGGATTTTTTGATTTTTTTTAAATTAAGCATATTTGTTTATGTAGTAAGTGTACTATTACCATAAAACTATTATCAACTTGTGCTAGTGGCATAGTACACAAATTATAATGAATGTGGCGACATAAAAGAGTTACAATGCTACCACGTAGATTCATAAAATCGATAAGTGAAATAGAGCGAATCTTTTTTACATCCATTAGCCACTAACACGAAACCCTTAGGTTTAATTTGTTTTTCAATTGTCATGATTTCCTGCTGCTATGGTTTGGCTTTATCTGAAAACCACTTAACTACTTACCCATTAAGCGATTTAACTACTTATCATCTTAAATGCTGCAAAACATTGCTTTCACCAGTGTAAGTTTTAAAAATTTGTGATTAAGACTAACTTTGAAACTTATGTATGAGACCGAACTAAGGTAAAAGCTCCCATTACGGAGGCATTTCGCAACATTTGGAAGTAAGAAAGAAAAATAAGCATTTGTAAGTGTCTTATCAAGTGTAAAAAATTATTTTCGGCAAGAATAGAGATTAAATTTCATATTGCTTCTGACACTTTATTTCTTTGTAAAGGATTTATTATATAAAACAAATGTTTAAAAAATCAAGTCGATTTTCCCTAATACGGAGGTATGAGAGCCAATTACGGTCATAGTCGGTTCCTAATACGGTGGGTAAGAAGTTTGTTTACGAACATAGTTTGTTGGTTCCGTACAGTAAATTTTATCCTTCCTAACATATGTTATAAATGCGAAAGTGACTATGTTTATTTGTTTGGTTAGCTTACAGGCTTTTAATGATTGGCCGATTTTTGTGAGATTCGATAAAGAAACAGCTTATGACCCGTGTTAACTAATATGTACTAACGTACTATACCTCAATGGTTAAAACTCACACGGGATGGGGAAATATGCGAGTGGTTCCAATTTTATAGTATAAAAACACATTTATAGGTAACTTTACTAACTATCAATTTATTATTTTTATTAACTAATTATTAAAAAACAATAACATGTAACAATTGCTTCAAATCTGAACCTTTCAAAAATCAACAGTTCGTAGAAAATAATTATCAAAAACTTAGAAAGTACAGTACAGTGTTCAGTACAGTTTTCAACTAATTTGGCGGCAGTGTGTAGCAACTGTTCTTTAGTCACTGGAAATCCACATTTACCAAGGTAATGGATCCAATCAATGACTTGTTGCTCTTCGTTTAGGTAAAGTACTGTCTGTCTGTTTACCACACTTTTCGTTGTCATAAAGCTCATCACGTTTGCTCCGTAAAGTAGTCTCGGGCACATTATATTGTTTTCAGGCTTTGTAAATTCTCATGCCTTGTCGAATTGGGAAAGTGCTTGTGCCACCTCATTATTAGTATAACACTTGCGTTTCTTTATGTCCATATTATCTGCAAAAACAGAGATAAAATTTATATTTATTTAAAATCAAAAAATTATCTATAATATGTACATTCTATGAAGTTCCTTTTACAGAGATATATCCACCGTATTAGGAGGTCATAGAACCTATCACGGTGGTACTTGGAAATTCCTACCTCAGTAATAAGAGAACTTATCATATTTTTATAATCCTAATTCTGACCCATCAAAATTTAGATCATAAAAAATGTAAGTAACTTAGTCGAAATACAATAAATGTTTGATTAAGATACGTAAGACTCAAGTTAACAGCTATACAAAATTACTACTTTTTAATAAATTAAAATACACCTACTTTTTTTAACCTTTCTATGAAAACGTCATTTTGCTTTTAATAGTTTTCATATTTAAATAAGATTTCTAGCAGATAAAACATAACGCAGAAAAAGGTTTTTAGTTTCGGAAATTAAAAATTATTTAAACTAAACTTGGAAATCATTAAATAAGTTATTATATTGAAAGTTATAAGCAAGTAAATATAAAGCAGTAATTCCCCTAATACGGATGATACCGCCGTATAAGGATTAACCTACGAATTTCCTGTCCTATTACCGTGCTATTTTGTTTTTTGTTTTTTAGGTATATAATCAGTTAGAAATAGTAAAAGAGCTGAATGAATAGTAAGTATAATAATAGAAAAAAGTTATAAATGCCATATTCACCAAGTTGAACTAACCTAACCTAACCTTTTTTTTTTTTTTTTTTTGTTTTGGCGGGAAAAAATGTACCTGAACGCACACCCCGTCGTCCGGGGAGACAACGGGGTAGTGTGGGGCCCTCACCCACTAAAATAACCCGCCTTGCGCCCTCACCCGCCCTTACAAGGCGGACCACGGGTACCGCGTACGTTGCTCCGTGGCCCGCAGGCGGCAGCCCCATCGGGCACTCTCTCCTGTGCGACACCCCGCGCACTCGGGCATCGCACCTTCGCGGTAGGCTGTTTCGGCGGACGGCGGGCAATCCCCGACCCTACCGTCCGCAGCCTCGACTAGGGTGGCATAAGGCGCATGTGAGCGCGTCTGCGCCGCCCCGCGCGCCGGCGGCGAATTGGGTCCGAAAGGAGTGAGTCCTCCCGGGCCCTCTCCGCCGCCTCCTTCCGCGAGATGACGTCCTCACAGAAGGTGGCGACCGCGGTCCAGGCCCTATCACCGCCGACCATCGCACGAGCAACGGCCGGCAGTGATAGGTCCTCTCCAATGACTGCAGCGAGATCCCGGCGCTGCTCAGCCCAGGCCGGGCACGATTCGAGCGTGTGTTGCGCCGAGTCCTCGCTGCAGTCGCAGTGGTGGCAGCCCGGAGTCGTCTCCCTCCTTGCGACAACGTGCAAGTACTTGCCAAAGCAGCCGTGCCCTGACAACACTTGCACGAGTCGGAAGGTGAGGACTCCGTGCTGCCGCACCGCCCACTTCTCCAATATCGGCTGAAGCGCCCCTATGGTCCGAAGACCAGCCCGGGGCGTCTCCAGCCGAGCCTTCCACCGTGTGAAGGTGGTGCGGCGGGCATCGTCCCGCCATACGGTAATTTCGCTCGGCAGGGGATTAATACCCCTCGTTCGCGCCACCGATACCCTCCGATAAACGTCGGCGAGCGCTTCCGCCTCCAAGTCCCACGGGGGGGTTCCGGCCAATGCGCACGCGGCCTCGACACCTACCGTGCGGTAGCCGCGTATAGCTCTGACCGCCATGACCCTCTGTGGACGCCACAGATAGGCCCTATTGTGGGCAGTCAGGGAATCCACCCACACGGGGGCGCCGTACAGCGCCATCGACCGGACCACCCCGGCGTAAAGTCGTCGGCACGCTAGACTCTGTCCGCCCATATTCGGCATTAGCCTACCAAGGGCGGACGCCGTGCCGACGAGCTTCGGCGCGAGTTGGCGAAAGTGCTCGTCGAAGCACCACCTTCCGTCGAGTACCAGGCCCAGATATTTCATGTGGGCCCGGATACCGACCACAGTACTATCAACCGTTATCGAGGCACCGGCGGGTGGACCACGTCGAGGCCCATGGAAGAGCAGGGCTTCAGACTTGTTAAGGGCCACCCTAAGCCCCAGTGCCTCGATCCTCCTGACCACCTCCGCGGTACCTGAGGTGGCCAGGGATACCGCCTCTTCGAAAGTCCCGCCCCGGGCTGTGACCAGTGTGTCATCGGCATAACAGATTACGCCCAGCCCAGGGGGGAGCCGGCCACGGAGGACCCAGTCGTAACCGATGTCCCACAGGAGCGGTCCGAGGACAGAACCCTGTGGGACACCGCACGACATAGGCCTCCTGACAACGTCCCCTTCCCGGTTGACGAAGAGGACGTTGCGGCCGTCGAGGTAGTCCGCCACCAGCCGCCTTAAGTAGAGGGGCACTCCATGGAACCGGAGTGCCTCCGTGATGCAGCTGAATGGCAGACTATTGAATGCGTTGGCAATGTCGAGAGACACCGCCAACAGCACTCCCTTCGAGGCGACGGCCTCCGAAGCCACGGCCTTCAGACGCAGAATGGCATCGACCGTCGACCGACCAACCCGAAAGCCGAACTGGGTATCGGACAGGTCGGGGCCGACCCGCGTGAGATGCTGGACGATGCGAGCAGCGACTACCCTCTCCAACAATTTGCCCACCTCGTCCAGCAGCACTATGGGCCTGAAAGCCGTGACTGATTGCGGAGGCCGTCCCGGCTTCGGCAGGAGCACGAGCTTCCCCTCCTTCCAGCAGTCAGGGAACCGTCCGGATAGCAGGCTAGCGTCGAAAAGTCCCCTGAGGCGGGGCTCCAGGTGGTCGAGAACCAGGGCCAGCACTCTGGCGGGTACCCCGTCCGGCCCGGGGGCGGCACTTTTCCGCATACGCGTCGCCGCCGCCCCCATTTCCGATTCACTCACAGGCGGTACATTTTCCTCGTCGGCCTCCCGGAACCTTTTTTTTTTTTTTTTTTTTACGTGGGGAAAATCCATTATGGATACCACTCCGGCGCGGGGGCACCGAAGTGGTTATGCCCGACTCCCGCGGGCTAAAAACCCCACGTGTGAGCAGTCATCCGCCTGGGTGGGGGCGAGATGGGGTCGCGCTAGCATTCTCCACCTCGCCCCGGCGGTAGGCCCGGACGAACATCCCGGGCCACGGCACAAAGGCGGGGCGGCCTTGCTCACAACAAAGGCCACCCCTCAGACATGTGGGGTCGCGCTGTTGAGTTGGCCGAAGTCCCCCGACTATCGGCCAGCGACCCCATTATTACGAGGGGGGGAAGAGGTGGGCAAACCGTCTCCTCCTTACCCCCGTGCGTCTGCGTCGGAGCGGGTCGGCAGAGACGTCGTCCTCCCTAGCCCGCTCCGCGGCCTCCTTCTGCGTCATTACCTCTTCGCAGAAGGAGACCGCCGCCTGCCACGATCTCTCACTGTCGAGCATGGCGCTTACGACGGTCGGCAGTGAGAGATCTTGCCCGAGAACCGCTGAGAGCGCGCGACGCTGCGGTTCCCAGGCGGCACACACCTCAAGCGTGTGGAGCGCCGTATCCTCCGGCGCCCCACACGCGTGGCAGGCTGGAGTCGCCTCCCGTCTGGCGATTTTGTGCAGGTACTTACCGAAGCACCCGTGTCCGGAAAGCACCTGCACCAGACGGAAGGTCAGCGGCCCGAACTGCCGCCTCACCCACTTCCGAAGGACCGGCCTGATGGCGTCCACCGTCCACTGCCCGGGGACCGGCGGATTCAGGTCCTCCGACCACCGCCGCAACAGGGTGTCCTGCGCCTGCCTTCGCATGCGTGCGACCTCCTCCAACGTCGGGGGCTCCCCCCGGGATCTCCTCGCCGCCACGAAGTGATATATTTCGGCGAGGATCTCCGCCTGCAATTCCCAGGGGGGATCACCGGCCAGCACGCACGCCGCCGTCCAGGAGACCGTCCGGTAACCGCGTATCGCCCTCGTCGCGATGACACGCTGCGGACGTCGCAGCAGGGTCTTATTGTCGCGACTGAGGGCGTCCACCCAGACGGGTGCCCCATACATGGCCATACTCCGGATGACCCCGGAGTATAGCCGACGGCAATTGGCACTCGGGCCACCCACGTTCGGCAGCAGCCTACCCAGTGAGGCGGCGGCCCCCACGACTCTCGGGGCCAGCTGCGCAAAATGAGCCCCGAAAGCCCACCTCCCGTCCAGGGTGAGACCCAGGTACCTCATCTGGGTCCCTACCCGGACCGGAACCCCATCCAGAGTCACCCGCGTACCTGGAGGGGGTCCCCCCCGAGGCCCGTGAAACAGTAGGGCCTCGGTCTTCGTTAGGGCGACTTCTAGCCCCAGGGCTCGTATGCGGCCGACCACAAGTGTTGTACCGGCCGTGACCGACCGCATCACTTCCCGGAGGTCCCTCCCTTTGGCCACGACTAGGGTGTCATCGGCGTAGCACGAGACCCGTACGCTTGCGGGAAGCGTGCCCCGAAGCACCCAGTCGTAGCCGACGTTCCACAGGAGTGGTCCCAGCACTGACCCCTGTGGAACCCCGCAGGAGACGCGACGTCGCGTCAAACCGTTACGTCCCTGTACCAGAACCTCCCGACCCTGGAGGTAGTCACCCAACAGCCTCCGCAGATACGGGGGCACCCGGTGGTAGCGGAGGGCCTCCTGTATCGTCGCATGCGGGAGGCTGTTGAAGGCGTTGGCGATATCGAGCGAGACGGCCAACGCCTTTTCCCCCTCGCGAACCGCCGCCTGCGTCCAACTTTTCAGCCAAAGCAGGGCGTCTAATGTAGACCGCCCCGCTCTAAACCCGTACTGGGCCTCGGAGAGTCCGGGCCCAGTACCCTCCAGGTGCCGGATGATACGGGAGGCCACCACTCTCTCCAGGAGTTTGCCCGTGTCATCCAGCAGGACGATAGGCCTGTATGCGGAGGGCGAGTCAACGGGTCGTCCATCCTTCCGCAACAGGCACAGCTTTCCATCTTTCCACGACTTCGGGAATCGTCCAGACGTGAGGCAAGCGCTGAAAACGTCCCGAAGCCGTTCGCCCATCTCCTGGAGGGCAATTCCAAGTACCCGACCCGGAATCCCATCCGGGCCAGGCGCCGTCTTCTTTCCGCGCAGGCGGCGGACCGCAACCTGCATCTCCGCCTCGGACACAGGTGGGATGGATGTCTCGTCCAGCTCCTCAACCAGAGGGGAGACAACCATTGGTGGAGGGGTGTGACTGGGGTCTCTTTCGGGGAAGAGTCCACTCAACACCCTGTCCAAGACCGCGGGCTCCAGTGACTCGGCGACCGGGGGCGTCTGGTGCCGGAACTTTTTCCGGGCAGCCTTGTACGGACGCCCCCACGGATCCCTGTCGAGGCTCGCCAGGGCTTCGCCAAAGGCCTGCGACTTGGCCCTGACGATGGCCAGCTGTAGCTCGCGCTTGGCGGCACGGTACGCTTCGTACAGCTGGCGCTCGACCTCTAACTCCACGGCCGGCATCTGCTCGTCGGTCCGGCCGTGTCGTCGCCTCCTCGAGTGTCCGTAGGGTCGCCGTGCCACCGTGCAGGCGCGTCGGAGCTCCGCGATCTCCGAGCTCCACCAATAGACCTCGCGGCGTTCGGGGCGCTGTCGAGACCTCGGCATGGCCGCGTCGCACACGGCCGTCATCGCTTCGCAGAAGTGGTCCGCCGCGACGTCTACCTCCGGGTGCATAGGGGCGGCAGACCACGACTGGACGATCGCCGCTTCCCTTGCCAACTCCGCATCGAGGCGGCTGACGGCCCAGCGAGGAAACTGCACCGCCGCATGCCGAGGCCTACCTCGGCTTTGGGAGGTGGAAACCTCGAACCTCACGTATTTGTGGTCCGAGAGAGTCTCCACCTCCGACAACACCCTCCATGCCCGCACACGTGCGGCGACAGACGGGGAAGCGAACGATACGTCCACCACGGACCCCCCGTTGTGACGCACACACGTGTGGGCCGACCCCGTGTTGAGCAGGATCAAGCCCGCGGCGACCGCCAACTCCCTGACTACTTCCCCGCGAGAGTCAGTGGAAGGGTTGCCCCAATCCCGGGCCTTTGCGTTCAGGTCGCCAAGGAGGATGACTTGACGTGGCGCCTGTCTTCCAACCGCAGCGGCCAGGAGGTCTACGAACGCCTCCAGCTCCGCTACGGTTTTGTTGGGGGAAAAGTACGCGCCCACCACGGCATACTCTCCCCACTTGGCCACCACGTACCCGGACCCCCTCTCTTCAACTGCAAGGGGCGGGCTGCCGCCACCGGATCGGCCCACAATGGTAACGGAACCATCTAGGTCCGCAGCCCAACAAGGATGCGAGGGAGGTACGTAATACGGTTCCGCCGCCACCGCCACGTCTATGTGCCACTGCGCCAGTGTCTGCATGAGCAGGTCTTGGGCCTGGGCGCAGTGGTTGATATTCGTCTGGAGGAAGTTGTAATGTCCAACCCGGTTCATTTTATTCGGACATCACAACCCCCTCGGCATCCGCAGCCAAAGGGACGACCGGCGCCTCGGCAACCTGGCTCGCAGGCGCTGGGGTGGCCCGGACCCCGGCGGCTTTTCCCTTCTTCGTCGCAGGTTTACATTTGCGACCTCCCATCACGTGGCCGGAGGGCCTACCCGACTCCGCGCATATCGCGCAGCGCAAGGTGGCCTCTCCACATGCGACCGCCTTGTGGCCTGCACTTCCGCAACGGAAGCACAGGACCCCCCTGTCTACCGACGCAGGACACTGGGGGCGCGTATGGCCCAGCCCCATGCACCGGTAGCAGCGCATGGGACGCGCCCCCAAAGCCACCACTCGCGCCGAGCTCCATCCGATCAAGATCCTGCCTTTTTCCGTCAGCGCTTTCGCTGCCGAAATCGGGCAGGAGACGATGACGGAGCCCGTGCCGCCGTAGCCGGGACGAATCCCCCCAGCTTTCACCACGCCGACGTCGACTCCCGTCGCTTTGGCGACCGCCGCTGCCACTCCCTCCTTGGTGGCCGTCTCGTCCAGTTCCGAAATCCGTACCTCCACGGATTTTACTGGCCTGACGACGTTCGCCACTTCGGACAGGACTCCACGGAGCGACTCCGCGAGCCTATCCGCCTTCTCGTGTTTTTCAGAGCCAGGGATCTCCAACATCCTCGCTCCCGTTGCCGTCTGACGAAAACGAATTCGGCTGATCCCCAGCTCCTGGAGGTTTACTCTCTCCTGAGCCGTTCGGAGAATGGAGCTGTAGGTCAGACCCCTTTCCACGGCTTCCGGCTGCAGCGACAGAACGACTGCCGCAGTTTTTGGTGCCTTCATTTTCGGCTGTGCGGTCACCTTCGCAGCCGGCTTTCCGGACGGCTTGGCGGATGGCTCGGCGGTCGGCTTCGCGGACGGCTTTCCGGTCGGCTTGGCGGTCGGCTTCTTGGACGCCTTTCCTTTCGGCTTCGCCGATTGAGCAGCCTGCGCAGGAGCAGGGGTAGAGGACTTCTCTTTCCCCTTGCCCTTCCCTTTCCTTACCACTGTGGCCCAGGTTTCCTCCTGGACGACATTGGACGGGCCCGCTGTGGGAGTAGTTATCTCCTTGGGGCCTGGAGGCGCAGGTGCAGGGACAGGGGTGGAAGACTTCCCCTTCCCCTTGCCCTTTCCCTTCCGCACCACTGTGGTCGATGTTTGCGCCTGGGCGACAGTGGAACAGCCCGCCGTGGAGGTGTCGGTACCCTCGGAACCTCGAGGCTGAGGTGGCGGCCCAGACTGTGCGGCAGCCACCGTGTCCGCTCTCAACGGTGGGCGCAACCTCGGGGCCGGCAGCAGACGGTCCTCAATCCCCGCGAATCGGGCATTCATCATTTCGCCGAGACTGCATGTCAATGACCGCCGCAGCTCCTCGACGAGCTCCACCCCCACAACAGTTGCAGGCGCCGCTCGCGCTCCGGCAGCGGCTGTAGTGGCGGCTGCCGCTTCCGACTTGGCCTCGCTGAAAGCGCGCCTCAGCGCCCTCACTTCCGCCTTTATGGCTTCGACCTCAAGCTTGAGGCGACGATTCTCCGCCCTCAGCCGTCTCGTCTCCTCAGCCTCGCTCCGGCTCGCGAGCGCCTCGACCACCTCCGTAAGAGTCGACGCGGACCTCTTTAGCTTAGCCACGTACTCTCCCTTGAGGTTGCCAGACTTTTTGGTAACCTCAATGATGCAGGCGAGGTCTTCGCCCGCGCGCGCCCTTAGCTCCTGCGCGTTCAGCGCGCCGACATCGGCTGCCGCTAGAAGCTCGGACTCGCTCCCGTCCGTAGCTCCTTCCGCAACGCCAGGCGAAGTTCCGCGAGGCTTAGCTTTGGCCGGTCCGGTACAGTGGCCGGCTTTAGCAGGAAGCCCTCTTCTGCGGCTAGGTGTCAACCGTTTTGACCTCTTCTCATCCTCGGACGAACCTGGGGACAAGTTTGGCTGTCTAGGCCTCTTCCTTGCCTCTTTTTGTGTGGTCGACGCCACCGACATGGAGCTGTCAGACTCCGAGCCTGTTGCCCATAGTCTGCCGCTGACTTCACTCCTTTGGCTCTCATGCTCTATGCGAGTGAGTACCACTTGTGGCTGCTTTATGGCAGCTCTCGTCTGATAACGGGTGAGAACGTTGCCCGTATCAGAATCCGACCTATTTACAAAACCGCCCTTCTCGGGCTCAACGTACTCGTCACCCCTCTCGGGCACCGACTCAACCACGCCCTTCTCGGGCACCGACTCAACACCGCCCTTCTCGGGCACCAGCTCAACGCCGCCCTTCTCGGGCACTGACTCCAATCTGCCCTTCTCGGGTAACTCCCCGGAAACACAAATACGAATGTTGCCCCCCCCAGATTCGGTGGGGCTGAGTGCCGTAGCACTGCGGGATTCTCCGACGCCTGAGGCGTCGGTACCCGCCTGGGGTAGTGATGTTTTATCATACGTATCCATGTTTTTGGCTGTTACACAGCTGTGATTTGTTTTCGGGGTTTACTCCCCTAGGCCGCAGGGCTAGCAAGCCGCTAAAGGTGCGCCCTCACCTGCTGGTTTTGGTCCGCGGGGGTCGGAAGTCCGACCCCACCACTCGCAAACAGTGCGAGTGGCGAACCCCTATCCGCCACCCGGGGGACGCGCCCAGTGGAAGTCCAGCAACTCCCAGTCCAGATTGGACCGTCTGGGGGCCTCCCGGAACCTAACCTAACCTAACCTAACCTAACCGGTGGGAGGGATGCGCTGTGCCGCGCTCCCGGCTGCATGGGTACCACCATCTTGCTTATTTCTTCCGTGAAACAGCTTTGCTGTGTTTCGGAAAGAAGGGCAAGACAGGCAGTGTAATTACTGGCACCGAGACTTAACATCATATGTCTCAGGATAGGCAACACATAAATGAGTTGGCTGGGCTAGTTCCAGGTAAACTAGTTTATGTTCATGGGCGACGTCGACCACTTACCATCAGGTGGCACGTCTGCCAGTTTGCCTATCCAACTATCATAAAAAAAAAAAAAAAAAAAAAAAAAAAAAAAAAAAAAAAAAAAAAAAAAAAAAAAAAAAAAAAAAAAAAAAAAAAAAGTTGAACTGTATGTTCGTATAAAAAACTTAGTTAAAAAATATGAGTACACTTACCCAAATCTTTCCGCGTTTATATGGGAAATTCTGCCGCAACGCTGCCGTGGTACAAACTGATTGATTTTCATAAGTTGCCTTTGTGTTACAGTTGCAAACGTCAGATATATAATGAAGTAAAAGATTATGAATTAATAAATTCCATTTTAGTGACTTTAAATATAATCAAACAAGAATAAAACACGAAAATAAAAATACCGCCGTAATTAGAGTCGATTTTAACTACCGCCGTAATAGGAGCTTCTACCTTATATCTGAACTTTTCATCCGTAAATGGATTCAATAAAATGATCGCTTTCTCGAGATATTGTTCGAGGGTTTGAAAAGGAATTTGTAATCAGTTTCTATCGAAACAATTTACGTAAATAGAAAAATATCTTTATTGCACATCTTACTCTGTTTTATCTTTGTTTTGAGAAACTTGAAAGATTTTTTTTTTACTATTCGTACAATTTTACCGGCATTTGCTTTAATAATTGCTGCTATCTTTATATGTGTCAAAGCACGATATATATCTGTACAACCAGACGAAATTTTTCAATTCTAAATTTTATCTCTATATTCATAGTAAAGATAACGGCTGTCGATGTTTATAAAATATCATCTATACAAAACGACTTCGTTATGTACGATTTTACTAATTATTTTTTTCAATCAAGATGAAACCTACATCAGATTTAAAACTAAATTACCAGAATCGTAACTGTGAAAACTATATTCAATTTCATGCAATAGAGTTTGCGTGATGTGGAAATAAACTTACAGCAAACAGAAAAAAATTCTAAAAAATATTTATTTTAACTTCAATTGCTGTCATAAGGATGCCTAAATTTCATTTTTCCCAAAAAAACTCTCGTAGGCATTGGCCCGTTAGATTTTTACTAAATAAAACTAAGAAAACAAATAATTCCTTGTCTTTGAATGTTGTCAATTTTAAGTTAAGAAAAAATTGGTTTTCTGTAAAGTGTGTTTACGGACGATAATTTTAGTTGCGTGATAATGTCATAAGAAAATATTGATAAAAACAAATTTAGACTAGGCTGTATGGACAGTAGTCAAAATTGTAATGTAACCTTTTATTACTGCACTCGCCGACCAATGCTACTTTTTTACTAATCAAAGATCAAATATATGAGATTATATCGCTAATCAAATCCTTAGAATGCAACAATTAACCACCTTTTTTGCTGCAATTGTTGTTGAAATAAACAATGGAAACCACATTAACTTTTCACTTTTACTTTTACTTTTTTAACTTTTTACTTTTTAACTTTACAGACAATTGACAATATAGTTCACGTAGAGATTGCGTGTCTTTTTTACTCGGACGCGTCATAAGTTAGGCCGATCGTGAGCCGAGCGCTTGAACCGATTGTGCCTTTCTATCGCTTGTTCTCGCTCGTGACACGTGACAATTTTCCGTAAAGTACCTGGTAGCTTTCATCAATTTACTAGACGTTATTACGTCAAAAATAAAGTTGTATAAGAAAATAGCTTTCGCAAGTTACTCTCTCGGGTATTAAAGACATGCGTTTTCACTATACTAATAAAACAACCTTTAATTGTACCATTACTGGATAAAGACCTATTCTCGTAGATAGAGAAGGGTTGAGGCTTAATGTGCTACGCGAGTATGAGGATAATTTCTTTATACTAATGTTTTTCCGACGCATGGTGAAGTAACCCAAAATAATAAACACCCAAAACAAAAAACAAATATCTATACATATACATACATATATTTTTCCTAAGCGTTAATCGAACCCACGGTCGTCAGTGATAATATAACTTTTATCACTTGTACTCGTATAATAAAACAGTCATCATTTATTATTTTACTATTTATATTTAACTTTAGGATGTATTAAAATATATCTTAACGCATATAAAAACTATCATCATCATCCCATGAGCTTTTGATGTCCACTGCTGAACGTAGGCCTCCACCATGGACCTCCAGAGCAATTTGAGGCAACCTCCATTCGACGGCTCCTGGCGACTCTCTTCAAGTCGTTTCTTCATCTCGTGGATGGCCGTCAGACGCTGTGCTTACCGATATGTGGTCTCCACTCAATAACCTTTCTACTCCATCGGCCGTCAGTTCTACGAGCTATGTGCCCTGCCCACTGCCAGTTCAGCTTGCAAATCCGTTGGGCTATGTCGATATTTTCGTTCATCTGCAGATCTAATCATTTTTGATTCGATCTCGCCGAGAAACACCAAGTATAGCCCTCTCCATTAGATGCTTGTGACTTGTAGCTTGTTTAAAAGCCCATAGTCAGAGACCACGTCTCAGATCCGTATGTCATCACTGGTAACAAACATTGGTCGAAGAATTTCGACTTCAGGCACTGAGGTATGATGGATGAAAAGACGTTTTGTAACTTCCTGAACGCCACCCATCCTAGCTGGGTTCGACGATTGACCTCTCTCTCAAAGTTGGATCTATCAAGTTTGGATCTTTTGTCCTATGTAGATGTATTCGTCAACAACTTCGAGAGTAGAATTTAGAAACTGATATCGGAGTGGACACGACATGGACATTCGACATGATTTTTGTCTTGTCCATGTTCATTTTAAGGCCTACCTGTTGAAAAACTCCATCGAGACCACTGAGCATAATACTGAGGTCTTCCAGGAATTCTACCATAAGCACGATATTGTCGGCATATCGAAGGTGAGTGATGTATTCACCGTTTATGTTCATGCCGAATCCTTTCCATTCCAGAAGTTTGAAATCGACTTCCAATACGCTAAACTGTTTCGGAGAGATGACATCTCCTTGTTGATGATGACACCTCGCTGCGTTAAAATCGCTCTCATGCTATACTCCTGTACTCGAACCGACATATATTAGCTTTATTGTACAAGCTTTGCAACACTTTGATATACTTGTAGTCAATGCGGCACCGCTGGAGAGACTGCAGCACCGCCCAAATTACGATCGAATCGAAGGATTTCTGATAGTGCACAAACGGCAAGCATAATGGCAGATTATACTTCTTGATCTTTTGTATAATCTGCCGCAGTGTATGTATGTGGTCTATGGTACTATAAGAATTTTCGGAAACTGGCTTGTTCGGAAGGCTGGAAGTCATCAAACTTGCCCGTCAGACGATTCGTAATGACCCTAGAGAACAACTTATAAACGTGGCTCAGAAGCGAAATGAGCGAGAGAGAGAGAGAGAGAGAGAGAGAGAGAGAGAGAGAGAGAGAGAGAGAGAGAGAGAGATAGAGATAGAGATTCTTCTTATAAAAACTATACGAGTACGTAATTCGTCCCTGGCGATTTGACTTGCATGTTTTAAATAAAAGGGCATTCTGACGGATAAATAATTCCTAAAATTGTTATGATAAAACAGTATTTTTTATAAAATTTATTATCTTATATCTTTAAACGAGCAATTCTTGTATATATATATATAATCTGAATCTCGGAAACGGCTCCAACGATTTTCATGAAATTTAGTATGCAGAGGGTTTCGGGGGCGATAAATCGATCTAGCTAGGATTTATTTTTAGAAAATGTCGTTTTATCCCTTTTTTACGCAATTGAAAAATATCATTAGAATACGAAGGCAAATTTCGCTGTCATTGACAATCTTATAATAGCTCGAATAGGAATCGGGCGAATTAGAAATAAGAAAACTCGGGTTCGAAACCAAGTGTCTACAGACCAATTTTTTTTTTCAAGGTTTTTTCTTTTGTGAGAAAAACTATTATTCAGAGCTCTTTTTATTTTTTATTTAAATAACCAGTTCCTATTATTTTACTATTATGTCAGTCAGATCGAATATATTATTTATGTTTCATCAGTATATAATAATATCTAAATATAATTTAACCGAGCAAAGCTCGGTCATCCAGGTACTATACTTTATTGCACATAAAAATACGTACAGAAACATAACAATAATAAGGTTTATGGCAAAGGTAGACTTATCTCTGAAAGAGATTTCTTCCAGTCAACCTATGGTAATATATATTGTATATTTATATATAGATAAAACATTTTTTTTAATTTATATTTTTCATCATTGAAATAATAAACAATGAACAATGCGACTTGTTCCTTCCTTTCGGTCAACTGAACTGGCATGAATTATTTATAGTTTACTGTGAAAACGGCACGATCAATAATAATGGGTTCACATGTGATTTAGGCCGTTTGTTTATTCATGTTTATTTTACAACTTACTATTTTAAAAAAAATTGTTTTTTTTTAACATGTGGTTTATATTAAGAGATTTTATGCTTATGATAAAGCAACTAGATATCGTCGTTGTACAGAATTAAAGATCTATGGAAATTTTTGGAGGCATTCTATAATCCTTACTGAAGCCAAAACTGCAGTTTGTTTTATCCGTCTGTGTCTGTATGTGCCATGGTCGTGCTGCGCATGGCAAAACTTATGAATAAATTTGAATAAAACTTAACTTTTTTGAGTCTATACTAAGACTTAGGATACTCTATAATTTTTATTTTAGTACGATTCCCTTTCGAGGGGGGATTAAATTTAAAATATGTAATTCCTATCGAAGCTGCTTGTATATATATTCTTACGAATAAACATGTGTTATTTAAGGTTAGTTCGAAGCCTATACTTGTAATCTTTCTGGCTATTATTTTTATCATTGTACTTTGAAGAGTATCCGGATTGAATTCTATTGTATTATAGAAGTATAGTCGGCTTCGATCAATATCCGTCGGTCCCTTGTTGAATTGTGTAGGACTCTTTACATTGATTGCATTTATCGTAAGCGATTTGAAGTTTCTTAAAGAGTTCCTCTCTCAAGCTTAAAACGTTTCTATCAGATTTTAATCGTTATATTCTAAAGACGTAATTTATGAAATACCTAAAGAATTATTAAGATGATTGGTATCTTGCTGTGAAGTTTCTTTCGGTAAATTGTATAAGATTTTAGAATTTAAATTAATGAGTAACTTATTAGCGTGGTAACGCGTTGGTAAAATAGGTATTGCAACTAGCGAATGCATTAATGACGACCGTTGTGGTGTAGTAGTGCGAGTAGTTGCCTCAGTGCCGGCAGTCGCAGGTTCAATTCCCGCTCGGAGCACTATTTAGCATATTTGTATTTGTATAAATATTTGTTTCCGATCTGGGTGTATTTTCTTGTAGATCTCCCTACCGTGCCTCGGAGAGCCGGCGGTGCCGGTTGTTATCATCGACATCTGATAACGATCGTTACTCATGGTAGGGAAACTATCTGCAAACCCGCATTGGAGCAGCGTGGTGGATTAAGCTCCACCCCTTCTCCTATATGAAGGAAAGGCATTTGCCCAGCAGTGGGACGTTTATAGGCTGATTCAGTTCAGTTTATTTCAATGCACTAATCGTGCAGGTTCGATTCTCGCTAGCTATAAACAGATGTATCACTTCTTAATATGTTTGTTGTGGACTGGGTGCTTGTGCGGTGTGTGTGTATGTGTGTGTGTGTTTGTGTGTTTGTATTATATGGCAGATATACATAATATATCGATTGAAGCCGATATTATTTATATGTATTTGTTCGATTTTGTAGACCTCTTACTTCTTAATGATTGTATTCATTATAAGCGATATGAAGTTTTAAGAGCTTGGTCCTTAAGCTCAAAACGATGAAACTCCGGACTTGTGAATGTGGTACGTGTTTCTGGACCCCGACCCTGGATATCCTAATAGTAGCTGTGGAGTTTGAATCACATATTTTCTTATCATTTAATTAATAGAAGGATATATTAAGTCTATTACTTTTACTAAAGTTTTTTGAGAATATTAATACAACTTTTAACGCTTTCAAATTATGGACGTAATAACATTTATTTCATAAAATTTATACAAAATGTTTAAACTTTTTTTTTCGGTAAAATATTGAAAAAGTTATACAGGTTAAAATATCACGAAACATTATGTTAATATTTATTATTAAAAGTATATGTACGTACTTTTATTTCACTTTAAAATAGACCACATATATAAGCACAAATGAGATTTAAATAAAGGTGATTAATGATTATTTTAATACTAATTGATACATATTCTCAGTAGTAACTATACTATATAACAAGAGGCTGTAAATCTTCCACTGTTACCCAGCAGCCTCATCAAGTGCCTCGTCACCTAATAATATAAACGATTGGAGCTTAAGCAATGTAAATTCGGGGACGTCTGGCTAAAACCCGCGACACCTCAGTTAAGTAGCTTTAGTTGGAGGCCTCTAATGAAGAGAAACTCATAATTTTATTCTCTTCGCGTCTGTCTAAAGTTTCTAGAAAGTTTTAAGTTAATTAAAAGATCTAAGCTATCTGGCTCGTTAGGGATGCTCGAGTTGTTTTATTTGTTACCCAATATATATTTTGGTTTTATTTAGTAATGATGTATAAAAGAGTAAACGAATGCGTTACTTTAATGGTTTTTAAGTAAAATTGTTACCTATTTTTTTTGCTTAAAAGCTGATATATGCTGTGCTAAAAATGGGCGTTCCACAAGGATCGATTCTAGGTCCTTTAATTTTTTTAATATATATAAATGATCGGCCATTTTATGTTAAGGATATTTGTGATATAGTGCTATTTGCAGATGACACATCTCTTATATTTAAAGTTGATAAGAAAAATGTAAATTATGATGACGTGAACAGTTCTTTGTCTCGAATTCAGGATTGGTTTAAAACAAACAACCTCGTTTTGAACGCCAAAAAAAACCAAGTGCGTTGTATTTTCGTTGCCTAATGTTAAACATCCAAATTATAATTTAGAAATAAATAACGAGAGGCTTATTGTTAATGATACTAAAGTATTGTTAGGGATAAATTTGGACTCGAAACTTCAGTAGAATTCCCATTTGTCATCCTTGAATGGTAGACTCAGCTCCGCAGCTTTCGCAGTTAGAAAAGTGCGACAACTGACCGACGTTGCTACTGCGCGTTTAATATATTTTAGCTATTTCCATAGTATTATGTCGTACGGTCTGTTACTGTGGGGTAATGTTACAGATATTGAAACTGTATTTATTTTGCAAAAAAGGGCTATTCGTGGCATTTACGATCTTGGAGCTGGAGTCTCCCTACGGGATGTTGTTCCAAAGATAGACATATTAACAATTGCGTCGCAGTATATTTATAACAATATTATATATATTCACCAGAATATTCATTGTTTTGAAATAAATAGTATTAATCGCAGTGTAAACACTAGAAGGAATAACAAAATTGTTACTCCAAGCTGCGCAAAGTAAAAGTCTCCTTTCTGGGTTATGGTATTCGCATGTATAATAAAATCCCACAAACAATTGTGAAATTGTCTCATAATAAATTTAAAGATTTTATTTAAAAAAAATAATAGATAAAGCGTATTATTTGGTGCAGGATTACTTAGTCGATAAAGATGTGTGGACTTAGTGACGCTGTATTTCATGCAAGATATTACTAATTTTATACTAAAACACAGTTTATATATTATTTTCAAAAGAGTAACTGCGGAGTTACTTGCCGCTTCTTATCTGCAGAATCTACATTCCGAATCGGTGGTAGCTTTACTATTACAAAATATTAATCACTTGAAACTGTTAATTTGTAAAATGACGATTCGGAGGTGCACTTGGGGCCTATTTGAATAAAGTTAATTTTGATTTTGATTTTGATGAAAATGTAAATGTATATATATATATTACATTTATAATAAATAATACATATATATGAAATTTTGACCTTCGATAATTTGTTGTTATATAACAATTAATAAAATTTGAATACTCTCTGTTCCCTAGGAAAGTGAATCATATAAGAAAGCTGCTTATTTAATTCTTAAAATAATTAAATTCTTTGTAAAATTTTCAATACAAATTCAGTAATCCCACATAACAGCATCAGCATAGTACTAGCAAACATTGAGGATTAATTGTAAAATAATTGGAAAGTTGTTGTATGATTATATTTTGTACGTTTGTGATTATATTTTGTATTGTTTTCGTTTCTACTGATATATTTCGCTGTTTTTGTCACGTCAAATTTTGATACTTCTTAGATCAATTGATATTCACCATTGCTACTTGACTTCCATGCGTCATAGCGTGATCTAAAACCTCTTCAACACACTCCTATAAAAATATTTATTTCAATATTTGAATGAGTGGTCTTGATCACATTAATATATAAAAAAATCTGCTTTCCTGTGGCTGCTAATAGAGCTACTGTGAAAAGCCCAATCATAGACGGATGGACGAACGGACAACGGAGTAGTAATAGGGTTATCGTCGTTGGTTGTCGCCCTCAAGGTACATGATCCAATTTGCAATTAGATAGTTATCAGCTTTTAAATGTTTTAAGTCAGCAAAATTAAAAACAAAAAACCTGTTTTTTTTACCACAGTATTTTTATTTTGAAAGTTTTGTTTTTAATTTATTAGGTACTTAGAGCTTATAGTAAAATGAAGATAAATCTAATGACATTTATTTCAAAGTTGATTTATAGATTTAAGAGTTGCCAAGGGACATATAAGCATACATACATGTATATGTATACATACAAATTAACACGTGTTCATACATACATACCTACAGCTCAAAAAAATAGGATAAAATTTTTGGACTTCAACGTAGTTAAATAAAATTTACGTCACGATTTGATGCTAACAAAGTTATTTGTATATACAGCCAGTTCGACGGTGATTAGAAAGTTAAATATTTAACGTAAACGTAAGCCTGGCCTGGAATAATTTATTTCAAAGCACCATGGACAATCGTTTATTTATCATAAGTGCCAGTATATCTACTGTAACCATTAACCTACATTTAGTTTACTACATTAGTATTTTACAATAGAAAATGTCTCGTAACCTGTGGGTGGGATATCTTTTAATCAAAATCCTTATTTATGTAAATTACAAGTTTGAGTAGATGACAAAAATCATTAAGGCGTATTGAGGAAAGATTTGTTGAAAATGTGTGTGCTTTTTATAATACCAATTAATTATTTACTTCTTTCAGACAGAACTAGATAAAGAAAAAAGGATAAATAAATATTATTCTTACGCTTTAAGTATTAGTATATAAAGCATGGAGAGATATTAATAATTGTTTTATTAAATTAGAAATTGGGATGAAATATTAAAACACCAAGCTTCGTTCTGTTTTAGTTCGTTATTATATCTGATTTTATCTATCGCCATTTGTTATCGAGTGCTTTTGTGTAGCCGAGGAGCACTCGACTAATATAATTTACTTAATTATCGAAAGATTGTGTTATCAGTTCAATTAATTAAATAAATAGAAACAACAGTAATCTAAATCTGATATTATTAATTTATTACTCAATATAGTCACCGCACTAGGAGCCCAGAATCATAGAGCGTTGTTATATATTTTGTACCTTATTTAATAGGTATGCGACCTACACTGTTATTATTTAATAATAAATTATATGAAGAATGCTTTTACGCAGTCTGTATTTCGTATATCAAAACTACTCTATGCTAGCAAGCGATTTCTTACAATTAGAATATGAAAGAAGGTCGATAATATAGGGACATGCATATCGACGTACTTGAAATGCTCTTTGCCAATTCAATCTTACCCTGGTGACTTGAATTCATTTTTACTTGAACTTTTGTTCGGGTTCTTCTTAAATAGCTGTCCATGAAACTTTTTTGTGGAATTCCTTAATTTCAACATAACTTCTATATGCCGTAGCTGTTTAAGAGGTATGTGTCTATTCGATATCGTTATATTATTTATATTTTAAGAAAAAGGCACATTAGGCAAGTAAAAATAACACACATTACTTGAGTATAAGAAGAAAAAAAATTATATATTAGTGGGTGGTATTATCATCATGTGCTATACAAAATTCTACAAATATTTTAACAGTTTTTAACGTTGGACCCTCTTATCTCATTTTTTTAGGTTTGATTTAATTATTTTTTTTTGTTTGGCATATATAGTGCTATACTGATATTAATAATTTATTACTCAATATTCTATTATACAATTGAATTAAGGGTAAAAGAAAAAAAAAATACCTGTTATGGCAAAAATCAAATTGTATGTCTATTTTGTTAATGTAATTTAAAATGTAAAGGATTTTCTATTTCATTTATTCCACAAAATTTCGTCTGTATTCTACAGCAGTAAGAAATATCAAAACGTAAAAACTTGATAACGTAATTTGACTTTGAGCTGTTTTAATTTGTTAAAAAAACAATTGTCATTAATTTCTGTCGCTTTGTTTCGCTTTGATTAACGAACAAAACTATAACTATTTATAAAACCAACAAACATGACCTTGAATGTTGTTAACAACCCGATTGGATCGAGATAGCTTAGCTAAATTTCTAAGTTAAGGATATTATTGCGTAGATTTGTTTTTCAGTAGAAATTTTGAGACAAAAATGTTTAATCATTCTTGTCACTTAATTACATCTAATATAATTATAGTGATAATTTATCCTTAGTTAAAGATAGCGAAATAATATTTTCAATTGGACTTATACTTTCTATGATTAGCGTGATTTACTAGAACTATTTCAAGAATTATTTTTGTATTAGAAAGTTTATTTATTGAAGAGCAGGCTAATATTATAATATCGTTTATCTAATAAAGTCTAATATATAAATTAACGTATAAGATGAATAGATATATAAGGGATATAATTTTTTAGAGAAATGATATCGTCTATGGCAATATATTATTTTGTAAGTTGAAATAATAATAATTTATAAAGAGGACATAATACCTAAAGGTAACATATTCATACTGTAGCCAATATCTGTAAAATGTGTCTCTTGTAACGTAAGGATACCTATATTAAATAAAAGTAAATACATTAGGTGAGGTAATTAATTTTTAATATAATAATATTATTCTAAATGAGCACCGTTTGATCTACAAGTGACTGAAACCATAGAATCTACATTTACATGATCATTAAGAGCTATGCCAGTGATTAACCTTGCTTCGCAGTTGTGGAATCGACGACCATTTTGATCTTCTATTATTTATTTTTTTCTATTTATATTTGATTATGTCCCTACGATTTTTATGTTTAGTTTTAATAAAAGAATATATAAACTTTTATTATATAAATTATATTAAATTAATATTTTCTATAATTTGTAATTGTGATATATTTTTTTTAAAGTCATCGTCGTTTTAATTTTTTTTTTGTCAGCGTCGAATAATATGAGTAATATGATTAGAGCCCAACGAATCATTATTTTCAGATTCCTTATCTAAATTTAAGTGTACTAAATCCGTAGCTGTCTGAATAAAATTATCTGTTAAAAATAAAATGCTTATTTTTAAAATAGTATCTGTCTATCCGTTAAGTTTATTTCCACAATGCATAAAAATACACACGACGTATCAAAGCATTGTTTAAAGGTATATGGTGACTCCGAAATGATATTTCCTTCAAGACTAAACAAAAGTAGATTATATTTATTTTCAATTTCAACTGCATGAAAGAAGTCTTTTTCGGAACACGTCTTTAGAAATATTTAAAATATAAATTTTCCTTTCCTGGTTGTGACATGTCTATGTTCCAAATAGCATGATATCAAAATAAGGCCGTCAGGCTCACGAGTTATTTTGTCAAGCGTATGTAAGTCCTTTGGTACACAAAATTTAATGGAGTGTTGAACTGGTTGTCATAATATACAACATATGTTCAAATATATTAATTAGCGTATATATACGTATCACGTCCCGTACCGTTTCACCTGCGTGGAATTTATATTTACCGCATCAGCTGTTGGATATCCACTGCTGAACGTAGGCCTCCCCCATCGTCTCTAGGGGGTTTGCCAATACTCGCAGGATATGGTGACACTGCTGCCTATCACCATTCGGGTTTGTGTGCAGTTGCGGCCTTACATCACTATGGCCTTAATCGCCTTTTATGACACTTCGGCAAGAAAGAGTTCGGGACTGTTCTTAGCCGGTCACCTTAATATTCGAAATAACTATTTGCTTAACTTAAATAAGAATAACTCGAAAAAAGGTTTGAAAAATGATCTCTTAAATTCTTTGCCAATAGGAACAAACTTTTCCGATATTTGTAGATACACATTTGTTTGTTTATAATTTGCTTTAAACTTAATTAAATTAGTCTACAAAAAAAAGTAATAATAATAATAAATAACTAATATTTCATTACGTAGGTATGTCTATTTTAGTTCAACTCGATTATATATATATATATATATATATATATATATATATATATAATCGAGTTGAACTAAAATAGACATACCTACGTAATGAATATACATATATATATATATTCAAAGAGAATGTAAAAGTCAATTTCAATGTTGTTCGTGCTATAATTGGTCCCTATTTAAATTATATGAATGAAAAGATATTTTAATTACCCATAACAACGCAGTAAAATTTTGATTACACAATAAAATTTTCATTATCAATGATGTTAACAGTATTTTGATTAAGTGCGTTAAATTATCGTAGAATATAGTTATTTAATATTCTTTCATACCAAATATTAAAAAAAAAAAATAATGTGACATTCTAAGCTTCGAATTAGAAAGCGGAACTGTCCCTTCGTTTGTAAGAAAACTTGAATAACTTGGAAATGAATAAGTAAATATTAATTTCTGTGAACTAATTAATTTAAGAAAATTTTCTATAATTATGATTTAAATTGAAGATGGTAAATAAAATAAAACCCTGAACAAAATAAATAAAATATTAATTTACGAAAATACAACAGGCAATTTTAGTAAGCCAGCCAAGTATTGTTTTCTCATGCAATCTTCTAGCGCTAATCATAAAGCCTTGCCTTTATTTTCTTATGCATTTGAAATTTATTTTAATTACATCATACTTACTTTATAAGGCTTATATATATATATATATATATATAATAATTAATATATATATATATATATATATATATATATATATATATATATATATATATATATATATATATATATATATATATATATATATATATATATATATATATATATATATATATTAAATGAAATAAGTCAAAACAGATTATTTTGTTGAAAATTTTAGCAGTTTATTTATAAACAATATGGACCGCTAATTGAAAAGTGGTATAATTTTTTACTGAAATCTTAGTTTTTGCTTGTATTTCTTCTTAGAATTTCTTCGAATGATGAAATAAGCTCAATTTTGTATAGTTAGTTATGCTTAATGATTTCAAAATTTAGTGAGGATGGCGACAGTGAAATAAAAAACTCGTCGTATTTTTTAATTGTTGCTGATCGCTATGGATGGCACATGACCTCGATAAAACGCAAGGTCATTGTGTACAAAAATTGATGGGAAGACAAGGGCTCCTTCAAAGCAGAGGTCAAATAGTATATCCCTTTTATAAATACCGTCATGGCACGTCCTCTAAGCGATACTCAGAGGCAATATTTTTATTTTTTACTTTCCTTTTCATTTGACACAGTATCTTAGATGCATGACTCAGATGATGAGGTCTTCAAGAAAGGTGGAGAAATAGTGCCCACTATCATAGTAGGCTGCTTATTTAGCAGCTTATTAGCTTTCTTAGGCTGCCGCAACATCTTTGCGAGAAGGTTATGCCAAAGATGTGCACGTTACTCTTAATTTTGGTCAACGGTTTCATTCAAAACAAGACATGCAAGCGGGTTTAAGCGCGTTTTAAATTAAATTATTTATTAATCTCTAATTTTCCCAATACTTTATTCTAAAACAAACGTTGAAGCGAACCAATAAAAAATCGAGGATGAGAAACAATAAAGAAAATAATAAATAAACTGATATTAAAAGATAACTACAACATACAAAAACTGATATTAAAATATAACTACAACTGGTACCTACTTACCTTTAAAAAAATACCATTAAACAAACTGGAAGGTATTTTTTAAGTATTTTGAACGATCTAATGATAAACCTTAATATTAACGCGTCCCATGTAAGTTTTAGAACATTTGGACACTTTTCCAACTCATACACTTTAAACTACATATTGGAAGCTTGTCACAACTCATTCCTTAGTTATTTCGACAGTTCCTATGGGTATTATATATTTATTATACCACAAAACGTTTGGATCACCACTTAAAACAAAATGCCAATATAATAAATTATCGGACGTTGAGAATATACAAAAAATATAACATATACTGCACTGTAACTATTTACGAGAAAAAAATAGACTGTTACTATGTTAATGTTAAACTTAAAAAAAAGTAATCTAGAGTTTCTCGTTAGTTCTTCTCAAGAGAATCTTCAATCAGAACAAAAAGATTTTTTTTGGTTACTGCTTCGATATTATGAGTCGTAAAATAATCACTTAATCATTAGCTATCTAATCTATACATCCTATATGTATATGTCCGTCTTCTATATACCGTCCTTCAAAGGTATGGTTCTGTAGGTGTTATAAATCAGAAGGCGATGGTCTCCTTCTGCGAGATAGTAATATCCCAGAAGGGGGCCGACGAGCGGGTGAGAGAGGAGGCCGCCGACGTGGCCTCCATCCGCGGGCGACGAATGGGGGTGCGTAGGAGGCGCTACTTAATGCGCGGCTGAAGGCTCCCGCAGGGGTTTAGTACGGTATTGCACTCCCAAAGTGCCGAGTCCGACATAGGTCTAGGACTGCCGACCCGGGCATCCTGGATATCATCCGTAAATGGATTCCCCTGCGAAAAAAAAAAAGTGTTATAATTCACGTTCTGCATGAAAAAAAATCTAGCGTTTTACTTTATCTTGAAGATCTCGGTCTTGAAGATGCGTTGGTGCAGTGTTCACAGCAAGTGGCTGATGCACTAGCGGTCACGAATTCGATACCCGCACATGACAAGTATTTGTATAGACCATACAGATATTTGTCGTGGTCTGGGCGTTTGAGCTTGTCTATTGTGTGTTTCTAGACGCCCGACACAAATTTCACATCCTTCTAGTAGCCGTTGCGTGTGAGGTGTTTGTTATTATTTACATCTTAATATTATATATATAATAACTACTTTGCTTCCGTCTACTGCATCAAACCTTCTATTAATATTCAAAACTCGGTAAACGAAAAAAAAAGTCAAAATATTGGATTACAATTTATTTTTACGTGAAGTACGACATTATCATAATAGAATGCAATAATGGCGGTTTCGGACTTGCGATTAGTTAGCATATACGTATAGTTAGTACCTTCAATCACACAACTACATACTAAAGTAAAACTAGTGTGAGCAACGCCGCGGGCACAGATAGTAAAAAATTGTAATTTTTCATATCTTCATTACCAGTATTAGTATTTAAGCAAACTTCTTAGCTTTATTATATTAGTGTTTATTATCTCCGTTATTTTTATTAATTAATCCTTATTTAAATATATAATAATATATACAAACGGATGGACAACAAAGTCTTAGTAATAGGGTGCCATTGTCCCACTTTGGTACAGAACGCACAAAAGAATGTTTTATGTATTTTCTGTTACAATTTTTTTTAATATTTCAATATAACGAAACTGTCCAGTAAGTTACGATTCATAAAATTAATAAAGGCTTAGAAAGCGCGAAGCACATTTAATTGTGATAAATTTGTAATTTAATACAAGATTTAAATTTTAATTGATTTTCAATTAATTAATAATTCCAACATTTATAAAATAAACTTATAATAAGCAAGAGTTATGAATTTATACAGTCCATTTTAATAATTGTCATTAAACTCGGTATAACTGCTTACAAAGTAAGCACTCATCAGACAGTATTAAAATTTCAGCCTACAATCTATGATCCCGCGTCCCGTAATACCTAGATAATACTTCGGTTTTAATAAAAGCTACCTTTTGTTCATTTGTTGTTGACATATCTGAATATACAAGTATTTATTATCTTCCATTTTATTGTGTTATTGTTTTTAAAAGTCAACTGTAAGTCAAAGTAACTGCTTTGAAAATTATTTCATGCTAGTTTTAGGTTAAGATTGGGAAAAATGTGCAATTACATACCTTTTCCTCTTTATTAAAGACTTATTCAGAATTCGTATTTTATAAAGGAATGACATTCATATGAGCTTAATCTGACAATTCAACTCTCCACGTTCTGTTTTTCTTAAATTCCACTTATTGTTAGATTTGTGGTGAACCACATAGAATGGTGAACGTTGATCAATGATTTTTAAATGGACTCTGAAATGAATACAAACTAAAATATCTATACTTTTAATATAATGACATTGAATAATTTATTTGTTTATTTTAACGCGCTACTCTTAGGATCTATTGGTGTAATTTTATATCTATTTATTTCGAAATATGAGATAAAACAAATATGAATATTCGAAATGTCTTCATTCGAACTATTATGCGGTTCAGTAGTTTATAATCAAATATAGGTGTAAAAGTCAAATAGCAACTGAATTAAAATACCTTCTGTTCAGATAGGAAAAGCATAAATTTATTTCTGCTGCTTAAATTCTTGCTCTGATTCTCTTTAAAATAAACTTATGTTAATAAGACTAATATACGTGGTAAAAAAAAATTAAGTTTACATTTAAAAAAAAAGTTGAATTTACTATGTTTTCAGAAGCCTACGATGCAAGTAAATAAATTACTGGTGCAAAGTAATATGAAGTTGACGCTCCAGTTTCAAGGTGAAATATGCTTTTCATTTGAAACTGAGTTTTCAACTATTCGTATTTCAAAGGTAGTAGTTTGAGTATTATGCGGTGTTTTTTTTTAAAAGCAGTGTTGAATATTTGCCCAACAGTTTTTACAGAGTAACGGAAGTTGTTGTTCTTTTTTTTAAAAATAAAACTGGCTTTATTATTGGAATGACGTTAATGGGGAATGGTGTATAACGTGCCTTTATTTATGATGTAAAATAGAATAATTAAAACCAGTCAAGTGCTGGAAGAACAGCAGAAAGTATAGCTGAGGTTCAGCAAAAGGGTTCTATTAACATCTTTTGGGTACAAAGTTCTAAGAAGATTATTTCAATAAAATAAATTTCATAGTTGTTACAAGATATTTATTTATGTTAAAGAATAAATAACAGTATAATTGCATCTAGAGAAATAAATTTTAAGATGATTATAAATTCTATAGCTTGCAGTAATCGTAAGCTTTAAATTTTCGTCGTAGGTTTACTTTCATTAAAGATACATAGATTTTATATAAATACTATAGAGCTTTTTTTTTGCTGGCAAAATCTAATTACTTACTTACGCTTATGGTTGAAATTAGTCACAATAATTAATAGTTTAAACCTTGAATATCCCATTAATATAAAAGAGATTTATTTTTTGGTTTTTATATTGTTTATTTAGAAAGAAATTGAGGTGAAATTATTCTAGACTATTTAAAAACATTTCGTCATTATTATATCAGCCATTGGATGTCCACTGCTGAACATAGGACTCCTTCATCGACCTCCAGGATGGTCGAAGCAGCCTTCATCCGACGGCTTCCGGCAACTCTCCTTCAGTCGTTTGTCCGTCAATTCCGCTGGGCTATGTCGTCAACCTTCATTCGTCTGCAGATATAACAATTTCTGATTCGATTTCACAAAAAAATACCAAGCATAGTTCTCTACATTGCTCGCTATGCGACTTGGAGCTTTTTTAAAAGGCCCATAGTCAGAGACCCCATCTTACATCCGTATGTCATCACTGGTAACACACATTGGTTGAAGACTTTTGACTTAAGACACTAAAGTATGATAGATGAAAAGACGTTTTTTAACTTTCCGAACGCAAACCATCCTAATTGGATTCATCGATTGACTTCTCTCTTAAAGTTGGATCTACCAAGTGAGACCTTTTGTTCTAGGTAGATGTACTCGTCAACAACTTCGAGAGTAGAATTTAGAAACCGATATTGAAGTGGGCACGACAAAAAAGCGGTAAACAGTTTCGGAGAGATACTTTTCACTGTCTCACACCTCGCTGCATTAGAATCGCTCTCGAGCTATGCTCCTGTACTCGAACTGACATACTAGCGTTATTGTATAAGCATTGCAACACTAAAATATATCGATAGTCAATGTGACACTGCTGAAAAACTGTAGCACTAAGAAGGCTTTTTAATAGTCCACAAACGCCAAACTAATTATACTCCTCGGTCTTTTGTATAATCTGCAGTAGCGTAATTATGTGGTCTATAGAACATTAGTCTCGAAAATGGACATTTTCGTGAGGCTGGACGTCATCAAACTTCTCGACCTCTGTCAATATTTCGGTTCTAGAAGACGCTGTACTTATATCCTCTGTTTTCAGCTTCTATAACCGGCTTTGACCAACAGATAATAATTGAATTCCCTTTTATTCCCCTATTTTTTTGAAGCTTATTACCTCTTAAGCTCGTTGGCCTAATTAACTTTTTTTTTCTATAGAAACCATTTTTAAGTATTAACAATATTGTCATTCATTAAAATGCGCAAATAATATTTAATTTATACTCAATTCAACTTAACTGAATCAGCTTGTAAGTGTCCAATTTCTGGACAAAGGCCTCTCTTCTATATATGAGAAGGTTGGAGCTTAATCCACCTCATTGTTCCACTGTGGGTTGGCATAAAATTTATCTTCCATGAGTAACGATCGCTATCAGGTGTCTATAATAACAACCGGGACTGACGGCTTGACGTGTTCTCCGACGCATGGTAGAAACACCAATAAGGACATACACTCAGACCAGGAATACATATTTGTACAAATACAAATATCTGTCCCGACCAGGAATCTAATCCACAACCGTCGACTACTCGCACTTGTAATTAATAGACACTATTTAAATATTTTACAATTACAAATATGCTTCTTACAATAAAGAAAAAAAAAATTGTTATCTCATTTTATATTCTATCATATTACTTTATCTCATTGTAAGTGAACCGCCGTTCTTATGAGAATAAATGTCTTAAACCGAAATCGATTACGAAACTATTATTTTAATGTTTTGTATTGATCTAATACTCGAGCTAATCTCTATCTATCTAATAAATATAATAAGAAAAGTGTACGGACGGAGTGTATAATAAGAGAAGCTCACGGACTTTAAAAACAAGCATAATGAAAAAATAATCTAATGAATCATAAATTGAACGAAAATGAAGAAAAATTATACAAATGAAAATAATTTACGGGTGAAAACGTACGTGTATGAAAATAATGAATTGAATGTTACGTTAAAAGGAGAAAGTTAAAAGAGACAAATTCGATATAAAAGGTAGCTTTAAGAGTGATAAGAAAGTAATTTAAAATCGCCGTGAGCCCGTATTACCTGAATCATTGAAGCGTCTCAACTCGATAAGCTATATATAGATTATTCCAACGTAATTAAGTGATAATAAGGGTTTGAATTTATAAATTGAATTTAACATGATTTTCGAGGATTTAACTTTTTAATGTAGATTCGTAGGTAAGTTATAATTTAAATTAATATCATCATACTAATATTATAAATGCGAAAGTAAGTTTGTTACGCTTTCACGCGAAAACCACTTAATCGATCATCATGAAACTTTGTACACAATACACATTCTTGGAGGTATTAGAAGTAACATAGAATACTTTTTTTTGGTCCCGATAACCGACATCCACGTCGGCGAAGCTGCGGGCAGAAGCTAGTGTAGAATATATATTATAATTACTTTTCACTTATGCTTCATTTGACTTATGTTATGTTATTAAACTAGTTGACTTTGATGACTATTGATCTATACTTTGAGATTTGAGAGCACACAAACACATTTTTTTTCTAGCGATAAAACAGGACTAGTTATGTTATTATTATATTAAATATATCTTGCAATTACTTTTTTGTGGGGCATTTTGTAATCAATAATGAAGATAGTACCGCCTTTTTGTGCATTTTTGACACTCTTGTACATTATTTGTACTATTTTATTTTGTGTGTGGTGTACAATAAAGAATATATAATATAATACTAATAATAATAGTACAATTACATTTTTGTTTCTGTCTGTATATCTATATCTTGGTCGCGCATCGGGTTGAAACTACTGAATGGATGTGAATGAAATTTAGCATGATTTAATAATATACTGCGAGCACTGGATATTTATTTTTTCCAAAATATAGTACACAAGGGATAAAATTCTAATTGTGTACCTTATAGCAAATGAACTCGTGGTTACAGCTTGTAATTAATATAATATCGATTTATTTTTAAAAATATAAAAATAGACATTATATTATAAATTACTGTTTTTAAGTAATATTTTTTTCCTCTGTTTTGCTATTCTTTCTGATTTTTGTCTGCTCATTGTACTGCTATAGTCATCAAATGTTCCAAAGCTGGTCAAAAGACAGGGACGTTTTTTCCTCCAGGAGTACTCTTATGAAAAAATTAGATCCCAGGGTTGGCATTGTTTTAAACAATTTTTTAAAACAATGCCAACCCTGGGAACTATTATTTTCATAGTTCCCAGGGTTGGCATTGTGTTTTAAATAGTGTTTAAAACACAGCAAAATGTATACGTGTTTTAAGCGTATTTAAAAAAAAATGTTTTAAATGTTTTAAACACATAAAAATACTATATGTTTTTTTTTTTATGTGTAGTGATTAATTAAACTCACCGTAATATTTTGTTAGATATTATTATCTATGAAGCGGGCAACTCTAATTTCTTTTGCTGGCCTTACTTTCCCGAAACAGAAATAAGGGACGGCTCGTCTGTACGTAAGGACGAGACTTGAGAGTGTGGGCGACGTGTGTTTGCGGGTAGGTTAGCAAGTAGAGGCGATTGTTTGTTGGACATTTCTTGTTGGAATTACGTAAGAAATTGTTTTTTTTTTTTAATAGGATATTGTATATAGATTACTAAGGTTGTGTGATAATAAATTAAAAATGATAAAAGGATGTAAAATGGATCCACTTTGGAGAACATTTGGTAATCTGGGACAATCGATGATATTTTAATCACATGATCTACTGGTCATACTGAAAAACTTTTTTCCACCTAAATCTTTACAAAAAATAAGCTTTAGAAAAAAATATTAAAAATACAAAAGTTATTTTTAGTATTTATTTTCTGTATGTTTTTTAACTTATTTAATGTTAATATAAATTAATTAACAATTATTACTGTTATGACTCATTTAATCAATGCACCTACATTATAATAATGAAAGGCTATATATAAACTTGAAAATGATAACCACTCTGGTGCAGTGGTGAGCGCTGTTACATATTATGTATTAAGTGGGAGGTCCTGGGTTCAATCCTCGGTAGGGTAAATTTTTTTCTCTGTTCTGCTTTGGTAGGAGTCTTCGGTCCTCAGTCTCTCACCACCACATCAGCAGTTGGATATCCACTGCTGAACGTAGGCTTCTTATATATATATATATATATATATATATATATATATATATATATATATATATATATATATATAAAAGAAGTAGTATAACACAAAAAAAAATGTATTTACTAGCATTAAAAGTAAACGTAAGTAATTACTAAGATTCATTAAAGAAATTTGGTTTAAATTATTTAGATAGTTGTAGATTCACTGTCTACGCGGAATTAAAAAAAAATCTCAATATATACGATTTAGATCTCCATCTTAAGGTTTCTTAAATCTAAATATTAATAGTAATTATACTAAATTGTTTTATTAATTTACGAGTACTACCGGTTTAATGTTATTATGTTATATTTAAAAAACGTTTTGATTTAATTTAAAAGACAACTAATATATTATGTATCAATTATCAAACATCACCGACGAATTTATTCACTTAATAAATTTTCATTTTCACAAAATCACTTAAGGTTCTAATTTTAAAATAAAACCGCTAGTTTATATCCAATACAATCAACCTATATGTGTACGTCTAATCCACTAAGCTAGAGGGATAGCGGTTAATTAAATTACTGCTGTCATGTGTTTCGCTAAGTAAATTAAAGGAGCATCGCGTCATCCGAACCATTTTTATTATTGCAATATGATTTATATGTTAATGAAGAAAAACATACGTTTTTACCCGTTTTGTGAGATAAAATTAGGGTCTCATGTTTTCTTTTCTTTAGCGTTGTCGTCTGGAATAATTAAGATGTATTATCTCCTCGTTCTATCTACTTCGTAATGAATATATTTTATTGGACAAAAAATAGTGATATTCTGACTAATAAAATATATTTTTTAAGCTGAGAAGATTCAATTTAATATCTCGTTGATGTATATTGGTAGACACTAACACACGTTGACTTTTCAATTACTGAACTTGCTTAAAATTCATTTCGATATCACCGGCGAAGAAAACTGGCAAAAAAACAATTCGCAGTGGTGCTTGACAAATTATATTTAAGGTTGTAATGGTAAGGTTGATTTTAACAATGTTTTGGTGAATATCAAGCCTGACATACTTTAATTGAATTAGAAGATGTACGCTCGAACTGCGGCAATGACTGGTATATAATGAAGTTAAAAATAGCAATTTGAAGGTTATATCTGAGTTGATAAAAAAAGATAAGAGTGACCAATATTTCATAATACATTTTGCCACTACATCGTCTACGCAGGTAGCACTTTTATTAATTTTAATTTTTTTTTTTTGCTATAAAATGGAGTTGTGTAGTGTGTAGGTGTAAGAGTATATTTTGACAAGCCTTTATTTTACATGCGATGTATTTATATATTATGTATAATGTATGTATATATCATGTATATAATAAACTGGCAAGAAAAAAAAACATAAGAAAATCTGGAATCTTAGGAAAAATCTTAGGTATGGACATGAATTACTTCACAGGTATTGTGGGTTACGCGCCAATCCTTTTCCTAAATAGGAAGAAGAAAACCTTTGTTAGGCGAATATTTTAAATATATATTTGAAACTTTGGATCAAGTTATAAAAACAAAGTTCAATACAAGATCCAAGGAACTACAAAAGTCCCAAGTTCTAGTTTTATCAAATAAAAAGTAAGGTAAATGTATAACTTTAGACAGCCCAAGTTTTCGTAAAACTGCAGCACTGGTTTCATGCTGTATTCAATGCTGTATAAAACAGATCTTGGTTAAATTATTTTCCGATATATATACTTATAAAATAGCATTCCTGATCAAAACTTCGATAAATCGTTATAGCGTGAAAGGGGATATTCATCATATTTGTTGGTGTCGCCATGGTTATCGATACGGTTTACATAATATACCAATAACCGCTTGTAACAATACCGAAATATCGAGAACTCATTAAGATTAATGACTAACATCGTAAATATCCTGTTTGACGTTTTAATAATAGTGTACAAAGTTAAAACGTCATGCCCTAGCCTGACCACTAAACTGACTGATTTTTTTTCGTTTAGTCAGACCAGATCAGACAGTTAAGTCAGATCTATTTAAACCACATAAAGCTTGACCAATGTTCTTTTAAAATGTATAAATTGTTGACCATTTGATAAATAAATGCGTTATTTATAATGCACATGCAATTTAAATATTGACAAATGAAATCGGGCCAAGTAATTTAGTCTTTATGATTTACTGTGTCTGTTCATTATGACTATTGCATATTCGTTAGAGGGAAATTCGATAACGCATGGTATTTGGCTCGGATATTATTAATTCTATTAATTTAATATTTCTATGCCAATATATAATTTTGAATATTGTTAGTTGATTATTTATTCTGCTTTGTTAGCTGTGTTAAAGTTATAAGCTGGTGTCCAATTAGCATCCGATGGCAAGCAAATTTGCTCGCTGATTGGTTGAAAGTTTTGTATCCCACATCACCATCTTCGACTTTAATTAGTCGAACATGAGTAAACCAAATATTCTTGTGATTTTGAATTCTTTTCCTCGGCCAGTCGTCGTCTACCTTGTCTAACGTACGCTTGCTTTGATCACTCTGTTTGCACTGCATCTAGCCCGATTAATATCTCTTGTTCAATGTGTACTTGGCAAAGGCCCCTTATCAAATTTTTCTTTATTGAGAAGAATTTAAGTTAAATCCGCCAATCTATTCCAGAGCAGATTTATTTATTATTATCTACCAACAGTAACGAGCGTTATCAATTTTTATGACAACAATCGGACGGCTCTATGTGCACTCCGAGGTACAGTGGAAATATTTACAATCACAAACGCACAGGCCAGAAATAAATATTTGTATAACTAAAAATATCTAGTCAGAGCGGTAATTGAACCAACGACCACCACACTACACCAGAATAGTTTTCGATAACAATATAAACTGAATTGAACTGAACGACCTGTTGGTGGGCAAAGTGGGTTGGAGCTTAATCCATCTTACAGCTCTACTACGGGTTCTCGGATAATTTCCTACCACGAGTAACGATTTTTTATTACCTATCATGTTTAAAACAACAACTGTGCCCTGCCCACTGCCACTTCAGCTTGAAAATCCGTTGGGCTATGTCTGCATTCTTCATTCGTTTGCGGACCTAATCATTTCTGATTCGATCTCGCAGATCTCTGTAAGATTCATATTTCATCAATATGTAATTCGTATCTTTATATAATTTAACCAAGCTAAGCTCGGTTATCTTGGTACTAATTATATATAAGGAAACAAACATCTTGTATTTTATTTTACTATTATAAAATTAAAGTTTAATAAAAGTAAATTAATAAGTTTATTTCTATTTCTATATTTTTGTTTTTATAATTCGCAGCTCTCAATCTCTAAAATCTTTTAATATCGAGCATGAACTCCGAAATAGAATTCATGATTAAATGAACTCACCTGAACGTGATGCTTAATCATAATTATACAAGAGTCTCGTCCGAAAATATTAGGGACCTACACTTCTATCTGCTGATTTCAATTTGAATAAAATTATAATACAAAAAAAAAGTTACAAATATTAAGCTTTTACGGTCTATTATTCACTGTAGTCTATAATGATAGATATAAATATACTACTAATACATACTAATAGATAAACTAGATGAGAAACTATAGTCACTGCCAACTTCTGCATCAATGGGCCAGTTAAAAAAAAACTTCAAAATTAAACTTTTTGTTAAATAATGACAACATGATTGTGTTATTTTGTATATATTGAGAAACAGTAATGAACGTGACATTAAGTCCAATCAGACATCTATTTAGAAATAGATATGTATATGTATATGTTTATGTACATATATGTATATGTATTTCACTGCCGGAAACATTATTATAAATAGGATAATAGTTTGGTTTGTGCAATTCTAACATTATGAAAAAAAAAAAAAACAAATATCTTGCAGGTAATTCGATTAATGCAAGTTTCCTTTAAGACAGTGGATGCTAATACGCATTTTACAAAAGATACTTATAGATTCAATGTTTGAGAGTAATACTTATGAGGTTTTTATGGAGCATTTCTATTCAAGTAATGAAAAGTAAAATTCATTTGCAACCTCTACGTATAGGTACGCAGACATGTTTGAAAGTTTTTGCCAGAGCAACGACTTTGATCGATTTTAATAGTTACTGCTGAAATAATTATATTCCGTTTACGTTAAAAAGCCCATCATTACTTTTTTTTCATCAATAAATTTACTTCATACCCATTCCAGTGTGCTAAAGTGTTTAAATGTTGTCATTAGAGACGTTGGATCAGATTTATCTTCTGTAATTAAAACAAACAATTTCGATAATCGAAGGAGCTCAACGCTTGTATTACAAATCGCTTAATTATTTAAAATTACATCGCAATAAAATTTCTCCTACATATAAATTTGGAGTTTACAAGATTTATGCAGGCGGTCTAAAAGATGCAAACAATTCTGACGATGCTTTCTTCTAAAATAAATCTAATTCATGTAATTTTAAATAATTTTAATTTTTTTCAATGATAACTAATGTTATTGTTAATTCAGAAGCATATTATTATTAATTAGGATTATGGCTTTTTCTAGTTCCAAGATGGCATAGCATGTCAAATAATATTAAACATTTCTTCATCCAAGTAGGCTTCATAAGCATTTATGAATCGTCATTTTACACGTATATAATATTTTAAAATAATTAATTATATTTAATGTGAAGCTACCATTATGAGAGAAGAATTGGCAAGAAAATCAACAGTTACTCTTTACAAAACCGTCAATACATGACATACACATAAATTTAGTCATATGTCCTGGATGAAGGACAGCGCAACTAAATCCACACATCTTTGTGATTTACATCATTCTGTATATATTATTACGAGATAATATTCTTTCAATGATGAATAGACTAACGCATAGATGAACGGCATCATAAATCGTATTTATAACATCACATGATAGATCAACGCAAAATGTCCATTAAAGTTCGCAGTTTGATCTTCTACGTGAAAGAGTTATAAAACATAAACTATGAAATGCGCACCATAAATAAAATTCATAGTCGTATACCCTATTTTTGGATTTTTATCCATATCCTTTTTAATTTTTTAATAATTATGAATTTTTAGCTCCATCTATTGAGTGGCCCAAATGGTGAAATTTGCCTGATTGAAAATTATCATCAAAATTGGTCACGAAATGGTCATAAGTGGTCAGTCATTTTTAGTAATTTGTCAATACTTTGACAATAATTACAGAGGGTTAAAAATTCCAAGATTTTTGACAATATTTTGGCGGCTCAAATTAATCCGACAAATTGGTTCTAGGATCAGTTCAATACATCTTAAAATAGTAACAATTAGTCTATTGGTTTTAATAATTGTTCAACGTTTTTGTATAAGACTTTAAAAAAAAATCGATTATTATTATTATATTTTATTACTATATTGAGCGGCCAAATGGTGAAATTTGATCTCTTAAAAATTGGTCCAAATTGGTCACGAAATTGTCATAGTTGGTCAGTGATTTTTAGTAATTGGTCAATACTTACAATAACAACAGAGGGCATACAGAGGGTTAAAAATTTCAAGATTTCTGTCATAATTTTGATGGCTCAAATTAATCCGATAAATTGGTTCTAGAATCAGTTCAATACACCTCAAAATAGTCGCAATTCGTCAATTGATTTTAATAATTACTACACTGTTAGGTTATAATCTCAAAGAGGAAGGTCAAAATATATTGATTTTCACATCCTTTTTAAATAATATCTCAATATTTACAAAAAATCGTTTTTTATAAATATTTGGAACTAAAAAAAAACTTTTTCAAGTGCAAGAAATTCCAACTCAAATAACCTATTAGGGTTTCAAAGAGATGCCCTGTAATAGACGCAAGGATGGATAGAGCATCTTATTAATAGAGTACCTAATGTTTGAATTGGTACCTTTTGAGGACCGAAACACAAAAATATATCAATCTATCCTTTTTAATTTCCTGTGAGATATTAAATTTAAAACAACATAATCGCAATTGTGACTTGAAATAAAAGCATTTAAGATTGTATCATATCAATTACGTCTTTTATTCACTCGTATATTGCATTCGAGTATACGTTGTATTTATGTATTATAAGATTAATGAATAATATATAGCGATAATAAATGAACGCTAAAATAAAAGACTTTTAATTAGATCTTTTAGCTATATTAGAATTCGTTTTTACTCGAGAACGAGAAGAGAAAATTTGCTGAATTTCTTTCGTCAGCGCAATCAAAGAACTCTTATTGGTTTTGGTTAGTCAGGTGTAATGGACATGTTTACAGTTAAGCGAAAAAGAAGCTATTATCTGGGTACAATTGGTTTTTAAAACAATACAAATGAGTAGCTAAGTGAAAATTGAAAATCTATTCACTTTTGTCTTTAATTTAAAACATTCTTGTGTGTCAAGAACAGATACAAATTTTTGAATTTCCGTATGATGATAAACATTTATATGTTTAGTAAATATATAAAATTAAAATAGTAAATTAGCGATATTACCGATCCCTACGGCTATATATTGCACTGCATTATATTTATAATGCTATGTGACGTCTTGGATGAATAAAAATAGACTGTGGAATGGAATGTTGCATCTTTAGCAATATAGCGTTAGTTTTCTTGGTATGGAACTATAAAAACAAACACAATTTCAAATTTATAGTAAAAATTTTGATGGTGAAACCCGTTTTTAATATATGTATGAAGACATTTTTCAGTACACCGTTTCACGGGTACAGACAAAAAAAAGTCTCTTGGGAGTAACAACAAAATTGATGTCCTGTTTAATTACTATGAACGTTGCCCAAGAGGCGTTATACGAGAGAAGTTGTTCTAATTAATTTTATATTTGGTTTTATTACGCGAATATAATTTATATATATGTATACAAATATACGATGATGACTGACACTGATGATGGGGAATCTCACATTTATTTATGCAGCGGAGACGCGGAGACTTACAAAGGAGTGAGCGGCATATGATTGACACTATAAAGATATGGTACTGGTGATGTTGAGACGAATCCTGCGAATTCCCTTCACTGCGTTTCGCACTAATATACCAATATTACGTGAGATAAATGTTAAAAAGTGGAGAGTCATCTACAGAGTGGCTGAGCTGTCATGCGCTGGATAGACAAAATATAAGCTGCTGTGGATGTTTCCGTCCACGGATGCACGAGGAAAGCGAAAAGCGAGAGGTGGTGCCATCACGCATGATTACCACGATCGTTCTGCTAAGAACGTACCGACTTAGAAGAGATATACATCTACGTACAATTTCCTATTATAATATGCTATTACCTACAATAAAACTAAACATTTTGTTACTTTGAACGCGTTTATCCCTGGAACTTATAAAACAATGTTTATAATATATTTTTGTATTGAAAAATGCATGTCTGCCAATTGAGGATGGTGATACTCGTAGACTATAAAACGTGATTTGTGGGAGTAGAAAAACCACAAAATATAATATTAACTGAACTGAAACAACCCGTAAACGTCCCACTGGTTGACAAAGGTCTATTTTCTATATAGGAGAAGGGTTGGAGATAATATTATCCTACCAAGAGGAACTATTGCTATCAGGTGTCTATGATAACAAGCGGAACCAATGGTTTAACTTGCTCTCCGACAAACATCTAGACCAAAAAGGAATTTGTACAAATACAAATATCTCGCTCGAGGGGGAATCAAAAACGCGACTGCCGCCTTTAAGGAACTTGCAACCAAAACGATCGTCAGATAATACAATATATTAATATTCAAAACTCATAGCATAACTGTAGGAATCATCTAGTAATCTAATTTTATAATCTGAATTCGAGAAATTAAGCTTACTTTCTCGTTTGCGCAATCCGTAGTTACACGCGTATAAGAGTTATAATAGTACTCTTCAAGTATTCGTAAATATAACGTAGTATTCAACACTAAGAATAACACACGTTCTTATTTTATCCATCTTCCGCAATGTTTGCTTTCATATATTTTTAACGGTATGACTCACACGTTTCTGCCTTTATGCAAAGTGCATCGCACTTGCTTTAAAATAGACTCTGATTCGTGTATAAAGTGTCAACTGCTATTAATAAACTATGGTCTCTGCTCCATATATTGCATTCGTTAGCAAAATTAGTTATATATATTTTTTATATTTATTTTTTTAATTCTTTTTATGTAACGTTTTTTAAAGCTTCAAAATTTTACTTGTTTTATAGTGCTTTTACAATCACCACTTTTTTTTTAAATTTTATTTACGCTTTATTGTACACCATGACATATAAATAAATAAAAATAATGCATCCATTTAAGAATTTCAAATTGTGTAGTACAAGGGACGGTCTCATAGCTAGTTAGCTATTACTTCCAGGAAACTTTTTTGTTCATTTATAGGCATTAAAAAAAAAAAAACAAAATTTAAATTATTCGAAGTGTTATTCATGTAGTACTTTTATAAATATGTTACTTTATGTGTAGCCCTTATTGATAGCACAAGAAAAACTACGTTTTTGAATTCTCATTTCAATCTCAGTTCATTCATTAAAAATAAAATTATATTGCTGAATAGTGTGTTTGTTTAAGCGCGCCAATCACAGGATTTGCTAATATGATTGAAAAAAAAAAATCCGCGTGAGCAAGGTTTCTTAATAATAAAAGTTAGAATACAATACATTACGGTTAGTTTTGTTATAGCCAAGCTAAGCCCAAAAAATCAAGCTGAAATCACAAAGAACATCTTTTGAAATAATAGAGTAAATTACTTCTCGTAGTTAATAAACTTTTCAGTAGAGTTTCGGAAGTTTCACTGAGTAAGCACAAAAGATCTGTTTCCAAAACGTTTTGAGAAACTTTAATAATAACAAAATTCATTTGCTAACCTTGTTTTCTTAGAGCTTTGAAGCTTTGTTAACTTGTCTATTGATAAAAAAAATTATTATTATAATTAAGTAATTTTTATTACAAATTTGTTACATATATTTTTAAAGTATTAAAATATTTAAAATCTAAATTTTAATAAATTTCGAATATTCTAATTAATATTATTAATCCTGAGATGGTAAAAACAGTAATATAAGTTTAAAAAAATTTTTTTTTTTTTTTTTTTTTATTATATTATGGGCTTACTCTTGACCTAAGTCTAGCTCGAGAGCAGAGACGAGGTCGAGGATGGAGCGAGCTCGCCCAGAAAATGCCTATTCACTCGCGCTTTAAATACAGTCGGGTTGTATGTACTTGGAAATACGGACGCCGGTAGGGAATTCCACTCCTTGGCCGTGCGTATTAAAAAAGATGATTCGAAACGCTTTGTACGTATAAAGGGTATATCGACCAGGTGGGGATGAAGGCCCGCGGTACGTCTGTAAGTCCGATGGAAGAAGGGAGATGGGGGTATGAGCTCGTGCAGCTCCAGGGCACACTCCCCAAAGTACAATCTGTAGAAGACCGTTAGTCTGGCAACTTTTCTTCGGTGAGCTAGAGTGTGAAGAGACTCTAACAAACTGGCGTCACCGATTAGCCGCTTGGCTCTGCGTTCCACTGAGTCCAGTGTGGCGAGTTGATATTTAGCTGAGCCATCCCACAAGTGACTGCAATATTCCATGCACGGTCGGACTTGAGCTTTATACAGTGTTAGAAGCTGTCCCGGCGTGAAATATCGCTTAACCTTGTTTAGGATGCCAAGCTTTTTGGCCGCAGTTTGCGCTTTGGACTCAATGTAATTGCCAAAGTTGAGGTTAGAACTCAACTCTATGCCAAGGAGGTGGAGGGTGTCGGACATAGGGACAGGTGTACCTCGGAAAGTAGGAGTCAAGTTAAAAGGACTCCGTTTAGCGGAGAACAAACAAGCCTGCGTTTTGGCGGCGTTGAACGTGACCAGGTTGCAATCACCCCATTGGGATACGTGACCTAGTATTGAGTTCGTTCGCTCTACCATGGCCTCTCTCTGGGAACGTATTACGTCCCTGTCGTCTTTTGCGCTGGACAGGTATCTCTCTATAACCGTGCTGTCATCTGCGTATCCAACAATGCCAGGTTGTAGCATGTCGTTGATGTGGAGCAGGAAAAGGGTTGCAGAGAGAACGGAACCTTGAGGGAAAAATATAATATATAACTTATTATAATTAATAATATGCAAAACTATGAGTTCTGTCTGCTTTTGTTAGATGAAAAGGGATATTATGTTTCTGCGTAAGTGGAACTTGAAATATATCGATGTGCTTGGAAACAGGCGTACAACGCTTGAAGAATCAAACTCGCTAAAAATAATAAAACGAACCTAAATTTAAGTTGAAGAGTTGTATTGTTAAGTTCCTAACTGTATAATTGCACTGAGTTGAAATTATTATAATGTTATATTCTTCAAATCAATTACACGTGTTTCTTCAATTCAATGAGTATGCAATGTTTTACCAAAATCAGTTTTAAATAAGGTTTTAAAAAGACGTGTTTTTTTTTTTCAATCGTATTTGTCACGTGCAGACTTATGAAACAACCGGAAACTTAGATTGATAACACGTACATACCGTATTAAGCTAGTAAGTTTATCTTTTGTGCTGAATTTAGAAATTTTCTCACAAAATTTATGTTCTATATAATTCTGACATAGTAAAATATTTGTTGCCTTCATTTTACCTTTAAAAATATATATATAATCGGGTCACCGCAAAGGTACACCTGATACCTCATACACTATGCCTATGTCATGTTACTCGTAATAATAAAGTACAAAGAAATCATAACAGAAAAAGCTAATTAACTAGAATGTCGAAACGACCATTTCCTACAAATATAAATATGAATATTCATTGAGTCATATGTTTTGACGCTATCCTATAAATAGTTTGTCTGTTTATAAAAAATGAACGTTTTTTACTTTAACACATGCTCATATTATTTTAGGCTTATAAAAAATATTATGGATAATTTTATATGGCAATAAATTCCTTTTCCAATAAAACAGACTCAATGTCACAGAATATATATCAAAATATTATCTTTTGGCTGGAATCCCTGAATAATTTTGGCACTAAAATAATATTAATATTGCAGATTAATATCCCTAATATCGTTATTATTGCCATGACGTTATTTCTGTTTATAACCCATAATATTAGATGATTGATAAAAGAGGCGTAAAATGGAAACAGAATAAACATTTCCTATTATATTCTCAGGAGGATGTAATATTTCGACAGACTCGTGTTTTAATTAATAAAATTTGCATTAAATTTTGATATTCATCCTACTGATTATAATTGTTTGAGGCGTATATTAATGTGCGAGACGTTATTAGTTTTGACGTACGTTTTATAAGTATTTATTTTGTTTGCTTAATATAGTAAATTCTCACAAATTTACGACTCTAATCATTGTATTTTTTTAAATACCTCTAATTTTCAGGCGTAAATTTGGAGAATTTTTTACTATCCTTAGTTTCAAAACTAGTCCAGGTGGACCCCCAGGGGTTCACAGTTCGTAAGCGGAAGTCCACAAAAATGTATCTGCTTTCGATAGTGAAGAACTAAAGTGTTGGCTTGACTTCACCTATCAATGTAGGCAGGTAATATTTTCAGAACCTCAGCGACTGTTTCTTGTAAAAACTTGCATATTCTATATTCAGTACAACGTGTCGAGTAGAAATGTGCCGTATATATCGATTTTTCCTAAACACACGATGCATTCGATATGTCTTTTTTTTAGGCGTGGGCCTAGGTTACAATCGATACATATGTATATATTCGATAGATAGAGGTGAATACGCAGAGGTCTTTATATCGATAAAGGAACGGGATGACCTTGTTTTTGTTTTTTTTTTCGTCTGCAAATTGAGAATATGGTAGAAATGTAGCTGTAGGGGGTCCAACGGAATATATATATATAGGAAAAATCTTGTAAGATTAATTATTATTGGACTGATAATTGATTTGAGATTAACGCTATGTAAAAATATTCTTGGCTTTATTACATTAAATGTTAAACATGTACATTAGAATAGATTTTCAAACAACATTCAAGTACAAATCACAATAACAAACAAAAAACATTTTATTGATTTTTTTATTTACCCGTGTTCTATAAACTATTATAGTGCAACACGTAAAAATATTGTTATAAAATGTACAAAGTTCAGAACTGGCCTTGGCATTTCAAAGTAATAACCACCAGCATCAAATATATTAAATCACTCTTCATTTACTGACAACCATCGAATGTTTTTTTTTTTTTCTAGAGCTTTTCATTAAATCACCACCATATTTCTATTTGACTATCTAGATGGTATGGTTCAAATAAGAAACGTAAGTAGGCAAATAGGCCCAGAAACCTGGAATTATATACATATATACAAAAAGCACTTAAAGTGTATTTTTTAATCTATTAAATCATCATTTTAATTTTTGTTTAATTATTCTTTCATTTTACTGTTGCAATTTGAATGTATTAAAAATTAATAAATAGTTTTTAAGAGAATGTATGCTATGTGCATGAAGTAACTACCCTCAACCCTGGTGAATTTAAATAAATAAATTTTCTAATTTGACCTAGTCATCTTCTGGAGTTCTTTCGTAAAAGTTGGTACTTTTCATATAAAAATAAAAAAATAAAAATATAAAAATTGGTTATATTCATACATACATAGAACCTTCTCCTTCTTTGAAGTTAAAGTTAAAAATAGATAGTATTACGAGACATGCACTATTTACATCTTAAAACATTTCTATTACCGGCCATTACACTTCGCTATAAAAGTAAGTGTGTACTCATAAACTGCACTTGTTTTACGAGCTGCCAGCAATACATGTAATAGTATATAAGCAAAAGAGATATTTGCTACATCATATTGAATGATTTCGCAATTTCTTAGTTGTCTAGTGTAGTTACATAAAATATTTTTTTATCTTTATTTAAGTTACAACCCATTTTACACATATAAAATATTTGATATAAAAAACTTAAATATTTACAACAAAACTTATTAGGTAATGTTAGCATCGATTGAATTGAATCAGTCTGTGAACGTCCCACTGCCGGAAAAAGACATCTTCTCTATAGAGGACAATCTCGAACCATTATTTTTATTCACGCCAGACATACTACACTATAACGGTTGTCCATTAGTAAGTTGTTTTATCATTAGTGTGAATAAAACATAAGATGTTTCTATATTTAATTGACAACTTGATAACGAATTGTTAAATAATTTCCCCGCAGAATGGCGGCAGAATAAACAATGTAAAATAAGTTTTTATATACATAGTTGTATAACACTAATATTTGAGCCAAATTCGATGTGGATTTTATGTAAACAAACCAAATGTCATCGTATATAGGGTTATCACACTTTTAGTAATGAAAAATTTTAATTTATCACCAATTTCATAGTTATACATTTTTTTTTTTTTATAATTTGATAGGCTTGCGTTTGACCACTATTTCACCTGATGATAAGTGAGAATGCGGTCTAGGATGGAGCACGCTTACCTAGAAATAGCCTATTCACTCGCGACTTGAAGATGCCCAGATTGTAGCTTTCGGGGAACACAGACGCTGGTAGAGAGTTCCATTCTATACATTAATAATTTTACTTTAACATTGTTTTCTAGAACTTATCTTAACCGCCACATACGTAATATACAAGAAAATTTGCTTATAACAAAAATTAACAAATTTGTAATTACTAATATACATCTAACAACCCTAAATTTTTGCACTGACAGGAAAATTTCGCAGATAAGCCACATTTGGTCTTTTTTTTATCAGTCGTTATATTGTTAAAGGTAAATTGTTATCGATTTTTATGCACAATTTCAAATATTATAATTATTATGTTTATTCAACGTAAGTAAAGTAAAATAAATAATAAAAGATAACGAGTGTCTGAACATAGATTTTTAATCATATTAAATCCATTTTAAAAGAAATGTTGTTTTATTTTGAATGCTATTCAGGCATAGTGCAGCTATTTTTAATATAGCCATTTACATATTTATGAAAATATTTAGAAATCATTCAGTGGGAAATTAGTATAACCACGTTAACAAGTAAATTTTACACATAATTATAGATAATATATAAATCTAAAATATATAATATATATAAATCTAACTTTCTGAGTTATTTATTTCAAGTTTTATGTAGCTTGTACTACTATGTATAAATATTAAAAAATATAATTATTATAATTATTTTCCAATAGGCTGTAAACATCTGCCTATGGTTGGTTGCTAAGCAACGATTTGTTGGTAAACATTCCATATTGAATTTGGCTTAGGTATAAATATAAAATAGTAATATTAAAAATAATTATTTAAAGCTAAAATGTACGATTATACTAAATATTTCAGAACAACATGCTATATCGACTTTTTGAATTCCTGTATAATACATATTGGATTATGAATGTTGTTTTAGATTTCTTATTTTATATCTATTCTTATTTCTTATTTTATTATTTTATAGTTAATAATATTTAAAAAAAAAAACTGTTTTCATTCAATTCTGGTACTAAAATTCACTTAAAAGAGCAAATAGTTACACATAGCACATAGTTATTTGAACAAATTATTTAAAAGCAAAATAATAATAAATATATGCCTATGAATAGACAATCATACCAACAGCAACAATACTGTACAATTCCAAGTTACTATAATATATATTTTCAAATCTATTCATAATATATTAAACCCGTTTCCTATCGATTTATTTATATTTTAGAAAATTAAGGTAACTTCGTGATAATTTTTAAGGTTGCGTCCAAAGGTGTATGAAGAATCCGTTGACCGTCGTCCGTCTGTCACATTTATCTTTTGTGTCTATCACAAAATAATACCCGCGATAGATATAAATTGATATTAATTTAAATATAAGAGGCATATAATTTTTTTAGTGTATGATTTAAAAAAAAAAAAAACTTGTGTTGTAAAGTAATAAAAATAAATAAAAAAAATATATTATTATTAAAACATCGATCAAAGTTATAACGAACTACAAGAATTTTTATATGATGTTATTTGCTGCTACGGAACCCTTCATGGGTGAGTCCTACTCGCTCTTGTTTTAATTTTTTATTTAGTTTAAATAACAAAAATGGTATTAAAAGGTACCTGTCACGAGTGTTAAAAATAGTGTTTTTTCTTAAGTGCAATAATATACGATAAATAGAGACATTTTAAGTTCCAAAAATCACTCGTTGTACTTGAAGTGAGAGTAGAACCCACCACAATGCTTCACTTATGTGAACTCACTCTTATTACTCACTATTATTGTGAACTTGTAGCCTTTTTTGGTGATCGTAAAATAGAAGAAATATAATAATAAAAATAAAAAAAATGTTTATTATATTAAATAATTTGAGTATAAATTTGAATGGCCTTTTTATCCCACAAGTTTATGGTTTCACTCGCTTTGACATTTATGGTTATTGTTCCATTACCATGAGTCGAAGCGTGTTATTTTATACACCTGAACTTGTAGTTTTGTTGAGGTTTCTAATGGTAAAATAATTATTCAAACGTTATCTATTTTCGTACATAACTAATACACACACATAAATAAATAAAAGGTAAGAGAATGCCAAGGCCTGTTTTTAACTTTGTACATTTTATAATAATATTTTTGTACGTGTTGCACTATAATAGTTTATAGAATACTTGGGTAAATAAAAATAAAAAAAAATCTGTAAAATATTTTTTATCATAAAAGTAAACGATTTTATTCGAGTAAAAGTTATCTTATTCAGATAAATTAGGACAAATATATGCGTAGTAGAACTGTTTAAAGCGGAAATTACGCGAAGAAATAATAATTCCAAAGTAATTAGGTTATACTATCATACTTAAATGCTTACAACGAGTTCATATTACGACCTAGTTTTAAAACGAGTATAGATGACAGCCAAGCCGATTTTATATAAAAAAGCATATCCGTTTGGTGTTATATCTTATATATTTAAACGAGCAATTCTTGTATAAAAGCTTATATTAGATCGGATGGGTATCGGGCGGATTTAAAACCAGAAAACCCGGGTTCCAATCCAGGTGTCTACAGACCAATTTTGTTTCCTTTTTTTTTCAAGTTTCTTCTTTTGTGAGAAAAACTATTATTGAGAGCTCTTTTTATTTTTTATTTAAATAACCAGTTCCTATTATTTTAATATTATGTCAGTCGGATCGAAAATATTATTTATGTTTCATCAATATGTAATAATATCTAAATATAATTTCAGGTCATCCAGGTACTTTTAGTTTAGACTGTGATTGAACTCGACAGATTTAATACCTAGACTTTACATTTGGATGCTCATAAGAAATATTAATGTAATGCACGTTTAATAGTTTTGCAAGTTTGAAATTTCAAAGATACGAGGTATGAGGTATCAACGATAAAGAGAAATCACATATTTTTAACTGCATTTTACAAACTTTTAAATGGGATTTGAAACTAAAGGGAATAGTAAAAAAAAACTCTTGAGGCTTATTTTGATTACAAGTTACTAGAATAACTTACGATTAGGAGTAAGGATAAAAATAACATATGATAATCATAAATAATAAATAAAGGATAAATCGAAACAGTTGATTAAAAAAAAAACATATACAATCTATATTTATTATTTATCCGTATAACGATATCACTAATATAGCAAACAATAGTAACATTTTTGAAAAAAAAAAAAAGAACAAAAAAGGTACCTTCAGATTATAATTCTAACTTTCTCTAAAGACGGATAAAAAAAAGCATTATTACGATAAAGTTTAAACAATAGCACTTGAGAAACTAAACGAATATACATTTTTTTATAAATTGTGTAATTATTATATATATTTTATGAATACTACAAATATACGTATTTGAATAAATTTAAAAGATGTTATCGAATAAAAGTTCACTCGTAGAATATTATAAACTGTAAATACTCGGTTATATTAACAGTCGGATCGCGTGACCGTCCTCGACACGATTTTCTTTGAAGCATCGGCCATTTTTGATGATACGAGTATGAGTGTATTATTGATTATGTATTTTTATGACACCGAATCCTTTAGGATTTGATATCTCATTATAAAATAGATTCAAATAAGAAACGAATACTCAGAACGTGTCGCCGTAACTTCTTTGAATATGCATAGCAGTTGAAAAGCAAAGTAATCCTCAGAATTTTAGTAGTCGTCTATTACTGAAAGGGATCGAGCGTTTGTGACGAGGTGAATAAATTTATTACAGGAATTTACGTTATAAAATATCACAAGACGAATAGACTTTCTACGGTTCGTATTGCTTGAAAGATTTCAAGATGGAATTTGGTACCTGGTTAGGGCGGAACTATTAACAATTCAAACTGACAGCTATCCTTTTCTTTATAATACGTTGAATCGAAAAAGGCGTATTCAATTTGACTCGACACCATTCTATCTCATCTATCGAAATGCTGTTTACTTCTCTACTTATACTGAAAAGAGATTTTTTTAATTGTAATTAATCAATTTTAATTCGCTAAAACAATTAATAAAATTCTTTCATTAATAGAGATATCCACTCAGAAATAACATGCGAGTAGTCAGTAAAACATCGCAGTACCATTTACATTTACGGAATATCCTGCGTTAAACGTGGTGTTAGATTTGGAGACGATTTTGTATAGCTTTTTATATATACTACAAGAGCATTATTTCTTTTGTATACCTCTTTTAAATTGTTGAGGTTTCGTCTTAGTCGAGTCTAAACTTTTTAGCAAACAATAAATCCTTTTAAAACTTTAACAATATTTAACAGTTAACTGAATAAATCATAATAAAATCAGTTGATTTTGGTAGCGAGCGAATGGAAAAAAGTTTTAAATGGAATTTATTCAAGAAAATAAAACAGTAAACAAACACGATCGTAAACTTTATTACGTGTGTAAATATAAAAATTATAAAATTGGCATGTTTATTTATATAAATATTTTTATGTTTTAAGATTTGTTCAGATATAACTTCATTAGTCTTCATCATTCTTCATTAGTCAGTAAAAAAAAAAAAAAAAACTATAACCGAAGTTTTGGTATTGTTGGAAAGATTAGATAATTTTTCAGTAGACATAACATACGTTTCACACTTTATGAAAGGAAACACACAAACGCACAAACATCCAGAGCAAGACACACATCTGTGGCCTGTACAAATATTTGTCATGTGCGGGGATAGAATCCGCTGCCGCTAGGGCATAAACTAGTTTCCTTGACCACAGCGCCAACGTGTCGTCATGATGTAGACATGATGGATAGAACATATGAACCTTCTGAGATGATGATGATCAGACTACTTAGTTTTAAGTGACTTTAAATTTTGTTGTGTCGCAAAAGTAGATAAACGGTGGCATGAGATTATAAAATAAAATAAGAAAAACATTTGAGAATTTTATCAAAATAACTTTTTCAATCAATCTCTCTCAATCTGATCACTTTCTAGCGACAAATAAATAAAATGAGAAAGTGGAACCAATTTACCAAAGTTTCTTACGTCGTTTTTTCAAGTATAAAAATATAAACATAGAAATGTTTTACAAAAATATTTATATATAAAAATTATTCAATACAGGCTAGTAGATAGCTAATTAAATTTACACGAAAAATAACTTTGTCTTTGTTTCGCTTTAATATCGTTTCACGAGCTATGGGTACATTTAACATGTTTACTACAATATTAATAAAATTATTCTAATATCTTGTCAATATGTGCTTTTTTTCATACTAGAATATAATTCTTTGTATCTTTATACAATTGAATATGTACGTTAAGTAAGAATATATATTAATTAAAATATATACACTTTAAAATTTAGATTAAGTTTTGATACATAATTCATTTTTTAATATGTCTATTAATTGCAAGGCGTCGTCTGTTTCTAAGGTATGTAACTTAAATCCTTGTTTTAGGCAACAGCCGACTGATTAACGTACCTTACGTTACAATTAGGTTAGATTGACATCATAAATTATTTTAATTAATTTTCAAGTGATTGAAAATACTTTTTTCAACTGATTTGAACTAAGTAGTCCATCAGTATTTACTTGTAATGAGTTGTAAATTTTAACGTATTTTGTGTTTTTGTGGTAAATCTGCGGCGTCACGAAAAATTGCCATTAGGCACGTTTATTCTGAATAGTAGCTACAAATTACTTTATCACTGCGTTGAAATTATACTCTTTATTATCTGTCTTATTACTTTTGATCTATATTAATTTTAATTATAATACTTTTAAAATACGAGGAGCATATTTATTACTCGAAAGAATTTTTTTTAAGGAAACAAACAGTAGATAAGAAATTTCATAAATAACAAATATTAAGAACAAAATCAATATCAATAACAATTGGTTAGAGAGCTGGCTTAAATCTGACAACACATATTTAACGATACCTGAAATTTCGTCTAGTGAAACTGCTATACCCAGTTAATAAGCAATGGGTACTAGCTAAGCCCGGCCGCGGTAGGTTTGGGGTCCCCCGGGTTAGACAGGTATGAAAATTAAGGAAATTTTTAAAGTATTTTACGGCATCTGCCGTTTTAATATGTTATAATATACCTCTAGTAAAATTGAAAAATAACTATGGCTGCTGATTTTAAAGGTTGCAACATCACGGCAGTCACTTTTCAAAATTCGAAAAAAAAAATTTTTTTCATGTATTTTACGGCATCTGCTATTTTAATATATTATTTATTGAACTATCTTAAGCTAATATTGAAAATAGCTGCCATTTTGTCCGAATGTAACTAACCGGCTTACTCTGAGCACGCTGGATAATGGCAAACATCGGTGTAACCAAATTATTTTGACGTAACTTGATCTTGTGATGAAGGCCTTGATAAAGCGATTTTATAATATTTTAAATGTTAAAGATGTGTTTCTTATATCGAGGATTCTACACAGAAGGACTATACACTGAAACGGATCTAACAAAATCAATCCTTACTAGTAATATTATAAATGGGAAAGTGAGTTTGTATGTTTGTTCCGCTTTCACGCCGTAACTACTGAACCGATTGCTTTGAAATTTTGCACACGTAAAGTTAGAAGTCCGGATTAATTAATAGGGTACTTTTTATCCCGAAAAAGTTTGATTTTCCCGAGGGAAAACAAAAATATTGTTAGTTCGGAGATAGATGGCGCTGTGTGTAGTTTAAAACAAAGTTATGTTTTGCATACGAATATACACAATGTAAACTTAGAAGGTAAATGATATGATAATTAATCCCCGAAAATGAGGAATTTGGTTTATCTTCTAAACTGGTTTTTTACATCTACTAATCCTGTGTACTTAGTAATTTTCTTTGCAAAAACTTCTGTTATTATTTACCTACCCTTTATCCTGGTATAATACTGTTCCAGAGGGTTTACAAAAGTGAAGGAATTTCAAAAAAGTAGATTATTACGTGCAAATATGACAAATATACTGAAATAAGTATAAAGTATTAGCAGTTACGCTATTTAGTTCTTAAGGTATGTGATAGATGGCGCTTGGTGGTTTTTAAAACGTGGTATCGTTGTGTTTTCTAAGATGCGTAAGTAGTGGAATGACATCTCGCGCTTTAACCTATAGCTCATACGCTACCTATACTTATTCGGTGCACTTTTCGACTCATTTATTTGCTATTTAACCTAATTTCACTATAGTTTTTTTTCAGTTAGTTTTATAAATATTTTTTGTTTTGTTAGACCAATGGCTCTGCGAACGCGCAATATTAGCACCAAAAAACGAAACGGTCACTAAAATAAATGAAAATATTTTGGATGAAAATATGGGAGAAACTACTGAATATTTATCTGTAGACACGGTGATAGACTCAGAAAATAGTACCTCATATCCTGTAGAGTTCTTAAATTCTTTGGAATTATCTAGGGTGCCATCACATAAATTAAAATTAAAAGTAGGGGTTCCGGTGATGCTCATGCGTAATCTCGATGCCCCTAGACTGTGTAATGGTACCAGGCTGCGTGTCACTCACCTTGGGCGGAATATTATTACCGCCACTATTTTAACTGGCGCTGCAAAGGGTGAAAGTGTACTCATTCCTCGGATTCCGATTATTCCAACAGACCTCCCATTTCAGTTTAAAAGACTTCAATTTCCTATAAGGGTTTCATTTGCTATGACCATTAATAAAGCACAAGGTCAAACTCTAAGGGTTGCTGGAGTACACTTAGAAAAGCATTGTTTTTCGCATGGCCAGCTCTATGTAGCGTGTTCCCGGGTATCCAGTGCCCAAAATTTGTATGTTTTTGCTCCCCAACGTAAAACATATAATATAGTTTACCACGCAGTTTTGGTTTAAAAACTCTAAACTCTATATATACGGGAAAACTAAGAAGCGCGATATATCCGAATTCATAACCGAATTCCACGCGGGCGAAGCCGCGGGTAAAAGCTAGTATATAATAATATAAAAGAGATGACGGACGCTTAAATTCTTTAGAAATTCTCAACATAAAACCATGAATTCTGTAAGCTTTGTCAGACAGATAACTGACGTGTTCATCAAAAAATACCTTAGAGTCAATATAACTACCAAGATCCATGATTACTCTATAAGTTACTTCATCGTCTAATTTGTATTATAAATACATACGTCAATATCTAATCTTATTCTAGTAAATATTATTACGTTACATTTTTTTAATCAACAAAATAATTTTGCGTTCCATAGACACAAACAATCAAGGTCATCCTGGAAATGCTAGCAGTCTATCATTTCCTTTTATTATCCTCAGTACATAATTAAAACTTTGAGTTGTCGAAAAAAAGAATGAATATTGTTTATATAAATACTGAAAAATAACGGACTCAAATGCGATTCTTATGGTACCCCGGATGGAAGATGAGGATAAATATTTAATAGTAAATATTTGGCTTCTGTTTAACACATAGACAATTAGGATTTAAGCAAATGTAGAAGGTCACCACGTACACCGATGTATCTTTATTTTTCCAAAAGGATACAATGGGAACTTTCCTCAAAAGCTTTAGAAAAGTTAGTGTATACTGTGTCCACCGTAACCAGCATCAATTTCGTTTGTAACAAACTACACATAAATTAGTATCAGTGAAATTTCTGTTTATTAATAACTCCATGCTGTCTAATCTATAATTATTCGTCTTAATATAGTTTGTATAAAGTAAATTATGATCTTTGACTTTTTATATATAGTTTTGATTCGATACGGAAAAAAGACGATATCGGTCTTCTATACCACTGTAGGCTATATAAACTATAATTATACGAGCTTAGTGCGGCGGGAAAGATAGCTGTTCGCCGGATTGCGTAGTAACGCATGCCGCATGTCACGATGCGTCCGTCGCTCCGCCAATAGTCGGTTTAATTCGACCCGTCTAAAAAAATACTACTTTTTTCCATCCTTTTAGTGGTAATGTTAAAAAGCCCAAATCGTGATATAATGTATATTTAGCATCAGAAGTGGTTAATAATAAAAAAAAGTACAAAAACAACAAGAAATCTGTTTATTAACAATTTGAACCAAAATAATTAATTAAATAGAAGTTAAATAAAATCAACACAAAAGAATAATAAAACTAAACACTGCAAAAAGAAAGAAAAAATGGCTCACGTATACCGGGTAGTCAAAATACGTCTGCTCTGAGCGCTGGCTCCCAAAGAAGAGAAGCGTGCATCGCTAAGTGCATGCTTTTATACTTCTACCCGCCATAGTGATTTTACAAAATGTGGGTACATCTAACAGAGTTGGTACATCTAATATTTTACAAAGTGTGGGTACATCTAACACGGCCTCTCCTGACAGGAGACCGTCCTCGGACTCCTTCGTCTTCTAGCTTTGAAGATCAGTCTCCAAAATCGGCATCGAGAGCCGTCATCGCTCGACGTGAAGGTGGGTGGCGCAGCAGGCTCTTCGCCTCGTGACTGCGTCCCTGGCGTGCTGAGTTGCGGCTCAATCGCGTTACCAGGAACGTCAACATTGGAAAGCTGGGTAACGCTAGGAGCTGTCGACTCCTCGTCCTTATCGTCTACACCTGCACAAAATAAAATAACCGCACAGAACAAATTCACAAAAGGCAATTATCAAAGTTTCCTTTGTCAGCGCGAAAGGCTATCTTTCAAATTGGTATACTTGTAGGTTAAACTGACAAAAATAGAACAGCTTAAACACAGCGGATATAAAACAAACAGATATGAGTACCAACCACCCGGGGCAGTTCCCGTCGGGGGAGTGCGCCCTCATGACTCGATAGGGGTCTCTATGAGACATAATGTGTGAATCGGTACCCATAAGAGCATGTTTTAACCCAAGTTAAAAGAACGATCCATTTTTATATTAAATGGGGCCTAGGACGTATAACATGAAAATAGACACTTTACCAGCAGAGCCCTCAGGTTACTAGTCACCATACAGAGCCCTCGGGATGTATGACTGGCAGAGCCCTCGAGATACCAGAACAACATAGCACACGCCATAGGCGGCTGCCAGAAAGCAAGCGCACGTGGTTAACAATACAGCACACGCCATAGGTAGCTGTCGCGCCGCACACGCACAACCCGCAGCAGCTCGTTTGCTGCAGCAGCCGACGAGGGTCCCGCTTCCAAGTCGTCACTTGCCAACTTTGCAAAGCGTGCAGATTAGGGCCCAGCTTCCACATCATCTGCCTCGGTTTCAGAATCAGTGTCTGTAGAACACAAAAATAAAATTAATATCGAAAACACGGTGCCAAATTTGCCTATCTTTCATCCTTCATCATTCAAGGCCTCTTGTACACACTCTGGCATTACTCTGGCACTCAAGTGAATTCCTAGCTAAACCACGCATTTTGAATTTCATACATCATACTCGCTACACATCGTCTCAATCATACACGACTAGCTACAGGTGGCGGTTGACTCGCGATTGCCAACCGTCACTTTCCACGCCACACGACGTGTGTCTCAAATGCATGGTAAAGCCCCTGTCTTTACGATGCATTCGAAGGCAATAGTCCATTCAGATCACGATAAAGCCCCTGTCTTTAATCGTGTCCGAATGAACAAAGCCTGCCCGGACCTTGTCCGCTAACCAGATCACGATAGAGCCCCTGTCTCAAATCGTGTCTGAAAGGCCAAAGCCTGCCCGGACATTGTCCGCTAACCAGATCACGATAGAGCCCCTGTCTCAAATCGTGTCTGAAAGACCAGTGTCCACTGGCCGCCACGCGCCACACAGGCCGCCACGCGCCACTCAGGCCGCCACGCGCCACTCAGGCCGCCACGCGCCACGCGCCACACAGACCGCCACGCGCCACACAGGCCCGCGTCCGACGGCTGTAAGGCCGCATCAGACTCCTGCCGACTCGTCTCGGTTTGAGTCAGCAGCATTCAGTTACTCTGCACAGAAAACAAAATTATTATAAAAACTGAAAGATTTCACAAAATAAAAATAAAATGCAGCGCAAGACTCGGGACACCATTCCCTTTTCCATGACAACATGTACTGTGCTGTGGCTTGAGTGGTCTTACCAAGTGACGTTCTTAACAGTTGCAGTTCATACCACTCGTGAGACAAGATTTTCACAACGCGGTAAGGACCACACATTCCAGAGTCTAGTTTGCCGCGTGTCTGTGTAGATTTAGAAAAGAACACAAAATCATTCGTTTCAAAAATGTAAACATCCTGTTTTACTTTATTGCTCTCCATCAGTTCAGATGCTCTTTGACAGTGTAATTCTCACATTGCCTCACGATTTGGATTAGGAGTATTCAGGGCAACATCGTGTATGAGAGACCTTGTCACGGATATGATACTGGCGCTAGGCAAAGTTTTAAAAGCGTAATCGGCTATATAACGATGGAAGTATCCAGCTAAACCTAATAACTGTCTAACTTGCTTTACGTTTGTGGGTCTAAGCGAATTGGCTATAAACCTAAACTAACCTAACCTGTACCTTCGTATCGCTTGGCCTAACCTGACCTTGAGTAATTGTACGACCTAAGTATTCTACTTTCGTAGTCACGAATGTACTTTTCTAGTTAGTGTTGAATTATAATACTTCGCACCCTAATCTTCTCGTCGAGAGAAAGTGTTTACGGCCTGTAAAAAACCGGTGTGTAACTATTCAACTGTATACGCATGACACCAGTACTAACGGTTGCCACTGCTGTGCCTCTTATTAAATTATTCTTAAACTCGACAACAATCGACAGTAATTCATCGGGATCAGATCTCTCAAGTGGTGTATTGACGAACAAGTACTCACTGAAAATAATGTGAAATACACTGTTCTGTCTTTGTCAACACGCTGTTGTTTATGAACCCGTATATATGCAACGCCCTTTCGGTTTAATACATCCGTACCTATAATTGTGGGTACATTGCTACGTAGGTACTGTATCAGCCTGTAAACCACCTACTGCTGAGAGAAGGCCTCTTCTCCGTATAGAAGAAGGGTTAGAGCTTAATCCACCACGCCGCTCCACTGCGGGTTGACGGGTAATTTCTCTATCATGGGTAAAGATCGTTATCAGGTGTCTATGATAACAACCGAAACCGACGACTTTACGTGCTCTCCGAGGCACATACACCCAGTCCGGAAACAAACATCTGTACAAACACAAATATCCGTCACGAACGGGAATCGAACCCGCGACCGCCAGCGCTCGGCGCTGAGCCAACCACTCGCACCACCATGCCAGAACGGTCGTCTACTACGTAGGTATTTGTCGGCAATTAAAATGTTTAAGTGGTGTCGAGGAATTAAAATAAACACACGATCTACTATCTATAAGTACGTCGGTAGGAACGTTCTATATCACCGCGGTCACTACATACTTATCGATCGATATACCCTTGGAGGGTCTAGAACAAAAATTTACTTGTTGTTTATGCATTTCTAAAGTTTCTTTGACAAACACTCACTTGCGTCTTGTCCCGTCTTTTTACAAATAGAACACGATATTTTGAGTTTCCTTTGTACAAGTATTAATGAAATTACCGTATGCACGCTTATTATTTAATACAATGTTTGAACGCTTTGAGCATGATTTTTGAGTATGATCTACATCTCCACACGAAAAACATTTTTATGGCTTTAGAATTGTGATTGTTATACGAAAGTTTTCGTAAGATTCGTTCATTAATATTTCGCACGCTACGCACAGGCATTGGAACGCTTTGGCTTTAAATAAATAGACAAGAAACCCACCAAATCTTTAGGGGATAATTTAGAACTTAGCGCCGCCGTACGAATCTTTGGATCTGCCGTACCTCGTATGATGATCGCAACTTTTAACTCGTCACTTAGATCTTTAACAATGTCTAAGCGCAATAATGATCGCCTTGCCTAATCTGCTACTACGTGGTATAATGATCGCAGTTTGAGCACATTACATTAAATGAAATGTCAGCGACATCGATTCTTCGTGCACATAAGGGCTTAAGTTTTATTTTAAAATTTATGTAACTGCGATCGTTGGTAAACCAGTCTTGGAGCCAAGACTTGGCATCACCCCTGAGACAATTACTAATTCTAGACAAACGTTCACTACCGTCCCAAACACTCTATCTTGGTTGACAAGAAAGAACATTTCTTTAAATTGACAGAAAACTCAGGACGGTCTACTTTCTTGCACCAGGTCTCTATGTCATTGACATTCGGATCAAAATAATAAGATTGGTTAGATCTTACCGGTATACTTATGAACCGTAACGCATCGACGATGCGATCAGCAACGCTGAAGTGGTCCGCCGTGGCACTCACGGGGCGCTCCGGTGAGGACGGGGCCACTGAAGCTGGTAGCCTTACACGCCCTTGTGGCGTGCTTGCAGGCTCGGCCACCACCGCATGCTCTGCGCCAACGACCACCACAGGCGCTGCAGACTCGGCTAACATCACCGTAGGAGCACCGCCGCTCGGCTCTCTTCGTTGAGACGAAGCCGTGTGGTATTGTTCCTCCAGTGACACTAATCTATTAAAAAAATGTTGCATTGTTTCGATTAGAGCATTGCTAGAAGGGGTACGTCGTCTGTGACGCGAATCACGTTGACTAGAATATGAACTGCGATTACACGAACGGCTACTACACTTCACTGTTTACTACGCATATTTTCTAATAATTACTTTAAATTAGGCTTATTTCAAATCAAAATATGAAAAAGTTACGCAAAATAGCCGTTTTGAAAATAAACCTTCTATTCACATTTTTGTTAAAAAGGAAAACTTTTGTTGCACTTAACCACAAGATTTTATCACCCTTTGTATACAAAACAACACCTTTTTTTTTGACGAGGGTAGGTGCCTAGGTTGTGAGGCAGTTCTACGTAAGCGTGCCGATCTTGACTTCGATACAGAACGGCGACGTTTACGGGCGCTATGACAGCGATGGAATGAGCTACCCTCTTCATCACTAGGCTCGCGACGAGGACTTCGGCGTGATCCGTGATGCAAACTACGTCGCGGGCTTCGCGAGCTGCTCGATCCGTGTCGCAAGCTATCACGAGAACGAGACTCGCGTTTCGATCTGCCTCGTGAACAACAGAATCACGAAATATTTTCTGAAAACACAAAAAGAAACAAAGAAACCAAAACAGAATACGTAAACTACGTGGGTACATAAAAATAATATCGTTGCGTTAAAAGTGGGCTAAATGAATTCTTTATCCCACTTCTGAATTTAGCATCAGAAGTGGTTAATAATAAAAAAAAGTACAAAAACAACAAGAAATCTGTTTATTAACAATTTGAACCAAAATAATTAATTAAATAGAAGTTAAATAAAATCAACACAAAAGAATAATAAAACTAAACACTGCAAAAAGAAAGAAAAAATGGCTCACGTATACCGGGTAGTCAAAATACGTCTGCTCTGAGCGCTGGCTCCCAAAGAAGAGAAGCGTGCATCGCTAAGTGCATGCTTTTATACTTCTACCCGCCATAGTGATTTTACAAAATGTGGGTACATCTAACAGAGTTGGTACATCTAATATTTTACAAAGTGTGGGTACATCTAACAGTATTATTTAACTTCGATTAATTTTTAAAATAACAGAGCCTTCATAAAAATGTTCATGCTTCATTGAATTTTTAGGTTAGCATTACGAAAAATGTTTATGCACTTTATAATCAATTCAAAACCACTAAACAAAATATGATAAAGTTTTATTAATAGAGAAACAATTTATTGTCCATTTATGCAATTTTTACGCTTATACTTCTTGTACGTTATCCAGAGTTCTACATTATCTGCTATTACATTAGCTAATATACGTTTATTTGAAAAATTCCACCAGTGTTCATTCCGTAGAAAAATATTATTGGGCTTAAATTGTAAATAGATATATAGTATAAAATTCCTCCCTATGACTCATAAGCGGAGCTTTGTGGCTTTTTTTTTGGCATTTAAAATGTAAATCGTTCATTTTACGTGCAAAAACATTCGTTAATTTTACGTGCCTGTTTTTTTTTTATAATTTTTTGACGACAATTTTTGTAGAGGTCTAAAACTCTAATTATATAATTGGATATACATTTTTATTATTTTTTGAAATATCTGTCTGCATCTTTGTTTAAACACATATCACGGGTAAAGTACTACATATAGATAGGGAAATCATGGAAACCCTAAAACATATCCTGAGGTAATATTTATTTTTTATTTTACCAAAATCGCTTAAAACGATAAATAAATGTCATATTGCGATTTATTTTTACGTGAAGTACAGCAGTTTGAATGAAGACACTATTATAATAGACTAAAGGCCGCCCGCGACTTCGTCCGCGTGGAAACCCTATGAGCGACTTCTTCCCCCACCTCACGCGCCGCTCGTCAGAACGCCCGCCCCGCCCCCGCTCGAGCTACTGCCTTCGGTGCCGCCGTGCCGCTAGATCGCGCATTCAGTTGTCAGAAGCGATAAATGTATCTATTTTCAATTAGGAATCAATCCCGCGGGAACTCCGGGATAAAAAATGGCCTATGTGCTATTCTGTGTCTTCAGCTACCTACATACCAAATTTCATCGTAATCGGTTTAGTAGTATTTGCGTGAAAGAGTAACAAACATCCATACATACATACTCATAAACTTTCGCATTTATAATATTATATAAATATAATATAATAATATAATAGGAAGGCTCTGACGGCACTTTATGGATCGCTGTCAAGTCGCTGATTAGTCATGTGAGCGACGCTGCGGGCACGACTAGATCGTAATAAATATAAAATCATGATAATTTTAATGAAAATGGATACAATTTTATCATATTATTATGAAGAATTAAAATTTGATTTGCTTTTATTAGATAAATTCTAATCTGCTTGATGTGGAAAGGAAAGATTGTATGTGTCTAATGAAAAGCGACTAACTTAATCTCCAAAGCCGACAGACTAAGCTTGTCAAATACCAGCGCTTGGAATATACCAGATAAATGCAGAATTCTATGGGAAGTCCTAAAACTGAAAATATTTCTTAAGCTATAAATCCTTACGGTTTTGTTTGTTATTTAAACGATTTTTTTTAATGTATACAGTAATTATCTAAAGAAAATCGCAATAGTTTGTAGTCCTTAATATTAAATTTAATATGGAGCTAACAGATATCTAGTATTTTTTTTCAATTTTTAAATTGTTTATCTTTCTTAAAAATAGAGCCTATGATAACTTGTATCATCATCATCATCATATCAGCCGTTTGATGTCCAGTGTTGAATGTAGGCCTCCCCCGTCTAGAGTGATCGGTTCAAAGCAGCCTCCATCCAACGGCTTCCGGCGATTTTCCTCAAGTCGTACTTTCATCTTGTGGACGGCCGTCCGACGCTGCCGGTACGTGGTCTCCACTCGAGGACGTTTCTGCTCCAACGGCTGTCAGCTCTACGAGCTATGTGCCCTGCCCACTGCCACTTCTGCTTGCAAATCCAGCCCAAATCCAATCCAATCCAGCCCAACGGGCTGTGTCGGTAACCTTCGTACGTCTGCGGATGTTATCATTTCTGATTCGATCTCGCAGAGAAATACCAAACATAGCCCTCTCCATTGCACGCTGTACGACTTGGAGATTGTTTAAAAGGCCCATAATCAGAGATCACGTCTCAGATCCGTATGTCATCACTGGTAACACACATTGGTCGAAGACTTTCGACTTCAGGCACTGAGTCCCGAACGCTGCCCTGTTGTTGCTGAAAGTTAGATTCGACGGTTGACCTGTCAAGTGAAAACTCTCTCCTTAGTCCGTAGGTCCTAGTTGGACCTACCAAGTTGGACATTTTGTCCTAGGTAGATGTACTCGTCGACAACTTCGAGAGTAGAATCTCCAACCGATATCACGGTGGGTACGACATGGACATTCGACATGATTTTTATCTTGTTCATATTCATTTTAAGGCCCACCCGTCGGGAAAGTAAATCGAGGTCCGCTATGGCCTTAGTAGCCTTTTAGGACAATTCAGTAAGAAGAGGTTGGCACTTTTCTTCACCGCACGGCCAATTTACACGGATTACTTGTATAATATAGACCAAATAGTAAACACTTCATTTGTTAAATACACGACCAGAATTTTATGTAAACTAGCTGTTCCCCGAATGCTTTGCTGGACGTATAATTTAATTGATTTCTGAAATTTAGACTTGAAACTCGATTGAAATATTTCTCTTCTACGGAATTAAAATTCACATATGTAATGTAATTGAATGTATTATATTTTCTGTACATTAATTGTTGATTGTAGCTAATATTCTTCATAAACTCAAACGTTCACCAGCTATAACATCCCCGCCAGTCTTCTTAAGAAAAACAATTATTCATTCATAAAAAAGTCCTGATAAATTGACGCTGTGTGCATATAAAGACCTCACACAATCTGGATGGACACTCGCGCAATCTGGAATAAAAGATCAACCAATTTTTTTTTCTACGGATAAATAGAGATGTCTTTTCTCAAAAATCATCTTTACACTACCCACCACTCTTACGCAACATTATATTTTCACCCAATCTGATCTTAACCAATCTCATACTAAATAAATAATAATTATTTTTGACGTGATAACGTCTAGTAAATTGATGAAAGCTACTGGGTGCATGTACGAAAAACATGACGTAATTGTCACAATTAGTGAGCGAGAGCGCAAAACAAGCGTTAGAGAAGCACGATAGGCTCGGCCTAAGCGTTCGGATCACGATCGGCGGTTGGCCTAACTTATGATGCGTCCGAACTCCGAGTAGAATTGACAGCGGCAAATGGCGGCAAACGCACGCAATCTTTGTTTTGTCAATATTGAAGTAATGTCAAATAGTGAAAGTTAATAATATAACGGAATGTAATAATATAAGTTAATAATATGTAAGTAAATAAATGTAAGTTAATAATAAAAGTTAATAAAATAATAAAATGGTTACCATAGTTTATTACAACAACAATTACAGCAAAAAAGGTAATTACCTAATTCTTGCATTTTAAGAATTCGATTAGTGATATAATCTCATATATTTGTTCTTTGATTATTAAAAAAGTAGCATCGGTGGGCGAATGCAGTAATAATAGGTTATATTACAATTTATTAAAGTTATTAGGACTCATATAATTACGATCGTATAAAAAGTAAACTGCTTTTATTTAGTATATTTTTACAATTTTCATAAGTGGTAATGGTAATCTAATTTGTTTTGCTATTTTTAAGTCATTAAACTTAACTTCTTTATTAAACATGATTGATTATTTCTTGTATTACATATTTTCAAAATATTTAACTTTATTTCGCTTTTATATTAAATACAATTAATTACCTGTAGCTTCAGGGCCGGCCTAAGGGCCTAAGCTGTGCGAAGTATACAGCCGCACACTCGAGCTTTTTGGAAGGGCATATTTTTTTGGAATTCGGATAGGCTACAAGGGTAAACATCGGTGGTGGATCTCAGACGACCTTTTTTTAAGAATATGTATGGCCTGGCGACTTTTGTTTTTATGTACACTTTCGACAGGATAATTATGGATAATAAAACGCGATAATGTTTTCATAGGGGCATAAGATGTGAGTCTTGCACACTTGCAATTTTCGCCTTAGGCCGGCTTTGTGTAGCTTATATATATATTATACAAAATAATCATAATTCAGTAATAATAATTCAATTCCATTCATGTTTTCTTATGACGTTATCACGTAAAAATTATCGTCCGTAAACCGACTTTACAGACAACCAATTTTTTGAGCTGAGATTTACATAGCGAAAAGAATACTCCTGCCTAATTTCAAGTATGTGGAAGTAATATTTTGGAAGTGTGAATTTTTCATTGTTCCCCCTCAATCTCTTTTGGGAGAGGAATTTCGCGAAATCCACACTTAGGTGATCTATAAATAGCAAAAGAAAATTTTTACAGTTAACACCCCCGCAATCCCTCTTAGGATCCTCTCCTGGGATAATTTTCGTAGGATCTAAATTAATTAAAATTCGTTCTTAGCTAAACTTTATTAGCTAAAATTATAAATGAAAATTTTCACCAAATTTGGAGCCATAGTTTGGAAATTGAAAATTTTTATTATTCACACCCAACCCCGCAATTCATATTGGTATTAGGTTGTCATAAAATTGGCTCTTAGATCATTTTTATATCACATATAGAAGATTTCTACCTAATTTGAAGCGTGATGGAGCTATAGTTTAAAGACGGGAATTTTTCATTTGTTAACGCCCCCGCAACACCCCTTGTGGGTGAAATTTCGTAAAATCCATTCTTAGCTGACCTCTACTCGGTGAAAGAATATCCCTACCAAATTTCAAGTCTTTACGCTTTATGGTTCCAGAGATATCATGATGAGTCAATACATAGGTGGAAATCTAGATAGACTTTTTATCATTATCTTGTTAAAGAGAATAGAAACATTTGCACTATCCGATATTAAAAATTACTTATCCATATGATATTTTATTGATTGTTAAAACGGCCGAGTTATTCGGATTTTTTTTTAACCAAAAAAAATAATCCAACTCCATACAATATACACCGTGTACGTGATGGCTAGTAGCTGGGGTATAAATATGAATGACGATGTTTATTTACTCACAATCACCATGCTCGTTTGCTTATGAGCATTATAGCAAAACATACTCATACATGACTTTCTATTGTATAGTGTAATAAAAACGACTACTAAGAATGACGATTACATAAATACAAAAATTCGAATACTATCGATCTCTACAAATTAAACAAATAATAATTATTAATTTACTGGTATGAATTCACTGTTAGCAAAAGATATTTTTGTTGAAGTCAGTTACGTAATTGTAGTTCAATTACCATTTTAAAATTTTAGCATTTTTAAATTGTTCAATGAATTGAAAATTATGAATGTGAATAATTTTGGTAGTAAAATTATACTCTTAATTCGATGATGTCCATAATAAAAAGACGTTTGTTTTTAGATTTTGGGAAATATTTCATAGTATTTTCTAATCATGCTTCAACTTAGCATATAAATAGAAATTAAAAGGAGTTTGGGTAAACATAATATGAAAATGTAAAAAAGACACATTTTTACTGCAGGTACAACTTAAGTGTTCCATTAGTCATAATTTAGGGAAAGAATGACGTTGCTGTTTCTCGTTATATCGTTCTGAACAAAGTCATTGAGAGTCTCAAATAATACACTCATATAACTGCTGATATTTTAGTAAATAGTAGTTCAGTAAAATCTGAGAAAACGTGAGAATATCTGTAGTACAGGAGTAAACCACAATTTACTGTGTACCTATATGAAATTAGAAGACAAGGTTATGTATATGTTCATCTCTGAAGTCTGAACGTATTATACACTTATCGGTTACTCTACCGTCAAGCAACAACGCTTTGTGTTGCTGGGTTTGGATTTGAATTTCAAGTCAATCAGTACTTTATACTTTACGTTACTATATGTTGAAAGGAAAATAAAATTACGTGTCCGAAAAAAAAAACAGCTAATAATTAATTATATGGAGAATTACATATAATGTTATAGACTAGACATTCCTTTCGGTTTTGCCTGTGTTTGTTTTATATTTTATAGCCTATGTTTCTTGTATATAATTTAGCTGTTCTGGAAATATGTAGAAATATATAACTTAAGGACCTTATTCACAAACATACTATAAGCCCGACATAGTTAATTTTTTTTACTTTGCTCTATCGAATATAAAAAAGACTACAGAACGAAAGAGACAAAACATATTTTAACTATATCATAGCTTATAGTACATTTATGAATAAGGCCGTAAGTGTTTCAAAATTTATAAAGCTAAAGTACATTAATACATGCACATGCATACATGAAAAATAAATTACCATGACTTTTAAAAGAACTCCGTAAACAGAATCTCTTGAAATATTATACGGAGCTAAAACATCTCATTTTAAAAGCCATCTTAGCTACGCGTTATGTATTTCTTTAGCATCTTTCTGAGTGTATTCTAAGAGGTGTATTAAGGCAAAAGTGTAGAACGTGTAATCTGAAGTCACGTGCCTATTGTCTCGTCAGATGAGATGTGACACTTCCAAGTTAGAATTTCAAAACTTGTAAAAACAAAAATATTACAAAAGAAGAAGAAACTTTAATTTTACGGCGTCTTTTGTTTTTAGCTAAATTCAGTGTTTTCAATGAAATTATTTAGCGTAAATTATACTTCCTGTTATAAAAAATATCTAAACATACGTAATAGACGACAGTGTAAACATTTATTTATATGTATGTACGGAACGCACAGTGTCACTGTTATTCTCGACACGAAAATTTCGAATATCTTGACCATCTTGATTACAGTTTAAATGAGGGTAATGATCATAAGTATTTTTAAATATACGTACGTATATCACTTTTCATTGATGTTTTTAACTAATCATTTTGAAAGGTAAACATTGTCTTATTCTGAAAAATTAATTAAGAAAAAAAAACTGTCATGTTCACATACGGTTAACTAAGATAGGCAATTTAATGTCTGTCTTAGGCAAAAGTCTACTAAAATACTTTTTAATAAGTCTCTTTATCATCTCTCTCTCTCTCTCTCTCTCTCTCTTTCTCTCAATTATCAATCTCAATCTCAAAATTATATTTAAATACGTATATAAAAATTAAATTCAAAATCAGAGCGAAAATCGGACCCACAACCTTAGAGTTGAAAGCAATATTTCTGTTAATTGCTCCATTGAGCCAGTCAACAGCAGGCTAGCTTTTTCGTAATATAGCATTTATTTCCATTTCTATGTCTAAATCGACGTATTATATCATTCAGCGTTCATATCTCAGGTTATACAGAGACCAAATATTCTTAATCGATCTATTAGCGAAACATACAACTTTCATCGAGATTTTTAAGCCAAGGCTTTAATTTAACACTACCACAATAAAACACTTAAAATTAATTTTCACTTATTTCTTTACATATTTTTATTTTTTAGAATTTTAAAGTAATTAAAAGTAGATTTTAAGTAGATATTATCACACTAAATATGGTACATTGTAACCCTAAGGTTGTGAAAGAAAAAATCATGTGCATAATTCGACTTACACAAGTGTATTCTGGCGATGATCGAAAATCGGACAGTGCTGCAGTCGCTTCAGCGATGTCACATTGCCTACCGATACATCGAAGTTTTGCAGTGTTTTTAAATTAACGTCAGTGTGTCGGTTCGAGTAAAGGACCATAGTACGTGAGCAATTCGAATGCAGTGATGTGTGAGCTGTCTCACACATCACTGCATATCCCTGTGGGTTTTGTTATCACTCCGAAACTGTTGACTTCTACATTAGATGACGTTTTCAAGTTCTTAGAATGATTCGGCATCAGTATAATTGGCGAGTACATGACTCAACTTCGGTTTGCCCGCAATATTGTGCTCATGGCAGAATCTCAGGAAAATATTCAGCATAATGCTCAGTAACCTCGATAGAGTTTCCCAATAGATGGGTCATGTCTAATGTCCATGTCGTACCCACTCTAATATTATTTGAGAATCCTTAGAGAGTACACCTAGGACAAAAGGTCCTATTTGGTACAGTTAGGATGGGCAGCGTTTCACGGTTGCATGCACAAGCGATTCCGTGGCGCCCCGTTACGACGATGAGGGCACCGCTGGGTTTTAGCGGGTATTCCGATACGTTCTGCATACCAGCGAGTCCCACATACCCGCCGCCTCTCCGCAACGGAATGCGTAAATGCATTTCCCAGCGATAAAAAAAGGATGGGCAGCGTTCGGGAAGTTAAAAAAAATAAAACTTATTTTACCAGTCATATCTCAGTGCTAAAGTCTTTGAGCAATGTGTGTTACCATTGATGACATACGGACCTGAGACGTGGTCTCTGACTATAGACCTTTTAAACGAGCTCCAAGTTTACAGCGAGGAATGGAGAAGGCTATGCTTGGTATGTCTTTGAATCTGGAGGGACCCTGTTGCCTGCAGATCCGGGACCCTTCAATTACAGCGGCTGAAGGCTCCCTCAGGGGTTTAGTACGGTATTGTACTCCCAAAGTGCCGAGTCCGACATAGGTCAAGGACTGCCGACCCGGGCATCCTAGGATATCATCCGTAGATGGATTCCCTGCGACAAAAAAAAAGTTGTCTTTGAATGCCATCAACGAGATAGACAGATGAGTTGTAAAGGTGCCGGAAGCCGTTGGATGGAAGCTGCTTCAAAGCGTTCGTTCTGGAGGTCGATGGGGGAGGCCTAGTCTCAGCAGTGGACATCAAATGGCTGATATGATGATTATCATCATATCAGGATGATAATTCTGGCGACTGATCAGGCACATTTTGGAAGAATTAGTATCTCATAGCATCGCGTTAATTGTGCATTGGTCGTAAGTCTTGAGTTGGTTCACAAAGAAAAAGCAATAAAGCTTAAAAAGTAAATGACGAGTTATAAGGAGACATGTCATCACTGAAAGTAGTCTTAAGTAAAATTTATAATGGTTATGATTTTATTTTACATACCTTTATATTTTTATTTCAAGAAATAAATTTTATCAATTTTTTAAAATTTTATAAAAATAATAGTTGCAAGTAACAAAACAAGAAAATCTCGTTTAGGCAGATATTTACATACTTGGAAGAATTATAATTGTATTTTTGTATATATCTAAAATATTTGTCGTTAAAAACGAAACTAGAAGAACTATGTATCATTTACGAGTCATGATTGCACAGCGAGAATTCCGTAACATTGTACAACATACATGTGTATTTAGATCGAACTGTAAAGTCTAAGAAATTCAGTTTCTTTTTTTTTTTGTATTCTCTTAAGAATATAAGTATGAAATAATATATTAATAAATAATTGCCATATTAATTTTCATAATTTTTCTAAATATCTATCTCTTAAAGTTTCAAAGATGGACTGACGGACGAACGTTTCGTCGTGTACGAAAAAAGAAAATATGCTATCTATTTATAACTTCAAAATTTCATGCTATGTACTTAATAATTTATGTTATTAGTGTTATTTTTATGACGTTGAAATTTGAAAAGTATATCATTGAAATTGATTCAATTTTTCTAACTTTAAGTTAAGGTAATTTATTAAATATTTCAGTACTCGTTTATAATAAAACATAACTCGATGCTTTGCATTTTTTTACCATTAACACATATATTTATTTTAGTCATTCTATAAAATACTAACTACTTTAATTAGTTTTGAGCATTTATAGATCGCTTTCACCTTACTGTTTTCTTATTTAATTTAAATTAGGTATTAGCTTTTAATGTCAACATTCTTCGTGTTGTTAGCGAGTGCGTTTGACAACTCGCCCGTGGGACTATTGGTTCTTATATGATGTGTAACTAACATACTAAAACATTTAATTTCATTTGTTTCAGATAATAAAACAAGATGTCCGTGCCAACAACAGACAGCAATGAAGCAATCACAAATTCCGGCTATGGAAGTAGTGATGAAACAGCCAGCCTCTTAGTGTCCTCAGTCACTGTGATAGTACCCACCGAAAATAGAACTGTTAAGCCCGTACTTCAGAGACAAGATTGCACTACACATTTACGTCCTCAACTGTCCGGTGGCCCAGGCAGTGAAGAAAGCGCCGCGTCAATTAGAATAGAAGACGGTACTACGAGAAGTGTGCCGGATATGGAATTGCAATGTCGAGAACCAGCAGACCGACCACAAACTCTCGTTTCGCCAATGGCAACTTGCTCACACAGAGGGTCAGTGACTGCGTGTCAGTTAATTCCGCACGCTTACGCTAGATGTCGTGTTTGCGAAAGGAGGCAGTCAACGGCGCCAATGTCGGCGCTACAACTAGCGCGATCTGTATCTAGAGAGAGTGTTCGCTCGGCTGTTCACTATCCTTGTGGATGTAGCTCACTACATGCCGTCAGCACGTGTCCTGTTATTCAACCTCCGGCGTTATTGTTACCAACGACAAGTAACAGAATTATACGACAGAGTTCACAACCGGAGTCGAGCGCATGCGCGACACATTGCGCACACCACACCCACCACCACCCCAGCGCCTCGTTGCGGCAGCTACGAGAACCCGGCGATGGAATCGCTGGTATCGCAGCTGATTCTTTACGAATCAACGGGGGAATGCGACCCTTCAAACAGGTTAGTTATGTTGTTAAAAGGTGGCGCCACTTTAAGTGATTATGTAGGGTTTTAAAGATTAATATGGTTAACTACTTGAAAATAAAATAACGCAAACATAATTCTATCCACGCATGTTTTTAAAAGAACATTTATAAATAAAAAAAGAAAAAAATGTAATAATTACATTATTTTATAAAAAAAATAAAAAAAAATTAAAGTGTTAAATTTGTTTTTAAATATATCTTTAGTAATTCATATTTGCGATTTGTATATTATTATAAAAATAAAGTTAAAATATATTATATTTTATAAAAGATAAGAATTTACAATTTAAGAGAAAAATAACATTCTTGAACTATGAAACATAATAATAAGAAGTACCAAAAATTTTTAATGTGGCTTTTGTAGAAAAAATCGCTGAACACGCAAGCCAGCACTCTGCAGAAAGGTTATCTAATTATATCACTTAGTGAATTGCTGGAAGAAAACAGCTGTATAATTGCTTAAAGAGCTTTATTCGTATTATGTTCACGCATAAAATTGGTTAAAAATATCAGTTTTAAAGATTTATTTATATAACGTTCTAAATATTTTAAAACATATGAAGTCGGTGCCGTTATTAGCTCCATCTATTTAGCAGCCCAAATGGTGAATTTTGGCCTCTTAAAAAGTGGGTCAAATCGGTCACAAGATGGTTATAATTTGTCAGTAATTTTTAGTAATTGGTTAATACTTTGACAATAATTAAAGAGAGTTTAAAGTTCCAAGGTCATTGCTAAAATTTTGGCGGCTCCAATAAATCTTACAGATTGGTTCTAAACTTATTTCAACTCATTTCAAAATAGTCACGATTGGTCAATTGATTTTAATAATTGGTCGACGTTTTGCATATAAAAGTTAATAAAAAGCTTAAGTTGAGTTTTTTAGATAAGCACCTCAAAATACGAATTTTACTTTATCAAACTAAGATCCTTGAAAGTAGCGAAACACATACGATTGGTGAAAAGCTTACAATATAAGTTGATTTGAATTTGATAGCAATAGGTGTGATTATTATTTTCAAGGTCACAAATATTCATTAGCATCTCAAATCAATGCTGACCAATTTCCGAAAAAACCTGAACTTATTCGGAGTTACCGCAACGATGCGTTTTCCTGTTGAAAACAGGTCATCCGTTGGGATTGAGGTGCTATGATGATATAGACGTCTTTGGAATTTTAAACTCCTTGTGATTAATTTTATACTGATGGCCAATTATTGTAAACTTCTGACCAATCGTTTGTATTTCGCTACTTTCAAGGAATTTGGTTTGATAATGTAAAATTCGTATTGTGAGGTCCTAATCTAAAAAAGTCAACTTAAACTTTATTTTTAATTTTTTAATTCTCATATCCAAAATCAATTATTAAAATCAATTGACCAATTGTAACTATTTTGAGAAAAAATGAAGTGATTTTAGAACCAATCTATAGAATTAGTTTGAGCTGCCAAAATTTTATCAATGACCTTAGAATTTTAAGCTCTCAGTAGTGTCAAAGTATTGACCAATTCTTAAAAATCACTGACCAATTATGATAATTTCGTGACCGATTTAGACTACTTTTTAAGAGGTAATTTTGCCATTTGGGCCGCTAAATAGATGGACTTTCAACTGTAATACTTAGCTCTATTCGATGATTAATTTTTTGTGTAAGGAAATCTGTCCATAAAGTTGATGTCAGAACAGTACCATAATTCGTAACCTTTTGTACTCCTGCGAGTCATAGTAATTTGACTTGTCCCATCGCACCTATTTCAAGCGTCTAATTCCTTTAACGCACATCAGTCTTCATTACTTGCATTACATAATATAGCGCTAATTTAAACATTTACGAATAACACCATTCATTGGTACATTATCGTTAAGCTATACGATATTACAGATCTCTTTAGTCCGGCGTGTAAGTGCTGTGTAAGGGTCTTGAGAGGTTCCATTTAAATCAAATCAAATTTTATATGTTTGGTTTGATTTTTGTTTTCAACCTGCAGGGGCTGCTCCTCTGTCCACAAACCCTGTCGCAGACTCGCCGGGCCCGACTAAGGCGTGCTTTCACTGAAGCCACAGGAGACACGGTCAACTACGTTAGAACGGTGGGCTTATTATATTGCATTTTGCACCACCACCGCCGTATTCGACTGTACAATCTCTCATCCAAAAAACTATGTAACTAATAAATCCTCATTCAAATTTTATTAGGAAACTATTATTACCTTATTTAATATAAATTAGAAAAAAAAAAATTTTGTTCCCTATGAAGTAGGACATGCATGATCCTTCCTTAGTTAATTTATATTTAATAAAATTTAGTGATAGATAGAGTAGTACATTAAATAACCTCCCAGTCTCAAATTAAATGTCAGGTTGTACAGTTGAAAATCGAGCGACATTTGTGGATTGATCGCAAATTGATTGTTAGTTGGCGAATGTGACGTCCCTGTAGTCTCGTTAAGACCATATTTTACCACATTCCCTACATAACCAAGCACCTAAACTAGCTTTTCACAAAGTAAATCGTTATATATACACAAAATCAAACCATTATCGTCAAACTTGAACATCAGCTTGAATGCCGATTTTTTGAGATGTTTTGTTTTTTGTTTAATGTTTTTGCTGCAGATGCGATTTTTAGCGTCTACATAGACATGAAAATTTCATTACAAATGAACCATGGTAAAGGACGTTTCGTCATGCTTTGGGAACCCATCAACTCAAGCAAATTAATACACAGCACTACACAACCATTTAGATGCCCGTTTCACAATGGACGTAGAGCCATTCAATGCACTTAGATCAACGGTTAGATTGCACTTAAAAGCTGTTAAGTAAATATTTAGATGCTGCTCAAGTGTCGCTTCTCAGACGCTATCTGTTGCAACTGCATCTCAGACTTACGATGCGAGCTGAGGATGTATTGGGCTATTGTAATAACAAAAATGTGCAGAAGAAATGCTAAGATATTCATTTAAGATTTAATCACTTCATTCTTTAAATCCATTGTAATATAACGAAGGATGAGGGTTAGGCTAATTATTCTTTGAAATTGAAGAATTCTCAAAAAATATAATTATAACTTTTAATAATTTAAATCAGTTACTTTATAAGTAAGAAAAACATATTAAATTACTTTTTATTTTATGATATATTTAAATAGGGCTAACTAAAATGCTGAATACCTTTCGTTTTATATATTGGCATGCAAAAATTCGTCAACGACTCAATACTAGATTATTCTGCGCCGAGCAACCCAATCATTTATCATCCCAGAAGAAACAAAGTATTCTTATTACGATAGCTGTAGGTAACTTTATGATTTATTATCAGTAAAGCATGAATATTTTTTTTGCATAAAAAAAAATTACCAATATAATTATTATATATGACCATGATAGCTTTTAGTAGTTTTGTTAGAATTTTATATTTAATAAAATACAATCATATTTTTTAATTGCAAAAAAGTTTTAACATTTAAAAAAATATATGATAAAAATATTTATTACAATAAAATTCCTATCTTGATTATTCAACGAACTTTGGAAAATGTAATAAAAGGGATAGGCGTTTTGAAATATTATTATTTTCAATACTAAATTTGATTGAAGTGTTTGGGACTTTTCTTATAATAAAATGGCTGCAAAAGACACTTTATAAATGGAGAGCTGACCCATTTCTACTTTAGGTAATAAGGATCTTAAATTTCTCTTCTAAATGAAATAAGCGGTTCATTGTTTCTAGACACGTAAAATTATTAAGAACTGAAACTCATCAAAAGCAATATAATAAGAATGATTTAAATTTTTTTTTTTGAGATTATTGAAAATTTAAGACTAATGATAATTCACATATTCTTTTCGTATTTAAGCGTCAGAATAAACTGGTTTTTCAGACTTCCAATTTAAATCTAACTCAATGTATTCGACGTTATGTCGAACGTATTGGTTCTAACTTCAGATTAATAATTACCTTCATTATTCTGATTCTGAATGTTATAATAAGTCATGACTATATTCGGATAGGTCAACTGCGACATGTTTAGATTTAAAGCAACATAAAATAAAATTTATCGTCATACTTACACCACAGAAAAGGTCCTCGATCCGATGAAATATAATAATACACGAAAACTATTAATACTTTTTCCAGCACTTAAAAAATAAGGATTTTATCTTCAAATTAACTCGACCAATTTGCGTCATTAGTTTTTTTTTCTTTTAAATGTTTCATTAGGTTGATATTTTCTAGATTATTTCAAGGGTACATCCTAATATAAGATAAACTTACGGTAATATAACATTTCAAGGATATAAGATGTTAGAAAGAACTTCGAAACGAACTTCTAACTTCAAACTTAATGGTTTATCAATCGAAATTGACTCAAAATTGTTACATTACAGTGTGAAACGAAAAAAGAGAAACTAAAACAATTTTAAAACGAAAGAAAAAAAAGTCCCGCCCTACTTTAAAGTAAAAAAAGTGTTTATTTTCATAAAGGTAGTGATACAAATTTGGTTTTTTAGAGTAAGTAGGTAAGTATATGAACATACGAAAAACTGAACAACACCGTTGTTTGCATTTTAAGTATACTTAAGGTAAGATGATCAATAGTTCTATAGATTATAAACATTGTAAACGTATTATTAAGGAGGTATATCAAATGTTACACTAGCACGCAACAAAACTAATTTCGAACTTAATTAATGACTAAGTTTTATTTTCTTTGAGTATTTTACACATTTCAGTTATATTTTTTTTCTCTTTACATGTAAGTCTTTCCTTTAGGTACGTAAAAATGATGTGTTAGTAAAAAATTGTTCAGTATTTTTAGATATTAAATCATTTATTGTATGTGATATATCTTAAAATTTTAATAAAAAAATGTAATAAATCTTTTATGTAAAGCACTAATCTCAGATGTTAAACGACCGATTAGAAAAGAAATATTTTTGTTTCATATCATGTTTACTAAAAAAAGTTATATGTAACGCAGGGAGGTTATAGTATGAAAGCTTTTGAATTTTAATATAGTTAATATTAAAAATTTAAATATTTGCATGAATTTATAACGTTTAACTCGTTATTTCGATTTCTACGAATCACATTTTGTTTCTACTCGTCTATTAAGAAAAAAAAAATTAATAAGCAAAGAAACAATTTTTCCTAAAAATTTTAACTTATTGTTAACTCCCCACCGTGCCTCGGAGAGCACGTAATACTGTCGGTCTCGGTTATTATCATAGACACCTGATAACGATTGTTACCATAGTAGGGGAAATTATCGACCAATCCCCAGTGGATCAGCGTGGTGATTAAGCTCCAACCCTTCTTCTATGTGGAGAAGAGACTCAGCAATGTGTCATTTACAGGCCGATACATACAATTTTTGTTTGTTCCTTGAATAGAATAGACGAATACAATTTATAGTAAAATAAATATTTTTATGTATATTTTTGTAAATGTATGTATATTATATATCACATGAGATATATACGCAATACTACAACGATGTATCCTTGCCATACAATCAGTATTTGGATGCGTGCCCATCTTACGTGATTCGACATCTTTGCTATGTCATTACCATAGCGGGGAAAGCGTCAGTCATGCTTCAAGTTCACCATACATTTATTTATTTGTTGTATCTTCATGTAATTGCTTAATTGTGCAAATGATTTCTTCGTCAGTGTTTTTGTTGATCTTAACAATAAGTCAACATCTTTTCAAAAACTTCAAATACTAATCCTACATAAGGTTTTTGATAATTAATAGTTTATATATATTATAGAAAGTTGTAACAAAAAAATAAATACAACAAGAAAACTATTTTAAGTGCTCTGAAAAGCCCATTTGAATAAAGTTTATTTTATAGAATAATATAATCAGTTTTCAATATTTTAATTAAATAGTTTATGCTATATAACATTTAGTTAAGAATATTTTGTCACCGTAAAACTCTTTTTAATAATTTTTTGTATTTATTTTCTATAGTACCAAAATATAAAAAATTAATTACTCGATAATTGCTTTCAACCGCAACTATGAAACCGCACATTATAATAGTATCATCAAATGAAATTGAGAATGAGAGAATATAATTTATTAATCAAGAATCAACCAACAAAATAGTGATTTAATAAAAATAAATATGTTTAATTTGAAAATAAATAAATTTTTGATTTACGAAAATGAGTAATATTTTACTATAAAGTAAAAGCTATCAAAATTTTTACAATACATTCTCTTAATTTTCTATACAATTCAATTTTATAAATTAAATTTGCTTTAATTTCGCCGAAAAAATAAAATAAATGAAAAAGTAAATGTCTGACAGAACTCATTAAACAGCAGTGTTTCCAGTTTAATTCAAGCGATACTATAGCCAAAAATCTGAATAATATTGTTATTTCAATCAAGTAAATTCAGAACAACAGCTTCATTCGATTTTATATTTAAATTTAATTATATTGTGTAAATATTTACTAGTATCCGACTGCCGAAGGAGTGTTAATGGAATAAATGTGAAAAAAAAAAGTTGAATAAAAATAAATTATTGAGAAATCTTTTTCAAAAAATTATACAAAGTGCAAAATAATATTTTTGTTAATGGTTATAGACAAATCTTTCAAATGAAGGCTCACTCCAGAGGTGGTCTCATATTCCTCAATTAAGATATGATGATGGAATATATATTTTTACGTTCTCAAGCACTAAGAAGATCTAGTATATATCCAGCTCTACATAGTGATAGTACATACGAAGTCATAAGTCGACATAATTCTAATGAGTTATCTTTGAAATAATTTTAACATCTTTTAATTTTGATTTTCTCGTACACAAAAATATTAGTTATTATAAAACACTGTGTAGTCTCTCAGTTTCGTAAACGAAACGCTTTATCCTACTTTACTCGACTTTTTTTCCATCATCGTATAAATTGAGATTTTCTGCAGCGTAGAAATTCCTTCATAACTTGTATGGCGTATACTGAGTGCACTCGAGAAGAGATGCAATTTTGCGATTGCACTGAAAAAGTGTTTTATTGGTTTTTTTCAACCCTTTTATAATGGCTGTGTTTATTATTAAACTGAAATATTACAAAATATGTTTCCGGATCCGGGCACAGATATATCGTACGTTGAATAAAACAATCATAATATTTATTATATGGAAAATAATATTTTCCCTGTTGTTTAGAATAATTCGGTGTTAAAATGTTCCACTATTAAATAACAATTAAATAAAAATATTTAAATGGCTAAGCCTAGTCGCAGGTTTTTCTCCAGTATGAAATATATAGTTAAATATGTTTAAATTTCGTTCGTTATTGACCTAGTTTTTAATTTTAATGAATGAGTAAACAACTCACGTACATGACGTACAAATAAAATGTTAATATATATTTTTGAAACAACAAAGGAAATTTGGTTCGCTTTTATTTTATTTGCTGCTCAAGTTTTTAATATATCAGGCAACTTTATTTTTCACCTACCTTAATTTAAGAAGCCACACACGTTTTAGTCTCTTAATTAGATTTTCAACCTAGGTATTTTGAATTTTTGTGAATTCAGTTTTATTTACAGACAAGCGGAGGTGCTTTCCTCTCTCTTTTATCCCCCTCTTCTCATCCTTTTATAAATTACAATTTTTAAAACGAATGCATCTTATAAATTTAATGTTTTTCTACGTGACGACTGGTGAAATCAATCATGCTCTTTGGAACTGTTGAATTTCATTCAAATTAATGAATGAATATATATAAAATACTGTTAAAAAAAAAACACTTTTTTCATGAAAATCATAATTATGGGGTAGAAAATATATTATGAAAAAAAAATCGAATTTCTAAATAAATACCAACGTAATTATCGGTTCTCGGTTTTATTTAAACTGTATCGGAATTTCGATAGTCATTCGGCCATTATGGCGCCGGTCCAACTGGCCACAATAGCCTAACGCCAGCTTGTCAAATAAATTAAGTATAAATGCAACGACACAGTTGTCTGAATTTCATTATTAAATCACTTTTGTACTAAGAATTTATTCAATAACAAAGTTAGAATTAATACAAAACTTCTGTATTAATAATTCTAAATAATAATCGAGAGAAACGAGTTAGACACAATCATCATGGTTTATACAATATAAAAACGGTACTAGGATATTTACATTTTTTTACGATGTGGATAATATATATACATATTTTTTTAAAAAAGGTAAAGTTCTCAAAAATTAATAATAATTAGTTCCCAAATATTCAAAATAGAACAGAATTTTGTATATATTTTTATACTCCCTACTTAGATTAAGACTGACTATTATATAATGATAACACTAACTAAACACCTGTGTCTACTACGCCGACGACAGGGATGACGCAATCGGCCGATTCGTAGGGAGGGCGGCGGAGGCCACAACAAAAGAAATCCTGGAGCACACCCTCAAGATGGCAATCCATCATAGAGACACAGCAGTCATTGAGGATGTGCTCGCACAGCTGGGGGCTGGTGCTGATTAGATAAATCGATATAACATATTGGTGGGTGTGAAATTATAGAGTACCTAAATATTAGAATTATAACTGGATATAATAATGTAAATGCAAATAGATATAGTATTGTAAAAAAAAAAAAAAAAAAAAAAAAAAAAAAAAAAAAAAAAAAAAAAAAAAAAAAAAAAAAAAAAAAAAAAAAAAAAAAAAAAAAAAAAAAAGAAAAAAAAAAAAAAACATTAGCTATAGATATAGTATTTTAAAAATAGGTTTAGATATAGTATTGTTAAACAATATTAATACACGTAGATATAATATTGAAAAAAAAATGTATATATATTAGTATAAAAGTGGTCAGTTTGGACTCTCGTCTCAGGGACTAGAGATATTAAGTCTAGTTTTAAGAACTTATTTACTTTTGCTATAAAAACGTCTGTATATAACAATAAAATATATGTAAAGAAAAGGGTATAGGCGCATGTAAGCCTGTAGATGTGAATAAAAAAAAAAAAAAAAAAAAAAACACTAACTAAACGAGGAAAAGCGAACAGACCCATTGTTTCAGCGTTAAGCACTCCCACACAAATGGTATAAATGTACGATAATAGCTTCTGAAGGTTATTTGTAATCGTCGATACTAATAAGTGTTGTGTATTAATATTAAAACAAAAATAGTGTAGATGGATGCATAAAATAATTTAGAGAGAGCTGAGATTGTTTTATCGATAGTAATTTGTAATTTCTACATATGAATATACACATACTCGACCCAAAATTACATTTGAGTATAGAAAAGATATTTAATAATGTGACACGTCTTCTCTTACTTATTTATGAATAAGTAAGAGAAGTTGCGGCACCATACAGTGCCTGCGTTTTTTTACGTCAAAGCGGTATGGCTGCTGATTAAAAATTCCAGTTAATTAAATTTACAAAAACATCTCGGAGTAAAATAACATTAATAGTTCTAAGACATATTTTTTGAAACATTGGACAAATCGTTGAAATTCATGATAATCGTTGGACGTACTGGTATTTTGTAATCTTTATAATAGCAATATTCGAACGTCCATAATATCAGACTCATGATTTTTGAATTTACATAAAAGCAAGCTAAGATTAATCGTTTCACAGCATTTATTAGCTACGTTTTAAGCAACTGTGATATTGTACTTTTTATTTTAAAATGTCGATTTTAAAACAGAGAAACGGAATATTGTCTGGAATAAATCACTGTTAAGCTATCTTTAAGACGAAATTAAGTTTTTTAATGCCATCACATTCTGATACGTAACATTTGCAAAATCCAATTGAAATTCGATTCTCTTCCAACCATCCTCCATCTTCCCTGTCTTTTATAGCCTATGTGACATTGACAAAATAATATGTCGTTAGATGAAGTATTAAAATTAATTTTCTAACGATTTGATCATTCAGATTATTGAGAGAAAGAAAGCATTTCTATAAAATATGATATAGACAGTGTCGACTCGCAATAATACCTCTAAATTGTCATCCTAAATCTTTATCTGTAATAAAAGATTTACCAGATTGTTCCTTTGTCATACATTAAACGATATTACATTTGGAAGGCAAACAGATAATTTATAAAACTACATTTATTAACACTAAATAATACATAAATGTAATATATAGGTAAATGCAAGACTTAAAAACTAATTATTGTACAACTTGGCATAGGAATGCTAGTTGTATGATAATAAAAAAAATTATTGATATTTTTCAGTAATTTATTCCGAATGTTTTATATATTCTTGTTCGGCTTTAATGAGGTCATGATTTATTAGATTACCAGGTCATGTTTGTATTCATAACAATATTTTTTAAGGAAATTTTAATTGATTCCATCCATGTGCGGCGTTCCCCCTTACATTTTCTACGAAACTAAGGTTGTTATTTTTTTTATAAATTGTAAGCATAAAAAATTCAATTTTAAAGGAATGATAGTAAAAAAAAAGCTTTTTAAATTTTTATAATTATATTTTCGTACATGTTCAACATAAACTTCACTGTAATTATCAAAACTAGATTTATAAATTATTATCATGACTAAATAAAATTAATTTATTTAATAAAGGTTGTAAATCTATGTAGAATAACTTATGTTTTTTACTTTTGTCGTTGGTTAGTTTTTTTTTTTTTTTTTTTTTCAAATATAAGTATTCATCATATGTAATAAAAAGTATAACAATTCCTGACCCGTAGAAGTAGTTAAGGATTCTCACTGTTTTTATTGAAAATTACTGGGCTAATTTGAAAAAAAAAGTATTTTGCATTCACGTATAATTTAGAAGAAATCGATACTTGAAATTGATTCCTGGTCTGGGTGCATATCCTTGTGGGTTTCCCCACTATGCCTCGGAGAGCACGTAAAATCATCGGCCCGGTTATTATCATATACATCTGGTAACGACCGTTACTCATGGTAGGAAAATTATCGTCTAACCTGCAGTGGAGCAGCATGGTGAATAAAGATTCAATCCTTCGTCTATATATGACTTTATCCAGCAGTGGGTTGTTTACAGTTGGATTCAGTTTAGTTTAGTTCATATATATGTATATACTTATAAAAATATATTGCGAATTCCTTCTCACTCTTCAAAATCTTACTATAATAAAGTATTAAATAAAAAAATAAAAATATGACAATGGTAACCATTGTTTCTAGTTACTAAAATATTTAGTACCGAAAAAAAGGAATGTAAGTACCTTCTAAATTGTAATTTTTCTTCTGATTGGTATCAAAGTCGAATCAAATGTAAATTAAACAAAACATTTCAGTTCATTAAGTTGCGGGTTTTCGTGACCAGGCAGCTAAAACAGGAATTTAGTATTCGTAATGCTTCGTGGGACACAGCTTGGCAGCCTTGGTGTAGTAATAAATAGCAGAACTGCGCAGCAAAATGAAGTAATGACAATCTCACTCACGGCCCTAACTTGAAATAATTATACACCAATTTTTTTATTGATTACTAACCTTTTTTTTTTAATTTTGCTAATCAAGATTCTAAAAGATAAATACAATATATTATTAGTTTTAATAATAGATTCTATTTATCTTTATTCTCGGAATTATTCGATTGAATAAACACCTTAATAGAAAAATATACGTTCTGTACTATACTGTATCAGCTTGTAAACTACCTACTGCTAAGTGAAGGCCTCTTCTCCATATAGAAGAAGGTTTGGAGCTTCATCCACTACACTGCTCAACTACGGGTTGGCGGATAATGTCCCTACCATGAGTAACGACCGTTATCAAGTGTTTATCATAAACCGTAACCGACGGCTGCACGTGCTCTCCGAAGCACGGTGGGGAGACTCACAAGGACATATACTCAAACCGAAAAAAAAATATTTGCACAAATACAAATATCTGTCCCGAGCGCGAATCGAACCCACGACCACCGGCGCGTGGTTTGAGGCGACTACTCGCACCACTACACCAGAACGGTCGTCGAAACCGCGAATAAACTAGATGTACTCGTAGTATACCTGTTAATCACTACAAGTCCTAATCTAAAGTGGCTTATAGCCGATCAGTTCTTCAAAAATAATTATTATAATAGGTTGTTGATCTAAGGAATCCATTTTTGTGTTCTTTTTTTAGGGTTTCGTAGCCAAAGGGTAAAACGGGATCCTATTACTAAGACTCCACTGTCCGTTCGTCTGTCACCAGGCTGTATCTCATACACCATGATAGTTAGACATTTGAAATTTTCAGAGATGATGTATTTCTCTTGCCGCTATAACAACAAATATTAAAAACAGAACTAAAAAAAAAAAGAAAAATACAATAAATAAATAAGCGGGCTCCCATACAACAAACGTGATTTTTATTTTTGCTTGTTTTTGATCGATATTTATAACGGCAACAGGTAGACGCTTGAAATATTCACAGAATATTTAGTTATAACGTGAAAAACGTTAAAAATTAAACAAACGTGATTTTTTCCAATTTTTATAGATAATGGTACGGAAACCTTCGTACGCGAGTCCAGCTCGCACTTGGCCGGTTTTTTTAATTATTTATTTTTTAATATTCTTCTCGTCTTAGCTAGCAGTGCATATTTCTGATAGATATAGAAGTATCTAAGTTTATTTGTAAATCTATTTGTGGAAACTTAATTGGTTGTTATGTTCCTATTTGAATATATAAAATGCTATTTAGCTGTAAGTTTCCCTGTAATATAATAAAAATAAGTTAAACTAAAATTAGAATATTGTTTTAATACATCGTGTATTAATATTAATATATATTAATACATCAAACAATAATACATCGTATATTAATTAAATTAATGTGTTATATGGAAATTTAAATTCCATATGTAAAGGATTATGAGTTATAATAATAACTTATATAATAAACGCGTTTTAGTTCAATGATTTAAATACATTTTAAAAATAAATAATTAAAATAAATTTCAGTAAATTCAAATTTTAATTTTATATTTATACTATATATATATATATATATATATATATATATATATATATATATATATATATATATATATATATATATATATATATATATATATATATATATATATATTATTATATATTTATTAATTATGCTTAAGATTAGAGAAGCTCATTTTAAATAAGTTGATATACTTTTAGCTAAATCAAGTCTAGATTCAATATAAATAATTGAAAGCACGTTTTTAACTTATTTACTTTTCTTATTTAACCTTGATCAAAAGAATATTCAGGTACCTACTGGTTTGCGCCAAGAAGTCAAAGCCAATTTTTTAACCGCATTAGATGAACTTTAGTTCAAGGCAGAATTTTTATAAGGTAAATTTTTTGAGCTTGAAGGTTGTATGATTTGTTTTGAGATTTTTTTAAAGTATCGAAGTTAGATTAATGGATATAAATTAGAATGAATTTATATGTATATTATATTAGAAAAATTCATTTTGGAATGTATATAAATATAAATTGCATTTTTGATTAGTTTCTCATTATGGACACAAAATTTTTTCTTTATGTTCACTATATTAAGCCACATACGTATGACTTATTTTTGTAAATCACAATGAAAATAAGTAACATATATAATTATATAATAAAAAATACATAATAGATTTGGCATTGCGAGACATCGGCATGAATCGTATTTCTATTTTGAAAGAACTTCCCATAAAAAATATATTTTATTTTTAAATATATTTTTTATGGAAGATAATTAAAATTATGTTCTAGGTAAAGTAGCACTTTAATTTATATCCAAAATAACTATACACTCGTACATCTATACATACACACATATATATATAGGAGACTTTCTATAGATATAGTCACTCATCACGACATCTCTGGAACTATGAGACCTAGAGACTTGAAATTTGGCAGGAATATTCGTTTCGCCGAGTAGAGGTCAGCTAAGAACGGATTTTACGAAATTCTACACCTAAGGAGGTTAAAAAGGGGGGCAACATTTGTATGGGAGAACGTGATTCCTTAGACCAATCTACTTCAAATTTTGCATAAATATTCTTTAACAGAATTGATTGAAGACGTGTTTCGTATTTTATCGAAATTCATCCCCTAACGGGGTTGAAATGGAAATTGAAAGTTATTTGCTTCGAAGTTGATATCAATACTCTTTAGTGATTTTGATTTAAATTACATATTATTTTGACATGTTTGACAAAAAAAAACACACACACTACGACACACACAAATATGCACAATGTACATAATTATATACACACATTTTGTTTATTGTCAAAGTCTGTTCTCAACACGGTACTTAAATACAGGTCTTGCAACGAATTTTTATCGATTTTTTTTAAATCACAGATCAGGTTCAATGACTGCTTCATATGCTCACCATATTATGCGCAATCATATTTTTATGATGTTGACAATGCTGTCAATTATAGATTAGGTCGAATTTCGACCACTGGGTGACCATTAGTTTATCTAAGTCTAAAATAACTGTTTTCCAATACGATAAAATATTCTCTATACACTTTCAGACAAAAAAATATTTCTCTACTAACAGTAATATTAGATGTTTATCATAAGAATTAAAATCGATAACTTTACGTCATATCCCAGGTACTGTAGGAAAACCCTCAAAGACCGATACCCGGATCTTGAATTAAATATCAATTTCTATATATGCAATTAGTTACTTGAATGTCTTCCAAGTGGAATCGCACTCGTGACCGTTAGTGATAAAGTAACACTTGACTATGCTATAATAATAACTAAAAATAGTTATCATAATTGATATCTTTTAGTCACAAAGTATTTGTCATTACAATAGTAAGATGGCAATAGTATATTTTTCTATGTATATAGTTTTAATATTATTCATACGCTTAAAATATGAATCGCGTTGACATTCATATTTCCTTAAGTTCGCACGCTCCTTAAGATTTTCACTCCAAAATGCAAACATTTCGAAAAAAGAATTCTTGCTAGTTTCGTAAACATTTTTTTTTTCTTTAGTAAAATACAAAATTGTGAGACGAGATGACGAATTGTAAACTTAAAAAAGTCGTCAAGAAAGAAATTCAAAAGGTACTCTCGGGATGGTTACGTAATGGTTATGAGTGTTTTTTTTTTAATATCTTGTAGAAAAAATTAAATTAAAATTTTAATTAAATATTCTTTTTAATAAAAATATAAAATAATTTAAATATATTGTGTTGCTCTACAAGTTAGTGAAATAAAAAATTACCTTTGTAGATAAATGAACTGTGAAAAATTTTACATTTTTAGGCGGTCATGTGAAAGTGTATGAAAAAAATGTACCAGGATATTATCATATATGAAAGTTACATTAGAATATAAAGTTACATTAAGGACGTGAAGATATATATACATACGGTCATATAAATTGTACGATATCAGTTTCTTGTCATCAAAAGATATGTGTACAAGAGCTCCACTGAAGTTACATTGTGCATCTTGAGCTTACTAGCCATGTTTACGAGGAAATGTCCATCTATTTACTGATAACACTCTCGTGTTATATGACCGCTAAAGATTGTGCATATCAGCGAATATTCCTTGGTTTGTGACTCAGGAACTAAAGCTATCTCACTATTTTATTATGATAATTATGGATATATTTACTGTAATCAAGACGTATATATATATATATATATATATATATATATATATATATATATATATATATATATATATATATATTTTTTTTAATTCTACCTAAAAACATATTCTTGAACTTTCTTCTACATATCTTCAACAATACTATACAAAAATACAACAGTATTACTGGCTATCTTTAACTTTCCTATATTTTTACGGTTCGACTCCTAATCTGGATAATTTAGTTGGTATAGGTGGCTTGAACTCTGTCGGTAAAAGGTCATACGCTGCTTTAACAACTACATATAGTTAGTAGTAATACTACGTACCTAAACTATGCAACTTAACTACCGTTTTTATGTGATTAATTAATATTAGGTTGTATAATGTATAAAGCTTAATAGTTTTCGCTTCTTACAAAAATATCACAATACGTGTTTCCATATCATGAAAAGAAAACGCTTGTTTTTGGTCGTAATTATTTTTTTTTTAAATTAAATTATAAAAATCATATAAGCAATTTTTAATCATATAAGCAATTTTTATTAGTCCTTATTATATAATTTCAAAGTTTTTTTAGTATAAGTGTATAAATATTAATAAATAATCATAGTTTTTACATAATATCTCTATAATATCGGTTAATATGTATATCCATTAATATAGAGCTTATAAAATCTCGATCATCGAAATACGTTCTTAAAATATTCGATCTTATTGATAAAATTTTCATTTACGTGAAAGTATGTCAAGGACGAAATAGGCAATGAACTGTAATTTATGTGTAGAAGCCGAGCTTCGCATAATTTTTACTTTAAGATATTGAAGTTTTTGCCATTGTTTACATTGTTTTTTTTTTTATATTTACGATACACATAACAGAAATACTTTTACGCACTCAGTAATGGCGTGATTTTTCTTTACGTAATATTCCATCCAAAATATTTTACCACAAATATTGTTGAAAAAAAAAAGTGAGATCAAATTTGTTTATTTATTTATGTAATCTATAACACCTATGTATTTTTAGTGTCAGTGTCAGATGTCAGTGCAATTTTTGATATTGGTGAATTGGAGCCAATATTTTTATCCACTGCGTCATTTCGGTTAATGGTGAACATTAAATGATACCGGGACGTCTTAAATATAAAATACGGACTAGAAACGCAAAATTTGTGAATCATTTTTTTTTTTTTTTGAATTAATTTTGTGGTGGCAAAATAAAGCATGGTAGCGAAACTAGCATGTCTCGGAAAAAAACTAAGACTTGTATAATCGCTAACTCATGTAATCTATTATGGTACACTAAAATATTCGTACAATGAACATGATAGTGGTCGAAAGAGATTGATGAATTCAATTTTTGGGAGTGCTATTTTGTAGTATATATAAGGCAACATTAATCTTATTCTGACTGTTGAATGCAAACGTGTACATTTAAATACATTGAACCTTAACCTGATCCCAATTTCAAATAAATGAAAAGCCTACACTCTATTTTGAGCAGTGTTATTTACACTAACAGTCACAGACCGAGTGACATACTTTTTGTGGTTTGAAATCGAGTAGGACGACTAGGATTGACGTCAAATCTATTTATATAATCAAGGCCAGAGAGATAAATAAAAGGAACTTAATTGAGACATATTAGATAAGATTTGGTTTATAACAAAATAATATAAAAAACTTTATACGATAAAATGTATTTTACTTTTAACTAAGTTTACTTTACTAAGCATAAAACTATTAGTTTATTTCCGTTTAGATAAAGGTAATGTGATTTGGAATAACTATTGTTAACGCTTTCTAGATAAGCTATAAAGGAGTATGATTATTCACTTATCAGTCAATACCTACTACTTTTCATTTTTGGATACTGTAAAAATCCTGTATTCATATTGCTATATATATATATATATATATATATATATATATATTTTTATTTTTTTTTTTTTGAGAAATTAAGACTAAAGTAAATTTAAATAAAAATTTTATTCCATTATCTTTAAATGCAATTATTGGTTTGCTTTTTATACATGTATTACATTGTAAATTGTTAAGTCATTAAGATAAGTTGTTATTGTTATATTTACTTCACATTAAATATATAACTATATTAGATGTATTTTTCAAACCTTGAAAGAAATTTAAAACTACTAAATTTTTTCCTAAAAAGGAACTTAATCCATTGCGTTGTTCCATTACTGATTTATTTACACCGGATATAATTTTGAGTATACTGATATATGTATGCAACGTGCCGCAACAAAATGTGAGTTGAACTCGCAAACGAATATAATAATAATAAAATCGATAAAACGTTCCAGAGGTAAAAATTGTAACATCCTATTATGGTATATTGATTGTGTCTCATTGTAAGTGAACTTTATGTTTTTATGAGAAATAAATTCTTTAAACCTAAACGAACGGTTCCGGTTTTAAATAATATAAAAATACATATTTTTAAAATGGCGTGTTTAATGCCAAAACATGCATTTCTTCTTGTGTTGGGAACCCCTTGAATTTTTAAAATAATTACTTTTTTGTGATATATTATTGACTGCGATATTTCACACTTTGTAAAAATTCTAAGTGGCCTGTTCTTTTACGATTTAATGAATATAACTATGTGATAGGACTGAAAGACAGTGAAGTCTTAAATCCTGTGTTATATTTCGGGTCCAGCACGCTTAAAATGCTATTTAAATTTGCCATTTTTAGTTTTGTTTCCTGGTGCTAAATTTTTTGAAAAGAACATAATTCATCGTAATTATGTTCTTATCACGCAGGGATTTATCCATATATCTATCTATTACAGCACGGAATTCTAAAGATAATTAACAGTCATAAATTTTCACATAAATAATATTTATATTGCTACAGAAAAAGATAGTTATGGTATAGTACCCAGTAATTAGGCAAATATATTATAAATATAATAAATATGCTTAACATATACACACGGTCGTCTGTTCCTAAGATAGGCAATTTAATACCTATGTTTTAGGTAACAGCCGACTGATATAAATATTATTTTTGAATAAATGTATATATAGATAATAAATATATAAATAAATATATATTACACCCAGACTCGGGGCGAGAACCCACATCCCTGGAGCCGAAAGCAGGGTCACTGCCAACTGCGCCAAAGGGCCAGTCAATATTACCTAATAAGGCCAAAACTAACAAAAAATATTAATTATTTAAGTAGAATAGCTGTTATTTAAATAACTAATATTTAATATTTTGTTTTGGCGTTTTTATTCGACATAGCATTAAATTACTACAAAAGGTGTATCTTATTTATAACATTACTAATTCAAAATTCGTATGAAGTTTATATCAAATCTATATTTCCACAAAACAAAATCGCAGATAGTTCATATGAACCGTCTGGTAAATAATTAATCTAATAATTTAACTTCTATATCCGTATACATTTTTGAATATGTTTGAAAGGCGTAAAAGCATTAGTGGAAAATCGTTAGACTCTCGGTTCCGAACAAATATTAAACAATGCTGAAAGCTGGGATTTTATTTCTATTGCCGCTATTAACTTTGATGACTATAGCACGATTTTCGCATGCATTTTTCCCCGAAAAAGTGTTTGTGTAAAATGAAATTAATGAAGAAAAACTTTCCTATGATTTTAAGGCAAACTTTTTTTATCATTTAAAAATATATAAATATGTATATTTCACTTTCCGAACGAAAAAATTGCCAATGGACTTACATTTCTGGGATAGTAATTGACGCACTTGAAATCGTAATTAAATTTGTCTGGAACAGCCATTATAACTACAAATCATAAAAATAAAATAAAAAGAAAAATCAAATTTCGTACCCATACAAGAACAGTTTTTACAGTTTGACGAATTTTTTTTAGCTTGATATTAAGAAGTATGTAGTGTTTATGATATGGTATGAAAAACTTCAGGTCAGGTTAGTCCAACGTACACTTGACTGATTTTTACATTTCCGTTAATAATAAAGTTGAAGAAATTAATTTTTTTTTCCAAATATTAAAATTGATTTAAGAAATCAATTTATAACAAATTTGTTTTTATCTACATCTACATATAAATAAATAAAAAGACGATATATTTAAATTTCTAACCACAATAATAAATAAAACTGTATTTTTGTAACTCTGAAGCTATATATTTAATAACGCTCATTCTATTTATTATAATCATCTAAATCACTACTGATAAAAAAAGCTCGCAATTTTTTAAAAAATTTGGAGATAAAACCAATTTCCTGCACCGACAAAGGTAAAAATACCACAAAATACTAGCCGTATTCGACAAAATAAATGTATCTTAAGTATTATAAAAAGTATAAAATTAACCAGAAATAATAATTTATCCTAAGAATATTAACGATGCTTCTACACTTTAAAATACTTTTTTCTTTTGAACAAAGTACCGATCAACGTATAATGTAAATTATAAAATGTCTTTCTCACAAAATAAGGTCCAAATTAAATTATTATACGGAAATCTAACATTGAATATAACATATTTAATTTATACCTGTTTTATATCGTCAAATATTTACATTAGAAAACTGTTTTATAATATCTTATATTAAAAAATGAATGTTTCTGCAGTTAATAAGTAAATATGAACTAAATTAATTGCATGAATATAAAAAAAATGGTGATAAGAATTGTCTGTTTCCTTGGAAACACTTCAAGCACAGTTAAAATTCCGTTTTCGAAATTTAAAATTCGGCTCTGCTGGAAATGAAATGTCAATAGAATTCTTTATTTCAAAAGATAGCTTGCCAGACTTGCTGACAAAGTAAATGGGGATAGAAATAAAAAGAAGTGAAAGTTTTTATAGCAAGAAAAGAGTCAGTAAGCGATTGAAAAATGACCCGACAAACAATGACGTAGTTTAGTGTTTGAAATTACTCTTCTAGACTATTAGCAGTCTGGTTCGAGTTGCTAACAGCTTTCGGTAGACAATAGCCAAATTGACGATAGTTGACTATTTTAAGTAATGACTAAATTAAATATACACGATACAATGTCAAAAGTACGTTACCAAGTAATATAGTAGAGGTATAGTAGTAGTAGTAAGTTAATGTTTTCCCATTGCATAATTACTGACTATATAAATAAATAAAATGTTAACTTTACAATGTATTAAACTATAATAGCTTTATATTTAACGAAGACATTGTATGAAATTAATTGGATTTGGTATTGAAATAATCTCCAATTTGTAGTCGATAAGCAAACGGAAGCTTTCTTTATGAAAATGGAAGCGTATAAAAGCCATCAATAATCACCTAACATTAGGGAAATACAAAGCAAAGGAGAATTCATAAGCAAAATATTCATACTCAGCGTAAACCTTCATGCACACTAGCGGCTAAAAATAAAATATCACATCAAATTAATTATTTTATTTTTTATACATTCAAACATACGAGTGTATAAGGAAACAAAAGTTAGTAAATTCATATGAAAGAATTAATGTGTGTATTATCTTCGACAATTCCTATAATATTCCCGAGCACAGTATAATGTTATTTATTATATTTATAACTTGCTGTGCCGCACGGTTTTACTCGCATAATTTGCGACCTCGTGGGAACGTAGGGATAAAAAGTAGCCTGTGTTTTTATGGAGCTCCAGATAAGATATGATTGCAATTGGTTACTAGTTTTTGTTATTTTCATCTATACTTTCGTATTTGTAATATTAGTAGGATATTTATGAATTCGTTTTTCTTTTTCGACAAACAAATTAATACTTTCGTTTGCATAGAGTATATGCAGTGATCCTGTGTTTGTCTCGAACCCCAATATATTCTACGTGTGTATAAATCTTAATCGGTACTATCGTAACAAAGTGGAAATGGTATTAGCATTCTTGCTATAATTCCACGCATACATTAGCTGTAAAGTTATAAATTTTAAACTTTAATTTAAACGCTTTTAAATGGTTATTAAATTTTCTATAAAGTAAGTAAAGTAAAACTGTTTTTATATTAATTTAGAAAGAAAAAAAACAACCCAAGTCGATGCCTTTAGGAAATATATTTTAAAAATGGTCTTTTATCGCTATATGACGCTTATAACTTTTATAGCTAATGAAGTGTCCCTTCATTAACCTCAGTCATAAGTTATTAAATAAAGATCTAATATTCACTTTTTACATCGAAAGAGTCGGAACAGAAAAATAAAACTGTACAATCAATAATAATATTAATTGAGGCAAAAGTTGTTTTAATTTGTTCGAGTTAATTGTAATTTTTATATCATTAGAAATTTGAAAGTTCTATGCTTATGAACAAATTGAATATGTAAACATTTGTTGATGTTATTATGATGTACTACACTAAAAAATTTTAACATTTAGCTAACCGTGTGTGTGTGTGTGTATTAATGTTCAGTTATATTACAAGTTATTAAATAGTATTTATTTGGAAATATTGTTCAGAGCGTATATGTGTATTAAAAAGTCACTAAAATAGAAAAAAGGTATAATGAATAAGGAAGGGTATTCTATAAAATATACAAAGATTTTAATCTTGTCACTCTAGAATATCACATATATAGGTGTGCTACATGATGACCACATTCGTCGAATACTCACATATTGTACGTACGTCAACTATTTTCTCATTTCTAAATATGTCAGGGTCTCTGCGGATGAACTTTTGATTTTGCACCGATTTATTATAAACTTGGCACTTCCTCAGCTGCAAGATCACAATCTGTTTTTGAGCTTCTTTTTGTTATGGAAACGGAGTCGTTAGTCATTGTTCAAGCCGTGCCATAAATATTATCGTGAATCGATAGTTTCAATATTTCCTGCTCAAAGAGATTTTGCGTTCATTTTTATAAAATAAACTAGCTATATTAGCGACGTCGTTCTCGATTGTTATACCTATCCTATAAGTAAAGTATAGCGTTGTTTGCCTATATTTTCTGAAGTAACAAACCAAAGACCTTGAAAAATTTATTTGGACCGTGTTTAAAGTAACTTCTTTCTAACACGAAACAATAAATAAAATCAGACTGTGTTGATGAACTAGTAGCGCCGTCCGACGCTGCGCTTGCTGGTACGCGGTCTCTGGTTCTACGAGCTATGTGTCCTACCCACTGTCGTAATAATTAATAATATTAATAATTTATAATATATAATATAGATTTTTACTAAGTTAGTTAATAAGTAATTCATATGTTTGAATTCTTAAGCGATAATTCAGTATAAGAGATAGTTTTATATTTATTTAAATCCCGAGGTCTATGACCTTAATTAAGGACATTATAATAATTTGAATGTTACAAATAATAATTAATAATATTAGAATGTTTCGTGCGTGTAATTTATCGAACACAACAACAATATCACGCTAATTAGTATGAAAATGTACACGAGGTTCCATATAAATTAACCGCTACTAAATATAGACAACATGGTTTGAAAAATAAAAGTTTGCATTTATGGACTACATTTACTTGTAATATATAATAGTGTCATCGAAGTGGTTAATGATATTGAAATCAAACTGGAATAACTCCGACTTGAAAATATTTTAAGTAGTACCTACTTATAAATATTTTACCCACGTTATTATAGAAAAATATGTTAGTAAAATAGTTATTTAGAATCTATTATTATTGGTTAAAAAAACTTCTTTATACATCCGGATAAAATAAAGGAAGAAAGTATGACGTAAAATATTTTGATTAACTTTTAAAAAAAAATACAGCGTCATTCTTGACATATTTGAAAAAATAGTTCGAACTCCTCCAAAAATGACAGGCTCTTATTTTCGTAAAAGAAAGGTAAGCTACTCAGACATCTTTTTCTTTTATATTACATCTTTTTCTTTTATATTTAATTAAAAATATCAATATATCTTTTTCAAATCATACTATATTTTGTAGAATAAAAAGATAGTAACAAATAAAATTTTTGCCATCATGGAAACATCACTCAAAAAAAAAAAAACAATGCTACTAATTTTTTATACTACTAATAACTTGAGGAGTGAGAGAACTGGCAAATTTATACTTTCTCTACGTATCTATGAAAGGTGAAATATTTTTACTCTTTCCAACATTTCTAATATAACATTATATTCAATGGATTGATTATTGAAAACTGTCATCATCAAGAATATAAAGCGATAGCAATAAATTATAATTATTTGAATCGTGTAAGGCTTTGTGATGGTTAAATTTTGTCATTTTCTAAATAATAAAAGAAATTTCGTCAGTCTATAAATCATTCATAATAAATAATAATAATAAATATTTATTTGCATAAGTGGGTAAATATTTGAAAATGCGCATATGGCATAGTTACGGAAATTAAGAAAAAAAGGTGAGGAAAATGATTAAACAATTATGATTTTTGTAATCTAAGGGACGTTCTTTTTAAAATAGAATCTAAGGGAGTGTCTTAAAATATTTACTTTTTGTATAATAGGCAATTCAAAATTCATACAAACGGTAGTGATAAATATGGATAATTGGTAATTAGGTCACTTACAATGCAATGAATAGTTTTCAAATGCTAATTAAAAAAAAATAGAGATGATAATTAAAAAATAAAAGCTTCATTATCTAAAAGTGTCCCAAGGTTTTTTGACGGCATTCTGTGTAACCAGTGACCTGATTCTTTATTGATAAAGCTTTAAATTAGAAACAGTTACTAATTTTAAACAATAATTAAAGTTTCTTTTCTAAAATAACAGTTATGAAAATCTTAACTTTGCGTATCTTTGTGTGGCGATTTTTCCTGCTCTCTAATACGGGCAGGAGGAATTTCTTGTGGTTCTTGTCCGACATCATTATTGATTCTCAACGAATCATCGGTATCACTTCCACTATGAGTATTTGTATTCATAAGCTCCACTCCTCGTTTCTGCAATAGTTTCCGCTGATAATGTCTTCTAAAATTATTTCTCCATCTCTTTCTTTGCAGTTTTTTAGCTCTAAGTGTCAGTTCTTGAATACTAAGTAGTTTTTTGCTTTCTTTTCTTTTCACGTATCTCTGATGTTCTTTCTCTTTTTCAATGGCATATTTTACTGGATCAGATTTAATCATGGTATATCTTTTTATTCGAGCTGATTTAGCTTTTTACAAAATTTCTTCTTTTGTTTGCTTCTTTCGAGGTATGGTGATCCCTGTTATAAAAACCAGAAAACGTGTAGATTTGTTTTTGGTACACAATGAACATTTACACTTAAAGAACTGGCAAAATACAGACAACTTTCATGTTTTAAAATATTAGTATATATATATATATATATATATATATATATATATTTTTAATTGTAGAGGGGGCAAACGGGCATCAGCTCACCAAATTTGAAAGTGCGTTGTCGGCCTTTAACCAATGGGAAGGGGGATTGGGAACAGGGCGATCATCATCATCATTAGCCCATATTAATCCACCGTTGGATATAGCCTTCCTTAGTGAACGCCAAACCATCCGATCTCATCCAACCTGAACCAACGACCAGACGAAAATCGTCATCCCATTTAATTGTCGGTTGACCAACACTGTGTTTGCTCAAACGCGGCCTCCATTCTAGAACTTTATTAGACCATCTTCCGTCCTTCGTCCATCGACCATCAGTTCTTCGGTGAATATGACCTGACCACTGCCACTTCAATGTCCTAATTCTTCGAGTAATAGCTATAGGAAATAGAGAAGATGGGGATAGGGAGTAGAGAGGGAGTTAAGCCATCTGAATTTCTCACAAACCGTACGAAACGTGGTTAAAAACCACAAGTTAAGTGAAAGAGAAGTACTTCCTCGGCACGTCGCCCAATTTGGCTGCAAAAGCCTTTCAGTAGGGCGCTACTTCTGTAATAAAATAGACCAAGACTTCAAAATAGACCAAAAATGTTACATTACGTTTAAAATATTACCATTTCAAAAAAAAAAAAAAAAAAACTAATTACCATTCGCTTATGCGAACGGCAAATATCGGTAATGAGACAAATGGTAAGTAGTATTTCAACTATTTTCTTTAAAAAATCAGTCTTTTATTAGAAACATTCTAATTCTATTCTCAAAATGCAAAAGGAGTACATAAAACATGTTATCAAAAATATGTAATTGATCACTTGCCTAAAAAACAATAACCCATTTATTAGATAATATTTTTACAAAAACACTTTGAGGACGAGATAATCACAATTGGCGCCAAAAAGAAAGGCCTTTGCTCGGTGTCCGAGCTCTGACTGGTACCCACGCGGTATGTACTATTGGGTTGGAATATTCCAGTTTTTACAAGAAAAATCATTACGGAATATTCCCAAATGGTAATTAGCAAGTTGTCGATGGACATTTTTTAACTGATCTTATTTTTAAAAAGTTATGTTCTTTACGTGTTATAGCATGGTTTTATGTGTTCATTAACAATTTAAGTTTATGAATATCTAACCAAAAGTATAATCTTCAAGAAAAATTTAACAATTTTAGGATAATTTTTGATTGAAAATGGAGAGTTGGACACAAACGGGAATTAGATTTTGGCACTTTGATTTGTAATATCTCTAAACTCAATCTATAAATAAGATTTTTAGTTATCGCTCCATATTTGAGATACTTTTTTACATGATAAATAATTCACAAAAGTAAAAATACATACTCCGCATTCGTTCTTTAAGAACCGCCGCGCGATTTGCACATTTTCAAATATTTGCCCAAGTATGTTACAAACACTTCTTAAAAATAGATCATAAACAATACAAACAATTGTCAAAATTATTCAAATAAAGGATTCGTTATCTTTTTTAAACGTTAATATCGTTTCAAAAATATTTCTTAAGAAGTTGAAGTAATACTAAGCAAAAATAAAAACCGTTCCGACCCTTCAATTCTATCGTCAACTCATTTCTGACTCACTAAAATTAAACAAATTTGTTTCCTGACACTTTAATCAGAAATATTTTAAGCTGAGGAAGTCTTGAGATTTATGACTGTTGATTAAATATTTTATTGCTACTTTGGAGGTGGTTAGGAATGATTGGTGGATGGTAGATGTTTATTAAATTGAATCAGCGAAGCCAATATACTGGATAGAAAGCCACGAGTAAATAGATCCATTCTAAATAGCTGAGCGCTAAATTTATTAAAAATTCGTCTCGTGCTCAGCAGTGTTGGTAAACTTCGCGAATATGCATGTCTCAGGAGAAATTCTGAGATAGCTATATCCGGCAACATGTAGTAAGAGTGTGGCAGGTAAAATGGTGACCAATTCTTATACTGAAAAGGAAAAAAGGCTAGTTGAATATTTACTGAATAATACAGTAAAATAGAGTAATGTAATATAGCAAAAATATTTTTGTTTATCGATAACGTAAACATACATTTGGCTTACTATTATTCAGATTATTTCCTTAAAACAAAATACGTTTTATTTCAATACCACAAATCCATCCATACCGCAAAGGTTTATATCTGAATAAATATTCATTAATTATGTTCAGTTGAAAACTATTGGCAATGACTTGAAGAATAATATAAAGAAATGATGTCCTATGTCGGAGAATTACTTTTACGTAGGAAGAATACGTATGATTAGCATTATATACTATTTATTATAAACTGTAAAATTAAAAAACACTTAACTTATACTCTTTCATTAATGTAAATTAATTAACTTATATATTAATTAACTTATATTCTTTCATTAATGTAAATGTTAAAATTTAACATTTTATATACTTTAATTCGTATATATAAACATGAATTTGAGGAAAAACTGGCAATTATTTAAATAGTAATGTGACATATTTACATGAAAATTATATGTTAATATAATATGTTTTAAGCTTACATGAAGTTCAGTAATTGAAGACAGGTTACAATTTCTCTGACAGTAAAAACATCAGTTGAAAACCTGCCAATATAAATGCATGCCCGTTTCATTTATGCTCAATCATGTGAACTAAAAATATTTTAATATACGATTTTTAAAATGAATGTAGGAAAAAATAAACAGTAAATCATTTTAATAATACGAAAGAGAATTTTATATTTACTTCACCTAACATTCATTTCGTGTTTGTCGGTAAAAGAAACATCATGAAGAAATTTGCATGTTTTAAGAGAAATTCTGAGACATGTAAATCTGATGCCATCAAAAACATAACTTGTAAAAAATCCAAGTCTCGCAATTCAGTTCTTCTACTCTACCGTAAAAAGTTGTGAGATCTATGTATTACCAAGTCGGCTAATTTATTCAATCCCTACTTAAGGGTCCTTCTGTCTTAAGCTATTACGTAATTAGCTAACCTAACATAATATTATAGTGACCATATTAATATTAAAAATCTTTAATGTTTAAAATAGATAGATTGACTTGGCAATCACATGAAAACATAATGTATCTCACAAGTAATGCATACGAGTATTCTATTAAATTAGATTGTTTAGTGCGATTGCCAAGTCAATCTATCTATTTAAAACATTAAAAAATTTTAATATTAATATGGTCACTATAATATTATGTTAGGTTAGCTAATTACGTAATAGCTTAAGACAGAAGGACCCTTAAGTAGGGATTGAATAAATTAGCCGACTTGGTAATACATAGATCTCACAACTTTTTACGGTAGAGTAGAAGAACTGAATTGCGAGACTTGGATTTTTTACAAGTTATGTTTTTGATGGCATCTCATTTCTTTTTGTAGATATTCCTACTTGTTTTCCTTTCCAGTGTCTTCTACTTCTTAAATACCAACAATACATTTTCTTAAAACCTACGCTCTGTCTTATGATCTTTTTTTATTTTTGTATATTCCTCTATATTTCCTCTTTTTCTTTTCCGGTACTACTTCTTGAGTTTCAGCTATTACTGGTATAGATAGTACTGGTTGGTACGCAAGAGTTTTTTGTTTCTTACAGGAATACGATTAACAGATATAAATACGATTAGTAAAATTTAAAAATAAAAAATCTTTTATTTGATCGTCATGTCATACATATTGTGATGTCAAGTTGACAACTTAAGATACTTGACAAGAGAGATAAATTAAGTATGTTTAGCCGGAAACAATATTGTCAGGTTTCTGTCGATTTTTTACACCCAATTCTCCACGAAAATAAACTTTAAAAAATATTTAAAAAAGTGTATGTGTACTTATATACGCACGTAAGAAGTTATACTTACAATAAATTGATGCTCCGAGTTAACGGTTAGTGCGCGCCATGTATAATAAGACCCTGATAACCCACTAAAAATAAAGTAATCGTCAAGACGAAGCAAACGAGCTGAAGCTCGATGGGGTTGCGTCGTTTCATTACAGAGCTCCTATGACCACATTCCAGCTCCATCACCAGACCCTAGTTTACATTGAATGACAAACTACTCGTCAAGACGATTCAAACGAACTTGAACTCGATGTGGTTGTGTCGTTTCATTGCGAAGTTCTTATGGTCACTTTCCAGCTCCATTATCAGATCAGACCCTGGTAACCATTTAAGAACAAAGTACTCGTCAAGACGAATCAAACGAGCCGAAACTAGATGAGGTTGCGTCGTTTCATTACAGAGCTCCTATGACCACATTCCAGCTCCATCACTAGACCCTAGTTAACATTGAAAGACAAACTACTCGTCAAGATGATTCAAACGAACCCGAACTCGATGAGGTTGTGTCGTTTCATTGCGAAGTTCCTATGGCCACCTTCCAGCTCCATCATCCGATCAGACCCCGGTAACCATTTAAGAACAAAGTACTCGTCAAGACGAATCAAACGAGCTGAAACTAGATGGGGTTGCGTCGTTTCATTACAGAGTTCCTATGACCACATTCCAGCTCCATCACCAGACCCTAGTTAACATTGAAAGACAAACTACTCGTCAAGATGATTCAAACGAACTTAAACTCGATGAGGTTGAGTCGTTTCATTGCGAAGTTTCTATTGCCACTTCCCAGCTCCATTATCAGGTCAGACCCTGGTAACCATCTAAAAACAAACTACTCGTCAAGACAAATCAAACGAGCCGAAACTAGATGGGGTTGCGTCGTTTCATTACAGAGTTCCTATGACCACATTCCAGCTCCATCACCAGACCCTAGTTAACATTGAAAGACAAAATACTCATCAAGATGATTCAAACGAACTTAAACTCGATGAGGTTGAGTCGTTTCATTGCGAAGTTTCTATTGCCACTTCCCAGCTCCATTATCAGGTCAGACCCTTGTAACCATCTAAAACAAACTACTCGTCAAGACAAATCAAACGAGCTGAAACTCGATGGGGTTGCGTTGTTTCATTACAGAGCTCCTATGACCACATTCCAGCTCCATCACCAGACCCTAGTTAACATTGAAAGACAAACTACTCGTCAAGATGATTCAAACGAACCCGAACTCGATGAGGTTGTGTCGTTTCATTGCGAAGTTCCTATGGCCACCTTCCAGCTCCATCATCCGATCAGACCCCGGTAACCATTTAAAAATAAAGTAGTCGTCAAGACGAATCAAACGAGCCGAAACTCGTTGAGGTTGCGTTGTTTTATTACAAAGTTCCTATGACCACCTTCCAGCTCCATCATCAGACCTTGGTTACCATTGAAAGACAAACTACTCTTCAAGAAGATTCAGACGAGCCCACTCGATGAGTTTGTGTCGTTGCATTGCGAAGTCCTTATGGCCACCTTTTAGCTCCTCCATCAGATTAGCACCATGTCATCATAATATTGCATTATCACACGGTTATTATTATTATTATTTTGAATCAATTTAATTTGCAAGATTTGATGATAAACATCGGGACAGGTGAAACTAAATAAAATCTTGTTGACCTGACACATCAGCTCAATGAAGTAAGTTAGTGTAATTGCGCGGCGCCTACTAGTTAACTTCATGTTGTCGGTTTTATTATTTTTGTCACAGTGTGCGCGCGTATCGTAAAAATTAGTCTCATCAAGAAGTATAACTTCAAAATACAAAAGTTATTTTGAGTAGGTAGTATTTATTATTAGTACTTATTATTTCTTTTTTTTTTTCAATTTTGTCTACTTTAATTCTTTTCGAGATTTTGGTACAATTTCATAAGACATGTTCCATTCTTGCTTTTTCATTCCGTTGACCACTTTAAAAGTTATTTACTTTTATTTACATTGATTTATCCACTGCATATGTAACTTTGTAATCCTATATATTTATATGAGATTACAAAGTTATTTATGCAGTTGGTGTATCTAGAAAACTGGACCGAAATTGCACAATATTTGAATTTTTCCTTGGTTTATATACTAAACACTAATGGTATTCTAAATTTGAAGCTTCTATGTCTGCTAGAAGTGCCTTAGAGTTTTGATGATCGGTCAGTCAGTGAGTGACAAAATCGTTAATTTTGACTAATTATAATTCTTAAACTACTGGTTCAAATTGAATGAAATTTGAAATATACCGTATTTATACAATGCCTGCTTGGGTATTAAAAATTCAGACTTCTAGTTTTATCCGCAACGAAGTTATAGGGGGTCGAAAATGGCCTGAATTGCTTCGAGAAAAGGATAGTACGGCCGTGCCACTTTTTTTTTTTTTGCTCGACTTGGCGGAGGCATTGCCGTGCCTCCAGATAATCCGCAGTGGAAGAGCGTAGCGGATTATGTTTCTACTTTTTCTTAATAGAAGACTTGACTTGTAGTGAAGTAGTAGAATTAGAATAAAAATTTCAAATTGAAGTAGAATTTTCCATACTGTTATCGTAAATTACATAAATATATTTAAAATTGAACTCATATTTTACAAGATTACGAATCTACGTTTACAAGAAATGTCATATTATAACGATTGCATTAAATTAGTGTGCAAATGGAACTTATAAAATTCAAAGAAATTATGGTTTTATACCAGACGTAGTTCGTGACAAAAGATCGTCGTTAATTATCAAGATTTTTTTTATTCTACGTTAAAATACTCGTATATATTAAAAGACAACATAGAGAACTAGGTCGCTAAAACACTTCTATCAAAAGGCTCATTCTGAAGACAGCGGAGCGTGACAGCACATATTTTATTAAATAATAGAAGTCCGTGTTTTGATATAAAACTTTATTACTAACAATGGACTTGTGAGTTACGAGGATCGTATGAAGAGTCTTTAATTCAGCATTGTTAATTGAAATTCTTCATTTCTAGAAACTCAATCTATATAATATATTAAAAAGGTAAGTTTTATAGTTTGTAATTTAAACAATTCTAATAGTGAATCAATTTAAGCAATCCTTTCATTAAATAAGTAAAATGAAATTACTCAAATATATTAATAAATAATAAGAATATTTTACTATATCTATAGAAATAAGGAACTCAGCAAGTCTCAAATTGTCATTTCGTAATGCGGTAACATCATCCTCCATTGGTGACAGGACGCCTGGTGCATTTTTTGCCTAGAGATTCGGAATTACGATTCAACGGGGAAATGCTGCCAGTATTATTGACATTTACTACTATTCATTTCATGGTACCATTTCATGGCAAAAAAATTTATATCTAAAATATAGAAATAGGCTGCCAAAATTTATTGTACGTAGACAAATCTGTGTAAGTACGTACATAGGTGAATGAATAGGTAGTTTTTTTTGTTTCTCCTGCTACAAATTTAACTATTCCAATAACTTAAACACTAATTTACTCATTGGTTATAATGTCCTGTGCGTTTCGTATAAAGTTAAGTGCAAAAATTTGCTTAAACAAAGATATTAAAATGTATTTTTTACGTTTTGAGTGCAACTGTGTCTTACGTTAGACGTACTCGAGGGACACGTGCATACTCTGTTCGAGTTTAAAGTTTTAAACGTAGTCATGTATGCACTTAAAGAATATTATAATATTATCTGAAGTCTTTGTTTGGCTTGACGTCAAATTAAATTATGTAGTGAAATTTTGTAAACGATTCATTTAGTAACTAAATTCCAAATAATAATGTATTATAAGTCAATAAATTTATATTTAAATTATTATATGCATATCATTATATTCTTCATGTACTTTTTGAAGTTTATACTCGTAAATATAATAAGTTAATTTAAATTTTCTAATTTGAATTTAAAAAAATCCCTATCATACTTTATAAACGGTTTGTTTTCAATGAAAATACGATAAAGTTTTATAATGTTTGTACCGACTTTAATAATTTATTATTTATTGTTACCGTTGGATGTGTAAAAATATATCAGCGACAAAAAGTAAACGACGGATATTCATGCGACCAACTCAAATTATTATATGACCGTATTTAATTAACTAAAATAACTGTTATAACTGTATACATTTAAAATAATAGTAAAGTAAATTATCTTCTGGTGCATAACTAAGTAAATTGTCTGTGGTTTGATAGCATGCTTGCTTGCGAGCTTGAATAGCATAGCAACTGCAAAGGCAGCCATATTTTCATAGATTGGTCTCTAGCCAAAATGTAGACTTTAGATGCATTTACTGTCAAAGTAGCACCATTGTTTTGGCAGTATTTTTTGTTTAACAATGCTAAAGTAGATTTTTCGGGATGATTTCGGATATTTTACGGATTTACAAGCTAATACGTAAACCGTTATGTTAGTTTCAAACGTTTAGTTAGTTTTTGTAACTTCAATTGATTTATGTCCATCTGTAATTTGAATTTCGTACCGACCTTTTTAAAAGGATGCGGATGTTTTGCGCAAATATTATTTTTTTTTTTTATTCGTTCCTTATTCCGTTCTAGATTTAAACGTCGGATCGGAATTAATTGAAAAGTTTTCTTTTAATGTGATTTTGGTTTTTTTTTGTTTAGTAAGAAATTAATATAAGAAGTACTATTATTACATGGTCTTAATATCAAGACATATAAATCAAGAGAAAGTGATAAAAAAAAATATTAAAGAAATTCTAGATTTGAATGCATCATTCGGAACAGAAAACGTTACGCGGCTAAAGTTCTATTGTTCATTTTATATCTATAGAGTACACGGTAGATACGTCTGTAATAAAATTTTATATTAAAACTTGAATGGGTTATCATAAAACGTAACTGTTATATACAGGTAAACTTTAAAACGATCGTCTCTTCAAGATGTTAATCGAGTTTCAAAGTGGAATTAAATTCATTTCAGTTTATTGGATAGGAATTAGCATATAATGAAGTCTTCAGAATAATTATTATTGTTTCATTTATCATTAAAAATTTGAAATATTTATTTTCATTTGACTTTTAAATTTTTGAAATAGAATTGTTCAAACGCTAAAATATGTTAAAACTTTTTTACGAAAACGATTGAATGCTGTCAATATCGACGCTTCTTTACCGTTGCTTTCATATTAAAATATTCTTGCGCTTGAGACGAAAGAAAATTAAATATCGATCGGCGTAACTTATGAAAGAAAACTTTAAAATTTGTTTTAGGCCTGTACGGGATCACGGAACCAGGTGACGCAGGTAAACTAGATCAGCTTATATTGTTTATTTTAATTTTAAAATTCAAAATAATACATGAACGGAGCCAAGTTTCAGCTTTTTACTAGTAATATAGAAATTAATTTGCACATAATTTAAATGTTATGAGTATATAAGTTTCGCGGAAATTGTAATATTTTAGTTTTAGTTTCCATGTTTTTGTTTAAATATTTTGTCTAGTGTATTATGTTACAGTCAGCAAATAATAACGAAACGACACTTGAACATGATAGTACAATTGTGTCAATGAGATCCAATTTAAGATTTAAATAACATTTATTATTAAAATATATAAAGTATAATGATAATATATTAAAATAAATAACACTCGTGCACAACAGCTAAAGCATTTACACAAAAACACTTCAGTTCCATTGAAAACATCACAATTACTCTTCTGTCGCGCGTTACCTTTAAATTGTTGTCATAATTATCCTTTTAAGGCCAGTATATCCCAAATCACCTGTTTTTGATAGAGTTTTAAACATAGTAATATTCATTTTTTTGATCCGTTAAAAATATATGTTATAGTTTAACAAACGTTCTTGATTATTCAACGGTTCAAAACACGATAATTGTAACTTGACTCGATAAAAAAAAAACATAAAGAAAGGATGTTTTTGATTATTTTTCGAGTTTTATTCGAAGAATATCAGATTTTAAGTTACAATATTCACATGTAAAAATAGGTAATAACTTTTAGTAGAACATTTAACGGTTACTTTTTTAAATAAATGTTTCTATTTTTTTTAAATATTAAATATTTAAATTATATAAGAAAACGGCCCGCGCGCCTCGCTTTAGTTGCCTACGAGGCGTGATCGAAGTAGGACCTGTATCTCTGCTGTCTGGCGGCGTCCCCCCCCCCCTCTAAAGATTGGATTTTTTTTATAACAAAAATATCCACGGGCTTATATTTGCCCGTGCCTTTTTTTAATTAAATGTATAAGATTGTTAATATAGTTTCATGCGTACTATTTTAGACTTACATTAGCTAGACTTATTGTCAGGATCTCTATGACGCGAGTCCGTATACTGACCATTATTTATTTATTATTATTATAATTTTTTTTAATACATATAATCATATTTACATACATATAATCATTTTTAATAAACATAATCTTTATTTACAAATATAATTTACATATACAAATATATACATACACACACACACACACACACATATATATTATATATATATATATATATATATATATATAATTTTATTTTGTCTTTTTTTTTCTTACATCTATTTACATCATGTTTCTTATTTTCTATGTACATGCGTTTATTCCTTTTGATCTAATATAATCTAATATTTCATTGCTTGTTAGTACATACATACCAGCCACCACATTTTTACGGCTTGTCTACATTTACATTTGGGCTCTTTATTTTTGTATTATTTATTGGAGACTCTGCCGCAGCCATCCCCCGAGGGAAGCTGTTCGAGCACATCCTCAATGACGGCGGTGTCTCTTTTATGTATAGCCATCTTGAGGGTGTGCTCGAGTATTTCCTTTGTTGTGCCCTCCACCGAGGCCGACAAAACGACCGATTGCATCACCACCGTCGTCGGTGTAGTAGACACAGGTCTTTGTGTGCCTGGTCACCGCGACCACAGCATGCGGAACACTGTCATGAATCCGCAGCCTCCTAGTCTTTGTCTGGACGATGATGACTGCCTCGCGTGTCTGTCCCTGTGCCTCGTGGATAGTCATGACGCTCGATCCCTGTCCGGTGCCGTATCCCTTGTCTATCAACGTCTTCTTTTCCTCTTGTGTGAAAACCTATGTATAGGGTCCGGTCTTGTCTCTTAGGAATTCGAGCGCCAGTGAACCTCTCTATCCTCAGAGAATGGATAGTGTGGTTTGAGAAATAGATTGGATAATTTTATTTAGTACTAGCTGTGCCCCGCGGTTTCACCCGCGTTAATTTGAGGGAAAAACGTACTTAAATATTTTCGCCTCGTTGGTCCAGTGGTACCAAGCGTTACTGCCGAGCAAGGGGTCTCAGGTTTGATTCTTGGGTCGTTCAACATATTACTGAGTTTTTTTTTCGAAAATTTAAAGTAAAAGAGTGATGTTATATTTACTTTAAAAGTGGAACTATAATTAAAAAATGTCTTGAGAAGAGAAATAATAAAGGACGCAACGGAAGCTCTCAAAAAAGATTATTTTTTCCCGTTTTTGTAACATTTCTTATTATTACTCAGCCCCTATTAGTCGTAGCGTGATGTTATATAGCTTAAATTCTTCCTCAGTAAATGGACTATCCAACGCAAAAAGAATTTTTAAATTTGAACCAGTGGTTCATGAGATTAGCGTGTTCAAACAAACAAACTCTTCAGTTTTATCTATTAGTATAGATTATTATTGATTATTTTATTAGATTAGTTTAGTTAGTACTCTAACAACGTTGGAAGTGTTTTTACTGTATAGCACTGTAGTGTAGATATAAAATGGGGAATAAAACTAGAAATAAAAAGAAAATATCTAGACGTGAACTACGTAAGCTTAGAAAAGCGATCAGATAAGTACTCGTAAGTTTAATGAACACTCAATCTATTTTTAGCTAGAATATAATGATTGTCATCGATATCTTAGACCGATATATTAGCATATCCAAAATTTCAATAAGTTATATTAGTATTTTCACCTAACAGCGGCTAGCTAGCAGCTAGCGGCAATTGAAGATTCTTCGACGGTCAGCGAATGGCGATGGGTCCCAACCAGGCTAAACGTAGCCGACGACGCGGCGCGGGACGTACCAGCGGGATTCAGCAGTGGTCACAGATAGTACACAGGTCCTGAATTTCCTTATCATCCGGAGTCCACCTGGCCCACGGAAACGTCCGCCTTGTCGTCGTCAACCGAACCTACAGGCGAAGAAAGGATTCATCACGTCACCGATCGTAAACAGCCGCGACTCAAAGAAGGGTTACCAGACTGCACACGGTACTCCAGCTGGAACAGACTCCGCTACACGACGGCTCGAGTGCTACAGTTTATAGAACTCTGTCGAGCCAATACACAACGAGTCAACTATAAAAGGACTAAGAAAAGCGCGTTAAAAGACCCAGACTGGAAAAGGACGAACAAGAAGCTGAAAACACGCCAGAAAATAAGAGTAGAGCTCGAAGAAACTTTGGAGGTTCGTCCGGTCTCCGCGGAACTTATCAGGAAAGCTGAAGACCTATTCATGAGAACAGTCCAAGAAGAATCTTTCCCAAATGAAGTAGAAAGCATTAAAGACGGGAAGTCGTTTACCCGAAACAGTCGCCTCAAGCAGCTGAGCATCGAGTGTGCAGAGAGAGCCCTCCGAGTCCGTAGTCGTATTAACGCCGCGGAGCAACTATCAACGCCATCTAAAAACCCGATGATACTAGATAGAAATCATCACACAGTGAAGTTGTGGATCATAGCGATGCATAGAACGAGGCATCACACGGGAGTCGAGGTGACTGTGAACGAATGTCGACAGCACTACTGGATACTACGCCTGCGGCCCGTCACAAGAACGCTCTTTCCACAGTGTCTACACTGCCGGATTAGGGCAGCGATCCCGCCACACCCGAGAACAGGAGACCTACCTGCGTGTCGCCTAGCTCACCATCAGCGACCCTTCACATACACAGGGGTGGACTACTTCAGACCATTAACAGTCACCGTGGGACGCAGCCAACAGAAACGTTACGTGGCAGTATTCACGTGCCTCACTGTAAGAACGATCCACCTAGAGATAGCGACGTCACTGAGCACAGACTCAGTGATAATGAATTTAAGAAGAATGAAAGCTCGACGCAAGCTTTGAGCAGGTTGTCCTAACCTGCTCAAATCTGGTCCGAAAATGGGACTAACCTGCGAGGTGCCGACAACGAATTGAGACAGGCAATGGACAGAGCGACGTCCTCACCTTCGTCGCTGGGTCAACAGGCGGCATAGGGTCCTTACGTTTCGGCTGTCGCCGGTGCTTACCGGGCACGGTTGCTTCGGTAAGTACCTGCACCAAATCGCTAGGCGAGAAGCCACCCCTGATTTTGCCACAAGTGTAGCGCGCCAATCGACTCGGCGCGTCACACCCTGGAGGAATGCGCCGCTTGGGAGCCCCAGCGCAGGGCCCTGGTGGCAGTAATAGGTGGAACATAAACATTTAATACCTAAGAGAAGAAATAAAGTTGTAATCTACTTCTCTTAGGTATTAAATGTTGTAAAATGTATTAATTAACAAAAAAAAAAATTACTGATAATTAATATAAATTAAAATATTAATAGTAAATTTTTTTTTTAGCTATAAACCCATAAAAAATTAAATAATGGTTTTTATCTACTTCTCTTAGGTATTAAATGTTTATGTTGCATTTTATACTGTGCCTTCAGGATCGAAAACAAAACTGAATTATGAAATAACCTAAAGTAAAAAAAAAACCTAGTAAGTTACTGTAAAATTATATATTTAATTATTTCCGTGCGCCGTCGCCGCGCGCGGGGTCATCGAGAGTTCATTTGATCGGAGACTTCGCGTAACTAGTCGCGCGGGGAGGGAGGTAGCGCTGAATACCTACAACGCTCGAATATACTGGCCTTAAATGCATTTATTTTTATTTTTATACCATAATGTAAGCATGCACAATTACATATGATGTAAGGATAATCTACTAGTACATGAGATTTTTAAGTATCGTAAGTTGTTAAAAGCTTTGCATGGTTTTATTTAAATTCAGTTACTGTTTGCAGTAGGAAAACATTGTGATACAATCTAAGACAGCTGGCAACTCGCATTTACAATGTGTAAAATGTATTAAAAAAGGAATAGGATATTTTCGATTTTAATTATTCATATGTAAAACTCAGTAAATATGTCTTAATAATGTTGTCTATTCTTAACTTTGTCCGGCTTCAAATCTCAGGTGTCACACTGTCCTTAATGAAGAAAACAGGATTACCGCAGATTGTTTCATTCTTGTTATATAAAAAACGTGTCACGTTAAGAAACATAATGATTGTACAAATGTGCGCCTAAGTAAAAATACAGATCTTACGTAAAAACCCAATCAATTTAATGTACTTTAATAACATTTTATTCCACAGTACTATTGATAAAATTATAGAAGCTTTTTAAAATTACATTTCATTAACATAGCTCGGTATTTAAGCAAAATTAATCTTTTATCATAATAGTAAGCGTGACGGAAAAAATGTAGCCTAATTTTACGGAAAGTGGAACGTTGGCGGTTGACCGATTAATTATTCGTTTGCGCTAGTGAAGCTACTATCGTCGAGACTACAGCACGCCAACGACATCGATTCCCAATAGTCGATGTTATGTAACGTAAAGTCCCTTGCACACTACGTAACAAACAAGTTGAATCATTTAGAAGTCGAAGCTAGTAATAATATGAAAAAATAATCACCGTATATAAAGTGATTGTTATATTAAAATAACATTTTTTTCAATTTGAATCTATGTAAAATAATAATAAATGTTTAAGGCGATTTTAAAGCTGCGTTTACAATGCAATGAATTGTAACTTAATCTTTGACATTTATGCATTATTTATTGAATATATAATATGCAGATTTCAATTACCGGTATAGTTAATTAATTCATTAATTATTAGAAAATATTTTTTAACACGAACTAAATATCAGTTTACTTATTAAAGATTAAGGCGTGAAAAACAAGCAGTTAAATAACGATAATATACTTTAGTTATGGTCGTATCTTTGCGTGTTGTTTGCATCGTTTATAATTATTCCCTACTGTTCCTTTTATTAATATTCTCGTTATTTATTCACGTGTCGCTTTGTCACGCCACACGCTACATACACATTGGAACTTATACAATTTCTTAGTACAACAAAATTGAAATCTTTCAACGATAATTCTTTCATGACTGGTATTTGTTGTAAATTTTTAATTTGTAATAGTATATATTAAAAGTTTCTGAAATTTGTTCCTTCAGCTGTTGCATAAAATGGTCGTTTAGTAAGCCCTAACAGCTGTGGCTAGTGGCATTTCAATCTTGTTTCCTGAGTGACAAACTGCGATAAGAACGGAATTCTTTCCTTATATAGGTTATATTTGTAGGTGTAATCGTAAACGTATAATATGCCAGTTTAAATATAAAAAAAAGACGATACAAATCTTAAAACATTGATCATCATTAACAATCATTAATCTGATCATTGTACTCGTTTGACATTTAAAATTTTTAAATAATTTCAGGCTATAACAAATATGGTGATATATATTATACATAATGGTTTATTATTTCTATTTCATAATAAGGTAACCGATAGTCGCTTTGGCTTGTTTATTATAATATGTGTACGTAGAGGACATTTTTACGTTTGATTTTCTTGATTTCGAACCAAACTAACCAGTTCACACAGGGCTAAAATGTTTGTTTTAATATCAAAGTACTCTGAAAAAGAGAAATTTAAAAAGATTTTTTTTTTGAGAGTCACGATGTAGATAGTGTGCACGGTGTCCATGATCCAGAGATTCACGTTCTTGAAAATCTCTGGCAAGAAAATTGCATTCGACGAAATAAATGTCTCTGCCAGAGATTACACGATCTTTTGGATACATTTTGTTCCAAGAAGTACTGATTCGATTTTGTTGTAGATATATTTTTCGTAAATCAATAATATTTCAAGTTATTTCAACTTTGATTTTAAAGGTTTATATGTCAGTTGTAATTTTATAGGAGTTATAAGTAAGTGTCGTTTTTATTTTGTCATTTGAACATGACAAAAACCTGTCGAACCTGCTAGTTCGCAAAAAATGTTGTACTAAAAAAAAAAAAAAAAAAAAACTTATAAAAATTTAAATTTATAAAAGTCTTAATCTCACTTTACAGTTTACACTCATGTCCACCTATTAAATAAATCTTTATTTTTTATTTTATTTTTTTGATATAATTACCTAGAAATCTCGTATTTTTTTCTGTGTCCCAATAAAAAATACACGTATTAATATATTATCTGTGGAAAGTTTATTTGATTCGGAGATTATGTTGTTATAAAAGTATACATTATCCAGTTAACCATGACCTCATAAACATTTCAACTAACTTGAAACAACAACTATCTTGAAATTTTAATGTCAATTATGATCAAGATAAATGAACGTCTTGCGAACAGTTTGAAATATTAACATACAAATACAGGTAATATTATAGACAAAGGCCATTCCTCGAGAATATCACATGTGTTTTTTTCGGTTCCATACCCATTGTACTGTGATTGTTTATTACTGAGATTCAACTGTACGTTTGGAATTCCGTCTATCCGTCTCTCCGTTTGTCTGTTGGTCTGTCTGTCACAGATCTCAAAAAACAAAGTAAGGTGTTAGAGGTTAGTTAAGGGGGAGCTTTTTACCGTCACACAGATCACAGGTAAAAAATATTATATTTAATGGAAGATGAAAAAAAATTCTCAGCTTATGACATCCTCTTTTAACCTCTTTTAACTAGTCGTTAAAAAAATTAACAGATGTTTTTAATAGTGTCTGAGATGTATGCACATAATACTCAGATTATAATAACTCCATATAACAAAATCCATATATCAAAACATAAGTTACGTTGTAGCGGTCGATTAAAAAAAAAAAAAAAAAAAACGGTATGAAAGAAAAAAAACTTTATTTATTAAAATACAATAATGTTGACTTATCTAAAGCTACTACAAGACTGAAATAATAATGAATTTTACTTTGTTTTACAATAGTGTATATTGTATGGAAATGCTGATGTCATCTCGCCTGGTTCGGCTGGATCCAAGGGTTTATTTCTTGGAAACTCGAAATGGTTTTAAAAAAATTCGCATTATTATTCATATCATTTTATGTTTTTAAAATAATAATAATTATAATAAATCAAATAATTCTTAATATTATATCTATTACACTGTTTAGTTCAACGCATGTTATTACGAAGTTGAATATCTGTTTTGACTAAATATAGAACTTGTGATTTAGACTAGAACTCACGAACAAATCTCAAACTCGACTGAAATGAAATTTAATAAGTTTTGAATAAATGTTTGAAGTTTTGAATAAAAGTTGCTTATGTTTATTATGTGGTTTAAGTTAAGTTAGCTGGTAGTGGTTAGTTAGTACCTATTCAAATAGGTAGTTCTATAAAACCCTATAAAACATTCGAATAGAGAATCGTAATTATTTACAAGTACTTACTATTCATTATGTAATACTTTCATTAAGTATGTAAGACAAAGTTTGTATACCTTGTATGCCAGCTTATTATAAGTCGTACGTTGAAAGGTACATTCGGGGTTTCAAATTATTTAGATCTCTTGAACTAAACTGAACCAAATCATCCCGTAAACAAACCACTCCTGGGAAATATCTTCTTCTCCATATAGAAGAAGGGTTATAGTCTAATCTACCACGCTGCTTCACTGCGGGTTGGCGGATATATTCCCTACCATGTAGTATAGATAGATAGTAACGGTCACTATCAGATATCTATGATAACAACAGGAATAGACGGCTTTACGTGCTTTCCGAGGCACGGTGGGGGGACCCACAAGGACATACACCCAGACAAGAAACAAATATTTGTAAAAATACAAAGGTATATATGATAGTTTAGTTAGGATTTATTTAAAATATCTTTTTTCTAAAAATAAATAAATAAATGAAGTCGGACAACGCGTTCATAAATTATAACGAAATGTATTTGACATTTTGACTTTTATCAATTCAAGAAACGTTTTTAATTCAAAAAGAAAAAAAAATTTATATTATATATTATATTACAGAATTGGACCTGTTGTAGTTTTATTATAAGTATACATTATTTATGGGAAAACAATAAAAATAATTTCAGTATTTTTTTGTTTCTTTTTTTTTTTTTCGGGATAAAAATAAGACTTAGTGCTACACCGTGTCGTTATAATGACTTGGGGGTTTCGCGAAAGGACACTTAGAACTTCCTAAAAAAGTATTTTTAGCTTTTTACGCAAATCATTTGAAGGCTCCTTTAAAAAGTCCAGTCGAAGTGTTACGTCATGGATCGTGGGTTGTTGACTTACTTTCTTACTTGTTTAGTAAACCATTATACAAAAGTAACAAATTTGTTAAAGGGAACTAAATATCACTACACTTATACAGCCTGAAATATAGTACACGAATACTGTATTTCACAAATATTTCTAATTGCTAAAAAAAAAAACGATTAATCTTTATTAAATATTCAATTCACTGACACGTTTTAGTTAGTGTTTTATTATATATATTCGTAAATATACATATATACAGGTTTTAAGTAAAGTTACTTAACAATTATCTAATTATTTACGCGTCGTCTGGACACCCTAGCAGCTAGCTGCACTTTCGATACAAAACAGGTAGTTTACCTACGTCCAAATGCCACCACGTGTTAACAGGGTAGCAGGATAAACAACCATGATCCAATCCCCCTTAATACTATAATCCTGGCTTAGGATAGGCAAAAATACTAAGATATTTTACTCGTTTAAGCAACAAATTTGTTGACTAGGTAAATGATGTGAACTTTGGCAATTTTTAGATGTGAACAAGCGGCACAGTACAACACCTGTGCACGTGCCGCCGGCATGACTGGAGAAGTGTCAACGCTTCATTTATTTTAATTGAAATTTATGAAAATTTTGTCAAAAATCAAGTACCTATTTTTTTACATAATTCGAATGAGAATCATGTACCGAGTATTCTCCTTAAATATGAATAGTGACTCACCAGTCATCTTCCGCTTTTTTTTTGCATTTTTTATCTAAACTCTAAGAGTTAGACAAAAATGTTAAATGGAGTAGTCCTTTTAAAATTCTATAAAAAAGTTCCTGTCATTTTTTTCATATCATAAATAACAACAAAGTTACAGCCTCATGTATATGAAAGTTATATAACATAATTATACATACAACTATAAAAACACAAAGTGTATGGTAGTGGAAAACGTGAATCATCACATTATATCTTTGATAAAATTAACCAATATGGCTTCTTGCTATGATTTTTTTAAGCGGCTGTTGAAGTCACCTTAGTAACTAGTCACTGCGAACGTATCTCAATACCGACGGTTACGGGTTCGATTCTCTTTCGGGTTCGGTATTTGTGTTAGTACAAATATTTAATTTTAGTCTGAGTTTTTGTAGGTCTCCCCGCTGAGCCTCAGAGAGCATGTATAGCTGTCGGTCCCGGTTTTTATCACAGACACAGATATGAAACACTGAGCTTACTATTCTGTAACATATTTTAAGATATAGCTAAATATTCACGTTTTAAGTTAAAAAAAAACTCTCCAAGTGCGAGTCGGACTCGCGCACGAAGGGTTCCGTACCACATCTATAAAAACAGCAAACAAAATCACGTTTGTTGAATGGGAGCCCCCCTTAAATATTAGTGTTATTTTAATTTTATTAATTATTTTCAAATTGAATAATATAACTAGATATTCTATGAATATTTCAAGCGTCTACCTGTTGCCGTTATCAATATCACGCAAAAACGAGCAAAAAAACATCACGTTTGCTGTATTGAAGTCCCTTAAATATTTATTTTTATTTTATTTTAAATATTTATTTTTAAAGTGAACATATAACTACATATTTTGTGAATATTACAAGCGTCTACCTGTTTCCAGTATCAATATCGAGCTAAAACAAGTAATAAAATCACGTTTGTTGTATGGGAGCCTCCTTTAATGTTTTTTTTATTTCGTTTTTTAGTATTTGTTGTTATAGCGGCAATAGCAATACATCATCTGTAAAAATTTCTACTGTTTAACTATCACGGTTCAGGAGATACAGCCTGGTGACAGATTGACAGACGGACGAACGGACAGCGGAGTCTTAGTAATAGGGTCCCGTTTTTACACTTTGGGTACAGAACCCTAAAATAAAACAAAATTTTAAGAAAAAAAAAATAACCGACTTCAAAGTTCAAAGCAAATAAAAAACGGTAAAACAAAAATGCACTAAAAAGTAAAAAAATAATTACGTATTCTTTTGTCTGTAATCAAATTATTATGATAATATAATGTACAATTATTGTTGGTATTGGAGTCGGTGTCAGCCCAGGAAATATGATGATAATATACCAGTTTTTGTTATATATATAAATATATATATTTGTTTTGAGGTCGTTTATTTATTCATTTAATTTTTTTTTCTTGATCTGTGAATGAGTGAATCTGTAGTGCGATAACTAATCTTATTTATACTAAGCTGGGCGGTGACAGTCACTATTGTTATTGCTACGTATATTATCGTATTTCCTTGGCTGACACCGACTCCAATACCAACAATAATTGTACATTATATTATCATAATAATTTGATTACAGACAAAAGAATACGTAATTATTTTTTTACTTTTTAGTGCATTTTTGTTTTACCGTTTTTTATTTGCTTTGAACTTTGAAGTCGGTTATTTTTTTTTTTCTTAAAATTTTGTTTTATTTCTTGATTTTTAGTGAATCTGTAGTTCGATAACTGATTTATTTATATAAAGCTGGGCGGTTACAGTCCACAAGCTACAGGTATTTTACCACCCTCGAAAAAGCCGCAATCGACCTAAGGAATTTTTTTACTACGATGATCTTATAAATCACCTATAGAGTTTCTTTTTTTTTGTCAATTTAGCATCGATATAATTTTTTTTTATTGAAAACAAAGGTTATTATTTTTCATTCATGACATATTTTTAAATACGTATTTAATGATCTTTAAATCCCTTAATCAATATCCGCTCAACCGTTCATGTCAACTATAGTTGAGGTCCATTTGTATTATTTATCTCGCTTCTAAGTAAAATTTTCTACCTGATTGATTATATTCAATTATCCAAACCGAAAAGTCAAAACAAAAAAAGGTTGGTTAAAAAAAACAATTGACAGTTGACCGCTTGCGTATTGTGTCGAGCCGTCGCAGATGCATAAGATGCGCCATCCCATTTTTTACTAGCGTCTATTTACCCGAACAAGATCTGTTCACCATGTGCGTGTTGCAAACTAACCAATGTCGATACTTTTGAATACATATTCAAATAAAATACTGTAACAAATTTAATTATTTATTCTTTCCAAATAGAAATGAATGAATAGATAAAATGAATGGGCTCTGTGAGTGTTTGGTTTATTACCCCTATTGTTTACGTTCAAGTGGAAAGACGTCAGATTATTTGAAATCTATTACAGATGGGATATATTGTTTATATTCTGCCTATCGAATTGCATTATGGAAACGTAACGACACAACGGCATAAGTCATAACGTGCCTTCCTTTCTGCCTTTCATTAGGTATTACTTATTATATATTATGTTATAAACATTTAAGTTAAATTATTAATTAATTTGAGTTGTTTATTTATTTCATTTCAATGACACCCAAGATTCTAACTGTCATTACTTTCCTGAGATTACATCATAAAAGATTCCGCTGCTAATAAACTAATACTTAGGTACACTATTGTTGCACACACAATGTCACATTTAAGATTTTAGTCTATGACAAATGACGCAAAATGGTTAAATATTTTGACAAATTAAAAATTTAAAAACAATTAGTAACAGTTAGTAAACAGTTAGTCTAGTTAATCACCGATGAAAAGTTATTCCTTTACACTTTGCTGTATAACTATTTTCGAGATATGATCTTTTAAATACAGGACGCGCTTGAAATCTTAAAGTTCAGCGCAACATAACTCTACATCTGAGTCGTAATCTGAGAAACAAAATATAATATTGTATAGTTTAACTCGTAGTAAACATAAAAAACATAAAATGTGATAGTCTTCCGAAACAAATTAAGTCACAAGGAACGATTGTATGCAACGCGACCCGCGCAGCGACGCGCGGAAAAAATTACGCATTATTTAAGGATTACTCAAAAACTACTAGTCACATCTCGCTCAAATTTAAATGGGACCACATGACGAGCACTAGCTTTTGACTATAAAAAGAATCATTAAAATCGGTACACCCAGTAAAAAGTTATGAGGTAACAAACACAAAAAAAAAAAAATACAGACGAATTGAGAACCTCCTCCTTTTTTTGAAGTCGGTTAAAAACTACACGTATTTTTTAAATATTATATTTTAATGTTTTAAGTTTATGAATAAAATAAGAATTGTGTGGTGAATTCGAAGTAGTCAGAACTCAATCTCAATCACAGAGATTGATATTTTAAGTTTACCTTTTTTACTTCTAACTTATCAAGAAAAGGGAGACGATAACGGCGTCGAGTGTATGAAGGAACGCTTTTTACAGTGTCAATCTATGTTTGAGGTAATAAAAGAAAAAAGAAAAGAAAAAAAAACTAAATGAATGTTACTCCATTTCGATAAATTTGTTGTTGCTACAGTGCCAGTCGTCGAAGTTTGTCAGTGGTATCAATCCATTTGTTATGTACATATGTTTACGTGAGATTCGTTACAAACGCTTAAACAAGTTATCTGGTTGTTTGGTATTGATTTACTTTAATAGAAAGATTTCAATTAATATGTTTGTGGAAAAACGATTTACAAATTCGGTATGTGTGGTTCGAAGCAGTCAAAACCCCTAAAACTCGTGAACGTGACTGTTACTTTGAGTTTTACATTATTTTCAATTTATCTAAATCGCGCCAATATTCAGGCGAACTAAAAAAGCTATTTTCTGCAGTTTTGTTTGCACAAAGTGAAACCATAATTATATAGGTGAATACGAAATAACCTAAGTCATAATAAATATATCTTATTTTATTTCACCACCAAGTGATAAAATTTCAAAATAGGCTAAAAGCGCACTTTTTGTTTTCTGATCAAAAGTATAATTCATATCGTTTTTTGTAAAAAAAAAAGTAAATGAAATGACAAAGCTGCCACACAAATTTTCATATATCATTTCAAACGAAGAAGTTCCTAAAACACTTAAACGTATGCGTATTTATTTCTAACTAAAAATCCAGAATGAAACTTCATACTTCTAAATTCAGAAACAATTTCATTTCATAGAAGATTTCGCTCCCTCCACCTCCTTTTAAATTCTCAATAATACAATAATAATAAATACCTCACACTCGATGGTGGGGCCATATCAGACTAGTAGGATGAGAATCCTGTGTCGGTAGTCCAAAGACACACACAACATAGTACAAAACGCCCAGACTATAATAAAACACATGTTATAAGTATAAATTCGTTAAAAGATTTTTAAAGCATATATTTATTTATTAATCTGATTTTATATATTTCAATTTACCTAAATATTAGAATGTAGTCTAAATTTAAAGATATAATTAATCCGTCCGTCTCACCGACGACGCCGCCAACAGAACCGACATCTATACAGATTGCTCTGAAAATTAGTTTTTGACTTCATGTTTATATTTTATTTTTTCGTTTATTTCATATTTTACGGTTTTCGGGAATAAATTCATTAAGGCAGGGATACTTGATACAGGGTTAAATGAATATTACTATCGCTAATAATGACTTGAAGAATTTCTAATTTTGGATTCTTAGTACTTCTCAATTGTTTACAGTAATCAACTTTTAGTTGTGTTAAGTTATTTTTATATTAATAGAAGATATATAAATATCATGATTTTATAGTAGTTAAATAGGAAACGTAGATAGTAATTACTATGTTTCTTACAAGTTTAATAAATCTCAGTAGTAGAGTAGTAGATTCACTCAAAAGTAAAACAATTATGTAAATGTCTATTCAAAAGTCCTTAAATAGGCTTATTTCAATAATGTATGTTTTCGATTTGAAATGAATTTGAATAATGTATTAATTACGCCGTTACACCTATGATCGTAAGCCAACTAATTAACATAATATGATGTTAATTAATTACTCCGCAAATCCGTATCCTATCTAGTATAAAATAAATTATATCTATATCATTTAGACTAAAAAATTTAATGCTATTTTATAAATCAGAACACTTTACGTAAACGTAAGGTTTATATATTATTATATTCATATTTAGACGAGTTGAGTATTCAGATAAAATGTAAGTGAAACGAAACTCAGTTTATCGATATATAAAAATGTATCCAGATCGGTTAAGAACTTAACCAATCAACTGTAAAAAGAGCAAAAATGTTTGTTCAAATTGAATTGAGGCAAAGTATAATACTTGTTACGAATTTACATAGTGCTCATATTTATATTTGTTAGTAAAGAAATATATCCACATAATTAAAAATAATACGGTAAAGATAATATAAATAGTTTTCTCATAAAAGGCAAATTATGACATTATACACAATAAAGTTTATCGCTAAACGAACTGCGAAACCTAACAATTAATGCAATCCGCTTTATTTACATCTTTCTTCTGAGTTATTAAGAGGGCATCGAGCGCAAGACGCTGGTGCAAATTAGGTATTTTACAGCCTGTGTGCGTAACGCACTCACACAGGCATGCCGTTTGGCCGGCCGGTCATCAGTCGCGCGGCAAAACGAAGTAACTCAAGTAAAATCACTTTCGCAATCACATTTATGAGTAAATTTAGAATTTTAGTATTTTGCTTATAAATGTGTATTACAAAACGTAAATGTTGTAATGATGGATGTTTGTTAGGACCTCTTTCATAGGAAAAACTATAAGTAAATTTTGCTAACATGTACTTTCATTTAAGTAGGTAATTAAAGTTTATTTTTGAAGTGAAAACTGCGTGTATTTAAATATTGTCACAATCTTGTACAGCTCGTAATATATTTAAATAAAAAATCTTATTTTACTAATATTATAAATGCGGAAGTGTGTATGTTTGTTACTCAATCACGACAAAACTACTGAACGGATTCAATCGGATTTTTTTTAAATATTGTTTATTAAAATACAAATAAAAAAAGTCCTATGACTTTTCACGATAAAGTTAATATTTTTAGAGATATGAGTTTTTAAAGGTTCGAAAAATATCAAATTCGGGTACTTTTGACCCATGAAAAATATATTTTAAAAATATATATAATATAAATACCTATTTTTTTTTAAATCTTTATACAATAGTGAATAATATTTTTGATAGACACTAAAAAAAAAATTTTTTTTGTCAGTTTATATTACTTTTTTGTTACTAAAACAGAAATTAGTACTTACATTGAATAATTGCTTAAAATAAAAGTTATATATGTAGAAATATGAAATAATGAAACAAGATTTAATAACAAGTATTTATTTATTATCAATATCATTTTTATATATTATATTCTTGCTGCCAAAGAGATAGGCAGGATAGCTTAGTAAAACTAGCTTGCATATTTTTATTATAAAAATAGGAATAATAAAACTCACGAAGTAAAAAGTATACATTGAATGGTAAAATTTTAAAGTATTTTACAGAAATCCATCACAAGATGTGGCTTATATATATCAGTCAAAGGAATGAGTGTTGACGATGGTGCTTCTAGAAATCATCGACTCTAGATTAGATAAAACTTTTAGATATGTTATTTGTGATTCTTTACTTTTTATTTCTTTTAGTTATTTGTACTTGTTCTTTAGTTGCTTTTCGTTTTTTAATTATTTCCCTTTCCTTTATTGCATTAAGAATATAATCTGGTTCTTTTATTTCCATTTGTCTATCTAATCTAGAGTCAATGATTTCTGGAAGCAAACAATCAAAATAAAATCTTGTTAATTTGTTTTCCATTTCATTCCAAAACGCCTTATCTTCCTGAATCATTTCAATTTTCATATCAACGTCCGTCCAAACAGCAAATATACAAGTTTTTCGACGTGTGACATGTATTTGCCCTTGAGCTTGGTAGTACCAGTTATGTTTCTTGTCTAATTTTACACTACCGTTTTTTTCTACTTTCCAGAAAGTAATTTTTTTCATCTTTATACCATCGTCAACACTCATTCCTTTGGCTGAATAAGGACATTTTATTTCAACTATATTTTCACCTACGAGACCATCTGGACTTGCGCCTAAAAATGGCAACTCTGGATCTATAAATAAGCCACATCTTGTGATAGATTTCTGTAAAATATTCTCCAACTGATCACGAGCAAGATGTTCACATGTTTTACCATATTGAATAGATTTGACATGATCCAAGTTTTTTCCGGCCACTAAATCTTTGACTAAGGGGCTGCATTTAATGAGCCCTCGTTTACAAACTCTTCCAAAAGCAGAAGCCGTGAGTCGCAACTTACGCTCTTGGCGCCACTCAACAGATTCTCCTTGTAGAATCGTTCTTCGTTCTAATAAGTTTCGGTCTTCAGAGGATAAAGTAATGTTTTTCAAATGTTCAATCAATTCAATTCTACAACTTTATGCTGAAAGCTTTTGTTTTCTTGACCACTGATGTATTTTACAGCACCCGTGACGGAACGCCTAAATCGCAATATATTATTTTGGACTGCTTTTCGATACTTGAGTGGATATCTGGTATTTCTGGTGAGATCATCCAATTTCGTGCAGTAATTCCGTAATAAATGATTTGTACATTCTATTTTTTCAACTAATAAGTTGCCGTAAGGTTTGGCCTTCTCTATTTTACTATATGTGCTAGCATCCCCGTCAGCTATAAGTTTCGAATATATAAGACCATAAGTTTCAACTGAAGTCTTAAAACCTTCAACGAGAGCTGTTGACTCCATGCCACTAGAAGATCCTGTGTAATTTTTAAAGCAAGTGTGGTCAGGAATCGGTATGTTTTTATTTTCAGCTCGAGCACAAACCATGCAGTACTTATTTTTAACTGCCATGTATAGTACTTTTTTTGTCCTGTACCCTATTATCACGGCTGCTCCCGATAATGCATTATAATTCTTTCTATAAGACCTCTTAGACCAGCATGCATCGGCGACCACCGTTATCATTGGTACTCCGTTTGCGTCCACTTCATTATTCAGCACAGCTAGCCGGTATTCTTCTTTAGCCGCTTCTTCCATGCTTTTTTCTTTGGCTAGTTCCCAAAGATCGCAAACTTTTTTATGGCACTTTGCGTACAATTTGTCGGACATGCATGGTATATTAAGTGAAGCTGAAACTTGTTCTAAGCCTGAATATCCTGCGCCTATGGAGATAAAACCACTCACTGCAAAATCGTTTATATTTAATTCTGTAGAGCTATCTGAATCTTTACAGTTCTTCAGTTCAAATTTTTCGTTGCACATTCGGCAACTAATACAAAATTTCGAAAGAAAACCTTTCTTGATTTCTTTTGTTATTTTCAAACAGCTCAAGTTACAGCCTAAGGCAGAGTTGTGATTTGAAATATCAAGAAGTTGAGTAAAAAGATAACCAAAATCCACGATCCTGTTTCCATTAATCGGAAATTCTTTATCACCAATTACAGATTCAAAGGTTAACTCATGATCGCATTCTGTATTCTCCAATATCACCTGCAAATAAAGACATAAGGTTATTTTCTTTTACATCACACACGCTTGTAAAGAAGGTTATAAGCATAAGTGAACATAAATGCGGTTGGAGAAATGGAGGTTACTAAATACTAATACTTTTTTAATTAATTTAAAAAACTAAATACTAATACTTTTTTACGGACAGAACAGGTAAACTATGTTGTATAAAACCCCCTAGGGAGTAGGAAGTTTGAAAATAGAATATAGTTATAAATATTCCCGGACAATTCACAGTGCCAATTGACGACCGGCTGGGCGAGTGGTCAGGCTACTGAACACTTTACACAGCAGTCGTGGGTTCGAATCCCGCCAGGTGCAGATAATTTGTATGATGAATATAGATGTCTGCACCGGGTCATGTACGTGTATATATGTATTTATATAAAATTAAAAAGACAGGATCACTTCCAAGTGATCTATCGGGTCAGACAAATTGAATTGAAGAAACACAGACTGAACAACCTGATTACAAACTAAATTTAAAACTACTTTTAATTTTAATTTATTGTTGTAATTTCTCGATAATTTTTTTAATTTTTTTATCAATGTGTGCTTTTTTGCTTTTTTATGAATTGCTTATTATTGGAAACTTTATTGGTTTATGTATTTGTTTTATCAATTTTAATTCATTGTACTACTATACTGTTTGTTTCCTAAATAAAAAATAAATAAAAATAAAAATCATCTGAACTATTTACGATTGATAATACGAGAGATGCATATTGTTTTTTGTAACTGGGGCCAACATTACCTACAAACAATACAATCCAAAAGTTGTTTACGACCTCAAAGTCTCTTTCTTATAAATTTCGGCAGCTCAAAGCCAAAATTTTTGTCAATTGTTATCTACTATTACAAATACAATAATGCTGATTGTACTGACATCTGAACATAAACGTGGGAATTTATTCGTTATATATTATGACTGTTATGCTATGAAAAGTGTATAGGTAAACAAAACAATAAATATAATACCATGGACGAACTTATAAATAAAAACTTACATCGTCTTTTGTAGTTTCATTAGTCGACTGCAGGTGGTTTTCAGTGACACTGTAAAGAAATAAAGGATAAGTAGATATAATAGAGAAGATATAGTAACTACCTAAAAGTAAAGATGGCAAAGCTGTATATTATAATACTAGTTGTTGTCCGCAGCTTCACCCGCGTTAACTTAGATTTATAGCCGTATGCGAATTGATGATGATTATTATATAGGCATAATACATTCGTGTCTGTGAAACCATGGAAAAACACATACAAAATTTCAACCCAATCAGTCAAGCCGAATGGCTAAATATAATGGAATAGGCTAAATCACGAATAATCTTGGCTTCTAATGGTAATTTTTTTTTCAAATCAGTCCGGTAGTTTCGGAGCCTATTCAAAGTATTGACAATTTAAAAATAATTAAAAGTAATAAAAGTTGTGACGGATAAAGGCTGATGGTGGTGATGATGATGATAATAATTAAACGCAATTCTAAATTTACTAAGTTAATACTTACTTTTTAGGTAAAATTCTTATTTTCTTGAATCGACTACTACTCTTTTTCGTAAAATATTTGTCTTTTCGCTTCCCCATTTTCACTAAAACAAAAAAAAAAAAGTAATATTAACTTCTTTCGAACATCAATAAAAATGAGCTACTAAATCGAAATTTTAAAAAGTATACTTACATCACTTTGGCTTTGTGCTCCTGAATACGCACACGTTAGATCGCGATGAATATATAGGAAGCGTCGCTCCGCAAACTGACGTCACCCCTCCTTGAGCTCTGCTGGGCGACTGAATTTTTAGGAGCGCGCGTCGGGAATTTATTGCGAATGCGCGCGCCCATAGTAATAATGTATGGGAAAAAACAGCCACTTTTTTAAAAAATCGCAATAAATAAATTTAAGAAAACATCGAAAATGTAATGCGGACAAACTGTAGTGTATACTTTGCTTAATTGATTGAATCGAAATTAAAAGATTTTTTTTGCTGTTAGACGTTGAATATTAACTAAACGCAGACATGCTTTTTTTCAATTTTTGTCCTACTTTAGATGTGTATATCACTATATCTATACATTATTTTAAAAATTGGCTTCGGAATAATTGTAAAGACTTTCATTTTCATGCCAACAAGGTATATTTGATGCCTATCATAATAGTATTTTACTTGCTATCTACTTAACCAGCACAGCCTTTCGAGCCATTTTTGCTCGATACAGTCTTAAGTCTGTTTACAACGAATTTAGCTTAGCAACGTCCAATGAAGATTAATAGTTATCTGATAGCAATAGAGTTCAATTTAGAATAAATTACTGTTTCGTCGTAATTTTTTGTTTTATAGCGGATGATCGTTTCACATGGGCTGGGTTTTTTGGTAATAAAACGAGCGCTTTCCTGCGGGATTATCATTGAATTCTATTACTATCGAAAATAACATATATATGATATTAAAGCGTTTAAAAAAATCTTTTTTTTTTTTGGAACTACGCTCAAGTTTTCGTTTAGGTATACAAATAAGCCTGTGAAGAGATGAGCTCATAATTTCAATATTAAGATGCTCCGCATCGAACTTTTAGATTTTCCATAAGAGTGACATAGGAAAAATTATTTTTGTTGCTTCTAATTTTTGTAACTAACGAACGTTAAGTTGTAATGTAAAGTTCCTGGTATTAAATTTTGTAGAAAATTAAACTGTTAAATATTACAAGATTTTGTATGTTAAGAAAATCATACTTATCCTTAGATAAAGGAGACACTTTTATATTGGCAACGCCAAAGATTTAAATAATTTCACAATTTCTGATAGGGACATAATTCGACAACAACCCGTAGTTCGAACATTGATAGCTGAGCCGCGAAAATATTCGATGAAACCAAACGTTGAGTTCATTGTATTCCGTTGTTGTGTTTGCTTTGAATTCGAGTTAAATTCGTTTTCAGTCGAATTGGGAACGTTTTAACACGTGTCGCGTTTTCAATTGGTCGAAAATCCTTATTCCTTTATAACTGCGCTTACATTTCTTCACACATAACTGAATTTTTTTTATTTCAGACGCAGATTTGCTTTTACTATCGGAGGATTTACCTGCTCGTGAAGTTGTTTTGCGCAAGTCTCTTTAAAGCGAGTTTTTTATTTTGTCGTCTGGTCTTAAAAGCGTCTAGACATGTTTAGTTTAAGACAAATTTAAGACCTTTTAAAACTCGTTTGGGTTCCGTGAGTTTTATTTTATTTGATAAATAACTGTTAATATTGCTATGTCAGTGAACTATCTTCAGTACATGTCAGTAAAGTGTTTTCACTACTTAACTTAAGTTTTTTTTTTTTTTTTTTTAATTAAGTACTAGTCTGTTTTGTATTTTATACGTTGGGGTATAAGTTATAATTTTTTTTTACATTTTAGATATTATTATTTTGGTGTCGAATTTATACTGAAATATACATAAAACGTAAAAAAAACATATATTCTACAATATTAATCGACTGCAATAGGTAACAACGCGCTTATAGGCGCTGAGGATAAACTTATCTTCCATTAAGCGCACGACAGTATATACAATAATAAAAATAGTGAAAATAAATATAATAAAAAAAGTGTTAAATTAAGGTTTTCAACCTTAATTTAACCTAAGATTATTAACTGTCTAAACTTAGTTACTCGAAATGCTTCTGTAATCGACGACAGCTGTTGTAACTTCACTAAAACCATAAATTGTATCAACTCTCAATCTAGATTTACCAAACTGAAACTAGGCAAGGTAAGAAAAATTATATCATTGCATATTTATTCTATTGTTAATAATTTATTTAGTTACACTAAACGTTTATACACAATGATTTCTTTAGCTAATTAATTTAATGTTTTATTTATTTGGAAAAGTAATTGTTAACAAAAAATCCTTTCAATATTCTTAAAGTTTCTTACGTGACTTTGATTGTTTCGTAATAACTCGTACGATCGTCTTGAAACTTTCTATTTTACTTTATTCGTTATTGATAAAGTTGTATAGGCTGTTTTCCATTGAAACAACGAACTGAAATTGATATTTTATATGTTACTTTGTTAAAAACGCATGATATTTATTGTTCTGCTGTTTCGGGTGTTATATCTCATAGTATATTACTCACTTTATTGCAAGCAGGCTATATAACGCAGAAAATAATAATATTAATCAGAGTTACTACCATACTATAAGTATACAGATACACCTCGTTATAAGTCTATACAATATAATCTTTGACTTTAATGACGGCTGGCTGGTCGAGTGGTCAGGCAACTGGACACTTTACGCAGCAGTCGCGAGTTCGAATCCCGCCAGGTGCAGATTATTTGTATGACGAATATGCCGATATCTGCACCGGGTCATGGATGTGTATTTATGTATATATATGTATTTATATAAATTTATTAAAATTTATTTCCGTTCCTAGTACATGTAACACAAGTTCTTACGAACTTAGCACGGGGCTAGGTTAACGTGGTGTGATTGTTGGTTAATATTTATTAATATTTATTTATTATTTATTAATCTTTAACCCTTATAGATCTATATCTTCGGAAATAAACAAATATTTTGTCATGACTAAAGAAAACAATAAACGAACTTAAAAAATACATCTCGCAACTACTTTATTACTGTTTAAAAATATTATGACGATATCGTGTGCCTTTTAAAAAGCGACTCTTTAAATATTCCGAGCTAAAAGCTACCAGAATAACCGAGATTGGATACCCGGCTTTTAACCGTCTATTAGCGCTCCGATTGCGGATTCGAATTATAATGGTTATTTATATTCTCACAGATCTATTAAATGAGAGACATTTTATTTAATAGTAATTTCAAAAATATAGTATATAATTAAATGAGTTTATTTTCGAATGCTGACTATGACACCGAATGCTAATATAAAATCATAGGTTGTGAAAGCCATTAATCCTATTTAATAATAATAACATGGTAAATTGTAAACCGTTTTTTTCACCGTAAATATATTGTGGGAAATTAATAAATACATAGTTAATAAACACATTTACTTTAACACTTTCTTTTAAAGTCAAAAGTCATATAACTTTAACCGACTTAAAAGTATATTCGATGATGTTTTCGTCAACTGTGAGCCGGATTTGAAAACTGTTTTTGTGCTTTTTTTTCAGCTTTCATTTGTATATTATTTAAATAAATTGAAACGAAATAAAATTCCAAAAAATAACACGTACAGTTTATTTTTAGATGTCATTTAGGTGTCACATCGACATCGCTAAAATTTCTGAGCAGACTTCAGTCATTCCTTTTTTTTTTTCTCAATTGAATAAAATTACTATCTATGTATTTCTAAAGAAATATAATGACGATCTTATGTCTCTGGAGGTATATAAGTAGATAATAATTATAATAATTATAAATATCATGATATAATGATAATAATCATAGATAATAAATATAAATAATTAATTAAATGTAAGACTGTTCCTGCTTTGTGTTAAAAATGAAATAATGATATCTATAATGTATATCTATAATTGGAAAAACGTTAAAAGTAACGAGTTAACCTTAGGAATAACTGATTTGATAATCATATGGCTAAAATAAATACGCGTAAACTAATATAGCAAGTACTGAAACATATTGGCTTTAACCACGAGCCAAGTTAAAAATAAACATGCTAGTCAATACTGCCCGACGAAAACAAAGCTTAATATAGCCCGCAGCGCTGTCCGCTCTGTCTTCATTTTGGCGAAAATAGGATACACGATAGAGCATGCCTTAAAAAAAGTTTATTTTGTATGATTGACTTACTAACTTATGTAATGCCTGATAGTGGTTTTCATTCTGTTGAAGGCCGTTAAGTATTAGACATTTTATTATACATTTATAATTAAATAAATAAATTGGTATTCAAAAAATTTTTAGTGTCAACGCGCTAATCAGAAAAGCACTTAAAATGTTAGTCCAACAAGAAAAAATATTTTTTATTAAAAATCCTGTTCATCAACGAAGAAGATAAGCAACAAAATATCACGCTGTATGTCTATTATGACAAAAACGAGTGAAACTAAAACTTCGCGAATCATTTAGTTATATTAATAAAATTGTAGGTCGTAGACCCTTCATGTCGTGACTCACTTCAATATTCACAACTGCGGAGGACAAAAAAATACGGCTTTTAATCTCTCTATCTATTGTTATGAGTACCTATCTACTATAGAAATTATAAAGATAAATAAAACATACCCTAAAATGTGGGACACGCACTCCCACACGAAGGCTCCCGTGATTTAAATATAAGAAAAAATAGACGAACGGCAACAGACAACAGAGAGACAGAACAACAGATTTTAATAATTGGTATTTTGCAAGTAAGTACTATACATTGAGAAAAACAATACACTTTAAAAAAATATTAATCAATAGGTACTAGTTTTATTTTGAGACACAAATTAAAATAAAAAAAAAACACCAGGTGCGTAATATATTCAAAATCCAGATTTAAGGATAAAATCCGTATCCGTAGCCGGGATGACCGGACATTGCCACCACAAGCGAAATTAAACTGGAAATGAGGAAGCTGGTTTTTGAAGTTTTTTGTGGTAAAGACTGTTAGCATGCCACAACGATACCTGCCAAAAATTTACTCTGGAATATTTTATATTGAGTGTGTATTCGAGATTTTTATTACGACAAATATTTACTACAAAATGCAGTGTATAGTGCCTTTTATGGACTTAAAATAAAACTATAACGATATAAATGGAAGATATTAAAAAATACATATATTTAAAGGTCCTATATAATCGATAATGAAGACAAAAATGAAATTTCCTTAATTTTTGTCTGTCATCTGTATCTTGATCGCGCACCAGAAAAAAAAACCGTTAATGAATGTAAACGAAATTTGACACAGTTTAAGTTCAAACTATACTACTACTATTATATCTATATACATACAATTAAATAAGTACGAGTATAACCCTCAGTATTAGATGTAAATAATATAAAACTAGGAATGTAAAAATGAAATGGAAATTTTATTGTGGTAATTTGTATAAATTTGGTCTAGATGTGTTATCAGATTAATTTAATTTGGTAATTTTGTTATGAAGTTTTTTAATCAGAATACGCGTAAAAATAACAGACTTAATTTGCAGGTCAATATAAAATTTGACTTTGTCTAGGAAAATAAAATATTAAGAATATTAAAAAAAAAACAACATTACAACCTTTACTAGAGATAAAACCTTTTTCCGACTAAAAGAAGACATCTTTGCTTAGTACAGAATATATTTGGCGGAAAAGTTCTTGTGTAACGAATATTTGAGCAAGTTTCAACATTAGTACGGGATACAAGTTTTTCAATCTTATCTTTTTTAACGTGATAAATTTGTTCATGTCTAAAAGGACATTGTGACCCCAGGCTGATTTGGGTTGAAAATTAGAAAGTTGACATTTCGAGTTTAAGCGTAAATATAATTACATACATAACAATTTGATACACAAAAATAAAAGATAAGGTACGTAAGTTATTTTTAATTTCCTGTGTATTAGGCTTGTGATTAAATAAATGGTTGCAAGAGAATCAATATCATTGAAATAATTGTTTCAAGGCCAATAAAGATGTATAATTCATCTTGCATACATTTGTTATGTATAAACATATACATAAATAACTAAGCCATCAAGTTTATTTACATTTAAATATATTTAACAAAACTGTTTCAACACAGAAATTAATCTAAGGGACTTTAATTTGTCCCATAACTTAGTATTGTCTGTTGATTGGAAACAAATGCCTTTCGAAATTACGACAAGAAACGATTAAGAACTTTTAAGTACACTGACGCTTACAATTAATTATCTCGTTTGCTTTTAATTCTAAATTGCTTTAGTTACGTCCTTAGTCAAGATGAAAAATGCAAAAGATAAGTCTTTATACAAAAAAAAAAAAAAAAAAACAGAATACAACCTTTGTACACCAATATTTAAATTAATTAAATGTATAGACATATATGTATATAGCGTTTTGTAAATATTTTGAAAACCAAAAAGAAATCTTATATTTATATATATATATATATATATATATATATATATTTTAAGCCGTTGCCCAACAAACAGTAAGTTTTCCATACAAAAACCAATAACAAACTTACTGTTTGATGAGCAACGGTTTAAATTTAAAACTAAGGGCTTTGTTATAGCTCAATTTTTTTTATCGACTACAAGATTTTCATGTGGGACTTTGAGAAAAAAAATGTTGCTCTAAAATGAAGCATCCTAATATGTTATCTAAAAATGTTACAGCAAGCATTTATATTTATTCAATAAAAAAAGGTAAAAATTAATTAGAAAACTTATTTTGTAAATTAAACTTTAATTTCTGTTCGATTAGAAAAAGGATTACGACTATTACGAAAATTTTAATGGACTGTAATTAAAAAAAATGAAAATAATACTAAAAAAAGTCTTTTAGATTAACATTTGAAACACCAAGGTAATTTAGAACAAAGAGTAGTAATAATTCCGGTACGGCATGAAATGGAATACTCTGACAAAGGGAGGAGAATACAATGCGTGCGCTATCACACAATCAAGCCTGAGTAATGAGACAACTCTAATACTCTCTATTAAAAAATATAGGGTTTCTCATATGAACTTAAAAAGTACTTTTTAATTGTATTTTTACAATAATTGTAAGAGATTGTCCAAGTCTTTCAAATGAAATAAATCTTGTTCAAGACCGTGTTGAGGTTGATTTATTATTTTAATTACTTGAGAGTAAATAGTTGCTTAGATATGTTATGTAAATTTTAATTACGAGTATTACATTCTTTTTAAGCTATACTTTTTTTTTTAATGCTTGATTTGTCAAGCAGTTATATTTGTGAAAAATATTCTTAACAAATAATAAAAATAACTAGAGTTATTCTATGGAAAGAAAGAAATAAATAAAAGAATGTGGTGGTTAAAAATACATTTTCACGAGCGTTACGTATTGTTCTTTGATAAAAAATATAGTATTTTTAACCGAGAAAATAACGAGATTGTCAGTGGATAGAGGAAAAAAATCGGGTTTTTATTTTTAACGTCCACGTGAAAATGAAATCACACAAAATGTTGTTCCAAAATAAAACCTCAAAATGTAATTAATTATTTTTTCTATAATTAAAAAAAATGTGTATATATATATATATATATATATATATATATATATATATATATATATATATATATATATATATATATATATATATATATATATATATATTGAAATAATCACAAATCCCCGTACATTACAATGTAAGCTTATTCTTATAAGCTTTGTCAACATATGACGTAATTCATAAAAAAACATCTCGCGCGTGACGTTAGAAAAGTCAATTTGTCACTTCGGTACGAAACACGCACCTTTCATGTATTAAGGAAACGGCAAATCATATATCAATATAGTCATCCATAGAAGGTGTGTGGTTGATGGAATTGATTTAGTTCGTAAGTCATATTTACTATTACTATCTAAATTCGATTACGCTGAAGTGTAATTCATGAATTTATAAAAGATTCATTTGCCAAATGAATCCTCTTGTTTTCGAATAATTAAACAATTTAAAAATAATAATAAAATGAAATTTCTATTTATAATCCGCAATAAATCAAAGATCGCGTAGAAATAATTTTAGGTTTAATAAAAAAATAATTAGAAAACAGAACCTTTAAATGCATTTTAATAATGTTCTTTGCAAAATTAATGAACTTCTGTAATCATGGAAAATTTATGTCATACGATTGTTAAGGTTATAAGTTTCTTAAACTATAAATATACACAACATGTAAATAAGCAATGGAAACAATGTTATATATATACACTTGAAAAATTCATCATCCTGAATAACAATCTGTGATTGTCGGTTCCAATCCACGTGTATTATTTAATTCCACTTGGTCTTTACCCACTTTGACCATATTTAAGTCCACTTTGCGTAGTTTTAGTATATGGATATGTTATATACAAATTGAAAATAAATTACTTTTAAAAATTGCTAATATATTTTTATTTATATAATTTATTTTTTGCCGTTATAATTTTTAAAATTTTGATAGCTCACATAATTGTAATAGTTTTTATTTTTTATTTTTATAAATAACTTCTTTACTTCTGCATGTCAGTCTATAAGTCATTTTATACATGAGCCTTATATTTATATACGACTGGCTTGTCTTATCACTCTGCTTCACTCATTTCAAACAAAACAAAACACAATACATCATATTTTGAATACGTTGTGCTGTTGTTTAGAGTTGAAATATTCATTGAATGTGTTCTTATATTTAACGAATAGCTTACGATGGTTTGAATTGAATTATTTTTTATATGGTTTATTGTAAATTTATGTAAATTGAAAAATATTTATTATATTTATTCATTATTAACTTAAAATTCATTTTTCGAAAGTATATTAAAAAAAATTCTATAAAAGTATCTTACTAAAAATTAGAATTAATGATTCTATTTATACCGTTTCAACACGGCGAGCAAGTTTGTCTTTACAGCTTTTCTCTTTCTTTGCATAACTTAATTAGTGTTATTGTTTAATTATGCTATAAACTTGAATCAGTATTAGAACTCTAAAAAATTAATAGATAAAATATGATAAGGTTGTTATTTTTTTTTTTATTCAATTGCGTTTATGAGTTATGGCGTGATATGTAATGGGTGTTTTTTTTTAGATGCAAACAACTTTGATTTAGCACCACTGCTTTATTTGACAGCCGATTTAAGAGCTGATAGTTGGTTTTTGTTCAGTTTGGTTTGACATTTTACTATGGACAAACTTACACCAGAGCAATGCTTGCAAATTGTTGAAAATTTTTATCAAAATAATGGTTCTGTTCGTCAAATTTATCGTGCATTTCGCCCATTTTATGGCGTACATAATCACAGTATATTAATACATACAGTACTCGAACTTCATACAAACGGACGAAGCGCGAGCTATGTCTACGCGCCTCGATCTCGGGATGCGCTCGAGACGCCAACAGTCGCGACTATGCCGCAGTGACAAACGGACGGTGTGTTGTTTTTTGAACAATAACCGCACGATTTTTTCACTGAAAATAATTTCAATTACATGTTTAATATACCGAACAGGATTTATTGTGCTGTTTTTGGTTGCATGAATTCGTCAATAACGCATCCAGAGATACCTTTTTTTAGATTACCTGAAAAACTCTGAAATGTAAGACTATAAAATAATTTTACTTACTAGTAGGTAGGTACATAATGTGTGTCTTTTTAATGGATAAGTATTTTTAATTAAGCTTTATATTAGAATACGGATTTTTATACTTTAAAATTTAATCATAAAGCATTTCGTACGTCTCAGTCGAGGCGCGAATATTTTTTGTCGCAAATTTATAAGACTGATTTGTTATTTAAATATAAATATGGTTTTTTAATTAGATCTAACAATCAAAAAACAACACGTATTTTTATTGAACACTTCCTATTCAATTCACAAAGTATTTTATCTGTTTATATAAAAAGAGTATATTTACAATCACAAAACTAAATGGAAACACAAAGTAGGCAAATGTAATTAAAATGCTGGAGGCGGGCAGCCTTAACGCATGTTTACGTAGCGCGCGGCAGTAGCACGCTGTAGCACCACGTAGCACTGTTGGCATTTATTTCAAAGATACGGCCGAGTTACATTACTGTATAGATAATATTACCGTGACATAATCGTCCTTCAGAGCGGCTAATTCGAATAACAATGGAACGTTATCGGACCACGTTTACTCTTAATGATAATGTGCATCCCGTGAGATGCCGCATAGTGCACACTGAAGAAGCTGTAGCCGCTGTACAGGAAAGCATTGAAGAAGATACAAATCAATCAATTGGTCGCCGTTCTTAGGAACTGGAGTTTTGTCCCACTTCATGGAATATTTAACGAAAGGATTTTGACTTAAAAGTTTTTAAGATTTAACTTGTGCAGGAGTTAAAGCCAAACGACCATCGTATGCGCCGCCAATCCAGCAAACGGGCTGAAGCACAAATTGATGTTGATATTGAATTTCCATTCAAAATTTTGTTCTCCGAAGCCTATTATTGGTTTAATGGGTACTTAAATACGCAGAATTGTCACATTTGAAGTGAGAATTATCCACAAGCCTTTGTCGAAACACAATTACAGCCATAGGAAATGACTGTTGATGCGCTTTATGGGCTGGCGGAGTCATTAGTATATATGCCATATGTCTTCAAAAACGATGATGGTCAGAATGTTACTGTCAATGGTGAACGGTATAGAGTCAAGATTAGAATTTTATTCGTACCTCAATTAGCTAGAAATAATCTTGCTGACATGTGGTTCCAACAGGACGGAGCCACATGCCACACAGCGCGCGCTACAATTGATTTACTCAAAGAATCTTTTGATGAAAGAATAATTTCACGTAAAGGGTCCAATTAATTAGTCACCAAGATCGTGTGATTTAACCCCATTGGATTATTTACTTTGGATTTATGTAAAGTCACTTGTCTAGATAGATTAACCAGAGACAATTGAACACATGGAAATAACATTCGAAGAGTCATTGGCGAAATACGGCCGCATATGCTGCGAAAAGTTTGTGAAAATTGGTGTTTCAAATTGTGCCTTGTATGCGCGAGCCGTGGCGACCACATGGTTGGCGCGTATTAATTTCAGAAAATTACCTATCCAATAAAGCCCGTTTCATTAATATTAAAAAGATATTTCTTTCATCCGATATTATACTCTATATTCTATATATCCATACGAGTATAATCTTTCTTAGCAAACATATTTTTTTTTAATCAGACTAGTAGATTTGTTCTTTAATAGAAAAAAGGCCCTTACCAAGCAGAGCGACTTTTACAGTACGGTACAAAAAGACAATTATCGGCAGAAAATAAACAATAGTTAATAATATATGAAGTAAGATTGGAAATGACAAATAATACTAAAAATATGGTATGAATTATCCAATACTATACAAGAAATGGTTTTGTAAATGTAGGACATATTCCTTATGAGATAAAAATAGCTTCTTATATATTACACGATCGCTAGCTTTTCGGGAGTGAATCGAAGCGTAATCAACAAGCTGAAGAGGAAATGAATATATTTCCCATTCACTCTTGAAGGATGTGAACGAACCACATGTAAATAAGTTATTTAAAATTCGAGGACGCTTTTCAAAGGAACGTTAAATGAACAAATGTCTTTAATATTTATGTATTATAAAACTATATAATGTAGCCATTTCTCTGTTCCATATAAATACTTATTTTCATAGCTTGACGGCATGAAATGTCATTTGCGTCTTTTCAGTTATTTATTTAAAATATTAGTTTATTATGAGAGAAAATTGATTTTTCATGCATGTTTTTGAAATCTACGAATTTCGAAATCAAATGATTTTCGGAATCTATTAAAAAATTGAAGCAAAACCTTAAAAGTTAATTAAGATGACTACATGGTAAATGTTCTCCACAAACCTAGTGATAGCTTATTTGTTTACGATTCCCTTTTCAATACACGAATTTCTTGTGCTTCTTTTTCATTCATTTAACTAGCCATAACATGATTACACGTAAAAAACAATTCTACAGTTTAAATGTAAAACCTTATTCGGTGTAAAAATATCCCCTTATCCTTATGTCTTCTCATTTTGTAAAATATTCTCGAGGGACAGCCAAAAACCATATCATCACGAATAACATTTATGTGGCCGAAGAGGCGGGTTAAATGGCATTAGAATATTTTTTCAATTTGTTACAAGAGTACATGTGTTCGACAACATTAATTAATTTAATGTATTGCTCATACGTATATCGAAATGAAGTACGGTACTCTTAAATGTTTTTAAAAGTATAATTTCTTAAAAATCTCTATATATGTATAAGACAGAAGGCAATGACATTGACAGACGATAGCATTGAGAATATAATTCAAATTAGCCTCTTATTATGTACTACTTTGAGTTAATGAAATATTTTTGCGCATTTAAATAGAATTATGCATTAGTTTAAAAGTTTAGTCAAAACTTTAACAATTATTAGGAAAGTCCTTGAACTCTAGAAATCTAAATGTACAAGGAAACTATGCCCTCTATACGAAATTATATACATTACACAATGTCGTGGACATGCGTATTGGCCGTTTAAAGAGAACGAAGCACGAATCTTCTTCACGACTGAGTAAGAAATAGAGTAAACGGAACTCTAAAGTTATAGGTATAAGCTTGAATATTAATTCGGTGAGCAATCGAGCAAGCGCTCTATGTTGGGCGGAGGCATCGAATCGAGGGTGATTCAGTTGGAACCTCGCCGCGTAAGGGGGTAGTATTGCGTTTTGTACCCCGTTCTGTACATACACTCTGAATAAAATCCTTCGAAATGTCACTCTTTAATCCACCAACGAACTATTATTTGTGTGAAATGACTTGTTTACAATAGCGAAAAATAGGGACTAGCGCGTATGAAATGCTTGATAAGCCGGTTGTCACGAGCGTCGAATCCAATATAAATAGTAACGTGTCATTCTCGTCTTACAAATTGATAAATAATTTATATAGAACTGTTCAAAGGAATTCGTGGGTTTACTAAAACGAGTCTCAGTGATTAGTTATAAAGAATTTTTGATATGAAAAAAATGTGTATTAATAAGTTTTCTTACATCGGTTTCGACAATTAATTTGAATGGATATCCCTAATGCCGAGTTGCATCTGTAAAGGCTGTGATATAAACCTTCGTCGCTGGGTATAAAATAATAATATAATTTTATGTTTCTGTTAAATTTGCGCAATTGCTTTCATACTAAACTTCACATCAGTTGCATAGAGAAAAGCATATACACTTCTTTTAATAAAGCAATTTGACTTTATAAAATAGATCAGAATATTTCGGTAAGCACTTTTTTTTATTAAAACTTAACACTGCCTTTTATAACGTAGAATATCTTGAACTAATCAAGCAAAATATGGTACATCACACTTATTCACATGCTTTTTATTTTATACGATACGACAATGAGAACGCAACCCAAAAGTCACGTGATTAAATTGAGAATTTCATTTAATGTATGAACAACACGTACTAATTAAAAACCGTTACGCATTTTGCTAAGCGTAAAATGCTTTGCCTCGTAATCGAGGTAGTTTATATGGTTTTATCACCGGAGTCTACACGAAACCGAAATATCGTAAAAAAAATAATGTTTCTGGGCATGGGTGACACAGTTATATTAATGTGATTGGTCCGAATAAAAATTTTTGAATTCGACTATAGACAAAAACATTAAACGTGTCGTATGCCTCTAAAAAAGTAAAAAGTAACAATTAAAAAAAATACGATTAACTACTAAGATTTATTAAAAGGTTGCGTGGTAAATTTTTTTAATTAAATTAAATTATAAAGCAATGAAAATTACTGAGTCATGAAATCTTTGAAAAATAAACGTTTCTATATAACGAGATCTTAGTATCACATACATATAATATAATAAGAGAAAATTCCAATATTATGATAACTTCTCTTATATTCTAAGTTGTTCGTCTTCAAACCAATGCTAAGTCAACATAATTTTGATTACTTTGTATTCGAAAAATCTTTCGTTTTTAAGCATTAAATTGATATATCAAATACTTCGAAAATATCGTCGAAAAAGGGTTGAACCCTTAAATAGTTTTCAGCGACAAGCGCATGCATGAATCATAGAATAAAAAATTAATCAAAAGTAAAAATATTACCATAAATTTAATATTTCTGAATTCAGTTAAAAATCTAATATTATAATTATAGAATTTACTAAACAGTATAGACAAGTATATGAGTCTAAGAAAAGTTTAAGCAGGCGGAACCAATACATATTTTTCAGTTCAACTTTATTTTCTACTAGCTGTACACAGCGTCGCCTGCGCATATGTTTTACTTTAATATATGCTTATATAGGTAATGAAAGATACAACTAAAAGCAGGGGTACACGTAAGCAGTTATTAATATTTAAAAAATATGAATATTTTATAAAAAATCAGAGATTATACGACGGTACACCATAACTATATTGTATCAACATTCATCAAACTCATTAGCTAAATTACACACCCGATCAAATTCGTTGTACCAAAATTCAAGGCGCGATCGCATTACGTAGCACCGAACCTTGACACCGCAATCTTAACAGCGCCATCTATGGATATTAGAGGAAAAACCTCATTTATCTTGTAAAACAATGCTATCTATATCGCTTTTATCGCTTTATATTCTTTGACTGAAAATAAGGATAAACTACGAAATTAGTATTAAATAATCTGAATCATACCATGCGTTTTAAATATTTATTATACTTACTGTATTCTAGAAAATGTAATTTTACATCATGTTTTTATCTAGTGTAAGCCTATAAAGACTGAATGCTCTACTTAAGGATATAATTATCTTTCACGTAATTTTTTTTCTTTTTTTTTATAAACGTAATTAATGTTTATAATTACATGATTAATATTATAAAATTAGTGCTTAAGCAGTGATGGGTGCTTAAACAAACAAGCAGACATGTTTGAAAATGATAGAAATGTACATGTCCTTTACAACATTTTTTACAAAGCTCTAGCATTTAATAGATACGTAAAATATAAACTTTTTGTATATAAAGATTAACACGAACTGTTTTATTTATAATATATATTTTTTTTAAAGTTAAATTGTGTGACGTATGTATTTTAGTATTCAAATATTTTTAGTATCAAATTATGAAATTTGATACAACTACTGTCTACGAAGGAATATTCCGTCTAGGGAATTTTGTTCGTCTTCACCAGTTTACCATCAAATAGAATAGTTTTATAGGTCAAAGGGCGAGTACTATAAAATACTATCGACTTCTTGATGTTTTATATATTCTAAATTATACAATAACGAGGAGCGCCTTCTACTCGTAACGTTATAGCGAAATTGATTATAAAATATAAATGATTTTTTTTAATACAGTAAAAAAAATATTATACTACATATTATTATATAAGTAGAGTATTATTTACATAAAATTATTTTAAAGTTTTTAACAATATCTTATTGAATTATTGTTATTTTTTTCTTTTTTACTACACGAAAATCGTGATTTCACCCGCCCTGACATTTACGGCTTTTGTGTCGTATAAATCGTAGAGTAATGTTTTGCCTCTGTTATTCCTTAACAATGTAAGCCTTCCAATGGTAAATAAATTAGTAAAATTGTTTTAATAGTTTCAGAGTTTGTCAATTATGAAACATAAACAAGGCAATTTTTTTCTTTTAAAAATATTTAGGCTAGTTTTTAAATAAGTCCATTCAACTTCTGGTCGTGGCTAACTTAATTCAATTAAAACAGTAATTTTCAAAACAAAACAAACGTCCCTGATTTCCGATAAAATAAGGAATGCAAAAACATGTTTTTTCCACCCCTATATAATGTCAATAATAAAATTGTTTTTTTCGTAACAACCGTGAACTTTGACCTGAATTGAAGTATTATTTAGAGTAAAATATAAAATTATATTGTATCGGTGATAAATTGCTGTAACGAGTTCGATAGATGATATAAGTACTTAAAATTGATGGACACATTTGTAACGTGTCCTTTAGTACTTGTAAATACGCCATTTATGAATAAACATACTTTAAATAACATTATCGGTTTACGTATTGTTAGTATACGATGATGTTTGTTTAAGTTTATGCATAAGTTATAACATTTTTTCCACAAGTTTTGTTAATAATACGTTATAATTGTATGATATTAAAGATATTATACGTAGAGTAAGTCTTTTACATTCTTGTATGTATTTAAATTAAAATATTTATAGATTCGTCAATAATTAATTAATATACTTTTTGTTTAAAAAAATATAATGTCTTAGTATGTGTTATTAAAGTATTTTAATGCATAAAGTACAGTAATATAGTGTTGTTTACACTTACAAACATTACTCAAACTATCTAAATGAAATAAGTTGGCGAAGAAACTTCACCGACACGTTAATTTGCTGTTAATAATTCAACAACCGAACAAACTTAGCCTGTTCTCAGTTATCTTTATATTAACGACATCTTCAAATGCATATATGCAAATGTAGAGCTCCGTAACTATTCCTCGAGGCAATATTTAGCTACTGATGTACAGATTATACATTCTGGAGCAGCATACATTAGGCTATCTCTAAGAAATTAATTAACATTAAAAATAAAGCTCAACAGAATAAAGATAGATAAAGTAAACATATTTATCTATGCCTGTAATATATATATATATATATATATATATATATATATATATATATATATATATATATATATATATATATATATATATATATATTTCGCATTAATTAACGAAACGTTGTAGTATAATATTCGTAACTTAAAATTAAAAAAAAAAAAAACTGGCAGTGCGTATCAAACTTGAACACGCTGCTTTCCGTTCCGGTGGTATAATTAATAAAATTATATATTTGTGCAAATAGTTTAGGAACAAAAAACCAAGATAAAACATATTTATTATATAAGATATTTTAAACACTACTTTTTTATGTCACAATACACAATTTTAAAGTTTCAAGTCTATTTATTACAATATTCAGAAGATCCAGACGGACGAACAAAAACCAGACGTAGCCTTAGTACTTAGAGTACCTTATGATACGCAACCCTAACAAGAGTATTCAAAATATTTATTAAAATTAACATTAAAAATATGAAAAGCACACAATCCATTCGATCCTTTGATTTTGGTAAAGCGAGTGAGTTTAGTTATAAGCCACCTTTGTACTATTTACGTACTATATATTTTTTATGAATACTCATTGTTTTGTGTATGCAACTAAGTATTTATACTATATTCTAATTCAAGATCTGAAAAATGTTTTACTGACTCAAAATTTTAAAAGGTACTGTTAATATGTAGTTGTATACGATAATTAAGCACTTTAATTTGTAACTTAAATGAAATCCAACCACACAACGAAAAAGAACATTCGTTTAAATCTAAATCGCCGATTGAATCGGATGAAACAGAACCTATGTAATATAGACTGCGGAACTTTATTTGGCTTTAAAGCTGAAAGAGGGAGAGGCTGTCTCAAAGTTCGTACTCGTGCATCGACCGAGACCGACGCCGGCTAGTCTGCGACAATTTCGATTCACAACAGTCGTACAAAATACTATGCAGAGGTGTTACATTTTTATAACAAAAATAAGCTTTGATTACATTATACTATAGTACGCTATTTTTTTCTAAGTCATTGTACACTACAAAGATTATATTTCAAAATAGAACTATAAAAAAATTATATATATATATATATATATATATATATATATATATATATATATATATATATAATTATATAGAGCGTCGACTTTCTTACGTCTAATTAACGATTTCTTTTTGACTTTTATACCCATTTCAAAAAACAAGGACATTCTCAATTTGTCTGTATTTTTTTTATGTGTTTTACCTCATAAATTTTTAGTTGGTTTACCGATTTTGATGTTTCATTTTATATTTGAAAGTTGACACTTGTCATGTATTTTATTTATTTATTTATTTATATACTTTATTGTCCAACAAAAGAAATGTAGTTGTAACAAAATGCGGCCTTAATATCTAGTGTCATTCTCTCTCAGTCAACCTTTAGGCCAAACGGAAAATATTTTATTTAAATTTGAGCGAGATTTGACTAGTACCTTTTGAGTTATTCCTAGTAATTCGTATTTAACTGACTTCGACTGTTTCAACGTTGATGATGTTATCATTTTATAACTTTCCGATGGAATACAAATAAAAAAAAATCTATATATGATGGCTTAGAAGAGCATCCTATGGTCGCTTTCTAGTTTGGTTCTGATGAAGATTTTCGGAGACATGTAACGGAACTCTTCGATAAACGATTACAAAGCTGCCATGGTTGCTGCTATCACACGTGCTTATATGCATGTTTACACAATAACACAACATAACATCACGCATGTTGAAGTTGGTTTTTGTTTTGTTAAAATTTTATTATTTAGTTTAATGTATAATTCAGATAATTTTACGTTATTAAAATTGTAATGATTTTTCGATTTAATTAAAAATAATAATGAATAAATATAATTTTAATTCCCTTATTGAAAAGTTCGAATATGTATGTATTTATTAAATACAAAATACTTTAATTATATGATTTTTAAAATTAATGATACGTACTAATACAATAAATCTGTACTATTTGTTGTTATGTTAAAACATCTTATATCAGGATTTACGAAATGATTTGCTGTCTAAATATACTTACTAATTGTTTCAAATGCAAAAACTAAATGCGAGTAACTTCATAAGTGATATAAAATACATTGAAATAAAAAAAGTCAGACAAACTATACTTTTGTGTCATTTTTGAATTATAAATAAGACATGTCACGTCTATTTATTAATAGTCTACATATTAGGTTAATAAAACCTCGGCGCCATCGAAGCCACAGCAAGCAAACCGGGAGGGTAACAAAATTGTTTGACCAAAGTTACGTATTATAATGTTGTCTTTCCACTCAGTGTCGAATTTAGATTACTCGTATGTTGAGCTTAATATTGCATAGTTACTGAGATGACATATAGGCAGTGAAGTTACCTTTTTTAATTTTTATTTTTAATTTTTTTATTTATTTTTTTGATTACAACGCGTTTTGAGTTATACAAATTGAAAATAGTCCGAAAAATTTACTTGAAATGAATTAAAGACATTCTTTCTTGGGAGCTCCCTAAAATACGAACACATTAATAATTTGTAAAATAACGATTCAAAAGAGTTCTTGAGGCCTATTTGAATTAATAAATTTTTGATTATGGTTGATTTTTAATTTTTTAAATTATTTTATACAAGCACTTAGCACCAAATATTTTTTTCATATAACTGTTTCTGGCCATAGGTTCTTTAAAGAAATTCAAAATAAGTGTGACCCGAAAAACTGAAGACGCATATGTTTCTATTTTCATCCTTATAGGAAATCCTACCTTAAAGGTAATACGTTTCTTAGATATGAGAGTATTTAAATAGAGGAGTCTTCTGAGTGTAGATATGGACATAAACTAAATTATAAAATGACACGAACACGTACAAAAAAAGTGTCATCCACGTTTATATATATAAAAAAAACCGATCATAAAGGTATTGAAATAGGATTAAGATGAAACCATGTTTTATAAAAGGACTAAATAGGCATTTTCAAATAATAAAAAAAAAAAAAAAACAAAATAGGTAGTTTATAATAGTAATTTTATATTTTTGATAACATAATTTCGAAAAATATTAATTGAATGAACACTGACTTCAATGGAATATAATATAAAATTTTATTTTCGACTACGAGGTATTGTACGAAATAAAATTCAAGCTATATTGCATATTAACAATTAAATGACCAAAATTGGTCGCTTGATATAATTTAAAATAAAATCTGACTGGTTATCATTTTAAGTATTTCACGCATGAATACCGATCGAATGGAATCAAGCTTTTGATTGCCAGATCGCTTTTATTGGAATAGCTGATCATCGAATGCTTAATTGGCGAATTATTTCACTTCATAATTACGAGTAAATATGTTACTTTTATTGAAATTGTATTAAAAGATCATGAAGGTTTTAAATTTTTAGTTGATAGAGGCTAGTATTAAAGTTTTTATTTAAATTTAACAAAAATTAATAATATAGTTAATACATTTTCAGACGCTTTATATCTCTCTACGATTTTTTCCACAATATAACTGTAGTGTTAATTAACCTGTGAAGACGTTTAATATTTATACAAGTAATTATATTAAAAACTAATTGTACTCGCAACCTTGCTTGCAATTACATATTTAAATTTTTGGATGGACTGGATTTTGAAAAAAAAAGTGTATAGTTGGCAGAGCCCAATGAAACTGTATTGGATTTCGGGATAAATATCCAGTGTCCTGACTCGTAGTATGAAATTGAGTCATGCCAAATTTTATTCAAGTCGTAATTAGTCAGTACTTTTGGCATAATGGACTGGCAAGAACTAGACAGATAGATAAAAATGAAGAAAGAAAAAATACACCTCTGACTTAAGTATTGAATATCGAGTACTCAACTATTTTTCAAAATATCTTAAATGTATAGAATTGGTCCAGTTAAAATTTTATTTTAAGTATAAATAGTATATTAAAATATAATAAATAAAATAATATATATAAAAATATAATAAATAAAAATTAATAAATAATATTAATAAATTCTAAGCTGTTATGAAAACAAAGACGTGTAATATTCATATTCATTAGCCCATATTGCTATCGTAGCGTCTTGTCTGAGACATGTCAATTTAATTAGGCTCTATCTTGCTAGTCGGTTGACCGCATATGCTACGGATAGCCACAGAGTATTGGGACTCAGTAAATTGCTTTCGATACAAAGGATATTGCATTCTTAGTTAGATAATAAATCAATACTAACCGGTTATTCACTAGACTACTAGTACTACTACACTTCAAAGTATTTTTACGAGTATGTATTATAGTTGCGCTTTTAAAGAATTTTTTTTTTAAATAAGATAGATCTTCCAACGTATAGAACATTAAATTATGGCAAAAGAACTATAACATTTGAAGGCGTTCAGCTGTACAACAATTTATCAAACGAAATTAAAAACTGTAAAAGTATACAAAAATTCAAAAAACTACTTTTGGCACATATATTTAAAAAAATATAACACAAATAAATAAGAAACTGACGACAGGATGGCGTGTGTAAGTAAATATATGTAATATTTATGTGTGTGTATGTATATATATATATATATATATATATATATATATATATATATATATGGATTTATATATGTAATATCATTAAATGTGTGTGGGTATGTATGTGTATGAATATGTATATTTTTATTCAATTAAAGAAAACAAGACCAAAATATATATCTCTAAAAATGCTACCTTAATCTAAAACAACTCTAAAACAACAAAAATAATAATTACAAAAGAAAAAATAAAATTAAATAAGAATAACTTTAGTATGAGACTACTGCATGGCTCACTATAGTCAAGTCGAAGGCACAAGACAATCCGCAAAGAAGTGTACATTGTATGATATGCGTGATAAACTTATTTTGCAACTACCGTCTAACCCATTGATGTACTGTGGTATTATTCATTTGCTGTAACTGTTGCATCTTGTATATGTTTGTACCTACACTGTTTTCTTTTTTTTTTTTTTGGTACGCAGTTGCGCTGCGCCGTATTTATAATTTAAGATAATATTGTTAAATTATCTCATTGTAAGTGAACACCCGTTCTTATGAGAATAAATGTCTTTAAACCGAAGACATTGTTCAAAGGTCTATACATTGATTTAGTGTTATAATAATGTTGTTAATTATCTTTATCTGTATTTTTGTTTCTCATCAAACCCATAATATCAATTTGACTTGCGAGAATTTAACTATAAATATAATATAATAATTGTGCATTAATAAAATTGTACAAAAAATATTTATTTTTGTTGCTTATATATTTTTCCTTATTTTTTATTTTGTGTTATTGATTTATTATTATTTTTTTACTAGGAGCATATTATGTGAATGATTTTTAAATTTTATATTAAAAAACTATTTTAGAGATTTATGTATCATCGATATTATTAATTCAAAAAGTATGTTTATAATTTATTTAATTTTTTTTAAATTTAATTATCATATTTAACACAATGTATACAAAATTATAATTATGAGTAACAGAAGAAAACCACTAAGATTTGTACAATGCTACAATCTATAGTTAACATCTTATAAAAAAACAAATTCAAGTACAGTTACAAATAGGTCATACAATTAATAATATCAGTGATCATATAATTGATTATAAATTTATGTTTTCTCGAAAGATATCCTTGAAAGATAGAATTTCTTAAGTTTATATTTAATATTACTCCTATTGATACTTTCGACCAAATTGGATGGTAGCAGATTAATTAGTCGAGAGACTATGTAAGCGGTCGTCCTCTCGCCATACACATTATTGGCGCGATCTGTGTGGAGCTGGTTTCTGGCTACGGCTCGTGTAAAAATATAATGTTCAATATGCTGCATATACTTACAATTCCAATTTAAAAAAAAAAAAAATATAATCAAACTTTTTATGTACAGGTAATACATTACAGTGAGTAAAAAGTGCAATTTCGTCATCATGAAATTTAGCCCTAATATTGGGTGAAATAATATTTTCAATATTCTTATTTGTAATTTGTATATTGCGTTCAGGTAACTTTTGTAGGTACGACCGTAACTACTGAGGCCATATTCGATATGCGAGTCTCAAATCTCATATTAAGTGACCGCAAATATGAAAATTATTTTCCTTAAATTAGCATAACCACGGAATTCTTCATATTCCCTTATGTTCGTATGTACATAAACATTTTATAAATTCCACTTAATTTTTCATGTTTAATTGCTTACCAAATTCACTTTCCGTTATGTTCTGTTAGTACTCGTATTATCTGCTGTACTCTCACCGGTTCAAAATTATCTTTTATTTAATCCAGTGATTCTCAACCACTGTGCCGCGGCACTTTTGTGTGCCGCCAAATTTCAAAAGTGTGCCGCCTAATTTTGCAAATATATAATAATGTTAATATTATTAAATTATACCATTTAAAAAGAAAAATATTTCCTTAATAAACGTTTAGTTATTATTGTAGTATATATTAGTTTATTTCGTATATTTAAAAATTTTGTCATAAACTATTTATGCAGTGTGTTGTAGTAAGTAAATAATTTTTATCTTTTTCTTTGTGTGCCGCCAAATTTTGAAATCGTTAAATATGTGCCGCAACAAAAAAAGGTTGAGAATCACTGATTTAAGCTATTATACACATTATACCAGATTGACCTTGTAAGTGTATCAAACAGACTTGCAGATAGACAGACACTCTCATGTTTATATTATTAGTATGCGTGTTCTTCGTTCCGTCTGCTCTGTTTTATCCTAAATAATTTATGATTGCACAGCCTTGATCAGTAACAAGCTTAAAAAACACTCCATTTCCGGGAATAGGTCTTCTCTACGAAGGTTGCTCCTTTAAGTTTTAGTTAAAGCTAAATCTGCCAAAGTGCCTTAATGAAGTTTGAAGAAATTCACCGAAACAAGAACTCATGATTTTTTCCTTCACCGCCAAGCAAGATTATTATAATTTAAAATAAATTTTAGCACTTGACAACTCAGCGGTGCCAACTCGGATTTGAATTCGCCTCGTGTCAATTCACGTGTTCTTGCACGAAATCTTAAAAAATAAAAAGTAAACGTAACTCACGTAAAGGTTAGATTTAACGTGAAGAAACTCTATTAAATTTTTTCGTTTTATCACATTTATCTCATATCATATCTCATATATACTCATTTTATCCTGCACTTAATTATTCGGAAAATATGGACTTGAATCATCGGGATTTAAACAAACTCCATAATGATAAAAATCTTTCTATTATAGTTTTTCGTTTACTTATTACATACTGGTATTTCAAATAATAACATTTATTGCATTTAACTTGGTTCACTGAACTCTATTAACTATTCATAGAAAACACCTTTAAAATTTTTATTAAGCCTGATTACTTATTATCTTTGACATAATTGTGTTATTATAATATATTATATTGTGTTCTCCAAATGAAACTATGAATCATTATTTATATCAAAGAAAATATTAAGGGAAATATGTAACGAAGACAGTATCACAGAGTCCTTATCCTAAAATTTTACCAACAAATATAAACGTTCAAATATTTGATTTGTTACAATTTATAAATAACTAGCAAACTAGATAGATGGCTTCGTTTTTTGTAAAACCATATTGGTTTGTAGTACATGCATCAGAGATGGCGCTCTATGTGAAAAATGATTTTCCCTGTTTTCCTGCTTTTCTGTTGAAATTTTCCCTAATTTTGTTTGCTATAAAGCTCACGGAGCCCGAGACCTTTCTAACGAATGCAAAACCGTGGAAATCGGTTCATGCATTCTGGAATTATAGCGTCAGGAAGGAAAACCCGACTTATTTTTATATATAAGATAAAATATGCGTGTAATATTTTATCAAAGATCACACAGATTGTCAATCATAAAAAGGTACATAGGGTTAAATACGTTTTTTTTCTTTTTGTATAATTTGCTAAACTTATTCAGAAAATAGAGGCTCCGCTGATCGATGTCCGCTCCACAGCCCGTCGGCGATGGATCAAACGCATCACCGCCTCTAAACAAACAGAGATTTTACCTCAAAACTGAGTCGGTACTGAATACACCCCTATTATAAATAAGAGGTTTAGGGTTGGAGTAAATATTTAACACAAGTAGGATTTCATACTTCGGACGACCCGCTTTCTAAAATAAAATAATTTAAAATGAAACAAACTCTGTTATTTTTATATTGAAATATTTTTTAGACGAAAGTATTTTATAATGTAAGATAAATAATAAATAGTCCGATATTTATACATAAATAGAACACAAGTAATAAGATAAAGTGACACAATTTAAATTTCAAAGTGTTCAATGTTAACGCAGTGAAGTGACACAAACTACAGAGTCTATCTACATCGACATTATCGAGAATGAAGGAGGCGTGAATGAACTTGAAATTCATGCACCAATTCACTCAACATCTTCAACAGAATATGCCCTGTCGACGTCATCGCCGACTAATTTATGCAACTAGCTGATGCAGTGAAACAACACTGTCGATGATAGTCTGCTTTGTCGCTGAACTCTCGTCGTTTCAGGTACGTCACTAATATAGAGATACGTACGTAATAGATCAAAAATGTTGAGGCCTTTAATTTGTGAACCTTATAGATTTGGTCCAAATGTAATTAAAACAGCTTTGTGTTGATAGATTCATTACATTTTACAAAAGTTTAAATCTAGCATATTTCCAGTTCATGAGTTTATTTACTTAATTACTTAAAAATTTTAAGGTATTTAGGACCGAATCAATAAAGATAATAGAGGAGAATTAAAATTAATTTATTTAAGGTTAAGCCAAAATAGACTTTTACATCTTTTAACTGTCATTTAAAGTCATCTTTTATTCTGAGAATAATTAAATTCTGACTCATAATAAAAAAAAAAAACTGTTTATGACAGGATTCAAGAAATAAATTTGGGTCTATTAGGTAGCTTGTAAGAAGGATAATTTTATTATTACCCGACTGCGACAGAAGGAGGGTTATGTTTTTCGAGTGTATGTATTTTTTTTATTTTATTATTTATAAAATAATCAGAAAATACTATAACTAAACCTTGGAGCAAAATTCGTAGCATTTTGGTATTTCGTACGTATAGCGTGCTTTCCATACATCGTGTTGAATGAAAGGAAGGTCGGTATATTATACATTATTATACAAGCACGCATACTCGTAACCTGACCAGGACATTTTTTGTGAATAATTAAAAAGTAGTATTTTCTCGTTGAATTACATATCTAACATAAATTCATATAAATTTTTAACAGTATGCATCAAATGTATAAAATCAAATGCGTTTAAGTTTTTTAACAATTCCCATTGAAAAATAAATAAGTATACTTAACATATCAAGAAATCAAATGTGACACCGCAATTGTCTTGACAATATCACGCTTATGTTCTACATTGTAATAAAATTAAAGAATAAAAGTGAAGAATAAGTATTCAAATCTTTGTCACATTATATAAATAATAGGCGAGTCGTTTAACCATCCGCGGCTACGTTTTGTTAAAAAGATAAGACTGGGAAGTCCCTCCTAAGCGTTTTCTGCGAAACCGTGGGGAACATTGAGTCAGCTTTATTCCACGAAGAATTGATGTCGCTCCCGATGGGTTTTTAAAATTTCTCTTTATATTCTGATTATTTGAGGTTAACCGCGAATGCTATTTAATATTACGTTAACTTGGCCTCGTGTTGATGAGAATGGAACAATATAATATTTTTTGTCGTATAACATGACAATGCTGAATTATAATGACGGTGTTTATCATCAAAATTAAGAACTGGCGGAAAAGTAACTCGTAAAATAGAATTTATAAGATGGCTTTATAAAAAAATAATTTGATTTTCAAGGCATTAACGCGTTTTATATGAGTGTTCTGGAACATAATAGGAAATGTTCAAACAATTAAAAGGGCAGAATGAGAAATACATATAATTTTTTTCTATTTGTGTTTATAATTAAAAGTGTAATTTTATCTGTTAAGTCTTGAACGAAATTCATAAGACTCCACTCATCTACTCACTAAGGTAAAAAAAAAAAATAATAATAATAAAAAATATAATAAAAACTGTCGTGTTTAATAATAATTCAGGACTATAATAAACTCTTACCCGACATGCTCGCTAAACCTAATTACATATTCAGTAGTACAAAGCCGACGTTAACTGGTGACACACTGGTACACTTTATGACACACTTTGGCATCAATTCAAGGTCTCATTAGAACCGGGCAACACTAATATTCTGTAAATGTCCCAATGCTCAGGATAAGCCTCTCTTCGTTCTATATATGTTTGTCTTGATATTTGAAGTAATATAAGCAGGTTCCATCACATTAACTACATCACCGACCACGACATGAATTATATTTATTTTAATTCTTTATTTCATAATACAATTACGAGTATATTGCACAAAAATCGTTTAATGTCAATTGCCAAGAGAATATCTACCAGGCTATCTTAAAAACATACAAGAGAAGAAGTTTACAGGCGCGCAACAGGCCAAATAAATATAAATTTTCAAGAGTAAGTAATAAAAAGAAGATAATAAAACAATTATTTTAAATTTTAAACAAATTTTTTTTTCAATAGAATTTTACCAGTCCTGGTTCAGATTTGTCAACTAGTCTGTTTAGCTTCTCTTCATACATACATATTATTTTATTTTTTTAATATTTTAGTCCGTTGCACCTACACCACCCGTACCATTGCTCCATTTCTAAACCCTTCTATAAATGAGGTATGTTCACTTATCGTTAAATTTGGAACATAGCAATAGCAACCATTAATGTAAATGGAAATATCCGGTAAAAAGTATTATCTACACGAAAGGATCTAAAAATCCCATTGTCAAGTAGAGTTTATTATTTTTTTTTATAGGCTGTAAATGTCTCATTGAAGAGTAATAGCCTATTCTATGGAAAAGAATTTAAAGCTTAAACCTATCACACTACTCCGGTCCACAGTTATTGTATCTAAGAATTCTAAAAGCCATCCTAGTTTCTTTACGATGTTTGATGTTTGTCTTTTACTACCAAGCCTGGGATATTGCTATAGGATACTGCTTTTCCTTAATTGGGTTAACCTTGAGTTGACCTTTGCTCAACTGGTCACTGGCTCAAATATTTATTTATTGTTAATATCAATGTAACTATTTAAAAAAAAACTCGATTAGTACGTATTTATGGGAATTAATCTTAACTTGATTTTCTTTTCAATGCTTTAGATGTTTAAATTGAATGATAAATATATAATGTTACTTGACAGATTCCGGACAAAATAATTTGAAAATAAGGTTAAGGTCGGCAAACTACATCAGATTGAACCTTATCCTAATAGGGTATTTACTTAGTCCGAAGTTAACAACTACTTATTTAAATTATTCACAATATATGCATATACGAACGTAAAGGTAAAGAATATTCACACATTCAATATAACCTCATTGCTATTTTTATGTTTCTGTGTCTTTGTGTGTGTAAGATTATCAAAATAAGAAATTGTTAAAGAAACAATGTGTTGGTGTTATACCGAATATTATATTTTCTCTTTACGAAAGAGATGATTAAACAATATTACATAAACATAATGATTATATGAAATTAAACATAATGATAGCACTGCGATGAGCAGGGCTATTTATTTTGTTTAGACGCAGCCATATTAGATACACCACACTGCATCCAACGGCTGATGTTGTGGTGGATTTTTCCACTCTATCCTCAAAGTTTTAAATATATTTACATCAGCAGGTTGAATCAATCAATGAATCCATCAAAAGCCCTTCTGGTTAAGTGGTACGAGTTGTTAACCTTAATGCCAGCGGTCACGTGTACATTTCTATTGGTACAAATTTTCAGTATGAAAAAAAAGGAAAACAAATAAAATAATTTCTTACGAATGAGGAATAGTTTGTTGAATTATTTGTGTTTAGAAAGCTAAAACCATTTATAATAAAGTGATAAAAGCGATTGCTTTTACAAAAGTCTGTTCTATTCATAGTTGCAATATTTATTACTGATATAGATGATAAAGTGATTTAAACGTAGAAAAACGATAACTTTGAATTATTACTCGTGTTGAATAAATAATAAATATTTTCTCATACTACGAAATAAATTAAAAAGTTACACTAATAGTAAGTAAAATATTTTGTTTTTCTTCACCATTTACAAATGTTGGTATCATAAAACCCTTTCAGAAACTGCCCATTATTTGATATTTGAACAGGAATGGCGTGCATTTTAGAATTTAGACATTCACGCAATACTACTGTTTGTCAAAAGTTCTTTACGCGAGGCACGAGGGATTACGTATACGTATGTATAAGTATGTCTATTGTCCTTGCAAGTTCCTGTTTATTTGAACGAATGTTTTCGAAAACTTATGTTTTTTTTATTTATTTGTCTTCCTGTAAAGTTAATATTTTGTTTTATGGATTAAGGAATGTTTCTATTAATGTACTCAGAAGGATAGAAAGAAGCAATCTGAAACAATTCAGTTGCAATGAGTTGAATGAAATCTTGAAGCCAGTCTTGACACAATGACTATTTATAATGAATACACCAAAGCATTTTCATAAAACCAAGGAAGGCTTACTAGAAATTGGTGCTTAACAACAAAATTGCAAAAAATATCCCAGAAAAACTTAACAAAATGTTCTTTCTCCATTCCTTATACTTAAGCATAATATTTTAATACACAAGCATATTATATCATCTTGCAGCAACAGTTTGTGTCAAATATAGCGTATTTTTCATGTTTAGTTATAAATACTTTATATTTTTGTTTTAAATTATTTTTTTAGTTAAAAATACATGTATTCTCTATCAAAATACTATAAATATAGGTGATATTGTGTTTTATTGTCGTACGTTAGGTGTCAAATATTACCATTTTTTTATATGAGATACAAGAGAAATATCTATAAGTCTTCTGTATTGAAATTTTAAGTAAAAAATACAAAACCATTTCAGTTACAAATTCGTGTCCAGCTATCATAACAATATATATAAAGCACACATATATAATAAGTATTAATACAACAAACGCATTGCCATAATCGTAGAAAAAAAAATTCACGACTACGCTCGGACTTTTCGACTTAAAATATTCAGAACAGGTTCGATTTGCGCACGCATAGGCCTTTATTAGTATTTGGGGCAACCAAACACGCAATGATGGACAGACGAAAGATCGTTCTAATTAAATGTACATATTTTATACTAATATCTTTGAACAGGTACATTAATGTACATTAATTATCGTTGAGTTTTGAATTAATCGAATAAGTAATAATAAGAAAAAAAATAACAATAACGACAACTTTTCTGTCGTACGAAGTATAGTAATACCATTTCCATCATATCTTCATTTCATCTTTCCTTTATTATCATCATAAGACAATAATAAAGGAAAGACTGCAATATTAGACTGTCACCCTAGTAGGACGAATATTATATACAACGGGGCCAGTCTTGGCACAATACTAGTTTAACCCAGACTCGGCCTAATAATACTGGCCCATGACTGGCCCACTACTCAACTGACAAGTCTTGGTTGATCAGTGTTGACTCAAGATTCACCCAATATCTATTTAAAAAGTCTTGGTTTGCCAGTCTTGAACCAAGACATGGCTAATATCTAATTAACATACTTTTTTCTAGTTTTATTACTTAAAAAAATTCGATAACAGTTTTCAATATTTTTCCAGCCTATGTTTTAAATCTGGGGCCCAGCAGTAATATGGGCACAGTATTAATATTCAATATTAGCCTAATATTAAGACTCAGTCTTGGCACAATACTTATTCTCAGTCTTGGCACAATACTAATATTCAGTACTAACCCATTACTGATATTCAATCTTGGCACGAAGTTATCATTTGTATGTTTAGACGCTCTTGGGCCAAGCTTGGGCCGTTTTTTTTTTAAAATAAACTTATGTCCACGGGCTCATTCATTCATCACTGTTAATTTTTACTTGTAGCTGCTTACATTAGTAGTATAATTTCTAGTTAATAGGATTTTGCAAAGTACATATTTCTTAAACTAAATTGGATTGTTTTTGGCCTTGATATAAAATAATACACCCGTAAATAAAATATGTACACATAAATGGCGATAACTAAACTTTTTTTAATCTAATTATTCTAAATTTTACTCTCCCGTGTGTAACTACATATTTATCGATATCATAGTAAGGGCCTCTATCGTAAACCGATCGTCAAACGCCGAGGCTAATATAACTGTTTCTGTTACATAAAAAAAATAAAACCCTTAAAACATCTTGATATAGTGCTATAAAGCTCTCCGACATCGAATCTTATTTGACTTCAAATGAAATGTACCAATTTTTTTTTTTTTTTTTTAATAAATATCAAATTATAGCGATACATATATAACGATAATAATTTACATTTAAGTGATACATAAGTAATTATAAATGCAAGAATTTACGTTAATGTTAATAAAAGTAAATATATGAAAAAAAAATGTGAATCATTCAGAATAGATTCTTTACTCCAATAAACTGAATTCCTTCACACATTTCTAAAGCCGTAAAATAAAGCTATCACAAGGACAACAAAATGAATGGTTGTTGTTTCAAAATTTACAATTTATCAAGCCTATGATCGAAAAGAAGATTTATTGTGTATTATACTTAATGACAATCTAATTTCATGGCGATGTTTCGTTGTATTAATTCAAGTATTAAAGTATTTAGTTAATCAAAATAATATAGAGAACCGAACATTCTTGTATAGGACAATCATTATTGTATAAGGACAATCATTATATTTTCTTCAAAGAGACTAATTCAGCGAAAGATGTTAAAAGTGTATTAAAATATCAGAAGTGGCACTTATATTTACATCAGAAGACAATAAGCTTTTTTGACAATTGTAAGATGTCAATTAGCAAAAATATAAAATTTTAATATTTAAATATTAATATTTTATATTCTAGAACAAATAATCTCAACCTGATAATGTAATCGTATCGCATGAGATGCTTTACAATTTTATGCATAATACCGTGAAAATTGCAAAATTGTTACTGTTTTAGCAGCAGTTGTAAAATTTTAGATATTATGACGACGCATTGGCGCAGTGGTCACAGCAACTGACTTATGCGCTAGCGGGTTCGATCCCCGCTCATAACAAATATTTGTATGGGTCATACATATATTTGTCGTGTTCTGGGCGTTTGTGCTTATGTGTTATGTGTGTTTCCGATCCCCGACACAGGATAAACATCCTACTGGGGGGCTTTGAGTGTGAGACGACTATTTTTTTTTTCAGTATTTTTATACTATCAAATAATACCTTTCATCAAACAGTTTAGGAAAACTCACAATTTTATGGATCATAAAATTTTACAGACCCCCGCAGGTTCATTTACAATTTGTCATTTTACAAATGGATAAATTATCGGAAAATCACGATTTCAATAATTATAAATTGTACCTGATCTTTATTTTTCGACTGTTTATATCTCATAAAATATAAATATCAATGTTTGCATGATGATGACATATTATATAAGGAAAAAACACATTTATACGCATTTATTTATTCATATAACCAGACAACGCTTGCGGTTTTACACACGCTGACATTTATTACTATTAATTCGCCAACAAGAGTCGTAGTGTAATTTTTTATGACCTACGCTATTTATAAAACACTATACATACGAATTATAAACGCTATTCATATAAATTATTTCAGTAGTTTCAGAGTTCATTGATTACCAACATGCAAAATTTTAAAAATGTGTAAAGAATTGACAAGCAAAAGATTCGAATATACGCCACGTGCGATCATATAGTCGAATCAAAGGCAAAATATAATATCATGAAGTAATTTTTCATTAAACTTCAATGGGATTAATTCTGAAATTGGAGCAAAGATTTAACCCGACAGCTGGACTTTGAGCAGGATTACGAACGCTTGGGAATATGCATTATATATGTATAAAAGCTTATGGCGAACAAGAGTTTAGGAATGAATACTCTGATCGTTTTGAAGGAAACATTTCTAAGTATTGTTATATTTTAGTGGTTTTTTTCTTAGTAGCACTGCTTTTAATATAGGTCATATTATATTGTTTTTGTAAATTATAGTTGATTCAAATTCAAAATTACTGATTATTGTAAATTAGTAACTCGAGAAGGTTTTGAAAATGTGTAAACTGTTTTTAAAATAAATCATAAAAAGCTATTCAATGATAATAATATACCTAGATAAAATAAAACTACATAAGACACTTAAATTTCGGTTCTGATTTTGCATTTGAATTATTACGTAATTAAAAAACGCTTAAAATATGCCATAAAGATATTATTATTATTTGAGTAACTGGTCCAAACGTACTCGTAGTCTACTGTCGACTGAGAGACGTTACAGGCTTCATTAAAACGAGTGCCCTCCAGCATTTTGCAAAAAAGTGTCAGACATAAAATATGTATTTTTATGGAGATCGGAAAATACTTCGTCTGTAAATATTATATATGAGAAAGTGTATGTGAATGTATAGGTAAACGAATTTATGTGGCATGCATATATATCTACATATACTTCTTATTCTGAAATTATTTGAATAACATTAAATAAAACTTAAACACAACTAGTATGTACTATACACATTAAAAATAAAAGTAAATGTATAAATTCATACTTTGTCATGAGGTAATCTAGTTTATAGATTTTTTTTCCAATTCTTTCACTTGATCGACTAGAAATTTTCTGACTACATTTGTACTAATGACCGAATAGCATGCATTCAATGTGTATCAATTATACGAGTGCTTAAAAGTAAAACAAATATTTTATACGCCTGATATCGAAATCATTAGAAAAACTTATGATGAAGCGTATCACATAAAAATTATTTAAAGAATTGAAGCTCAATTCACTTGGCTTCTATACCGTAGATTGACGGATAAGCATTACTAAGAATATCTTTCAAGACATGCAGATATTTTCATGATTTTCCTTCCACGCGTTTCATACATTAGCAATCTCGATTTAATTTTAAATTAAATTAATATTAAAAGAATACTTATAAATATAAATATAAAAGAATACTTGCTTATTTAATTTTTTTTTTAAATTATTATTCTGTTGTGACCGAAGGGAGCTTTACATTATATAATTACGTATGTTGTAAAAATGTTTTTCCGAACTTGTCCATGACTTTTTTATGTACTCATTATTACTTTTAAAATGATATTAAAAGACGAAATGAACTGATCACATTTATTACAATTTCAAAAGTATGAAGTATGAATAGAAATGGTGTTTTTATTTTAATGTCTATTTTTATAAGTCGTAAACGACGAGTGACAACGAGAAATATTATATCATTATTCTTTTAAGCTCCAAGGAATATGTCGATAGCTAACAAGGAGGATCATAAATTCTGTCTTCTCTGGGAATATAACACGATATTTGATCGCATTAGATTCATACAACACTAGTACTCTTCCATTTATATAACTTATTAAAACGTATTTAATACAAACTAGACTAAATATTGTTTTAAGTCATCCAGTATTCGATAATATGTGAGATAAAGTTTGTTTTCAACACAACAATTAAAAAAAAACAACAAGCAACTCATCGTTAACTTCATTATTAACAACACAAAAACAATCTTTTCGAAATCGACAATTATAAAAGTTTACTAAAATATCAGACATTTATTTTATTTTTACAAAAAAATCACATGAGATGCTTATTGTTTTTAATTTTACTTGAATTATACCTGCGAATAACGATGAAAAATTTGGGATCCATAAAAAAAGTGTGTGTGTGTGTACTTATGTACGCACGTAAGAAGTTATACTTCTTTGGCATAACAAGATAAAAAATTTATCTTTTACGTTATCCTACGTTAGTAAAAAAAAAAAAAATAACAATAGTAATAGAAAAAAAAAGGTATTTAATACATTAAAAGTTTTATTATAACGCATTTTCTAGTTAAATAAAGTTTATTTAAAAATCATAAAAAAAAAAACGAAAATGTTGGTTAGCTAACTTCAGGGTGTCGGTTTCTTTTGTGACGGTGTGCGCGCGCATCGAAAAAATTTACACTCATCATTTTTCCCTAACGTGCCAAAAGACGTATAACTTCAAAAATATCGGTATAATCAAATTTCCACTTCATTAATATGATTACTTCTAATACGTAAAATACAATCGAATATAAATACCTCTACATACTTCCTTTAAAGACGAGAAAAAAATCTATTTTATTTGAGAGACTTATGTTACTCTATAAATAAAACCTAAGAAAATTTTATAATAGTGTTATTTTCAAAACGGATGTATAAAGTTACAGTTCAAAGAAAAGTTTTGCTTGGTAATCACCGAAATACTCCGTACTTTTCGATTTTTGTTATTTCTTTCTTTATTTCTTTGATGCGATATTATCAAAACATAATTACAATTTATATAGAAGTATTTCATGAGAATCAAAAATTCATATTTTATCATGCATATCACTATATATTATAAAACAAAGTCCTCCGCCGCGTCTGTCGTCTGTCTGTCTATCCGTTCGCGATAAACTCAAAAATTACTGCACGGGTTTTCATGCGGTTTTCATAAATATATAGAGTGATTCATAAGAAAGGTTTTAGGTACATATACATACCCCGGGCGCAGCCGGGGCCGGTCGCTAATTCTTAAATAAAATAAGGTAAAAAATTCGTTTTTTAAAAATACAAATATTTTCATGACGACTCGTGATTGACACTTGAAACTTCATTACAGCTTTAATTATAATTTACTCACAGAAATCAGTTAATTTACATCAACGTTTTGTACTTCGGACCAGTTCTGATGACTTGCACTTATTTAAATTGGTGACCCAAAACGTTTTGTAAAGGAAAGTGAAGCAATTAGAAGCCCTTCAAGTACACAACGAACCTTACAGGCTTACAATATTACTTTTGAATGTCTATCGATGTTAATTTAATATACGTTAGTTAGTTAGTTACGAATTTTTACTAATTATCATTTAAATATATTTTTTATAATTACGATTATATTGTGTAATTGAAACGTAATGTACTCGTCTTCAGCATATATATATTTATAAATTATATCGTTTAGATTATGTGGAATGTATGCATATATCTAATCTACGCATGTATAACTACTTAGCATTATGAAAGATATATTGACGAGTTCATCTATAAGATTGATAATAAAATTGAATGCACTGACGTGAATGCGATGACACATAAAATAAAGATAAAAAATCTAATACAAAGATGAATCGCTTATTTCGTTATGATAAAGCACGTTATATGCCTTTTTGTTTCATTAAATTACCTCTCATTTTAATAATATCTTAGATAATAAAGTGTTTTGATTAGCAATTAATATTAAAGTATTGAAATAAATTTGATAGCGAAGATAGTAAAGTAGTAACAATATATATCTTTTTTAATTATCTTATAAAACTTTATCTGTTACGTGGTTACATCGATTTTAGTGAATGACAATAAAATAAACATACAAATTCCAATGTCATTTGAATTATCGACAACAATTTTCTAATGAACTTAATTTGAAATGGACTTGTTTGTATCTGAAAAGTTTTTTACAATTTTGGTCAATATATGAAGTATACTGAAAAAATTATAATATTTTATAACAATGTTCGTGCTTACTTCTAACAGTTATTAAACTTTTATTTCACTGGAAATATAACGATAACTTTTATAATTATATAACCACAACCCATATGAAATTAATGGTATTCTGATGATCACATAATCATATATTTCTATAAATAATACAAGATGTCTTTTACACTTCCATTTTTACTTATAGTATTTTCCGTCAGTGTAGTTGACAATTATAGTCACTATCCTGCTCCGTCCGTACGTCTGTTTCTGGACAGGAATCTTTGAGGTCATAATACTTATAAAATTTTACTTAATTAAGATAATTCATGTGATGCTATAATGACAAATAAAATAAACGATATCTAAAGGGGGAACTATGCAAGAAAATAGTTTTTTGGCGTTTTCAACTAGATCTTAAGCAATATGCGTTGTCTAACATTCCAGTGGTACAGAACATTCCGAGTGGCAGTCTGACTCCGCTTGGCTGGTTCTTAATATGTAAATTAGATCGGAAGTGATTCGATAGACTAATTCATTAAGTTGATTAATAGAACAAGGTTATATAAAATATTATGATATAATTAGATTGTGTGAGTTCTTGATATTTAAAATTGTTTCACGGCCTTACCTACTAACTTCGAATCCTTTTTTAAAAAATAATGATCGGTGTAATTTTTTAAATTCATATTATTCTATACTTATGATAGAGTCTATTTGTTATAATGTACATGTCAATATATACTCAATTTAGATCTTCCCCTTTTTTGAAGTCTATAAAGTCAACTAAATAAAAACCTGACCTATCACGTAATATTTTGGTGGTAAATATTACCACAAAATACATCTAGGTTGAAAAGATTATAATTGACAGTACATGATATTCGAATAAAAATTACGCGCTGACTCATTAACATGTGAGATTTCAAACAGAAATAACCTTAAAACTGTATACGTAATATGACGATAAAATGAATTATAAATTTTCTAAAATCTATATATTTATATAGAAACAACTAAATACGGTTCCCAGGCGTCTGGATAAAGCCGGGTATTGTTAGGCTTTTTGAATGTATTTCCGAGTAAATTAGACGGTGTCCGACCTTTCCGGCTTTTGTGAAGCTTTTTACATTTGACCGTTATGTGGTCGATCCTATTCATCCATATTAAAGTGCACCCAAAACGATAAATTTCAATAGATCATTGTACAAGCTTGACTATACTGTACACTATGCAGGGTTTTTTTTGATACTAATCTAACCTTGAAATAGTGTCTTGTTTAATTTCGGTTAACTTGTCATATTGTTTTTCTCTTTTTGTCTTTTGTGTTTAATAGCTTTTTTATTAGATATTGAATGAGAAGAGGAGTAGTAGATTGATAATCATATATATTAGTTAAAAATAATAAAGAAAACAAATATCTATAGAAATTAAAAGCGAGTAAAAACACAAGGGATGTCTAAAATAAATAAATCGTCATCATCATCATCATTTCAGCCATTGTATGTCCACTGCTGAACTTAGGCCTTCCCCATCGACCTTCAGAGCGACCGGTTCAAAGCAGCCTCTATCCAAGGCTTCCGGCGACTCTTCTCAAGTCGTCTGTCCATCTCGCGGACGGCCTTCCGACGCTGCGTATGCGTTAATAAATAAATATTCTGGATTAATTTTTTTCATATTATAGACAAATATATGTCGTAGCATCAGTATTTTCTCTATTGATATCCATTGCGTTATTGTGATTCATATAGTAAGCGTTATACGGGAAGTGTTGGTTTAAATAAAGAAAAATGAAATTAGTAATCAAGATTGTATTTTAAATGAACAATAATCACTCAGTGCTTTATTACACAATGTTATAGCACTTTACAATCACTGTGTGTAGTCAATACGGAACGCAAGACAATTCCTATGAGTGTACCGTGCGACCGACCGAGCAGTAACTCAGCTCAGTCTGGCCGACTGTCATGACGTACGAGTGACTCTTTCAAGCCCCAGTAGATAGCGTTGACGTTCCGATTGGTTACCTTCCGTCTGACGTACGTTCTCACCTGTGTCGGACAGCCCACAGGGAGCCGACAACTGAATGTCACGATTGTAATGCAGCGGTGGACTCTGCCCAGCACACCCTCGAGGTGTGCCTGAGATGGGCGGCGCTGCATCGCGATCTGACGTCAGTCCTCGGAAGGGACTTGTCGCTACGACGACGACGACGAGTCCTAGAAGACGATAGTTTCCTTCTGTGAGACAGTAATGTCCCAGATAGAGGCCAACAAGCGGGTGAGAGAGGAGGCCACCGACGCGGCCTCCCTCCGCGGGCGACGAATGGAGGTGCGTAAGAAGTGTAACTTAATGCGCCTCCAGTAACGCCCCTGTGCCCGTATCGGGCTGGGATGGGAACCCGGTCCTGGTAGACACGGCATCGTCGGGACTGTTCAGAGGTGAGCCGGACAGTCCCCATGGAGGAGAAGTCTGGCCTTTTCGCCGACTGGCGCTGGAGGGATCCTGTTGCTTACAGATCCGGGACCCTCCAATCAAAGCGGCTGAAGGCTCCCTCAGGGCTTAGTACAGGATTGCACCGCCAAGTGCTGAGTCCGACATACGATCTAAGACTAGCTCTCACGCGACCCGGGCGTCATGGATACACAAGTGAATGGGTTCCCCTGCGAAAAAAATGAATAATATATATATATATATATATATATATATATATATATATATATGAAGAAAAATGTTTTGCTTCACCATCATCATCATTTACTTCCATTATAGGTTTAAGGAAAATATAAAATAATATTATAATATAGGAAACGGTTTATTTACGAGCGGAAAACGTACTTTAATGTCTTTTTTAAACGATACGTTTATGTAAGTGTATATCTGAGCGCTTTGTTAAATGAGTTTTTCAACATTTATAGGTTTTGTTTCGGAGCATACAGTTAATGTTACGGCTTTTACACTCTATGTAAAGCATACAACTTTGTTTGTACCTAAAAATAAAAGTATAGCAACAAGGTACGAAATGTATCTGTTAAAAGTTTTTTATCTAGTAAATAAATATTATTTGTAACTATCTAGATGACTGGTGAATTTAATAAAAAAAAATATACCTATTTTTTATATATATTTATTATAATGTATTATTTTAATAATAATATTTTAACTATTGTTACTTAAATTTATATTGACGCTTCAGAATTGTAACGTGAAATTAAATATTTAGCCGAACTATTATTAAAAAATAAGGAAAAAGTAAACTTTACAGATAAAACTGGTGTTTATGACTCGATAAAATAAATCGAATGTGTTTAGAAATTGTTCACGTTTCGCGAATAACAATTTCCCCTGTAGTCGTTATTTTATTTAGTGATGAAAAGTTATTACCTGCCGAAATTGTTCAATATCAAGTAGAGAGCATTGATGTTGTTTTATAAAATCGAAGTGTGTAAAAGTAGTAAAAATTTAAAAATTAATGTAATATAATGTGAGTGATTTCAGTGTCGTAATTCAATTTAAGTTCTAAATGTCGTAGTTGTAAAAATAATTTTCATAAATCTTTGAAAACTTAAAATAGATTTCCTTTATTTGAAAAGTTTATTGTCTTCAAAGTGTTAAACACATAAAAAGATAAAGTGATACATATAAAACTGTAAAGTGACTGCTGTTATTTTTGTTTTTATTTTATTCGGTCATTACTGACGTTATTTTTTTTTAAATTTAAATAAAGAATTAGTAGATCCAATTATATATATTTAGACAATTAATTCGTTATTTACACAATAAAAGAAACTGCCTGAAAAGCAAACATAAAAGCTTTCAACGATTCCAAGCACGATTCCAAAAACTTTGAAGAAAGAAGATTAAAAAACCAGGAAGGACAAGTATTCGCAAATCCGCCAAAAGATAAGTTGAAATGCAGATAATGTAAAGTTATATAAATTCTTTTATTTTATCTTATTCTTTAGAACGTTAATCACGACCATCTTAAGAGCGTTAACGCCGATTTCGGCTGCTTGGCCCGAAAAGCGTACTTTTCAAAACAATTTATCTCGTCATAGACGTATCTAACGAAAGTGTGATTTACTAATTATTGTAGAAAATATATCGATCTAAAAAGTTGACAGAGAACATTTGTATATTAATAGACTATTCGTGAATTCTAACCAGATACACGAACAATGTTTTCTAAATTCCGTTTACAGTGGTCATTTCGAAGCTAAAAATATCCGAAATCACTAATAAAATTTACAAACAAGTAATGTTATTTAATTGTTTAGACCCTTGTGCAGAAAACTGAGAGAGGTTTTTTTTATTTTCAACTCGTAACATAATAAATCAAACAATAAACAAACTGAAAATTAACAAGGAAAAGCGGTTGCTAAATTCATCATTTCCTCCAATAAATCTTACTAAAATTTACAACGAAAAGTGTATTGTAATAGAAGAATATATTCTTTAGAACATGCAAAATAGTATTAAATTTATTGAATTTTATTTAATTTATTACAAATTTTTTAAAACTAGTATAAAACTGTGCGCGTAAATATTTTAAAATCAGTCTGCCGCAAAGGCTTTCAAAGTGTGGACGTGTCGCTCGGTTCTCTACGCGTGACCTCTCCTGACCCTTGGCGACGAGTGAGTTTATAACTGTATAGTGCGACCTAACGATCTTTTTTTTTGGTAAGTAATATATTTAATTTTTTTTTTATTTATGTTGAATGGCAACAATAGTTTTCAAAACAACAAAATGTTTTTCAGATGCCATGGGGAATAAAATAAAAAAAACAAAACTAGTTTTATCGCGAAAAAGGAAGAATATAAATCAAGAGGTTTTAGCTAAAGCTAGGGCTAAAAGGTTGGTATAAATAATATTTTTAATAGAATTTTATTTGCTATGTAAGGTCCCCGTTTACTAACTTGCTTCCTTCTAGAGCTATTTCTACTGTTCAACTACATTTTTTTTTTATGCGATTAACGTCGAAATCGTAATAAAATTATTTCCTCGAACTAGTTTTATTTACCTCGAAGTTTTATTTACAAGCTTTTATTTATGTATTTGTGTAATGTATTAAATTGGTGAATTTGATGTAAAGTTTGTTTTCTTCTATTATGCATTTAAGTAAAAGCTTGTTTAATAAAATGGTTTAGGGTTTTGTAGTTAAACAAGGAACCCTTGTATTTTCGCTCTCTGTTTGTCTGACCGTGGCTTAGCTCAGAGACTTTTAGTACTAGAAAGCTGTAATTTGATAGAGAATACATATTATTATTAATCACACCAACAAAGTGGTAATATATATGATTTTTATTATATATATATATAATAAAAATCATACATCACAACACACACGCACGTACATGCATATACGACACATACGCACATACACACACGCACACACACACACACACACACACACACACACACTTACACACAATATACATACTACATTTATTATTATATTATAACAAGTTAACTTTGCTTTATTTGTTAAATATACCTAAGTGTATCGCGGTGGATGTGCGGGGCACCCAGTAATACGGGTCACCAACCTAGTATACAGGGGTCCTTGGAATTCCCATGTAACCTAATCTTTGTAACAAATAAAACGTTTTATTTTTTATTTTTCATTTTTATTTATAAAATCATATTTTATTTTTTTAATTTTATGTTCAGGCATTGTAATGAAAAAAAATATTAATTATGAGAGCACGGAAGATGTGAAAATCCAAAAAGAAGTAAAGGTAAAGCACTCAACAACGTATTTCTAACAATTTCATATTTACCTATGTATGGCATTACATCTAAGTTTTTTTTAGGACTTAACTTCGTCTTCCCAAAGCAGCATCAGCCCAGAATCATCGGCATTATCCCAAACTATAGAAGCGTCTGACTTGGTAATATATATACATATTACTGTTACACGGTCATTTGAGCACCTCGGGTGTGTAAACTTCAATTACACACCCGAAGTCAGATTACACTGTTTTCACTATTTTATCATATGTAATATATTAGTAGCAGTTAAGATAAATGTTTTATTTTTCAGATTCTCGAAGCTGAGGTTCCGCTCGAAACCAGCGTGGTTATTGAAGGTCGAAGAATAATTGATATTCAGTTTTTTATAGATCAAATTAAAACACTTAATAACCACAATACGGCAACAGGCTGTACTTTTAGTAATTTAAATATTATTAAAGAGCGCAAGGACAGTCTGAAATCGTCATTTACGTTTTTATGTAACATGTGTAATATGCAGTTTCAATTGTTTTCTACTCCAAGTAGCGCTGCAAAAATGGACGTCAATCAAGGTGCTGTGACAGGAGCCTTAATGATCGGATCAGGAAAATCGAATTTAAATGAATTGTTAGCTTCCATAGATTTACCAACTATCACCCAACTAACTTACGAAAAATGTCACGATGAAATAGCTACATGGTGGCAGTTAGCTGCAGAAAACAGCTCTCTGATGGTCTGCGGAGCCGGCTGCACTGATCTCACTCGTCGCTTCAGAACGTCCCGGACATGCTCTATGGGATTGAGGTCCGGACTTCTAGCTGGCCAGTCCAAATGACGAATTCCGACTTCTAGCATATACGCATCCACACCGCCAGACCGGTGGGCGCGAGCGTTGTCGTCCATAAAAATTGAGTTTTCGCCAAGTGCGGTTAAAGCGGGTTGTGCATAAGGAATTAGAACTTCCGTTATGTATCGGTGTCCAGTCAGTGTACCGTTTTCGATGAAGACTAACTCCGTACGATCCATAGAATTTATTCCTGCCCAAAACATAACAGAGCCCCCTCCATAAGGTGTGATTTCTTCAAAACATGCCTCTGCAAAGCGTTCTCCTCGTCTACGTAGCACTCGCCGACGTCGGTCTTCACCATGCAGAGATATCCTGGCTTCATCGGAGAACAATACCCTATCCCAGTCTTCATGAGTCCATGACACACAATTTCGAGCGAAGCTAAGCCTGGCAACTCGATGTCCACGGAGTAATTTAGGGCCGCGTGCCGGGCGACGACTGTGTATATTAGCAGCGAGAAGCCTCCTCCTGACCGTCCATAGACTAATTTGCACATTTCTTACTTCTTCGAGGGTGTTCTTGAGGTCCACATAAGAAGATTTGCGATTTCTCAACGCTTGACTAACTAGAAAACGATCATCCCGTGGTTCGGTACATGTCTTTCTGCCAGAACCAGGCCTTCTCTTGACGGAACCGGTCTCTTGATAGCGCTGCCAGGTCCTTTGAACTGTCGACCGACTCACATTTAGCCTCTGAGCCACGAAGCATTGACTGCAACCTTCTTCAAGCAGCGCAATAATTTTGCTCGCTTTTATCACTTTATCTACCATTTTCGAGATTGCTAAACAGCAATAACAATACTTTTAAATGTCAAGGACACCAGATAATTTAATAAAAATTGACAAAAAGTTAATTAGAGTCGATATTAACAATAGGGAATTCGCGTCACAAAATGTAGTTAAAAGTTATTTTCTTTGAACACCAGGCTCAGTCAAAAATTTGAATTTGGAATGTACTCTTATAAACATTATGGCACTTTTATAACTGGCCAGTAATATGTTCAAATGATTAAAACCTTTTTGATATTTTTATTTTTTTCAGCCAGGAAGAAAATCGAAACCGCCCGTTTTTTTTGCAAATGAGTGTATGTATTTAAAAATAAAAAAAAATGTTGTGTGTATTATTTGTTATAAATACTGTATTGACTATTGACTATCGTTGTTTTTTCATTATTAATGTTACTAAGCTAACACGTAAAATATGAACTATCATATTCGATTCTACAATATTATACTATTTTATATTATATCTTTAGACGAACAATTCTTATATACACGGTGATTTTATAGCCGTTTTGGAAACGAAATATTTGAATTTGTAATCATCTATAGTACCAATAAAAATGGATAAATCAATTGTAATGTTGACTAAAAAAAAGTTTCTGTTTTAATATTAATTTTTACTCGATCGACTTGGAAAGTAGTAAGGCACTGATCATTCATTCATTATGTTACATGAATGAAACACGGCTGACGTGATAAATAGGCGCGAGCTAGCGAGTACTTGCGTAGATAGACTCTAAGTTGTTCTTCATACTTTACACGGGCTTAGGACCTAAAGAAATACCTATTTTATTTAAACTTTTTTTCGATTATTAACCACGATTGTTCTTTTCATAACAAATCAATTTATCAACGGACTGTGTTTCAGGCGTATTTAATAAAATTAAAATCGGAGCTATCTACAGAATAATTAACTTACAGACCTATTTACAGTTTATTTACACTTCTTTGTATCGAAGCAACTGCTCAAAATGGAGTCCGCTGCGTTCAATACACAAACGTCCACGTTTAAGACAATTGTCTTTTAATTTTCTTAATGTGTTTCTATCACTTTTCACTTTATTAAAAGCGTCCACTATCGCAATGCGTAAATCAGCACGGCTTTCATATTCACGCGTATAAACAAGTCTTTTTATTTCCGACCATAAGAAAAAATCCAGCAGCGTTATGTCCGGGCTTCTAGGTGGCCAAGGCACAGGCTCTCCTCGACCTATCCACCGATCACTAATCTTATTGTCCAGGTAGGCACTACACTCGGGTAATGAGCGGGTCAGCCGTCGTGTTGGTAGTAGGTACCTACATACCTCTCGAGTAAGCTAACGGCACATCGTCTACTGACTCAGATATTACTGTCCTAAACAATTAACTCTCAACTTAACATAACACTCAAGAACATCTTCAAACTCCGGCGAATAATAATTTAAACGTCCTTAACGTGCCGTCACGATGTTATAATATTACTGACCTAATGACCGACTGAAATCCAAGGACGCCTAACGATTGTAGTAAGCGACAAGCGCAATGCCGTCATTGGTTGGACGACTCCGGCGCAAGTTTGTTTTGATTGGCGAATACGATTTTGTGTGTCTCGATATTATAAATAGTACATATATGTAGTATAAACGGTCTAGGTGTGATTAAATACCGCTACTACCGATTCTCACTTTTTCTCTGTAAACGATATGAATATCGACTTTGATGAAAAAAATTTTTTTTTTTTATTAAATTAACATTATATATAGGCTCTGTTATTGATAAATAATCCAAAACTTTCGTTTCCAAAACGCTTTCAAAATCACCGTGTATATATAATATAATCTGAATCTCGGAAACGGCTCCAAAGATTTTCATGAATTTTAGTAGGGGCTTTCGGGGGCTATAAATCGGTCTAGCTAGGATTTATTTTAAAAAATGTTATTAGGAAACAAAGGTAAATTTCGCTGTCATTGATAATTTTATAATGGCTCGGATAGGCGGATTCAAAATCAGAAGACCCTGGTTCGAATCCAGGTGTCTATAGACCAATTTTTTTTTCAAGTGTCTTCTTTTGTAAGAAAAACTATTACTGAGAACTATTTTTATTTTTGTACTTTAAATAACCAGTTCCTATTATTTTATTATTATGTTGGTAATATCGAAAATATAATTTATGTTTCAAAGTATCTAAATATAATTTAACCGAGCAAAGCTCGGTCATCCAGGTACTATACCTTTAAACGAGCAAATATTGTATATATGTGTGTATAGGGAGCTTATGCGGAATAGATGTAGAATGCTGAAAATTATATTTACCCTTAATAATTTCTCTCATTGTTTGTAAGCTAGCTAGACTTGAAATACTTCTCCTCTAAGCAACATAGGCTATTTTATATATTTTCTGTAAAGAACAAGTGCTGTAAATAAATTCGAGTTTTGAAGCCAAAATTTTATTATAAATAGTCAACGCGTAAACGCAAGAAAATACTACATAAAAACGAATTTAATATAAGATGTATTAGGTCTTGATAAATCACTATCGTCATCTGTGCACACTAATATTATTATTTTTTAGATTCGAAAGTATCAAAATTAGTTTGTTTGACTATACGCTACGCACACAGTGAAATTACCTTTGTGTGAGTAATAATTGCACTGAATTACCTAAACTTGACATCGCGCGCTTGTCGTTAACGCTCTTAAGAGCGTGAAGACTTTTTTTTATAGAAATAATTGTAAGAAAATTTTCCTTAAAAATTAGTTCTAACAAAAATATTACGTAACAATATTATGTTTTCAATTTAAAAATACATTAATATTTATGAAAGGTAAGGAGACATAATTATGTATATGATCGTAATATGCACGAATTTGTGGCAAAAGAACACCTGGTAAATATTTGACTTTTTGGCAAAGGTTTCTTTAAGAAAGAAAATCTCTTCTTTAAGAAGAGATTATAACTAAAATCGTCATGCAAAAAATATATTAATAGTTATGAAAGGTAAGGAGACATAATATGCGTGAATTTGTGGCATAAGAAGTCAACACCCGCTAAATATTTGACTTTTTGGCTAAGGTTTCTTTAAGAAAGTTAACTTCTTCTTTAAGAAGAGATTATAACCAAAATCGTCATGCAAAAAATACATTAATAGTTATGACAGGTAAGGAGACTCATATGGTCCTAAAATGCGCGAATTTGTGGCAAAAGAAGTTAACACCTGGTAAATATTTGACTTTTTGGCAAAGGTTTATTTAAGAAAGAGAATCTCTTATTTAAGAAGAGATTATAGCTAAAATCGTCATGCAAGAAACCATGATATTCCAATACAGATATTCTCAGAAATCGATCAAAATATGCGGTTTTCCTAAAAATATTTTCTTTCACCGCCGCGTACGGAGCAAATGATAAACACAAATTTAAATAAACACTAATCTTGAAAAGTAATAGTAATAAAAATGCAACTTTATATATATATATATCAAAGTTAATTTAAATCTTATGTATCTGTTGTTTTACTTAATCAAATATCACTTTGCCCTTAATGTCACTCAATAAGATTATATTAAGTAAAAGCAACGAGTAGAGTACACAAGTTTGCGAATTTTTAACATCTCATTTAATATTTACCTTATAATCTTAACGTCTTGTTAACCTTAAAGACATTAATTCCAACGGTGTCAACCCGTATTAAAATGAAGCACTCTGTACGAAATTAATTTTATAAACATATCCTCCTTCAATAAAAATAATATTTAACAATATAGAATTTCAATTAATTCATAATTAAGTGCGGTCTTTAGATCAGAAATGAAAGTGTCAATAAAAAATTACTTACTCAATTAAATATTATTTTAATGTATAATTATCTGTTATATAATACTTAGACATATTTATGATAATTCTTGATCTATAGTTGATGTTAATAATGGTAGTGACATGACTTACAATTCGGATTCTTTTTTTTTCCATCGGTTACGTTAATCTAATCTAAATACATTTCTATTTTTCTTTCTATGTTATGTTAAGTATAATTTTGTTTATTTTAGTATTGTTATTTAAATTTAAATAAAATAATCAAGTAATATCAAATATTGTATAATTATTATTTTTTAATAAATTTTCCTTCCTTTCTCATTATTAGTATATTTTGATCTCGTAAGTTAACAATTTTTCTATTGTTTAATATGATCTAAGCAACCACAAATAAGGCGTATTTCATTAAAATTCCATAGCTTTGCGTAATTCTTCTTACCACCAGATAGAAAATATAAATTTCCGAAAATTTAATTTACAGATTTATTTTTATCATACGTGTCATAGTGGTTATTTAAGAAAATTCACGGTTAGAAAATAATTTCAAATTCTATTTTGTTCCTATCGTGTATGTATATCGAGAATTCGCATTCAAGAAGCGTGACGGATTAAGTTCCAATCCTTTTTATTAAGAGAAAAGGCTTATATCTACCAGTTGGATATTTATAGGCTGTTATGGTTTACTACTATCCATATATTGTGCTCTTCGAATAATTTATGATTTCCGTACACTCAGGATATTGAAGGCCACAACACAAATCATAATGTTCTTCGGTTAGTTAATTTTAAATTATGTGAGATACGTTTGTTACAAATAACATATTCCGTGAAATAAAGTTGTAGTTAAAAAATTGTAAATATATAAATTTCATTTTCACGACGTGTTGGCGCAGTGGTCACAGCAACTGACTGATGCGCTAGCGGTCGCGGGTTCGATCTCCGCACATGACAAATATATAAATATTTGTCATACAACATAGGCGAGGCAGACATACATACATAGGCGATACAGATGTTTGTCGTGGTCTGGGCGTTTGCGCTTGAGTATCGTGTGTGTTTCCGGATCACACAGGATTCACATCCTGTTGTTGGGGGCCGTTGAGTGTGAGACATTTATTATTATTTATTATTATTATTTTTCGTACTTATTAATATTTGTTTAATTTGAAATAAAGATAAATAATAAATAAATATAAATGTGCATTTAATATATAGCGTTTTCATTATTTTAATTATATTAATATATACATATAAAAAGGTTCAGTTGAATAAAAATACTACAACTCTCGAAATAAAGCCTTTTAAACGGATTCGAAAAAAAAAACATACTGTACATCCGAGATTGTAGCTGCGTTGAAATGTTCAGGAACAATTTCAGCCTCTCAATGGTCTACAGTACAATGGAAATATGTAACGACAGCAGATTATTTTTTTAAATAATATGTAAAATCTTTTGATGAAGTTATTTTATATTTTAACTAATGCGTTCTTTAATATTTTGAATAAAATAAGAAAATGTCATTAACACATAACTGTATTTTTATATCTACTCGTACGTCATGCTGGCGTGATAAGAGTGATTGTGTATGTAGATTCGTTGATATATTTGCATATACATATGTCAAGCTCAAATGTAAGCCTGGTTGGCATTGTGCTATAGTGATAGTATTATAATGGTAGAGAAGTGGTCAAGCTATTATTTTTGACAAATGGTTGAGAGAGTCTTTCATCCCTTCTCCCAAGGGAACCGTACCGTATTTCGAGATATAAAGCATCGTAGCATCGTAGTATGCACTCAAATTGTGACAAGTTTCGCTTGAATTCATTCAGTATTTTAGTGTGATATGTGGCTTATATATAGACAGACAGATAGACAAAAATTAAAAAATACATTTCTGGCTTCAGTGTCAGTTATAGTGCTCTACAAAATATCTTCAATTTACAGAATTGGATGTGTCACAGCTTTACTATTGCTTCGCTTCGCTCGCATAGATAATTATAAGATTTTGCTGCCAAACAACGAATACATAATCATTGGAATTTGACATGAGAATTGTTTGCACGTTAGGTGGTATTTATTAATTGCGTAAGACAATTTCGGTGCTTTTTCCACCCTCCCTCTCCGCTTGATGAGATTTCGTGAGATTTTGCTCGACCCACTCCCGCCTTCCCTAATCTCACGTGATATTTTTTCAAATGCGTATTTGTAATATAAATGCATTAATCTGTGCTCGATTACATATTAAGATTTATTAAAAAAAATATATATAATTTTCGTATTTATGTATATATATATATATATCTAATATATATAAATCTCGTGTCACAATGTTTGTCCTCAATGGACTCCTAAACCACTTAACCGATTATAATAAAATTCGCACACCATGTGCAGTTCGATCCAACTTGAGAGATAGGATAGTTTAAATCTAATTTAATTAAAACAAGTATTTCAGATTTCTAACGACGGAAAAAAAAAGATATTTACCGAGACCACCCCACGTGAGATAAAGTGCATTCGCTCGACTCGCGATGTATGTATAATTGACTCAAGTTTCAGAGTTTTCAGAGTTTTGACTCATGTTGTTATTGGGTTTTTTATTTTTGAAAATTCTCAGTAATCAAACTTTTATTTCTTATTATTATTTATTATTTATAAATATATTTGTAAGTTAAGTAAGTATAAGTAACATTTTAAGAGAAAAAACAATAGTTCTATGAATGATTTTTCTGACGTTATATTTAGAAAATATGTTCATTGGCGTTTATGCGGCATTTTTCGAGCTCTGTTTTCGTCACCCTACTTCCCAACTTAGGTGGAAAAAGAAAACATTCCAAATATATCCTATGTTTGAAAATTATGACTTTGTTTTCGTCACGAATTCTCCGAAATCACATATTCGTTTGTAATCTTCTTAAGAGACTAGTTTTCATAGCTTAGATAAATGACTTTTATGTAATTGGTACTTCTAAATTAAATACTGAATTAGTACTTAGCTGTGACAGTCCGTATTTTTTTTTCTTTTTTTTGTGTCGCAGGACTCGCAGGGGAATCCATTTACGGATGATATCCAGGACGCCCGGGTAGGTAGTCCTAGACCTATGTCGGACTCGGCACTTTGGGAGTGCAATACCGTACTAAGCCCCTGCGGGAGCCTTCAGCCGCTTTAATTGGATGGTCCCGGATCTGCAGGTAACAGGATTCCTCCAGCGACAGTCGGCGAAAAGGCCAGACTTCTCCTCACACACACTACAGACACGGGCACAGGGTCGTTACTGGAGGTGCATTAAGTAGCGCCTCCTACGCACCCCCATTCGTCGCTCGCGGATGGAGGCCACGTCGGTGGTCTCCTCTCTCACCAGATCATCGGCCTCCTTCTGGGACATTACTGTCTCGCAGAAGGAGACCATCGCCTTCCAGGACTCTCCGTCGCTGAGCATCGCGGTGTGAGAGTCCGCATCCGCCCCAGCACTGGGCAAAAGCCTTATTACTTATTGTAGGGTCTTTCAAACGTATTTAATTTCCAGTAGACAACCGTAACTATAATTGTACCTACATAGACGTTGATAAACAGTGGTCGATGTGCAGAGTCTAGTACAAAGCTGAGTTCCTCCCGTTCCAAATAAAAAACAATCTAATAGGAATATGGTAATGCTTCGTTGGCCTAACTTTAGTATTATCACTCGTATCTTTGGTGATAATGATTAAATATTTTTCGGCACGTTAAATTGCTGAGCGCTGACACCATTGTCGCGTAAAGCAGCACTTAAAAGCGCGAATTTAAATAAAGAATTTGATTATAAATATAGGTAATAAACTAAAATTAGGCAATTATACCTTGTCCAACCGTTTATTATCTTTTTGACAGTTCGACATTAGTTACACCCTCACACGTTACTGATTCGATTTCAAATAATAATCGATTTTATTTAAGAAGAACTTACAATCGATTTCATGAAATATTTTTAGTTTAAATATTAATTATTCGTTTCTTAGTTTTATTTTAACGCGTGCATAGTTAAACGAATCAAAAAATAAATAAACGAATGAACAGATTCATTGTTCTTTATTCTTGATTTGAACTTAACATCCAAGATTTCGACTTAATTCCTTGCCAATAATGAAATTTGGAGTCATAGATACTATTTTTATTTCCTTTTTAAAATTAATTTTACAGAAACAATACTTATATGAAGTCAAATTATTTTTATTATATGATCGATTCATCGATCGATATAATATTTCAAGAATTGTTTTATAGTCTGTGGTTGTTTGATATGTACAGGGGCAATCACTACCCGTCTATAAAGTACGACATTATTGTAGTACATTATTCCAAAGAAAAAAAACGTTAATTTATAGACGTGAGCTGTCAAAAAGATAATAAACGGTTGGACAAGGTATAGCTAAATTTTTCGCTAGTATTACTGAGATTTTATTTTTGGCCTCGCTAAATGTGTAAAGCGTGTTGCTAAGTGTTCAAAACGTTAAGCATACTTGATTCTTAAAATTGTGGTTTCCAATTTTTTCAGCACCTTTTACTTTATTTTTAAATCTCTTATAGTAGCTTTCGTGAAATTTATTTTTGTAGGTCAATTTTGGTTTAATCTGCTAATATGAAAAAAAAATTACGTACCTACAAGATCTATAACATTTCTTGTCTACTCTTTGTTTTGCGTCAAGGAAATAGAAAAAAAAAGAACTTTATTTCACTGCAAGTTAGCTAGCTACGTTATTCTTTATTAATTGTTATAGGACTCAAATCATTTTTTTTTTTAATCTCTGTTTTATGATATCTTGTATTCTGGTAATGAATACGAGTAAAATATTTTGTTGATAAATATTGTTATCTTAATATATAAGATTAAAATTATATTAAAAATATTTTGTCTTGTGTTTCTGCAATAATCACCTCTAGTATACAAAATACTACTTTCTAATTGGAGCATTTTTGACCATTTCAGTTTTTAATAATTTCGCTTAATCACGTCGCTTTTGTACGAGTACGTACTTAAATCTATCGATATTACTAATTTTTAATACTACTTACTAAATTTTTAATACCAATGTCAAAATTTTATTTCCTAACTACGGACATAATTTCTTTCTTTTGCCTTTATTATCTACTAGTTTCTTCCCGTGGTTTTACCTGTGTAGCTATTAAGCACGTGGGAATGTCGGAATAATAGTCTATATGTTACTCTAGATCTCCATCTGTATTTGAAAAAAAAAATTGAATTTCATATAAAGTAATTAAATTGAAACTCTTAAATTTTTATTCAAAATTACACTTTTTTAAATGGCTTAATTGTTAACCGAATATTATTTAAATCAGAATAACATTTAAAAAATAATTGAGTAAATATTTCCAATTTTCAGTAGTTCCTTTTAACTTAAACATTAAAATTATGCAAAACAACTATTCGAATTTGAATTTTAAATTAAGCTGCTAATGAATGAATATTAATAAATTGTAATACATTTTTGTTTATATTTACAACGGTATAATTATATTAAATAACTGTTATAAATGTATTTGCATATATTAGTCGTTATAATTCTTTCTCTTTCTCTAGGACAATTTTCTTTTCAATATTGGGGTGGGTTAAAAAAAGAAACGCTATCGATTAAATTCAATCCTATACATTTTAATTTTGTGAGTTTTCGATGTCGTTAATTAGTTAATTTCTAAACAACCAAATAACAAACGTCTACAATACTTTTTCATTGCCCTATTACATTATAAAAAGTGTCGCATATAAATTTTATATATATTTTGATATTAATAGTTTCAAATAATATCCCTGTTCCTTTGGTTTATTTTACGGAGCTCTACTCTAAGATTATGTAGCCAAATATGCATATAATAGTATTCTTGCCATTGTTAAAGTTGCCTTGAAAGTTTATACGTATTGAATTGACATCGTTTGACCGTCGTCAGTGACTTAAGATATTAATTCAAAATGTCACTAGCACTGTTCAGGGGGAAATCGTTCAAAATTGTAGATATCGCAACTGTCTGTCTGTTCCACTAATTGTCAAATAAAGAGAAATAGGCTAGCCAAAAGTTAATTAATATTTGATTAAAAGTTTTTTTACTAATTTATATGATTTAAATATCAAATGAATGACGCAGCTAACAAATGAAAGTACAATAATGTATGATACCGGTAGATCTTATGCTATACCGACAGATTACAGAATTTAATTCAAAATAGTTTGGTTTACTCCTTATTTCCTGAAGTTAATGCAATAAGAATGTAAGTTAAAAATATCAAATAACCAGGAGAGCAAAATACTTTAATTAAAACATAGTTTACTAGGTTTTAAGCCTATTATGTATTACTAGTTGTCTATAGCATACCCTTATATTTATTCTCGCCCTTAAAAAAAAGTACATAGCGTGAATTTATAGAACTTAACTCCTCAATAAAGAAATCTCAGAATCAAGTTCACTGATATAAGTTTAACAGTAGTAACTTGAAGTTCTAGTAAGTTCTAATAATTCCAAACTAATGGAACAAAATAGGTCCTTGGGGAGGAACTAGATGAGCTATATTGTCTAACTTCTTAATTATGATGGAAAGTTTGAACTCCAAACAAATTTCACATCTCATTTTCTTTACTTTATATGTTTTTCCTAGAACTTTTCATTTCTATAAAAGCCAAGAAAGACTATAAAATTATGAATTACATCAAAATCATAAGTTACGTATCTTAGTTACACGGTCCTCATGACTTTCTTATTTAGAATCTAACTGATTCTCCCACGCTCGGCTCCATTGTTTTATTATTCCCGATTTTAATTTTTATATCATTTTCTACAAAAAAAGTTGTAAATAAAAAAGTATAGAAACGCTACTAAAAAACATCAAAAATTTACAGGCTTAATTCAATAGTAAATCAGGCTTTTACTTAAATATGATAACAACCACTAATCCGTCCAGTAATTTGTCTGATATATTCCGCAACAAAGACGGATGCTACTTATAAAAGCAATGTTATTTGAACGAATGAACGGAGCGCCAAAGCCGTTCATAAAGCGGTATACGATTTTTTTTGATGGTGACAATAACATAAATGTTCTCGGTGGAGTATTTTTATTGCAATTTCAAAATAAATGTATCTGTAAAGTAATATATTACTTTTTTAATCATTTTTGAACATCTATAAAATATTATAATAATAACTGAACAGTTGTATTAGAACATTATTCATATTATGTTATAGTAATTTGTAGAGTTACGTAAAAGATGAGGAGAAGATAATTATTACTACTTAAAAAAAGGTGACGTTTACTTTACGACATACTTTGATAAAAACAAACTTATTTCTGAAATCTTGTCTCAGTTTAACCAAAGTCTTGCAATGGGGGCGGCTTATTCTTGTCCAATTTAACCACAACAAGACACAAGTTTGCGCATTTACCGCTAAAAATCACCCTTCGTCATTCCTCCCCAATTTGAAGGCACTCCCTTAACCGCCTCTCCAGTATTGGAATACTTGACGTCGACATATCAAGCAATGTGCAATTTCGTGGTCATTTATTTCGTTTTCATTAAGAAACTTGGTGTGCTCAATAGGGCGAAGCAGTATTTAATACTTTCCCATCGCCTACAATTATACAAGGTGCAGATCCGGCCCCACATGGAATACTGCTCTCACCTGTGGGCTGGAGTGCCTCAATATTAGCTCCTTCCATTTGACTGCGTTCACACCGGGTGGCTCGAATCGTCGGCGACACGGTTCTCTCCGATCGGCTTGATTCTTTGACGCTGCCTAGAGATATCGGATCCCTCTGTATCTTCTACAGCATCTATCACGTGGAGTGTTCTTTCGAATTGTTTGAATTAATACCTGCAGCAGAATTCCACCACCGGACATCGCGTCAAAATTCCAAATTTCACCAACCTCACCTCAATGTCCGGAAATCTACAACAACCCGATTTCTACGGCATTTCCTGCCTCGCACGACCAGAATATAGAACCAGCTGTCATCTACTGTATTTTCGAACCTATAATACTTATGGACCTTCATGAAAAGAGCATACTCTTATTTGAAAGTTTGGCAACGCTCCTGCTAATCCTCTGATGTAGCGGGCGTCTATGGATGTCGTTGTCACTTACCAGTTGACTGTCCGTTTGCCCCCACTTGTATAAAAATATATATATTAATATAAGCTTATGAAATTACGTCAATTAGTTTAATTTAATTTAAATTGAAAATCATCATTGTAATTTAGATAAGTTATATTATTTTTTTATTGTAACACAAAAGCACTATTTGTCTCGAATAACATGAAAGAGAATAGATTACAAGCTAAAATCGCATAACAAGCATATAAATTATTCATTTCGAAACTTGCACGTTCTAAGATAGTCTTTAAGACGGTTTTGTCGTATTACGTATTAAAGTTAAACGTTGTATCCGCTTAGTGGCCTTGTTCAAACAAACAATATGTGAATAATAATATAAAACCTTTGGTGAACGATCACAGCACGGTTCGTTAACTTAAATTAGACAAATATCCAGTTCACTAGATTTCACCCGCAGCTACGTTGGTAAGCGGTTGAAGTTGTGCTTTAAAAATATTTTTCATCGTATCATAATTTATCATCAACTCATTATAATGATTACGGCACGGCCAAGGAGTGGAATTCCCTACCGGCGTCCGTATTTCCAAGTACATACAACCCGACTGTATTTAAAGCGCGAGTGAATAGGCATTTTCTGGGCGAGCTCGCTCCATCTTCGACCTCGTCTCTGCTCTCGAGTTAGACTTAGGTCAAGAGTAAGCCCATAATATAATAAAAAAAAAAAAAAAAAAAAAATAAACCATTTTTGTATTTCATCTCTCCGGTGTAAGAAAAATATGTCGTTGTAACTAAGCTTGCAAGATTTATTTATTTCATAGATTTCGGTATAATTTATGTAACTAGGATGTCATATCTTCTAAAACATTTTTTTTACCCATTTTTATTACTCCAGTTCAGTGTATTTTCTTTCCGCCGAAATCAATATGATTATTTTTAGTAATTGAGCACTTAAAAAACTTGCGGTGGTAGTAACAATTTTAACTCACTAACTTTCGGTATCATTGAATTTCAATAATTTACATATAATTTTATTTAACTATTAACATTCACATGTATTATAGTATTGACTAGATTAATTATTTTCGGATTTCAATTAAGAACTCACGAATATTAAACAAATAAAGTTACAATTAACGATATTTAAATTGCACGTATATTTTACGACTGTCATATAATAAACCTGAAGTGAGGCCACAGATGTATGTTACACATTTTTATTGTCGTTGAGACATTAACGATACAGATAAAATTCAATTTTAAAAGATATTGTTTTTGTATTTTTGTACGAAATATTTATAATTGAAAGAATTTAATTGTATAAACATAATATTGTGTTTACATTGTTTTTAATAACCTTGTCCATATTTTTTACATATATTACGTTTTGTTGTGGTAATAATTCTTTTAGATTATTTTACATTATTCCTTTAAAGACGACCGTTCTTTAGTAGCGGTGCGCGTAGTCGCCTCAACGCCGACGGTCGCAGATTCAATTCCAGCTCGAGGTCGACATTTGTATTTGTACAAATATTTCTATCCGGTCTGGATGCCATGTATGACTTTGTGAGTCTACCCACCATGTCTTGGAGAGCACGTAAAACCATCGGTCCCGGTTGTTATCATAAACACTTGATAGTAATCGTTACTCATGATAGAGAAAATTATCTGCCAACCCGCAGTGGAGCAGCATGGCGGATTATGCTCTAACCCTTCTCCTATATGAAGAAGAGGTTTTTGCCCAGCAGTGGGTCGTTAATAGGCTAATTCAGTTAATTTCAGTTCAGTTCATTCCATTAAAAAGATACTGTACGAAAAAAAAGGCATAACAACAACACAATTGAACACGTAAAAAAATATTTAATAGTAATTCCTGGATTATTTCAAAAAGTTATGATAATCATTGATCTAAGATCATCCACTTAATTATGAGATCTTGTCCAATAAAGCTCTTATTTTAAGGGTGATTGATTTTATCGTTGACAAGGGCAAAGGAAAAGGCTAAACGAAATGACCCACGGCTTCCCTTTGCCATGCAGCTCTCGATAAAAACGAGCCCTCGGTTTTATTTATTTTTATTGTCGACCATTCCTTTAGGCGTAAAAGATTTTCGGCATACCATGGTATTTAGATATTAAAAAAGTTAGACGCAGAAAATGTTTACGTAATTAATTAGTCATATTTATACATTCCTTACTTAGGTCAGCCTGTACTTAAAATATTATAATACTATGTTAGCTGAAATAAAATTAAATAAACAGTACATTAATTAAAATATATTATACTTGATAATAACTTTAAAAATTTATAATAATCATGCCAACAGTTTTTTTTTATTATTAAATGTTAAGTCATAGGACGCTCATTTTTTTAGCTAGTAAAATATTTTTTGTGTTTTTAAGATACTTTCTTCTCATTTTAACAACAAAAGCTTGTCTTTATCGAACAATACAGTTTACCTATTATCATTATTGGAAACCTAAACTCAATACCTATGTACGAATACACGTATGATTTTTTAATACTAACGACCCCAAAATATCGACAGCGATTGATTATTATTATTGGTACGCTCCGAGTAAAATGTCTGTTAAAATGAAGTATTTGTTCCGTTATTAAGGTGACTCCTTTTCCTGCTGCTTAATTTTATCTTATTAAATTTAAGTAAAAAGTAAAAGTAAAGTAAGTTATTAAGACGATTAAAGTATTAATATGTAAGTTATTCGCTTATTTTTGATTTGATTACTCCAGTTTTTAGGTCACAAGAATTAGAAAAATATCATTAAATTAGAAAGATTTAACGATAATGTTGATGTCACTTCAGTGAAACAGCAAAAACGACGTTATTGTTTATTAAAAAATTAAATTGTTTTTAATTAAACTGAATATTATCTATTGATTATATATATCATATAAATATTTAATACTAGCTTCTGCCCACGGCTTCGCCCGCGTGGATGTCGGTTATCGCGACCAAAACAAAAAAAAAATGTATCTTATGTTACTTCTAATACCTCCAAGAATATGTATACAAACTTTTATGATGATCGGTTTGGTAGTTTTCGCGTGAAAGTGTAACAAACAAACTTACTTTCGCATTTATAATATTAGTATGATGTATTTTTATGCAAAGTTTGTATATTTAAATAATTGGTTATTTTTAAACTGTACTAACAATAAAATTATGATTTCTGAAAAAAAAAAGCAATTTTAATTCAATCTTCTTACATCATTTCTCTGCTTAAGTTAGCATACTAGATGCTGATCAAAATGTCAGCAGTCTATGTACTCCTAGTACGAAAGAAAAAATAAATTATCCCGACATGAACCTCTCAATTTTGAGACTACGGAATTCCGAGTTGACGGCTGTAAATCATGTCTACCATGAGAATAAATTTCCGAATAAAAGTCACTAGATTCAATTTATATTACTCGATTTCATTTCATATAGTACCTTATTTTTTTATAGATAGCTATTTGATAAGGTAATGAAAAATTGTAATGCTATATAAGTCAAAGCTCGATTATGGTAATGACAATAGCTTTGTTTATCAGACAACTGGAAACCAAAAAAAAAAAAAAATATAAATATCTGTCTTGAAATGGAGCATCGAATTCATAACAAACGGGATTAAAGGTATGTTTGTCCTCTTTCACACAACTGTTGCCACTTTGTCTTCTAATAATACAAAAATGTGTCGACAAACCATACATTACTAAATTGCTTGTGCACATGTTTTGCTTCTATCTTAATGGTAAAAGGCGTTTACGAAAACTAATAAAGTAGGCACATACGAACTTATAATTAAAGCAGAAAGTTTAATCTAGACAGTCGTATTGCAGAAACCGTCAACTTTTTAATATTTTTTTCTTTTACAACCAGAGAAAGCTAGTAATGGTTTCAGTATGTAAACGTATGAGTCCCTTTTTTAGATTATAAATAATGATTTTTATAAGTGGTCTTATTAATTTTAATTAATAATCTTTAACTAGACGTATTTTAGATGTGTACGTGACCAAAATAACATATTTGGTATGTCATTGCTTACGTAGTCAGGTTTTCTATTTTCAACAAAAAATTAGGAAATATACCACGTTACACTCTTGTAAAACAGTTTTAATAGTAATCATATATATATATATATATATATATATATCATCAACATCATCATCTCCCTGCCCTTATCCCGGCACAACATGTTTTCTTCTTCCATTCCTCTCTATTATTCGTCACTTCAGCGCTTACTCCTTTCTTTCTCATGTCTTCTTTAACACAATCCATCCATCGCTTTTTTGGCCTGCCGATCGCTCTTCGTCCTTCGACATTCATCCTTAACATTCTTTTACCAATAGAAAAATATATATAAAGAAACAAAAAAAAAAGAACAACAATATTCTTCATCATCCTAAGAATATGATAGCATATATATATATATATATATATATATATATATATATATATATATATATATATATATATATATATATATATAGCGTCGATAAAAGCTTGCTCGAAATAAAAAATTTAAACAACTTTAAGTATCACATTTTTCTCATTTTAAATAATGAAGAGAAAATATTGCGGTACAATCTTGAATGTTTAATCTATAATATTTTTAGACCTTTTAGATGTAAGATGTTCGACGTAAATGTTATAAAAATGAAAGTTTAAATAAATGCTACTTTATAAATCTCGATTTCAGTAGTCAATTTTATTACACGAAGAACATAACATTTATATTAATAATTCTATTACTTTTTTAAATATATTCCAATGAACCCAATTAAAACATAAACAAGTACCGACCATTTTCTACTCAAAAAATTACAGTTTCATTTCAAGTCAGCGACCCTAATAAATTGGAATCTAAGAAATATTCACGATAATATTTTTATTCAACACAAATTCTTCGCTAAGGATTTCCTTATTTAAGTAGGTCATATTCAACATACAGCCCACGTGGAGTGATTTCCATCTGACCTCTAACGTTAAGATCATACAAGAAAATCGATAAAATTCATTAAGCATCAAATTTTAAATATAATAATGTCTCAGGGCGTGATGTATTGATTTGTAATGGTTTGATAAAAATAACTTATACAATTTTAAATCGAGCGGAATTATAAAATACTAGCTGTGCCTCGTTGTTTTACCCACGTAAGTCGCGATCATTTCAGAATTTTGGGACAAAAAGTAGTCCCTGTGTTAATCCAGGTTTTCAGCTATCTACCTGTAACACTGACACTTTATGTTACCGACAATTTTATTTGTTATTGCAGAGGAATGAGTGTTAACTACAAATAGGTCAACGTTAGACCCTTCTACTAATAAAAGTTACCAGTACAGTGTACCATAAAGTTTATAAGACCATATTTTTATGGCCATGATAACTTTTTGACCAGTTTATTAGTTTTTTTTTTCTTTAACTAGCAACATTTTATTTATTAAATGTAAATCGTAAGTCTTAAAGACTGAGTGTCATTTTTAAAGTAAATAAAAATGAAAATAGTTATTAAGGAAACTTTATATGAGACATGATTATGTTATATAATTTCAAGGCATTCAAATTAAGGTAGCAGTAAAGTTGATGTGAGATTGTGACTAGTTCGTATTCAGTTTATACTAGACTATATAGTATATATAAATTATAAACATGGTCAAGTTTGAATTCTTAGAATATTAGAAACTTTTCTTCTTTTTTGAGGTTGATTTCTAAAAACTATTTTCATCTTCAGTGTTCAGGCTGTGGCTACCATTAATACTCGTAGGTCGGTTTCAAACAAAACGACAAAAACAGATGGATGAATACATTTAGTTTTTTATAGTACTTGTACATACGATCGTAGTGATAGATTAAAGTGATTTAACAATCAAACGACAAAAAGAAGTAGATTCTCAATTTGATTGTACGATTTTATGTTCATGTTACGAGATATTTTCGCCATATGCAAACTGGCTTTGTTTATTATTTTTTAAGGGATAAGAAATATTTTTGCATCTCTATATAAATTTTGTAAAAAAAAAATAACTTAAAGGCTTAAAAATTAGTGCGTGTATTACTGTTTTTTTTTTTTTTTTTTTAATGTTCTAAATAATTTTTATGTACTTCTTGAATACAGAATCCATATCAGTCCGCTCGTAATCTCAACACCTGCCCTAAGTAATAAATGTCACGAGAATAACAGTTTATCAAGTTAGAAAAAATCTCTTACAGAGAAAATCTAAGCTCCGTATTTATTTTATGTTTTCTGTAAAATATTGAGGAATAGAATGCCGAAGAATATAATATATGTAGTATAAATAGCGTTCCTTTAGAAAAAAATAATAACGCTTTAGCAAACATTAATATTCATTTGTTCATTGATCATCTTAGTTTAAATCATATCCGAATTAATTCAAGTTATAAATTAGAATTTTAGCGACATTTACAACTAAAAGGAAAAATTAAAACCACTAAAAATAAATTTTTATATTAACCATATATATTTTTCTGAATTAAAAAAATAACGCAACTATCGTAGAAAAACGTAGATAACAAAAAAAAAAGAAATATTAATAATAAATAAAATTCTTATACAATCCGGAACAGTGTTTATTATTGCTAAATTGTTTTAATTACGTATATAATAGGTCTTTACCTATGAAATTGGTGTTTTTGATGAAATAAGTTAACGCACTTTTTTTCAATATTTTTTTATTCTTATTATAGAAAGTATTTACCCATAGAATCAATGCATTTTTGCCAAAGTAGTGGTAACTTATTTATGCCTTTTTTTAAAAATTTTGCTGGACGGGAAGCAACAAACTCTTCAAAGGCATTTTGTACTGCCTCTCGGGTATTTAATTTTTTTCCCGCCAAAAAGTTATCCGAATTCTGGAAAAAGTGGAAATCTGTAGGGCCAAGATCTAGTGAGTACGGTGGATGACGGAGAACATTCAACCCCAGCTCTTGTAACTTGGAGACCGTCTGCTGTGCAGTATTAGGTCGCGCGTTGTCGTGCAGGAGCAGCGGAGCCGACCGATTGACCAAAGCTGGTTGGAGACGTGCGAGCTTCTCCATCATTGTGTTTAGTTCTTCACAGGACACATCTGCAATAATGCTCATGCCGTTTGGTAAGAAGTTCATTTAGGGCACAGTTTAGGTACTGAACCAGGATCTAATCAACTAGCCGAGCACTTGCGATTGTCGAATAGAATCCATTTTTCGTCACAAGTAACAATGCGATTCAATATGCCTTCATTTGTGTGTCTGTTGAGCAGTGTAAGGCACCTATCGACGCCTATTTCGCACTAGCGTTCATTCAATTCGTGAGGCACCCATTTGTCGAGCTCCTTTACCTTGCCAATTTAACGCAAATGGACCAATATTGTTTAAGTGCTAACTTCGAAAGCTGTTGCTAATTCAGCTGTAGTTTGAGAATCATCAACCTCCATAATCGCCTTTAATTCGTCATTGTCGACCAACATTTTCGGCCGACCACGTGGTTCATTTCTTAGGACAAAATTTCCGAAATAAAAGCGAGCAATAACAATAACGGGTGGTACGATCGTAAATAGTGTTCGCACCGTAAACGTCGTTGATGTTGCGTGCCGCTTCTGCCGCTTTGATACCACGATGGAACTCATACTCCATAATCACTCGAATTTTTAAGATATCCATGATGACGAAAAACGTACAAATGCGATGTAAACAGAACGCTAACCATTAAACAAATGACTAATTATTAAAAAAAATCTATATTTTTAAAATAAAAATAATTTAAAATTCGAATTCTTAGCGATTTTTTTTTTGTATTTTTTTTTTTTGTTTTGAAATAGCCAGTACGACGAAACGGCAATTTCATAGGTAAAGACCTAATTTTTTCTCGAAATTAATAGTTGTTAACGATTAAAATTTTAAGACTACTTAATATTGTTATATGAATGGATGTAATACCCAATAGACCAGTACCGTCCCGTAAAATTGCAACTTGTTAATGTAGAAACTACTATCAATTTATGGGCAAAGATATCCTTTAAGAAGGAAGATTACTGATTACCAATATAGTTGGTTTTATTTTTCATATTCTCTTAAATACCCCAAATCAAAAGCATGCAATAATGATAAAACGCTAAAAGAGAAAAATATTATCAGCGTCGGACCGCGTCCCAATCTTCACTGGACTGTCCTTAGGACTGCCGATCTGTAGTCCAATTTATATAGATTGCCTTAGGATATGTGTATTATAAATAATGATTTAAAAAAAGCCACGTACAACCAGAGCCTGAGGAAGTATTTCTATTTAATTAAAAAAAAAAGAAAAAAATTACCAAGCATGATTTTTCAACATTTATTAAACCAAAACGTATTTTCTTCAATATTTTCGACAACATTTTGTAACAACCGTACGGGACGCTCTCTGATGTGGCCGTGCCCTGTAGCGATTTCTCCCAAAGGAAGTGCCAGAGCGAATGTTCGGGATATTTTATGGCCTTGTTGAATTATAAATTCTCCTAGTTCTTCTATTATTAGATATTTACGAATTCTCTGATATAAAATTTATTTATTCAGTATATTTTTTATCAAACAAAATAATTTCAACGAAAACATAACATGTTAAGCCATAAATATATTTGGACACACATTTTAAACATACATATATGTCATAAAGACATAAGACAACTAGGGTACTACTTGTATTATAAACTTAGAAGCGCTTGCGGAATTAAGGTGTTACAAAGTAGCTCATTATTTTCATACGGCACTAGAATAGTCGATATTTACCCAAGAACTGTGTGAAACTAGAAGTTCAAGATTTTATTGTTTTATGTGAAATATTCAAATTTGTTACACGTAATAATACAGAAAGTTTATTATTTAATATTTATAAATTTATACTAATATTATAAAGAGCCAAGAATACATGAATCGGTGAATTGAACGAGACGGTTGTGAGACACATTCACATTTACGGCATCTTGTTGCGATAATATGAGATGTATCTTTTATTTTTGCAAGACGTTTTGACAAAATTGTGTTGCACGTGGTCACCAAATATATAAATACGGTAATAGTAATAATAATTTTAAGAAAATAACTCTTTTTCCTGTTAATGAGGTGGAATGAAGATAAATTCGCCACGCCGCACTGCTATACTGAATCATATTTATGTCTCATAATTTCACGCAAGCCCTGCTAAATTTTTTCCGACTTTCCGTTCACTACCGCAAGCAATGAATGAATTTTTCAACATTTTTTTTGGACTTTGACATTTTGTGCTATTAATCTAAATTTGAACCTACGATCTCTAACCGTTCTAACCACACCTCGGTCATATTATACTTTCTTTATACAATATGTATGAATACATTAATGTATGATTACCACTATAACGAGAGAATTAAAGTATTTATTTTTAGTCCATTTATACAACTACTATGATTATTGATTACCTTGTAGAATAAGGCAATATATATGGATACTGAATTTTAACAATATTATTGTGACAAAAAGTATAATGAATAATTGGATGTCCGTTTCGTTGGTGTGGTCGACTTAATGCCGGCGGTCACGAATTTGATTCCCGCTCGGGGAAAATATTTGAATATATACAAATATTTGTTCTTGGTTTGGGTTTATATCTTTGTGGGTCTCCCCACCGTGCACTGGAGAGCACGTAAAGCCGTCAGCCCCGGTTGTTACGAGTATCATAGACATGTGATAGAGATCATTACTCTTCGTAGTTCTCTTATATGAAGAATACGTCTTAGCCCAGTAGTGGAACGTTTGATTCAGTTTAAAATAATTCTACGCTGAAATGTGGTAAGACTTAGAAATATTTTAAGTTGAGGTTATTTCAATTATTTAGCATCAACCAAGAGAACTTAGAAGATAGAAGTCATAAGGTCTTACTGACATTATAATGTCATTATTTTTACTAAATAAAAATAAATAATACACAATTGCTAGTAGATTATTATCATCTGAGAAATAAATTACTGTGCAGTTTTATAGCCAATGAAAACTCATAGTTGCGACTAGTTATATGCTCGATCTCGGTCAAATATTACCAATATCATTAACAAACCACTTTTTCGCTAGTTTCCCTAAAAGTAAAATATTACAAATATTGTATTGGGTAATTATAATCTATATAATATATATTTTATGCTATTAATGTGACTGGACGTGTATGTAATTCGTCATTTTATTGAATTTCTAGGAAATATTTATATGGTGTTAAAATGAACAAGAAATGTATAAAATGGTCATTGTCCTTTAACTATCGCATTTCTGGATTGGAATTGTGTTAAATTCGGGATTTCAATGTTCTATAAATTTTCAGCACGGGAGGAAGAACACCCCTGTCTTGCTAATTCATGTGTTTCATATTAACGTCTAATTCTCTCTACAAATTTTTGGTTGCTACCATAACAATTATGACAGGGTTCCTATAGACAAAATAAATACTTAATATATGACGGTGACTTACATGAAATGAAATATAGGTTAACCACGTAGATTCAAGACAGTAATAATTCATATAATATGCGGCTGGTCTGACTTTCCCTAACAGAAAATTGGCATAAGTAGTTGCATTTAGTAGGGTAAAAGAGCCAAAAACAAATTTTCGGTGATCACTTAATATTAGTTGTCCAACCTATTTACTTACTGGCTTTTTGATTTAAATACATCGCAGTGGGCACTCGACTTGTACGTTTAAAACTAAAATTGTAGTTAACGTCCTGGCATCAAGAAAACTCCTTATGAGGCTATTTAAACAAAAAAAAAAAAAAAAAAAAAAAAACGTCACACACTCAACGGCCCCCAGTAGGATGTGAATCCTGTGTCGGGGGTCCGGAAACACACAAAACACAAGCACAAAAGCCTATACCACGACAAACATCTGTATGGCCTATAAAAATATTTGTCATGTGCGGGGATCGAACCCGCGAGCGCCTCCGCATCAGCCAGTTGCTGTGACCACTGCGCTAATGCGTCGTAAAAAAAAAGATAAGTTATATAATAATATACGTACACGTAGACAGTTTCAACATGATATGATTATAAAAAGCCTTTAATAAATATGAAGAATTTTGATTATTATTTGTTCGTACATTATAAGACAATAAGCAAGATATAACATTAAGCTTTATAAATTTCCGATAATGTTCTTAAAATTGAGCATAATATTTTGTAAATATATCGTTATATAATGTTATGAAAGGACTTTTATAAATTATTTGATGGTTATAGATCTGAGATATAGATCTGAGTCACATAATTATGTATTGTGTAAAATTACTAGGACCTATTTAAAATACGTATATTCTAACATTTCTGGTATTGTAGGTACAGATTGCAATAATTGCACTTTACTGCAAATTCTGACTATAATTATATATTTATTGGCTTAAACGAAAAAAAAAAAAAAAGAATGCGGTATATATATATATCCTAGTTTAAATTAAAATTTATAAGAATCTACTAAAAATTAAATACTTGCTTCTATAACTTTATAATTGATTAATATGTATTTTTTTTAGTTACTTATAAAACATATTAGGTGATAACAGTTTGTAAATAAAATTAAAATAAATAAATATTTCTTAAATCTTTTTTTAAATAAAAATTATTACCTTTTTAAAAGCACTTAAAATAATTAGTATATAAGAATTTAATAGGACTCATTAGAAAATTTTACATAATATTTCGCTTGAATAAAAATACATTCTGACCTGATACACAAATGAAAAAAAAAAATTATTATTAGTATTATATATATACTTAGAATGTACTCTACTGTATCAGCCTGTAAACAACCTACTGCTGAGCGAAGGCCTCTTATCTGTATAGAAGAAGGGTTGGAGCTTAATCTACCATGGTGCTCCACTGCGGTATGGCGGATAATTTCCTAACCATGAGCAACGATCATTACCAGGTGTCCATGATAACAACCGAGAAAGACGGCTTTACGTGCTCTCCGAGGCACATTGGGGAAACCCACAAGGACATACACACAGGCCGGAAACAAATATTTGCACTAGAATTAGAATATTGAAATCAAAAATCAAAATCAAAAACGACTTTATTAAAATAGGCCCCACGAGCACCTTTGAATCGTCATTTTACAAATTAACGTTTTAAAGAGATTATTATTTTGTAAAAGTAAAGCTACCACTGATTCGGAATGTAGATTCTGCAGAGAAGAATCGGAAAGAAACTCCGCAGTTACTCTTTTGAAAATAATATATAAATTTTGTTTTAGTACAAAATTAGTAATATCTTACATGAAATACAGCGCCACTAAGTCTACACACCTTTATCGATTAAGTTCGACTTGAAACATATTTTTGGGACATATTTTGTTCGGTTCTTTTTTAAGTCTAGAAAATGTGAATAAAAAAGATTTTAAAAATTTTGAAGATCATTTATCATTAGTATTCTCATGGGAGAAATATATCTAAAAATGATGAGAAAGCGTTCTGATTTGAAAGTGCAAATAACTCGTTCCGTTCGTCAGAATTTTACTCGGAAATGGAACGCTGACGGTAAGGTACTAATTTCATTACAATCAACTTCGCGGCTACATTTTTAATTTTAGTTAAAAATGATATAAAGAATAGAATATATAACAAAGGCTTTTGAAGTTTCTTTTATGAAATAAACATGAAAGGCATAGAAGATTCTTTTACTATTTATTTTATATTTCAAAGGTTGCAAATTTTAATTAAATTACATAAATATCACGTAACGAGTATATAAATTAAATAAAAATAATCTAACATGGTGATTTCAACAATAAATCTTAAATAGTTTTGTTTTATTTCATGAAATTGCTCCAATGCTTTTAGAACAATAATTTTTCTTCTTCTTTTGTGTAATGTAAATGTATACCGATCGATTACAGATTATTGATATTTTATAAAAGTGAAACTGACCGTGTGCTATAGCTTCATACGTTCAATATTTATTATTCAAAGTTGTTTCTTGATATTCTGCTAGTAAATTTACACAAGCTGTAGCGTAGGTAAATTTTATTTTTCACGATAAATGTTTGCCTTTGGTTCCTCGCTGGTTTATGTATATCCTTCAAGCGGGCGCGCGGGCATTTGTAACGGCAGCGGTCGCGCGTAATCGAAAAGACCTATGGGATATATGAGAGAAATAAAACATTAATTATCCAATAATCATTTATTTTTTTGTAGGCAGATATATTATCATTTTATTTAAAGTATAATTGGTATAAACAAGTAATTTAAATTAAGAAAAAAAAACAATTATTAAATCAACTAACATAGCTTAAGTATTCTTTGGATCAAACAATATTTTAGGAACACAAAACCTTTTTACATACCTGTGCATGCTGCAAATATTTCTTCGACACGACTTTTCTTGTTGGACATATTTTACAGCTTCCGAATCCGAGCTGTTTGATTCCTCAGCAAATTGAGAACCTTCTGAAGCGATGTGGTCGGATGTTTCTGAGCCTCAGCGCTGAACTCTAATTCACTCTCTTCTTCATCTTCTCGTAGTAGTTCCTCAAGTGTTATACACTTGGTGCTAGCGGTCTACGACTCATTTTATAAATAATAGCAGTATTATAAGCTTAATTCGATAATATTAGGTGATAGTCGAACAAATATTATATCGTATTGAGCGTCGCGCGTAACCTTTTCGACGACAGGCGCGCGGTGTGCTTTCGACGCCTGTGCCGCGACTAAAACAATAGGGATTTATGGAGTGCGAGGAGAGTAACTTGTGGGGGTAAACTTTCTATTTTGCTCATAATGACATAGCGACAGGCTACTAGAAATGAGAAACACACGTGACAAGTAATAATAATATTATGAGCGAAAATGTATTGAGCACGGTCGAATCGACGCCGCGCGACCGCTTGAAGGATATATAAATAAGACTGAAATTCTTTTAATGAGTATTTACATCATTTTTTATTTTTTAATTATATTTTTCGAAATTAAAATAATATTTTTTTTTATTATTTAAATATAACGTTGTTTATGATTAACATTTACACTTTTTGTCTTAATGTATTTGACTAGTGAATTAGCTATAAATATAAAGAAATTAAAATTTTAATTTTGACGAGTTTTTATAACGTAGACTAACACGTCATTGTTTGGTTTAATTGGGATCTAATTCTTAGATATAAAGCCTTCAATCATCTGATATAAGAAAGTAAAATAAAATTTCAGTAGGTACATTCTTAACTTTTATATTATAATTACAAGTAAATATAATTTTATCAACCTTTTAAAAATTCTCATAACATTTTTGGCTAAGCGTATATTAAACAGTCATAATTAGCATGCATGCGATGTTATTTTGCATTTTTTGGTTTTCGATTTATTGAGATCAAACTATAACAATTGATAAAATGAGTCTCACTAATTTGATTCGTTCAACCCCTTTTACAAGAATGTGAGAATCGAGTTGAAATTTCTTTATAACTGAATTAGTTAAACTTTTAAATAATCATAAGCATATTATACAGAGCATAAAAACTCCAACTAATAAAATACCCTTAAACTAAGATTAGAAGTTTAAATTACATACTAAAAGTTTTGTATATCGTGCCAATTATTCGGTGAGCGCTTCAGACTAAGTTTTGTTTACATTTTCTTGTACCTTCTGTTAAAGTTAATATTGAAATGGAAAACGTTTATCGATGATCGCATGTCTATGAATAATCACATTATTTTGCTTTTTACATTTTAGGACTCAATTCTCGAATCAATTGTCCGTTCAATGGAAACGAATGGCATTTGTAAACCTTTTCCAGTTCACTAAAGCTATCCTCGTTCATGTTACTGTATGGATGAGTTGCTAATTCATTTATCTCATTCGTTCGTGTAAAGCTTATTTTCATATGATCTGCTTAAAAGAGGACTATACAGTACATAGATATTCTAATAGAGATGTTGTTGTGAGTAGCTTTAATACTAAAGATATTCCTCTTTATGATTATAGCGTAATTTTTTTTTTTTTAATTTACTTATTGCCCTTTTCTCTGATATCTGAAGGTTTTAAATGGATTTATAAATGAAATATAAATTGAAGTGGATTTTTATTTTATGTTTATATTTTATTACGGAATTATGTGTAAATTGAAATACTAAAAATGTAGACTTTGGTTTAAATAGTTGCTGTAGAAATAAAGCTTAAAATTATTTTTTTACATAAAAAAAGACATTTTTGACATAAAGTACATGCTGAAAAAAATGCAATAAAAGGTATAGTTCCTTTTATCAATGGAACGAGTATTCAAATGTGTCTAATAATTGGAAATACTGGAAATACTAATAATAATCGAATAAAAAAAGGTGATAAAAATCTTGTAATAAAATATATTAAAGGTATACCTAAAATAATCGAAGTCTCCCCAAAAAACTACAATTAATGGCAAATGCAGATAATATTTCTATAACATATCCACAAAACAACATAACTTATCAAATCACAGACCAATATCGAAACATCACTACAAAAAATAAATCTTTAAAATTTTTATCTGCTAATGTTCGTAGTATAGTAGCACCGGGTAAATTCGACGAGCTAAAATGTATCATAAAGTCTTTCTCTTATACTCTTCATGTAATTATTTTAACAGAAACGTGGATAAAGTCCAATAAGCCTATAATAAATATAATAATAATAATAAAGGATAAAGCCAAAAGATTTTATATACCCAACTACTCTCACTATTATAGCTTTAGACCCGATTCAAGGGGAGGTGGAGTTTCAATTTACGCCCATGATAATCTTAAACATACTCTAATTGACGAATGCTGTCTCAACGATAGCCACTATATTTGGATCCATCTTGAAAACTTTTCTCTTGATGTTGGTGCTATATACATAAAACCTGAACAAACGAGCATCAAAAACTTCCTTGATATATACCCGACACAACTGCGTGATAAGAAAAGAAACTTAGTCTTTGGCGATTTTAATATAAACTTGTTAAATACAAATCGTATAACGACAACATACATGGAAACCTTACAAGAATATGGACTTAGAATTATTAACCAAATTGATGAAAAGTTTTGTACTCGTGAAACCAATTCAACTAAAACCATAATCGATCACGTATGTTCAAATCTAAAAGAAAATCAGTTCCATATGGCGTTAATTGAGTCACCAATGTCGGACCACAAACAAATCTATCTGGAATTGCAACGCCACCACCCTGATTGTCTGAGTAGGGTTAAATATGAAGTAGTATCATATAATAAGCTAAATGAAGTAATGTCTATTATTGAAGAAAACCATGAAAATTCGGACTTTTCACAGTTAGAAGAAAGATTAGTAAGTAACATAAATAAAAGTAAAATAATTAAAACTAAAATCCTAAATCCACCAAGACAGGATTGGATTGATGGCACAATAATAGACCAAATTAATAACAGAAATATATTATGGAAAGCACATAAAATTAGCCCTAACGATGTTATCAAAGAAACAACATTTAAAAAGGCAAGAAATGAAGTGACGCTAAGTATACGAAAGAAAAAAGCAAAATACTATTGTAAAATGTTTGGTGACTGTAGAACAAATCCAGCGAAAATGTGGAGCCTCTTGAATAATCTTTGCGTCAATAAAGTAAAGGAAAAGTCAGTTCCGGAAAAACTTCAAACGTCAAACGGATACATCACGAACAAAAAAGAAATTTGTGAGTGTTTCAATAATTACTTCTCAACCATTGGCCTAACGTTAGCGAATAACATTAAAAAAACAAATCATAATAACTCATTATTTATAACTAGCGCAAGTTCATCCGTTCCATACTCCCTTTCAAATCTTACTCCAGCAACTACTGACGAAATATTGAGCATAATAAATAATTTAAAAACTAACACAAGCTCCGGCCTAGATGGAATAAGTTCGAAGACCATAAAATGTATTAAACATCATATTCAATATGAGCTGACAGAATGTATTAACAAATGTCTAGAACAGGGAACCTTCCCAGATAGTCTCAAAATTGCTAAAGTTCCTCCTATATATAAATCTGGTAGTAGGTATGATCCTGGTAATTACCGACCAATATCAGTCTTGCCGGTGCTTTCGAAAATATTTGAAAGAGTGCTATATACACGTTTGGAAAAATACCTGTCGTTACAAAAATTTCTATACAAAAAACAATATGGTTTCAGATCTAAATCTAACACACTTTCTGCAACGATGGATTTAGTTACTAGAATTAAACTTAGTATCGATAACAAAGAAATAGTACTTGGGATATTCATAGATTTAAAAAGAGCTTTTGACACGGTAAGCCATGATATAATGTTGCGTAAACTAAATGACATTGGAATCACAGGCAGAGCCCTCGAAATATTTAAATCATATCTCGCAAATCGTTACCAAATTGTTAAAATCGGATCTCATCAAAGTGGCCCCGGCTTGATAACCTGTGGAATTCCACAGGGATCTATATTGGGACCACTTTTGTTTCTCATTTATGTTAATAATATGGCAGATTTGAGCTTAAAAGGAGATATAACGCTATATGCCGATGATACGTGTTTGTTTTACTTTGGTAACTCGATTGAATCTATTATGGCCGACGCACAAAAAGACCTTGATTTGTTGAATACCTGGCTTCAATCCAATCTTTTGACTATTAATATATCAAAAACTAAATACATTATTTTCGCGGCTAAAAATAAGAAAATTAGGAACTTTGTACCACCAGTAATAAATAAACAACCAATTAGTAAAGTAGATAACGAAAAATACCTTGGGCTAATTCTAGACAGTAAAATGAGTTGGAAGCCACATATCCAAAAAATCAAAACTAAATTAAGATCTTTGACAGGTCTATTACGCGGAACTGTAGGATGTTACCCACGTCAAGTGCGATATACAATATATAATTCACTTGTCAAGCCTCATATCGATTATTTAATTCAACTATGGGGCACGGCAGCTAAAACTAATTTGAAAGAATTACAAATAGCACAAAATAAATTAATAAAAATATTATTTAATTATGATTTTTTTACATCAACTAAAAAAATGTATAAAGTAACGCAACTATTAAACATTGAACAGACATACACATATTACACCTGCTTACTAATACGAAAAATATTAAATAAAGATATACATACACAGATCACATTTACAAAAAAACAACAAATACATAACATGAGACTTAGAAACGCTAATGATTTAAATTTATACACTGCACGGACAAACTATGGTAAAAAAAGCATTATGTACGAAGGTGCACGCATTTATAATACGTTACCCAAAGATATTAAAATAGCTAAGTCCATGCCTACATTTAAAAAATTGCTTAAACATTACATAATAACAAAAGGAGATGGGGACTTTTGGGCCAAAATGTAATAAGTAGAGATATAATTTAAAAAATTGGTTATATTTTTTTATCTTACAATATAAAAAATCAAATTTATTCTGAATCTGGGAGCGGAGAAAAATGAAAAAGATTGTTTCCATCAAATTAATCGGGTATCGATTCAACTAAAATCGATTACAGAATTAAAAAAAGAAAGGTTTCTAATAGTTAATTAACTCAAAGTATTTAGATGCACAATATTGAAGTTGTAAACGATAAAGTTCATTTAAATAAAGTTACATTAATAGCGAAAATATCATTTAATATTTGAAAATAATATCGATTTCGTATTGATTTAAAATAAATCGTATTTTTAGTGACAGCTAACAACTGACTGACATTGATACTAACCGTTTATTTTTTACCTACATTTCCTAGATGACATTTTAATAATAATAGAAGAAGAATTAAGTATGAAATACATTCAAAGGTTTTTTTTTATTCTGAACAATATTTATTAGTGTTTCAAGTTATTGATATTTGTAATGAGTTTTCAAACATTCTTCACTAAATGTAAGAAACATTAGTGCTTTAAGAACTTAGTGATCGGGTTTTTTAATAGACATTGTAACATAACCTCATTTTTACAAAACGTTTAATAACTCCGCTCTCAGATAGCCAAAATATAGAGATTTTTCAGCGAGGGATCCATAAGCCTGAATGCATTAATTGATACCATTTTCATTTCATTACATTTTGGCCCAAGAATGTATGGAATCGTATCCATCTCCTTTAACAACCAATAAAATTGTCGCTTCTAGTGTAACGCACTCCGCGTTACCAATAGGTATGCATTCCTATGTGTTTTAACAAATACCCACTTTATTTTTTTTATTTTTTTTTTTCTATTCTATTGTATCTCGTTCTGTTTAAGTTGTAGGATCGTATCGAAGTTTTATTATATTTTTTTATATCTATTTAAATTAGTGATTAAGCTCACCATTGTCTTTAAATGTTACTATGTCATAGAATAAGTTTTTCTCATGTAAGTGAATGAATGTATTTGTTCTTATGAGAAAATAAATTTATCTCAAACCTCATACTGAGTAAAAGAAGAAGAAAAAAAAAAAGAAAAAAATGTTTACATTACTGTATCCTAATAATTTTTTAGTAGTAAACCTTATATTTCACATAAAATCTTCAGTTTGAAATTGTTCTTTAAATTTATATTTATTAAAAGAATCTATACCTAACAGAAATATGCTCGTATAGCTGGTTTATTGTAAGGAGTATAGTTCAAATCAATTTATAGTGATAATTTTATTTTAGTAGAGAACTGAGATGCACATGCAGGTGAAAGTGAAGCATATTATTAACATACGGCCAGACGGCGAGACTGTCTAGTGGGTATTTTGCAACAAATTTTTCGATAATTGAACATTGTTATATAATGAGCTTAATACGTTTACACTCTCTTTAATGGCGATAAAACAGAAAAGCATAAATCACTTTGAACTTAATCAACTGCATTTAACACCTTAGTTTATTCCTATTTGAGTACTCTGAAGCTTAAGAAAGTTTTACTTCCTCCACAAATAATGTTCAAGGGGAGTGAAGTCGCAGAGCGCACCGATTGCGGCCTATCCAGCATTATTCAAATACTCTCTTACTTATTACTAATATGGACTGATACTTTGTTGTGTTAGAATAGTATATTATAATATTATATACCCCACTGTTGTTGTCTACTACACAATTATCTCGTCGCAAGTTCGTTTGGTTGATGTTTATATAGATTATACAGATGTTGTTCATGGTACTGGCATTTGTGTTATGTGTTCGGTATATTTCTGGATCCCCAACATAGGGTTTTATATTGTGTGTAAAAAATTAACGTTACGTCTTCTGTATAAAATATCTAGAAGACTGTCACTATTCAGCTAGCCCTCATTGTATAAAGCCTCACTAGACGGAACCGAACTAAAGTGAATCGGCCTGTTAACGTCACGCTACTGGGCGAGGGACTCTATTTCACATAGAAGAAGGGTTTGAGTTTAATACACCACGCTGCTCCACTGTGGGTTGGCGAATAATTAACCTATCATGAGTAACGACCGCTATCACATGTGTATGATAACAACCACTATTTTCGGCTTTACATACTCTCCGAGGCACGGTGGAAGACCTACAAGAACCCAGAAACACATATTTGTACAAATAGAAGAAACAAATATTTGTACAAATACAAATATCTGCCCCGAACGGGATCGAACCTGTGACCGCCGGCGTTGAGGTGACTTCTGGCACCGCTACACCAGATTGTCACTTACCAAGCAATCTCCAATAATTTCGCTTCACAAATTCACAATAAATCTGTTCTACAACAATTTAACAGAAGAATTCGAAAAGCTCCATTATCGTTCATCACAAATATCAAACAATCTTATATTAGTGAAAGTACCTTCATATCACGAAACATTTATTTCTATAATATAATATATATGTACAAGGTATATTCATAATTATAAAAATTTATTCGCGTATAAGTAATAAAATTACTGCACCGTGTGCCTGTCATGTCACCAATGTTTCCTTTATAGACAGGGGTTGTCTGTGTACTATTTACTATTTAATTTAAATATTTATAAGGACTTATTTGGATCAAAAGGACACAATGCTGGAGCACAGCTCACCTTTTCTTTCACCTTTTCAAAGGCCCCTTCATGCACAGGTAACCACATAAACTCAACATTTTTCTTTAAAAGTTTACAAAGAGGTGACATTAATTCAGCCATTTCAGGTACATATCTCCTAACATAATTGAAAGAACCAATGATACTCATTAATTGATCTCTGTTAGTGGGTGATTTTAATTTTATTAAAGATTCTACTCTAGATTTATCTGTACTAGATTATGTCTGTACATGCCATGCTCATTGAAAATTTGACCAACATATTTTACTTCTTTTTGTTTATACTGAAATTTATTTTTATTAAACACAATACCTATCTCTTTAGCTTTATTAATTACTTCAATTAGTGCCCTATCATGATTCTCAGCAGAATTACCCATAACAAGTATGTCATCAGCCCATACTACAACATTATTAAATTTACTAAAATATGATTCTAATACATCTTGAAAGAGCTCAGGCGCATTCATGAGACCATAAGGTAATACTAGATATCTATAAACACCAAATGGAGTCGCAAAACAACACTTCCAAGATGACTCTTCGTCTAACGTTAAATGATGAAAACCCTCTGATAAATCTAAAACTGAAAAAAACTTTTTACCTTTTAATTTAATAGCAAGTTGATCCAAAGTAGGCAATATTTTAGGTTTTTTTTATAATATATTTATTAAGATCTGAAGGATCCAAGCATAATCTAACATTTTTATTTGATTTTTCAACAATAACTATTCTGTTTATACAAGAATTTTCACTAATTTTGTCTACTTTAACTATTGAATTTCTATTTTCTAGCCTATCTAGCTCACACTTTAATTGGTCTAGAAGACAATTAGGTATCCTAGATGGCGGATGACATATTTGCTGGTCAAATGGCTTAGTAACAATTGTATATTTACCCGGTAGTTTCCCTACCCCTTGAAAAACACTTTGATGTTTCAATATAAATTTATCTTTTTCTATGTCAACACTAGACTCGACACTATTCACTCTTTTAATTAAGTTTAATGAAATACAGCCTGGAAGACCTAACAAGGTAGTTTTACACTTTACAATTACAAAATTTTCAAAACTTTTAGTATTTTTAAATTTACACATTAAGTTAACCATACCTAAGGGTTCAACAACATTACCATTAAAAGATTCTAACTTTATATTTGTTTTTAACAATTTAATATTTAACTTACTATTAATCTTTTGAAATATTTCTAACGGCATAATACTCACATCGGCACCGGTATCAAGCTTACACTTAACAGGCAGAGTCTCTATTATAATGTTTTCATACCAATCACTTTTATTCACACTAGACACCACTTTAGCCGTATGACAATAAAGTTCTTCATCACACTTCTCGACCCGGTTCACCTTGCAGCTCACTACAAAGTGATTCTTAATACCACATTTGTTGCATCTCTGACCATAGGCCGGACACTTTCTGGGGCCATGGATTGTTTGACAACGCCTACACTTGAACTCCTCCTTGTTATTGGCATATCTGCTGCTTTTGTTGCTCCACCTGGTCTTGTTGTTGTTATTGCTGCTTCGGTTGGTCATGCAGCCCTGGTAGGTCTTGCTGCTCTGGTTCCGGCTGTAGTCAATATCTAGTGTGGGATTCATCTCCTTCACTTGAAACTTGCTCTGTTCGGACGTTCTACAAAAATTTGAGGCTTTCTCCAACGTCAAGCCGTCAATACGAAGAAGACTTTCCTGCATACTTTTATCGGCGATCCCCTGCACAATTTTATCTCTTAAAAGCTGATCTTCAATTGACTCTCCTATGCAAATACTATAGTTACAATTCAATAATAACTGTTTGCAATCTGTGAAAAAATTATCGAAGGCCTCGCCTTGTTTCTGTTTCTTTTCATTAAATTTATATCTTTCGAAAACTCTATTAACACGTGGACTCACATAATTCTCAATCGCCGCCATTACCGATTCGTAATTACTCGCTTTGTCTTCAGTTAAAGGCAAAGTTAACAAAACTCGAGCCGAATCAATGCCGATCATATTTCGTAGTAGCGCTAATTTGATTCTGTCACTGCTAACGTCTTGTTATGTTGAAATTAAATAATCTTCAAACGATGCGCGCCATAATCGCCATTCTGACGCGGCGTTGGATGCTCGCAAGTCAAAGCTAGGCGGCAATTTCACCATTAATTTATCCATTTTGATACTTTTGAACAATTCTAATCTTCTTTAATACTTAATATTTTACTTTTAAACTCAAATACGGCTGCGCCATGTACTATTTACTATTTAATTTAAATATTTATAAGGAGACACACGATAAGCGTGGATGTCGAGACGCGAGCCGGAACCAGAGAGAGCGCTTTGCCCTCTATGTCTAAATGGAGTAATTCATAAACAATAGATATATAGAGCAGTCTGTAAGAAATCACTATCAGTGATAAGACCGCCATTGCACTCTATTTAATATGTTTTTTTTTTGTGTTTTGTTTTCTGTCTCATGTACTTCTTAAGTGTGCAAAAAATAAAATAATATAGTATAAATAAAAAAAGTATAAATAAATAAATAAATAATATTAAAACTGCAAAGAACTAATTTAGAAAAGTATAGATCTACAACATAGAGGTTTCTACAATAACTCAAAAGAAGCCCGAACATATAAACATTATAAATAAAAAGACGTTGGAAAATTGTATAGTTTTCTTGAATAGAAAAATCATAAAACACATTCACCTTTTGTGTGCAAGAGCACGTTAGAGATGAAAGCCTCACCCTATTTGCTGTCTGGAGATAAACGAATGGGATAAACGCAATTTCTTTATCATTATTGCGTTTCATATTTGTCATCTGAACTATATGGTTATGTGATTGGACTTTGACGATTACCGGTGTGTGAGATTGTTTATATTGTTATACTGATTACGTATTGTTTTATTTTTGTGTATTTTACACATCATTGACATAAAATCAGACATCATATTGACTGTGTGTGTATATGTATGATTATCTATCTATTATTTACAAGAAACGCCGTACCAATTAGTCAGAGGTATTTTTTTGACGAATAAACTAAATAATATAAAATAAATATGAGCCGAAAATGTAATAATTACTTTATTTTCCACATACAACACCAATCTCAGACAACGCGTTCTCAACAGCGACTTTGTGCAAATATTCCCCTCATAAGCTCTACGCTTTTCACAAATGGCTCTTCATATCAAGGCTACTCGTGTGAAAGAGCTTAACATTTGAGAATAAAAAGTTATCCCGTTGTTAACTCTATCCGTAAAATCGTGAAAAATTCATTGTATTTTTTCGCCGCAACAATAAAAGACATGGCTTGCCATACAAATAACCCTTATAATTGTTTTTAGGAAAACTCTTTTTTGAATTTTTTTTTTTGTTTCTAAAATAATCTATTCCGTAACTGTTAGGTAAGCACTTATAAAACTATTCGCGGCAACTGGAAGATTACTTTGAAAAATTATACAGTTTAATTTTATTTATGTAAAAATATAAATATGCTACTTATTACATAATACTCAACATCCTGTGGTCGTTTTTTTTAATGAATCTATTAGGTTGGGGAAAAAGTTTCTTCATATTATATATACAAACCCAAGACTTATTTTTCAAAGTTTAATTACATTGAATTATAATATCTATGTGCCATTTTGTTCGATAACTTGTTGCCATCTTGAAGGTGGTAACATAATCTCGTTTCTGTAGAAATCTTGGGATTTAATTTGTACAAAGTTTACTACTTTGGTATTGTATAGATTTCGTGATTATGTATTTTAAATGATCTAATTCGTTCTAAATATTATATAGAGTAAAATTAATTTTACATACAACAATTTATAAAACAGATTTTTGCTTGCATTAAAATAATTGTATTAATAATGTACTATCACTTATATTATATTTTAAATAACAAAATCTAACTAACTAAGAAATAAAAAAAAAGTGCGATTCTGAATTATTACGCAAGTCACCGCTCACGTAAATGATCAAGCATGTAATTACGTCACAAATCCTTTATTTTATCGCACGGTTTCATGGTGAGTGTACGTGGAAGCGATATGTCTACGTTGATATCCTGACATCGTGACGCTTAGTGAAAAAACGCTTTAGGTAAATTCATACATTTTGGTATCCCACGATAGATGAATCCGAATTGGAGACGATTTATCATTAAATGCAAAAACGCTTTCGAATAATAAATATAAAATCATCATTTTATTTGTTATTAGCCTTATATAAGTGACATAATATAACAATAGCATCCTATAACTTCTCTTAAGTATAATTATATTAAAAACAATTTTTACTTTTACGCTAGTACGAGAGTGGATAATGTAATTTTGGAGCCTAAAACCAAATTGAATCCTGTTTATAATAATATGAGTATTGATCAATGTACGTAAATAATAATAGACTTAAATTAAATACTATTAAAATTATTTTATTCTATTTAATTTTGTATATGAATAATACTTACCAGTTGTGGTATTGAATGAAAAACTGTCAATAACTGTCGTCTTCTTCCATTTATTTATAAATTAATATTTAAAGTACATAATAAGTAGCATTATTTGCAATTATTATATTAAAAATGATAGACAAAAATCATATAACAACACTTACATATTAATAATGCAACAATTATAAAAACGCGTAGACAAAAAACACCACTTTTAAAAATATTTCGATTTTTAAGTCGTATTATAAAATAATAATTTTTCAGATCGAATAAAATTCAACAGCTTTCGACAAGGAATTCAGCAAATATTTCACAAAGCCATTTTCTACACTACGTCACTTTTAAGTTGTTCGATAGAAACGGAGTCTGTATCGAGCTGAGCGGAATCACCGAGAATATTCTCACTGAGTTATTCTCATAGTGATACCCTTGCAACCTACTTTGTCTCGGAACTTTTCCGCGTGGAGCGCAAGCAAGACTTTATTAATCTGTCTTGTAATCTCCAGTAGATCTAATTTGAAACTTAAAACAATACTTTTACAATGTATATTCAACATCAACTAGCCTGACAATCTTTATCAAGTGCCTCTTGAATAAATCTATTTATTTTTTATTAATGAAGTAGTACATTTACTCGAACGACTATCCTATTCTAATTTTAAAATCGTTCAAAGCTATGAAATGAAAAAGCTCTGAAAATATTCGCAGTATGTATGTAACTTAACGTATTAGGGAGTGTCTGGTAACTGCTCAGAATCTCGTGCTTATAGGGGCTCACGCAATTATTAGAACATTTATTTATTTTTTACTTTATCTCGTCCAACTTAAGAAAATCAACTGTCAACCTTACTAGCTGCGTCATACATTCACGTTACAATACAGGTGACCTTATTTTTTTCGCAAACACATTCGTACCTTGTTTATTTGTACCTTCTCTTCATAATACACCAATCCACATCCTTGCCATACCTGTTTTTACCAGTAACATACTTTATAAAATATATACGCCGAAATATACGTTACTAGAATAAAAAAAGTACTTCGCAAAGGATAGAACCTTTCAAGAACTTTCCACCCCGTTGCCTTGAAAAAGATAAGACCGCCATTGTTAAAGTTTATTTATTTATCTTGTTTATAGGTAAAAACGAAAAAAAAACTCGCAAATAAATCACCTAGTGAACATTCTTCTCAATAAGCAATCTTGCGTTAATAGTATTAACAATTCAACAAATATGATTTCTCATGGCTTAGAATTTAATTAATTTAAACGTACATACATGTATATATTGCTGTTATTGCAAGAAGAAAAAAAAAGTACAATGAAGCAATCACCCTTAAAATGTAAATCGAATGTGTATTAAGAAAAAAGTTTTAGTTGTCCTTTTCAGTTAAGATTTAATTTTTAATCTCATGACATAACTTGTTTCATATCTTATTTTTTAAACGTTTTAATTAGGCATATGTAATTTTAAGATGCTGAATATTTATTAAGTGTGATTAATAAATAATTAAAAAATACACGTATTTGAAAACTACAGAAACAACTACTAAAAATCTCAGGTTATCATTTTCATTTGATCACAACCATAATTTTGACGTAAGATTCAGATGTATTAATAAAAAATCTCATAAATAAGCTTATATAATATACTCGAATAAAAATAGAAAAAAAGAAGTGTTCTAATAGACAGACATTGAATTATTTCTGAGTTGCTATTTGCACTTAATTTATTCTCAACTGTCACTCAGTAATAAGTGAGTTTTTCTTATTCTTTCTAATTGGTACACCAGTTGCTACTCGTAGTATGAAAAAAGAACACAAGCTATTTCCAACATTCTAGCTGGAACAGAGTTGCCGGCTCTTTAAAATTTTAAATCATGCTACTAAACGTTGTACTGGGACCCGCTCAATTTTAAACTTTATTCCTATAAAATTAAAATTTAATTTCATTTGACTCGTTATATTTAATGATTTAGTCATTAAAAAGCGATACAACAACACGGAGCGTATGAACGCTGCCGTTTAAATAATTTTATTTTTTAAACTGCATGTATGTATGGAAGGCATACTTCTGTTTTAAGCTTTTTAAATGACTTGCTGTTGCGGACGGGCGACCGAAACTGCGTTTGCCGGTACGTAGTCGCAACTCGAGAATCTTTCTGCACCATCGGCCATCAGTTCTACGAGCTATTTGCCCTGCCCACTGCCATTTCAGCTTGCAAATCCGTTGGACTATGTCTGAAATATCCATTTAAGTATATATATAATTCTTATTATATTGAACCAATTGTAGCAAGAAAAGTAACAAAAGAAATCATATAAAATATTGAGTATCAATATTATAAACTTCACAAAGGTCAGCAGGCTTATATCGATTTTTACATAATTGATAACGGGATCAAAGGTTATAAAAACTAAGGGCCTACGGTTGGTTGCGCAGTTCTACAGTAGGACCGAAATACACTTAACATTTCTTACCACCTCAATCGGACCATACTCTCATACAGCTTTAAAAAATAAAAAGGAAAACTCAAGTATTGACTCTTTTTTCGTTTTAGATTTAGATTTAAAATTGTATGCTACACGATTTAAGTATCTTCTAAAAAGCGAGTGTTGTATTTTAAAACTCGTGTCAAAGATTTGAGTATTATTTTGTGGTTATGATTTGAGTTGTGTTATGTTGTATTTTAAAACTCGTATGAAAGATTTGAGTTCCCTTATTCAACCATAAACATTGAAGACTAATTGATCGTAATATGTGTTATATTTGTTAGGTATATAAGTAATACCTGTCTCGGTGTGCTGTACCACATTAGTTTGTTAATGCCATTCATATACATAATATGGATACATATATGTACCATGTACATTATAATGTATATATACATATATATAAAACTAGATATGTACATATACATTTAGTAATAATAATAATAATAATAATAAACATTCTTTATTGTACACCAAATAAAAATAAAATATATTTAGATTAGACTTGGCTTTGTACAATAGGCGGCCTTATCGTTAAAAAGCGATCGCAGCCTCTTTGTTAGTAGTTCTGTCAACTCGGTTATTTTAGATTATTACTAAATAGATACATGTAATACGTAATTATAGGTAGTATTTTAGCAAAATATATTATTTTTTAACAAATAAATGAATAATATTTTAAAGGCGCTTCAGCTGATACATCGACATGGCTTTGCTAGAAATATATTTTGACTGGCCCGTGGCGCAGTTGGCATTAGCCCTGTTTTCTGTTTAGGGTTGTAGGTTCGATTCCCGCTCCGAGTCTGGGTGTAATATGTATTTATTTATATATCTTTATCTATAATTATTTTTAAAAAGTATAATTAGTCAACTGTTACCTAAAACTCAGGCATTAAGTTGCCTACCTTAGGAACAGTCAACCGTGTGTGTCTGTTAAACATATTTCTTTATATTTTAAGTATAAATAAAAATCATACACATACGAGTATGTTCGGTATCGAATACTTTTTTATTTATACTGAATGTACGGTTTTATCGGTGATAGATTTTGATGATTGCTGTAGTGCTAACCAATTGGGTTAATGTTGGTATATACAGTTTATAAACTGACGTTTCTGACTGACCGGCTGATTGACTAATTCATTCAAGCAGCATGAAACGACCACTCGAGTTCATTTATAAAATACTCGTATACTGCCAAAAAGGTTTTTTTTTTTCGAAATTCTACATGTAATGCAAGAGTTTTGTAAGAGTTGCTTTTTAGAAGTTTATGAAGTATTTTTGGCCTATTCAAAGAAATACCATGTTTTAGTTTTTGAAATTTCACTTTTTTTTAGATATTTTTAAAGTTAATAATGTGAAAGATTTTAATTAGGCTTTTGATTAGTAATAAACGAAAAGAAAATTTTCAGTATTTTTGAAATTCAAGATATATTATTTTAGTCTATTAAAAAAAAACAAAGTGATTTTAATATAGATATATATACATAACGTTAATTTTTTTGCGTTCTATTAACATACAAATGGAATTAAGCAGGAACATTAACAAAAGTCTCGTAATCGAATAATACAATGACTCTGTAAATGATACCATAAAAAAGTAGAATACCAAAACTGTAAAACTGACTTATTATCAATTATAGTGGCACATGGTAATAGGGGATCTATGAGGGGACTTATGACCCTTTAGTTTTTGTAGTCTACGGGTTCATTGAAACTTTTCAACTTGGTAACATAAGTGAATATTATTTCCTAGTACTATATGTTCCTTATCGATTTATAACGACTAACATGGTCCATGTTTCATTATAAGGCAAGATAGTGTCGGAGAATCTAGGCATTATGCTGTCACTTACACAGAATCCAATAACTTTGTTTGGGTAAATTTAGTGTGGCTACGGAATTAGTGCAGTTCCCTAGAAATATCCATTATGTTCTGACAGTAGTCAGATACAAAACTCATCCATTTAGTTCATGCTTGATTTGTGGTAGTAAGGGAGTGTATAATTTCTCATTTATATTTTCTCTCCGTTATAAAGTTCTTGGTGGAAATATAATGAATGTCGTACATGTCGAATTCACCAGAAGCTACTCAGTACTGTATTTTGTTTTATTTTGGTATATATATATATATATATATATATATATATATATATATATATATATATATATATATATATATATATATATATATATATATATATTTGTATTTTTAAAAATCTTATATATAATTAATTTATATAGTCAATATATCGTTTTATTTTTTAATATTATACTTATATACTAAAATAACAGTTTTAACTCGACACTTGTCAAATTAGTGGCTATTGATACTTACAGCTTCGCTCTGTGTATGATATAACGTGATGATGTGTGACATGAATGATGATGTCGTGATGGTAAAAATAAATTAAAATATTTTTTTTTAAATTTCAACTATAGAAGCATATCGATGAATTTATTTATCGATTTAAAAAAGAATGTTACCTATTTATGAATATAATCTATATGTTAATCTTATAAACTACATTTTGTTTATTTAAAATTTTCGTCTATTATAATTTTTTTGTTTTTTTGTTTTTATACCAATAGGTCACTTGAATATAGTTAAAAACAAGGCTAAACGAATATTCCGCACCTAAAATTACATGGGTGTTTCCATCACGCATGCTAAATAACACATTCTGTGTGTTTAAGTTGTACCATATTACAAACCTAATAGAATATAATTCTAATTGCAACTTTAACTTATAACGTCTATTTTGTATTTAATAAATAGAGGTAAAAATTCCATGGTGTTTTTAATTTTATAATTATATTTCAAATGCATATTTTTATTTTTTTTTTTTTCAGATTATATTATAATAATTATAACATTGAATCATAGAAATTTTACAATATTATACATATTTACAATTCAAAACTTAAAATAATTATTTACAAACAGTTTTGGTATAAATCATGTCATATGGTGTTTTTGTTTTATATAAAGTTAACATATTTAAGTTAAAATACTATTTGAGGTTAACAAAAAAATATGAATACATATTATATTATATTAAGAAGAATTTTTATTTTTCTTCGTGTGTAATATTTAAAATATATGTAAAAAAAAAACTTTTACCAATTGTAATTTTAATTTATTAAACAATATTATATTAATATTATATAAAATACTTTACGCAAAGTAATATATAAATAATATTATAGCCTAAAATATCACATGAACATGTTATTAAGAAACTATCTTCTTATCAACTCTATTTAGAATTTACAATTAAAAAAGGTAAAAAAATAATGTACTTTAACAGCCTACAAACGACCCATTGCTGAGCAATATTTCTTTTCTCATTTGGAGAAAAATACTTGTAATAAAAAAAAAATAGAGTACAAATATACTTGGTACAATATAATAATATTAGTGTATATAAACAGGGTGGATTTGACTATACGCTGTTTCACAGTCGCCAATAAATTTATCATTCTTAAAATTATGTAATGACATTTTTATAAACCTTAACTATTGCAGCAGGATTTGAAACTGTAATTTATAATTGTAGATGACAATTCTGTGTAGTTTAGAAACTACTTTTACAAAGTATTTTTTAATAACATAAACGTATAAAGTTATTTACGTCTGCAATTTCCAAAACAAACTATCCAACTACTGATATTATAAGACTAATGTTTTGGAAACAAAATTTTTGCAACAACTTTATTACACCGAGTAAGAAGTTTCGTTTATGGTCGCATTTAATTGCATTTCGTGACAACTTTTGTAATTAAAACGGCGCAACTTTGTTACTATTAACCGGTCTCGGCAAACAAGTCTGTCACTCTAATTTATTCTAGATACGATCATCATTTAAACAATTACTTTATTTCATTTATTAAAATTATCAAAAATGTTAATAAAAAGATTAATAAAAATTATGATACTTTTTCCATTTTTAATATGTCCTTAAATTTTGAAAGAAAACGATAGTTTTCAGTTAATACAAACAGGCTGCAGAGTTTAAGGCATTAATGAAAACTTCCGTTTACTTACGAGTATTGCTCGCTTCGGTCGCAGCCTCCAGCATTTTTCATATTATTGCGTTATTAAATACATTTGACTGACATAAAATTAAAATAAAATCTACAATATTTGTACAAAATTAATTAAGATACCCTACTTGCAAATCGCCAGCAATTATTCTTTATAGTTTTAAAATCAAAAAGTTACAATTGGAAACACTAAAGATTTGAATTTTGTTTATTAATTAAATTAATTTTTTTTTTAATTTTTTTACTCTTAAAAATAAAATAAAAGCTCGTTGGACTGCTAGCAGAAACATCTGAAATTTTTCTTATATTATATGAACGCATAGATCTAAGCTGCGCTATATTTGTTATGAAGGGTAGTGTGAAGTTAAAAATTTTTGACATAAAATATATTATTATTTACTAATAAATATTAAAACAAGAACATATATGATAAACACGTGTAATGCTATTTATTTATTTATTTAAATTTGTTATTGTACTATAAATACACTAATACAAGTGTTTACAAAAGGCGGGCCTAAAGCTAATACATTTTCTTCCAGCCAACCTTGGTATTTACAAGAAAGTATAGTGTTTAGGCGTACAGTAAAAAATAACTGATTTAATATAACATAATATTATATAGCACAATATAATACAATACTCGTATAACATAACATGATATAATATATTTTAATACAATATAATACAACATTATATTACAACAAATTTAATTTAAGTTTCATGTATGTAATTTTTAACCAAGTTATTTTGCATATTTAAATTAATTTTATATAATTATCCCATATTTAACACTAAACTACCCTGTAACTTTATAAACTTAGTAGTAAATAACCAAGACATTACAGCTTTAAGCGAAATTCAGAAACATGATTAAACTTGCTAATGCATAATTTGCTAAGATTTTGTAGTGGTTCAAGCTTATTAAGTTGCTTTAAAATTAAAATTGCTAGCATTTGCATAGTCAATAATCGATAACAGGAGAGAGTTTGCCATATTGTTGGTAGGAAGGGATTGGTAAAACAGATCTGAGGTGTCGAAATGAGCTTAGTGTTGTAAAAGATTTTATGACTATATACAATTATAAGGCTTATTTTACTGTATAAAGTACACAATATTACCGTATAGTATAGGAAAATTGAAACTGATGGTTTTTGGATTTTAGCTACCATGCATGAATTTAATAATAATGATCCGAGATTTACTATTGTTGATATGAGGTTTATATCGCTTATTACGTTCTTAAAATTTTACATAGAATTAAGTACATTGTACTTATTACCTTGAACGACTCTGACGATAGGACTACCCTGGCGAATAATGGCAAGTTAAATTTCCTTTGTATGAAATTCACAACAACCAAGTCCCAAACATACATACTTACCGACCCCGCTGGCGGACACGAGGTTCTCGATTGTTGACAGCCCGCACACACTACACTCGCTTAGTGCTTTCTGTCGGAATGAACCGACGACATTTTAAGTCGAGGTGTGTTCGCACAGGGAGATCTCGTTACAATGATCCATTTTGGTCCTTTTGTGGGCAGGGCCGCAGGAAAGGGTGTTTAAAGCTGAGTCAGTATGCAACCCTCTCACTCGGTAATGCATAGATAGATATTTCGGATAATTCAAAATTCTAAGAAATTTCAAAAAAAAAAATTAGTGGGTTACTGGTAAAAGAATCTGACAAGAAGTAAAATTGTTCGTCACGTGAAAATAAAGCCTCATTAAGTCGTATAAGTTGTCATGATGACGTATATTAAATGAACGGATCTGACAAGTGATTAAATACACAAACATACACACTGTAGGATATAGTAAACTGCGCTGTTGAATGCGTTACTAAAATTCAAACGTATCAAAATTGTGAGTCCTCAGTGATATTGTACAAGGAGACTGTCTGAGACAGTACTATGATCAGTACGGAAGCTTAACTGAAGAATAAAGAGGGCTTAATTGCTAACAAAAAGGTCTATTTAGAAAAACTAATCTCCCAAGAATTTTAGTGAGGAAATGGAGAATTACATAATGTTGTCAGTTTTTAATTTTATAGGAAACATCTTATTTGAGCATCTTTCTACGTACCAGATAATTCACAAATTGTTATGAGATAATTTAGGGTATATAATAAAATAGGAATAATACTATATAGGAAAAGAATTATTATGCTACAGCTTATTTAAAGGTAACAAAGTTAGAAAGCTTTTGAGAGTCATAGGTGACCCTACTCTGACAGACACCAAGTTGCAGAGTCTCGATCATCGGCGTAGGGTTGCTCGTCTGTCGGTGTTCTACAGAATATATTTTGGTGAGTGTGCGAAGGAATTGCACAATCTAATTCCCCCAACAACCTTCCGCCATCGGGACACTAGGCGCGGTCGATCGTTCCATCCTTATGTCATTGATATGCCACCTACGCGCACAAAACGCTTTGGCACTACGTTCTTGATGCGCACGGCTAAGGAATGGAACTCGTTGCCCGCGTCTGTGTTTCCCGAACGATACAACCTGGGTGCCTTCAAGGCCAGAGTGAATAGACTGCTATTAGGCAGGCATGCTCCACCTTCGACCGCATCGTCACTTAACATCAGGTGAGATAGCGGTCAAATGCCTGTCTATTTGTCATAAAAAAAAGCTATATTAGGCTCGCTTTTTCTTTTTTTTTTTCACTTACAGCACCTTTAGGTCCACGGATAACCATGGTTCTATAAAACGTTTCAGTCCCATAGGACTAATAAGTGTATTAATGTCATATAATCATACAACAAAATTATAATATGATCAACACAGAGAACATTTCGTGTCAGCATCAAATACAGCAGTCCGAAACAAATTGTGAATATGGTCGCTTATAAGACGTTTCTTATCAGTTCCCTAAATCGTAGAAGCGATTTAGATTTAGGATGGCGAAAATTATACAAGAGTAAGATCATGTCAAATTACACACATTAATATACACATACGTATGTAATTTCTTGCGACTTCACTTTTCAAGGCAATAGTTAGTCAAATAACAAATCGCCTAAAATAAATAAATAAATAAATATTAACCAACAATCACACCACGTTAACCTAGCCCCGTGCTAAGTTCGTAAGAACTTGTGTTACGGGTACTAGGAACGGAAATAAATTTAAGAAATTTATATAAATACATAAATACACATCCATGACCCGGTGCATACATCTATATTCGTCATACAAATTATCTGCACCTGGTGGGATTCGAACCCGCGACCGCTGCGTAAAGTGTCCAGTTGCCTGACCACTCGACCAGCCGGCCGTCAAACCTAAACCTAAACTACTATACAAATATTTACTGTAGTTGTTACTTCCGCTTTTAATGAATCGCCAATAAGGAATTTCATCTTACAATTAGTGAAATATAACAATAGATGTATTCAAAACCTGTACTCTTTATGCAATTTTTTTTTAAATATTCTTCATTTTATTATATCTATACATATAATAAAATGGTAGGAAAGTCAAAACTGTACACTGAATTTTTTTTTTTAAAGAATACTTGGGGTGTGATCTACAATCGATACCGAAGCCAAAAATATAGTTTTTAGAATTTTTGTCTGTTTGTCTGTATCTATCTCCGGGATAAACTCAAAAAGTACTGCATGGATTTACTTCAAATTTGGCACGAACATTATTAAGAAGTCGGGTCAACATATAGGCTACATAATGTCACGCTATCACCTACGGGGAACGAGCAGTGAATCTTTATTTCTTCAACGCATTCTGTAACAATGAATGACAATAACGTGTAATCTAACGACGCATATTTGAATGTTGTTATTATGTTAATAAACATGCTATAAGCTATCTTCACACTATAAAAGTCACGAAATATAAGTAACTTAGGCTGATAAACATAATGAATGTAAGAATGAATGTAATATAAGAAATGAATATAAGTAGTATCAAGACAATTTTAGAGCAGCGCCATCTATGAGATTTCAAAAACATCAAGTCGAATTACATGTGTAAACGCTTTTTGGATATAAATAATTTAAATTTGATCATGTTGGCGAGTGGCAGACGACGTCGCGGGCAGCAGCTAGTATATGCATAAATCTGTTTTACAATATTATGTAAGAGTTTCAGTTTGAAGCTGAGTTTTAAGTTTTTTCTAGCGACTAGAAGTATCTGACATAATACTTTTAGCCATGACATATTTTGTTCGTTTCGTGACAAATTAACATAAACTGAATTTTTCACGACTGTCCTTTTCTAAATAGATCATGAACAAAGCGACACATCTTATTTATAATGTACATTGTTTGTATATAGCTACCACTTTTGTTTCTTTGATATCTTACATTTTATAGTAACTTTATTAAGTAATTTTTTTTTTCACTACATCACAAGAGTATGAGGCAAAAGAAGTATTGTAATTGCGAAAAAATTGAGTATTCTGATTTCAACGGAAATATAATGTTCTTTAAACATTCTCGTTATACTCTTATATTCTCGTCGGATACGTACATATTAATATTTAAAAAAAAGTTTGTTTTTAATATCTAGTGCATTTATAATTTTGATTAGCGTTTAAGAAATTCAAATTGAGTCAAGTATTAGAAGATAAGTGGTCAAATAAGTCTTACGGTAAGAACTATTATAAGAAAAATTTTATTCGTATTTTAAGTTAGATTTAAGTTTATTCGTATTTTACATACAAATTCTAGACTTTTTTGACATTAAATTAATTATATATAAATATATTTAGGGTGCCATCTTGGGACTTTTGATAAAAAAATGCGATAAGTCGTTTTGACAGTCCTTTCTGGATTTCTGGATATCATTATGAAATACCACTCCTTTTTTGCTGATCATGATCTTTTTCGCACGTTGTTGTCGTAGATGATCCATTATTCATAAGCAGTGATCAATCTTTTCAAACATAGTTCAGTTTTATTACGTTTTAATAGAAAATCGCAAACGAGTACACGACTCATAGTTTTTTTCAGTGAGCTCGTGTGGCACCCAAATATCGAGTTTTTTTGTATACTTAGACTTTTTTTAAATGGGTCAAATCTGTTTAGTGGTCAATGCTCAGTTCTTCCGCTATATCTTAACTACTAATATGGCGGTCTCGCTCCACTTTTTCAATAATAGTATTAACTTTATCCGTATGAGGGCAACCAGAGCAAGCTGCATCTTTGACATCGAACTTCCCTGACTGAAAACGCTTGAACCAACTCTGTGCTACTCTTACTGATACTGCATTGGGTCGATACAAGTCAAAATTTTTTAGTGACTTGAGTCGAATTTTTTTCCTTTTTTTTTTTTGCAATAAAACTTCAGAGTGTATCGAATTTCCTCGTTAGATGCACTCATTTTGACGAATTGAAAAACAATTGAAAAATGGCGGAAAAGTGTTTTTACTTAAAAATTTTCTTTTTCTTCATATCCTATTTTTATTGATATTAAAACCAACCAGATATAAATAGTACCACTGAAGAGACTTTTCTTCAATTTTGTACATACAAAATATGAAAAGACTTTTTCCCTGACCTATTAATTAATGAAAATCTACTATTGTTATTAGATTTTGCTGAAACATAAAAGAAACATACATAGTAAGCTTTTAAAAAGTTACCAACTAAACTGTTACAAAAAAGTAATATATGCTTAAATTCTTTTTTTAATAAAATAAACTTCATTTCAAAGAAATAGAATTTTACTAAAATATTCCTGATATGTTTCATGTTTCATTAAAAACGTCAGAGTGAAATAAATGTTCTTTTGATATCTGTTTAAGATTGTATACTGTTAGTTGTTACCAGACTGATTTATGAATATTTTATAGACTTTTTATTGATTAAGGTTTCTCGATTTTTCTATGATGCACTTATTTGAAAAACCACAATGACCTCTCTAATATATCTTACAAGTTTTTAGTTTATAACTAAATATAAAGCAATACAAAATTTTGAGTATTGGTGATGACTAATGAAAGATTTTAAATAGTTATTTCAATTTTGATAGTTTACTCCTATTGAATCTGATTAAGTAACATACTTATATTAACTTATAACTATATTTTTGGTTGTCTGGAAGAGATCGGTGCTTAGCGATAAGACCGATTTTTGTACATAGGACTTTTATTATATACTTAAACACTTTGTTTCTTTTTTGTAAGTGTATAATAAAGGCTAAATAAATAAATAAATATTTCGTGAACAATAACTTATAAGTTTTCAATTACTCAATAATTAGAATGATTAAAATTGTAGAGTCTAGAGTTATTATAGCATATACGCTTATTTTGTTTTGTCCATAAACCTTCCTAACTGTGAATCAAATGTATTATTTCTAAAAATTTTGACTGACCCGTTGGCGCAGTTTGCAGTGACCCTGTTTTCTACTCAAAGGGTTGTGGGTTCGATTCCCGCCCCGAGTCTGGGTGTAATATATGTTTATTTATATATGTATTATTTATATGTATATTTATTTTTTAAAAAAAAGTATATCAGTCGGCTGTTACCTAAAACACAGGCATTAAGTTGCCTACCTTAGGAACAGACGACCTTGTGTGTGTGTTAAACATATTTAAAAAAAAAGTATATTCTTTGTATTTTTATACAATAACTACTCTATACATTTTGCAATTATGGACTTCAAAACGCTCTATTCCAGCATATAATATAAAAAGAAGCTTTACGCCGCGTTTGCCTGTCTGTTCGCCATAAACTCAAATATTACTTAACAGATTTTTATGTGGCTTTTATCAAAGCATAGAGCGATTTATGAGGTAGGCTTAGGTGTATAATTATGTTGCTAAAGTTTTGTGTTTATCGGTTGAATTATGACAATAATTGTTGAAAATCTCGAAGTAAGTCAAGCTATCTGGAGGCTTTAATCGAAAACGCTGCCTAATCCCTTTGAGATATAACAAAACAATGTGTGGTGCGATATTCCTCTTTTATAAGTTTTCTGAAAAATCTCCGATAGTTTATATCTATATTTTAAGCGTAGCTTACTACCATTCTAACTTTTAAGAAAATGATCACGTACAATGTGACAATTAGAAAGATAATTAGGTCGATACGCTTATATTCATTATAAGCTTAAATACGTTATTTAACCTAAGCATTTTATGCATATTATATTATGATAATCTTACACACCATATATAAATATGAAAGAAGTTATCGAAAAATAAAAAGTAACTTGCGCGAAAATAATTTAAGCGCGGGTCTCATATCGATAACGGGACTCGCGTTACTACGCTATACTCTACTACTATGTGCGAAGCCGGAGCAGGTCGCAAGTTAGAAATAGTTAACAAGTAGCGCACACCATTTATTATTCTTTTATTTCATTTTCGCGTATTATTAATATTTTAATTAATTACTTTGTTTCAAAGAAATTTAATATATTTGTTTAATAATTGATTTGTGTGAATATAATCTGGAACAAAACGAATATCATTCAAATACAAATATCATGGACTTGACCAAATTTTATATTAAAAACATATTAATTAATATATCAATGCTAACGAGTTTTGTGCGTTTGCCATATATGTATACCAATTTTAATGAAAAAAGTATTTTTGTTCGAGTTATGGTATACAAAATAATACTTTATTTTTAAGTATTATTTTAAGAACTAGAATCTATCATCCGACAAAGGTATGTATTTTGATCACAGTTTCTTTATATCGGACAGAGATTGATGAGTACTCCATTAATAAGGTTACAAAGCACTTTGACGTAACTCTTTTGCTAAGAGCTAGCGTGCAGAGCTATAGAATTACGTGCCTTTTTTGGAAAATGTGTGAAAATGTGATATATAATAAACAATAGTTACGAAATAAATTATCAAGCTGTTTACACAATTATCTTTATACACATGTGCCGTGTACAGTACAGCACGTGCGATCACTGGCGTATTGAACAGGAAAATTTAGTTCACACGCATGGACGCAAATTAGCAGAGACCAAGAAAACATTTTACTACACGCTCGTGAGCAAACCTATTTCTTTCTATGTTTGACGTCCTTAATAATACGCCCGTTTAATTATTATGCAATAAATAAAGTTTTTGCGAGTGTAAGCAAAAAAGTCAATATTATATTGTTCGAAAAACTGTACAAAGAACTTATCTCAACGTGTTCAATAGCTGTTATATTTCGCTAGTACTGTAAAGAAAAACTAATTCATTGGCGCAGACAGTGCCTCTTAAAGTTGATCACTCAATTCCATTATTTGTTTATATAAGAAGTTAGCACAATTAAATGTAAAATATTTAACGCTAATTACTAAAAACCTTTTGAATTGCGTTTGTGGGCTTGCGTTTGTAAGCTACAATCACTATACCAATTGCATGAAACTTTTCATATACCGCTAAATGATTTTGTAAAAATTAAATTTAACCTTATTGCATATTTTAGATGTATTTTGTTAAGTTACATTACCGTTAAACATTTTAAACTTCACGTCTGACTGTCTCTTAGGTGACATGAGAGCTGTTTCATTTTTCGCCAAGAGAATCGGAATTGCAATCCAATAGGGAAATTCTGCAAGTATTCTTGCCTTCATTCCACATAGTTGAGATTTTCACAGTATTTTCAATTTTGTGTTTTGAATATTTAATAAAACTTTTATTATGTACCAGTCATTTGTACGTTAAGACTGTGTCCATCAGGACGCCGTAAGTCGTTTTCTTAGCAGGAGGAAATTTAACAATTTTATATTTTTAAAGGTTTAGTCAGTAAAGTAATTATCTAAAGGCATGATATATATATATATATATATATATATATATTAGGGTGGATCGAAAAAAAATTTTTTTTTTTTTTTTACTTAGCCTGGGGGTAGAATTTGTAGCTTATAAAAAAAGAAAATTTTTCAACAAAAAAAAAATTTTTTTTCGCAACATTTGGAGGTAGCCCACTCGTTTTTTAATAAATTAATGGATCAAATGGACTTATTCTAGCGAAAAAATAATAAAATATTTTAACGATGTTTTAGAATCTGTGGAATGTCTTTTTGAAAGCCAAATGGAAATCAGAAGTCAAAAAAAATTTTTTCCTATTATTTTTGTAACTTAAGCGAAAAATAAAGAATTAAGCAGCCCTTTTATCTGTATTTAAGTAAAAGGTAAGTGAAAAAAAAATCATATTCAATTATTTTTTCATGTTTTCCACGATTTTTGACGGAAAAAAAAATTTTTCGCTAGAATAAGTCCATTTGATCCATTAATTTATTAAAAAACGAGTGGGCTACCTCTAAATGTTGCGAAAAAAAATTTTTTTTTTGTTGAAAAATTTTCTTTTTTTATAAGCTACAAATTCTACCCCCAGGCTAAGTAAAAAAAAAAAAAAAATTTTTTTCGATCCACCCTAATATATATAAATATTAATTTGCATGTAATGTCAAAGTAGATTTATAAACCTAAAAAGGGTTTATTTACATTATTCAATACATAAATTATATTATTGTACCAGTACCCTTAAATACATTAGGTTTACTAGTGGTGATGGTGTATCGTCACGAGGGCATATGTTCATTAATATTTTAGCAGTAGTAGTTTTAATTTGGACTCCATATTGGAAAGCTGGTTGCGTATTGAGCTAGTACTACACTTGATTATAATTATGTATACTGCTTTGGTACTCCTGACAATTAATCCATCTTATTGACAAGGGACCCAAAATATTTTATAGGCAGTTTACAGGCCAATTAGTTTTCAGGGTTTTCAGGGATTTGATCCATAAAAATACTTCAATGAAAGAAGAACAAATGTACCAACAAATCAGTGTTAAAGTTATCATCAGTCATCATCATCATAATCATCAATATCATCAATCATCAATCATTCTTAAGTTTAATCCAACAGGTAGAAAATTATTAGAAAAAATTTGTTCTGTAAAATTTAACAAGTTAATGTAGTTAATGGCATATAGTATACTCGTATAAACCACTTGACATCCGATTTACATGAATGAATATCGTTGTGACTAAGTTTTTTAACTCCGATTGTTCTCTTCAAGTAAGCGTTAAGCAAGTGCTAGGAGAGAGTACGACAAAAGCCTGACAGGTCGGGGTTGAACTTACATACATACTATTATTTCAACGCTAAGAGGTACAAACACAGTGAAATTATCAATTTTATATTTAATTTACTTTAGATTTTATGTCTTTTAAAGTAATTGGAATACGAACTTGAAGAATTAATTATTTGATTTTGGAAAACATTTTTTTGTAATTACTGTTGTATAAATTCACCAAAAATAAAACAAATAGGTAATGTTGTAGTAAAGTAATTTGTTAGGCTTGTGCATCAATAGTACACTATTGCTATCCGACTTCACAAGTCTTAAAAAAATATATCTTACTAAACATGAATTTTAATACTATTTAATTATGTAGATAGATATTTGAATAATATAATAAGAAAAAAAAATACCAAGTGGTAATATTGTTAGAATTGAGTATAATATTTAACGTTAATATGAAACAGAGCAATATCGTATGCGACTGAGGCTATAAAAATAATATTTGAGGGTCGTTATGAAGCGTTATTGTAATCCTAATATTATCATACATGAATCATTTTAACATTGCATTTACCACATTGAGCGATAATGTACATATCACATTTTGGTATGGTATTTAAATAACTACAATTGCTTTTTTATCAACGCATCTTTTAGGTGGTTTATGTTTTTTAAATATTTACGTCATCATTATTACAAATATATGATAAAATTATGTTTTAAGAAAGAACAAAAACCGACTTCCATATTATAATTATATATATGTACAAACTTGAAGTAAAAAGTATAAAATAATATTTTAAATATTTCAAAACAAAGAGCATTAAAGGATGATCAAGCAAAGAGCATTAAAGGACAAAATTTTCAATACTTAATATACTTATTCACAATTTATGATCAATTATTTTGGGAGTCGGTGTCTTGGTGAGGGCGGACGACGTAGAGGGTTGTGTCTGAATGCATAAAAATGTTACCGTTTGCTTTGGTTAGCATTATTAGTATCTATTTATTTTAATTTTATAATTAGTTGACTGACCCGTTGGCGCATTTTGCAATGACCCTGTTTTCTGCTCCAAGGGTTGTGGGTTCGATTCTCGCCCCGAGTCTGGGTGTAATATATGTTTATTTATATATGTATTATTTATATGTATATTTATTAAAAAGAAAAATATGTATATCAGTCAACTGTTACCTAAAACACAGGCATTAAGTTGCCTACCTTAGGAACAGACGACCGTGTGTGTATATTAAAGATATTTATTTATTTATTTATTTATTTATTATTTTATTAAATTTCATTATTTTTCTTTTTTCTGTTAAAAAAAATCTTAGTGATTGTTTTTGTTTATTTTCCTTAAAAGCATCAAATTGATTTCGATAAAATTTCTATGGACCCTCTCTAAAGTATGACCTACCAATTGAAAAATAATTGTCAAAACCAATTCATAATTGACGGAGTAATCGAACATTAAAAAAAAAAAAAAAACAGTCGAGTTGAGAACCTTCTCAAATAAAAGTTTTTTTTTTAATTATTATTATTAAAAGATACAATCCTTCTATTATTTTTTCAAAAATAAATATAATTATAGTAAATTACTTGATATTTTGGTAAATATCACACTATAAAATAAGGATCTGGAATTACAAAAGTTGGTCGATTTGATACTTTGAGCGAATGGGACTATTACACTCGGATCGAGTAAGTTTAACGGAATTGCCGACGTGATGCCGCAATTCTATTCCATATTATCGTTAAACCACTAAAACCTTCCCTTACAGAGCACCGAAAAATCCTTATTTAACTTGGCATCTGAAATATTAACCGTTAGAAGAAAATTTTCACTTGTGTCACTTATCACATTTTCAATTTTTTAATTTTTTTTTTTTAATTTTATGAATTAAATCTGTATTTCATTTTAATGTTTTTTTTTAATTTTAAATAAGGTAATTTATAACATAAGATATATTCTGTATTCTAGCTTCATAGTAATAATGCATGAAATAATTTCAATCACATTTTCATAATAAGTTTTGTCGTTAGTGAATTGAAATGGGCTAAAATTATCATAGTAATAATCATTTCACGTTTACATACATTTAATAATGATACATCTTTTAATAAAACATTATTCATTTGAGAGCAAAAAAAAAAAACAAAACTTATTTTCAAAAGCATATAAAATTATTCAATATTAAAACTTCAAAAATATTTTTAACCCAACGTTGGTACAATACCAATATTAAAAGTTAATATCTGTGAAATAGGCTATACTTATCAATATGATTTTGTTTTAAGTTAGAGTTAAAACTTTATCCCTTATACGTACTGCATTTTTTGTAAATGGCATCCGAGAACAAAGTATTATTTACTGTAGTTATGTGTTAGTATGTGAAGTACTGTAACCAAACCTTAGAAAAAACTAAAAACTTTGTAACAATCGATAACAATCCTTGTATATGCTTGCTAAAGCTACTTAAACACAGCAAGATCACAGTTTTTAATAATGATCTTATACTGTGTAACAACACTTGGTGCTGAAAGTTACTCTTTGTTATATTTTGTTATTTGAGAACATTTAGTATATATTTGCGAACGTATACAATGTCGTCTATTCTATATATAATTTTCACCAAAAAGTAACGGTGATTTCGGCGTAGCAAATATCTTACTTAATCAAGGTAAAGTCAGATAACCGATAGTTAGGAATAAATGTATTGTTATCAGAAATATAGCTGGGGCCATCGTTTGCGGTGGCCGGTGGCCAATTGAGTAAATTATTTCTGTACGATTCCATACTAAGGTCCTTCAATTATGTTTCATTACTAAAGTTAAGTACTGCCTAAGGGTGATATTTAGATATTTTTTGCTTGGAACTATTTATTTTTAAAATGAATATTATGTATTGTTTTCGTCATTAAATATTATAAACGTTATAGATATAAAAACCCGAAAGTAAAACTTGTAAGCTATTTAGATTTAGTTGGGCCCAAACTCTTTCAGAATGTTTTAAGTAAAAAACAAAAAAAAATGTAATAACATTTTCCAAATTGGAGATTTAAAACCCGAGTACAACATTTTATTAAACTTTGCACTGCCATTCACATGAAGTTTTTGTTTACTTTTTCAGCGAAATTGTTTTTCATGTTTTAACGCAAATAGTTTACATTTGTGAGTTATATTCAATTGTTTTTTATATGCCAATGAAATTCATATTTTAATACATTACGATGTATAAATAGAAATTACTTCAAATGGGCATAGACTAAAATATATTTTTTATCTAGAATCAGAACGTGGCATAGATGTATGAAAAAAAATAGGAAATAATTGTAATTATTATAAATTAAACCTATCTATTACAGCTGCGGAAACCGGTGTCGACGCTCTCTATTCCCGGCGCTATGAAGGCGTACTCTGGGAGGGACGCGGCGGCTGAGGAGGCCGGAGTAGCACTCGTCGGCGTGCACAGCGAGTACCCGAGGTACGGCGAGGAGAGGGCACTCGGCGGTGGAACGTACAAGGGAGGGGGGACTGCCAAGCACAAACCTAATATAGGATATAGGTAAAACTAACTTTTATGAGCATCTTGAGATAGTTCGTGTATAAAATATGTAGATTTGTGTTTGTAACTTGATCTAACTTAACTTAATGTAGCCTAAGTAATATTTATTTTATAGGGACAGATGGAATGATCAGACGATTTCAGGACAATTTAATACATTGTTATTTTTTCAAAATCTCAGTCAAGTTCTATGAGTCACAACAAAGATACTCTTGTCTATCGCTTAATCTAAGGATAGACAGAATATAAAGAAATGAATAAGGGTCGCGTTGTTCTACAATAATTTCACAAAGCGAGCAACTCTGTTTGTTAATTGAAAGTGCTAATCTCAGAATCTACTGGATTTTCATATATATTTTTGCCTTTGACAGTCTTTTATCAAGGAAAGTTGTTGAATATCAAATATTAAAATAATCAAAAATACTCAAATACCGGACAGCGGAGAATCGAACAAATACCGTAGCTCAACGCGCGTAGAAACCTCGTGGAAACATTACTTCAAAATGTAAAAACTATAAGCATACCAAAGTTACATATGAATGATATATGCCATTAGGCGATAAGATCAGACAGTCATTAACTCTATAACAATAAAAGAAACAGAGCAATTCAATAATTTTAACATGTTCCCGATAAAATAATGCGTTACGTTAAATTAAGTTTTTCCTTTTTTTTTTGACGTATATATACTTTTTTCTATGATCTTCGTGGTACAGTCGACGATTAAAAAAGTAATAATCTCGTGCCAGTTATATATTTTTCCTTTGACCTCAAGAAAGGAAACTTTTGCGCTGAAGTAAGTAATGGCCTCTTTCACTAATAACAGACGCAGATGCGAGTTAGTTACTCCTGTGTGTTTTACACATCTTCAGGTTCTATTTATCCCAGTTAGACAGACTTATAAAATTTTAACAATTTTGACGTAATAAATTTTTATTACTTAAGTTTATTTAAGAAGAGATATGATTATTCTTAATGATAAACAAAAATTATACTTTAAAAAAAAAAAACAAGCTTTTAGTTGTCTTATCAGAACTTGTTCATAATAGTAAATAAAATAAAAAAAGAATTGGATGTGCAAAAAAAAACCTCTCTAAACTAATCAGTAATCTCTCGGCAAAAGTTTCAGCACTAATAGACCCTGATTCTAGTTCTCTGCGAGGGTGTCGAGATAACTGAACACAATGCAATATGCATACACCTCAGATTGCTTATCAGCAACCCTAATTAAAATCTAATTCCCTTATGAATTAGGTCAAGACTCATCCAACCTAATGAAGTGAATACATTTTAAACATCATTTTTCAATGTTTTATAAATATTGTGAAAAACTTAAACTTGACAAATCTGAATTAATGTCTACATTTTGACGAAAGTTCTATATGTACACGTATTATATGATCCGTAATTCTCTAAACAGGTAAATGTTTTAAGTGGGTGCGTTTAGCCAAATCCTTAAATTTAGGATATTTATAAAGAAAGTTATTCAAGAAAGCACATCATTGAACACTTTCAGGGTGATCTTGAGGAATTATATTCTCTCCAAAGTTATTCCCAATTTATGAGGCGTAGAATTTGCTATTGTGCTTGTATGTACATGTTTGCTGATTGTATATGGACGTATATATTATGTATATATATGGGTATGCACGTATGTATATGTATGTATGTTTCTTTGGGTGTATATATCTATTTTATCGCATATATGTAGACTGTATATACTATAAAATATATTTTGGCTTTTTTTTCTCATGCGCTACTTTTTCCCGTATTAAGATCATCTCTCACCACCGTGGGTAGATTGGTAGACATCTCTTTTAAAGATAAGTTCACCATTGCCAATTTGATTGAAATTGAATTGTCAAAATATTTTAAAGTGAAAAAAAGAATATAATACAGAGACTTCGAAAAGTCTGCAAGACAATTTTAATAAGTACATTGCATCTTTAGTATTTTGTTAAATACATTTTCTTAACTCTCGATTTCCTAATGAAAACCTATTGTATGAGACATATAGAATACACTGATTGAATATATGAATACACATTTATAGTTTAGGATATATCAAATAGCAAATACGCATCCTATTTACATCATTTTCGATGTAGTGGTGCGAGTAGTCGCCTTAACGCCTGCGGTCGCGGGTTCGTTTCTTACTCGGGGCAGATATTTGTACAAATATTTATTTTTGGTCTGGGCCTATACATATACATAAGCGTTTCCTCGCTTTGCCTCCAAGAACACGTAAAGCAGTTGGTCCCGGTTGTTATTATAGATACCTGGTAGCGATCGTTACTCAGACTGTATCTTAGTTATCCGCTTACCCGCAGTGGAGCAGCGTGGTGGATTAACTTCCAACATGTCTCCTATATGGAGTAGAGGCCTTCGCTTAGCAGTGAGACATTTTGAGGCTAATTCAGATAATCATATCAGTCATTGGATGTCCACTGTTAAACGTAGGCCTCCCGCATCGACTTCTAGAGCGACCGGTTCAAGGCAGGCTCCATCCAACGGCTTCAGGCGATTCTCTTCAAGTCGTCTGTCCATCTGGCGGACGTTCGTCCGACGCTGCGCTTGTTGGCACGTGGTCTCCGCTCGAGAAACTTACTGCTCCACCGACCGTCAGTTCTACGAGCTATGAGCCCTGCCCATGAACACTTCAGCTTGCAAATCCGTTGTATAATAAAATTAATTAAGTTTTAGATTTTTTTTTGTCTGTATATTTGCTCCCGTAGCACTTAAAAACTATTTATAATATAAAATTTTAATTCACTTGAGCTCAATACATACATATATTTATTAAAATCGAACGAAAGAATGACGAACAAAACATGTTTTCTGTACGGGGAACATTTTAACGTTTAAACTATATTTTGTTGCTTTATTTTTCCATAGTAATATTTATAGTGTGAAAACTTCAAGTCTATTTATTACCAAGTTCCAAAGATAGTGACAGACACACATGATGACAGATGGACCGACAGCTGTGACACTCAGTGACTTAGCAATAGGATTCTGTGGCTTTCTTTGAGTGCGAAACTCTAAAAAATTAAAAGGGCAAAATAAAGCCTAATTTCTTTAGAATTTTGTTTGTCTGTATATTTGCTTCCACAACACTTACAAACTATTTATTTCAATCGTTTCAGGTTCAAATTTATTGATATTATTTATTTATTGATCTCTCCTTATACATCGAATAGAAATGGAGTTATAATATTATTAAGTCGATACCAAATTTTACACCTACATAATAATGATAAATCACTGAGATTAACTGGGTTTAACCCGCGACATTACAGTAACTAACGATACTACGCAGTAAGCTCCATCAAGCAGTTGTAGGAGCCTCCTGTCAATAAAACAGACATAATTGCATTTGAAAAACTTTACAATCTTCCTTATATCATAATTGTATTTTAACGACATACAATTATTTATTTATTAACACTATCTATTAATTTGTTTGTACAATTTTTACAATTCGTTTATAACAGTTATGGTGTAAACATAAATTCATACAAATTCTACTATACACCGTAGTCAAGTCGACAGTACAAATATAAATTGAATATAAATCAATAAATTAAATAAATGCCCTGTACAAAGTAGGTAGGAATATAAATCAAATTATGTAATTTACAGTTAGAATGCCTATTTATGTCTACAGTCATATATTATATACTAATATGAGAAATGATGTATGAAGATAATTCAAACATTAATCAAAAGTGGATTTTTTTGAACTATTATTTATTTTTATTGGATAAGTACAGATATCATATTTTTGTTGTTCCGAAGCCTGATAGTTTGTTCGCCTTCCTCCGTGTAATCATGAATTTGTTCTATAACCTGTTTTATTTTTGTTCATATACGATGAACTGATACTATATTAATAATATTTTTTTTTTTTTTGCATCCCAAAGAACACTATTAGTTGAAAAAATACCTAGATGCACAATAAGACGGTCTTATCATTTTGTAGCGATTTATTCCAGACAACTTTACGAGTTTATATTATATACGGTATTGCATATAAATTAAAAAATTTAAATAAATACATAAGCTATTAATTATAAGCTAATATTTCTAAAATTATAGAAAATATAACAAATTATTATTATAGAATACATAATATTCGATTAATTGATGGACATTTTTTAATGTTAAGTATAAAAAAGGGTACATTTAAATAACTAACTGTTACGATTTCCCAAAGGACAAAGACTTTACCTTGTACGAAAACAACGGACTTGATCTATTACGTTGCATCGCTAATTGTAGGCAGATAATGTTTATGTTAGAAACTCGTCGCAGATTTTTTATAAGGTTCTTTACCGGCGAGCCCAAGATTTTAAGCGATTTTCTGAAAATTTCGCCGATGCTAAAACCTGATTTGATCTTGCGATATTTCAGTTAAGATCTACGTGCTTGAAAAAAATATTAATCAAAAGAAAAAATGCGCTACTAAATTATCACACCCAATCCCGTTTCCCATTTATAAATCGTATAAGAAAAATTGAATTAAACTCTGATAAATGTTCAAGTCTGTCCTGACTAATTCGAAAGATCTGTACGCCAAATTGGACTTCTGCCCTCATTCCTATAACTAATGTTGAATTCCCTGCTGATCCTTTTTCCATCATTTATATTTATTTTACGTACAATCAACGATTTGGATTGTTTCGCATTATTAGCACGAAATTATACTTATACTGTGTACATATCTCTATTAAAACTACATTTAGAAGATATAAAATAATATAGTACCTATGCGGTTTTCTTGTTAAGGAATAACATATTTACGAAAAGATAAACTCGAGAAATTTAAAGTTAAAGAAGAATTACTGCACATTAATTTTCTTACAACCACGATATTTAGGTTCATGGTACATTTTATCGCAAATAGTAACAATATTCTGTAAAAAATTATATTTAACTGTACATACATTTTATTTGAAAAAAAAAAATCTTTAAAATTTTAAAAGTTATTCGGTACATGTTTATAAAATGATAAAAAAAATATAAGTGCTTCGATTTAGTAACATTGACATTCACGAAGAACGATTAAAATTATCCCCTCAGTACCGAGCGCTTTGAATGAAATTTACTACGGCATTTTTCTTTCTGAGTATGATGATGATCTGTTTTACAAAATAATTTGCAAGACGTAGAGGTTTCTTCACAATGTCTTTCTAAACTTCAAAGACAAAGACAAAGCACTTGAAAACTCGGTTCTATATTCTTATGTTTTGATTCGCATTTTTTTTTAAAAACTGAATCAATTATTTCGAATTGTTTGTTAGTTAAAAAACTACATTTATAATATTTTATAAGGCGACTCACGTGGTTTTATCCAGTTTGAGTTTCATTGTTATTTTCTCAATAGTGCGAGTCATAGCATTTCGTCTTATTATAGTCTATCAATTTTTCATAAACGAATTTCTTCACACAAAAATATTTTTTAAAGTTGACCCATATCATAATCGTATGATGCGTGGATATAAAAATTATTTCACTAACATGAAAATTTGTGAGAATGGACATAATAAAGTCTTTTAGAATTTGTTTGTTAAAATTGAAGAATGAAGAAAAATCTTTTTGGTTGTACTGATGTATGGTTAGTTTTAATATCAATGAATGTATGATACTAAGAAAAAGAAAAATTATCTCAATTCTCAGGATTGAGCACAAAACAGTTTTGACCGAAAAACCTGGATTACATGGATAAATCCGCGTAGCATAACTTATACTAATGATGATAATGTAACTTATATTATGAATGTAAATGATAGTGTTCAATTTAGCGTTTTTCTTGAACATTCTCTAACTAAATAAACAGAGCGAAAAGATCACCACAAAGAGGACAACATAATAATTTTTCGCTCATTGAGTTTTATGTCCGCATTTGTTGCTTTATACAATGCAAATACTATGCAATATTGTAATATATTTTATATGTCTTCGGATACAAGTATGATACAGAAATCTACAAACCAGAAAAAGGTACTTTTTGTGTAGTTGAATATAAATTTTGTGCTACACGTTTTATATCTGACTTATCAAATAAGGATCAGATGTCGAAGTTATGGAATTTAATAAGAACGAAACAAGTTGCGGGTGATCCATGTTGTAATATTTTTAGATATTTATATCATAGGTATTCGTTATATTATTTTTGTCAAATATAATATATTATAGATTCATTATTTTATTTTCTATATTTAGATAGGTATTAATTTATTATTCTTCCTATTTTATACATAGGAATTTGGTTTTTTATTAGATACTTTTTTATATAAATAGAGTAATTTCGCAAAGTAAAATTTAAGTAACATCGTTAAGTCGAGTCGAGTCGTCGAAAAGTTCTTGTTTTTTATATTTGAGTTGATTGAATGAAAGGTAAATTGCGGTTTACGATTTATGACGTATTAAAAAGAAATCTAGTTACTAGATCTCGTTCATACCAATTTTTAGTGGAAGTTTGCATAGTAATGTACATCATATATTTTTTTTAGTTTAATCCTTTTCTTATTTTAGAAGTTACAGGGGGGAGGGACACACATTTAACCACTTTGAAAGTGTCTCTCGTGCAAACTATTCAATTTAGAAAAAAAAAATTATATTAGAAACCTCAATATCATTTTTGAAGACCTATCCATAGATAGGAAACACGTATGGGTTTGATGAAAAAAATTTTTTTAAGTTTCAGTTCTAAGTATGGGTATAAAAATTTTTGGGGAACCCCCAAAAAAATTTTTTTTTTCTATTTTTGTGTGAAAATTTAAATGTGGTTCACAGAATACATCTACTTACCAAGTTACAACAGTATAGTTCTTATAGTTTCGGAAAAAGTGGCTGTGACATACGGACGGACAGACAGACATGACATGACGAATCCATAAGTCCGGATCCACACTACAGTGCTGGTCTCGGTTCGTTCTCGGTCCGATCTCGATTACATGGAAGTTTTTTGTAGTAAGCGCTGTAAAAAATATTGTTGTACGTACCAACAAAAAAAAAAAAAAAAAAAAACAACCATATCACTGGAAAATAATACCACTTTCTTTTTTAATTGTTTAATAATGCAATAAATGGTCTGACTGAAATAAACAATTACTTTCATCGCAATTAGTGTCTGTAAATTTAATTTAAAAACTTGAGTTAGTCTCGTCTATCATTTCTATAACTAGCTCGTTAAATAAATTTCGTTGTTATACTTGAAGAAAGGTTTTTATTGAAGCTCCACAATCAATAAAACTTTTTGTCCTTATCGCTTATAGTAATAAAAAGATACGTATTTTACAGGGACATATACAATTTTATAATTATTATTACGAGAAAAGAAAAAGTGAAATTGACGTACTACTGTTACAATTTGGTGCGTATTTTTTTTTTGTTGTTATTTGTTTAAACTGAATAAGTTCCTTCCAATTTATTTTATTTTGACGTATTAATTAATATTATAATTAAAGTATATCTCTTTCCGTTATCTTATTGCTCTCATTGATAACGTGTAACTGTTTTAGCAATATAAAATAAGAATCGCATAAATATAAAGAACATAAGCCAGTCTTAAGATGAGCCGTACGTTCAAAGATTTCTGTACATTTCGGGTTCCAAGTTATTTAGACTGATGACTGACTGAAATTACAGAAATTTCTGAAATGTCAAACCAAAGACCCTTTTAATATTTGTCGGATAGTATTTAAAGCTTCTCCTTTCTAATAAAATAAATTAAATCGGATTAGGCGTTAATGAATTATAACTGAGTACACTATTTTACTTTCAACCCATTTTCTCAAGGAAAATTTGCTGAACTTCGGGATAAAAAGTATCCGGTATGCTAGTTCGTAGTATGCAGTATTATGCAGTTGCGGCGTGATGTGCGGCCAAGTTACAGACAGACATAATTTTTTTTTAAAAAATCATAGTTTTTGCTTTAGTGTTGATGATGGAATACCTTTTAAAAATATTTTCAAAATATCTTCAATGTACAGAATTAAAATACAAAATTTTTTTCCTGTTACAGTTTTATTATAAGTATAAATATGATTTATGAATGTTTAATTTTCTATGTGATTAATATTTGAGGAAGTCGTTGGTAAATAATAAATTTAATTATAGAGTGTGTTAGGAAGATAGTTCCAAACAGCTACAGTATTACGAGTTATGGACTTTTTATTATTTCGTTACGAATGGTCACATATCAAACCTATAAAACCGATACTAAACGTTTCACGGACATAGACCTTGAATGAACTAAAATAACTTGCATCGGGCCTGAATCGATTTTGTTCGTCTTTAGAGTTAATTAGTGCATTTTCCGTTATTAACATCTTTTCAATAATGTTTATATCAAGACTTCGCCGTATCATGTCTGTTTTTTAAATATTCATATATAAAAATAGAATGTGAGAAGCTTAGTTAAAATAACCGTATCAAAACAGTTGTATCTTTTACGTAAAATTAATCAATGCCAATATAATTAATGTGTTATTTTTATAATTTTATCATTACACAATTATTACAAGCAACATTCAAATTCATTAGTGCCTTGATAAGAATTTAAAAGAGGCAGCGAAATATGTTTTATTTTTCTACTGTAATTAATTTCTAAAGATAAAATTTTCAAATATAAATCTGATTTATACAAAAAATTTATCTAAAGTTTCAAATTATAATAGGGACGATCGCTTACGTCCAAAAATTGTTCTTTTAATGTTACCGTAACTTCGTAAAATTCCGGCAATAAGTTACGAATCAAGTCCCCGGATGTTAATTACTCTGATTTAAACTTTAGTAATCTGTGTCAGTGGTGAATATTAATTAAATGGCCAACGATCAACAGTATATTATGCCATCAATAACCCTAATCCAGTGACAGTAAACCTTTGGCACGAACTCTGTAGAGTTGAATGAATTTAATAATAATCCTCGCGGTATGTCAATCAAGTTGAAAGCATTTGTGCTCAATAAAATTGTAAATCAACTTGGTATCGCTTTTATCAAGACTTTTTTTATTATTTTCAGATTAGGTAGAAGAAAGGCGTTATTTGAAAAAAGGAAACGGATAAGTGACTACGCGCTAGTTATGGGAATGTTTGGTATAATTATCATGGTTATAGAAAATGAACTATCTAGTGCCGGAGTATATACAAAGGTATGATTATCTATTTATAATATATTACACGTGGTTTTATATATATTTTCATTCTCCAGTTATAGCGTTTGAATCGTTTTATTTAAAATATCTTATTATTTTGAAAACTTTAGATTACTTTTAAAAATTTGTAAAGACGCTAATAATACAGATAAATAAATCTTTTATTACTAATATATATATTCTACATTATTTTTAGTCAATTTATTAACTTTCTGTTTTTTTTACAGGCTTCAATTTATTCACAAGCGCTGAAGACGCTTATATCCATGTCAACTGTGATTTTACTCGGCCTAATCGTGGCTTATCACGCTTTAGAAGTACAGGTATTGTAATACATAATTATTTTATCTTTGCTGTTTTTTTTAAGATGCAAAATGACATTTAAAAGTAAATTTACGTAAATGAAAAACTTTTCGATTTTCATAATATACTAAAAATGTATTTAGTAAAATATTTTTCGTAAACAAAAACTAATGAAAAATATACTATAATTAAAATAACTGGTATTTTAGACAGTCAAAGTTACAAGCCATCAAAAACATAACTTGTAAAAAATCCAAGTTTCGCAACTCAGTTCTTCTACCGTAAAATGTTGTGAGATCCATGTATTACCAATGCACTAAACAATCTAATTTAATACAATACTCGTATGTATTACTTGTGAGATACATTTTCATTGAAATTTGTTTTCATGCGATTGCCAAGTCAACCTATCTATTTAAAACATTAAAGATTTTTAATATTGATATGGTCACTATAAGATGTTGTTAGATTAGCTAATTACGTAATAACTTAAGACAGAAGAACCCTTAAGCAGGGATTGAATAAATTAACCGACTTGGTAATACATGGATCTCACAACTTTTTACGGTAGAAGAACTGAGTTGCGAGACTTGGATTTTTTACAAGTTATGTTTTTGATGGCATCTCATTTCTTTTTGTAGATAGTCCTACTTATTTTCATTTCCAGTCTCTTCTACTTCTTGAATACCAACAATGCATTTTCTTAAAACCTACGCTCTGTCTTATGATCTTTTCTTACTTTTGTAGATAATCTTCCTCTTTTTCTTTTTCGGTACTATTTCTTGAGTTTCAGCTATTATTGGTATAGATAGTACTGGTACACAAGAGTTTTTTGTTTCTTGCAGGAATACGATTAACAGATATAAATACGGTGAATAAAATTTAAAAATAAAAAAATTTATTTGATTGTCATGTCATACATATTGTGATGTCAAGTTGACAACTTAAGATACTTGAAAAGAGGAATAAATGAAGTATGTTTAGTCGGAAGCAGTATTATCAGATTTCTGTCGATTTTTTACACCTAATTCTCCACAAAAAATAAGCTTTAAAAAATATTGAAAAAAGTATATGTGTACTTATATACGCACGTAAGAAGTTATACTTACAACAAATCGTTGCTGAGTTAGCGGTTAGTGTGCGCCATGTATAATAAGACCCTGATAACCGACTAAAAACAAAGTACTCGTCAAGACGAATCAAACGAGCCGAAACTCGATGGGGTTGTGTGGTTTCATTACAGAGTTCCTATGACCACCTTCTAGCTCCATCATCAGATCCTAGTTACCATAGACAGATAAACTACTCGTCAAGGCGATTCGAACGAAGCCTATTTCGATGAGGTTGTTTCATTTCATTGCGAAGTTCTTATGGCCACCTTGCAGCTCCATTATCAGATCAGACCCTGGTTACCATTAAAAGACAAATTGCTCGTCAAGAAGATTCAAACGAGCCCAAACTCGATGAGGTTATGTCTTTTCATTGCGAAGTTCCTATGGCCACCTTTCAGCCCCATCATCAGATCAGACCCTGGTAACCATCTAAAAACAAAGTACTCGTCAAGACGAATTAAACAAGCCAAAAGTCGTTGGGATTGCGTCTTTTCATTACAGAGTTCCTATGACCACATTCCAGCTCCATCACCAGACTCTAGTTAATATTAAAATACAAACTTCTCGTCAAGATGATTCAAACGACCCAGAACTCGATTCGGTTGTGCTGTTTCATTGCGAAGTTTCTATGGCCACCTCCCAGCTCCATCATCCGATCAGACCCCGGTAATCATTTAAAAGTAAAGTAGTCGTCAAGATGAATCAAATGAGCCGATACTAGATGGGGTTGCGTCGTTTCATTACAGAGCTTCTATGACCACATTCCAGCTCCATTACCAGACCCTAGTTAACATTGAAAGACAAACTACTCGTCAAGATGATTCAAACGATCCCGAACTCGATGAGGTTGTGTCGTTTCATTGCGAAGTTCTTATAGCCACCTTCCAGCTCCATCATCCGATCAGACCCCGGTAATCATTTAAAAATAAAGTAGTCGTCAAGATGAATCAAATGAGCCGATACTAGATGGGGTTGCGTCGTTTCATTACAGAGCTTCTATGACCACATTCCAGCTCCATTACCAGACCCTAGTTAACATTGAAAGACAAACTACTCGTCAAGATGATTCAAACGATCCCGAACTCGATGAGGTTGTGTCGTTTCATTGCGAAGTTCTTATAGCCACCTTCCAGCTCCATCATCCGATCAGACCCCGGTAATCATTTAAAAATAAAGTAGTCGTCAAAACGAATCAAACGAGCCGAAACTCGTTGAGGTTGCGTTGTTTTATGACAAAGTTCCTATGACCACCTTCCGGCTCCATTATCAGATCTTGGTTACCATTGAAAGACAAACTACTCGTCAAGAAGATTCAGACGAGCCCACTCGATGAGTTTGTGTCGTTGCATTGCGAAGTTCTTATGGCCACCTAGCTCCTCCATCAGATTAGCACCATGTCATCATAATATTGCATTATCACACGGTTATTACTATTATTATTTTGGATCAAATTTAATCTGCAATATTTGATGACAAACATCGGGACAGGTGAAACTCAATAAAATCTTGTTGAGCTGACACATCAGCGCAATGAAGTTAGTGTAATTGCGCGGCGCCTACTAGCTAACTTCATATTATCGGTTTTATTATTTTTGTCACAGTGTGTGCGCGTATCGTGAAAATTTACTCTCATCAAGAGTATAACTTCAAAATACAAAAGTTATTTTGAGTGGTACTTATTATTAGTACTTATTATTTCTTTTTTGACGTGATAACGTCTAGTAAATTGATGAAGGGGTGCCCGTTCGAAGAAGATGACGTCATCATTGTCACAATTAGTGAGCGAGAGCGCGGAACAAGCGGTAGAGAGGTACGATCGGCTCGGCCTAAGCGTTAGGCTCACGATCGGCGGTCGGCCTAACTTACGACGCGTCCGAGTAGAAATGATAGTGGCAAATGGCGGGAAACTGTTTTGTCAATATTGAAGTAATGTCAAATAGTAAAAAGTTGATAATATAATGTAATGTAATAATATAAGTTAATATATAAGTAAATGAATGTAAGTTAATAATAAAAGTTAATAAAATCATAAAATGGTTACCATAGTTTATTACAACAACAATTGCAGCAAAAAAGGTAATTAATTCTTGCATTTTAAGAATCCGATTAGCGATATAATCTCATATATTTGTTCTTTGATTATAAAATAAGTAGCATCGGTGGGCGAGTGCAGTAATATTAGGTTATATTACAATTTTGACTAAAAACTTATTAGGACTCATATAATTACGATCGTATAAAAAGTAAACTGTTTTTATTTAGTATATTTTTACAATTTTCATAAGTGGTTAATGATAATCTAATTTGTTTTGCTAACTTTAAGTTATTAAACTTAGCTTCTTTATAAAACTTGATTATTTCTTGTATTACATATCAAAGTATTTAACTTTATTTCGCTTTTATATTAAATACAATTACCTGTAGCTTATATATATTATACAAAATAATGATAATTCAGTGATAATAATTCAATTCCATTCATGTTTTCTTACGACGTTATCACGTAAAAATTATCGTCCGTAAACCGACTTTACAGACAACCAATTTTTTTTTTTCAATTTTGTCTACTTTAATTCTTTTCGAGATTTTGGCACAATTTCATAAGACATGTTCCATTCTTGCTTTTTCATTCCGTTGACCATTTTAAAAGTTATTTACTTTGATTTACATTGATTCATCCACTGCATATGTAACTTTGTAATCCTATATATTTATATGAGATTACAAAGTTATTTATGCAGTTGGTGTATCTAGAAAACTGGACCAAAATTGCAAAATATTTGAATTTTCCTTAGTTTATATACTAAACACTAATGGTATTCTAAATTTGAAGCTTAGAGTTTTGATGATCGGTCAGTCAGTGAGTGACAAAATTAGCAAATTTTGACTAATTATAATTCTTAAACTAGTGGTTCAAATTGAATGAAATTTGAAATATACCGTGTTTATACAATGTCTGCTTAGGTATTAAAAATTCAGACTTCTAGTTTTATTCACAAAGAAGTTATAGGGGGTGGAAAATGGCCCGAATTGCTTCGAGAAAAGGATAGTACGGCCGTGTCACTTTTTTTTTTGCTCGACTTGGCGGAGGCACTGCCGTACCTCCAGATATTGATATTGAATTTATTATAAACTAGCGGCCCGCCCCGGCTTCGCACAGGTATTTAACTAAAATTTTAAAAATTATAAATTTATATTTTTTATCACCTACACCTGCGTCGATACTGGAAAATATTTTATAATAGGCGGATTAAGTTGTCAAATCAACTTCGAAGCAAAAGCAACCCCCTTTTAACCCCGTTAGGGGATGAATTTTTATAAAATACGAAACACGTCTTCAATCAACTCTGTTAAAGAATATTTTATGCAAAATTTGAAGTAGATTGGACGAAGGAACTACGTTGTCCCATACAAACTTTGCCCCCCCTTTTTTGCCGCCTTAGGGGTAGAATTTCGTAAAATCCGTTCTTAACTGACCTTTCCTTGGCAAAAGGAATATTCCTACCAAATTTCAAGTCTCTAGGTCTTATAGTTCCAGAGATATCGTGATGAGTGACCTTTCGCTTTTATATATTAAGATTATAAAACGGACTCGTTAACAGATTTATTATATCTATATGCATAGAGAGTACGGATGAAACATTTGAACTAATTTTTTTATTAATTATTTTTTCATTGATGAATATCATATTTTAATAAGTATTATTCCCGACGAAGACAAATCCAAAAACACAAAAATCATAAAAATCGTTCCACTCGTTCTCAAGTTATAAACGGTGTAACTAACACGACTTTCTTTATATATATAGATTACAACTTAAATAGCTATAACCATCCAACTTTATATAATCAACAAATACATAACGACCAAATATTTTAACAACAAACAAACAATCAAGACCGTAGAACCCTAAGGTATTTAATTAAATGCAAAAAAGAAAAACGGTTTTTAAATACGGGCGAGTGTCATTCTTTTGTCCGAAGTTTTGGTCAGCGCGATTCAGAAAATTATATATTCTGCGCCATCTATCGTATAATGGTAGAATATCGTTTTTATATTCAGACAAACATAATTTAACATAATAGTATATTAATTGAAAATGATGTTTATCTAAAATATTTTTAAGTTTAACAAAATAATAACTCAAAAATAAGTTTTGTGAGTTTTTAAGATTCGTTAGACCAGATGGTGTCTATGTCGCGTATTTCTATTTTCTTAAATATTTATTTTTAAATTTCATTACAATGAAACAAAAACTAAATTATACTGTGAGTTATGTATAATTTTTGTGTGATAAAGTTATTTACATTGGTTTTGTACTTTTAACGTGATACGTGCACACAAAAAAAAATGATAAGAGATGGCGCTGATTGAAATAAAAGCGCGCTATTAAAATTTATTCTTGATGATATATAGTGTATTAATGAAACGGAGGTTTCAACAGATTTATTATTTTGTATAGATGTGAAAATATATCAAATCCTCATTACATTTTCATGAATAAGTTGCTAGGCGTACAAAATTGTAATTTAGTATGAAATACTTCTACAACCATTATATATTATAAAGAAGTAAGCTAAAAAAGCTAAAGCTCAAACCCAAACTGACTGAATTAAAGATAATCTTGATAAAACGAATCAAAATACACGCTTTTAAACGAGAAATTTTCTAAATATTTTTTGTTATTCTCTTTATTTTACATCAAGTATAACATGAATGATGAAAAAATAAAATAATACTACGCTTCTAGCTAGATCTTATCGCTGCATAGCGATCGCTTCGATAGTTACGAGTAAATCAGATTAGATAAATCGATAGTTAGATCAGCAACGGAAAATGGCAATATAAAAGTACAATCAGACGCATTTTATAATTTCAGTTATTTATGATAGACAACTGCGCTGACGATTGGCGGATAGCGATGACATGGCAGCGAATAGCGCAGATTGCCCTCGAGTTAGCCATATGCGCTGTCCACCCCATTCCGGGACAGTACACCTTCACTTGGACCACGAAGCTGGCAAACAAAGGAGGAGTGATAGGTGTTGAAGTTGTAAGTTTTATTACAATTATGACCATATATTATAACATTACATAAATTTTTTGTAAAAAAAAATGTACAAAGCTGACGATAATGATAGAGTTATCAATAAATTTTATAAGGTATTTTGAAAGGATAAAAGTAATTGATACAGGTAAATAATGTTTATAACCTAGCTAGTCTAATATCAAGCATATTAAAAATTAATACTAAACAGAATTATAAAAATATAAATTCAAAATTTCTGATTTAGGGCTCGTATTTTAATGTAGCAAAAACTTGACTACGTAATGAAATGGTATTTTATTTAATATTTAAAATATTATTAAGGCGTGGGCTATTTAAAATTTGAAATTTGAATCGGCTATAAACTTTTTTTTTTCAAAGTTATGAGTTTATTAGAAAGATTAAACCTTTACATTTAGGGATGGAAGGCAAAACCATTGAAATGACTCCAACAACTAGCCTTACAATACCCCATTCAATCAATCCAATTTTTCAGTACATTTTCGATTGTTTGGGCCCGTATTTCGTCAATGGCAACTTTGATTTCATGTTTCAAGTCGTCAATTGTCTCTCTATGGTTAGAGTAACACTTGTTCTTAACGGCTCCCTACAAAAAAAGTCCAACAGAATCAAATCGCAGCTTCGAGGTGGCCAATGGGCGTAATCATTTCGGCTGATTATCCGATTTTCGAAAACAGTCCGCAAAAGATCGATTGTTACGTTGGCTGTGTGGCACGTTGCGCCATCCTATTATAACCAAAAGCGGTAGCTCGCCATTTACTGTAACAAGGTCCAATAATGCCACCAGACCAACATTCGCTCCAGACAGTCACTTGTCGCAGATGTATTGTTTCCACGATAACATGTAGAATTTCTGAGCCCCAGATACGACAATTTTGCTTATTGACGTATCCTTCAAGGTGAAAATGAACTTCATCGGAAAAGATAATTTTTCAGTAAAAATGCATCTTCGATCAAGCGATCTTCTTTCGGCTAATTGAGCAAACCGAAAACGCAATTGATGGTAATGCGGCTTCAGGTCTTGCACTTTGTACGCATTCATATCGAGATCTTTATGGAAAATATTTTTCAAAGAAGTGCATGAAATGTTCAATTTTTGAAATCGATGAGAAGTTGATGTTTATGGTTGTTCACGCACAATCTGAGCAATAGCAGCGATGTTTTCAGTTGAGCGCACTAGACGAGTTCGTACACGGGCTGTTTTATCCAAGTTTTACGCACTCGCTTCACAAGTTGATCCACAAACTGCGTTTTTGGCATATCTTTTATGTCTAATTTTTTTCGTAAATTTCTTACGATCGTTTAGGCAGATTGTCTGACATATTGTCAATACTCAAATAACTGAAACATTATACCACAGGGTTAATGTCGTGACGTGACAATATAATTGAAACAGCGTCAACTTCACTTTAATTACAATTGTGAGTTACCTTCCGTAATTGAAAATTTAACTTCAGTTGCAATCGTCTCAGGGCCGCTTAAATAAAATATTTTAAAACGGTGCATAGTGTGTGTTTATAATATATTATATAGTTTGGATAGTAAATCATTATCAAATAAATAAATAAAAATATATGCAATTTTATATTTTATTCGAATGAAAATTTGACTTAAAATAATTAAGTTTATAGCTAGTATACATTAGATACTTTGGTTGCTGTTAGTATCTAATAAAAAGGAATAAAAATACAAATTTCCTATTAAGTTTTTTAATTAATATACATTATGATTAAAAAGTTAAGTTTTATATAATTTTTATTTTCATATTTTTAATATCATTAAATTTTCTCCGTAGGACACAATATATAAGCAAATACAGGTCTGTATTCAATATTAGGCAATGTTAGAAATAACGTTAGTTTGTTTAAAAAGCATGTGTTTGATTTTGCGTATTTAACAATGTGGCGCAAATCCTCTACACCAAATTCTATGTTTACCAGCTGACCCACCGATAAATGTCATCGACACAAATTTACGCTTTGCAAACTTTTGTACAAATATTCTGTAAGTGTCCTATTGTCCACAGTAGTGGTAGAACATACACAAGAGACACGAAATACAAGTAAGCACCAACTTTTACAAACATTAAATTAACTTACGAAAAAAAAAAGTTTTTTTTTTTTCGGTCCACCTAAATTTTTTTTTTTTGTTATACATATATAACTGTAAAGTAATAGATATAATAACTATTAGTCCGGTCATTTTAGACATAAAAATAGTGATCAAATAAATATAATTACGACAGAGCCAAATCTTCGTAGAGACTTTAGGTTTACCACAAGGAATAAAGTGTCAAAAGTCCCCATCAGTCCCATGTGAGCTTAGGGACTTATTCGGGGCCCAAGGTCAAAATTTTAGGTTTTTTCGATTTTTCTCGAAAACGGTAAGTTTTATCGAAAAAGTATTTCAGAGCAAAGTTGTAGATCTTAAAATTCTCTATAAAAATGGTCCTTATGATTTTTTCTCTAAGACCCACTATTTCCCAGATATTGCGCTTGTAAGAATCAGGTTCTACATAATATGCACACATTTCCACACCACCTGTGAGGTAATGTACTCGGCGCGTTTTTTTTTTAACTTGGTATCCCCGGTAGGCCTATTCCACGAACCTTTATGACGTTATTTTCAGGAACAATAATTATTTAATAGTATGAAGATTATTGATATGGGTTACTGAGTTTAACTGTCGTTCTAACTTTTTTTTATTATTTTAATCTGACTCATACTCTTCATATTCAACTTCAACAATCATATTTTCTTCAATTTCTTCTTCTCCTTCCTGTTAATGAACGCTTAGAAATTGTTCAAATGAAGATGAATCAGTTGTCTCTTCATCAAAATCACATGAATCTTCCTCTCTTGTATTTAATTGAACATTTGAGCAAGAGACACCTTGGCAATTGGTACACGCTGGAGAACACTGCAACCCTACTGTTTTACAGCCACATTTGGCACTACAACCTTTCTTGCAATTGCAAAAAATAGTATTAAGAAGTTTTTCTGGAGCAGGGGGCAGTAAAATTCGAATCGGTTCCAAAGTATTATTTATCAATTTCCAACCCCAGTCTTCAGGGTTCAGTTCATTGCCTTACCATGTCTGAACTTGATAGTATACTCGAAACAAATGTTGACTAGCAGATGCCGATGTTGGAGGAAGACAAGATAGCTGTACTTGCTTTTTGTTTCGTGTATTTTTTACAAATATTAAATATCTGTACGTCTCTACCGAAAGAAAAGAAGAAACCGAATTCCTTTAGTAATTAGTATTTGAGGTGAAGAATTAATTTCTGTAAATACTTTTGCGCAGTCAATCAAATCATTTTTTTTTCAAATAATTTTAATTAAAAACAACGATATCATATTTTTATATACGTGGCATATGTGTGCATACTATGTAGAACATGATTCTTACAAGCGCAATATCTGGGAAATAGTGGGTCTTAGAGAAAAAATCTTAGGAACCATTTTTATAGAGAATTTTAAGATCTACAACTTTGCTTTGAGGTACTTTTTGATAAAACTTACCGTTTTCGAGAAAAATCCAAAAAACCTAAAATTTTGACCTTGGGCCCCGAATAAGTCCCTAAGCTCACATGGGACTGATGGGGACTTTTGACACTTTATTCCTTGTTGTAAACCTAAGGTCTCTACGAAGATTTGGCTCTGTCGGAATTTTCTTTATTTCAATTGTCTAAAATGACCGGACTATATAATATATACATAATACAACATCCACGGGTTTTTAATTGCCCGTTCTCTTTTTTATTTTTTAAATCATGTATTTAGGTACCACATAAAATCAGGACTGTGGCTTCTCCGGATAACACAATCACACAACTGAGTGGTTACCTTTTGAGAAATTTTATCACACTGTTGTGCATTTTCAGGCGCATATTTATATATACTTTGTCAATTCTTTTTTTTTTGTAACTATATTTAAGTATTTGTAATTTTAAGTATTTCTTTTATTGTGTATTAAATTATTTAATTTTTATGTGTAACAGTGTATAAATATCTCTCAATAAAATTATATTCCATCCACTTGTGATTTACAACAGACTTCAGATCAGCAGTCCTAAGACTGATTTAAGCTAGGACGTGGTCCGACGCTGACGGTTTTAGGCTGTTTAATTTCTATTTCTCCGTATACAAAAGTTTATACAGTGTAATTTTGCGCTCTGAAAATCGGCTAAAAATTTGTCAAGCTTAGCTACTACTTAAATTATATGTTTTGAACGAATAGCAAACAAATTGATTAAGATTATATAAATATAACACCATATAACATTTTATATAGGGATTTTCCTAACAAATAACAATGAATCTTAATGTTGAGTTTCAATATTCTAATATAGACAATGAAATTAAATAAAAATTCTAATTAGAAATTTTCTTTGTATATTTTTTGTATTTCTTAAATATAAGATAAACCAAAGTGCTTATATTTGAAAAAAATATATTTGAATATTGAAAATGAAGTTTTTTATATTATAGTAGTTTCCCTTATGAGTGTTTAATTTTAAATATTTATGTTTTTTTTTTTTTTTATTGTAACTATTTTTTTCTGTAATTCCAGGTCCCGTATGACGTAACTCTGTCCCTTCCAATGTTCTTTCGTCTGTATTTAATATGCAGGGTTATGCTATTACATAGCAAGCTATTTACAGACGCATCTTCTAGAAGTATAGGAGCTTTGAACAGGATTAATTTTAATACTAGGTGAGCAAATGTATTTTAGAAATACTTATACGATAAATGTAGCCATGTATAAAGTTGCATATTTTGTATTTCTAATGCAAACAACATTTATTTATTGAATTTATTTTCTAAATTATTAAAAATATTATATTTTAAATTAAAATATAGGTATATAATATAAAACAAAAGTGAATAATTACAAAACAATCTTAAAAGTCATTTATAAAAATATATAAAAAAACGATATTTAGTTTACCTAATACATAATTACGATGATAAAGGCTTCAAAGAACGTTTTAAAATTAGGCAATCACGAAGCGCGTATTGTTACCCGCACGTCCGACGCATTCCACCATTGTTCGCGCTTTTGATATGCGGTATCTATTGGAGGTGATCTGTGATTTTAGTAAATACCTACAACTCCCATAACATTTTTATAGTTTTAATTGGTGTATGAAAATATCCCTTTTCAGGTTCGTGTTAAAAACCCTAATGACTATATGTCCCGGCACTGTATTGCTTGTTTTTATGGTATCTCTCTGGATAATCGCAAGCTGGACATTGCGACAATGTGAAAGGTCAGTATTAAAAATTATTTATATCAGTGATATAACTTTTGTAACAAAACGATAAAAGATATCAGTCTCATGTCGATAAAATACAAAAGTTAAAGTATTTTAGTTTATGTGTATTAATAAGCTAATCGTTACCAGTATTTGAGTCATCAGTATCGCTTTCATTTTATTTTAATTTGAACATTTTATTTTTGTTTTATTTACACGAAATTATTGAAAATAAATATCGATGTGTTGCCTAAATGGGCATGCTAATGCTTTTGTACTGTGGCGTTGTTAAATTATTCGTTCCGCTTCTTACCCTCTGTGTTTTATGTTACCAAAGATTACTTTGAACATTCGAAGGATGTTAATGTAGTAATTCATAATTATCACAATGATAAGAGTTTGACTTTGACTAAAGTGACTACTTGATGACTATCAAATAATTAAAATCAACCGCTGTATATAAAATTCGACTTAGATTATGTATTAGATCTAGTACAGTGTTGTAAAACGAAAATGCTTAATGTGCTGTAAATGTTAGTAAATACAATATTGAGTTTTATGGTGTGCACATAAATTTTCACTGAGAAAAGTGCTGTGTCGAGACCTACACCACAATGGATTGCACTGATAATGGAAAAGAACGAAAAAATAATATTATTAACAGCTGCGGCTCAATGTTATAAAATGTTACAGTCACGCACAAAATGGCTCTAGGATCCAACACGTTTAAACAAGCTCACAACAAACTGGCAAACAATATCCGCACAAAACCACTGCACTTTTGTCACACTCACGCTCAATGAGATATATCTGCTTCTGATCAGCAGAAGGCTTTCTTCTTCCTCTTCTGTATCTCTTTTTCTCTCGTTGCCTTGTTTTTGTAAATGTTCATTACCTGTGTTATCATAACTCTGTATACAAAGTAAGTAATTGAAAATTTCATAGCATGGCTATCAGTACATTATATTTGGTATTGACCCCAAATAAATGTTTAATCTGCACGTTGTATTGAAGTCATACAATATTAGTTTTTGTGTAGTTCTAAAGTTTATTTTGTATCGTTCTAAAGGCATGCTAAATTATTGTTTTATAAGATCTTGTATTTTGGCTCGATAGTATTTCAATTTTTTATGAATATTCCATTTTTCTAAATAGAATATTTAAATCACGGAATAAATAACATTTTGCTTATTAAGTGCAAAATATATTGTATTATACAATCGGTTATCTTGTGGTTCTTGTTGGGCATTTTGGCTCTCAGGTTCCACGATGAAGACCATGCCAATTTGCTAAACTCAATGTGGCTGACAGCTATAACCTTCCTCTGTGTTGGCTACGGTGATATAGTTCCTAACACATACTGCGGCCGTGGCATTACTCTCACCTGCGGTATGGTGGTATGTATGATAACAAATGGTAGGATATTTCGGTATCATCTATATGAATCTACTTCTACAGGAATTTTAATAGCTTCTGTTTGCTTTATTTAGACGTAGCAAGCGTCTTTGAGATAAAACCACTGCCTTGCTGTGTCTATGAAAATTATGTTAGGTTGGTAAAGGTGAGCCATTTTATGTGTCATAATCTACTTCACAACTGACTGAAGCAATTTCAACTTCACAATCAAAGTCAAACTCTTCAAGATGATACGATCTTTCTGTTTCTTCAATTTCTTTCTTTTTACAAAAAAAAATATGAATCCTTTCACTTTTGCAATGGGATATGCTTGCGTGCAGTACTGATAGGTAGGTTATACACATTATTATTTTCAAAGACAATAGAGGAAGCTAGACGTACTAAGTAAAGCGATATTTATTTCACAAGGTTTCACGATGAAGAACATGCTAACCTACTCAATGCGATGTGGCTTATTGCGATTACATTTCTCTCCGTCGGTTTTGGTGACATAGTGCCAAACACATATTGTGGCAGAGGTATCGCCGTAAGCACCGGCATTATGGTAAGTTCCTCACAGGTATTCGTGTTCGTGTTGACTGACATTAAACGCACATTATTTAAGTTAAAAGTATTATTTATTTTTTGATTCAATTAATAATTTGTTTTGACGTATATTTAAAACTTTTTTTTTTGTGTCGCTAGATATTTTTTATTTTGTACAATGTTATTTTTAAGTCAGTCAACACTAACATTTCGTTGTTTGCAGAAAACACTCTACACAATTGTTAACACTTTTATGATAACATTCAAATTGAATTTATTGCTGTTGTATGTATTCAATGTTACTGTTAATATTTATGTTCACAGATTGTAAATCAGATGTATCGTGTAGCAATTATAAAATTATTAATATTAAATACGTATATAAAAATTAAAACATTGTCACAACCGCTTAGTTATAAATTCACATTTATTGTACACACAAATATAAATTTATTTTACTCCCGACTATTAATTATAAATAAATATATATTTCTAATGATTAAAATTTGTATTGTTTATTGAATAATAAATCGTCCATTTCCCTGTTAAATCCAGCTATTAGAATTATTTAGTAGAATGGAATGCTTCATTTCTCCTTTCTATCTCTAGATCTCTCTTCACTTAACTTTTTCACTGAATTGCACAATACGTTTGTTTTAAAATGGCTCACTTTTCCTAACATTATTTTGTCTAACTTGAGGTAAAAATGTGATAATATATTTGCACCTTTGGTACTGTTTTGTATACATCGGAGTACATAGTTGAAATAAAAATGGAAGTCAGTAATTATTATATAAATATGTGGTTTTTGCACAACTAGATGGATATGCACTGAGAGATAATTTGTTTAACTATTAATACTTGTATTATGTGTCTGCGAGTGGTTTGAAATATATAAAAATATTTGTAATTTAACTAATTGTCATGTAGATATATATAGTGATTAATATTTTTCAGCTAAAACTGGCAGTTCCGTAATAAGTTTGGTACACATTTAGAGTTTAATGATTTGAGCACTAGTTATTGATAATAAGCATTTAATTCTTAATATTAACAACGCTAATTAAAGCTAATATTTTAAAACATTTTTATCATTAACATTATTGTAATAAAATAATAATGAGGGTAATAGACAATGCTAGAAAGTGTTAGTATCTGCCTTCTTCTTCTTGTTTAATATAAAAAGCAGCCTTTATTATTTTAGCTATCTATTTAAATGTCTATTGTCCTCGCATCAATAAAAATTATAAAAGCTAACCGAAAAGAAAATATATACTTCATAGCTCAAATAAATAGTTTATTTTCGTTTCTAGCCTGAAAATGCATTTTTTTTTATTTAAGGAATGTGAAATCTTGAATGCTTCTACACGTTCGCTTGCATTTTACATTAAGGTATTCACTTAACAGGGAGCTGGATGCACTGCGTTATTAGTCGCGGTTGTTTCAAGAAAATTAGAATTAACTAGAGCTGAGAAGCACGTTCATAACTTCATGATGGACACACAACTTACTAAAAGAGTAAGTATATCATTGACATCAGTTCACCACAATTGTTAATCTAATTAACAGGGGGCGGGATGTACAGCATTATTAGTGACCGTTGCCTCGAGAAAATTAGAATTAACTAGAGCGGAGAAGCATGTACATAACTTCATGATGGAAACACAACTCACAAAAAAGGTAAGGTGACTGTTACGACAGTGACAGATCGAGGACTGTGCAAGGTAAGATAACGACCGTTTGAAATAAATCGACATTGTAGATATGTTCGTTTTTTTAATAGATATAATAGATTAGGCTATGGTTGATTGTTAAAATAAAGTTTTACTTATTTTAGACATATTTGATCCCTTTATGTTTAGTAAATTATTATCATAATTATGATCGAAAAATTTAGATCCTCTAACTTAGATGCTAATTCAAATAATATTTAGTTCGCATTTGTTTTCAAATATATTTTTTTTACTAATTTTAAATATACTAAAGTATCCAATGAATCGACTTATAATATTTCAGCTGAAAAATGCAGCAGCTAATGTTCTTAGAGAAACTTGGTTAATATACAAACACACGAGACTCGTGAAAAGAGTTCACCCGGGTCGTGTAAGAACACATCAACGAAAATTCTTATTAGCTATTTATGCGTGAGTACACATTTTCGTTCCAGTAAATTATTTTCAAATATAGAAAGGTAAAATTACTCAATAAAAAAGAAAATTTAATTTGACTACAAATAATAAAACAATAATATAATTACTTTTAAAACCTTTCAGATTGCGAAAAGTTAAAATGGATCAAAGAAAATTAATGGACAATGCAAACACGATAACAGATATGGCTAAGGTACTTCAAATTTTTTTAACCTATATTTCTAGCTCATGCTACTTTCATACACATACCCATCCAGATCCGTAGCTAGCACTTGATTATATATTAAAATCTTAAATATAATATGATAGAAAAGTAGACTTATTCATGTAATAAATTAGTAAGCATGACCCCAATTTGTCTTCATTCGCTAAATGCACTTTATAGTAGCAGCAAATTTAAATATAGCTTCTAAACTTAGAGCATGAATCTTGTTTATGTTTTAGATATTTTAAAATGTATAACATACACAATTACTATCTATAAAAAAACACACGAATACATAGTCAACATTTATATTCTGAGACGACATTATCCCACTACAAAACTATACTGCACACTATATTATAATTTGAATCAAGAATGCAAATTGAGCTGCAATGCGATTGATAGTAGGACCCCTTCCTTTTACAGACTCAAAACACGGTGTACGAGATAGTATCAGATATGAGTACAAGACAAGACACTATTGAAGAAAGGTTAACTAGCTTAGAAGAAAAGTTAACAAACTTACAAGTACGTATAATTAATACAAAGAAGTAAGTAGTTAAATAAATATATATGTACTGGCTAAATAGTTGAAAAATAAATTTTATAGTGAAAAAGTTAAAAAAAACATTAGTGTTAATAAATAGACGTAAAACCGTAAATTTACGGTTAATTTCAATCAAATACATTAGCTCTTTAATTTATCATACCGTATTTAATTTAGTTTTTCCTAAATTATCACTAACAGAATAGATATAACTAATTTTTTTTTATGTTAGTGATACGTATGTTGAAGCTATTGAAACTTATTTGTGTAATTACAGGAGCAAGTAAATAATTTACCAGATGTAATGGCACGGTGTCTACAGCAATGTTGGGAGCGGGCTGAACAAAGAAGAAACTTCCTACATCCAGACACTGCTGCCGTCCCTACTCCACCAGCCTCTTCTATATCTCCTTATTCTAGGTATTTAAAATTCTAAGAACATAATTAATGTACAGTAGCTCTATTTTTTATTACGAAACAATGACAATATGTGTCTTACTGACGTCAGTGAGTCTGACATCAGTAAGTGATACTCTATATCTTCGAGGGCACAAAATCAAAATCAAAAACAACTTTATTCAAATAGGCCCCATGAGCACCTTCGAATCTTCATTTTACAAAATTAATATTTTAGTGATTATTATTATTATTATTTTTTGTAAAAGTAAACCTACCACCGATTCGGAATGTAGATTCTGCATAGAAGAATCGGCAAGAAACTCCGCAGTTACTCTTTTGAAAATAATATATAAACTGTGTTTTAGTACAAAATTAGTAATATCTTGCATGAAATACAGCGCCACTATGTCCACATATCTTTATCAGCTAAATAATCCTGCACCGAATAATACGCTTTATCTATATATTTTTTTAATGAAGTCCTTAAATTTATGTTGAGACAATTCCAAAATTGTTTGTAGGATTTTATTATACATGCGAATACCATAACCCAGAAAGGAGGCGTTTACTTTGCTCAGTCGGAAGCTTGGAGTTACAATTTTGTTATTTCTTCTTGTGTTTACACTGCGATTGATACTATTTGTTTCAAAACAATGAATATTCTGGTGAATATATATAATATTGTTATAAATATATTGCGACGCAATTGTTAATATGTCTATCTTTGGAAAAACATCCCGTAAGGAGACTCTAGCTCCAAGATTGTAAATGCCGTGATTGTAATGCATAAATACAGTCTCAATATCTGTAGCATTACCCCATAGTAACAGACCGTAAGACATAATACTATGGAAATAGCTAAAATATATTTCACTTTTCTAACTGCATAACATAACAACCAATCCTGAATTCGAGACAAAGAACTGTTCACGTCATCACAATTTACTTTTTTCCTATCAATTTTAAATATAAGCGATGTGTCATCTGCAAATAGCACTATATCACAAATATCCTCAACATAAAATGGCAGATCATTTATATATTTAAAAAAAAGAAAAGGACCTAGAATCAATCCTTGTGGAACGCCCATTTTTAGCACAGATCCAGAAGACTTCGTTCCATTTATTAATATGTGTTGTATTCTATTAGATAGATATGAAGCAATGAGATCAAGAGCTTTACCATTAACACCGTAATATTTTAGTTTACTTAATAAAATCCCATGGTCCACGCAATCAAATGCCTTTGATAAGTCACAAAATACACCAATAGCATTTTGTGACCTCTCCCAAGCATCATATATATGTTTGAGAAGTGTCACACCGGCATCTGTCGTAGAGCGACCTCTAGTAAGACCATATTGTTCACTGTGAAAAATTTCATTAACATTAAAAGGAAAAAGAAGTTGAGTTAGTATAATTTTTTCAAAAAATTTACTTAAGGACACACAAGGCACATGCAGGCTATTCGTACCGATGAGGGTAACTCAGATTGGTACGATGTAGTTGCTGATGTTTTTAAAGTCTGTGTATTATTTTCTTTATTATTCTCCCTTTTTATTAACTCAATTACATTTTATTTACAATGTCAGTAATGCCTTTGCGCCAACGACTTGCAACTTTAAAAACAGAAAAAAATTAGCGACCTAAATTCTATTATTAGTTTCATTAAACAAGATCTCATATTTATATATAATTGGTCATCAAATGACGGTATTTCTGTTAACTCCGCCAAGTGCCAAGCCATTGTTCTGGTTAGTCTTCGGCAAATGGTTTCAATTCATACAAATTCTTTATATAACCAAATTTTGATAGATACGCAATACCAAATGCTGGCAGCATTAAGCGGCCCAACCCCAGCCGTCGGATTGCACATTAGGCAGCCCCGCAAGAACTGAAGGGAGCTAGGCTCGACCCAGGGGCCCAGTAGCCTGTGCGTCTCCGCGCCCAACTATTGCGCTTTTGCGCGGTGTAGGGAGAGATCGAGTAATCCTCCTCCTACGCTTTCGCGCCCACCTGCTGGTTTTGGTCCGAGGAGGTCCGAAGACCCCTACCACTCCAAGTGTAAGTGGTATTCTCCTATCTGTGAAGAGTGGATACCCGGGGCCACACCCAGCAACTCCCGTGGGGATGAGAACATCTACCTAGGACAAAAGGTCCAATTTGGTAGATCCAACTTTGAGAAAGAGGCCAATCGTCAAATCCAATTTTGACTCGAGGATCAGTTTGGCCAGATCAAGATGGGCAGCGTTCGGGAAAAAAAAAACATCTTTTCATCCGTCATACCTTGTAGGTCCTAAGGTTGGGCAGTAGAGAATGCTTTTATCATAAAGCCCATCCTTTGTACAATGTCATAATGTTTTGTACAGTAAAACATTAAATAAATAAATATGAACAACCAAAAAAATTTGTGCAGTATTCATAATAAAATTATCTTTGTTTATCTGTTGGTTTTATCGTTAAACGTTTTGACTTTCATACTATCAAACACATTTATTTTATTTTACAGAACATTAGCAACTTCTACGCATCCATGGCCGCAGAGTCCTATCTTGCAGCCAGCGGCGCGAACGCACTCAGCCCCCGAGAGTGCGACTTCTCCAACTCCCGCTCCGCAAATGGCGAGCCCAGCTCCACATTCTTCGCGACCGCCTCTACCCAGCTGAGTACCGCCTTCCAACTCCGAACTCCTGTGCTGAACTCGACGAAACTCGGCGCCCGTCCTCTGACCACTACGCCAACCCTATCACAACTACGCCCCAATGATGCTATCGGGGAAATTGTTTCACGATGAATATTGACTTTTACACACGATAATTTAGTATATTTATTTGTTTCTATTAGTCTAACGTACCACAGTTTTTAAAACTCTGATAATAGTGTTCAGTTATCGAGTATGTATCGACAGACTGGTGTGTCAGTGAAATAATTATCCCGGTTCGCCAACGGACCATGCCGCGGAGCGAGACAAGGTCAGCCGTAGTTTTTTTCGCTGTTCCCCAAAGTTTCGGATGTGTCAGACTGTTTTAGTGATATCTTTTAGGTAGTGAATGAAATTAGGCGGAAAGGACATGCTATTGTGATTATACAAAATGCTTTATTGATAGACGCTTTAGCCAATACGTTAGACGATATTTTGAATACATCATCAGCTTTGTATTATTATGACTTAAAGGTAGATTAGCATTATCTACACTACCGTTTCAGTTTTTCTAAAGTTCAAGGAACCAACACTGTTTTTATTAAGGAAATGTTTTTACTGAACTTTATTGTAAATAGCACTACGGTTATAATAAACGTATATTAAACAGTCTACAAAATATAAACTCAAAGTTCTGTTTCTAGATTTATTGATGTAACACAAAAAAAAAGTAAAACGTAATAATTTATAACAATATAATAATAACATTTAGAAAATAAACATAATAGACAGAATTGAAATTAACAAGAGTGAATACGCATAATAAAATATTATACATCTAGTTATATCAATAGTTAGCGGACAATATGTAAACTTACCACTTAAAAAAAATATCATATTAAAATATCTGTAGGTATCTCTTTTGTGTTTCGATACTTTGAGACATGGATATAGTTTGAGCTCTCACAAATTCAATAACACTGTATACACACTTTTTACGTTATAGAATAAATTAAATTGTTACTACCTGCCTATTGACATGTAGATTGTAAACATTTTTATAAGATTTAGATTAAGTCAAGCTTTGTAATAAGACATTAAGATTGATGGCTGTCTAAATAGTGCCTAAAACACTACGAAAATTTCGATTACTCAGTTTTATTATCTTAACAATTAATAAATATGTAAATAGGTTTACTAAGATTTGAGAGTAATTTTAATATTTAATATATGATTTTGTAGCTTATATGAGTACGATTAATGGGATCAATTTCTTTATAAATTTCAGTTCTATGATGGACCCAACAATATCTTACACGTTTACTATTTTACAACTATATTATAATGATGTCATTTATAAATATAGTCTCCATAAAAAGACCAATATCAAAATTTGGCAATCTATGTTTATGAAATATTAAAGTAAGAACATCGAAGATATTTGTATCCGCTTAAATTTGTATGCTCTCTCAATATATAATAGAGTAAAAGTTATTACAAAAAAAACTGCATTAAGGAACCTTCATAAATCTTCTGTGAAAACATTACATTTGAATACATTAAAAAACCGTCTAATGACCTATATTGAAATAAAGCCAAATAATCCTACTAAATGCTAATTTCTCATAATGAAAATTTTAAAACGAAAAAAAAAACATTTTTTTTTTATCAATCACATGTGCTAAAAAGAAAAAAAAAATTGAAAGGATATTGGTTAAATAACACAATACACTTAGTTTTCATTTTATTGTCTTATATAATTTAAGTATATTTTATTTTTATTTTGTTGTAAACTTATTGTTAGTATATATATAAATAAATAGTTAACAACTAGATTTTGCATATATTTTATTTTGAACATGGTTCAATATAAATAACTTATTCAATATTAGGTCTAATGCTTGAGTTTTCAAAGTTTATTGCTATAATTTTAGAGTAAAGAAAATCCTATTAGAAGTTCGATTTGAAACACCAACTAGTTTAGATTTAATAAAGTTCATTAGTTATAGATATTGTTGAATATACTAAAATTTTAATAAAATTACAATGTTAAAAGTAATTTTCGCCTATTTAAAAGTATCTTAATATGTAATTTTATTATTTGAATCAATTCATGTACCTAACAATATTTATTGAATATATTTATAATAGAAATTTTTGTTCTTTTTCAAACTGAAATACTAATTTTATTTGGTAACAATGCATATCTAAAAATATTAAAAACTAAAAGTAATTAAAGGCAACATAAAAAAGAAGAAAAAAATTGTGTGTGTCAGCTCCGACGCACGACTGGAGTTTACTCCTTAAGTACGATTGTCTAAACATACGCAAAAAGAGTTTATCCAACTGAAAATAAGATTAATACCATATGAAAGGGTAAATTAACAAATTAATGAAAATAATATACATATATAAATATATATTTATTCATTTTATACACATTTATTATAACTAATCGGCGAAATATTTTACATTAAACTTTTCACAATAGTCAATTTCAGATGTGCACAAATATTTCATTAGGAATGTTGATAAATTATGTAATTATTATTATCTGACAATTATCATTTATTTTTTAAATATTATTTTTCAATAGTAATTAGAGCAACATTACTTTCGCACCGCACCATAGGTGCGCGTGCACCGAAAAAGTAACGAGGTCATTCATCAGTACATTTTACCTCTCATATTTTTCTCATACCGGGCGCCTTATATATGAAAATCGATTCTTAAGGAGTAAACTCCAAAAAAAACTAAAGATACATTATTTTGTCTGATGATAAACAGTGAAAAAAGCCTAAATTTTTAGATAACTAATGTTATTTTAAGTTAATAAGTTATTTTTACTGCAAACATTTTAGTAATTTTTTTTAACCAAGAAGAAAACTATTGAAGATTTTTTAAAATCATCAACATCAAAATTCATATTATTTTTATATATCGTAAAAAAAATTAAGTTTTTATTTAATATGCTTGCGTCGCTAGTCATATATTCAGAGTATTCACATATCTAAGTGATTTTACTTTAATTTATGAAATATATCTCTTATCAGTATTTCTTTGTCATTAATTATAATAGTTTAATCGTTCTAACCTTTAGTCAATTTACTTTAGGTTTTAGTTGTATTAATAGTAAAACCATAAGAATATAAGCACATTTATTTATAAGATGAATTGACCAAAAGTTGTTTAAGATTGATTAACATAAAACTTGTAAATAAAATTAGTACGATAATGTAAAAATTAAAATAAAAAAAAAATGTATAAAGTTGTATTTGCGAATTATAATGTAAATAAAATATAAAAATGAAGATAAGTTTCCAGTAAATTATTTTTAAATGACTAGGTGCGAATATGAATTGAAAGTTTTTAGTTGTATGCGAATTGTATATTCTATGCGGTGCGTAAATAGAAGAAATGAAACTTTTGTGATCATTGTTAATGAAATGAAAGTGTAACTTCGATTATATGAGCTGTAGTATTTTCTAAAACGTCTTTTATTCTTTATCCAAATCCAACTGTTCCACTACCTTCTTACAGTGATAGAACGTAAAAACCTACATCTTGGCAAAGATCTAGTCCAGAGTAAGGGAGTTAGTCCGCTATTCCAATTGTGTTACAATGCTCCATCAGTAGTCGTTCACTGACATCTTATTATATTCTTTATTATTATATTCTTTATTGCACAGTAAAAAAATTGTTTACAATATTTAGTAATGTACAATGAGTTTTGGCAAGGGCGAACTTATCTCTAGAAGAGATCTCTACCAGTCAACCCATGATGATAAGAGATTAATGTTACCGCGGGGTTTGTTGTGCAAGAGAAGAAAAGAGAAAATAAAAAGACATTAAACTAAAGTTTAAAACATATGCTCAACATACTTATATAAATTAAGATACATACACTACGTATACTATATAGGTACATACAAATACGTACATACATTCATTCGTACATAAACATACATACATACATACATCATACATACATGCATACATACATACATACATACATACATATATACATACATATATACATACATACATAGATACATAAATATATAGAGACATAAACATACATACAAAGATACTTTCGACGTCTAATAAATTCTTAGTCACTTCGGAGAGAAAATGAATTTTTAATTTATCTTTGAAAGCATATATTGAAGTGCTTTCTTGAATCGCTTTCGGAAGTTTATTCCACAAAGTTGCAGCACGTACAGTAAAAGAATTAAGTAGGAACTTAGTATTACATTTAGGGACTTCGAGCATCGTTGTGATGCAAGACCGTCTAGAGCGTGTTGGGGTAGGGAGAAGTTTGATACGGGATCTAAGGTAAAGAGGTGAATTTTGATCATGGAGTATCTTATAAAGAGAAAAAAGGATGTGCATATCTCGGCAAAGGCGGATTGGAAGCCACTTAAGTTGACTACGAAAATAGGAGATGTGATCATATTTGCGTAAACCAAAAATAAAACGAATTGCTAGGTTTTGTAGTCGCTCTAATTTGTTAAGTAGCTCCTGAGTCACATCCAAATAGCACACATCTGCATAGTCAAGGATGGGTAAAAGAAGGGATTGCGCAAGCAAAATGTTGGTTTTAAAAGGGAGAAAGTATTGAAGACGCTTAAGAGAGTAAAAGGTGTAGTGCATTTTTTTGCTGACCTCGTTGACATGAGCTGCTATCCAAGGCAAGTAGTAGTCTATAAGCAAACATAAGTTTCTTACTTTATCACAATAAGAGATTGGTGTGCCACAATACATTATAGAAGGTACTGCAATCCAGTCGATCCGGTTTCTTAAACGGCTGCTACCAATAATTATTGCTTGAGATTTTGCCGGGTTTATAAGAGGTCCGAATGATTTGGCCCATCGATTTATAGAAGCAAGGTCTTCGTTTAAAAGATCGATAGTCTCATGCAACTCAGTCAGCTCAAAATGACGGTATAATTGTAAATCATCTGCATACAGATGGTAGGAAGAAGAAATAGAATGTGAAATCTTAATGGTGGATTAATAGCGTTATTTAGATAGGGTGTCTTTATGATTTTCCTATGGTATACCACTGATCTACCAATGAAGTGTTAATTGCAAAATTGGTAGTAATTATTATTAAATGAAATATTTATTGCATTCGTTACGATTTCTCACACTATAACGTCGAACAAGTAGCGATAGTTTAAAAGAATTGATCAAATCGAAAATGGTACTGTGATTATGTACTTGAATAAGAAAGGTTTATATTTAAATTTATATTTGTACGGGTGCTTACCGCGTTTATAGTTTTGTTTAGTTCCCTAAGTTTCGGCAATGTTTCAATCGCCATGATCACGGGGAGACTGACGTACGGAGATGGTGGATGGTGGCAGATCAGAAAAATCTGTCTACCCTCTTTCTTGTTCGTTTCGGTCGACTAGTTTCGGCACACGGACGCACTTGTTCACTACGGCACACTATACTGACAGTATCTTTTTTGGACTCTGAGCACTGATACCGTGACACACTTTCACACAAACTAATCACCGGATTCCACATACTCGGTATTCTGAAACCGTCTTCCCTATTGAAATTCGGATGTTTTTTAATTTCAATCGCTTCCTTTACCAGTCGAGGGAAATGATGACGCTCGGACGATAAAACCTGTGGCCTGTGTAATTCAATCCAGTGATTAGGACCTGATTCCAGCAGATGTTGAGCTATAGCCGATTTTTGGGGTACATTTTTTGACTTGGTTTTTTTTGTGACGGCCTTGATATGCTCATTGATGCGACACGATATTGTTCGTTTAGTTTGGCCGATATATGAACTGCCACAACTACAGTCCACCTTATAGACACCAGGGTGTTCCAGCGGAAAATAATCCTTTGGTGAACGTAGGATGCTGGCAACCTTCTGAAGAGGGGTAAACACGGTTTTTATTGAATATTTTTCTAGACATCTGCTGATCTTGTCTGTCACCCCTCTTACATACGGCAAATACGCAGTTTGACGTTCAACGCTTGGCTTTTTTGTATTTTCCCTGTTTTTAGTTTTTATTTTAGTGACGTCGATATTGTAGCCATTTCTTTTTAATACATTCTGTACATGTATTAACTCCCTTTGTAAACTTGTACTATCGCATAGATCGTGTGCGCGATTTATAAGCGACGTCACTACTGAGTGAAGATGGCGTGGGTGATGGTGCGAGGTAACGTGTAGATATCTGTCCGTGTGTGTTGATTTTCTATATACACTAACAAAACTATAAACGCGGTAAGCACCCGTACAAATATAAATTTAAATATGAATAGTGATCGCGTTAGTTTAAAACAATATATTAAGAAAGGTTTAACACGAAAACAACTTTAGAGACATTTTAGCAACATCAGGGGAATTTGTACCCTCATATACTACTCTAAAAAGTGTGTAGCAGAGTTCAAATGTAGTCGAGAAAGTGTCGAAGATGACCCACGCAGCGGTCGGCCATCAACGTCTTCCACCGACTAAAACATTGAAAACAATTGTGAATTGATTTTATCTGACCGGAGATTAACTATTAAGGAGATAGCTGACACCATTGCCATCTCATCTAAATAAATGAACTACATAATTACCATTAACTCGTACTTTTCAAAGGTGCTCGGCGGGTGCCTCGACTGCTTTCAGTTGAACAAAAATGCGTTCGACTAACGATTTCTCTAGACTGTTTGGATTTGTTTGAGGCTAACCTAACTGAACTTGTTGAGAAATTTGTAACTATGGGTGAAACTTGGGTACACCACCATACTCCAAGAATAAAAAATCAGTCTAAACAATGGAAAAGACTAGGATTTCCAGCTATGAAAAAGGCTAAAGTGGTTTTGTCGGTCGGTAAAGTGATGGCGTCAGTTTTTTGGGATGCGAAGTGTGTAATCATGGTGGACTACTTAGTAAAGGGTCAAACTATAAACTTAGCCTATTATTGTAGCCTCCTGCGATGTTTACGTGAATTAATTAAAGAAAAATGAACTGGATTGTTACGAAGAAAAGTTTTGTTTCACCAGTAAATGGATTCCCCTGCGACACAAAAAAAAAGGATTTAGAAAGTATATTTTTCTGACAGTTCGTATAGAATTTTTCAATACAGTCTAGAGATAAGTCAGGTGAAAGATAGAAAAGATAGATGTGAAAAGTTTTCATTGAAGGCGAGTCAGGCAGAACAGTGATCTATAGATCTTCATAGTCACTCTCCCATGCTACCTGACGAATAAAGCTAATATTTTTTAATGGCGATAAGCACTCCACCGCCATCAGTTTTCAGAATACTTGTTTCACATCTATCTCTTAATAGCTGAAAGAGTTAGAAAGTTAATAATTAAAGTTAAAGTTAATTTTTTAAGTCATATTTAGATATCTGCGTCAAGTAGCCGATTCAAACCTTATTAAAACTGTGTATTTTGCCCTGGCACAATCAATTTTGTCATACTGTCTGTTGGCATGGGGTGGTGCAAATAAAACTAATATGATTGTTGTTGAGAGAGCCCAACGTGCTCTTCTAAAAGTAATGACATTCAAACCCTACAAATTTTCCACATGGGAGTTGTATACAGAATGTGAAGTACTGAGTAACAGAAAACTTTTTATTCTGCAAACTATTTTAGCTCAACACAACAAGTATGCCTAATTAAAAAAATCAAAAAACCCGACTGCGTAAAATGCTCTTATTATAAACTAAAAAGAATAAAACAATTTACTAGCTTTCATTTGATACCCATATTGCTACAGTAAGAAAAAAAAATTCAACTAACCCCCCTCATTCCGCCATTTGCGGGCGCCATTTTGAAAATTTATATAGCCTATGTCACTACTACAATTTAGACAAATCCAACGACACCTCATATGTCAAAAACCGTCCAGCCGTTTCGGCTGTAGGGCGTGCCAAAGAAATGGACATACATACATACATACATACATACATACATACATACATACATACATACACTCGAAAAACATAACCCTCCTTCTGTCGCAGTCGGGTAAAAAAGTATCATATACAGCCTCTAAAAAATATAGTAGCCGTAGAATTAAAAACGTATGCCCAGCCCTTAGGGTCAGAACAACTTTTATTAAAAAATTCCAGTGCTTTATAGGACCACATCTATATAATAAAATGAATAAAATACTCAGCATTCATTCTCTTAACCAATACGACTGTAAACATAAAATAATTAATTGGCTTAAGTCGCTGTCTTACGATGAAGTTGAAAATCTCTTTAAAATTGTCAGATAACCAAAGATAGCAGCAGCAGGTAAATTCTTTAACACTATTATATAGATAAATAAATAAATAAATAAACACTAGCAAGATAATTATTATTATAATATTTCAATATAATTACATACTTATCTTTTTATTCATTGATATATATGTCGGTAAGCGTAGGGATGTGTGTGTGTTTATGTGTATTTGTGTGTATGTTCATGTATGTGTAGGTATATGTATGTGTGTGTGTATATGTATATATATGTTTGTATATGTGTATATTTATGTATATGTATGTTGTTCGTGTTGGGAAGAAAAGAAATACTGCAGGTTGCTTGTTATTATGTATATATATTTTAATTTCCTCGCGTACAGTATAATTGTTACGGATCGTATATAATGTAATAAGATGTTAAAGCGCGCGGCGTGTGCGTCTCGTCTTGTGTTCGAATTAAGAGTGCGGGCCCTTCCCCCGCTACGTTGCTCTCCTCCGTCGTCCTCCTCGCCTAACGGGTTTTTGTCGGCTGCGCCAACATCCTCCGCCCCCTTGGTAGGACTTAGAACTTCTTCCAAGACTTCATCTTTAGTCGCAACAGGTAGAGGACAGACTTGGTTGAGTGCTCTTCGCTCGACGCCTCGATATGTTAAAAAATCGGCGACTCTTACCACTCCATCATGGCCAGGGTAAATTCGCTGAACGCGACCGAGTCTCCATTTAAGTGGTGGTAAGTTTGGCTTTTGAAGACCACCAGATCTCCTTCTTTAATATTTTTATGTTTGTGGAGCCATTTAGTTCGTTCCTGTAACTGAGTTAGGTATTCCGCACTCCATCTCTCCCAAAAGTGAATTCGAAGTTGCTCGATTAATTGATATCTTGTACGTATTTTTTCGATCTTCTTAGATTCTTAGATGGCGTTGGCAGTGAAGTGAGTGGCCGCCCGATGAGGAAGTGCCCTGGGGTCAATCTTTAGGATCGGATGATAAGGGAGTTAAGGGACGGGAGTTGAGGATCGTTTCAATTTCTGAAAAGAGCGTGCTCAACTCCTCGTAAGTAAGACTGACATTGCCAGCTATGCGCTTTAGATGAAATTTAGCACTTTTGACGCCGGCCTCCCACAGGCCACCAAAGGTGGGAGAGTAAGGGGGGCTAAATACGAATTTTATGCCGTTATTAGCCGCGAAGTCGGCGACACTGCTCGCACCAGATCGTAATACTCTGCCTAGCTCATTGAAAGCACCAACGAAATTTTTTCCGTTGTCACAATAAATACAATACGGTTTGCCTCTTCGAGCAATAAATCTTTTAAGACAAGAAATAAACGCCTGAGTTGTGAGATCACTGACGGTCTCCAGGTGTACAGCTTTAGTGGAAAAGCAGATAAAAATACACAAATAGCATTTTGTGACCCTACTACCGCGACCTTTTTTACTTGCAATCATGAAGGGACCAGCGAAATCTGTTCCAGAATTTTGAAAAGGATATGATTCTGAAACCCTGGACGAAGAAAGATTTCCCATTAAGGGTTCTATTGCTTTAGCTTTCATTCTAACGCAAGTGATGCATTTGCGAACAATACTTCTAGCGAGCGTTCTACCACCTATAGGCCAGAATTGTTCTCTAAAGGAATTTAAAAGTAATTGAGGTCCGGCATGAAACAGGCGAAGGTGTTCGCTTGTCATCATTATTTTTGTAAGGTGATGATCGGATTTTAATAGAACGGGATGTTTTGTATCATATTTAAGATTTGAACTATCCAAGCGACCACCCACGCGCAAGAGTCCATTGTTATCTATAAAAGGAGACCGTTGCAAAATATTGGATTTAGTACTGAGCGATTTGCCCTTTTGAATCAACTGTATCTCCGAACTAAACGATTCCTGTTGAGCTGATTTAAGAAGATGAACCAGAGATTGATGAAGTTCACCTTCGTTAAGAGCACCGGTTGTTTTATTTTTAGGGGATTTGCAATTATTTATGAATCGAACTACATAACCAAATATTCTTTTAAGTTTTAAGGGGTTGGAATAATTTTGAAAATTAATAAATTTGTCATATTGATCGAGCGCATGATGACTTTTTAATTCAGGTAATTTCTGTTCAATATTAATACTGGTCTGTGGCGGCCATTCAGACTCCGGCCTTGCCAAGAAATCTGGACCGTTCCATCACAAAGCAGCATTTTTTAGGTACATTGGGTTCGTACCTCTCGATGCCATATCAGCTGGATTGACGTCGGTGGGGACATGCTTCCACGATTTACGGTCTGTCAATTCGTGTATTTCATTCACGCGGTTGCAAACAAAAGCCTTTAAATCTTTTGGTTGGGTGCGAATCCAACCTAACGTTATAGTAGAATCCGACCAAAATATCTGATGATCTACCTTAGAACGAAGGGCTTCATTTACTTTGGTCGCGAGTCGCGCTCCTAGGAGAGCCGCACAGAGCTCGAGCCTGGGTATAGTGATAGGCTTTAAGGGTGCCACCCGCGTTTTGGCACACAAAAGGTTGGTGCATATTCTGCCGACACAGGCTATTGAGCGCAGATACACACAAGCAGCGTATGCATCTTGCGACGCGTCTACGAAACAATGAAGTTCTATCCTAATAGATGAAGAACAAAATACAAATCTAGGAATCGACAGTGAGTGTAAAATATTCAAGTTTTTAACTAACCTTTCCCAAGATGTTTTAATGTCGTTGGGAACTATATCGTCCCAATCTAACTTGAGTTGCCACAACTTCTGAAGTAAAATTTTAAGGGTAATGGTGCACGCACTTAACAATCTTAAAGGGTCGAAAATTTTACAGGTATTCGACAAAATAACCCTTTTGGTTATTTTTTGTTCATGGCAATCTAAGTTTATTTCAAACCTAAGAGTATCGGTTGCAGGTGTCCACAATACTCCTAAGACGCTAGACTCTTTGCAAAATTCAAGAGAGTCGGATTCTGTGGCTTCCTTAAATATTTGTGGACAATTTGTGCGAAATTTGTGCAACGGAAAACCAGCGGATGCAAGGACTTCGGTGACGGTCCTTTTAATGTGCTCTAAGGTTTCCTCTGTAGCAGCACCTGTCAAAAGGTCATCGACGTAAAAATCGGTTTTGATTATTTGAGAAGTGATGGGATCTGAACATTCCATTCCTAATTGAAGGAGGCATCTAGTACTTAAATATGCTGCGCTTGCGGTTCCATAAGTAACGGTATTTAATTGCATGATTTTCAAGGGCATGCTATCATTTCGCCATAAAATAAGTTGAAGGTGTCTTTGTGACTCATCAACCATAATTTGTCTGTACATTTTTTTAATGTCTCCAGACAATACATATTTATGTTGGCGAAAGCGAACTAGGATGTTAAATAAATCGTCTTGCACGACGGGGCCTATGTGTTGGATGTCATTTAAAGATTTATGAGAGGAAGATTTTGCTGAGGAGTCAAATACTACACGAAGCTTCGTTGTCTGGCTATGTTGGCGAATCACGGCATGATGAGGCATGAAGTATCCAAATTTAGGTTTTTTAATTTCAGTTAAGTGACCTAGGTCTTTATATTCTTCAATAAACTCAAGGTATTCTCTTTTTAAGGTAGGATTTTTATTAAGTTTTTTTTCAAGATTTAAGAATCGTTTCTTTGCAAGATTGAAAGAATCACCGAGTACAACTTCTGGAGATTCCTTTAAGGGTATAAAAACAGAAAATCTACCATTTTCAAGGCGCTTGGTAGTCGCAGCAAAGTTACGTTCACAAAATTCATCATCAGGTGACATTGTTGGTTTTACAATTGCAACCTCTTCCAAATTCCAAAATTTGGTTAATTGATCACTTATTTCCTTAGTAAAGTTACAATGCATTTGTTTGCTTTGTTGCATGTTATTAATATAAAGAGAACCCGCCACTATCCAGCCTAATTTTGTTTGCTGTAGGACTGGTTTACCAACTCCTAACTTTATCTGATTGGGTGACATGATCTCAAAGAATATTTCAGCACCTAAGAGCAAGTCGACATCTGACGGGTGAAAGAAGTTGGGATCCGCTAGCTGTATATTTGTAGGTAAGCCTAAATTATTTGTATTTATTAAGGAATTAGGAAGTAATCCTGTAATTTTAGGAACTACTAAACATTTTATATTTGCACTGAAATTATTAACACATGACTGTATAGTAATTTGACAGAATGAAGATACTGGCATTTTTTGATAGTTAATCCCAGATATGCATAGTACGTCTGAATCCTTACAAACTAAACCTATTTTTTCTTTCAGATGTGACGTTATAAAGGATGATTGGCTGCCCGCGTCGAGCAAGGCACGTGCAAGATAAGTATTTTTATTTTCAGGATTTATAATTTCAACTAAGGCGGTGCCAAGAAGAACTTGACCCTGAGACTGCGCTGGCAAGGTAACGGGTAAGTAGTTGCAATGATTTAATGTAGTACTTAGGTCATTTGAATTATTTATGTGTAATAATGTGTTATGTTTTTTTCTACATGTTTTACAGGTGCCCAACAGTCGACATTCATTCGAAGCATGCCCCCTTCGCAAACAGTTTGAGCAAAGTTTTAATTTTGCAACCTCATCGCATCGACTTTCAGGAGATAATTGAATGAATGAAGGACAGTCTATAATGCGATGCGATTGCTTGCACAATGGACACGACATCGAAGGTTTAGAATCAGCAGAAGTCACAAAGGTCTTTGACGTTTTAGAACGATACATATAGTCCTTTCCCTTTTCAGGTTTTTTAAAGTTAGATTTAATAAAGTGAGGCTTGTGATCCAGTTTATCACTTCTGCTGACGGACATCGTCTCAAGAATATCAGCACGGTTACGCAAGAATTGCATAAAATCCGATAACAAAGGTATGGTTTTAAAACTATTTTTATATTCTTCCCATTTTCTGAAAGTCACGTGGTCTAATTTGGTTGACATTAGATAAATTATTAAGACATCCCATTTATCTGTGGTTAACTCCAAAGTGTTTAAGGCTCTTAAGTTTTTGGTAATATGATCTATTAAAAATCGAATTGCTCTGTGAGATTCGTTTAAAATACATTCTATTTCGAATAACGCTTTTAAGTGGTTATTAATAAGAACCTTTTTATTATCATAACGATCACATATTAAATCCCATGCAATTCCATAATTTTTTGAACTAAATTCAAGTGATTTTATAATAGAGGCTGCACTGCCTTCTAATGAGGACCTCAAATAATGAAATTTGTTAATATCTGAAATGGATTCATTAGAATTAATAAGTGAATCAAAAGTGTCGCGAAATTCCAACCACCTCAAATAATTTCCGTCAAAGGTAGGCAATTTTATCGTAGGAAGTTTAATATTATTTAAGTTATTTTTACAGGCATCTGAACACATCGAACGCACCGAGTCAAGACTTCCTTCCTTCTCTTCGTTAACCTTCAAACGAGATTCTATAATGTGCTGAGCTAAAGACATACTACTATAATAAGAACTCTCAAAGATATCTATTTCGCTGTCATCACTAAACGACAATATATCAATTTGCTACTGAACTTCATAAAACTCAAACAATAAATGTTCTATTTTATCGCGGCGAAATTTAAGTTCTTTAATTTGTACATCACTAATGTCCTCTAATTTAAGTGTACTCAAGAGAGAAACATGGTCTTTAAATCTTGTTAAGCGACCCTTAATACTTCCCCGTATTTTAATTAACTCCCTTAACTTCCTTTTGTCAACCTCAGAAATATCACAAAACGGCGCATCTTGTTTCGATTCCATTTCAACGAGTATTTTAAAGCGCAATCAATGAGTTAAACAAAGTAATTATGTGCGTCAAACCAGTTATTGTACTCAAATCGCTTTGGTGCCGCCGTGCACGCGCAATGACTCAGCGTCGTCGAGCAGTGTACACCGATGTCGCTGGCTGCGGGCGCTAGGTGGGTATTTGATGCTGCGATCGCGTTCCGCCTGGAATGTTCGACGGTATAACCTGATTTTTTTAACCGTGCGCCTGTCAACGTCAAAATATTAGCATATTTGTACCTTTTCAAGCGTCAGCAACATCATTTTTTTTATTCTACATAATCTAGGCATGTATATCATTAATTTAAGAAGTGTCTGTGCTTTCATAACCGTGTTTAATGATAAGGACAGACTTTTATCCAACGACCAATCTAACGACTTTGACAGCTCCGAGCGCACAGTTATAAAAATCGGGTTATAGCAAAATGAATAAATGTTATACCTACTTAATTATTAAGTTGAAACGTTTTAAACGTTCGAATTGGCAATTAAGCTATTTGTGCAAAGATATAAAGACAGATTTTAATTATAAGGCCACAATACAAACTTAAATAAATAATTATGTGAAGTTAAAGCTTTAAAGAAGAATTTTAAGGTGGAGTCGCAGCAAGGAAACAGCAATAAGAAATAAAGCTGCAATGTTTTATGCGTAGGCATATGCGTAAAGATATTTACATGCTTTTAGCAATGATTAAATTTGATACCTAGCTAAATAAGTTGAAACACTCGTAGCACTAATTAAGAAGTGTTTAAAATAAAGAAAACACTATAATTAAGCAAATTAAGACGAATGTGATATTAAGTAAGCAATAAAGATAGGCAATATAAATAAGAAGGCAAATAAAGTACGTTAAGCGCCCTTGCGTAATTCAAAATTATTACAGTTATGGTAGGTACCTGTTTCAAATGCACTGCGATGCTAAAAGCGCAACGATTTCCGAAACACTCATGTAGGTAGCCAAACACGCCTTAACACAAATTAAAGAGGATAAAGATAAAGAATAATGGAAGGATAAATAAAGGACAGAGCTACTCCCCTGATCGGTGATGATTTCCAGTGCTGTGTAGTAGGTAGTAGTAGCCAGTCTCCCTTCCTTTGTTCTCAAATTATGTCCTGTCACGGTCGCCACTTTTTGTTCGTGTTGGGAACAAAAGAAATACTGCAGGTTGCTTGTTATTATGTATATATATTTTAATTTCCTCGCGTACAGTATAATTGTCACGGATCGTATATAATGTAATAAGATGTTAAAGCGCGCGGCGTGTGCGTCTCGTCTTGTGTTCGAATTAAGAGTGCGGGCCCTTCCCCCCGCTACGTTGCTCTCCTCCGTCGTCCTCCTCGCCTAACGGGTTTTTGTCGGCTGCGCCAACATATGTATTTATAATGTGTATGTATATGCATGTAGGTGGCAAGAGTTGACAAAAGGAAAAAAAAAGAAAAAAAAATTGTGTGTGTCAGCTCCGACGCACGACTGGAGTTTACTCCTTAAGTACGATTGTCTAAACATACGCAAAAAGAGTTTATCCAACTGAAAATAAGATTAATACCATATGAAAGGGTAAATTAACAAATTAATGAAAATAATATACATATATAAATATATATTTATTCATTTTATATACATTTATTATAACTAATCGGCGAAATATTTTACATTAAACTTTTCACAATAGTCAATTTCACATGTGCACAAATATTTCATTAGGAATGTTGATAAATTATGTAATTATTATTATCTGACAATTATCATTTATTTTTTAAATATTATTTTTCAATATTAATTAGAGCAACATTACTTTCGCACCGCACCATAGGTGCGCGTGCACCGAAAAAGTAACGAGGTCATTCATCAGCACATTTTACCTCTCATATTTTTCTCATACCGGGCGCCTTATATATGAAAATCGATTCTTAAGGAGTAAACTCCAATAAACTCCAAAAATGTATTACACTAACTTGCACGTCCTTGCGTATATTGCGTACCTTATATTGGTTTTTTTTTTGTTATTTTTTTTTTGATAATACTTTTTTCTTTTTTTCTTGCATAAATTGCTTAAATATATAGGTCATTAGGAAGTAACTAGTACCTGTGACATAGGCTCGGCCTAGTACAGGTACTAGTAGGGCACCGTATAATTCACTTGTATGTTTTGTGAATAATAAAAAATGCAAGCTAAATTTAACATACATACATCTTATGGCATATGCATATTATATAGTATATGCCTAATAATAATAATAATGACAACATTAATAGTAGTAATCTATAATATTAATCAAATCTACTTGATTGTACCAATTGTCGTAAGTTCGAAATTTTAGTGCTCACTCTGTTGCGCTCGGGCCGAGCGCTATAGAACTAATATTTGAATCTCTCCTGACAACATTGTATCGACTATCAAAAATTTCGGAGTCGGAAACGCTTTCGGAATTTTATTCATCATTTACTTATTGCATTATTATGTTTTATTAATAAAAAAAAGGTTTACTACGTTAATTTATAATATTCATAACGAAATAAACTGCTTGTGTTTTTTGTTTTCCTGGTACATGTCTGTTTTTTTTTTATTTTTTATTAAATTGTCTTATGAATTTTCGATTCGAGATTAAACATTTTTGCCCATCACAAAAAGTGCACAACGCCGCTTAAGAAGTTTTCACTTCAAAAACTGATGATAGAAAATAAAGAATAATGTATTTATTTTTAACGGTCTTACGCGTAAATGCTTCGTGTACCTATTTATATATTATATCAGCTGAACAACTAATTACTAATAATATTTTTAAAAAAATCACATTCATAACAAACGGAACGAACGAACTTTATTTCCCCAAGATGGAGTCGCATATTCACGTCCACCAAATTAACCACCAATAACTAAGCAACACAACCGGTCCACCCCTTAAGACGAATCAAACTCAACGCAGTTGTGTCGCTTAGTTACTGAGTTCCTATAGCCACCTTTCTGCACAATCAACAGACCTTGGTTACCATTTAGCACTAAAGTACTCGTCGAGACGAATCAAACAAGCCCATACTCGATGGGGTTATGTCGTTTAAATTACTGTGTTCTAATGGCCATCTTCCAGCTTCATTATCAGACCCTTGTTACCATCTAGTACTAAAGTACTAGTCAAGACGAATCAAACGAACCCATACTCGATGGGGCTATGTCGTTTAATTACTGAGTTCCTACGGCCATCTTCCAGCTCTGTCATCAGACCCTTATTACCATCTAGCACCAAAGTACACGTCAAGACACTTCAAACGAGCCGAGACTCGATATGGTTGCGTCGTTTCTTTACTGGCTTCTCATGACCACCTTCCAGCTCCATCATCAGATCATACCCTGGTAACCATTTAAAAACAAAGTACTCGTCAAGATAAATCAAACAAGCCGAAATTCGATGGGGTTGCGTCCTTTCATTACAGAGTTCCTATGACCATCTGTCAGCTCCATCATCAGACCCTTGTTACTATTGCAAGGCAACCTACTCATCAATACGATTCAAATGAGATCAAACTCGATGAGGTTGTGTCGTTTCATTGCGAAGTTTCTATGGCCATCTTCCAACTCCATCATCAGATCAACACCATGTCATCATAATATTGCATTCATTCATTTTCACGCGATTTACATATTTATGCAAAATTTCAGCTCAATCGGTAACCGGGAAGTGGATCAAATTTAATCTGCAAAGTTTGATGACAAACATCGGGACAGGTGAAACCCAAAAATCTCGTAACAATTCATAAAGCACATCGAATTAGACCGTGAAATCGAATCGGGTTCTATTCCCATTTTGAATCGTAAGAAAAAAAAAAAGAAATCGATTAGTAAAGTCTTTCGGTCGTTATATTGACCACATACAGACACGGACGTCCAAATCAGAACTTTTTTAAACAGTTTTTTAATTAGATTAAATAACGAAAATTGCATTAAAAGTATCATGAGTGTTAAAATTGTGCTTTTTTCTTAATATTTGTGTGTTGACATTATTGTACAAGTGCAATATAAGATAAATAGATACATTTTAAGTTCGAAATCACTCGTCTTATGCGAAGTGAGAGTAGAACACACCTCAACGCTTCGCTTTGAGGCGTGCAAATATGTAATACTTATATTTCAACTTTAGTAATTTAAACATTTACTCACTTTACTTACATGTATGAAACAATCAAGCACCTGAAAATAAATATTTAATTTTATGTAATTGTTATTGAGAATTAGATATATTTATTCTTATATAATAAATTTCTTTTACAGACTGCGTAACAAGATACAACTTTCCAGATTTAAAGTTATACGCCTTAGAAACACAATTTGTACACAATCCACACGATCAAAAGCCGTCGGTCCCGTTTGTTATCATAGACAAGTAATAGCGATTGTTACTTATGGTAGATAAATCATCCGCCACTTCACAGTGGATGAGCGAGGCAGCTTAAAGTGACTGACTGGTCCGTGGCGCAGTTGGCAGTGGCTCTGTTTTCAGCTCCAGGGTCGTGGGTTCGATTCCTGTCCCGAGTAGGGTGTAATATGTATTTATTTATATGTATATTAATTTATTAAAAAAAATGTATATCAGTCAACTGTTACCTAAAACACAGGCATTAAGTTGCCTACCTTAGGAACAGATGACCTTATGTGTGTGTTAAACATATTTATATTTATGTGTCATTTATATATTTATTTAAAAAATGTATATCAGTCGGCTAATACCATGAGGCATTAAGTTCGTATTCGTAAGACGATGATGATGTGATGATGTTGAACCAAGGAAACTGAATTCAACTAATATGGCCTGTTAATGTCACTCTGGTATGCGAAAGGCCTATTTTCTATAAAGTAGAAGGGTAAGAGAGCTTAATGTACTTATAGCTCCCTTTCGGGTTGACGGAAAGGTTCTCTACCAAGAATGGCGACCATTATCATACAAAACCAGGACAGACGGCTTTAGGTGCTATTCGAGTCACAGTGGGATGAGAAACAAGAACAATCACATCGAATAATAAATATTAGTGTAAATACAAATATCCACTCCGAGCGGGAATCGAACTCACGGCCGTCAGCATTAATGAAACTTTTACACCAATAATCTAGAAAGGAGGATCCAAATCGAAAAAAAAAATGTATCTGTTTCTTAGCAGCAATAACGTTGAGCTTTTTATACACATTCTTTATTTCATTATACGGCCACGCGCTAAATGGATTAAGATAATATTCTAATCCCTTCGCGAAACTCAAATCCATAGCGGATGATGTATTCGTCGTTTAAATCAAACTTAAATCGGCCATTTTGTATGTCATACAAATGATATTTGAGTATCATCAATTAAGGAAATTCCTAGATTAATTTTATTAGTAGATAATAGTAATATTCCTAGATTAAATTTTATTGAATGTTACCCGACAAAAGATATGCGTAAAATATTTAATACTTTTCCATTTATTTTTTCTACTCAGTAATTTTGATTAGTAGACTTATGTTAGTAACTGATAAAAATAGTAGTAAGCCAATACATCTCAAGAATATTGTAAGGTCGTGGGCAAAGCTGGTTATTTATTTGTTTATTTATTTTTTATTTATTTATTTGATGTACATTTTTTTTATAAAAATAATTTAATGGCACAATTGGGAACTATATATTCTAATGTGCGTTTTTCGTACAAATTGTTATACTTTGGTGTAGCTAGTTTTGGCTTGGACGAACTACGGGTTTTAGCATAGTCATGTATACTTAAAGTTTTAAGATTTCCGTTGAAATATTCTTCTGTAAGGAGGGTATATTTTACTTTTTTATGTATCGATATGATTTTACAATGGTCGAATAGGTTGCGATAGTCAGTGTCTCGGTGTAATTTTTTGATATGGTCTGGAACTATAGTTCTTAAGATGCGCAATTGTAATGAATATATGTTGTCAAGGTAAGATCTACAGGTTCGCCCGTAACTGGACAAGCCGTAAGAGATTTTCGATTCGACCAGGGCTTTATACAATTGTATTAGAATTTTATACGGAACATTGTACTTTATTATAGCAAACTTGGCCAACATACCTCGCAGGCTACCACAGACAGCCTCAACCTGATATTTCCAATTGAGTCGGCTATCTATTATAAGTCCTAAGTACTTCTGTGTTTCCACTGGTTTCAGTTGCGCACATTTGCAGTTAAGCGTTGTTTGCTCTCTGTGTAAACACTGGTGGTCGTGTACTTTTATGGCAGGCAATACCTTACTTCTATTATGACTAGAGCTAATATACATTAACTTAGTCTTGCTGACATTTATGACCAGACCTATATCGTGAGACCATCTTGCCAAGATATCAAGTTCGTCTTGCAAAATGCGGCCAGTTTCATGGATATTTTTTCCCGCTGCAACTAGGCAGGTATCGTCTGCGTACTGGTATATTTCGCAACGCCTAATGATATTAGCAAGACTGTTAACATAAGTTATGTAGTGCAGGGGTCCTATCACAGAGCCTTGTGCTGTGCCAACAGTAGAAACAACATAATCGCTAAACACATCTCCAACCTTTACGGCGTATTTTCTGTCTGTGAGGTAGTCCTGGCACCAAGATAGTAAGGGCCCTCTAATACCACTGTCGTTTAGACTTTCTATTAGCTTATTGTGGTTTGGTGTATCAAATGCTTTATTGTAGTCTATAAAGACTACTAAGACTTGTTTCTTTTGGTCTAGATGCTTGTATATGCTGTTAGTAAATGCCGATAAAAGCTGAGTTGCATTTTTCTGCGGTTGAAAGCCATACTGTTTATGTGTTAGTATGTTATTTCTACTATAAAATTTATAAATCTGCCCACATATGTATTTTTCAACTACTTTATCTATAGTAGGTAAAATAGTAATAGGTCTGTAATTATCCTGCACCAAGAGACTGCCTTTCTTATGTATAGGTCTAACTATGCCGGTTTTGAGAGTATTTGGATAGTTTCCATTTTTTATACTGGTGTTAATGAGCCTTGCAATAGCGTCGCTGACCAACCTACATATTTTTTTATATCGATGGCTCGGATCCCGTCAATTCCAGGCGCTTTATTATTGTTCAGCTTGTGAATTATTTTTTTTACTTCACCAGAATTTGCAGGTACAAAGCGTAAGGAGACATTCGCGTTATCCCTATATGACGATTTGTCCAGTAAGAGGGAGTTACAGTTAGGGACTGAATTTTTTACGTCTACTTTAAAGGTTCTGGCAAACGAACTTGCAATCGCATGCGGAGAGTTTTTGCTGGTACCAAAACTTTCGAGCAGTACTTGATCAATTGACTTTGTAATTCTGCCAGTTAATTTATTTAGCAATTGCCACAAGTTTTTTGGGTTTTTAACGTTTTTATTAATTTCCGATTTGAGCCATTTATTTTTACTTTTTTGAATTATTGAATTTGCATAGTTTCGTGCCCTATTGTAATCCCTCTTTAAAACCATATTACCACTATCTTTAATCCATTGATAAAATAACTTATCTCTAAATTGACATATTTTTAAAGTTTTTTCATTGATCCATTCATTGCTAGTTCGTTTAGGCTTAATAATACTTTTGGACACATATTTACATTGATTATAACACTCTGTGAAATTTTCATGTAAAAACTCGTATATCTTACACGGGCAAGTTAATTTTTTTGTTTTTTTCCATTCTACTTCACTTAGTAATTTAGTAATTTTTTTATTATTTGTATAGGTTTTTGTTTTTGGAACAGTCTGTATAGCCGCTCCGACACAGGCAAGCACTATGACATGATGATCCGCTAGTGTCGTACCAATCGCCGCCGTGTAAAGGTCCTATGTGTGGGATCTAGCATAAATATAGTCAATGCATGACTTGCTTAACCTGGTGTTTGTTATGTACATACAGTGCGATGCCACCCCCCCTTCGGAATTTCCGTAGACAAGTTAACATATGATATCCTGAGATATTAAATAGGCATTTAGAGCATTCTTTAATATTCACCTCGGTTACAATAATAATATCAATGCACACACACATTGGAAGTTAACACAATTTGTTCCAAACCAGTAATTTTTTTTATCAAGGACCTAATATTTACATGCATTCATAACAAGTTAACATGACTTGGTATTTTATTTAAAAAACTGTTTATATCTATACAGTCTAAGCATTCAATAATTTCATCACTAATTTTATCCATATTATTTTATAAGAAACTTAAGACAATATATAATAATATACCAGGAAAATTCACTAAAAGACAATAAAATATAAAAATAATAATAAAAGAAGCACAACTATAGGCAGTAAATAAGTATACATACAGTTACTGCTTCTGATGGGCCAGTACACGTACATCATTTAGCGTTCTAAGATAATGTATTTTACCCTGATGATCCTTACGTGCTTTGACGTAATCTTTTTTAAACCAAACATACTTATAATTCAGCTTAGACTTTAGTTCTTGCTTAGCAAGCCACAATATCTGCTTGTTTAGTTTAGTCATATTTTCTCTGATGTACACAGGATGATAATTGTCAGGTTCTTGCGGGTGGATGTCTGCAACGCTCACAGGTGTTCTTTTTGATGCTGCTAGCCACTCATTTTGAATGTTGTCTTCCCGTAGCTCCACAAGTAGATTACCTTCACGCTCTCCTCTTCCTCTCATTCTACGCGTGTTTTTAATGCCACTTTTGGAAACATTTAATTTTTGAGCTAGGTTTTCAGCTATATTTTGTACGTTCTCACTGTCGTGTCGTGGTACGTTTGCAATTTCTATGAAATTTGAAAGCCTTTCTTGCTCCAGAGACTGGATTTGTTGTTCTAGGGCTCCCAATCTAGTTAAAAGATTGTTATTTTTGCTTGTGAGTTCAGCGTTGTTTTTTTCAAGATTTTTGATGGTCTGTTTGAAAGTTTCAACACATTCCATAACTTCATCTAGCTTTTCAGTGTGTAATTTAAAGGAATCCTCTATCTGCGTCATCTCTTTTTTGACAATTCTTTCTACCTCTTTTGATATATCCTTTAGCAGCTTCTTATTGTCAGCTCTGCCGGTGTGTCCCGGACGTCGTCTTCCTCCTCGTCTTCATCTTCTGGAACCACGATTGAAGAATTACGTGTGGGCAGCTCTTGTATGCAGTCCTGGCATGTCCATCGTAATCCAGGTGATGCAGCTTTTAGCGCGGCAAGCTGTTTGTTGCTTAATCCGGTACACTTAGTGCTGAGATGCACTAAACGCTCGCATTTATTACACTCCACTACTGGAGAATTTTTGGTGATCGACTTATTGCAATTATCACACTTTGTCACCGTTGTGGGTAGTTGGACGACGATAGTTGGACGATTGAGTTGGACGATGGTAGTTGGACGATAGATAGAATAGATTTAATTATGTGACTTACATGTCTCCTACGTTGTGTTATCTTTATATTTGTAACTTAATAAGTAAAATATAAGGACATATTTTGTTTTATACAAAAATTTCAACATAGTACAATTTTTTTATAATGAACTAGCAGCCCGCCCCGGCTTCGCACGGGTATTTAACAAAAATTTCAAAAATTATAAATTTATATTTTTTATCACCTACACCTGCGTCGATACTGGAAAATACTTTATAATAGACATATTGAGTTGTCAAACATGTGTCAAAATAAACTGTAATTTAAATTAAAAGCACTAAGGAGTATTGATATCAACTTCGAAGCAAATAACTTTCAACCCCCTTTCAACCCCGTTAGGGAATGAATCAATTCTCTTAAAGAATATTTATGCAAAATTTGAAGTAGATTGGATCAAGGAATCTCGTTGTCCCATACAAACTTTGCCCCCTTTTTCACCCCCTTAGGGGTAGAATTTCGTAAAATCCGTTCCTAGCTGACCTCTACTCGGCAAAAGGAATATTTCTACCATATTTCAAGCCTCTACGTCGTATAGTTCCAGAGATATCGTGACGAGTGAGTGAGTGAGTGACCTTTCACTTTTATATACTTATTAAGATTGAAAAATATTAAGCGTAATTTAGTTCTTTTTACCATTAAAACATTTTGTATTAACGATCACGAAATATGAAACGAATTGTAGAATTATTATCAAATGTTGATGATTAATTATATCTTTAAATAAACGAGCGGATAATTGCACTTGCAATTTGATATTTTAAATTAAAACCTATCTTTATTCGTGAGTATTATTTTTAATACCATTTTTTTTAAATGTAAGGTCTCGTCTGATATATTTTAAAAGTGTTTGTCATATAGTAGACGACCGTTCTGGTGTAGTGGTGCGAGTAGTCTCATCAACGCTGGCGGTTGCGAATTCAATTCCCGCTCGGGGCAGATATATGTATTTGTATAAATATTTGTTCCCGGTCTGGGTGTATGACTGTATGTCCTTGTTGATCTCTCCACCATACCTTGGAGAACACGTAAAGACCGCGGTCCAGGTTTTTATCATAGGCATCTAATACCGATCGTTATTCATGGTAGGGAAATTATCTGCAAACTTGCAGTGGAGCAGCGTGATGGTTTTATCCCAACCTCTCTACTTTATGGAGTAGAGGCCTTTGCCCAGCAGTGGGACATTTACAGGCTAATTAAGTTCAATTCAGTTCCGTCAGAGTGTTGCAAAACCGTTGCAGCGAGTTATATATTTTTCTATAGATAGTTGGATCTAACTTATACTGTATTGTGACAAATAGTATGCGAATATCACATTGGTGGGCAAGGCAGGGCCTCTTCTTCTATTACAACGTAAGGTAAAAGATTGATCAGTCACACTGCTGCACTGCGAATTGACAAATAAGCTATGACTTCGGTGTCAAGTTTTCAAAATAATTTAAAATATTAATATTCCAGTTCTTTTTAATGTAATTCAGAGGGCTTAAAGTTTTTCCGACGCACTGTGGGTTATCAAAAATGAAATTTACCAATATTGAGAAAACGATGAAAACAGCAAGTACGAAAATTCTTAGGTTATATTGATTTTTACTAATTGATTAAGCTCCAACTCTTCGAGGAAAAAAAAAAGGAATTTGACCATTCGTATGACTTTTAATTCAATTTTAGTTCATATCAGTGTAGTATAAAATACGAAAACAAAAAAAAAAAAAACAAAAAAAACAAATCGGCTGATCCGGTGCTTTTCCCGCATACCGCATACAATTATTGCTGAGTAAATTCTATTTACTATAATTAAATAGATATCGAAATAGTATAGGATTATAATTATTTAATTATTTGGAATTATAATTATTAAAATGGTATCAAGAATTACTTCTTATGTACAATATTATGTAATATTTTTTGTAAAATTGTTATTGTCGGTACATAAATTTTTATATCCATTTAGTTGTGATGTAATGGTATACGATGTATTAGCTTCTGATCAAATTTTTACTTCTAAATAGACGTAGAATTTTGACCCAATATGTAAGAAGCTTATAATAACAAGTATCTAATAATTCTTTTTATATAAGTCAAATCCAGGGATAAAGTTCCGAAAAGCCCATACAGATTTTTCTTTGAAATTTCGTTTACTTATGTATTTTGACTCGCTGATCATGAATATTATATTTCAAATTAGCACAAATTTCATTTCAAGGTCAAAACTTGGAAAAAGGGTTTTTTTTGCAAGAAGAGGCAAACAGATAGCGGTTCGTCTGGTGGTAAGTCAAAGCGACATCGCAGGAAATGTCGTAAATATAGAGTTGTTGTAGATCTCCGGACATCGGGGTGATATGGGTGGAATTTGTAATTTTGACGATGCGATGTCCGATGGTGGAATTCTGCTGCAGGTATTAATCCGAACAATTCCGCAGAACACTCCCCGTTATAGATGCGTTAGAAGATGCAAAGTGATCCGACATCTCTACGCAGCGCAAAGGAATCAAGTTGATTGGAGAGAACCTTGTCGTCGACGATTCGAGCCACCCGGCGTTGAATGCGGTCAAATGAAAGGTAAAATCAATGTAAAGGTCAGATGTAAGTACTCCATATGAGGTCGGATCTGCGTCTGATCATATTATCTCAATAAATATTGACTGTTTATGAAAGAAAACTAGCTTAACAAGGACTCCGAACAATCTCTCGGAAGTTAACTTCACCCCAAATCAGATTCAAAATAGATTATATAAATCGGCCTTTAGTCTACTTTTGTTATTCATCAGACGACAAAGTTTTAAAACAACTCGAATCTAATGATTCGTTTAATTAATTAGTTTTTTTTTCTGATTTTTATTTCTATTTTTTAATTTTCACTATAATATTCAGGACTAAATCAATTAAGATTGACAAGAAATAAGTTATATTTACTTAACTGCATTTATATTACACAGATAGTATATTAACGTTATCGTTATATAACATAGTATTTCAACTTTACGTTAACTTTTCATACAAATCATGCACGATTACATAAAAATAACATTTTCACTAAATAAAAACAGACGAAAGTTAGAATATTTGTTAAACAACTCCAATTCTATGTCACACACAAATAAATAAATGAATTTTCTCCTTCAGATGTAAAAGCAAGAAATCTCTAAATTCGAATTGGCTTAACGCTTCCTTCGCATGGCAACTAAACCTTATTATATATACAGCCTTTTTGACTTTGTTAACAAAACTTTTATTCAGAACTTCCTAACCCTCCATAAGTAAATTTGTACTGAAAGACTCTGAGGCTCATTAACTTAAATTAAAAGCACTCAAGCGAAATCCGGAAGGGATAGTAAGATTATTTATAGCAATGAGTTTATTTTAATAATAATATTACTTAATTTAGTGTATTTTTAAATAAATTAAATTTTAGCTTACGTAGTTTTTATACTATTTGTGAGGTGATAATTTAAATCAACCTTAACATTCGACAGTTTTTTTTTGTCATTTTGATATTGATGAAATGAAATTTAAACCCCACTGACAGGACCCATTAAGGACCCCATTAAGGACTTTCGACCTTTTTTTCAGTCCATCTGTTTACCCATTACGTATTTATTTATTTATTCGTTTCTTTAATATTTTTTTTTTTTTATTTTTATATATATATATATAGCTTATTGATTATTTTAGATAACAAAACTTGAATTTTGTTCTCGAATAATTAAAAAAAGTTAAACTTAATGTTTAAATATAGTTAACTATTAATACAAAACCTGATAATAATTACGATTATTTCATTAAGAAAAGCCTTAAAAGAATAGAAAACAATAGATATTTAATAATCTAATCCATACATCTTATGACCTTAATAATAAACCCATAAATGTACCCACATCTCCAAGTAATTAGATTAAAATACAGCAAGGTGATACTTGATACCATCACTGTGTTTTCATGATAAATCTACACGAGTCAACATAGCCTTCAATTTAATAGAAAAATTGCACTCACACGCACAGGCACACGCACGCACAATTTACTTCCGTTTTATAATCACTTTTTTAAGGTTTTTATGGTTAATAAACACGAATAATCAATGTGTCTTAATATAAGGCCTAAATTATCTTCATATTATTATTATTATTTTTTACTTAACTAGAACGGATTAACCATTTACACTTATTACAAAAAAGAAAAGATTACGGAATTAAAAATTGATCCACAAAATAACATTAAATAATAAATAAGGTAAATAAATAATAAAAACCGTTTGTAACAATATAACAAAGTCAAATTACTTATAATGTGTCAATTAAAATAAATATAAGTATTAACATGTCAATAATAAAACGAAAAAAAAAAAATAAATAAAAAAAAAACAAAACAAAAAGTATTGCTGATTATATTTACATATATTTTATATATTATGTTTTTAGTTATCGTATATACATCACGCATTCAATTCACAATATCGCAGGCACTCTACAAGGATTATAATGCAGTCATCAGCAAAAACGTTACAGTGAGGCGTGACGACCAGGAGCGCGGTGAGCGATCGCGGAATGGGGGATCTCGCGCGAGCCCACTGTGTGACACGGCGGAACAGCAAACAACTTGTAGGTACTTCCTATTCCGGCGAATTTTGACATACTTGTTATGAACGAAAATTATAAATAAATTCTCGTGTAGCTCTGGAGCACCCACTATGCCTCTGATAACTTTGCACATCATTAATATTTGGTCTCTCCATCTTCTACCCTCCAGGGAGCTATAACCGAGGCAACCAAGAAGGAATCGAGTGGGGTACTTGTAGGGGTAGTACTCGTACACGCGCTTGTACATGTATCTTAAAAATTCCTTCTGTACCTTCTCTAGTAAAAGCGCATACGTACGCTCGTACGGGTGCCAAATGCAAGCACTCGCCTCTAGCCTTTTCCTAACCAAGGCAAAAAAAAAACAACATTTATCACAACAATGTTCTTAATATACTTTGAATTCCGCATTACAATATTATATGAACTATGAATTTTTATTAAAATGTAAAAACTCACTTGTGTATGCTCACTTGTGTATGATAAAAACAAAAATAAAACTGAATACTAACAGACTAACATCAATAAAGCAGCTTTAGATTAGATATCATAACAAAGTATTTATATAAAGTCAACAAAAAAGTATGGTCAGTATATACAGTCATAACAAAAAGAAATATTACATTTGATTATATTAAATATTTTATTTCACTACTAATAACACACTTTTGTATTTCTGGAGAAACGAAATTAGCTTACAATTTTCGATTTATGTTCAGATTATATGTATTTATTATATAATTATTATGATTATATTATATAATTAAATTGAATTGGTTATATAATGGAAATATTTTAGATGAAACATTTTTTTTTCATTTTTTTTTAAATATTTCCAATTAAATCGGACTAAAGTAAATACTTAAGATTTATTTTTGTCAAATGATAGTATTTCATATCACAAGTCTTATTTGAAAAAAACAAAATCTACATGCGAAACTGTAACAGATCTATTTCTGTACATTGAAGATACATTGAAAAGGTTTTTGGAGGTACTCCCTAATATAAATTGATTATTATTTTTAATGAATTTAATAGAAACTTGATATAATTTGAGTTCACAATACGAACTAAGACACTGAATACTTTCCTTTCTCTAAAGATTCATCGAGTTCCCTTATGATGAGATTCAAAATGTGTACTTAGTTGTAAAGTATAGCTGTAGTGTTTATATAAAAAGCCCTAATACCCTAACGGCCAGCCATACTCAACCTTATTTTTATTGGGGCCACAAATACGTTTCAGTCATGGTGTCGCGGTCCGCAAGCAAAAATCATTTCAGAACATTTTCGATCCGAACGCCCGTTCCCCCAAAATCCCGGCGGGCCGCATGCGGCCTGCGGGCCACAGTTTGAGTATAGCGGCCCTAACCCTTATATCGTCTAACTAATGTGGTTAAGATTAAAGTTTATCAGAAAAAAAATATCATAGGTACTGCTTACAGACCCCCATGGTTAGATACAAATATCTTTATTGACTCAACAACTCAGTCCGTCACCTCGATTCCCGACTCTGATAATTTGGTGCTTCTTGGTGATTTCAATATAAATTCATTTCAAATTCGATATAATAAAACCAAACATTTTAATAAATTTATAAATTACCCTTATTTATGCCAAATAATCAATAAGCCAACAAACATTTCACGGTATTCAGTAAAACGATAATAGATGTATATATTATACGTAATAGAATTTTCATTCATAAAAAATTCATTCATTCGATATGCACGGATTTCGAGATACACAAGACTCATGTTACATATACCATAGTTAGATAGTCACTCATTAATCACTACCTTACTTAATATTGAAAAAGAAAAGAGGAATCTACGCTATATTATCTAAAAAAGATAAGATCTTGATAAAATCCCTTGGATTCATATTAATTGTCTCAATAAGTTTAATGAGATAGTATCAATACTAAACACCTATATTACTACATTATTCAATACACATTGACCGGCAAAAAAGATACTATTAAAAGAACAATTGAGTCCGTAGATGACACAACCTGTTAAGCTATGATTAAACTACGAACCAAAGTTATTTTCAAGGAGTCATACAAATTGTATTGTATTGTGATTGCTCATGGAAATCGATACGGAATTTAAATCGTTCCTTTAGATATGACCGTGTAAAAGGATTAAATAGATTGGAGTAAAGTTGATTAATAATGAATTCCGGCGAAGGTGAATTGGGAACCACTTGAGTTTTTAGCTAAATTCGGAAATATGATCCGATTCCGAAGTCCAAATATAAATCATATCCATACATTATGGATGCGCTCAAGTTTATTAAGATGCTTCTCAGTAATGTCAAAATGTATCAACATAATCAAGAATTTGTAAGAGGAGACTATGTGTCAGAGAAATTTTATAATGATCGAAAGTAACTCCTAGATTTTTCACATTTTCACTGTATGGAAATTCAAATCCTTTAAAAGTTATATAAAGTAATTGAAATTTATTTATATGGCTAAGTAATTTGGAAGTTCCCATAATTACAGTCTTAGTCTTAGTCAGATTTATTACTACTACTACCGACATAGCTTAACGGATATCTGCAAGCTGAAAATGGCAGTGGGCACATAGCTCGTAAAACTAAAGTAAGTAACGTAAAGCAGAAAGGTTTTCGAGTGGAGACCACGTATCGTCAAGCGCAGACTTGAAATAGACTTGAAGACTTGAAGAAGACTTGAATAGAGTCGCCGAAAGTCGTTTGATGGAGGCTGCCTCGAACCGGTCGCTCTGGAAGTGGATGGAGGAGGCCTACGTTTAGCAGTGGACATCCAATAGCTGATATGAAGAAAAAAAAGTTACATTATTTGATACCAAAAATTTGAATAATGAATAAATAAAAATCTATATTTATGTATATATTTATAAGAAAGTACCTAAGTTGTTTCTTTAACCGTATTAATCTCGGGATTTACTCTACTCGAAAATTCTTTTTGCCTCAGAAAATGTGTTAATGGGGAAAGGTAAAATAGGCTTTAAGCATCACATTAAGCCTTAAAGTGGAGTTTAAATAACTCAATAAATCAGCCGTTTAATATAAGTCTATTTTTATATATTTAATGCTATTGATAAATACTTACTACAACTAAAATAGAATAAATACTGTTTAAACTAAAAGCAAAATAGAGTTAAAATGTTACAATAACTTACTCTTCGAAAATAAAAATAAATCAAATCAATATAAGTTTAATTAATTATTTATTATTTAATTAAACGTAATTACATTTTAAATATTGATTCGAATATAAAATATTACCCACAATAAACAAAGTAAACAAATACAAATTGTTAGATATTCAAACAATATGAAAATAGATAAAAGTATTTGTGCAAATTGTACAAAGCACATAATATTCTTTAAAAAACATTTTAGAATATCTGATGAAAGTAATATTATTGTCTAAGATCTCGATGTTGTTGTTATTCGAAAAAGAACGTCGAAAAACAGAAAGAATATCAAAAACATTATTTTTTGTGGCAGTACTCAGTAAAGACTACTTAATACGTAATAATATAACAAAATTAACTTATAATTAAATAAACAAATATTTATATTATAAATTATTTGTATAAGTAAATAATAAACTATGTGACGACAGATGGAATCATGATATTGTCTTCATGAAACACGTTTAAGAGTACATTGTTTATGTTCACATAATGTATTAATTTCAATTTTAAGTTAATTAAACGCTCTGGCGTTCATTCATTCATTATACAAAAAAAGTGTCTGATTATTTGTATATTTCCATATTAAATACTTTGAATGTAGATTTTTATTATGTACATACGTGAAAACGTAAACAATGTAATGTTAAATGCCAATCGGTTACATTGCTGTTTTACATTTTTTACACCACTTCTCGAAATATGATTGTACGTATAAATATTAATACTGGCGGTATTAAATTGTCATACTGGCTTGGCCGCATCTTAGGTAAGAAACCTCGGCCAATGGTTATTCTTCAATGACCTGGCAGTCTGGGATAAGTGTGGTTTGCGAAAGCAAAGTTAAAGGAAACTGTTGTAACGTAGTTCGAATTCCTAACAAAGCCACGACATGATGCTTTTCTTGCGGCTCACAAACGTTTAGGAGTTAATAACACACGTTGGAAACGTGATGGTTTCATCTATATTATAGTTCTAGATGAAAGACGCTATAGGGCCGAATGGTTGTCTGATCTTGGTGATATTTAAGATGTTACCACTCCTCCACCAGTCGGTCGTTAGGTGCAGCCAGCAACAACTTGGCTAAGGTTGTCGCTGACTAAATTATCCTGGATGAACCACGAGGAGGACCACCGACATAGAACCCCCGAGTACTACCTAGGACAAAACATCCAACTTGGGAGATCCAACTCCGTCGAAGTCAGCTAGTATGGGCAGCGTTCGGGAAGTAAAAAAATTGACCTCTCGCTAGGAATTGGAACTATCAAGTTGGATCTTTTGTATTAAATAGATTTCTTTGTCAACAACTTCGAGAGTAGAATTTCCAACCGATATTAGGGTGGACACTGTAAGGTTATACCTACATAATTCATATTACTATCCTGAAATATACTTAAATTTAATATTTACAATACCTAAAACTAATTAAAATCACTATTAAATTAAATCCTACATAAAAATCTACGTTTATGTATAAAACACAATTTTATTATAACTTATTTTTTTCTACAAAACATAGTGATACAAACATAGTAATATGAAAGATCGAAATTGGCTATTTACGATAAAATATTACTATATAAAGTCCCTAAATTGCAACAGGTATTCATCAAGCGGCATTTGTATACACGCGCGATGCAACATTTTAGCGCTCCAAGTAGATCTCTTGTTTTGGTTAAGTTACCGGTCACCGCGCCATTCAATATTTATTTTTTCGATCTAGTTTGAGCACGTCATATAAATATGGAGTCGATGGTCTCTAATATGGAGAAGAATAATTTAATCTTAAAAAAACCATAACCGAAATACTTATTGTAATTTTCGTAATCGTCGCTGGGCGTTCCTCAAATGAATAATACTATAGAAGTGAGTGATGATCGCCCCCAAATTATTAAAGTAGTTATTAGTGCAAGTAAGCACTATAAAACCTAATGTTTGTGTTCAACAGTAATTTTTAATAGTTTGGAAAATCTAAAAGTGCACGTAACCTCATTTTTCACAAAAAAAAAAATGAATAAATAAATAAATAGAAAATTGTAAAAGTGTATATGCACTCGTAGATTCACTCGTTCCTATGTGCCAATTATTTAAAAAACAGATTAAAAGAGAAAAGAAAACTTTTAATTTTTTTTTTATGAAACATTTAAAAAAATTATCATTATTACAACTTCATTATTATTCTTTTGCAATCACAATGTAACACGCTTTTTTTATAAAAAAACAAATAGTTATGTGATAAAAACGCAAAGATTTAATGCAAGGTGTAAAGTTTAAGGGTTTAATAAAAATGTCTAATATACATAATATGTATCTACTTACGATATGGGATTATTGTAACGTAGAAGAATATGGTTTATTATCGTTAAAGGTTGCAAAGGTACCTGATTAATGATATTTTTCTTATCAAATATGAATTATAATTTTTTAAATTTTTAATTTTTTTTTAATCAGATCTTTCTGCGTGATTGAGCCACTCGGTGTAATGGGCGTTGAAATCACCAAGTATTATCTATATTATTATTATTATCACAATAGCTACACTCCACCCGTTCAATATATACATATAGACATATATAATATAATATAATACAATATATAAGGAATATAATAAATTTACATAAATTTACACAGATAAATATAAGCGGGTGGAGGATTACGCCCCGGCAGGGAGATCAAACGGCCGGGGGTTAGGGTTGTAGGCTGAGAAATCGGCGGACAATCCTAGCCGAGTCGAGTAATACCGCCTTCTGCATCCTGGCTGCGAGCGAACCGTCACAGATACCCAGCTGCCTCAGGTGGTGAGCGAGGCTAACCGGGATCAAACCGTTGGCAGATATCACGATAGGGATGATTTCAGTGGACTCAACTCCCCACATGTCGACAATCTCGTGTGCCAGATCCAGATATTTACGCTTTTTCTCTGTTTCGGCTTTCACGAGGTTCTCGTCATGAGGGATGGTAATGTCCACTAAAAACACCCTCGACTGTGCCCTATCCATCACCACGATATCAGGCTTGTTCGCCAGTATCGTCCTGTCCGTGGCAATAGGCAGGTCCCAGTAGAGCCGGACTCCGTCGCGTTCGAGTACTGGCACCGGTGTGTACTGGTAATACGGCATCCTCTGTTCCAAGAAACAATACATAAGAGCAAGCTCTTGATGAAGAATTTTGGCCACTTGGTTATGTCTGTGCAAGTACTCAGTGTTGGCAAGCGCTGAACACCCCGAAAGCACATGTCTGAGTGACTCGCCGGGATGACGACAAGCTCGACAGAAGTCGGGAGTGCCATCCTTCAGAATGTGCTTCCGGTAGTTGTTCGTCTTAACCACCTGATCCTGTATTGCACAGACAAAACCTTCGGTTTCCCCAAAGAGGTCCCCGAATCGCAGCCACTGCACGGAGGCCTTAACATCCACGTGAGGTGCGTGGAGCGCCTTGTAAAACCGTCCATGCAGCTCCTTCTCCATCCATACGGTCTCCCGGTTAGAGGTGCTAAGTACAACCGGTCTTCGCCATTCCTCTTTGGCCAGGGATAAGGGGGTGAGACCTTTGTCACATACTATAACATCACCATGCATAGCGCTCTCCCTCCTCGTCTCAAAGTAGGCCCTGAGGCTGCACACCTCCCGGTTATGCATGGACTTGGCGCTTAATAGGCCTCGGCCACCACACTTCCGTGGGATGTACAGTCTCATGACCGACGATTTCGGGTGATGCATGCGATGGTGAGTCATAGTCGTGCGGACTCTTCTGTCCAGGGCGTCGAGTTCGGTCTGAGTCCATCTGAGCACGCCAAATGTGTACAAGAGAGTGGGCATGACCCAGCCGTTATAAGCTCGGACCTTGTTGGCGCCCGACAAGTAGCTCCGAAGAACTTTTGTCAGCCGTCCAAAAAAGACCTCGCAAACAGCCTGTTTCATATCCACCTCCTGCACCCCTATGCATTGTGACATGCCCAGATACCGGTAAGATTCAGCTTCGGAGAGGGTCTTGAAGTTAGAAAGCTCTAGGCTAATTTCAGCCGATTGCGTCACCTGTCCCCTGTCTACATGCACGACCGCACACTTGTCCACTCCAAGCTGCATCCTGATGGAGCCGCTGAACTCAGTAGTGATTTTTAGCAACTCCATAAGGCGTGCAGGATTAGGTGCCAGCAGCTTGAGGTCATCCATGTAGAGAAGGTGGGAGACTTTAGTACCTCCTCTCCGAAACTGAAAGCCTGTCGCCGAACGCTCCAGCAGAGTGCTTAAAGGGTTCAAGGACAAGCAAAACCAAAGTGGGCTCAGACAATCACCCTGGAAAATACCCCTTCGTATCCGTATTCGGTCATCGGCACCCGTCGTCAGTCTCTCGCCCTGGAGACAAAGGATCGTACTCCATTGCCCCATGCATACTTCAAGGAAGTCTCGAACTGCACCGTCGATCTTGTACAGCTCGAGGACCCTCAGAAGCCATGAATGAGGCACCGAGTCGAATGCCTTCTTGTAGTCGATCCAGGCAGCAGAGAAGTTCCGACGGTTGCGTTTGACAAGCTGGCCCGCAACAGAGTCAATGATAAGGAGCTCCTTTGTGCCGCGGCTGCCTCCACGGCATCCGTTCTGAGCTGCAGACAAGATGTTAAATTCGTCAATATGACGAGAGATCTTGCAGCTCAGAACGGATGTCAGTGTCTTGTAGATGGAAGTCAGACACGTTATGGGGCGGTAGTTGGTAGGATCCGCGGTGTTGGTGGACTTAGGAGCTAGGTGAGTGATCCCAGTAGTGAAGAGGTTCGGAAGCGTCTTCCGCTCTATCGCCTCTTGGTATTGTCGAGCCAAGGTCGCATGGCATACCGAGAACCCTTTCAGCCAATAGTGATGCAGGCCGTCGGCCCCCGGACTCTTCCAGTTCGGTGCCCGCCGGACCGCATCAGCTACGTTCTCCGAAGAGATGGCGATCGGGTTCATCGGTTCGATTCTAGCACATGCTTCCTGAACCGCCGCAATCCAAGGCCCCTCCTCATGCTCCACCTCCCGTGACCATATATTTCGCCAAAAGGCGACGAGGTCAGCCGTATTCGGTTTTTGGGAAGTAGAGCATGGCGTCGGGTTCTCCAACTTCCTGTAGAACCTCTTCTGATCACTCAGGAAGAGGCGATTTTGCCGAAAGCGCTCAACTCTCTCAGAGTACCTACGAATGCGCTTCCCCCATGCCGCGATTCTTTGCTTCAGGCCGTCGATGCGCTCCGTCAGTTTTTCAGCTACATCAGGCTGGTCAAGCCTGACGCCTAATCCATTAAAAGCTATTCTGACGGAGCGCACAATCCTTGGCCTAGTGTTGCCCGACCTGAAGCTTTGCAGTCTGCCGATGAGGGCCCTGGCCAGGCTGATACGGCGTTCTATTCTCTTCTTCCAGGCTGGTACGTCACTACTATTATTAGTAGTGCGTCCAGGCTCCTGGGTTTTGGCTCCAATGAAGCGGTGTACCGCTAGAGCGGCACCAAAGAGAATAGAACCCGTATCATCCAAGCCCAGACTGCCATCCAAATATGGAGGTAGCAGTCTGTTAGCTGCCTCAATGGCACCCCGCGTCGCAGCATTAAGAGGAAGACGGGAGAGTCGTGGCCTCTGTTCCAGAGGAGCGCTCCGGGTCTCGGAAATCGCCTCCTCCAAAATCCTTCTCATCTGCTCTACTTTTTGGGAGACTGCTTCTTCAGTGATCGCATCCACAGGCACTTCGCCACGAACGCTTTCCTGTTGCGTTACAACTGCGTTATGCTCTGTAGATACGGGTTCGACTTCAGGAGCAGCCTCACGTCGTAATCGTTCGAGCTCGGCGGCGTTGAATACGCCCTTTCGTTGGATGTACCGAGCTCTATCTGCCAGGTTTTGTTCCGTGACAGTTAGGTTTGGCTCGAGCAGCAGGAACTCGCGGTGCATTACTGCCTGGTAGCCAGTCCGCCCGGTTTCCCCCCCTACAGCCCTATAATACGCACGCATGACATTTTTGTTCATTGAAAGAGTCCATCTCATGCGGCGCACTCCATCAGCGGCGGGCGCCGAATGTTGAGTCCTTTGAGACTCTGTCGGCGCCAAGCCGACTGATGGGGATGGTGGAGATACCGGCCGGCTAGGTGGTGGTACCGGTCGGAGGGGGTTGCTGGCGGCCCGCATGCTGCCACGTCCAGCGCCAGCTCCAGACGCGCCCTGGCGCCCCCCAGGCAGCGGCCCTATGCGTTTTCTCTTTTCTCTTTCCATCCATGTGTTTTGAGTGCTAAATTACTCCCTCGGAGAGGCACTCGACTGTCCGAGGAGGCCGCGTTGGTGTTATGCAGCTTTGGTTGCCTTTAGTCGCCTTTTACGACACCCTAGGCTGAGGATGGGTTGGTCCTATTCTACTCTGCCGGGAACCACACGGCGTTTATTATTATTATTATTATTATATCTCTGCGGATGGAATCTGCTGTAGCACGGAATCCGTAGCTATTTAGATGTGCTCTATGAGTCGGTCGGTTTCGTCATTCCCGCTGTGGGACCTATCTATATAGCAATAGACGCGGGGCTGGTCGTCGCGGTCTATGCGCAACCAGAGGATGGAGAGGTCCTTACTTTCAAGACTGCCAAGGAAATGAGAGCAGACATCCTCTCTGACGTACGCGCAAACTCCAGCAAAAACTATCCGTACAAAAATTTTTTCTAATCTGTAGCCCGGACAGGAGAAATAAGATGTATCAGCAGTAGAGGACATCTGTGCCTTAGTCAAAAAGAGCAAGGCTGGCTTCGCTATCTGGAGTTAGTAGTTGACTGCATTAAGATTGGTATGAAGCTCCCTGATGTTACAGAAATCCATGGTAATAGTGGTAGGGAACTTCTGCCAAATGCTCTGTTTACTCCCAGCCGTCCTCAAGTCCTGAGTACGGAAGCCTAGAGAGGGATTCTTGCGCGCTTTTGCGACCAGTACCCTTCTGGGGTAGTCTTTGCGTAGTCTGTGCTGCCATTTTTATGAGGGCCTCCCCTCATGGGGAGGGATGGGCCTCTCACAAACCGAACGAAACACGACGACAGTGCCGTCATTGTTAAGTGAGAGCGAAGTACTTCCCTGGGCACGCCGACCCATTCACCTGCAGCAGCATGGCGCTACTTTATGTCTGTCGAATATCTTTAAAATTTATCATAAGACGTTCACCACCATATGAAAGTTTTTATTGGGATATTTTTTCAATGTCATCCTTCAATAGATAGAACACTTCGATTTATATTTTTCAGATTGCGTAAATGTTAGCACAACTGATTTATGAAATTTATAATTGAATAAGACTGAAATTATTATTGACAATGATTATTGATCACAATAGGTTTTAACTTATGAATATTATTTATTTATTTTAACCTTCGTCGTTTCGACTACGTTTCGTAATTAAGGGGGTTATAGGGTTTTGTGAAAATAATATGTATAAGTATTTATTTTTATTATTAATGACGTATACTTATTTTTATAATTTCGTATATTTGTATCAATTATATGGCATATTTATTAATCAAGAAGCCTTACAAATGAGATCATAGTTTTTATGCAAAATCAACAATTGGAACTTTTATATAGGTCTTACGTATAACTATTTTGATGAACTTTAACTTTAACTTTAAATATTAAAAATAATGAATTTTATAAATAAATAAATAATAAATAAATATTAACCAACAATCACACCACGTTGACCTAGTCCTGTGCTAAGTTCGTAAGAACTTGTGTTACAGGTACTAGGAACGGAAATAAATTTAAGATATAAATACATATATACATAAATACATATCCATGACCCGGCGCAGACATCTATATTCGTCATACAAATTATCTGCACCTGGCGGGATTCGAACTCGCGACCGCTGCGTAAAGTGTCCAGTTACCTGACCACTCGACCAGCCGGCCGTCAAAAACTAATGATATAAGAAATTTGCTGAAAATCTAGGAACTTATACATTTGTGACACATATCAAGTTTGTGCTCTCCGCATTGTGATTTTTTACACTTTTTGCAGTTACTTTTAGTCATCTTTTACTTTACGCAGGGACATAGGCTAATTTTTTTAGTGAATTAATAAAATTAGAAAATTAGCTGTATTATTTTATTCATTGTTAATGGTAGAACACGAAGTACTATTTCCTAGCAAGTTAAAAATTGGTGTAACTGAGTCCCGCAAAACAGTTTAAAGAGTTGGTATTGCTAATGTTTTTTTGCATGTGTGTTACGATTTTAGCACGTTATGCATTAGCATAATTCTTACTACTTTTACTAGACTTTTGGCTAGTAGCATTAAAGTAAACCAATTATCCATGGTAACGTTTCTGTTTGTGCGAACTGTGCGTGTCAATTTTTTGACCAAATATCCACCAATTTCACCAAGTAGTAGTACCCAGACAGGGCTCGGCATCAACCACGTACATAGTAGAACTGTCTACTATGATCAGAATTTTTATACTAAACCTATTTGGTTAATATACCAAATATTAATATAAAAGAGACATCTTCCTCTAAATCCCAGTAATTGTTCATCAATGAACAATAATTACCGATTAATGGCATCTAAAATCAAAAATAACAACAAGCATTGAACATAAACAAAACATATACCTATACAAAAAAGCAAAAAAAAAAAAAAACGCAAAAAGAAACAAACAATAAATAGTAAAATATAATATTATTACTAACCTTCGTCGATTTGACGAGCCATGATTGCTTTAAAGTGTAAAGGCATACACGGACCTGCTATGTCCAAAGCAGTACCATGTGTCGGGAGGGCAAAGTGTCGATGAAAATTAGCTAGATTATAGAAAAGATGCGACCGCGCGCGAAGATGTTAAATTATTTTTTTTAAACCCGCGTCGTCGAATCAACGAAGGTTCGTTATCTAGGGTTAATACAATAAAATAAAATAGTTTGTACGCAATAGTTTTGACATCCTCGAGGCTTGCTACTATGTTCAGTTTTTAACAAACGTAATAGAAGTAATTGGATAAGGTCTTCGTAATGGATAGAGCTGAAACAAAAATCAAAGATGTCAGAAATCGGATAAGATTTAAAGTTAACGCTGGTATGGGGCTGTAGATTAAATATTGTCTGATATCTATTTAGGTTTAACGAATAGTAAACATTTGTCCAAATTTCATCTATTACCTTTAAAGTTTCTTCGGAAAAGGGATGTGAAGATGGTAAATGAAATAGTTTTCAGTGTTTTATGATTAATGATATAAAAATCTTCTATAAGATAAATTTATATTGAAACAAGTGTTAAAAATAAGACTATTATTAATTTATATGACCTTAGAAAAAAATGACATGGTGATAATACTACATTCTTACATATTAAAAGGAAGCAATTGATATAAAATCAATAACAAAAAAAAAAAGAAAAATAAAGTATAACTCGCCTTAACTATTTGGATTTGGGATTTTATGTGAAATTCTATACATACAAAATCAAAAGCCTATGAATAATAAAGCAGGTGTAAGTCTAATTTCCATAGAATTTTCTACCAATATCTTATCTTTCTTAACATAAGATAACAGGTATATATGAAATAATACTTTATATAGGTTAAGAAACCTAAAGTCAAATTCCGCTTTGTCATCATCGCATGATGAGCTTCTAAGACTGTCCAGTAGGTATCAAATCCATTGTGTAGACACTCTCACAGATCGCGGTCAACTGAGAATGCCATATTTGCCATATATATATATATATATATATATATATATATATATATATATATATATCTCATAATTATGTCCTACGATAATATCGCGTAATGTGAACGCAATGTTATATAGTAGAGCTTTTAATGCTGTAATATATATCAGAATAGTAAAGCGTAGTCTGAATGCTTTTTTAGCAAAGCTACATTTTGTCCACGTTTAATAAGAACTAGGTACACTATATTTATATAACTGCAAAAAGATAAAGTTATACGGTAAATCAAAACAAAATAATAATTATTATGATTTGAATAAAAACAAAAAACAGTAAATTTGTTACTGAAATATGTCATACTTATTTTTTTTTTAACATTTTTATAAAAATATAATTTACAATAGAATGAAATATATTTGGGGCCCTATCCTTGACTATAATATTGTTGATAAACGACACTGAATATAATAATGTGGTTGAAGTTAAATAAGGTAAGTCGATTGTAAAAATCATAGATTTTCAGAAAGGTATTCTACTATTATATTCATGATACAAGGCCACCTTTAACTTAATAATATTTTCAGATTATTGTAATGATATGAAATTCTATTAAATCGTTTTATAGGTCAGTGTCTTCTTAATGTGTGTGTATGATATTTACGTATTTCATTCATTGGATTAAAATATACGAGTGGAACAACGTTAGCTTAATTCATTATAAAATTTAATGCATTTGATAAATACTTGGATGGTAGTATTTTTTTTTACCATCAATGAATTCTAAATTCACATTGAGGATATTTTTTTTTAATCTATTAAAATACCGATCTATTTTTCATTAAGTAGACCAATTCTTTAGTTACGGAATTAAATCAAAATTAATTTTCTACTCTAATTATAAATAATATCTGGTATTAACTCAATAAAATAACGTACAAATGTAAATAAATAATATATTATAATAAAAATATATATAAATTCCAATTTATTTATGCAGTTAATATTTTACTTGTATATTATCTACATAAAAAAAATATTAATATATAAATAAAACAAATTTAATTTCGTCAGTATTTTCATCAGAAAGAGTGAATAAGTGAATACGTAAATATTATCTGTCATAACAGAAGGTAGCGAACATGAGTGTCTTAACGAAATCTTAAAAACTCTATTAATGTCAGTAAAACCAATCTATCTTTGTTATATTAAACTTTATTAAAGTAATAAAAAAATGACCCGCTATTTATTAAATGCTTAAATTTTGTTACTTATTTATATATTTTGTTATGCTTATAAAACCTCAATGGATAACTTATCTCTAAACCGTCGTTTACTTACTAATCTTCAAGTTATTTAAATTATAGAGTATATAAATAATTTTCTTTTATATATATTTCTAAAGAACGAAAGAAATTTCTAAAAGAACATTTTGTCTTACTTTTATATAATATATTTCAGCAACCTACGACAAAACAATATTTGGCGGTTCATTTGAGGCCAGTCGTTTACAAGAATTCAAAGTGATACGTCGCGTCGTGTGGTAACAAAATTGTCGAAAATAAGTTGTTTATCGCGTATAATTAAACAAAGTGAATGAGTGTCATGTATAATTAATTAATGTTTTTGATTTTGACCGTGAACACGACTTCTAAAGGTTTAGTTTTCGAACTGAACAGTTAAAAAAATGTAAGTCCTAACTTTATTTACTTTTTTTTTTTTATTATTTGTAAGTGAATATTTATGTTTAATACAATAAAATCTTAAGTATAGAATTTGTTTTGTAAGTATCAGTTGTACAAACAACTTAATATACTCGAGCGTTCATTCAATATTAAAACTATATCTCAAGGATGATTAAGAGTTTAAATTTAAGGAAATTGCAAACATTCCTCATGTATTAATATTAATCAGATAGCGTAGTTAAAATCTTTAGGAAAAAATGTATTTTTCTCAAATGGTTAGTCCATCCCAAAGAGATATTCAATCATTCTTAATACGTATAGCATATATAAAGGTCCGACATGAGGCAATAAAAGGTATACAAAAATGATATATCAAGCATGATCTTATGGTTTAAAAAAAGAAAAAAAAAAAGCATGTAAAAAATATGTAATTATAAATATTATAGAATTATATTGAAGGTACATATAGGCATAATATACAATGTATTAAAAAATAATAGAATATGTTTAGGAATATTTCCTATTTTGATTAATTTATTGTTAAACTTTTAACCGCAAAAGAGGCAGAAGTAAATTAAAAAAACCAGCTAAGTGTAAGTTGGACTGAAATACGAGGGATTATACAAATATACAATACTTAACACGTGTATTTTTTCACTCATGGAAAAATAAAGAAGAATATCAATTTAAACAGTATATTATATATACGATCATGACAAAGCATAATTTTTTTACAGAGCATTCCGATTTTAATGATACCTAGTCTTTTTTATTGGAAAAAATAAATATCTAAATTGGTACCATATTATACTAATAAAAAATAAAATCGGAAAGGTAAGGATTTAGGAAAAAATGTATTATTTATACAATACTGAAACTAACCTGCTAATAGAAAACCGTTACTATTATTAAACTTGGACTGGATTATCCAATGTACAGGATTCTTTATTTTTCTTTATTCTTCGGTCTTTGTCATCATATTTATATTGTATACACCGAATTTAGTCTTATTTACAAGAATAAGAAGATTGTAAGATTATTATATTAGATATAAAGTAACAGAAGAAAAAAAATCTAATATAACGAATAAATTTGATAATAAGCCTACAAGAGTTTTTGGTTTGTAAAAAAAGGTCGATTGCATTTAGTAATAAATAAACACTTACGTTACACACGTAGATAATGCAAAATCTTAGACCAAGAAATAAACACCTTTTTAATAACCTAAATAGTTAGTATGATATATTTATTATCAAATATAAATACGAGTATGGTAAACTCCGTTATGTGATTTTTTTTTGTCGAAAAGACAAATCATAAATAAAAGATTGGGCTTTTATATACGTAACTGCACTGTACAGTACAGTGATTAGGATTAGGAAAACTCTATACGACTTATACAGAAAACTTTATTTTATATTGAATTATAAGCGAATTAATGCAATGCAATTTTTAGGATGTTTCAGTTTAGCAAAAAAAAAAAACTAAGATACTTATGTATAATAATATGTATTCTGGAATAAGCCCTTCTTATTTATTCACCTTTTGTTGTACGAGTATATTACTTTGTTCGTTTATATTTTTTGTGTAAAATAAAGACTTATTTATTTATTTTATTATTATTTTATTCTAGATATGAAGCAACGTATTTTATTTCTCAGTCTGCTCTTTTCACTTTATTATATTGTTAACTAGCGGCCCGCCCCGGCTTCGCACGGATATTTAACTAAAATTTCAAAAATTGTAAATTTATATTATTTATCACCTACACCCGCGTCGATACTGGGAAATATTTTATAATAGACGGATTAAGTTGTCAAACATGTGTCAAAATAAAATGTAACTTAAATCAAAAGCACTAAGAAGAACTGATATAAACTACAAAGCAAATAAGATTTTACCCCCTTTTAACCCCGTTAGGGGATGAATTTCGATAAAATACGAAATACGTCTTCAATCGATTCTGTTAATAAATGTTTATGCAAAGTTTTAAGTAGATTGAACCAAGGAATCACGTTGTCCCATACAAACTTTGCCTCCCTTTTTCACCCCCTTAGGGGTAGAATTTTGTTAAATCAGTTCTTAGCTGATCTCTACTCAGCTAAAGGAATATTTTTACCAAATTTCATGTCTCGAGGTCTTATGGTTCCAGAGATATCGTGATAAGTGACTGAGCGAGTGACCTTTCGCTTTTAGATATTAAGCTTTTAGCCCGCGACTTCTTTCGCGTAGAAATCGAAAATGGTTATAAATAGGATTTTTATTTGTTTTTTTTTTAAGTTATTAATTTTGTTATAACATATAAATTATTATGTTAAAATATTTGAATATTTATAAAATATAACAATCTTTATTATAGAGTAGGGATTTAAAGGTTAAATAAACATGAAAATGAAAATAAAAATTGTGATATTTTATGAACATAACGCTCGGCCTTTGACCTGGAGAAAGTTACACGGGGGAATTATCTTTTTACAACGAAATCGAAATACTACATCTTCCGTAGTATTTCTTTATAAACAATATTTTTTGTTTTTCCTATGGGTGCTAGAATCACCAGGCTACTCTGGAACATGCCACATACAACTGGCTGTGAGAGAGAGAAGCAGCTTTCGCTCAAGTATACTCCCGCTACATTAAGAGTTTGACCTTAAGCTTTGTTTATGGTAAATAAATACTCATATACACTCATACATTATATTATTATCCAGTTCCCGGAAATCTCAATTTCCTATTTTAAGCAACAGGTCTGAGAACAGTCTGGCAGTAACATCTCTCCTTAGATGGACTCTAATATTTATGGTAAGGCTCAGTTTCGTCACTGCAGGCCACAAATGCTTCTGTACTGTACTGTATTGTATCATTCTGTAAACAGCCCAGTGCTGAGCAAAGGCCTTTTATCCATATAGAAGAAGGGTTGGAGCTTAATCCACCACGCTGCTCCACTGTGGGTTGGCGGATAATATCCTACCATAAGTGACTATTATTATAAGGTATCCATGATATCAAACGGGACCGACGGCTTTACGTGCTCTCCGGTCCACGGTGGGGAAACCCACAAGGACATACACCCAGACCTGAAACAAATATTGACACAAATACAATAATCTGCCCCGAGCGGTAATCGAACTCGCGACCACCGGGATTGAGCCGAGGCGTTGAGGCGACTACTCGCACCACTACACCAGAACGGTCATCAATGGTTTGTTCATTGTATCGTTGGTATAATTACACCACAAGTCAATACGATTTTGTCTCTTAGATTTGAATGAACCCGCAAGTAATTATTTTTTAAATTTTGATTAACACTGCTTTCTGCTCCAGGATCGTGGGTTCGATTCCCGCCTCGAGTCTGAGTGTAATATGTATTTATTTCCATATGTACTATTTATATGTATATTTATAAAAAAAAAATGTATATCAGTCGGCTGTTGCCTACCTTAAGAATAGGCGATCGTGTGTGTATGTCAAACATATATTTATATTTAATAATAGTCCAAGACAGCTTTTATCTCCTCCTTCTTAGTTTTAGTGTAAGATAAAGTTAAATGGGTACATGATTTAAAATGTTTTCTGATCTTGTTCCAACTAAAAGGATCTGATCTTATTTTCTCGAATTAAACAACGATTGTTAAGATTTCACAGATTTATTTCAGCCTCAATCGTTCGGTACAATATTCAACAAAAAATTAGAATTCCCACATTGTCATCTCACTTTTTAAAAAAAAAACGTCAGAAACCAAAAAGTATATAATCACTACGTTATATCAGAAACATTCATTTATTCGTTCCTGTGTTGCTATATTTAAATAATTAATAATTATACTTACTAAATCTAATATCAATGTATGATGTGATAATTAATGTGTATTACATAGTATTTAATAGCTAATAATCACATCTTAATATAGTATCTTGACTAATTAACCTTACAGCTCGGCCATCCTGTCTAAGTGGGTCCTCCCACTTTCTCATATTAGCTTAAGATAAAAGAAAGTAATATAAAAAAAAATTAGCATAACAATACTAACTTTATTATACAATTAATTATATATATATAAAACATACATTGGACTAAAATACATCGTATAAATCGGGTAAAGTAAATTATAAATTGTAACAGAGCTTACTTCGACATAACATTGACAATTTACGAAAATTTATACAAATGATGTAAATTGATTTATCTCGTATTACGTCTTCTAACTGAAAATATTATCGTTTATACAATACATTTCGCTTCAAGATAATTGTTCACTGATATAATTCATAATCACATTCCTAATTATTTTACTATACTTATCATATATCTACATATGTCGTATGCATATATCATATTCATATATCATATTCATTTCAGTATTCTTATTACATAATTATCTTAATCACAAATATTTATCATAATTCACTTTCGTTAACAATACTTCGATATTCTCATTCTGTTTCTTGCGCAATTTTTCACAGTCATCTGGTCATCTGTGCGACACCGTTGTCATGGTGCCATTCATTGTCTGCACTGACCAGTCATGACAAATTTACGCTCAGATCTTATTAACTATCTTGCAATCATATGTGCGACATCAATTTCTCGATGTCATTCATTATTTGTACTATTATATGTTTTTAAGTATACATCAAGATGTCAACATTCTTATTAATGACACACACAACTTTTAGTCACTATCGAGAAATTTGATCAACAGAAAAATAATTAGCGTAAATAATCAAATCATTATTTCTCGTACAACACATACGTTTACAGAGCTATATTTTATTTATTTATTTTTAATAATAATAATTATTCTTCCTATAACTCAATTTCCGAACCCCCACTCTGATCGCTGTCAGTGCTATCACTGGTGTACCCCTTAAAGTTCATCCAGGGATGAATTTTATCCAACGCGACCACATTCTCATACCTCTTGTTACCTCTCCTTGTTAATGGAGTATCTTCAACGAGAAATCTATCGTTGGGTAATATCTTAAGGATCCTATAGGGACCTTGAAATTTAGGGATGAGTTTTTGTGATTTCCCTACGTGATCTTTGTCTATTACGGTTCTTTCTATCCTGACCAAATCACCTACATTATATTGCCTCTGACATTTCCTATGCTTATCAAACTGCTTTTTAGCATATGCCTGTTGTTTTTCTATCCTCTCCCTAGCATCTGACCTCAACCTATCTAATGCATCACCCTCGATTCGTTCAGTTGTTTCAGTAATTACGTCGGCCAAAAGATTTTCAGATGCATTCATCAGTCTGCATCCAAATAATAATTCTGAGGGACTTTTCCCTGTTGTTTTGTTACTAGTGGTATTAATACCTAACTGAACCTCTCCGATGTAATCGTCCCATATATTATCATTTCCGCCATGACATTTTGCACTAAGGGCATCTAATATGGTACGATTAAATCTCTCGACCTGTCCATTCGCTCTTGGGGTAGCCACTGCATTCAGAATATGCTTTATTTTTAATTTATCTGTAAAATCTTTGAATTTTGCGCTTGTAAAACAAGTGCCACGGTCCGTTATAAGACGAGAAGGAACGCCAAAATAACTAAAATGTTCTTTAAATACTTTGATTGCCGTAATCGATTTTGTATCTTTTACGGCTCGAATATTAATAAATTTCGTAAAAGCGTCGACAATAACGAGCAGATACATATTACCCCTCTTCGAGCGAATAAACGGGCCCAAATGATCAGCATGAAGCGTATGGAATGGCTTCTCTAACTTAGGTATGGGGTGCAGCATTCCTTCTTTAGCTCCCCCAGGTGTCTTATGATGTGCGCACTCTAAACAAGCCGCGACATACTTCTTAATAAATCTACGCATTTTTGGAAACCAAAATGTGCCTCTTATACGGTTCAAAGTTTTTTCAAAGCCGAAATGACCCACATCGTCATGGTTCATTCGCAACACTTGCCACCTACAGCCCCTAGGAACTACCCATCGCAATCCCTCATCTAGAATTTTGTACACATAGTTACCCTTCAACTGATAATTACTACGCACATCAGCTACAAATTTTGTCTTATCGTCCTCTAATATATCTCTCACACGCTTTATCTCGCTATCATCAGCTTGCACAGTAGCGATCCAGTCACGAATATCCACATGTAAAACATCAAGAACATGTTCAGTGTCCATATCAGTGGGTTCACCGACAGGTCCGCGACTAAGCGCATCTACGTGAGCCATATTCGAACCCGGTCTGTACTCAATTTCGCAGTTGTACTCTTGAAATTGAATCCACCAACGTGAAATTCGTGGAATAAGATCCCTTTTTGTCAGCGTAGTACGGAGTGCATTACAGTCAGTGACTATTTTGAATTTTAGGCCTAACAGATAAACTCGAAAACGATTCAATGATGCGACAACAGCTAAAGTTTCCAATTCAAAAGAATGAAACTTTTGTTCATCGGCTGAAGTTTTACGACTGTAATACGCTACTGGCCTAAGTAAACCATCTACACCCCGCTGCAGCAGAATTCCTGCAATACCTAATTTCGATGCATCTGTGTGCAATTCGGTTTCTAAATTAGGGTTATATAAAGCCAATATTGGACGTTCAACTAACTTTGATTTTAATATTCTAAACGATTCTGACTGCTCAGTCGTCCATTTCCATTCAAATTTGGATCTTAGTAGATCAGTCAATGGGCGGGCAATAAGTGCAAAGTCTTTTACAAATAGACGAAAGAAACTAGCCAGACCAATAAAACGCCTAACATCATGAACGTTCCGCGGGGTCGGGAAGTTATCAATAGCTAACGTTTTTCGCATCCCTGGACGTATCCCTTGACCACTCACATGGAATCCTAAAAACTCTAGCTCAGTACAAAAGAAGCTGCATTTCTTTATTTTTAAGGTAAGTCCTGCGTCTTTTAATAGTTGAAGTACCTCATGTAGTCTTCTCATTCCTTGATCAAAGGATTCTGAAGGAATCAACACGTCGTCCATATATACAATTGTGTAATTAACTTTCGACAATACCTTATTCATAGTCCGTTGGAAAACCGAAGGAGCGTTAGCTAACCCAAAAGGCATGCGTTTAAATTGATACTGCCCGTCGGGCGTCACAAACGCGGTTTTATCCTGTGAATTTACTGCTACTGGAATCTGATAGTAACCGGATGCAAGATCGAGGCTCGTGAATAAAGAATTACCAACTAACCTGTCAAGCTGATCATCGATCAGCGGTAGTGGGTAGTGTTCCTTTTTGGTTTTGTTATTCAAGGCACGATAATCAACACATAATCTGCTTTCGCCTGTCTTTTTCTTTACTAGTAGTACCGGGCTAGCATAAGATGAATTGGACTCACATACTATGTCTGCATCGATCATCTCCTTAACCATGGATTGAACTACCTGACGCTCCGGGAAAGAGAGTCTGTACGGGCGGTAAACTACCGGTTGCGTATTGTTCAAATCAATTTCCATTTGAACCACATTAGTCAAACCTAGGTCATTTAAGTTTTCCGAGAAACATGTATCATAACTTTTAAGTACCCCTTTCAGTATGTTAACTTCATCCTCGTTAAGTTGCTTACCGTAATTAATTATTAAGTTAGTCTCAGGATTATCAAAGTCTAATAAATTTATACTCAAGTGATCTCCGACACAAACAGCTCGTGTAACAAGCGAACCTTGTCTTAAATAAATCGTATTATCACTAAAGTTTTGCACCAGTATTTTACCCTCGCCGCAATCTATATCGTACTCACCCGGCATCAAATAATATTCGTTCATATAACATTCGTTCATCAATAATATACGTACCCCGTATAGAGCCACTAACACGAACCGAACCTGAATACTTATTCGTGGAAATACATGGTAACGGAAACATTTCCTTAGGAGGTAAGATAACATCTGTTTTCAAACTTAATTGCAATTTAACTGAACGATCTCGGGTAAATATTGAGGAATCTGTAGTTTTAGTGATTATTATACCGGGTTTCTCAGTAAAACTGTGTCCAATAAGAACTGAATATTTTATGACACTGTCGTCAACAATATACGCAATGACTTCTTCTACAATATCCTGAATTTCGATCGTGACGTTAGAGACACCCAATGGCCTTACTATACTATTACCTATACCCCTCATGGTCGGTAAGCTATTATCTGACCACACGATTCCTGACCTAACTGCCTCACTGTGTCGAATTAACGTACATTGGCTACCTAAATCTACGTAGCCTTGCATAAGATCACCGTTTAGTTTTAAGAGTATTAAATACTTACTGTCATCAGTCATATTCGTCTCAATACGCATCACATCTTTATCCTTAGGTTTATCGGCCTTGTTAATAGAATCAGGAGGCAATCTAGGACAATTAATAGACAAGTGACCTAATCTATTACAAACATTACATTTTAATATCTTCTTCGTGCATCTAGCACTGAAGTGTCCAACTTCATTACAATTAAAACATACAATCGACGTATTATTTTGAGATCTAGAGGTCCTAGTTTCGCTGTTATTCGCCAGTTGCCTGGAACTATTTGTGGACAACGAGGTAGTGTTGTTACGCTGGTCATAGTTAAATTTTGTTCTGACAGATTCGCGAGATTGCTGCTTAATTGATTGGAAATATTTCAGAACTTGTTCTGGTTCCTGACACTTCGCAGCTTTCGCACCTAATCTCAAGGATCGATCCTCGATACCGTACAACAAGCAATCTACCGCTCGCTTACCCTGTATTTCGCATCTATTTAATAAATTAATTTTCTCATAATAGTAATGTTTCAAAGAGTCGTTAAATTTGACACGTTTTGATAACATCTCGGTTAATAACTCAGCATAGTCATCGCTGCTTGGAAACGATTCCTCTAACTTGAGTTTCCATTCAGGCCATGAATACGACATGGTTGGAAGAGCTCGGTACCACGTTTTCGCAACCCCTGTCAGTTTAGGTAAAGCGTAGTGAATGATCTGATCATCCCCCCAACCGTAAAGCCGCGCACACTCTTCAACCTTACTGATCCACGTAAATATGGTCTGACTCTTGACCATAGGGTCAAAATCGGGAATCACATTACCTAACATAGGAAATTTGTTACCCTGGGGTCGACTTTTGGCTAAAGCTTCTACCAATGAGGCAAGAAACGTTTGTGTGTCATTATTAAGAACATTAGTAGTACTCACATGACCAGAAGTTGGAGGTATATGACGCTCGCTACTAAGCTCTAAGCGTCCGCTGCGGCCTCTCCTGCTGCGACTGCCATCCGATTCCCGGCTAAGGCGACGTCGACCCTGTCGCTTACAACGGCTGCTTCGACTGCGATATCGGCCACGGCTGCGACTCCGGTTCGATTGATCACGGCGTTTCTTAGACTGTTCGCGTAAACTGCGGCTTCTAACACGAAGGGAATCTAATGAACTATCGTCCGATCGCATTTTTCGCTGCTTATGCGTTCCGCTTCGGTCACGGCGACGTTTGCGCTGCTTGCGCTTGCTTTTATCGCTGACTTTATCCATTATTACTCAGATAATTTTACCGGCAATCCCCGTGCAATACTTCCAACACGTAGTTGTTATCGGTAATATTTACTTCAAATTGTGGGCGCAATAGCCTTATCCACTTCTGAGTTAAAAGGATCTGATCTTGTTTTCTCGAATTAAACAACGATTGTTAAGATTTCACAGATTTATTTCAGCCTCAATCGTTCGGTACAATATTCAACAAAAAATTAGAATTCCCACATTGTCATCTCATTTTTTAAAAAAAAAACGTCAGAAACGAAAAAGTATATAATCACTACGTTATATCAGAAACATTCATTTATTCGTTCCTGTGTTGCTATATTTAAATAATTAATAATTATACTTACTAAATCTAATATCAATGTATGATGTGATAATTAATGTGTATTACATAGTATTTAATAGCTAATAATCACATCTTAATATAGTATCTTGACTAATTAACCTTACACAACATTAGTCCGTGGTGCCAATCTGTACTAATTGGGGTGTTAATGCCATATAATTCAAAAATGTTTCCAAGTTCACTTAGGTGTCTTCTATATCTGTATCATTGTGAACTACAGATGCCTTGATGATGAGTTATTTAATTTAAAACTCTTGACTTAAAACAACAGCAACATTGAAGTAAAAAATATTATATAAGACACTATTTTACAATAAAGCGATTTAATTCGCGAAGCGATATAATAGACGGATTGAATTGTCAAACATGTGTCAAAATAAAATGTAATTTAAATCAAAAGCACTAAGGAGTATTTATATCAAAATAACTTTCTATCCCCTTTTAACCTCGATAGGGGATGAATTTCAGTAAAAAACGAAACACGTCTTCAATCAATTTTGTTGAAGAATATTTATGCAAAATTTAAAATAGATTGGACCAAGGAATCACGTTGTCCCATAAAAACTTTGCCTCTCTTTTTCATCCCCTTAGAGGTAGAATTTCATAAAATCCGTTCTTAGCTGACCTCTACTCGGAAAAAGGAATATTACTACCAAATTTCAAGTCTCTAGGCCTTATAGATCTAGAGATATCGTGATGAGTGACTATATCTATAGAAAGTCTCCTATATATATATATATATATAGATTATAAATTTGGGGGCCACACTCTAACATCTATACTTGCTTTTGTTAGCTTAGTATACTTAATAATGAAGTAGTATAATGACTTCACAGAACTAGTTGCATAGGTAGGGTTGCGCTACTTGAACAAGTAAATACGCTTTAATCTACGTACACACCTCGTTTTACAAGAGCATTAGTAAAAAATGTTGATAATTGCATTCTCATTTACAATATTGTTAAAAGAAAAATGAATTATGTCTACAAATAAGTTTGATAAATTAGCATTTCAACTGAAGAATTATGTTTCGCATTTAGATATGCATTTGACATTTATCCGCACACGACATTGTCTGTTTTCTTGTAAGTAGCTTTGATTTGTGTGATAGCAATGCGCCATATATCAATAAACTTGATATTTTAATTCAGATTATTTACACAAATCCGGAAAAATAAGAATTTGGCATAGCCATCACATACCTCTAATTCAATGAAAAAAAAAATACACTACGTATTTTACAATTTATGATTAGTATTACCCGTCGTCCTGCAAATGCAGTTACTAAATACATGACCGTTGGATCGTTCTGGTATAGTTGTATTCGATTCCCTCGTGCAGTGGATATTGTGGATATTATCTTTACACTTGATAGAGAAATTGTTCGCACTGAAGCCACGTGGCGGATTAAGCTCCAACTCTTTTCCTACACAGAAGATAGAAGACCTCGTCTTTGGCCTGCAGTGGGATATTCACGGGCTGTTTTAATATCTAAACAAGCTTATATCATATAATCATACTCCAACATGTTTTGAAATATGTCTTGATAATTTTTTTAATTAATTTTGATGTTGTCTCCTTAAGAAGTTTGTCTAATCGATTGTCAACAACAATTTGTGTCAAGAATCTACTTAATAGAAAATGACGTAGAATTAGACTTAAACATTATATTGTTGTGTTTTATCACTGTCTTCAACTACTACATTACTAATAGTGAATATTGAACACATCACACTCGACAATGTCAGTATCTGGTATAAAATAATTGCTTAAAATAAATTAAACGAAAAACAAGTCAATTTCGTCTTCTTTGTCTTCAATTATCAATGTGAACCAGAGTCCATAACTGTATTAAATCCTCAGAAATAAACAGCTCCTCAAGACTATTTCGTCGTCCAATTTTCTTTGCGTTTCCTGATGAGAGGCCGCCATTCCAACACATTGGAACCTGACATAAATCTGTCGTACATCAGTCTCCCCGTGATCATGGCGATTGAAACATTGCTGAAATATAGGTACCTCAATAAAATTTTAAACGCGGTAAACACCCGAACAAATGTAAATTTAAATATAAATATTTATCGCGCTAGTTTAAAACAATATAAAACTTTGAAAATTTGAATTGAACAAAAACACCTCATCGCTTTCTTATGAGTCCTTTTCGAGGAATTTTTTATGATGTCTATTATAATTCATCATAATATAAAAAATTTCGAAAAAAAAAAACAAAACCAAAAAAAAAACATAAGCTTTAAAAAAACCTTGTTTAATTATAAGATTTATAAATTTTACTATAAAACAACCATTATGTATCCAGTTTGTTTTTTAATGATTTAACCTTGAATGTGGATGCGAATATGTAAAACAACTTTATTTATTATATTATATTTTGTAACAAAATGCCTTCATCATTATAAAATAATAAACAATAACCTAAATACTAGTATCAGACAGGTTCATCATTCATCATTTAGTTTTTTTTTTCTCTTTATTATTGTTTCAAAATATTCATATAAATTAATACAATTAAAGCACATCGAAAAACCACTAAGGTTTGAGTTGTGTGCTTTATAACTTATTTATATACTATACATTACTGTATAATTATACACTTAGGTATTGTTAGACTATTTATAGCTAGCTGTATTACAACTAGGCCAAGGAATACAAAAAATGGAGATTACAACATTCTGTTTATAAAATATAATTTTAAAGTAATATTATAATATTTTTTAAATTTTTAGATTATTTTTGTTAATTTGTTTCTAACTTTAATGTCAATATTATTTATTAGGCGAGTGATTATACAGGCAGTGGATCGCTTACCATATTTATTTTTGGCTGGTATTGTTATTAATTTTTATTGGGCTATCTTACAAGTAAAAATGCTATGTAATAACGTTTTTTTGTAGTGATTGTGAAAGTTGATATTCAACTTTATCGAAAATATTAATTATTTTACAACTTTTAAATATTAATTTTTCATCGTTTTCTGCTTCTTATTTAAAGGGTATATACTAGTTTTTAAAATTTTGATTTGTAATCTGTAAATTTTTTGCAGGTGAGTCTTGTCTGTTCGTCCGTAAATACTTAATCCATATGTTATTATTGACTCTGCAAGAGAATTATATAGAATCATTTTTACTCGGTAATTCAAACGTTTTCTAATAACGAATAAATTTTCCATAATACTCGTAAATATATTTTCTAATAATAAATAAGTTTATCACAAACGTGTTTTATATAATATATATGCTCGTGCCAGTTCAGCTTATGATCTACTATTAAGCCTAAATATGTATAAGATTTCACTTCTTCGATAATGGGACAATCACAATTAATTTGAGGTTGATGTAAACATCTATGATTGTGTGATGAATGATGAATTTAGTGAATGAATATTAATATTAAGTTATTTTTTTATTTTTTTTATTCAGTATTAAACCATTATTGTGGCACCATTTACTTAATCTATCGAAATATTTTCGCATGAGTAGGATAGCATTATTCACATCCTTAGCTGCAACAAGCCTACATGTATCATCAGCGTATTGGCATGTAATATAATGACTAAAAATCTTATTTATGTCGTTGACGTAGGCTATGAAATTTAATGGGCCAAACACAGAACCTGGAGCTGTGCCTTCAGTAACAGTTATTGATGTGTTATAGCTATCACAAATCTTTACACTATAAGTTCTATATTTTAAGTAATTTTTACACCAGCTTATTTTTTTTTTTTTTTTTTTTTTGTCGCAGGGGAATCCATTTACGGATGATATCTAGGATGCCCGGGTCAGCAGTCCTAGACCTATGTCGGACTCGGCACTTTGGGAGTGCAATACCGTACTAAACCCCTGCGGGAGCCTTCAGCCGCTTTAATTGGAGGGTCCCGGATCTGCAGGCAACAGGATCCCTCCAGCGACAGGCTGGCCTCGGCGAAAAGGCCAGACTTCTCCTCCATGGGGACTGTCCGGCTCACCTCTGAACAGTCCCGACGACGCCGTATCTAGCAGGACCGGGTTCCCATCCCGGGCCGATACGGTTACAGGGGCGTTACTGGAGGCGCATTAAGTAGCGCCTACTACGCACCCCCATTCGTCGCCCGCGGATGGAGGCCACGTCGGCGGCCTCCTCTCTCACCCGCTCGTCGGCCTCCTTCTGGGACATTACTGTCTCGCAGAAGGAGACCATCGCCTTCCAGGACTCGTCGTCGCCGAGCATCGCGATTATAATGCTCGGGAGCGACAAGTCCCCTCCGAGGACCGACGTCAGACTTTGACGCAGCGCCGCCCATCTCGGGCACACCTCGAGGGTGTGCTGGGCGGAGTCCACCGCCGCGCCACAATCGTGACATTCAGTCGTCGGCTCCCTCTGGGCCGTCCGGCACAGGTAGTCACCAAAGCAACCGTGCCCGGTGAGAACCTGCGTCAGACGGAAGGTGAGGGGCTTGCGTTTTCGACGCATCCACCGCTCAAGGACCGGGCGAATGGCAGCCGTTACGCGTGTGCCGTACGGCTGCCCCGCCAGGTCCTCCCCCCACCTCCGCATAAGCGCTTCCTGCCCCATCCGACGCACCCGCAGGATCCCGTCCAACGTAGGGTTCTCACCAAGAGCCCTCCTACCCGAGACGTATGAGTAGGTCTCGGCAAGAACCTCCGCCACGAGCTCCCACGGGGGGTCGCCGGCTAGAGCAGTAGCTGCAGCCCACGATACCGTACGGTACCCCCGAATCACCCTCACCGCGATTGTTCGCTGCGCAGCACGAAGCGCCGCTTTATTTTTCGCGGTGAGGCGATCCGCCCAAACCGGGGCACCGTACGTCGCCATACTCCGGCAGACTCCGGAGTACAGCTGCCTGCAGGCGGCGCTGGGTCCTCCGAGGTTCGGGAGGAGTCTGCCCAGCGCACTCGCCGCCTTGACGACCTTCGGTCCCACCATCGTGAAATGTGGGCCGAAGGTCCACCCTCCGTCCAGGATGAGCCCGAGATATTTCATTTGGGGGCTCATCCTGACTCTCCCCTCTCCGATCTGAAGAGTAGCCCCCGGTGGAGGTCCCTTACGGCCGGTCCCGCGGAAGAGCAGGGCTTCGGTCTTGTCAATCCTGACACGAAGCCCTAAACTCTCTATGCGGCTGATCACGAGGTCGAGTCCGACTTCGGCCAGCCGCGCCGCCTCCTTGTAATTTCGTCCCCGGGAATAAACGAGGGTGTCATCCGCATAGCAGATGACACCCATCCCGGGGAGAAGACGGCCTCGCAGGACCCAGTCGTACCCGATGTCCCACAGGATCGGACCCAGAACTGATCCCTGCGGGACACCGCAGCCGACTCGCCGCCACTCCACGGACCCCGACCGGTTCTCGAGGCCTACCCTCCGATCAGAGAGGTACGCCTCCAACAGCCTCCTTAGATACGGGGACACTCCGAAGTATTTTAGTGCCTCCCGTATCACCACGTGCGTGAGGCTGTTGAAGGCGTTCGCGATGTCTAACGACACCGCGACCACCACCTCCCTTCCATGTTCCGCCTCACCCGTCACTGCCCGTAGGCGTTTGAGGGCGTCGACAGTCGACCGGCGTGCTCGAAACCCGAACTGGAATTCCGACAGTCCAGGTCACGAGCCCTCCTCCAGGTGCTGAACGAGCCGGGAGGCCACTATCTTCTCCAAGGCCTTCCCAGCTTCGTTCAGCAGCACCACCGGTCGCACTGCCGAAGCTGAGTCCGGGGTCCGCCCTGCCTTAGGAAGTAGGCAGAGCCGACCCTCTTTCCAGGCCCCCACACCAGCTTAAAACAGGTTCTCGTATACATGAATATTCTAATTTGCTTATAAGCCTGTTGTGGTATAATGTGTCAAAGGCACGATAAAAATTAACGAACAATGCTATAACATGTAGTCTTTTATTCATCTACAATAAATAATATTGTTATATAATATCATATCAACGTCACCCTCTTATTCATCCGTAACGACGCTTGGCTCGGAGGGAATTATGGCCACATCATATTCTAAATCATCGTCACTATCTTCGGCCAAGGTGTTAATAGCTTCTTCTAAGCCCCTAAAGTTATTACTACCACTAAAATATTGCTTTCGACTCGTATTGATTCTGTAAAAAAGAAAAGCTAATTAGTACACTTGTAGACACTGTGCCAATATTGGTACACCTATGTTTAGGTAACTATTATTTTTTATATAGGTAAACTATCAGCATCAGAATACTTTTATATATTAAGTAATTTGGTTATCTTATACTAAAGATTGCAATAATAAAAAAAGAATTTATCACCAATATTAACAAATAGAAAAAATAATACGCTTACTTCCTCTGTCGTAACAATGATAAACTTCAACACTGTCAGTCACTGTTTATTATACGAAAATAGTACAATCATAACTGCACTACGAAATAATAAGTGGGTGGCAACAATATTTTTATTGCAACTAATATTTTTATTGCAACTAATATTTTTATTTTGTGCAAATAATATTTTTATTTTTATTTTTACAAATTACATTCATATGATATCTTACACCAAGAAATAGACATTAATTAGAAAATATTTTTGGAATTTTATTGTACAATGTGTATATGAATAATAATAATGAATATGTCAATTTATGTAAACGGTAGAGATTTAACTTAAAATATGCAAAAACAGGAACTAATGACAACGCATAATTACATTGCTACATTGCTCGATGATTTCCGACGCAAACTTCGATATTGTTCGTGTTATGAAACATAAAATGTAGTAGAATTAATAATAATTAATTAATCTATTTTATAAAAAAAAAAACTATTTTTTTAATACCACGGTTTGGTACAGTTCCAACTTGCTTTCAACAAATGTTAAAATCTCAATTTCCTTTTGGAAAAATTATTTTATTCTTCTATACATACAAAACCCGACTATTTGTAACGTTTTAATCGAGTTGACTTTTGTTATTTGTTTGATTGGTTGATATTTTTTAAGAGTCATGTCGTGATTGTATGTTTTATCTTTTTGCGATTTATAGAATTCATTGTTATAATATATTACGCATGTAATCTCGATAAAGATGAATAAATCTATCTAAATCTTTCTAATCTAAATCTTTAATTTCGGCCTGACACGATGTTTTATCGACTCAAAGCGTGATGTTTTACAGTCCTTTAACCTTCTTCAATAAATGTGTATTCTGAATCAAAACTAATTAACAAGTTAACAATTAAATGGTATTAAAATCTGACTCAGATTAAGGCTTCTGAGATCTAATTAAAGAAGAATTTATTTTAAAAAATACATAGTAACCAACTCAGTCGTATGAAAATATACATGTAGTTTTACAATACGCCTTTGTCTAGCAATCAGATGTTTACAGTATGATTCAGTTGAGTTCAGTTAAATTTACAATAATGAAATTACTAACAATAAATAATAATAATCGATGTAGCGCCATGCTGTTTGCAACTGAATGGGCTGGCACGCCCGGGACAGTACTTCGCTCTCACTTAACACCGACGTGAAATGACGGCACTGTCGTCGTATTTCGTTCGGTTTGTAAGAGATCCGATGGCCCATCCCTTCCCTTTCCTCCACAGATCCGATGGAACTTTCCTCCCCTCCCTAAAGACCAGCAATGTACCTGCAAATCCTCTGATGTAGCGGGTGTCTGTGGATGTCGCTTTCACTTACACCAGGTCAACCGTCTGTCCGTTTGCCCCTCTAATATTAGAACCAGCCAGATACAAAATTTTGGCAAGTAGATGAAACATGCGTTAATATGCGGATAATTATATAGGTACTTTTTTGGTGTTGAAAAGCCTGGTTTTTGTGGAAAATTATCTGTTGTACATTATGTTGCTACGCCCCATTGAGGTAAAGTAGTAGCTTTATTTATACACCTGTAATGAAACTATGCGGGCCAAATAGTTGCCATGGATATATTTATTCCGCTCATAAGGTCAAATAACCACTCACTTGTAATTACTGTATTAAAAAGAATCCCAACGCTTTTTATGAGTTGTAGTTAAACTTGTTCTTATAATTGTCCAAAACGTTTGAATTGTTGGAATACAAAATCATCGCAAGTATTAATATTCTTTTAAAAAAGACCAATACCTAGTGATTAAAACGCGTAGTAAAGTAGCGAATTGTTAGGAACTAAAATTACAAATATAATTATTATTATGCAAATTTTTTAAATGTGTATCTATTACGATTCGAACAATTACAAGCACTCATTAGCGGAAGTAGTTATTATAGGGTCGTTAGTTATAGGGTCCTAGTCCCATTGGTTACGAAACGTTAATAGAACCCTTGGTACGTAATTTTAAAAGCGATTTTATTGAAATACGACGTGTCTGGTCCGATCATAAAATGGCTCAAAAGTTGTCCACATGACAATTGTGGAATACCGCATAATAATGTATGGTGTTAATTTAATTTTTTTTCCTTAATTGAAATTGTATGGCACTTGTATTAAAAAAAATGTATTTATTTATTTTCTCACAATTTTTCACAACAGCGACAACACACTTTGTTGGAGCATTCCAAGCAAATGGGGGCTTTGCATTTGAAACACATGTATTGTGTTATACTATTATGTTTTACGTTTCTTTTTGGGATCGCAAACAGAACAGTTCTTACGGACTCCAAGTCGTTCTCCAGTGCTACTGGTAAATGGAACTGCTGATCGAGTAGTTCCCGTTTCTGCGTTGAGTCGAGTATACGTCGAATATACACTTAAATATCGCGTTGCAATTTTAAGTTATTTGCTCGACGCTCCATATGAGGTTTACTCAGCTATTCAGCCAGGTGCTTCATACATGTAAATCTTTTACATTTTTGACCTTGAGGGTAGGTCTATTACCTCACCACGTACCAATTTGAGGCGGAAATATCAAGCAATTTAAACACCGCAATAGTAATTTGAGCACCGATACAGATAAAGGTATTTCATCTTCTTTCTTTCTTTATTTCAACCATCGCTGGATGATTTTGTCACAATTTGCCATATTATACAGAAAATCTACAAAAGTAAATAATCACGTAACCACCTAACAGGGGACTCTCAGACCCCGACGAAAGTTTTTTACTTACCAGAGACAAACGCATGCACGTTCGTCTGCGTCGAGTGTTGCGTGACTCCGAGGGATGCGGAGAAAAGGTACAGCAACGTACGAGTTTGTACAATGCCCGGGTGCAAAAATATTAGCCAATTTAAATTTGTCAGGATCTGTGAGACGTATGCTAGGTGGTTAAGGATTAAGCACGAGTAAGTCATAAGGTCATATAAATCAAATATGTCAACTTTAAATACGTGTTTTAATAGATATAGTTCCAAAAAAAAAAAATACAGAGCAACATAAATAAGAATATCATCTCCTATTCAACTACTGTAAAGTCATGCCAGTTGACGTTAAAGTAATATCTTGTACTAACAGAACAATATCTTAACACAAAAACTCAAATTACAGTTGATTACACTAAATTATTAAGAAGTACTAAAAATTCAAAACTATTAATCCCCAAAGTCATTAAAAACTAGGTATGTTAAACATTCACTCAAATGTATTGTTTATGCTTAATTAATTAACTCCCGAAAAACCTAAAAGATGAAATAAACGAAAAAAAAAAATTATGAACATAAACACAAAAACAACTTTTTGATCAATTTAAGTCGGTTTTACTGGTGGCATAGATGGGATGGACGGATCAATTCTATCATTATATTTAGACTAAATAAAACTTCTAATATATTTTTATTATATTATCACCTATGTATAGCACGAGTATAAGACAGTATAGTGCACTGTAAAACTATTTTTTGTTTATGGGACACTGCATGTATATATATTTTAACGTATTAATGAATAAAATATCAGTATAAACAAATGTACTGAATTAACAATGTACAATATACAGTATAACAAACTTTTATAAACAAAAATGTACATCAAAATACTTTTGAAAACCTTGAAACATTTAAAAAACAGTAAACAAGTTAAGCTGATTGGATACGGTGGTCACTATATTTACCAGGTATAAAATACAATATCCAACTTAACGTGTAATTGTTATTTAAATTATTAAGAAGTAGCGTGTTATACATTATAATACAGCGTATTAAAATATTGTTACTTATTACTGCTTATAAGTCTTAGTGTTAATAAACTAACGGCGAGTTGCACGAAACCGTCGCTAACTTTCCGTTAGTTAAGTTGCAATTAATCTTAAAATTAGTTGATCTTACGATTAATTTAAAGCTGTTGGAATTAATCATCCGTTAGATAGGTCTTTAATTAAACTAATTTTTTTTGTTAACTTAATCAGATGTAGGTTTTGTGCAACAGATAATCACGATTCTTGTGATTAAATTAGTTTAATAAACACTTAAATTTAAAATTTTTTTCGTGCAACTCGGCGTAAATGAGTTAGATACTACATGTTAGTAAAGTAAAACGTTATAAATCGAATAAATAAAATAAGGTAATTCAACAAAACAAAAAACAAAAAAATTACCGTATAATTACAGTTTCGAAGGTAATATGAACATGATAGATAGGTAACGGGTGGAAAAACAGACCAACGCATGGATGGACAGCAAAGTTTAGTAATATTTCTGATATACGAGTACTTCTGAAATAATTATGTTATATGTGTATAATGTATACAATTTTTTTTTTTTTTTTGTGGACTAATAGTATTTCGTACTGTTATTTATTATTATATATTTTTTATTTAATTGGTTTTATTATTCACGACAGAACGCGAAGATGTATACATTTGTAGTAAGAGCGTTTGTTTAGGCAGAATATTATTAAGAGTTCTTGGCACATCTTCGCGTGATTTCAAAAACTCCTTAGGTCGTTATTTTAAAATGATTTTATTAAATGTTATTACTATTGTTATGTTATATGCTTATGTGACACTCCTTAAAATATTCTTCTTATTTCATAAGTATCTATATGTGAAATCACATCTAAAGTTAATACTATAACATAAATAAATAAAAAATTGATAAAATTTATGTTATACATAATTATGTATAATACGCGTTGATGATATATGAATAATTAGTTATATAAAATATTGATGACAGTTTAAAAATATTATTTCATTAACTATTTTGTATGTAGAGTATGATTTAGACTATATTTTTATTATTGACTAGCTTCCGCCCGTGGCTTCGCCCGCGTGGGTGTATTGATAAAAAGTAACTTATGTCCTATCAAATTTCATCACAAACAGCGCAGTAGATTAGCCACGAAATATACATTTACATAAATACAAACTTTATTTATCCCATATATCGGATCGAAAAAAATAATTAATATAGTTTTAAAACCACATATTTTATCGATAAAAATATCGATACTTTTGACGACGTGAACATTCCTACTCATAGTATTCGTTTAATGGCGCTACATTCTGGCCAATCAAATCCGCGCGAAAAGAAGATCGTTAGCGCCATAGAATTGTATAGAACTTACGCGTTTAGTGATATATATTAAAATATGTTATATTAGGGCCAAATTACACAAAATATTTATAAATTATAGCTAATGTGTTATTCTGATGTATAAGCTATGTTACTGTAAAGTTTCATCTAAATCCATCATAACAAAGATACAGACAAACTTTCGCACTTATAATATTACTAGGATTACTGAACTAGATAAATTTTTGTTTTAACCGGACCTCTAACTTTTCCCTCTGAGAAACTACCCAACAAGGTTACGAATGAAACATGACAACTGTATAATTGGTCAAATGACGAGGGCAAGTTCCCATATAACATAATCTATATGTGTGTGTTTCTGTTTGTGATTGCTCTTAATGTAATTGTAAATAGTCTACTAACAATATTTGGGTATGTAAATTGTATTTTAAATGTTTGTATTGTTCTAGGTTAAGGGTAAACCTAAAATATTTACTATTTCTACGGTCTTCAAAATACTATTGTGGTTCTAACCTCAAATACACCGATCAATCTCCTTGGTGTCTTCTCCATTCTACGTGACATCGGCGAAGTTATCTGTGATATATTGGCACTAGGAAAAGTCATTAAGCCTAATCAATAATAATAACCATACCTAACCGGGAGTTGTGCAGCCTCAGGGCCGACTTTGAAACGAGGAGGGAAATCTCTATGCATGGTGATGTTATAATAAGTGACAAAGGTATCATATCCCTGGTAGACATATTCCTGGCCAAAGAGGAATGGCGAAGATCGGTTGTACTTAGCACTTCTGACCGGGAGACCGTATGGATGGAGAAGCAGCTGCATGGACGGTTTTACTAAGCGCTCCACGCACCTCATGTGGATATTAAGGCCTCCGTGCAGTGGCTGCGTTTCGGGGACCTCTTTTGGGAAACCGAAGGTTTTATCTGTGCAATACAGCATCTGGTAGTTAAGACGAACAACTACCGAAAGCACATTCAGAAAGATGACACTCCCGATTTCTGTCGAGCCATTCAGACATGTGCTTTCAGAGTGCTCAGCGCTTGCCAACACTGAGTACTTGCACTGACATAACCAAGTGGCCAAGATTCTTCATCAGGAGCTTGCTCTAATGTATTGTCTCTTGGAACAGAGTGTGCCGTATTACCAGTACACACCGGTGCCAGCACTCGAACCCGACGTAGTCCGGCTCTACTGGGACCTGCCTATCGCTACGGACAGGACGATACTGGCGAATAAGCCTGATATCGTGGTGATAGATAGGGCACAGTAGAGGGTGTTTTAAGTGGATATTACCATCTCAAATGACGAGAACCTCGTGAAAAACGAAACAGAGAAAAAACGTAAATATCTGGATCTGGTGCACGAGATTGTCGATATGTGGGGTATTGATTCCACTGAAATCATTCCTATCGTGATATCTGCCAATGGTTTGATCCTGGTTAGCCTCGCTCACCATCTGAGGCACCTGGGTATCCGTGATGGCTCGCTCGCAGCCAGGAAGCAGAACGTGGTATTACTCGACTCGGCTAGGATTGTCCACCGATTTCTCACCCTACAGCCCTAATCTCCGGTCGTTTGATCTCCCTGCCGGGGCGTAATCCTCCACCTGCGATATTGAAAAATATATAGATAAATATAAGCAGGTGGAGGTGGTTTAGTGAAAAAATTCAAAAAAAAAATGAATTTTTTCCATGTTATTTCTATAAGAAACTTTGGATGGAATGCGGAATATCTTAGAGTTAATATTAAGGGCTCAAATTTTCATGGAATTTTTTATATCACCTTGGATGCATTTGAGTCCCTGGAATCAAAAAAAATCTAAAATACCCCTGCTAAGGACAACCCTAATAAATATTACGGTGGTCTTTAGAAGACGCCTTCAAGCTTCTGATTCTTGCCTTTCTTCTTCACTTCGATCTTTCACCTTCGATAAGCCGACATTATCGTGCTTATGGCAGAATCCCTGGAAAACCTCAGCATTATGCTCAGTGATCTCAATGGAGTTTCTCAACGAGTGGGCCTTAAAATGAACATGGACAAGACAAAAATCATGTCGAATGTTGATCGTAAGACCTTTTTTTTTTTGACGCTGTGAAATGCGTTTACGCATCCCGCCACCCGCAGGCGACGGGTATGTGGGACTCGCTGACTGCAAAGTCAGAATACCCACTAAAATACAGCGGTGCCCTCGTCGTCGCACAAGGACGCCACGGGATCGCTGGCGCATGCCACCGTGACGCCCCGACGGTTGGCTCGCCTACGCGGGCCGCCGTCGGTCATAGAGCACTCGCGGGCACCGTGAGCGCTCTATCTCCGCTGCTCCAGGGACCGGCGAACGGGAGAGACTGCGGCAGGTCATGACGACATAGCCGCAGTCTCCTTCGTGACCTGGAGAATTGGACTTTGGGGAGCGGCCGGGGTCTTAGCGACCGGCTTTCCCTTCGATTTGGGGGGGGCGGCAGTCCCGTCCCCCCATCAAGTGAGCCAGCGCATGGGGCGCTGCTCTAAGACCTGCACTCTGGCCGAGGTCCAGCCGACTAGGAGCCTGCCAGCCTCGGCCAGGGCCTTGGCGGCTGGGATCGGGCATCGCACGACTGTGCACCCCAACCCACCCGATCCGACTGTGATTGCGCCGGACTTGATAGAGCCGGCATCGCACCGGACCACCTTCGCCGCCGCTGCGGCCACCATCTCACAGGAGACTGAGTCGTCCAGCCCAGAGATTCGCACATCCGCGATCTTCATGGGTTGGACGACTTTCGCCATGCTGCCCAGTGCCGTCTGCATCGCCTCCGCCAGGCGTCCCGCCACTTCCGGGGTCTGCCTTCGTCAGCGCCAGCAGCCTGGCCCCAGTCGCGGCACGCCGCAGTTTGAGGCCGCCGACAATGCCGAGTTCGGCCAGATCGATTGTATTTGCCGCCCGCTTGAGCAGGTGGCAGTACGTAACGCCCTTGCTCTCGGCGTACTCGTCGAGCGTGACGAGCACTGCCGGAGAGCGAGCAGCCAGCTTAGGCTTTTTAGCCTTCCTCTTTTTCTTCGCCGGCGGCTGCGGCGGTGGTCCCTTCGGGGCCGGAGCAGCGGCGGCGGCGGCGGCGGCGTAGGACTTAGGCGCCTTCTTTTTGCGCTTGACGACGGTGGTCCACTCACCGTCGCCAGCCTCAGCTGCGTGTGCCAACTCCTCGCTCGCATGTGTTCGCCTCCTATGAACCGGAGCGGGCTTGGCGCTAGAAGAAGGCGCCTTCTGCGTCGTCTTCTCCTTCCGTCTGTCCGCCGCAAGCGGTGGACGGAGCGTCTTCGCCGGCAGGAGGCGGTCTTCAAGGCCGGCGAAGCGGGCATCAATCATCCGCCCCACCGATCGAATAACCGATGCGCTCACCTCCTCAACGAGGCCCTCTTCTCGTCTTGGCAGACAGGTGGGAGCGGCATTCGACGAGCTCTGCTCTCGTAGCTCCACCACCTGTCAACGGAGGTTCTCGAGGTCGCGTCTCAGGCGGGAGTTCTCCGCCTGGAGCCGACGCACTTCCTCCTCTCCTTGAGGGCCTCTACTACAGACTTAATTGAGGCCGCCGCATCCTTCAGGGTCCGCACGAATCCCCCCTTCAGGTTGGACGACTTCGTCGCCACCTGACATATCAGGTCCACATCTGTGGCCACCTGATCGACTAGAGCATCGGCCGTGCGCGGTTCTCCAGTTATGACGCCCAGCGCTCTGCGCGCCTCTTCGGCCGCCTTTGCTTCCTCGAGTATGGCCTTTTCGGCCTCGGTGCAAGCATCGTCCCGCTCAAGAATCCGTCTTTTGCATCCGGCGAGGATCAAGCTCCCCCCGCAGGTCGACGGTGGACTTCCGTGGGGCCGCTTGCCCCCCTGTCACCTTCACTGGCTGTTGCCGCCGAGCTGTAATCATCTGAGTCGACGGCATACGACTCCTCTCCCGCATCCTTCTTTCGATAAAATTTAAGTGTAATAGGATTCATTTTTGTTCCCACGAGTATGGGGGAAAGACGGTCCGCCCAGGCAGTGCCCCCTGTACCTGGGTAAGCCTAGCGTAACTCGTCGCGGGTGTCGGCCGGTACCCGGACGAGGATCGCAGTCGAGACTGATCCACCCGTCAGTCATGCATCCCCTCGCGCTGCGTCGCCGCTTAGGATTCGGGGTAATTTTTTTATAGAGTTTTTCTTCCTTGCGGTCCGGCCGGTTAAGGCAAGACCCTCGGTCCCGCACGTAGCCGTGAGACATGACCACGACACCACGTAGCGGGATTACGAGAGGACGGTGAACGACTAAAACAAGCCTAGCTGTACTGTCTGACGGCAGTGTGAGTGCACATCAGACCAGTCCGTCCTCCGTTGCTTCACCGCGCGGGAGCGCAGTGGCACCGGAGCCCCCGAGGAGACGGCTGTCCCCTTCACGCCATGCGGCCGCTCAACGGGGCAACTCTGCGTAACAGAGAAGTCCCCGGAGCGCTGAATCGCATAACCGGCGTTCCCCCGAGTCGGTCGTTAGCCGTAGGCAGCAGCAGTTCCGCAATCGCAACTGTGCAGCTGCTGCTGTCTACGTTTCCAGGATGCACCACGCGGAGGTCATCGACTGTAGCACCCCGTCGGTCATAAGACCTAAGACAAAAGATCCAAGTTGGTAGATGAGACGTCAATCATCAAATCCAGCTAGGATGGGTATAATTCAGGAAGTTAAAAACCTGTTTTCAACCGTCATACCTCAGTGCCTGAAGTGGAAAATCTTCGACCAATGTTTGTTACCAGTGATGACATACGCATCTGAGACGTGGTCTTAGACTAAGAGCCTTCCAAACCAGCTCCAAGTCGCACATCGTGCAATTGACAGGGCTATGCTTGGTGTTTCTCTGCGAGATCGAATCAGAAATGATGAGACCCGTAGACGAACGAAGGTAGCCGATATAGTCCAACGGATCTGCAAGCTGAAGTGGCAGTGGGCAGGCCACATAGCTCGTAGAATTGACGGCTGATTGAACAGAAAGGTTCTCGAGTGGAGACCACGTACCGGCAAGCGCAGTGTTGGACGGACCTTAACAAGATGTACAGACGACTTGAGGAGAATCACCGGAAGCCGTTGGATGGAGGCTGCCTCGAACCGGTCGGAATGGAGGGTGATGGGGTGGCCTACGTTCAGCAGTGAAGTAGATGAAGTTTTTATTTGTCTCAATGATATTTTGTTTATTTATTTATTTACACTTTTTGCACACCAATACAATTTAGAGATAAAACATCGAAATCAAATGAATCACATAGCATCAGTTGCATCAGGCGGCCTTATCGCTAACACAGCGATCTCTTCCAGACAACCTTTGGGTAGAAGACTAGCGTAGAAGGTGTGGGTAGGGGCGCAAAACTAAATGAACTATATGAAAAAAATATAAAAATAGAAATCAAAAACGAAATATATTGATACATAAATACATACATAAAGACACACACATACACACATACATACACAAATACGTACATAAACACACATAGACATATATATATACACATATATACGTACATACATAGATACAATAAATTTGAACATCGAGATTCAGGATGATAAATACATGTCTTTGAAAAGTTTTTTAAATGTTTACCTTTACACTAAAACAATATTCACATCAAATTTAGTCGATTAGCATTTGTACACATATATATATATATCAAGTCAAGGTTACCGAAAAAATATTTCAAAAAAAATTACGTTGCCAAATTAAACAAAAGAAGGTATGATGGATGGCTGGTCCAATCAGTCCCAATAAAATATAAAGAAAATTAGCTCAAATTAATTAGCTAGTTCTCATACAGTTAATTATAACTATTCGAAAAATACATTAAACGGGAATTATTATGTTTTATCTTTTGACAAGGTAATACTTTTATTCTTTTCATCCAATAATAAAAGTCCTAACGATAATATATCATTTCGGTGTCATTCCATAGCTACGAAAATAATTTGTTATTTTTGAGATACAAGACTCTGCACTATCGAGGTGTGGAAACTATAAATATCTTACAGTACTTAAAATTGAAACTGTAAGAAAATATTATATTTTATCTAATTTTGCTTTTGTTAATTGTATACAACGACCATAACTACTATTCATAATTTACTTAAAGTCTTAAAAAAGTGTTTATATTGTATTTATATACACTTTATTGTTGATCACAAAAAATATGAAATACAAAGAAAAGAGGCTTACAAAACAAAATGACAATTTCAAATTGTAAAATTCCAGGATGGGGTCTTATGGCTAATAAGCTATTTCTTCCAGACAGCCCGAAATAAAATGGACTATTTATTTAAGAGAACGTGTAAGTAGTGTAGTAATAATATAATAATAAGCTTTCATGCAAATATTTAAACATTAATCATCATCATCATCATCATTATCATATCAGCCATTGGATGTCCAATGCTGAATGTGGGCCGCCCTCATCAACCTTCAGAGCGACTGATTTGAACTTGCCTCCATTGAACAGCTTCTGGCGACTCTCCTCTACTCTTCTGTCCATCTCATGGACGGCTGTCTGAAACTGCGTTTGCCGTTACGTGGGCTCCACTCGAGAACCCGTCTGCTCCATTGGTCCTCAGTTCTACGAGCCATATGCCCTGCCCACTGCCACTGCATATACGGGGTTGCGAGCATTTGATACATCTCGGGTTAGACCTACATTGTGTTTAAATGTAGCTGTACCGACAGCAGTTCAAACATTGAATGATCCCAAATCATCTTCTTAGCTCCATAGTTTTTCGTTTAGATTGAGCCAGGATATATATTGCGTACCTATTGTTGTGACGAGTACATAATATGTGACTTGTACGAACTACGCCTATAAAGTGATTACGTTTCACAACACAAAATAAATGGTTTTTTTTTTGTGTTACAAGAATTTATTTTTTAGGTTAAAAGAGCTTTATTCTCGTAAAAAATTCACATTTCATTTTGAATGAGATTAAAAAATAAAAATAAAATCAACATTGAATCGATACATTAGTCGCCGGTGTTCGATGTTATGTGCAACTTAAGTATTTTTTTTTTTAATTTTACGAGTAAATACATTAATACTTTCACAACACTTTAAATCATTTGGCAATTTGTTAAAAAACTGAGCTCCTCCAAATAGTATTGTCTGTTCTCCATATTTAGTTCTTGGCGTCATTAATTTCAGTTAAGTTTTGTTTCGTAGGCTGTGCTTAGAATTTTTTTGTTTAAATAAATATTTGACTTAATTGTTTTAGTCATTATTTTGTGAATCAGCACACATGTGTTGTACTTATATAGTTAGGATAAGTCAAATATTTTAGTTTTTTCACATAATTGTTTAGTTGGCGTATGAAATGGATAATAGAATAAAACTTTAATTATTTTGTTTTGCGAACTCTGTAGAGGATTTAGGTTAGTCGGTGCAGCGGATCCCCAAATTTAACTTCTTTTTTTATACTTCAAAACCCCAAAGTGTAACAATAGATCTATGAAATGAACATTCGAACACTCACAACTTAAACAATTTTTAATCCACAACGAAATATTACATACATGATTATGTATCTTGTATAAGTATTGTATGTAGATATTAGTATGTAAGTTTATTATATAACTGCACAACCTACCTGTTTCTTTCTTTGTTGAACTTTCCTTATCCATGTGGGTTGTCTGGAAGAAATGGCTAAATAGCCATAAGATCGCCTATTGTACTACACATTCTTGACATAACTAATTTGTAACTATGCTTTTATTGTATTTGTGGTGGTCAATAAAGAATAAATAATAATAAATATTTTATATGTTATTTCACTTACATAACTTTATTGAATATTTCTATTGTAGAAAACTTAAGAACGAGAGTTTTCTACAGTTTATATTGCTAGTAAATTTCATGCTTCACGAGAATGACACGGTAAAGTTAATCAAGGTTCTCCCATATGAAGAAAATTCCAAGACGTGTTTTAGTTGCTCTCTTTTGTCCAGAATTTAAGTTAACATTTTTATTTTACAGTATGTAATATGTGTACGTCGAATAAACTGCAATGAATTATAACAAAGTAAATTTTCTGAACTGAAGAAGCCTATACAATTTTTACTGCACAAACACCCCCTTTTAATAGAATAAGTGTTAGAACGCAATCCGCCATGCTGCTTCGCTGCAGGCTGGTTGGCAGATAATTTCCCTATCAAAAATAACGATTACTGATAGGTATTTATAATAACAACTAGGACATACATATTCTAAAAACAAATGTGTGTATAAATGCAAATATCTATTAAGAGCGGGAATTGACCCACGACTATCAGAAAACTTTCACGATACTGCCACATCTGTCATGGTTTTTGTTTTTACTTTTAAGCCGTTTATAATAGAATACTTTTCAACATAAATTGGTTGAGTCGCAAACGAAAAATTAAAAAAAATGTTATTGAATTGAAATATTGAAGTGTGTAGAAAATAAAAAAATTGAGATTTTTTTTTGTAACAAAAAGTCAAATCGTTTTAAAGTAACTTGAAATTATTTATGTAAGTATATTATAAAATCACTAACTTTTACGAATCACATGTTGAACACAGCGCCTAATGCTTTGTTACAACTTGATTTTACAAACAAACGAGCAAATTTGTGTCACATTGAAGAAATCGAAAGCGCGAACGAAATTATATTCATTTTGCATCATCTTTTCTTACAAAACCGATTTTACAAGAGTAAGTAGGTAATGCAAAATACAATTTGATTTTACAGGTATGTTCAAGGCGATTATTTCAGCTCCATCCATTTAGCGGCCCAAATGGTGAAATGTGGCCTCTTAGAAAGTGGTACAAATCGATCACGAAATGGTCATTATTGATAAAGCTTCGAGTAGAAATATTATATTGTATGGAAACGCTCTAGTTATACTCTCACCTTTTATAAAATTTAATTTACTTTTTATTACTAAATTTTAGTATCCAATTTTTATTTTAAAGGAGTTGCTTTTTCACTTTTTTTTTGAACCACATAAAAATAATTAATCGTTGTTGACATAATAAATAAACAAAGAATCCAAGCCTTAAGCTTCATTGTATTTCCAGACAAAAAATATTTTATGGCTAAGTCGTTAACCTTACAACTAAAAGTCAAACTCAATGATGCGACTATAATTTAATGTCATCAAAAACGGTTTACCTTAATAATTTTTTTAATTAATAGTCTATTTTGTCAATTTAAAATGGCTACGTACCACTGTACGTTTATGTACGACATTTAATAATAATAATACTCTTTATTTTACACCATGAAAAGAACAATAGTCGTAACAGTTAATAAAGATGTACAAAGGCGGTCTTATCGCTAGTAGAGCGATCTCTTCCAGACAACCTTTGGGTATAGGACACATCATAGTAAAAGCGGATAATGAAGTGTACAAAGAGTTTAATGTTATGTAAGTTTATACTTATAAACAGTAGAAAAAAAAAGTGACAAAATGCCTATTTATCTTGCAAATTACATTCATGCCATAAGTAATGTACATTGCATCTACCACTGGGCCAGTGTACCACAAGCCATTAGCAAACCGATTTAACATGCTTACACTATCAACAAAACAATAAACACGAAATGTTTTAAGTAAAACACACAATTGTAATTTATTGATAGCTTGCAAGAAGAGTCGGCGAAGTTGTTGGTTATAAATCCTGGCGCCATTGATTGTGATATATAGATAATGAGATTTAATTTATTCGTTTAAGTCTTATTTAAAATATTAATCATTTATTGAATGACATGTAACTTGTAAAATCAATGTTTGTAATATATTTTTGGGAAAGCAAGAAGCAAACATATCCCGTCATAGTTATACAATAATACATTATGTTAATTGTTAACGACACCTCATAAATTTGCCACATTATTAACGTTTAGCTATCCGCATGAATTAGTGATAATGTATGCCAACACGTTGCTATATATATTTATCGTTAAAACAATTAAATGTTAAGAGAAACGAATGTTTACGGTTTATATCCAACCTTGGAGATTGTAGTTATTTTATGCGATATCTGTTTATCTACCTCGATACGTACTATCCCAACACTAGAGTTCCCTCGTGGTTGCACCCAAATCAACTTTTGAAACGTAAAATAATTCATGTTTATTGTATCGTTTCCAATCGTAGAAATCATTGCTTGAGCTAGAATCGAAGTCGCGACCGCTGGCGTTAAGGCGACTTCATCAGGACGGTTGTAATAATTTTCTTAAGTCCTTATTTATTATTTTAAGCAATGATAATTAATACAGCTCCTTTTTAATGTTAACATTTAATTAATTTAATTATTAGTACATGTAAAACTAATGTATTTCAAATATTAGTTATATTAACATATAATTTTATTTACCAAATTAAAATGGATAAATTCGTAAAACAACAACAAATGTTGTATTCTAAGAACGTAATTGAATTTTAATGACAAACATATTAGGTTATAAATTTTATTATAAAATATGTATAATATTTATGTGTTCATATTAACTCATAACTTAGCCTTAAACTATCATTATTATAATTTTTTTTTATTGATTATTATTATGTTCATTAGTTATTAAGGAAATTATATAATTACATAATATTTTACAAAGAATAATTATTTATATTAAAGAAAATCATTGTTTGTTTATATTTTTCAAGTACATATATTTATTACAGAAATTATAAAATATAATATAAGAATATTATAAAATGATCATTAGGTGTTCCTAACGGGCAACCTAGAAGACTACGGAAATATTGTAAATTTTACAAAAAGCAATACCCGATATGTTATTTTTTGATAATAAAATTAGTTATTCGTTAATGGAATAACACTGAAGTTCAATGACTTGAACTGACCATTGTTTCATTATATTTATTTTGGTATCGAAAAAGTAAAACGACAGTTGATTATTCGACGAATAATTAGGGAATTTGGCTTTATTATTGAAAAAATATCTCCCATAATTTACTTATTAATTGGTTTCTTTATGTAAAATAATTATGTTGCCATTAAATCATATTAGAAAAAATATTTAGAGGTTAAAGTTGCGAGGGTTTAGTGTACGTTTAATTTAATATAGGTTGTTAAATTTGTTTAGTACCTGCTGTTAATGTAGGTATTAAAAAAATGTTTTTGGAGTTTATTGGAGTTTACTCCTTAAGAATCGATTTTCATATATAAGGCGCCCGGTATGAGAAAAATATGAGAGGTAAAATCTACTATTGAATGACCTCGTTACTTTTTCGGTGCGCGCGCACCTACGGTGCGGTGCGAAAGTAATGTTGCTCTAATTAATATTGAAAAATAATATTTAAAAAATAAATGATAATTGTCAGATAATAATAATTACATAATTTATCAACATTCCTAATGAAATATTTGTGCACATCTGAAATTGACTATTGTGAAAAGTTTAATGTAAAATATTTCGCCGATTAGTTATAATAAATGTATATAAAATTAATAAATATATATTTATATATGTATATTATTTTCATTAATTTGTTAATTTACCCTTTCATATGGTATTAATCTTATTTTCAGTTGGATAAACTCTTTTTGCGTATGTTTAGACAATCGTACTTAAGGAGTAAACTCCAGTCGTGCGTCGGAGCTGACACACATTTAACTACCTGTTGATATTCGTTTGCTATTGTATTATATGATTACAATTCACAACTGGCCAATTATGAGACGTATAGAAATACGGAACGGTTTGTTTTTTGAAAAACTTTTAACATTTATAAAAATTTATAGCAATTATACTGTCTATCTCTCTCATACATTCTCGAAAGGATCCTTCTTCCCTTTTCCTTTGCCTCCCTCCTAATCCTTCTACTTCATTCGCTACCTCCTCACTCGAACCTTCCCTCATCCTGATTGTCGCCGCAAAATTTGTGTTTTAGAGTCATTCGCTTTATAAAATGCCATTTAAATCCCTGCCATTTAAAATGAAAGAAAAAACAGTTAAAAAAAAGAAAAAATAATAATTATTGAACATTATAAATTGTACGTATAATTTTATTTTCACGAGGCTTGTTTCAGACGCACCGTAAATGAGGCAACGTTTGATACCTTAAATATTAAAAAAATATATATTAAAACAAATCATATAAATATATAAAAGCTAAATTTAAATGTTATAAGTATTATCTAATCTACAGAGTAGGTCTGTGGAGTACAAAAAGAGTGATATATCTAAAAATGCATAAAAGGTTTTTTGACAAATTTTTGATCATAATGAGTCATAAAAAAATCATACATAAAATAAATATTCATATGTCAAAAGAAAATATTATATTTTATGAATAATATCTTAAATATTGTGTAACTTATAATAGTAAGGTATTACTATAAAAAAATTATGATGAACCTGCCTGCCTGTCTGCCTGTTACAGATAATTTTAAATTAAAGTTTGTGCACCTGAAATGGAACGCTGAAGATTCTTATATATGTCTTAGTAATTAATATATTACAAGCGGTAGTTATTAACTTCTACTTATTACTGTTATACTTATTGATTACTGTTATTACCCATTACTGTGCTTGTTTTTATGACGTATGTGAGGAAACTCAAACTATGAACTGTACAATTACTATATTTATTTAGGTCCTATAATCTGTCTATCAGCTATTTTATTTATTAGAGATAGAATATTGTTCCAATCCATACGGAGAACACGTCAAAAATAAATATTTGCATTCATTTTAGGCGGAGGCGATTAATTTGTTATTGGTGTTTGTTATATTCTGTTGAAGTTGAACGATAATATCATTGATGAAAATTATGGAATTATAATCGTTAGATCTTCAGAATATACTTGGAAGTTTAGTATAAGAGTACTGGGTGTGCGTAAGGATTAAAGGGTGCGGAAGGTGGAGGATTAAGATAAGTTCGACTCGTGGCGTTCCTTTGTTCTTCGGGGTAGATGATTTTCTCCAACCCGGCGGAAAACTTTCCTTGCAGGAGTTCTCACTGTTCACTGTTGCGATGTTCTGCTTTTTCACATTTCAAACGGTTTATTTCGAAATTAACCGGGAGTCATCTCATTCACGTGGGGAGTCTTTTTCAGATATACATATGTTACAACAAGCACAGACACTCAATAATTCACGACGTCGATGCAAGCGCCGTCGAGTCATCGTTAAGCGTTGTGCTTTTCTTCCTTCAGGCGAAGGTACCGGAGAGAACAAAAAATGAGAGGAGGATATGGGAAGTTTATGCGTTTCAAATAACAGATTAAAAATAAAGAATCTATGAGTTGTGGCGCCAAAAAGTAATTTTAAAGACTGGTTGGCGCAGGGGTTACAGCACTGGCTGCTGTGATGGGGATCGCCGGTTCAATCCCCGCTTATTTACATTAATGTAAATATAGGCCATACAGATGTTTGTCGTAGTCTGGGCGTTTGTCCAGGATTTCCATAATTCATTTCATTCCAATGGAGTTCATTAACTGTAATTTTATTTACTTATAGTTATCATATTTACATAGTCATTCAATTTAATGAAAGTTAATAATATAATAATTTTGTTTATCATTTCTGAGAAACTTCGATAGCCAATCAACGTAATCAGTGGGCTGTTATTAAAATGGTTTAAAATATTTTGATTATAAAATGGTGGAAAAATATTTGATGTAAATTTTAACGTAATGCGATGATAAATGTCCGTAACAATATGATTTGCAAGGAAAATTACTGTCAGTGTATATATTTAAAAAAATTCAATGCTTTATAAGTTCATTATCATATCAGCCATTAGATGTCCACTGCAGAACGTACGCCTCCCCCGTCGACCTCCAGAGTGACTGGTTCAAAGCAGCCTCCATCCAACGGCTTCCGACGACTCTCTTCAAGTCGTCTATCCATCTCGTGGACGGCCGTTCGACACTTCGCTTGCCGATACTTGGTCTCCACTCGAGAACCTTTCCGCTCCATCGGCTGTTGATTCTACGAGCTACGTGCTCTGCCCACTGCCACTTCAGCTTGCAAATCCGTTGGGCTATGTCGGTAACCTTCGTTCGTCTACAGAACTCATCATTTCTGATTTGATCTCGTAGAGATAAGTTTGTTCAAAAGGCCCATAGTCAGAGACCACGTCTCAGATCCGTATGTCATCACTGGAAGTAGAAAGTATAAAGAAGAGAAAGAAGAAAGTATTCGACCAATGTGTATTAACACATTGGTCGAATACTTTCTACTTCAGGCATTGAGGTATTTTCTGATATACCATATATAAAGACGATATAAAAAGACGTTTTTTAACTTCCCAAACGCTGCCCATCCTAGCTGGATTCGACGATTGACCTTTTCCGAAGTCGGACCTACCAAGATGGACATTTTGTCCTAAGTACTTGTTAACAACTTCGAAAGTAGAATCTCCAACCAATATCGGGGTGGGCACTACATAAACATTCGACATGATTTTGTCTTGTCCATATTCATTTTAAGGCCCACCCGGAGGGAAACTCCACCGAGGTCATTGAGCATAATAGTGAAGTCCTCCGGGGATTCTGCCATAAACACGATATCGTAGGCAAATCAATGGTAAGTGATGTACTCACCGTTTATATTGATGCCGAATCCTTTTCATTCCCGAAGATTGAAAACGTCTTCCAATGCTGCGGTAAACAGTTTCGGAGAGATGACGTCTCCTTGTCTCACACCTCCAGTGGAATCGCATCGAAAGCATAAAATGCGATTATACTCTCAGTCTTTTGTATATCTGGCGCAGAGTATGTGATCTATGGTACTATAGCCTTTTCGGAAACCGGCTTGTTCGGGAGGCTGGATATCATCAAAATTGCCCGTCAGACGATTCGTAATGACCCTAGAGAATAGTTTATAAATGTGGCTCAGAGATTTCCATATCCGTCTGTTGATCCGGCTATATGCTTCAGTGTCACCAGAGGACTGTAGGTTAAATAGACGTTCCTCTTCCATGAGATTTTGAGTTTGGTCAGAGAGCTTTCGTGGGGCCGTTTATACGGTCGGGTCTGTAAAATCGGCTCCCAACTGTATAGACAGTGTTCACCAACCTGTTGTTTATATCGTCCACAGAGACGCAATCGTTAAGGCAATTGAAATGATTTGATAATTCGAGCTGAAAGCTCTCGGAGTTTTGGATATGTGCGTTAGATTGTCGGAGAGTCGATTTCATCAGGCGAGACCGTTATAGTTTAACACTGATATTCAATATACCTCTAACCAATAGGTTATCACTCCCGGTTTTCACCCTATGGATCACGGAGACGTCATTGAAGATCTGTCATCTGGTGGTCATAATGAAGTCTATTTCATTCCTAGTGGAACCGTCAAGGCTCATCCAGGTCCATTTACTTAGGTGGCTTCTGGAAGAAAGAGTTCATCATAAGGAATATCTCCTTCTCCAAAAAATCGGCCAGCCTCTGACCACTGGGGTTCCGCTGTCCATATCCAAATTGCCCCATTCTTGTCTCGTGTGTCGCCTATCTTCGCGTTAAAATCCCCCATGACAACATTGAAGTAGGTTTTGTTCGTATGTATGGTCCTCTCATACATAGCCTCTACTTCTTCATCCGGGTGTGCCGAGGTCGATGCGTATAGTGGTATGAACTTCAGCGAGTACCTCTAAGATACTTTGAGTATAAGGTACGCAACCCTGTTCGACACACTTCCGATGGTCACAATGTTGCCAATGAGGGACCTGCGGATAATAAACCGGATACCTCCTTGGGACTTTTGGGCACCCTCCCGGTAGTAGAACAGGTTACCGGATTCCAGGGTTATTGAGTCCTCCCCTCTCTGTGGACTTCAGATAGACCCAGTATATCCCAATGTAACCTATTCATTTTCTCTTCCAGCTCAACAATCCTTTCATCAGACCTCAGGATGCGAATATTGTGTGTCACCAAGGTCAGGTGTCGTCGAGGGTGGCAGCGGAATCTCCCCCGGAGATTCTTAGCATCCTCTGCCCTACCCTTACTCGAGCCGCTGCCGTAGCTGGGGATAGTAGGGCCACCGGAGACTGGGGGCCTGGGCTTCGAACTTTCATTTGGCGGGATTTACCAATACTCGCCACGCTTAGCATGCGTGTTGGCGAGTGCAGTGTGTTATCCAGGATATGATGACGCTGCTGCCCATCACCACCCCGGTCGGTGCACATTTGTTCACAACACTATAGCCTTAGTCGCCTTTTACGACACCTCGTCAAGAAAGAGGTCGGGACTATTCTTCTCTGCCAGTCACCGCACGGCCAGGCCACAGCCACTGCTTTATAAGTTATTATGTAGTTAAAAACTATATTTTAGATTTAAAAATTAATTCAGTGGCATCAACCTCAACTATTCATTCTCAACAATTTAATTTAAATATCTGAATGGTTTATTCATGGTTAACAAAAAAAAAGTTAATATAACAGTGATTTTTTTAAAGTTCAGTAATTTTTCTACACAAAAAAAAATTGGAAATATTTCCCTTTACGGAACTTGAGAGAATGTTTTTTCAAATATTAATGATATGGTTTTAGCAAGTTATTGAGATTGAAGACACTTAAAGCTGAAAAAATATTTTTTTCTATTATATTTTCTCTAATATTTTAACTTTCACACCAACCGATGCACATTACATTACACAAACTCTAAAAATTAAAAATTCTTTCAAATAACTGACGTTCTAAGCATCGTTGTACAAATGTACCGAATCAAATAACTCATTGTAAACATTAAAAAAAAAAAAGAACATAAACGTAAACGTTTTCTTTTATAACGTTTGTCTGCCGCAAAACAGTATTTTTTCTTAATTTTGGTGTAATGAATGGGCTCGTAATTACAGGGGTAAAGTAATACAACATCATTAGAAATGATATATATATGATGTTATTAACTTTTATAAACAAAGAACCCTCTAGCAAAGAACTCGTTAGTGGTTCTACATACCTTATTAACTCATAACTGTTTTAGGATTTTGCTTTATAAATTGTTGGTTATCATGTTTCACTTGTTTTTATAAAATTAAAATTTACTGGATGGTGGCGTTAAGTGCTTACGAAATGATCGATTGCACTTGAAATACTGATTAACTATGTGACTGACAATTGTAATTGATCCTCTAGAAGTGCTGTTGAAGCCACTGTCAATGGAATTTATATGGCTGAAGGCAATTGAAAACAATTATTAGCACCTATGCGACTTGATGATTGCAAATAAATTGAAATCGACGCAGTTTCAAAAGTATCGTCAAGATATTTCCAGTAGTTGTGGATTATTTCATTATTTTGAGTATTTGCAATATGTTAATAAGACGCCGAACAATCAACACCTTCAATCGCGACACTCAATGATCTATAATTAATACAGAAACCAAAAATTTATTATTTGTATATTTTTATATATTTGTCTGTCTGTATCTTGTTATCACACCAAAACGACTGGATACTTTTGGCTTCGAAATGCAGTAAAAATTGCTCTGGGGATGAAAGGCAAAATTTGTCATCATCATAATCATCATATCAGCCATTGGACGCTCACTGCTGAAGGTAGGCCTCCCGCATCGACCTCCAGAACAATCGGTTTAAAGCAACTTCCATCCAACGGCTTCCTGCGTCATTCCTCAAGTCGTCTGTCCATTACGCGGACGGACATCTGATGCTGTGCTTGCCGGTACATGGCCTCCACTCGAGAGCCATTCTGTTCTAACGGCCGTCAGTTCTACGAGTTATGTGCCCTGTCCGCTGCCACTTTAACCTTGCAAATCCGTTGGGCTAGGTCAGCAACCTTCGTTCGTCTGCGGATCTCATCATTTCTGATTGGATTTCGTGAGAGTAATAGCAAGCATAGCCCTCTCCATTGCATGCTGTGTGACTTGCAGCTTATTTAAAAGGCCCATAGTCTGAGATCACATCTCAGATCAGTATGTAATCACTGGTAACACACATTGGTTGAAGATTTTCGACTTCAGGAACTGAGGTATGACGGATGAAAAGACGTTTTTTAACTTCCCGACCGCTGCTCATCCTATCTGGATTTGACGATTGACCTCTCTCTAGAAGTATTTTTTTTAACTATCCCTCTAACATGGTTATTAGAGCTTGTTTTTACAATTTCTATTTTTCTATATTTCCATACCAGTTCTCGCTCGTATGCTCGTATGCCGTTCGTTCAATCTATCAAGTTGGACATTTTGTCATAAGTAGATGTACTCGTCAATAGCTTTGAGAATAGAATTTCCAACCGATATTGGGGTGGGCACAATATGGCCATTTGACATGATTTTTGTCTTGTCCATATTCATTATAAGCCCCACCTGTCAGGAAACTCCATGGAAGTCACTAAGCATAATGCTGAGGTCTTCCAGAGATTCTGCCATAAGCACTATATTGTCGGCAAATTGAAGATAAGTGATGTACTCACCGTTTATGTCGATGCCGAATCCTTTCCATTCCGGAAGCTTGAAAGCGTTTTCCAATGCTGCGGCAAACAATTTTTAAGAGATAAAATCTCCCTGTCTCACACCTCGCTGCATTGGAATTGCTCTCGTGCTATGCTCCTGTACTCGAACCGACACACTAGCGTTATTGTACAAGCACTGAAATTTGTGGCTTATGTGTTATGTCAGGACATGGTGACGCTGCTTTCCATCACCAGCCTGGTCGGTGCATAATTGTTCGTACCGCTATGGCCTTAATCGCCCTTTACAACACCTCAGCAAGGAAGAGATCGGTAAATGTGTACGTTATTGTAATTTATTCACGGGTTGTTCATTATGATAAATTCTGTTTGTTTGAAAAAAAATACATACTTTAAAGAATATTGCGTAATTTTTTTATAAAAAAATATTTTACAGTTCAGAATTTATTTATTTATTTATTTATTCAGCCTCATCTTAAAATGGCGCACACACTTAATCAGCTTACTAAATATCCTTTTTGGCAAAGTTAAACTACTTTTGGAAGTCAGGTATTCTCGAACGATCTTTATGCATAGTATTTAAGGCCAAAATAGTCTACTACAGCTTTAACTTAAAGCCTAGAATGTAAGTATAATACTAGAAGTATTTCAGTTCATATCTCATCTGAAACCATCGTTTTTTTTTTTTTATTATCAAAAAAATTTGAGTGCGTTTGACTTCTATCTTGTCTGATGGTAAACAACGATGAAGTCTAAGGTGGATCACGCAAACTCAAATAATACCTGTTCACTCTTGCCTTAAAAATCTCTAAATTATAAGTATCGGGAAACAGTGACGCAGGAAGAGAATTCCATTCCTTTGCAGTTCTAATAATGAAGGAGGATGCGAACCGCGAGGTACGAACCGGAGGAATGTCGACCACGTATGGATGAAATCCCTGTCCACGCCGTGTCGTCCGATGGTGGAATGGTGCTGGGGGAATCAATTCATGCAATTCCCGTGCACACTCACCGAAATGCAACCTGTAGAAGACACACAGACTAGCAACCAGACGGCGATGTGCGAGGCTCTGGAGCTGTTTTGAAGTGATCATCTCATCGCCAATGAGTTTCCTGGCACGCCTGTCGATAGAATCAAGGGCTTCGCGCTGATACCGGGCGGAACCATCCCACAGATGGCAACAGTACTCCATGCAAGAGCGGACTTGAGCTGTATAAAGACTTAGCAGCTGGTCCGTTGTGAAATAGTGACGGGCCTTGGAGAGGATGCCCAGTTTTTTTGAAGCAGTCTTAGCCCTGGATTCGATATAGTTTCCAAAATTGAGTTTGGACGATAAGTCTGTACCGAGAAGTTCAAGATGGTTAGTGACTGGAAAAGGTACATTTCGGAAAGTGGGAGCCAGGTTAAACGGGCTCTTTTCAGCGGTGAAGAGACACGCCTGGGTTTTTGAAGCATTGAATCTCACTAGATTGGCATCACCCCAATCGGAGACAGCCTGAAGAGTAAGATCGTAAAAATTGTTGCACACTACACGCAATTAGTTTGCAGCGACGGCAATCACGAACGAAGTGGCTGATACAGCCAGCCTATTAATGAGATTATAAAAGTATGTTTTACATTAAGAATTATTCATTTATCTACTTTTTTATTTAAACATATATCTAAAAGGTTAAAAAAAATTCGTCCGTAAAGCATGTTTATAAAAAAAAAAAATTGCTACAGAATTAACTAAGAATTATAACGCAAGCAAATATGCGAGGAACGCTAAAGGTCATAAAACATAAACAGAATCGATCGACTACTCCAGTTTACCCGATGTACGAGTATGCGTGACTTTCAATGTTATTGACATGTTTGTTAGATTACCTGAGAGTACTTTCTGAAGTGCTACCGCTATAACGCACTCCCTTTCGACTCGGAGACAGGATGAATCAATGAATTATTTTGGTGTAAACATGAGTTTTATTGAGATTTACTAGTTTTATTGAGATTTACTAGTTGGTTTTTACATATGAGCGGTATGAAACTGGAACGTGAGTTCTCGTAAAAAAAGTGTTCTTGTTTTGTAGTACACGTATAGATTTATGATATAAAGTATTACGCTTTGACTCAATTGACACAATTGACTCAATTGACAGAGCAAGCACGAGTATCCAATTTGTCGAATTGTGATGACAATAACAGCAGCATATATTTATTAATTCGTCATTATAAAAATAATATTTGGTAAGTAATCTATGAACCTCATCATAAAGATACAAAATTTTCAACGTTTTACTGTAAACTTAAATATAATTTATAAAATATTTATGTAATAGTAGTACGGTTCCAAAGATGCCCTGTGACAGATTCTTAGGATGGATGGATGGTCTTAGAAATAGGATCATGTTTGTTTCAATAAACAAGTATATTTACATATAGAAATTAATATTAATATTTTATTTATTCAAGTAAGCTTCAAAAGAACTTTTGACTCGTAATTTTAGTAGTAACTAGTTTTTAAATAAATATATATTTATATTCTGCTGAGTAGAACTAAAAAGAAACTAGGAGTTCACAGGAGTTCACAGGATTAATATACTACTGAAGCCGTTGAGTGTGAAACGTTTGTTTATTTATTTGTGTATCACATTCACAAAATTCGAAAGCGTGTTTGAAAGATTTTTATAAATATTTAAAAATCAAAAACAATACGTACTTTAAAATCTAAGACACATTAGTGTTTCGCTGGGTGTAAGTAAGTATAGTAGATTTTAATAAGTTGATTTTAGGTGCAGATTAAATCAATAGTAATTAAAAAACCCTTTTCAATAACAGGTGAGGCCTTTTGCTCTTCAGTGTATTAATACTTACAGGCTGTAACAAGGCTGTAGTACAAAATCAAAAACTTTAACAAGCTGTAACAGGCTTTAACAGGCTTAAACAGGCTATAGTACAAAATCAAAAACTTTTATAATAAATTATTATTTTTAGCATATTTTTGTATATTTTAACGAAAATAAAGAATGAAACATTGGTCTCAGAACGTACTAGTATCTCAAGGAAAACGGAAACCAGTCATTAAAATAATTGTTTAAAAATTAATGGTCGTAGCTATTTTTGACAAAACCCCAGAAACATATAATAGTGCTAGCTTACTTACATTTTAAGGTAAAGACCGCGGTAATTTTTTATAGAAAATCCCACGTTATTATGACAAATTTGGTGTTCTTCCTCTTTTTTGTTGTTCGATATTTTTTTATAAAGTCGTTACCACAAAAACCTGTGATATTTACATTAAAATAGCTAAAGATTTTATTGTAAAAACTTTTTGCGTTAAAACCTTATTTATTGAGGAAATCTATAAGATAAAACCTCTTACGCGCGGGTCCTCTAGTATTTTCATAAGCCTATAATATTCTGCAATAAAATTTGCTCCAAAGCAATATAAAAAAAAAACAACACTAAATGGATCAGAGATAAGAGCCGTAAAATGTATATTTAAAAGCTTGTCAATAACTTGAGGTCGATCAGAATCAATTATTTAAAATAAAATCTCATTCAAGCAGAGTTTAAAAACTGTTTTTTAGAGTTATTGTTCTATTAATATAATATACAGTCAGTGTGAAGCTACTAACGATTCGGAATACAATATAGATCATATGAGGAATTATATGTTTAGTCATATCATCTGTACGATGGCCGGTTTTACTACACAAAATCTCACTCATCCCTATCAATTATAAAACCTACTAAAAAAAAAACTTTTTGTAGCAATAATAAAATAACCGTTATTTGTTACAAAGTTATGATTTGGATCTCGCTCAAATGATTGAGATATCGCGTAAATGATTATTTACGCGCTTCTTCATCATTATCATATCAGCCGTTGGATGTTCACTCTTGAACGTAGGCTCCCCCCATTGGCATCCAGAGAGAGCGGTTCAAAGCAGCTTCCATACAACGGCTTCCAGTGACTTTTCTCAAGTCATCCGTCCGGGTGGCCGTCCGATGCTGCGCTTGCCGGTATGTGGTCTCCACTCGAGAATCTTTCTCTTCCATCGGCCGTTAGTTCTACGAGCTATGTGCCCTGCCCACGGCCACTTTAGCTTGCAAATTCGTTGGGCTATGTCGGCAATTTTCGTTCGTTTGCGAATCTCATCATTGCTGATTCGATCTCGCAGAGAAATACCAAGCATAGCCTTGTATATTACATGCTGTGCGACTTGGAGCGCGTTTAAAAAGCCCATAGTCAGAGACCAAGTCTCAGTTCCGTATGTCATCAGTAGTACACATTGATCGAAGACTTTCCACTTCAGGCACTGAGGTATGACGGATGAAAAGACGTTTTTTAACTTCCCGAATGATGTCTATCCTAGCTGGATTCGACAATTGACCTCTCATATACCAACTCGGATCTTTTGTCTTAGGTACATGTATTCGACATGATCTTTGTCTTGTACATAAAATATAAAATTAATATATAAAAAGCTTATATTAAAGTTATTTGTTGTAAACCAACCTTGTATCTGCGTTAAGGCATACTCTACGTAGTCACAATTAACTTTTTTGCTATGTCATCACCATATTACATATTAAGCTAGTATGAGATTATTTTATTATAAATGTGTTAGTAATTTAATAATACAACAGCTACCTGTAACCGGAAAAAAAATTAGCAAAACCAAACTAGTATGAAACGAAAGTGGACTTTATCAAATGGAAAAATCAAAAACGAAATAAAGTTGATTATAGCAAACCCATACAAACTGTTTATGGACATTGAATAATACTATAAATAAATGTAACAGCACGTTAAACAATATTATAAATATAAATAATACATTATAGTATTCTAAATATTTTAGATCTTTTTGTTTTATTAGACTTTTTTTTCTGCATTTATATAAGCTTGCTTATACTCTAGTTATTTTTTTTTTGTAATAACAATTGACTTGAATGTATGGAATATAATTAGTTCATGTTCTTTTATTTTTCTGTTTGTCTTAAGTATCACCTCGTTATGATTTAACCTCTGAAGTATTTTTACATTATCCCATGTGGTCCTAACTTTATCATCGAAATTAAACATTTTATCTTTTTTAGCATCAATAAAATTGGCTTGGGAAGTTTTTACATATTATTCTGTAGATAATCTAGTAAAATTCTTCTCCTGTTTTAATTAATTCATTCTGTTTAATTCATAAAATTTATTTCTACTTTTATAAATTTTTTATTACCCTCACTGAATTTTAAATTGACGTACAAAACAAAAAGAAAAAAAAATAACTTTACTTTAAATATTTCCTAAAATTCGCGTTATACCTACATAGAATTAAATAAAAAGCAGAACTAATGTTTATTTGAATTCCGTATCAGTACGTCTTATTTCAATATGTTTTGTGCCATATTAAATTATTATACCAGTTATATACATATATCTTTTTATTTTTATTTTATATAGGTATATTTTTTTTTTCTTTTCGATGAGAAATTCTGTCCACTGTGGACAGAATCTGGTCTAAAGTAAAGTTTAAGAGTATGTGTGTTTTTTGTAAGATTTAAAACTAACGAAAACATTGTCAACACTAACACTATTAGAAGATGTTTAATGAAATTGGTTTATTCGTGTGAGTGAAAAATATGCTTAATCGATTGATTGAAATATATGATTAATAGATTTACGAAACATATCCTTCTTCTACACGGAGAAGAGGCCTTCGCTCAGCAGTGGTTTACAGGCTGATAGAGTACATAGTACAGTACAGATTTACTAAATGGTATAAATTGCTCAAAATTTTACTAATCAACATTTCCTTTAATGTGGTTACCTACATTGAAGTCACCACACATTAATACATATTTGATATTTTTAGATAGCTGTTTAGGGTTTGATATCCAAATGGTGCCAACAAAGACTACTCTTACTTACTAAATTACTCGTAAGCTTGTTACGAAGAGAATATTGTCCGTCCATCCACAAGGCTATATTTTTGGAGCTTTGGTAATAGATATTTGAAATATTGTCCAAACAATCTACTTTTTTTTTAAATGATTACGTGACAGAGATTAGTTATTTTGTGTTCGAGTTTTACTATAAAGCGTAACTTTATGTTTATATCTTGCATGTATTATATGTTTATAAAATCAGTTTTTCTATCGTATATATACGTCATGTAATCAAATCTTGGTACCAATAAATGTACGTTTTACATAGTGTATACGAAATCGATTGATTAATAACTTATTAAAATAAATAATTTATACATACACTAGGTTCCGGAAGCGGTTTCGCCCGGATGGTGTATTAATAAAAAGTAGCCTATGTCCTTCCCCGGGTTTCAGACTATTCGTACCAAATTTCATTAGGAACGGCTATGCAGAGAAATCGTGAAACATATAATTTACACACATAAACATATTTTTATGATGTCAGGTAAAGATTCGTGTGCATATTATTGAAGTTATTGAATAATACAAATACAACCTAAATAACCAAAAACTATACCTAAATAACTAAAACTATTATTTTTTTATCAAATAAACAAAAAAAAATCAATTCTAATACGACAGAAATTATAATAAAAATTAATCAATCAATATTTTTAATTAAATATATTAACTAAAAATAATAATTATGTCTACTTTACTAATTGTAAGTAATAAATTGCTTCGAGAACCTAATTAGCTATAAGAAAAAACTCAAAATGAACACAACTGTCAACGACATCTGTCCTCTCGCGTCTACCTACGTTCGGGGATTCGGGTCGCGCATAGCGCACTCAGCGATGGCGCGTCTTTATTTGGACCGCCCCACTGTGGAATATGGTTGAACAAAGGCATATCATGAATCAGTTTTACTAGTGACAGAAATAGGCTACTTTATTAGTTTTATTTAATAGTTCGATAGTCACACTTTATTATTATGTAAGAATTAATTATGTTTTTGGGGCAAATAAATTGTTTTACATGAAGTAATGTTAACCGTTTTAACTAATGATAAAATTCAACTTCTTTGTTTACAATTTACAAAAAGATAATTATAGTTAAAAATCTTAAAGAGTTAAGTATTAAGTATTATATATTTTAGAAAAGCTCATTTTTAGAAGATTCGTAGGAATATTTTAATATATACTTTTAGATGTATTATGTATGTGTTTACGATGAAACAGCACATGGAGGAAAAACAGAAATATCTAAAATTCGTCGAAGCTTTTAACACTTACTAATGTACCCCAATGCTTCGAAATTAATGTTTATTTATAGTTTAGATACTCTTGAAAAACATATCAAAAAATTAGCTACTAATATTTGATAATAACGAAGATATATGAAAAAATATAATACGAGCCTGGGAACGGAAATCGATATCAATTGCGATTTCCTTTTTTTTATTCTATAACTTTACTTATAAAAAAATTAATTATTCTTGTCATAAAATAGATATAACAAAAAAATTTCACGTTTTAGAACAGTATAAAAAGCGCTGTAAAATATATTTCACCAATACAAATTCAATTGTAGTTTCGTCAAGTACCTAACGACAATTTTATCCTTTAAAATGTGTACTTTTAACCCTCTGTCGGGAGCCCATCAAAAACTCCTGAGATCGGGCGCGGTGTACCCAATAAGCTCAGCTTAGAAAATTAACAGTTATAATTTTTCTAATGAATATTAAAATGAAAACAATGCATGTATTGAGAAAAATGTTGACAAAATGATTAGGCCCAATATCGAAATATAAAATATATACACACATAAATTTATTACTTAAAAAAATTAAAAATAAAATAACAAAAATTGTCATTTTTCAAGGTTTTTTAATTTTAAAATTACCAAATTATTAATGAAAATAATAAAAACAAGTATGAAATGTTGTTCTTAGAATCTGAAAGTCAAAGTCAAAGTCAAAATATTTTATTCAGCATACAATTATTCCAATTATTTACTGAACGTCATGAGAGAGAACTGGCGAAAGAAACTCAGCGGGACCAATATAACGTAAAGGTTTTTTTAAAGGAAATTGAAATTATCAATAATTATCCATAAGTTGAAATAGCCTGGCGACGATCACATCATTCCCAAGGTTGTCTAAATAAGTACGCATCTTCTAGAAAATCGTTAATCGTATAATATCCTTTAATACACAAACGATCTTTCACAATTTTATTTAAATTTGGTAATAGAAGCTTTTTGAACGTTTTCTGGGAACCTTTTGTATAAGCGTATACATTGTTCATAAAAAGAATTACTTACTCGGCGTAAGCGAGTAACAGGCATTACAAGTTTATGTTTGTTCCTAGTATTAATGCTATGCATGTCGCAATTCCTGGAAAATTCGTGTAGATTTTTATGAACATACATAACATTTTCGTACACACATTGAGAAGCAACAGTCAATATTTTTATTTCTTTAAATTTAAATTTTAATGATACTCTAGGGCTTAAACTATAAATTGCACGTATAGCTCTTTTCTGCAGGACAAAAATAGTATTAACGGTAGGTGCATTTCCCCATAATAAGATTCCATAGGACATTAATACTATGAAAATAACTAAAATATACTACGCGAGCTGTATCTACGTCAGTAATAAGTCTATTTTTTTAACCGCCAACGCTGCAGAGCTGAGCCTATTCGCTATCCCGTCAATATGGAGATCCCACTGCAATTTCTAATCTCTAGTAATACCTAGGAATTTAGTGGTCTTTACCGGTTTTAACATTTCCCCTCCTAATTCTACACAATTATCAACAAGCTTAACATTAGGTGTCATGAATTTTATTATTATTATTATTATTTTTTGTTATTTATTAGTAAATTATTCGAATCAAACCAATAGACAACCTTTGCGAGAGCATCGTTTACATCGTCATACATAAGTAAATTACGTCTTACCTTAAAAATAAGCGAAGTATCATCAGCGAACAATACTATCTCATGTTTGTCCTGTACAAAAAAATGGTAGATCATTTATGTAAATAAGAAAAAGAAATGGGCCAAGAATAGAGCCTTGTGGAACCCCCACATCTAGAGGAGCCCCAGGAGATCTTTTACCATTTACATCAACCCTCTGTATTTTATTACTCAAATAGGAATTCAGAAGGTTGAGTGCCTTATTTCTAATTCCATAATGATGCAGTTTCCAGATTAATGCCTCTTGATGCACACATCAAAGGCCTTGGATAAGTCACAGAATATCCCACGAGCATCCTGCGACCTCTTCCATGCCTCAAAAACATTTTTAATTAGCTCAACACTAGCATCTGCTGTGGAGCGACCTTTTGTAAAATCAAACTGTTTCTTATGTAGAAGATTGTGTACATTAATAAATTTTACAATATTATATGTATAATATTGTAAAATTTCTGTAATATTTATTATAATAATAAATATTACAGAAATTATATTAACTAAAAACTAAAAAAACTATAAACTAACTAACTAACTTTTTATATTATTATTATTTTATTATGATTTTATTAATATTTATTTATATATTTATATGTACATTAAAATGCGCTTACATTTGCCCGAGTATGATTTTTTCAAACATTGTACTAAATGTTGGGAGTACTGAAATTGGTCTAAAATTATTAGGGTCTAGGGTACTGCTTGATTTAAAAATAGGAGTCATTATACTGTGTTTCATCAGATCAGGAAACACACCATGTTCTATACAGCCATTAAATATAGTAGCTAGATGAGGTGCAACAACATCAATTATCGAACTAACAACTTTTACAGATAAACCCCATAGATCAGCCGTTTTCTTGAAGTCCAGGCTTCTGAAAGCTACTATTATATCTTTGGGGTTTACAGGTTTAAATGTAAATTTTACATTACATTCTTTAACGTTTTCCTTTAGCAAAAATTCGGCAATACCTGGAGACGAATTAAGTGATTGCGTTGTTGAAAGTGAAATGTCAGTGAAAAATTACTACCGATGTGTAGTTCTTTAAATGACCACTAGTGGCGCTGTACAATTTTTCATAGAAATCTTTTCGCTATCGACTGTAGTAAGTTTTCGATAGTAACTCATGGTAGATACACAGAACGCGTGGACAGGACGTTTGAAAACTACGCGCGGTCTGTCGCTTAGTCCCGTCGCGCTAGGCTTTCGCCTTAGCCCCTACACTAACTTGTAGACGGTACAAATAGTCCCTACACTATGGACGCAAAGGAACGTTTTATATGTTTGATATTTCGCGCCTGTCGTCGCAACTGCGCTAGGCTCGCAGTGTGGACTTACACTAACAAGGGGAGTGCACGACCTCGAAATTTTATTTGGGGATGAGACTTTGCAGGTTTGTAGTATACCTAAAGGGTATCTATCCTGCAAAGCAAAAAGACTAGATGGCCAGTAGTTATCGAGAAAAACGGCCCTAAAGATCCATGCGCAGATTATATACCTACCGGTAAAATCACTCACACAGTAAGCGGCGCGATGGCCGAATGGATAGTAAGCTTGGTTACCGCGATCGAGCAGGCGACTAGGGTTCGCTCCCCGTTTGTCGCTTTTTTTTGTTTTCGTTTTTTTTTTCGTTTAATTATTAGAAATGATAAATAAAATATATTATCAATTAAATCATGCATTTTTTATAATAATAAAGAAACCCTTACTTAAAATTTACAATCAGTTGTAGTCTTACTTATTGTTGAAGTTATTTATTGTTTAATTGTAAAATATTCTGTTTGGAGATTTTTCTTCACGGAAATCGTAAATATACGTCAATTTGACAATCTATATATATATAGGAGACTTTCTATAGATATAGTCACTCATCACGATATCTCTGGAACTATGAGACCTAAAAACTTGAATTTTGGTAGGAATATTCCTTTTACCAAGTAGAGGTCAGCTAAGAACGGATTTTAAGAAATTCTACCTCTAAAGGGATGAAACAGGGAGGCAAACTTTGTATGGGACAATGTGATTCCTTGGTCCAATCTACTTCAAATTTTGCATAAATATTATTTAACCGAATTGATTGCAGACATGTTTCGTATTTTATCGAAATTCATCCCCTAACCGGGTTAAAAGGGGGTAGAAAGTTATTTTGATATCAATACTCTTTAGTGCTTTTTTTAAAATTACATTTTATTTTGACACATGTTTGACAATTCAATACGTCTATTATGTTATAATATTTTCCACTATTGACGCAGGTGTAGGTGATATCTTTTTTTGGGTGCTCCTGGTGGAACAGCCAAGACTTTATATTAAACGTAACAAAACTGAGTTGTAAATATACCGTGTGATCGCTTTATTGTAAAATAGTGTTTTATATAATATTTTTTACTTCAATGTTGGTGTTGTTTTAAGTCAAGGATTTTTAACTAAATGACTCATCAGCAAGGCATCTGTAGTTCATAATGATACATATATAGAAGACACCGAAGTGAACTTAGAAACATTTTTAAATTATACGGCATTAACACCCCAATTAGTACAGATTGGCACCATGGACTAAGGTTGGAACAAGATCAGAAAAAATTATAAATCATGTACCCATTTAACTATCTTATTTTTATTTATATATCTTATATATATTTATATTTTATTATCTTACACTAAAACTAAGAAGGAGGAGATAAAAGCTGTCTTGGACTTTTATTAAATATAAATATATGTTTGACATACAGACACGATCGTCTGTTCCTAAGGTAGGCAAATTGATGCCTGTGTTTTAGGTGACAGCCGAGTGATATAATTTTTTTTTATAAATATACATATAATTAGCACATATGGCAATAAATACATATTACATCCAGACTCGAGGCGGGAATCGAACCCACGATCCTGGAATAATAATTACTTGCAGGTTTATTCAAATCCACCAAATCGAAGTGGAGCAGCGTGGTGGATTAAGCTTTAACCCTTCTTCTATATTGAAAAAAGGCTTTTGCTCAGCAGTGAGCTGTTTACAGGCTGATACAATACACTACAGTACAGAAGCATTTGTAGCCTGCAGTGACGAAACTGAGCCTTACCATAAATATTGGAGTCCATCTAAGGGGAGATGTTACTGCCGGACTATTCTCAGACCTGTTGCTTAAAATAGGAAATGATGATTTTCGGGAACTGGATAATAATATAATGTATGAGTGTATATGAGTATGTATTTATCATAAACAAAGCTTAAAGATAATAAATAAACTCCTAATGTAGCGAGAGTATACTTGAGCGAAAGATGCTTCTCTCTCTCTCACAGCCAGTTGTATGTGGCATGTTCCAGAGTAGCCTGGTGATTCTAGCACCTCGAAGGAAAAACAAAAAAATATTGTTTATAAAGAAATACTACGGAAGGTGTAGTATTTCGATTTTGTTGTAAAAAGATAATACTCCCATGTAACTTTCTTCAGATCAAAGGCCGAGCTTCGTGTTCATGAAATATAACAATTTCTATTTTTATTTTAATGTTTATTTAAACATTAAATCCCTACTCTACAATACCGTTATATTTTATAAGTATTCAAATATTTTAACATAATAATTTATATCTTATAACAAAATTAATAACGTAAAAAAAAACAAATAAAAATCCTATTATAACCATTTTCGACTTCTACGCGGACGAAGTCGCGGGCTAAAATATTACGTTTGACAACTCTAACAAAAACGGTTTCGGCTAACAAAATATTTTCCAGTATCGACGCAGGTGTAGGTGATAAAAAATATAAATTTATATTTTTTGAAATTTTAGTTAAATACCCGTGCGAAGCCGGGGCGGGCCGCTAGTTATAGATATATGGGTAGGACAGGTAAAACTATATATACAATACCTATATATATAAAACTATACCTGCAAAGTCTCATCCCCAAATAAAATTTCGAGGTCGTGAACTCCCCTTGTAAGAGTATTAAGAGATAGGATGACCTAATCTGTCGAGGAAGAAATAATTACCGCAAAACCGTAAAATAAATCATACAAAGTAAGTTCTTAATGTAGTCAAAATGATCAGCGAATTTCATTTCTCGTTTCATAAGATACCTATTTGGTTTTACGGTCTTGAAACTAGTGACAAAAGTCATTAGAACCACCATTTATCGACAAAATGAGCTCGTAATTAGCCTTAAACACAATTTATGACTTGACATCATTTATAATATTAATAGGATGATAATATTAATAAGACTAGCTTTCGCCTACGGCTTCACCCATGTGGTTGTTTTGATAAAAAGTAGCCTATGTTCTTCCCTTGGCTTCAGAATATCCGTATAAATTTTTTATAGCAGCTCGGTAATAAAGACACTGAAAAAAAATTTCTCCACGCTCACGGAGTGCACAGTAATAAATGCTCCCAGTCGACCCAACATGATGACGTCGTCATCAGATCTCTTAAAAGGCAAAGCATACGGTTGTAACAGCATCAGCCATTATTCAGAGTGATAAAAAAGAAAAAAATCTTGCAATAACAGCTCAGTAACAAACACTCGCATTCAAAAAACTGGATTTGTTGAATTTTACAATAACGCAGACATATTAGCGGTACAAAGTATAATTTATAAGTATTGGGTTGGTTGATGTCTTCAGTTGAGCCAGTAGAGACCAGTCAATACGTTAATATCACGTAGGATGAATAGACAAGGGTAAAATTGTTCGAAGCGGACAAGATAACAGTCTCATATAATTAATATTTACAGTAATCTATCGTTAAAATCTTATATAATCGTCAAAAAAAAACCGAAATAAATCGTTAAACTGTAAAGTTTTTTAAATAAACGCTAAAAAATCCGGCGAAGACTTTTAATCAAATGAGTAATCCGAACTAAAATATTGACATAATACATGACAATCTGATAATTACTGACAGATTGTGCTGAAAATATGATGTTAATTATTAGTTCGTGGTATTAAGTAGGTATTGCTGCTAATGAATAACATGGTGCCGTGAATTACACAAATCGAGTTTCATATTTAAGCTAATTGTCTAATGTGTTCATTTAATGTCGTGTGTATTTCGTGTGCTCTTTAGCGTTGACATTAGAATGACAACATAATTACTCAATAAATGCAAAAAAGGCTGTGGATTTTAGATAATATTTATTACCACTTTTTATAACATTTATACTCTAATTAATATTGTGAAATAAAATTAAAAACAACTTCGACTAAAATCAGAGTAAGTTGTTGTGGAACCACTGACTTCAAACTTACTGTAATTCTGGCATTCTCTCGTCCTCCCCAAACTTTTTTTTTTACGATGGGAAATGCATTTACGGATCCCGCCGCAAAATGGCGGGTATGTGGGACTGCTTGACTGTGAAGCCAGAATGCCCACTAAAACCCATCGACCGTCGGCGCCGTAGTGGGGCGCCATGGGATCGCTTGCGCATACAACCATGACGCCCCGACGCTTGGCCTTGCAGCCCGACCAAGGAGCCGCTCGACTGGTCCACTCTGCGCGAGGCAGAAAAGCACTGGGAGCGGCCCAACTACCGAGGCCAGGACACTCGCCGCCACTTCTCCTCCGCTGCAAAGCCGTGTTGTGCCAGCACTGAGTGACACAACCCCCGCCGTCGGATCGCACCATAGGCAGCTCCGCAAGAACTGCAGGGAGCCAGGCCCGACCCAAGCGGCCCGCGCACCACGCGCCCCCTGCACAGAGCGGACGAGGGAGCCCACCCGCTCCTACCACCAAAAGCGGGGAAAAATAGCCCCCTCATTTCTCCACGCCTTCTCGGCGCCACACCCACACTGTTCGCACCACCGTGCCGAACACACCACCGCGCTTACGCACCACCTCAGCGCTATCGGGCCACCGTTCGTCCACTTCCACGCCCCCGTATGGGCTTGGGCGAGAAAACCCGCTCAACCCTACCACCTCGTGGAGAGAGAGAGCGGGCTCCATCTTCCTCCGTTCCCCTCCGCGCCCTCTCGGCGACACGCCCTCACCCGCCGTACATCAGTGCCACGTCCTCCTCCGCGCTTTCGCGCCTCTCCATGCGTTTTCGCGCCACCCGTCCAAGCGCTTACGTGCTTCCCAACCTTAATGAAGGAAGAGAGCGAACTCGATCTTCCTCCATTAAACCGCCCCAGAGCTCGAAGCGTCGACACCCCCTTGTATACACCGTCCCCGGTTAGATGCCTGACCGGCAGCAAACAAGGCGGGTCTGTTGCCACCTACCATGCGCCACAGCCAGCGACAGCTAGAAAACCATCGCTAGCCGTGCTCGGAGTAGCCATGGTCAACGTAGAGTTGATCATGACTAGAATGGCCATAGCGTGAGACTATGTGGCCCCGGCGCGTCGTTGCGCTTTCGCGCCCGTCCTGCTGGTTTTGGTCCGTGGGGGTCCAAAGACCCCCGGACGATAGTACAGTTATCAATTCATATGTAAGTACGACTATTACGGCTACTTTTTTTAAGCGTCTCCCATAATTACCTAAAAAAAGCACGTACAGAGGGCAAGTACACGCAAAATACAATGTAACGCAAAAATACGTTTTCAAACGCTACAAACAAATCTGCAGTAAGTTCGGTAGAGAATGCTACAATATCTAGACGTGATTTTTCAACTATTTCATCATAAATCGGAGTCAGTGAACTTTTGTGAATAGCATTATCTCTTATGAACGAACCTGATATATAGAATTTTGAATATTAACTATGTTGTAAATTTTAAGCCAGAATTCGTCAATCACAAAGACACGAATACGTGATTACGTGATATACGTGATTACGTGATATACGTGATATAAAAATATAATAACGTGATATTAAATTATAATTTTAGTCAAAAATATATGTTTTAGTCTGAATTACATTACATAATAACAAATGTATTTATTATTTTCAATTTAATACAAGATTTAATGACATCTTTTCTAAATTTTATCTTATAATGAATTTAATAATGTCAAATAATATGTAGTCGCTATGTTTATACATCACATTATGCGAGTATAAACATGCGTTTAATGTGTACAATATACGCGTTGATCTGTCACATTATATGAATATGGAAATGCACTTAACTTCTCATACATGAAATAAATGTGAGGTAATGTAAAACGTATGCTATCTACTAGAATATGGGATTAGGTACTAGTAGTAGTAGCCACACATACTTCATAAATCAGATTCGAACATCAGAAAACATCTATACTCAGCAATGATGAGAGTGATGAGGTGGATGACTTAATTTTGCATGTCGAAAAAAAATCGATTAGTAGCGGTAAAATGACACAAATTGTTAATTGCAAACTTATCCTACATTCCAAATTATAAAACCTCTTAAAACAACATATAAATTTTTATATTTCAAATTTGATCATGGTGAATTTTTGCTAGTAAATATTATAAATTAATATAGCCGAATTTTCACTGACTGGCCATTTGACGCAATTCGCAGTGACCCACTCCAGGGTTGTAGATTTGATTCCCGCCTCGAGTCAGTGTGTGTCAGCGAGATGAATGAAATACTATGTACTAAAATTAAAAATAAAATGTAACAAATATCAAAATTATTTAATTTTTGTTCTTAGATCGTATTTATGTAGATTATAAATTTGAGCGGTTTTTCAAAATATTTGAGAAAATACGTATGAAAATTATAACAGGCGAATTGGTAATATATTATGTTTTTTCGTCACATAAAAATAAAATAAATTAAAACCCACTTTGATTGTTCCTAATTATGTATGCTTAACAAAAAAATATATTTTTTTAATGATAGTTATAATCATTACCATACCTTATTTCCGTGCATCAATTTTGACCATTGTAAAACATGTTAATGATCTAAAAACGGTATTTTTGCCATCATAATTAACTTCTGCTACTGTAAAAAAAAAGAATTAATTTGTATTATACTGTATTTTATTGGATGTAAGACGGTGAAAATAATATCAAAATAAGTTGTATGATTAAAAATAAAAAGCAGAGAATCAGAGTGATAGACGCTGAGTGCGAATTTGTTTCTTAATATCTGTTATACGACTACTTTTCTATAAGAGCAAAACAACGGATATTAGTCAATCAAAAAAAAAAAAAAAAGATCTGAAATTTATATTGAGAGATCGTACAAAGTTTAAATCATGCAGTATACTGTAGTAGGTGTTGAAATGACTTAAGAGATTCATAAATTTTTTACAAAAAAAAAATAACCTTTTTGTACATTTAAAAAAACCCTCATCATACTGTCGAAATCGTTGTGGAATCATTAAGTTTTCAAAGGTACGTAAGGTTCTCATACGTACCTAATCACTAATTAGCTAACTTTGCGCTTTGTAGTTAGTAACGATGACAAAATCATAATAAATGAATCTGATAATGCCCACAAATTGGTAGAGTCAAACATAGAATAGCAAATATTGACTACCGTTAGCAATAACGGCAAACTGGCAGGACACGTCACGTCACAAATTGATCAATCTATAGTAGAGTAGTGTTGTATAATAGGGCAACGGAACTCATCAGCGGATTCGTTTGCAAATCTGCTTGCGAAGCTTAAAAATGATTTATGGGAAAAAGATGCCTAAAAAAATTTTTATAAGATTATACTTGGAAAACTTTCGCATTTTCTCTGTCATCTGTTAAAATCAAAGTATTTAGTTAAAAATTTAAACGATTTTTTTTTAAATTAATTTAAAAGGTTCTATTTATATGGTTTATCTATTATGCATAACCATTTAAAAAGTTTGTACCCTTAAAGTCCAACTAAAATCAACGATAAAATTGTAACAGGGTGTAAACTAGGTTTTTTTATTAGAGACTCGTCAAATGCCAGAAGATGACAAAGTCATGGTTTTCAATATAACCGTTTTGTAAAAATATACAAAAATCTCTACATATATATTTTTTTTTTAATAACCACGCCTGAAAATTTGTACTATATAGCTAAAAAGAGTTGCTTGAAAAGAAAAATATCTCAGAATTTTTATGTAAAGGTTTTCTGAATTTCTATACTTTGACTATTCACTCTGCTCAAAAGTAATACACAAAACTTACTAGTCTTAAAATTGGGGCTCCTCATATAACACAAATTACTATATTTAATTATTGCTATTCGACTTTCTTAAATTCTAATATATAATTATATAATCCACGTTTAGGATCACTTAGATCTGCTCCACTGGGTAAAAGGATTGAAACTTAGATTGAGTTCTAATTCCTTTTCTTAACAGAAGTGAAGAGGCCTTTAACAAGCATTACACTCATACGCTAAAGTACTATAGTTAAGTTATTTATGATTGAGATGTGACGTTTTATTTGATTACTCTCATGACGTAAGATAACTTTTGTAACTTTTTAAATAATTATATACTTATTTTGTTACTTTATTAATATTAACCAGTAATTAATTTATATGAATATAAATCTGATGCGAAATTGACTAATCTTCAAATTATTTCCCGCTGTTTCAAACCCTTTACAGCTTCCATGGTCTCGGGGGACCATGGTCCCCATAGTAAAACTGTAAAGTTTTTTTTTAAAAAAACGCGATAAAACCCGGTAAACCCCCCTAAACTTTTAATTAAATGAGTAACATTCGCGTAAATATAAGAGAACAGTTATTTATACATTACTTTTTTAATTATTATTTACTGTATTACTAGTATACTACTACACTACTACTACAGCTATGCTAGCAAATACCATCAATATTATTAAAATAATTATCTGAATGATATATACTAAGCTAAAATATGTTACTTCCAATACGCACTTTTGATGTACACACCACTGTGATGACACAGGGCATTTTATTCTTTGTTTTGTGATTTCGTTTATATAATTAACATTTTTATTGAATTATAACGCTACGCAGACACTTTTCTAAGTTGTACTCATAACAATTAAAAACAAAAAATTACAATTTCTTATATTCATTTTAACATATTATACGATTTTAAATAATTTGTTCATATAAGAAAAATGTAGTCATTTTTGTAGGAGCGCATTAACCAATGTTAATATGGTTCTAATTAATATTGTTCGATATTATGAAAGAGTCAGTCACACGAGTAGTATTTTAGTCAATTTGATTTGAAACAGTTTATCACGTAAGGCGGGCTCGTTTAATTTCCCAGACTATTTGTTTAAGCATGTAAACATGTAACAATACAGCTATCTAATTTTCAGCAGATATGTTTATAGAAATATCTGTTTTTGTCAGGTATAGGAAAGGAAAGTAACCATACATATTCTTATATGTAAGTGTATCTAAGAATATTTTCTGTACCTTTTAAACCTAAATTTTTAATCTCGGGTAGATTTTATACCCATGAACCAATTTCTAATTAACTACATATAAAAGAAGTTTCACCGTTTGTGTTTTAAGCATAATGGCTGAATTAAAATCTACGTGATTTTTTTGTTCTGTGACCAAGAAACAAAGATGATTATTTTTAATCACATTATTATTATTTTTTAATTCTGTGATTTTCAGAAATTTAAATATCATTTCTTTAAACTTTTGTAGAATTTCGGAATTAAAAGACTGTTTTTCTTCAAATATAATTTTATTAAAATTCTTTTTAACATCGATTTTAGTCACAACGATCGGCTTGATTCGTAGCTCAATGATGAATACCTTCCTTGCTCATTGAAACAAAAAAAAAAATAAAAAAAAAAAACATTTAAATGACTAATAAATTTAAAATACACGGAAGACAAAATTGAGCTACAAAGAACTTAATATACTGTTAATACATAATACAACAAAATATAAACATATTTTTAACAATACATAGATATATATCAAAATACAAGTCGTTTTATAATAAATTACACAAACAAACGTATACAAACTTCCGTAATAATTAATAGCTTTTAGTAAAGTTAGCAATTTTATTTTTAATGTATGTGTAAAATATTTCTTAATGTGTAATATTTATTTAAAATTAAGACAAATTTACAAATTAACACGATCGTGATCACATTTCTTGAAATCCCAGCATTCTGTTGTACTGAAACAAAGAGATTTAAATTGCCTTATATACTAAAAAGTTTTAATATAAGCGAGTAATAATGTGTAATAGTAGATAAAGAGAATTCGCGAGGATCGCGACTTCCAAAGAATCGTTTTCTCTCTGCTACGCTACTAACATGATGTTGGGAACTTACTACGTCAAGCGTAAATCAGTGTGAATTAAAAATATGATAAAAATTAATTGTGTAATTTTAAGCATTAGTATGTGCAATGTTAAGATTAATTATAGGCATGATGTGAAAAACTAATTCACTTGTATGTTGTATGTATGTTGTAGGGTATTGTATAAACAAAACACTCAAATATCTAATGTTTACCATTAGTAGACTCCAGATAACTGACAGTGTCGAAGGTAAAGACAGAACGGACCCGGAGTATTACGCCACAAGGGATCTGCCGTTTCAGCGACACATGCTCCATCATTTAATAATTTTTAATCTCAAATTTTTTGATTTGCATTGGTATGACGTAAGACTTTATATTGTTTATTTAAGTTTAGTTATATAGAATTTTGAAAACAATCAAACTTGTATTACGGATATAATCGTGTCTTATAGATTAAGTTCCGTTGTCCTGCTTGAAATATTACATCACCCATTTTAGGCTAAAATTATACTGAAATGATTACTGTATTTCGTATGATATTGACTAATATAGTATCTTTGTTACGGTTTAGGAATATTCTCTTATTATTAATTATTCGTGGCCAATACGTATTAATCTACTACACCGAAGGTGCAAAAACATCTATTACCGCTTATTATTTTCAGTGTGTATACTTATTATTTTCAGTAGTTTTTATTTTTATTTTTATTTTTTATTAAATAGTATAATTTTATTTATCTACGTATAATATCTTAATTATTGGTTATTGTGATTATTAGAAAGCAGCCTAATTCACATCTCCGAGAATAAATATTCCTTTCTAACTACTTAGTGTCTTTTTTCTTTAATTTAAGGCGTTGCTAGTGGGCCCGATAAAATAAATATTCGGACAGGTCGAAGAAAATAAAAACGAAATGAGTATAACTGTAATTGCATACATATTTAACCCATATATGTACATATATTTGGAGAATTTTGCACAAATTATTTACGTTTATTTTATTATTATTATTTTTTTTCTATCATCACGTGTCACACCATTTTATATACGAGATTATTACAAATTAATACAAAGTTGAGTCCGCTGCTGATTCGACAATGACGTTAGGTGTAGCATATTCTTCTTATGATTCAATACATATTTTTATCCACACTTAATTAATCATTTCTTTCAAATAATAAACAAAAATAAAAGAAAAGAAAAACTTAATTTGCAATTAAATTTGCAACTAAGCTTTCACTTCAAACCGTTAGTTCAATGCAGATATAAGACAATGGTCAAACCAATACTTTTAACTACCTCACAAAAATTTCAATAGGAGTTTCAAAGTTAATTTTAAGTGTATGTTATGTAATTACCTCTATGAATTTTATTATTATTTGGCATTAATTGCTTCCGTTTCTAAGTCGTACGAAATTTGTTTTTATTTTGTGTACATTGTAAACTGTAATTTATTTTGAGAAATAAAGTCTTCTTAAGCCATAATTTTTTTATAAAATATTTCACTTTAATTGAATATCAAGATTATTGCTCATTACATGAAAGACCGAAACAAATAATGAAAAGTATGATATGAAAATTATATTCTTTCATGAGTAATAATAAAAGTAAAGCAATAAACTGGCTAAAATGTTTAATGGTATATTGTATTCTATCAACATAATGATGTACATACATACACATATACATATATTATCTTAAATTACATAATATTATTAACATTATAACATTATAACTCGTGTTCATAATTACACTCAATTAAACAATTGTGCAGATTAAGTATGTAATAGTAATAATTTTTTTTAATAAGTGTAGATGAATTCACCAAGTGTTACTTCCACTGTCTATCTACGGACGGTACTATTTATTTTGTTTACATAATAAAATAATCACTTACCCGCTTCAATTTCTGACCCTTTTCTGAAGAGAAGAGTTATTCATCGAGTAGCAGTATATTTATAGGTTTTTACACTACAATAAAATAGTTTATTTTTTCTTTATTATTTTAAGGTCTTTTACACTAAAATGTGTTTGTTAGCCTAACATAGTTATAAAGTGTTGTTTGTTTGAATATGCGCTGAAGGTTCTTAGGTAATTTTATTTATTGTGTTGGTATTAGAAAATTTGTTTATGAATAAAGGCTATAGAAATCTTAAAAATGGAGTAATAACCGCTTAATGCAATTGAAACGCAACAGGAGAGCGTTCGTAGCGAAGTGCCTGTGGGTGCGATCACTGACTAAGCAGTCTCCCATAAAGTAGACGCCGGTTCAGTTCGAGACTTCCTCAAAGTATGCATAGGGCAATAGAGTACTATCCTTTGTCTCCAGGGCGAGCGACTAACGATGGGTGCCGATGACCGAATCAGGATTTGGAGAGGTATTTTCCAGGGTGATTGTCTGAGCCCGCTTTAGTTTTGCTTGTCCTTGATCCCTTTTAGCACTCTGCTGGAGCGTTCGGGGACAGGCTTTCAGTTTCGGATAGGAAGAACTAAAGTCAACCTTCTCTACATGGATGAACTCAAGTTGCTGGCACCTATTGCTGTAAGCCTTATCGAGTTGCTGAAAATCACTACTGAGTTCAGTGGCTCAATCAGGATGCAGCTTGGAATGCACAAGTGTGCAGTCGTGCATGTGGACAGGGGACAAGTGACGCGATCGTCTGACATTACCCTTGAGCTTTCTAACTTCAACACCATTACAGAAGATGAATCTTATCTAGGCATGTCACAAGGGTGCAGGAGGCGGATATGAAATAGGCGGTTTTGCGAAGTGTTTTTTGGACGGCTGACAAAAGTTCTTCGGGGCTACTTGTCGGGCGCCAACAAGGTCCGAGCTTGTAGCGGCTGGATCATGTCCACTCTCTTGTACACACTTGGCGTGCTCAGATGGTCTCAAACCGAACTCGACGCCCTGGACAGAAGAGTCCGCACGACTATGACTCATCATCGCACGGAAGTGTGGTGGCCAAGGCCTGTTAAGCGCCAAGTCCATCCATAACCGGGAGGTGTGAAGGCTCGGGGCCTACTTTGAAACGAGGACAGAGAACGCTATGCATGGTGATGTTATAGTAAGTGACCAAGGTCTTACCCCCTTATTTATTACCTCTGACCGGGATACCATATGGATGGAGAAGGAGCTGCATGGACGATTTTACAAGGCACTCAACGCACTTCACGTGGATGTTAAGGCCTCCGTGCAGTGGCTGCGATTCGGGGACCTCTTTGGGGAACCGAAGGTTTTGTCTGTGTAATACAGGATCAGGTTGTTAAGACGAACAACTACCGAAAACACATTCTGAAGGATGGCACTCCTGACTTCTGCCGAGCTTGTCATCATCCTCATCGTCGTCGTCATCAGTCAGTCAGACATGTGCTTTCAGTGTGTTCAGCGCTTGCCAACACTGAGTACTTGCACAGACATAACTAAGCGGCTAAGATTCTTCATCAAGAGCTTGCTCTGATGTACGGTCTCCTGGAACAGAGGATGCCGTATTATCAGTACTCACCGGTGTCAGTAGTCGAACGCGACGGAGTCCGGCTCTACTGGGACCTGCTTATCATCAAAGACAGGACGATACTGGCGAAAAAGTCTGATATCGTGGTGATGGATAGGGCATGGTCGAGGGTGTTTTTAGTGGACACAACCATCCCGCATGACGAGAACCCTGTGAAAGCCGAAACAGAGAAAAAACGTAAATATCTGGATCTGGTGCACGAGATTGTCGACATGTAGGGTGTTGAGTCCACTGAAATCATCCCTTTTGTGATATCTGCCAACTGTTTTATCCCAGTTAGTCTCGCTCATCATCTGAGGCATCTGGGTATCCGCGATGGTTCGCTCGCAGCCAGGATGCAGAAGGAGGTTATGCTCGACTCGAATAGCATTATCCGCCGATTTCTCAGCCTACAGCCCTAACCCCCGGCCGTTTGATCTCCCTGCCGGGGCGTAATCTTCCACACGCTTATATTTATCTATGTTGGTTTAAGTATGTAAGTTTATTATATGTCTTATGTAAGTATTGTTTTATATTATGTATATCTATATATATTATTGAACGGGTGAAGTAAACCAGTGAGATAATAATAATAAAAAGTGCACGTGTCTAAATTATACATACTCATATGTATTATGGTATTGATATCAATTGCTTTACCTTATTTATATGCATGTATACAGATATGTGTAAAATATATAAAAATACTGTGCAGTAAAATAAAATTAAAATATTAAAAATACATGCATCTGGGAGCATACTTTGTTAAAGTATAGGTACGCACATACGCGCGACATCAATAAGCAAATGAACATTTTTACAATTAAGTAGACTAACCACTTTTTTGCATAGGTGCAATACGACAATCGTCAATATGAATTGGTCGTCGTGTTTGTGTGTGTATCCTTTGTATTCATTATTGTTGGACGCATGTTTAGTTCTAAGTCTTACAAAGTAAACCTTGTTATTTCATGAGAACCTATATGTCTGGACAAACCTGATGCAAGTTTTAAGACATCATAAAATTGTAATATATGGTTTAATATAATTTAAATAAAAAAATAAATGAAAATAATTTGTTAGTTTATATTTTTGCAATAGCTGTACTTTTAAAACAATTAGCTTATTTACGTTTTAGTCATCCTGATTCAATGGAACAAAAAATACTTTTAAGTAGTGTCGTTGTACAATAAAAATAGTATTTTAAATTATATTTATAGCATTAAATATTTATCGTTATAACGAGAGTTGTAATATCGTTATAAAATTATCAGTACAAAATTTCTCATATGTCTCAAACTCACGTCATTTGTGGTTTATTTTACCAACGCGAAATATTATGAGGTTTAATATCGATGTTAACTGTTTTTGAATTTGTTTCGCACAAAGGCCGAGAAGCCTCAGCGGGATTCCTTCGAAATTAAATTGGTTTCTTCACCGCGTTCATTCTGATTAAGAAGATTTCATTGGTTGCTTTGTTTTTTTTTTTTTTTTTTGATCAAAAATAGATCATATTCTATAATTAATATTTCCTGTATAAAAAAAAGTTTTCTTCTTTCCTGCGTATAAAAAGGTATGATAGACATGTCTGACTTTAATTTCAGCGTAGAAACAGTCATCTAACAGTTTTTATAAGAAAACATAAAAAAAGAAAATATGTATAAATAACATTATGAAGTTCCAAAGCTAATAAAGCATTATAGAAAAAAAAATATAATTGTACATAGAATTATTTCTAGAGCGGTTTGAACATAAATAACGCTCTCCTGTAAACCTCGGTTTTTGACATGCCTTTATGTACGTAGGGTCGATATTACTTTTATAAATAACATCACACTGGAAACGAAAACTATACAGTTGGCCTGTCTGAAGTTCTTAACATGGGTTCAACAAAGTTCTATTTTGCATAAATAAAAAAGAGTTTTTTTCTATTTTCAGCCAGCTTTAGCTAAAACTAAAGTGCTCTCAACTTTATTATGGAGATTCTCAAAACTTTATATCAGTCTAACTTGATGAATTTAAATACTAAAACTTGTTCGCCTCATTTTGCATGAATAAAGTGGCTCTTATTTTAAAATACTGTTTTTTGATAGTTGTAATAAAAACAAATTGTAGATTACACAAAAGACCGAGGAGTATAATCGGCCATTGTACTTGGCGTTTGTGGACTATGAGAAGCATTCGATTCGATCGAAACTTGGGCGATGCTGCAGTCTTTCCAGCGGTGCCATATTGACTACCGCTATATCAAAGTGTTGCAGTGCTTGTACAATAAAACTAGTATGTCGGTTCGAGTACAGGAGTATAGCGCGATAGTGATTATAATGCAATGAGGTGTGAGATGTCATCTCTCCGAAACTGTTTACCACAGCATTGAAAGAAGCTTTCAAGATGTTGGAATGGAAAGAATTCGGCATCAACATAAACGGCGAGTATATCACTCACCTTCGATTTACCAACGATATCTTGCTTATGGCAGTATCCCTGGAAGACCTCAGCATTATGCTTAGTGACCTCGATGGAGTTTTCTGACGGGTGGGCCTTAAAATGAATATGAACAAGACAAAAAGCATGTCGAATGTTCATGTCGTGCCCACCCCAATATTGGTTGGAAATTCTACTCTCGAAGTTATTGTCGAGTATATCTACTAAGGATAAATTGTCCAACTTAGCAAGTCCAACTTCGAGGGAGAGGTCAATCGTCGAATCCAGCTAGGATGAGCAGCGTTCAGGAAGTTAAAAAACGTCTTTTTATCGGTCATACCTCAGTGCCTGAAGTCGAAAGTATTCGAGAAATGTGTGTTACTAGTGATGACATACGAATCTGAGACGTAGTCTTTGACTATGGGCCTTTTAAACAAGCTTTAAGTCGAACAGCGAGCAATGGTTTTCCATTAACCCTCTGGCTATGCTTGGTATTTTTCTCCGGGATCAAATCAAAATGATGAGATCTGCAGACGAACGAAGGTTCCCGATATAGACCAACGGATTTTTAAGCTAAAGCGGAAGTGGGTAGGGCACTAATCTCGTAGAACTGACGGCCGATGGAGTAGAAAGGTTCTCGAGTGGAAATCACGTACCGGTAAACGCAGCCTCGGCGGGCCGTCCGAGAGATGGACAGACGGAGAAAGCAGTTAGTAGTTCTAGTATAGTATAATATAAGTAGTTCCAGTATAGTATATGTAGTTCTTTGCTGGTTTTTTTTTTATATATTATTAAGATTTTTTTTAAACATTAGTTTCAATGATCCAAATAAAACGATAAAAAAGTGTGATACAATGTTTACATAGAATACCGATGAAATTAAAAAGAGAAAAAACGTATTAAAAATATTTTCGTCAAACAACGAACCGTGTGGGAAAAAAATACTTTCAGAGTTTCACTTATGTTGATGGTAACATGAGAGTTATAATTAAAAACAATGTTTTTATTTAACCCTTTCGCTACCAGCGTCACATATATATGACGACCCGATTTTCTTAGCTGGGCCCGGGATTTTCTTTTTCAATTTCATTCATTTCATCTTAATCTGATGTGTGACATATATATGACGTGTGGGCTACTAATGGAATTATTTAACTATAGTCAGGTGTCACTTATTCGTGTCGGTAATTAATAAAATTACTCATTTGGCTTATTTGGAACGTTATGAATACATTTCACAAAACTTAATAATAAGTGATATCATATTTAAATAATAAAATGTCTGGGATTTGGTGGCGGTTTTTCTCCTGAGGCCCTGGTAGCGAAAGTGTTAAGGCTATTTTAAATTCTAAGTAAATTACAAATTATAGGTTAATGTTAAGCAAAGATTAAACACATGTGACTTCTCAACTATGTATATTGTTTATCGCTTAAATAATCCACGATATGTTTACACTGTGATAAACATTATTACTTATATAAGTACTAAATTTTCATGAATATTTATTTTCAGATTACGTTGTCAAAATAACAAACAAGACATTACTCCACTTACTGAGTATTCTAAGGGAAACAGATTTAATTTTTATATGTAAGATTGTAAATAATGATGTAGATAATGATATTCAGAACCGTAACATACATCAAAGAAAACTGTAAGTAATTTCACTTCAGAATGTCTTTACGGGTTTTGAAAAGATTCTTTCACTCAAGTTGAGCCTACGCTACTGCTATGTGTCTATATGGTATCTTTTTAACTAGCAGGCTAAATATTAGGTAGACTAACGCAAAAATATCAAAGAAGTGTATCTTAAGTTCTCTTACAATATTATTTATTAAGTAGATTAATACAATACTTCAAGTTGACACTTAATAACAAAACCATGGTCCAGCTATGCAACATGTGCAACGAGTGCACAAGTAAAGATAAATTTGAATGTCTAGAATTTTCTACATTTTATTTTTATTTTGTTTTAGTTTCAAATCTAAGCCAAGCAAGAAATTAGCCTTTCAAATCTATAACTAATTTCAGAAAATTTTCACTACACTTTTGAAGGAATTTAATACGAAATAGTGATGTTGAACCAGTTTTTTATTTGAGTCACACAAGTGAATTTACTAAATTCGTGATCTAATGAAAAAAAAAAATTATAATAACGTAATAAATCAAAACCGACAATATCTTTAGTATAGTATGCTTAATATTATATTATAGGCTATTATAGGCAATATTCTTAATAAATAAATTTTAATAAAATAATAATAATAAAGAATTCTTTAGTTAATTAACCGTACTATATGTGAAGCAACCAAATTCAGAATATAGATTCTACTGATAATAATCGGTAAGAAACTCAGCAGTTACTCTATTAAAAACCGTCAATAACTCAATACGCAACCAATAAAAAATCAAACGCAAATCATATATATATGGGCGTTTCTCTGTAAACTGGGCAACTAATTGTCCCAGGTTAATTTTGTTTTAAAAATTAAAAGATCGTAAATATTTCTTAGATAATTCCAAAAGTCCATACCTTAATCTACTACTGCTAAACATTAAAAATTCATTAAAACAAACTTTATTATATTAAAAACGTTTTTATAGTTCTTAAAAACATGTCCCCTGTCACCAAAGCAGAATACTTACTTCAGACTAAATTAATCGAGGCATTTTCTAATATCTATTTGAATTAATTGAATTGTTATATTATTAAATAAATATTGTTTGATTGTTAATGAGACCTATTTATTTTACATAAATATTATTTCACAATTTAAAAAAGGTAATTAAACTTTGTCTTCGCATTTAGTGAAAAGTTCCCCTGTCTATATTTTAAATTACGTGTCACGTAGTCGAAAGGTTAAACAACGCCTTTTATGCGTTTAACGAAACGCAACAAGTCTGAAGTTTCCGCAATTAATAAAAATTACGACCTGGACGCCATCTTATTTAGTAGTGTGTGAGCGTCTTTCCGTGGAAGCTGCGTTGTAACCTGACAGCCAACAGTCCTATGGTAAGGATTATTTCACTTCTATTTATGTATTTTAATGATTCCTTCAAATATTTAAATTGTTACAATAGAAACATATTTCCTATGTGCAGCAAAATAGCATAGATCAATTACATTTTCTTACAACTCATCAATGAAATCAAATTAAACAGTCCCTTGGCAACAGTCCCCTATAGGACAAGGGACTGTTTCCTCATCCAGGGGTTCGTCTTAATTATGTTTGTTGTTGTTTTAGATAAGTTTTGAGAATGGCACCAAAGAAAAAAAAGCCACTAAACAAGAGATTCTATAAAAAAGGGGGAAGCAGAGCGAAAGAAATATGAGAAGATTAAAAACGACGCTCAGAAAAGGGAAGAACTTAGAGAAAAAGAACGCATTCAGTACCTTAAGAAAAAAGAAAAGGGTACTAGAAAACTTGTTGAGAATATGACTCCAAGCGAACACCGAGATGCCGAGAAGAAGTGGTAAAAGTATTGCACCAAGTATCGCAATAAGAAAAAAGAATTAGCAAATATTACTAACTTATTTATTAAATAAATGTGAATACGCTCCAGATTCTGATGTATCTACATCATGTCACATATCAACACCTGTAGTTGCTGAAATAATTAATAAAAATAAAGAAAAGATGCTTAGACATAAAATAAAGAAGAAAAAAGATGAAGTAATTAAAGAACTGCAGAAGAAAGTATTATAGTACAAAAAACGTTTTTCGCGACTAGAAAAGAGTATAAAATACGGAAAGAGGCCATGGTAAAGGCGCTCCAGACGGCATTGGAGCTACCTGAAAGAGGACTGCAGATACCCTGGTCGCTACTAGAGGCGATGTCGAAAATCTGGAAAATTTTGTAGAAGCCATCGAAAAGATATGTCCTGCAATTAGTATGAACATTATACCAGATGAAGCGATCAAAGAAATGAGCGGTGAAATCGATCGAGAAGTAACCAAAATTAAAAATTTTGTTGGCACCCTCATAGCCCATGAAGTTACTGGAATTTTTTAAATTTCAAATAAAATTAAATTCTACTGAGATAGTAATGGAAAATTTAAGCTGTTTTTGCGACAATGATTGTTGTATGCACTTTAATATCAGAAAAATAATTTATGAAGACAAGCCAAAACTTAATCTAGAACATGTGTACACTGATACAGAATGAGAACTGAGAACGCGGCTGGACCTAGTTCTGATATAGTACAAGCGTTCAAAACTGAAGATTATATTGTTGTGAAATTGCTTGGTAAAACAAATATGGAATATAGATATGTCAGCATAATTGAAAAGATTGATGAAGAAGATTGCGAAATCCGGGTTGCATTCTTAAAGCTCTGTGATAATAAAGGCCAAATTATTTTGATACGATGATGATGATGTGGCAGACATTACAATGGACCAAGTGGTACGGAAGCTGACTAATTCAAATATAGTTTTAAAAGGCAATAGAATGTTTTACAAGTTTGATTCACCTGTAGATGTTTTCGAGAAAAATACTATAAATACTATTTTTTATAAAATATACTTTAAATACAATTTTTTTAACCTATTTTTGCTATATTTTAGAAATAACTAATTATTTTTCGAGACTGATTCTGTAGCGTAAGTTTCAAAGTACTGAAAGTAGTTTCAATATATGTGATTTTAATTAATAAGTAAATATTAAAATTACATTGCTAAGTACAATATTATAGTACATAAAGATAGTTAATTCTTTAATTTTTATTGTTCACTTACTTAATTCTTAAGCTCCAAAGTTTATAATAATAAAAAAACATTTAATTCGGGTACTTAAATTGTATTTTTTATATAAGTTCCCAGTCCCCTGGCTTTGGCAACATTTCCCTGTACATATTTTTTCAGAAAATGCTTAATATTTTGTAAAGTAATGGGAATATTTGTGGTTCTTCTGCCGTATATTAATGAATAGACCGATACCCTAAATAAAATTTATTATATTAGGAGCAAAAAAGTTGCCGAGACAGTTTCCCTACATAAGTTGCCCAGTTTACAGAGAATTCTTAGAATAAAAGAGGACGTTCTTTGTCAACCGGAACACCTCTATACCCAAAATTCCTTTTGGGGAGAGACGTCAGCCTTTGCGCAGTCTAGTGTGTGGCTGCAGCAGTTGAGCGAGACCCCCGGGGGAATCCCTGGAAGAATCAGTGTAGATTCAATGAGAGTCAGCTATGATAGAGGCGACGTATCGGACAGGTACGGTTGCCTAATGGCCTCCAAGAACAGTGAGGTCACTGTCTACGAGGACAGGGGGGAGGATTAGAATTACGGAGTTATTTAAGACCGAGATCTATAACACCTTCACCCCCTGCATCGCCGGCTGTCGATGAACCCGCACCTAGCGGTTCGGAGCGCTTACAGCTCAGGGTCGAGGTCCAGAAGGCAGAACAACTCTCAAAAAGGGCCGCACCCGAGTCTAGGCCAAGTTCGATGGCAGTAGCGACATTTATCCATGCTACCATCTCCCCAAAACAAGATAAGCTCTCACATCACCCCTCTCCCAAAAAGGCGGAACAAGAAGAGCGGCAAGCGGAGGCGCTAAACAGGTTCACCAAAGACGACAGTCCGAGGCACCTGAAGGCGTCACCGGCCGCTCGAACTAGAGCCGACATGGGGCAGGTTTCACCACCGATACTTAGACCTGCGTCCACACCGCTCCAACACGCGGAAAACGCCCTAATCGAGTTCCTGGCTATAACAAAGGCAAACCGCGAGGTAAGCCTGGCCATCTGCAATAAGATCATGCAGACCTACCGGTACGACTATCAAAGGTTACTGGAGGCGGAACTCGAGGAAGCCCAAGCAGCCATGTATAACAGCGAAACCCGACAAGTACTCAAGGGCAAGATGTCGGGTACATATATGGCTGCATATAACAGCACAGCAGGCTTCGTGAGCGCCGTCGAGTCTGAGGGGAAAGATGAGGAGCCGCAGACCTTTGAAACACCCGAAGGGGACCCGGTGGTGGTAGTGGCCAGATGCACGAAAGTAATGCTGGGGGACCGGATACTTCAGATGGCGAAAACCATCTCGAACGACTGGGAAGCCGGCTTACTATCCGTGACCTGGGGACTCCCATCGCTGGAATGGATAAATGGGGTACCGGGATGCGGCAAGACAACTCGCATAGTAAGGGACTTCGACGAGGATACGGAGGTCGTGATCACGACCACAGTCGAGGCGGCCAAAGACTTAAAAGAAAAACTGACCCACCACTATGGCAACAAAGCCAAGCAAAAGGTGCGCACTATGGCCTCCGTTTTGGTAAATGGTTTCCGTGAGGGCTCGACAATTACCCGCCTAACGGTGGACGAAGCCCTTATGAACCACTTCGGAGCCATAGAAATGGCCGCCCGACTATCCGGTGCAGAGAAGGTGATCCTCGTCGGAGATATAAACCAGCTGCCGTATATCGACAGGGATAACCTGTTCGAAATGCGGTACTGTAGACCTACCCTGCTAACAACCATCTCGTGCGAGTTGTCATGCACGCATCGCAACCCCAAGGATGTCGCCTTTGCCATCAGCGAGGTCTACGGAACCATATACAGCTCCAGCGCCAAGATCCGATCGTTGCGAGTGGAGAGCCTCACAGGCGCGCGTATCCCCGTAGGAAGGGATCGGACCCTATACCTGGTCTTTACGCAAGATGAAAAGAGATTGTTGACTGACCAGGGATATGGGTCCGGCGAGGGATCGCGCGTCTTAACCATCCATGAGGCACAGGGCCAGACCTACGAGGACGTCATCGTCCTCCAGAGTAAGACGAGGAGGCTCCGAATCCACGACAGCGTTTCGCACGCCGTAGTCGCGGTGACTAGACACACTAACACCTGTGTCTATTACACCGACGACTGTGATGACGCAATTGGTCGCTTTGTGGCGAGGGCGGCGGAGACCACGGAAAAGGAAATCCTTGAGCACAGTCTCAAGATGGCGATTCATCACAGAGATACCGCCGACATTGAGAGTGTGCTCGATATGTTGAGTAAAAACATCGGTGCGAGGACATAGTTGTTAGAAATATATTTATAAGAAATAGCTATAAAACCAGTAGTAGGAAAATAAGTTAAGCGTTAGTAATAGCATATTGTACAATTAGCAAAGTAAAGTATAAATATATATATATAAAAATAAAAAAAATAAAAATAAAAAAAAATGCATGTCATTAGATTTAAGAATACCTTCATATTTTGGTCGGTGGACTCATGTTAAACATTAGAGACATTAAGTTTTTAATTAAGTCCTTAATTATGTAAGCAGCTACCATTGTACTAAGTATACCTAAATCTGGAATAAAAAAGGCATGGGCAAAATGAGCCCGTGGACATACATTTATATATTAAAAAAAAAAATTCCTTTTGACCTAAAAATATTTAAAAATATGGAAAATTTAGGATTGTTTATGTACTTTTTATTAGAGCGTGGCCTTTTTTGAAATTTCGTTTATGTATTTTTTGCTGCTGAACACGAATCCGGCGGTATATTTTACCGATACCTCAAGCGTTCGCCCCTAACCTCAAAAAACACCCCCAAAATTGCAGTTTCGCGCATTTGAGAGCTTTTTCCTGTGATGGACGCGAGGAAAATTATTGACATACAGTATTTTTATGTATTTTTTGCTGCTGAACATGAATCCGGCGGTATTTTTTACCGATACCTCAAGCGTTCGCCCCTAACCTCAAAAAACACCCCCGAAATTGCAGTTTCGCGCAGTTGAGAGCTTTGTCCTGTGATGGACGCGAGGAAAATTATTGACAGAGACTATTTTTATGTATTTTGAGATGTTGAACACGAAGATTTGCAATATTACAAGTGGACCAAATTTTCTAAAATCAAACAATTTTTTTTATAGTTTGGGGTATTTTTGACATATACATTAACAATAATATATAATTATTTAAAAGAATAGAAATTTTATTCGTTTTTTTTTTTGGTTTTTTTTACCATTTTTTTACATTATTTAACAGTAATCCGTTATTCATAATATTTTGAATGCATTAGAATCTATACATATAATAAAATGGTAGGAAAGTCAAAACTGTACATAGAATATTTTTTTTAAAAGAATACTTGGGGTGTGATCTACAATCGATACCGAAGCCAAAAATATAGTTTTTAGAATTTTTGTCTGTTTGTCTGTTTGTCTGTATGTATGTCCGGGATAAACTCAAAAAGTACTGCATGGATTTACTTCAAATTTGGCACGAATATTATTAAGAAGTCGGGTCAAGACATAGGCTACATATTATCACTCTATCACCTATGGGGAACGAGCAGTGAACCCTTATTTCTTCAACGCATTCTGTACAATATACCGCCGGATTCGTGTTCAGCAGCAAAAAATACATGAAAATAGTCGTTGCCTGGAATTTTTCTGAGCCCCTGTGATTTCTGACAGCCTGATCATTTCGTAAAGTGGTATTTTTTTAAGGTTAGGGGACGTGCTGCTCTATCTGTAAACGAAATTTCAAAAAAGGCCACGCTCTTATGGAAAGTACATAAAAAATCCTAAATTTTCCATATTTTTAGGTCAAAAGGAATTTTGGGTATAGAGGTGTTCCGGTTGACAAAGAACGTCCCATATATATATATATATATATATATATATATATATATATATATATATATATATATATATATATATATATATATATATATATATATATATCAAATCATACGCAATCAACACAGTGACATGTCCTGTATGAATGTAGCTAGCGCTACTAAATAAGTTTTGTTGCACAGTATTTTTAGCCTAACGATTAAATAATAAGTATTATACTACTACAAATAATAAAACTACAAATTAAGGTGACGTTCTAACGAAATACTATGAATGTGGTAAGCGATTGAATCAATAGAATCCAAAAAAAGCCTTTGTGTCGTCGGGAATAATACTTATTAAAATATGATATTCATCAATGAAAAAATAATTGATAAAAAATCAGTTCAAATGTTTCATCCGTACTATCTATGCATACAATAAATCTGTCAACGAGTCCGTTTTATAATCTTAATCTTAATATATAAAAGCGAAAGGTCACTCATCACGATATCTCTGGAACTATAAGACCTAGAGACTTGAAATTTGGTAGTAATATTCCTTTTGCCGAGGAGAGGTCAGCTAAGAACGGATTTTACGAAATTCTACCCCTAAGGGGGTAAAAAAGGGGGGCAAAGTTTGTATGGGACAACGTAGTTCCTTGGTTCAATCTACTTCAAATTTTGCTCACTGCTGCTGGACAAGCTGGACTCGCTGGCTGCAAAGCCAGAATACCCACTAAAACCCATCGACCGTCGGCGCCGTAGTGGGGTTCGCTCGTGCATACAACCGTGACACTCCGACGCTTGGCCCCATTGCCCCTCCGTATGTGATTGGGGCCGCTCGATTGGTCCACTCTGCTAATTCAGAGAAGTACCAGGAGCGGCCCCACCACCGAAATCTCCGCACCCTCTCGGCGCCACTCCCTCGCCGGCCGCACCTCCTGTGTTCTCACCGCGCCAACAACACTCTCACCGCGCTTTCGCGCTCCGCCCACCACTGAACGCCCAGCTACCCCAGACAACGAACCCCCGCTGAAGCTGGTCCAGGGGGCCCAGTGGCTTTTGCGCCTCCGCACCCAAACTACCGCGCTTTTGCGCCACCGAATGCAGGGGGAGAGCGAGTCATCCCCCTCCTGCGTTTTCATACCCACCGCTGCTGGTTTTGGTCCGCGTGGCTCCGAAGACCCCTACCACTCAAGAGGGATTCGAGTGGCGTGCCCCTATCTGCCACCGGGGGACGCGCCCAGTAGGAGATCAGCAACTCCCTTGGGAATCAGCACCAGCCCCCAGCTGTGCGAACAAATCCTCAATGACAGCAGTGTCTCTATGATAAATTGCCATCTTGATGGTGTGCTTGAGGATTCCTTTGGTACTGGCCTCTGCCGCCCTCCCCGCGAATCGGCCGATTCCGTAATCCCTGTCGTCGGTGTAGTAGACACAGGTCTTGGTGTACCTACTCACCGCGATCACCGCATGTCAGACGCTGTTGGGTATTCGTATCCTCTTACCCTCGTTTGGATGACAATGACCTCCTCGCTCATCTGACCCTGCGCCAAGAACGCTCGACCCTTCAAAGGTACCATATCCCCGACCTATCAACTCCTTATTCTCCTGTTTTGTGAAGACCTTTATACTAGTTAAATCCATAATTATGTTTTCTGATTTTATAAATTTCACAAACTTTTGAGCATTTTAAAAATATGTGCTTATGATATATGTAACTTATGATATATGTAGCTTATGATATATGAATGTGATTTCTATTATTTTGTTATTAACTCATCGTTGACCGCTGTGCCATTATTACTGTACATTTTAAATATTTTTCACGTTTTTTGGATTTTTTTTAATTTTATTTGATTCTTCACAAGACTTGAAATAAAGTAAAGATGGCCGATAAAAATAAAACCTTGTGGGGCTGTTGCGCAATGGAACATGATAATGACGTGTTAAAATAGTTGAACTAATACATCAAATGAAACTAGTGGTGACATCTATCAGGGATGTTGTTAGGTATAATTGAGTAATTACAAATAATTGATAATCTGTTGATTTGATCGATTGAATGATCGAATGACATTTTGTAACTCTTTTTCTTTTTATTCAAATATAGTTCGCTGTTCGCCATCAATGTGTTTAGTCATTTGTGTTCAAATATATTTAATTATTAATAGGTTATGGGCCCAGTCACATTTTTCATTTAGCAAAATAGTTCCAGAATATAATAGTGTGCAACTGTACAGTGAAAGATTACGAAGTTGTAATCACGGTAGTGAACTTTGACTTTGTATCCGTGTTGCACGTGGTGTGGTTGATTAACAGACATGGCTTCTAGTACGAACTCATTTATTGCAAATGTACCGAAATTGAAAGGTCGGGAAAATTATAGTGAGTGGGCGTTTGCGGCCGAGAACCTGTTAGTACTCGAAGGAAAGACAAATTTTCTTAAAACTGAAGGAGTTGGAGCTAACATGGCGGACGACGCCATGACAAAAGCCAAGTTAATTCTAACCATAGATCCGTCGTTGTATGTACATATTAAAAGCGCTTTGACTACAAAAGAACTATGGCAGAAATTACAACAAATGTTTGATGACTGTGGTTTTTCGAGAAGAATCATGCTATTGAGGAATTTAATATCAATACGTCTCGAAACTTCAGATTCTATGACAAGTTATATTACACAAATTATTGAAACGGGACAGAAATTATCAAAAACTGGGTTTTTGGTGAATGACGAGTGGATTGGCTGTTTAATGTTGGCGGGATTGCCCGAAAAATACTTCCCAATGCTGATGGCCATCGAACATTCCGGAATCGCCATTACGGCGGATGTTGTAAAGTCAAAATTATTAGACATGTCCGGAAATGAAGGTTTGACCGAAACTACTGCGTTATACACTAGAGGGCGCCAGCATGTCAATCATAAATTAAAGTCATTCAATAAGACGAATCAAGATGGCGAAACGTCAGATGTCAAATATAGCAAAAAGAAAGTTATCAAGTGTTATCGTTGCAAACAGATCGGGCATTATAAAAATCAATGTACACAAGTTAAAGATACGAAAATAAAGAATTCTAATGCGTTTTCTGCAGTATTTTTAAGCGGAAACTTCAAACAATGTGATTGGTATCTGGATTCCGGTGCAAGTATGCATATAACCTCAAACGTAAACAATATTCGGAATACATCAGAAAACACGAGTATAAATGAAATTACAGTGGCTAATAAAGCAGTGATGCCTGTGCTATGCTCGGGTGATGTTGATATTGTTACGATCACGTCGAAATGCAAATATTCGATCACAGTGAAGAACGTTTTATGTGTGCCTAATATTGCTACGAACTTGATATCAGTGAGTAAATTGATTCAAAACGGAAACAGAGTGGACTTTCAGAAAAATTATTGCTATATTTACAACAGAAGAAATCAACTGGTTGGAGAAGCCAGATTAGTTGATGGTGTTTATAAACTTAATTTTGAAAATAGACACGACTGTTTGTTTACGACATCTGATAGTGTGAATAGTGAACTGTGGCATCGCAGAATGGGCCACTTAAACAGCAGTGACCTTAATAAGATGAAAGAAGGTGCAGTTATAGGCATAGACTTCAAGGACAAAGCTGTTATTGATAAAAGTACATGTGTTGTCTGTTGTCAAGGGAAGCAGTCACGATTACCATTTAACCATGTGGGCATGAGAAGTAGTGAAGTACTCAATATAATTCATTCAGATGTGTGCGGACCCATGGAGGTGGCTTCTATTGGTGGCTGCAGGTACTTCTTGATTTTTGTCGATGACTATACACGTATGACTGTTTATTTTTTGAAGGCCAAGAACCAAGTGTTTAAATATTTTAAAGAATTTAAAGCTTTAGTTGAAAATCAACATAATAAGAAAATTAAAATATTTCGAACTGACAATGGTCTGGAATTCTGTAATGCATTGTTTGACTGTTACTTGGCTGAGGCTGGTATAATTCATCAAAAAACTAATACATATACTCCAGAACAGAATTCTATTAGTGAACGTATGAATAGAACTCTGGTGGAAAGGGCTCGTTGCATGTTGTTTGATGCCGGACTAGACAAAAGGTTTTGGGCTGAGGCCGTAAATACAGCTGTTTATCTCAGAAATAGGTCACCAGCATCGGGATTACAGAACATGACACCGTTTGAGCTCTGGACTAATAGAAAACCAGATCTTAGTCACATTCGAGTTTTTGGGAGTCAGGTTATGGTGCATATCCCAAAGGAATAACGACTTAAGTGGGATACTAAGTCTAAACAACATATTCTTGTCGGTTATGCAGAAAATGTTAAGGGATATAGGATTTATGATCCAGATAAGAAATGTGTGTCTGTGAGCAGGGATGTCATAATCCAAGAAAATTTAAAGAGTAACATAGATGATAGGATATCAGTTTCAGTGGGGGAAATTTCAAAAACACAACAAATTAAGAGTGAAATAGATGAGTCTAATATAGTCACTAGTATAGAACCTGAAAATGATACTAACCAGACAGATATTACTAACCAGATTGATAAATATACATTGCAGAATGTAGATGAGACTCCGCCCCCAGAAGAACCCAAGAGGATCAAAAGACCACCACAGCGTTATGGTTACTCAAACTTGTGCATGCAGTCAAATGCTGAGAATCAAAGTGATCCAGTTAATGTCCAACAAGCTCTAAGAGGTCCTGACAAAGATAAGTGGATTGCTGCGATGAAAGAAGAACTTCAAGCATTTGATGAAAATAATGCGTGGGTTGTGGTGAGTGAGGTGCCTAAAGGAAAGACTTTAGTTCAGTGTAAATGGGTTTATAAAAGAAAGTTTGATAGTGATAATTGTGTTCGATATCGTGCTCGTCTTGTGGCAAAGGCCTTCACCCAGAAACCAGGAATAGACTATGACGAGACGTTTTCACCTGTAGTTCGTCACAGTACCTTAAGATTGTTATTTGCACTTTCTGTACAATTAGATTTAAATGTTACTCACTTGGATGTTAAAACTGCATTTTTAAATGGCATTTTAAATGAAGATATTTATATGGCTCATCCACAGGTTGATTTAGATAATAGTAGTATGAAAATTGTTAAATTAAATAAAGCTATTTATGGTTTAAAGCAAGCGTCCAGATCATGGTATGAAAAGGTTGATCAGTGTCTGATAGAATTAGGTTTCAAGAGAAGTAATGTAGAACCATGTGTATTTACAAAATTTCATGATAATGTTAAAGTTATTATTGCTTTGTATGTGGACGATTTCTTTGTATACTCAAATTGTAAAGTAGAGACGGATAATTTAGTTTCAGTATTGAGTTCAAAATTTCAAATTAAAGATCTTGGACAGGTAAAGCAATGCTTGGGGATGAGAGTAAATATAGATAATAAGAATAATGTTTGTACCTTAGATCAGGAACAATATATTGATCAGTTGTTAATTAAATTTAATATGTTAAATTGCAAAGAGGCTAGTACACCTATGGAATCAAAACTAAATATTGATAAAAATGATAATATTAATGATTGTAATGTACCATATCAGCGATTAATAGGTAGCCTGATGTATTTATCTGTATTAACAAGGCCTGACATAGCTTTTAGTGTGAGCTTTTTAAGTCAATTTAATTCCTGTTATACTAGTACTCACTGGAATTATGCTAAACGCATTCTCAGGTATTTAAAGAGAACTAAAAATTATTGTATAAGGTATAGAAAAGGAAACTCTGAGTTGTTAGGATTTGCTGATGCCGACTGGGCTAATAATAGTATTGACCGGAAATCATATACAGCATATTGCGTTGTGATGTCAAGGGGCGTCATATCATGGGAAAGTAGAAAACAAAGGACTGTGGCTCTTTCCAGTATGGAAGCCGAGTATATGTCAATGGCAGAGGCATGCAAAGAATTAATATATTTGAGAGTGTTGTTGTCTGAAGTCACTAATCAAGATATATATCCTATTACCTTATACAATGATAGCCAGAGTGCTCAAAAATTTGTTGTTAATCATGCTTTAAATAGAAAAAGTAAACATATAGATATCCGTTATCATTTTCTAAGAGATGCTGTTATTAATAATGTTATAAATATTAAATATGTGTGTACTAATGATATGCCAGCTGATGTTCTCACAAAGGCACTCGGTATGACAAAGCATTATCAATGCATTGAAGCTTTGGGACTTGTTAATTTGTAAAGTAAAAAGAAAATAAAAATTGTTTAATAGTTTCATGTGATGTAGTGGGGGTGTTAAAATAGTTGAACTAATACATCAAATGAAACTAGTGGTGACATCTATCAGGGATGTTGTTAGGTATAATTGAGTAATTACAAATAATTGATAATCTGTTGATTTGATCGATTGAATGATCGAATGACATTTTGTAACTCTTTTTCTTTTTAACCGACTTCAAAAAAAGGAGGAGGTTCTCAATTCGTCTGTATTTTTTTTTTTTTTTTTTTTTTTTTTTTGTGTTTGTTACCTCATAACTTTTTACTGGGTGTACCGATTTTAATGATTCTTTTTATAGTCAAAAGCTAGTGCTCGTCATGTGGTCCCATTTAAATTTGAGCGAGATATGACTAGTAGTTTTTGAGTAATCCTTAAATAATGCGTACTTTTTTCCTTATACCGCGCGTCGCTGCGCGGGTCGCGTTGCATACAATCGTTCCTTGTGACTTAATTTGTTTCGGAAGACTATCACATTTTATGTTTTTTATGTTTACTACGAGTTAAACTATTCAATATTATATTTTGTTTCTCAGATTACGACTCAGGTGTAGAGTTATGTTGCGCTGAACTTTAAGATTTCAAGCGCGTCCTGTATTTAAAAGATCATATCTCGAAAATAGTTATACAGCAAAGTGTAAAGGAATAACTTTTCATCGGTGATTAACTAGACTAACTGTTTACTAACTGTTACTAATTGTTTTTAAATTTTTAATTTGTTAAAATATTTAACGGACACCATTTTGCGTCATTTGTCATAGACTAAAATCTTAAATGTGACATTGTTTGTGCAACAATAGTATACCTAAGTATTAGTTTATTAGCAGCGGAATCTTTTATGATGTAATCTCAGGAAAGTAATGACAGTTAGAATCTTGGGTGTCATTGAAATGAAATAAATAAACAACTTAAATTAATTAATAATTTAACTTAAATGTTTATAACATAATATATAATAAGTAATACCTAATGAAAGGCAGAAAGGAAGGCACGTTATGACTTATGCCGTTGTGTCGTTACGTTTCCATAATGCAATTCAATAGGCAGAATATAAACAATATATCCCATCTGTAATAGATTTCAAATAATCTGACGTCTTTCCACTTGAACGTAAACAATAGGGGTAATAAACCAAACACTCACAGAGCCCATTCATTTTATCTATTCATTCATTTCTATTTGGAAAGAATAAATAATTAAATTTGTTACAGTATTTTATTTGAATATGTATTCAAAAGTATCGACATTGGTTAGTTTGCAACACGCACATGGTGAACAGATCTTGTTCGGGTAAATAGACGCTAGTAAAAAATGGCATGGCGCATCTTATGCATCTGCGACGGCTCGACACAATACGCAAGCGGTCAACTGTCAATTGTTTTTTTTAACCAACCTTTTTTTGTTTTGACTTTTCGGTTTGGATAATTGAATATAATCAATCAGGTAGAAAATTTTACTTAGAAGCGAGATAAATAATACAAATCGACCTCAACTATAGTTGACATGAACGGTTGAGCGGATATTGATTAAGGGATTTAAAGATCATTAAATACGTATTTAAAAATATGTCATGAATGAAAAATAATAACCTTTGTTTTCAATAAAAAAAAAATTATATCGATGCTAAATTGACAAAAAAAAAGAAACTCTAGGTGATTTGTAAGATCATCGTAGTATTTCGAGTTGGTGTGGATTTTTTGCAAAAAAAAAAAAAATTCCTTAGGTCGATTGCGGCTTTTTCGAGGGTGGTAAAATACCTGTAGCTTGTGGACTGTAACCGCCCAGCTTTATATAAATAAATCAGTTATCGAACTACAGATTCACTAAAAATCTAGAAATAAAACAAAATTTTAAGAAAAAAAAATAACCGACTTCAAAGTTCAAAGCAAATAAAAAACAGTAAAACAAAAATGCACTAAAAAGTAAAAAAATAATTACGTATTCTTTTGTCTGTAGTCAAATTATTATGATAATATAATGTACAATTATTGTTGGTTTTGGAGTCGGTGTCAGCCAAGGAAATACGATAATATACGTAGCAATAACAATAGTGACTGTCACCGCCCAGCTTAGTATAAATAAGATTAGTTATCGCACTACAGATTCACTCATTCACAGATCAAGAAAAAATAAATAAATAAATAAACGACCTCAAAACAAATATATATATTTATATATATAACAAAAACTGGTATATAATCATCATATTTCCTGGGCTGACACCGACTCCAAAACCAACAATAATTGTACATTATATTATCATAATAATTTGACTACAGACAAAAGAATACGTAATTATTTTTTTACTTTTTAGTGCATTTTTGTTTTACTGTTTTTTATTTGCTTTGAACTTTGAAGTCGGTTATTTTTTTTTCTTAAAATTTTGTTTTATTATTCAAATATAGTTCGCTATTCGCCATCAATGTGTTTAGTCATTTGTGTTCAAATATATTTAATTATTAATATGACGATTATATAAATTGCACCAATTGTCTTAAAGCTTATAACCTGAACTGCGTTACAATTGTAACCGAACACGAGAACTGGATATGCCCGATATGTACTACCGTTCATCGTAACGTTGTCAATAATGATAGTACGCCGGCGCGTTTTAACCCTAATGTCACTGTACGCTCGACAAAAAGGCAGGCATTATCATCCCCACCAAATAATGAAACAGGCCTGGTAACTCGGGAAGACGTTAGAAGTATTATGAATGACGTTCTTAAAGACCATATGGCATACTTTGTAGGGGAATTCAACACCACAGTACGAGTACTTCTGGGTAAAGAGTTGAAAACGGTTAAAGAAGAAATAAAAGAAATGAAGGATTCAATGGATTTTATGAGTGAAAAGTTTGATAAAATAATTAAAGAGCATAAGGAAGCCCTTAAAAATATTAAAGTTTTGGAAGAAAAAAGCGATCGTCTGCAGTCAACAGTAATGCACTTACAAGCAAGAGTAAATCAATTAGAACAAAATGCCAGATCCAATAACATCGAGATTCAATGCATGCCGGAGCGTAAATCTGAAAATTTGATGTCAATTGTAAAAAATATTGGTAGTGTCATTAAATGTGATGTTGTTGAAGAAAATGTTATGAGAGTCACTAGAATTGCCAAAATGGATAAAGATAGTCCGCGTCCACGCTCAATTGTTGTGGAATTCAAAAATCAGAAATTACGTGATGCGTTTTTGGCTGCGGGTTTTAACTTTAATAAAAACAACTCCAATGACAGACTTAATACTTCCCATCTTGGTTGTAATGGTAATAAAACTCCTATCTACATTTGTGAGCATCTCTCTATTGCTAATAAGATGCTCCATGCCGCTGCAAGGCGAACAGCCACTGATAAAGGATTTAAGTTTGTATGGGTGAGAGAAGGTAAGGTTTTTTTAAGGAAAAATGAAAATACTGGTTATATTGTCGTCAAGAATCTGGAATCTTTGGCGTCTATTAAGTAGTTTATCTTTTTTTTTTCTTTTGTTGTTTCTACTTTTTGTATACATTAGTATGTAAGCTTAGATATAATAATAAAAAATTCGCTCCACTAACAATTTATTACCAGAATACACGTGGTCTTAGAACCAAAACTAGTACATTTTATAGTTCTTTAGCTACAATTAACTTTGATATTATTGTAGTGACAGAAAAATGGCTCAATAGTAATATTTTAAGTAATGATTATTTACTGAATTATTCGATAACCGATATAAAGTTTTTAGATGAGATAGAGAATCATCCGGTTTTCGTGCTGCGAGGGATGGTGGAGGGGTACTAATAGCGGTTTCTAATAAAATAAAAGCTAAATCAATTGAAATATGGCAAAGTTCTTGTGAGGATCTTTGGATCTTAATAGATATCTTAGTTGCTGGATCTTTAAAACAGATTGCTTTGTGTGTAGTTTATCTTCCCCCTCCAGTCACTCATGGCATGCTCGATAACTTTTTAAATAACTGTAATTCCGTATTCGAAAGGATTAGTGGTCATGTTTGTATAATTGGAGATTTTAACTTGAGCAACATTAACTGGAACTTGTGTATTAGTTCCCCTAGTAACTATAGATTGTCTGCAATCGGTCAAAAGTTAATAGACTTTCTTAATATTAATAATCTTAGACAGTGTAATTTAGTTCCTAATCACAGTAATAAAACACTTGATTTAGTGCTTACAGATATGGAGACTTGTAATGTTCAAAATTCGATTGATCACCTAAGTAATATTGACCCTTATCACCCCCCTTTGCTTATCAACTTGGAAGTCGGAGGTATCAGCCAACATTTTAATAACAACGCGACTAATACACTTAATTTCTCTAAAGCTGTGAGTCTATCAATAAGGTTCTCTCCATGATAGATTGGGCGCAACAGTTTTCGTTTCTGAATGATGTCAACCTAATGACGGAATTATTTTATACCATATTAAGAGATATCGTTAAAAAATATGTTCCAGAAAAAAATATTACTAAATTAAATAGATATCCCCCGTGGTTTAGTCAATGTTTAATAAAAAGAATTCATGAGAAAAATTCTATTCGTATAAGTTATAAAAAATATAATAACCCCTTGGATAGGTTAGAGTTAAAGATTTTGGCAAAGAGATGTAGAAAATTGGCTACTGAATGCTAAAAACACGAAAAGTTTCTGGTCATTCATTAAATCTAAGCGGGGAGGTTCAACCACCTATCCAACCTCTATGACCTACGGTGAAACTACTGTTTGTGATAGCTCAGGTATATGTAATCTCCTGGCGTGTCGCTTCTCTGAGTTATTTAATAACTCAGTCACGCAGAATGACCGACTTCTCACCGAGAGTTTCGATGATAACATCATGGTTCTTAATAACATAACCCTAAATCGTGAAAGGATTACTCTTGCCTTAAAACAGCTCGATCCAGCTAGAGGATGTGGATCTGATGGTATACCACCGTTATTTTTAAAAAAATGTGCTTATTCTCTCGCTGAACAACTTTGTTACATTTTTAACAGATCTCTTGGCACGGGTGTTTTTCCTGATGCTTGGAAAGTGGCAAAAGTTACTCCGGTACTTAAATCAGGTGACAGTACTTCTGTTACAAACTATATGCCAATTTCTGTTTTACCAGCGGCTTCAAAGGGATTGGAAACAATTATTTGCCCTATTCTCTGTGACCATATAAAACCATATATTACGTGTCACCAACATGGCTTCATGAAATTGAGATCAACTACAACTAACCTTGTTGATTTTGTTGAGTATCTTACTCAGGCACTTGATTCACGATTGGAAGTTGACGTTGTTTACACGGATATGAGCAAAGCATTTGACAGTGTTCCTCACGATATTTTAGTGGAAAAATTATACAGATTTGGTATTGTTGGAAATATGTTAGAATGGTTTAAATCTTACCTAAATAAACGCAAATTTTATGTAGTAGTTAATGGGTTTAGTTCAGAAGTGTATGATATTAAATCAGGAGTCCCCCAGGGCTCCAATATAGGACCTATATTATTTAATATTTTTATAAACGATGTTGTTAAGTTCTTGCCAAATTCCATCCCATTTATATATGCAGACGATTTGAAAATTGCGAGGATAATAAATACTGAATCCGATATCACTTTGCTTCAGAACGACTTGAACAGTCTCGTAAACTGGTGCGATTTAAATAAAATGGAACTTAATGTTCAAAAGTGCTTTCATGTCAAGTTTTCTAGAAAACATGTCGTAGCTGAGTCTAACTATTACCTTAATGGGACATTGATTAAAGAGGTGAACAGTATAAAAGATCTTGGTGTAATATTCGATAAAAAACTTACTTTTGACGATCATATTCAATACATTACCAAGAAGGCTTCTAAAATGCTTGGCTTTATAATGAGAAATGGAAAAGAGTTTCGCAATCTACAAACTAAGAGATTACTTTATAACGCCTTTGTTCTAAGCACTCTAGAATATTGCGCAGTGGTTTGACGATCACACTATGCTTGTCAGTCCTTGAGGTTGGAAAGAATCCAGAAGCGCTATTTGTGGCACTTAGCGTACTCAGTCGGTAAACGCAGTAAAGATTCTTATGAATCAAAACTCAAATATTTTAAATATATTTCTCTGGAAAAACGTGGAATTATAAACGACCTTATCTTTTTGTATAAATTGTTAAATAATGAAATAGATTGTCCTCAGTTGCTACAAAAATTTAATTTTAGAGTGCCTTGCAAATTACCAAGATCTAAAATAGCGCCTCTTGTTCCTCCACTCAGATCCACAGTGTTTGGTTCGAGTTCTCCCGTTCCAAGATTGAGTAGATTACTGAATAGTTTTGAAAAGTCTACTGATATTTTTCAAGTCAGTATTGATGTATTTCGTAAGCATTTACGAGCCTCCATACATGTTGACTAGGATTATCGCTACAATTTGTTGTATAAGCTAGTTAACTTTTGTTTGTTTGATTTTATAAAATTTATAATGTTTAGTAATAATATCTATGAATAAGTTTTGTTAGCCTTGCATGTGGTGTTTACCTTTAAGGAATTGTGCACTTATTTATTACCTTTAGTTTTGAGTTATAATATTGAACTGGTGTAACAGTTGTTGGTAAACCAATAAACAAAAAATAAATAAATAAAATATAGGAATAAAAACAATTAGAGAGTTACACGTCGAGAACACTGCGTAACACACACAACTGTGTAAATGAATAGTCATTCATTCAACATTTTTACGTCGATAAACAACCGATAAATTAATTATTGTTCCCATTCTGGAATGGCGTGACAAACAGACGTGTATTAGATGAATATAACTCTTTATGGTTATTAATAAAGATACAAAGAAAAAAAGGAAGAAAAACTAGAAATATTTATTAGGCAAAGTAAATAAAAGACATATAAGTTTATTAACCATGCATTAAATTTGGTAATTAAGATCAATAATGATTAGAGTTAATAATAATACTTTTTGATGACATTAGCAGTCACATTACTGTACGCAGCACATTTACTTTGTTTCAGATTGCGAACAAAAGTATTACACATTTCAAATAAAGAAATATGGAAAGTGTGGCAAGCAACAACACTACGTACGGTGGCTTACCACTTTCGAACGAGGTAACACTTCAAATGGAATCATTTGTTTGGCCTATAGAAAAATGTTTGAAACAACACATAATTAACAATTCTATGAGTAATGATATACTAATCATATTTTTGTATTTAATGACACTCAGATCATTTACTTGGAGCATGCCCCTGTCCTGACGCGAAGCACCATTATACGGGCAAGTGTCCTCTCCGTATTGGCAGTTTTATCGTTCATTGGAAATTGTGCGACTATGATAAGTGTGCAGAGGGGTAAGCGATGTCGACGGCGAGCGAGACCAACGTGGACTGCTATTTATAGCCTCATATACCAACTCAGTATAGCTGATTTACTCGTGACCATCTTCTGTATAGCGGGAGAAGCAGCCTGGTCGTTCACAGTACAGTGGTACGCGGGAAATGTTGCTTGCAAACTTTTTAAGTTCATGCAAATGTTCGCTTTATATTTAAGTACATTTATACTAGTACTTATTGGAGTTGATCGATGGTTGACAGTTAAATATCCCATGAAAAGTATGGCGACTTCAACAAGGAGTGTTAGATTAGTAATAATAGCTTGGGTCCTAAGTTTCATCCTAAGTATACCACAGGTTAGTACACTTTTGTTTTATTCATTATACACGAATATACAAACCAAAAAAAAAAAAAAATCTGAATCCTATGATATTTACTAAGCCCTTAGTAATAAGTAGTTACACAATATACCAATTCTTTTTTTTTTTTTTGGTTTAATAATAGATTTCTATGAAATGTATATACCGCGTCATACTTTCAGGCTGTACATACAAACTCATTTCATAATATAAAACGTTTTTCTTCGTAACAAACACAGATGGTTATTACTTTTTTTTCTGAAAATTAAACAATTTCAACAAATGGTAATAAAATAATAATAGCGTACATATTATATTATTAGTCTTTTCATTTCATTTATGTCTTTTTTTGCTATGTATTTGAAAAATTATTTTTTTTTTATTTGTTTATCAATCACGAGATTTACTAGAGAAACAGATGTGCCTACCCAATATTTGGAAAATCACATGGATCTCAATCAATAAATAGAATATTTTATCCTATTTTTGTTTTTGTGGATAAAATTATTCAACATAACATTAATATGACTATATTGTACGAAGGCGCGGATAGAAACTGGCGTATGATATAATATATTTCATTATATGAAAGAATATTCCTTAGTACTTCATTAATTACTATATAAAAATAGCAACATTCCAATTTCTTATTCTACATTAACGTTCTCCATAAAACAAGGTTTCGAAATAATATGCGGATAAACAGGCGATGTATTTTTTTTTTTTAACAATATTGTCACGGTCTAAAAAAGCATGATATTGACACATAATATAGGCGCGTTCCTTATAACTGGAAATACGAAATCGTGTTGTACTATACAAATGCCATTACAACAGTGTCGATGGTGCTGGAGTAGCCCTAATAGCATTCTGATTAATTAAGGGAATAAAATTTAAAATTGATATTAAAACACAAGGTCATAAGCTTAATTATAGTATAAGGCATACATTATTATAACAAATTAATCTCTTAATATTGATCTGTAAATAGAAGCTCTGAAGTGAAAATACTATCATTATTAAACTGTAAATGATGTTTGTATTGTAAATATTAATATTTGTTTAAGATCGGATTTGTTTCAGACAGTGATCTTTCGAGTTGCTAAGGGTCCGTTTGCAGAGGAGTTCTATCAATGTGTCACACACGGATTCTACACAGAGAAGTGGCAAGAACAAGCTTACACGACGCTATCACTCATACTTATGTTTATTATACCACTTATAATATTAATATCAACGTATGTATCGACTGTGAGGACTATAGCGAGTGAGTATGTCATAGAACTATATAAAGAATTTATAACAAACTGTTTGTTATATTCAATATATATATATATATATATATATATATATATATATATATATATATATATATATATATATATATATATATATATATATATATATATATATCGATATATATCGACAATCGGTCAAAAAGTATTAAGTAATTATTTTGCCTCCTTATAAGATATAGTTAGACAAAGTTAATAAAGATTGATAATAAATTCAGTAATTAGATTAATAGACAAACTAAACAAAAACACAACTGCAGTTTTTTTAATTTTTTTTTTTTTTTGTTTTTTACTTTTTTTTTTACTAATTCAATCACGTAATTATACAAACGCTGGAAACTTTACAATCCTTGGTTCATGAGTTCTGTGTTAAAATGAACATTACATTCCAGCTGCTATAAGAATGTATTCCTGGTACGTGCCTCATGATGGGTAACAATCACAGCGATTATTATCCGTACTAGTAGATAACCAATATTTGCGCTTCTTACAAATACTATAACTGATTCCTTTAAACATTTAATTTTTTTTTTGTTTATATAAAAATATACCACTAGTCCTAAAATAGTAGTTATTGTAAATAGTAGAATACAACCTATGTAAGGTAATAAAGCCGATAACAACCTCATGCGCTTAACAAACAGGAAAAACATCATTAAATACAACGGAGTTTCAAGTACAACTACCACAAATAAAATAAAATATTGTAAATAATACAAGAAAGGGAGCTATGTGTTACAAAACAAACAATCCATTCTAAATTTAAACAAATAGACAATTAATTATAATTATATTGAGGGAAAACATCGTGAAAAAGCTTTTACGTTTCGGAAGAAATGCATAAATGTATAGCCGCCAACCCGCTGTGGTGTTGATTGAGCTCAAATTCTTATTCTTTATAGAAGAAGACTAGGTGAGAATTTTTAATCGTTAGTTATTTTAAATCAAATATTTAAATTTTTATAGTTTTATATTTTAATATAAATTTGTTTTTATTGAATTTGTGAAATCTGTACTAACAAAGATGTTTAATTTAAAAAAGAAAATAGCTATTAATTTTACACATTTTTAGACTTACTATTTATTTTTCACTAATTTTACTTTGATTTTGTGATTTGATGTGTTAATTTTTTCTTTTTATTATATACCAATCACTTTCGCGTCTGCATTTAGGGTCGAAACACATAACGGCGTTGCGGCGCCGCAACGCTAAAATCGGCGGTGGCGTCACCGCCAATTTTAGCGGCGCGGCACCGCCAATTCCAGCGTTGTGACGTCATACTTGTTGACCATGATTTATTAACATTTTGTGTCTATTTTTATATTTTATTTTTTTGTGTCTTTATTAGACATGGGTATCTCAATGAATTTTTATGAACTGCAGATAAGCTCATGAGCCATATGCTTGAACCGGAGCTGTGAAACGGCTCACAGTTCAGCTCAATTGTTGTTATAGGTATTGTTACTTTTAACCACTTTTAACTATTAGATTTACAGCCAATTTATGACTCGGTATAAAAAATGACATGTATGATGTACCTAAATTATAAATATGTAATAAAGCAGCGTTTCGAAAAGTTATTATAGTGATATTTTTTCTATCTTACACAATTATAGGGGTATGCTAATTTCATGCATATGATAAACGCTAAAGTGAGTTTCTTTGTTTGTTACGCTTTCACGCTTTAACTATTCACCTGAATTACGATCATCATGAAATTCTGCATACCAGTTGTCTGGGGTACAGAAAAGGACATAGAGTACCTACTTTACGTACCGACTACCGTTGGTGCCTGTACCATGCGAGCGGAGCCGCGGACAAAACCTATTTATTTATATTTAATCTATAAAACTAATATAGTAAGATATTAATTTATGTATCACTTTGTTTCAATTTTGTTTAGGCTTTATGAGACAAAAGTTGTTTAAAATTCTACCAGCATACAAACTTGATTCACAAAATTATTTCCGGTACAAAGGATTACTTTTTATGCATTTTACTAAATAACAACTTCACAAACAATAATTAACAAATTTCATGTGAACTATAATATTTAAAATAATTAAATTAATATCCACAATAAAAAATCACGAAGAACTGGTTACCCTACAACAACGCTCTTTTTCGCGGCGCCGCAACGCCGCAACGCAAACTGCCGATTTTAGCGTTGCGTCGCCGCAACGCCGTTATGTGTTTTGGCTCTTAATGTGATACTGTCAAAATCGTCTTTGCTATTTTTGTTGTAAGCTGTTAATTATAATAAATAAATTAATGAATAATTGTGTAAAAAAGTAGATCTAGTTAATTTTAAACGATATTTACAACTTATTTTCTAACATAAATATTTTTAGAACGACGAATACTATTCCGAGGCAATTAAAGATTATAGTGTAAGATTTGCATTCATTTTAATATTGATTTAAGAATAACAAAAATATAATTGATTTTCTGGCAAATTATAATAATTTAAGAATTCAAAAAGGGTCTTAGCCTACTCACATTGTTAAACTAAAACTTTTTTCTTACTCATCTTTATAGCGGAATCATCAGTTTGACATGTAATATTTCTTTGCGTATTATGTAAATAACGTTAATACGGTTCTGTTATATAAAACAGATCTGATACGCTATCAGTGTTTACTCAGTCTACCTTAGTTTGACGTTTGATAGCTTTAGTTTCAAAACTGGTTCAAACCAGTAATATGTTTCATATAAAGTAGTTTTAATTGGTAACTTTAATAACAACTGGGGTGCGAGCTTACTTATTTGTGTATAATATTCTGATTTTGACTGGCCCGTTTGCGCTGTTGGCAGTGCTGCTCTCGACTCGAGAGTTGTGGGTTCGATTTCCGCCCCGAGGCTGGGTGTAGTATATATTTATTTTTTATATATGTATTATTTATATACATTTGTTACCTAAAAAACAAACACTAAATTGTCTATTTAATTAAAAGTCTAGACCGAATTTTATCGCGTTAATTTGTTTAAAAATTACAGTTTAACGATTTTTTAAATTATTTTCCGACCGACCGTTTTGGACCTGTAAATGGTCTGAAACGTCAAATAAACGCAATAAAATCCGGTCTAGTAGTAAGTAATGAGTAACCATTTAATTAAAAGTCTAGAATTCGCGTAAGTAAAACCTTGGGAAAATCCGACCGAGTGTGAATGTTAAACAAATTTATTATTAATTTTTTTAACATTCAAATTTATTATTAATTTATTCCAAAATATAAATAAGAATCTAGACGGCAAATTGATGACACATCACATCAGGGTGTATTCGAGTATAGCCAGAGCTCTTGAGGCCCTTATCTAAACAAACTGAATAAAATATTACGAAAATTACAAATTTCTTTAGTTATTTATCTGAATAATGATTTTAAAAAAAAAAGGATTTGTCGTTTTTTACGACACGAAAAACTTTTTTTTTTGAAACAACGCATAAAGTACAAGAAAGCTTATGTTATTACGATAATATAGATATGGTATATTTTAATAATACAGGGTTTATTTTGAAAAATTTTAAGCGGTTTTTGAGTTTTACTAATGCTTAAAATGTTATAAGTTTTTAACGTTTATAAGGTCACAGATAAGATATAAGGCAAGAGTGAACAGGCACTATTTGAGTTTGCGTGCTCCACCTTAGACTTCATCTTGTTTACCATCAGACAAGATAGAGGTCAAACGCGCTCAAATTATTTGATGAAAAAAAAATTTTACAATTTCTTTATTCTATAAAAAAAAAAACATTCTAGTAGAACAACGTTTTTATAAGAATAAATCATAGACGTTTTATTAGTATGAGTAATACCACGACAAACACCTGTATGGCCATTAAAAACATTTGTCATATGCGAGAATCGAATTCGCGACTGTTAGCAACAACAACAAGTTGACAACATAAACAAGTTGCCCCAAACACTGCACTCACGCGTTGTTGAACTTTACTTGCGTCATATTTTAGATTCATCCTGAAGAATCCTCCTCCTAAAGAATAAAACTAAAATAAAGACTAACATAAGTCATAAGTAAAAAAGTGTACAAAAACGTAGTGAGCAGCAAAAGTATAACAAAAATTTGAAACAAAATGATTTTCGCATACAATATTTTTATCAAAAAATAATTTCCATTACAATTTTTCTTCTTTCATTTAAAAGTTACATAATAAATAAAATAATATATTCTATATTCAATATAAATATAATATATTTAAAATAGGATAAGAATTTTGACCATAAAGAACATATTATGAAAGGATTTATAAACGGACAAGATTTTGTTAATAAAGATCTTAAACATTTTAGTAATGATTTACTTAATAGGTCTTGAGGTAAATATTGCTTTATTTAAACAAAATTTAAGATACATAATTATGTTGACTAAAATTAAGTTAAAAGTAACAACATAGTTACTATTATTTATTTTACCAAGTATTTATTTTGTAAATTATAATCTGAAACACTGAAAACACTGAAATCGAAATAACTTGAGCCCGTTTTCCAAAATGAAAAATTCACAGTTATTTTTTATATATTATCGATACATAGTTAAATTAATTAAATATTATCATTCGACGTTATAATCCTATTCTTGAATATTATATATTACTTACAGAGAGTAAAAAGGTGTTTCAACCGGAAGTTCCAAGACGTGACAAATTTTTAGCAGCCGATTTGAATAGACGGAGACTCATCGATAGAGCTAAGATGAAATCTTTACAGATGTCATTTGTAATAGTAGCTGCCTTTGTTATATGGTGGACCCCGTATTATGCTATGATGATTATATTCACATTTCTCGACCCTGATAAAGAAGTAAGTTATATCCCATTTTTAATCATAATTTCTTTTGACCTTCCTTTGAACGCAACTAAAGCCATGAAGAGCTTTGCAAGTTGTGTACTCGCATAATGGTTTTGCATGATACGGGTAAAGATCCTTATAGATACACACACACACACATACACATACACACACACACACACACACACACACACACACACACATACACATATTGCGGTAAGTTAATAAATAATCTCACGTACATGTAACAGTAGTGCTACAGCTTGTAAATTGTGGATGCGTGTTGAATATTGCTAGAATATGTGTATACTGGAATGAGCGGTTATTGTATTGATTTATATTATCATTGATAATAATAATAATCTTCATCATTATCATCATCATCATGATCAGCTATTGGACGTCCACTGCTGAACGTAGGCCTCCCCTATCAACGTCTAGAGTGACTGGTTCCAAGCAGCCTCCATGCAACAGCTTCCGGTGACTTTACTTCAAGTCGTCTGTCCATCTCGCGGTCGGCCATCCGACGCTGCACTTGTCTTCTTTTCTTGTCTTGGTATGTGTGCCGTACGTACGAAAACCTTTTTGCTCCATTGGCCTTCAGTTCTACGAGCTATGTGCCTTGCCCACTGCCACTTCAGCTAACAAATCCGTTGGGCTATGTCGGCAAAGTTCGTTCATCTGCAGATCTTATCATTTTTGATTTGATATCGCAGAGAAATACCACGCATAGTCTTCTCCATTGCACGCTGTGCGAGGTGCTTGGAGTTTGTTTAAAAGTACCCATACTCAGAGACCACGTCTCAGATCCATATGTCATCACTACTAACTCACATTGTTCAAAGACTTTCGACTTCAGACACTGAGGTATGACAGATGAAAATATGTTTTTAACTTTCCTAGACGAATTCAACGATTGACCTCTCTCTTGAAGTTGAAGTTGGACCTACCAAGTTGGACATTTTATCCTAGGTAGATATACTCCTCAACAACTTCGAGAGAGTAGAATTCGAAACCGATATCGGCGTGGGCCCGACATGGACATTCGACTTGATTTCATTATCACGTGAATGATGAACATAATCACATTTTTTATTATTTATGCTATTATTGTATTATTATTTGATATATGCTAGTGTTCCCTGATAGACACAGAGAAGATAAGAAGGGGTCAGTCACTTAAGAATGCTTTAACAACAGTAATACGTATTCTCTTACTTTGAATCACTTAAATTGATTTAGACGATCTATTACGCTACAATAACGCAACTAGTAACAAATATCAATTGCTTATTTATGGGTAAAATAAAACTATTTTCTACGTTCAATTCACCCACGGAAACGCATAGTACATGTCAATTGGACCAAATTTCTTTTAGAGCAACATTGATAGCTTGGCTGTTCAATTTCATGACGACATACACCAAGAGCATTATCAAATTACAGTTAAAAAGTAATAATTATTTCTAAAAACTTATATTTCCTGCCATTCTTGGTTCTGTCCATTGTAATAAAGATGTATGTTCCAAAATTTTACTTAATTTAATTTTTTCATACCCAAAAGAAAATTGGAGATTGAAGTGTCCTAATGACGATATCCCTAAGGAAGTCACAAAACAAAGACTTCGAGATTTACCATTGGTCAGGATACTCTTAAATCTACAACATTTTAGAAGCATAGCTAGCGCATAAATCGTGCCAGGCAGAAGCCAGAAATTCACACACAGACAGAAATCTTTCACAACAGAAATCTTTACCAAATAAAGAGTCAGGTCAAATGGTCACAAGCAAATCTATCAAAATTATGACGAATTTTCGTCTAGCATCTCTGCTCTGGGATTGGGAAGGATATAAGATATAAAATAATGTTTCTCAACTCGAAGAGAAAATAGGAAAAAAAAGAACAATAATCTCGCTGTGCGGGAATAAATATTCGAAATATTTTTCGAATATTCTGATATCAAGGATAATTATATAATTAGTTCAAAGGTTTCAAGGACTTGGTGTGGAAGAATGATTAATGGGGTTAAATTATGTAATAAGTCAAAAATGAAAAGTGATAAATTGAACACGATTCATCTCCAATATACTACAGTAAAGTAAAGTCTACATCTTTGTAGGTCTAACCTAAAATACTCAAAACTTTTTTAATCTGGCAAGAAACTTTAAAAAAAAATTGCAAATATAATTTCTGCTGGACGTCACGTGGTGCAGTATATCTTCGAAAAAATTATAACTCGTCGCAAATAAAAATTAATAGCCAAAAGGATATCGATATAATCTATGCAAAATTAAATGACTGGAGCTGGTGGAGACTTTTGTATTTTGTAAAAATTATTTCATCAATAAAATAAAATAAACTATTAACAATAATACGAAAACTTTCACAATTTCAAGAAAAAAATAATTAAGCCATGGATAAGTTGCATCGAGATGCCAAATGTTGCCCACAGAGCGAAATATTCTGATGTTTAGAAACGATATAGAAGTTTTTGCAATAATTTACTTTAAAAAATTAAAAAGGATTATAATAGACAAAGGGTTATTGAAGCTAAAGGTGACTATAATAAATTTTGCCGGATCCTAAAAGATATAACGCGTAAATCAAAAAAGAAAGCTCTTAATAGTAAATTGTTGAATATGGGCAAGATCACGTCAACTGGACCCCCCATTTTCCACTTGATCATAAAAATTAAGTTCATATTTTTTTTTTATAAGTACATACCATCATAAATTGATCCCCCAAATCGATTTTTAAAAATTTCGATTTTAACAACATTTTTTTTTACAATGAAAATTTTAGGTACTTTTAATTAAAAAATGGATTGTAAATCAACCGTTAAAGTTAAATTAATGGGGTTTGAAGGATTTATTTTTAAAATGTTTATATTTTAAGAAAATATTGATGACTAAAAATTATTTGTTTATTATTATATTGTTAATTAACTTTTAAGTTAACAAATGCAAATTTCATTGACTTCTCGGTGGAAAAATGAAGTTTTATTTTATCGGTTACATGCTTTATTTATTAAAATTTAAGATTTCAAAAAAAAAATTCACTGCTCGCGATTAGTTTAAGCAATATGAATTTATTTATCAAAGCGCGCCGAGCACCAGGCGCTGTCAGAATACCGCGCTGTCGAGCGTCAGACTACGTTGCAGCTTCGATTCATTATAATTAAAAATATAATTATCAAATAAATTTAATTATTATTACTATTATTATTATTATCATATTATTGTTATTATTAAACAAATTTTATTCTTGTAAAAATTTCATAAACAATGCAATGAAATCATTTTTTATTTATTCATTAAACAGGGAAAATTAATAAATAATCAATTAAAAATGTTACAAAACCGTGTATTTTATATTTATTTTTGCTTTGTATTTTAGTAAGCTATCATTTTTAAATTAACGAGTAAGTACTCCACTTTTAGTTAAAAAAAAATTGGTTGTCTGTAAAGTCGGTTTACGGACGATAATTTTTACGTGATAACGTCATAAGAAAACATGAATGGAATTGAATTGTTATCACTGAATTATCATTATTTTGTATAATATATATATATATATATATATATATATATATATATATATATATATATATATATATATATATAATATAATATATAGCCTCAGGGCCTACTTTGAGACGAGGAGGGAGAGCGCTATGCATGGTGATGTTAGTATGTGACAAAGGTCTCACCCCGTTATCCCTGGCCAAAGAGGAATGGCGAAGACCGGTTGTACTTAGCACCTCTGACCGGGAGACGGTATGGATGGAGAAGGAGCTGCATGGACGGTTTTACAAGGCGCTCCACGCACCTCACGTGGATGTTAAGGCCTCCGTGCAGTGGCTGCGATTCGGGGACCTCTTTGGGGAAACCGAAGGTTTTGTCTGTGCAATACAGGATCGGGTGGTTAAGACGAACAACTACCGGAAGCACATTCTGAAGGATGGCACTCCCGACTTCTGTCGAGCTTGTCGTCATCCCGGCGAGTCACTCAGACATGTGCTTTCGGGGTGTTCAGCGCTTGCCAACACTGAGTACTTGCACAGACATAACCAAGTGGCCAAAATTCTTCATCAAGAGCTTGCTCTAATGTATTGTCTTCTGGAACAGAGGGTGCCGTACTACCAGTACACACCGGCGCCAGTACTCGAACGCAACGGAGTCCGGCTCTACTGGGACCGGCCTATCGCCACGGACAGGACGATACTGGCGAACAAGCCTGATATCGTGGTGATGGATAGGGCACAGTCGAGGGTGCTTTTAGTGGACATTACCATCCCGCATGACGAGAACCTCGTGAAAGCCGAAACAGAGAAAAAACGTAAATATCTGGATCTGGCGCACGAGATTGTCGACATGTGGGGTGTTGATTCCACTGAAATCATCCCTATCGTTATATCTGCCAACGGTTTGATCCCGGTTAGCCTCGCTCACCATCTGAGGCAGCTGGGTATCCGTGACGGTTCGCTCGCAGCCAGGATGCAGAAGGCGGTATTACTCGACTCGGCTAGGATTGTCCGCCGATTTCTCAGCCTACAGCCCTAACCCCCGGCCGTTTGATCTCCCTGCCGGGGCGTAATCCTCCACCCGCTTATATTTATCTAAGTAAGTTTATGTAAATTTATTATATTCCTTATATAAGTATTGTATTATATTTATTTATATGTGTATATGTATATCTTGAGCGGGTGGAGTGTAGCAATTAAAATAATAATAATAATAATAATAATAATATACAAGACACTGACATCCGTTCTGAGCTGCAAGATCTCTCGTCATATTGACGAATTTAACATCTTGTCTGTAGCTCAGAACGGATGCCGTGGAGGCGGCCGCGGCACAAAGGAGCTCCTTATCATTGACTCTGTTGCGGGCCAGCTTGTCAAACGCAACCGTCGGAACTTCTCTGCTGCCTGGATCGACTACAAGAAGGCATTCGACTCGGTGCCTCATTCATGGCTTCTGAGGGTCCTCGAGCTGTACAAGATCGACGGTGCAGTTCGAGACTTCCTCGAAGTATGCATGGGGCAATGGAGTACGATCCTTTGTCTCCAGGGCGAGAGACTGACGACGGGTGCCGATGACCGAATACGGATACGAAGGGGTATTTTCCAGGGTGATTGTCTGAGCCCACTTTGGTTTTGCTTGTCCTTGAACCCTTTAAGCACTCTGCTGGAGCGTTCGGGGACAGGCTTTCAGTTTCGGAGAGGAGGTACTAAAGTCTCCCACCTTCTCTACATGGATGACCTCAAGCTGCTGGCACCTAATCCTGCACGCCTTATGGAGTTGCTGAAAATCACTACTGAGTTCAGCGGCTCCATCAGGATGCAGCTTGGAGTGGATAAGTGTGCGGTCGTGCATGTGGACAGGGGACAGGTGACGCAATCGGCTGAAATTAGCCTAGAGCTTTCTAACTTCAAGACCCTCTCCGAAGCTGAATCATACCGGTATCTGGGCATGTCACAATGCATAGGGGTGCAGGAGGTGGATATGAAACAGGCGGTTTGCGAGGTCTTTTTTGGACGGCTGACAAAAGTTCTTCGGAGCTACTTGTCGGGCGCCAACAAGGTCCGAGCTTATAACGGCTGGGTCATGCCCACTCTCTTGTACACATTTGGCGTGCTCAGATGGACTCAGACCGAACTCGACGCCCTGGACAGAAGAGTCCGCACGACTATGACTTACCATCGCATGCATCACCCGAAATCGTCGGTCATGAGACTGTACATCCCACGGAAGTGTGGTGGCCGAGGCCTATTAAGCGCCAAGTCCATGCATAACCAGGAGGTGTGCAGCCTCAGGGCCTATTTTGAAACGAGGAGGGAGAGCGCTATGCATGGTGATGTTGTAGTATGTGACAAAGGTCTCACCCCCTTATCTTATCTCCCTGCCGGGGCGTAATCCTCCACCCGCTTATATTTATTTATGTAAATTTATGTAAATTTATTATATTCCTTATATAAGTATTGTATTATATTATATTTATTTATATGTGTATATGTATATATTGAACGGGTGGAGTGTAGCAATAAGATAATAATAATTGCCGTGTGGTTTCCGGCAGAGTAGAATAGGACCAACCCATCCTCAGCCTGGGGTGTCGTAAGAGGCGACTAAAGGCAACCAAAGCTGCATAACACCAACGCGGCCTCCTCGGAGAGTATGAGTGCCTCTCCGAGGGAGTAATTTAGCACTCAAAAAAAAAATTATGGATGGAAAAAGGAAAAAGAGAGCGCATAGGGCCGCTGCCTGGGGGGCGCCAGGGCACGTCTGGAGCTGGCGCTGGACGTGGCAGCATGCGGGCCGCCAGCAACCCCCGCCGACCGGCACCAGCACCTAGCCGGCCGGTGTATCCACCATCCCCACCAGTTGGCTTGGCGCCAACAGAGTCTCCAAGGGCTCAGCATTCGGCGTCCGCCGCTGGTGGAATACGTCGCATGAGATGGACACAAAGAATGAACGAGAATGTCATGCGTGCGTATTATAGGGCTGTAGGCGGGGGAACCGGTCGGACTGGCTACCGAGCAGTAATGCACCGCGAGTTCCTGCTGCTCGAGCCAAATATTACTGTCACGGAGCAAAACCTGGCAGATAGAGCTCGGTACATCCAACGAAAGGGCGTATTCAAAGAGCGTAACAAGTCGCCCAGTGGCGCACAGCCCGAAAGAAAGGGGGGAGGTGCGGGTCCACTCACCCACGGCAGCCACCAAAAAGAGTAGAGCGCGGGAGGCGGCAGCGCAAGTGGACAAGGCGAAAGCCGCTTTGGAGCTGTCCAGGAACCTGAAGGGTGAAGTTAAGATCGCGGTCTTGGGGGTCCTGGACAGGCTCCAAAAGCTAGTGGCCGACTCCGAGGCTGATCTCCAGGCCGAGAAGGCTCGAAAGGGGAGCGGGGGTGCCGTGGGTGAGGCGCCGGTGAATATAAGCACTGACGCCACATTCACGGTTCCCCCGGACTCCGATCTGAGCCAAAAGCTGGAAGAGCACTCCCGGCTGCTCGTGGAGAATAACGAGAGGATGAAGGTCCTCCAGGAGCAGCTGGTGAAGTGCAGCCAAGCGGCCGGGGAACAGCAACGGAGTTATGCCGGAGTTGTCGCCTCGAAACCGCAGCAGCCCTTGAGGCCTACAGCCCTACACTCGGTGGTCGTCACCTCCGAGGACGTCGAGGAGACGGCCGAAGAGGTTTTGGGTAGGGTGAGAAGGACCATCGATGCTAAGGAGGGGTGGGTCAAGGTGGAGCGGGTCCGGAAAGCGAAAGACAGAAAAGTAATCATGGGCTTTGGGACTGTCGAAGAGCGAAAAAAGGCACAGGATAGACTGACGAAAAAAGGATCGGGCCTCGTGGTCGAGGAAGTTAAGAACAGGGACCCACTTTTGGTTCTCAGAGGCGTCTTGGCCGTCAACACGGATGGCGACGTAATCAAGGCCCTGAGAAACCAAAATAGGGATCTCTTTAGCAACCTCGGCCCCGGGGATGACCGCCTTCTGGTGAAGTACCGCAGGAGGACGAGGAACCCGCACGTGGTCAACGTCGTTTTGAGCGCGTCGCCCACCCTCTGGTCAAGGATAACAGGCGTTGGCTCAGTCCACGTCGACCTTATGAGGGTGCGAGCGGAGGACCAGTCACCGCTGGTCCAATGCACGCGATGCCTCGGCTATGGCCACGGGCGGAAGTACTGCCAAGACCCGGCAGACCTATGTAGCCACTGCGGCGGGCCGCACCTGAAAGCGAAGTGCGCGGATTGGCTGGCAGGGTCGCCACCTTCCTGCCGGAACTGTCGTCGAGCGAAGTTCGATAGTTATGAACATAACGCCTTTAGCGACGACTGTCCCGTCAGGAGGAGGTGGGATGACCTTGCCCGCTCAACCGTAGCATATTGCTAAGGGCATGCCGGCGGATGCAGCGGCTATTAACGTCCTCCAGGCGAACCTCCATCGCAGTAGGTTGGCATACTCCGAGTTCCTGATCGAAGCCTCTAATCTGCGTACGCGGGTTGCTTTGGTACAGGAGCCATACGTCGGCGGGATAGGGCGTGTGAAGAATCGGAATGGCATCAGGGTCTTCCAGTGTGCGGACCATGGAAGTGGGACTGTAAAGGCCGCGATCATCGTTTTTGATGCGGACCTTCAGATTATACAGTACCCGAAACTCACCACGAACAACATCTCAGTGGTGGGGATCCGCGTCCGCAACTGGGAGATCGCCCTGGTATCATTCTACTTTGAGCCCGACCTGCCGATGGACTCGTACCTGGCACACCTGCGCCGGGTGCAGCGCGTGACAGGAGCTCGGAGTATTGTTATTGGGGGCGACTCCAATGCCAAATGCGTCTGGTGGCAAAGCCCCGTGACAGATCGCCGCGGCGAGGAACTGCACGGGGTCCTGGAGGATCTTGGTCTCTGCCTCCTGAACCAAGGGGATACCCCAACCTTCGACACTATCCGAGGCGGCGTAAGGTACAGCAGTTATGTTGACATAACTGCTGTATCGCCTGACCTTCTTGGCTTGGTGGACGGCTGGCGCGTGCGCCAAGACCTGACCAGCTCGGACCACAACGGCATTACCTTCACAATAAACACCAAACACATAAACAAAAACACTATTAGGCACACAACACGAAAATACTACACAAAAAAGGCGAATTGGACCCAGTTTCGTGAGAAACTGGGCCAAATTATGGCTGAACAACACTTCACAATAGACACAATAAACAACATACAGACACCAATACAGTTAGACTCCACAGTTACACAGTTGGAACAAATCATAGACAAAACATGCATAAAATCTATACCACTAATAAAACATAAGGAGGTTCTTTCGATGCCGTGGTGGAACGAGGGGTTGGCAGCGCTCAAGCGCGAGGTGGCCACCAAGAAAGGCAGGATTAGGTGTGCAGCGCCGGTTAGGCGTCAAAAGGTTGTCGGCGAGTACCTGGAAGCGAAGGACAGGTACGAGACTGAGGTGAGGCATGCGCAAACGCGCAGCTGGGTCGCCTTTTGCGAGCGCCAGGATGGGGAGTCAGTCTGGGGGGGGGTTTACAGGGTTCTCGGCAGGACGTCCAGAAGGGATGTAGATCCACCGCTGGTGGTAAACGCTATGGAGCTCGATGCTAGCGGCTCGGCCCGTCTTTTAGCCGAGACCTTCTACACGGAGGACTCCGAAGAGGATGACTCCGAGGTGCACCGCCGGGTGAGGGCCCTGGCCGAGCTTGCTGACGACGATACTTCTTCGGATCAACGGGACCCCCCCTTCACTCATTTAGAGTTGAAGTTGGCGAGTCGTTCCTTTGACCCGAAGAAGGCTCCAGGTGCGGACGGTTTTACCGCCGATATCTGTCTGCACGCGATTAACCTGGACCCGGACCTCTTTTTGTGCCTCTTCAACAAGTGCCTCGAGATCCGGTATTTTCCAAAGCCCTGGAAGGAAGCCACGGTGGTCTTCCTTCGCAAGCCGGGGAAGGCCACCTATACAACTCCTAAGTCATATCGACCGATTGGGCTCCTTCCGGTGCTGGGGAAGATATTGGAGAAGATGCTTGTCGCCAGGCTGCAGTACCATCTTGCGCCCAAACTTAGTACTCGCCAGTTTGGCTTTATGCCCCAACGAAGCACCGAGGACGCCCTCTATACCCTGGTAAAACACATCAGGCACAATCTGGACAGGAGGAGGATTGTTGTCCTGGTTTCGCTGGATATAGAGGGTGCCTTCGACAACGCTTGGTGGCCTAAAATTAAGGTCCGGCTGGCTGAGGAAAAGTGCCCCATTAACATCCGGAGGCTCTTGGGCAGCTACCTGAGCGACAGGCGTGCTACAGTTAGGTACTTGGGGGAGGAGCACACGAGAGATACGGGGAAGGGCTGCGTGCAGGGATCTATCGGCGGGCCGATTTTATGGAACCTGCTGTTGGATCCATTACTTCAGGAGTTGGAGGCCAAAGGCGACTACGCGCAGGCGTTCGCCGACGATGTGGTGTTGGTGTTTGAGGGTGAGACGGCCCTCGAGATCGAACGGCGGGCCAATGCCGCCCTCGAACGTGTGAGGGCGTGGGGCGCATCTAATAAACTTCGGTTTGCGCCTCACAAGACCAACGCCATGGTTGTTACGCGCAAACTGAAATATGACGCCCCACGTCTTCACATGGGCGGGGTCGACATTGTCTTGACGAACGAAATGAAGCTGCTGGGGGTCGTCATAGACCGGAAACTCACCTTCAACACCCACGTCACGAACGTCTGCAAGCGCGCGGTCGCCTTCTACCACCAGCTGGCCCGAGCAGCTAAGGTCAGCTGGGGTCTCCATCCTGAAGTCATTCGCACTATTTACAGAGCGGTGGTAGAGCCTGTGATCCTGTATGCGGCTGCCGTTTGGGCGCCGGCCGTGGACAAACTCGGTATTCGCAAGCGGCTGAACGTGGTCCAGCGGGGCTTCGCGCTGAAGCTATGCAGGGCATACCGGACTACCTCCTTGAATTCGGCACTGTTGCTCGCTGGGTTGCTCCCTCTCGACCTCCGTGTTCGTGAAGCCGCGACTTTATATGAGGCGAGGAGGGGGGTGCCCCAGCCGGTGATTAAGGATCGGGAGGTGGAGCGGATGTCCTCGGCTCTGCGGTCTCCACACCCCGCCTGCCATATCGACCTGGAGTTCCAGTGCCTGGCTAACCAGGAACAATTTGCCGCAAACAGCGACAACGACCATAATATCTTCACGGACGGCAGCAAGATTGAGGGCAAGGTGGGGGCGGCGTTATCCGTATGGACCGGCGTCGCCGAAACCAAAACCCTCAAGCTAGCTTTGCCGTCCTACTGTACGGTATACCAGGCGGAACTTTTGGCGATATGCCGGGCGGCGCGGATGGCCGCGGACCGCTTGGCCGGATCGGTCGGGATTTACTCCGACTCGTTATCGGCACTGCTTACTGTTAAAAATCCTAAAGCCCTCCATCCCCTGGCCGTAGAGGCGCGGGGATATCTGCAGAGAGCTTTGCTCCAGGACAAACGTATAAGTTTGTTCTGGATTAAAGCCCATGCAGGACTAGAGGGGAACGAGCGTGCCGACCATCTGGCCAAGGAAGCTGCGCTGAAGTTGAAACGCGCTTTTGACTACGACAGCTGCCCGGTTTCGTTCATCAAGCGTAGCATCCGCATGCAATCGCTTGATGAATGGAACCGGCGGTATCGTAGTGGTGAAACGGCCGGAGTCACCAGGGTGTTTTTCCCTGACGCGATAGCCGCATACCGGATCATAGGAAAAATAAAGGTGGACAGATTTCTCACCCAGGTTTTGACGGGGCACGGTGGATTCTCCGAGTACTTGCACCGTTTCAAGTGCAAGGAGAGTCCATCGTGCATCTGCGATCCTGCGTGTTCGGAGTCTGTCTTCCACATACTTCTGGACTGCCCGGCCCATGGTTGCGAGAGGCAGAATCTCGAAATTATGTTAAATGCCAAGTTGGAACTCAATTCACTTTGCGAATTAATTTGTAGGAAGGACAGGGATCTGTTCCTGAATTATTGTAAAAAATTATGTAGGATAGTCAATAGTAGAAATAAGAGTTAAGCAAAAATATGTTAAGTTATTATAGTAGTATAATTAGGTTAACATATTGAAAAATTGTCATTAAATTAAGGAATAGATATAAGTTAGTTGTAAGATTTAAACTGTAAGTATAAAACTTATGTTTTATACAATAATGGTTTTTGTAAATATTACTTATCGTCCTGTCTCTTTGTAATCTGCTTTCTTTTGGATACTGCCTCTTGTATATAAGTTCAATTTTATAAGTTTGTATGTAGGTTTTTCCTATTTTGTAACAATTAATATTAAGTTAAAAATCGTTAGGCATAGTTTAAAGTAGATAATAAGGAAAATTGTAAAACTTGATTAAAGATATGAACTTGTTGTATGAGTGAATGACGATGAATGTTAGATGAAAATGGGATGCAGCATGAATGATGACCAGGGTAAAAGATAGAGTAGTATGAATGAGTTTTCTTTTTTGTTTTTTTTGATGAATAATGGAACATCCTAACAAAATGCAAAAAATGTTAAAACAGTCTCCCCTACTATAGGGTGGTCTAGAATTAAAAAAAAAAAAAAAAAAAAAAAAAAAAAGGGCGTATTCAACGCCGCCGAGCTCGAACGATTACGACGTGAGGCTGCTCCTGAAGTCGAACCCGTGTCTACAGAGCATAATGCAGTTGTAACGCAATAGGGAAGCGTTCGTAGCGAAGTGCCTGTAGATGCGATCGCTGAAGGAGCAGTCTCCCAAAAAGTAGAGCAGATGAGAGGGATTTTGGAGGAGGCGATTTCCGAGATCCGGAGCACTCCTCTAGAACAGAGACCACGACTCTCCCGACTTCCCCTTAATGCTGCGACGCGGGATGCCATTGAGGCAGCTAACAGGCTGCTACCTCCATATTTGGATGGCAGTCTGGGCTTGGATGATACGGGTTCTATTCTCTTCGGTGCTGCTCTAGCGGTACACCGCTTCATTGGAGCCAAAACCCAGGTGCCTGGACGCACTACTAATAAGAGTAGTGACGTACCAGCCTGGAAGAAGAGAATAGAACGCCGTATCAGCCTGGCCAGGGCCCTCATTGGTAGACTGCAAAGCTTCAGGTCGGGCAACACTAGGCCAAGGATTGTGCGCTCCGTTAGAATAGCTTTCAACGGACTAGGTGTCAGGCTTGACCAGCCTGATATAGCTGAGAAACTGACGGAGCGCATCGACGGCCTGAAGCAGAATCGCGGCATGGGGGAAGCGTATTCGTAGGTACTCTGAGAGAGTTGAGCGCTTCCGACAAAATCGCCTCTTCGTGAGTGTTCAGAAGAGGTTCTACAGGAAGTTGGAGAACCCGACGCCGTGCTCTACTTCCCCAAAACCGAATACGGCTGACCTCGTCGCCTTTTGGCGAAACATATGGTCACGGGAGGTAGAGCATGAGGAGGGCCCTTGGATTGCGGCGGTTCAGGACGCATGTGCTAGAATCGAACCGATGAACCCAATCACCATCTCTTCGGAGAACGTAGCTGATGCGGTCCGGCGGGCACCGAACTGGAAGAGTCCGGGGGCCGACGGCCTGCATCACTATTGGCTGAAAGGGTTCTCGGTAGGCCATGCGACCTTGGCCCGACAATACCAAGAGGCGATAGAGCGGAAGACGCTTCCGAACCTCTTCACTACTAGGATCACTCACCTAGCTCCTAAGTCCACCAACACCGCGGATCCTACCAACTACCGCCCCATAACGTGTCTGACTTCCATCTACAAGACACTGACATCCGTTCTGAGCTGCAAGATCTCTCGTCATATTGACGAATTTAACATCTTGTCTGTAGCTCAGAACGGATGCCGTGGAGGCGGCCGCGGCACAAAGGAGCTCCTTATCATTGACTCTGTTGCGGGCCAGCTTGTCAAACGCAACCGTCGGAACTTCTCTGCTGCCTGGATCGACTACAAGAAGGCATTCGACTCGGTGCCTCATTCATGGCTTCTGAGGGTCCTCGAGCTGTACAAGATCGACGGTGCAGTTCGAGACTTCCTCGAAGTATGCATGGGGCAATGGAGTACGATCCTTTGTCTCCAGGGCGAGAGACTGACGACGGGTGCCGATGACCGAATACGGATACGAAGGGGTATTTTCCAAGGTGATTGTCTGAGCCCACTTTGGTTTTGCTTGTCCTTGAACCCTTTAAGCACTCTGCTGGAGCGTTCGGGGACAGGCTTTCAGTTTCGGAGAGGAGGTACTAAAGTCTCCCACCTTCTCTACATGGATGACCTCAAGCTGCTGGCATCTAATCCTGCACGCCTTATGGAGTTACTGAAAATTACTACTGAGTTCAGCGGCTCCATCAGGATGCAGCTTGGAGTGGATAAGTGTGCGGTCGTGCATGTAGACAGGGGACAGGTGACGCAATCGGCTGAGATTAGCCTAGAGCTTTCGAACTTCAAGACCCTCTCCGAAGCTGAATCATACCGGTATCTGGGCATGTCACAATGCATAGGGGTGCAGGAGGTGGATATGAAACAGGCGGTTTGCGAGGTCTTTTTTGGACGGCTGACAAAAGTTCTTCGGAGCTACTTGTCGGGCGCCAACAAGGTCCGAGCTTATAACGGCTGGGTCATGCCCACTCTCTTATACACATTTGGCGTGCTCAGATGGACTCAGACCGAGCTCGACGCCCTGGATAGAAGAGTCCGCACGACTATGACTCACCATCGCATGCATCACCCGAAATCGTCGGTCATGAGACTGTACATCCCACGGAAGTGTGGTGGCCGAGGCCTATTAAGTGCCAAGTCCATGCATAACCGGGAGGTGTGCAGCCTCAGGGCCTACTTTGAAATGAGGACGGAGAGCGCTATGCATGGTGATGTTGTAGTATGTGACAAAGGTCTCACCCCCTTATCCCTGGCCAAAGACGAATGGCGAAGACCGGTTGTACTTAGCACCTCCGACCGGGAGACCGTATGGATGGAGAAGGAGCTGCATGGACGGTTTTACAAGGCGCTTCACGCATCTCACGTGGATGTCAAGGCCTCCGTGCAGTGGCTGCGATTCGGGGACCTCTTTTGGGAAACCGAAGGTTTTGTCTGTGCAATACAGGATAGACATAACCAAGCGGCCAAGATTCTTCATCAAGAGCTTGCTCTTATGTATTGTCTCCTGGAACAGAGGATGCCGTACTACCAGTACACACCGGCGCCAGTACTCGAACGCGACGGAGTCCGGCTCTACTGGGACCTGCCTATCGCTACGGACAGGACGATACTGGTGAACAAGCCTGATATCGTGGTGATGGATAGGGCACAGTCGAGGGTGTTTTTAGTGGACATCACCATCCCGCATGACGAGAATCTCGTGAAAGCCGAAACAGAGAAAAAACGTAAATATCTGGACCTGGCGCACGAGATTGTCGACATGTGGGGTGTTGATTCCACTGAAATCATCCCTATCGTTATATCTACCAACGGTTTAATCCCGGTTAGCCTCGCTCACCATCTGAGGCAGTTGGGTATCCGTGACGGTTCGCTCGCAGCCAGGATGCAGAAGGCGGTATTACTCGACTCGGCTAGGATTGTCCGCCGATTTCTCAGCCTACAGCCCTAACCCCCGGCCGTTTGATCTCCCTGCCGGGGCGTAATCCTCCACCCGCTTATATTTATCTATGTATGTTTATGTAAATTTATTATATTCCTTATATAAGTAATATATTTTATTATATATATTTATATATTAAACGGGTGGAGTGCAGCAATTAGAATAATAATAATACCGAGCAAAACTCGGAATCCAGGTAGTACAGGGCTCTCAATAATAGTTCTTTTTTTTTACAAAAGAGGAACTTGAAAAAAAAAAGCAAAAAAAAAGTGGGACTTGAGGCATCGGGATTCGAACCCAGGTATACTGATTTCCCACCTAAGTTATTATAACCTTGTAGATTATGCCGAAATTTACCTTCGTTTTCTAATAATATTCTAAGTTTTTAATTATACTCGTGATTTTTTATTTAAATAACCAGTTCATATTTTTTTATTATTATTTCGTTAAGATCGAAAAATATTATTCAGTTCGTAATTCGTATGTAAATATAGTTTCCACAAAACACGAATAACAAAAAATAAAAAAATAAAATACCGAGCAAAGCTCGGTCATCCAGTTAGTAAAGGGCTCCCAATAATAGTTTTTCTCACAAAAGAAGTAACTTTAAAAAAAAATAGTCCTGGAGACTGGATTCGAACCTGGGGTTTTCTTATTTCGAATCCGCCCGGTTTACATAGGAGCTATTACAAACTTATCAATGACAGCGAAATTTACCTTCGTATTCTAACGATATTTTTAAATTTCCTGAAAAAAGGGATAAAACGACATTTTGTTGTTATCATAGACAAGATAACGATCGTTACTTATGGTAGGGAATTATCCGCCAACCCTGTTAACACTTGGCGGTATTTGAACGTAATGGCCACCATTCACAGGCGCACCCAGACTTGTCGCTGGCGACAAGTCCGCAGACAAATCTGCGTGTGAATGTATTTCGTCGTCCGGCTCCCCGGCGTCCCGGCGGTAGTGTGTGGACGACGACGAATTTGTCCACGGATAGGTGCGCGGATCGGTGCGCCTAGTGAATGGTGGGCTTACGTAAACTGCAGCGTGGAAACTAGGGTGTCCAGACGACGCGTAAATAATTAGATAACTGTTGGGCAACTTTACTTAGAAGCTTAATAATATTTATGTTATATTTTTACATAATTCGAATGAGAATCATGTACCGAGTATTCTCCTTAAATATTGATAGTAATTTACAAGTCATTTTGTATAACACAGAATAAATACGTGGCAAAAATCCCTCATAATGTGTTACATATTATTGTGTTATTATATTTATGTGTTATGTTTTATTTCTTAATGTCCAAAATAGTTTTATTTTAATCAGTAAAAAGGTTACTTTGATCTACATTCTATAAAGAAGGAAGCAAAATCTCGCTTATAAAAGATGTTGTTAGGACTCATACCGCCATGCTTTGCTTTCCTACCTACCGTGATATTCACCGTAAGAGACGGATAGATCGAGCATCGATTCACAGTTTTGTATAGGCTCAAAACACTCGTCTATCATGCCCTGCTTCCAAACTGTTCGAGAAAACTTATGTGTTCCTAATATATATATATAATTGTTGTTTTAAATTTAAAAAGCAAGCGTAGGTGAACATGTCCATTCGCCATGGAGGTCCGGTGCTAGGGGGAAAAAAAACATCACAACGATAATATATTTTGTTCCGAATAATTGCCCTTGACATGTTAGTTAAACTTACTTTGCAACATAATATTTATAATTAAATGGGTATATTTTATTTCAAAAACACGTTCTTCTTAGGAAGTCTCAGGAATTTCTACTCTTTTTACCCGACTGCGACAGAAGGAGGGTTATGTTTTTCGAGTGTATGTATGTATGTCCATTTCTTTGGCTCGCCCTACAGCCCAAACGGCTGGACGGTTTTTGATATATGAGGTGTCGTTTGATTTGTCTAAATTGTAGTAGTGACATAGGCTATATAAATTTTCAAAATGGCGCCCGCAAATGGCGGAATGAGGGGGGGAAGTTGAATTTTTTTTTCTTACTGTAGCAATATGGGTATCAAATGAAAGCTAGTAAATTGTTTTATTCTTTTTAGTTTATAATAAGAGTATTTTACGCAGTCGGGTTTTTTTATTTTTTTTAATTAATTTATTTTTGGTTGTTATAGCGAATATAGTAACAGGTTTTAGGTTCAAATTCAAACTAGCGATAAAATTACCGTCGGTTTCATCTCAGGTTCAGAAAAGAAGGAGACGTCGTGAGAAATTGTATGTTTCGGGAAATTTTATGTAGTAATACTCATTCAACAATCCCTATCACTTGATAATTATGATACACACTAAAGTTTGAAAAACTTTTCTTTTTATATTTGTATTTGAGTTATAAATATTCTACGTGACTTTGCCGACATTATTGATCCCCTTTTGATACCATTGAAATCCATTAAACCAAATGAATGAATAAATGACTTACAAATGTGAACTCTAGAAAATGGCAATAATTAGCTATTTTTGTTGGCAGTTAATCGAGGATCTTCAGTCAGGGATATTTTTCTTCGGAATGTCGAACAGTCTAGTCAATCCTGTGATATATGGCGCATTTCATTTATGGCCGAAGAAGAAACGCTCTCGAAATAGTGACAGGTAATGTATAATTTTTTTTTTTTTTTATATTGCTTAATAATTAAAATTTTAATGTCATATGTCAACTTTTCGTTCTTACAAGAACGAAAAGTTTCAAATTACTTATATAATTTTTATTCCAATAAACCTAGTTTTCGCCCTGGTTCCATAGAAGAGATTTTATAAATTTCAAATAAGTATCTAATAAATACTTTGGCTTTAAAAATATATTGAAGAAATAATAAATTATTTTCGTAAAAAATATATATTTAAGGGATTTTGTAACACTCTTGTCGTATCTGAGCGTAATTTTTTGAGGAATATGGAGAGGCGATGACTTTTTTTATTTTTTTGGAATACGTATAGGCGACAGGGACTAATATCAGTGTGGGATCGTGACGACACTTTTTTCTTTTTTTTCGTATTTACTTACAAAGAACAGGCACAGGAAAGTTATCAGTCGCTTACTTAATCCGGCACTGATTCTGCACTTCTTCTCCTTATAAACTTTAACTTAAACTGTAACATTTGAACAAAAATTTTTATTTCTTTAAAACAGCTATAAACAGCTTACACGTCCCTTATTTGTGTTTTGAAAGTATATTCTTCATAATTATGTTTTTTATAAACATGAGTATACTTGTTACTCAAAAGCGGTTATATATAACAATTATATCGACTCATCCGTAGAATAAAGTCCGATCTGCAGATTTGATTGTTTTCAGTAGAGGCAAAAGAAGTCGTTGACTTTTGTAACTCTTAAACGGTGAGACTTGACATTTTGATTTTTTGGTATGTTGTTACATCGCCCCTGTCTAGTAAAATGCTTTGTAGCGTATATTTTTTAACCTTTTATTACACGAGATAGTGAGTTCCATGTTACCATATGACGTTTTATTGCGGAATAACTTAGGTCCGTAGTGTATATTATACATTGTTTTACGGAAACGTCTAAAAAAAGTGACGTTCCATATTAAAATGGTTCGCTTTTTGTTGGAATTACCCATTCCTTTAAGAGTCCATTGTGAATAATTACCTTGAAATATAAAACATAATTTTAGCCTAATTATAACTACTCTCCGATGTAACTAAATAAAACACGAAAATATCATTTAAATTGTTTATTATTTGAAAAAAATCTCAAAATAGGTAACAAATCCATGAGATGTCATTATGTCAATTGAAAAATCGTTAAACTGTAAAGTTTTTAAACAAATAAACGAGATAAAATCTGATCTAGACTTTTAATTAAATAGCAGTCTTAAACTTATAAAGGTACGTTACTTTAATATTTATCATAACAATGGATAAAACGTATTTTTAAATATTTCACTAGTGACTGAATTCAAAATAAATCACTTAATAATAATAAAATGGTAGGAAAGTTAAAACTGTACAATGAATATTTTTTTAAAGAATACTTACTACAATCAATACCGAAGCCAAAAATATAGTTTTTAGAATTTTTGTCTGTTTGTCTGTATGTATGTCCGGGATAAACTCAAAAAGTACCGCATCGATTTACTTCAAATTTGGCACGAATATTATTAAGAAGTCGGGTCAACATATAGGCTACATATTATCACGCTATCACCTACGGGGAACGAGCAGTGAACCTTTATTTCTTTAACGCATTCAACAATGTGTAATCTAACGACGCATAAGACAGTCTCCCTCTGTTACTGCACTTTCTGTATATATGAAATGTAAAGAAGAAACGGGTAAATGAATGTTATTTTAAAAGGTATAGTCTTAGGTATTTTTGGTGCTGTATAGCATTCACGCAGACGATGTCGCGGGCAGCAGCTAGTCACTAATCAGCTTCATTAATTTATAAATCACTCTTACATCGTGACCTAGACGTGTGTAGGTAGGTAACTAGGTAGGTACACATACTTAATAGGAAGGAAATATTACGTAGACAAAAAATACATTATTATAATTAGCATTGATTTAGTAAAAAGAAATTAGGTCTAAAAATAAGTATAAAAAAAGAAAAAAAAAATTATAAAATATATCTTATTCCGATAGGTCATCATACGATTCTTCAGAAACATCAACAGTAATGTGATGTGGCAAAGAGTTAAAGTACCTATAGATGATACTCTAAGAGAATAACATGCACATATCCATTAAGTCCATATATATGGACTGGAAATGGGAATATGGAAAGATAGATTGAAGTTTGTTGACAATGACACGATACTGGCGTTCATTTATAGCTTTAGATGTGTATTTCTCTGAGTCGATTCATTAAACATATAATTTTAAAATTTTCGTAATACTTAAGTCCCCTTGTAGGTAAAGTTTTTGGTTGTTTTTACGGATATAATGCGATTCAATGGGTACAAATGCCCGAACATGGTCACAGACACCTTCTTTCATTGCATCATTTATAATAATGTTATGCTTTTCGTGGCAAGCCCGTGTATCCTCTTCTTATATTCGCACTTCCATCGTACTTCTTTCAGACAGTTTTTAAGATACGAGTTGAAACTGCAAGAGTATGAAGAAACATAATTTGACATACTTCGATTTTTTCTCAGTGAGAACCTGTAATCAGCTGGAGATAATACTTAAAAGTATGTTTCCTATTATTAGGAGTGTCTTTGTTTAGGCATTTTTTTTTCTTTATTTTATTAGAATATTTAATGATGAAATACCACTGCAAAGCTTGATCACCCAATTGTCAAAATTTTTTAAAGCAGTCCAGCCGCTGTTGGTGAGATATTTTATTAGAAATCAGATCATTTGTAACGGTATTTACATGATAGCCCCATTGTTTTTTCATCTACGGCTTTACCCTTTTTTGTTAAGTATTTTTACCTAAGTTTTAGTAGGTGGGATAAAATCGCTTGAGTGCGAAAGAGCAGGCGTATTCATAGTGCTAAGTGAGGGTGAAGAAATCACAGAGTCTACGTGAATAGCGCAGAATATGTTATCGCAGAACTTATGGACATTAGTAGGAGACGGAATGGGAGTTGGCACTGATAGTTCCAAATTTATCAGAGTAGATCTATCGTCAGAAACTTCTAAGTCTTCAAGCTCTATTATTGGTGAATTTTCGAAACTAGAAGGTGCTTGCAAAGAAAATGTACTAGGTTGATTGCTGTAGACTCTCTCGGTAGACGGATCAGATGTACTATTCGGTATTGAGTTGTCACAGGTAATTTTTTTGATTCCATCATCTTCATGAGAATTTCTTCCCACACATCAGCTAGTTCCTGACCAATTTCTTTCGCACCAGGAGGCAATGGTGACCTTTGATGTGTCATGGTGGTTTCGTTATCATACACAACTAAAATAAAATAAAAACACTGTATTTATTGTAGGTATTCATAAAATTACTATTAATATTATATGTATATATCAAGACAGTGTACATAGCAACTAATGAAACAAATTTTAAATTAAAAATATTTATAAATAACAATATTTAAAAACAAACAACGTCCTAACTGATTCAATTTTCCCTGCAACAACGTCCTATCTTAATATCGAACCGATAAATCGTATCGCAGATTCCGTAGAAAAACGTCTGATAGTCACATATAACGCATCAAATTTCAATTTTATTCGTATAAAAGTGGCCTAATATTACATAGGACTTCTACTTTTTATTGTTTATTATTACATAAATAATTCAAACGTATTTCCGTACTCAAAATGCTATTTCACAACATCTCCGTCAAAAAACGTCGTATATAAAAATCGAACGCCCACAACTAGTAATTGCGATAAAAAATATATATAAAAGTAATATTTATTAATTTAAGATCTAAATGTTATATCACGAAATAATGCAATAAAAAATCGTCAACTTACCAGTATTTGTGCTCTTCTTCGTGTAAGCAACATCATATTATGTAAATGTTGAACTAAGATCAAGCTCTTCTGCATCACCTTTGAGCATATCCAACATTTTCCGAGATCGTGACATCTCTAAAAATATGTTTTTTCATGCAAAACACTGATAAATTACAATTTTATATCAAAGCGAAATAAATCTAAGCGCATGCTACAAAAACACCCGTTCTCCAACAAACAACGGCCGGAGTGAGGAACGGACGTGGCGCCTGCGCCGCTTCAGCTACCCTCGCGCCGTCGCTTGATCACTTCGTGCGTTTTTATGCGGAGCAAAATTTCAGATTGAACGTTATTCGATTCCATATTTTCGAAACTAAATAAAATACGAAAATTCCAAAAACGTACGTTTGTAGAGTTGAAATTGCTTATCTCGTCTAGCTATTTAACTCATTTTTGCCTCATGATCACATCGGACTCTGTTCTACGGATAAGTCGATATATAAGAAATTTACTGTCAACTTGTTACTATTTTTTTAATGGTTGTAGTAATTGAAACTACAAGGTGCCTGATTCACGGTTGCTATAATTTTAAATAAAAAGCTTGACATTATATCAAAAACGTCATAATCAAATATTTTATTTGTTCAAAACCTAATTGAATAATAATACAAATGGCTGCATAATTATATACATTTAAACGGTATTTCAATGATTATTATCCGAAAATCCACTTAGATCGTTGTCAATTACAGCTTTCGCCATTAATTATTCATTAACACCCTGCAATATTAATAATTATTTACGATAGTATCAAAATCAATAGTATTAAATAAAGCCTATTTTTTGGGGAACTCAGAATAATTAATGGCAAACATGGTAAATATCACGTTTTACTTCTTAATTATAATAAATGGTTTCAATATAACTTATTAACTGTTAATATTTCCAAAACTTGCTTTGTGTTATTCAAGGCAAAAAATAAACCGATTCCGTCACATGCATCCCCTTACAATCAATGATATTCCATTGCAGCAAAAAACCCATGAAAAGTACCTAGGTTTATATATGGATACTTATTTGTCTTGGAAATACGATGTCAATCACATAAAAAGTAAATTAGTAACTCTTACTGGTTTACTTCGTAATATTAGGAGTTGTATACCTAGTAAATTACAGCACACAATATATAACGCACTTGTGAAGTCAGACCTATCATATCTTATCGAGGTCTGGGGCAGCTCGGCTAAAACCAAGATAAATCAACTTCAAGTTGTACAAAATAAATTAATCAAATTACTTTTTAAATATCATTACCTTACACCTACTAAAAACATATACAATGAAACAAAAATCATGCATATAAAAAACCTTTATGTATACAAAGTTTGCGTGCTAATCCGAAAAACACTGAATAGGAATATCCATACTAACTTAACTTTCAACAATCAAGCATCAATCATCAATCGCAGCACTCGTCGAGCTAGTTTTCTCGTGCTACCCAAGATTCGAACAAATTACGGTAAAACAATGATCACTTCTGAAGGTGCAATTTATAACCAACTACCCTCTCATATAAAAAATGTAAGCTCATTTAACGTATTTAAAAAGGAACTTGCTAAGCGCATTTCAGATAATAAGTAATTTAAATTAAAACAATGCGTTAAATTAGCTTTAATTTTATTAGAGTAAAAAGTACTCAATTGAAAAAAATTGTGCTACTTTAGTCATAATTATGTTTCTTACAAGTGCGATGTCGAATTGTTTTTTAAAATGTTTGTTACAAATGTATCCTCATGTAAGTGATAATGTTATCTTAATGAGAATAAATATCTTTAAGCCCAATTATATGTAATAATGTTAGTGATCTTGTGACGAGAAATTTTTGAAAGATATATTATATTATAATATAAAACACTGAATATTTTCTTAAATTATTTATTTGTTTGTTTGAATACGCTGATGTATCAGTCCACTAAAATAAATGTATTAATAATACTATTGATTTAGTAATATTAAAGCGGTTCAAACCATACAGGTTGTCTAGTGGCATGAATGTGACGAGGAAAACCTTTTACGATTTCACCTACATTTCACTTGGAGGCGGCGGCGTCAAATATCGAACTTTTCGCGAAATTGCCGCAACTTTAGGAAGTGGTTAAATTTTGTTACACATTTTCACTTTGAAATATAGTTCAAATATTTCGTTTTAAAGCAATTTGAGGTTTTATTGTATATTTCAGACGTAGCATTTGTCGTTTATTTTCTTTAAATTACTCTCTTGATGAATTCTAAGCATTTGTAATTTCTTTCAATGTTAATTTGTAATTAACATTGAAAGAAAAAGACAGAGAAGATCATAAACCAGAATTTGAGAGTGTTTCAAAACATACTATAGAAGAAATAATTATTATTTTACAAAATCTAAACAGTAATTTTATACAAATCAATCCAAAGATTGGTTTTCATCATAAAAGTTGTATGCCATCGATCTGTGGGTCTTATTTTTTTAAAAATATATAAATGAACATCTACGTGCATTAAATTGAAGTAAATGCACTTATATAACTAATTGCAGTATATTCTGGATGATCCTACAAATACAGGTGTACTGTAGTATTAACAGTACCTATTAATGCATTTAAATTTTGAGATGGCAATAATGTTTATTTTAAAAACTGAGATTTTTACTTTTATTATTTGATTTCAGTAGTATTTTGTTATGATTGTCAATTGAAAAATATTTTATTAACATTCTATTACACACATATCACAAATAAATACTCCATTTTAAAAACTCTCCGCGCGAACAGTTACTTGCAATTTACATTATTATAATCAAAAATTGCAATACATAATAATTTAAATTACTATGTTTTTAAGATAACCACTGAAATATTTACTTTTCTGCTTTTATGCATCATAGGATATATATCATCATAGATTTTTATAGTAAACAGGCTTTCTAGTGGCTAAAGCTTCTTAAATTGAATAGATAGAATATGTCAAGATGTATTTTTTTTTAAATCTAAATTAAATGTTTCAAGAACTTTGTACGTAACAACAATTATAATGAATATTAAATCCACGAGCGCAGAGTAAATTTAATATTTCTTGCAGAAATGTGTTTTACGCTTGTCGATTTATTTTGTCTCAATTGAAATGTTTTCAATTCTTTATTCTATAGAATTATAAATTAAATACACATATGAAGTTAAATTGAAGTATATTAATTTCAACGTGTAACTTTTGTTACAGAAAATCTGGAGGACACCATACGCACGCATCTTTACTTCGACGCGGTGATCAAACCTCTTCTGTGAGACTAACAACAATAAGATCTCTCAGATCTTCCGCCAAATATTCAAATGGACAGAATATAAGTTTATTATAACCTATTAGTAATATCGGAATGATTCCATCCACGATTCATGAAGAAAGTTTGAAGTGCGAGTATTAATGAACAAGTCTTTTCTAGGGCATCAATGGACCCCTGTTAATAAGACTCTACTGTCCTGATATTTTCACTATATCAAGATGAAATTACAAGTGATATGAATAGTTTTTAATAAAAGAGTTACATACATGTCCATACAGAATATTTCACTTCCCTCACTTGATTCAGCCTATCGCAGTCCACTGCTGGACAGAGGCCTCCCCAAGCGTGCGCCAAATATCCCGGTTTGCCGCAATACTCATCCATACTCCGCCAGCGACCTAGAATAAGTCGTCAGTCCAGCGGGCCGGAGAATGCCCCACAACGCGTTTGCCAATACGCAGTCGCCACTCCAGGACACGTCTGCTCCAGTGGCCATTGGTCCTGCGACAGCCCACTGCCACTTTAACTTGATGATTCTACGGGCTATATCGGTTATTTTGGGTTTCTCGCGGAAAATATCAAGCCTGATTTGACTTAAGTGACTTTAAATTTGTGTGCTAATCCCGTCGTCAGTGTCCAGTCTCGGCGCCATATGTCGACACATGTAGGACGCATTGCTCGAAGACTTTTGTCTTTAGGCATTGAAGAATCTTCGAATCGAAGACTCGACTAAACCTACCAAATGCCAAGTCCAACTAAATCCTCCTATCCGGTTCCTTCTCGAAGTTGTTTCGGCCAAGTTGGATTGTGTGGCCTAGGTAGACATAATCCTGTATAACTTCGAGAAGGGTATCATCGACAGATATCGGTCTCGACATGACATCTTTATTGAAAATATTTTTCGTCTTGTCCAAATTCATACCGAAACCGACAAGTCGGGAGGACTAATTCAGGTCGCCCAGCATCTAGCCTAGCTCCTCCAATGTCTCCACAAAGATGACGATATCGTCGGCAAAACGAGGGTGTGAGATGTATTCGCCATTGATATTTATTCCTCGTCCACTCCATTCCAAAGTCTTAAAGACATCCTCCATCACGTTGGTAGTTTTGGGGACATTACATCTTCCTGTTTTACCCTGCGACGAAGGTCCTGGATTTGGACGGTCATCATCGCCATGTCATATATACAACTCAGTTCCTCGATATATCACCAGTCGATATGACATCGCTGCAAAGAATCCAGCACAGCCCAGGTCTCGATCGAGTTCAGGGCTCAGGCTCAGAGAGCCCTGTTCCATTGGTGGAAGGAGAACTTGAGTGCCCAGCGGCGAGCTCAGCGACAGTGAATGCTATACGTCCCCATATTTTCGCTGGGTCAGAAGGCGGCACGGGGTGCTGACCTTCCGGCTGACGCAGATACTTACCAGGCATAGGTGCTTTGGTAAGTACCTGCATCAAATTGCGGGAAGGAAAGCCACCCCTGCCTGCCACGAGTGTGGAGTGTCAATAGACATGGCACGTCACACTCTCGAGGAAGGTGCGGTTTGGGGGCCCCAGCGCTATGCCCTGGTGGCCGTGATAGGCGGAGACATCTCACTGTTGAGCGTGGTCTGCTGCAAGATCGGCAGCAAGAGGTGCTGGTTTCCTCTGCCTCCTTTTGCGAGGAGGTTATAGTTTCGAAGGAGCGGGAGCGTGAAGCAGACCCTAACGCTGATCCGCTCCGTAGGAGACGACCGGGGAGAAGGAGACGCCGCTACGCACTCCTTCACCCTCCGCACTAGAGTGGGAGGGGCAAATCCTCCCACTCGCCACCAGGGCAATAGAGCGCTCACGGTGCCCGCGAGCACTCTATAGGAGAAGGTGGCCCGCATAAGCGGGCCAACCGTCGGGGCATTACGGTTGTATGCACGAGCGATCCCGTGGCGCCTCATTACGACGATGAGGGTACCGCTGGGTTTTAGCGGGTATTCTGGCACGTTCTGCGTGCCAGCGAGTCCCACATACCCTCCGCCTCTCTACGGCGGGATGCGTAAATGCATTTCCCAGCGAAAAAAAAGTCTCGATCGAGTCAAAGGCTTTCTCGTAGTACACAAATGCCATACACAGCTGCTGATTATACTCTTTTTTTTTTTCAAAACCCCGGCTAAGATTTTAATACCGATTTCCAGTACCATTCAAATTTTTTAAGGTTTAATGAAAACAATATCTTAATTATGTTTCAATTTTTGTACAATAGACGTAATTAAATTTTTCGTGGATAATTCTCTAAACAAAATAAAATTTGAAGAAGACGCTTTTTTCAGACTTAATTATAAGAGGTACATACAAATAATTTACTAAGGAATTTCTATTTCTTCAATAAGCCTAAAAGGCCATAATGAGATAATTATGTACTATGTAGATCTTTTAAAATTAAATCAAAGTAAGTACATTTAAGGTATTTAATGAAAATATTACATTATTTGTTAAGTTTATTTGTATATTTAAGTAGGCAGATGAATGTTTAAATATTATATTAATTTATCTTTATTTATATTTTTATATATCACAGTTTCAAAATATCGACCATACAAAAAAAAAAAATCGTAGCGATCGGTTGCAACTGCGGCCTGTTCATAATGTAATTTGAACGCAAGTGAAGTCAAAGAGAAAAATACTGTGTAAATGAAATAATAATTAATTAATATGACATTAAAGATTTAGAGAGTCCGAGAATAAAATATTGAAATACAAAGTAAATACTAATTTAAAGTAAGATTATAAATACGAGTAACTCGGTTCATTTGATTTGTGTCTTCGGATTGTGTATGTAAATAAGTAAATAATGAATGTTTTGAAGAAATAAGAGAAATACCTATTCATTGTTTCAATTTTGTTATTACATAATATTATATAATTATATAAATTAATATTTTAGTAATGGGATTCTTAATTTCATTGTAATTAAATAAATAATAAAATAGACAAAAATTATATTGTTAATAAATGTTAAATGTGTGAAAATATAAATGTGCAAATAAATTAAGTTGTGTATTTTTATTACAAATAAAAGACTGACTTAAGAATAAAGATTGAAATTTATCTAAATTCCTTTTTTATCATATATGCATCTATACCAATAAACTCTACTCCAGAGGCGTAGAAACAATTATAATACTTCGTTTACAATTAAAAACTACAATTTTTTAAAATTACCCAATACATAATCTGTGATTTTCTTTTTTAACACTGCTAAGGAAATAAATAAATTAATTAATTTATGATTGAACCATACAGGATACTCCGCTGCTTTTGAATGGCGTTTAGGAAATGAAGTTTAATTTTTTTAATAAAGATTATTGTAAAATATTTGAACCATCAACACTTTCATAATAATTTAACATTTCTGCCCAGTTTACAACTTTACAATAGCACTATAGTACTTTTAAACTTCAAAGCAATTGTGATCAGTGCGACGATTGGAACGAAAATAGTGTGTGAATATGGTCAACAGCTAAAAGCAAGTTGAGATGGTATGCGTTTAATACACTAAGTAAATTTAGGGTCTTTGATACTTTAACGTTGATCAAGTTACTTAATACGAGGTCCAAGTGTCGATTATCACAACTGATTATACAATTAAAATGATGCAAGTTGTTAACGCACATAAAATCGGTTAACGAATAACAGAGCATTATTATAATTATTATATCAGCATTATTATTTTTACAGGAGGGTGCAGATAAACTACGAAAAGTCCAATCTTTTTAATGTTTTTCTTATCTTTTATTTCTAACATAACCCACTGATTCTCGTCTTTCGTCTCCCAACTTATTACCCTAGCAGATGGAATCTCCCAAAATACTGGGACAAGAACACCTCTTCCATCGCACTTAGCTTCATTTGAACTTGCCCGATTTTAATAAATAAATAATATAATTATAATCAACACTGTCGTGTACAAAAATCGATAAAACACTTAAAAGTTATATTATTTTGTGCTGCGAGCTAACAATTTTAATTTATCACGAAATGCTTCAGGGTAGGTATATACCTGGCGGTCAATTATTTACATTTTCTTTATTCTACAATATTATTATTCATTACTGTTTATTAGCTTTTGTATAAAAGTCAATAAAGTTACGATCGGAAAAAATATCCTACCTACCTACGTTAAAACCGCAATAATATCACATCGTATGGAACCGCATGTAGATGTAATATAAACAGAGAACTTTTTTTATGCCGCGAGCTTTTTCAAAAAAACTAAGAATAATAATTGCTGTTACCTAATGTTCTATATATATCTTGTTTATTATTGTCTCTATTTAGATAATAATCTTAATCTTATTATCTGTGATAAAACACGGCGTCGGCACAGACGAAAAGCGCCCTCTCTGGTTCCGGCTCGCGACTAAAATTTCAGCATATCGAGGGTTTCCCCATAAATATTTTTGAAATAACAGAATATAGTAAACCTAAAACACAGCTTACAATTACTTGCTTACTTATTTATTTACGTACTTACACCTTATCAATGCCAGATTTACGCTTGAAACTTTGATCTACATTCGTGAAATTTGGCTTACACCTTCTATTTGAATATAGAAGTCAGCACGGTATAGTATGTCATATTGTATTTTTTTTATTGTTCATTTTTCCACTACAGGAAAAAAGTACTGGTTCTTAAAATATTCTTTAAGCTAGCGATAAACTAACTAATTACAGAAAATGAACACTGGGTTTTATTCAATTTTCACTGTCTGTGAAGCAATGACAATAAGTCAGCACAATGTAAAAAAGGCCCTGACCAATCGTCATCACAACCCGACATTATTTACGACTTTTTTTACATTTTAAATAATAATAAATAAATAAATATAAATAATAATAAATATAATAAATAAATATATTTAAGACACACACAAGGTTCCTAAGGTAGGCAACTTAATGCCTGTGTTTTAGGTAACAACCGACTGATATACACTTTTTTTTTTTAAATAAATATACATAATATAAATAATACATTTATATAAATAAACATATATTACACCCAGACTCGAGGCGGGAATCGAACCCACAACCCTTTGAGCAGAAAACAGGGTCACAGGCGCCAACGGGTCAGTCAAAATATATTTAGGATAGGAAAAAGGAGAATAAAATAGCTCAACTGTGTAATGTCATTTTTAAGCTCACTCTCTTAATAATTGTTAGTGGTGGTTTTCTGCGATATTAATTGATAATAATTAGTTATTATTTATGTTTATTACGCTACTGTCACGTTCATAGCGCCATCAATAAGTTAATTTATAAAAAAAGCCATAATCATTAGTTATTTGAAAGGTTGTTGTTGTTTATTTCATCCATTGTTAAAACTTATACATGTCTCTGAAACTGCTTGACGTATTTTAATATATTTTTCCGAATCCATACTTAAATATATTACATATTCTGGATTCATCATCGGAGAGCGTAGAGTATCTAATCCAAAGGGCTCGTGATCACAATGCTCGCAATCCTGTAGAAATATCGCGAAAATAAACGTTGAACATCTCTAATATTACTGCGATAAAAATATGTTCATATTTTATAAAGATGAAATATACAGTGATTTTTCCATTAAGGATTAAATATCGACATGTACATTTTTAATATAAATAGTATAATTGAGTAAATTTATGAATTATTACATAATATTTTTTAAACTTAGAAGAGTATGAAATATATTACAACAAATATATTAACAAAATAAATTATAATATAATAGCCAACCCACGTGGTGAATCTGCTATCTCTGATAAAATTCAACATATCTACATACATGAAATAGTATTTTAGAAATATACTTGTGTTTTGGAATTTTATGTTTTATGGTAATCACAGCACTCCCGTAATAGAATTTGTCTAAAATGGTTGCATCCTAAGCGAGCGAAGCCACAGTTAAAAGTAAGTAACAAAATAAAACAATGTCGCGTTTTTAATTTACCATTAAATAACAGATAGCCATCATTTGATTAAAAATGTATCTCATCTCGTCCTTCGCGTAGAAGGAATACTTTGTGAGGTAATTTGCATATCACAGGGGAAATCCTTAGAGATATATATCCAATTCCAAGTGGAACAGCATAGCGGATTAAGATTGATCTTTCACACAATATATAATACGAAAACAGTACTTAACACCCTTTTTTTTAAACATTATATTAAACTTTTTTAAACATTTATAGTTGTTTTAGTTGAGTGAGTATAATAATAAAAATACCTAAATACCCGTATAAGATTTAAATATTAGAAAATATAGAATAACAAACTGTACTCACAAAGTCGTTTCCGATTACACATTTTGATTTTCTTGCTGAAGTAGCCGCACTGTATTTCGAAATATAATTTGTCCAGTCTCCTAGCTCGTAGCATGGGCTAAAATCGTGTCTAGTTTCATTCAAATTAATTTAATAATTTTGGTCTGATGATATGCCAAGAAACAGACGAATTAAAATGAAAATAAATACATTTTTGGATACTGTATCCGTAAGAAGAAGCCCAATGCGAAAAAGTGTGAGGAGTTCAGGACAATCAGCTTAATGAGTCAAGTACTGAAGCTATTACTCTCAATTATTCACGAACGCATTACGGTAAAATGTGACGAACAACTTGGTGACAGTCAGTTTGGTTTTAGATCCGGAGTGGGAACAAGAGAGGCGTTGTTTGCCATCCAGGTTTTGGTCCAAAAATGCAGAGAGATGCAACAGGATGTCTTTCTTTGCTTCGTCGATTATGAAAAGGCATTTGATCGAGTACTGCATGATCGTCTTCTCGAGATATTAAAAGACATTGGCCTCGACGATAAAGAATCACAACCATAAAAACCCTGTATTGGAATCAACATACCACTGTGAGAGTGGACGGAGAGGAAACCGATGCTGTTGTCATTCAAAAAGGAGTAAGACAGGGATGCATACTATCACCTCTTCTCTTCAACCTATACTCAGAAAAACAGCAGCTGATCTTCAACAAATGGTCGAAAGGTTAGAGGGATGTAGTAGTGAGGCTAGTCTCAGAATGAACATAAATAAAACTAAATTTATGGTCATTTCCAATACGCTGAATACCACGACGAGAATAACAGGCCAAAGTCTAGAAAGAGTTCGGAAATACAAATACCTGGGGACATGGCTAAACGAGGAATGGAATAGCGACTGAGAAATAAAGATGCGTATCGAAATCACCCGTAGTGCTTTTAACACAATGAGAAAGGTACTTTGTAACCGTAACATTAACATCAAGTTACGAACTCGTTTGCTCCACTGTTACATCTGGCCCATTATATTGTACGGATGTGAGGCTTGGACCATAAAAGAAGACCTTCGAAAGCGTATAGAAGCTTTCGAAATGTGGACGTATAGACGCATGCTATCCATAAGCTGGACTCAGAAGGTCACCAACGTCAAAGTATTGGAACGGATTGGCCAGAAACACGCACTCATGCTCACCGTTAAACAACGGAAGATCTCCTACTTGGGCCATGTTCTTCGACATCAGCGATACAGTCTGTTGCAGCTCTTCATGATAGGAAAGGTCGCTGGAAAGAGGAGGGTTGGCCGAAGAAATAAGTCGTGGTTACGAAACATCCGAGAGTGGACCGGAATAGCCAGCGCCGCTGAGTTATTTCGCAGAGCTATAAATAAAGCTGATAGGCAACCTTCACTAGTTGGAGAGTCACTATAAGAAAAGAAGAAGATCCGTTATAAAATAATAACCACTTTTTTTTTTTTTTTTTTATATATAGCCAATGTACAGAATTGGTCCTGTTACAGTTTTATTAAAAGTAAAGAAAAGTAATTTAATCATTTACTATACATATATGTTTTTTTTTTTTTTTTTCATGTTATTGTTTTTATCTTCACTTAACATTTTAGATGTATTTAACGTTCAGCGTCGGTCACAAAATAATCTTGCCTATAATCATATTATATACATATACATATATTACGACCTCAATCTAACGTACCCACGTATCCTTCAAATAGATTAAAACCAGACAGAGTTAGGTACTTGTTACGGATATTGTATCATCGTTCAACTTTAACGGAAAATGAAACTGACTTTACTAAATAAATCAAGTTATACAAGTATAAATTAATTGTAATTTAGTAGATTGTACGTTACGTTCATTTTAATATTCCTAGTAAATATTTGCACATGGCCCAAGCAGCCATATATAACAGCGAAACCCGACAAGTACTCAAGGGCAAGATGTCGGGTACATATATGGCTGCATATAACAGCACAGCAGGCTTCGTGAGCGCCGTCGAGTCTGAGGGGAAAGATGAGGAGCCGCAGACCTTTGAAACACCCGAAGGGGACCCGGTGGTGGTAGTGGCCAGATGCACGAAAGTAATGCTGGGGGACCGGATACTTCAGATGGCGAAAACCATTTCGAACGACTGGGAAGCCGGCTTACTATCCGTGACCTGGGGACTCCCATCGCTGGAATGGATAAATGGGGTACCGGGATGCGGCAAGACAACTCGCATAGTAAGGGACTTCGACGAGGATACGGAGGTCGTGATCACGACCACAGTCGAGGCGGCCAAAGACTTAAAAGAAAAACTGGCCCACCACTATGGCAACAAAGCCAAGCAAAAGGTGCGCACTATGGCCTCCGTTTTGGTAAATGGTTTCCGTGAGGGCTCGACAATTACCCGCCTAACGGTGGACGAAGCCCTTATGAACCACTTCGGAGCCATAGTAATGGCCGCCCGACTATCCGGTGCAGAGAAGGTGATCCTCGTCGGAGATATAAACCAGCTGCCGTATATCGACAGGGATAACCTGTTTGAAATGCGGTACTGTAGACCTACCCTGCTAACAACCATCTCGTGCGAGTTGTCATGCACGCATCGCAACCCCAAGGATGTCGCCTTTGCCATCAGTGAGGTCTACGGAACCATATACAGCTCCAGCGCCAGGATCCGATCGTTGCGAGTGGAGAGCCTCACAGGCGCGCGTATCCCCGTAGGAAGGGATCGGACCCTATACCTGGTCTTTACGCAAGATGAAAAGAGATTGTTGACTGACCAGGGATATGGGTCCGGCGAGGGATCGCGCGTCTTAACCATCCATGAGGCACAGGGCCAGACCTACGAGGACGTCATCGTCCTCCAGACTAAGACGAGGAGGCTCCGAATCCACGACAGCGTTTCGCACGCCGTAGTCGCGGTGACTAGACACACTAACACCTGTGTCTATTACACCGACGACTGTGATGACGCAATTGGTCGCTTTGTGGCGAGGGCGGCGGAGACCACGGAAAAGGAAATCCTCGAGCACAGTCTCAAGATGGCGATTCATCACAGAGATACCGCCGTCATTGAGAGTGTGCTCGATATGTTGAGTAAAAACATCGGTGCGAGGACATAGTTGTTAGAAATATATTTATAAGAAATAGCTATAAAACCAGTATTAGGAAAATAAGTTAAGCGTTAGTAATAAGCATATTGTACAATTAGCAAAGTAAAGTAAAAGTATAATAAAAAAAAAAAAAAAAAAAAAAAAAAAAAATGCATGTCATTAGATTTAAGAATACCTTCATATTTTGGTCGGTGGACTCATGTTGTCACATTAGAGACATTAAGTTTTTAATTAAGTCCTTAATAATGTAAGCAGCTACCATTGTACTAAGTATACCTAAATCTGGAATAAAAAAGGCATGGGCAAAATGAGCCCGTGGACATACATTTATATATAAAAAAAAAAATAAAAAAAAAATATTTGCACATGTAGTTCAACGTAAATAAAGTGCATTATCAATGTAATAGTTACGAAATAAAAATTATGAAACAAGTATTGTAACTTTGGTTGGTGTTTTATATAGATAGGCAGAAATAAGAAGAAGCAGAAAATGTTATGTAACTTGCAATAGCCAAAAATGCAAAGATTTGCATATGTCAAGATACGCAAGATGCCAATATTCAGAACTGATAACCAAGTCAGTGATTGTGCTGCCTGGTGAGCAATCAGGTTAATAGTTATAGTTAATTTCCTACAGTATGAAGTAAAACGTAAACGTAAACGTCTTACGTAACTTTTAACAATTGTAATGCGATAATAACTTTTTGTTGTCACTTTTTGATATTTTTTGCTTGATTTCTTTTATAATAATAACGTAATATAATTTTTCTCAATGATTAAAAATTTTCAGACTTCTTAATTATAAATATTCGTTAATTGGTGTTTTGACTTATCGATTACATTTCATCCTTAGCCATTAATTAATGTGTTGTTGCTTTTTTTTTCTTAAAGCGATTTAGTTACTCGATATTTTGTTGGAAGCTCTAGAAGCTGAAAATAGAATTGCACCGAGTAACGCAGCACGATTTAGACAGTACCTTATATTGTATCGAATGTAATTTGGTGCAGCGAGCTAAAGCTATCTTTATTTCAGTCAAAGAGTTCAGAGGAAGAAAGGGATACTCATATAAGAAAAATGTTTCTTAAGTGTTTTTGGACCGGTCTTAAATATACAAAGTGTTAAATACTGTACGGAAATATAAGATATTTCATATATTTAATTCATTTTAAGTTATTGATGAAAAATAGTTTAAATTAGTTTTACTACTATTAAATGTCATAACACAATTCTTCTCGTTTCTCGTTCTAAAAATATTACTCCAGAAAACTATACATTACGGTCTGCTTACACAGTATTTTTATCCATAAAAGGGCTTTCTATAACAACTTAATGTGTTTATGCAATTCAGAGGCCACCCAACCTAAGTAGTTACAGAAGGAATATTATATCAAGGTTATGAGAATCTTGTGTAATATAATCAATCCTGTACTAATTAATATAAACAAGTTTCTTCATTTATAGACTAAGTAATGATTGGTGACTTATATTAATTTATCTTATTTTTATTTACAGAATATTTCAAGTTGCTTTAATATTTGTATTAAAACAGCTTCAAGTAACGCAAATCAATCTACAACAGAAAATGTTAGTTGCATTAAAATAAATAAATAAAATAAGTAATTTGAATCGTACAGATTAAAACAATTTTTTTTTCTTAGTTTCTTATTTTTCTGCTTACATTATCTGACTGTGTAGGTACCACGAAGCAATTACAAAGAGGAGGTGTTGTAATCAATGTAGTCTAGCGTCCACCAATGTAGTCCACACATCAAACCGTAGTAGATCTACTCACCACCAGTTGTCGCTTTCGTCAGTACAGCTGTCATTGCCGGACAATTAAGTTGCTCTCGTGACTAACTCCTTTTTATATATTTAAAAAATATTCTCGACCCGCGCACGTTGTGAACATGAAGTGCTGTGTTGTATCGTGCAGAAGTTACACGAATAAAGCAAAATCAAATGGAATAAACATATCTTTCCACTCGTAAATAATATTTAGATTATTGTTTATTGTATATTTTTATTGTTCTTTTATTGTATTGTTATTGTAATGTATGAATTTTGAATTAAATTGATAAGCTGTAAATTTGTATTTGGTGGATGAAATTGTATATGGATCATTTGTCTCCTGAAATAAAGATCTTTTAATTTAATTTATGACATTATTTACTAGGTTTTTGACATTATTTTTAAGGTACCTCGAGGGCAATGCTTAAAAAAGCGCGTCCCCGGCCCATCGGGCCGTAAACAAACCATACCGGCCGGGTAGATAGGCTAAGAGTCTAGAGGCCCGTACCTCGACAGGCCCCCCACCAAGGTCTGCCAGGAAGAGCCACACTCACACATTATTTACATTTTATGTGAATGTTTTTGATCTATCGCGCAAATGAATAAATATATACCTAGATATAATTCTAAAAAGCTTTAACGTTTTGAATTACTAAAAAATATATAAATTATTACTGATAATTCATAAATTCATTAATGCGATATATTCAATATTAAAACAAGTATGCTTAATTAAAAAAATCAAAAAACCCGACTGCGTAAAATACTCTTATTATAAACTAAAAATAATAAAACAATTTACTAGCTTTCATTTGAAACCCATATTGCTACAGTAAGAAAAAAAAATTCAACTCCCCCCTCATTCCGCCATTTTGAAAATTTATATAGCCTATGTCACTACTACAATTTAGACAAATCCAACGACACCTCATATGTTAAAAACCGTCCAGCCGTTTGGGCTGTAGGGCGTGCCAAAGAAATGGACATACATACATACATACATACATACATACATACATACATACATACATACATATATACATACATACATACACTCGAAAAACATAACCCTCCTTCTGTCGCAGTCGGGTAATGACTACAATATTGTGCGTAATTTTCATACGGGTCAGCTAGTTCTATTTATAATACAAAAAAGGAATGCGTAAACCTTTTCTTAATGGCAATTGTAATTTGAGCATATACTAAAACTGTAACAAACAGATAGATGTTTGTTATAGTTTTAGTGTGTGTTGTGTTAGTGTTAGTATAGACGAAGTAACACATTAACAGTAAATTTCAGACTATTATTTTTATCCATTATATTAAATGTTAATTCAAGAATCAATATTATGGAATGACGAAACATTTATAATAAAAAATTTGCTGTGCGGTGCATTCAGAGAAGAATAGTCCCGACCACTTTCTTGCCGAGGTATCGTAAAAGGCCATAGTAGTACGAATTGTACACAAACTAGAATGGTGATATCTTTCCACAAAACACTGCGCTCGCCCAACCCGCCTACCAAGCGTGGCGAGTATTGGCAAACCCCCTCAGAGATGATGGGGGAGACCTTCGTTCAGCAGTGGACATCCAACGGCTTTTGTTTGTGTGTGTGTGTGTGTGTGTGTGTTGGTGTTTGTGTGGTGTGTGTGTGTGAATGTGTGTGTATGTGTTTGTGTTTATTTAAAATTTACAAAATCAATTTCAGTCTCCTATATTAAAACACACAACTGAAATTAATGCAGTTACAAATTCTGCACTAAAAGACGACACATTTCAGTAACTTGTACGCTGTAGAGTTGCAAGACTTGTAAACTCGACGTCTTCTAACTTTGATACTCGTGAAAACTTTAATTCTATTTCTAGCAACTAAACTTATACACTAGTTCTATTTTTGATTCGAAATTTTGAGACAATTTTTCTATTAACTTGAATTATAGAATGTTTTTCTCTTATTATCTATGTAGCGTTAAAAAAAATTAAGATAACATCAAATGTAATGTACAGCGTGAGCGTTACCACATTAGATATTGCTAATGGAACCAAATCAATCTAAAAATCTTATATTTAATGTGCTGTTAAATCGAGCCTTTTTATGACAAAAATATCTTTTAATTTTTTGAAACTAGAAATAAAATAAACGAAAAAATATCATTATAATAATTAAAAATCATATCGTTAAGCAGCCGATGCGTAAAAAGAGTGAAATTATCCTGACTTGTTAAGTAAAATTTATACACATAAAATGCTTTGTCTTGAAAGACTGACAGACAGACTGAACCGCTAATCGTAGAGATTTGAAACTTGGTGTGTTCTTTGTATGACGTAGATATCTACTAAGAACGGATTTTCCGAAATTCTACCCCTAAGGGGGTGAAAAAGAGGGGCAAAGTTTGTATGAGACAACGTGTTTCCGTGGTCCAATCTACTTCAAATTTTCCATAAACATTCTTTAACAGAATTGATTGAAGACGTATTTCGTATTTTATTGAAATTCATCCTCTAACGGGGTCAAAAGAGGGTAGAAAGTTATTTGCTTCGAAGTTGATGTCAATACACCTTAGTGCTTTTGATTTAAATTACATTTTATTTTGACACATGTTTGACGACTAAATCCGTCTATTATAAAATATTTTCCAGTATCGACGCAGGTGTAGGTGATATCTTTTTTTTTTGGATGCTCCTGGTGGAACAGGCAAGACATTTCTATTAAAACTGAAGCAATCGTGATATATATTAGCGGTTGCATTATCTGAAATTGCTGCCATGCTGCTAGAAGGAGTTAAAACTTGTTTTCATTCGATACAAACCGAAACCCCTTTTTGCAATAAACGCAAAATGAAATTTATTATTGGGGAAGTTAGTACTATGGCTCATAAAGAGGGTTTCGAAGCCCTAAAATAGATCTTTACAAGATATAAGGAATAATAATTGTCAAATTGGAGGAATTTTTGTATTGTTAGCAGGCGATTTCCAGCAGACTTTACCAGTAGTGCCCAGAAGAACACGAACGGACGAAGTTAAAGCGTATAGTGAAGCATTGACGACCGTACATGTATAGTGGTGCGAGTAGTCGCCTCAACGCCTCGCCTTAATGCCGGTGGTCGCAGGTTCGATTCCCGTTCGGGGCAGATATTTGTATTTATGCAAATATTTGTTTCCGGTCTGGGTATATATTCTTGTGGGTTTTCCCACCGTGCCTTGTAGAGTATGTAAAGCCGTCGGTTCCAGTTGTTATCATCAATACCTGGTAATGGTCGTTACTCATGCTAGGGATATTATCTGCCAACCCACAGTGGAGCATGGTCGTAGATTAAGCTCCAACCCTCCTTCTATATGGCGAAGAAGCCTTCGCTCAGCAGTTGGTTGTTTACAGGCTGATACAGTACAGTACACTACAGAAACATTTGTGGCCTTTAGTATGAAACTGAGCCTTACCATAAATATGAGAGTCCATCTGAGGGGAGATATTACTGCCAGACAGTTCTCAGACCTGTTGCTTAAAATAGGAAATGGTGATTTCCCGGAACTAGATAATAATATAATCTATGAGTGTGTATTTACCATAAAAAAGCTTAAGGTCAAATGCTTAAGGTAGTGGGAGCTCGTGAAATTGAACTATCAGGCTATGCACGCCGTATCAAAAGATCATTTATAAGGCGATGCCGAGCCTGCATTGCTGCCAATGGATGACATTTTGAACATATTTTAGTTAATGATGTAATAAATGCATTTTTATTATAAAAACCTTTGTTTTTTATCTTTATCCTAACATTTAAGTGACACAAATGCTAATGACACAAAACGAACTTACCGACCGTGATAAGTTCTATCGCTCCTACAAAGTAATTTTGGTTGTTAATCACTAATTGTTATACCTTTTTAGAAACTACGCAAACTAAGTATTTTTTAAATACTGGGCAGTTCTAGTACAGTAATTTTTTTTTCACAATTAATGGATAAAACTTGACAAAAAGTAACGAATAAAAATAAAAATAATTTTTATAAGCTTAGAATAAATCATGCCTGAAATAGTAATTTTATTAGATAGTACAAGTATTCCCGAGTAAAATAAAAAAAGTACACAAAAAATAACCTTATTTTTGTAAAAATTATGATCAAATTACGAGACGCGGTAGATTTTTTTTAAAAACATAAAAATATTCACAATTTTCACAGTTTTGGCAACCCTGACATAAAAAGTACATTTTCCTGAAGCTCGGAAACAGGGCTGTCCCCAGTTAACAGATTATCCACTATTTGCGACATATTCTGTATAGTCCTTATGTGACAGAATTAGTTAAGAAACAAACAAAGAAAGGCTCGTAGCATACGTGACGTAAATGATGAATATGGATTAAGAAGAAAATATTGTTTCGAAGTTTTCCTACTGTGCAAAGGTATATTAGAATTTATTGTTATTCCAGAAATCTCGAAAAATATATTTTAAGATATCAGCAACCAACTTTTAGACGCAAAATTTATTTTATGTTTAATACATTAATTAGTCTTAAACTGTCCAACAAAGTAACGCTGAATTTTAATATAGCTACTAAAATTAGTCACATATTCGACGAAAAAGAGAGTATTTTGAGAAAGTCTGACATGTTTTTACCCTGAAACATGCATATCCAATAATCCAGCACGATAACCTTGTAATACATAAGTTTTATTAAAAACATTGATGCAAGAAAAAAAATGAATACATTTATATATATATACATATGTATGTATTAATGTATGTGTGTGTGTACATCCATATTTACTTAATACTTAACAACCTGACAACAATGATAAAAACACAAAAGAAACTTTACGGACAAACTCTGGTAACATATTCCAGAGGTGAACAGTAGACACAGAAAACGAATTAGACAAAAACCCAAATCGAAGAATAGGAGTGGATAGAAATAGATTATTTATAAATTGGAGGGATTTTTCATCAGAATCAGATTGGAAAGTGACCTTACATTTAAGATAAGAAGGAGTAGAAAGATGAAATTAGATAGTAAAAAGTAAACAAAGAATTCTTAAGTTTTTAAGTTCGCGTATAGATAACCATTTAAGTAGTGATCTATAATGGGAAAAATGATCATACTTACCCAAAACTAATATGACACGAATGCATAATATGTTAAGCAATCGGTCGAGTTTGTCCAAATAAACTTCATTAAGGTCTAAACAATACACATCACCGTAGTTAATGATTAGCAAAAGTAAAGTATTTACTAAGTGGAGTTTGGTCTTGGTTGGTAAAAAATGCTAGAAGTAGTAAGGGATGCAGTGTTGAGTAGAATTTACGTGAAAATTCATTTACTTGATAGGACCAAGCAAGGGACTTAGCAATAGTTATGTGTAGGTCCTTAATGATCTGTCTAGTAAAATAATATTAGCGGCAATAATCTAGTTCAAACCCAGTTTCGTTCCATTATTTTTTATTAAAGACCGAAACACGATCGAACGGAAAACAGTGACAGAAGTCGACATTATAGTGTTGTTTGATTTTTACTAGACCGACATCATCATAACGAGACAACTGAATCGACTTTAAACGTTCAACTGCTGGGCAAAGGCCTTTTCTCCATATAGTAGAAGAGTTGAATTGCTACCAATCCACCACGCTACTCCACAGCGGGTTGGTGGATAATTTATCTACCATGAGTAACAATGGTTATCTTTAGCAACCGGGAACGATGACTTTACGTGCTCTTCTCCAAGGTATGTTAGGAAGATTCACAAAGACATACACACAGACAGGAAATAAATATTTGTGTAAATACAGATATCTACCCCGAGCAGTAATCGAACTTGCAAATGCTGACGTTAAGGCAATTATTCAACCACTTCACCAGAATGGTTGTTAATTTAATACCTATAATAATATTTTTGGCGTGAATAACATTTTAAAGGCGAATGAGTAAAGATGAATGAGCGAATGAGATTTGATTTTTTGAAATAAATCATGACAAAATATTTTTTATTTCAATGGATACATTTACTTTTTTTTTATTGAAGGTTAGGTAGATAACGTGTTTTATTATAAAGAACGAACTTTATTTAAATTGACGAAACCACTTCATGTGTTTAGTTTTTACACCAAGCTTCATCAACCGTTAACGATTGGTTGTTTTTAATTGGATCCTTGTATCTTTTGAATTTTGATCACCTTTGAGGAATAAACTTTTTATTCAAAAAACATTAAATTGATCTACAATTGACAAATATATCACGTAGCATACTCCCAATGAATTCTAATTGGGTTTAATTGAAAAAATCTCTTTTTGGATTCAATCAATTGCGGATTTATAAATTATATTTTACACTGATTACGATTTGTGTTGTGCTTGGCTTTGCCAAGGATTTTAGAAATGTTCCTACATGTTTGGATTATTTCATTTGCTGTTTTTAATTAACTTGAAAGTAATCAAGAACCCTTTTAATTCGAGTAAAATAATTTCTTTCGGATGTGAACTTTTATATGAATATAATTTAAAAAATTAAGGATAACTAATTACCGTCTATCAAAGCCAGAAACATTTTTTACAATCAAAGAAAATTAATTATTAAAATTACATCTTATTAATATCATTAACAGACAAAGTATCTTGGTAGTATGATGCACAGTTCTGAGACTCTCGAACTTATAATGTAACTTCCAACATCGAATTACATCGAATAGCTGAGTGATTAGTGTTACTTGTGATAGGAGGATACCTATGAAACTCAAGAGTTTTATCTGTATGGCTGTTATAAGACCAGTCCTAATGTACGGCTGTGAAATGTGGGCCATGACCCAAAATAAAGTGCATATTATCCAATTCGCTAAGATAAAAATGCTGAGGGGAATGTGCGACGCAACTAGATTCGATAAGATCCGCAACGAGTATGTACGTGATAGCCTTGGTATGCGCGACATCAAATATGCAGGAAAGTAGGCTACGATGATATGGTCACGTATAAAGAAGGCCGCCTAACTTCATTGGAAATTTGGAACTGCTTTCTTCCAGCTGGGTCGCCTTCTGCGAGCGCCAGGATAGGGAGTCAGTGTGGGGGGGAATTTATAGGGTTCTCGGCATGACTTCCAGAAAACATGTTGATCCACCGTTGGTGGTAAACGCTATGGAGCTCGATGCCAGTGGCTTGGCCCAACTTCTAACCGAGACCTTCTACCCGGGGGACTCCGAAGAAGATGACTCCGAGGAATACCGCCGGGTGAGGATGCTGACGACGACACTTCTTCGGATCAACGGGACCCCCCTTCACTCATTTAGAGTTGAAGCTGGTGAGTCGTTCCTTTGACCCGAAGAAGGCTCCAGGTGCGGACGGTTTTACCGCCGATATCTGTCTGCACGCGATTAACCTGGACCCGGACCTCTTTTTGTACATCTTCAACATGTGCCTCGAGATCCAGTATTTTCCAAAGCCCTGGAAGGAAACCACGGTGGTTTTCCTTCGCAAGCCGGGGAAGGCCACCTATACGACTCCAAAGTCATATCGACCGATTGGGCACCTTTCAGTGCTGGGGAAGATATTGGAGAAGATGCTTGTCGCCAGGTTGCAGTATTATCTTGCGCCCAAGCTTAGTACTCGCCAGTTTGGCTTTATGCCCCAGCGAAGCACCGAGGACGCCCTCTATACCCTGGTGAAACACATCAGACACAATCTGGATAGGACGAGGATTGTTGTTCTAGTTTCACTCGATATAGAGGGCGCCTTCGACAACGCTTGGTGGCCTAAGATTAAGGTCAGGCTGGCTGAGAAAAAGTACCAATATCTATTAACACTAAAACTACTAGAGCGGTCAAATGGCAGCTTTTGAGACTTTAAATAAAAATTTTAAATTCTAAAATTATAAATTGAACTTACTGCACGACTTTTCTATAATATATAGTAACTTAAGAAATCTCGAAACCTGAAAAAGAAAAACGTAAACATAGAATTTAACAATTTTAATTGAAGTCTTAAAAGCGGTCATTTGATCTTTTTGGTATATTTAGTGTTAATAAAATATTTATTTACACCAAGCACTCCACCCTTTAAAAAAAAAAATCTTTTTTGTTAATTGCAGCATTCTCAATTTAAAGTACCTGTTACCTGTACCTCAAGTTAATTATATTTAGATACGAATTACATACTGATGAAATATGAATATTATAATATTTTAGATCTTACCGACATAATAATAAAACAATAGGGACTGGTTATTTAAATAAAAATCTTATATCTTTAAACGAGCAATTCTTGTATATATATAATCTGAATCTCGGAAACGGCTCCAACGATTTTCATGAAATTTAGTATGCAGGGGGTTTCGGGAGCGATAAATCGATCTAGCTAGGATTTATTTTTAGAAAATGTCGTTTTATCCCTTTTTTCAGGCAATTAAAAAATATCGTTAGAATACGTAGGTAAATTTCGTTGTCTTTGATAAGTTAATAATAGCTTCGATGTGAACCGGGCAGATTCGAAATAAGAAGATCTCCAGGTTCGAATCAAGTGTCCCCAGAACTATTTTTTTTCTTTTTTTTTAAGTTCCTTTTTTTGTGAGAAAAAATATTATTGGGAGCCCTTTACTAACTAGATGACCGAGCTTTGCTGGGTATTTTATTTTTTTATTTTTTGTCATTCATGTTTTTTGGAAACTATATTTACATACGAATTACGAACTGATGATATTATATGAATAGTATTTTTCGATCTTACAGAAATAATAATAAAAAAAAAACTGGTTATTTAATTAAAAAATTACGAGTACAAATAAAAACTGTTAGAATTATTAAAATACGAAGGTAAATTTCGGCATAATCTACAAGGTTATATAATAACTTAGGTGAGAAATCAGTATACCTGGGTTCGAATCCCGATGCCTTAAGTCCCATTTTTTTTTTTGCTTTTTTTTCAAGTTCCCTCTTTTGTAAAAAAAGAACTATTACTGAAAGCCCTGTACTACCTGGATGTCCGAGTTTTGCTCGGTTTTTTTTTTTTTGTTAATAGTTCTTTTTTTTGGAAATTATATTTAGATACCATAGAACTAGTGAAATATGAATAATATTTTTCGATCTTACCTATATAATAATATAGTATTTTGTGTCACAAGGGGATGATTAAAATTATTACGTGTCTATGATAGCAACTGGGACCGCGCGACGGCTTAACTCGCTCTCCGAGGCACGGTGGGGAGACACACAAGGACACACACTCAGACCGGAATGAAACTTTGTACAATTCTACAGATACAAATATCCACTCCGAGGAATCGATCCCGCGACCACCGGCGTGTAGGCGGCGCCGCCAATTCGGCACGCGCATCACAAGGCCAGAAAATTATAATTTATTTATTTATTTAATTATCATATAGAAAAACAATATTTACAAATTCATACAGTAAAGTAGCAAAAGAAAACCACTAAGGTGTATAAGCATTGTATGCTACATTTTTAATAGTAAAATATAGATGATAGATTTTAATGATATATTTACCCCCAATAATGATTACATTTATAAAAATAAAAAATAAATGTTAAATTGTGATATGTTTAAATAAAGGCGGTAAAATTGTAAAATTTTCTATTAAGTTTTATTTAAATCAGTAAAATAGAGAATGAAAAAAATAATAATAATCATCTCAATATCAATATAAAATATTGGTACATTACAATATATTATATTTTTTATGTTTCTTCAAAAGGTTTAGGATGAAAGTACTATTTTTTTGACCCTCATGTAAAATAAACACAACATACATAACATAACATACGGGAATGGATGTAGTACTTTCGTCCCATGTTGCACATACTTTTTTTTCCTACCTAGGACGAAAGTTCAGGTTTTGTCCCTGGGAAGCGGGGACAGAAAGTATCACTTTTGTCCCGCTTCACAGGAACGAAAATCGCTCTTTCGGCAGAGGTAGGAAAAAAAATATAAACTGGTTATTTAAATAAAAATCATGAGAGCAATTAAAAACTCTAGCAGTTTCATCATATCATTAGAATAAGAAAGTAAATTTCGCCACCATCTATAAATTTATAATATCTCAGGTGGGAAATCGGGCGGTCTCGAAAACGGAAGTATTTTTCTTTTTTTTCAAGTTCCTTTTTTGGTGAGAAAAAATATTATTAGGAACTCTTTTTATTTTTTTATTTAAATAACCAGTGACTATTGTTTTATTATTATATCGGTAAGATTGAAAATATTATTCATATTTTATCACTATGTAATTTGTGTCTAAATATAGTTTAACCGAGCAAAGCTCGGTCATCCAGGTACTAAAAATAAAATAAAAAAAGAGCTTTCAATAATAGTTTTCTTCACTAAAAAATAAACTTGAAAAAGAAAAAAAAATGGTGTGGAGACACCTAGACTCGAATCCGGGTCTTTTGATTTCGAAACCACCCTTTTTTTTTGTTTTTTTTTTTGTCGCAGGGGAATCCATTTACGGATGATATCCAGGATGCCCGGGTCGGCAGTCCTAGACCTGAAATGAAATGAAATGAAATGAAAATATTTATTTCGTCATAAGGTGATTATACACACTTAACGAATGTCAAAAAAATTTCATTTAAAACTAATACGTCAAATTATTACAAGATTAATGTCTCGGTAGACATAACATTACTATTATATCATCGGCTTTATTAAATGTTACAATAAATAACTTAATCTAATGTCCCTAGTGTTGGCCGAGAGGAAAAAAAGCCGGCGGAAAAAAACTCTCGGTACTCTTTTAAATAATTAAGCGTCATACAAAATAAATGAATAATGCACAGTATGACCATGAAATGATTAGGACAAACACGAGACAGCCAATCGTATATGCCGAAATCACCACATGCCACCTGCTCACAAAGTTGTATAACTATATATAATGACAATTTGCATATTGATAGCCTGGCCGAGTTATATTCAATCCCATGCCTTTTTATCATTTAGAAATTCATTTATGTCATAGTAAGCTTTTCGACACAAAGTTTGCTTAATAGTTTTTTTAAACTTCTGTAAAGGCAGAGATTGAACCGCAACCGGTATTTTATTGTAAATTATAATAGACATTCCAATAAAGGAACGACTTTTTTTGCTGAGCCGACATTTAGGAAGCGCTAGTTTGTGGCCGTTCCTGAGTGTTACATTATTCAAGGCATGATCACTACGGCTAACAAACAGATGCCTATTTTTACGTTTATACATTATATTTTCATAAATATATTGCGATGCAAAGGTCAGAATATTGATCTCTTTAAACTTTTCCCTCAGTGATTCTTTACATTTCATTTTATATATGTAACGGATAGCCCTTTTCTGCAGAATGAAAATAGTATTAATATTTGCCGCATTGCCCCATAGCAAAATGCCATAGGACATTAAACTATGGAAGTAGCTGAAATATACTAATCTAGCTGTATCGACATCCGTTAGTAGACGTATCTTTTTAACCGCGTATGCTGCAGAACTCATTTTATCCGCCAATCGACAGATATGGGGTCCCCACTGCAACTTTGAATCAATAGTGATTCCAAGAAAAACCGTTGAATTAACTAAATTCAGTTTATCACCATTGAGTTCTGGTTGCATATCGACTTGTCTTACATTAGGTGATGAAAATTTAATACAATTAGTTTTTTTACTATTTAGAAGTAAGTTATTTACACTAAACCAGTGTACTACTTTAGAGAGAGCATTGTTTACGTCGTCATAGTTTGTTTCTTGTCTATGTAATTTAAATATTAATGAAGTATCATCAGCAAACAATACAATCTCATGATTATTCTCCAACAAATATGGTAGGTCGTTGATGTATATTAAAAATAAGAACGGGCCTAGAATCGAGCCTTGTGGGACCCCCATCTGAACATGAGACCCAGACGACGTAATACCATTTACTTCAACCCTCTGAGTTCTGTGACTAAGGTAAGAACTCAGAAGTTTTAGTGCGGTATTTTTAATGCCATAATGACTGAGTTTCCTGATTAAAGTCTCGTGTTGTACACAGTCGAATGCCTTAGACAAATCACAGAACACACCCAAAGCATCCCGTGACTCCTCCCAAGCATCGACTATCGAGGTAAAAAGCTTTACACCAGCATCTGTTGTAGAGCGTCCTCTAGTAAAACCGAATTGTTTGTTATGTAAAAGCTTATTTCTTGTAAAATGATTTAAAAGCTGACAGAGAATTACTTTTTCAAATAATTTACTACAGGCAGGTAGAATAGAAATAGGCCTGTAATTTGTCGGATCTTTAGGACATCCGGACTTAAACAAAGGTATAACTTTACTATGCTTCATAAGATCAGGAAACTCACCACTTAGAATACATTCATTAAATATAATTGCCAAGTGGGGTGCTATGATGTCAACAATTGTACCGATTATTTTAACAGAGATACCCCAGAGATCTGTGGTGTTAAAATATTTTGATTATCTCATTAGCGTCTATGGGTCTGAACGTAAAATCACCTTTGCAAGCATTTACATTTTGCTTTAGCAACGATTCAGCGACTTCAGGCGAAGATATAAGCGTTTTAGTTGTCGAAAGTGGAATGTTAGCAAAGTGATTTTCCAAAGCCTTTGCCACTTTTTGATCTGATTTACTAGAGTAACTGTCAATTATCAATTCACTGACACCATTACGATCTTTAACTCTTCCAGTTTCGGCATTTATGATGTTCCAAGTCATTTTAATTTTATTATTACTAAATTTAATCTTGTTTCTAATGAAAATTGACTTGGCTGTGGCACAAACAAGCTTAAATATTTTTGAATAATTTCTAACATAGTTACAAAAAGCAATATTTGTATTATATGATTTCTCGTGTAAGAGATCATATAACTTTTGCCTACTTCTATGAATTCCCGGAGTCGCCCAATCATTGAAAGACTTACAATACTTAGGAGAGATTTGTTTTGGTGTAAATACATTTTTAAACACTTTGTTTATGTGAATAAATAAAATTTCATATTTCTCGTTTACACTACCAACCGGTGGTATATCTATTTGATTTTTAATAGTGTTTCTAAATCTCTCCATGCGTTTGATATTCACTGGAACAACCACTTTACTCTTAACAACCTGATTTTTCTTATTATAATTAAAACCAACTAATTGTCCACAATGATCAGAGGGTAATTTGTTTATTATAGTTGAATAGGATGGAGTCCCATCTGTAAAGATATTATCAATGCATGTGGCTGTAGAGTTAGTTATACGGGTAGGCTCAAGAAAGAGGTTAGTAAGATTACAACATTTGAACAAAGACAAGTAGACAAGAACCTTTTACTAAGTATATCATTATCTAGTAAATTAATATTAAAGTCTCCACACACTAAAATGTCTTTGTTACATTCGCCAGTTAGCTTAGTTATCACTTCTTCTAATACTGACTCGAATTGTTCATAGCATGCGCCGGGTGGTCTATAGATGCTGACTATGATACAATGCGTTAACTCAACACAGGCTAACTCAATAGTTCGTTCAATTGAAAGGCTCACAATATCCTTACGAACCTTAAATTTTAGATCCCTTTTCACTATAATTAAAGAGCCACCATGAATAGCTGTCTTTCTACTGAACGAACTGGCAACTTGGTGCTTTTCAAAATTAAAAACAATTTGATACTCTTTAAGCCAGTGTTCGGTAATACAAATTACATCAATGTTGTAGTTATTCAAAAACAGTTCTAATTCAAGTTCCTTATTTAAAAGGCCTTGTATGTTTTGATGCACCAAGTTAAAACAACGTTTTTTACATAATAGTTGACTATTTAAAGTCTGGCTGTTCAAATATTCTTTACAGCTAGAGACTTGTGCCTCTGTTGTCTGCTTATTTAATTTAAATTATTATTACTAGCAGTAGTATGTACAGTACTACTGCAGGATGTCAATATATTTAACTGCTCAATAGAAGCAGCTGGTAAATTAATTGTCATGTCAATTTGTAAATTATATGATAGCAAACATGCTATCTGTTTGTAAAAAAAATTAGATAGAATAAATCTATCATGTCTCACCAAAAAGGAGTCATTTTTAAAAATACAATTAATATCAATTAATTTAAATATTAGGTTCGTATCATCATTTAATGTAACATTATTATTTCCTACACTGTTATATAATAATGTATTTAATTTATCTCTTATTTTATTTTCATTTCCGTTACCCTTAATATAAGGAAATGTAAACATTATAATTTTTTTTACATTAAGTTTACGTAATTTGTCCAAATAAAAGGATAACTGTTGTTGTTTAGTGTTCTTTCTTCTACCAAATAATAAAATTAAGGTAGTGGAGGGATCATACGTACAGTTAAGTACCTTATCCATTATTTCACCTATTGCGGCACCTGGCATACAAATATTGCATACTGGTTTGTCACTTACATTATATAACCTTGTACCCATATTTTTACCCAGTTCATCGCTGTACATTAATATACTATCTTTGGGTACAGGTTTATTAACTATGGAGCTGAAATCAGTTTCTTTACTTATTTCACATGAAGGCTTTGTATGATCTGAATTTGAGCACTGACATTCTTGGTTTACAAGAGAATTGAAGCGCTCTTCATTATATTTAGATAACTGAAGAAGTTCATCCAAAGCCGATTCATGTTCACAAATCTCTTTCGTGGCTATGTTGTATTTTTCGGACATTTCATTAAGATTATGATTTAAATTGCTAATTTGAACATTCAATTTACTAATTTCAGCTTCATAGTTCTGTCCAATTGTTTCAATCTCTTTACTGAACATTTCACATTCCTTACGAACTAGGTTGTATTTTTTACATAACAATAAATGGTTTTTGATAATATTGTCCTTTTTTATCAATTTCTTGTTTTTTTTTTTAATTAATTTATTTAACTTAATATATTTTTTAATCTTGTTTCTGCTACCGAGGTCGACCCTTGCTGGCGTTACACATACTGTTGATTCGTCGCCGGTCAAGTCAATGGTGACAGGCTGAAAGGAGACACATAATTCCGAAAATAATTTTTGAGTACATTGTGATCTGGCCTGTGAGGCCTCTTGTTCAAACTGATCTAAGCGCTCCAAGGCACTCGCGAGCTGTGAACGGAGCAGGGCTATTGTTTTTAAATTAGTGTCGTATTCGTCACAGCATTTATCAAAATCCCTGGATTGCCGTTTCAGACGGTCACGTTCCTCTCGAGTCTCTTGGAGCTGTGCATATAATTCTACCATTTCGTTTTTAATCGTACTGTTTTTTTTTACAATTTCTATTATCTCCAACTCGCTATCCTCTCTCTCTTTCACCAATTGCTCACACTGCTTCTTGTACACGTCAAGCTGTTGGAGCGCGATCTGGAGTTGGCTCTCCAGCTGGCGGGCCGTTGTGCTACGCGTATTCATTTTAAAGTTATTAATTTTTGAATAAACACAGACTAAAAGAAAGAAAACTCAAAAAGCAGAGAGGCAACGGGGTGAGATTTGAAATAATGGATAAGGGTTAAGGCAAAGAGAAAAAAAAATTATATATACCTATATGAAATTGCAACAAAAGTTTTGTATCAAGACAAAACTTCAAATAAATTATTTACGAAAAATTAAAAGTTATTTGTAATTCGTAATTCGTCTCCCTATTAATACTAAATTTTTATTTATTTATTAATTTTCTTTTACCATTATGTGAGTAACTTAATTAAAGTAAGCTATATTAGTAAATAAAAGGAAGAAAAAAAAAAAAAAAACTATAAGAAACAAAATCAAAGAAAGAAAAGAAAAAAGAAAGAGAAAAAAATAAATAATAAACAAATAATTAAATTAAAAATAAAAAAGAAATATATATGAATAAAGAAATTAAAAAAATTAAAGAAGCACAATGCCAATTCTACGGGGTTTAAACCTAGTTTCTTCACCTTTCAATCTATAAAAATTACGTATACTAACCGCTACGCCGTTCGTTATATTGAATGTAATGCGAAAAATGCGACAACTAGAAACTATAATTAATTTAATTTTTAAACCGCTGTTGCTGTACCGACAATATTAAAATATTAAAATCACGCTATGAGGGTAAATACTAAAACTTTATCACAAAATAATTAATGATAACTTATTTGCAACTGTACAACAACAATTAAAACACCCATTCAAAACACCAAAATCAAAGCGCTAAGTCAAACCCTAAGTGGCACCCACGTCAAAACTACACAAGCGTACCTCTGTCTCCGGTCAACTGCCGCCACCGTTAAACTGGAGAAACCACTATCAACCGTTTTACTATTACTGGATAACAATACCAGTTATGTTAAACACATAAGACAACACTTATAACAAGTTAAATAACGAGTTAACGCGGTTTTTCCTAATATTAAAACAATTGACGGCCAACTGGTCGAGTGGTCAGGAAACTGGACACTTTACGCAGCGGTCGCGGGTTCGAATCCCGCCAGGTGCAGATAATTTGTATGACGAATATAGATGTCTGCACCGGGTCATGGATGTGTATTTATGTATATATGTATTTATATCTTAAATTTATTTCCGTTCCTAGTACCCGTAACACAAGTTCTTACGAACTTAGCACGGGGCTAGGTTAACGTGATGTGATTGTTGGTTAATATTTATTTATTTATTTATTTAATTTTAATAGGGAGACGTTACTACAAGTTTGACAGCTGACAGCTGTTTTCTATACCTATGTACCTATGTCGGACTCGGCACTTTGGGAGTGCAATACCGTACTAAGCCCCTGCGGGAGCCTTCAGCCGCTTTAATTGGAGGGTCCCGGATCTGCAGGCAACAGGATCCCTCCAGCGACAGGCTGGCCTCGGCGAAAAGACCAGACTTCTCCTCCATGGGGACTGTCCGGCTCACCTCTGAACAGTCCCGACGACGCCGTATCTAGCGGGACCGGGTTCCCATCCCGGCCCGATACGGGCACAGGGGCGTTACTGGAGGCGCATTAAGTAGCGCCTCCTACGCACCCCCATTCGTCGCCCGCGGATGGAGGCCACGTCGGCGGCCTCCTCTCTCACCCGCTCATCTGCCCCCTTCTGGGACATTACGGTCTCGCAGAAGGAGACCATCGCCTTCCAGGACTCGTCGTCGCCGAGCATCGCGATGATAATGCTCGGGAGCGACAAGTCCACTCCGAGGACCGATGTCAGACTTTGACACAGCGCCGCCCATCTCGGGCACACCTCGAGGGTGTGCTGGGCGGAGTCCACCGCCGCGCCACAATCGTGACATTCAGTCGTCGGCTCCCTCTGGGCCGTCCGGCACAGGTAGTCACCAAAGCAACCGTGCCCGGTGAGAACCTGCGTCAGACGAAAGGCGAGGAGCTTGCGTTTTCGACGCATCCACCGCTCAAGGACCGGGCGAATGGCAGCCGTTACGCGTGTGCCATATGGCTGCACCACCAGGTCCTTCCCCCACCTCCGCATTAGCGCTTCCTGCAATATCCGACGCACACGTAGGATCCTGTCCAACGGGGGGTTCTCACCAAGAGCCCTCCTACCCGAGACGTATGAGTAGGTCTCGGCAAGAACCTCCGCCACGAGCTCCCACGGGGGGTCGCCGGCTAGAGCAGTAGCTGCAGCCCACGATACCGTACGGTACCCCCGAATCACCCTCACCGATTCCGATTTCGAATCCACCCGTTCCCATCCGAACTATTATAAACTTATCGATAACAGCGAAATTTACCTTCGTATTCTAATGATATTCTTTAATTTTTTCAGGAAAAACGGATAAAACGACATTTTCTAAAAATAAATCCTAGCTAGATCGATTTATCGCCCCCGAAACCCCCTGCATACTAAATTTCATGAAAATCCTTGGAGACATTTTCCGAGATTCAGATTATATATTTATCCATATATATTCAAGAATTGCTCGTTTAAAGATATTAGATTTACTGAAAATTATTTTCTACTTAGGTTAGGTTTAAAGAACTTTATTATCAACAAAGACAGATATTGTCACTTATGTGATAACATAAACTTAATTAGTTATGTATAATAACATCGTCGTTGTCATTATGTGCACCATTATTATGAAGGCATATTTGAAAACTTAAACACAAAAACAAAGCAAAAACATAAGTACAATTTTGTTGAATTTTGTCCCACCTCGCACATTCAAACCAATTTTATAATAATTAAAATTCGTTATTGTTTAATAAATAATCAGACAATTGTTACTTTTAGTTTTGATTTTCTATTAATGCGTGTTTTTTGTTTGTTTTTTGGAGTTTACTCCTAAAGAATCGCTTTTCGTATAAGGCCTTTGATTGATTACGTTTCAGTTTTAAGACGTGAGTTAAGACGTAAGTTTGTCTATTAAGACGTAAAGTCTGCGCGCAAGCTCCGGAGGAATCTACGGTTGAGGAAGAACGACTGTGCGCCGCGCTTGACCGTCGCTACATACCCCGCACTCTCCCACTACTAGTGACGACCTTGATGTGAGAGTATGCTTATTGAGTCTTTTTTAATTTAGAAATATTAATTCATTTTTAAATTTTTAATTTTATTTAATAATTATTTTTGGAACGAAGTTTCATATGGGACGACTGGGTCGATTGGTAACCGGCAATAAACGCCCGTGACGAGTAGGATTATTTCGTCTAGAAACCTCTTCAAAAGAATTCTACAAAAAGAAATATTCGATACTAAATATCAAAATATTCACTTCAATATTTATTCTTAATTGTAATTATTTAAAAACCAATTGGTAATTATTTAATTTACCAATTAATTTTTATAAAAGTGACCGATTTAGTGGTTTTATTTCTGAACTGGGATATTCTTAAAATGAGGTGGCGCCAAAATGCTCACTAGTGAAGACTCCGAAATGCTCACTAGGTTGCGTTTTGTATATATTTTTATGAATCATTATATTGTATTATCATCATCAATAAATAAAGTAAAAGTGTTAATTTTTTAAAGTACCTAGTTTTTGATTCTTAGCGATAAAAGAATCATTATTTTCTTTTTACCTCGACTAGAACTCGAAATACTAATACTCGTATTTATGTAATAAGGAATTTCGTTCCTATTTGACTTCCACGATACCACTCGTTTTTATTTATTTATTTATTAATTTTTAAATAATTAAGTGTGAAATATCACAATTATTTCAGATGAATCTGACATTGAAGTTACCGAAGACGAGAATATTTGTAATTTTGATAATGAAGCCAAATTAATAACGGACAATTTATTACCTCAGAAATCTAAAAGGCGCTATATTTTCGCGTAAAAACTGTAAAATAGGCGATAAGTGTTATTCTGTGTCACATACGAATTATTTGTGCCTAGAGAATCGTTCTTAAGGAGTAAACTCCAGTCGTTCATCGGAGCTCACAAACAAAGTTTTTGACGTGATAACGTCTAGTAAATTGATGAAGGGGTGCCCGCTCGAAGAAAATGATGTCATCATTGTCACAATTAGTGAGCGAGAGCGCGGAACAAGCGGTAGAGAGGTACGATCGGCTCGGCCTAAGCGTTCGGCTCACGATCGGCGGTCGGCCTAACTTACGACGCGTCCGAGTAGAAATGACAGCGGCAAATGGCAACTGTTTTTTCAATATTGAAGAAATGTCAAATAGTAAAAAGTTGATAATATAATGTAATGTGATAACATAAGTTAATAAATGTAAGTTAATAATAAAAGTTAATAAAATCATAAAATGGTTACCATAGTTTATTACAACAACAATTGCAGCAAAAAAATTAATTAATTCTTGCATTTTAAGAATCCGATTAGCGATATAATCTCATATATTTGTTCTTTGATTATAAAATTAGTAGCATCGGTAAAAATTATCGTCCGTAAACCGACTTTACAGACAACCAATTTTTTTTTAAAACTATTATTTATTTTCAATTTTTTAGTCCTGCTAACTACAAAGGCGTGTTTTGTTTTTATTTATCTTTGCTGTAATAAAAAAAAAAACCCTGGTGCTTGGCACAAAGACACTGCCGTCTATGAGATATAAAAAATCACTCATCCTGATTTTCCTGGTAAGGATAATGGGACAAACTATTTAAATTATTTTACTGTCATCAGGTTCTAATAAGTGTGCAAAGTTTCCCTGGAACTTGGCACAAAAACACTACTGGGTATCAGATATGAAAAATCATAATACCAAAAAAAATATCGTTATAAAAAATCAAATTATTGCAATGCAACGTGCAAGATATTGAGGGTCAGGAAGGCGGTAAACGCCAAAGAAGGGTGGGTTAAGGTGGAGCGTGTGAGAAAAGCGAGGGACAGGTAAATTGTAATGGGATTCGGCACGAAAGAGGAGAGGGCGAAAGTGAGGGAAAGACTGGAGAAGAATGACATCGTTGTTGAGGAAGTAAGAAATCGGGATCCGCTTCTGGTCCTCAAGGGTGTCCTGTCAATTAACACTGACGAGAACATTGTTAAGGCTTTGAGGAACCAGAACCGGGACTTCTTCGGCAACCTTGACGGCGAGAAGGATAGGATAGTAATTAAATATAGGTGCAAAACTAGGAATCCGCACACAGTGCACGTAATCCTAGGCACGTCATCCTCTATATGGAGGAGAGTCACTGAGCGGGGAAACGTGCACATTGATCTCCAGAGGGTGAGGGCAGAAGACCAGTCCCCGCTGGTTCAATGTTCCAAGTGCCTGGGCTACGGCCACAGTCGAAAGTTATGTAGCGAGCCTTCGGATGCGTGTATCCACTGCGGAGACCCGCATCTGAAAGCAAAATGCGCAGACTGGATTGCGACCGTCCCACCAGTCTGCAGAAACTGTCGGAGGGCGAAGCTCGACTCTGTCGAGCACAATGCCTTCGACAGTTGCTGCCCAATACAGTAAAGGTGGGACGACATAGCCCGATCCAGTATCGCGTATTCCTACGGGCGCCTTGGGCAATGCAATGGCTTTAAAGACCGAAGTACCCTATCCCCTGGCAGCTACTGCATGGGACTTCCAGTGGGGGTCTCTGTCCCAGAGGGAGTCTATAAGTTTGTTCCGGAACAAAGCCCTCACAGAGCAAGATGGGAACGCGCCGCCGGTCAGCTGCAGAGCAAATGCGGGTACACCTGATATAACTATGCCTGTGGAGTGTGATGGTACATGTTTGTTCCTTGGGTACGATAACAGTACATTGGTTTGTAATAAAATAGTTGTAAGAGATTGAAACAATGTTGTTACAATATATTGTCATAATTTGTTAACATCATAACATTTTGTTTTGTATAAAATTAACTAGGAGCAAATTATTGCTAAAAACGATACAAAATTAAGATAGTTTTAAGAAATTTACAATGTAAAAATATTACGTTACTATATCATCAGCTCCGCGGCATCATCTATACTATGTTAAGGGTGAGCCGTTGCGGCGCGTTACGGATGTTAAAGACCTAGGCGTTCGATTTACCGCTGATCTTCACTTTAGAGAACATATAACCGAGGTATGCAAAAAGGCGTACAGAAACCTTGGCTTCCTATTAAGGCAATCAAGCACCTTCACCAACTTGGTAACAAGTCATTTGGAGTGCAATTCGGTTATATGGGCTCCTAGTGAGATTAAGTACAAATCAGTGCTAGAACGTATCCAAAATAAGTTCTGTCGATTCCTGTACTCAAAATCGTATGGTGTCTACCCGGGGTATCCACTAATATATACCACGTTGTTCGTGCTTGGCATGGTGGGATACAGTAAACTGGATACGAGACGGGAAGTTTCCCTCGCAAAGTACCTTTTTAAGGTATTACGGGGGAAAATTGAAAATCCAGCAATACTAGAAGAGATGAAGCTGTGCGTTCCCAATGGAGCAATTAGGAAATGTCGGCGCCTACCACTACTGGCGTTACCGCGCGCGCGCACTAACTTGTTGCGTGATGCACTGCTCACGCGAGCTCTGCGCACGCTCAACTCCGTAGCGGCCCATATTGACATATTCAGCTGTACACTGAATGAGTTCACGCGGGTCGCTTATGATGTTGAATCTAATTACATAATTATATTGTAATGATAATTATAATATTGACTTAATGAATTTATTGGTGACATTGAGTTAATATTTTTATTTTATTTTTGGAAATTATTATGACATGAATTGTAAAAATTTATAACACATTATGGACTGTATTTGTAGGACATTATTATATTATTACTTTATTGCGATTTCATTAATTGTATTAATTACATTTAAATTTTCCATTATTTGTATTAATCTAATTAATGCTTATTATTGTGAATTAATATTGTTGTTATTATTATTACCTTTTAGTATTGAACATTTCTGAATGTTTAAATTAACTTAAGATTGAAAATTGATTGTAATTGACTTAAGTATTTGAATTTATATAAATATAAAATAATTTAAATGAATAAGGTACACTAACGAATTGGGATTACCTGTGATGTTAGTGATAAACCTATGATTAAATAAATAAATAAATAAATAAATCATTTAACGTTAAGTATATTTTAAATAATAATAAAGAAACGAATTATATTGAAGAATATCATAAGAAAAATATCACAATTAGAGGTAAGATAATTGCCACTAATCATTATCGAATTAAAAAATACGAAGAAGAAGGTAGTCTGCATTATTCTGTCATAAACATTCGAATAGTAATACCAGCATCACGAACGAAACGATTACGTTCCGACTCACGCAAACTAATACGGTCGGATACTCTAACACGTTCGGATACTCTGACATGGAAACAAAAGAAATGTCAGAAGATATGTTAAGATTATTTGAAATGATGAAAATTGAATTACAAAAAGAAACAACAACTATTACACAGAATATAACTGCTACTTTAATGTCTTCTATAGAAAATAAAATAACGCCTTTAATAGAAGAAAATAAACATCTTAAATCAGAAATTGAAACACTGAATAGTAAAATTAAATATTTAGAGGATGCGAAAAGAATAAATAATATAATAGTACACGGCATAAAGGAAACTGAGAATAGCGAAGAACATTTATTTTACATTATAAAAGATATTTTACAAAATATAAATATTAAAATTGAAAAAAAACGACATAAATAAATACTATAGACTAGGAAAAAAAGAAAGTAATAAAACTAGACCAATACTTATTTCTTTTATTTCAAATATAGAGAAAAGCGAAGTAATTAAGAATAAGAAAAGAATGGCGGAAAAAACTTACATTACAGAAGACTTTTCTAAAGAAACGTTTTATTTACGTAGAAAATTACAGCAACAACTAAAGGTTGAGAAGGAAAAAGGCAATGAAGCGTTCATCAAAAATAATAAGTTAATCGTAAAGGGAAATCAGATACCGAAAAGAGAAAAAGAGAACTTTCTACGTCACCTGCCTACATAAAATCACCACAACCAGCAGAGAAAGAGATGATTAAAGTTCCATCTAAGATGCACAAAACTGATGCTTTTGCGTATATGAAAGCCCGCTCCTTTTCACTATCAGAGAAATGCATACAACAACAAAAAATATAGGAACTATCAGACACCGGAAACGTAAGAAACATAAATAATATAAAAACTAAAAATAAACAAAACCCCAATACGGCTGGTCACCGTGGGGTGATAGACCAATATCCCCAAGAGCTTTCGTCAACTAAACTCAACAACATATCCATTAAAAAGCAGTATTTAAAGCAAAGACTAAGAATAAATATAGCTACCATAAATACAAGATCATTAAAAACAGAGGAATCTCTACTGGAACTAGAAAATGCACTAAAAACCGTGAATTGGGACATTATAGGCATAAGTGAAGTACGAAGATCTGATGAAAAAATTGAAGAACACGATAATTATATACTTTACTATAAAAACATAACAGCTGGTTTATACGGAATGGGATTCATGGTAAAAAAATACCTTAATAACAAAATAATACAATTTCATGGAGTATCAGATAGAATTGCAATTTCGAACATCAAACTGCCTGGCTATAAACAACCAATTTCAATCATTCAAATTTATGCTCCGACAGAGATTGCTAAAGATGAAATAAAAAACGACTTTTACAATAAACTTAACGACATTATACCAACCTTATGTAAAACAATAATTATAATGGGAGATTTTAACGGCCAAATAGGTAAAAGGAGAACAAATGAAAACAAAATACTTGGACAATACACAACAGGAAAAAGGAATGACAATGGTCAGAGACTGATAAACTTCGTTTTGGAAAATAACCTACACATAATGAACAGCTACTACAACAGAACATCTAAAAGAAAATGGACATGGGTGTCACCTAACGGAAAGATAAAAAACGAAATAGATTTTATAATCTCAAACAAACCAAAAATGTTTTCTAATATAGATATTGTCAACCAAATCTACTATAATACTGACCACAGAATGCTTCGAGGACAGCTATATACGACAGAACCGAAAACATCAAGAAAGGATATAACAAAAAATTTAATAAGGAAAAAAGTAAATCTACCACTTCCTGAAAATACTTTACATTCGTTAAATGTCAAGTTAAAGGAAATAAATAACATTACTCAAGTTCAAAAGAAATATAATGCCCTAGAAAAGGAACTAAAAGAAATTGAAATAAAAGTTAGAACTGAAAAAGAAATAAAAGACAAACTAGGTCCAGATGCAAGAGAATTGATTAATCAACGTAAAACTATGTTTAAAGATAAGAAAAATAATAGACTTAAAATATCAGAAATAAGTAAAAAAATAAATGAGTTGATAAGAAGGCACAGACAGAAAACAAGAAATGAGATAATAAATTACCACATAGGAAAATCAGGAGGAGTAAAGAAAGCGTGGCTAGAATTAAGTGAGTCTCTAAACTGGATAGACAATATGAAACACCTCAAGAGTAAAGCAAATCTCACAAATAGATTTGAAATATTGGAAACAGCAACTGACTACTATCGAAAGCTATATAGCGATGTTGAAACTGAGTGTGAAATTTACAAATTTGTGGATGACAAGATCGACGAAGAAGAAATCCCGTGTGTTCTGAAAGAAGAAGTGGAGAAGGCTATCAAAACACTAAAGCAAGGAAAAGCACTAGGCGGTGACGGCATATCTAATGAAATATTAATAGGCACTTCAAAAGTAACACTAAATACCATAACAGACTTATTTAACAAAATTTTGCAAACCGAAGAAATACCTCGCCAATGGACTTTATCAACTATCATATTATTACACAAAAAAGGTAAAAAAGACGATATAGCCAACTACAGACCCATTAGCCTTATGTCCAATATGTATAAACTGTTCTCAAAAATATTACTAGATCGTTTATCAAAGACCTTAGATGAAAACCAACCTAAAGAACAAGCCGGCTTTCGCAGTGACTTTTCAACAATAGATCATATTCACACTATAAAGCAGATTGTCGAAAAATGCAACGAATACGGTATTACCTTTTACTTGGCGTTCGTAGATTACAACAAAGCCTTTGACTCACTAAAACACTTTAAAATATGGGAAGCTTTAAAAACATAAGGAGTCCACACGAAATACTTACGCTTGTTAATGAATATATACAACAACACGAAAGCTAAAATAAGAACCGAAAGAGAAGGAAAATACTTTCCTTGTCACCCAAACTGTTCTTAGCAGTTCTTGAACAAGTATTCAGACGTCTCGATTGGAATAATTACGGTCTTAACATTAATGGAGTACTATTAAATCATCTAAGATTTGCTGACGACTTAATATTGATTTCTAAAGATCCAAGAAATTTGCACATTATGCTAGAACAGCTAATATACGAAAGTGATAAAGTGGGTCTATCAATAAATACTACAAAAACCAAGTTAATGACAAATCATGAAAATATTCCAATAACCATCAACAACAATGAAATTGAATATGTGGATGAGTATACATACCTCGGACAGATCATATCTCCAAAAGACCTTACAAAAAAAGAAGTAAACAACAGAATAAACTTAGCATGGAAACGATACTGATCTCTCAAAGAAATTTTGAAAAATTACACGTGCCGATCACAGCTAAAAAGAAAATATTCGATTCATGTATTTTACCTGTCATGACGTACGGATGCCAAACATGGAGTTTGACTAATTACAACATACGCCAACTAGAAGTTTGCCAGCACAACATGGAAAGAAGCATCCTCAACATCAAAATAAAAGACAAAATAAGAATCGAAACTATAAGAAACCAAACTAAGCTGACTGATATTACTGAAACTGTTAAGAAATTAAAATGGAGATGGGCAGGTCATATAATTAGAAACAAAAAAGAAAAATGGTCAAGAGACGTAATAGAATGGTGTCCAAGACAGCACAAAAGAATGAAAGGGAGACAGTATCGTAGGTGGGAAGACGATTTCAAAATGATAGCAGGACCTGTTTGGAGACAAAAAGCACGTAATCGAACACTGTGGCAAGCTCTAGGGGAGGCCTATGCTAGAAAGCAAGACAATCTCGTACCGGTGTCATAAATTAATTAAACTGTACAATATTTGTTTTAAAAATGTAAGATTGTTTAAATAAAGGCTATTATTATTATTATATTTTAAATAAATACTTAAAATCATTTAACGTAAATTATATATCATATAATCGTTTAATTAAAAAAAAAAAGAAAAAAAAGATTACATGTCATCAATCTTCATTATATGTATGAGCTTTGCATATATCACACAAAGTATTATATACACCTATTCCATACACAAAAAATTTTGGAGGTAACATATGTCTTTTTGGTTTTGCGATTTTTGCGCCTTGGACAGATCGCGCAGATTCCTTCAGGTTTTTCAGAATCTATATAACTCCAGGTTTATTTGTGAGTTTGTTGACAATTTGCTAAAGAGGATGTGACAGGCTCTGCATGATGGATTTCCGTTCTATGTGAGGCTGGATTACTTGAAGAACTAGCTCTTTTAGATATTGTCTCCGGATAATAATTTTATTCGTAACACTTTTGAACAAAAATTTCGAATAATTATGTATATAATAATTATATGTTGTAATTACAACGAATTCACGAATTGGTGTCAGATAATCAAGCTGAGATCTTTCTAAGCGAGAATGTATGTCATCAAATCGGGTTTCTCATCAAAAACATAAATCTTGTAATATTCATTACAGCTCGAAAAATATCAGGAGCCGTGCCATCTTTGTTCCACATTTCTTTTAGATTTATTTTTTTAAGCCATCCATATATAAAATGCCTATAAAAGCCTTTATTTCTATAATATCAGATTGTTTTACAGTATCTGTGTCTTGAAAATCGATTTTGAATTGTTTTTATGTGAATATTTGTGTACCTAACTGTTACTTAACATTTCTTTACTTAAAAATAAAAAAGCAGTCTGAAATCTCTTTGGAATCTTTGACAGTTAGTTTTACCCCTGCTTTCAAAGTTACAATATCATGAGATCTAGTCCGCACATTGATACGATTCGGACTGTAATACCATTTACTTTGTTACTCTCTGCCTAAGTAGGTAAAAAGTTGATTCTTAGATTGTAAAGAAGAAAACTCACCTATATCTTCTGTTGATAACTATTCCGTATCAGTATAATGATCGCTGTGTTCACTTTCTTGGTCGCTTTCTAAAATATCGGCCCTAAAAGATGGAACTTCAATATCTTCGGAACCATCTTCCTCGAACCACGCTAAAATTCGTTGATCTTGTCTATCCATATAGAAAAAATGTATATGTATATGAATAAATGACTTACTATAATATTACTGATGATTTCGTTAAAATAACAATAAATCTGTTACATAACTCAATACATCTATTTCAAGTAAAAGCAAAAGAAACAACTATGTACTTATGTCGATACTCGCGCGATGAGCGAATCGCCGCGTGACATGACTCCGTGCAACAAACTTCCTCCCAGGATGGTCTGGGACGCACTTCGGTAGTGTAGTTACTGTGTGGAGGTCAGGGGAAGTATAAAACTCAGCTATGGCGCGAACCAGTTGCGTAGGCACATTTTTTGCTTGAATGACGCGAGTATTAAATTTAAGGTGAGGGAAATGCTCATAGCGCGAGTGTTCGCGGGTTAATGCGACAGAGGCCATTGAACAATTTGTTAGTGCATTCATTAAATTTTTATTACTTGATCAACAAAATTGCATATTTTATTCAGTTTGAATTAATTTTTATTTTTGTGCTTTGTGTTCTTTGGAAAAAAAACATTATTTTCAAGTATCAAACTAAGTAAGTAGGAACTACATGTAGCAGTAATTTAGGAATATTACCAAGATATCGCCGCTGCTGTTTTCATGTGTCTGACTATAATTATCACATTATAATTATAACTAAATAAATAAGTATTTTTACACACTGTCGTCTGTCCCTAAGGTAGGCAACTTAATGCCTGTATTTCAGGTAACAGCCGACTGATTTACATATTTTATAAAGTTGACCAGTTGCCTGGCCAACTCGACCAGCCGGCCGTGGATTAGGCATCAGGCTTGACCAGCATGACGTAGCTGAAAAACTAACGGAGCGCATCGATGGCCTGAACTAAAGAATCGCGGCATGGGGGAATTTGCATTCGTAGGTACTCTGAGAGAGTTGAGTGCTTCAGACAAAATCGTCTCTTTGTGAGGTTCTACAGGAGGTTCTACAGGAGTTAGAGAACCTGCCACCGTGTTTTGCTTCTCAAAAACCAAGTATGGCTGACCTGATCGCCTTTTGGCCAAATATATGGTCACGGGAGGTAGAGCATGAGGAATGCCCTTGGATTGCGGCGGTTCAGGAAGCATGTACTAGGACCTGGCGGGACAACTGTATGGCACACGCTTAACATCTGCCATTCGCCCGGTCCTTTAGCAGTGAATGCGTTGAAAGCGCAAGCCCCCCACCTTCCGTCTGATGCAGGTTCTCGCCGGGCGCGGTTGCTTTGGTACCGTGTAGTTGCCTTAGTACATGTGTCGGACGGCCCAGAGGGAGCCGATGACTGAATGTCACGATTGTGGCGCAGCAGTGGATTCTGCCCAGCACACCCTCGAGGTATGCCCGAGATGGGCAGCGCTGCGTCAAGTCTGACTTCGGTCCTCGGAGGGGACTTGTCACTCCTGAGCTTCATCAGCGCGATGTTCGGCGACGACGAGTTCTGCGAGACAGTAATGTCCCAGAAGAAGGCCAACGATCGGGTGAGAGAGGAGGCCGCCGACGTAGCCTCCATCCGCGGGCGACGAATGGGGATGCGTAGGAGGCGCTACTTAATGCGCCTTCAGTAACGCCCCTGTGCCAGTGTCGGGCTGGGATGGGAACCCGGTTCTACTAGACACGGCGTCGTCGGGTCTGTTCAGATGTAAGCCGGACAGTCCCCATGGAGGAGAAGTCTGGCCTTTTTGCCGAGGCCAACCTGTCCCTGGAGGGATCCTGTTGCCTGCAGATCCGGGACCCTCCAATTAAAGAGGTTGAAGGCTCCCGCAGGGGCTTAGTACGGTATTGCATTCCCAAAATGCAGATTCCGACATAGGTCTAGGACTGCCTACCCGGGCGTCCTGGATATCATCCATAAATGGATTCCCCTACGTCACAAAAAAAAGGAAGCATGTGCTGAGATCGAACCGATGAACCTGATCGACATCTCTCCGGAGAACGTAGCTGATGTGGTCCGGTGGGCATCGGACTGGAAGAGTCCGGGTGTCGACGGCCTGCATTACTATTGGCTGAAAGGGTTCTCAGCATGCCATGCGACCTTGGCTCGACAATACCAAGAGACGATAGAGCTGAGGATGCTACTGAAACTCTTCACTGCTGGGATCACTCACTTAGCTCCTAAGTCCACCAACACCGCGGACCCTACCAACTACCTCCCCATAACGTCTCTGACTTCCATCTATAAGATACTGACATCCGTTCTGAGCTGCAAGATCTCTCGTCATATTGACAAAATTAACATCTTGTTTGCAGCGCAGAACAGATGTCGTGGAGGTAGTCGCAGCACAAAGGAGCTCTTTCTAATTGATTCTGTTGCTGGCCAGCTTGTCAAACGCAACCATTGGATTTTCTCTGCTACCTGGATCGACTACAAGAAGGCATTCGATTCAGTGCCTCATTCATGGCTTCTGAGGGTCCGCGAGCTGTATAAGATCGACGGTGCAGTTCGGGACTTCCTCGAAGTATGCATTCGACAATGGTGTACAATCCTTTGTCTCCAGGGCGAGCGACTGACGACTGAGCGACGACGCTTTGGTTTTGCTTGTCCTTGAACGGCGAAGACCGGTTGTACTTAGCACCTCTGACCGGGAGACCGTATGTATGGAGAAGGAGCTGCATGGTTTTACAAGGCGCTCCACGCACCTCATGTGAATTTTAAGGCCTCCATGCAGTGGCTGCGATTTGGGGACCCCTTTGGGGAAACCGAAGGTTTTGTCTGTGCAATACAGGATCAGGTAGTTAAGACAAACAACTACCGAAGGCATATTCTAAAGGATGGCACTCCTGACTACTGCAGAGCTTGTCATAATCCCGGCGAGTCACTCAGGCATGTGCTTTACTGTAGTGACGTATGAGGTGAGTGGTATGAGTTGATTGAATTGATCTCATGAGTATTCAAACATTTTAACATAATAATTTATATGTTATAAGAAAATTAAAAACATAAACTATATAAATAAGAATATAACCATATCGAAGTCTGGATGTTGGTGTAATCATTGAAGACAATTAAAAAAGTTTGTCGTATATGTAAAATAAATGCAAAGATAGTCACACAGTTAACACAATAAACTTTATTCATTTGATATTTTCAACGTTTACCGCAAAGGTTCTTGACGTGATTTACTGTCTTCAAAGCGAATATCTTTGTAAAGCAAATACACGTAGACTACTAAACTTGAGCATAAAATATTTAACTCTCTAAAAGTCGCGAGTTTCTAAACTCAAATGAATTGAAAAGTATTTAATATTATCATTGATATATATAATTCGATATATTGCTAACGTGATTTCCTTATTTGTAATAGTATTTAAAAAAGTAGAAGTGTTTTTTTTTTTAAGTACTTAATATTTTTAAGGAAATGCGGTCAATTTATTTTTTTGTCAATTAAGTCATAGCTATGAGATAATACAAAATATCAAGTACTTACAAGACACGTCCGTCTTTTCGGAGAGCCCCAGTAAAAGCGAACTTAGTGAAGCACTGAACAATGTATGAAAACAACTGCTGTAAGTATTTGACTAAACGCGATTACACTTTTTATTAATAAATAAATTTATTCAATATTTCATAATTCAGGAATTTATTTTAGACTAATGATAGGATATTTAAATAATTTTATGAACAACTCATTTGAAAATGATATTAAAAAAACAACAAACAACTTTCTTTGCAGCGCTATCGAATGGCGTGTAAAATCAAAAGTGTAAATCAATTTAATATCTTGTAAAAAGAATCGTTGCTTTTTGAATATTATAATTTAACATCACACAGTAAATTAGTAATTTAACGAATCAAAATTAACAAAATTATAACTGATTGAATTAAACATTAAAACCATAACGAATTCTTTAGGAAAATGAGAGTCTATGGTTTTTACGTCGAAATAATATTTATTCTTTTGTTATTTAAACCATAAGAAAATAGCTAATATTTGCTTAATATTAACCTATAATTAAAGTGAAACAATAAGCCTAAAACTATAATATTGTTTTTGTAAATAATAATTATAACAATATATTGTTTTTATTGTACAAAAACAATATATAATATGTTGTTTTTGTAAATAATATAACTTTCGTTATAACATCGACACAGGTGAAAGGTTGAAATTATTTCTATAAAGTTCATTGTTTGACAAAATGTCTTTATTATTTTTTATGTCTCGTCGGTAAGCCATATCAAAGATAGTTTCACGCTTAGTTGATTTTATAAACCCTATTTCTATATTCCTTTTGAAATGATGAAATCATTTTCCTTTCAATTCTTTGTCAATTTCCTCTTTTTTTTTTGCTTTGTCAATTTCCTTGCTTTGTTTATTATTATCTAGCGTTAACCTCTACGGAGCTATACTGTTGAAAAATTTGCGTTAAATATATATATATATATATAAATAATAATATTATAAATAAATTTGTAATGAATAGGCTCAAAAACTACTGGACCGATTTTAAAAATTCTTTCACCATTTGAAAGCTACATTATCCACGAGTAACATAGGCTATATTTTATTTTGGAAAAACAATTAATTGTAGATCTTATAAATATCTACAAAAAAGTCCGCGACACACTATACCTATCTGTGTCGAGTGAGGCACAACAACCATTTTTTTATTTAAAAATCTTGAATTTTTTGGACTACATTTAAACGCGTTTATTTTACTCATGTTTTAATCCTTATCAAAATAAATTATTTCATCACTAAGTACAGTTTATGTAGATAATATTTAGTCTTTGAATAATCAAAATTGGACGTTTGGTTTTGAAGTTATGGCGAAAGTAAAATATTACGATTTCTGCTGCACGGGCCGTTGCGAAGTTTGCTGTCTTGGACTATTATTAAATATAAATATATGTTTGATATACACACACGATCGTCTCTTCCTAAGGTAGGCAACTTAATGCTTGTAATTTAGGTAACAGGCGACTGATATACATTTTTTTTATAAATATACATATAAATAATACATATAGAAACAAATATATATTAAACCCAGACCCGAGGCGGGAATCGAACCCACGATTCTGGAGCAGAAAGCAGGGTCACTACCAACTGTGCCGAGTCTATCAAAATTTAAAAAATAATTACTTGCGGGCTTATTCAAATCTAAGAGACAAAATCGTAATGACTTGTGGTGTAATTATACCAACGATACAACGAACGAAGAATTTATGACCGTTCAGGTGTAGTGGTGCGAGTAGTCGCCTCAACGCCTCGCCACAATGCCGGTGGTCACGGGTTCGATTCCCGCTGTGGGTAGATATTTGTATTTGTGCCAATATTTGTTTTAGGTCTGGGTGTATGTCTTTGTGGGTTTCCACACTGTGCCCCGAAGAGCACGTAAAGCCGTCGGTCCCGTTTTTTATCATGGATACCTTATAATAATCGTTACTTATGGTAGTAATATTATCCGCCAACCCGCAGTGAAGCAGTGTGGTGGATTAAGGTCCAACCCTTCTTGATACAATACAGTACAGTACAGTACAGAAACATTTGTGGCCTGCAGTGACGAAACTGAGCCTTACCATAAATATCAGAGTCCATCTAAGGGGAGATGTTACGCCGGACAGTTCTCAGACCTGTTGCTTAAAATAGGAAATGGTGAATTCCGGGAACCGAATAATAATATACTGGATAATAATGTATGTGTATATGAGTATGTATTTACCATAAACAAAGCTTAAGGTCAAACTCTTACTGTAGCGGGAGTATACTTAAAAGTAAGCTGCTTCTCCCACAGCCAGTTGTATGTGGCATGTTTCAGAGTAGCCTGGTGATTTTAGCACCCCGAAGAAAAAACAAAAAATATTGTTTATAAAGAAATACTACGGAAGGTGTAGTACTTCGATTTCGTTGTAAAAAGAATATACCCCCGTGTAACTTTCTCCAGATCAACGGCCGAGCTTCGTGTTCCTAAATATAACAATTTTTCTTTTTTTAATGTTACTCATAATAATAAATCCCTACTCATAATAATAAAGATTGATATCTTCTTCTTCTATATGTTTTTCTTCTTCTTCTATATGTATATATAGGAGACTTTCTATAGCTATAGTCACTCATCACGATATCTCTGGAACTATGAGACCTAGAGACTTGAAATTCGGTATGAATATTTCTTTCGCCGAGTAGAGGTCAGATAAGAACAGATTTTTACGAAATTCTACCTCTACAGGCATGAAAAAGGGGGGCAAAGTTTGTATGGAACAACATGATTCCTTGGTCAAATCTACTTCAAATTTTGCATAAATATTCTTTAACAGAATTGATTGAAGATGTGTTTCGTATTTTATCGAAATTCATCCTTTAACGGGGTTAAAAGGGGATTGAAAGTTATTTGCTTCGAAGTTGATATCAATGCTCCTTAGTTCTTTTGATTTAAATTATATTTTATTTTGACATGTTTGACAACTCAATCCATCTGTTATTATAAATTATTTTCGAGTATCGACGCAGGTGTAGGTGATAAAAAATATAAATTTATAATTTTTGAAATTTTAGTTAAATACCCGTGCGAAGCCGGGGCGGGCCGCTAGTATTATATATATACGCTATTAACATTTTCTTAATAATATATAAATGCGAAAATAACTCTGTCTGTCTGTCTGTCTGTCTGTCTGTTACGCTTTACGCCTAAATCACTGAAGCGATTTTGATGAAATTTGGTATGAAGATAGAACTGAACTTGGGAAAGGACATATGATACTTTTTATCGCGAAAATAAGGGTAGAAGGAGTTGAAATAGAGGACGAAAATTTGTATAGAAGTTCCTTATTGTCAAACAAAAGTATTTGTAAAAATAAATCGTGTAAGATTGTTCAATTGTTTAAGGCAAAGACAAAAAAGCGTGCACGGGGAAAGGGGGGGGGGGGGTATCGGGCAGTAGGCGTTGCGCGGAGCGGCGGTGGCGGCGGCGCGCTTACCATGTCGCGCGTTATAACCGAATTTCACGCGGGCGAAGCCGCGGGCGAAGCCGCGGGCGAAGCCGCGGGCGAAAAGATAGTTATATATATTTTTATTATAACAAAATGTACTAAGAGATATTTTATTAAAATAATAGATGATCATACAAAAAAAAAACTGTGTGTGTATATTAATGTACACACGTATGAAGTGAAACTTTTATTACACATTTAACATAATTTGGTAAAATGACGCGCCGAGTTAATAGGTTGTGCACACCATCTGTAATCAGACCCTGGTAATTATCAAGAAACAAAGTACTCTTCAAGACAAATCAAATGAGCCGAAAGTCGATGGGATTGCGTCGTTTTATTACAGAGTTCCTATGATCACCTTCCAGCTCCATCATCAGACCTTGGTTACCATTGAAAGACAAACTACTCGTCAAGACGATTCAATCCAGCCCGAATCTATCTGGTCGATCGGGAGACCCTGGTAACCATCTAAAAACAAACTAGTCGTCAAGACCAATCAAATGAGCCGAAACTCGATGGGGTTGCGTTGTTTCATTACATATTATATAGTACAGAGTCTCGAAATACAGTATAACACCATATAATATGGTCCGAAAATGTGACGATCGTAGTGTGACGATTTTTGATTTTAACTATATAAGATTTCTCCCATACGTCGATATAAAAGTTTCACTTCAAAAATATGAAAAAGGTGTATAATATTTTGAAGATCAAACATAACAATATAAAAATACAACCCGAAATATAGGTTAAGGACAAGATGTGCTGACGTGTATCTCACTGGGACGATACGCTTTCCTCAGTTTGTTTCTACGCCGGCTAAAAATTAATTATTTTGATTACTTTAGTATTTTAAGTATAAAGTTGAAAACGAATTAAAAAGCTATTTTTATCGACAGTTTTATTTTTTGTTAAAAAGTTTACTGACCAAAAAATAGCTATAAGGCCATTTATTTATTAGCTCAACACAAATAAATAAACTAATTTGTTAGTTTGGGAGCGTAGTGGTATATACGTCGGTGTACTTGGCAATAGCAAGGCGATACCAAAAGCTTTCTGATTTCTTGTAAACAAAATGTTAGATAGCAGTTTTAAATTTCAAAGCAGGATTTTATACACTTAATCAGTAAATGAAAGTATTAGAAATCAGGAAAAGGTAATTTTATCACGTTAGTATTTTCATAAATTAAATGTATTTTTACTTCCACAGTTATAAATATAATAATAATTGAATACATTGGCACACATACCGAAGTGAGATGTAACAGAACATTTCCGAGAGAATGATAACAATTTACGAATAACTAATTATAAATAAAACTGCTTTATGAATGTATATAATTTTAAAAATTTATAGTATGTACCTTCATAGTAAAATTTTCTATGGTAATTTTTCAAAATTATTTTAACTAAATTGGACCTTTTTGAATCTCAAAGTGTATTGACCGAAATCGTGTACAATAACATTAATTTAGATTTTAAATTACGAAGGATATTTAACATAATACAATCACAATCGCATCGCGTCAATAACGAATGTTAAACTCAAGACATGTTGTCTTCTGATTCTGTGATCTAAGAAACAATTTTACTGCAGCAACTGAGACGAAGTCACATCGTCTCGGCTCAATAGAATCATCAAAAAATCGCTAAATAGATTCTGTACTCGCGAATTTTGGTTAGAATTCACATTAGCATATATATTCAAATTCACTGTTAGCACTGTTTATTAAATAGTGCCAAGCATGTTGGTTATAACTTGTATATTAAAATAATTTTATCCTAAGGTTGCTTGAAAATCACTTTAATTACATCACTTTAAAGTTTTAATTTGTAAAATAGCGATTCTAATAAAGTTGAATAATAAAATAAAAATATCAGTATTAAAATAAAACTTGTAAAAACATGGTTGTTATATTTTTTTTTTTCATTGGTATTAATTTTACTTGCGCGTGTTGTTCCATGGTTCTAGCTTTAAAATCGCGTATTTTGCAATTTTTGTGTTATTTTCTTCAATTTTACTCTACACAGTTGAAAAATAGGTAACTCGTTGACATAAATGTGTTACATGTTCTTAAGGTACGTTCTAATATTACTTATCCAAAAAAAAAATAGAATAGTTTCATAGGACCTCAAAGCATAGAGATCTGATGAGAAGGATTCCGAAAACTGGGGCGAAACCAATAACTTGCTGATTTTTTTAAAATCATTGATGTTTATAGCTAGAGGTTGAAACTTTAAATTTTTCTACTTGTTAAAACCTCTAATAACGATTTATTTGATTTTATTTAATAATAGAACTCATGGATGATGATTGATACATGGTTGACCAATTACATCGACCTAGTGACCAGTTATGACCAGAGTGTGAATAATTCAAAGAGCGAAAAAAAATCTCTCCTAAGTATTGTAAGTCTTTCGATGACTGGGCGACTCCGGGAATCCATAGAAGCAGGCAAAAGTTATATGATCTCTTACACGAGAAATCATATAATACAAATATTGTATTTTGTGACTATGTTAGAAATTACTCTAAAATATTTAAGCTTGTTTGTGCTGCAGCCAAGTCGATATTCATTAGAAACAAGATTAAATTTAGTAATAATAAAAAAAATATCTTGGAACATCATAAATGCCGAAACTGGAAGAGTTAAAGATCGTAATGGTGTCATTGAATTGATAATTGACAATTACTTTATTAAATCAGACGAAAAAGTGGCAAAAGATTTGGAAAATCACTTTGCCATCATTCCACTTTCGACAACTAAAACGCTTATATCTTTGCCTGAAGTCGCTGAATCGTTGCTAAATCAAAATGTAAATGCTTGCAAAGGTGATTTTACGTTCAGACCCATAGACGCTAATGAGATAATTAAAATATTTAAAACTAGATATTAAGAATATCACAGATCTCTGGGGTATCTCTGTTAAAATAATCGGTACAATTGTTGACACCATAGCACCCCACCTAGCAATTATGTTTAATGAATGTATTATAAGTGGTGAGTTTCCTGATCTTATGACGCATAGTAAAGTTATACCTATGTTTAAGTCTTGATATCCTAAAGATCCGAAACATTACTGGCCTATTTCTATTCTACCTGCCTATAGTAAGTTATTTGAAAAAGTAATTCTCTGTCAACTTTTAAATCATTTTACAAGAAATAAGCTTTTACATAACAAACAATTCGGTTTCACTAGAAGACACTCAACAACTGATGCTGGTGTAAAGCTTTTTATCTCGATAGCCGATGCTTGGGACGAGTCGCGGGATGCTTTGGGTGTGTTCTGTGATTTGTTTAAGGCATTTGACTGTGTACAACATGAAACTTTAATTAGGAAACTCAGTCACTATGGTATTAAAAATACCGCACTAACACTTCTGAGTTCTTACCTTAGTCATAGAACTCAGAAGTAAATGGTATTACGTCGTCTGGGTCTCTTGTTCAGATGGGGGTCCCACAAGGCTCGATTCTAGGCCCGTTCTTATTTTTAATATACATCAACGACCGACGACGACGAACGATAATATTTGGTGGAGAATCATCATGAGATTGTATTGTTTGCTGATACTTCATTAATATTTAAATTGCATAGACAAGAAACAAAACCAAAACTTCGGCCAAAAGAATGACACTCGACCGTATTTATAAAAACGTTTCTATTTTTTGCATTTAATACCTTAGGGTACTACGGTCTTGATCGTTTGTTTGTTGTTAAAATATTTGGTCGTTATTTGTTTGTTGTTTGTACAAAGTTGGATGGTTATAGCTCTTTAAGTTGTAATCTATATATATAAAGAAAGTCGTGTTAGTTACACCGTTTATAATTCGAGAACGAGTGGACCGATTTTTATGATTTTTCTGTTTTTGGATGTGTCTTCGTCGGGAATAATACTTATTAAAATATGACATTCATCAATGTAAAAATAATTAATAAAAAAATCAGTTCAAATGTTTCATCCGTACTATCAATCTATACCTATAAAAAATCTGTTAACGAGTCCGTTTTATAATCTTAATCTTAATATATAAAAGCGAAATATCACTCATCACGATATCTCTGGAACTATAAGACCTAGAGACTTGAAATTTGTTAGGAATATTCCTTTTACCGAGGAGAGGTCAGCTAAGAACGAATTTTACGAAATTCTACCCCTAAGGGGGCAAAAAAGGGCGCCAAAGTTTGTATGCGACAACGCAGTTCCTTGGTCCAATCTACTTCAAATTTTGCATAAAATATTCTTTAACAGAATTTATTGAAGACGTGTTTCGTATTTTATCAAAATTCATCCCCTAGCGGGGTTAAAAGGGGGTTGCTTTTGCTTCGAAGTTGATTTGACAACTCGATCCGTCTATTATAAAATATTTTCCAGTATCGACGCTGGTGTAGGTGGTAGAAATATAAATTCATAATTTTTAAAATTTTATTTAAATACCCGTGCGAAGCCGGGGCGGGCCGCTAGTATTTAATAAAGCCGATGATATAATAGTAATATAATGTCTACCGAGACCTTAACATATAATAATTTGACGTATTTATTTTAAATGATTTATTTTAAATCCCCTAATTATGAAATAAATGTTTTCATTTCATTTCATTTCATAATCAACTTTACGTTTTACAAAATAGAAAATTTTGTAATACTTACTACCATTTAGACACTTCTATTTTTTATAAATTGCGTAAGTTCATTGTTTTGTCCGTTTATCGGATCTGCAATAAATTAGTTGACATTTACACACCGTATTACTTATAAGGGAAGGACAGACAAAATGACAGTGTTTTGTTTTTTAATCATATTTATATATTTAATGTGATTATAACAAGTTTCATTGATTTTGACTCATCTTAGGTTCATTGACTATCAGTAACACAGCATTTTAATTAAGCAGGAACTATGATAAAATATGTATTTAAAAAATGTAATCAATTACAAAAAACATTTTGTCTATACTAGTCGGCGAGTGGTCGAAATTCGACCTAATCTATAATTGACAGCATTGCCAACATTATAAAAATATGATTGCGCATAATACGGTGAGCATATGCAGCAGTCATTAGACCTCATCTATGATAAAAAATGCATGAGCCCAGAGAGAACAAATCCCACATCGTAACCAACCTTCACAGGGCTTAGAACGGGAAAGGGGATGTTTGCAATAAATGCAAGCTGCGTCACTACCGTCGTTTTCTATCTCTCATAAGAAATCTTCGCTTTGTGAGTTATCATTTATCGGAGCAGTTTTACGCTGTCTCGAAGCCCTCAAATTCTTCTCTGATGGTAAAGTGTTTTTGGAAGTAGAAATGTTTTTTTCACCATCATCAAAAAAAAAATATTTTAATCTGTCTCTTCTTTCTTGCCGGTGCCAATATCAGGATTGGTGGTGGTTGGCGTTGTATTTTGTGAGGAATCTACTTTATAATCATTTGTTGCTGATGGTTTTTAAAGGATTGGAACCGCAGAAATCGAAAAGAAATCGACCCCATGGCAGAAATAGGTCAAGTACCTAGGTGTCACCCTCGACATATTGTACCATATCGACATTTTGTACCAAATACCCTTTTTAATAGACCTTTCATCGAAATATTCATTCCATAACTCTAAGCAACGTTTCTTAGAAGTAAATAAACACTCGCTATAAAATGCTTTCGTACTGACTACTAAGCCATCAGAACATGCTTTTTTTGCAAGCTCATCTACATTCTGCACTGAACTACTGAGAACTGACATTCATAGCAGAATTGCTAAGCTGATTATGAATGGATTTTTTCTTTCTTTACCAACGGTAAGATGAAATTAAATGCGTTAAACCACTATGTAAGTAGGTAAGGTAGTAATTGAATTTTGTTTACAGGATTTATTTTTTAGATAAAATTTATGCCCCAAATACTCCCTACGAAGAAATAGAGGTTGTAATGAATGCTTACTTTCCATGAGATGGATAGGAGTACTTTTCATAAAACCTCCTATAATCCGCATAGTCTGGTTTTAAATCCAATCTAGTTTTTTTAAGATAAGACTGGGCGCTGTCATCATATAAAAAACCTAGCATAATCCATGCGACTATGAACGATTGAAATATATCCTACGTAGGTGCTCGGGATGAATACCCCAACCTGAACCAGCCAGAACTTTACATATATTTAAATATCTTATGCATTTATCATGGTCTCGTTCACATTTTTCCCCCATCTAAGAGAACGATCTAGCTATATTCCTAAATATTTAACGCTTTTGACTATATCTAAACTGATTTTACTAACATTAAGTTCAACAATGCCCCTAACCGGCCGTGTTTTAAAAAACACAAACCTTACCTTTGGATGCGGATAGATTTAAACCAATATCGGGCAGAATTTTAGAAAGTAAGTCCAAAACAGACTGTAGGTTGATCACAGCCTGTAATATATCGTTAACAGAAGTAAACAAAACCAAATCGTCAGCAGATTGCATAATCATAACTGACCTGATTTGCTTGCAAATATCTATAGATGCTATATTAAACAAAAGTGGTAATAGAGAGGCCTTGGGCTAGACCACAACTGTTCTAACGATGTTCGTATTGTCTACAACCATATGAATATTTCTTTCAATAAGAAAATTCCAAATGTATGAACATATCTTTGTACCGATCTCAAGACGATCCATTGTCTTTGTCAAAGCATATATCAACATTATTATAAGCATTATCAATATCTACAAAGCATCCTACAGTTGAAAAACCCTTAAAAAAGCCAATTCGAATTAGAGATACTAAGTGACTAAGATTATCGAGGCATGATCTAGACTTTCTAAATCCAAAAGTATTGTCCGATAATAAATAATTTTTTCCAAAAACCATTCAATTCTATTCTTTATTAAAATATGAAAAATTTTGCACACACATGATATTAAGGAAACATGACGAAAAGCAGATTTAGATCGAGGATCACGGCCAGGTTTTGAAATCCGAATAACACGTATTTGTCTCTACTAAGAAGGAACACAACCAGACTCAAATAAGTCATTAAATAGTTTTACAAAAAAAAAAAAAAAACGCATTTTCAGGAAATTATTTTAACACAATAAATGAAATTTCGTCTTCTCCGGGGGCTGTATCTTTGATTTCATGCAATTATTTAATTCATAAATTGTAATGGGAGTTTCTAAAATAGAGTTCGAAGATCGAAACATTGGCTTAGATGGCAAGACGAAATCAGGACATAAATTACATAGAAGACGAACTTTGATTTTATCAACGCTTACGAAAGGTTGTTCCTTTCATCCACTTCATTTTACACCATACCTGGTTGGCGAAAGTCTTTTCATCGATTGAATTGCAAAAGCTTGACCATTCCTGTCTCTCCGCGCACCCCATAAGCCTTTGTGATTCTTTAACAGCTTCTAAGAACTTATCCAAGTTATCTGGTGTGGGATTACGTCTAAAATTGCTAAGTTAAAGTTTTGGAAATGCAACAGCTTTAGATAATTTAGGGTTTCAGTAAGATTTCGGTGAAAATTTACTTTCAGGTTTTGACAATACTTTATGTAAGGAATAAATAAATCCACCGCTTCATTGATTAAATGAATAAAAAGATCGTAAGAAGCCTGTATTTCTTCTGGTGTAACGAGGTAAGTAAATGTTTTTTCTAAATATATAGTATAATCATGCCAATTAGCTATTTTAAAATTTCTTTTTTTATGATGGTAAATATTTACAAGAATACTAGTTGTGATTTTAATAAACAAATGATCACTCCCTAGTGATTCACTTAAAACCCGCCAGTCAAAACAAAAGGAAACATCAGATGACACAAGAGTTACATCTGGAGATGAATCCCGTAAGACACCCTCCACCAGTTGAAATCTCTTTGGAGAACCATCATTCAAAACAATAAAATTCGAATTTATAAATCAATTTATAATTTGTAAACCCCGACGGTCAATTTTATTAGACCAAGTCGTAAGATGACCATTAAAGTCCCCTTAAATAATTGTTTTTGTAGTTGAAAGATTAAATAAGAACTCCCAATGAGCCTGTACCGTATTAACTTCATGTGGAAAATAAATATATATAATATTGTATTTTGTAATTGGCTGCTGTTAGACACTTTAACCCAAATCATTTGTATGCCCATATGGTTATTTTAAAAACTAACAATTTGAGAAGTGATTGATTTATGTATTACTAGCGGCCCGCCCCGGCTTCGCACGGGTATTTAACTAAAATTTTAAAAAACATAAATTTATGTTCTTTATTTATTTATTTATTTGTAATTGAACTACCAACAAAATTATATGTTCCTTAAAATTAGACATTTAGGACCTTAAAGTACAATTTACACATAATTTCAATTATGGGTAGTTACAGCATGCATTTGATTCACAATATTGAAAAATTTATATTATACATAACAAAGAATAAACTAATATTATTTTCTCTTTGATATACTTTTTAAAAGTTTACAATAAAGTATTAATTAAATAAAATAAATCAACTTCAATATTCTTTATCACCTACATACGTACATACTGGAAAATATTTCATAATAGACGGATTGAGTTCTCAAACATAATATTCTAGCCCGCTACTTTGTCAGCGTCGTCGAAAATGGTTATAAATAGGATTTTTATTTGTTTTTTTTTTTGTACGTTATTATTTTTGTTATAACATATAAATTATTATGTTAAAATATTTGAATACTTATAAAATATAACAATCCTTATTATAGAGTAGGATTTAAAGTTTAAATAAACATTAAAATAAAAATAAAAGTTACAGGAGAAAGGTACACGGGGTTATTATCTTTTTACAACAAAATCGAAATACTACACCTTCCGTAGTATTTCTTTATAAACATTTTTTTTTTCGTTCGGGGTGCTAGAATTACCAGGCTAATCTGGAATATTCCACATACAATTGACTGTGAAAGAAGCAGCTTTCGCTTAAGTATACTCCCGCTACAGTAAGAGTTTGACATTAAGCTTTGTTTATGGTAAATACATACTCATATACACTCATACATTATATTATTATATGGTTCCCGGAAATCACCATTTCTTATTTTAAGCAACAGGTCTGAGAACTGTCCGGCAGTAACATCTCCCCTTAAATGGACTCTCATATTTATGGTAAGGCTCAGTTTCGTCCATAGATTTAAGAAAGAAGGTTTCGTCACTGCAAGCCACAAATGCTCCTGTACTGTAGTGTATTGTATCAGCCTGTAAATAACCCACTGCTGAGCGAAGGCTTTTTTTTCCATATAGAAGAAGGATTGAAGCTTAATCCACCACGCTGCTCCACTGCGGGTTAGCGGATAATATCCCTACCATAAGTAACAATTATTATAAGGCATCCATGATAACAAACAGGAAAGACGGCTTTACAGACGGATTTTGTCTCTTAAGATTTGAATAAACCCGCAAGTAATTATTTTTATTTAACTCTATTTTTTATTCTAATTGACTCGGCACAGATGGTAGTGACCCTGCTTTCTGCTCCAGGATCGTGGGTTCGATTCCCACCTCAAGTCTGGGTGTAATATGTATTTATTTCTATATGTATTATTTATATGTATATTTATAAAAAATGTATATCAGTCGGCTGTTACCTAAAACACAGGCATTAAGTTGCCTACCTTAGCAACAGACGATCGTGTGTGTATGTCAAACATATATTTATATATAATAATAGTCCAAGACAGCTTTTATTTCCTCCTTCTTAGTTTTAGTATAAGATAAAGTTAAATGGGTACTGATTTATAATGTTTTCTGATCTTGTTCCAACATTAGTCCGTGGTGCCAATCTGTACTAATTGGGGTGTTAATGCCGTATAAATCAAAAATGTTTCCAAGTTCACTTCCGTGTCTTCTATATCTGTATCATTGTGAACTACAGATGCCTTGCTGATTAATCATTTACTTTAAAACCCTTGACTTAACACAACACCAACATTGAAGTAAAAATATTATATAAAACACTATTTTACAATAAAGCAATCACACAGTATATTTACAACTCAATTTTGTTACGTTTAATATAAGGTCTTGCCTGTTCCATCAGGAGCACCCAAAAAAAGATATCACCTACACGTCAATACAGGAAAATATATTACAAAAGACGGATTGATTGTCAAACATGTGTCAAAATAAAATGTAATTTAAATCAAAAGCACTAAGGAGTATTTATATCAAAATAACTTTCTACCCCCTTTTAACCCCGTTAGGGAATGAATTTCGATGAAATACGAAACACGTCTTCAATCAATTCTGTTAAAGAATATTTATGCAAAATTTGAAGTAGATTGGACCAAGGAATCACGTTGTCCCATACAAACTTTGCCTCCTATTTTCATCCACTTAGAGGAGAATTTCGTAAAATCCGTTCTTAGCTGACCTCTACTTGGCAAAAGGAATATTCCTACCAAATTTCAAGTTTTTAGGTCTCATAGTTCCAGAGATATCGTGATGAGTGACTATATCTATAGAAAGTCTCCTATATATATATAGATTATGGCAACACCTCCATATGGTACATCCAAGTTTCCGTAACACCCGCAACGTGAATTTTCTCTTGGATCAGCAAATTTCTAAGAGACGACAACTTGGGCCTAATACTACGTGCGTTCCATTGAAATATATTTAAATTTAACTGTTTTAAAGGACTATTATCCATTTATAAACATAGACATATTTTAAAAAAAATCTGATACATCCGAAATACTTTTAGAAACAAATTATATAACCCAGTCTATTATAACTTGTAAAGACTTTTTTTTTTAATTTTAGAAAATACATTAAATTTTTTAAACATAAAAATCTCACGAATTTTCTGAATCAGTTCAATAAAAGATATTGTCGCATCTTCAGTTTCAGTTTCCTCAGTGCCGAGTGTCTTCAGAAGGGTGAGAATTTTCTACCTCTTTTTCTTTGTTTATATTTTGAGAAAATTCTATTAACGTTGCGTCTTCTATGAAATCTTGTCCAGCTAGCTTTTTAGTGTCAGTCATCTTTGTCGCTATTTTTTTAAATGCAACTTTTTAATAAAAAAAAATATGGGAGGGGCCCGAACTAGCATAATCAGCAAAAGCAGGACAAGCGGATCTCAAAAAACTATGTACCTCTACTACTTTTGCATTGCTAGGGTTGTCAAGTGTTGAGATTCTAATTGGAGATTGACACTTCGCACCGCGATGGAGTAGGAGGCACATATAATAACAATGCTTTTCTATACATCACATTAAATTCGGACATTATCTCTCTGATTCTCTTTTCTTTTTTATAAATCCAACACAATTTTGATAAAGCCAAATGATTTTCCCCACAGTTGACACATTTGAATATCGTAATTTCACAATTTTCATTATGTCCACCGTATTTTGGGCATATAGTTTTATTAGAAGGGTATATTTTTTTGTATGTCCGAATCTCCAACATTTGGAACACTGGGTGACTGGAAAAATATAAGGCTCAACTTTAATTCTTAAGTCCAGGATAAATATATGAGAAAGTAAAGAAGATCCTTTAAACCCTTTCCTTACATTTACCTAACAGGTAAATATATTTTTTATTCACTTCATCATCTTACTTTAAAAATCTATTTAAAAATATATATTATAAAATTTCTATGGCTATATCAAAATATTCAGATTTATTAATATTAGTATGAAAGACCTACTCTACGTTCATATTTATTTTAGAAAACCTAAAAAATCAATAAATGTGTAATTTATAATCTATACATATAATAAAATGGTAGGAAAGTCAAAACTGTACATTGAATATTTTTTAAAGAATACTTGGGGTGTGATCTACAATCGATACCGATGCCAAAAATATAGTTTTTGAATATTTGTCTGTTTGTCTGTATGTATGTCCGGGATAAACTCAAAAAGTACTGCATGGATTTACTTCAAATTTGGCACGAATATTATAAAGAAGTCGGGTCAAAACATAGGCTACATATTATCACACTATCACTTACGGGGAACGAGCAGTGAACCTTTATTTCTTCAACGCATTCTGTAACAACGTGTAATCTAACGACGTATATTGAAATGTTCTTATTATGTTAATAACCATGCTATAAGCTATCTTCACACTATAAAAATCACGAAATATAAGTAACTTAGGCTGATAAACATAATAAATGTAAGAATGAATGTAATATAAGAAATGAATATAAGTAGTATCAAGACAATTTTAGAGCAGCGCGATCTATGAGATTTCAAAAACATCAAGTCGAATTATATGTGTAAACCCTTTTTGGATATAAATAATTTAAATTTGATCATGTTGGCGGGGTTAATAGTTGTTTTTAAAAGTCATAGATGGCATTTTAATAAAAATTGTATCGTTAATTCGTTTCAGAGATGAGCAAGACAATTAAAAAAAATGTGTTTATATAAGTTTTAAGCTGCTTCATCTATGTCTTATAAAATTCATCGAGTTTTTCTGTATGTAATAACAAACAGAACTCAAAAAGAACTGCATAGATGTATAACAAAATTTAAACTCGAAAACGGCACGCTATTGCTGTAAGAAATTTGAGCTAAATAACGAAGAAAGAGGAAAATTAACCAGCCATATATATCATAAAGATAAGAAATGCTTATGCTTCTCCGGAACCTATTTCCTCCAAAGTTGTGTAACGGGACCCGCCTTAAAGTCATCTCGCTCCACAGACACACCATTGAGGCGGAAATTCTTACGGGTTGTGGCGTCGGCGAAGCAGTATTTATACCACGCATTCCGCTCATACCTTATAACTTCCTGTTCCAGTTCAAGCGCGTACAGTTTCCCGTTAGTGTTTGCTTCGCGATGACCATCAATAAGTCGCAGGGGCAGACACTGAGGGTAGCTGGTGTCGACCTCAGGACGAGCTGCTTCACACGGGCAGCTGTACCTCGCTTGCTCCCGCGTCACCAGTCCTGACTCTCTTTACATTTTGGCTTCGGAGAGCCAAACTACTAATGTTGTTTATCGAGAAGTCCTATAAATATGTATTTTTACTCTATTCTGTATTCCTTATTTATTATTTTCTCCATCCGTTTCAGTCACAACTTATGACTTAATTCAGCAGAATCACCATAAAGTCATTTATTCAAAGCAGGCTAAAAATAAGCACTTTTTGAAGGTCAATTTTACAAAAGACAGTCTCCCTCTGTTACTGTACTTTCTGTAGATATGAAATGTAAAGAAGAAACGGGTAAATGAATGTTATTTTGAAAGGTATAATCGTCGTTATATTTTTTGCTGTATAGCGTTCACGCAGACGACGTCGCGGGCAGCAGCTAGTTAGAAATAACTACGTTATTGACAGATATATAGATCACAACAGGAAATAGCTACATTAAATAAAAAACGCTCCAGTGATTAAATACAATTTTATCTACGATAATATCAATAAATAAATTTTTAAGAAGACTAACATGTTTCACCGGAAAATTAATTTTATTTTCTATAGATAAATACAAATTCTCGCAAATAGAATACATTTAAACAACACATGCTTTATACGTAAATAAAAGAATTTATTTATAGTGATTTTATGACTTTTTAAAATAATAAAAAATTAGCACTTGTTTTTATCAATAAAAAGATAGAACAAAATACGATAAGAGTAATTTTCATAATTTAAATTTTTATATACTATTTTGAACTGAACTTGATTCGGTTCAGTCTGTAAACGTCCTACTACTGGGCAAAGGTCTCTTTTCCATAAGAGAAGGGTTATAAATAGCGATCGAGGTGTGAGCGATATTAGGTGTCTATGATATCGACCGAGGCTGAAGCCTTTACATGCTCTCCGAGGCATGGTGGAGAGACCCACAAGGACAAATATCTAGACAAATACATTTGTACAAACACATATATTTTCTTCGAGTAGGAATTAAAACCGCAACCGCCAGCGTTATCATACACAAAATACTGTTTTAATTTTCACTAAAAATTCGATTACTATTTAGCTAGCTCAAATCAGACTTTTTCTTAAGTATAATTAAAAACCTTATGACACAAATATTGTCAAAAAGTAATAAAATAACGAAATATTTGTACAGAAACTCTTCCTCGAATGTTGTTTTTAAAATCTTTTTATCTATACAAATAATAAATCTGTTAAAACCTCCGTTTTATTAATACACTATATATCATCAAGAATAAATTTCAATAGCGCGTATTTTTTTGTATCAGCGCCATCTCTTATCGTGTTTTTCTCTGATCACGTATCACGTAAAAAGTACAAAACCAATGTTAATAACTTTAATACATAAAAATTTGAAATAACTCACAGTATAATTTAGTTTTTGTTTCATTGTAATTAAATTTAAAACTAAATATTTAAGAAAATAGAAATAGGTACCTACGCCGCCAACGCCATCTGGTCTAAGGAATCTTTAAAAGTCACAAAACTTATATTTGACTTAAAAGTTTACTAAATATGTCGGATAGGAATAAAAATCGTTTTAATATTTTAGATAAACATCATTTTCAATTAATATACTATTATGTTAAATATTAATTATGTTAAATGTCACTAAATATAAAAACGATATTCTACAATTATACGATAGATGGCGCAGATAATTTTCTGAATCGCGCTGACCAAAACTTCGGCCAAAAGAATGACACTCGCCCGTATTTAAAAATCTGTTTTACTTTTTTGTATATAATTAAATACTTTAGGGTACTACGGTCTTGATTGTTTGTTCGTTGTTAAAATTTAAAATATTTGGTCGTTATTTGTTTGTTGATTGTACAAAGTTGGATGGTTATAGCTATTTAAGTTGTAATCGTAGGACGGCCGACTGGTCGAGTGGTCAGGCAACTGGACACTTTACGCAGCGGTCGCGGGTTCGAATCCCGCCAGGTGCAGATAATCTGTATGACGAATATAGATGTCTGCACCGGGTCATGGATGTGTATATATGTATTTATATCTTAAATTTATTTCCGTTCCTAGTACCTGTAACACAAGTTCATACGAACTTACCACGGGGCTAGGTTAACGTGGTGTGATTGTTGGTTAATATTTATTTATTTATTTATTATTTATTAATCTATATATATATATATATATATATATAAAGTCGTGTTAGTTACACCGTTTATAACTCGTGAACGAGTGGAACGATTTTTATGATTTTTGTGTTTTTGGATTTGTCTTCGTCGGGAATAATACTTATTAAAATATGGTATTCATCAATGAGAAAATAATTAATAAAAAAAAACAGTTCAAATGTTTCATCCGTACTATCTATATACATATATATGTATGTATGTATGTATGTATGTATATAGATATAATAAATCTGTCACTCAATCCGTCTATTATAAAATATTTTCCAGTATCGACGCAGGTGTAGGTAATAAAAAATATAAATGTATAATTTTTAAATTTTAGTTAAATACCCGTGCGAAGCCGGGGCGGACCGCTAGTCGAACATAAAAAACGAATATAAATAGACAATTTTATTTTGATTTTCAGTACATATATCCGTGATACTAATAATATTATTTTTATATTTGTATTCTTGGATGGCCTCAAGACTTGTTTATACTAATATTATATTTATAGACGTGTAACTGTTTCTAGATCAATAAAAAATATAATATAAGACAGTTTGGTTTATTTTACGAATCAAATAATCAAGGATGTTTTTGTGGTATAACGGTTTTGGACAATATTTTTGTGTTTCTAAAGCGTACTCCAAATGTTTTTATGGTTACTAAGTCAGGATATAATTTTCTTATTAAATTATAACAGAATAGGTAATTAATGAACAATTTTCAATGTTGCATTTCATAATACGAGTACAATTTACTACAAATACTTATGAACTCGTCCAGTGTGCAACTGAATAAATCTATCAGACAGGCCACAGAATTTAGCGCCTGCAGGGCTCATGTGAGCGGCGCGTCGACACACATAATAAAATTACATTTAATTTCTAATCTGATTAATTTTTTGTATATAATTATACTTAATTCGGCATATTAAATTGATAAATACGAGTATTATTGTAGTATATTTATATACTATGCTATGCTTGACATCTTTATTTTTCCGTGAAATTAATTCTAGGTCTAGTTAGGTTTAAATAACTTCCTTGATTACATTTGTGAATAGGTAATGAATAGAATAGGAATATGAAACAGTGTAAGAATATTCTTAAAAATTCTTGCAGGGACTGAAACAAAAAGTTATTGGAATAGCAATAATATGATTAAAGATTTTATACAGAAAAACTTAGTCAAGTAATTTTCGTTGCAATTCGAGAAGAACTAATTTAAACAAGTTTTTGATTTATTTGGTAATCATTCTGAATTTATGGCTTACGAAATAAATATGACAAAAGTTCCACAAGGTTTTTTTTTTTACCTTTAGATCCTGTCTATATTTACGTTATATTACAATGGCTAAATAATTGAACAGTATTATAATTTAGATCGAACAAAGTTATTGTAAAAGTTAATTTATAAATTTCAGTTATACGTATATTAAACGTTCAAAAAGTTTCTATTGCCAAATTTAAAAAAATTGTGAAAGAACGTTTGTGTACCAAAGGATATTATTCTATTAACGATTTTCTAGAAGACAGTACGCCTTGGGAATGATGTGATCGCCTCCAGGCTATTTCAACTTAAAGAGAATTATTGTTAATTTCAATATACTCTGAAAAAAAAAAAAAACATTACGTAAAAAAAAAAATATTAGTCCCGCTGAGTTTCTTTCGCCAGTTCTTCTCAGGTCAGAGGCTTTTTCTTTCCGAACTGGTGGTAGACTCATGACGTTCAGTAAATAATTGTAATAATTTTATGCTGAATAAAATATTTTGACTTTGACTTTGACTTTGACTATCGTAATATTATATTAAAAGCTGTGTCAAAAAAAGGTAATAATTATTTTTAGGAAAAATAAGTTGTAATTCGTTGGTTTTATGGTACGATTTCGTATATAAATGTGTTATTATTTTAATAGTTATTGTATTTACCCTTTTTTTGTCATTCAAGTACTTGAAATGGTTCTTGACTTAAACGTCAGTAAGCACGACCGTTCTGTGCTTGATTTTTGTATTAATATGACGCAGATTTACGACGAATTTCATAACCGACGATTATTAACTTTTACAATAACTTTGTTCGATCTAAATTATAATACTGTTCAATTATTTAGCCATTGTAATATAACGTAAATATAGACAGGATCTAAAGGTAAAAAAAAAAACCTTGTGGAACTTTTGTCATATTTATTTCGTAAGCCATAAATTCAGAATGATTACCAAATAAATCAAAAACTTGTTTAAATTAGTTCTTCTCGAATTGCAACGAAAATTACTTGACTAAGTTTTTCTGTATAAAATCTTTAATCATATTATTGCTATTCCAATAACTTTTTGTTTCAGTCCCTGCAAGAATTTTTAAGAATATTCTTACACTGTTTCATATTCCTATTCTATTCATTACCTATTCACAAATGTAATCAAGGAAGTTATTTAAACCTAACTAGACCTAGAATTAATTTCACGGAAAAATAAAGATGTCAAGCATAGCATAGTATATAAATATACTACAATAATACTCGTATTTATCAATTTAATATGCCGAATTAAGTATAATTATATACAAAAAATTAATCAGATTAGAAATTAAATGTAATTTTATTATGTGTGTCGACGCGCCGCTCACATGAGCCCTGCAGGCGCTAAATTCTGTGGCCTGTCTGATAGATTTATTCAGTTGCACACTGGACGAGTTCATAAGTATTTGTAGTAAATTGTACTCGTATTATGAAATGCAACATTGAAAATTGTTCATTAATTACCTATTCTGTTATAATTTAATAAGAAAATTATATCCTGACTTAGTAACCATAAAAACATTTGGAGTACGCTTTAGAAACACAAAAATATTGTCCAAAACCGTTATACCACAAAAACATCCTTGATTATTTGATTCGTAAAATAAACCAAACTGTCTTATATTATATTTTTTATTGATCTAGAAACAGTTACACGTCTATAAATATAATATTAGTATAAACAAGTCTTGAGGCCATCCAAGAATACAAATATAAAAATAATATTATTAGTATCACGGATATATGTACTGAAAATCAAAATAAAATTGTCTATTTATATTCGTTTTTTATGTTCGACTAGCGGTCCGCCCCGGCTTCGCACGGGTATTTAACTAAAATTTAAAAATTATACATTTATATTTTTTATTACCTACACCTGCGTCGATACTGGAAAATATTTTATAATAGACGGATTGAGTGACAGATTTATTATATCTATATACATACATACATACATACATACATATATATGTATATAGATAGTACGGATGAAACATTTGAACTGTTTTTTTTTATTAATTATTTTCTCATTGATGAATACCATATTTTAATAAGTATTATTCCCGACGAAGACAAATCCAAAAACACAAAAATCATAAAAATCGTTCCACTCGTTCACGAGTTATAAACGGTGTAACTAACACGACTTTATATATATATATATATATATATAGATTAATAAATAATAAATAAATAAATAAATATTAACCAACAATCACACCACGTTAACCTAGCCCCGTGGTAAGTTCGTATGAACTTGTGTTACAGGTACTAGGAACGGAAATAAATTTAAGATATAAATACATATATACACATCCATGACCCGGTGCAGACATCTATATTCGTCATACAGATTATCTGCACCTGGCGGGATTCGAACCCGCGACCGCTGCGTAAAGTGTCCAGTTGCCTGACCACTCGACCAGTCGGCCGTCCTACGATTACAACTTAAATAGCTATAACCATCCAACTTTGTACAATCAACAAACAAATAACGACCAAATATTTTAAATTTTAACAACGAACAAACAATCAAGACCGTAGTACCCTAAAGTATTTAATTATATACAAAAAAGTAAAACAGATTTTTAAATACGGGCGAGTGTCATTCTTTTGGCCGAAGTTTTGGTCAGCGCGATTCAGAAAATTATCTGCGGCATCTATCGTATAATTGTAGAATATCGTTTTTATATTTAGTGACATTTAACATAATTAATATTTAACATAATAGTATATTAATTGAAAATGATGTTTATCTAAAATATTAAAACGATTTTTATTCCTATCCGACATATTTAGTAAACTTTTAAGTCAAATATAAGTTTTGTGACTTTTAAAGATTCCTTAGACCAGATGGCGTTGGCGGCGTAGGTACCTATTTCTATTTTCTTAAATATTTAGTTTTAAATTTAATTACAATGAAACAAAAACTAAATTATACTGTGAGTTATTTCAAATTTTTATGTATTAAAGTTATTAACATTGGTTTTGTACTTTTTACGTGATACGTGATCAGAGAAAAACACGATAAGAGATGGCGCTGATACAAAAAAATACGCGCTATTGAAATTTATTCTTGATGATATATAGTGTATTAATAAAACGGAGGTTTTAACAGATTTATTATTTGTATAGATAAAAAGATTTTAAAAACAACATTCGAGGAAGAGTTTCTGTACAAATATTTCGTTATTTTATTACTTTTTGACAATATTTGTGTCATAAGGTTTTTAATTATACTTAAGAAAAAGTCTGATTTGAGCTAGCTAAATAGTAATCGAATTTTTAGTGAAAATTAAAACAGTATTTTGTGTATGATAACGCTGGCGGTTGCGGTTTTAATTCCTACTCGAAGAAAATATATGTGTTTGTACAAATGTATTTGTCTAGATATTTGTCCTTGTGGGTCTCTCCACCATGCCTCGGAGAGCATGTAAAGGCTTCAGCCTCGGTCGATATCATAGACACCTAATATCGCTCACACCTCGATCGCTATTTATAACCCTTCTCTTATGGAAAAGAGACCTTTGCCCAGTAGTAGGACGTTTACAGACTGAACCGAATCAAGTTCAGTTCAAAATAGTATATAAAAATTTAAATTATGAAAATTACTCTTATCGTATTTTGTTCTATCTTTTTATTGATAAAAACAAGTGCTAATTTTTTATTATTTTAAAAAGTCATAAAATCACTATAAATAAATTCTTTTATTTACGTATAAAGCATGTGTTGTTTAAATGTATTCTATTTGCGAGAATTTGTATTTATCTATAGAAAATAAAATTAATTTTCCGGTGAAACATGTTAGTCTTCTTAAAAATTTATTTATTGATATTATCGTAGATAAAATTGTATTTAATCACTGGAGCGTTTTTTATTTAATGTAGCTATTTCCTGTTGTGATCTATATATCTGTCAATAACGTAGTTATTTCTAACTAGCTGCTGCCCGCGACGTCGTCTGCGTGAACGCTATACAGCAAAAAATATAACGACGATTATACCTTTCAAAATAACATTCATTTACCCGTTTCTTCTTTACATTTCATATCTACAGAAAGTACAGTAACAGAGGGAGACTGTCTTTTGTAAAATTGACCTTCAAAAAGTGCTTATTTTTAGCCTGCTTTGAATAAATGACTTTATGGTGATTCTGCTGAATTAAGTCATAAGTTGTGACTGAAACGGATGGAGAAAATAATAAATAAGGAATACAGAATAGAGTAAAAATACATATTTATAGGACTTCTCGATAAACAACATTAGTAGTTTGGCTCTCCGAAGCCAAAATGTAAAGAGAGTCAGGACTGGTGACGCGGGAGCAAGCGAGGTACAGCTGCCCGTGTGAAGCAGCTCGTCCTGAGGTCGACACCAGCTACCCTCAGTGTCTGCCCCTGCGACTTATTGATGGTCATCGCGAAGCAAACACTAACGGGAAACTGTACGCGCTTGAACTGGAACAGGAAGTTATAAGGTATGAGCGGAATGCGTGGTATAAATACTGCTTCGCCGACGCCACAACCCGTAAGAATTTCCGCCTCAATGGTGTGTCTGTGGAGCGAGATGACTTTAAGGCGGGTCCCGTTACACAACTTTGGAGGAAATAGGTTCCGGAGAAGCATAAGCATTTCTTATCTTTATGATATATATGGCTGGTTAATTTTCCTCTTTCTTCGTTATTTAGCTCAAATTTCTTACAGCAATAGCGTGCCGTTTTCGAGTTTAAATTTTGTTATACATCTATGCAGTTCTTTTTGAGTTCTGTTTGTTATTACATACAGAAAAACTCGATGAATTTTATAAGACATAGATGAAGCAGCTTAAAACTTATATAAACACATTTTTTTTAATTGTCTTGCTCATCTCTGAAACGAATTAACGATACAATTTTTATTAAAATGCCATCTATGACTTTTAAAAACAACTATTAACCCCGCCAACATGATCAAATTTAAATTATTTATATCCAAAAAGGGTTTACACATATAATTCGACTTGATGTTTTTGAAATCTCATAGATCGCGCTGCTCTAAAATTGTCTTGATACTACTTATATTCATTTCTTATATTACATTCATTCTTACATTTATTATGTTTATCAGCCTAAGTTACTTATATTTCGTGATTTTTATAGTGTGAAGATAGCTTATAGCATGGTTATTAACATAATAAGAACATTTCAATATACGTCGTTAGATTACACGTTGTTACAGAATGCGTTGAAGAAATAAAGGTTCACTGCTCGTTCCCCGTAAGTGATAGTGTGATAATATGTAGCCTATGTTTTGACCCGACTTCTTTATAATATTCGTGCCAAATTTGAAGTAAATCCATGCAGTACTTTTTGAGTTTATCCCGGACATACATACAGACAAACAGACAAATATTCAAAAACTATATTTTTGGCATCGGTATCGATTGTAGATCACACCCCAAGTATTCTTTAAAAAATATTCAATGTACAGTTTTGACTTTCCTACCATTTTATTATATGTATAGATTATAAATTACACATTTATTGATTTTTTAGGTTTTCTAAAATAAATATGAACGTAGAGTAGGTCTTTCATACTAATATTAATAAATCTGAATATTTTGATATAGCCATAGAAATTTTATAATATATATTTTTAAATAGATTTTTAAAGTAAGATGATGAAGTGAATAAAAAATATATTTACCTGTTAGGTAAATGTAAGGAAAGGGTTTAAAGGATCTTCTTTACTTTCTCATATATTTATCCTGGACTTAAGAATTAAAGTTGAGCCTTATATTTTTCCAGTCACCCAGTGTTCCAAATGTTGGAGATTCGGACATACAAAAAAATATACCCTTCTAATAAAACTATATGCCCAAAATACGGTGGACATAATGAAAATTGTGAAATTACGATATTCAAATGTGTCAACTGTGGGGAAAATCATTTGGCTTTATCAAAATTGTGTTGGATTTATAAAAAAGAAAAGAGAATCAGAGAGATAATGTCCGAATTTAATGTGATGTATAGAAAAGCATTGTTATTATATGTGCCTCCTAC